>OX465186.1:7884332-12684332 GCA_949987655.1 Polymixis flavicincta | reverse complement strand
TCTGAAAGGTCTGATGAAACTTATTAAAAATTTGGATTCAAATATTAATATAATCAGAAGAAAGGTACGATTAATAAAAAAGTATTTAACTTTGGTAAAGAGACTGCCCTGTCGCATGATATAACGATTGTAACCATACTAATAATATTCATCGTTTATTGATCCATTTAGATGATCCTCTATTTAATAAGTGACTTTCTAAAAGTAGGACTCGTATTATATTTTACTATTTCCACTAAATATATGGTATGAATTTTTTTACAGAAAATGGTTTATGTAAATTATATCGAAAATTACTGTTACATCTCTAAACTTTCACCAATAATTGAATGTACGAGTATGTGTGTGTTGTTCGAGGCAACTTTTATCAAAATCATAAATCTTCATCAAAGTAACCTGTGTCGACACTCTTACACAATTCCATCTTCCTAGCACGGCAGCCTCTGCTGGGGCGGCTGCTGAAGGGCAGAAAACCTGAAATGGCGCTAATATAATAACCTTATTGGGAGCTAAATGTTTGAGCCATTTGGGGTTGTAACACTATAGCTGTGTCCTACTGCTCATCGAGTATTTCGGGACATCACCAAACGGACCAACCGTTAGGTACTGTCTTCGCTTCTTCACATTTTTAGGTCAAAGAATCAGCATTGCCATCCCACAACGCTGCCATTCGTTGGGCACTTTTCCCACTTTTTAAATTTTCGATGCCCCATGGGCTCCGTTTTTCCTTTAAATACTTGTTCATACTATACATACATTAGTGTTACTCGTATATTGTAATAGGGCTTTACCTATGAAATTGCCGTTTTGTATGAAAAAATTTAAACGAATTTTTTTCATGAATTTTTTATTTGTATTAATCGAAGTAATCACCCATGCAATCAATGCATCTTTGCCATCGCAGTGGCAGTTTATTGATGCCCTTCTTAAAGAAATCAGCTGGACGGGAGGCAACAAATTCTTCAAAGGCATTTTGTACTGCCTCTCGGGTATTAAATTTTTTTCCCGCCAAGAAGTTATCCAAATTCTGGAAAAAGTAGTAGTCTGTAGGCGCAAGGTCTGGTGAGTAGGGCGGATGACGGAGAGCTTCCAACCCCAGTTCTTGCAACTTGGAGACCGTCTGCTGTGCAGTATGAGGTCGCGCGTTGTCGTGCAGGAGCAGCGGAGACGAGCGATTGACCAATGCTGGTTGGAGATGCGCCAGCTTCTCCATCATTGTGTTCAGTTCTTCACAGTACACATCTGCAGTAATGCTCACCCCGTTTGGTAAGAAGCTGTGATGAATCACACCGGCGCTAGACCACCAAACAGTGACCATCACTTTTCTAGGGGTAAGTTTTCGTTTAGGGCATTGTTTAGGTGCTGAACCAGGATCCAACCAACTTGCTGAGCGCTTGCGGTTATCAAACAGAATCCATTTTTCATCGCAGGTAACAATGCGGTTCAAAATTCCTTCATTTGTATGTCTGTTGAGCAGTGCAAGGCACGTCTCGACGCGTACTTCGCGCTGGCGATCATTGAGTTCGTGGGGCACCCATTTGTCAAGCTTTTTTACCTTGCCAATTTGACGCAAATGGACCAATATTGTTTTGACGCTAACGTCGAAAGCTGCTGCTAATTCAGCCGTAGATTGTGTATCATCAGCTTCCACAATCGCCTTTAATTCGTCATTGTCGACCAAAGTCTTCGGACGACCGCGAGGTTCATTTTTCAGGTCGAAATTTCCAGAACGGAAGCGAGCAAACCAATAACAGGTGGTGCGTTGGTTTGTAGTGTTAGCTCCGTAAACGTCGTTGATGTTGCGTGCCGCTTGTGCCGCGTTGCTGCCACGACGGTACTCATATTCCATAATTACTCGAATTTTTAACGTATCCATGATGACGAAAAAGATTTAAATGCGATGAAAATGTAACACTAATCAATAAAGAAATGACTACTTTTAGAAAAAAAAATCCATGTTTTTAAAATAAAATTAATTTGAAATTAGAATTCTTAGCCAAACAAAAATTATTTTGATTTGAAATGGCCAGTACTGCAGAACGGCAATTTCATAGGTAAAGACTAATATATTGTATTTAAACTTCCTTACTATGCATGTAAATAAATATGAATAAACGTAAGTTAACTATAGGTTAAAATACTTAAATGTAAGCATTAGTCACAGACATAAATATTTTTTCTAGGATTCAGTTTTGTTCTGTTATTATTCAGAAATATTATTTCACATACTGGTGACATGTGCGCCGTGTATAATATTGGAAATTGCTAATAATGATCTAGACGAAATCAAGTCCATTCTTGTGGAGCAGTTGCTGCTATATGAAGGTAATCTTTGCTCACATTTTTGAAAGATTCATCATCCTTTGCTTAGCCGTTTTTCAACTGAAAGTTGGCATAATTAAGGGGGTTAAATAATAAGGAAGCATTTAACAAAATCTAAAAAGAAAAGACCTGACTGACTCACTGACTAACTCATCAACGCCCAGCACAAACTCTTAGACCTAGAAAGCTGAAATTTTGCACAAAGGTTCCCTTTAAACTGTAGACAAAGAATTAGCAAGGATTTTTTTCAAAATTCAAACCCTAAAGGAGTTAAATTGGGGACGAAAATTCTACGTGGGTGAAGCCGGTGGCAAAAAATAATTCCCATCTTGCCTTCCCAAAAATTTTATTGAACACTTTAACATAATTATTACGTCTCTTTTTGAGAACCAGAAATAAGTAGTCTTATTTTGGGGTCCCAAAAATATTAAATAGCCAAGGAACTGCGACCAAGTCATGACATGATTGAATTGTGCCGTTTCAATACTAAACATACCACTTTTTTCAGACCAAAATCTGCGGATTATGTTGCTACAAACTCTGGACTACATGGACGTATGTATGTCTAAATATACTCTGTGGAACAGTGTCCCAATGGATATGAAACTGGTTTTACGTGTATTTGGGTTGTGTGCTTCTTATATTATTGCTATGTTACAATTTGCCTATTAAAAATGTCGTTATTAATGTATTGGCTAACTAAACTAATATTTTAGAGAGATAAGATTTTTGTATAATTGTTTGTTACGCTTTCACACTAAAACGGCAAAATTAAGTTGAATGAAATTTGGCACATGGGTAGACTACACACATCAAAAAAGTTTGCGATCACTTTGAAAAATCTAAATCTTTTTTGTTACGGTAGTTTTCTTTATTTAAGGTACCTTTATAGATTTAGAATATAAAACAATAAAACAGTTCAATTGTTTTTCCATATAAAAAGGCTTTCAGTCCGAGCTTACGCTCATTCAGAAATCTGATTTAGTCAATTTTAACGGATTTAAAATACTTTTTCGAGGGAAGTTGTGATTGAAATATTGCAAAGAAAATTATCAGAAGTTTTACGAGCATGAATAGTAACTTTGAGGGAAGAAAGATACACCACGAGAGAAATAGCATCCAGTGTTGCTATATCCCAATCCTATGTCGTGACCACGTTGCAGAGGCACCACGGGATGGGTAATTTTGCTGACCGACCCCACAGTGGTCGCCCAACTGTTTTGACTGCTGCCCAAAAGCGCTATATTAGATTGCTGGTAGCCCGTGACCCAACAATCAACGCTAAGTACTAAAATAAAAGCAGAAGTTCGGGCCGCCTCTGGGCTTGAAGTTAGTACTCAGACCATTCGGAATTGCTGGCTTGACCACGCTGGATTACGAGCACGGAGGTCTTGGTGAGCTCCTCTAAATTCTCGGCAAAGACTACGACGGAGATTGCAGTGGGCTAGGCTTCGGCAAAATGAAGAAGGAAACATTTTGAAAAACTGTCTCTTCGTTGACGAATCGCGAATCAGTACTCATCCAGATAACCGACGTGTCCGTGTCTGGAGAAGACCAGGAGAACGTGAAAGGAAAAAACTGCCATTGGAACAGTTCAGCAAGGCGGAAAATCGGTGTCCTTTTGGTGTGGTATTATGATTGGAGCTAGGACGCCTTTGATCCCGTATCGAGGCTTCATGACAGCAGACATGTATAGAGCAGTTGCTATTGATGTAATTGTCAGACAATTCCGAGTAAACCATGGCCACCAATTTGTACTGGTCGATGATAATGTGCCCGCCCATCGAGCTCAACGAGTCAATGCTGCTCACCGAGAATACGACATCACAAGTTTAGACTGGCCTGCCGGTTCGCCTGATGAAACCCAATAGGGCACGCGTGGGAGACTCTTAAGCGAGCTGTTTGGAACCGTCAGCCACGTCCCCAGACAATACCAGACCTCAGGGAAGCCGCTATTCAAGAATGGGACAGGTTACCCCAAGAAATGCTGGATAACTTCATTCTCAGCATGCCCAGGAGGATCACCGCATGCATTTGAGCCGGGGGAGTTATATTGCATTAAATATAAACCTTTTATTAATAAATTAATGTTAATGTTTGCTTAAACAGTATTTTTCCTTCTATGAAATTTCTGTTACAATTACATTATTATTAAATACTAATGTTTTTATAAAACTTAAAAAAAGTTTTTTTTTTCAAACCTTGTATGTATTTCTATTTTTCTTGATAAAATTAAATTTAAAAAAATTATGTCAGCTTATGCTAGTGATTACAATTTCTTTTTTGATGTGTGTATGTCCTGGAGAAAGCTTAGGCTACTTTTCATCCTGGTTCGCAGACAGAGCGGGCATCAGCTAATTATCAATAAATGAACGATGTTATTTCTTTATTTCATGTTATTGTTTTTAATTTCTTGTTAAAATTATAAATTACAACAGCAACTTAAAGTTCTAATGTAGTTTGAAACATAAATCAAACTTCTACCTATAAAGTTAGTGTTAACATTCCAAAACTACCTACTTGTAAACCCTGTGTATTGAAAATCACGCAACATGACCTTCTCCGTATTTTCTCGTCAAAATTATAGTGTAACCTACTAAAGAAATACTTTTTATAATATGATATTCTTCGTGGTTTTCCGTGCCAAAGGGCGAATCAGGAAATGTAGGAAGTCACGTATTCTTAATCCCACGCATGCTTGCGTGGAATATCAATCTCAGTGGGTACCTACTCTTGAAAACTGTGACTTTGATAAGTAGATCACGTTGTTACATTCCTTTTGTCATGAAAGAAAATACACCCATTATCACTGGATAATTTACTTTTTAGTTTCGGCGGCTTTTATGTCCAACACAATTTGTAAAAGCTTTTTAATGCTATCCATCATTAATAACCGTCTTACTTATTAATTTTCCTTTCAATAAAATTTCTGCATCCTAAAACTTGTTCATAATTGAAATTATCATTATTTAGGACAGTAACGTAGATACTTTATAGTCTAATAAAATGTTGGCCAAACTGACGGTTTAACTGAAGTACCGAAGGTGTTTTTACGACGTCGTAATTATTATTGTACTAAACAATTAATTGTGACGTCAAAATTGTAATGCTGGTACAAAATTAAACTGTGCCTTAAATAAACAAATACAAAATTAAATCTGAGTTGGTAACTCCTTAAGCGCCGTTTGAAATAAAGTGGGTGGGATAAAATTAAAAATAACAAACCTACTGGGAAATGAGGCACCTTGAAAGAGGGCTCGTTATCTTCGACGCTGAGGCTTGAAGAAAATAATCAGCGGAAAACAAAGAAAAGCGGTAGGTAAGTGGAATAAATTCCAATCTTTTTTAAAATTCAAATAAGATTTTGCGGGGCAGACCTGTGATCTGCCTTGGAGACGTTTTTATTTATTGTCCGCAACATTGGAATTCTATTTTCTTTTACAGTTATTAATTTCTGTTTAAAGATGAAATAATAAACGGTATCAAATTGAAAATATGGTTGACCCCGATATTCAGTGAGACACATTCAATAAAGTTCCCGCTAAGAGAGAAATGGCTGATACGTGCGCTCATTAGTGGTGTTAGAGAGTTCTAATTAAACTTTCTAGCAACGTCCTATTACCCACTGCATAAGCAGTTTCATGATTCTGAATAAACTTCCCGAAGACTCATTTGCAGTCTAAATCTATGTATATCTATAAATTTCCAAGCTACCTAGAACTTAAATTAAAACGTCGACGTTCATTCGAGTTAATAACTTGGAATAACACGTCTCCAACGGCAGCACAAAGACGTGATCAGGGTTTTAATCACAAGTCCCTGAGAAAAAGAACAGTTTAGAAAAAAAAAAAACAAATTGTTTTCCTACCGCTTGGTGTCTGTCGTTAACATCATCTTTCGTGTGTTATTGGAATTGTTTAATTTGTCATTCATGCAATTGGATTTAAAAAAGTTCCGAGGTAAAAATAATTGCTTTCTCAGTCTTTTAAAAGAAACAGATACGACCTTAAAGAAATCTACTAAGTCTTTGATTCTTCTGTATTTTTTGTTGGTAATGAGAATGCACCTACCTACTCGTAGCTAAGATATTTATCCACCAGCCTATTCAACCGTTGTAGAAAACGTACTTTAATAAGGAAAAATTGCGAAATTTCTTTGTAACAATAAAAATAAGAACCTTTACTGCTTTTGAAAGACAAAAAGGCTGAAAGAAAACCGAGTAGAATCCTTTTTCTCATTAATTTCCCAGAACTGCAACGAGATTCTTTGTTCTAGGTAAGGTGCAGCTTAGGATTCTGTAAAGCCGCTCCTATACGATGCTAATTTCCCAGGAGGACCACAGTATTTGTCACACTCTATTCGTTACTCACGCTTACTTACTTCCCCGCGGAGAAAAAATGTTCGAGAGCACTAGTTTTCCTTGACTGTACCTACGTACCTACTTGTATAAGGAACCCTTCAAGATGTTAGGTGATGGCACTTGCGATGCGATTTACGTCAAGCGACACGCGTCCGTGACATCATGGCATGGTACGACTTGTCAGACCGCGCTGGCCGGTTACTCCCGCTCTAAAGTCGTCACCGCCGTGCTGTAAGCTTTATAGTACACTAGCAGCGCTCCGTGGTTTCATCCGCGAAGTTCCCGTTCCCGTGGGAATACGGGGATAAAATATAGCCTATGTCATCCGGGGATAGTGTAGCTTCACAACAGTGATTTTTTTATTCAAATCGGTACAGTAGTTTCGGAGCCTACTCAATGCAAACAAACAAACAAACAATCAAACCTTTCCTCTTTATAATATTAGTATAGATTAGCTGCCCCGGCAGAGGTTATCATATCTTAACTATGAATATTGAATTCGCATTGGTATAATATTAGAAAAGTTAACATGGAAGTTAAGTTTTCTTAAATTTTCTAATGTAAGCGCAACTTTCTTATTTTTTTCTTCATAACAACCTTCAACTGACGATAACAAAAAACAGAAAAGAATTAGCAAAATTAGTCAAGCTGTTTATATGTGATGCCGTGACCAAGAGTAATAGGGATGACCCGACAGACGTTGTCTGTCTTAACTATGAAAATTGATTTAGCATTGGTATATTATTGGAAAAGTTAATAATTATGGTCGTTAATTTTACTAATGTCACGCACAACTTTCTTAATTTCCTTCATATGAACCTTATACCGAAAAAAAAATAAAAAAATTGCTCCAGCCGTTCACGTGTGATGCCGTTGACCCAGGGAAATAGGGATTCATTTTAAGCTATTGCATAGCTTTTATCGCAGGCTTTGAGCGCGGCGACCGAATCAAGAAATTCCGTAATGAAAATAAAACCTTACACCCCCCACTCCGCCTACCATGTAGCTCGGCCGAGCGTTCGCTTAACATGTGTGCATATGGTACGACTTTACGACATAATAAAATTTGTTTTCTTATCGGTCAGCACGCTCAAAAAGTGTAATTTGAATTAATATCAAAGAAAAAACATGAATTAACTTCAAAGAAAAAAAAAACCGCAAAAATAAAAAATGAATAAATTATTAAAATTGCATTTAATAAGTTGATAAAAAATGCTATGCAATAGCTTAACCGCGGCAGTCCCCGAGTGCCACACGTATTTTTAGATATACAGAAGATTTGATTAACTTGCGTTTCAAATTACTCGTCATCGGTTTCCAGAGTAAGACCACGTTAGCGTGGACGTAAAAATATCGTGGCAAGATTTATTGTGCAATGTATTTTCAACACTCGGTGTTGAACCAAGCGTTGAGAATCGAACAGACTGCAGCCCATCGCGTCGGAAAAACACACTGTTTGATTTTCGACTCTCGGCCATAGGCAGTGCGTTGAAGATCCAGTTTTCGAAAAACGTCTTTAAATATTATGTTTTCTTTGCAGTCGTTGTCGCAAGACGCGTGTTGCTTGGTGTAAGCCGTGGTCATGGGCTAACACGAGATAGATTATAGTTAATGTACTGGCACAAAATCATAAAAATGTTCTTTCCTTTTTCTTATGACGCAGTAGATTACGGCAGCGCAATCACAAGGCAATGGCGTTAGAATTGTGAAAAATAACGTCAAGCTGCTTCCCCCAAGGCTAACAGTGAATCGAAGAGATCCCTCCCAACTTTACAATCTTTGTAAATTACCTAGCGTACTGGCAGCTGCTGTAGCAAAAGTATTTTGCATTAATATGGCTTGAGTTTTAAATTCGAATTTCTTGGCACTGGCAGACGAGAATCGGTCGGAAAATTCGATAACCCATACTTTTGTGGCGTAACTGTGAACTTTGATCTCTATCGTATTCTCTTTTTTGTTTGTATCTTGAGACCACTGTTTCGTTTTTTCCTACAAACGGCAATTTGCATAAACATCTAAACGGACGCAATATTTTATCATGATTCTTCGTGTTTGTCTGCGGATATTCAGGAACTACGCCAATATAATATATGTTGATATCATCTAAATCATCGTGCGGTAAACAACGTAACGTAAAATAATATCTATTATTTGATAACCACAGAAGATACTCTTCCTATTTGGAGATGACACATTATATGCAATGAATTTGTGTTTTATTATAGCAGTTAAAGTAATAGGCGAAAGGATGAACTATAAATGGCTGTGATAAGGATGATAAAGAAATATTAATACACATAAGTATCAGCTAAACAAATAAGTGTACTTGTAAAGTTAATAAAAATGTTAGGTTTTTCTTGAAAAATATTAAGCCGCTTGCATTACATATTATAAATTAATTTTATGTTTCGCGACTGTCTTTGTTACCGCATTATTCTTCCCAAATATACAACAGATTTTGAAACGTCTTTCATTAAACATTTGTCGTGAATATTGCGTGCTTCGGAGTTAGCACGCTGTTGAATGGCCGAGTGTCGTGATTTCATTGATTTAGTTTGGAAATAGTGCATTATTTTAATACCGAATTATAATATCCACTGTGGCAGCACTGTTATGTTATTATCATGAATTGTAACGGCCTTTTCAGATATGTTTTATTATGATAACTCAGGCAATTTAATATGTAATTGTATAAAGACAACACTTAGAAACAACGTCACCTAGCCGTTATTTCTGGGTGGGGACATAAATGTGTTTTAATGTATTTGATATGGTAAAATGTAGTGCGGATGTTTAGTTGTTGAACAATCGAAGAGAACAGTTGCGTAATAATTTAATATTACTTAGTAAAGTTTACGTGCATGAAAAATTAATAATCTCTTCCTTATCTATTTAAGAAATTCCGATGTTTTGTCAAGTCGTAAAAACCGTGAGAAGCTGTAGCGGCTCGCCAGTGAATACAAAAAAATAATTTAAAATTATATTATATATAATTAATGATAAATATAATTAATTATTAATATTATTTAATTATATTATTATTATATATTATTCGAATAAATAAAACATTTTTCATAATTTGTGCGATTATGTAGTCGGGTGGAAGTTTTTATACAAACGAAGTCCCGGGAAGCAAATAGTAGAACGTTGTAATTAAGTTTATTGAACCATTACTCTCTTTATGTTAAACACAAAAGCGTATTGAACACAAACAAATGCTTTATGCAGTACAATAAATACGCGAACTTTCATTTATTTCCTGCCCACATTCGGTTCTATTAACATCGCCTGTATTTGTATTTTACAATATTATACCACACCAAATACAGAATATGATTTTACGTGGTTTTAATTAACAAGCACAGTGAGCTAACTTGCAGAACGCGGCAAACAGTAACATTCTATATAACGTTGTAAGTTTCTTGTTTCAACTGCGCTAGTGCAGCTTTTTGTTCAACGAAATTTTTAGATTTCTACTGAATATTTCTGGCTATAAAAGTAATTTTCATATAATTTCTCGCTGCGCTGTTTCGTCGAGATCTAATTCTGTAGATATCTATTTCATAAAAGTTATTTCTTAAATTTTTTTTTTTTTATGCTTGGTATATCTGCCGCATGTCAGACGACCGATGGGCTAAACTTATGATCCAAGACGGAGATGATAGGATGAGTTGGACTCCTTCAATAAGAACTGGTCCTTAGTAGCTTTAAACAGAGAGAAGTGGAAGGAGGGTAGAAAGGTATTTGCCCTGCAGTGGGGCATCATAGGCTTTTAATATAATAATAGTGTCTTTAATATTCTTACTACGATATATTTTTATAGCAACTTATATGGACATATGAGCAGGATAGTGTTCTGAGCTTTCAAAGGAAGATAAACTACCGAGAACCCCAATAAACACGTCCAGATCCTCGCCCATCCGTCCTTCGAACTTCTAAATTTCTGAGATGAATTCGCCATAGCTGTGATTTATTGAAGAGCGAGCCAATTTATGTAAGGATCTGTCCCAAATTTTTGCGTTATAAGATGGTGAACTTGTGAAATGACATTATTAACAGATGTTATGAAGAAGAGAGTTTTGTTTACCTAAACGTAAAATAGCTTTTCTTTTTTGTTTTATTTTTCAGCTGTTCCTTTATTTGTATCTTATCCTTATTTTCATTTGTTCTTATTTGCGTTTACTTTTCACAACATTGACTGAGAGGTTTAGACACTTAGTCTTAAGAAAATACTAAATCACAAAATCAAAATCCCTCCACCAAACTACTGCAAATTTCTCACATTTTAGAATTCGCTTTCCTGGTTGCAAAGTTTGCGTGTTTGCTTTTGCATGTAGAATAATTAATAAACACGGTTTCGCCTGCACTGAGAGCGGAAGACTGGAGGAGCGTCGAGTTGAAAATTTACGATCTTCACACGGACAAAAAAAAAATGCCGTTTTACATTTGGAACTTTCGGGCGGTTTCGGCTTGTGCGTTAGTTTCAGTAGAGTCGGTTATGGAGTCTGTATGTTTGGTTTTTAGAATTATTAGTCTAGTCAGTTGACATTTCATAAATAATTTGAAATAGCTTGGTATATACTACACTATACAGGTTGCAAAGGATATCGACCCAAACCTGTTACCATGGGCTTGGTACATGTATCAAAGACGAAGTTTTCAGTAGGTTTTAACAAAAAATGCTCTTCTATACTGCTGAATTCATGGTTTCACTTTACGCGTCACCCTGCCACCCTGTATATTTTAAATAGGTATTGTAACTAATTGGCAAAAAGCGGCAGAAATGGTGACGGTTAACATAAAAATACTATTAACTTAAGTTGACATTACTTTAAGGTTACATTTACAAAGAATAAACGGCTAGCAATCTTTTATTTTCTATTCAAACATTTTGTGCCAAGTTACAGCGCGCTATCAACCATCTAAGTTCTTGCATAAAACTGGCTTGCCTCCGAGGCTGAAAAGACAAATTTCAACTAATTTGCATTTAACAAATAGACTACCAAAAACGGCTATAAACTGACTAAAATATTCAAACACTAGTTACCGAGGTTTTATAAAATTTGTCCTTGCTTAGTCTAGAAATGAGGTTTGCGGTCCTTGGCATAGTGTATGTGGCAAAGCAATTAATTTGCATAGTTGAAACAGCCACCGCGTCAGGCACAGCTCTGTTGGCTCCTCCATTCGTAAGTGCTATATTGTATAATGTATGACTCAATACAGCTGTGTGTCAATGCATTTGGTTAACTGGACACACACTGCCCGCTTCGGACTTGAAACAATGACGTCAGCGATCGAAATCTTGAAAGTGATTAGAACTACAGTATCACTCCTATATCAGCAATAGTAAATCATTTTGCATAGGTCGTGGCTAAGTAATAATAACCGTACGGGTTGATCGATCAGGTTAAGCTACGCTTGCCGCGGTCAATCGGTGGATCAGTGACAATCTGGGCCCCAATTATGTATGGTTATAATGATTCCCCGCGGAATCTGACCACGTTTAAACTACGTATTTTTTTTAGAAACCAATGTAACGGTAAGGAATCGAAATGTCATATTCTGTACCTATGTTCCAAGGCAATTTTTCGATATTGTTAACACGATATTCGCAGATTTCGTGTGTGATTGACGTGGTTACGAGTAAGGAATCGTTAAGTGGTCATATTGAATTCAGGCCCTGTACAGAACGAAACCACGTTAAGCTGTTGGATCCCGGCTCTCATTCGTGGATCTATGACAGTTGTTACAGGCCGGTCAGAAGCCCAATTCTGACAATCAGTCGTACCAATGGATATCCTATTTATCCAGTAACTGGGTTGTGGGAATCAGATAAGCAGTCGCTCCATGTAAAGTTCTGGTATTCAGCTGCATCTGGTTAGACTGGAAGCTGACCTGACGGGAAAAGGCTAAGCAGATAAATTTTGGTGTTAATATAATTCATGTGTACAAGATATTGTCATCATCATCATCATCATTTCAGCCGAAAGACGTCCACTGCTGGACATAGGCCTCCCCCAAGCTCCGCCACTTCGAGCGGTTCTGTGCTTCTCGCATCCAGCGGACTCCCGTGGTACTCACAAGGTCATCTGTCCACCTTGTGGGAGGCCTTCCAACTTTACGTCTTCCGATACGCGGTCGCCACTCCAGAACTTTTCGACACCATCGGCCATCTGTTCTGCGAGCAATGTGCCCTGCCCACTGCTACTTAAGTTTGGCAATTCTTCGGGCTATGTCGGTTACCTTAGTTCTCTTGGTTCTTGGTTAGATATTGTAATAAAACCTTTTAATAGAGTACCTATGGAGTTTCTTGCCTATTCTTCTCTATACGACATATTCTTTATTTCCTGTATATTTTAACATTCAAACGTGCTTTACCACCCATTTGAAATAAATTGACGTTTCAAAACACCAGGAAAATTAACCAGTTGTTTTCTCTTTTTTAACTGCTCATTGCGAACACTTCAATAAAGAAGTTATTAACAGACTTGAAGTTGCCCAGCGAACAAAACCCAAGATATTGGATGAAAAGCGTTCTGAACTAGTTAGGGTACAACGTTACCTCAAGTTTCTCTTGTAGCTAATTACACTTTTTTCTTACAGCATATAATGAATTTAATAAGCGCTGAAGCAGATAGTTCACTTTTTAGTTGGCCGCAGCAAACTACTGTTTGGATTAAACAGCTTTTAAAACTTATTTAACCCAGATTAACTTCAATATTCAAGCAGGATTTGTGGCTCGCTTCTTAAATTTAAACGTAATTTTCTAGAAAACATGGACTAACGAAATAGAAGTTTATGAATTATTATTTGCTACTAGCTCCCCGGTTGTTGTTCTGCCCTTGTAGAAAACTATTATTCTATTTGAACTAGTTTTACAAATTTTATTGTTGAACTTTGTAAAACGTATTATTACTGTTTGAGCTGGAAAAGGGTTTATCCCAGTTCTCGAATGATAATGTTTTTAAACTACGGTTTTGAATTTTGGAAAAACAAAATCTGAATATTGTAATGTCGTGAAAACTGATGTAATTTCCCTAGCATAGGCATAATCAGCCCATAATGTTCCCACTACTGGGACACAGGCCTCCTCTCTGTGAGAGGGAGCGGGCCGTAATCCTCCACGCGGGCCCAGTGCGGCTTGGTAGATGTCACATGTCTTCGAATTTTCTAGGACATGCCGGTTTCCTCACGATGTTTTCCTTCACGGTTTTGAGAGCAGTCGTGATGAAATAATTTACACAAAGTAAAGCGCCTGCCTGGGTTCGAATCTATGACCTTCATCTCGTAGGTCGTGGCCGTTACCACTGGCCACCACTGCTCTTGTATCTCTCTTACCGGGAAAGATAGTTGTCGTAAAATAAAACTTACAAGATTCAGCAAGTTTAGCACGAGAACCGTGGACAAGCGTTTTGTCGACGGAAGAGTAGACAAAAATGAGGTTTCCATGTAGACAGTTGACAGTTTTGAGTCGAGAAATGTCATCAAGCGATTTCTATTCTACGGTAGAGTAGAAATAGAAAGCGTCATGCTAAGCCTGCAGCGGGCTTAGCATGACGCTTTGTATTTCTACGAAGAATAGACAGTGCTTTTTCAATACAAAGTGACATTTCGTTCCAACATTTTTGATATCGCACCGTAGATATCCTTCTACAATCTGTCATTTAGTCTTTCGTTTCTAACGATATTTATCTAGGTCCTTATAAATGTGGACTATTTCAGAAGAATATTTCTTCCCAAACTGTCAAAATCTCACCGACAACAAACTTTCTACTCGACGGCCACAAAGTATATATGATTATCTACAAAATCATGATTCGTTTAGAACGCATAACTGTGATAATTAATAGAAAAACATAGCTATCTTCTCCTATTGTACATAATTTAGTTAATAATCATGTCTATTCTTCCGTCGATAAATCGGTGCTCGTGCTCGTCCTGTAGGTGTGTAAAGCGATCAAGCAGATGTGTGGCTCCGGTAACTGGCAGTTCAAATTCATTTATTTAGCTTACATAAAATTCTCAAATATACTAATTATTGTAATACATTGTTTGAAATTCTCACTAATAGAAGACTTAGACAGATTAAGCAGCGCAAATTTTGTCTTTGACAATGGTCAATAAATGCACAATATATGCAGGTTGGGACTTACATACTTGGTAGGTATTAGTCACAGAAACAGATAATACAATGAAAATACATTGGATGTGATTGTGATGTGATGTGAAAGCTATTATATAACAGAGAGATGCAAAGTAGGTATAATATTTATTATACAGGGTAAGTTTTTATCTACTAACTGTAACCATGAATTCAGCATATCATTCTAGACCCCTTACCGCAGTAATTTTTCACCGGTAATTAAAAAAAAATCTGCTGTTTCATAGATAAGTGCAATACCTACGCGATCAAAATGTATGGAACAACTGATTTTTTTTTGTATGACTGGCGAAAAATTTCTGCGCTAGGGGGGTCTAGAATGAAATGCTGAATTCATGGTTACAATTTGCGCACTGGATAAAAACTTATCCTGTTTAAATGTATGAGTAACCCATACGCATGTAAGTGTTTTAAGCAGCTATTGTACGTGACTTTGTCTACGTGTATTTTATATTTGGTACTACCATTCAGGAATAAACGTAGCCTTTTCTTTTAAAATGTTTCAGGGTACCTATCTCCTAACGATTCAACATTAATTATTATTTTATACTAAGTATAATTGAAAAAACGACTGCCCGCAAATAAAAGCAAATCTTCTGTAAAAAATTCTCTGATTCCAATTCAGTGAAGGTGGGCTTCATTTTCGGGAGAAACTTTAAGCTTGCATCTTTAACAATTTATTATTCACTAAACAGTACTTACAACATCATGTTTTATTAATAAATCGTCTAAAAACTTGGCATAAGGGATTATATTTGTTTGATGGCTTCCACGACTGAGGTGCTCGTACATATCATAATATTGTGTCAACACAAAAAAAAAACACGAAAACCCTTCAACACTCGTGATAACACGTGGGAGAAGTAAAACTTTTGGACAATAATATTTATAGCAAGTGTTGTCAGCACTATAATACAATTATTATGAATACACTATCGATTATTTTTATTTATTTATTAAGACTTAATGCACAGGTAAAAAATAATACTGTACAAAGGCGGACTTAATGCCTGAGGCATTTTCTACCAGTCAACCTTAGGGTGATGCAGAGAGAAAACATGGCAGGTGCAACATAAGGGATAGGTTACTCGAAAATAATACAAACTAATACATAAATACATACATACATATAACGAACACAAAACTTTGTCTTGAGAAATAACGATAGGTAGAGGAGAAAACGAATCTAGCAAATCAGCGCTGGGATGATTCTGACAACTGCTTACGAATATGCTCACGAGCCTTCACTTTAAACGATAACCGACTGGTTGCCATCCTGACATTCAGAGGGAGCGCATTCCAAAGAAACACCGCCTGGACAAAGAAAGAAGATTGAATGAAACCAGAGCGGTGAGAGGGACATCGTAGAAGACGATTATTGGTGGACCGAAGGTTTTTACTATGCGCAGCGCACAAGTATTGAACCTGAGAGGTCAGGTAAGAAGGAGAAGTGGGTTTGTCGAGAATGGAAAACAACATTGACAGAGCCCTCAACTCTCTGCGCTGACGGATGGGTAGCCAAATTATCGAATTAAATTACTTTTAATCATAACATTATTTATTATAAAGTACGTATTTATTCAAAAATATGACTAAATACTATTTATTTTTAAAAGAATGACGAGTTAAGACTTGCACTAGTAATAAATCGATTAGAAAGTGCAATTTGTTTCGATAATCTTTTGATATTGGTATAGGCAACATTTATAATTGAAATTGTAGACGTCAAATGTGTTGATAAATTGAATAACCGCTTAAAAAATACTTTTCATCGGTGTGCTTCTACGGATTTGATTTATAGACTTTATTAATCTTACTGTTTTCTATTATAAATTATCATTATTATAGAAAGAGTGTCGGACGCCACATAATTCGAGCTGATTCTTGGGAAAGCGTGAAAGATTAGCAGCGTCACCTATTAGAACTGCACCAACCAATAGGAGTCACTCAATCTTGTTGTAATTGCAAACAGATCAAGCTCTCTAGACGTTGAATATTGCTTCAGCATCAATCAAGTGTTAACGGTCAATAGACCACGGTTACTGACATTATTGGTTTAGGATATTGTGGCGAACCATTGTAGGTATTAGTGGAACTGTCAGATCCTTGTTACTTGGGAGTTAGGCTTCTCCTTATAGGCGTCTATAGTCTGTTCCAAAGTGTTAACAAACCCTGTTCGTGTTATCACAAACTGATAGAGATTAGTTACGTTACAGTTTTTTTCTGTTTTAGAAACTTTCAATTGTAATTTCAGCACTGTTTCTGTTGTATGTTTTCAAAATTGTAATGTTACCAAAACTTAAGAGTGTGTACCAAATATCAGATCAATCTGCCAACAGGAAGAGGGTAAAATTAGAAGTACTAAATTTGACCCAAAAACAAACAGGGCAAGCCAAATACAACCGTTTAAAAAGTTGAGGTAATAAATTTAACCTCAATTATCGAACGAAAAACATGTATAAGGTGATTTAAAATTAGAATATCTGATTGAAGCATTTAAATTATTAAATCAAAGCACACAATTTATATGAATGGCACTACAAATTCGCATCCACAGATACGTTCCCTAATGCATTTATTTACTTTTTCAGTAGACACTTTTGGAATAAACTGTACAGATAAGATTCTGCTAGGTTTTGCTTTGAACTGAATACTAAGTAAAATGCTGTACAAAATTGTAAAGCTTAGTAGTGGTCTTAAAGATTATTTGCAATCTCAGTGCGCAGCTGTTTAATGAAGACGCTACAGCATTCGAATTAAAAGGGGTAAGAAATTATACCGTGGAATCAGTGCATGACACTAAACCCCCCAGCGATGGTATATGGGTCATTCTACTTTTAATTGCAGATAAACAAGTCCCAGGTAAAACATATTAAGAAATCATAAATTACGTTTGCAAATATACACTTTATTAAATCTTTTTAGAACTATAAACAGTCTCTTAATATCTCCACCAAGCATTTCTTAAGAAAATGTTTATGTTTTTGCAAATTTTAGTAACAGTATTGTCTTTACCGGTAACATAGTTGCTTTTCTTAGGATTTACTCATGTCCCAAGCACTAAAGTATCACGACAAAAAACTAAAATCTCAAAAATTCTGGTTTAACGTTCTCAAAAGAAGTAAAGGAAATTACTGTTTAAATCTTTCAATTCTTAGTATCTATTTGAATTTTATTAAATACTAGCAGCGCTCCACGGTTTCAACCGCATAGTGCCTGTCCCCGTGGGAATACGGGGATACAATATCGCTTATGACACCCGGGGGTAATGTAGCTTCCCAAAAGTGAAAGAATTTTTCAAATCGGTTCAGTAGTTTCGTAGCCAATTCAATGTAAACAAACAATCAAATCTTTCCTCTCTATAATATTAGTAGAAACTAAAAGATAGTTAGTACACGCAGTATTGCTAATTAGTTTTGAATTTTTTAACTATGACATTTTATTTTAAGTATTATTTCAAATGTTGTCCCTGGCAACTTGCGATTTTACCGCTATGACTTTTTAGTATGCAAATTAGCAGTATTTATTATAATTTTTTGTTTCAGACAACAACACGTAACTATGCCTCTAACACCCGTTAAGAAACAGCAAAGGTATCGATAAAGACGCAAAAAGATCTGGTGAAGGAAGCTGAGGCAAAACAAAAAGATCTGGCAACATACCATGCTGAAAAAAATACTAAAGGACAGGACACCACGCAAACACCGTAGAATAAAGAGAAAGTGGCCAATTTTAAACTCAAAAAGAAGAGATTAAATTCTTCTGGCTCAGATTCCGAAGACAAAGTACCTTTAATTGCTCTCAAGGATGCTGCCGCCACACACCAAAGTAGTGTTAGCTTTGACCACTCTTTAATAAAAAACTTTTTAACAAAAAATTAAGCTTTTCAGTTTTTTCGGTAGTAAAATTTTTTGTTAAGAAGTTTTTATTTTATAATTTTTTGTGGCTATAATCTCCTCATTACTACATGCTTAATTGATCATTACTTTTTGTAATATACAACTCAGTATTAAATCTGAGAGTAAAAATTCTATCATCCCCTGTTTTCCTACCCTCAGGGTTGGATTTTTTTTTGGAAATTTATACGCGACCAACTTCTGGGTATAACCCTTTCCAATAAAAAAAGAATGATCAAAATCGGCTTACTCTGAAAAAAATATGCGTCGACTTCACAACCTCCTCCATTTTACGTCGGTTAAAAAATAATAATATTCATCCTTATAAGATCAAAGCATAAGATGAAGAGATCCGCAGGAAAACCAAGGTAACCGACATAGCCTGAAGAATTGCCAAACTTAAGTGGCAGTGTGCAGGGCACATTGCTCGCAGAACAGAACCGTTCAAAATGGCGGTGCTTGAGAGGCGGAGGCCTATGTCCAGCAATGGACATCTTTCGGATATAAGGAAGAAGAAGAGGAGGAGGAGGACGAAGACGGTGAGGTCAAAATTATGTTTTCAAAATGCGTAGATAGCTATGAAAAGACATTTAAGACAGTTGAAACGGACGTATTATAAGGAGCCATTCGAGAATCTCATGAAAATAGTCCCCACACCAAAGAAAATATGTAGGTTTAGGCAAACGAGTATATTGCGAGTTTGATACTCCCTTAGAAGTTTTTGAGATGTATGAATTAAGATTGTTATCTTAGAGCTCATATTTATGTTAGGATAAGATCACGTCATGGTGAATGTTCATATTATTATGCCATGTTGATTATTAATAAATTAACCAATACAGTTGACTTATTATAGGTTGAGTTAGCCGTATAGATTCGTTGAGATAAATTGTTAATTTTGAGACTGCATCTAAAGTTACAACTCTGTTACTTTGCTGTCCCAAATGTGTTGAAAGAAATCCTTAAAAAAAAAACACAGTTCCTTGTATTAACAATTTAAAGGAGATTGTTCTGCATCCATACATCGTTCGCCCCAGAACCAACAGCAAAGAAAAACTACTTTGCGTGTTCTAAATTACAAGTATATGCCTATGAAGACAAAGTTTAATGACGGACAACTTGCAGAAAGGATATATTTCAAAAGAAAATAAAGATTTTGAGGTTATATTTAGTAAGAAACAATGCTTTCAATACATGCTAATAAATGCCTGTAACACGTTAGTGAAAGCATTAAGAGTCCGTAAAAAATAGCAAGGTCGTCGAATGTATTCCGAAAATAAAAGCAAATTGAAATCACTAGGTACACAAAGCAATCACGAAGAAATGCGCGCGAGTGTGACTTGACTGCATTACCACTTTGATAGTTTTGAC
Organism: Polymixis flavicincta; assembly: GCA_949987655.1. Classification (NCBI taxonomy): domain Eukaryota; kingdom Metazoa; phylum Arthropoda; class Insecta; order Lepidoptera; family Noctuidae; genus Polymixis; species Polymixis flavicincta. The sequence goes on along the minus strand of OX465186.1, from coordinate 12,664,222 downwards.
AGTTGAGTTGATTGACAGATGTGACAATGATGATGATCCATAAGGATGCCAATACATTAGATCGATTATTTTAAATAAAATCGATACCATTTAGTACCCAGCGTATTATTTCTATTTGGAATATTACAATGCATCTCACTTATGTGTAGTAATTGTTTAAAAGGATTATTATTTAGTAGTTTGAAAGTACCTAGAGTATATAGTACGGTACCAATAAAAGCGGCGCAAAAGTTCCTACAGAAGCGTCATACACTTCTGAGTCACCCAACCTATAGCGAAAAAGGTTGAAAAGAAAGTACGTTTGAATGCGTGTAAAATCCTTGAGCAGGTGGCGAACACAAGTAATCTCGCTTTCGATGTGTGTGAAATGAAAGATTGGACATCACTAATTGTCATCTAATCTAATTGTCAAAGGCCACGTTCCGAGTTACGATAATATCGATTTGAGCGCGCTCACGCCCTTTCCGAATTGGCATGGCGATGGCGTGAGCGCGATAACGATGTCCCACGAATCGTCATAGATGACGTCATGACATGCGCCATCTTGCGATACTATAATATCACCGTGATGACCGGTGTCCAAAATGACAGTTGTGCTGTTTTGTTTTGAGTCGCATCGAATCTTTAGCTAACTTAGACAGTCACGAGCGTTCCGTTTTGATGACAAAAATGACGGTTCCTAGCTTTCAGAATCGTGATATCTAACTCGGAACGCAAAATATCGATGTGAGCGCTCACAGCGCTATTTTTCTAATTCGGAATGCGGCCAAAGATGGCGGCATATTGTATATGATGTCAATAGTCGATCTTTTAATTATTCATTATGGAACGCAGAGTGTCCGTTTCATACAGATACTCGCAATTAGTCTAATAAAATATATTTATAATTACTAAGTAGGTCAGATGTTTGTTGGTCCTGGGGCCATTTCCGACGATGTCCTTTAACTATAGTATGTACCTATTGTTCAGTTACCTTTTCTACCTGACCCCATAAAGTTATATAGTTTTCACACCAATATTAAAAGAAATTAACAATTTGTTTTTGGTTTCAACCTTTCGTAACAGAGTTGTTGCATTATTCTGATTAATTAAAATTGCTTTAAGTAATCTCTTTGTTTTTGCATGCTTCAAAAGCATAAAAACTGTAACTAATGTAGCTACTAAAGTTTATTAGAAGACTGATTGGGTTATAAGAATAATAAATGAAGACTTTTAGTAACAGAGGTGTACATGTTTACTACCGTACATCAATAAATCTATGAATTCCCTAAAACTATAAATTATAATGCTCGACACGCTATAAATTATCAATTAATGGAAGTTAACCAGTACATTCATCATGTAACTACAGGATTTGTTTAAGGTTTACTTTTGTTTTGTAGAGGAATGACCCATAAATATCTATTAGTAGTTATTTCAAACTATTAAAAATATTAATGATTTAAACATTATTTATGGTAGGTTTAATGTTATTAATGGTACATTTTTACAATAAGTATTATTAATGGTTTTGACACTATTATTGATTATTTTGACATTATTAGTAATTATTACAAAAAGTTTTGGCAAATGTATGTCTACTAACGCTTGTGCTTAAGATGTGTACTAACAAATTGGATTTTATTATCTGTTAAATAAATAATAATAATTATTCATAAAAAAAATCTGTTGACATTTGTAGACCATTTTCTATTTAATAAAGTACCCGGTTCTTGTTGGCAGGCCTAAACTATCCTCCCATACGAAACCATATTACTGTAATTTGAAAACATTGTAAAAGGCAATTATTTTTTAATAAAAGAGTAACCGTAGACTTTCTTGCTAGCTCTTCTCCATAGGAAACGACCAATTCGAACCGTGCAGCTAGCTTCTGACGTTCCATGAGCGGTTCCATGGGTATGTAGAATAATAAGAAATAAAATGTTTTAATTAGATTTTTTAATTTTGTTCATTTTCAACGCGTAGTTAAGAATTACACTTTTACACCTTACGATGTTCTGTAGGTTGTCCACCCACGTCTACCAATGACGTCTAGCGTAGATCAATAAAATAATGAGAGCGAACTTTGGTAATTGGTAATTGTTCATTTATTTGTCAGAATATTACCGAATACGAATTATGAAATAAAGAAACCTCATAATCGCTATAAATCTGTACGTCCCAATAAGATTTCAATTAAATTGCTGATGAAAAATATTGCTCAGAAATACTGCCCGCAATATTGGGAAAAGTAAAACTGTATTTTGAATTAAGCAATACGAAAAGCAATAAATAAATCATTGATTGATTGCTTTTTATTAAAAAGAAAATTGAATTGATTTCGAAATTTAAATCAGCGAAATGTAAGTTAAAATTGAATTACAGGATGTGGTATTTACCTAGGTTTCTACATATTAATAACATATTTGTTTTGCTCTTCTATCATTTAAGCCAAAATATATTTTGTGACGTACATTTTTAGCGGCTAACGGTGCTCGTTCAGTCAAGAAAACATTTTTACCGCAGGACTTTGGTGGATCGGATAATATTATGAATACTTTGTATCTAGTTCACGTATCCAAATAAATCAAGTTGGATTGGTGAACCGAATTTGTTAAAAGCATTTAGACCATTTTATAGTGAGGGAGCAAATTAGATAGGTATTTTTAAACCTAAATTTATATATTGTTTATATATTTTATCATTATTTAATTCTTTGAGTAAATGTAAATTTCCTGCATTATATGTGTGAGTATATTTTAGTTTAAGACGTCACATATTCATATTTTCTCTTCTTTTTCTCACACACTATTGTCTACATTTCTTTTTCATTTCTCCTTTCGCAGGTCTGCTGAAGAAATTTGTAAAGAAATAAGCAGTAACTTTGTACTCAATTGTTTGTTTATGCTGTCTCTCCTATGTATTTTACTGTGAGTATATAAATAATAAAATAAATAAAATATAAAACAAAATAATTTTATTTCGAACTGGCTGCTGCCCGCGGCTTTGCCCGCGTTTTCGACATTGGTAATAGTAGGTTATCATTTAGCCAATAACTTTATTTACATTTCATTGCAATTTAAGCTTCCACGGACAAATGATTACGCGGATAAAATCAGAACACGTAACAGTCTTTCAGTCTGTGTGAAATGTAGCAAATGTTATAAAATGGCGTCTGTGACCTACATGGGAGATTGACAGAGCAATAAAAATGACATTTGTGTTCGCGGGAATTGTCAAAATGACAACAATAAATGAAAAGAAATAATAAATATCTGATGTTGCAATGTCGTGAGAGTTCAAACCTCTTGTTATTGGGCCTTTCTGTTTTAGACATCCTTTATACCCCGATATATTTTCTTTAATAAATTTAACTTTGGAAGCAAATTTTGTTAAGTTCAGCCCACTGTCCCGAGGGCTCTGACGAAATTTTCTAAATTTGTTGTGCTCATGGGAGGTAAAATACAAATTCCCCGACTTCGGTCAAGACAGCCACGTTTCAGTCTGTAAAGTTGTTGCATCGGTCGTTGAGGGAATAACATTAAATGGATCATTGTTTGGAAAATTTTGCTGACAATAGGTAGGCACTTTTTATTCTGCCTTACCGCAATATAGGTAGTTACAGCAAAAATCAAACTGGAACGCAGTTCTCTACGCAGCTTACGGTAGAAGTTAAATTGTATAAATCATCACGTTAGGAAAAATGCGCAACGTAACGAAAATGTTATGTCTCCTCCATGCGACTTTTTACTATATGGTGCCGGTGGCGCGAAAGGCTTATTTAGTGGACTGTATTTTGCGATGCGGAACAAAACGATTGACAAACGCTTAGCGATAGTTAGCTAGAGTTGCGGTGGATGTAGGACAATAGAATACAACCCGAAATAATTAGGGAGGGAAGCACATACCTTTTACGGGAGCCACGTGCTCGCGTTGTTACCGGTACACCGGTTTCACTTTTTCAGGTTCAGGGGCAGTTGAGCTTCAAGTTACTGTCCTCACACGTTAAACACAAAAACAAACTGTTGTTTATAAGTCTTATTACAGGCGAAAATGCGGTGATTCCAAAGTTATCAATATTTTCAAGCGGAGCAGGCCAATCGCCATTGCGATCGCGATGCGGTTCATTGAGACGTGTCTTCGCGACACAATAGCAAAATACACGGAGAGATAGAGGTCGTTTTTATGGTTTTCGAGGGAGCTAAAACCAATAGTGAGGTCAAAATGAAAATACAAGATGGCGGCGAATGAAAACTTTGAAGATTTTCAAAGTTTTCATCACGGGTGTCGTTTGCATGGTTTTTGAGGGTGCTGAAGTCGATTAAAGTGAGATCAAAATAATACATTTGGAGTTGAATAAAAGCCCAAGGAACTTTGTACCTGACGGGGTTCTCCCCGAGCCTACACTTTTATTTAAAAGTACCTATTCTGGAAACTTTTAAACACCTTCACTTATTTTTGTTTTAATAAATCCACCCAAAAAAGGTTTGCTAAAATTCAGAACATTAGACCAACCCCATGCTTAATGAATTATCATCATCTGCCTAGCCTTTTCCCAACTATGTTGGAGTCGGCTTCCAGTCTAACCGGATGCAGCTGAATACCAGTATTTTACATGGAGCGACTGCCTATCTGACCTCCACAACCCAGTTACTGGGTAATAAGATACCCCTTGGTAAGACTGGTTGTCAGACTATCGGGCTTCTGACGATCCGTAACGACTGTCAAAGATTCACAAATGACAGCCGGGACCAACGGCTTAACGTACTTTCCGAGGCACGGAGGGGTCTTCGTATGTAAAGATGGTCACCCATCCACGGACCAACCGCGGCAAGCGTAGCTTAACCTGATCTTTTGACCCGCGCAGCTATTGTTACTTAGCCACAAGCCCCTCTCCCATGCTTAATGATTAAAGCAAACTACTAAATATAAAAATTAACGAGTTTAGTTTCGCAAATCCACAACACAGTTCACAAAGTTCTAATTATGAAACTCGTAATTATCACTGGCTCCTTCACCCAAGCCTTCATTAAACCCTATAAAAATAAATGGCACTTTGGCGTTGGTCTCACATCCCGATCTCGACCTTTTAAAATATTCACAATAAAATCTGTTCGGCTGTAAAACTTAAAAGCTATAGAATAACTTAACTGTAAATCAACAAATTGAAAAATTAAAGAAAACAATATTACATTTGCTTTGCTTTCAAATTTTATTTCAACTTTTGCTACACAAAATAAAAACTCTGTTCTACAAAAATCACAAAAAATTGTAAACTCTCCATCTTCTAGACCCTAATTTTATACACAAATATTTAAAAACTAGGGGCGCACCGCGGTTTCACCCGCGTAGTTCTCGTGCCCGTGGGAATATGGGGATAAAATATAGCCTATGTCACCCGGGGTTAGTGTAGCTTCCCAAAAGTGAAATTATTTTTCAAATCGGTTCAGTAGTTTCGGAGCCTATTCAATGCAAAGAAACAAACAAACAATCAAATCTTTCCTCGTTATTATTTTGTTAGTATAGATAGAATAGTTTATTTTGTAAATATATTTTTTAAGACACTTTAACACGTCAATATTTTATTGGTCAATATTTTAAAACTAGATGGCACCAGCAGTTCCAAACTGACTGATTCCTGAAAAGAAATACGGAAACATACTCACAGGTAAGAGTCTTTTAGTGAGTGTATCACTGCAGGGCTATGTCTGGATGGTTCTTTTGAAGAAAGAGTCATTGCAACTTTGAGCTGACCTGTCCCAACTGACGGCATGCATGCATCAGTCATCGTGTCGCCCAACCCTATTTTACGGTGCTGAACAACGACTCCACTAGATCTGCAAGACATTTGTATAGACCATAATTATACAAAATATTCAAAACCGCCAGATAGTTTTTAGGTCTACATGTCTTAAAACTATCTGGCGGTTTGAGTATTTCAGTCTAGTCTAAATGGTATACTACCCACATTCACTGTCAATTTTCTCTCTAAATGAAGGAAGAGATTCGATGACTACTGAGCAGTTATACCCAAGGTGTACGCAAAATTACAAAGCGGTCAAATAGTTGTTTTATAACTAACACAACTATTCGAGGACCTCGTCGACGAGGAGGTGGCGAACAGGGACCCACTTCTGATTCTGAGGGATGTGTTGCTAGTACACAGTGACAAGGAAGTCTACAAAGCCCTCAAAAATCTGAATCGAGAAAATCTTTCACGGCGTCGGAGATGAGGAAGGAAAGACTAGAATAAGGTAGAGAAGGAAAATCAGAAACCCTCACATGAGTCACTCACCCAACGACTTGTTAATTTTTTGTCAAATTGCCAGATAAGCTTCACTCTTAAAAAAAATTTAGATATTTTTTCAACGATATTATTTTGAAAAAACTGGTTTCAAGCAATATTAGTTAACAAAACAGTCTCCTACCGGCGCGGCGCATATATTTCACTGAAACTATTTAGATCCTCATGCTCCATGAATGTCAAATGAAGCAAAGTTTTGGGTGTGAGATGAAAGAAAGTTCTTTGAGACGTGATAAAGTATGAAATTTTCCTCTGAATATATTTAGAAATTCGAGTTTATTTACATGTAGTAAATATTTGCTGTGTCATGTTTGATGTGGGATATTTTTGCTAACATTTATGTTTGAACATGTTATTAGTGTCGAACAAAATTGTGACAGTCTCGAAATAAACTGGATAAAAATCGGTTTTGGCGTATGTATTTAACAAACCTGTGATAAATCTGTTGGTGGTTCAAAATTCAAAAAACTATATTTGACTCGTTTCCACACCTCGTAGCAACTACTATTCATTGTACAGTTTTAACTTTGTTACTTTTCTATTATACAGGACACAATTTTAACCAGTGCGTAAACTGTAACCATGAATTCAGCTTATCATTCTAGACCCGCTAGCATATAAATTTTTCGTCTGTTATACAAAAAAAAAAATCAGCTGTTCCATACATTTTGACCGCGTGGGTATAGCACATATCGCAGGGATATTGTCAAACTAGTGATATTATAATTTCACTAGTCAAATTATAATTGTACGACACTTTGTCAACCGCCTCCATTTGTTACAATTTAACGGCCTTTTTATGTAATATTGTAATTTCACGGGAACGCTGTAGGGATTTTATAATAATCCTAGGTATATTATGAGTCAGGTTCGTAGAAAGGACTTGGTACGTTTTGGTTGGTCAACTCTTCTTCATCCGCCATTTAACGGGCCAATCATTGACCGTGTCACAATTTAATGGGCTATGCACATACAGTGAAATTGTCAAAATATTACTGGCTTGCAATATCACTAAACGGGTCCAGTGGAATTGTAATGTCACTGAAATGTGCCAGTGATATTGTGAGAAATGGCGGTGGTTGACAAAGTTTCGTGCAATTATAATTTGACTAGCGAAATTGTAATATCAGTGGTTTGACAATATCCCTGAGACATATCCATAACTGGCAAAATGTGAATGTGCCTATTCTAGGTACACCTTTGCCTAATCCTAATAACATAACATCACGCTTTGGTTCCCGAAGGTGCAGAGGTGTACCTATAATAACATCCACATTTCGCCAGTTAAGTCCCATGGAATAGGGGGTGAGCCTATTGCCATCAACCGGGCACAAATCTGCCTAATCGTCTAGGAATTAAATAAAAAACCGCAATCAAATCGGTTACCCGTTTAAGAGCTACGATGCCACAGACACACATAGCGGTCAAACTTATAACACCCCTCTTTTTGCGTCAGGGGTTTAAAATAGGCGTCAAAACTTTCGCGTTTTTATGCATGGATGTTTGTTACTCTTTCACGCAAAAATGGCTGAACAGATTCGGATGAAATTTGACACACAGGTAGATTATAACCTGGATTAACACATTGTATATTTTTTATCCCGGAAGTACGTTCCCGCGGGATAATTTCGAACTTCCACGCGGGCGAAGCCGCAGGCGGATGCTAATATATGATAAATCTGTTGCTTTTATAATCGTAGCAGTCGTAAAAATGGACGAAATATTTTTAAATAATATTCCGAACGTAATAATTGTCAAAACAATAACAGCGTGACAATTAAGAATAAATAAATCGTCACCTGAAAATAAATCATGCTCTCAACATTGCCATTATTTCCCGTTACAAAAGAAGACAAAGATCTTTAAAATATAATACCGTTGACATCTGATCTCAATATTCACGCCGCGTCGTCATCCCCAATTTATTTGGGTGGAATCGGCAAAATTTAATTACTGTGTCGTCCCTTTTAACTTTGATTATTATCTTTTGTCGGTGGTATTGTAAAACGACTAAAGTCTAAATGGTTACTATTTCTCCATTTATAAAATCCTATTCGTGACGTGACTGAAAATTACAAAAATTTTAGTCAGGGTATACCTAACTTATATTTCTCACGTACTTATTAAGTACTTCTTAGTAATAATTTAATAGTCTGGTTTTGACAAAAGAGGCTAAAAATATTAGCTACGTGACGTTGAGATATATTGTCGACTTACTTTGTAAATCTACCTAGACGTTTTTTGTACAATCCTTAGTACCTAGGTAATAATATAAAAAAAACACAAACGTATTAAGTGCTGTAAGACCTGAAGGGTGAGGCCCTGATACCGGGGTTTGATAAATGAAACGCATGTATGTGTATTAAAAATAAACATTTGTTCCACGTTTTAGGTCTTCACAGCTCCTCGCCAGTTAATCATCTATTTTCTTGAAATAAAAACTTAAGCTAAAATATTTGAACGATTGACAGTTCGAATGTGACAAAGCCATGTCGTTGCCTGCCAGTACAACGAAAAGGTTGCATTCAGCAAACAACCAATCTTTACAGTATCGACTGTTACATTTTTTGATTATTATTTTTAAAAATAATTAATATCACAGTAACAAGATGAATTAGTCAAAAGGTTTGATTTGTTCGGGATTACCTGATGAAAGGTCTCTCAACACACCACCCGTTATTATTAAGATGCTCAAGTTAAGATTATTATTCTTCGATGCCTTTCAAGTGCCTACTTGGCCACAATTACACTCTTTTCTCCATAGCCTCTAACAAAGAGTTACTTACAAGAGTTCTTCCCATGCCAATTGGAAGCCGAGACTACCCCACAAATTATTATCCTTATTCTTTCGACCGCCAAGTAAATACGGAAAATATTTCCATTGTCTTATAATGGAAAGGGCGAGGAAAAAGTTGATTTATAACTCATGATTTATGATGATATTATTCATTAGGGTCAAATAAAGTAAACAGTCGTTTCAAAACAACTAGAAACAACATTAAAAGTGTAGTTCTCTAAAACCACTCAACATGATGGAAAATTGTCGTAATCATCCTATCTTGACAGGCGGATCAGTTACAAATTACAACATTACAAGCCATGAGAAAGACGTACAAGCTATTACGGACTTTGTTCCCAAAACCTTGAACAGAGAGCCTTATTTTAAAGAGAAAATCAGTTCAAACAAAATATTTTATGTCAGTAAAACATTACGCTACATTCCGTAAATCTCCATACAAAAAACTAGCTATCTGTTATAAACCCGTATGTTCCGCAATGAGAGTTCCACCCATTACTTTTTACTGACCCTTTTAACTTCACTTCACATTTCAAGACATGAGATCCTGCTACAGAAAGAACTACCGACCGCCATAACTCACGTCAGCCAGTGGGATCCAGCTTTTATTACACACCTTATCTAAGGTACGTTTGAAGACTGAATTTCGTTGTAAACGATCCAATATTTCCTACGTTCGTGTTAAAATTTTCTCCCGGTTCTGTAAACCGGAGATGGATTAAGTTGTCTGCATAAACAACGATGTAGGACGATGTTGGTAGAACAGAAACTTTGTACGGGATTTTGATAGATTTGGTAGGGTTTTTGAAAAGGATTGGTCACTTTGAACGTGCATGCTTTTCTATGTATACAATGTTTAAACAAATAAAGAAATCTTATCTTATCTTTGCTGTGGTTTAGTATAAGAACATTATATGAATGAAATTATTTTGCTTTGAGCTAGACTTTGTTTAAGGGGCCCGTTCACATAACAACCACACCACACCACATAGTAGCGACAAAATGTGGGCAAACAGTCGTAACGTGCGAATAGTATTGCTGCAGCTTCTTGCAGTGGCGTTGCGATTGCTATGTCGCTAGATATTAGCGATGTAGTTACGCTGTGTCTAGTGTTTGCAGATAGATGTATTGTTGTGTTGCAGCTACTGTGCAGTGGTGCATTGTAGCTGGGACGTGGCCTTGTGGTTGACATCGCCCACAGAGTTAATTTTGAGGGTCCAATGTGGTCCGTGTGAATATGAATGTATAAACATATAATATAATAAGCACCCTTTCACGTATTGTCGTTGTGGTGTGATACGTGTGTTCGGGCCCTTATTCAAACAAAAATATTGATATAAATGTAGCTCAGCAAATCCAAACATGATGCCAAAATCTATCACTAAAAATATCTAATGTTTGGTATCATGAGGACGTGTTCGATTAAAATTTTCATTTATCAACTACAATAACATTCTCCCATCTAACCCATCAAAAGAATCAGGAAACTTATTTACTCCCACCATAAAAATATTATTCATTTTATTAAGGTTTTCCATTTAGTACAAATCTCGAGGTTTGTGAATAAAAATAAATGAGAATAAGTGTAGATAGGTAGCCATAAAAAGTTACACATGAACATAAAAATGAGTAACAGTAGCCCATAAACAATTTTATGTAGATTGTTGGGCCGTTTAGGGAGATACCGAATACCAACTAATACCATTCTAAGGAGAAAAAAAAAATAGATTACATTTAGAAAACCCGTCTCGAGTATATAGGAATGCATTGGGTAAGCAATTACTGTCTATTTTATGGAAATATTTCATATTTTAAATTCTGTTTTATGAAGTAGGTACCTGGTGTTTGTTAACTGTAATTTGAACACTTATGCCAATATTTTTTAAAAGAGTAACCATGGAGTTTCTTGCTGACTCTTCTCCGTAGAAACGATCAACTGGTACCGTGCCTCGCTTCTGACGACGTTTCAAAGTGCCCATGTAGTTTTACATATGTGAAATAAAATATTTCTAATTTGATTTTAGTTATGAAAAGTGGGAATTCCTTTTTTTTAACGGTCAGTGGGTATCCCTATTTTTTCTTCAAGCAAAACGTTAAATTCTCTTTATTAAAATGTAACATCAATTTTTCTTTTCCACCGCAATAATATATTACCGAAATATAATGTGAAGATAGTGTATTGTAATACTGGTGCATGCATAGTTAGGTTAACGCTTACAATAACTAATGACTATTCATGAGATGAATGACATTAGTTTGATAAATATTCATTATTCCACTAAATCCTTGCAATAATACACCAGCTTAAGTGTACCTAGAATCTTGTCAATGAAAACGGAATGAATAATTATTAGGGTTCCGTGATCAATGACAACATACGGGTTCATGTTACAGAAACGGATCGTCTGCTCGAGTGAATTAATCAAACAGGAAAAATCTGTGTTTTTTTCTTTATTTTCCGATATTTCATTGTATTTTTGTGTGTATTTATTTAAGTTAACAGCATGGAATATAAAGTCCAAATTAAGTGGAAATTAAAGTGAAGACATTATGTTTTAATTTTCTTGTAACATTTTACTTAAGAACTATAAATAAGTTGGTCTAAAATCAAGACGCACTCTGCTAGAGATGGTATTTTTGTTTGATCTGTGTAGTAATGTACGTATATGACTGTTTTGATATCTATATCTATATATATATACTATTAATAAAGAGCAAAGATTTGATTGTTTGTTCGTTTGCATTGAATAGGCTCTGAAACTACTGAAACGATTTGAAAAATTCTTTCACTGTTGGGAAGCTTCACTATCCCCGGGTGACATAGGCTATATTTTATCCCCGTTTTCCCACGGGAACGGGAACTACGCGGGTGAAATCGCGGCGCGTTGCTTGTCCGTAATAAAATATGCCGTAAACTTCTGTTTGCAGTTACCTCTTGTCGCAGTAACGCAGATAAGCGGGCAGCTCTGCATCGATAAACTAATATTATTATAACAATCAATTCCTTTATATCGATATGGTTGCTCTTTCTGCTGGTAGATTCAAAAATATTGTACTCAAAACACTTAGTTACTAGTTATTTTAATTAAGACTTGCATAGCTTGATGAGTTTTTTTTCTGTTTGCTCGATTTACTTTTGTTTTACTGTATAATACAAAAAATGATTTCTGTAACCTAAATTATTGTAGGTAAAAAAATATAATCCCAAAGGTACGACATGCAGAATGCCTTTGCTGCCGAGCAAGACACAATTTTTCACCTCACTACAGCGCGGAAAATGCTAGGTGCAAGAAAAAGAGCCCAATTAATAAATTACATCAGTGTTGTTAAATGAAGTATGATAGCATTATAGTTGACTAACACGCAAAAAAAACACGAAATTGTTTTCGCGCCTTTAAATAGTGTCCATGCATTGAACAAATTGTACGCTTTTATGTACTTGCCGCGCGATTTTTTCGGAAGGTAATTCAATTCGGGGGAGGCCTTTGCCCAGCAGTGGGACAGTATAGGCTAATAAAAAAAAATAAAAAAAAAAAAAATCAATTCGACATTATGTACCGCTTGCACTAACCCTGAGGTGTTAAATCGATATCTTCTTCGCTGCTGGACTTGCTCATATCTCATTATTTCTTACGATTTTATAAATAAATGGAAAATGGTATAATTTAAACTTTTGAAAGTTTTTTTTTTTTCATGCAGTCTTCGTGCTGGCCAGTGCAATTATTCTAAAAATGGGGTTGGCGCACTGGCATGACATGAGTATAATGCATTCTCAGTCGACTGGCGGTATAGAAAATTATTGAATAGAAAGGTTCAAATATCAAAAATTATTTCCACACTAGCGCATAAAATGTAGTTTTGCACGCAGATTTTGAATGACAAACTAACTCTTTCCGAGGTTGTCGGGTGAAAAATATTATATTTCGAAGTCCCTTGAAAACCTTATTCCCTATATTTATGGTCGATATGTTAGAAAGGAGGTCTAAAACACCGCCTATAAAAGCCGTGCAAACTAAATTGAAGCGGAAACTATCCACATTTTGTTTCTTATCACGTACACAAAGGGCTCTACGATAACGACCTTACGTTTTCGGTTTATTTAACAAAATATATTAGAGAAATGGATTGCATTTTTTTGTACTGAGTTTATAGGACATGTTTCGTTTTTTTTAGATTAGTGTTTTAAAACGAAGATGCACGACAAAATTATTATTAAATCGACTAAAGTTTAAGTAAGATTCAATCAATCTGCTCAGACTTTTCCAATTATTTTGGGTTTGTCTTCCAGTTTAACCAGGCGCACCTGAATACAAGTATTTAACATAATGTGACTGCTTATTTAACACTCCATAGCCCAGTTACTGGGCAAGACTAGTTAACTGACCAGCAGACTTTTCGGGGTTCTGACTACCCGTAAAGACTACGAAGTCAAAGATCTACGAATGATAGTCGAGACTTAACGTGATTTACGCAACATGAAGAGGTCTCGATATTATTATGTAATGGATCGCCCATCCACAAACTGACCGCGGTAAGCTAGTTAACCTTGCAACGATCCGTGTGCCATAGTGACGAGCCCCTCAGAAGTCGTAATATTGATAATGGGCGTAAATATTACTCTATTTCGCACAAGACTGTTACGTGGTTGCGTGGCGTGGTCGCCTAGCATACCTGCATCTACATCAGCCTACAGCTGTCCACTGCTGGACATAGGCCTCTTCAGTTGCACGCTATTCAACTCGATTCACGGCAACTCTTATCTAGCTGCTACCAGCCACCCGGCGAAGATCGTCGCTCCACCTAGCCCGAGGGCGTCCTACCTTACTTTTGCCGATTTGCGGTCACCACTCAAGAACACGTCTACCCCAATAGTCATCGTTTCTAAGGCTAATGTGGCCGGCCCATTGCCACTTCAGCTTGCTAATTCTGTGAGCTATGTCGCCAACTTTGGTTCTCTGCCGGATCACCTCATTCCAGTTTCTATCCCTCAGAGATACTTCGAGCATAGCTCGTTCCGTAGCTCGCTAAGCGACCTTGAGTTTATGGACCAGCCGTACCGTAAGTGTCCATTTTTGGGCTCCGTAAGTCCATCAGTCCATAACAGGCACGACGCACTGATTGAAGACTTTATTTAGTCTTTAGACTCTGCGGAATACGCGACGAGAAGACTCGGCGAAGCTTCACAAACGCTGCCCAGCTCAACTGACAGCATACCTGTATAGCGTACTGTAATTCACTAACGTTGTATGGCATTTTAATCGTCTTAGAACGGCAGCCCACTTCATGTATCCAATGACTACTTATCATTTATTAAAAAAAATGATAGTGAGTAATTAAAAAAAAAAATCGCTTATACCCTTACCGTAGTTTGAAACACCCTGTTATGGAAATGGAATGAATGATGGAATGCAATGGAGATAGAACGATCGCGTCGACTCGTGCGCTGGGTAAGTATCTTCTACCGTTTGATACGTAAACATTACTAACAGGGCTGTTTCATAATTCTAAAGCATTATTTATTTTCCTTGACACCTATTAACTTAATGAATGGTAACAATTTTAATCGCGCCTACGGGTATTTTATATCGGATCCATTGAGTGGACCACCTTTGTAATACGACTAAAATAACACGGTGTATTTATGTAATATAAAATTAGGAGATTAGTAAATCTGTCTAGGCTTTCACAAATATGTTGGGGTCGGCTCCCAGTCTAACCGGATGCAGCTGAATACCAGTATTTTACATTAGGCGACTGCCTCTCTGAACTCCACAACCCAGTAACGAGGTAATGCGATACCGAGTTACTGTTTAAAAAATCCTAATCAAATGAGAAAATTACTTCCACACGGCTTTTGTTTTGTATTAGTGTGTATTTTTATGTCTTCCTGTGTAATGTGCGTCTTATTTGAACGGAACAAACAATGATTCTCTCTTTCTTTTTACGCCTAATTCTTCTTACACTCATTCAATATTCATCCACATTTACGGTTTAAAACGCAAAAATAAACGGTTTTTCACCCCTATCATTGTCCCATTTGGTCGGTCATATAAATAACCCGCGTTAAAGCTTTTCCGGCGACACAAATAACAATTATACTCGTACCATGAACGTTTTATTCTTTACATATTTTGAGATTAGCGTTACAGCCATATAAAAGGCAGTGTGGTATTACCATTACTTTAGTAGGGCCATTCATAATGGGTGCTTTGACCCTTGGATTACGGATAAAATGAACCTGACAATGCTACAGGGCATGCGTGTGGACATACCTAAGGCATCTGCCCCACTGCCAGTGATAAGCGAGAAGCGAGTTGAGTTAACAACCAAAATTGAGTTGGCGAGTAACGATCACCACAAGTGCGGCGAGTGCTATCGGCACGACTTACGAGTTTGTAGGTCGTAAGTTGAAAGTCAGGTAGGCACTGCTCTGAAAACGATAAACAAACATCGTGCGGAAAACGTATGTCTTGTAACCAAAAATGCGAAGACATGTGACATCCACCACCCCGCACTGGGCATGTATTGTGGATTATGGCACACTTCGTCTCATAGAGAGGCCTGTGTTCCAGCTGTGGGAATATTATAGATTATGCGTGATGCGTGCTATATATGTACCTACCAATCGTCAATCTCTCAGCGAGTGTTCTGCCCGCCAAGTAAGCGTCGCTTTTTTTTTTTTGGGTGGGAAATCATCAAATAACTTCTCCCGCTCTGGGTGGAGTATGAGGGCGTGTCAGACTTTTACTGACTAAAACCCACCCGTGTTCCCTCAGTAGCCCGTATGCCAGGGGCTGCGGTATCTCTGTCGAACAAATCCGCACCCCTGGCAGGCATTGGCCCTTGCGGGCCCCGTCCCTTTGTGCTGACATCTCTTTGAGGCGCGCGTGGAACACAACGCGCCGTCGACCTGGGCTTGGTCCTGACCGGACACCAAACTACCCATTACTCGCCGTCCACAAGCTCATGCCTACGGTGGCCGGAAATCGACCTGGGATTCCCAACGCCCAGGGCGTCTCCGTATCCTGCAGCGGCTAGGGTCGCGAGGGCGCATATACTGCCTCTCCCTCACGTGCGCCGCCTCCCTCTTCGCGAGCATTACTGCTTCGCTGAAAAGTAAGCGTCGCTGGATGACTATTTTTGGATGGCTTTTGTCGCTGCAACATATTAGTGGAGAGAGAAATCTCGCCGGCAGTGTGAACAGTCAGCGATCGAATTTTAATATATTTATCTCTTTTACAAACACGAGAACTAAAATCTTTCATATGTTTCTTGAGCGAAAAATCGTTGATAGCTAGTCGCTTTCCTGTCGGTAGTAGGACAGGTGCATAAGTAGCTATTTCATCCCACACGAGTCAAGGCCTCGGTCAAGGACTCGTTTTGTATGAAAAGTTGTAGGGTTCGTGGTATGTAAATTGCCACATGCGAACTACGCATCACACTGAGGTCATGCAAAATCTTGAATCATGAAAGAAGAGAATACCGCGCAACTTGCATATAGACAGCGTCCCGGCATCAATCGTTGGGCAGTACTCCTAGCCCATGAGACACAACACCTATCTGGTTGGATAATCCTCCCTTTTCTTTAGCGAATGAGTCAATTTTACACCCTGTCATGCTGCTATAGATTCTTTTGTAGATGGTATGTGCGTTCTTTTTGAAATTAGTTTAAAACGACAGATTTTGGGACGAAATATTTGACGATAAATTCACTTACCCATAACCTCGGGAGCGATAGAAAAAATGTGGGTACGTTACAGATTTCAAATCTTAAAAAGTATATCTGTACCTACTTGTTTTTTATACATATATGGAGAAGATCAGAAAACTTTCTTATCCATAAAAGGGCCGCCTTAACTTTAACGCACCCAAGAAGAAGTAATATTACATTATCGAGTTTTGTACATTAAAAAGACGTCGTTTGAAAGAGTTTTGCTAAAGCAGGTTGATTAGTTTGCGATCCGAGAGGTAAAAAAAAAGTTTCAAAGTTAAAAGAAACTGTAGGAGACAGGAAACTTCAAACGAGCTTTCTAATATCGAAAGAAGATAAGATAATAATGTTCGGACACAGTTTTAAGTTCTTTATTAATTCTTATTAAGTTTTCCTTAATAGCGAAAAAACCTTCAAAGTATTCGCATAATAAGATGTTTTTATTAAAGCGGATGCTCTTTTAATGGTTATTTCCTTTTAGGAAAGCAGATATTGGCGATAGGAAAACAAAACAAAAAGATAAAAGACGAACTTTAATTTTATCAATGCTACGTTGAAACTACATAATTGGCAAATGTTTTTCTTTGTAAACAAACGTAAATGCTTAGTTCCTAGTTTAAATATTAACTAGGCGATCGGTGACTTGGCGACTGTATCAAAGCTGCATCGTTATAGCGTTATAGTGATCTTGCATACGGTTGCCGATCACTGATGCTGAAGTAGGTATCACGTTTGCTATGGCCCTGAATGTAACTATAAACTGAGCATAAGCAGTAATGGTATGAAAGCAATGTCAATATGAAAAAAAAGAAGAAAAAAAAACGGCCTGCAAAAGATTAATTAACATCATCATCCATGGCCCGACTTCATCCATTGCTGGATATAGGCTTGTCTTTTCTTGTGCCCCTGTTCCTGTGCCAGGCTCTTCCAGGTTTGCCCGCGATGGAAAAACTGTCGCCCGCCCATCTCGCCGCGGACGCCCTACATTTGGTCTTCCAGTTCTTGGACGCCACTCTATCAAAGTCTTACCCCACCTGTCAATATTGAACCTTGCCAGATATCTGGCCTGACTCCAGTTGAGCTCCACAGTACACTTTCCGATATCGAAGACCTTCGAACGTTTTTGATATTGCGACCTAGCAAGAGATTACGAATCAGTAATTACGAACAATTAATACTATTTTAAACTGAAATGTTTTACAGTTAACAATGAACGAGAAGATCAAATAATTGTACCAACATAGTAGATATAACGTTACCTATGTATCACAAGTACATAAGCTGAAACATTGTTCATTTGAAATCCCTTTTAATGTACGATAACAAATAACATCCCACGCGAATGTTGTGACTCTGGTGTACAATTACATAGAGTCAAACTCGTATGGGATTTGCAAGAAAATAATGTGGCAAACTATGTTGGAACATAATAATAGGTTCCAATATTGTTCGATTTTAGTGATGAGGTAGTTCCTAATCTATTCCTAGTGATAGGAAAACTTAATTACTTACAAATTGATGTAGATATTTACTTTTTTTCCTTATTCTCCATTTATTGCCTTAACACGATCCATCCAAAAACAATTCATCCATTCTTAAAAACAATTTTAACATGGAGAAAATAATCACAAGGCACCAAAAAATTCGTCCGCATCGCTCGCTGTCAATGGTAAAAGTGCCCAAAAGGCTGGCAGCATTGCCATGTTGTATGGCGATGCTGATTTTTTGGTCAAAATATAGGTCAGCCCCCAGTTCCAGATATTTACTTATGATCATCACTTACCTGCTTTATTTAAATAGACATTCGCACGTATTAGGTTCAGTAGGTAACTTTTGTAATAGAATCCGACAGTTTATCTCGTAATTATTTTTTATGTGGCCATGGACGGCCGAAGTTAGGGTAAAATCTACTTTTCCTATTTGTATGGGAGACCTCGGCGTACGCAAATTTCCTAGTATTAGTTTACCGGCTTTCATATCCTCGGTCCACGGCACTGATAAATTGCCTCCACACTGATTAATCCTAATGTGCTTTCTGACACCGAGGCTATGGATGCCTGAAAACTCGCTTACTCGAATGCAGATCTACCCGATAGTCCATCTTCCCAGAGATAGTGGGATGAGCCGCTCAGCAGATAAGTAAAGAGAAAAGTTGACACGTCTGCTACTACTGCAGAGCGTGCGCGCTTGCTGGCTGTGGGTAAGCAAGAGTCGGGCCTTTGGCTCCATGTACTACTGTCGTCGAACATCAGCACTTTTTTCGATGCTGCTACTGTGGCGAAGTTATCAACAGCCTCGGACTCGGTCTGTATTGCAACCGAAGTGCGGATGGCTAAGCACGGTACGCGAACATTATCGACCGTTCCAGCTGATTAGTACCAAAAGGCTGCCTTTTACCTTGGCCAGAGACTAAGCATTGCTCTACAACGTGGCAATACCGCCAGTCTTTTTGGTACATTACTAATAGATAACGATGCGGAGGATGTTTTTGGTACCATTTTTTTTTAATATAATAGTTATGGATACGTTAGGAAATTATAAAACTTTTACCCACTTCTAGTTTTGCCTAAAAAGTTAGTAACCTTTAAATGACTTGGAATATCATCACACAAAGTTCTAAAAGGTTTTATCGTGACTTTGTGAACGCCTTTCGCATTAAATTATCCTATGAATAACATATCAAGTTATATGAATGTTTGAAGTTATTTTAGGCAACCAATTATTATAACAGCCCACGAGATTTGACATCCATATCTACTTATTTTGAGGCAGATAATTTAATCAGCCTTTCAACCGTGAAGAAAAGTTATCCTACTAATATTATAAATGTGGAAGTTTGTATGTTTGGATGTTTAGATGTTTGATATAGCTAAAGTACATTCATCTTTTATGGGGTACTGTGTTAAATGTTATAACAAAATACCTTGTGATGTTTTACAGTTAAATGAAAGGAAATTTAAAATTCATACTAAAAGTAAACTTTTTAAACAAGCGTATTATAAATTAGAGGATTATATTCAAGATAAGAATGCTTGGAAACACGCTGGTCCTGCTCCATAGGACAATCTAGAGTCTAGACGAAATCAAACTGGTTGCTAATTGAATTGTATAAATAATTCTATTTAGGACATTGATTTACACTCAGTGATTACTTTAACTCACACACTGACTTATTACTTGACAATATTCTAGGAAAATCGTATACTTACTCTTACACTGTTTGTAAATAAGTGAGCACCATGTTTCTATCATAAAATGAATTTATCTGTATTGCTTCAATTACATTTTTTTTACCTATTTTGGTATAGTAATTTTGTTCTGGGTGCATCGTTTTCACCCATAATTATACAATGAATGTACTATGTTAAATTGTACAAAAAATTTGTTCAAGTTAAATTAAACATTTTAAAAGAGTAACGGTGGAGTTTCTTGCCCGTTCTTCTTCATACGAAACTATATTTTAGAATGGGCGACTAGAATCAATTCTATTTTAATGTCAATGTTGACGTTCAAAAGTGCCTTTTAAGTGCCTAATTCAAACAAATGCTTTGATTTTGTTACTCAATCACGCAAAAGCGGCTGACCGGATTTGGATGAAATTTGGCACACAGATAGTTTATAACCTGAATAACTCATAGGATAATTTATTTTTGTCCCGGTAGTACAGTCACGAGCAATAATATGTTAACACATCGCCAAGTTCAAAGGCGATTTTCTTTTAAATAGCGATTGCAGCCTTGAGATAACTTAGATATTTCATTACAATGTGGGTTCCAAAATATTATTTTCATAATAAAATAAGATTGCAATTAGTAAAAGTGGAGAAAATCACTTTTAAAAGTTGGTAAGCGTATACATATTATTGCTCGTGACTGTACATTCCGGTGGGATAACTTTTGAGCTCCACGCGGGCGAAGCCGATAGCAAAAGCTAGTTAAATAAGAATACCACCCTATTATTGTCCAACTGCAAAGACCTTTTCTCATACGAGAAGGCATGAGCAATTTTGTTAAGCACTAGCTTTTTCCAGCGGCTTCACCCGCGCGGTGCTTTCATCCCCTATTTAACTCCCTTAGGGGTTTAATTTCATGAAATCCTTCCTTATTCCTTGTTAACATTATAAAGGGTAACTCTGTGCCAAATTTCAAATTCCTAGGTCCAAGGGTTTGGGCTGGGCGTTAATGAGTCAGTCAGTCAGGACTTTTCTTTTTATTTAGATTGAATACCAACATTGCTTAAGGCGGAAAATGAAGCCTACACACTTACCTTAAATTATTAAATTCCACAAAATATATATTTTTAAATCATACTATTTTTATTGGAGGACACGCTAAGGTAGCAAAATTGAAATTTTCTTACGTTTTTGCAATTTGAAGATCCGTATTAGATTTATGCGGTTCGACTGCAGGTTCCGTGTGGTGCGGGACGTAAAGAATAGCTCCATCCCCTTTGATCCCGTGAGTGTCATAGGAGGCGACTAAGGGAAAGTACTAGAGAATGGGCAGCAGCGTTCTTTATGCATTAACCATCATACTGCGATTGCCAACGCGCCTGTCAAGCGTGGCTATTATGGCAAAACCCCCAATTGGGGTAGGCCAATGTCCAGCAGTGGACGTCTTGCGGCAGAAATTATGATAATGATGATGATCAGATTATCTGTTGATTAAAATATAATGCGCGACTGCACTGCGCGACTGGTCTTGTAGAATTATAAATAAGTAGATAATTCCATTGAATGAATGTTCCATAAAAAAGTCATTTAATGGGATTATATGAATTTAGAGGGTTATATCAACGTGTTACGGTCGCGAATTATATTTAATTCAACGTACCGACTGACAATGACTTGCAAATTGCAAAAAACAATAGTTTTTTTTTTTATTAGACATAAAATAAGGAGGAAACTAATATCTAAACACCGTAAGGACTATTATTGCTTGCGGCGCTTAGCCACTGTAGTGGCGCTTGCTAACAGATGTGGTCATTGTGTTCACGGGATTTTGTTTTCAAAGTTGCAATTTTCCTCGATAGCAGCTGGGGAGTATCTACCTTTAGTGAGTTATATATTCAAGTCGTTCGAAGTTGATACACTTGAGCCATGAGGTCCGAGTGCCCAAGTGGTTTTTCGAGACATCGCCAAGCGGTGAGTCGACTCTTTGCGTAACCAGAGGGCTGGCCTATTTTTCGGCCAATTAATCAGCATCGCCATACAACGAGGCAATGCTGCCAAGCCTTTTGGGCACTTTTACCATTGACAGCGATGCGGACGAATATTTTGATGCCCTATGATTATTTTCTCTCTGTTATTAACCGACTTCAAAAAGGACGAGGTTATCAATTCGGCATAATTTTTTTTAATGTATGTTCGGGCTTAACTCCATCGTATTTAGACGGATTTGCAAAATTCTTTTTCCTTCGAAAGAACTTTATTTCGAAATGATCCCATTTAAATTTCGTATAGATCTGATGATTTCTTATCTTATGAGTGTCAGAAAAGATTACAAGAAATCAACTGCGATTGTTGTTATTGCATATTTATATGCATTGTTTTGACCCCCAGGATGGTGAAATTTCGAATGGGTGTGGGGTAGGTACTATAACTAAAAAGTGAAAAATTGGACTTATTCCAACAAAAAAAAAAAACAACCGACTACTAGAAAACCACTTCAAAGTGTGAAATTACTTTAATTTCCGAAGGCGGTGAAAAAAATTAAAATACTCGTACATATCCAAAGTCACCGACTTCCGAAAATAAAGTAATTTTTCAGTTTGTAGAGTTTTTCCAAGTCGGTTGTTTTTTTTATCATATAAGAACATTTGAATTTCGCGTGCTACCATGGCAGTTCCCCTTAAATTACTTAGCAACACTCCTCAACTACTATCTAAACATAGCGAGTAAAAGCGAACTGAGAAAGGTTTCCGATATCACACGAATGAAAGTGAAAGGCATTTCAAAGGAAAATTTTAGGGTAGCGTTGTATGCCTACCTGCTTAGCAACGTTTGAAACATTCTCCCTAGGGCTGAATGTCATCTCGTGTCAATATTTACGATATTCTAGAACAATGAAGAATATAGATTGCTTAATAACTTATTATTTTTTTAATCATTTCTATAGTTTCTTTGTGTAGGTAAGCTTAGGGCTTAGAGCAATTTGAGACTTAAAATATTTTATGATTGGGGAAAATTGGGTTTTATAATCTGTCGAATCATGCTTATGATATACACGACAAACTTCTATTGTATTCTATTTAAAAAAAACGCAATAGTAAAGACTAAGCGATTTGTTAGAAATGACAAACCTTTGTCCACGAAAGCTGCAGTATAATAAACTATAGATAACAACGTGCAGAAATACCGACCAACCACTTAACCACTTAGTTATTTGATGATTTCCTACCCAATAAAAAAAAAACACTTAACCACTTCGCTAAATCGATCGCAGCTTTAAGCCGACGGAATGTCGTCAAAATATCGTCGATTTGTCCTCTTCCTTACTACACGCTGTCATCGCAGCATTAGTTTAGTGTTCTCAATCATCGCTTCGTTTCGTCGAAAATCTCGGCAATAGAGGATTTATAGTTTATTGATGGTATATGATGTGGATGTGTTAAACTGTCAAGTGTTGAGTAATTAAAACAATTACGTTTCTAGTGTTATCAGACTTGAATTGGTTTTTTTTAGAGCAACAAGACGCAACAAGAATAATGTTCCCAAGATTTTATTTAAATCAACCTGATTTAAAAGAGTGTCCGTGGAGTTTCTTGCCCGTTCTTCTCCATTGGGATCTACGTTTTGGAATAGGCAACTAGCTTCGACTTTATCGACTTTTTGACAATTAAAAAGTACCTGTAAATGGTTTCTTCTAATAAATGCTTGAGTTTGAGACTCAATGAGTCTGCCTAACAGACGAGGTGTTAATATGTATATATAACACTAGTACCTACATACTAGTGGTCGCCTAGTGGGTTGAACTTCTACCATTATTCATTGAAATTTAAGTACATTATTTTATCAAAATATTAATATTAGCTTTCTGAGCTCTTTCACTACATGTAACCGATTTTAACAAATTGTGTAGTAATTGACATCACTCTCAAAAATTTGAATCCCTTCCTCATGTAAAAATTACAAAATAAGGTTATATTACATAATGGTAACTTGATAATGTTGATAGAGGATGTCGGTTAATCAGATTAAGTCTGTTCACGGAATTACGTTTCGTCATAATACCTTACATGTAAATTAATTATTATTGCTGTTAATTTTGGTAATGAAGGAACACATAAATGTAAGCTGTATAATATAACTTCTCCCGTTTAGTAGAACCTACGAAGGAAAAATAATGTATGATCCTTGTAAGCCGGTTGATGTCTACTTGGCCCCTTTAATACACTCACAGTGAAGAGTCTCTTTTATATGAATTGTTAAATAGGCAGGTACCTACAGTACCAAGTATTCTTCCACTACGAGATTTTCTCCTTTGTTGACGTTTTTATAAATCTCAAGCAATTAAATTATAACTACGAAGCAGCGTCTATTTAATTAGGAATTCAGTTTATCTTAGTGTCGTTGCAAATATAAAAATGCTTTATGAAATAAGTCCCAAAAAAAGTCAAACCCACTTACATTCAGCATTTCTTCACAGAGGTCGTCACAGCTGAAGCTTGAAACGCGGGTAGATTAAAAAAAGAGCTTCTAAAAGTGTCTGTAACGACCTAATTACTGAATAAAAAATTACTTTGACTTTCAGCCAAAAGCTGGCGGTATTGTTTTGTGCTCCGAAGAGCCTCAAACTCAATGTATTTTTGCAATCTTTGTTGTGGTGGGGACAATGTAAAATGACGTCCCGTAAAAAGTATAATTTCGTCATGTGCGCCGTAAAAGTCTTGTTTTAAGTCTGATGAAATAAATGTGTAAGCATGTGTTAAAGTACAACGTGCGGGCTTTCTATCTTTCCGAGTGTCATAAAACCGGATTGAAGCAAGGGTTTCCCTTTGATGTGTTGGGAGACAATGCTGTCATTATAAGAACGTATTTTCAGCTATAAAAATAATCTTTATAATAACGTTATTTTTGGAGTCTTTTATATATATCCAATGCGAAGAGATTTGTGTTTCACTTTCCGGTCCAAGCATGCCTTCTTGTACCTATTTTTTGACTCGCCATAAATCCGTTGGTTACAGTTACCAACATTAATGAAATTATTTCCAAATATCGATAGTCAAGTTTGTGGCTACTTCTGCAGCTGTATGAGGAGCTAAATTAGGGTAAGTGTCACAATCATTTAAGCCAATTTACCATGCGATGGCGATTGAAAAGGGACAACAGCACATCAAGCAATTCATCGTTAATAGATACATCAAAGGTCACCCTTCTTTATTACCCTTTGTAGTCAGCTATATAATTGATTTTCTACATCGTCGGCCCCTTTTCCATTTTCTCCGTGGAAGGTGAAGATAATACTGTCCGCTTCACAGCTCTGTGTATAATACAAATCTCAGTATATTGCATTTCATGTGGTGAGTCTTTTCAAAGGGTTCATTCAAAGTGAGTGTTTTTGCTGATAAAACGCCGAACCCGAAGGCCCGGGTTGGACAATTTTTGTATATGAGCAGTGTATTTGCTCGAAATGAAAATACCGATGTTGTGTATAAGGCGCAGGGGATAGAAACTAAGCAATGAATTACGTTTATATGGAATGGTTCAATTTGGTTGAAAGCTGCGCCAACTTATGGAAGGTTCAGTGTTTCGTTTACACGAGTAAAAACAGCTGGTCAGTTTACCTACGCAGAATAAGTTCATCTGATAAAATTACAAGGATTTACTCAATAAGAATACCAATAGCAACCAATTCGTTAGCTTAACTGTTTAGATGTATTCATTGTGTACCAATATTGATAAAATTAGATAGACACAAAATGAGCTTGTAATAAAAATGCTCTACACGGACCTAACCTTTGATAAATTGAGTGGGTATCCTATTGACATTTTAGTTAGAACAGCGTAGGATGAAACTCCAATAAAAATGCTTCAAAGACTTTAGTATAATGTTAAGTTTATTTTATAGTTTACAGTCATTTAACATAGTCTTTCTTTTGTTTACAGATGAGAGATTTGTGTATTATTAACAAAAATGTGCAACAACATATAAAATATCTTATAGATTAAGTCACTATTTTGGCTTCGCCTCACTTTATAGCTAAGTTTATGTTACAAACAAGAAAGGTTTCTATTCCTTAGAATAAGAGTTCAGTAGCATTAACTGTACATTTTGTATTAAAATACACGTTAAGTATAATATTATTTTATGCTACAGATATTACATGGAACTTTATATGTAATGGTTAAATTAAATCATTTACGGTCACGGAATTTCATTTATGTACAATCTACATCGTATTAATCTTACTTCAAGTAATAATTTTGTCTTAAAACTAAATACACTTTGTGTAAACATTTCAAATTTTGATATAATCAGAAAATAACGGTCAACAAATCATAAATCTGAACATTCAAATATTCCAACAGTAAAATTATTATGTACACAATTTTAAAAATTACATGTTCGCGGATAGCGCTTTACGTAATATCACTCATTGCATAGTAAAAAAAGTACTAAAACCATTTTACGAGTATTTTATGCATTGTCGTGAATTACGTGATGTCTCTTGTAAATCAACGGAATTTTACAAAATATTCTCTCCGACTTTACAACTTTTGAGAAAATCATTATTTTCATCCATTAAGGATCCGTGCCCTATTCGAGTATATATTACAACAGATTTAGAAGAATTTTCGTTTTCTAGGCTAGTTTTATATGGTATTTAACTTTAGTTAAGTCTAAGTTATGGTCGAATGAGTCGTACAGTAACGTTTATAGGACGAAAAAAATACTTTTACAGATTATTTCACATTTTTGGCCGTTTCGAGAGTGACTATTAATAAACATGAGGACAGCTCGGTTGTACCTACGTTGAATTTCATCTCATGTCGAACAGGATCCACCCGTCTACTCTCCGATCGAGGATTTATTTATTAGACACCTATTTCATGTAAGCTCGAACTGTTGTTTTACAAACTGAAATCTGCTCCAAGCAAAATCCCATGAGATTGCAGTAACATATAGTTAAATTAAAATTAAATTAACAGCAAGCTAAATTGCCTTTAGCTGAAACATCTATAAAAATATTTTTTCTTTAAAATGAAATAATTTGCTTGAATATCAGCAAACATCACAATTAACGCCTTAAATCATTCTGACGCTCATTTGTTTTGCCTTAACGAAAACTTTACATTTCGTTTGCGGGAAATATTTTAACATACAGTTACTCGTATGAGTTTTCACATCATCAAGGGTAAAACAATAGAAGTACAGCGATGGAAACTAAAGCTAAGACTTGTGGTTGCCAGAACAGTATTTCTTTGTTCCCGGTGTTGTGTTGAACTGCCGCTTGATTCTCGCCTGATAAAGAGAACGAAATTGTTAAAGTTTTCTGTTTCCACAAAGTTTTCAATATGTCTCAGTTATTCTATTATACTGTATGAAACTATCAACGAGAAAGTTTTACTGGGGAAATTATTAATTTACATCGCTTCTATCTTTCTTAGCTGTGAAATAGCTTAAGTCTACGCTACCCTACACGACAAAAGACTTAGAAGTGAATTTTGGTAATGGAATACTGCATAACTGACTTTCAAGAAATCTAAACTTGAAAGTCTTTAAATTTTAATTACTATAGTTCAATAGATTTTATCTAAAAATACTGTTACTCAGAATTGGGAAAGTGACTCTTCGATTGCTTTATGCAGCTTTTTAGAATATTATGAATAAATATTTGAATAATAATAAAGCGCTTTCATGATCAAATATTTTTATGTCTTCATGCTTGCTTTTGCACAAATAATTTATCAGAGGAGCAAATATATAGAATAGATCATTAAATCACTTACCAATCAAAACATGAACATTGATGGTTACTTGCGAATGATTCTGCAAGTGACATGAGTACGTCCCACTGTCATTTTGTGAAGCTGATGCTACACTGATAGTAGCACTGAAAAGAAAAAGAAAATTAGTATGTAGTATATTATTTCAACTTCACAAACAAGATATTTGTGGTGGTTTCACAGTGATCAAAGACTCAATATCTTCATAAGAATTTCGATTTTGGAATATGATTGATAAATAATAAATGATTTTGTTTTTGTATGCAGGTTTGTACAAACACTTTTACACGTCAATCATATTTTTTTAAACTAGATGAGGTCGACGTTTCCTATCTGACTACTCTGAGAAAAAAGGCCAAAACAAACTCATTGATGGAACATAGTATGATCAGCTTGTAATTTTCTCACTGTCTACACAAGCGTACTCTCTGTGGGAGGCAGTGGGCCCACTGCGGTAGTTGGTAGTTGTCACGTATCTTCGAATTTTTGGTTTTAGGACATGGCGGTTTTTTACAATGTTATCTTTTCTTCTCACCGTTTTTGAGTGCAGTGGTGATGAAATAATCCTACTGTAAGTAGGATACTACTATCTACTTATAAATGTGAAAGTTTGGATGTTTGTTACTCAATCACGCTAAAACGGCTGAACGGATTTGTATTAAATATGGCGCACAGATATTTTTATCCTAGATATTATTCAAGGGATTAATATCTTGGATACTTTTTATCCCGGTAGGATGGTCCCGTGGGATAATTTCCGACCTCCATGCGGGCGAAACCGCTGGCGAAAGCTAGTTCATAATTCGTAAAGCACCTGTCTGGTTTCGAACCTACGAACTATATCTCGTAAGTCGTGGCCGTTACTACGGGGCCACCACTCGACTATTGATGGAAAATAGATGAAACGGGTCATAATTGGTGAAGAGAAGGCCAATTCTCGTAATTAAAATCAAATTTTTTACAAAAATTTATCGGAATTTTTGACAAATTGACACTGAGATCAGACTGCGAATGTTCTTAAAATTACCAGAATTGCCCCTGACGTTTTTATCTATACTACACTAGTAGTTTGTACCTCATGTTCCGCCAAGAGACATTTTCTGTAAACTCCTTCCCTTGTTTTTTCCAAACAATTCCATAAATATTATTTTCTACTGGAGGTGTCGTTGGTTTGATTGTAGTCAGTTCAGTCGTGGTCTTCTCTGGTGCTTTCTTAGTAGTAGTACTAAAACTAACAGTCGAAGTAATCGTCGTCGTCTCGACACTCCAACTTTTATTCATCATTATATCTATTCTATTGAATATTGTACTCATTTTTGTTGTTAATTCTGTTGTTGTAGTTGTGGGTAAGGGTGTAGTAGTGGGTATAGGCGTCGTCACTGGCGACTTTGTGGATATAGATGACACATATTGTTCTGATATGATACAGGATAATTTTATCGCGCTACCCGCTTTATAAAATCTGTCTTTCACATCATGTGTGTCGTCACCGTTTATGGATATAACAGGAGCTGAAAGAAAATTAAACTTTTAATTTTAATAAAACAAACAACCTCATTATTATGTAAGAGACTAAAATTTTGTTTATGGCCTAAATAAAATGAATTATTTCATATTTTCCTTGTCCTTTCATAATTTTTAGGTTCATCACGGACTCGGAATATGAATTATTTCCCTCAAGGAGACGCAAAACATAATTATGGTTCAGTTATTTTTCCAGGAAAAGCACAAACAGGACTTCAAGGGTCTAATAAAACTTTACTACTTTTTTAAGACCTTACCTTTCCGTTACCGTTGACAAAACATAAGCAAAAAAAAAAAGAAAGAGGCCCCGAAAGCTATGCTAATAAATCGAAGTAAATACTTTAATTTGTCTAACTCACATAAATACTAAGAAACGACGTCATTAAGTGCTGTTACATGCAAATGGAGATTAAGGTTTTTTTGGGGAAAAATAGGTAACCTTAAACGGTAATATCAAAAGCGATTAAGACATAAATGGCGTGCCAAAATACAGGCCGAAGAGAAAAGAAGATATATGCGAAATAAAAAAGAACTTTTCAACCTCACAAATACACACAATAGCTTAGCTTAATTAAACGTTTCAATAGAAGATAAAAAAGGAATTCTTTGCGAAGAATTTGTATTGATTTGTCTTTGTACTTACGTAAAACGGTGAGATTTGTGAATATCGTTCTGGGGGGATGTGTTGATATTTGGCACATATAGTGACCAGCGTCGGCTAACTTCACTGGATTCGTACTAAGTCTCCAGTTGTTAGGATATTGGAATTTTACTGCTATCCTATTGTCGCCGGCGTATAAAGCTGGACCCACGGTGAGGAGTTGCGCTGACTCCGTGGTGTTACGCAACCACATCACCTGTGTAAAAGGGAGACACATCAAAACAAATGAATACAGATTACTAACAAGATGGCTTACAATGCGTATGATTACCACTTGTTAACATTTTTTGCCAATGAATGCCTGCCAGTGCCAGCGACACAAAGAAGAAACCAGTGAGTGTAAAAGAAACCTTTCTTTACAAGAATTACAATTGCTTGTATTTTTTCACTTTCATGCCATACTTAACATTCATGATCATCTTACCATGGTTGATTTCCTTGACCCATTCATTCATTACGGATACTCAGCCTTTGAGGTAAATTTCTTTCAAAGCGGCTAATTTCAAAACCGACATAATTTTAACGACTAAAATTACAAATTCTTTTCGGTTCGTAACGAAATGAAAGGTAGAAAGATTTGGAATAAAAGAGCTCATAACATTTTTGAGCAATGAGGAAATTCACACAAAAGGAATTCTTGGGAGTCTTTGGAAATTAATGATGGACCAATGGACATTTATTTATTATTGCGCACTTCAGGGAAGACTACACAAATACTTAAACGGTGATTTTGGAAAAAGTTTGGTGTACGATATAAACAGACCATCGTGATATATCTCTACTGAAATATAAATATGCTTCCTATTTCAAAGAGTGGGTGTAAAAACACATTTTAGTGAAACTATTTTCGAACTATTCCATTTTAAAGTTAAATTTATTCACGTATTTCAGTTCACTAGAAAAATACACGTATCAGTTTTATGCCTAGAAAAGTTAGAAGTCTGAGAAAGCTAGTATATAACTAAAATATAATAGGAAAAAGTAGCAGTTGTATTTGCAGAAATTTCACAGGATTCGCAAGTGCTAGTAAGAATGCATGATTTTATAAAAAAACTGTAACTTTTTTAACACCAATACCTAATTACTGGCAGTTACTATTAGGTACTGATAAATGTACATGTACATAACTCCAAAGTCATTTCCCAGCATGAAGTTTTGCTTTACTTTACTTAGTTTCATGTAAAGAATGCGTAAATGTGCATGCGCAAATGTATATGCGATGGATCTCTGTATACACTGTGACAGTTTAGTCGTTTTACAAAGGTAGTCACTCTGTGTCCGACATAAAATACCTCTAGGCACTATTGATTTTTTTTAGACCACTAATTAAGATAATACTCGTAGGTGAAAACAAAAATACTTTATAATTATGAAACACCCTGTTAATAATGTTTACGTATCAAACGGTAGAAAATTTCCATCTCCATTAAACTCCATCATTCATTCCATCAACACACCAGGGCGTTTTAAACTACGTCATGCGTTAATACAAATGCTTAAAAAATGAAGTTATAATTCTATAATGAGTTTTTTTTTTTTTTTAAGTTATTGATAAATTCATAAAAATCACTTTTTCATAAATTTTAGTAGTCATAAGATACATGAAGTGGGCTGCCGTTGTAAGACGGTTAAAATGTCACAATGTATAATTGTTAATTCAATTTGCAAGTTACCGTTTTGTCCTTGAGCATGACGACTCTACAGTTCAGCAAGGCTTCCGCCCCGACATGGGCCGTCACTTGAGTGTACTTCTCCTCCTCAAAGTATGGACCCCAATGGTGCTCATGGTGGTGATCATGAGCATAGCTTTGGAACGGCACATACGGACGAGGCTCTTCTACCTTGTCTGTTGAGTAAATAAAGTTAACCTTCAATTATTAGGTTCTTCCCAAAAGGAACTTGATTGATAAGCAAATAGACTAATAACTTTAACTGTCCGTATATTCAAATAACAACTTTACTGTAAGTTTTTTTGAGACGGTTTTAGCACGGCAAATGGAAAATCTGCTCACTGATCAAGTTCCTTGATTGGCTTTACGACGTACTAAGATAAAAGAAATGAATACTGTAAATATACTAATGTGTTAAAAATGTGCCTGAATGAGCGAAAACGGTGCGATGATGTGTATTTAAATATTTAATTAATGAATAAATTAAGTCAATAACTAAACATACAGGTACACAAGTGACAATTATAAATATTATTTTAATAAAACTACGCTAATTTAGTTTTTATTTAGTTTATCAGTACAAGCCCGTGCACAATGTAGGTAGAATTTTGTTGGTCCTAAAAAATATTATGTAAAACGAAACGACCTTTTTCAAAGAGTTGATAGTAAAGTGTTATCTGTTTCAACTTTCGGAATAAATTGTTTTATTGCAGCGCTCGAGGTAATTTAAAGCTAAAGGAATGGAAATTACTGTGACAAGAATTGCGGTAGATTTTAATTAAGATTTTTTTTAACTGGAAAAAGTTTCTCATGGAAAATGATGATGATTCCCAAATCAAGGGCACTACGGTCAATTATATTCGTCGGTACACTACGCTTTAAATCATTTTCTTAAGAGTATTATTTCTGGAATATTTTACAACAAATATGCACGCACAGAACCAGTAACGTAGGTACTAATACAGCATTAGTAACTTAAAAGAACAACCTGATTTCACAATATAAATTAAACGAAACTTTGCGAAAAGTAATTTTCTTAATCTCGTTTAAATCAGGATGTAGCGCTATTTGAATTTCAATTCTGATAAGATCGTTGTTAGCGTCGTAAAAGAAGAAACGTTTAAAATCTGACACTGTTTCGCTTTAAACGTCGTGGATAAAGTGAGCAGATTCATATTTCTTATGGATATAAGACCACGAGCGCCCAAGACTTAGGGTCAGTTAGCACCGAGACGTAACGCGACGCGACTTTATAAGATGGCGGTGTCGCTAATATACTTAATAATAATTGTGTGTTTATCGAACTTATATATTTCACGAAAAGAGAAAAATGTTTATTTCAGTGGAAGCGCAAATCATGATGAAATACGCTGAGATGCACTGCGAAACGTCTTGCCGCTCACCGCCTGAGACGCCACGCAGTGCGCAGATATTTGACAGAACATGCGTTGCTTCAAACCGCAAAGTCACAAAAATGCACATCTCGGTATCTCTCCGTCACGCGTTGTTTCACTTAGCGCGGGTTCAACTAGCTTCTTCAGCCATCTGCGCGCATCATCGCATAGCGTCACGTCTCAGTGTGTACTGACCCTTACTGCGGACGCGAAAATCGATACTTACTCTGTAACAAATGATCGTTCCTGTCAGTTGCTCCTTCACGCTTGATATTTTCGCGCAGTTGCTTGGTGATGTTTTTGAAAATCTCTCTGGACAGGGCGAGACTGTCCTTCTCATCGCTTCGACGTCTTCGAACGACATTTGTTCGATAATCTTCAGGAAAGCGCAACGGTTCTGCACAGATCAATGTCTTGCTTTTAGAAAAGCATTTCTTTTTGTTATATTCACTAGTATATCGTGTCTATTTCTTCAGTTGGACTATGTTGTAACTTTTACTGTTTTTCCAAAAAAATATTTTTTGAAGATGAATGCGGAAAAATAATTTTACTATCCACACATTAATTAACCATGTTAATAATTAGATATTAATAGACATTATGTAGATGGAAATAGTGATAAATGCTTAAAGTTCTGACCCAACAATCCTTGAAAATACATGTTTTTTTTTTACTTGAAGGTTTTGAATTTACGTTGGATTGGATGTTAAAAAATTAATGTGGTGTTTTGAATTTCTAGTCACGAGTTTCTGATTTGTTTAACTTCCTTTATAGAAAAATTTCAAGGAAAACTTCGTACAAACGATGAATATCCAAAATGGTTTTGAATAAAAACGGTACGGCTTGGAAGAGGTTTCATCCATCTCTTAAGTTGAATCGTGAACATTTTATTATATATTTTTCAGAGAAAATGCTGTTGTAGGTTCACATTTAAATAATCCTCCTTTATTTCTCGTTAAACATCTAGCCCAAAATAATGCTATACTAATAAAATGGGAACCCTTCCATCTGCAGGTACCTACGGTTAAATCTAGTTTATTTTTGTAACAATGTGATTGAATGTTGTAAATAATTGGGACATTGGGACATCACTACTCAATGATATGTCTATTGCACCGAGGCAAAAGGGCAGACTTTTATCACTTTTAAGAACTTTCTTCAGTTTTAGAACCAGAGGACCTAATGTTCCTGCCAGGGGTGCGGGTTTGTTTGAAAGAGATACCACAGCCCCTGGCATACGGGCTACTGAAGGAACACGGGTGGGTTTTAGTCAGTAAAAGTCTGACACGCCCTCCTGCTCCACCCAAAAAAAAAAGGGACCTAATGTTATTACTATATTTTTACCAATTTGATATCGCTTCTATTGATAAGACCACTAATTGTGTCCCTATGTAAAATTCGTATACTTACTGTAATTTTTATGGTGTACATAATAAAGACTAATGAAATACATTTAACGTTACTATTATTGTAGTCCAGGGTCGATAATTTTTAAAACCAAAAAAAATCATAATAGGATGAAACCCATTAGAAAAGGAGGGAAATATGATAAAAATGAAAGGAAAAATAATTTACGGGCGATCTGAGGTTGGGAAGGGGATGGGGGTGAGTTTTTAAGGGTAAAAAACGGTTTTTCTCGATTTCCGGCAAAACTAAAAGTCCTATCGAAAAAAGTCAAATGGAAAAGTTGTAGATAATAAAAAGATCTAAAACTTTTGTATTTACACTTTTTTCACATAACCTCAAAATTTATGTGAAAAATTCAAAAAACCAAGTTTTTGGTTTTTTATTTTTACCTTTTACAAAAAAAAAATTTTTAACGAAATTTTGTGAAAACTTACCTTTTTATGTCCCAAATACGCTGTAATTTATTTAATTAAAAATATTTATTTTTTCACCTTATTTTGAATTAATATCGAAAAACCACCCTAATTTTCAATCGAAAATTTACCCGTCAAAATATCAGCTTTTTTCAAAAAGTTGGTGTGGTTTCTGTTCGTTGAAATATCTACTTTCCGATGGTGAAAAAAAAAAAATATGTTACTATGGTAAATCTTCTCAGAAAACGCAAAAATTAAAAAAAAAACTTGAATTTGAAATTTTTTTTTTAATTATTATAAATAATTTTGAGCTATTTATTAAAATTTAGACTTTAATTACTCGAAAAACGTTAGATTACATGTGACGTTGATAACAAAAAAATTGCAAATAAAAATATACTACTATAATTAACAAACAAATAAGTTAATTAAATTAATATTTAATAAGACATCTACAATATTTGGAGAAAGTTGTCTAATTTTCTTTAAATTATTTGCGTAGATGCTTATTTATAACTATTTTGAGATAAATTATATATAATAGGTCTTTACCTATGAAATTGCCGTTTTGTATGAAAAAATTTAAACGATTTTTTTTCATGAATTTTTTATTTGTATTAATCGAAGTAATCACCCATGCAATCAATGCATCTTTGCCATCGCAGTGGCAGTTTATTGATGCCCTTCTTAAAGAAATCAGCTGGACGGGAGGCAACAAATTCTTCAAAGGCATTTTGTACTGCCTCTCGGGTATTAAATTTTTTTCCCGCCAAGAAGTTATCCAAATTCTGGAAAAAGTAGTAGTCTGTAGGCGCAAGGTCTGGTGAGTAGGGCGGATGACGGAGAGCTTCCAACCCCAGTTCTTGCAACTTGGAGACCGTCTGCTGTGCAGTATGAGGTCGCGCGTTGTCGTGCAGGAGCAGCGGAGACGAGCGATTGACCAATGCTGGTTGGAGATGCGCCAGCTTCTCCATCATTGTGTTCAGTTCTTCACAGTACACATCTGCAGTAATGCTCACCCCGTTTGGTAAGAAGCTGTGATGAATCACACCGGCGCTAGACCACCAAACAGTGACCATCACTTTTCTAGGGGTAAGTTTTCGTTTAGGGCATTGTTTAGGTGCTGAACCAGGATCCAACCAACTTGCTGAGCGCTTACGGTTATCAAACAGAATCCATTTTTCATCGCAGGTAACAATGCGGTTCAAAATTCCTTCATTTGTGTGTCTGTTGAGCAGTGCAAGGCACGTCTCGACGCGTACTTCGCGCTGGCGATCATTGAGTTCGTGAGGCACCCATTTGTCAAGCTTTTTTACCTTGCCAATTTGACGCAAATGGACCAATATTGTTTTGACGCTAACGTCGAAAGCTGCTGCTAATTCAGCCGTAGATTGTGTATCATCAGCTTCCACAATCGCCTTTAATTCGTCATTGTCGACCAAAGTCTTCGGACGACCGCGAGGTTCATTTTTCAGGTCGAAATTTCCAGAACGGAAGCG
This sequence comes from Polymixis flavicincta, assembly GCA_949987655.1. Lineage (NCBI taxonomy): Eukaryota > Metazoa > Arthropoda > Insecta > Lepidoptera > Noctuidae > Polymixis > Polymixis flavicincta. The sequence continues at coordinate 12,627,915 of OX465186.1, read as the reverse complement.
AGCAAACCAATAACAGGTGGTGCGTTGGTTTGTAGTGTTAGCTCCGTAAACGTCGTTGATGTTGCGTGCCGCTTGTGCCGCGTTGCTGCCACGACGGTACTCATATTCCATAATTACTCGAATTTTTAACGTATCCATGATGACGAAAAAGATTGAAATGCGATGAAAATGTAACACTAATCAATAAAGAAATGACTACTTTTAGAAAAAAAAATCCATGTTTTTAAAATAAAATTAATTTGAAATTAGAGTTCTTAGCCAAACAAAAATTATTTTGATTTGAAATGGCCAGTACTGCAGAACGGCAATTTCATAGGTAAAGACCTAATATACCTGAGTAGATATACCTGAGTGACCTACGAAAAATTGTAGCCCATCAAAAGGTATTTCGTGGAGAAGTGGGGAAGGGGCTAGGCGGGTCTGGGTCTTACTACATACATACCTACTATTATATACTACTAGCTTTTGCCCGCGGCTCCGCCCGCGTGGATGTCGGTTATCGCTTAAAAAAGTAGCCTATGTCCTTACCCATATCCCAGGCTATATCTCGGCCAAATTTCATGACGATCGGTTCAGCGGTTAAGGCGTGAAAGCGTAACAGACAGACAGACAGACAGACAGAGTTACTTTCGCATTTATAATATTAGGTCTTTACCTATGAAATTGCCGTTCTGCAGTACTGGCCATTTCAAATCAAAATAATTTTTGTTTGGCTAAGAATTCTAATTTCAAATTAATTTTATTTTAAAAACATGGATTTTTTTTTCTAAAAGTAGTCATTTCTTTATTGATTAGTGTTACATTTTCATCGCATTTCAATCTTTTTCGTCATCATGGATACGTTAAAAATTCGAGTAATTATGGAATATGAGTACCGTCGTGGCAGCAACGCGGCACAAGCGGCACGCAACATCAACGACGTTTACGGAGCTAACACTACAAACCAACGCACCACCTGTTATTGGTTTGCTCGCTTCCGTTCTGGAAATTTCGACCTGAAAAATGAACCTCGCGGTCGTCCGAAGACTTTGGTCGACAATGACGAATTAAAGGCGATTGTGGAAGCTGATGATACACAATCTACGGCTGAATTAGCAGCAGCTTTCGACGTTAGCGTCAAAACAATATTGGTCCATTTGCGTCAAATTGGCAAGGTAAAAAAGCTTGACAAATGGGTGCCTCACGAACTCAATGATCGCCAGCGCGAAGTACGCGTCGAGACGTGCCTTGCACTGCTCAACAGACACACAAATGAAGGAATTTTGAACCGCATTGTTACCTGCGATGAAAAATGGATTCTGTTTGATAACCGTAAGCGCTCAGCAAGTTGGTTGGATCCTGGTTCAGCACCTAAACAATGCCCTAAACGAAAACTTACCCCTAGAAAAGTGATGGTCACTGTTTGGTGGTCTAGCGCCGGTGTGATTCATCACAGCTTCTTACCAAACGGGGTGAGCATTACTGCAGATGTGTACTGTGAAGAACTGAACACAATGATGGAGAAGCTGGCGCATCTCCAACCAGCATTGGTCAATCGCTCGTCTCCGCTGCTCCTGCACGACAACGCGCGACCTCATACTGCACAGCAGACGGTCTCCAAGTTGCAAGAACTGGGGTTGGAAGCTCTCCGTCATCCGCCCTACTCACCAGACCTTGCGCCTACAGACTACTACTTTTTCCAGAATTTGGATAACTTCTTGGCGGGAAAAAAATTTAATACCCGAGAGGCAGTACAAAATGCCTTTGAAGAATTTGTTGCCTCCCGTCCAGCTGATTTCTTTAAGAAGGGCATCAATAAACTGCCACTGCGATGGCAAAGATGCATTGATTGCATGGGTGATTACTTCGATTAATACAAATAAAAAATTCATGAAAAAAATTCGTTTAAATTTTTTCATACAAAACGGCAATTTCATAGGTAAAGACCTATTATTATATATATATATATAATATATATATATAGTAGGGATAATCAAATCAAATCAATCAAATCAAAAGTCATTTATTCAAACTAGGCTGAGAGTCAGCACTTTTCGAACGTCAAAAAAAATAAAACATAAGACAGTCCCCCCAAAACGCCCACCCTTCGACACTTCCTAGTGCTTTAGCTGGGAAGAAGAAGTGGCGCAACAAACTCCCCAGCAGCACAGCTGTCTGTTCAGTTAGAAGAACTTGATACTGTACAATACAATAGTAAAAAATAAAATGATTTAAAGAGTCTAATAAAATAAACAATTAAGTATATGAATGTGATTCATACAACCTGTCAGTAGGTAAGCTAATTCTGGTGAAAGAACACAAACATTGTCTTGAGTTAATCACAGCGACCAACTATTCTTATCGTTTAAGTAGTCGTTAATAGAATAGTATGCCTTAGAACAAAGGTTGGATTTTACTTTGGCTTTAAACGCACTAAAATGTAAATCTAACAAAGAAGAGGGAAGCTTGTTATAAAAGGTTATACCAAGCCCAACAAATGAGTTATGAACCTTATGAAGCCGGTGAAAGGGAGCACGTAGTTTATCCTTATTTCTAGTATTTATATTATGAATATCACTGTTTTTAGTGTATAAGTGTATATTTTGCCTAATATATAGCGAATATGAATTGCGATGCCACCGTGAGAATACCGATATCTTTAAAAAATCTATTAGGGACACTCTAGCACCCAGTTGGTAAATTGCTCGAACAGCTCGCTTTTGAAGAACAAAAATATTTTGAATATCAGCGGGTTTGCCCCACAACAGAATGCCGTAGGACATAACGCTATGAAAATAACTGAAATAAACTAACCGAGCTGTTTCAACGTCAGTGTACTGTCTTACTTTTCTAACGGCATAGGCGGCCGAACTGAGCCTTCCCGCTAGGCTTGATATGTGTGAGCCCCACTGAAGTTTAGCATCTACTGTTATGCCCAAAAAAACTGTCGATTCTACGGTTTCAAGCACCTCTTTATCTAACACGATGTTTGGACCAAGATTTCTAACATTCGGTAAGGCGAATTTTACACACTTTGTCTTCTTGGCATTAAGTACTAGGTTATTTGCCGTAAACCAATCCGTAAGCATTGAGAGTGCACTGTTTACGTCGTCAAAATCTTGTCTATTCCTGTCTACTTTAAAAATAAGAGAAGTGTCATCTGCAAACAGAACAACATCACAAATACCCTTTAAATAGAATGGTAAGTCATTGATATATACTAAAAACAAGAATGGGCCGAGTATTGAGCCTTGAGGCACATATATTTCGTAGCAGCTGTTACAACCGCTAGCCTAACCAGTATTCGAAATACAGTACAGTATACAACATCGTTTATAAAAATACACGTGCACGCTGAGTTTCTTGAAGATAATTGTGACAAGTTTACTTAAAAAAACAATAAAACTTTTCGAATCTGCATAGGAAGGTAAATACTATCTCTATTTTTATCTGTATCAATCAACTCAACCATAAAAATCGTAATATTTTCTTTAAAAAATAGTATGCTTAACTTAACATAACCTAAAGATTGAAATTAAATGATATTTTCACTTCTCATGCTCTGAAAGTGCTTCTTTGTGCAGGGTATAGGCTGCACAAAATCGAATTTTGTGCACAAGGGCATTAACGTATCTACTCATAAATGTATTATATTAAGGCAAAGAAAATGAGCCATACAGCCAAATGCAATAAGAAGTTCATAGATAGAATTTGTTATTATATAATATTTACTTTAATTTATTTGCCTTATGTGTTTTTTAAGATATAATAGATATTAAAATTTTAATTCAAGTACGGTAGGTTAGTTGATTTAAGAAAATTATTATTACAAAATACCGTTAATATGCCGGGAAAAACAATTTCCTTCAGTATTCAAAACTGTTCTAATTTTACTTTGAATTTTAATTAAAGAAATGTTATGTTATACTACTGTTTTATTTCCTCGCAATCGAAGTGAAAAGCAGAGTTTATAACTCGTCCACAAAACCATTTTTATCCTCGACATTACTATCAGCCCTCGCCTTCGGCTCGGGCTGCTAAAAGTCTCGGATAAAAATAGTTTGTTTTGTGCACTTGTTGTAAAATCTACTATTTAGTACAAGATAAAAAAATAATTATCTCCTTAATTTTGCACAAACAAATTTAGTTAATCCCATGAAAAAAAAATATTTCAAAATCTATAAAAAATATATTTAAAATCTATAAAAAATATATAAAATATATATCGTAAATATATTTCTAATAAAACAAACTTTTGACCGATTTTCATATATATTTTATACTTTTTTATAGATTTATAATATATTATTTATACATTTTGACATTGATTTCTTTAATATTTTTTTTTTCATGGGAGTTTATTCACGATTAAATAGTGAAGATTTTATTAATTCGATTTTGTCTTTTCAGATTATCAGTATGGATGAATCAGTTTGTATCATTTGCAATTTTCGAATTCAAGTTTTTTTTGAATTTTTGCATTTTCTGAGAAGATTTACCATAGTAACATATATTTTTTTTTTACCATCGGAAAGTAGAGATTCCAACGAACAGAAACCACACCAACTTTTTGAAAAAAGCTGATATTTTGACGGGTGAATTTTCGATTGAAAATTAGGGTGTTTTTTCGATATTAATTCAAAATAAGGTGAAAAAATAAATATTTTGAATTAAATAAATTACAGCGTATTTGGGACATAAAAAGGTAAGTTTTCACAAAATTTCGTTACAAAAAAAATTTTTTTGTAAAAGATAAAAATAAAAAACCAAAAACTTGGTTTTTTGAATTTTTCACATAAATTTTGAGGTTATGTGAAAAAAGTGTAAATACAAAAGTTTTAGATCTTTTTATTATCTACAACTTTTCCATTTGACTTTTTTCGATAGGACTTTTAGTTTTGCCGGAAATCGAGAAAAACCGTTTTTTACCCTTAAAAACTCACCCCCATCCCCTTCCCAACCTCAGATCGCCCGTAAATTATTTTTCCTTTCATTTTTATCATATTTCCCTCCTTTTCTAATGGGTCTCATTCTATTATAATTTTTTTTCACTTTTCATTATTTTTAAAGGCTTCTACCCTGGTCTATTGTGCTCGTATACCAATTAGTTTCAGGTTTGATAATTTCTCATACAAATAGCTAAATACTTAATTATTTAATATTTCTAAAGAAATTCTGCACTTGAATGGTGCTATACTAAAACGAATTCAATGCTGAAACATCATTGATTAAACATTTTAATCATTAATTATTTGTAACAGTAAATTAAAAACTTACTGTTCAAACATTACCGAACTTTGCTTTGAATACCTGTGTGTTTAATTACGAAGTTACATGTAGAGAGTTTGTTAGAAAATTTAGATTTCCAATGTGTACAATTATGTTAGTGAAAAGATTAATTGCATTAACGAAATAGAAACATTTATACGCAGAAATTATCGCAGCAGAAATTTTATCTTAAAATTAATTATTTAAAACTGAGTAATTAATTTTGTCTGGGATGCAATGAATCTTATGTTAAGCGATTTGTACTCGTTTAAATATCCCTTTTACAATTATAATAGATAGTTTAAGGCATTAAGATAAATGTCCGTTGAATAGGTAGGTATATTACTTTATGAGAAATAACTAGAATTTTAATACGATTAATATTGACAATATTCTTTTATAGATAGACACGATTACTATATACTTCAAATTGGAACTAAATTTGTTAAATTTATATTATTTTTTGGAATGACAACTCGCAGATCAACCTAGAAGGTTGTCGACTGATTATCAGGATGTGCCTATGGCTGCCTCAATAAAATAAAGCCTCGAGCCAGCGCTTAAAAAATTAAAACTATTCAACTACACGGTAAGGGCCTGTGAGATATGACCTCGGCTTTCGGCGTCGCAAGAAGAGGGCAGCAAGGGCAGCAAGGGACGGGTTGGATTGGAGTGATCTACTTAGATATAATCTTTTGTTTCAAACGCTTTATTCAGCTTCAAAAAAACACTACACAAAATCCGTTCCCTCTCTAAATTCACCACAAAACTACGCAAAGCACCTATGAAATACTCGTCAAATATTTCAAATATTTAAAAGTCGATACTGAAACCAGATATTGGTTATGCTGACCGTCATATAAATAAAGTATGGATGCACTAGCGGTCCGAGGTCGGTTACGCAATTGCCATTCGCGAAACTCACTCCGTTCTGTGATTGGCTTTTATTTCAATTTTTAATTTTAATTTGCTATTAGGTAACATTGAAAAAGGGTTATTCTGATCCTATTTGTTAGTTGAAGTGTTGCATTTGTGCAATTGAATGCTAGCATGTGCTCTAGAATTTTAATGTACTATGTTTCGTCGTTTGTTTGATCTATATGTTGCTTTGGTGAGCTTGGTGCAGAGATCATTTCTTTGCAATATTAATTGAAGCTACCTAAACTATTTTTTATAATGATTGTGCTGTTTCAAAGGCTTGTTTGGACCACGTCATGCTATGCATTAAAACTGCGTAGGCTAAGTGTATTCATTATTTATGTACATTTTTAGGTTATTTTTATAAATTTTTAAAGTGATAAGCATAGTGCTAACTAGACAAACCAGTAAATCATTAGGATAAATATTTATTTGTATAACTGACTTACCAGATGCGGTATGAATGCAGCATAACGCTAGAAACACGAAGTAGAGGCCGTCCCACTGCATATTAGAGACATCACAGGCGCGGACGCATTACGCTCGCCGTTTACCTGCAAAGAACGTAACATTTGTAGGTATATTTTAGTGAAAATTATAAGTCAAATACAGTAATAAGAGTGTAATAGCCATGTGTTCTTTTGGAATCTTCGCAGGATAGAAAATGAGTCGTAGTACTTCTGAGTACAATAGCCGCAAGCCAGCTGGGCCACTTGCATTTGATAATTTATAAACTTGAATAAAAAGATTATTAACGTGCGTTTCATCATCATCATCATTTCAGCCGAAAGACGTCCACTGCTGGACATAGGCCTCCCCCAAGCTCCGCCACTTTGACCGGTTCTGTGCTTCTCGCATCCAGCGGACTCCCGCGGCCCTCACAAGGTCATCTGTCCACCTTGTGGGAGGCCTTCCAACTTTACGTCTTCCGGTACGCGGTCGTGCGAGCAATGTGCCCTGCCCACTGCCACTTAAGTTTGGCAATTCTTCGGGCTATGTCGGTTACCTTGGTTCTCCTGCGGATCTCTTCATTCCTGATTCGATCACGCAGGGAACTCCAAGCATAGCCCTTTCCATCGCCCTTTGGGTGACTTTAAGCCTTCTAATGAGGCCCATTGTGAGCGACCACGTTTCGGTTCCATATCTCATCACTGGCAATACGCACTGGTCAAAGATTTTCGTCTTGAGACACTGCGGTATGTGGGACGAAAAGATATTGCGAAGCTTCCCGAACGCTGCCCAGCCGAGTCGAATTCGACGATTGACCTCTTTCTCGAAGTTGTACCTACCTAACTGGACAGTTTGTCCTATGTAAACGTACTCGTCCACAACTTCGAGTGCAGCGCCTCTGACCGTTACGAGAGTGGGTGTTACACGGGCATTGGACATCACCTTTGTCTTGTCCATGTTCATTTTAAGACCCACTCTTTCGGAAGCTCTACTGAGGTCGTCAAGCATTGTACTGAGGTCCTCCATGGTCTCAGCCATGACAACTATATCATCGGATCTCTTCCGGGGATTTTTCGCACCCCTTGCCTCACCGTGGCCTTGACCGCTACTGTAGCCAAGGGTAGGTGGGCCATCGGGCACTAGGGGCCATTTATTTATAGTGCTTGTCATTTGGGGGGGGGGGGGGTTGCCATAATCGCCACGCTTGGCAGGCGGGTTGGCGATCGCATTATGGTGGTAAAATGCATAGAGAACGCTGCTGCCCACTCTCTAGTAAGTCCCTTAGTCGCTTCCTACGACACCCACGGGAAGAAATGGGATGGTGCTATTCTTTTACGCCCGGACTCCATACGGGACGTGCGTTTACAAACATTTAAAGTCACGTACACAAACAGTCAGACCCGGAACAACTAATTGTAGCTTACAAATATTTGTTCCGTGCGGGAATCGAACCCGCGACACGCAAAGCAGCAGTCAATCGCTGAACCACTGCACCAACCGTGCCGTTTACAAAATAAAGCGCCTGTCTAGGCTTGAACCTATGACCTAAAACTCGTAAATTGCGGCCGCTGCCACTGTGCCACCACGGCTTCCTAACTAATTAGTTATTGTTAAAGTTAAGTTAATAAGTTATTGTAAAAACTGATTAGTTTTTGTTAAAATGGCAACATTTGTAACAATATCTAAGAATGCAACTGTGTGATACTATCTTCTAAGGTTCTAGTTCCCCTATTTCAACTTTTCCATTTAATCTAAATGGACTTTTTGAAGAAACATACAGAATCTTAATACCTAACTTATCCAAATGTGCTAAGGTTATCGAGTTCGCCACAATTTATTGGATACATTTCGCGCTATTTGAGGCTGTAGGAATCGATTTGAAATTGCTTCGGGACGGTTTTTGCCGTATTAGGGACCGTTAGTGTCAAAATGATTTCGAATTTGAGTATAACAATGCCACAGAAACGGGAACAGATCACTTTCCGATTTTTTTTTATTTGTTCGAATTTCATTTTACTGAAAACTATTGACTGACGTCTCTTTTGCTAAATGCATTATTTGACATATTCTTACATCATCGAAGTATCATGTGCCATAGGTATTATTTTGCCGATTTACAAAATAACTTTTTTCCCGAAGCCTCTTTTGAACATTTTCTCATTTGCCAAATAATTTAATTGCCACATTTTCACCACACCGATACAACATTTTCGACATATTATTTGGTCACAAATTTATATCCGGTCACTTGGTAGCATTTTCTGTATTAAATTAAAATAGTGTCATAAAAAGTCAAAATGTTGTGTTACAAAATTTTGTGAGAAACGTATTGCTGCAAAACTGACTTCACGCAGTCTTGTCTGCCCCACCCCTAGAATGTAATTTAAGCCCGCGTAGGCGCGGAGGGGTGCGGTGGCCCGCGAGCTGCGGTGCAGGTCACCACTGCAGCTTCGGCTTGCTGGCCGGCGAGCCAGCCAGCCTCAGCCGCGGCGGTGGGCCTTCAAACCATCTGAGACGATAAACTTGCGTGGGGCCGCCCAAACCCCGCAGCGCCCGAGCCGTGACAGAAACAATGCTTGCTGCATATTGCATGCTTGCTTTCATGCTGCATGCATGCTTGCCTGCTGCATGCCTGCTTTCATGCTGCATGCCTGATTGCATGCGGCATACCTGCTTGCACGCTGCATGCCTGCTTGAACGCTACATGCCTGCTTGCATGCTGCATGTTTGAAGCAAACATCCTTGTTTGCATGGTTCTTACTGGGACCACTTAAGACCACTTTTTTCATCATCAACTATTTTGGTAAGTGCCATTACATTTAAATAATAAATTAAACAAAACAGTGGCATAACGAATGTTCGAACAAATGTTATTTCGGCTAAGTGTAACTTTGGTAAAAAGTTTTTAGGCCAAATGAAATGTCGGAGTACCGAAAAAAATCGAATTGATAATAGGTTAACTGTTGTAGTGGCAGACATGACTTCGAAGAAGTAAAAATAAACGAAACGATATAGTTAAAAAGTTTTAGGTGAAATGGAATTCGGTCAAATATTTTTCGAACTTATGAAACCACAGAAACTTCAACATTATATTAAAATGACACACTGCTGCTTAGAGCGTTGGTAGCCGACTTACGAATTGTAGGTTGTTGATTTCATCACCACTGCTCTCAAAACGGTTACGGAAAACATTTTGATGTTCTAAGAACCAAAAATTCGAAGACATGAAACATCTATGAACCGGCAACGAACCTGCGTGGTGGATTACAGTCCACTGCCTCTCATAGAGAGAAGGCCCACTGTGTCCCAGCAGTGGGAACATTATAGGCTGATTAAGTATATATGCTATACGCTGTAGGAGTGTACATTGTAGAATACTTAAAGTATAAATGTGCCTAAGTATAGATTTTCTCGATTTTAGTTGTCGACTAGCTTTTGCCAGCGGCTTCACCCGCGCGGAGCTTTCATTTTTAACTCATACATATTTAACTCTTTAGGGGTGCAATTTTGAAAAATCCTTCCTTAGTCCTTATCTACATTATAAAGGGAATGTCTGTGCAAAATTTCAGCTTTCTAGGTCCAAGGGTTTGGGCTGGGCGTTGATGAGTCAGTCAGTCAGGAGTTTTTTATTTATTTATATAGATTAATAAGATCTGTCAGCTTCGTATAGTTGTTGTCTTAATTAGACATTACTTAGTTGTGACATTGTATTTGGTATTATTTTGAGTTAATGAAATTGTATAACTTATTAATGTGAATATGAAATGGTATAACTTTAATGGTATAATTTTAAAATTAATTTTGCATGCCTGAATTGGTGCAACACAGTGGACTGCGCATTCCCTTGACATCTGGAAATGTATGATTATGTACTGTGTTAAGTAATAAACATTTGAATTTGAGTTACAGTAGTTAAATAGAAACAGAGTCTGTGTCGTCTTGTTTATTTATCGAGCAGCAAAAACATTCCAAATATGCGATCTAAAAAAAATACGATGTCCAAATTCTGTGGCTAACACATTTACCTACTCGACTTTGTCTGATCACACAAGTCAATCAGCAAACATCTATGCACCTTATTCAGATACTGCAGGCACCCTTACGAGCCTAGACTCAAGATTATCAAGGTGGTTCATAACTTAACACATCTCGCAAAATAGTTAACAAACTTAGATTGCCTCAGATTTGTTACTTAATAATTTAAATGAACGTAATTGGTTCGTGCGTGTTTGTGAATAAGAAATGCTTCCGTTGGCTCCGGCTAAAGTTTCAGGGTTGCGGCTAACGTAGGTAGTACTCAGCTTATAAAATTGTAGCGGGGCAATTTTCATTTTATATCACGTGGTGGTATTCTGCGAGGTGTATGAGATATTAAGTAGGCACTCTGTTAGCCGGAGGAGGTGAAGCCACAACTAGCGGTTTATATTTAGATAGTTTAGGTATTGCGTGGTCTGGAGCGCTTGCGTCGATATAACGGTTAATGGAGTTTGATGGGCTGTTGTGACCTAAACGTGTTCTGAATAACCCATTACATGTCTCGTTTTCATCAGGAAGTTAATGATTTAGACGATGGAAGTTTTGGTATACAGCAGGTTCCAATAATGGAGTCAAATAGAAAAATAATGTAAGTATAATTACGTTGAGTATCTTAGTGAAAATCTGCCAAATGTTTTACAAAATAAATGTATATTTGTCATAAACAGATTATGATAAATGTTCACATAATTTAAAAGCTTCTTACGCCATTCAGGTCAGGCGAGTTGATTTATTGATTTCATGAAGAAAACCAAGCTATAAAAATTATAAGAAAAAAAAGCTATAAAGTTTATAACTAAGTCTTAACTATTCATACAAAAAGTGTAAGCAATGAATCACAAATTCGAAACGCAAATAAACCACTTGACCTGATAAATAACAAAGAATAAAGTTATAACATATGCATGACACAACTCTCACAACCCAGATATAAGGAGGTAAACTCATTTACAATTCTCACAGAATTCAGCAAAGCAATCAGTCTGCGAAGTAGAGACAAAATTTCGAAGTCAAACTTGAAGATAGCCCCTAACATCAAGACTTTCATTGAGTTATCGAAGTACTTCAAAAAGAACGAGGCAATTTTTTATAGCTTATTTCGGATTCTGTTTCTTGATGTCAGTTTAAAAAAGTAAGTTATTATACTTGTTATTACATCCCATGTGACTTGCTGGATAGATGTGAGTCGAATCAATCGTACTAGCCTATTTAATTGTTTGAGTATCAGATTTTCTATGTTTTTGAACAAGTCTGGTAACTTTGTGTCTCAAAAGAAGTAAAGTAAATTACTGTTTATATTTTTCAATTCTTAGTATTTCATGTATTTGAATTTTATAAAATACGTATTTCGAGTCTTTGAGAGAGCTTTTTGCTCAGCACGTGTTTGAAGGTTTCATTTTCGTAGAAAAAAAGAGGAACGAGATAGATAAAAAATAATGTAAAAGAAAAAACTTTTTTCAAAAAAAAAAAAAAACAACCGACTTCCAAAAAAAACACTAGAAAGTGAAAAATAATTTTAATTTCGGAAGTCGGTGACTTTTGTTATGTATTTTATTAATTTCTGGTCACCGCCTTCCGAAATTAAAATTATTTTTCACTTTCTAGTGTTTTTTTTGGAAGTCGGTATTTTTTTTGGATTTTTTTTTATTTTTCACTTTTTAGATATGGTACCTACCCCACACCAATTCGAAATTTCATCATCCTTGGGGTCAAAACAATGCATATTTATGCGATAGCAGCAATCGCGGTTAATTTGCTGCCTTTTTTCGAAGAGTTCCGTTGTCTGTCTCCGAAACGCATCATCAGATCTATATGAAATTTAAATGTAACCATTTCGGAATGAACTCAATCCAAAAAAAAAAATGCAAATCGGTCTATATATGACGGAGTTATGCCCGAACCTCCACCTAACTCCTAACCGTTAAAGAGTTGTACCTTCCTTCATCAGTTCAGCGTCATGAGATGATGATGGCCATACGCAAATGTTTCAATAGCTTTAGAAAACATATGAAAAACATTGTTAATACCTACAAATTTTGAGGGTTGCCCTCGATTTCCATGGGATTCCATCATCAGATCCTGATTTGGTGCCAATAGGACCACCTCAGGAGTATACTCTTTCAAATAAAAAAAGAATTTTGAGAATCGGTCCACAAATGGGCGAGAAATCGGGGAAAATACATTTAAAAAAAATACGTTCGGTGGAACATATAACCTCCTCCTTTTTTTGAAGTCGGTTAAAAATAATATATTATGATTAAGTTGCCTCTGACTAATCCTTTGAGAGAAATAGGTTGGACGTTATGTGTACAATATGTTTTTGCTAGAAGTGAAATAATATTATTTTCGTAAAAATATCATTAACGAAGTCTAAGTAGTGTCGTCATTTACATAAAATAGGATTACTCGAACAATTGACAGACGAGTCAATTGTTCGAGTAGTCAGAAGTTTTACTGCAAATGTTTTTTACACAATATCCAGACTTTTCTTCACAAATCTCGTAAATAATTCGTGCGCAATGTTAAAACCAATAAAAGTATGTTTGACTCACACTCTGAAACTGTTAGGCACTGCTAAAATATTACTGGAAAAACCTTGTGGAGCAATAGAAGTACTATTTGAAGAATATCTAAGGAATAATATAACGAACGTGATATGCGAGTAGTTCATAAGATATGTACATTTTCATTTTTCTCCGCCAGAACGTGAGACGCAGACGAAACGCAGAGATTTTTCGGAAATTATAAGATTTACTACAAAAATAGGGCCGTTTGTTTTGCACGGAATTTTGGTGGATTTTTCCTTTATTCGGAGCTTAAATGCAAATAAAGAAGTCTCGTTGACAAAGGTGTGAACAAATATGAAAAGGGGATAGAAAAAATTGTAGATCAAACAACGCGTTCCGTTGAATCTTTGATCATAAAGAGCACACTTCCAAAAATGGCTTTAGTAGTGTCGTTAACATCCCTTTCAAGTGGGCTTATAGAACTTACCGTCGGAAAAGGTATATTGGAGAGTGGTTTTAGGCGCTTTTATAAGTAACCATTTAAGTAACTTCTACATTTATGCAATAAAAACTGTATCAAAAACGTTTAACCGCCATTATGTTGTAAAATAACAATTATGTATGTTAATTTAATTCGTCGGTTAAAATACCGTTTTCGCTAATTTCACGAACAAATACAATTTTGTAAATGAATTTTCGTGTACTTAAACGGGTCATTTAACGTGTAAGCAAGTACCGTAACACAAAATAACACCATTTATAAAATAACCAAGTATGCTTAAGTAAATGAACATTCAAAAAAATGCTAATGTAGGTAGGTAATTCTCAACATTTGAGACGAAACGTCGGCTTCAATCACCACTTTTACGTAATATATTATTCTCTGTATGCGATTTGCACAAACTAATTTATTTGTGGACAACCGATAATTCCAAAAATACGTGTTAGGGAATTGGCACATTTTGCTTTTTATGTAATAACGTTTGTGTACATTTGTCTTATTTTTCAAAACGTGCAGATTGCCTAATACGTATTTTTCTAATTTCACTTAATAGCTGGAGTGTACTAAGTGATCGTTCACCTACACCTTGGATGATCTGAATAAAGCCACTGATACCGCAATAAACGTGGCCACCTACTGGACTCTAAATAGGTACACGTAAAAAGTGTACGAATACCATCGACACGAAAACAAGAAGAAGTTTTCGACGTAAGATTTTATTTTAAAATGTCGATTCGCCCGTCTCGGGCGAGTAAAAAAAAATTGTGCGAATCGACTAATAAGCTGAAACTTCCATATGGCCACTAAAACGGCGACAAATCCTTATAACTACGCATTATGATGTGGTAGAGAATGATACATTAACCTGCCCTTTTCCGGTCCTTGAAACCGATGAGGTAACTTTAATACCATTATTTATTCAGGAAAATGGTAATAGAGTACGAAGAATTGCTGACGGAGACTGGAGCATATAGGTTAAAAGTTTTCATGCTATTTCATATGAATAATACGAATGAAATGCTGATGTGAATAATGCGTTATAAAAACATATTTGCATTGCATGAGCATGCTTTAATGTTGAAGAATATTTATCTAACCTATTCACGATTTAAAAAGGGATCTATTTGCTTTTAGAAAAATAACAAGTTTGTCAAACATGGCAGGCCAATATTGGACTAGTAATATTTCCCTACTAGGTCTGTTTGTATCAGTTCCTAAACAATCTATTGCAAATTAATTCAATGTCTACCTTTACTAATCTTAATAGGTCCTAGCATACGCATAACAGATACAAAAAAAAGTACATACATTCTAATTCACAAACTTGGTTATTATTTAAATCATTATGATTTTGTCATCACAGTATTATTTCCATAGTCACTTACAAATTGACGCGGATGTCAGAAGACATACGGGAACAAGGGTATGATGGGGGTAAGGGGCACAGTGTGGCCTCTCTCTGAATATGTAATTTGATTTTATTTGACGGTGACGGTCAATATAGAATTCCCTATTGTAATAACGACAAAAACATACTGTTTGTGCCTTGTACGAGTATATAAGAACTTAGTCAATGACGTTTTATATGTAGACGCGTCAAACACGAACATTAAAGCACTCAAAAACAGCGTAAACTATGAATGTAGCTACCTACTAGTATATACAATCATACAGTGCGCGAAGAACTGGAAAGACCCATACCGATTTCTGTTGTTAGAAAGAGATAGCTAAACATATATATTTAGTTCCGTCACTAGGGTTCGCCGCGTCACTGCATGGCGGTGATGGCACGTAACTAATAACACGACAGGCAATTACCTTGCTTTTATCTTGACCACATTGGAGTGCTGGTAACGCGTCTAATGGTAATATATCATTGAACTTGTAGGTCTTATTTATTATCATCATATAAGCCGAAAGACGTTCATTGCTGGACATAAGGATGGCGCTCGCAGTATGGTGGTCAAATGCGTAGAGAACGCTGCTGCTCATTCTCTTACTTAGTCACCTTCTACGACATCCACGGGAAGAAATGGGATGGTGCTAATCTTTTATGTCCGGCACCACACGGAACGGAGGTCTCATTACTCGCCCGATATTCAAGTAAATTTTCTTAACTTATTGACGGACTGAAAATGATGTAATTAAAATACATATAAAGTCAACATTAATGGAATAAAATGGACCTCAAATGAAACATCAAAATCTCTCAAATGAGCCAAAGTACAAATGAATACGTTTAGTTTCGGATGAGCAGTTCAATTATTTCGCACAATTTATATTGTCGTGAAATATTTATGAATGTTACGTCTATCAAGCTACGCGTCCATGGACAGGTGCATGGTCCATGGCCTTATTGTTATAATTTTTGGGAGCTTTACAGAAACATGGAATACGTAAATTACGAAATGGTCTTAAACTAGATTGTTGTTGTGTAGGCCTACCTGCGCACGGCTTTGACCAAAGAGCTCAAATTTCCTAAGAAAACTGACGGAAAAGAGAGTGATCTTATAAGGGTTCCTTTTTTATCTTTTAAAAAACAGAATATTTTAACAATAAACGTTATCTGGTGTATCGTTTCAAATGATAATACCTAAATAATGTGGTAAATAAAAGTAAATTGCTGACGCCTACTTATATGTTTATACATACAGGTGACACGGCGACAAATAAAAATAGAGAAAAGTTATTTCAAATAAAATGTTGTTAGTGTAATATCAACGCCTTATTACATTTATAAATACTACTAATCTTTGACATTTGATTTGATTGAAGTTAAAGGGTAATTGACAACATATACCTATACTTTATGAATTTAGAGTTCGTTTTCGTCTAAAATTACCTACTTTTGTGAATCAATGGCAAAGATATAAACCGGGCTATTTGGGAATGTAGAAGATATGTTCACTTTTTATCACTCTTCACATCACTATATTGATCATTATAATTATGTAGATTACTATCTACCTTTTGCCTGCATCTTCGCCCGCGTGGAGGTCGCAAATTATCCCATGGGAACAAACTACCGGGATAGAAAGACCAATGTGTTGGTTAATCTAGGTTATAAACGATCTTCACGACAAATTTCATTCAAGTCCGTTCAGTCGTTTTTGAGTGATTGAGTAACAAATATTTCAAACATAAAAACTTTCACATTTATAAAATTACTAGCTATTGCCGGCGGTTTCGCGTCGGTATTCAATGTCCAGATTGTAAAAGATCCGTGTGCCAAATATCATTCAAGTAAGTTCAGCAATTTTTTAGTAATTGAGTCACAAACAACCAAATATGCGAACATAAAAACTTTTACATTTAAAATATTATAGTAGGATGCATATGCACATACAATGCATACATTACAAACACACAGCGATTTCTATCTGTTTACTAAGTCAGTATTGTAGAGGCTGTTTGCTCGAGACAATCTTATGATTGTGTAGGCTGGCCACATTGATATACATGCTGGCTAAAATTGCTTTAATACATTTGAAATGTTAAACTAATTCAGAATAGATTAGAGAAAAAACAAGGTAAGCGAGATCGGGCTGACAATCCTAAAAAAGAAAGTGATTAATAAAACCTGTTGAACGATTTATAGGAATAACTAGCTTTTGCTAGCAGCTTCGCCCGCGTGGAAGTCGAAAATTAGCCCACGAGAACATACTACTAGGATAAAATTATCCTGTGTGTTATTTCAGGTTATAGACTCTCTGTGTGCTAAATTTCATCCAAATCTGTTTAGCCGTTTCTGCGTGACTGAGTAATAAACATCTAAACATACAAACTTTCACATTTATAATATTAAGAAGGATAGGATGGTAGGATGCATAAGCACATATATTTACAGCGATTACTAAATACCTTAATCCTACGTCCGTCTCCCATTATGGAACATCGAACAGTTTTCTGCCAAAACACGTTGATAGTGATACGTCGTGTTTCATATCTCATATTTTACGAAGTCAGTAAATTAATTAATTAGCAGATTTAAATAGTATGTTAATTTGATAAACAATTAATTTGTCTACGAACATAAAATCAAAATATTTCATTTCACATAAACCTGTATGGGCACTTATGAATCGTCAGAAGCTAGGTGCACGGTTCCAATTTGTCGCTTCCTATGGAGAAGAGACGGCAAGAAACCCCACGGTTACTCTTTTAAAATAATTGGCTTTTACAATGTTTTCAAATTATAGTGATAATAGGTATGGGAGGACAGTGCAGGCCTGTCAATAAGTACCAGGTTCTTAGAGGAATGAAAATAAAGAATAGAAAATCGTCTACAAATCTAATCTATAAGGCCTACAACGTACTCTCATTCACAATATGTAAAAGAATCTACATAAATAAAATGAACCTATTTAAACCAAGTGACATGATTTCCATGACAATCAAATACTTCATGTATACAAAACGTATTCATCGCCTCCATGCATACGATTTAAACTTGCGTGATTGATATTGGCTTTCTTGATGTCTGCCCTTGATGTTAGGAGTCAGTACGTGTTCTGTGTGCTGATCTGCGAGAGCACTTACGATCCAATTTTTCGTGATCGTTTTTGGGCTCGCAATTTAAAAATCACTTCTGAGCTTACTCCATTTTAAAAACCGTATTGTAGCGATATTCGAGAACGTTCTATGTAATGGTAAACGTCTATGGATTGTTATGCCTCTGTTTGTATCTAAGTACTTATAAATGGTACGCAAATTACGTAATTAACTTCCCCGTTGGTCTAGGAGTCGCAAGCACAACTGCTGGGCATGAGTTCCTGGGTTCGATTCCCAGGACGGGTAGTGTTATTGGGTTTTTCCAGCAGAAACTCTGTAGCAGCCTGGAGTCTGGATTTGTGCCCAGTTGATGGCAATAGGTTCGCCCCCTATTACGTGGGAATAAACATTGACAACGACTTGTGAAATGTAGGTGTACCATATGTACAATCGCCAGAACATCAAGTTATCCCAAAACATTAAATTTTCCCAATTGAACAATAACCTTATTCCTATGAAATAAAGTTGAAAATTATCAAATAAATTTTACAGATTAGGATAGCTTGAAGTGCTGGCCTCTGTATATCTCTGCCTAACCCCTCGGAGAGTCCAGGCGTAATGTTATATTATGTTGAATGTGCAAATGATTTTAATCAAAATAAAGCTTTAAGAAAAGATCACAAGCTAAATAGGGAGGGAAGAAAACGTCCATTGAATACAGACATTTATTAAAACAAAAATTGTTAACGAAAATGTTGATTTACTTAGCGATATCTTAGCCTTGATTTACTTCCCTCTTATATTGATTTACTTAGTCATATATACAACGTGTAACGAAAAGGGTATATACATACTAAGAGCACGGCTTCTTTTGATGATATCAAACGATATTGGAATGATTTTTTAATCCTATCTTTACATGTTCGGAAGTTATGAGAATTTTTAAAACATTTATACCAGAAACCGAACTTTGCGGAAGAGATTTATCGTGATATTGGCAAGTAACGTGGAAAGTTATTGACCTACGTAGTCTGGTGACACGTTTGTTATGATTTGAAGTTAAGAGCGCTGTCACAGATCCACTAGCGCCACTCCTTAAAAAAATTTACTCGTGACTGAAAAGGAATTATGAAAAACGGCTCAATCAGCTGTCTC
This sequence comes from Polymixis flavicincta, assembly GCA_949987655.1. Taxonomy (NCBI): domain Eukaryota; kingdom Metazoa; phylum Arthropoda; class Insecta; order Lepidoptera; family Noctuidae; genus Polymixis; species Polymixis flavicincta. The sequence goes on along the minus strand of OX465186.1, from coordinate 12,608,610 downwards.
TCATCAAAATACGATCTTGAGGAATGTGGCCGTTTTTGTTTAGATCGAATTTTGTTGCTTCGTGTCTCAATATGAAACTTTATAAAAGGTATTAGAAAATTCTGAACATACCTACCGAGACAGCTGATTGAGCCGTTTTTCATAATTCCTTTTCAGTCACGAGATAATATTTTTTTAAAGGAGTGGCGCTAGTGGACTTTTGACAGCGCTCTTAAGAAAAATATGAAAACGAAAATTTGGTATCAATTCTTCGAGTTATTTATTTTGGGTCGAAACTATGTATAGTGATTCTTTACAGCTGTTAACTTTAGTGCTTAAGGATGACAATAGGGTTTTTTTTTGGTTGGGACAACATCAAATGACTTCTCCCGCTCTGGGTGGAGCAGGAGGGCGTGTCAGACTTTTACTGACTAAAACCCACCCGTGTTCCCTCAGTTGCCCGTGTGCCAGGGGCGATGGTATCTCTTTCGAACAACCTGCACCCCTAGCAGGCATCGGCTCTTGCGGACCCCTTGGTCACCCTGCGATGGGTCAGCACAGTGGCCTCGCCACCTACCACTTTTCAGCCGCAGGGGATAGGGGGAGCGGCCAACGCTATACCGATACTCCTCTTCCCTTGCGGCCGCACCGCGTCCACCATCAAACGGTGGCGGCCCCGTCCAGGCCATGGAAGGGAAGAGCGCTACTCAAAAGTACCGGCACTTCACCTACGCCGCAGCCTGTAACCATCAGCCACCATGCCTCCCATTCGACATCGCGGCCCACCTCAGTTGCGGTGCACCTCACTACAACCTACTTTTTTTTGGCCGCTACGTCGTCGGCTTTGAGGCAAAAGCCCTGACCAGCGGCTCCACCTTGGGGTTCCTCTTGGCCTCACCGTGGCTGGGAGACCACGACTACTGAGCCCCCCCCCGCAACGACATTGCGGGAAGCCACTCTGGGGGGATAGCAATAGGATTTCTGTTCCACCCTTTATATCTAACTATCTTCCTTACATTACAGACGCCTCTGAAAGTTGAATGCGCCGGTTTCTATACATCTTCAACATAATAAAAACCATTTTGTCTTCCCATCTTGTTTGTATATTATTAATCTATCAGTTGTAGTTATTTTTATTTCGGACTCTTTTTGATTGTTAATAAAACGGCAATTACTTTCTTTTGAATTAACAAATGTCGTTCATACTAAAAATAAATCAATTGATCACAGAACACAATATTGTATTATGTCTACATAATACATGTTACTTTTAAATTGAACATAAGGATTCAACTGTAAGGATTTCTAGTACATAAGCAGCCTATAATGTTCCCACTGCTGGGAGCCAGGCCTCCTCTCTGTGAGAAAGAGTGGGCCATTTTCCACCACGCGGGTTAATTGCTGGTTGGTAGATGACACATGTGTTCGAATGTTTGGTTCTAGGACATGCCGGTTTCCTCACGATGTTTTCCTTCACCGTTTTGAAAGCAGTGGTGATGAAATAATTTACACAAAGTAAAGTGCCTGCTTGGGTTCGAACTCACGAACTACTAACTCGTAAGTTGCGGCCGTTGCCACTGAGCCACTGCTGCTCTTCCCAGGTATGGTCCAGTGCAAAAAAAAATCACAATGACGGGGAATACAAGTGAGTCTTGGCTTCTTTAAGGGTTTTTTTACACCCGTCATACAAAAACAGTTGCATTCTAATCCAGTTTTTATAACTACAAGAATAATAGTGAAAATATACTACATATTATTGTAACAAGATCATTATTTCTTCAACGTCTTCGAGACGGGAGTGGTGGAACCCCGATGTCTGAAGGAGATTGATGAATGGATCAAATAATCTTCCTAATAACAAATGACAGGACAAAGTTGTGAAATCTGCGAAACTTGTAATAAAACTTTTTGAATGAATTTATCGCTGAACCGATGTAAACTTTTTGTAGCTTTGTTAAGTAAAGGGTGGAAAAGTCATGGTTTTAAATAGAAAATGAATAAATAGCTTGTATATTATAAATACAATTGGGTTAGGACAAACATTTCTTTTTATAAGAACGACTTATTAAAAAAAAATTGCTGCTGCTCGTCGGCTTTGCCTGAGTGGATGTCGAAAATTGATCACGAGAACATGCTACCGGGACAAAAAGTACATGTAAAGTACATAAAATGAGATAACTGCCAGTGAATGTCCCGTCAAAATTTGAAGTTTCGGAGATTAGCTGGAACAAACAAACAATTTTTTGTTTGCTGATTTTGATGAAGCTGTTGATTTGACTTTACAAACATACAAATCAATTTTATTTATTTGTAATCGTTGGTTGTGTTTTAGTTATATACATGTTCGCGTAGATGTACAGATTCAAGGGAAGCTAGACAAATAAAATTTTAAGTTCTGTCTGAGTCAATTTGCATACGGCCACTAAAATCAATTATGCTTGACCAAGACAAAAACTGCGTCAAGTTTAAATACTGCAACACTTTAAAGTGACAAATTCTTAATCTAGTGCCCACTAGTGCCAGTTTACCCTATTTACCCCAGCTATTTTCTGGCAGAACGGTATAATTCGAATGACATGTAGTGTAGATCTTAGTAAGTGACACCTTGGCACAAGTTTCTGGTTAACAAGCCAGAAACGATTTAATCTAGCTCTGGCTTTAGTAACTCTGATTATTATTATTTGGTCTTGAATGAAGTTTTAATGAACAAGTAACTGAAAATTTTCAATTGCAAAATTCAGTCATATGTCATTTATTTCGGAACAAAATTCATGCTGTTGAAAATAATTATGATTAATTAATGATAAAAAACTCAATTACTATTGTATTTAGTATGTATCTTATTACCCAAGTCTTCACAAACAAATTAAATTAAATAACATTTAAATGTAAAGCCTTGACCAACCAGCATTGGGTCTGCGTGTTGGATGATGACCCGCTCCCTCTCAAAAATACAGGATACCTGTATCCTAGCAGTGGAAACTATGATATAATATGTAATAACATTGAAATGTAATAAAAAATAAAGTAAAATAAAACCGGTCAAGTGCGAGTCGAACTCGCGTGCCGAGGATTACGTACCTACCCATAATACCGCCATAATAAAAAAGATATGAGAAAATTTAGATTTTCGCGAAAACTTGAAAGTACCAAAATTACCTTAATTTTCAACTTTTGTAATTTGTAAGGCCTTCATCATCATCATCATCATCATCATTATTTCAGCCGAAAGACGTCCACTGCTGGACATAGGCCTCCCCCAGGATGGGGGGTTTTGCCACGCTTGGCAGGCGGGCTGGCGATTGCAGGATGGTGGTAAAATGCATAGAGAACGCTGCTGCCCATTCTCTAGTAAGTCCCTTAGTTGCCTTCTACGACACCCACTGGAAGAAATGGGATGGTGCTATTCTTTTACGCCCGGCGACACATACGGGACGTGTAAGGCCTTACTTTTTGCCAAATTTCGTGATTCTAGGTTAACGGGAACTACCATATAGGTTTTCAACCCAAAACCTATAGGGTACTTCCGGTTGACCTAGAATTGTCAATTTTGGTTAAAAGCAAGGTCTTATAGTACAAGTAAAGGAAAATTCCGAAAACTAAAAACGTTGAAAATAAGGCAAATTTTGCTACTTACAAGCTCTCGCGAAAATCTAAATTTGCCCATTTATTTTTGTCGTGTTGACTCAAGACCTTGATTTTTATACACCTATTAAGGACTATCCCTCTCACCGAGAGGAGGCCTGTGTCCCAGCAGTGGGAACATTATAGGCTGATGATGATAAGGAACTATAGAACTCTGTATCTTTTAAATTTCAACTTGCTAGGTCCACCCATTCCTGAGAAAATCGGTGGTGACACACGGACAGACAGACAGACAAGAGAATGATCTTATAAGGGCTCCTTTTTTACCTTTTGAGGTACGGAACCCTAATTAGGCTTTATATGCCTAAAATAATTACATCTTTTACCACTGTTTAATTTTATTTCAACAATTATCTCTCATTTCAAAAAAGGTAGAAGCAGACTTCAATAAAACAAAAATATTTAAAACAAAAACAGTCGGTTAATGGTATTCCACTCATCTCTTTGAAAGTGACTAATTTTATAAAGCCGGATATTTTAATTAGCTTGACAAAATGTTACTTTTGCTTTTTCCCACTTAAAAATACCCTTTGCGCTGTTTTAGGACGAATTTCAGAAATAAAAAATGTATGTATTCAAATCGGTTCGCCGTTTTTTCGACTTTTCATTTAATAGATCGACATTTAAGTTCGGAGAGTGGTCAAATAATGTAAATGATTCAAATACGAAAAGTTTTATTTTCTAACAGAGCCGACAGGAAAGTAAAATAAGTGGAATCGGAAAAAGGACAAAAACAAATTGTTTAATCATTGAACTTATTAATATATACCTGTCAGTTCGTACAGAAGATTCATTTCCATTTTAAGTGAACATTTTTGTGATAATTTATTTGGAATCCTTCTCACTGAGCGTGCTTCTGGTCCTACGTAATGTAAAACCTGAAATCTCGTATCATAAAAGAAGTCTGGTGACCACAATAAGAAAGTATTTCGGGAATACTAGTCTTTGTCCCGTTTCCCTATTGTTGTCTTCTAAAAACCGAGATATACCTACACCGATATTATTCAATGGAGATACTTGCAAATTCCTGTGGGTATTCAATGTATTTTGAAACGAAATCTGTCTGTATTCAATAAAATCTATGGCTGAATAAGGGATGAAGAATTTGGGACGTAATACTTGAGTTTCAATAGACGAAACGCAGTGGTAGGCAAAATCTGTCCTGTGATAGGTATTATAACAAAAGCCTAAGGATGAACAGGATTTATTTATAGAAATTGATTATTTCCAGATTAAGCATTTAATCCAGGTCATCTCGCCACCGCTTTCTGGGCCGACCACGGCTGCGTCGTCCATCTTCAGGCACACATTGTGTAGAGAACTTTGCCCAGCGGTCATCCTGCATACGGCCCATGTGACCCGCCCAGAAAGCGGTGGCGAGATGACCTGGATGCGTACCGCGAGGGCTGGTTCGAATTGGCGCGGGAAAAGAGTTCCTGGAAGGAATTGGGGGAGGCCTTTGCCCAGCAGTGGGACAGTATAAGCTATTAAAAAAAAAGCATTTAATATCTTCAACTGAATAAAAATCTTAAGTTGGCTGGCAGACAACACACAGCCTAAACCGCAGGATCTAAAAGCATGCAATTTGGCACAAGATTTCTTTGTATAAAGAAAGTGAGAACTAAGAAATCTTTTATTTTAATGTATCCTCTAAAGGTGTTAAATGGCGTTGAAAGTTTGTATGGAAGTTTGTCATTTTTGCCGTTGGGAAATCCCATTGGGCACAGGACTTTCTATTCAAAATCTGGCAACAAGTTAAAGCAAATGCCATGAAACTTGATTAAAACCTCGTCACAATCGGGAATCATAGATGATTATCCGCGAGCACGATTGTGTAGAGGGCGTACACGTCTTCAGTTGCCGATCATCTCTATGCTCGCCGTATGATTCCGGCGATTTGTGAGTTGTCGGTTTTCCGGACACGCATCAGAGGAAACACCGCTCAACAAATTAACACGAACGATCAACGACGAGAAGTGGATGCTTGCACGATGATCGTGTCGATTACAGACGATCACACGATTAACGATCGTTGCCTATTGTGGAGAAAAGCCGTAATATATATGAATCGTGTGATTCCAACTATATTTTCATCTAACGCCAAAGTATAATAGTAAAATTACAACTAACCTATTACGTAGGTATTTTTTTTTATGAACTTGTAAATAGATATTGCCAAATTCTTAAAGGTCTTGATACATATTTATTCAGGACTAAACTAGGTACACAAAATCTGTTAACTTTTGTAGAAGTACGGGAAATTGCTCAAAGATATTTCAATAAAACTTCGTAATATTTATTATTATATTTTTAGATCTTTCCCGTGAAACTTATGGTAAATTGAGAGAACGTTGAATGATCAATTGAACGAAGATAAAAGAGTTATTACGTCTAGGGAAATCACTTTGAGAGTGACGAAAATAACTCTTATCTTTTACTGTCTTTGTCAAATAAATGACATGTTGTCAACGAATAGCTAGAAATTCATTTATATTTTTCCGTTTATACATTATGCTCGCGAAGAGAGAGGCGGCGCACTTGAGGGAGAGGCAGTCTATGCGCCCTCGCGACCTTAGCCGCCGCAGGATACGGAGACGCCCTGGGCGTCGGGAATCCCAGGCCGATTTCCTGCCATCGTAGGCATGAGCTTGCGGACAGCGAGTAATGGGTAGCTCGCTGTCCGGTAAGGACCAAGATCAAGTCGACGGCGAGTTGTGTTGTTGCTCAAAATGATGTCAGCACAAAATGATGGGGCCCGCAAGGGCCGATGCCTGCCAGGGGTGCGGGTTTGTTCGAAAGAGATACCACAGCCCCTGGCATATGGGCTACTGAGGGAACACGGGTGGGTTTTAGGCAGTAAAAGTCTGACACGCCCTCCTGCTCCACCCAGAGCGGAAGAAGTTATTTGATGATGTCCCAAAAAAAAAACCAGTTTCGATACATACCACGTTTACTATCTATCCGTAAGTATTGCCATTTATTATGTCATCATTTAAAAGGGGTTGCCAAGTACTTAAGGTGAAACTAGTGGTGGGATTGGAATCCAATACGATGTAGTAGAGATAAATGAGCTAAACCAACTTTAATATTTTTACCATAATTTTTATTCATGTTTTCTAGTTTTACCTCAGATATTTGAAGTGTTTTTAGATTAATTTGCCGTAAAAATAAACTACCGACTATTTTTTTTTAAACGTTGCCCCACACTAGGAATTTCTCCTGTATTGTAGGTGCGTTTAGAAACATTTGAAGTCACATACACAAACACAAGACCCGGACCAACACGCACACGCAGCGCAGCAGTCAATCCCATAACCACTGCGCCAACCGTGCTGCCCTGCATGACTGTGAGAGATGAGATGCATTACAGGGAAAAAATATTGACACACGGTTAAGAAAATATAGAAAAGATTCAATGATGACTCAAAAAATTCTGCTTAGCCTTTTCCAAGCTATGGTGGGCAGTATTTTACATGAAGTAAATAAGTAAGTAATCGTTTATTTAACAAAAGACTTAGCCTAGGTAGCATCAGAGATTGTTTAGTCAGAGATAGGTATGGCTAATACAGTTGAGTAAGATCCACAGTACACATACTTACATATCGGACCTCCATAAGTTACTGGATACCCTTTCGTAAGACTGGTAGTCAGACTTTCGGGCTTCTGACCATCCATAACGACTGTCAAAGAAGTCAAGATTATAAATTAAGTATCTTAAGTTATGGGTTTTCCTTCTTCAGATTCCGTTTTTCCGATTAATAGATTAAGCTAAAGAGTAAAATACGAACAATACTTCAACTCAATCGTATTGGGAAATATAACAAAACATTTATACCCTTCCTCGATTTCACTGTGTGTTAGTATTTTAGGGGTATGAGGAACAGGGTGTAAAGTTCACTCATACTTATGATGGTAAAGGAGGATCCTCCGACCAGACGGGCATTGTGTCTGGTGGGCAACTGCATGATAGTTGATGTCGGGATATTGTATATATTCGAGTGTCGTGGTAAACTCTAACTACGCGAGGAATTCTTAATTAAGTTCGCCTGTGGCATTGTAGATGGTGCCACTTTTCTTTTTGCGTTTATTTATAATGTTGCGAAGCATTTTATTTGTATTGCCGCTACAGTACAACAAAAGCTCATATGAAACAAAACTTTTCGACTTAGATCTTTGTTCTTTCGAACATAGGAACTCTAGCAATATTATATCTCTTCAAGAACGACACGATAATACCCTCCTACTCGTTTTTTTGCCTCAGCTCAGCAGGCACTACCGTGTCCACAGATTAAGAATACTATATCATTTTTATGGGCCTTACATAATGTCTTCCTGCTCTTAGGAGCCATGTGCTTATTCAGTAGAAAGTGTGGTCAGCAGAAAAAAAATTACAGCCCTTTTTTCTTTCAAGGTAGGTTAGTTCCATCTAGGTGACAACAGACTAAAGTATTGTGTTAGAAGCACAGGCAGACATGAAAGACAGATCGAGGAATAAAGGACACAACCTAGACACAACTAACTGTTTATACTTTTAAGTAGGTACAGTCACCAAAAGAGATAAGTAACCAGGATCGTTAATTATCTATTTTGATGACTCTACTTCAAAAGCTAACTATAGAAGGGTTAATTTAGATAGAGCTTCATCACCCAAATCAGTAAAGGTATCAACTAAGAAAGACCGTTCAAATAGCACCTGCGGGGCAAACAAATTAAAGAAGTTGTTTAGAGCATGCCAGAAGTTGTCACCGGACCTTCGGACCACGAAAAAAAGAGACACTTGTATTGCTTGATGGAAGTCTCATTACTGGTGGTCGTGAACAGGGCTTGAGTGTTGAAGAGGAATAGTTCCTCAACTTTAAAAAATTTGAGGAACTATTCCTCTTGTTCCAACAAAAACTATTCCTTCCTGTTGTAAAAAGATAATAATAAAATGAAACTAACAAGAGCTTAGCTCATTGAAGAAGATGAGCAGATATTTTTTTTTTTTGCAATGGTGTCTTGGCCTTGGTTGTCAGCTGCTTAACCGGGCTTGCCTGTGACTGTTTAAAAAATTAAGACCTCCAGCCAGGGCTAGAAAACTAAAAAGAAACCAAAAAAAAAAAACAAATGAGAAGAATATTTAATATTTATATAAACGGAGGAAACAATGTCTGTTTGTCCATTGCATGTTACTAATCAGTGAGTAATAATGTGAGCAGTGGTGGCCCAGTGGTAACGGCCGCGACTTACGAGTTGTAGGTCGTGAGTTCGAACCCCGCGAGGCGCTTTACTTTGTGTAAATTATTTCATCACCACTGCTCTCAAAACGGTGAAGGAAAACATCGTGAGGAAACCGGCATGTCTTAGAACCAAAAAATCGAAGACATGTGACATCTACCAACCCGCACTGGACCCGCGTGGTGGATTACGGCACAATCCCTCTCACCGAGAGGAGGCCTGTGTCCCAGTAGTGGGAACATTATAGGCTGATGAAATATGAATGCACATGAAAGGCATACTCGTAAAATTAAAAAACGTCGCCTCGGACGAACAAAGGAGAAGCGTCCACGGATCAACTGTCCATAGTCCGTGTCTCATAGTGTCAGTGTGCATCACGCCTTAGACTTTATTTCCCAGTCAGTGTGACATAAGCACTCCCTCAGACATTATATTAAGAATAATTTATCATTTTTATAGGCCCGTCTTCGAAGGCGTCGTGTGCCGACATTTGATCTAAAGGATTCTGTATCAGCTTGTAATGTGGGACGTTAACAGTGTGTAAGCAAGTATTATGTGCTTCAAGTTTTACGACAGTGGAGTAATGAAGTTTCTTTTATAGCTATTGGTAAAGGTGCTTGGGATACATAACATGTACTTAAGTATAAGGCTAAGTATTCTATTTGTATATACAGGGTGTCCAGGAAATAGTACGACATAGTGTAGGGGGTGATAGCTTGGGTCAGTACCTACCAAAAAAACATAGTATATGTTCCGCAAAATGTTACGGATTTACAGTCATAAAAAAAATATTTCCCTCCAAAAATCCTTTTCTAGTATTATTTTTTACATCAAATTTTTCGTGAATAGTTCCTCTACTCATTGATTAGTCTTTTTTGTATCAAAAACAGGAAAGTTTTCAAGAAATACTATTATTTGTTTAAAGTTTCACTGAACAATTATCTTATCGCATATCACCATAACTGTAAATCCATAACATTTTGCGGAATATATATTATGTTCTTTTGGTAAGTATTTACCCAAGCTATCACCCCCCTGCACTATGTCGTACTATTTACTGGACACCCTGTATAAATAGTTTTTGTTCTAGGTTCTGGTCATTAGAACAGTGAGCTTCCAGTGAGTAAACATGAGTGCGAAAATAATTGATTTCCAACAGTTGCACTAAAAGGCTGATAGCCACTTCAAGCCAAAAATTCGTGCTTCACAGTTAATCAAGAAGACGTCACACGCATTTTGATACTTATGTACTTTCTAACTACTAACGCATTGAAACTAAACTAATTCAAGCTAGACATACCTACCTAAGTCATAAAAAACAACAAAATGAAAAACCTGTTGTTCCCCCTTGTACATAAAGTTCATACAATTAAAATGTCCTGTGCTACGACTTTTCGTAGCAAAGCGCTACAGAGATCGTAGCGCTACAAAAAGCGTAGCACATTTTTATGCGCTATTTATCAGGAAAAACAAATTAGGATTAAAAACCGGTACTTTAATCCTAATTTGTTTTTCCTAATAAATTTTCAGTGGGATAGGAATGTACTGGCTTGGAACGAATGACCCCCAGGAGGGAAATGCGTGGTATTTTAGATTTGGTCAAACGGACATTGTTTTTATTTGTGCAAAATGTACTTTAACTAGCGACAAGCCTCTGCTCTGAATGATTTATACGACTTGACAAAACATACAGATGTTGATCTTTCATACACTGATTTATAACATTAGCTATGATGGCGAAAACTGTATCAAAATTCATTGCGTACTTTGGAAGAACAACGCAGGTACGAAAAGCAACTCCATTTTATATTATGCAACGAATTAACGAGAATTGACAGCATAAATGTTAATTATTAGATTTTGCCAGCGGCGCGGAACTTTCATCCTCTATTTAAGTCCCTTATGGGTTGAATTTTGAAAAATCCTTCCTTATTCCTTGTCTAAATTATAAAGGGAATATCTGTGAAAAATTTCAGCTTTCTAGGTCCAGGTCCTGGGCCAGGGTTTGGGCTGGGCATTGATGAGTCAGTCTGTCAGTCAGGACTTGTCTTTTTATTTATATAGATTAAAGTAAAAATGAAAATCAGGCACTCAGGTATTTTTATTTACCCTTGATTACCTTGTAGTGAATAATGAAAACACAATGCTTATAGGTTTGCAACGGTACAGAGACTGTGGGAATCGTCGTCATCAGCCTATAATGTTCCCACTGCTGGGACACAGGCCTCCTCTCAGTGAGAGGGATTGGGCCGTAATCCACCACGCGGGCCCAGTGCGGGTTGGTAGATGTCACATGTCTTTGTGAGGAAACCGACATGTCTTAGAACCAAAATTCGACTGTGGGAATGTTTAAAGTTATTTTTGAAGAGAAAACTTCTTTAGGCGCGTTGGGCATTTTTAGAGATAAACTCGCGACACCGTTACACCTCTGTTTTTTAATAGAGGTATTTCAATAATTTGAGTATCAAAACATAGATTTAGGTCCAGAACTAATATTCCAATTCGAATTATGAAAATCGAATAACCCGTTTAGAAGATATGACCAAAATTATGATTATGAATAATGTGAAATCATCGTGACACTATTACCAATACCATCGACAACACGTACGTACGAACGAACAACGTTGAACGTACGTTGGACGTTGAACATTGGTTAATCTGACGATTCAAAAAATATTTCCTGACGATTCAAAAACTACACACGTAATTGTTCAAGTTTTCACTTCTGTCGGCAATCCCGGAGTGCCACTGTTTTTTTTTTTTCAATTATAAGCCTGCCAAGGCAAAGGCGTTCCTTTCCTCTTTCCACTTTTCCCAGACTATTACAATTATTGGTCAATCCTTTAAGGAGTTCCCCTCATCTCGCCATCTCTTTCTAGGCCTGCCGCGTAGTAGTTTCATGAGATTTTGTATCCACTGAGTGATAGTTTTTGGGTATTATTGTTCCGACATGCGACAGATATGCCCAGCCCATTTCCACTTTAGTCCCACGGCTGTGCAGCCAGCGTCCGAAAAGTAAAGTTCTATCATTTCAGGGAAATTTTCGTAAAAAAACAAAAAGGAGGTAGTTCATTAAATTTTAAATCCTTATCCGCTAGGGTGTATTATTACCCATTGCATTTCATAAGACCTAAAATGTCAAGTTGTCATGGTTATTTACTTACTAGTGGTTTATTGAAATACTAGCTGTGCCCGCGACTTCGAGCTTCCGGGACAAAATGTACCCTATGTCACACTAGTTATCTGCCAGTGCAAGTCCCGTCAGAATCAGTCTAACCGTTTCGGAGATTACCCGGACTAAACAGACCGATAGATAAACAACTTTTTTTTTTATAAATATAAGTAGCGTATATCCTTCCATATATATTTAATAAAAATCTGTTATTTTGACATTACAAAAACAGACTCTTCAATTTATTTATTTGTATAGATAGATAGAATTGTCTATCTTCTATTTCGATAATATTATATGAATAAAGAGGAAAGATTTGATCGTTAGTTTTTGTTTGTTTGTTTGCACTGAATAGGCTCCGAAACTACTGAACCGATTTGTAAAGTTCTTTCAATGTTGGGAAGCTACACTATTCCGGGTGACATAGGCTATTATTTTATCCCTGTATTCCTACGGGAACGGGAACTACGCGGGTGAAACCGCGGGGCGCTGCTAGACAGTGATATAAAAGCATTCTATTTTATTATAACTATAGCTACTGTCGTAACTCCGGCACTATGCATGAATCGTATCAGTTTATTTGTTTCCTGAAAATAATGACTATCCTCTCAAATAGGTATGTAATTTTTGGAACACTGCCACTGGTTGTGGTCTACATATTTAATGTTTATTACAACTGTATCACATCAGATATACCGTTTCCTGGAAATACAAATGAAAATAATCACTAGTTACGTTGTTGACACGTCATTTATTATAATTATTATTTCCAAGAATTGCCACGAAAAACCATATTAAGTTACAAAAAAATATAGAACTAAAACAAAGTATCCGTATAGAAACCCGACTACTGAAAATTCGCCCTTTTTAAAGTATAAAATCAAGGTCTTTAAATTATTTTGGGGTTAGCTAACAACATATAAATATTTGAAAGGTTCTTATTAAGGTCTTCCATTTGAAACTAAAAACGGCAACATTTAAAACAAAGTGACGTCACTCATCCTGAAGCGGACAATCAAGACGCTTCCAACCGGTACCTGTATCATAAGTAGTTTAGAAGTTTCCTCAGAAACAGATGAACATACATACCGGTTATAATCGTAACTCTCCTTTATGCTTCGACATATTCGAGTAAATAATCTCCATACGATACTCAAACTCAAAGCATTAATTTCAATTAAAACTTTAACATGCACTTTTGAATTGTCAAAAAAAAAATCGAAGTTGAAGCTAGGTGCCCATTCCAAAACGTAGATCTCTGTAGAGAAGAACGGGTAAGAAACTCCAAGGACACTCTTTTAAATCATGGGTATTACAAAATCTTGAGAACATTATTCTTGGTGCTTCGATAAGTGAGAACAATGTAAAAAAAAAATGTAAGATTCAAAATAAGCCATGGCAGTTAGGAGATGACCAGTCTCAACCTACGGCGCCCATTCACGAACAATAACAACGAACGTTCACGAACGATATAACATGACGTATGTAAAACCACTAACTATTTTGTTCATTGAACAAAAAGGTTATAAATAAACGTCAGCCTATGAAATATGTGTTTCTAATATAATTTCATGTTAATCACAACTCCGTGAATAAAATTTCATTTTCGATTTACGTCACGGAAACTGAAGTGGGTCAGAAACTAGTTCACAGAAAGCACATCTACTTAAAGCTACGTAATAAGCAAGTCTCCGTTATCTCCCACCAGACTTGGCAAAAAATGTATAGAAAATACTGGCTCGAGCTTATTCGTTACATTTATGCGGTTGGTGCCTTTGAAAATTAAAAACATTTATAATAGAATTAAAACACATTAATACTCGAGAGAGCGAGCTCACGTTGAGTTAAATATGTTTGTGCTGCAAAATGCACTTCATTTTACACTTAACAGTCTTTTTCTCTTCATTTTGTTAACTGGAAAATTACTTTACGAGGACTTCAAATCCATCTGTATATGTATTACATTTAGCCTGCACATTATGTTAACAGTTCAGCTGTTCGTTTTAATTCAGCCGTAGGTACAGCTGAATTTAGAGAATCTAATACAGAGGTCTCTGAAACGCAGATCCACTTAAAACTATGTACCTAAAATATAGAAGACTCGGTTATCTGCTCCCAAAATTGGAAAAAAAATAACCGAAAACTTTTAATGCGAGTACTTAAAATCAAATGTATATGTATTATACACGATGACTGTAAAATATAATTATATAACATCACATACATCCATTCATTCGTTTATCTGTACTAATATTATGAAGAGGATTTTTTTTTTTTGTTTTCTCCAAATAGGTTCCGAAATTACTGAATCGAATTTTATCATTTTGTCACTAATTAATTTCATGCATATTTTCAATCGTTTTTACCCGACTGCCGAATATTTATATTTTATTCAGTTATATTTTCCATTTTTATTTCCTCCATCCAATATGTTTAAGTAAATGAAATATTCGCTGTGAAAGATTTTATTACTGTGTCTCCATTAATCAAATCCTACTCTATTTGTGAAAGTTTGTGTTAGTAAGTATGTACATAATATGTTTGTTACCTCTTCACGCAAAAAATAATTGACCGATTACGATGAAACTTGATAGGTACATAGCTGTTACCTATAGCAGTTACTTTTATCCTGATATTTCCACGGAATCGAAACCTACGCGGGTGAAACCGCGGGGCGCAGCTAGTCATGTACATAACAGCGCGCAAACAGAAACGATGAATTCAGCACATAGTTCCAGACCCCTAGCGTGGAAATTTGTGAGACTAACAAAAAAAAAAAACGCTCTTTCATGGAAAAGTACAATACCGACCCGGTCAAAATGTATGGCAGAGCTTATTTTTTTTATTAACTCACTAACAAGTATAACGTAGGGGAGTTTAGAATCATATAGAGAATCCATAGACAAAAGTTGTACCTCCATTTTCCCCTGCCACCCTTTATTTAGCCTCTATATTATGTTTAGTAGTTCAGCCGTCCGTTTAAATCCAGCTGTGTCTCTCTAAATTGTTCAAGTTGCTTTGTCTTCGGGTATCCCACAAACGGCGTCCGTATAATTCACACCATAGTTAACAGGTATTCAGACTCGCACTAAGTACAGTATCTGGTGCTAGACAAGATCAAACTGGTTGCTGATTTAATTGTATAATTTGTATAACATTGATGTATAATTATGTGATAACTTTGAATCACACACTGTCTTATTACTTGTTATAAATAACAAAAAAAAAAAACTTTAACTTAATTTTACAATATTCTTATTAAATAATTAATGGATTTTACTTTTTATTTCTTTTAAGTTTAGTAATTTTATTCGAGGTGCGTCGTCTTCACTTAAAATAATATAATTAATAATAATGTATACAAAATAATTTAAAACATTTTAAAGAGTAACTGGAGTTTCTTGTCAATTCTCCTCCATACTAAGTTACCGTTTGGAACCAGAATCAATTCTATTAAATGTTGATGTTCAAAAGTCACCTTTACGTGCCTATCACTATCATCACATATTATAAAACACGGTCCCCCGCCGCGTCTGTCTGTGTGTATGCAATAAACTCAAAAGTAATGAGCGGATTTTCATGCGGTTTTCACCAATAGACAGTGTAATTCATTAGGAAGGTAAACGAGTATAATTTGTTAAGGTTTTGTTTAAATTGGGCAACGTGGGCGAAGCCGATGGCAAAAGCTAGCTTGAAATAAATGCTTTGTCTTTGCTCCCGCAACCTCAAACATAAGGACGCACAGTCCCGTAAAGGTGAAAACATAGAAAAACATCAATATGGTCACTTTCACCACGTTTCTGAAAGCCGCACCCAGTCTTTAAATTAAAAATCTACTATTAAATCGAGTTATTCAAGCCTGCATTGTAAATCGGAACTTAACTTGAAGTATCAAGCTGTCTCTCATACTTTTAAAATATTTTAAAGCGATGGTAAAGCTGAGATCTGTAAGCTTTACTTAGCATTAGCACGTTGTTTGGCTAAGCGTTACTCCTGACACTATCACACAGATGTCAAACTGCATAATACAAGGACAAGAACATGTCTTAGCTAAAGCATGAGTTAAGTACCGTTTACTGATCTCGACTTTAGACTTTTAAGAGCACCTCCAAGCTTAAGTATTTGGAAGTAATTTTGAGAAATATTATTAGCCAATAATTTTAAAACATTAAATAGAAACCGGAGGCTAGTTGCTACTAACAACACTGTATACAACAACCGCTTAACGAAGCGTGGTACATAATTATGACAATTAGTTTCACTAGAACCGTTTGCTCCAACTACTTAATAAGTACCCTACGTTCCCCAGAGAGCGTTTAAAAACCGAAACATAGCCTATATTATTGAAATAGAACTACTTCAGTCGTGGGACTGCTACTTTACAGCGCTTCAGGTTTTAAGCAACCTGAAAGAGCGCTGCAAAGTGCTAGAAAGCTGCACAATCTGTTGTAAAAAGTTAATTAAATCACGGAATTGTCCGGCAAAGTTATACAACAAATACAAATATTTATTGGAACAAAAAACACTTTACATTTTTTGTGTACGTTAATACTGCGTTAGTTTAGTAACTGTGTCGCAAGTATTAGCACCCACCCCAAGAGCGAAGGACAACTGAGTTCCATAACAACAATTTTGTTTATAGTTATACTTAATAGGTAGAAACTAGACATAAACATTTAATAATAATAAAAACTAGAACTAGGCATTAATAATAATTGTAGCAGTATAAGTGCGTGAATGTGCTGTGAGTGAAAGTGTGTGTGAATGAGTGAGTGTGAGGGTGAGGGTGCCTGCGTCTGATTATGTGTGGGAAGGGTGCACGTAAATGTATGTTCCCTTCTTAGTGCACTTCACGGGAATGTCAGAGTTCTGCAGGACTGGTCATTTGTCTGTCGTGGGTCTGACCACCCGTAATGACTCTCAAAGATCTACAAACGACAACCGGGACCAATGGCATAACATGCTAACTGAGTCACCGAGGGGTCCTGGTATGTAAAGACGGTCACCAATCCACGGAGCCACCGCGGCAAGCGTAGCTTAACCTGATGGACCAATATGGCTTTTATTCCTTGGCCATAAGCCTCTCTATAGTTGTAGAACTTATAGAAAGATAGTTCGAAATATTAATTTGTGTCTACAGAACTCACTGTGTTATACAAAATTACAGAGCATTGAAGAATTATGTGTAGTGTTGATCGACACATATGGTTGTTTTTTTTATCCTTGACCCTCTTTATAAAATCCACTGAAAATCATAAATGTGTTACGTATGAGCAGTAGGTTAGAAGCTCGCTTCAATTTCCATAGACAGTATTCATGTCAATCATAACGTCACTGTCTTCAATGTCTGTTATTATATTCGATACCATTTATCAATACAGCTTGACACACAAACTAGGGTTTGATTACTAGTTTGAGGCTTCACCCACGTTTAGAACTTGGTCTCAGCAAATAGGTCTAGACTCTGATTGATTAAAATTCCGACTGTACTTCCAATCGAAATTTGTCTTAATTACTTTAGTCTAGACTTAGTAGTCGTAATTGTATCAGTCAGTCGCTCAAACTTCTTTAGACTCTGTCAAGTAAAGATTTACTTGAGTTTTTCCTTAAGGAAGTTGTCAGCAACAGCCAGGGGCAAAATTGGCAATTTATCGGGATAAATAACAATAACCTCACGCTATATATCGCTATCTCAAATCAGCGAATTGTTGGTACAAGACAGCATTCCTCTATGTAGCCTATCGGAGACATTGTATTCAGCTGATAGTAACCCAAGACGTGCCCTTAATACTAGCGCTTATCTCAAAGATGCCAATTCACCTTTTCTTGAAAATAATTTTAGCATTCTAGCCGCAGCGAATTCCCCTTGTGAGCAGTCCTTTAATGAATGATAAGGCAAACTGTTTTGTTCGTAGAAATTGAATATTGGCAAGGTGAAGACGGAATCTGGCCTAGCGGGGGAAAATTCTGTGGTGGGGTTAAGTATTATTTAACACAACCTCTCCTATACTTTGTAAAATACTTTAAGGGTTAAAATCCTCTTCGGGGAACGTAGATTTGTGGTAGAATTACGCGAGACTATAACGATAATTAATTATTGTTTAGTAGTGAATCCTAAGGTAGGTACGTGCCTACGATATGATTAGTAATCAATGGATTGTTCAACGATAACTATTTATCGATCATTAGTTTAAAAAAAACCGCTCAAAATGGGCCTTATCAGAAGGCTTAAATTCATCCAAAGGGCAATGGAAAGGGCTATGCTCGACGTTTCCCTCGGTAATCGAATCAGGAATGAAGAGATCCGTAGGAGAACTAAGGCAACTGACAAAACCCGAAGAATTGCCAAACTTAAGTGCCAGTAGGCAAGGAACATTGTTCGCAGAACGGCTGGTCGACGGAGCCGAAAGGTTCTGCAGTGGCGACCGTATATCAGAAGACTTAGAGTTGGAAGGCCTGGAACAAGGTGGACCGATGAACTTGTAAAGGCCGCAGGAATTCACTGGACGCGGGAAGCACAGAACCGGTCGAAATGGAAGAGCTTGCGGGAGGCCTATGTCCAGCAGTGGACGTCTTTCGGCTGAAATGATGTTTTTTTTATTTACCTTTTTTTAAAAGCCAGAAAACCAAAAAACGCTACAAAGCTCTCATCAGCAATGTAATTTTTCATTCAGCACAAATGTAAAACTGCTACTACAGTCACCAATTTTAAGCTCCAATATCATACGATAGATAGCCTTATAAATCGATACACTACTAAGAATACTACGATCGAAATCTAGAGCGAAGTTATTAGAGACCTCGTAAATCTGACATATTTTATACGTAAGTGGCCATTATATAATTTAAGCCTGATACACTGGCTGCTCGATTAATTCCAAGAGAATACTAGATTAACGAAAGTGTTGGGTTCGAAAAGTGCCGAGTACCTACCTATATTGGGTCTACCGCATAAGTTATAAGTTGTAGTGTGGAAGTAGGTATTGAATAAAAGGGAGCACTTACACAACTAGGTTGAGAATATAGGATTTGGGAACTATATTGTGGAAGTTCGGTAAAAGTTAAGTTTTATGCTAGTGTTTTAGTTTGTCGTGTAGTGTGTGTAAGTTGGAGAATTTTGTTAAAAGCCTGTACATTATATAATGTATTAGTACCACTACTTAGATGGTAATAAATATATTTATTTATTGATTGACAGAATGTTAGACAGTTACGCCACAAAAGTGTCAACTCTACGAAAACCGAAGGAGAACGAACCAATTTATTAATGTTGGAGGAATATAAACCTGTATTAGAGAGAAACGTCATCACTCACACGACGGCGACATATGTGGGACAACATTTTATAGCTCAAAAACAAAAATTCGTAAGGAACAAAAAGGGTTGCCATCTATTTTAGACCGACTGTGTAAAATACAGAAACCTCAAAAAAAAAACTTCTTTGTAGCACTTGTTTTGTAAATGTCGCTTCATAAAATAAATATACATTTCAGGTGACAAAAAAGGCTGGAAGGGCGTTAACAATTTTTGTAACAAAGTTTAAATCCACAGAAGACTTGTTTCCCTGCCACACTGGAAGCGGATCTTGACAGTAAAGCCTCGCTAACAACACTGTGTAAAAGAATTTGCGTATTTTATGAAGGACTTTGCACAGAACTTAACCTTTCGTGTGTATATGTATGTCTAGAACGTTATTTGGTTTATTTATCCATGAATGTATTATAAAATGTGTTATAAGTCATATTTTGAGACATCTTAGCAACGACAAATTTTAACAATGACACTGGACGCAATTGGCACATCTAAACCTTGTTCAATATTCGTCATCATTGTTGTGAAATATTGATGACTTCAATGATAACTGTCGCAGTTTAGACAACGTGCTCAATGCGTTCGGATTCATTGGTGTATTTCGCCCTAAATTTTAAACTTCAGAGTGCGTTTTTAATCTAAAAACCATCTTTAAGAAACTAAGCAACGGTCCTAACTCTTACCTGCGAATTCAAAATCTAAGATGACTATACTACCCCTTAATCCCTGGATTGAATATAAAACTCTGACAATAAATATCGTAATACGTTTCTACCCTGGGATTATAAGGGTATTGGAAGCATCAGCGAGTTTCATTGATACAGACTTTTTTTTGTGCACAAAGTTTAGTAAAAATAAATACTGGTTTTATCCTATTACGAATGAAAAAATATGTAGGTAAGTGCTTCATAGTTTTAAATCTTAATTATTAGTGTTGGCTGGCGAAAATGTTTCGAGACGACTCAAAACCACATTGACAAAAAAATAATATGATAACGTAATTAATAGTTATTGTCATGATGACACATAGTTTCAGAAAGATTAATGATAGTTGTGTAACGATGGTATTATTATAGTTTTGAATACATTAAATTCTGGGTAATGTCTATTGTGGCAATGTCCTTTCAAGGTCAAAATATGCTAGAGGGGAATTTTTGTATAAAAGTGGATATAGATTGAAAAACATGTAGACGATATCTAAATAACACGCTTTAAAATAATTATTTCGTAGTTAGAATAGCAGGACTGTGAAGCACGGATAATATTAGTTTTAGAATACCGTCCAATCAAAGCCTAAGAAAATAGTTT
Source organism: Polymixis flavicincta (assembly GCA_949987655.1). NCBI lineage: Eukaryota > Metazoa > Arthropoda > Insecta > Lepidoptera > Noctuidae > Polymixis > Polymixis flavicincta. The sequence goes on along the minus strand of OX465186.1, from coordinate 12,587,975 downwards.
TGTTGTTTTCAAGTTAAAGCTCATCTTCATGACGCATTATTTATAGAGCTGATACAATAAAATAAAAAAAATACAAAATCAAATAAAAGGTCAGAAGACACATAATTACTATATCGCAAAGAGTTCAATTTAACAAAAATTGTCGGAAGAGCTAGAATACCCTTAATGTAGAATATGAAATCGTTCTATTTATGTCTATCACTCTTTGTGAATAAATGTTATAATATTACAAAACGTGCTACTTGTAGGCGTCCCCGGTCATCTGTCAGTCTTCAAAAATTCAAGGTCTAGGTGAATGGAACAGATTTCAGTTTACACAAAATTCGTCTCTAAATATAACTTAAAAAAACGTTATCCTCTTCGATTTCTTATTGGATAGATGACACCCATTAAGGGCGCTTCACGCTTGAAGCTATATCCGTGAAAATGGAAAAAATGATTTTCGCAGTGGGTGAAAGCTATTTCAGTTTGGTATCTTTGGTTCATATGACTTTGAGGGTTTATTACGTATTGGTTGACATCTATTATTTCTACCATAACATTATTTCAGTAGAATTTTATTTTATGGTATTTTCTGGATGAACGAGGTTAAAAACTCACCATATATGTCATAACTTTTACACTGTTGATTAAAATAGCATAGTGTGTTATAATCGCAATGGTTTTAAAATATTTTTTATCACTACCAGTTATAATCAATTTTATTTTGTGAGAAATGAACTACGAACTACGATCTTTTTTCATAATTAAATAACGAATGGCTTTTCAACCTACATTTATGTTTTTATTCGAGGGGCAACAGTTTCGAAAAAAAAAAACGTATTTTTAGAGAATATTTCTTCGTAAGATTTTAAGATCCAGCAGATTATTTTTAATTCATAACAAGCGTATTTATTGGGATATGAAATAGTAATTTAAATAGAATCTGTAAATATTTTAATGACTTAATACTTAATTATCTTTGACGTAATTAAGATTTGTGTTTAACTGTGTACAAACTGTTTGTTCTCTTCTAGATTTTACGTCACTATAATTATTATATTTTATTTTAAAACAATAATAACGAAAGTAATTACCGTGATTAAAATTAACGGCCACAATTAAATCAACTCCTAAAAATCAAAACAACAAAACAGTACTTACATTTTTCATTTAAAAACATAAGTCCGATCCGGTACCAGGCGACCATAACATTCGAAGAGCACTACCACGTTTATTCACTGCACTCCACACGACAATGTTCGGTCGAACGAGGCGAATTATAATAGGGGTGTGTATCTACCGCGGAACGATGTTACCCCGGCAAGAGGCTGCGTGATACTGAATAAGGAGCGGACGGGAGCGCACTGACGTATACGTCACTTTGGGCCGCGGATGCTTACACTGCGTACAACTTGAACTTGCATTAACTGGTAACAGTAGAAGACTTCTGGTGAAATCGTTTCGGTTTGTATAATGAGTGTTAGAACATCTTAAGCTGCGGAACTCTGTCTTCTTGTTTATGAACCGCGATTATTTTTAGCACGCGATTATTAGGTTTCTGTTGTTTTACTTAAAAAGATATCTATTAATAGAATTAAAATCTCATCCAAGTTGAAAACTTTGTTTAGAACGTTGTATATATGTAAATCCCATTAGGCACTATTCAATGATTTAAGTTCATCTTAATTTCAGACATGCCTGTTTCGTGGTTTTCCATAACTACTTATAAAGATACAAGGAACAGTAAGCAACCATAACTCTATAATCTTCTTAGGTAAACTGGAAATGTGCGATAGTAAACCTTGGCCTAATCCTTCGGAGTTCTCCAGCGTTGTGTTACGTTACCATACATTGCGGGTGTATTATGTAGGATAACGTCTCCATCTCGTACGTACCAAGCAGTGTACGTGGACCAAGATTGAATGTATGCGACGTTGTAGCGAAGGCCGGGATCTCATTTGAATACGCAAAGCAAACGAAAGTTTCTTATGCCTACAAGCATATTTTTGTGCAGAAATTAAAATGTTTTTCTTTTCGCTTGATTCTGTCCGTCAAGGGTTTTGAAACGATGTTTTAAAAACAAGAAACCTTTTCATTTTGAAGGAGATTTTATCTTTATTTTTAACCATGACGGAAAAAAGCGATGGTTGTTTACTTTCCGCCACTTACTTTTTTTAATCTCATTAAAAGTTGCTTTCTGTAATAGGTTATTTTTAAAGTATGTTTACCTAAATTAAAAGTACGCACAGCGTTGTTTTTAGAGGAGAAAAAAGAGAAGCTTATAATTTGCTGAAGGCTAATTTATTTGTCGTCTATTTAGTTTAACATGACCTTGCTACCCTTTTAGCCAAAAATACTCTGACTAATTCTTAGCTCATTGTAATGCCGAAGTAGGAAAGATTAGGAGGCCGAAATTTGAAATATTTCTTTAAGTATTTCTCTTTAAATTATGCTAGACTCAGGGCACGGAGTAAAACCGTGTCTTATATATTAAAAGCGTTGTTTTATTTTTTTTAACGGATGTAAATAATTATGATAGTAACATAGTATTACATGTTATAAATTAATTGTAATATCTGTAGACCGACCTAGTGTATTAGGCAATACCGTGACGTCATGACGAGGTGTCATCACTTCACGTAGGTACGTAATCGTTTTTTAATCTATATTTATGTTCCAATAGTAAAGCTGACTAATCTTTGGAACTACCTGTCGTATTAGAAAAATTCTGTTTTCATTTAATAGTCTAATTCTTGCGGACGGCTACAGGTTATTTATTACTACGCTGGATGCCTTAGGAGCCGCGCAAAAGAAGAAAAAAAAAACAAAAAAAAACGCGAAGCGAAAACGAAGTACTATTGCGATGCAAAGCGTCTGGGAACAAGAGATTTCACGCGATGAACTCGTGGGCAGAAGCTAATGGCGTATGAAACTATACCTACGGTCTAAGTAATAAACTGCTCTAAATCCTGTAGGTAACGTTGAGAGCTCGCCACCACTAACCTAAAAATGGTGTACTTAGCATAATGTTAGCGTCGCGTAAACTTCAGTACATTTTCTCAGGTCACGCTCCGTTCCCTTTATTCGCTCGTCACATCTACCTCTCATGTAATTAACTACAGATAATTTTCCTCAAAAAAGAAAGCGCTTTTGTAAAGAAACACATTTCTATGTATGTTCCCGCTTATCTTTGTAACAAGGTTAGCCGGGTTTCGAGTGAGAAAAGTACATCTCTAGGTATTTTTGCGGGAATAGTCACAATTCCGTTTCAAGAATTTTGTTTTACTTAGATTTTGCTGCCAGTAGCTGTGCTGAATTTCGAGCTAGCTGGAAACATTATTTCAGCTAGATTTACGTTTATCTTTCTTTATTTATCTCTTAATCCATTTAGATTTTGTTTGCGTAGCAGTATTTTTATCTTACTAAGTCAACAGGTAAAATATTAGTACCGAATCTTTAATTTTGAAATGAAATTTCATCGTCAGCAGTTTTATCAAGTCGGTTACAATCTTCGGGAGTATTTTAAAGTTATCTCTGGTAGCGCTCGTAAAATCCGGGAATCAAACAACATATTCCCGAGATTTCCAATCACAACTTTTGTCTCTGTAGATCTTTCTGTTTTCTAAAAATGGATCACTCATAAATTATGAATAAAAAATTGTCCTTTGTCAAAATTATTCTTAGACTTAAAATGTCGTTAACCTAAATTTTCTGCATTCTTTTTTTTTTTCACAAATCTCTTTGATAAGATTATTAAAACGCCTTGAAGCATAAAACTCATGATTCAAGTGAATGAAGGCGAACAGGAAATTACACATTTTAATTTTATTCTCCCCTTTCTTTCTTGTCACTTTATTCGAACAATTTTATCCCCTGTTGAAACAATTTTGAGCACAAACTAATAGTAGCATGAAATTTACCAATAAAGGAATAGTAATAGCTCACATAGGTAATAATACTGGCTCACTGCACACATCTAAGGGAACAATAATGATCAAAAGCAATTTAGCTGGCAGTACTGTACGACTGTTCAGGCGACTAAAATGACTGACGCTCGGTACTAGCTGAAGTTCAAACGACTGTATATATAGAGGTAGGTATACGTATACAGAGATAAGCCTTATTATTGTTGTAAATTGTCAATAGGTACTATTATTTCTTACTACAAGACTATTATTTTCTATTACAAAGTCAGGGGGGGCAATACATCCTATGTTTTATTGTAACATTCATTACCTAATGTGCCATGTTATTTATTACGTAGTCAGTATGTCAAAACGTCAAACTTATTTTATGTTTTACTAGCTGTTGCCCGCGGCTTCGCCCGAGTGATGGTTGAAAATTACCCCACGGTAACGTACTACCAGGATTTATCTGTTCTGAAATAAAAACAGCCTAAGTTATTCCTTATTACATCAACTATCTGCAAGTGAACGTCCCATCAAAATCGGTTTTGATGCTCTAATCTTAGCCGGAACAAACAGACAGACAGGCAAAATTAAAAAAAAAAATGGTATATGTACCGTGTATACATCCTTATGCATTTAGTAAAAAGCGGTTTTTTTTTAATATTACAAACAGACACTCCAATTTTATTTATCTGTATGTATAGATGACAGCAGCGCGCACTAATTTTTAAAATCAGGCAGCGCGTGAGTCGTTGCTACAAATATTATGTTTACATTTGGAACTAATTGAGTGTGACAAAAATAAATAAGTTTTTCACTGTCTTAACGTATGCTGACTTTTTGACGTCATCACTTCAACGCTGGCTGTTGCTGAAAACCAGCGCTGGGTGTCTATCTCGTATAGGATCGTAGCATTATGCTGAGCTATGGCCGTTTTGTGTGAATATGACGCATATTTTCCCCCGACTTGTTTTTTTGTGTGTTTGTGTTTTTTCTTTGCGTTATGTTTACCGCAAAACAAATATTTTTGACAAAACGTTTAGTGTTCTTTTTCGTCGGTATAGGTAAAAGAAAGGTAAAAGAGACCTTCGCATTTGAGACATATTTTAATAATATTATAAATTAAACTGCTATTATAACTAATACATTAAAATCGCAGGCCTACCGTTTTTTTCTATATTTCTACGTTCCCAGCCCCACTGCTGGGCAATGACTTCCATATACCGCCTATTGGCTAAAAATAAATACAATTAATAATTCAAATAATGAAACATAAGTTACCAATAAAATTTATACCCGGCGTAGATGGCCACTAATTGAAACAATTGTCTGGAGAGAACGCTAAGTAAACAAGGGATGAAGGGTTCTTTAGTATTGCTGGAACCATCGGCCATTTTGATTAAGTTGAGCATGTAAAATTAATTTTCTATGACCCATCACCAACCTAAAGGATACAACATTTATTTTCAGAATTGAAACTTCACGTTTTGGGACTTCTCATCAGCTCGTGTTGAAAAAGGATGGACAAACTTTGTAAGCTTATTTTATATATTCATTTTATTTTATAAAAGTTTTACCTGTCTCCCGTACTTTTTTATATCATTGATTATAATACTCGCCTTATATATTTTGAAAAATGTGAAACCTTTTTGCTTCGCTCCTATAATTTTATTGAGCTATTTTACTCTCGTAGGTATGTGAAATTGATAGGTGTTTTCGAATAAAAAAATTTGTTTGTTCTGTTTGTTATCTGTTCAATTTTTATTTCATTTTAGTGGAAGTCGTCTATTGATTATGAAACCGATGGACGTCTTCCAATTAAATACCGTTTAAATTCCTTTGTCAGACATAGTTGAAGTTTAGTTCTTATTAAATAACACTGGTTACTTATATCTTCCTACTAGTAATTTATCATTATTTTATAATATTATAGATGTGTCAAAACCTATTTTCTTTTTAAAGTCAATTTCATGATGTTGCTAGTATTTAATGCAAAGCTTTAATACTCATCGTTGTGGTACTACCCAATAATACTTGCTTGTAATTTTTCATGGTTACCATCTACAGCCATTGGTCGCTCTGCTAGCTGATTTTCTCTACAATATTCACTACTCTCACAAACAGAATATCACAACATTTAAATGCAATGCACAATGTAGACAATATCACTTTAATCTTCCGTGACAATTGTTTCAATGGCAAATAGTTGCAGACAGAACAGTTTACACTGCCTTCTTCATTATTTAATGTGTAGTTATGACGCCATTGACTGGTCATATATGTATGTTCTGCAAATCAATTTTTATGCTACATTGTTAATAATATTAGTTATAATTATTTGGGCAATTTATCACACTTTTCCTACTTACATTATAAATGTGAAAGTTTATATGTTTGGATGTTTGTTACTCAATCACGCAAAATCGGCCAAATTTATTTGGGTGAAATTTGGAAGACAGATCATTTATAACTTGACAAAACAGAATACTTTTTATCCCGGTAATATGTTTTGTAGGAGAATTTCTGACATCCACGCGGGCGAAGCCGGTGGCAAAAGCTGGCTCACCTATAAAAAATCATTTGTTTGAGGAACATTATATGCTGGAATCGGCACTTCGTGAAGTCAGGCCCTTAAAGCAAGAAACTTCCAATGTTGTAAAACGAAAAACTTCCTATAGTTAGGGCCGATTTCACCAATGAAATTACTCAATTTCATTGGTGAAATCGGCCCTAACTATAGGAAGCTTTTTTTTCACTGACAGCTCTTGAACGCAGTTCAAATGTGCACTCGCACATTTGAACTGCGTTCAAGAGCTGTCAGTGTCAATATTCCACAACAATGAAACACTGACAACTCTCGAGCTGCTCGAGCACTTTCATTGGTAAATTGGCTCTTACCTATTGGATGAAAAATCGATAGAAAACCGTGCAAAACAGTTACTAACACTAAAATTATCAAATCAGGAACTTGTAACGTTCAAAAATACGATAATCATACAATTAAATGCACGAGTGCGCGTCTCCTCATTAAGGAAATTTCTCTCTGGCTGGTCGACACTTCACGCGACCAGAGGGCTGGGTCATTCTTTGGCCAAAGAATTAGCATTGCCATTCAACGTGGCAATGTTGCCAGTGTTCTGGGCACGTTTCCTGATGACAGCAATGCAGACGAATACTTCGACGCCTAAGTGTCCTTTGTTTGTGTATTTATTTATATAATTAGTTAGTAATTTCATTATTAATAACAAGTAATACAAGATTAGGTGTATTAAATGCCACGTAAATCTTGACAGAAACACTTTATTCTAACAAAACCCCAACACCAGCAATTGAAGAAAGAATCACAGCAGTTTTCTCGGGAATACCAGTTTAACAACAATAAAAAGGCAATAAACATTTGTCTGTGTTACGTACCAACTGACCATAAGTAGCAATTCACGCAAATAGTAACCGAATACTGTAAAACAAGGGGATACCATACGTCTTAAGGGAAAAAGGCCGGGAATTTATTTGAAGGTAGTGACAGAGGACCGAATACATAGGGATGGTGAGTGATGGATAAGGCGAGGGCAGTTGTTTATGTGTTGGGCCAATTATAATAGAAATTTAATAATAGAAAAATAAAGACGTGTTCTTGGGTGCTGAAAATGTGTTTTACGTTACTAAAAGAATATCAATGGTAAAAAGCTGTCAGGGACAGGACAACTCTCTTCAGAAATAAGGCTTTTATAACGTTTCAAATTAATAGAGAAAACTGATGACCATTTTTTATATTATAAAGCTGAAGAATTTGAACGCGCTAATTCGGATTCGGATTAAAAAAAAAACATTTTGAATTTGATAGCCCAATTTTGAAGTGAAAAAGGCCAAATGAGGAAGACTATTTGACACGCTGTGGCACTTAGGAAACAAGCAAAAAGAAAAAGTGAGAAAGAACGCTAAGTGTAAACGAAGTAAAGCGCTGACACTTGGCAGGCGATGCGATGCGACGCGGTGTGCCAGGGAACAAGAAATTTAAGAAGCTAGTACCAAATATAAATGAAACAGAAGCTTGTGAGTGTGTGTGACATCGTGTTTTTCACATTGGAAATAGCCTACATAGTAGGTATTTTTGATTACATACACTTAGGTTCTTTGTCGCTATATCCAAATAAGTAGGTGTTTGGCACTGAACCTTTGGCACTGAACACCACGTAACACTGAGAGTCTGTAAATTTCAGATTGAAATGTTGTTGTAAAACTTTCTCCACAAGCTCCGAACGCGACAGCTGGGTTCTTTCAAAGTATAGTATGCTATATGATATATATTCCTTTATTCAATTTATATACAAAGCGAAGAAAAGAGAAGGCCATCGTAATTTGAACTCAAAACCTAGTACATTGTAGTTTAAAGCAACACTGAAAACGGTCCCGATTCAGATCTACTTTGACAAACAGAAAGATAATCTACGAACAATAGACACAAAAGTGGGCAAAAAAGATAATCTACTAAGAATACACTTAAAATAAAGAAGTGTTGTGCGCATGCACACTCTTTATGCCAACGCTACAATTCTCATTCCTTTCGCGGATTCTTTGCCTAAGCTTCCCATTTTTCATTTTCACTTGCCGGCTTGAAGACAGCTTAACTTTTCTGAGGACACCTCTATTGTTATCGCTTGGCGGTTTGCGGTGGCTACCATTACTGATCCTGAAAAGAAAACGTAGAATTATCGAGAATAATGCCCGAATTCGAGGTGAAATTTTTCCGTGTTTTACAAACACGTAAACGCTCCAGAATAATAAATAATTTAATTTGAAATATACTATGGACAGTCTGTATTTCTGAACAAAAACAAACTTAAAGCATTATTTGAACTAAACCATTTATATGCCTATAAATGATTTAGTTCAAATAATGCTTTAAGTTTTAAGTTTGTTTGAACTGTCAAACTGCAGGCTTAGCACGAGAACCGTAGAAAAGCGTTTAGTCGACGGAAGAGTAGACAAAAATGATGTTTCCGTGTAGACAGTTGACAGTTTTGTTCTGAGAAATGTAGATAAGCGATATCTATTCTATGGTAGAGTACAAATATAAAGCGTCATGCTAAGCTTGCTGGTCAATTGGAACAATTTTTTATAGTGATAGATTCTCGCAGGTCAACATAAGACGTTGTCGGCTGCTTATCTGGACTTGCCAGTGGGTGTCGCAGTAAATTAAGACCTCCAACCAATTTACACTACACTTGCCTATCTATTTATTAGTGTTAATAAAATATCCGTGTGTGATCTTGTCTAACTAGTAATAATGGACCAAGAAGGTTCTACAGTAAATTGGCAATTCATCCAATCGTGATCGAACGCTTTGGCCAGGCTACCGTTTATACAGACAAGCAATTAAATTGCGTAATTGGTGATCACTTAAATTAATTTATTGATATTCTCACGCCTTAGCCCAGTTATAGAAACGGGAGTAACATACAGCGGCCGATTTCTGTATTAGTGTTCCTGACCGTTTAAGGTTTTAGTAAAGACTCATGTCTGTTTGCTGAAAATGTGACAACGGTGCATATTTATGTACACAATAGTCAATAATACAATTGATCCTGTAGAAATCTTTAACAAGTCTATAAAGAACAAAAGTAAGATTGAGCGAACAAAAGAACAAAAAAGGCAAAAGGAGTATCTAAGGATCGTACAGGGTATCATGACGGTCTGCAGTGTATGTGTGTATGAAACTAAAGACTTATAGAATACCAATATTGCAACAAAAAAAATCATTTCGGTAATACAATTTTATTTTATGTAATTATTTTTAAGGAGCTCACAAAGGACCTTTTTATGCCTACACATTATCACAGGGAGATAATGTTTCCAATAAAGGACAATAATTCTCTGTGATAGAAGTACTTTCTTATTTATGGACGGGTAAGGGTAAGGTTTTCACTACATAATCCAATCAACAACAGTTTTTCTTTGATCAATTTGTTTAGAAAGATTTACTTTGTTATAGATTCTACGTTTGACACTTTAAATGTTAAATAAGAGTGTTTGCAACTTGCATCGTGCAAGCTGTATGTACAAGTAACTTGAGCATAATAAGGTGCGGACAAAGGACGACTTCACAAACGCCCCCGTATGGGAAGTCCATGCATGTTGTCTGCACCTGACACCATGTACAATTATAGTCACAGCCCGACAAGATCTGTGTAGTGTATTCCTACAATTTGGTCAAAAAGCATGTTACACATATCTCATTTTACTTGCAATTCCTGATCTGGAATGTACATGGTAAACATTTTCACAGAATTTGAAATGTTTAATCATACATTTTTCACGTTTAAACATGTTTAACTTTAATTAACGTTTACAAATAAACTCCTACGGGATTTAATAACTTTCTTTAAAAATATTATCGTATACATTTCAAGGATATTGTACTATTTTCAGTTTAAGTCATTGGGTAATTCATGCAAGTGAAGAAAAAGATAATTATCAGAATACTTCTAAGTCTAATTTATCCATACAAAAATATTTTATTTCAAACAGAAAAAGAAACTTAGGTATTAAATAGTATTAGTATTATATATCATAATATTTTTCCAACAAATATCAGAAAAAAACCTTAAACACAATCTGTTTACAGACCCATTTTTCAATATTTCTTTATAAATCTTTACATTGTCAATTAATGAAGGACTACGCAAATATAAGTTGTCGTCCAAGATAGACAGATTACGAAGAAAAATCTGTAAGCATCTGTACATTTTTCGAAGGTTTATTCTATACCCGAGCCCATATTTCAAGTTGGGACAACAATACCGTTCTCATTTTATTTCGTTTGTGGCCGTTTGTGTCGTATTTTAGAAATAAAACCAGATTTTTGAAACGTGAGACACCTATTTCATATTTTGGTCCCATGAGATGAAGGAACGCTGGAAGTATATTTGACTTTGAAGATTTCTTGAAAGACTAGCTGTGCCCGAGTTTCGGTCCACGTGGATGGCGAAAAATATCCCACAGGAACCTGCTACAGGGAAAAATTGACTATGCCACCTAAATTCTTGTTACATCAGGCCCAGGTTACAGATGAAAGTCCCGTCGAAATCGGTCCAGCCGTTTTAGAGATAGCTGGCACAGCTAAATATGTATTTACATAAAAATTCTCTCACATGATCACAGATCGTTGTAATCAGTGGAAAAAACCACTATCCAATATATGGGAACTGATTTATATATACCTTTTGTTTGAACATTCAAACAACACCTTAGGGTCTAGAAAAAGTGAATATTCTGTCTGTAATAACGATGATGGAAAAGTCAAAAATGTATAGAATTGACTTAAGACCTCACCGACCTCACCGACCTCATCTAGTTTAAAAAAATATGATTGACGTGTAAAAGTGTTTGTACAAACCTACTTACAGAAATAAATCATTTATCATAAGAGGAACCTAGTTGCGGCCTCGAACTCACTGATGGGCCTGGCTAAAAATCACGCTGTCTCACCAGGCATTCTCCGAAAGAGGTAGTACCAGTGATGAGCAGTTAGACGCTAGTCAACACGCACAACATTATTGAGTTAGCAGCAGGATCAGCTTTAGTAAAACAAGTGCGTCAAAAATTAAGAAAAGCCCTTCGGAAGATCGGCTTTTCTAGAAAAAAACAGTGCATAAATCAATGACCAATGAAGTTTATTGAACTTTTCGATAATTGAGCTTTGTCGATACTGACTTACTTTTTGAGATTTTACACTTCTTTTATTGCTTAAACGCGCCCAAAGTTAGGTTAAATTAGTAAGAAAAACGAATCTTCGTTGGCTCGTAACTTTTTAATGGTTTTTAATTTTAATATTCTGTTTCCGTACAGACAATATTAATAATAAGACAAAACCATACTATGTTTAATTTTTGATGTCAAATCGTCAAACAGTGGAGTAATACACTCCCGAATTTTGTATGGGAAAAATGTGGACTAGACTCACCTAATGCTGTTTTGGTAGTTTAAGTAAATTCCATACATTTTTTACTTTGGGATTCGTTGTAGAAATACGAAACGTTTTGAAAGTGATTGCCATTTGTCAAAGCCCATTGCTCGTCTTGTTCGTTTGACCTTTTAACACGAACATAGTCTATCTGTTATAACAAAAAAGAATCATAAGCTTTACTAGAAACAGAATATTCCATCACAATAGTTGGGTCTAGTTTTTTAGCAAACAAAAATATTTTTGCTTGTGAAAACTTCTGAACAATGGAAAAATTTTAAATCATTTTGTCATACATTTTGTTTGGGTTGTTTTCGTGGTACAAAAACTGAAAAGATTATGCTTCTATGGTTCGGTCATTTTGAGAGGATAAATGAAGGACGACTAGCAAAAGGCAGGCTATTATAAGGCAGTTGTGAGAGGAAACACCGGGAGGGACCGCCCTAGGAGGACGTAATAGTGACCTTATTGGTGACATTCTTCATAAAGGTTAGGCGTGGTGTAGTATTCGCAACGCACGTGCGTGTATGACCAAAGGAGCAATTATCGTAATTTAAGAAAGTTAAAAGTCTGATCTCGGTCTCAATCAGTCAAAAACACTTCGAGTTTCCGTACATTTTTGACAAGTTTTTGACATTTGATTGTAGCTGAGATGTGACCGCTACAATCAAATGTCAAAAACTGATTGATGATGATTTTTAACGTGATTTTGAACGTTTTTACGAGGCAATATAAATATGTTTTTTTTTTTTGACCTTGCCCCACATTAGGAATTCCTCCTGTACTGTAGGTGCGCTTACAAACATTTAAACTCACATACACAAACAGCCAGACCCGGAACTACTACTTGTAGGTCATACAAATATTTGTTACGTGCGGGAATCGAACCCACTCAGCGCAGCAGTCAATCGCTTAACCACTGCACCAACATGCCGTCAAAATGTAAGGATAGGAATATGTAAGTTTCGTAGCAGTGGTTTTTTGTAGTTACTGCCCACGGGAAGAAGGTCTAAGGAAGTAAAGGATTCAGGTATTCTATTCATTCAGTGCGTGAATGCTATTGCTGCTGTGTTCAAAAAACGAATGTTCATAATTTCAACAATTGTAAAAAAAGTACCTACTATTATTAAAATGGCGAATTGATAACTCAAAATATAGCTTATTTTTTCAACTGGAAAATGGTGGTGGTACTAATGCTTGCCCCTAATTGTTACATAAGACTTAAACACAACCGCGGGCTTAGCATGATGCTTTGTATTTCTACGGAGTATAGACAGTCCCAACTAGCAAAAAGTGGTTTTTAAACTATCCTAGAACCATCATTTATCGAGGACTATATGAGACTTATATCCGCATATAAACCTCGAAAAGGGCCCACTTTATAAGTCTACTTTTACTTATAAGGTATTTATATTAGACCGCTGAAATGACATATACGACTATAATGCTCCTGTAATTGAGTTACGTCAATGCAATTACTCCTGTAAATCTCAATATAAGTAAGTTATAGTCAAAAATGAGATTAATACGCGCCTAGAAATGTATATTGTCAATAGTCGAAGTGAAGGTATCACTTGTTGTGCTCTGTAAAAAAATATTTTAGGGTAATATTTATTTGAATCAGAATTTATTAATGTCAACCATAGTAGAAAAACAAAATCTTATTGTTGTCAAATTGTTAGTCTTATAGCTTAGTCGTCGGGGAATGTAAATTTTCTGTGAAATCTATCATGGTTTTGATAAAAAAATAAAGCGCCTCTTGAAATTTGCTTATTTACATTTTAGTATTAATTAATATTAAATAAATATTATTAAGGCAGCTGCCATTTTCTTGGTGAGCATTTCCAAGTACGATATAGTGCTAAAATAAGTATTTTTAGCATTTCCAAGCGTGACATAATACCAATATAAGTATATTGGTTCTATATTGGGTTATCTCAAAACCGAAAAAGATTCGCCATTGTTACCGATTAGGGTTCCGCAATGCTCAGATGAAAATCGATTGATATTTATAGATAAGTAAGTTAAAGGAATATTTTAAGGGTTTGTTCTACGTGCAAGGTTAAACATTGTTTTTATTTGACTTAATTATATAACAGGTTGCCGACGGTATAAACAAGACTATGCCGGATATGTTCCTGGATATCGATCGATTTTTAACCAAAAAAGATTTCCGACCTTTAAAGAACTTAAGGTGACACTTGTTCACATTTTTTCCATTCAAACTTCGGGAGGGTTTTACTCCACTATTTGACTATGTACATCAAAAATTAACCATGGTATGGTTTTGTCTCGTTATTATTATTTTCTGTACGGACACAGAATACTAAAATAAAAAGCTATTAAAAAGTTATGAGCCAACAAAGATTCGTTTTTCTTGCTAATTTAATCTAACTTTGAGCGTGTTTAAGTAATAAAAGGAGTATAAAATCTCGAAAACCAAGACGGTACCGACAAAGTTCAATTAACAGTAAGTTCAATAAACTTTATTGGTCATTGATTTATGCAGTGGTTTTTTCATAAAACCCGATCTTCTGAAGGACTTTTCTTAATTTTTTCGCGATTTTTTTGCCAAAAATGCTCCTGCATCTCACTCAATAACGTTGTACGTGTAGACTAGAGTCTAACTGCTCACCGCTGATACTGTCTCTGTCGGGTACGAAGCCTGGTGAGACAGCGTGATTTTTAGCCAGGCCCACCAGTGAGTTCGAGCCCGCGCAAAGTGTGCCCTTAAAATGGCCTCGGAGTGTTACACATTTCTTGTTGTCTGAGATATGTCCCGGTTGTCACAGCGTGGTTTCTATTATCAGTGTACATAATATAAGCCGAAACTGGTATGTCGAACTGTTGAAAACTGGTAATCCATCAATATTTGTTTAGAGAAATCTCATTTGATAAACAAGGAACATTGTGATACATTTTTTTTCAAACATTTGATCAAACCGTTGTGCTTATAGTGTCCTGGGGCTGAAATACTGATGTGTAGGTTTTCTCTATTGGTATCTGGTAATGTTCGTGCGTCTTTAGGCAAAACATTGTTTATTCTCTTATTTAAAATTTCAAGTAAAGAGTTCAATGCAGCATGAGAAATATTGAAATCTAAGGCCAAGTTATTAATAGAATCACGCAGTTCTAAATTTTTGTTATAATCCGAAAGTTCTTCCTGATGATCACTTTCAACATCGCTCAAAGATTTGGTACTTTCCTAGTCTGAACCTCTTCCATCTAAAGTAGTACTAGAATTATCTTGTCTGGAACCCTCGCTAGAATTCGCGATACGGTTTTCACCAGTTAAATTTAAAAAATCGTTGCTCACTGCGGTTAACATTTCTTCATGTGTTTTTTTTTTACTTTTCTTTTATCAGATCAACTTTTTTAAACCGCTTCCACTTATTTGAATCCATTTTCAATATTTGTGGACAAAAACAGTTGTAATCAAAATGGCTGATGTTAAATCCTACAATAGAATTTGCAAAACTATGTAAAGCGTGTTTTCACCTGTACTGGTCGTTTCAAGCAAACGTGGCCTCTTAAGACATTTAACCAGGATTGTTTGAGATTACTTAGACAATAACAATACTGTGGAATGCCTATATAAATATGTCTAGGTTTAAAACGGCATACGATAAATCGATATAGAGAATACTTTATCCTACCGAGTGCTGTTATAATCTTGGTTATCAATTATTTTTCAAACGTGGATATGAAATTCATTTAACACTTACTTTTAAGTTTCTGTAAAACCAAACCAGATACATAAACGATTTACAGTTATTTAACTTTAATTTACTTAAATTGGTCATAAATTTTTAGCTTATAAGAGGTTATAAGTAAAAATAACAAGAGTAATTGCTCCTCAGTGTTTATATTCCTGGTACATGCTCCTACAGGAGTATAAAGATTTAAATGGTCCGCAGATGATATCTTATAGGCACATATAAGTCTGAGTTACCGGAGTAATTACTCCTGAGTGCAATTACTCTTGTTTCATGCTTTTATAGGAGTCTTGATCCTATATTTGTCAGGAAATATGATCCTATATACCGATATAAGTACAAATTATAGGATTAAACGTACTTGAGTAAAAACAGCATGTATTTATGCTGTTAAAAGCGCAGTAGCGGCCACCAAAACTATCATCGGAGCGTTATAAGTCCACGTAGCATTATAAAATCGCATTCCAGGATTATTTTGCTTGTTGGGGTGCTTTTTCAATTCAAAGTGACATTTTGTTCCTTCATTTTTGTTATCGCACCGTAGATATCCTTCTACAATCTGTCATTTAGTCTTTCGTTTCTAACGATATTTGTTTAGGTAGGTCCTTATAAATGTAGATTATTTCAGAAGAATATTTCTTCCCAAACTGTCAAAATCACACTGACAGCAAAACTTTCTACTCGACGGCCACAAAGTACATACGATTATCTACAAAATCATGATTCGTTTAGAACGCATAACTGTGATAATGAATAGAAAAACGTAGCTATCTTATCCTATTGTACATCATTTATTAAATAGTTATGTCTATCCTTCCGTCGACAAATCGGTGTTCATGCTAAGCCTTTTGGTGACATGTGGGTATACAATAGTTACGTCTCTACCATATCCGAGAGTACATGCAAGATCTTATGTTATAGTGTGCTGTGTAAAATGTGTATTTTTATGCTTAGTAAAATGAAGTACACACTCCATGTCATCTAAAACCGTGAACAATAAAGTTCCCTGTCTAAGACTGCGGCAGTACTCAACTCAGTATTTAACTCAGCGCAGAAAATTAGCAGTATCTTGTAAAAGTTAGTGGCACTCATGATTTTAACTAACATTTTGCATGCGTCGTGTCGTTGCCGAGGCGCTATCTCTTTTGAGACAAAGTTTCCTTGAAAATTTTGTTCTAATTAATTTGTGTTTCAGGAAATTTCTGGGTTAGTTGGGTTAGCATACCGTATATTTATGTCAAGGGAGGTTTTGCTTATATAGCAACTGTGGGATTTTTACAATCCTACTATACCTGAATATGTATGTGTGTAAGTTTAGATATTTGTTAATCAATCACGCAAAAACGACTGAACAGATTTGGATGAAATTTAACACACAGATAGATTATAACCTGAATTAACACATGGTATATTGTTTATGTTTATGAGAGCAGTGGTGGCCAAGTGGTAACGACCGCGACTTACGAGTTGTAGGTCGTAAGTTCGAACTCAGACAGGCGCTTTACTTTGTGTAAATTATTTCATCACCACTGCTCTCAAAACGGTGAAGAAAAACATCGTGAGGAAACCGGCATGTCCTAGAACCAAAAAATTCTAAGAAATTTTACATCTACCAACCCGCACTGGGCCCGCGTGGTGGATTACGGCCCAATCCCTCTCACCGAGAGGAGGCCTGTGTCCCAGCAGAGGGAACATTATATACTGATGATGATGATGATATTGTTTATCCCGGTTGTGTAAGTTCCCGTGGCATAATATTCAACAACCACGCGGGCAAAGCCGCTGGCAAAAGCTAGTAATGAGATAAATTAATGAGTCTGAATACTCGAACTGAATGAATCGAAATTTAAATCTTGTATAAAACGCACACTATGCAGCCATGCTTATTATAAGTTGGGGGATTACATCGCTGACAAAAATGCTTGGCTAAACGCTGCTTGTCCTGCTCCACAAGGTAGCTTAAACTAAATTGAATAACATTGAAAACATTATTGGAGCTGCTGAAGACTGTAAAAGCTAGATATCTTTGCATTGTATAAATTCAAATTTTTGTATTGTATAATTGCATAGCATATGTGTGAGCACTATGTTCCTACTATAAAGCAAACATTTACAGGGTACGTCTTTCATTGACTTGAATGTGCCCTGGCAGCTGAGAGTATGTCATGCTCACTCAAATGTCTCGCTGGTGGTGGCGTGTGTGTTGGATCATTAAGTTCCCTTCAAAATGGTTGAGCTGAATGGTGCTGATGCTTACGTCATGTCCGTGAACGGGCGCCGCCAGTAGGGACTGGTCATCTCTTAGCTCCCACGGCTTATTTTAATTGTTATTTTATTTTAATTACGGACGCTTATAATGTGCACTTTTTACATCGTTCTCACATTGATAATTTCAACATAATGATGTAACCCAACTTTTTGTAACAAAATCTTGATTTTAAAAGAGTGTCCATGGAGTTTCTTGCCCGTTCTTCTCCATAGGTACCTACGCTTTGGAATGGGCAACTAGCTTCATCTTTCTAACTCACCGACCTTGACAATTCAAAAGTGCCTGTAATTGGTTTATTTGAAATAAATGCTTTGAGTTGAGTTGAGTCCTGTTTAAGTATATTCGTCTTAGGTTATATGTATCTATTTGAAATCCGTGCCAACTTCTGAAACCACATTTGGCATTATACATAGGTACAGTTGGTTAAAAGTTGACAAACTAAGTTCTTGCCAACTCAGTGTTTATTTTATACTGAATGAAGACTAGAAGAAAAAACACTTTTTAATGAACATATTGTCTCTAAGCAAAATCCTATACTACTAATACTATAAATGTGAAAGTTTGAATGGTTGGTACTCAAATACGCAAAAAGGCTGCACGGATTAGGATGAAATTTGGTACAAAAATACTTTATAACCTGGATAACCCCAATCTAGATATCCATAACCTGGATAGTCCCGTATGTGTCGCCGGGCGTAAAAGAATAGCACCATCCCATTGCTTCCAGTGGGTGTCGTAGAAGGCGACTAAGGGACTTACTAGAGAATGGGCAGCAGCGTTCTCTATGCATTTTACCACCATACTGCGATCGCCAACCCGCCTGCCAAGCGTGGCGATTATGGCAAAACCCCCCATTCTGGGGGAGGCCTATGTCCAGCAGTGGACGTCTTTCGGCTGAAATGATGAATGATGATGATGAACCTGGATAACCACATATGATATTTCCTATGCGGCAGTACGTTCCTATTCTAAATTTTTTTTACATCAAAAACCTAGTAAAAAAATATGAACTGGAAAACGAATGCGCAAAACATTATGAATGATAACAACCGGTGCTT
Source organism: Polymixis flavicincta (assembly GCA_949987655.1). Classification (NCBI taxonomy): domain Eukaryota; kingdom Metazoa; phylum Arthropoda; class Insecta; order Lepidoptera; family Noctuidae; genus Polymixis; species Polymixis flavicincta. The sequence goes on along the minus strand of OX465186.1, from coordinate 12,569,079 downwards.
CAACAGAACTTTTAAGCAATTCAAAACATTACAAAGCCAGCCCTTTACAATAAGAGGAAGAAAAAAAAAAGAAAACTGATTTTATTTTAGAACTTATACTTTATTTACAACAGTAATAAGAGCGGTGATTGCACGTACGGAACACCTGTCGGTGAATTCGACGCCCATGGATATTGACAAGCCTCGTTGTGGTGCCAGCCATGCCAACTTTCCCTAAAAATAGCCAGTATTTTTATTGCATCCATCCGAATTTTTATTACGTATATCCGAGCGTACGAACAATATTTTTAGTAGCCTTAATTTTATTTTACGTTTATTTGCGGCTGAAATAAAAAAGGCTGTTTATGGACTATCCTTTTTAATAGCACTAGTGTTGTTATGGTAACGTAGCTAGCTAGGTACAGAATGTGAAAATCTCAGATTTATCCATTCATAGAAAATGAACTAAAATAAAAAAAAAATATTTTATAATCGTAAAATTACGAAGAAATACGAACCAGTAGGTACGTTTTCCATCCTCAAAGATAGCAATGCACTTAGGGTGAATCTAGTCAACATTTTTTTCACACAAACTTCGGGAGTGTATTATTCTACTGTTCGACAATGTACATCAAAAATTTAACATGGTATGGTTTTGTCTCATTATTAGTATTGTCTGTACGGAAACCAAATACTAAAATAAAAACAAAACCATTAAAAAGTAGTATGAGCCAACAAAGATTCGTTTTTTTTGCTAATTTAACCTAAATTTGGGCGTGTTTAAAAGTAATAAAAGAAGTGTCAAATCTCCAAAACCAAGTCGGTACCAACAAAGCTCAAATATCGTAAAATTCAAAAAACTTTATTGGTCATTGATTAATGCTGTGGTTTTTTCATAAAACTCGATCTTCCAAAGCAGTTTTCTTAATTTTTTACAGTCCTGTTTTACCATAACTGATCCTGCATCCCACTCAATAACGTTGTGCGTGTAGACTAGCGTCTAACTGCTCATCACGGATACGATGCCCGGTGAGACAGCGTGCATTTTAGCCAGTCCTACCAGTGAGTTCGACGATAAGCAGCCGTAATTAGTCTTTCCAATCAGCCAGTCTAGGTCTTCTGGTCTGTTCAGAAGATTTTCCAAAATCTAGATGATCCGAAACTTTCTATTCTAACACAACCAGTGTCAAATGAGATGAAAACGAGTAAACAGAGTAAGTACATTAACTATCTGTGTACAATTTCTGTTGTCATAACAACAAACAAAACAAAATAAAAAGTATCACACTTGGCTTCGATCGACATAAACATTAACATAGACAAATCGTACATTAATGGGGAAAAGAAACGATCGTTATGATACAACCATTAAAGCTAAACGATAATGGTTTGGTCCATAATGCCAAGCTACAGTCGATAGCCAGCCAATTGGACAGAATTCAGGGTCCATTGAACCTCGTTGACCTGACTGCAACCGAAATCAAATTATTACTTTCAAACGATAATGTAAATATAGTGAGTTCTGTGATTGGCCATACTGGTTTTTAAATTACATGGTTTGAACAGGTAAAACGTAATTTAATTTAAAGATATATTTTTAACAAAGTATAGTTCTTTTTACGATTATATTAAACTAGCAGCACTGCGCGGTTTCAGCCGCGTAGTTCCCGTTTCCGTGGGAATACGGATATAAAATATAGCCTATGTCACCCGGGAATAGTGTAGCTTCCCAACAGTGAAATAATTTTTAAATACGGTTCAGTAGTTTCGGAGCCTATTCAATGAAAACAAACAAATAATTAAATCTTTCCTTTTTATAATATTATAGTATAGATGAAGGATGAAACAAAAGCCGGAAACATACAATCTGACACGAACATTAATTCAGTGACGTCATAAAAGAGAGTGGGGTTGAATATAGTTTGTACTAAAAACTGGAACCACTACTTATTCCGTTGATAAAAGCGCACGAGTTACAGTAGAAATAAAATTACAAGATTTTCGGGTTGACGATTGACGCGAAAATTGCACGTTTCGGTACACCAAATTGATGTGTGAAATGAGGTACACGCTTGTCCAGTTCAAATGTGTATGCGGTATAATACCTATGAAATGTCGACGTACATTTCGAAACAAATTTTAATATTCACCTCTCACGTAGCTTAACCAAAATCAATTCGAATCCTTTTACGACTAATCAACTGAACAAAAGTGTTAAACGGTAGCTACCGTTCAACACTTTCATTCCGGAAATTGAAACAAATCTTAATGCAAACATAAACATTGGAAATTGACGAACAATTCTGAGTATCTCTGAATTTAGAATGTTCTGAAATCCTTCATCGCCTCATTACTGTTTATCTTTGTTAATAATTTCGACAACTAATTCCGTATGCCAGAAGAGAAGTAACTTAATAAAACTTTGTCTTTTCTTTAATTAACATCGAAAAACTAATCCAATTTGCAATTCTCACTAGGGCAACAACTTTTGCCATGACAACGATAACGCTCGCTAAGATTAGGCACTGTTTTTCGGTAAACAAGCATATAGTTAGTCGGGAATATTCATTCAATTGAATAAACGTATTTGATAGAACAATAACAGGCATATTGCATTGTCCTCCACTCACCGATAGGCAGCGAAAACAAAGTCCAATGATAAAATAGCAGTCAATCTGTTTTATTCAAAGTTTTGATATACAACAACGTTGAGTACAATGGGGCATTGTCTTCCCTAATGTTCCCATATATCGTGGCTTGCTTTTAACCCACACACAAAAGGATCGCTAAATGAAAAAGCATTTATTTGGTATTTCCTTCTATGTTACGTTTTCGAATTTCTGTTTGAGATGTGGTACTTAAGTTAATAAATCCGTTGTTGTTAAAATTTGCAGTCATTTGCATTCGTCTTTATCCCAAAGACATGGAGTTGCAGCAGTAGAATATGAATGAAGTACTTGAGTAACGAGAAAAGTAAAAGTTAATAAAATAAGTTAAGCTTTGTGACTGAACAGAAAGCAGTGTTGGCCCAGTGGAATCGGCCGCGAATTACACTTGTAATTCGCGTCCGTTATTCTCGTAATTCAGGGTTCCAACCTACGACCTGGCTACTCAGCCAGGTCGTAGGATTGAACCCTGACAAGCGCATTATTTTGTGTAAATAATATCATCACCACTGCTCTCAAAACGGTGAAGGAAAACATCGTGAAGAAACCAGCATGTCCTAGAACCAAAAACTTCGAAGACATGTGACATCTACCAAGCCGCACAGGGCCCGCGTGGTGGAGTATGACAAACTCCTCTCACCGAGAGGAGGCCAGTCTCTCAGCAGTGGGAACATTATAGGCTGCTTATATAAACTATGTTCAGGCCAATTACGGTTTTCAGTGAGAATTCAGTCAATTAGTTTTTTGGCAGCTTTTCCACTACATCACAGTGAAAAACAATAACATCGAAGTAATATTACATTAAACATGTATTTATTCTTGACGAAACTAAGTCTGTGGTAACGTGCTATAAGTTCTCCTTAGGCCCATCGTCCACGACCGCGACACTTTTCAAAAGTGACGTTGTTTTGCCATATTGTCACAGCACTATTATTTCACTGGTGGTCCGTTCACGACCGGTATTACCTAGTTTATGGTTGTTTTCTTCGTGTGAGTGATGAAAACCGCTTCGAACGATCGATCAGGTTAGGCTTCGCTTGCTGCAATTAGTCCGTGCATGGGTTACCATCGTTACAAATCAAGACCCCTCCGTGCGTCGAAAAGCACGTCAAGCTGTTGGGCCTGGCTATCATTCGTGGATCTTTGACAGTCGGGTCGTCAGTAGGCCGAAAGTCTGACAACCAGTCTTACCAGCCCCCCGAGTGGGTTTCCGCATTGTCGTTGCGGGGGGGCTCAGTAACCGTGGACTGCCACCCACGTTGAAGCCAAGAGGAACCCAAAGGTGAGGCCGCTCTTCAGGGCTTTACCTTCAAACCAATGACGTAGCGGTCAAAAAATAGGTTGCGCCGTAACTGAGGTGGGCCGCGATGTCGAATGGGAGGCATCGCGGCTGAGGGTTACGGGCTGCGGCATACGAGGAGTGAAGCGCTCTTCCCTTCCGTGGCCTGGACGGGGCCGCCACCGTTTGATGGCGGACGCGGTGGGGCCGCAGGGGAAGAGGAGTGTCGGTATTGCGTTGGCCACTCTCCCTATCCCCTGAGGCCAAAAAGTAGTAGGCGGGACGGCGCGTTATGTTCCACGCGCGCCGTCAGACATGTCAGCAACCACAGGTGGGGTCCAAGGGCCGATGCCTGCCAGGGGTGCGGGTTGTTCGAAAGAGTTACCGCCGCCCCGGTACACGGGCAACTGAGGGAACACGGGTGGGTTTTAGTCAGTAAAAGTCTGACACGCCTCCTGCTCTACCCAGCAGGAGAAGGCATTTGATGATTTCCCACCAAAAAAAAAACCAGTATTGCCAATGAGTATCGTATTATCCAGTAACTGGTTTGTGCCTCCACAAACCAGTTACTGGATAATTAGATGGACAGTCTCTCCATGTACAATTCTGATATTCAGCTGCATCCGATTTGACTGGAAGCTGAACCCAACGTAGTTTGGAAAAAGCTAACCAGAAGATGATTGTTTTTTCTGTATTCGGACGGCAATTGAAACACTAGTGGTGTCAAATTCTGGCTACTAATTTGTGATTTGAGTTTGTTACACGTTATTTTCAAATAGACTCGTGAACGACGGGCCTTAGGCTTATCTCGGCTTAGTATCCAGTCTTCTCCACGCGAAGCGATCATTTATATCCTGAATAGAGATTATTGGCTTCTTATATCGACCTTCACGACATTGAGCTGCCTTACAAGGCTTCTAGGCTTTTGCCTTTTTTGTTTTCTGATTTTTCGCTCTATTTGACTGGTTTTGCGTTTACGTAAAACTTTCGGGAGTTATTTATGTACTGACATTATTTTTTAGTGTTTGGATCTGCGAAGATCACGTACCTATTCACATATTTGGTGTGATTTGTACACGCGTCTGTTTCACAAAATATATTTTAAATAATTTGTAGGTACGAATAATGTTTACCAAAATATATTTTTTTCCATTATCGGTTCCCACTGCTGGGACACAGGTCTACTCTCTGTGAGACGGAGTAGGTTGTAATATCCATCATGAGGGCCTAGTGAGGGTTGGTAGAGATATTACTTGTCTTCGAAGCTCGGGTTCTAGGACATACCGGTTTCCTCACATTGTTTCTTAACCTACAACAGACTCGTAAGAAGCAGATGGACCGATGACCTTGTGAAAGCCACGGGTATCAGCTGGATGCGGGAAGCATAAGACCGGTCGAAGTGGAGGAGCCTGGGGGAGGCCTATGTCCAGCAGTGGACGTCTTTCCGCTGAAATAATGATGATGATGAAGCTTTTCGCTTTTCCTAACATGTTGGGTCAGCTTCCAGTATAACCGGATGCAGCTGAATACCAGTATTTTACATGGAGCGACGGCCTATCTGACCAGTGCAGGGGTAGCACTATACCCTTGGTGGGAATGGTTGTCAGATTTTCGGGCTGCAGACGATCCGTAACGACTGGCAAACGTAGTTTCCAAGGCACAGAGGATATGCAAAGATGGTCACCCATCCAAGGACCAACCGTGGCATGCATAGATGATCGATCAACCCGTGCAGCTATTATTACTTAGCTACAAGCCCCTCGGTAATTTCTGTAATCATACAATGCATGGAAAATTATTTAAATTATCTGTATTACTCAACTTCAAGAAAGAATTTCAAATGTTTTCAAGTCGTGTCTTGATAAATGTAAGACATTCGTATTTCTAGACACATAACCGAGTTTTACTGTCACCGTGTGATATGTGACGTAACTTTGAAGTCACTAGAATACTTCTGAAAATCTTCATGATATTTCTAAGATAATATAATTGCCACTTTATTTCAGAAGAGTTTTCGTTTGGTAAATTTAGTAAGCTTTTACGACACCGTGTCAAAAGGTTTTAAACTATAAAATAATTTAACATTTCAAATGACGTATTGTCGCGAGCTAAAAATTGTTGTTATTTAAATTAAATAGAATAAATTCATTTCATACGTACCTAACTAAGCCATTCATTACGTCCAAAATTTTAATGGGTTACTAAGTCGTTTTGAGAATTCAAAGAATTTTTGAAAAAAGTGTTCTTGAAATGTTAAACAGAAAACCCATTCAATAAACAGAAATGTAATGTTACGCTTTATTAACAGGAACACATATTTATCTAAAACCACTGCATAAATTGTATGTCAACGAATCTCTTTCGCGTTGGGCAGCTCAGTCGACGGACGGCTGGTGACAATACAGGAAAAGTGTTTATCCAGTACGCAAACTTTAACCATGAATTCAGCATAGGATTCTAGACCCCTAGGGGGTCAGAAAAATATCAGCTGTTCCATACATTTTGACCGCGTAGGTATTGCACTCTTCTATGAAACAGCTGATTTATTTTTATAATCGGCAACAAAATTCTGCGGTAGGAGGTCTAGAATGATATGCTGAATCCATGGTTACATTTTGCGCACTGGATAAAAACTTATCCTGTATAAAGGCGAGCGTGGTCTGTTTTTCTTCTAATCTGTTTTCTGTCTGATAAGCTTCTAGAATGTTCGAGAAGCTTTGCCTCGCCCTTTTTCACCGATCAGATTATGGTGGGATCAGTTAGAAAAACGTTCGGGCTATATTCATTACCCAATCTAAAAGTAAATTGTAATTCACATAACAGGAGTTGTGATGAGAAATATCAAAAATGTAAAGTTTCAATAAACATAAACAGTTCAGTTGAATTTTGCACGCCCACGCCAAAACATCTCCATTTATTCCTAAATTTGTTCAGTCACAGGTTCCATTAATCTTGTTGATTTGCTGTGAAATAGATATTGAAACCGAAGTTATCTGGGATATATTTGATTTAGAACACGACCATTTATTTGCAAAGGCAAAATATACAAACGACCTCAAAAAGGTAGAAGAACCTACTGGTTTTACATATTGGGAAATAAGCGATAGTAGAATGCCATTGAAATAGAATCCCCGACTATTCATGTCTTTGCCATAGATAATTTCAATTTTGATTTCTAAAAGACGTCAATATAGCAAATTCAAATGAATAACTTTGTCGTGTTATAAAATATTTGGCATAATAAAAAAATTAACTAAATAAGAAACTTAGCTTTTCTCGCGACTTTGGCCGCTTGAATATTGGAATATATATCACGGGAATGTGCTGCGGAGATTCAAAAGGCCCTATGTTTAAATCCAGGTTATAAACTATCATTGTGCCATGTTTCATCTAAATTCGTTCAGCTGTTTTTGCGCCTGTTCGGAACATACAACCTAACCAAAAAAAAAACATTACTGTATTGGACACGTTCCCACACCTGGTAGAAACAACTTAAAAAAAAAACAGTTTTGACTCTGTAATATTTTAGGATAGATTTAAATATAGCATATTGTCGGTATTATTATTCAGAAATATAAATAAATGGGGTTGTAAACACGTAGCTATGTGTGGTATTCGTGATACACATCCCTAGTAACCAAAATTTGCTTGTGTCAATAGTTCACGTATATAGTAAATCGAGTGGAATTCAAGTTCATTCGCAACAGTATGTACGAAATAGTTTTTTTTTTTTTTGGCAACTGGGCCGATGTCTGCTATTCTAACAACGACATTTTGAAACGACAGCGTAAAGTGATTTAATTAAGCTATAAGAAAAAAAATTGTCACGTGTTCAGTCAGTACCTACATACAATGTGAATTATATTATTCTCATTCGAGAATCGATTATTTCTCCAACGCAATTCTCGGGTTTAACTTAAAACCGACGTTTAACGAAAGTTCCTTTATTGTAAATAGTAGGATTTTAGAACAGCAGAAGTAAGTGGAAAATAACCAGTTTATACATTATTACTGGAATTGGTTATGCCATATTTGTTTAAGGCTTGCCAAACACTATTGTTTGAGATATTCTAAGCTATGTACGCTTTTAAAAGAATTGAATATAACTGAATAGTATTTCGGATTTTTCAAAGTTGAAACTTTTTTTTAAAATCTTCAACAAAGGAAACAGACATAAAACAGAAATAACAATAATAAGAAAAGATTAATATACGTGTTCTCCTACAATTATTACAACAGACCACAATATGCATATAACTAGGTGTGAACTAGATATTGAAAAATCATAACGCTGAAAAAAAAAATCCGACGGCGCAATAAATTATCTAAATATAAATAATAATTATTATTCCACATTTTTTGACTATTAAAGGGAAGAAACAGTTCCATGTTTTGTAATTTTGCGATGGTTAAATTCTTTTTGTATTCGTTTACCTCTCTACCTGCTTATATACTTATTCAGCAGACAAGTAGGTTCAGCTGGTAGATAATAATCTACCTGTTTAAATCTATGCCCCGGTTACAAAAATTAGATCCGTATTTGACCTTATAAAACTCACTATCATTCATTATTATCGACCACTTGAACCAAATTGTAAGCGATTACGTACAATTGCTGAGAATCATTCAACATAGATCGATCTTATGCCAATCAAAACGCAATTATATCCACTATTGGTTCGTCAATAGAAGCGATAGCTGAATATCAGTTATTTTCCTTCCATTTAATGACAAAATATGGGTCAAGGTTACGGTTCGTTTGATTTGTATTATATTCTCGGAGCAATCTTACACTAATTATGCGATTAATGCGGCTATGACTGGGCTAATTACGAAACAAAAATATGTTGGATGAAAGTGTTATTGGGATTCTATCTGAAATTTCTCAGTATCAGCTTGAATTCTGGATTTGTGTACAGTTGGCAATAGGCTCGCTCCCATGAGACTAACACATAACTTGCAAATAGGTCCTGGGGTACAACTACTCTAGGAAGCCGACTGTAACAAAATTGGGAGTGGCTGGGTTTTGTTCTCGCTCGAAATATCGCAGTTACTGTGACCGTATCTTTAAGCCGCCTTCGACCGAGTATCGTACAATGCTTGCAACGCCCGTGCTGTATTATTTTTCATTCCATATAGCACGCGCTAACGACCCCGCTTCGGTTTCAATATAAAAAATAGTTGACAAGTTTTGTTTTCAGTCGTTCCTGTCGACTTTTATGTTAAAATCGGACAGAATTACACTGGTATTGGATAATGATAAGATGTGTTTATGGTTTAATTGACGATAATTTTATTTTTCAATTGTTTATGTATTTGTATTCAGCTATTTTAGACAGTTAGGTAGGTCCAACTTCGAAAAAGAGGTCAAACATCGAATCCGACTTCCGGCTGGGCAGCGCTCGGAAAGCTTCGCAATATCTTCTCGTCCCACATACCGCAGTGTCTCAAGACGAAAGTCTTTGACCAGTGCGTGTTGCCAGTGATGACATATGGAACCGAAACGTGGTAACTCACAATGGGCCTCATGAGAAGGCTTAAAGTCACCCAAAGGGCGATGGAGAGGGCTATGCTTGGAGTTTCTCTACGTGATCGAATGGAGGAATGAAGAGATCCGCAGGAGAACCAAAGTAACCGACATAGCCCGAAAAATGACCAAACTTAAGTGGCAGTGGGCAGGGCACATTGCTCGCAGAACAGATGCCCGATGGGACCGAACATTTCTGGATTGGCGACCGCCTACCAGAAGACGTAAAGTTGGATGGCCTCCCACAAGGTGGACAGATGACCCTGTGAGGGCCGCAGGAGTACGCTGGATGCGGGAAGCACAGTACCGGTCGAAGTGGCGGAGCTTGGGGGAGGCCTATGTCCAACATTGGACGTCTTTCGGCTGAAATGATGATGATGATGATTCATCTATTTTGATAGAATAGAGAGACTGAGAATGAATTTGGTATTGAAGTTTGTTTTCAGTAGTTATGGTATTATGTAGGTACAAAAGCTCTCATACATTTTATATCTGAAAACATTGTTAAAGCCAATCATTTTTAAAAGAGTAACCGTGGAGTTTCTTGCCGGCTCTTCTCCATAGGAAACAACATTTTGCAACCGTGCACCTAGCTTCTGACGTTTCATAAGTGCCCATGCAGGTTTATATGAAATAAAAATATTTTGATTTGATTTGATTTGATTCTTAAATATAAATTTTACTTTTCAATAATGTTATAAATTATTATCGGAATATTCAGTTGGTTTATGTTTGCATGTGGTTTTTTTTTTTTTTTTTTTTGGGTGGGAAATCATCAAATAACTTCTCCCGCTCTGGGTGGAGCAGGAGGGCGTGTCAGACTTTTACTGACTAAAACCCACCCGTGTTCCTTCAGTAGCCCTTAAGCCAGGGGCTGTGGTGTCTCTTTCGAACAAACCCGCACCCCTGGCAGGCATCGGCCCTTGCGGGCCCCATCATTTTTTGAACCGACGAAAAAACGGAGGAGGTTACTCAATTCGACGCGTATATTTTTTTTTTTTTTTTTATGTATGACCACGCATAACTTATTCCAGAGTAGTCCGATTTTGATAATTCTTTTTTTATTGGAAAGGGTATACCTCGAAGTTGGTCCCATATAAATTTGAAGAAAAATTCCAACCGTAAGGGTAAGAAAACGGGGGATGATTGATTGTTTACTCACAGATTTTAATACTGAGTTGTGTATTAAATCAAAAATTAAGCATGTAGTAATTAGTAGATTATAGCCACAAAAAATTATAAAATAAAAACTTTTTAATAAAAAAATTAAACCGCCGAAAAACCGAAAAGTAAAAATAATAAACTAGCTTTGTCCAACCCCAATAACTAAGTTCGGAAGTCGGTGACTTTGGATATGTATTTAGTTATATGTCACCGCCTTCCGAACTTAGTTATTGGGGTTGGACAAAGCTAGTTTATTATTTTTACTTTTCGGTTTTTCGGCGGTTTAATTTTTTTATTAAAAAGTTTTTATTGTGCTGACATCTCTTTGAGGCGCGCGTGGAACACAACGCGCCGTCGACTTGGGCTTGGTCCTTACCGGACAGCGAGCTACCCATTACTCGCCGTCCGCAAGCCCATGCCTACGGTGGCCGGAAATCGGCCTGGGATTCCCGACGCCCAGGGCGTCTCCGTATCCTGTGGCGGCTGGGGTCGCGAGGGCGCATATGCTGCCTCTCCCTCACGTGCGCCGCCTCCCTCTTCGCGAGCATCACTGCTTCGCTGAAGGAGGTGACGGCTCCCCATGCCCTCTCGCTCCGTACCATGGCCTGGACCAGGGCCGGACGCGAGAGATCGCCGCCGCCGATCGCCTCCACGAGGACACGGTGGTGCTCCGCCCAAGCAGGGCAGACCGCCACCGTGTGCTCCACCGTGTCCTCAGGGCGATCTTCGCAGTGGAAACACCCGGGCGTTTCCTCCCGCCCTATCCGAAACAGGAACCTCCCGAAACAACCATGTCCGGTGAGGACCTGCATCAGGCGGAAGGTGAGGACGCCATGCCGCCTCTCAAACCACTCCTCAAAGAGGGGACTTACCGCCGCAATCGTGGCGTGCCCAATGTTTGCATGTGGTTACGTTAGTGTTTTGGGGCTGTAGGTATTATGTTTAATATCACTATTATATCATCAAAATTAAGTTGAATTTTAACAATAACTATAATGGTCGAGAGCAGGGAGGTACTTAATATAACCAGTACTATATTAGGCACTACTAGCTTTTGCCAGCGGTTTCGCCCGCGTGGAGATAAAAATCTTTTTTACCACGGGAACGTACTACCGCGATAAAAAGTAGGTACCCTATATGTTAATTCAGGTCATAAACTATATGTGTGCCAAATTTCATCAAAATCCGTTCAGCTGTTTCTGCGTGATTGAGTAACAAACAAACCAACTTTCACATTTTATAATATTACTAGCTGACCCGGCAAACGTTGTTTTGCCTTAACCTTTATCACTTCCCCCCCGAGTGGGTTCCCGCATTGTCACATGCGCGCCGTCAAAGATGTCAGCAACCACCGGTGGAGTCCGCAAGGGCCGATGCCTGCCAGGGGTGCGGGTTTGTTCGAAAGAGATACCACAGCCCCTGGCATACGGGCTACTGAGGGAACACGGGTGGGTTTTAGTCAGTAAAAGTCTGACACGCCCTCCTGCTCTACTCAGCAGGAGAAGTCATTTGATGATTTCCCACCCAAAAAAAAAAAGAGAACCCTTATCACTTAGGGGTATGGAAAATAGATAGTAGCCGATTCTCAGATGTACTGAATAGGCATATAAAATTTGGTAAAAATCGGTAAAGCCGTTTCGGAGGAGTACGGTAACTAACATTGTGACATGTAAATTTTATATATTACATTATATAATAAATAAAAATATAATAATTCATCATCATCATCATTTCAGCCGGAAGACGTCCACTGCTGGACATAGGCCTCCCCTAATTTGGGGGGTTTGCCATAATCACCACGCTTGGCAGGCGGGATGGCGATCGCAGTATGGTGGTTAAATGCATAGAGAACGCTGCTGCCCATACTCTAGTAAGTCCCTTAGTCGCCTCCTACGACACCCACGGGAAGAGATGCGATGATGCTATTCTTTACGTCCGGCACCACACGGTAATAATAATTATTATATTATTATAATAACTAATTATATATAGAGGGATAACAATGACTCATATGAATGCAAAAAATACTTATTTGTACAGAACGCTTTATTTAGACGCACTGCCATTTTATTTTTATGTTGATTTTCTGGCGTCGCTCAAACATAAAAAACCTACCGAAATTTTCGAACCGACGAAAAAACGGAGGAGGTTACTCAATTCGACGCGTATATTTTTTTTTTTTTTTTTTTTTTTATGTATGACCACGCATAACTTTTTCCAGAGTAGTCCGATTTTGATAATTCTTTTTTTATTGGAAAGGGTATACCTCGAAGTTGGTCCCATATAAATTTCGAAGAAAAATTCCAACCCTAAGGGTAAGAAAACAGGGGATGATTGATTGTTTACTCACAGATTTTAATACTGAGTTGTGTATTAAATCAAAAATTAAGCATGTAGTAATTAGTAGATTATAGCCACAAAAAATTATAAAATAAAAACTTTTTAATAAAAAAATTGAACCGCCGAAAAACCGAAAAATAAAAAATAATAAACTAGCTTTGTCCAACCCCAATAAATAAGTTCGGAAGTCGGTGATTTTGGATATGTATTTGATTATATGTATGTCACCGCCTTCCGAACTTAGTTATTGGGGTTGGACAAAGCTAGTTTATTATTTTTTATTTTTCGGTTTTTCGGCGGTTCAATTTTTTCAATAAAAATCGTTCCTGTTTTTATTTTCCACATTCCCGTCAAATCCCTATCACATCCATTACTTTCAGTTTTGCTAACTTGTACCTCGGAGTTTTTATCCGGGCGACATGAAAAACGTCTATCGCCTGAATGAATCTCAGTCGTAAAACAAATCCGTGCCATTTTTCGGAGTACATTACACGCAAACCCACTTCCTTTGGTATAAATATAGGTACTGTGGTTTAAAAGCGTTTATCTCTTTGTATTTAAAGGGCTTTATTGTATATACAAAATGTACGAAAACCTTTACGAATCCAACAGATTATATAGGAAAAATCCATCCGATATGTGATAATTCAGGAGCTTGATTTTAATTATATCGCTTTTACTTTCAAATTAAGACTAATCAGCTACGGGATCTAAAATTACCTGCCAATCCTTTTCCTATAAATCGCCTCGTTTGAGGTTTTTTTAGTCATCCCATGATATCCGACCTACTCGATCCCATTACGGTAATGTCAGGAGCAGAATGACTCGTCAAGAATAAAACTGTGTCTCGTGATTCAAGGTACAGTCGTCTTTAAATGGTTTTCTTCGATGATCCTTGTACAGGAAGACATCTTTAAAACCTTCCAAATTTTTAAAGGGTGTTCTACTCATGAATATGAACAACTTTTACTATCGGAACAAATCGGATGTCACGAAAATAAAAAATAAACTGTTTCTTTTTCATTAATTTTGATTGAGTAGGTATTTAATTTTTGCATGAAAGAGCTGACTAGTTTTCGTGATTTCCATGTTGGAGGGGGAAGGTGATAAAATGTCTTCCTAGATACAATAATATGTTTAGTTGCAAAAGGTCGCTAGTTACGAAGTAAATAAACATGAAATTGTTTTATGATTGCTAATTTCTTCCAAAGATTACGTGTAATAAAAAGTATAGTTATACTGTACTCTTTTACTATACCACTTCTGTGTTATTGTAAATAAATTGCCCTCAAATTGAGTAGTGACAGTAGGCAATATTCCCATGAGCCAGTAATAAACATTGATGGTTTCTAAATACAGTTTATTCATCAATCTAGCTCGACATAACAATCTACTGTATTTACGACAAAATATCTAGGATAACCACTTACCCAAATTGCTGAAAAATACACCGTATTTACCTACTTACACATCTTGTTTCCTTTTTTTTTGTACACAGCTGGCATCGTCTATTCAAGGTACGTGCGTGTGTGTGTTGGTCTCAGGATATCGTAACGTACATGTGTGTGGTACGGAGGTATGCATGACATTCTCCATCGAGATGGCGGTTGTCCGTGATTTGATGTTGTCGCTTAGATTCGGCGGGTTCTCTCGACACCGACTTCTCCCTTTACCCGATGTTTTATGATTCTGTAGTTCTCACTTTGATTAATGTAACTAAAGCTAACGAATTGCAATGCTATTTACGCGAGTAAGGACCGTCAGGAACTTCATTGTCTATATTATTAGTAGTGCAGATTGCATAAACAGTGTAAGTTAAGTCGCGTTTAGCATAATTAGGTATGCGAGTTTATACAATAAGTAACATATTATGTGACATAATAATTAACGCAAGATCTCATACACCCCAGATGTAGTATCGAGTCAAAAGCATTATACAATGACCAAACACTATTTTTTTAAAGCTAACTTTTTTATAAGAAAATCGTGTTCACTTTAGCATTAAACTCTGCATTTAAAAAAAGAATCAATAAAATCGGACTACTCTGAAAAAAATTATGCGAGGTAATACATTAAAAAAAAACGCGTCGACTTGAGATCCTCCTCGTCCTCTTTTTTCGTCGGTAAAAAATTGAGTCTTATTGCCTTGACTTAAGATTTATTTATTTTGGCTCAATTGGCGGTTGGTTTGGTTTTCTGGACTTGCGTTTATTATAGTACACCTTGTATTCAAGTATATTTTGCGAAGATTTGCGATAATCTTTTTGTTGGATAAAATGCAATTACACAACAGAAGGACCGAGAATGTGATTACACCACAATCCTTCAAACCTGACAAGATTGATAAGTAACTCACTTCACCACATTCTCGCTTCATAAATTTTCTCCGTAATCCGTTTACTAATAAAAGAGGTCTCAGCGAAATAATTGGCCAATAACAAAATAATATAACACGACAGGCGAGAAAATCTGTTGTTGCTGGCAATGCTAGTCAGGCCTGCCAGTATTGCCAGTAGTTGTTAACTGGAACATTTCTTGTCGTTGGTTTCCTCTGTCTGACAAGTATCAGCGTAGTTTGTTAAACAAGAGGGGATAGAGACTAGAGAGGTGTTCTGTGTTCATTAGTTGTTTGGACATTGTATGCGGATCGAACTAATGGAGAGGCTTGCTTGATTTCGACCGTGTGCTTGTTTGTGTTCCTTTTATTGTTTACACGATGTCTGGGCGTTTTTCTTTGTACTGTTTTGTCTTGGTAAGCGACTTTGAATTGACACTTTAGGGTTAGTTGGTATTGTAAACAGTTTTGTGTATATTACTTGTACATACATAGCATTACATATATTTGAGTAAATAAAGATTCTTTAACTACAAATATATCGTTAATACCCACACAAAACTAATATTTACAATCAAATTTTCACTGTTTTTTTTAACCACACTCATCCTACGTGAAGTAAAAACTTTGGTTTGCAATTTGGCATATCAGTGTGAATCTGGTGATGATTAAATTCTAGTATTCAAAACTATCAATAATGTTTAGCAGATTTTTCGTAGTAGATCTCTTTTGATTAAAGTTTATGAATATCTTTTTTTTTACTAAATGAGTTCAAAATAAAGAGGCAGCTTTCATAACCCCTCGCTCTGATTTTCATACTGAATTCATAAGCCAACATTGACATATGAAGATAGACATCAATGACATTCCTTTTGACTTATGCAATAGTCCCCTATGAAATAAATAATCAGATAAAAGCATGAAAAACAATCTGCTATACAGAACATCGTTATTTATCAGGGTCGTTCCAGTCGAATATTACTAAAAGGTCGCCATGATTTATTTTATTCCCATTTCTAGACAGTCAATAACAGATTCCAGTTAGTAAATAATAAGCCCCTGAGTGGGGATACTTGGAAAACGGAAAATGGGCTAAAAACAAAATTTAGGTCTCTCTGTCTAAGCGTGGGTGTAGGTACTTTCTAAGAAGTAACAAGTGTACAAGTCTTTCTCTGAAAGTATTCGATTCTGAGGAATTTATATTTATTTCTGTTAATTAGTTTTATATGTTTAAAAAGAAATGTCTTGAATCTACGTCAGAGCGTAGGTTTCAAAACTTAGTTCCACAATACACATTTTCTAAATACAAAGGATTACATACAATAAAAAAATAAAAAAACTTTTTAGTCGATAACCTTCTTTTATGGATAACCTTCTTTTATAGGACTACATTAGTGACAGTACAGTAAGAAGAAGACTTGTTGAAACAAATCAAAGGCCAGCCTTTGGGGCTTCAGGTTTTGTAGCCCCAAACTCGAGAAAAAGCATCGAGAAGTAAGACTAGCGCAGTCTTCTTGAGAGGTAGTGGTCATTGAAAATGGCACCCTGACTGGGGAAAGATCTGATCAAGAGATCCTTAATGTGTATTAAGTTAATTTTGCTTTTATCTTTTTATATGAAAAAAGTTACAAAAAAATTTATTCTCAAATTCATTTTAATTGAAATCTTCTGTAGTTTAGGCGAAATTGCCAGTTTAACCGTGTGGTTACTAGTTTTGAAGGCAGTGTAGATGACATCGGCGTTTTCTTCGACTACTCTGAGAAGATACTGAATGTGTACTAACGCTACTCATCTTTACGCACACATTCACAGCGTGTTTATACACTTGGTTACCACTTGGTGCGATAAAAATACCCGCGTATGTAGGACTTGTATTTAGTAGAGTACGTAGAAACACCCGGTACCGCCGGTCCCATGTAATCTGCGGCAAGCCTATTACCAGTAAATAGGAACGGTCCCCAATCCAAGCTTCTGGCTGCTACCGAGAATTATTCTGACGGTTTTTCCAGGAATCACGCTAGACGAGAAATTACAATAGGGATCTCTTATAATAACTCTTGCGAGGCGGCTAAGCTCGGTCAGTTATGGTGTTACAAAGATATAAGACAGCATTTAAAAATATTAATATTATGACGGTATCTTGCCATTTTATTTACAAAAATATTATATATGTTAGCAAAAATCTACGTATTTTAAAATTAAATAAGTGTTTTACGTAACTTTAATACAAGAAATAAAGATTAGATAGATCAACCAATTTCAACATCATCCAAAGTACATATATCTTTTCTGGCGTAGGTGGTACTTACCGTGTTATTAATTTAAGGTATTTTAATTTTGATAAATGCAATCAAATTATAGAAAATGTACAACTCATATGAAAAGTACACTTTTTAAACAAGTATATTACAAATTGGAAGATTATAACCAAGAGTAGAATGCTGGGAAACATGCTGGTACTGCTTGTTCCACAGGACAATTTAGAGTCTAGACAAATCAAACTGGTTGCTAATTTAATGGTATTGCATATTTTTATGACGCTTTTTTTATTGTGTGATTAGGTTTTTTACCTGTCATAGCTTTATTTTTACCTATTTGTGGGATGCTAATTTTACGAGTATTGTATGCATTTTTAAGTGTATCATTGTCTTCATACATAATTATATTATGTAAACAAAATAAATATTTTAAAAACTGATAAAAGAGTAACGGTGGGTTTTTTTTTTGGAAGGGCTAGAATCTATTAAATTTTTCTGTGAACGTTGACGTTCAAAAGTGCCTTTATGTCCCTATTTGAAATAAATTAAGGCTATTCCATTAGAAAGTCGAACAACTATGAACACATTTATGCAAAATTCTACAGATGAAGAAAGAAAACATTAATATAATATGTATGTAACAACGAAGACTTTACTTAGTACTGAAACAGTACAATCGGGGACATAATACAATCACAATTTTATGAGCATTGAATATGGGACCAAAAATAAACAGCAATCGCTGTCCTGAAACGACGACCTCTGTAAATATTTTAGTAAAACAACAACATCGCTTCTTGTTTTCCCAACTAAAATATTTTAACAGGCATTAAAACTCTGTTCTCGATTGTACATTACCATGTTAGAAACAGTGTACACAACAATGCACTTTACGTGCTGTAGGTACTTTTATATGGATAGCAGAATGCACGGCTTTTTTGTTTTCAGTAGAATCGCAAATATCGTTAAGATTTTATTTTGATCGGATATTGAACAAAGTTATGGTAATTAAAAAAATTGGAATGAATATACTGGCTGCATAAATAAAGCATGGTGGGCACTGCAATTTCTTAGAAAAGGAGTTACTAATGAATGCCGTCCGTTCACTTGTGGAACTCTTGTAACAAACACCACACACGGTTCAAGGTGGTTCAAAAAAATATCGCAGAAATAGTAACGGCCTTGACTTACGAATTGCAGGTCGTCGGTTCGTACCCATGCAGCCGCTTTTCTTAGTTTAGACAATGTCATCACCATTGCACTCAAAACGGTGAAGGAAAACTCCGTACCGTGAGGAATCCGGCATGTCTAGAACCAAAAACTCTTCTGTGACATCTACCAACCCGATTAGGGCCCGCGTGGTAGATTATGGCCCACTCTCTCTCAAAAAGAGGACGCCTGTATCCCAGCAGTGGGAACATTATAGGCTGAATATACTATCAAAACAAAATCTGCTGTTTTAAACCAAAATTGCAATACTCACGCGGTCAAAATTTATGGAACAGCTAGAAAGCTTTAGCTAGGTTTAGGTTGCGCGTCGACGTTCTTGCCAAATTGTATAAAAACCCATTAAAGGTATTTAATTCATAATTAACAAGCATAAAAACAAAACATTAACTGCTGTCAGAATTAATTTGCGGTACACCTCCTTAAGCGCTACGGTTTGGTCAGAATCCCGCTTGGAAACCGCAAGCAATACGTGTGATATAGGGTACTTACGTAGATACAGGTATATAACGCTAGGTGTCAAGATGTTACAGGAACTGTGTATGACAATGTTGGGTAATTGCAAATATAGATTGACAAGCTACATGATTAGTACGATTGTGCAAACAATTATGATGAATTAACCTAATTATTGTTATTGAGCACATAGATTGTTAGCTAGTAACCAAGGAACAAGAAGTCATTAAATATTACGTGTTATTATAAAAACTTGTCTGTTTTAAATGTTTAGGTTGATCTATGAGCTTTCAAGTTTGACGAAATTATCGTGTGATAAACGGTCGTGAAGTTGCTTAGCTGTCGGCTTTCAGGCAAGCAGGATGCAGCTAATATTATTTTACGTGGAGTAACTGCGTATCTGACCTCCACAACCCACTTACTGGGTAACATACCTCTTGGTAAGACAGGTTGTCAGACTTTTGGGCTTCTGACGACCCGTAACGACTATCAAAAATTCACGAATGACAGCTGGGACCAACGGCTTAACGAGACACAGAGGGGTCTGAACATGTAAAGATCACTAATGGGTGATCTAAACTTCAACTATCCACGGACTTCCGGCCACCGTAGGCATGGGCTTGCGGACGGCGAGTAATGGGTAGCTCGCTGTCCGGTAAGGACCAAGCCCAAGTCGACGGCGCGTTGTGTTCCACGCGCGCCTCAAAGAGATGTCAGCACAAAAAGTGATGGGACCCGCAAGGGTCGATGCCTGCCAGGGGTGCGGGTTTGTTCGAAAGAGACACCACAGCCCCTGGCATACGGGCTACTAAAGGAACACGGGTGGGTTTTAGTCAGTAAAAGTCTGACACGCCCTCCTGCTCCACCCAGAGCGGCAGAAGTTATTTGATGAATTCCCAGCCAAAAAAAAAAAAAAAAGCTATCCACGGACCTGCGACAAGCGAAGCTTAAAGTATTCGATTGATTCTTGCGGCTATTATTATAGCCTGAGGCCTGAGAACAAGGTACTATAGGACTTTATTTATAGGTTTAATATTGCTGGACATAGGTTCAGTTCTGTGCTTCCCACATTCAGAGGATTCTTGCGATCCCTAGGTGATCAGTGCACCTTGAGGCCATCCAACTTTACGTCTTCCGGTACGGTGGTCGCCAGTCCTCCTCAAAACCTTTCAGCCCCATCGGCCATCTTCTGCGTGCATTGTGCCCTGCCCACAGCCACTTGAGTATGGAAATTCTTCGGGATATATGTTGGTTCACCTGCGGATCTCTTCATTCCTGATTTGATCACGTAAGGAAACTCTAAGCATTGCCCTTTGCTTTGGGAGACTCTAAGACTTCTAAGAAGACCCATAACGAACCTAACACCAAATAATTTGGTTGTATTTTGTTAATCAGGAACCTGTTTCAAGTTCACCTCTTCATTAGTTCATATAAATAGATAAAGCAGATTTATACAGTAATATGAATTGAACTGAATGTGGTATAATTTCGGCCACAAAATAGACAGTTACAGAAGACGAGTGAATTTGCTTTTAAACCGTCCACGATAACGTTATAAGGTTTCTAAACATTGTTTTATGTTCTATGTCAGAGGGTTTCGTTTCGCACTTGGTCCTTCAGGTTGACCAATATGCCATGGCGGTCGTCGGTGGTTATTCCAACTAGCCCACCTCCCTCCAGAAGTTGATTATATCTCCTTGTCTATTAAGAACACCAGTACCCCGATCTGGGTACCCCGAGAGTTTCTGTCTTAATCTGGGTGACGCCTGTGCATTCAAAGAGCACAAACGCAACGGATTCCTTAATCTCCATGCAAGCCCTGCGTAAAGGATTGTCACTTGTGCCTATTGTGTGAAAGTGTTTGTTTAGCGAGCAGTGTCCCGTGATGGCCTCCATCACCAGGCGTAGGCAGTTCCTGGCCAGCCTTCGTTTTCATAAATTTTATGTACGATAATATTTTCACGTTAGAAATTATAAAAGAACAAATTGCTATTCTAAAACGCGACAACTATAGACATATGGATAGCCAGCCACATGTCTATACACGAACGAAAATAACGAACGAAAATACACGCACACATAGGTGTGCGTGTATTTTCATTCGTTGTATGGAGTTGACCTTCTCTTCTTATTTCTATTTTGTATTGTGGTTTTATTTTAATTAATTAACCACCACATTTCAATAATTCTGATGTTACTCTAATGATTGTTGAGAGTTTTTATACTTTTGTGAAGTTAATAGTGCTTGAAATGTGTACTTAAATTAGTAATTTAACCTTTATTAAAATGTATTCAAATACGTCTTCTTGAAAATTGTTTGGAGACCTACCGGAAAAACTTACAATCTGCCAGGAAAATGTAGGTAGGTAGTTTTATTTAATAATCTATGTATAGACGCATAATAAATAGTGTTCCATACATACTTGTTTTGCTTTGTTTACTTTAATACATCAGATTAGCAATATATTCTGATAGATACTGTGTTACGCAATTTGCTCCCTAATTGCGTAGGTAATGGTAATACGGGCTGTTGTTCGCAACCCCACGTCAAAGCACGTATTTTGCGTACGGCTGGGAAAATTGGTCATTCGTTCCACCCCAGCTCTTCGAGAAAGGCCAGCAACGCCTTGGTGTTGCTGACAATCTCACGTAGGGTTCCTGAGTTACCGAAGTATTTAGTCCTATAATTGGCGACCACCGGGCATTTTAACAGCGTTTTTACAACGTGCGCTACTGTCTCGTTGTCGTCCATGCAGGCCCTGCACAGCGGGCTGTATGTTACTCCTATGACAAAGAGATGTTTGTTAAACGACCCATGGCTGGTTACAGCTGCTGTAACTGAACGCAGCTGTGGTTTAGTTAGATGGGGAACTGCACTCACATAATTGCACAACACATAATGAAGCATATGGCTACTCCATTGCTTCATATATTCGAAAATGTTGTCTGCTCAACAAAGTAAATAACGTTCTGGCCTAAGCCTGGGGGTTTCGGAAGAACATTACCAATAAGGTCACTCTATGTTCTTCTAGGGCATTCCCTTTCAGCGTTACCACTCAAATCTGCCGTGTAAATATATCAAAAATGTATATCAGTCCACTATTCGCTGTCGGTTATGAGTACAAAAACCCCGATCAAATAGCGAAACGGCTAGCAGTGCCCGTTATTATTCCATTCCATGCCGGGAAAGATCCATCTGAAAAGTTAATTGCTCAGCTCGAAATACCTGTCTGCGGCTTTTCAGGGTTATCTCTTCAATAATCTGTTCATCGTTTATCAATTTCCTGTTTCGGATTGTGTTTATCTAGAATAAATTGATTTCTTGTGTACATAACATCATTTATAATCTTGAAAAGGTTTGGTATAGGTGTACATAAAAAAGTACAGTCACATTTCGCAAGTTTTGCTTCATCATCATCATCATTTCAGCCGAAAGACGTCCACTGCTGGACATAGGAGCCTCCCCCAAAAGGAGGGTTTTGCCTTAATCGCCAATATTGGTGACGTTGGAAAATACAGGATAAATTTTAAACCAGTGCGCAAACTGTAACTATGAATTCAGCATAATTATCATTCTAGACCCCCAGCGCAGAAAATTTTCGTCGGTTATACAAAAAAAAAAAAACAGCTGTTCCATACATTTTGACCGCGTAGGTTTTCTATGAAACAGCAGATTTTTACCGTGGGGTCTATAATGATACGCTGAATTCATGGTTACAGTTTGCGCACTGCTAAAAAACTTATCCTGTTTATCATACCTTTGGTGCTCAAAGCATAGGTGCTCTAAAAATTGGTGCTCAAACGGGAATACTTGAAAATATCTTTGCTATTGTTGAAACTAGGTACATTCGACTTGGATGCTACTAATTGCACGTCATAAAATGACAAGGTCTATTGTCTATATGACAGTTAGATAGTTTCAATCTGTGTGAAGTTTCAATTTAATTGAAATTGTTGTCGGATGTGGTGACACAATGACTACTTATACATTCCTACTCACTAAGGTGCTTAAAAGTTGGGCTGTGAATCACGTCTCTGGCTCTATTTCATCAGCTTTTATGCGGTTCTCGAGGCACAGAAGAACTCCACACACAGAGTGAGGAAGATAATTGCCAAAAAGCAGCTGTGCCCCAATTCTGTATGGTTATAATGATTCTCCGCGGAATCTTATTAAGTGCAAACTAGGTCAATATGGTGTTTTTTAGAAACCAATGTAACGGTAGGGAATCGAAATGTCATATTCTGTATGTTCCAAGACAATTTTTCGATATTATAAATACGATATTAGCAGATTTCGTGTGTGATTGAGGTGGTTACGAGTAAGAAATCGTTAAGTGGTCATAGTGAATTCAGGCCCTGTAGTGGCATCTACATCGCGAGCTACACATTACACTGACGTCACGCAAAATCTTACATTGCGCAAGCAGAGTTTGCCGCGCAAATGGTATACACAACATTATTTTTAGTATATGCGAAACCTGAAAATAGTTTGTTCAGAATAAGTAACTGAATCGATTCCAACAACTTTTACACCATGTTATATTTTTCCCCGATAAAATGTTCATAGTGTGATGGAAAATGTTATCATAATCAATTACAATACAATCGCCGTACGGTTAGGAACCTACTGCCTGATTTTCATAAATGAGCACAATAGGACGCTGGACACGCGGGCGGCGCCGGTTGCCGCATGGTGACCATGTTTGTGTAGACAACTAGGTAACATAACAAGCTTATAACTTTGCGATTTTTCGTGATAGAGTTTTGAAATTTTGTACATTATTTACGTAAAAATACTAGACACGTGTTTCAGGTATCGCAAATACTAAAACTAGGGTTGTATACAACGTCTCGACATCAATCGTCGCTCAGTCCGATCCAGCCTGTCCTTTGCTGCCCTCTACCAGTGATGCCCTAAGCCGTATCCCCTAGCAAGCAGTCGCTATAGTTTTAAGTTTTTATGCCCCGGCTGGAACCCTTAATTTACTAAGGTTACCACAAGCAAACCCAGTAAAGCAGCCGACTACCTCTTAGGTTGACTAGCAAGAATTCACCCCAAAAAAAAAAACAAGCTTCGTGCAGCCCACCAGATAAAACACCTGTCTGGTCGGAGGATCCTCCCTTTTCCAAGAAGATGAGTGAACTTTACACCCCGTTCTTCACACCTCCAAAGAGCACACGTAACTCAAGAGTGGCATATCACTTTAAAACAGCTATCTCAAACGATTGCAAATAAACATAACATCATCTGTACCCCACCGGACCTGGGAATCCAGGGATTTCATGCTCAACAGCCTAGCGTTTGCGACCACTAGAACAACGAGGCAGTCAGAATAATATTTACGTCATTGACTGACGGTATACGGGGGTATCTATACAAGTATACACAAAGGATTTTCCACCATTATTGGCACTGACATGAACACGGATATTATTATTGACATGCTTGATGTTGTCTTAATTAATTACGGACAGCATTACCTATGACCAGGTATTAAACATATATCAATCATTACCTTGATTACCCAAATGTAATAGAAGATGTGGTATAGAACACTGTAAGGACGTTTGTGATGACCTAGGTTCATATATAAACTCACACGTTCATCCCACGGGTGTAGGCAGAAACTACTGAACGCCACGAGCAGCTACGATCCTTACATGCTCCTTTCGCTTCATTTTTTGTTCATACATCTGCAGGCTAAGCATAACGCTTTATATTTCTACTCTACTGTAGAATAGAAATCGCTTGTCTACATTTCTTGGTGAAAAACTATCAACTGTCTTTACATAAACGTCATTTTTGTCGACTCTTCCGACGACAAAACGCTTGTCTACTGTTCTCGTGCTAAGCCAGCTGGTATATACGCGCATGCCAAATGCAAACACTACGCACCTGAACTTTCTGAAAAACACCACCAATCATTTGTTCTCCTCGGACGTGACCTTCCGGTGTTTCCAGTTACCGCTGCCATGTAAATTCCTTATGTTAGTTGCCTTTCATTCACCGTCTTGACATGAGCATACAATTTAAGAATACTCTTTTAAATTGTCATAACATTTTCTTTTAAACCATAATTGCCTAAGTACAGCATTTCTCAGACTATGACAGATCCTATTAAAGTAACAGCAACACTAAAAGTTTGTATACATTTTCAAGAAATGGGTGGAGGTGAAACGGACAAAGTCGGTTTTAGTAACGGGTGAATGCTGAAATTCCTCGAAAGAATCGAAGGAAGGAAAACCAGAAGATCAATATTTAATACTTCTACTGTAAACATTTACAAAATACATGGTTTAGGAATGACTGCTAAACCAATAAAAATCCACATTGTGGAGCCCTTTACATGTGAAACACCCGTCTTGCAAGCTTTAACATAACCAACTGTCTTTATGACGAATAAACTAGTGAATCGATGTTGATATTCCTTATTTTCAGTAGACATGTAAATGTACTATATTCATAGTCCTCAAAGACCTGTGTTATGCCAATACTTGAGTTGTTCATCTATATTTTGTGTGTTGGTAAATAGTTGCAGTTTGGTAAAAAATACTCATTGATAAAAAAAAAGACACAATACTATTTTAGATGTTCAAAAATGTACCTAGCCGTTATAAAATAATCTCTTCGCAATACATATTTTATGTAGTGCATCATACAAAGGTAGTACATCAAAAAGCATGAATTTTCTTGTTTTCTTCTATGAAAATTCTATCGTTCATTAATATTATCGATAAAAAAACACTGTGATGACAGCCCTATCAGTCTAAGCGCGGAACAATTCAACGCATGAAAATGTCGATATTGAGATTTTTTTGCTTTCAATACTTCGTTTCGATAGAGAACAGAATTGTTAAGATTGGTAAACAAAGGGAAACAATCGACAAAACACATAAAACTCATGTGAATAGATGTAGAGTTGTGGAGTAGCTGACGCTTTATAGCCTTGTTCATAGAGTCTATTATGCTACAGTTACTAGACCAATAAGGAAGTGAACACATACTTCTGAAAGAACTTTAGTACTGTGTGTCATTCGAGTTGAAGTGCAATAGTTTTGGGTGTTTAAAAGGTCAATTGTGCTAGAGTACCCTAATCGGCCTATAATGTCCCCATATTGCTGGGATACTTCCCAGGAGAAGTATCATTGATGGTTGTCCATGAAATGACAATTCTTGTCTTGTCTAAGGATAAGAGCTTTTTATATGTGTTTTATGTATTAAAATAAAGCGTTCTCCAAAAATAGTGCTGTACCTAGAATAATATTTATATTTGATAATTATTTTTACACAAGCTTCCGCGCGCAGCTTCGCCCGCGTGGAAGTCGGAACTTATCCCGCGGGAACATACTACCGGGATACAAGTATCCTATTTATTAATCTAGGTTATAATCTATCTGTATGCCTAATTTCATCGAAATCCTTTTAGTAGTTTTTGCGTGAAAGAGTAACAAACATCCATACGTACAAACTTTCGCGTTTATATTATTAGTAAGGATATCTCGGGACCATGCGTCCCGGTCCTTTGATTCGTATGAGGGGCCGAAACCAACTCGCAGAGGCCCCTTAGGCAATCCGACAATTATCCCTGTTTGCACTATGCAAGTGCACCCAAGGCAAACCCCCGCTTCGTGTAGGAATATAACAGGATACAAAAAAAAAAAAATTGCAAGTTCCACGTAAAACATCATGAATTAATTATTTTACCAACGCGTTAGATTGGACGCAATAAATTACAGTTAAGAACTGAGTAAAAATGAGAGTGATTGAGTACGTAATTAAGAAATACTTAGCAATTTCACAATCCTCATTGTAAGAGAATCAACACAAATGAGGATAATATTTTATAGTTAATTGGTGCTCATTTCTCCACGAGATAATGTTTTGTACTTCATATCTCTGGTTAAGATTGTACTACTGCAAACTAAGATAACTTACCTTGGAATACAAACTTCGTTTCTTTTTATTGAGGTAATTGAAAAATTTAAGAGATGTTTGAAAGTGGTGAAGGAATGCCTTCACCACTTTCAAACATCTCTTAAATTTTCTTAAATTTTTAAATCTGCTGTCTACAACACATCACACATCACATATAATGATATGTGATGTGTGATGTGTTGTAGACTGCAGGTTTATAGACAATTTTTTATTTTACCGAGTACCTGGTACTTCTTGATAGGCCTACACCGTCCTTCTATACCTCACTGTTATTTGAAAATATTGGAAAGGCCAATTATTAAAAAAAAAGCACTCGTAAAGGTTCTGGCCGGCTGTTCTATAAAGGAAACGACAAATTAGAACCATACAGAGTTTCTGACGTTCCTTAAGTTCCCAAGCAGGTACATGTGATTTTTTTATGTTATATTAGTGGTTTCCTTTAAGGGGCTTAACATTGTTGTGAT
Organism: Polymixis flavicincta; assembly: GCA_949987655.1. Taxonomy (NCBI): domain Eukaryota; kingdom Metazoa; phylum Arthropoda; class Insecta; order Lepidoptera; family Noctuidae; genus Polymixis; species Polymixis flavicincta. The sequence continues at coordinate 12,541,448 of OX465186.1, read as the reverse complement.
TTCATAAGCTGTTGAAAATCGAAAAAAACATTTTCAATTTTTTGTTAAATGTCTATTACTGTTTTAGCGTAGTGCACTTTTCAATGAAACAGCAGATTTTTTTTTTGTATAACCGACGAAAAATGTATACGCTAATGTCTAGAACGAAATACTGAATTCATGGTCACAGTTTGCGCACTGGTTAAAATTTTTCCTGTATAGATTGGAGGTCAAAGTGGAAAGTTACAAAGCGTTCATGATTACCTATGCCCATAATTTGACAAAGATTAAATCTGTTTATTCACATAAGTAATCATCATCTGCCTAGCCTTTTCCGAACTATGTTGGGGTCGGCTTCCAGTCTAACCGGATGCAGCTGAATATCAATTATTTTACATTGAGCAACTGCTTAACTGACCTCCACAATCAAGTTAGTAGGTAATACGATACGCCTTGGTAAGAGTAGTTGTAAGATTTTCTTGCTTCTGACGACGCGTAACGACAGTTAGGTACACGGCAATTTTTTGTCACGGTAGCACGTTACCGTGGGATAACTTTCGACATCCACCCGAGCGAAGCTGCGGACACAGATAGTCCATAATAAGGATCGAATGTCTATTTTCCTAATTAATTTGACATTGCTAATATTTAGTAGCTTCCTCTAATCGTATTGTCTGTATACAGTCTACGTTTTTTTTTTGTTTGGGAAATCATCAAATAACTTCTCCCGCTCTGGGTGGAGCAGGAGGGCGTGTAAGACTTTTACTGACTAAAACCCACCGGTGTTCCCTCAGTAGCCTGTATGCCAGGGGCTGCGGTATCGCTTTCGAACAATCCCGCACCCCTGGCAGGCATCGGCCCTTGCGGGCCACATCGGTTTGTGCTGACATCTCTTTGAGGCGCGCGTGGACACAACGCGCCGTCGACTTGGGCTTGGTCCTTACCGGACACTGAGCTACCCATTACTCGCCGTCCGCAAGCTCACGCCTACGATGGCCAGAAATCAGCCTGGGATCCAGTTTATTTTTTGCATAAAATGAACATTGAAATTATGTTGTATTGCTAACAATACAACAATAAATATTGCCAAGCAATATCTATCAATCTAGAAGAGCTTATGGCTAAATTATAAAAGTCACACGGGTTGATAGATCAGGTTAAGCTGTGCTTAAGTGTGCTTGCTTCCGTTGGCCCGTAGATGGCCGAAACTATCTTTACCCCCTCCGTGTTTCCTGCTATCATTCGTGGATCTTTGACAGTCTTCCGGATCGTCAGAAACCCGAAAGTCTGATAACCATTCTTACCTTAGGAAGACTGGTTATCGTGTTCCCTAGTAGCTAGGTTGTGAAGGTCAGGTAGGCGGTCGCTCCATGTAAAATACTGGTATTCAGCTGGATTTAGTTACACTGGAAGCCGACTCAAACATATTTGAGAAAAGGCAAGGCAGATGATATTAGCAATATCTATCACGTTCATCTGTGTGTGCAAAAATAGTTTGAAAAGACAATCATATTTGTTGTATACGGTAAGTGCTCTATGCAAATTAAATCATTTACGCAACTTTGAATAAAAATGTGAAAACCTACTAAATAATAAATAAAAGCAATAGATCAATCAAACGTCAGTAATTAACTTTTTAGTTGAAAGATCAGTTTGAATTTAAAATAAAATGAACTTAAGTTGAGTCATTAATTAATTTTCATTTTGTATCGTCCAAAACTAAAAGAGCAGGAGTCACAGAAAATCTATCTTTTGTTTTAGAACTTGTTTTATGTCAATTAATATTTTATGAATTTTTGTTTCGACAGTTTTAAGAATTCCGTTGTAATTGTAACGTTGATAATGTACTTTTATTAATAACAAATGTTTTTACCTATGTAGCAATAAAAAAAAAGGTTTACCCTGTCCCACGAACGGTGATCGGTGGTGGATGTGGTCACAATGCCTTATCTTTGAAATGCTACGGATTTTTTTCAATAAAATATGATGCTTACTAACTTATGCGAGAGCTTAATGCTTGCCAGGAAGGTTTTCCATTTCTTGATAAGGTCTGAATCTTCTTTACATGTATTAAAATACATTTAATAACCTAGTAAAGATGTCAAAACTATACATTGAATATCTTTGAAAAAAGTAATTGCTACTTGGGGTAGAAACAAGTCTGGTATGGGAAATGTAGTTTTTAGGATTAAGTATTATCCGTTTGTCTGAATGTATTATTTAATATTTATTTATTTATATAATATACTTATGCGTGTGTTACGTATGTTTCAGATTATCGCAAAAAACGACAGAACGGATACAGATATAAAATTGAGCACACATATTATAGTTTACTAGCAGCGCTCCGCGGTTTTACCCGCGTAGTTCCCGTTTCCGTGGGAATACGGGGATAAAATATAGCCTATGTCAGCTTCCCAACAGTGAAATAATTTTTCAAATCGGTTCAGTAGTTTCGGAGCCTGTTCAATGCAAACAACCAAACAATCAAATCTTTCCTCTTTAAAATATTAGTATAGATAACCTGGATAAACACATAAGGTACTTTTTCATCTCAGTAGTATATTCCTGTGAAATATTTTCTGACATCCCACGAGCTCAGATGAAATTAAACGTTAACCTAGACAGTACACACGACACCATTAATTAGAACCACCAATTTCTGAGTCATTTGAAACGTATGAGCTTACCACTGAAAGCATCTGTCTGTACATAGGTCGTATACGAGCAAGCCAGCGGCATTAAACAGTGCGAAGTGACATAAACTGCATTGCGGCTTGCGAGTGCATATTTGTGGGGAGAAAGCACCGACACGGCCATTAGAGCACGCGTCATTCGCTGCTCGTGTTTGTGCTCTCATTGAATTACCGTTTACATTCCGTTTAGCGAAATGTAGGTAAGAGTTGGTTTTCTAATGTCGTGTTTGGTGTTCGCTAAGTCTGCAAACTGCATTAAGAATAGAGGTAGCTGTATTTCAGTTGAAAGTTTTGGCAACATTGTATTTGTTTGTTAACTAAACAATAAACATAATTTTATGAAAAGGAGGTGGAAAACTAAATTAGAGTGGAGTGGAGTTCTAATGGAATAAATGTTAACGACAAGCAAGTAGGTTTTAGTTTCATATAGAAACTCTTCTCTTCTCTGTTCTTATTTCAACATCCGCCACAAGCAAAATATTTTTAAACAATGCCATTTTATTTAGATGAATTCGATGTTAAAAATACTTTTACATGTCAAAACAAATGATAATATTTTAAAAAAGAAATAAGGTCTGTTTTTCCTAACTGAATTCACTGAGAAGAAACACGAATTGAAACTAAAACGTCGCATTTTCCTTCAAAGATCTTACCTTCCATATACTCGTAAATCAATGACAAAAGTGAAACACTGTGCTCGTAAATTCGTCTATGGTAAACAGCACGTATTCAGTGATGAATTTCGGAACCAGATCAAAATAATAATTAATAAAATAAATAAAACTAGTCTACCCTGGCTAAACTATTTGTCCTGATAATGTATAATAAATCCCTAATAACTATTAAATACCAACCCAGAAAACATGTTCACCGTCGTATAAAATAATTAGCAGAAGGATATAAATCATGTTATCTCCGTGTGGGCCACGACAGCCAATAAGCGTTTTACGCGAATTACGCCAAGATAAATTGCTTGGACTGACATTAATGCGAAGTTTCTTAGGACGCGCCTAAACGGCCAATTTTTCAGCAATTCTTGCCCAGCAACCGTTAGAGAGTGAAGGGTATTTCACCACTGAACGCAATTAGCACATCTAAACCATGTGCAAGAGCTAGTGTTAATATTCCACAATTAGAAGGACGCTGGAAGGGACAGGTCTTTAAATCCATCATTAGGCATGTCCATTTATATGGCAGTGAAGCGTGACGTAGTACTTGACACAAGGAAGAACTGCGTGTCACTGAGATGAATATGATGCGCTCGTTGTCCGGAATTACGTGGAGAGACCGTGGACTTGACACCCGTAAATTAGCAGACAAAATGCAGGGGTGTCGCTTACGTTGGTACAAGCACGTTTTACGGAAATCGGCAAGCTATTTGGAGAACAATTATCTAGCAATGCCGTCTCCACCGGTCCCCAGAAGTAAGGGAAGATACAAAAAGTGCTGGTTTGCCGTCATAGCGTATGACCTGCGTGTTAGGATTCACCATAAGGGATGCAGAAGACCGTCCGAAGCGGAGGGTTGAAAGTAGGAAAGCGAAACCCGGGCTCTGAAAAGATGCAACTGGGTAAACGCGAATATCATGATGATGATGAATTATTGATGACACTGGACCCTCTCTTGAACGTGGTTTAGATGTGCTGATCGCGTTTAGTTTCAGTTGTGAAATTCACCTTGATACAGCAAGACACTAAGTTTAGTATAGACACTGTATTTAGTATAATTTTACGTTAAAAAACTGCTCACCCAATTGAAATGATTCTTGATTTTGATAATTCATAAGCGACATACGTGACATACGCGTTCCGTGTGGTGTTCCGGACGTAAAAGAATAGCACCATCCCATTTCTTCCCATGGGTGTGGTAGGAGGCGACTAAGGGGCAGCAGCGTTCTCTATGCATTTTACCACCATACTACGATCGCCAACCCGCCTGCCAAGCGTGGCGATTATGGCAAAACCTCCTATTGGGGGAGGCCTATGTCCAGCAGTGGATATCTTTCGGCTGAAATGATGAACCGACATACTACAATTTCGGCAAAAATAGTTCTAATATCCATAAATCCTGTATTATTAACTAATGAAATATTTTGTTTATATTGCTCATTAAGGTATGGGTCTTACTACAGTTTCAATGTGTTGACATCGCAGTAAACTTTAATGTTCGGGTAACGTATTTTGCCAAAAACCGAGCGATTGAAGTTGCCCGTGTAAGCGGACCTTTACGAAAATAAATTACGTACCTAGATACCTGTATCAGTCCGTCGATGAGACGACGTTGTCCGCAATAGGTTTTTTAGGTGCTACAAGACAACTTTGTCACTGTCCGCCCCACGTGACAATTGGAAACAAGGTAAAATATTGGAATACGGTAATGGTAAATTTGAACGTTAGACTCTCTGACGGCTTTTACTAGAATTAGAAAAGGGACTGGCGTTCTAAAACTTGGAATGGTTCAACTTTAGTTCTGTTAAGTTGTAATCTTTTAAATGAGTTTTAATACGAAGAATCACTGTAGTTACTAGGATGGGATTTTCTTTATCATCATCATCATCATCTGCCTAGCCTTTTCCCAACTATTTTTGGGGTCGGCTTCCAGTCTAACCGGATACAGCTGAATACCAGTATTTTACATGAAGCGACTGCCTATCTGACCTCCACAACCCAGTTACTGGGTAATACGATACCCCTTGGTAAGACTGGTTGTCAGACTTTCGGGCTTCTGACGACCCGTAACGACTGTCAAAGATCCACAAATGACAGCCGGGACCAACGGCTTAACGTGCTTTCCGAGGCACGGAGGGGTCTTGGTATGTAAAGATGGTCACCCATCCACGGACCAACCGCGGCAAGCGTAGCTTAACCTGGCCGATCGACCCGTGCAGCTATTGTTATTTAGCCACAAGCCACAATGGGATTATCTTTATCGAAGTGAATATTTTAAATTTGAATTTCTTAATTATTTTATAACGGAAGATAATGTTATAGATTTCCTGGTAATTACTACGCTTTTATTTCCAGCCCGTTGCCCTTTTTTGGACCTACTATAATATTTAAGTCTTCGATTTTTTTTCGACTCCTATTATATATAATATGCAATAACGTTTCCTTATCTTGTCAGCTAAAATAACTTTTGGGGGACTGGAATTCTTCTATTGGAAGCGACAGGGTAGGCTTAAGGACAATATTGTCCAGAACTTTCCTTATTGTAAAGGGCATTGTACTGGAAAAACATACCCAAATACGGATCTGTCATAAGTCTGATACGTCGTCAAAATCATTTTGAGATATTATTTTATATTTTTCTAAGTATGTAACTGCAAGTACCTAGTACAAAAATGTAAATCTATAAACAGTTACAGTTTATTTCTCTCATAAAGGTACATTGTAACATAAATTTATATATATTAAACAGTATCATATTCATTACTATTTTATTCCAAGTGTAGTTTAAATATTCAATTTGGTAAGTAATCTATTCTATATATTAATATATTATATTATATTATTATAATATAAAGCTGAAGAGTTTGTTTCTTTGAACGCGCTAATATCAGGAACTACTGTCCGTTTTGAAAAATTATTTCAGTGTTAGATAGCCCATTTATCGAGGAAGGCTATAGGGTATATAACATCACGTTAGGGCCCTTTTTTTTTTTTTTTTGGGTGGGAAATCATCAAATAACTTCTCCCGCTCTGGGTGGAGCAGGAGGGCGTGTCAGACTTTTACTGACTAAAACCCACCCGTGTTCCTTCAGTAGCCCTTAAGCCAGGGGCTGTGGTGTCTCTTTCGAACAAACCCGCACCCCTGGCAGGCATCGGCCCTTGCGGGCCCCATCATTTTTTGTGCTGACATCTCTTTGAGGCGCGCGTGGAACACAACGCGCCGTCGACTTGGGCTTGGTCCTTACCGGACAGCGAGCTACCCATTACTCGCCGTCCGCAAGCCCATGCCTACGGTAGCCGGAAATCGGCCTGGGATTCCCGACGCCCAGGGCGTCTCCGTATCCTGCGGCGGCTAGGGTCGCGAGGGCGCATATGCTGCCTCTCCCTCACGTGCGCCGCCTCCCTCTTCGCGAGCATCACTGCTTCGCTGAAGGAGGTGACGGCTCCCCATCTCTCACGTTAGGGCCCTTCGGAGCCAGCAAAAAGAAAAAAGTCACCAATACGAAGTACTCGCACGGCCAGGCGATTCGATGCAACGGGGTGGGTCAGAGGAGCAAGAAATTTGACGCAGACGAAGTTGCGGGCAGCTAGTGTATGATCGGTCGGGTGTTTCCACTGCGAAGATCGCCCTGCGGACACGGTGGAGCACACGGTGTCGGTCTGCCCGGCTTGGGTGGAGCACCGCTGTGTCCTCGTGGAGGCGATCGGCGGCGGCGATCTATCGCGTCCGGCCCTGGTCCAGGCCATGGTACGGAGCGAGAGGGCATGGGGAGCCGTCACCTCCTTCAGCGAAGCAGTGATGCTCGCGAAGAGGGAGGCGGCGCACGTGAGGGAGAGGCAGTCTATGCGCCCTCGCGACCCTAGCCGCCGCAGGATACGGAGACGGCCCGGGCGTCGGGAATCCCAGGCCGATTTCCGGCCACCGTAGGCATGAGCTTGCGGACGGCGAGTAATGGGTAGGTCGCTGTCCGGTAAGGACCAAGCCCAAGTCGACGGCGCGTAGTGTAACATTAACGAATGTCAGCACAAAATGTTGGGGCCCACAAGGGCCGATGCCTGCCAAGGGTGCGGGTTTGTTCGAAAGAGATACCACAGCCCCTGGTATACGGGCTACTGAGGGAACACGGGTGGGTTTTAGTCAGTAAAAGTCTGACACGCCCTCCTGCTCCACCCAGAGCGGGAGAAGTTATATGATAATTTCCCAACCAAAAAAATAACGTGTGGCACTCGGAGACTGCCGCGGTAAAGCTATTGCATAGCATTTTTTATCAACTTATGCAATTATAACGAAAATAACCTAACACCCCCCAGTATGGGAGGGGTTCACATCGGCGTCGAGTCGACGATGAAGTACCTGGGACTCGTCCTCGACAGCCGGTGGAACTTCGCGGAGCATTTCCGCCGTTTGGCTCCCAGACTGGAGCGGGCCGGGGCTGCGTTGAAGCGGCTCTTGCCCAATCTAGGGGGGCCAAACGCCTCCTGCCGGAGGCTCTACGCGGGGATCGTGCGGTCCATGGCCCTATACGGGGCGCCGGTGTGGGCGCCTACATTGAGGCGCCAACCAGCTCGCAAGCTGAGGGCGTCCCATAGGGTCATGGCGATCAGGATGATCCGAGGATATCGCACGATCTCCGGCGAGGCGGCGGGCCTCCTTGCCGGATTACCGCCATGGGATCTGGAGGCAAAGGTCCTCGCGCAGATATGGGAGTGGCGCGAGGAGGCCAAACGCCGGGGCGTAACTCCGCTGCCGCGGGAAATCGCGGCACAGCGGACAGAGCTCCGGCGGGATCTCATGGTGACATGGAGAGAGCGATTGTCGCAACCCAGTGCTGGGCACGCCACGATTGCGGCGGTAAGTCCCCTCTTTGAGGAGTGGTTTGAGAGGCGGCATGGCGTCCTCACCTTCCGCCTGACGCAGGTCCTCACCGGACACGGTTGTTTCGGGAGGTTCCTGTTTCGGATAGGGCGGGAGGAAACGCCCGGGTGTTTCCACTGCGAAGATCGCCCTGAGGACACGGTGGAGCACACGGTGGCGGTCTGCCCTGCTTGGGCGGAGCACCGCCGTGTCCTCGTGGAGGCGATCGGCGGCGGCGATCTCTCGCGTCCGGCCCTGGTCCAAGCCATGGTACGGAGCGAGAGGGCATGGGGAGCCGTCACCTCCTTCAGCGAAGCAGTAATGCTCGCGAAGAGGGAGGCGGCGCACGTGAGGGAGAGGCAGCATATGCGCCCTCGCGACCCCAGCCGCCGCAGGATACGGAGACGCCCTGGGCGTCGGGAATCCCAGGCCGATTTCCGGCCACCGTAGGCATGGGCTTGCGGACGGCGAGTAATGGGTAGCTCGCTGTCCGGTAAGGACCAAGCCCAAGTCGACGGCGCGTTGTGTTCCACGCGCGCCTCAAAGAGATGTCAGCACAAAAAGTGATGGGACCCGCAAGGGTCGATGCCTGCCAGGGGTGCGGGTTTGTTCGAAAGAGACACCACAGCCCCTGGCTTAAGGGCTACTGAAGGAACACGGGTGGGTTTTAGTCAGTAAAAGTCTGACACGCCCTCCTGCTCCACCCAGAGCGGGAGAAGTTATTTGATGATTTCCCACCCAAAAAAAAAAAAAAAAAAAAAAAAACACCCCCCAGTATGAAATGGCTAAAATACTGCTAAAACGGTAAGAAAATTTCTTATACTATCCATAAATATACGATGTTGTGTATGAAAATTCAGATAAAGCAGTCAAAATTGCAATTTTAACATGTCATTCCTCCGTTGCTATGCAACAGTCCGACCTGTTGCTAGGTGTTAGGTTAGTTATTTTCGTTACGGAATTTCTGGATTCGGTCTCCACGCTCAAGGCCCGCGATAGAAACTATGCAATAATGCTGGAATAATATCCCTCCTCCCATAAAGTTTAGTAAAAGTTTCCCAACTTTCAAACTGAAATTAAAAGAATTTTTACTAAATCACCAAAAGGATTTTGAAAACGTTCGAGCCGACATATCTGCCATTTAAAACAAATTATTTTATCAAATTTGATAATTTTACCTTTTTTTTTTTTTTTTCAATTTTGCTCATTTTATCAATGTTATCATCATGTTATTATTTTTTATCTATTCCAATGAGAATTTGCGTTATTTCTTATTCGTCAGTAGTTGTTGTCTTTACACTAATTGAAAAAAGAGATCAAAAATGAAATCAGCATGTAAATCTATTTCGTAGTTAAGAAATACAACGCAGTCAAACGTTTTTTGCCAAAGAGCTGGGTAGGTGCTTTCTAAGTTTCTACTTAGATATTTCCTATATAATGTAGGTAATATGCAGTGTATTTAATTAATTTTTCATTAGTCACAAAAAACACATTCACGCACATGTATGCCACAACATTTTATTTTATTTATTTTACTTTCTTATTCTTTCTTTTTATTTCTTTATTAATTTATTACGGACACACACTTCACTATGTCTTTATTTTATTATTCTAGCGTATGGTACTCGTGGGTTGCAGCTGAAAATCAGCGTCAGGTGGTGCATACTGTGTTGCCATCTGACAATATGCTGAGCTGAGGCCCTTTTGGCATTATTATCATTGTTGAGGTCATTGTTTTCTGTTTTTTTTTTATGTTTTCCTTTTAAATAATTTAAGGTTTTTACTACCGATATAATGCCAATAAACGCAATTTTCTTTCTTTCTTTCTTTCAATAGCTTAAAAAAAAAGCTAGTGTATGATAAAATTACAAAATCTCTAATATTTACAAGATATAACAACTGACTCTATAATTTTATTTGATATAATGATCAGTATAATAAACGATTGATATAATTTAATTAACGATTGATATAATTTGAAAGCAACTAATTTTAAATTATGAGCATAACATACATTGAATATAAAATCATTAGGAATATCAAACGATTTTATATTCAATGTATGTTATGCTCAAACAAATTAATTGCAATATTATATTGTTATAAACAATAGGCCTAATGATTTTCGATTAAATAAACGTTATAACCAATAACGCTATACGGGGTTACCTATGTTTCATCGAAAATAAATTGATAAATTATCACTTCCCAGAGAATTTTGCGCATAATGGAACAGAATAGAATATTTTTATTTCAGACAAAGTCCATAGGATTAGTAAAAATTTTGTTTATCCTGTAGTGTAAGTACAAATACAGATTACTATTAAATGATTAAAACTCAGCGTGGAGCTGCGTCCACCTTCGCAATATCAGGGAATCCCAGCGATCTGCGAATACGATATATTAGTAAGTAGATAATTATAATTAAAAGAATAACGTAAATAACTATCAGCATAACTATGTGAAAGTCTATTAACTGCTCTCAAATACAATGTTCTTTTTTATTCTTTTTATTTTTACAATGCTGACATATTCTCGTTATTAATTGACGTTATACATCAATTTTGTTTATGTTCATTTTATTTATGTAGATTGTTTTACATATTGTGAATGAGAGAACGTTGTAGGCCTTACTGACTGTAGATTTGTAGACGATTTTCTATTCTGTATTCGTCTAAGTACCTGGTACTTATTGACAGGCCTGCGCTGTCCTCCCATACATTTTATATCTGTAATTTGAAAATATTGTTAACGCCAATTATTTTTTAAAGAGTAACCGTGGAGTTACTTGCCGGCTCTTCTCCATAGGAAACAACAATTTGGAACCGTGCACCTAGCTTCTGACGTTTCATAAGTGCAGGTTTATATGAAATAAAAATATTTTGATTTTGGTTTTGATTGAAAGTTTCTGATGAGTGAATCAAGTGAATGTAGTTATGAGTGAGAAATTTTTAAATCTACACGAGGTGATGTAAAGTTGTTTCGAAACGGATTTACTTATGAAAATAATAACACAGTGAATGATACCTATTATTGGTACTATGAATACAGGAAAAATAAATTGTTTAAATGGACTGCATCCCAACGAACTACACTTAAATATAAGATTCATAAAGTATTTAAGAGCAATGAAAATCACAATCATGAACCAAATCTTGGGAGAAAAACAACCAGTGATCTTATGGAAAAAATGAGAAGTGAGGTTTTATCTACAACAAAAATATGCAAAATAATAAAACCAATGCTCCTTTGGACGTTGTAGATAATTTGCCTTCACCTTCGGCTCTAAAGCAGAGGATGTATCGATTACGAAAAAAAAAACAAGAAATAACAATAGTTTTTTTTTTTTTGATTTTGAACCAACTGATAAACATTTCAATTAAATTTATCACAAACATCTATCAATGGTGTAAATTTTGGGCACGCCACGATTGCGGCGGTAAGTCTCCTCTTTGAGGAGTGGCTTGAGAGGCGGCATTTCGTCCTCACCTTCCGCCTAACGCAGGTCTTCACCGCAGGCACGGTTGTTTCGGGAGGTTCCTGTTTCAGATTAGGTGGGAGGAAATGCCCGGGTGTCACCATTGTGTGGCTCGCCTGGAGGATACGGTGGAGCATACGGTGGAGGTCTACGGTCTGCGCCCTCACGGCCCTAACCGGCCCTAGCCGCCGCAGGAGACGCCCTGGGCGTCGAGAATCCCAGGCTGATTTCCAGCCACCGTAGGCGTGGGCTTGCGGACGGCGAGTAATGGGTAGTTCGCTGTCCGGTAAGGACCAAGCCCAAGTCGACGGCGCGTTGTGTTCCACGCGCGCCTCAAAGAGATGTCAGCACAAAGTGACGGGGCCCGCAAGGGCCGATGCCTGCCAGGGGTACGGGTTTGTTCGACAGAGATACCGCAGCCCCTAGCATACGGGCTACTGAGGAAACACTTAGTCAGTAGAAGTCTGACACGCCCTCCTGCTCCACCCAGTGCGGGAGAAATTATTTGATGATTGGCACCAAAAAAAAAGGAGCCCTACTTTACGTCTGTCGATTCACGGTCTCCATTCAAGAACACTACGATTACCCCGTCGGTTATCGGTTCTACGCCTGATATGGCTGGCCCATTGCCATCCATCACTTTTGGTAACAGTTCTTTAAGTGCAGCTAAAACACTCGGGATAAACTGTCAGGCTGTATAAACAAATGCGGTTTCATTCCTCAGATCCAGAACCTACTGATTGGAAGAAGACACTAGCTCTTGTAAAACAGGTCTTTTTACCTAGCGCAGGAGTCAGGGCTCCACTTTGTTTGTATCCTATTTTTATGCCAATAAAGAATGTTATTTATTTATTTAACATAAAAGGCCAATAAAAAAAAATATTTAGCTCTTATCCGTAAATAAATTTAGGAATCAATGTGTAGAACTCTTCAGAATTGAATTTGGGGGCATTAGCAGTGGTAAGAGGGCCTAGCCTATGTGAATCGATGATCATAATGGGGTAGTTAGGCGTCTGTCGAAGTAGGTACAGTCACCAAAAGAAATAAGTAACCGGGCTCTTCCTGTATAGTAGAAGTTTAGTAAGAAATCGATAATTTTTTTCGAATTAAATTTAGTTTGATAATTGAACTGTTTGTTTTTTTTATTCTCTTACTTCAACTATATTCGAAGACCCTGCATGGTTACATATTTTTTTTGGTGACCGTACTAGAAAATCGTCTGTGGTACTAAGATGGTATTCTCGATGTATTCTCGCCATTTGTTGCGAACCTTTTTTTTTCCTTTTTAAAATTTTTTGTTACGCAAAGGACCACAGGCTATAAATGGACCAAGCTCTTTATTAAATTATTAAAATCGGTACTGCATTGCTATTCTGTAACCATCTCACCGCGTGATGTGAGCGTGGAGTGAACTGTCATTGTCATTTCACGTAATGCTTGGTCAATCCCTAGCATCAATAGGATAACACTGACAGCTCACTCCACGCTCACTTCACGCGGTGATGTGGTTACAGAATCGACATGCAGTACCTACTCATCTGCCAATAACAATAATCGTAGTGAGAAAAGTGGATGAAACTACAGCCTCTTCTTATTACCTCATTACACGATTAAACGTTACTTGCTATCTGTATGATAAAGGATTTTATCAATGAATTTAAAACCATCTAGGTATTCCTGTTACTAAGATACTTACCCATAACTACATCAATTTCAGATCAAAAGAAAAAAAGAAGCATAATAAACCTGGCAACGAGTATTTGAAGTAAGAAGAAACGACTATAATAATCGAGTTCTCCAAATCTAAAGGCACGACCATACGAAAATGTTTTCAAGACTTCTTATCGCTCGTCAACTCGTTAAGAAAATGTGAGTTTTCCTGGTAGCAATGTGGAAGTCGTTTAAATGCGAGAATGGCGTATATCAGCCCGATATCGCTGTTCCATTTCTTCTATTGGATATAAACAGGAATTATCATCAATACCCTTTGAGACAATACTGAACAACTCTTTATGGGTGGCTCAAATGCTGCGTTCAGAATCCAATTTCTTAGAAAAGGGCGATGTCTTATTTTGTTTATATGGACTTGATAATACGGTGTAATATTTTGCACTGTCACTTATTTTTATATTGCTTTGTACATTAGTAGTAATTTTATTGAATTTGCAGAATTTTTTTCTCAAAATAAAGAATGGATAACTGTTTTATAATAATATGTTCTGTGTTATTAACTTCAAACTTGCGGGTCAAGAATCCAGAAAGGTTATGTTGAATTTTATCAAATATTTTCGAACAGAATTTTGATTTCACCTAAATTTTGATTTCAATATTTACATAGATAACACGTCGTGATTTATTGTGTGCACACATGCATAGAAACCTCAAAACGAGCCAAACTCAGTGAATACGAGCTTTTCGTTAGGACCACTTGTCACGTTTGGCTCGAGTCGCGCAAAACGGGTATATCGAGAAGCCTAGTTCCACCGCAGTCACTGATAATATTTATTTTAGCTCACACAACTTCATGAAATGTTATTTGCCAACTACTCAAACTATCGCAGTCTACTTGTAGATAAAAGTCTAAAAGATAAAAAGGAAGTAGGATTTGGTGACCCTAGAAATATCTTAGTCAATTGATACATTAGGTAACGAAGATGGTGCATTAAAATAGCAGCCATTAGTGGAAATACCTTGATTACTAACAGACTTATGTTTTTTTATAGAAGCATTACCTATTCCTATATTGAATGCGCCAATGCGAGCTGAGAATATAACAACATTTTCTTCGTTAAATAATCATCTCATTATTTGACACTATCTTTAATGGCAATCATGTATTTGGTTTAAATAGGTTTGTATTTTTATCTTATTATTTATGTAGATTCTTTTATGTTTTGTTGATGTGAAAATGTTAAACGCCTTGTAAACTGTAGATTTGTAGACCAATTTCTATTTTATTAACTACCTGGTAATTGTTGACATGCCTACACTGCCCTCAAATATCTAATTAACACTCTTATTTACGAAAGCAGATTATTTTTTAAAGAGGTACTCACTCTTTTATACGTGGAGTTTTGCCGGCTCTTCTCCATAGTTAACGACCATTTGGTACAGTGCACGTAGCTTCTGACATTTAATAAATACCCATGCAGGTTTACGTGAAATAAAATAATTACATTTTGAACGGCTGTCAAATAAAATAAAATACTAAACACTTCGAAGTAGATTTCTCTGATGTCTTATTAAATATTGCTTTGAGGTATCTAATTCTTCTTCTGGCAATATTGATTTGTCTGTTTGAGAAAGATGTGGGTCATCGGAAAATGCGGAGTTGCGTTTGTTAGAGCCGATATATTGAGAATCGTAGTACGGTTCTCAAAACCGGCAGGCGCATTCGTGCGTTGGAAAGTATATTTTGTAAATATTCCACGTCATACCTCTGAGAAATTTTCTTTGATTGAATTTGCGATAGAAGATCTAGATGCTAGGCTCCTTTTTATTTTTTTATCTGGGTATTGAAAGGCCTCGTAGTTATATATTTCTCCTATTTAACCATAAACGTGCTGAGACGCGCCAAAAGATAGTACAGCAAAAATGTCACGTAGAATTTACATAAATACATAAACACGTCTTCTTCCCATGTTGGTACTGAGAAGCTACAGAACGAACCTGCAATGAACCGTACGTACTCCTTTAAGAGGGCGATAAACCAAAACTGCCATTCTTAATTTAGATTTTTCATGAAATTTATAAGACTTAAGTATAAAATAAAAATATTACGAGTCACTACATGATATTTTCAAACTTTTTGTGGAACAGAAACACGATACATTGAAATTTTCTCGATAAAAAATCATTACGAAGTTACCTCTAATTTTCTCGTAGTTTCAATTTGTACATAATTTGCTAATGACTAATGGGATAAAAATTAGATGATTACTTGTATCATCAAGGCGAAAAAATTTGTGGAGGCGTTTTTTGAAATTCGTTTTATTTTATTACGACTACAAGCTATTTGCACTTACGACGCTCTTAGTTCGAGGAAAAAGTCATCTTCCGTCGCATGTTACAGAAACTTCAAGCATATTTTTGTTTCACAAATCAGTTGCCGTCGCTCTATTGAGACGAGAGGACTGCACATGAATTTTTAGCTGCGCTGAGATATAATTTATTTTCGTAAATAATATTTTCGTAATTTATCACATCGTAGAAAATACACTGCGAAATATAAAACATAAAAAAATGAATAAAACCGTTTATAGTTCCAAGACATGGTATTAAGCTAAGATTCTGAATTCGAGATTTGTGCATAGTATATGCAAAGGAAACAGATGATTACATCGAATGAAGAATTTCTTTGAAATATTTTTTCTTTTAGAGTTGCGCCTTCACGAAATAAGTATAACAACCCGTCGAATGCGATTGACTCTTGACCAAGTATGTGTTGTCTGTGTTCTGTATTGGAATAAAATTTGCTTACACAAATCAAAAAGCTGTCTCAAGTTTTGAACCATACCAACGTTCTGTCTCTGTCAACTCAAATCAAATCAAATAATTGTTGGAATTAAAAACAGGTTTACGAATATTTAGTATTCGTTAATAGCTACGATCGTTTAAAAAACTATGTTGCAGCCATTAGCGCTCACCTCCGAGAGGGGGAACTACACACGATTGAGAAAAATAGGATGACCTTAATAAATAGTTAAGCACTAAATATATTTTAGTGCAAACGGACCTCAAATCATTTCACTCAAGTCACTTCATCTGATTATTTTGCATATACATACGAAAAAAGGGTAAAATATTAGTTATAAATAAGCCGGGGAATACAGCGCGAAGGGATTGTGTTTTGTTTTCGTAGAGTTTCATAAGAGGGGTAAGTAAGGGTAGCGGGGGTGAAATTTGTTTTAATTCTTGGTTTAAATGCCGGGCGAAAAGTTTCTGCTGGCGGGAAGGGATTATGTTATGTTTTCGTCGTGTATGAAGAGAGGGGCAGGCAACGAGGCGCGGGTGAAATTTGATTTTTTCCTAGCTTACTACGCAGCCTTAAGTTTTGCGCTCGTCCATCTGGCCATACACGCACGCCGGTTGTAACTACAACGCGCCTGTTTTTAACTGAATGGATTTTCATTTTGACCTCATTATTGGCTTTAACACCCTCGAAAACCATGAAAACTATCTCACTCTCGCTCTTTCTTTTATATGTAATAAAAATTCGCATGGAATAAATAATGGTTTTTTTCTAAATTTTTACTCCAAAAACGATTCCAAAAATTACTGTTAATTTATATCACCCAAATTAAAACACTCAATTAGTACTCTGCTCAGCTAAATAACGCATCATTTCTAAAGAAATGAGGAAAATACTTTCCTTTTCACAAAACTTTTCGTATATAAAACATTGAAGGTTTATATAAGATTACACAGTTTCAATCCCCTGTCGTACAAACTACGTAGTTCTGTGTGCATGACTGCTGCACGTGTAACATTTTGTTTCCCCTTATGGCCATGCCACGTGTAGAGAAGTAAATGAGTAAATGTGTGTGCCATATTTAAAGCCTGATTTACATGACACTATTCAATTCTCTACGACATGCACTTGAAGGAATAATAAAAGATGCAGCGACTAAAATGATAAATTATTTTATTTTTGTAAGGTTTTTGAACACTTTCACGTGTCAATTATATTTAGAAAAAAAAACTAGATGAAGTCACTTTTCACGACGTAAGTCAGAATGTTTCTGCATATTTTTTTTTTCTATGCCGCAGAAAATTAACTTCTGTCTTGTAATTAGGGTTTAATTTTTAAACAGCTGTAAAATGCTACAGTTACCTAGTTTTTTTGTAAGCTTGTTGAACAAAACACTGTCTTGAAACTTAAAAGAAATAAATTTTGACATTACGTGTATGTCATCATCATCATTTCAGCCGAAAGACGTCCACTGCTGGACATAGGCCTCCCCCAAAAGGGGGATTTTGCCATTATCGCCACACTTGGCAGGCGGGTTTGCAATCGCAGTATGGTGGTAAAATGCATAGAGAACGCTGCTACCCATCCTCTAGTAAGTCCCTTAGTCGCCTTCTACGACACCCACGGAAAGAAATGAGAAGGTGCTATTTTTTTACGTTCGGCACCACACGGAACTACATGCGTGTAGCTACGTGTATGTATGTCAAATTATTTAATAGTACGTACATCTTTTTATTCTTGATACTACTTACATATCGTCAATTGTTTGTGTGTTTTGACATTGACATATTCCTTTTGAATGGTCGTGGAAAGTTAATAATTATCTTATGAATTTACATCAACAATAGGGTATTTTCCAATTTATTAAAAACTATTCTAATTTGAAGATTGGGACGAAAAATGTAACAGAAAAATAAGAGTAAATTGATTTATATCCATTTTCTCAATTAAAAACGATTATAACCTAATTCATTTTTCGCGGTTTTGAATTTACCGCCAAAACGCTCCTTACGATGATGTTTTATCTCGTGACGTCAACTTTGTGTAAACTAAAATAGTTAGTAAGTAAATAAAAGAATGTCGAGTTTATAATTAACAACATTTTAATGGATAGAAAGTGATATTACTGGTAGGCTGTGCCTCTGTGCACAAATACTTCTAAAACGGCGCCAAATTAAGTATTACCGTTTACACAAAGTTGACGTCACATGTCACGTGATGATAAGTCATCGTAAGGAGCGTTTTGGCGGTAAATTCAAAACAACGAATAATAAATTCGATTTTAATCGTTTTTAATTGAGAAAATGTGTATTCATAAATATGTTTTTATTTTTCTGTTAAATATATTATCCCAATCTTCAAACTAAAATAGTTTTTATCAAATCTGAAAATACCTTATTATTAGAATTTCCATTTTAAAACCTACATCACATAATTACGGAAGAAAGGCTTATGATTTAGTAGAGTAAGCTTACATGTAACTACGTTCGCATTACATTTTCAGATTTATGTTAACACTTGGCTAGCACAAAAAGATTTCACAATAAATCGCGCTTTTAGTCGTGATTGCTAGGAATGCCTAATGGTGTGAGAATTCCTTTCAACAATGCCTAAGTGGGCAGAATAACCATTAGTATTGCTATTCTGTGGTAAAGCTGTAATATTTTACATTATTATGATAACTGTGTCTAGGGAATACCTACAGGAATATTATAACGCCTAATTTCACACTATACTTTTAAGTATTATTTGAACATGAATTATGGTTATTACGCTTTCAGATTAAATGTGGACGTGTTATCTATTTTAATAAGCACTATTTTATAGGAGCTTATCTTAACGACTATAAGTAAGTTTATCAGTAAATTCGAATCACGCGCAGGTACCTTATGGGTGAACAAAACGCATAATTCAGTCTGGTTCAGTTGTTTGTGTTAGCCAATCCGATGGTCGACTACGTTAGCCAATTAGACGATCATCCGGTATGCCAGATTGGCTGTTGCAGTCAGTTAGCCTCATATGTTTCCTCTCTAGAGAATTAATTGAGGATAACGGTTCAATGTAGTACTTCCAGGCAAATAGAGAGTATGTACCTGCTAATAATTGTATACCAGCAACTCTAAGTAAGTTAGTTATAGAATCGATTGATAGTATCAGAATGTGCAATTGTTGTACTTAAGAAACGTTCCAATTCAAGTTGCAATCTCATCTCAGCGACGATTTACCTTAAATTTTTTACAAGTTTTTGGACACAATGTCAAAATTTAGGGTAAATTACAGGTTATCTTGTCAGTCAAAGCAAACGTTCTTAAAAATACGGGAAATGTCCCCCGGTTTAAAAAGTAAAAATAATCATTTGGATTTCGTATTAAAACATTGTCGGAGGAATTTTTCGATTTATCAATCAGTGTTTTAATTACACTTTTATAATGACTAAAAGCCTCGTTTTATAAGAAAGCTGTAATTCTTCTTTTTTGTATATAATAGCTGTAATAATTATTCTTCGATCTTTAAAATAAACATTTCCTATATCCATCGCATCACCTTATCCATCGCGCATCCATTAGGTGTGAACAAGGTCAAGAGCAAGCTCTTTCAGCAATAAAAGAACAATAATGCGTTCATTTGATAGCCAAATCATTTCGATTTATTTGACACACTTTACCAATTAAAACAAACAGCTATACAAACAATCCGTATAATTATGAAAAGTGAGTAGGTGCGTACTACATAATGTCATTGTCGAACAAAAAGGAAGTGAAAAACAGAATGTAAAGCAAAAACTGACGTAATAGTTCTAATTTGTATTCTGTGCCTGTATAGCACCTTTTTTCCATAACTAAGGAAGTAGAAGCTTAGCTTACTAAGCTGTTACTTTCAAGCTTTTGCGGTTGATGTAGAAAAGTTCTGAGAACGGAAGTTATGAAAAGTTACTTAAGGACAGTGGGATAGTGTTGTACTTTTCGCATGTATTATATTTTCTTTTATTTACTTTTTAGAAGTAGCAGTAGTAATGCACTGGGCCCTCGTGATAGATTACTGCCTACTTGAAACGACGAAGAGTGTTTAACAAATCGGTTGTAAGATAGCTATAATTGAGAACAGCTCTTAAATATATGATAAACTTCTCCTTTAAGAAAAAACATTTGTGCTCAAAGAAAAAATCCAAAAACATAAAGAATTCAGTTAAAGATTTCTCTCTCAAAAATAGAAATTAAAAGAAAGCTGTGAACATTTGCAAGGCACTTAACTCCTAACTTATTCTGTAGCAATCCTGGTTAGCGTTATGGTTCTTTCAATTTTATGAGTTTTCAAGTACCATAACTCAACAAGTTAACTTTACAAACTATTGGTAATCGGAAAGCGATTAATATTCCTTGGATGAGTCTTCTGTCGTTCGAAACTAATTTTGGAACGGATTTATTGCAGTTTGCATTTGTTTCCCCGACCATTCGGCATGTTGTTCAAATTGTAACTTGTCAATGTTACATTTTTCTGATTTATACACTTTGCAATCAGTTATACATGACTGTTTTAATTTTACGTTAACAATATGTTCCTGAGTTTTCATTGCAGGTTTATTTTTGTTAAAATGTTACTTTGGTCTGGAACCGAACGCTTTTAAATATTGTAGTACATAACTGGATATTAATTCAAATTGATGTTTATTATTAAATTTACAGATTTTTGACAGCAGTTCGTGTATTGCGTTTCGTGGAAATATCGTACCATATTTTATAGAAAAAAAAAAAAACAATTGTTTTTAAGATTTCATTTCAATAATTATGATGTTTTTTTATTATAGAAAATATTTAAAGCTCTGGCCACATTTACGCAAATCTCGCGTGGAACACAGGACACGAGTTCACGCTGCATTTTTTTAATGATTAGGGTGTCACGCGTTAATTCGGGCCAGAATTCGTTCTGACGTGAATTATCGCGAAAACTGAAGATTTTTTGTTTAAATTTCGATTTAAACAAAAAATCTTCATTTTTTTTTAAGATTTCATTTCAATAATTATGATGTTTTTTTATTATTGAAAATATTTAAAGCTCTGACCAAATTTACGCAAATCTCGCGTGGAACACAGGACACGAGTTCATGCTGCATTTTTTTTAATGATTAGGGTGTCACGCGTTAATTCGGGCCAGAATTCGTTCTGGCGTGAATTATCGCGAAAACTGAAGATTTTTTGTTTAAATTTCGATTTAAACAAAAAGTCTTCAGTTTTTTGCAATTTGCAGGTGCCTGACATTGACAAGACATTGACAAGAATATTTATATAAATAAAAACAAAAGTCCTGACTGACTGACTGACTGATTGACTGATTGACTCGTCAACGCCCAGCCCAAACTCTTGGACCCTGAAGCTGAAATTTTGCACAGCAGTTCCCTTTACTATGTAGACAAGGAATAAGGAAGGAGTTTTCGAAATTAAACCCTTAAGGGAGTTAAATAGGGGATGAAAGTTTCGCGCGGGCGAAGCCGCTGCCAAAAGCTAGTTATGAATAAATTTTACAATTCTGTTGTGTAGAACCTTATTATTTTATTATTTCGGGGTGTAAATCCTCCGCCTTGGGGTGGGTGGAGGCGCCTGTCAGACGCTTATTGACCCCAGTGTTCCATTCCACACTTGCACTGGGGATCACGGAATCTGATGCAACTTCCGCGATCAAGTACCGGCCTGCCTCTGTCGTTCACCTCAAGTCAGGAAGTGAGGTGTTAAACTCCATGTAGTGTAGAACCTTTTTTTTTTTTTTTTTTTTTGATGACGGGGGGAAATCCTCATGGATGTCCTCTGGGTCTGTCAGACTCTTACTGACTAAAACCACCCCGGTGTTCCGTCTCTCACGTACACCGGGGATCACGGGAACTATTGAGTCTTCCGCGATCCCCGACTAGTGCCGGCCCGCCTATGCGGGCCACCTCGCGATAGGGGGGGAGTGAGGTGTTAAACTCCCCCCCACATCAAAGAGAGGCGCGCGTGGAACACTACGCGCCGCCATCTCGGGTCCTAAGAAGTAGGGGGCGACGGATTCCCCAGTCCGTCGCCCCTGGACCCATTCAGGGGGGCTGGAAGAGGGCGTTGTCCGCCCTCCGCCGACGCCCGGTGCTTCTGCTGCGGATCGGGTTAGCTGAAGCAATCTCCCGCTCCCTCTCCGCAGCCTCCTTCTGCGAGATGACTGTTTCGCAGAAGGACACCACCGCGTCCCAGGACTCCTCGCTGTCGACCATCGAGTCGACAACGGCCGGCAGCGACAGGTCGCTGCCTACTCCTGAGATGAGGGCACGGCGTGGCTCCGTCCAAGCGGCACACTCTGCCAGCGTGTGCCACGCCGTGTCCTCCCGACAGATGTTGTGTAGAACCTGACCTAACCCAGAGACCTACAAATTACAAAATTTCGGGTGACCACTGAAAATCAGCGCTGTGCTGTGGGTCCCATACCACGAAGCCTTCTTATGACGCTCAAGTGTGCAGCTACCGACTATTTATGTTCTCTGTGCCTATTTATAAATATCTGTGTTATTATCATGTTTTATAAATGTGATCTCATCATTTTGCATGCACCTGTTTCTGTGACAAATAAATCTATTTTTCTTTCTTCTTTCTTTCAAAAGACGGAAGAAAATTTTAATTTCGCGGGCTACCGTAGCGCCTTAATGTAAAATTCGGAATTAAAGGGCCAGTATAAAAGCCATGGCAAACAAAGTGTAAATTTAGCCCAGTTCTCTACCTGTAGACCAAGCACACCTCGATGAGGTGGACGCTGAAGTCGAACGTAGAACCTCTCTCCCGCCCGTCGAAGACCCTGATGATCCATTACCTCTCGTCACCCCGGACGAAGTTCACGAGATCATCAAAGGTCTGAAACCCCGAAAGACCCCCGGAGCTGACAGCATCACCAATAGGGTGATCCAGATGCTACCCGCCCACCTGATCATGCTCTTGACCACCATCTTCAATGGAGCCTTGAGCAATAACATCTTCCCCCAAGCCTGGAAGCAAGCCACGGTCATTGGCTTTGCAAAACCAGGCAAACCCAAAACGGAGCCCGCGAGCTACCGGCCCATCAGTTTACTGGACAGCCTCGGAAAAATCTATGAGCGACTTATTTACAAGCGTCTCAGGGACTTCGCCGAGACTAAAGGCCTGATACCCAACGAGCAGTTCGGCTTCCGAACCCAGCACAGTTGCGTACAACAGGTACACCGGATCGTAGAGCATATAGGTGTTGGTCTCCAACACAACTATGCGACCGGTGCAGTATTCTTCGACATAGCGAAAGCCTTCGACAAGGTCTGGCACAACGGCTTGATTTACAAGCTGTACAAACTCGGCGTGCCGGACCGACTCGTACTCATCTTACGAGACTTTCTGTCGAACCGCACCTTTCGCTATCGCATCGAAGGGGCTCTCTCATCCCCCCAAGCGATTCGCGCCGGCGTCCCTCAGGGCACCGTGCTATCCCCTCTCATCTTTACGCTGTTCACCAGCGATATCCCCAAGAGTGGTAAGGCACAGTTGGCTCTGTTCGCAGACGACACGGCCATCTACCACTATGGGCGTAGTTCCAAAGCGATAGCCAAAACCCTCCAGACCGCAGTCAACGTACTCGGTGCATGGTTTAGGAAATGGCGAATCGAACTAAATCCGGACAAGAGCCAGGCGGTTCTCTTTAAGAGACCGCAGCGCCGCCAAGACCCTCCGGCCCATCTCCATATTCGGCAAGCCGATCCCTTGGGAAAAGCAAGCCAAATACCTTGGAGTAATTCTAGATCAGCACCTCTCCTTCTCTGAGCATATCAGGAAGGCGCGCTCACGCGCCGCCTTCGCTCTCGGAAGGTTGCACTCTGTTCTGAACGCACGTAGCAAATTGTCACTCAAGTGCAAATTGCGTATTTACACGGCGTGCATAAGGCCCATCATGACGTATGCATGTGCAGTCTTTGCACACATGCACCCCCGACACATCCATAGGATGCAGACCCTCCAAAACCGTTTCCTCCGCCAAGCCACAGGCTCCCCATGGTACGTTCGGAACGAGATCCTCCATCTCGATCTAAAAATGCCCACTATTGCTCAATTTATGAAACGCAACTCGAAGCGTTTCTTCGATAAAGCCGAGATACATCGCAATCCCTTGATTGTGAAGGCCGCTAGTTATGTCCCCAGTAGAATCAGTAGTATTCGCAGGCCGAAACATGTCCTCTCCGACCCAGATGACCCCATCACTGTTCTCCAAGAAAAGAATAGGGCCACCAGTACAGTACACAAACACAAACGACGACCGTCCTACCGACCTCGCCGCCGAGGTCCTCGCGCCCCGCGAAGACTCCCGAGTAGCGATCAGACCCCCGACCGTCCCTTGCTCGTTGATGCGCCAGCCCGCGCCGCAGCTGAGCCAGTAGCTTTAAATTCCCCGTCTAATAATCATGAAAACAACTTGATCCAGCCTGTCCCTGATAGTACTAGCTGCCCCCCCCCCCCCCCGCCAGCGACTCCCTGAGCCGAGGTTCGTACCCCACAGGGGGTGCCCTCAGTGCACAGTCGTTTTAGGTTTAAGTAGGTTTACGCCCTGGCTGGAGGCTTTTAGATTCCTAAAAACCTTCACAGGAAAGTCCGGTTGAGCAGTCACGGCCTCTCAAGGTCAACTGCGAGATGCCAATACCAAAAAAAAAAAAAAAATGTATATTTACGTAATGAAGTATAAATACCAAGTTACATCAGACGTCCCTTTCATTTGGTTGACAGTTGTAATTAAAACGATCACAACGGAAAATAGATGAACGATAAACACTGCTTAATAGCAACACAATGAGATTCGATTTATTTACAATTTGTAGGTCAACGTGTGCTGTAGTTATTTCATTACTAGTCATTAAACTGTATGCAAATTGTGATAATGCGGTTAAGGTAAGGTCTCATTGTTTCAGAACGTTGGACTAATTCAATCTTGTGACAAAAAGCGTACTTATTGTAGTGTTGTATTGTCTGTGGTGGACCTAACTAGGATGTTTCTGGCGAGTTTTAAATTCTTCAGTGTTTTGTTTCTTTACATTCGGAAACTCGTTTTAGACGATTCTCTTTTGTTTTAAAATTAGAATACATTTCAAAATTGGATACTCTAGTTTAAATTATGTGTCGATTTACACAACAATGAGTTCTACCAACTAATTGAAAATCATTTTGATAGACTAATCCTTTTGGATGCGAACTCTAGACGTTTCTATAGATTCCATTGAGCTCGATAAACAGTCTACAAACTAGTTAAGCTGACAAAATCCTTAATCACTACCACGTTTTCCTAGTTCTCAGAATTCTATTGAGAATATGATAGTTTCTCCACTCAGATGCTCATTAATTTGGCGGTTTCAGAAATAACTTACGTTTACATAGTATAATATACTTGTTTATGGTACCTACCTGTTATCATCATTATTTACAACTGGTTTTTGCCATCGGCTTCGCCCGAGTGGGAGACGTAAATTATCCCTCAGGAACAAACTACCGGGATAAAAAGTATCCTATGTGTTCCATCCAGGCTATAATCTATCTGTGTACCAAATTTCATCCAAAGCAATTTCTTCATTTATTGCGTGAATGAGTAACAAACATTCAAACATCTAAACGTAAAACTTTCACATTTATAATATTAGTAGGACAACATTTAGGAAAATAAAATAATACAAGATATTATTTCACGTCCAATTTTTTGTATTACAGTAAAAATGTCACAATAATACGACACTGCTAAATGTCAACCATTTCAGGTTTACAATAACAAAAAAAAATGTCAAAGGTCTTCAAGGATAGTTCTAGACTTTTCCAAAATATATGTAGGTAGGTAGGTTTCTTATTAGGTTAGGAATGATCCTCTTCTATTAATGCCACTAAGGTTCTCCCATTCATATCTATAGTTTAATTTGGAGATCCCTGCTTCAACCTTTACGACTTGATTAGTAGGTTCCTCAGTGGGTAGTTTATTAATAACTTCAAATGAACTTATGATTTCATATCAGATAATTTTTGATGAAAACGGGGGGAAGGGTAAGTGAGGGTCTAACTTGAAGTAGTAAACAATAGCTTAAAACTATTATTACCTATTGGTGGTAAAAAGGTGGTCAAAATAATGTAAACATTTTTTTTGGAAGATGTAATCTCTGGAAGTAGATCATATATCTAGTAATCCTCACAAAGAGGTCTATGTGCCAAGTGGCAACATACGCTGACTATGCAATCTTTGAAAGTGCACAACAGTTCTTTCAGGAATGGGAAGAATCACGAATTCCGAGTGCCATGTTTTATGGTATTATTGACTTCGCGGATGTATCGCCACGTCAAAATGTGGTCAGAAGGCCATCATTTTGACCACAGAAAACGCATTTTTTTTATTTAGCCTTTGCTGCCCCACTTCTGAGCAAACGCCTCCTTCCACTACTTCCTTCTTTCTCGAGCCCTCCGTCGTCCTCCTTCCAATTTTGAGGAAAGCTATCCAACTCGTTCCACCATCGACTCGCTGTCTCAGGACATGAGTTCTGTACTAAATATTAGGGTCCGCGGTTTATCCGGCATGCGGTAGACATGTCCTGCCCAAGTCTGGCAGCCTTTTGAGTCACGTCAGCTATCTTTGTTTTGGAACGCAGTATTGTGTTTCAAACACGATCTAATAATTTCAACATAATGATGTAACCAACTTTTTGTAACAATATCACGATTTTAAAGGAGTGTCCATGGAGTTTCTTGCTCGTTCTTCTCCATAAGTACCTTCGCTTTGAAATGGGCAACTAGCTTCATCTTTCTAACTCACCGACCTTGACAATTCAAAAGTGCCTGTAATTGGCTTATTTGAAACTAGCTGCGCTCTGCGGTTTCACCCGCGTAGTTTTGGGCTTGCGGACGGCGAGTAATGGGTAGCTCGCTGTCCGGTAAGGACCAAGCCCAAGTCGACGGCGCGTTGTGTTCCACGCGCGCCTCAAAGAGATGTCAGCACAAAAAGTGATGGGACCCGCAAGGGTCGATGCCTGCCAGGGGTGCGGGTTTGTTCGAAAGAGACACCACAGCCCCTGGCTTAAGAGCTACTGAAGGAACACGGGTGGGTTTTAGTCAGTAAAAGTCTGACACGCCCTCCTGCTCCACCCAGAGCGGGAGAAGTTATTTGATGATTTCCCACCCAAAAAAAAAAAAAAAAAAAAAACCCGCGTAGTTTCCGTTCCCGTGGGAATACGGGCATAAAATATAACCTATGTCACCCGGGGATAGTAGCTTCTCAACAGTTAAAGAATTTTTCAAATCGGTTCAGTAGTTTCGGAGCCGATTCAATACAAACAAACAAACAATCAAATCTTTCTTCTTTTACAATATTAGTATAGATAAATGCTTTGAGTTTGAGTTTTGATTTTAAATCAACGTATAGTACTCGTATACTGCGCTCCATTGTTCATTGGCATACCTTCAGTTTGGACTTCTGGATGGTAGTCAGTGATCAACTTTTTGCACCATAGGTTAAGACGGGAAGAATGCACATGTCCATGAGACTCGTTTGATTGCAAGGCTACTCACCCTTGAATAGTTAGTTCATGTACCAGTACCTAGTTCTTCCAGACGTTTTCTGTTCATCTTGTGATGAAGAAAACGTATAAACATATTTTATACATATTTTTGAATAATATTGTGACAAGCTTGCGAGATGAATTCGTGATTCGTGCTTTTGTATTGAGCAGTCACAGATAAAATACACACATTATGCTCTCTAAGGTACTTCCAGTGAGATAAATAAACCACTTAATTTTATTAATTAGGGTACGTCTTATATCCCCAGCTCATTAGAGAAGTTCGTATTTTTCAGGCGTTTCCTAACCGAATTTCCTAGGACCTCGCTTTATGCTCATAAGACACGCGACCAAATTCAGGAAGGCCGCGTCATCTACAGGTTTGTAAACTTCTATTCACTCCTACTTAACTACCATACTTACCAATTTTCATACTACTACCTACCGAATAAAACTCGGTCTTCCTGTCTGTCTTTTTCTGTTTGGACGTGTGTTTGTCTGTCTGTTTATCTGTTTGTTTGTATGTTTATCTGTTTGTTTTTTGTCTCTTTATTTGTCTGTTTGTCTGTCTGTTTGTATGTCTGCCTGTTCGTCTGCCTGTTGGTCTGTATGTTGCACCTCTGTTTGTCTGTCTCTTTATCTGTATGTTACCTTTTCATGCCTTTTTGGCTGAGTGTAATAACAAAAAGACGAATGAGCCAACTTCAATCCCTAAACATAAAGATAAAAAACCTCGCCCAAACGTAGTTAGAAATGGACAGAAGTTTTTACGTGCTATAAAAAAGTCTGTTAATGAGTAAAAACAAAAAGATAGATAGCTGAAACAAACTACATAGTTCTACTGTAGGTACTTCTGACACGTGTTTCTCATTATTACGGTTTTTACTTTATTTCCAGTTAAAACTTTCGCTACTTTTTGTTTCCTATGCAATTGAAATCCATTGCTTTTTACCCGACTGCCAAGGAAGGGTTTTGTTTTTCTTATTTGTTTATTCACAAGGCTACTACAACAGGTAACACTCACATTGTTACACTAGGCTCACCTTATAGGTTTCGACCTGATTTTCACTTAAACGGTAATCGCACAACATGACAAGCAACAAAAATAATTATGATGATGAAAACTAGAATAAAAAGCTACAAATAACACCTACAGGATCTATGCTATATTTTAACAAAGCTTATTTTAATGAATGCTATGGTGCATGCATCATTGCAACTATTAACCAAATAATATTTTAGTTAAATTAATACTCAGTCGCACTGAACTTCTAATTCCAGCAAACAATATCACCGCCTGTTAAAGAAACTTTTCAAAAACCTGTTGAATTTATATTTCAATCTCATCTAGGTATAATGTTACGGCCATATACGTAGCTTTAACGTAATTATCAAGAACCGTGGAGTTATTATTAAGTTTCGTTTATTACTTCACCTTAATGGATGAGATGAGAATACCTTAGCACCTTAAACATGTAGGTGAGGTATGTGGAACGTCTCATTACGATGTTATAGGCGTCTGACGATACTGATTAAGTTTAGTTCTTATTTTGGCTACATAGTTTACTTAGGACAAAATCTATCATAAAAATTCACTGAACTTAAGCGTTCTATGTTGCATTAGAAAAAGCAATCATTTCGAAAATTGTGGTGAGCACAACCATTTTAATTTTTATGACACTTCAAATTAATTATTTAACGAATAATTTATTTCGAAGGTTTCAACGCGTTTTCGGTTCAGTTTTTTTTTTCTAGATCTTCTTTATGTGTGAATAGTTCTTTGCTTTTGTAATATTTGACCCCAGTAGGTAGCCACGTTGATTGTGATAACAGTGGCATTTTTAAGGCCATCAAATTTGTAAGTGAATGGGTACTTAGGATACTCTGCAAGTAAGACATGCTCTGATCAGAAGCCCCGCACTCGCACTGGGTGTTCGATTGGTCAGTAGTTTTGGCTTGCAGAATTCTTGTTAAAATATGTCACTATGAGTAGATGGCCTGTACTTTTTCAATTAAAAAATAAAAATCTTGGGGTATTTACACTAATATGACAAAGAGGATAAATTTGATTATTTGTATTTGATTAAACTCAAACACTACATAACCGATTTAAAAAAAAAAACACTTATTGAAGCTACTCTATTCCGGAATAAAATGAGCAATAAACTTTTTTTTTTTTTTCGCTACCGAGTTCGGTTTACCATTGCTAAGCCCTCAATAAATAAAAAGTCTGTCTGGCAGTCAAACCAGAACACTAATAACTAAGAACTTTAATATTCCGACGACAACATAATATATGTCTACTCAACAATAAACTGGCATTGTTAATGTTTCCATCACCACGTTGTTATTTGGTAATTAACGATGATTAATTTTGTATAGTTTAATTTTTAAAAACACTGTCAGTGTCAAATGTTGCCGGGTTTAAGCCTATTCAATTTGGATTAATTACGGATTGGTATGATTACGGATTAACCGTTTTAATATCCTATTTTAATATTGACTCATGTTTTATAAAACTGGCCTATAATTGTTCAAATTGAGGGCTGTTCTCCGGCAGAGAAGCATCGTTCATTTGATTACTATGGCAAATATATTAAAATCAAAATTTTTTGTTGAAAAATATTCCAATCTTTTGACTTTTTCGTTTTTATAGTACCGTACTACTAGTCAACCAAATAATTGCCCATTTTAAATTCAGAACTAAAACGTTCTGAATTTAAAATGGGCAATTATTTGGTTGCCTTACCTTACATTCACGTTTTCAATTTTATTGCTGTTGCATCCGGTAATTGTTTTGTTTTTAATTTTTTATTTGGTTAGTTGATTGCCAGATGGATATACAGCCCGTCATTTTAAGTTTGGCATCATGGGAAGCTTGAATGGTTTTTGATCTAACAGTAGTTTATAAAAAATATTGTAAAAACGCATTTTCTGGTTTTATTTAGTTTTGTTGAATTTTGCATTTGAACGCTACTTTATTAAATTGTAAGTAGCTAGCGAGCGATATTTCTCTTGACTGTTTGTAATCTAAGTATTCATATATTATACACATTAACCTTCTTGAATTAATTCTCTAGTTAATGGTAAAAACCACATGATCCGTTTCGCAAAATCCGTTGCGAATATTAGAAGAACAACGCGGCCACACAGACAGACACGAAAAGCGAGCTTTGAGTTAAAATATGTATCTATAGATAATGGTTAACGTATTAACATAAATAGGCAGCATTTTTACGTGTTTGGAATGAAAAATCCATTTCACTAACGATTTTACTATCTAGATCCATTTACCTGGTAGGTACCTACAATTTAAAATATTCATTTATTCTCGGATTGAAAACCGTAGCCGCTGATGTGTGTACAGATAAAACAAATTATATCGATGAAACCCGCAATTCAATTAAAACAATATTTAAAAATAAACAGTATTAACGTTTCACAATGAGTGTAAACGCACACAATTCTCTACGGGCAACTAATAAAAACAGAACACGTTTTCGTACTAATTTAACTTGGTCTGACGTTGCTCGACGAAGATATATTATACGATGAGCCAATGACTAGATGTGGTTACGGCTTACTAACGAAGCTGTTGGCTTAATACAAATATATTTAGATCGATAGTTACGTAGTTACGATGGTTGCTTCGTGTAAAATACTAAAATTCAGAATCACACGATAGTTCTTTTGTAACTTGCCTATGATTCAATAATTTTTAAACTGATGTCATAAAAGCGTTTGCAGCACTTGGGTAGACCTCAATCTATCATTATTTATGTTTTTATAAGCCGCACGGATCGATCGATCAGGTTAAGCTGCGCTTGCCGCGGTCTGTCCGTGGATGGGTGGCCATCTTTACATACCAAAACCCCTCTATGCCTTGGAAAGCACGTTAAACTGTTGGTCCCAGCTGTCATTTGTGGATCTTTGGCAGTCGTAACGGGTCGTCAGAAGCCCGAAGGTCTGATGACAGCCAGGACCAACGGCTTAACGTGCTTTCCGAGGCACGGGGGTCTTGGTAAGTTAAGATGGTCACCCATGCACGGACCAACCGCGGCAAGCATAGCTTAACTTGGTCGTCTGCCTATCTGACCTCCACAACCCAGTACCCGGGTTACACGATACTGACTATGCCTATAGTAATAAAAAATAGGGGGTCATATTTATAGACTATTCTTCATTACATTCAACGCCTCCAACCGCATATTTGCATGAAATATGACCTCATAAAACACGTCGTAAATAAATAATGTTGAGCTCATCAATTGTGTGTAACGTCAAATACCTTAAAGGCGTAATATCGTGGTCTCTGGTCTACCATAGTTCAAAACTATGTACAATAAAGCAAACTACAAAGTGTGTACCAATTTGTCTAGAACACGTCAAACCCAAATGGTTTTACTGCAGATTTTAAAGTCCATAAATCTTCTATGATCTATTGTTGTTTTCAAGTGTTTGTTTGTATTGCTGGTTTATACGTGGAGTACCACACATTGACAAACGGCGTAAATCTAATTAAAATAATGCAAATTCTAAAACTAGTTTGTTAAGAATTGTTTTTTACTTAACAACGATTGTTTTTACATACAAACTCTTGGTTCGTGTCTTTACTAAAACTTAATTATTTGTCATCATCGTCATCATCATATTAAATCATTTTTAGGTAACTATTTTTAATTCCGGCAAGCATTTATTTTGTCACAGTTAATAAATAAGTGAAGAGTTATAAATCTATATATATATAAGGAGAAACTGACTGACTGATCAATCAACGCACAGCCGAAACTACTAGGACTAGGAACGTAAAATTTTGTACACGGCTTCCTTTTATACCCTACATTATAAAAGGAAGCCGTGTGCAAAATTTTAACGTGCACTAAGAACGGGTTTTTGGAAATTGGACCTTTAAGGGGGTGAAAAGGGGGGATTTTATTTGTATGAAAAATCTTATTCCTTGAGTTAATAAACTTGAAACTTGGCACAAATACTTATCTAAGTAAATTATAAAGTTGGCCATATATTGTTTTTATAAACTACCCCCTGCAGGGGGATTGGGGGGTGTCAAAGTTTGTATGGAAGAATGTTAACGCGCTGTCTGATTAACTTGAAACTCAGTATTTATACCTTCAACAAAGAATAAAGAATACCGTGTTTCAGGGTTTTTCGAAAATCTACCCCTAAAGGGGTAAAAAAGGGTAGTCCGTAATACAGGAAAAGTTTTTATTCAGTGCGTAAATTGTAACCATGAATTCAGCATATCATTCTGAACCCCTAGCGCAGAATTTTTTCGCCGGAAACACAAATACATTCTACGCTAAGGGTTCTAGGATAATGTGCTGAATTCATGGTAACAATTTGCGCACTGGTTAAAAACTTACCCTGTATAAATGTGAAAGTTTGTGGAGATGAGATCTTTGTTACTCAATCACGCAAAAACGGCTGAACGGATTTGGATGAAATTTGGCACACAGATAGATTATAACATAGATTAACACACAGGATTCTTTTTATCAAGGCAGTACGTTCCCGCGAGATAATTTCTGACTTCCACGCGGGCGCAGCCGCGGGCGGAAGCTAGTCTAACATAAAAATGATAATTTATGGTTTCTTACTGGATTTGATTTTTAAATAAAATTCAGTTGGGGTTCCTGAGATTTCAGTAATTCCAATTACACGTCGTATCTAACATTCTAACCCACCCCTTATGCTCTACAAGACATGTCTATCAATATCAAACAGATTGTAGAAATGTGACAGAACAAATCGACATCTAGAAAAGCCTAGACCCGGAGCAGACACATAGGCGACCTTCTGACAACTTGAAAGATAATGAAGGACATTGTCAAAGACGTCCACTACATACATTAGTGACCTTAGGCGTCATAATTTCAAACCCCAACCTGAAATTAGTAAACAAGCAGACTCTTCACTTACTCGTACTGCAAGCAATGGTTAAGTACTATATCATAGAAGCATTTGCAAAATACAATATTATTAGGAATCGCTTTAATTTTGACAATTCCACAACATTCATTTGGAACCTTCAAAATTAATCAGATTCTGATTAATAGTGTGTTACGCAATATACCTAGGTATTGTTATAGTTTTTGCAGTAAGTTGAATTTTAACTCTACCTACGTATAATTGGTTAAAAGAATGGATGCTAACTCAAATTGGCTTTGGATTGAAGTGCCTTTACTAATTTAGTTTTTACTTGTAATTATTTTTTATATTATTTTGTAAAAAAAATGTACGCCATACGGGTGAAACGTGTAGGTACATAGTGTGTTACGCAATATAGGTGTTGTTATAGTTTTTGCAATCAGTTGAATTTTCACTCCTATACATATAATAGGTTAAAAGAAAACGACGGATGTCAACACCTAAATTGAACTTGGATTTAAGTGCCTTTACTAATTTAGTTTTTATTTGCAATCGTTTTATATTTTATTTTGTAAATTTCATAAATTTGTACGCCATACGGGTGAAACATATCCGTACGAAATATTAATATTGTGACATCCTGCATGCTTAATTTGCACGGATACATATGTTTTGACAAACAAAATTATCTTTATCTTTATCGTTATCTTTACATAAACGAAAGTCCTCCACCGAGGCTAGAAACACAACACACTCGATTTCCTTTCTATTTTTGAAACACAAATGAAAATTAAAACTAACGTTACCGTTTGTTTAACAAAAGAATCACCATTTCAAACACTATTTGAAATTGTTTATCAATACTTGAAACCACACTTCTCACGTACCCGTACTCTAATACTAACTATTTCTATACATAATGTGATCAGAGCCACGATCATATCGTCACGTAAATGTAATTTAACGCACCATAGCTTTTGAGCTATGCCATTTATGTAGTTACAATGTTCCGCAGGATTTAATAATTATACGTAAGAGCACTTTGCATTATTATACGCGTAACTGTAAGATATATGCTAATGCCACAACGCAGGCGCGTATATATGATTAATATGTGAGTTTAATACGATTATTCCCAGTAATTATTGTTTACATAATAACAATTTAAGTAATGTTATCTGCCACGCCTTTCATAAATATTTATGCTAGTTTATTTGTAGCAGCTGTGCTTAGAATTTATTTTAGATTTTGTGTAAGTAGTTATTTTGGTAAATTAATCAGGTTTGTGTTTACTTAATTAGAATAAAAACGTAGAGTTTGTTATATAAATCAAATTATTACTCGACGAATCTTTAACCGTTGGTCGGTTCACCGAGAAGGAAAGAGAAAAAAATTCGAAATTATATAAAACCCTGCCAACGCTATAACTTGTTTCTTCCACAGTTGCTCGGCCACTTGTGTACACAAAATATTTTGTAATGGATCATGTTTGGGTTAATCTCCACTCAACTGCATTATTGTAAATAGTATTAAGAAAAACAACCGCGTTGGCCAGTAAAATAAATCTAGTATTTATATTCCTTTCTTACCACTGTGTTGTGAACTGTGATTTTTTTTTATTTTATTTACTAGCCTGTTCGATTGTAGTAAATAGGTAATAAAAATTTGTAAAATTTAAGTACAAATGACAGCTGTGTCAAGCGGTGACAGATTGAGACAAATCGGGACATGATCGGAACATATTTCAGTCGATCTGGGTGGGGCGTCCACTTGCCAGTCTGAAAATATCTGAAAATACGTATACGTTGATTGTAATCCTAATTTCAGTTTTAGGGACTGTTTTCTGATAGTTTATGTAAACATTATAATCTCATTGGTAGCAGCCCGGAGTCTGGAGATCTGCCGTGGCAAGAGCTCGCCACGTATTACATGGAGCTTAAACATAACTGGCGAAACGTGGTACTCCTCTGCCTATCCCTTCGACGAATTAGGGCGTCAAGTTATGTTATTATAATCTACAGCTTGTAATCTTTGCAAAGAACACTAAGATGTTAAGGCGTCTTCTTTATCACAAGAAAACTTGTTACTTTGTTTAAGATTGCAGAACAGATTTCTTCTCTGTGGTTTCCTATACCGTTAATTATAACGACTGAAGATTTTAAAATGTATTTATTCACTAGCTTTTGCACACGGCTCCGCCCACGTGGATGTCGGTTATCGCGTTCCTGAAGACGATCCGTCAGATCATCAGCGAGTCGGTGCGCAACATGTCGCTGCCGCCCGCGCGGACCGCGCCCGCACCCCCGCGAGCCCCACACTTTACCGCGAAACACTCAAGCACCAGGTAACTTTAATATTCTTCGCTTTTTCGGTCATTGCTCTGGTTTTTTGTCAGTATCAAGGTTGGTGGAGACCTATTTGTAAAAATACAACATTCATACACATTAAGTTATAGGCACAGGTATAATAATTAATTAACAAAGAGTTTATTAGTGAACTTTTTCTAAAATTCTTGGCCTTATTGATAGCTGCGATTGATAACTGAGATTATTTAGCTACAATATGGACTTTATTCGAAAGTCCTATTTGAATATCAGTGACAAGCCTCGCAAGATAATCCAAGCAAGATTGCCCCTCCTAAAGCCAGACGTACCAGCAGATAAAAACTTATTTCTCTATGTATACCACTCCAATCTCTTTACTAACATTTTGTGAAATATCTTACAAACGCATGAGACTAGAAAAATCGGCCTAAGCTTTGGTTC
This sequence comes from Polymixis flavicincta, assembly GCA_949987655.1. Taxonomy (NCBI): domain Eukaryota; kingdom Metazoa; phylum Arthropoda; class Insecta; order Lepidoptera; family Noctuidae; genus Polymixis; species Polymixis flavicincta. Next base: position 12,505,099 of record OX465186.1, on the reverse strand, counting down.
AAAATCAGCACTGCTGGCAGCTTTTGGAACAGGAACAATGCTTATTTCCTTTCATTGACCTGGAATATACCCAGATGCAAAAATCCTATTATAAATGTTTAGTAAATACACTTTACCAATCGAAGGTAGATTGTAAATCATGGAGTAAGTTATTCCATCCTTGCCCGGAGCAAGCTTTCTTAAAACAGTGTTTCATTTATTGTATTTGTGATTCCAATAAACTATTGCGACATGTGAAAGATGGTTATTTGTTTATTACTGCCTGAAAATCTATTACAAGTGAATGCTGTATAACACAGATAAGATAGAATTTTTGCCAGCACCAACCATCGACGTTTATCTTAGGATACAAAAGTAATGTCGTCAAGTCAAGTTCTGAGTTGAGCCGTATGATAACTGATACATGCGTGCACTGAATGGACAGGTCCACTCAACCTGTGTGGTTCTTTCCTCAAAAGACCATTTCAGACACCAATCCACATGGTCTTCACATGATCTGACCAAGATTATGTCTGGACTTTAAAAGAGACTGCGACCTCTGAGTTTGTTTCGGCCTTTCTTCTCAGAGTAGTCAGATAGGAAACGCCGACCTCATCTAGTTTAAAAAAATATGATTGACGTGTAAAAGTGTTTGTACAAACCTACATACAGAAATAAATCATTTATCATTTATCAATGGAAGTACCTATTCTTTAATAGCTTTACATAAGTATATACGTAAAAGTCGCAAAAAGCTTTTTTTTTAATCAACAATATTAATTATTTCAACCAACTAGCACACAACAAAACCTATATCAGCACTGTTCGGCAAAAAGGAACTTCATGAAAATTTATAACACGTAAATCACAGATAATCATGATAGTTTTGTGCCAGCACCGGCCGTCGACGTTTATCTTTGAAAAAAATATGTAATATAGCTACAATAACTTTACATAAGTATCATCATCAGCCTAAAGCAATCCGTTGCTGGACATAGGCATCTCCAATCGCACGCCATTGAGCTTCATTCTTGTACACTCTCATCCAGCTGCCACCAGCCACGTTGCAAGGATTCTCGCTTCATATAGACAGAGGATGTCCTGCGTTATGTTTGTCGATCCACGGCCTCCACTCATAAACACACAAGAAAATATGCAAAAACATCAAAAAGCTTTATTGGAAAAATTCAACATTATCAATTAAACCAACTAACTACCACCAAAAAATCTACATCAGCACTGTCCAGCAAAAAAGAACTTCCTGAAAATTTATAACACGTGAATGTCGGTAAATCACAGATATGATAGATTTTTTGCCAGCACCGGCCATCGATATTTGTCCTAGGAAAAGTTGGAATCGTTCCAGAGTTGAGTGTGGTCTGAGAGACACCGTTGATTTCATGTTTGAATTGTCGCCACAATTTATGTAACGGGTCTCGGGCTTAACGTACAGTATAATTGTGAGTGGAGATATATTATTAATTTTGATGGTTTGATTTACATGCCAACAGCATAATGCTGGATAGGTGCGATCTGTAGGAATAGTTTGGTTAGGTGATTATTGAACGTTGCTGATGTGTAGGTATTCTTTAAACCATTACCACGTTTACATTTTTCGTGTATTTCGTGTGTTCAGTCTTCTGAATGAGGCTTGGTTTAGCTAAGCTCCCCTTATTTAATATCACTCAAAAATCATTTAAGACGAAAAAAGTTACATAACCATAAACGTAAATAAGTATGGGGCTGAACTAAAATAAAAAAAAATATTTATGCAGTGCGACAACAAAAAAAAAACTATACATCCTAGTTCAAAATTGTATATAATAAAGAAAGAAAAATAGGTTTATTTGTCACAGAAACACGTGCATACAAAAAGAAAAGATCCACACAAAAAAATAACATGAAAACAAAACAGATTTACACCTAATTCATGCTTCAATAAAGCTGCAAAGCAAGCAAGCAAAGAAAAACTATCCATAAATGAACGTTAAAATTTATTTTGAAACAGCAGAGAATAGTATGATCGAGCGCCCGTCGTATTGGTCGATGTTTGGCGATGTGCACAATACGCCGCACTTCCCCAAGATGGATGGGTGGTCGCTTGAATTAAACGCTTAATTTATTACGAAAATCAACATATTTCAACATTTTCAACGGTATTTTATTAAAATGGCATGAATATTAATTTGGTAGTTTATTAAGAAATTCATGAAAATGATGGATGGAAATGATTGCATGAACACTTTTACATTGAATAGTGTGTGCAGAAAAAGCTAATGTATAACCATTTTTCCGTAGTAATTTTCAAACTATACCTACCTCATCATCATTTATTTAGCCTTTTCCCAACTATATTGGAGTCAGCTTCCGGTCTAACCTGATGTAGCTTAGTTCCAATATTTTACATGGAGCAACTGCATATCTGACTTTTACAAACCAGTTACTAGGTAGTACGATAACCTTTGGTAAGACTGGTTGACAGACTTTCAGGCTTATGACTCAACAAATGAAATTTTTCAAATGTCAAAATCAAATGCCAAACGCTTCATCAACACATAAGATCATCTGTTAAATAATATTTTCAATTCAGCATATATTTGCAGCTCAATTCGTTCCTGTCTTCCATATTTTTATTTCCGTATATGCTGAAATAAAACTCAGCTGTTTATTTAAAATTTCAAATCGGAAGCGTCAAGTGTTGGTTATTTATTATTAACTTATTCGAGCCGGATGGTTGGCAACTTATCACTGTATGAAGCTTTCACCCTTAAAGTGTAATGTCAAAAAAAAAAAAAAAATGACCTGGTGCTAGCTGACTCCAAGATGGCGTCGATTAGGTCACGTCCCCTTAGGTCCCTTGGGTTAAAACCCCGATTTCTCGCTATTTTACTATGAAACTCATATGAAACTGTAACTTTTTCGGAATTAGTACATCATTTTTTATTCAGTGTATGACCTATGTGAAATTGAGTTTACAATAAAATGAGTAGGTTTCAAGTTAAAAACGAGTGCTGTTATTTGTCTCCCACTTTATCATTCAAGGCCCCAGAAATAAAAGCAAAATACATATTTTAATAATAAACCATTTAATAGTAATCACTATTACACTACAATAACGATTACATAATAAACATATTACCACCAGGCAGCCAAAACATATAAAAAAGGACGTTAATCTTATCTTATCTTCACGCGACACAAGTGGCCACTTATAACTGTTACGTAACTCGACACTCATTAAATTTTTTTTTGCAGTTGTAAGCACGTCGCAGTTTGACAAATGTTTATGTACTTAATCAGTTCAAGACTGTTGCTAACTATAAATAAATACTTGCAAGTGTTCACAATGAAAGGAGTTCGTAAATTAATCCATAAAAAAAGTCTATTGTTTACAAAAACTTAAGAACACGTGACGCTGTATGCGTCACGTGTTCGGGTTTTTTCTTATGAATTGCTTAATCGATTGCAAATGTGAAAACTATTCCAGAAACTACATTAAATTACCTCCTATTTAAGTGTTATAGCAAAGTTTTAATTATTTTTAATAATTATGTATTTTTTTCGAGAATCGGGCGATGACGTAATTCGGCCCTTAGCAACAGGTCGGACTGTTGCATAGCAACGGAGGAATGACATGTTAAAATTGCAATTTTGACTACTTTATCTGAATTTTCATACACAACATCGTATATTTATGGATAGTTTATGAAATTTTCTTACCATTTTAGCAGTATTTTAGCCATTTCATACAAAATACGCACACGAAAAGTCAGCGCAAATATTTTATGATTTTATATGGCGGCCATTTTTTCACCTCGTGGAATTTTTTCCGTAAAATATATGCGTAAATATATTATACTGCTTTTAACTAATACGTAAATAGAAAGTTGATTAACTTTACATACGTATTCATGCTTGAAATATGCACTTTCACTTCAAAAACACTCAGCACAATCGATAAAACGAGTAGCACGGATCCGCGCCATAGCACTCTCAAAGTACTATGTTCTGCGATGAATACCGCGAAAATTTGCACTATGAAGTTGGCATCAATCCAAGAAACATATCTAGCCTTGTCCATCCTGATCATTTTTATACAAGAACGAAAGAGATAGGTTGCTTAGTTTCATAGAGAAACGTAAAAAACCGCTCCCACCGGCTCCCACAGATTACGTGCCGTGCCACGGCACATAGCAATCAACTGCGATTTTTTATCCGCCGTGGACCGGCAAATGGCATTTCGCCGGTTATAAAACTTCTATTTGGAGCACAGCTTTAAAATATGCTTCGATACGGCTTGATATTTATATCAGCATGAGGAAATGTGAACGAAAACATATTTTAACGTAAAATTTGATACACTTTCATTCTCTGGAGGGATAGGCAGCGCTATACCTAGTGGCTTAAAATTTTTGTAACACCAATGACAGTTATACCCACGTAAAATATAATATAGCTTGATATAGCTCTGCATACACAATGGGCCTCATAAAAATGCTTAAAGTCACCCGAAGGGCGATGGAGAGGGCTATGCTTTTTTTTTTGTTTGGTTGGAAATCATCAAATAACTTCTCCCGCTCTGGGTGGAGCAGTAGGGCGTGTCAGACTTTTACTGATTAAAACCCACCCGTGTTCCCTCAGTAGCCTCTATGCCAGGGGCTGCGGTATCTCTTTCGAACAAACCCGCATACACAACAAACCAACATAGCCCGAAGAATTGTCAAACTTAAGTGGCAGTGTGCAGAGCACATTGCTCGCAGAACAGATGGCCGACGGGGCTGAAAAGTTTTGGAGTGGCGACCGCCTATCGGAAGACGTAAAGTTGGAAGGCCTCCCACAGGGTGGTCTGATGACCTTGTGAGGGCCGCAGGAGTCCGCTGGAGCTTGGGGAAGGCCTATGTCCAACAGTGGACGTTTTTCGGCTGAAATGATGATGCTGATGATAGCTCTGCATATCTCTCTAGAGAATGAAGGCGTTGACTTGTCATTCAAGTACGCCCAGTAAACCCAGCCCTGCCCAGCACCCTAATTGCGTTGTTACGCACGATCAATCATTTTGTTTCATTTTGACAGTTAAACAACATTCACTGCGTTATTTACGTTGTTGAGTAGACATATTTCTTCGAACATATGAAGCAATGGATTAGTAATGTTTCAAAATGATTCAAGTATGATTGATCGTGCGTTACGCAATTAGGGTGCTGGACTTTGTTTTTTTACTATTCATCTTCATCATCATTTCAACCGAAAGACGTCCACTGCTGGACATAGGCCTCCACCAAAAGGGGGGATTTTGCCATAATCGCCACGCTTGGCAGGCGGGTTGGCGATCGCAGTATGGTGGTAAAATGCATTGAGAACGCTGCTGCCCATTCTCTAGTAAGTCCCTTAGTCGCCTTCTACGACACACACGGGAAGAAATGGGATGGTGCTATTGTTTTACGTCCGGCACCACACGGAACTTTTTTACTATTATTGTAATGTATTTAGTTTGTGTGATCCCTGTATGAGTCCCAATAAATATTGATTTTTGTTCTGGATTTTATTAAAACTTAGCAATTAGGTACCTTGAATTCAAACCAACATTAACAATTTTCTCACTTGTAGGTTTGCCATAACTTGACCAATAAGTCTTCGTGATATACATTACTGCTTGACTACAATGCACAGGAAGACGCTGACTACATTCTGAATTATAGCCCGACAATTTATATTCCTCACCATGACTTAACTCGTACCAAAGTCACGAAGTTACATTTCAAAGCCATAGTTTCTTTAGGATCCCTGAATAGGTGTGAAAAGGTTTATCTTACCAGTTGACCCAGAAAAAACTTCACTTGAAGAGATGTCTCCTGATTAATGGTTCACGTTTATAACAAAAGGTTGACCGACTGACCGACGAATGGCTGACTTGAGGGTCTCCCTAAGCCTATGAAACGCCGGAGAAATTCTAATTTATCTCACGTATTATCACTGTAATTTATTACCGTCCACGCCTCAAATAATGCTTTTGTGCTTTCTGGTGGACCAATAATTGAGTTGGACCTTTCTGTTTAGTGGCTCTTTTTTACTGACGGTTACGTTTTATCGGCGGATTTGGACGTTCTTTTCTTGACAAAATTACTTGCAATACAAGACATAGGCATATACAAGAAAAAAAAATACCAGTGCGCAAACTGTAACCATGAATTCAGCATATGATTCCAGGTCCCGTCTAGAAGTATGTGCTGAATTTTTGCGCAGAAAGTTTTCTTCGGTTTTCAAAAATACTTCTGCTGTTTCATAGAAAAGCAAATACCTGCGCGGTCAAAATATATGCAACTACCATTTTTTTTTTGTAACTGACGAATAATTTCTAGGTTAGGTCTAAAATAATGTGCTGTGTTCATGGTTACAGTTTACGCACTGGGTGAAACTTCCTCCTTCATTCAACGGTACATCTATCTTCAAAATCTGTTGCTATACGGTTTTTGTTACCAATGTTTACTTGTTAGCTTTAGTGAACATAAGTTTACGAAATCGCATTTTTGATGAGATATGAAAACAATTTTCTGCGGATCAAAAAGGTAACCTCAAGTTAACATGACACAATATTTAACATCTTACATGACTGTGTTTGTCGCTAACTAAACAAAATACATAGGCAAAAAAGCCACAGCTTGTATAAAATATATTGAAACAAATATTGTGAACGAATTTCTTCGTAGCGTCTTGTAAACAAACGCTCTATTTCATATAAAGTAGTTTCTGATTCAATCACCCAAAAAAGGTTAAGAACGAATTGAAAATCAGTAAACGAAAATAAGTTTTCAAAACACGTCTGCAATATTCTCAACCACTGAATAGAATTTTGAGCTAAGGAGTTGGTGCCTCATTGCTTTGTTTTAATTTGCTTTGGTCACTTCTGTTGACCACAATGAATGAAGCAGACAAAACAATGTTGGCCCAAGTAAACCAATATTATTATTTTTTATCGCGGACAAATGCTCATGCATAATGCGCTACCACGAGTCATCCACGAAACCACCGCGGCCGTCCGTTACCGGACCACACCCCGATAGCGAGTGCGGCCAACGCTATACCGACACTCATCTTCCCCTGCGGCTCTACCGCTTCCGTCAACAGACGGTCGCGGAAGGTAAGGAGAGTAACGCACAGATACACCGGCACTCATGTCCTGCCACAGCCTGTAACCCTCAGCCGCGATGCCCTCATATGACATTGCGGCCCGCCACAGATGCGATTTCGCCCAAGCGGTACTGCAACCAACTTTTCGGCCGCTACATCGTCAATACTTTATCAGAAAAAGCCCTGACGAGCGGCCCTTCCTCGAGTTCCTATTCGCTTCACCGAGGATGTCCAAACCACGGCAACTGAGCTCCCCCCAGCTTCGATAATGCGGGAACCCACCGGGGGGAAGTAAACCTATTTGAGCCAACCATTTTGGGTATATTTAGCATAATGAATCTTAGTCGCTGACCGTTCTAGATATTCAATTTATTTCTGAGTGGATAAGGAAACAGAATTAGACCTTTTGGGTAAAAATATCCACGATGGTATTTTAAGCTCAACTTAAACTCTTTAAAATCCTATTTTCTCAAAAAAGTATCATGTGTACCAAATAATATTCCAATCGATTAACGCTAGACATGCGAGCCCCACTTCAGACAAAAACACCAATAAACATAAGGCGTGGAACATAGAAATACTCAGAAAACATAGAGAGATATCTAGCTAGAAACTACAAGGACCAATAAGTTATCCGAGCCTTCCAATTAACTCCTACAGCTTGCGTGGGTCGTTCTCGATATGGATCCTTTCACTCCTAGACCCTAGGTTGCTTTTAAAATATCTAGAAGTATCGCCAGTTCTATTTTTAATAGGAATTCAGGTTGTTGCCTTACCTAAGTCTCCAAGAAGAGCTTATTAATTAATTTGTCTTTTTTTTATTTTTGACTGCAGATTATTAATAACACCGGCGTTGATACAGCGCGGTTAATCTATTTTAGTTATTTTCATACCATTATGTCCGACGGCATTCTGCTGTGGGGCAAAGCCGCAGATATTAAAAATATTTTTGTCCTTCAAAACGAGCTGTTCGAGCAATTTAACTAGGTGCTAGAGTTTTTCTTAGAGATTTTTTTAAATATATTGGTATACTCACCGTGGCATCGCAATTCATCTTGGCCAACATCTTTAAAATAAGGCAAAACACACACTTGTACACTAATAACAGTGATTTTTCATAAAATTAATACTAGAAATACGGACAAACTACGTGCTCCCTTTCACCGGCTTCATGAGGTTCATAACTCATTTATTGGTCTTGTATAACCTTTTTTAACAAGCTTCCCTCTTCTTTGCTAGATTTGAATTTTAATGCGTTTAAAGCTCAAGTAAAATCCAACCTTTGCGCAAAGGCAATACTATTCTATCAACGACTACTTTAACGATAAGAATAGTTGGTTGCTGTGATTAACTCGAAGACAAAGTTTGTGTTCTTTCACCAGAGTTTCCTTGCCTACTGACAGGTTTTATTAACATAATTGTTTGATTTTATTTGACTGTATAAATTCATTTGAATTTACTTAGTGTTGACATTATCTACTCATTGTAATGTTTTTAATTTTTAATAATGAGTTAAATTGCAAGATGTAGCTAGGTCTCTATTACATCGCGATCTATTACATCTAGAAAAATTAAAAAAAAAAAAACATAACCTATCATTGTATGGAATCAAGTTCTTCTAACATAACAGACAGCTGTGCTGATGGGGAAATCTCCCCACTAGAAGTGGCGCAACAATCGTTGCGCCACTTCTTTTTCCCAGCTAAAGCACTAGGAAGTGGTGACGGTCGGGCGTTTTTGGGGGGCTGTCTTTTGTAATTTTTGACGTTCAAAAAGTGCTGACACCAGCCTAGTTTGAATAAATGACTTTTGATTTTGAATACTGATATAGCTAAAACGTAGATAATAATGTTAACATCAGTCTCAGTAAAGCTGAGATAAGTTACATTAAATAAAATCTCAAAAATAAGTGTTAAACCAAGTATCCCTATAGTGAACAACAATTTCACTGTAAACAACTTGATCTATCCAAATTACTTTGTAAAATGTATCAGAGATTTAACATCCAATTTTTACAAAAGCCGCAGGATTATGCAGGAAATAGATTATAAGGGTACCGACCCACTTTGCCCGAACTGTTGATCAAGTATCAAACGTTGGCCGCACCGACCCTAACAATAGACTTAGTTCCAAAGCTTTATTGGTCTAGCCGCCAACAAATTCGCTGACCCTCCCATTTATTGGGGATTTTTTTCGGCTGAGATGGATAGGCTAAGCTCCTAAAAGTCGCTAGGCGTGGAAAGGAAATTCGCGAAGGAAAAGTTAGTGCGATAAAGAATCAATTTCTGTATACGAGCAAGTAAAGTAGATAATATTTATTCGTAAGCTGCTTCTCAAGTATAATCTTAAGGTGTATCAGTAAGCGGAACTTACTACATTGTTCGCATTCTTACCGCCATAACACAATAAACCGAATCATATTCAAAAATACAAAGATCGTAATCGATACTCCGAAAAATATCACCTCCAAAAGTGAAGTCATATCATCACCCATCTTAACAATATGCGCGTTATGACGTACGAAATGCTCAAGAGCTCCCGTAATAACTTCCAAAACCCAAGTTAATACGTATAAGTTCCCCTAATTATTCCCTTCACGCATCGTAATACTTACACCATTAAATTTGTTTGATCACATAAAGACAACGGTATTATAGTGATAATAAGACGCTCGCAGTTACTCGGATTATTTCACGGGCGCTTCCGGTGTCTATAACAATTGAAGCCGTTTCTGTGGGCGTTGGAGGGGTGAAGAAGCGGGCGGTGTTACCGGCTGAAGGGAAAGAGCATTCAAGCCAGTGCCTTGGAATTTGAAACGGCCTGAACACTACGTCAGTTTCTGTGCCGGTATCCATTCAGAGTTCGTTCCACTTGGGATCTGATTTGTTTGAGGTCGTTCGCATGAAGATTATAAGCTAACTTAAGTTAAATTTGGTGTGCCACTATTTACCTATAGAAACATAATTGGAACTTGTGTAATGAAAGCAATTATAATAGGTATTAAAATGTTATACACGTAGGACTTTTTGTTTCTAGATGATTGAAACGTAAGCTTTAATACAAATATTTGTTATTTACAGACGAAATTAAATCATACATAACTCAAACATGTTGTAAAAAGTAACAAACAAATTATTTTCAATGTGTGAAAACAAGTCCAACATTCCATTAGTGTAAGCTAAAATAATTTCCCACAGAAATTCATTTCCACGCTCTAGTCTAAAGTCAACATCGAAGTTAAATTCAGAAATGTCATTGCATTGAATATTGAATTCAATTTTCATAACCAAGTATTAATGACATCAGTAAATAGAACGTAGCTTTCAGCTGAGCGTCTTATTAAACTTAGGTACATATTGTATTGATAATAAAGAAGCCAGCGCAGCGTCTAGCCGGGCGCAGACTGTGAAAGGTATTCTTAAAGACTGCTTGTTTTCCTTCAAACCATTGACGATTTGAAAAGGTTTAAAGTTCATTACGACAATGGTTCGAGTTTTTAGTAGACTTTGGAATTGTAGAACGTCTATTTAACTTAAAATATTTCGCTCTGGGGACATATTTGGGGTTTTAGGAAGGCAAATAAAATGAATAAATGAAATTCTCAGGTACTTTTATGTGAACTCTTTTCGGACAGGCACCTGCGATTGCCGAGCGTGCAATCCTCATGAGTCCAATTCTTAGGGCAAGAGTGTTTTTAAGTTTTTTGTGGTACTTCAACTGCCATTTTTTTGCATTGTGAACAGCAAAATTCTGCTCAATAGACAGCACCTTTTTTGACCTCATTTACAAACTATAGCAGGCATCTCTTCAACTTCTGACACTGTTGATCCTGTAATCATAAGGATAAAAGAAGAAAATAAATGGTTTCCACCACAAAAATTACGCATAAAATTCTTTATTCTGGCAAAACAAACTTCATATAGTGACTGTTTGCTGTTCCTCCAAAACAAGAACTTGACTTTATTCTACCAAAATTCCAGAGGCAAGTATTTGAAAGGTAATTTATATTGCTTTAGGCCAGCTTTTCCCGCGGGGGTAATAGATTATACTTATGATGCTAGTCTTATTATAACGTTACGTGAGTATAAAGTATCTGTTGTACGGAAAAATAAATATTGTTAGCACAAAATGAAATAATAACTCTTCCTAATTACTATCCAACTTACGAATACTTTTTGTTCGTCGGAAAGGCCAGGGGTAATAAGAATTGTACAGGCTGGCAGGGACGTCGACGCGCAAACTGGAACCATGAGTTCAGTTCAGGATTCTAGACATTAGGCTAGAGTACCCTAGAAACGTTTTGTCGGTTATGAAAAAAGATCGGCTGCTTTATATAATAGAAAAGTCTTCAAGATATCTAAAGAGCAGCAAATGTATTTTTTATAACCGACGTACAATTTAAACGCGGGGGAATTCAAAATCATGTACTGAATTTATCAGAGTTGGCAGAAACCTATGAGAGGTGTCGGTCTCTTCATTGAAGCCTTAAAGCCCGGTTATTACATATTTAACTGTCATAAATATTATCCATCTTTTTAATCTGTACAGATAAGGTGAGTTGAATACTATCTTTGAAATATTACAACTACAAACGTTCAGTACTATTAGCCTACCACTTAAACGAACCTCGACGTCACAAAATTTCCAACATTAAGGGCCTGTACATACGTACTACAACCAGACCACATCGCAGTGACAAAATGTGAGCAAGTAGTGGTTACTTGTAAATAGTGTCGGTGCAACTTCTTGCGGTTGTATTGTGCTTGTGTTATTTTCAGACAGACATATATATATTTGTATTTGCGATGTGTCTGGTAGTTGCCAGGTGGCTGCGACATGGCTTTGATGTGGTCGGTATCGCCCACATGGTTTATTTTTGACGTTCCAATGTTCTCCATGTGAATAAAGTATTCATTTTAATACATTTTAGCACCATTCCACGTGTTTTCGTTTCAGTGTGGTTGTGATACTTGCGATGGGGCCCTTAGTAACGTAGCACGTGGGTGAGAAATATAAATTCCGTAAGTAGTACGTAGTGCTTCTCTACTACTTTATTGTCAACTTCCAACATTTAGGGGCATAACAACGCCGAGGTATCTAAGTTTCCATTCGAAGTCATAAGGTAAGTCGTCCAATAGCTACAGAACTGGGAATTTTATGCGTCATTTTATGTTAACGGTCTGTTTTATAACATAACAGGTCGTAATGCTCAGTGAATGCAGGTATAAAAGTCTCCACACAACACATCATCGTCAATACTTCTGAGTTTGGTGGTTGTTCTTTAGTTTAAAAAACTGTTATGTCAATTTTGACATAAATCTCTGCAATTTCATCATTTTTATAACTAAGGGCTGATTTTTTAACAGTCAGATAACCTTTATTTGATGAATAAATATGTCGGATTGACAGCTTTTGTATAGAAAATATGCCAAATTGTCAGATTTATTATTCAGATTTCTATTGAAAAATCATCCCTTAGTAACTCAGGCTGTGATAAAAATGTTTTAGTTTTAACATGAGATTAATGGACAATCTGCTCTGGTGGATATTCACAGATGAATCCGCCCTGGAGTGTAAATGTGATGGTATCCCACAAATATCTTGTCTAGCGTATCCTGTTGTCTGCACGTTACAGGAGTTGATGGACGCTGCTGAATGTGCCAAGCTCGTAGCCAAATTCTGGGCACGGTAAGAAGAAGAATGGAAAATTTTGGTCGATTAGATAAAAATATTTTTGTTGATTAGTTATGTCATGTATGTACAAAAGCCACTTACGATGACCGTCGATTCCGAGAAACCGTTTTTTCATCATTTGTTTAGCCTATTCCCAACTATTTTTAGGATCGGCTTCCTGTCTAACCAGATACATACCCAATTTTTTAAGTGGAGTGACTGCCTTTCTAACCGCTACACTCCAGTAACCGGTCACCAATCCTTGGACCGACCGCAACTAGCGTCTTTAACCTGATCGATTGACTGGGTCGGCTATTATTACCTAGCCTCGACCCTTCCTATAGAATCAGTTTTTTAATTAACATTGTAATAAAGACCATTTATTTTATTATTTTGCCAACAATCTTCATTACAAAAACAAAATGAAACGAAACACAAGTGCGAAGCTTTACCTTTACGATTACCCAGGCTTATTTTCGTTATCATTGAGCAAATGTTGGTTCCACATCCCCTGTAATTTCGTTAAGGGCTGCCTCCTCACGTGCACAGATGTACTTAAGTTGGTACTTTGTGACGGCCGTGCCGGTCACCAGATGCGTAAATGGATGTACACCTACCCTTATTATTATTAGCTTGGCGTATTGTTACTGCTTTGTTTGTATAATTGGTTTATTCTAATTGGAGTTTCGGTTGATTGATTAAGAGCGTAGGTCGAAACTGTGATGTCAAGAGTTTGTATATTCTACTGTTGGGGCTGAGTAAATAAAGCAGATTATTATTTTGCCTTGTGTATTTAATTTCATCACCACTGCTATCAAAACAGTGAAGGAAAACTGAATGTCCTCCACCAAAAATTTCCAAGTCATGACGTAGTGCGGGTTGGTAGATGTCACATCTTGACATCTACCAACCCACACTGGGCTCGGTAGATTACAATCAACTCCCAAGAGAATTGGACTGTGTCCCAGCAATGGGAACATTATAGGCTGATTACGACCGCACGGTTGGCGCAGTTGTTAAGCGATTGACTGCTGCGCTGCGTGTCGCGGGTTCGATTCCCGCACGGATCAAATAATAGGTCTTTACCTATGAAATTGCCGTTTTGTATGAAAAAAATTAAACGATTTTTTTTCATGAATTTTTTATTTGTATTAATCGAAGTAATCACCCATGCAATCAATGCATCTTTGCCATCGCAGTGGCAGTTTATTGATGCCCTTCTTAAAGAAATCAGCTGGACGGGAGGCAACAAATTCTTCAAAGGCATTTTGTACTGCCTCTCGGGTATTAAATTTTTTTCCCGCCAAGAAGTTATCCAAATTCTGGAAAAAGTAGTAGTCTGTAGGCGCAAGGTCTGGTGAGTAGGGCGGATGACGGAGAGCTTCCAACCCCAGTTCTTGCAACTTGGAGACCGTCTGCTGTGCAGTATGAGGTCGCGCGTTGTCGTGCAGGAGCAGCGGAGACGAGCGATTGACCAATGCTGGTTGGAGATGCGCCAGCTTCTCCATCATTGTGTTCAGTTCTTCACAGTACACATCTGCAGTAATGCTCACCCCGTTTGGTAAGAAGCTGTGATGAATCACACCGGCGCTAGACCACCAAACAGTGACCATCACTTTTCTAGGGGTAAGTTTTCGTTTAGGGCATTGTTTAGGTGCTGAACCAGGATCCAACCAACTTGCTGAGCGCTTACGGTTATCAAACAGAATCCATTTTTCATCGCAGGTAACAATGCGGTTCAAAATTCCTTCATTTGTGTGTCTGTTGAGCAGTGCAAGGCACGTCTCGACGCGTACTTCGCGCTGGCGATCATTGAGTTCGTGGGGCACCCATTTGTCAAGCTTTTTTACCTTGCCAATTTGACGCAAATGGACCAATATTGTTTTGACGCTAACGTCGAAAGCTGCTGCTAATTCAGCCGTAGATTGTGTATCATCAGCTTCCACAATCGCCTTTAATTCGTCATTGTCGACCAAAGTCTTCGGACGACCGCGAGGTTCATTTTTCAGGTCGAAATTTCCAGAACGGAAGCGAGCAAACCAATAACAGGTGGTGCGTTGGTTTGTAGTGTTAGCTCCGTAAACGTCGTTGATGTTGCGTGCCGCTTGTGCCGCGTTGCTGCCACGACGGTACTCATATTCCATAATTACTCGAATTTTTAACGTATCCATGATGACGAAAAAGATTGAAATGCGATGAAAATGTAACACTAATCAATAAAGAAATGACTACTTTTAGAAAAAAAAAATCCATGTTTTTAAAATAAAATTAATTTGAAATTAGAATTCTTAGCCAAACAAAAATTATTTTGATTTGAAATGGCCAGTACTGCAGAACGGCAATTTCATAGGTAAAGACCTAATATTTGTATGACCTACAAGTAGTTGTTCTGGGTCTGGCCGTTTGTGTATGTGAGTTTAAATGTTTGTAAACGCATCCACAATACAGGAGAAATTCCTAGTGTGGGGCAAGGTTTTTTTTAAAAAAAATAAAAAATATAATGTTTAGGACACAATACAAGTCGAAGAGGCAGTTAAAAAAGATAGTGGGTGCCAAGCAGCCTACAATGCATGGCTTTATAAATGACAAGATGACAGCTTTCATTGCGGTACTTCTCATACATGCAAATAACTACTTTAAAAAAAAAAATACATAATGTAGGCGTGTCTAAATCAACACGTTAGGAACGCATAAACGCACAGAACGATTGATTTTGGACCATCGATAAGCGATAATGTCCATGCGAGTTTCGCTAAGCCGGAATCGGCGGGAGATTTATGGCGCTTATTTTTTCAAACTTCTCGCTGTGTTTACCCCGCCTTATAGTCATAAACTAGGTTTTTGGATACAATTTTGACTTGATTGTGTTCAAAATCATTCTAAATCGCTCCAAAAAAAACTTATTTGTATGTATCGTGGGAAAGGTACCGTCATTATACTTTTCTCACTTATTTCACGCCTCACCGAGACCACGTCGAGAATTGATTGTCGTCTGCCAAGACATATTTTACATCAATGAATAGAACTCTACAATAGGGACACATTTCTTTTTTTGCTCCGAAATTTTTGCGTTTTTTTTTTATTTATTTTTTACACATAACATAATATCACGCCTGAATTCTTCGAAGGGTTAGGCATACCTATAGTACACTCACAATTCACCCGTTATTAACAGGGAGCGAGTCTATTACATGGATGAGAATAGTATTATTGGATGAGGGGATTTTGTTCTTGTTGCTTGCATTTCCAGAAATCCAGGAAATCCTATTTTGGTCAATCACTGAATCTTTGTTGCTAAAATAAGTTATTATAGACCATAATTATTATTCAGAAGGACAAAAGGCAAAGATTGATCATATTCACGTGGTAAGAAAATAGATCACGATGATCAATGGTATTTACTCTGGCAAGATAGATGGCTCACGCTCACCCAAGGTAATTAGCACCTTCGATTAAGGCCACGAAGCGCCACGTGCATCGTGTGTCCTAAAATTGACTTTTCATTAAACATGATGGTTTGTTCATCCTTTCTCGAGGTATGAAAGACAAAACATCAAATAATTGTCTTCATACGTCATGTCAATACTTGCCAAGGTTAGCCATGGATGGGTGACCATTCATAACATATCGAAACGCCTCCGTACCTCGTAAAGCACATAAAGCCGTTGGTCCTGTTGAGTCCACCAATCTCAACATCGCCACACGCGGCAGGTAAAGAGGGGTGCGGTGACAGCAGCTCGTCAGTCGGCCGACGGCCGAACGCGGGCCCCCGCGCCCCGCGCCATGACAGTCAACTTTTGCACGCCTCCACGCACGGCTGCGCTTGCGTATTTTTACATTCCATTTTAAACCGATCATGTTAACCGTTTTGTAATTCCTTGTTTATCATTATACATGTTATACAGTTCACTCAAGTTTTCATTTTGCTCCACCAAGACCTATTGTTGCGATCGTTGATCCGGCTTCAAGGACCAATGATTGCGATGATAGGTCTTACGAGTAGTCATGAAACCTTGATAGGAAAAAAGATATGAATGTTTGTAGGAAACAAGATATGAATTTAAAAGGCGCAAGCGCAGCCGTGCGTAGAATTTGCTCCGTCGTCGTGCCGCAGGATCCCGCGTTCGGCCGTCGCCGTCGGCCGGCTGACGAGCCACTATCCCCACACCCCTCTTTCACTGCCGCTGGCGTGCGGCGATGTTGAGATGAGTAGACTCAACGGTCCCGACTGTCATTCGATAATCCTTGACAGTCGTTACGTAGTCAGAAGCCCGAAAAAGATAGATAACAGATGAGGATACATCCGGAGTGGTTTATTTGAGTTTTTTTCATAGACTTATGTCATACGGGATTCTTTTTTGTGAACCTGGGCGGACATTAACACAATATATTTTTTATAACCAAGGTTCAAGGGATTCCCTTCGAGCAAAATTCAAGATTTAAATTACCCATTTATTATGCACGTGTTTCTATGACCCAAATTTTCTTAGTTTCTATACATAAAGGATCTTTCAGTGGGTATTAGATAGTGACAGACATTTAGAGACATCGTTTACGAGTACTCTGACTGTCTGATTCCATTAGCCCAGTTTTACAGCTCGTAGGAAAGGAGCTAACACGAGCTATTCCGTTTTGATTCTCACTGGCTCTCTCACATTTATGTTAACGGACAATTACAACTCTCTGGCTCAGTCATAAAATCACGTCTTTAGTTACGTCAGCTTCAGTCTTTGTCTTAATATACGATCAGAGTATCCCTACTATATCCCTATTTCCCTACTAATATTATTAATGCGATGCCTGCCAGGGGTGCGGGTTTGTTCGAAAGAGACACCACAGCCCCTGGCTTAAGGGCTACTGAAGGAACACGGGTGGGTTTTAGTCAGTAAAAGTCTGACACGCCCTCCTGCTCCACCCAGAGCGGGAGAAGTTATTTGATGATTTCCCACCCAAAAAAAAAAAAAACACTGAACCGGTCGTCACGAAATTTGACAGAGATATATATAGCCTGGGATATAGAGAAGGACATGGGCTACTTTTTTACGTGTTAGCCGACTTCCACGCGGGCGGAGCCACGGGCAAAAGCTAATATTTAGCTAATATAACATGCATTGCATTTTTGTAATTTGGTAATTATTTTACTTATATTATTGTCTTGATTCTACAGCTGAGTAAGTGTAGCTGTAATAAGCTTGTTTTCGTTCCTTCTGCGTTTTAGTTTGTTTTTATGTGTGATCAAAAGTAATCTCTGTGTTTTTGTACGAACGTGGCTTTTAATTTGTAGTGTTTATAGGAAAGGAGGGGAGAGGAGTGTGAGTATTATAAAGTGTGGTTGACAGTTTTCCCATTGCTTTTTATACGTAAGGATGTGTACATTTTTCTTCTGCATGATATACCTAGATGTCACAGAACTTACACTCCACAATATTGTGCCAATCTTTAACCAAAACATTTATAAGCCTGATGCATCAACTCAATAAACTTAGCCTATCCCAGTCCACTGCTGGACATAGGCCCTCCCATGTTGCGCTAGCCGCTACATCACCTTGTCTCCACGTTCCGTATCCAGTGTGTCCCAGCCACTTTTTAAAAGTCGTTGGTCGATTTGGCTGGGATGTTACTCATGCAACAAACCGCTTACAATATAAAGTATCAGTAACTTTCAACAAATGAATTAGATTGGGATTATCACACTGTGAGACAGTGTGATAATCCCACTCTGTCTATTTGTGTATCAATAAGATCATAGTGTCAATACCCATATTTGCTTGTCAACGATGTCAATAATATTATGTTTATAGGACAATTTCAAGTATTTCTACGAACGCACTTACATGCTTTGTTTATGTACAAAGTATACGGTGTATAAGGGATCAAAACATTTACAGAAACTCACGCCTTCTTCCCATGGGGGTGGGCAAAAACCTCAGAACGCCTCCTGCAGCAATCCTTAAGGCGCAGACAGCCGACTTATAAGGACTTTTATTGAAGATCACGTCTAAACGGCTTGTTTAAAAAATATGATATGTGAAACTAGACAATTTTCTTCGTCATCTGATTTTTTTATTACATAATGTAATTAATTGGTAAAGTAATGTCTATCGCGGACATAAAAACGATAAACACGCAAAAACTATTGGGTGTATTTACATGAAACTTTCACCATCTAAAAGACAATTTAATCACCCAAAATTTAGTGTACGGTTTTTCTTTGAATTGTGTTTGATAAATCAACATGGGTTGTTTTTCGAAAAACTTGATGCGCGTTGAGGCGGGGTCTCTTGCGGGCGACGGGCGGCAGTGCATCGCTGTAGGTAGATGTCACCTATCGTCGCCTTAAAGTTGCGCTTACACGAACAACTAAAATTGATCCGTCCTGGTCAATTCTCGTCAACAATGACGTCACGACTACATCCAGCAATTTAGGGCAATAGCAACATGAAGCATGAAAAAAAAAATTGTAATGGAATGGATACAAAAGCTAACCTACAATGAAACCGAAACACTTCTGAAACCTTGACACATACGCACCCTCACACACATGTACCCTCAGTCACACCTACTTTCACTCACTCACATATAGGTACACACACACATACTTACACCCACTCATGCACATACTTAATGTAATTTAAGTTAATGTTAATTTATGTAGTTTTAGTATAAGAATTATACGTATTGCTTTTTTTATACCTAACACGTCTTGCTATGGAAGAGCGGACTCTCCTAATACAGGCACTATTTGCCTAAAAGGAGGATCCAATCACAAAAATGTTGTTTATACCCATACTGTTGTTACCAATAAATCATTTTATTTTTGTTATTTTTTTTTAGTTAAGCAACCTGTTGCCAGAGATACGGCCACACAATATCATGGAATATGGAGCAACTTAAAAAAACTAAGCAATTTGCTCCCCCCCGCTGCCTCCGCCACTGGCCGATTCCTCTCGCAAAAACGTGGCGTAGTTATACGTACAACAAATGAGCTAGAGAGAAATATGACCAAAAATTTCCAAACCGATTGGATATTCGGCAACTCATGAAAAAGTAACAATCAGAAGCAATATTCCTGAAACATATCCGCAATTTATTGTTGTTGCTCCAGATTGCTCCACTTAATTGATCCAGATTGATCCATTAGTATTACCGAGCAATAATTGCTCAAAAGATTGCCCGTGTAAGAGCACTTTCACTCCTTAAGTCCTTCTGCTTCGTTTGCGTTCATTCATCTGGTTATGCATGCACGATGTTTATTATTTTCTTCTTCCTATCGTGCCTATGGCAATCTTTATGGACTCGGCCAAGATTTCGATTTATTAAAAACCCTACATTTCTTTCTGATTGTGATTCCTCCCTACATTTCTGTAAATAAAAATGCCTGCAACACCACGTCGCAATCCGCGTAATACGGATCGCGGCATCTACACACGCAGCCTAGAAGCTAAGCTTGCGACACCAAGCGGTCCAGCGTCATTTGCGGACACGACACAGATTGAGGAACAAGTCAGTCAAATCACTAAACTAATGTTAGACAGCTACCACACTGCTTGCCCAGAGACCACCCCGCGTAGCACACCGGGCAAACAACCCTGGTGGGGCGCTGACTTGGAGCGCAAGCGCGGTAAGGTAAGGAAGGCTTTAAATAGAGCCATGAACACTTGTGCGGACGAGGACTGGGATAGCTACTAAGCAGCCAAATCCAGCTACAAAAAATGCATCAGATTTAGGAGTACCGCGGGTTGGCGCAAATTCTGTGGTAACATTGAATCCTGCCAGCAAGCCAACAGGGTATAAGGAAGGTACTGTCGCAACAGAAGACTTCGGGGCCCACTACCCTCCGCAAACCTGATAACACACTCACATCGTCACCTGAAGAAGCTAGACGCGTCCTAATTGAAACTCACTTCCCTGGATGCGTCTTCGAGCAGGTAATCGACTGGCAGGATGTAATCCAAACACCATCTGAGAATGACTGGCGCTACACATGCAGGGTGATTACGCTGGAGAAACTCCAATGGGCCATCCGCAGCTTCCATCCTTTCAAGGCAGCTGGTCCCGATGGAGTGTTCCCCGCCTTATTACAATGGGGAGAAGCCTCTATCGCATTTAGACTAGTGCCTCGTGCCTGGCCTTTAGGTACGTTCCCAAAGGCTGGAGAGAAGTGAAAGTTATATTCATCCCAAAGCCAGGTAAAGGTGACTATTACACTAACGCCAAATCCCACCGACCTATCAGCCTGACCTCTTTTCTTCTGAAAACACTGGAAAGGCTATGTGATAGGGAGCTGAGAGACGGCGCCCTCAAAACCATACCGCTACACGGTAACAGACACGCGTACAGCTCAGGTAAGTCGACCGAATCTGCTCTTCATCAAGTGGTTAGTCAGATAGAAGAAGCAATACACCAAAAAGGTACCTGCCTGGGCACCTTCATAGACAGCGAAGGAGCCTTCGACAAAACCAATTTCTCAAGCATCGGCAGCGCCCTCTCCAGACATGGAGTAGATCAGGTACTAACGGACTGGATCACTAACATGCTTAGCAAACGAGTGGTTCGCTTGGAGGACGAGCAGCAGCTGGCCATGATAGCCAGAGGCTGCGCCCAAGGAGGAGTACTGTCCCCCCTCCTATGGAATCTGGTGATTAATGATCTTATCACCAAACTCAACGCCAACCATTATTTTACAATAGGTTATGCGGACGATCTCGCAATTCTTGTTTCGGGGAAGGTGACGGGAACGATTTGCAACCTCACACAACAAGCACTACGTATCGTAGAGAGATGGTGTAGAGAGTTTGAGCTATCAGTTAACCCCACCAAAACTGAACTAGTCATGTTCACACATAAACGAGCATTAGGCCCCTTCCGCCTACCGAAACTGTTCAACACGGAACTTCAGCTGACCAATGAAGTTAAGTATCTCGGGGTTACTTTGGACAGTAAGCTAAACTGGAGCAGTCATTTAGACACCAAGCTAAACAGGGCCTGCATCACCTTCTGGCAGTGCAGGAAAATGATAGGTAAGAAGTGGGGCCTATCCCCCAAAATTATACTATGGCTGTACACTGCAGTAATCCGCCCCATGATCACCTACGGGGCCGTGGCCTGGTGGCCCCGCACCAAGCTAGTTACAGCCACCAACAAACTACAGCGCATGCAAAGACTAGCCTGCATGGCTACCACGGGCTGCATGAGGACCACTCCAACTGCAGCTATCGAAGCCATGTTGGGGCTACCGCCGCTCCACCTGTTCATACAGCAGGAAGCAACGATGGCGGCGGTGCGTCTGAAGGCAGCACATCTCTGGAGTAAGAGAGACACTCAACACACCGCGCTGCTTAAGGGACTCAACAGTGAGTTTCCCATTACAAAGGCAATAAATGACCGGGTGCCCAAACAATTTGTCTTTGACAAAAAATACAATATCCAACTTCATGAGGATCGACGATGCGAGGGCTTGCGCCCCGCAGAGCTACGGATCTTCACGGATGGATCAAAAACAGGTAGTGGTACAGGTGCTGGAGTTTTCTCGGAGGACCTCAACATACACATAGCCACACCATTGGGGGTCCATAACACAGTGTTCCAGGCCGAATGCATGGGCATCTCCCTTGCCGCGTCTGCTATCACGGCCAGGGAAGTTAAAGACCACTCAATCCGCATACTCTCAGACAGCATGGCTGTTCTGCAAGCGCTGAACAGTCACACGGTTGACTCTGGGCTGATATACGAGTGCCACCAGCGCCTAAACCAGGTAGGTAGCCTCGATTACATTACCATTCAATGGATCAAAGGACACAGCGATTCGCTAGGTAACGATGCAGCCGATGAACTTGCCAGAAGGGGGTCGAGTATGGCACCAGTGGAACCAGAACCCATCGCGCCTCTCCCCTTCGGGTATCTACGCACTCTGGTAAGGAAACGAACCAGGGACCAACATCACAAGATATGGCTGGATCTAGGTGAGTGCAGGCAGGCTAAGGAAGCACTTCCTGCGATCGATGCCCGCCTCACAAAACAGGTTCTCCGTCTAACTAAATCACAGCTGCGTGCAGTTACAGCAGCTGTAACTGGCCATGGGTCATTTAACAAACATCTCTTTGTCTTAGGAGTAACAGACAGTCCGCTGTGCAGGGCCTGCATGGAGGACGACGAGACAGCAGCGCACGTGCTCCTAAACTGCCCGGTGGTCGCCAATTACAGGGCTAAATACTTCGGTAACCCAGGTACCCTACGTGAAATTGTCAGCAACACCAAGGCGTTGCTGGCATTTCTCGAGGAGCTGGGGTGGATCGAATGACAGATTCTCCCACCCGTACGCAAAATACGCGCTTTGACGTGGAGTTGCGGACAACATTATTACATTATTGCCCGTATTACCTATTACCTATTACCTAAATAAAAATGAGACATTTAATAAATAGACCACTTGTGAGTACGCTAAAGTCACTCATACTTTACCACTATTGTTCATAGAAGGTAGGTAGTTTCACTGAAGCACCTCTAATATTTCAATCATTTTGGTTTTCCGGAAACATGCGGTTGAAACATGATCGCGAGCTATCAATAAGCCGCCAATAATTTCAGCGTTAGCCAGAAACCTTCATGTTTGGTATTGTCACTATTATACCAGATTTAACCGATACCGGTCATTCAAGTAACATGAAATAATGGTATAAGAATAGGAAAGGTTTCAATTTACTACATTTATGGATAGTTAGTTAGCTTTTAGAAGTATATAAGGGTCTCCTCTTTACAAATTACAAAAAGGGTCGACAGAAGTCAGAAAATCTGACGACCAGACTTACCAAGAGGTACGAGTATCGTATTACCCAATATCTGGGTTGTGGAGGACAGATAGGCAGTCGCTCCATGTAAAATACTGGTAATCAGCTGCATCTGGTAAGACTAGAAGCCGACCTCATCATAGTTGGGAAAAGGCTACGCAGATGCCGATGATAGGGTTAACTTCCGAGAAATATAATTGTTCAGAAAAGTGTCAACTTCTTGAGCTCCACGAAAACATTAGTACTTATATTATTTAAGGCCATGTTAAATTTAAATAGTTTCGTTATCAGCGATTATAACTATAATTCTTATTGAAGGGATAAACTGCTTTTAAAGATAATTAAGAGGTCTCTTTGATGATTTTTTTTATTCATTAAAGTATGTTTAAATATGTTTTGAATTCCATCACTGTATGCAAAGAAGACTTGAAAATATCAAACTTTTTTTATTTTCAAAATTATTTACGGTTGAAGAGTTACAGTGCTTTAAAAAACCAACTTTTTACCATTTTTAAGAAATCTCCGCCGTAGTGATTATTATTATTCTGGTTGTAAAATGCATTGTCTAATAGGTACGCACGGTTAATAATATTTCTGAAAATATTTGATAGTTTCTGGCACCTACATAACTAAAGGATAATTTTATGTCCAATTCACTGCCTTTTATAAGTGAGTGTAGTGTCAATCATTAAAGCCTTCTAAATATTACAAAAAAAAAAATGTCAGGCAATCGCGGAACAAAAAGTGAAACGGCCGAAAAAACTGAAAAGCAAAAAATAATGAACCTTTTTTGTGACATAAAATTAAAATACATATCAAAAGTCACCGATTTCCGAACTTCCTTACTAAGGATAAACAAAAAAGGTTTCATATTTTTGGCTTTTCAGTTTTTTTTGGCGGTTTAATTTTTTGTTAAAAGTATTATTTCAAACAAAATTGTGGCTATAATCTACTCATTACAACATGCTTAATTTTTGATATTTTTTTGTAAATTTATGTGGGACCAACTTCGGGGTACCTATATTCTTTCCAATATAAAAAGAATGATCAAAATTGGCTTACTCTGAAAAAAGTTATGCGGGGTCATACATAACAAAAATAAAAAAATACGCGTCGACTTGAGAACCTCTTCCGTTTTTTTTGTCGGTAAAAATATATCTGCAGTTTAATAATATAGAGATTATCACATTCTATCATTCATTGCGCCCTTTTAAAAGTATTTTTGTCGAGTGTTTGAGATTGCTTGGTTCCAAAAGGTTGAGATTATGACCCAAATTAAAAAAAAGAACCCTTCATAAAATGCCTGGAGTACCCTCATTTTAATTGAGTCAGTACCCTTATTTAAAAGGTTATTATAACTCAATTGTTACCGTTACTCGCTCATCTTTGAGTACCAATACTTAAGCGTGGGCTTCTTATATGGTCGACCTTTTTATACATAAGAAGCTTTAGCTTATGAGTATTATCACCGAAATATGTTTGCCAGGTAAGTAAATAGATAACAACCACAAATTCGTATCTTCTCACTAAAAAATAAGATTCACAATTAGAAATGAACGTACATTAAGTATGAAGAAGAAGCTAATTGGACACTAAATTAAATTAAGTAGATAATTCCTCTGACCTCTACTTCTATTTCATTAAATGACGCAAAAAAATTATAACAGATAGTTCGTCTAATACTGTCGCTATCCACAATAGAATTCGAGACAAACTCGGCTAAATTTAATCATGAACAGTTACACTATTGTCTAACTTTGACAGAGTAAATCTATTGGTTCAGTTTCTACAGTTAAGCTTTGTGACGTCGTAATGTTTCGCTGACTTGTAATGAGCTAGAAGAGTTGTAGGTTTGATGGCAAAATAATAATTCATGGCTTTATTTTCATTTCTTGATTGTGTAATCCACCATAAGGTGACAGAGAAAACATAGTTTGTATAGCTTTATAATAAATTTAATAACAATACTACACTTTGAAAATTAATACGATTAATTCTAAATACACAAATACGTCTTTACTTCGCAAGTGTTTAAGCGCGAATGCCATATTCCCAAATTGAACAATGCACGTAGGCTTCCGTTTGACAGCTAGTTGCTGTTAACCGGTAAAAGTAAATTTAACAACTAATATTAAATTATAATTTCATTCAGGCACAACTTTACAAAATAAAATGTTAAAACTGCAAGTACATTTAATTAAAATAAACATAATTGAGAACAGGTTATAAGTACTATACCTACAAAGGCGAGGCAACACTGTAGCCTAAGAATTTGTATTGCAGTGAAATTGCCCTTTCTAATCTCGGTCTACCTACGTATGTATATTTTTTCATGGCATCTTAGCGTAGTGAATACTGAAATCGTTTAATTACGCTTTAATAAAAATTCAATTATAGGGAATCCATTACGTTCTAACATAGTTTGGAAATACTGAGTTAAAAGCAACACAAATTAAAATTTAAACATCAACTCATTTTGCACGGAGAAATACGGTACGATTTCCAAAGTTTGTGCAACACGAATTTGGAATAGGAAACGTCTAACTTTTTAAACTGCAATTTAGGCGATTGAGATTTAGTGCATACATTAGCACATAATTTTCTGCTAAATTTATATAATCCAGCACATACGTGGTTTTAAGTAACGGGTATCGTGTCACATAAATGCCTTCTACCCGTTACAATTTTTTTTTTGGGACCCCTTTTTATGAAACCCGTTAGTTCTAAAGATAATGAGTTAGTCCGATTTTTTTTGACGTTCACTATTTCTTTCATAGCTTCTCGAAACTTTGGCTGAAACTGTTCTCTTTCAAACCATTTACTAACACGAACGACAATCTATCAACCTAACAATCATTCAGCTCATGTTTCACAACCTCATGAACAAGATCGAATAACATTCAAGTATTCAATTATGTATCTAAGTGCCTAATATGTTGTGTAAGTAAGTACCTACGTATGTAGTATGTATGTAAGTAGGTACATAAACCCGCTGTTTGTCCATTGTTCTGTTTGCGGACAAACACGGCGGGTTTGCTTGTTTGTACCTTCCCTTGGAATCGAAGCTACAGATTATTATTCGGACAGGATTCAAAAGGGGACTGCTCTACGGGTAATCGATTATGCCTGTTCGGGATGTTACCTGATTCGAGTGCTTGACTTTGATGCGGGAAATCATGATAGTGTTGGCATAAGGGCTATTTTGTGAGTTGCTGTTATGGTCATTACCATTCCCATTTTAACACACATTCACTGCAATCCAGAGTGGGTCCAAAATAATATGTTGGAAGGTTTCTAGCATCAAAGTATTGGGTAACTGCTTCATGTTCTAATTCCAAACCATAATTACTTGCACTTGTAATAAAATATTTTAATTTTAAATTATCTTTACGCACGATAATTGTGTGGGATTACTATTGTTGGCCAAATGTTTACTTTTTTGAAATTTTTTATTAGAATTATATTCTTTTAAAAAAGTAAATCATCTTAGATAGCTTCATTATCTAAGGTCATGTAATTATGTTGAGCTGTTTTGAATTATATAAGTAGATATACAATACTATTAAATAGGTTTTTTTTTTACCAATCCGCATTGGGCCCGTGTGGTGGATTACGGCCGGTTCCCTCACAGAGAGGAGGCCTGTAGCCCAGCATTGGGCATTACTTTTTAAGCTGACTAGCTTTTGCCTGCGGCTGTACCCGCGTGAATGTCGGTTACCGCGTAAAAAAGTAGCCAATGTCCTTTTCCATTTTATCACTGCCAAATTTCATGACGATCGGTTCAGCGGTTTAGGCGTGAAAGTGTGACAGACAGACAGACAGAGTTACTTTCGCATTTATAATATTAGTAGGGATTATGGTTACGTAACTACAATAAATATATAAACTCATTCAATTTTATTTTGATCGCTCGAGAAAGCTAAAAGTGATAATTTTGCGGTCTTTAACTTCCATTTTATTTGAAAAACTCGTACAAAACTTAGACATTTACGAAAACATCTGAAGGGTAAACAAGCTTCGCGTAAATGAGTACTGATGTTTTATTCATGAATACAGATGAAAAACATTGGTTGAGCAAATTTGATCCTACTTCCATAATACATCACGGTCGGCAAATACGAACGGTCAATTCCTTTCGACGGGAGTAATGATAGGAAGATAAATAACTGCAATGGCTACTTTTATTTAGGTCGTGTATCTGTTTTATTTTTCAATGATCATTTATGAGGATATTTATGTCTTATATACAAAGTTTTACAGTTTTCATAACCGTATCTCTTGCGACTGGATCATTTCTTGGCATTTAATATTTAGATAAACTAATGGACCCTCTATTTGGGATCGGGTTGGGACAAAAACTGTCGAAAATCAAATTGCAGATTAGTCTTTTATATTACTGCAATTATCGGAAAATAAAATGCTAGTTCGTCAAAGATGTGGCACCTCTCCACAAGAAGTGGCCCACCTTCCATTCTGCATCGTATGCCTGTCACCTATGTACAGTCACGAGCACTAATAGATATACACATAGCCAAATTCGAAAGGGATTTCTCTTAAATAACAATTGCAACCTTGAAATAACCTAGGTATTTAATTATAGTATAGTCTCCAAAGTATTATTTTTATAATAATATTAAGTTACAATCAGTACAAGATGATAAGAAATCGCTTTTAAACGTTGGAAAGTGTTTACATATTGGTGCTCGTGACTGTATTTGATGATCTTATGACTGCGTCAGTCAGCGGAGTCGATAAATGATCCAATTTTAATAGGCAATGAACTAAAACCCACACATTATTGCTCAATTTCGTCGCACAAAAGTAAACAACGACAAATTGTTGCCAAGTATCCCTTTATGTAGTGAATGGCACTCGATCAAGCCATTCCTCATTTGTCTGGCCACCAACATTCGATACGTCAATTTTGAATTGTGTTTCTTTAGTACTTTTTCATTATTTCCATAAATAATCAGCCTATAACGTTCCTACTGATGGACACAGGCCTTTTTTCGGTGCGAGAGAGTGAAGCAGTGAACCGCAATCCACCACGCGGGCCCAGTGCGGGTTGGTAGATGTCGCATGTCTTCGAATTTTTGTTTGTAGAACATGCCGGTTTCCTCACGATGTTTTCCTTCACCGTTGTGAGAGCAGTGTTTTCTTTTTTTGAGGGTGGGAAATCATGAAATACTTATCCCGCTCTGGGTGGAGCAGGACGGCGTGTCAGACTTTTATTGACTAAAACCCACCCGTGTTCCCATCAGTTGCCCGACAGGGGCAGGGGCCACGGTTTCTCTTTCGAACAACCCGTACCCCTGGCAGGCATCGACCTTTGCGGACCCCACCAGTTGATGCTGACATCTCTTTGAGGCGCACGTGGAACACAACACGCCGTTGCGACGACCCGGGCTTGGTCCTTACCGGACAGCGAGCTACCCATTACTCGCTATCTGCAAGCCCGCCCCTACGGTGGCCGGGAATCAGCCTGGGGTTCCCGACGCCTACGACGGTGACTAGGGCCGTGAGGGCGCATATACTGCCTCTCCCTCACGTGCGCCGCCTCCCTCTTCACGACCACTACTGCTTCGCATAAGGAGGTGACTGCTACCCATGCACTCTCGCTCCATTTCATGGTCTGGAAACGGGCCGGACGCGAGAGATCTTCGCCGCCGATCGCCTTCACAAGAACGCAACGTATGCTCCAACGTGTCCGCAGGGCGATCTGCGTCAGTCGGAAGGTAAGGACGACGTGGCACGTCTCAATCTACTCCTCAAAGAGGATAATTACCGCCGCACTCGAGGTGTGCCCAATGAGAGCAGCTGTGGTGAAATAATTAATTTAAACAAATTAAAGCTCACCCTCACACTAGACTCACCTTTACATTACACGTACCTTTTCACTTATCCACACGCTTAAATTATAGCAGAGATAAAATAGATTACTTACTACTAGTACTTAGTGAGCAGTGGTGGCCAAGTGGTAACGGCTGCGAAGTGAGCAGTGGTGGCCAAGTAGTAACGGCTGCGACTTACGAGTTGTAGGTCGTGAGTTCGAACCCAGACAGGTGCTTTACTTTGTGTAAATTATTTCATCACCACTGCTCTCAAAACGGTGAAGGAAAACATCGTCAGGAAACCGGCATGTCCTAGAACCAAAAATTCGAAGACATGTGACATCTACCAACCCGCACTGGGCCCGCGTGGTGGATTACGGCCCAATCCCTCTCACCGAGAGGAGGCCTGTGTCCCAGCAGTGGGAACATTATAGGCTTATGATGATGATGATGACTTACTACTTCTGTATTGTTATTGTTTTTGTTAAACTTAAACCCAGATTGTAATTTTTATTTTATTTTATTTTATTTTTCTATCTGTGAGCTTTTCATTATCATTGAAACATTAAGTACGCAATTGAAAGCTAGGCTTCACAAATGTGTCTGCCAGGAAGGAACGCTGACACCTGAGATACAGGACGTGTCCTAGTTTGGGTGTCAGGAGTTTCACTTAGCGTGCATGTACTAGGCCTATTAATTATAAGGATATAGTTATTTAAAAATGCATTTGTAAACCCCTTTTTCTCTCCTTATTGTATTAGGCTTATGAAATAAATTTAATTTAAAGCAATCTATCTGGGTTCGAACCTAGAACATGGAACTCGTAAGTCACAGCCGTTCCCACTGCTCATATTGTCACTGTTCATATTTCCATTGAGCTTATTGCTGTACTAGTATTCGAAACTTCACAAAACCCATATTCAACAAGCAACTCAAACAAAATCCATACGGAGTTGGTCAATTTCGACGTACAAAAGTATACAACGACATATTGTCGTCAAGAGTATCCTTTTATGTTGTGTTTCGGGACACCGGCGTAGTGGCACTCGATCAAGCCATTCCTCATTTGTCTGGCCAACATTCGATCCGGCTGGTTTGTGTTTCAGTCTGAATTCCTTCACGCTCGTTGATTGAGCATTATTGCTTCGAATGGTGAGAGTTGTTTTATGAAATTTCTTATTAATTCGCTTAAAAAAGTGTAAGATTGTGGGCTTTTAGAGAAAATAAGAAACTAAATAGTTGGCATATTCATTCAAGATTAAAATAGTTGCATGACAAGTAAAGTTTTATTTTACAACTAGCTGTGCCCGCGACTTCGTTCGCGTGCATGTCGGAAAACAATAATGTGTCGCTTTGACGGTGTAGGTACCACTCCTCCGATCTTCCGATCTATCCTGGTAGGAATCTACCACAGCTTTCGAATGCAGTCCAGAGCCTAGAGACAAAACACATTACTCTTGGCGTTCACGCTAAACGGTACGCCAAAATGTATGGGAATGACATTACCTGCGGAAAGGACACGGTAATGTCATTCCCATATATTCTGGCGTAGAGTTTAGCGTGAACGTTAACAGAAAGGTGTTTTGTCTAGGCCTGCAGGCGTCTTTAGGGGTTATAATGATATTGCGACGAAGTCTCACTCAGATTTTTAACAATAAATATAGATCAAAGCGCCTGGTCGAGGCTCATTTTATAATAAATGTGCACCTGCCGTAGGTACAGTAAAAGCTCTTTATTCGCGAGGTATACGTTCCGTAAAATACCTACCGCGAATACAGAAACCGTGACTATGGAATGGTAATTTATATGGGATTATAGGGGATACGTTCCTAAGTGACAAAAAAAAAAACAATTTAATTGAAGTTTTTGACCATATTGATTAATTGTATGAGCGTGATATGGATGCAAGCGACTCTCCAAGGCGTAAACGATCAAGCATTTCTATGCGTTAAACAGATTTTTTCGCGTCGAAAATCGTTTTTAAGTAAAAAAAAAAATCAAAATTTTGCAATAAATGGAAAGATGAAACAATAGGTAAAACACCCAAAGCGGCTCGTACCAAAGGATGGAATGTCTATTAAGTCGCAGCATTTAAAAAAGTGGGGGAGGCCTATGTCCAGCAGTGGACGTCTTTCAGCTGAAATGATGATGATGATGATATATAAATATACTTTATGGTGATGAGGTTGGTTTCATTATGTTTGTTTACATTCTCAAAAAACTTTTTTCAAAAAAATACCAACCGACTTCCAAAAAACACTACAAAGTGCAAAATAACTTTAATTTCGGAAGTCGGTGACGTTGGATGTGTATTTTAATTATTTGTTACCGCCTTCCGAAATTAAAGTTATTTTGCACTTTGTAGTGTTTTTTGGAAGTCGGTTGTTATTTTTTTGAAAAAAGTTTATATTTTTCACTTTTTTGTTATCTACCTACCATACACCAATTCGAAATTTCATCATCCTTTGGGTCAAAACAATGCATACTTATTTATGTGATAGCAACAGTCGCGGTTGATTTGCTGTAATTTTTTGAAGAGTTCCGTTGTCTGTTTCCGAAACGCATCATCAGATCTATATGCAGGGCCCAATCTAAGCCGGGCAAATGCTCAGAGCGGCAAAAATGAGCGGCGGCAAAATGTATACTTACAAACATACCTACTCTCATGAATTTTTGTATACTTGTTCAGAAGCCGTAGTAGACTAACGTATGTGAATATTATATAGTTAAAAGAATATCACATAATTATGGTCATACCATCTTTGATGGTGTTAGTGCAAAGGGCGGCGAATGTTATTTTTGCCCGGAGCGGCTAAATAGCTAGATCGGGCCCTGTCTATATGAAATTTCAATGGGACCATTTCGGAGTAAACCCCTTTCGAAAAAAAAAAAGAATTTTGCAAATCCGTCTATATACGACGGAGTTATGCCTGAACATACATTAAAAATATAAACATGTCGAATTGATAACCTCTTTCTTTTTGAAGTCGGTTAAAAACACCGACCGCGGCGAAGGCGGCTATTGTAGATGTCAAAGGCCGAACCAATACAGCGGCGATATCATTTGACAATGTACTTTAGGCGAAGTTGTATAAGGTCTATTTCACTTTTTTATAGTCCATCTGACGACGCGTTTACAAAGGATATTGGGTTGGATACCTATTGGAATCCTTTTTGTTATTTGTTAATATGTATGTACCGATGTACCGATTAGACCCGCAAATAAATAAATCTTTAGCCGCGGATATAGGAATTGGGTCGCATTTTTTTAATCCGCGAATAGTGAAAACGCGAATGAAGGAAGCACGAATAAGGAGCTTTTACTGTACTTACTCAATAAATCGACTGCGCGTCTGGTTGAGTGTGCATTGTTCACCGCGGGGGCGGGCGCCTATCTCGGCCCGTACAGGCGCGTGTCTTTTAGCTTTGTTTATCAAACGTTGACCACTGAATAAAACCACAGCAGTGGGAATGCTCTGCACGGACTGCGATAGGCCTCGACAGGTAGCAGTGCAGTAACACCTGACGCCACCTGTCAGTTAACGGCCCGTGGGACCATGGCGTTATCACGATGAAGAAAGATCACGCTGTAAAGGTGGATACTGACCGGCGTCACGGGTCAAAATGCACCTAATATGTTACCAAGCAAGTATTCGTGCAGTCAGTAGTACCTACGGCAAAACATGCGAGCGAGCAACACTGATTTTAGCACACGGCGTAAAGACATGCTCGCTGCGAATGTTACCATTACCTACGGGGCGTAGGTAATGGTAACATTCGCAGCGAGCGAGTAACGTCGGTCATTATCCACATTAAAAGCGCTGTTGAAAAAAAAACCAAATCAGGCAAAAAAAACTATTTAATTGTATAGCACGGGTTTTCTATGAACATAGTAAGTACGATGTTGTTGCTACGTAGTGCCATACCGCGCGCGCCCCCACCTCTCTCCCCGCTGCTGACGCAGGCAGCAGGAAGAGAGAGAGCCCGATCCCGAGGATAATGGACGTTACAGAGCGATCCTCCGCGACTCTCAGTTGCGATGCCTTTTATTGTAAATTGTAATCAAAAATGTTTCAGTGTTTCTTTTGTTCAGCCATACATTTATTTGTAGACCAATAAATAATTATATTTAAAGAAGCGACTTTAAAATTGTCAATATTTTACTATTGTGATTTCTATTGTTCCCGTGTAGGTAATGTATCCTTTGTTGGAGATGCCAAATGGATAAATAAATACATTTTTA
This sequence comes from Polymixis flavicincta, assembly GCA_949987655.1. Lineage (NCBI taxonomy): Eukaryota > Metazoa > Arthropoda > Insecta > Lepidoptera > Noctuidae > Polymixis > Polymixis flavicincta. The sequence continues at coordinate 12,471,458 of OX465186.1, read as the reverse complement.
AACTTGTTTTTAACTAAGAAAATGCTTCTCTGTAAGCGATGTTGCTCGGAAGAGCATCGACATAACTACAGTTGCCCGTGTGAAAACCTATCTATTTACTCAAATCCACCAGTAGTTATGGTCGCAATTTTGGATTTTTTTTCCTGACTTTCACCATCCGACCTCGCTTGAACCCCTCCCCACCTCGAAAACTAACATTACGAAAATTAGCACATAAGTATTTACAACTCTTTACTCCCAAAACTCCCATTATTTGAATCGAGTAATGCTGTAAACACGCATTTAAATTTAACATTATCAAATTTGGCGCGAAATCAAGTTGTTGTCTTTGCATGTTTGCTATTCAAACCTAGATGGCGTTACTGACGCTAGAGATTAAGAATTTCTATGGAGATGTTCCTCTAGCCGCTCTAATTTTGCTACATTATGCTAGATGGCGCTACTAAGACTTTTATCACAATTAAAAATGAGATTTCTTCTTATTTGTATTAATTTGATTGATAAAACTAATAAATATTTATCTAATATTGCATTCTAGGTATATGACTCAGAACACCACGTCAGTTAATATTATCACAACTTTTTATTTGAAATTCTTTTAGCTTTTTTGATTCGTGGGAATCAACCACCAACGGAAAGCGATTTTAGTAATCAGTATCATTACTTTTTGAAATAACACAGACACAGTAAGTAACTTAAATGAGAATGACGTGTTAATATTAAGTATTTGTTAGTACCGTTTCACGCCAATAGATGTCGCTAAGTGTTTCAACATTACGTAAATAAATTCTTCTTGAACACTTTAAATTATTTAGATAGGTTGACCGAAGCTAATATAAACAAAGACTAATATAAACTCTGAGTTATAAACAATATTTGAGTATGAAAGATAACCATATTAGTTTCGTTCTTTTGACGTGATACTTGATCTATTTAACATAGAAACTGAAAAACCGAGCTACAGACAAAAATTTTGATAAGGGTTAAAATGTCATCTGTTGATTATCCCTTACCACCCCAAGCAATTATTTTCGAAATATTTTAAATGTACAGAAAAAGTTCCTTTACAGATTTATTATATGTATAGATATAGATATAGATATAGATTGTCATGAAAATAGAATGAATTGACGTTTAATAATGAGAAAATTCAAAGATCTTTCGCTTCTACCTGTTAATTTAGACTGAGTTCTTTCCTGCGCGTTGATTTTTATAAGTTAATATCAAAATAAATGTAAAAAAAAATAGCATAAGAATAAGAACTTGTGAATACCAACGATCTAGTGCTAGGATGAAAAATATGTTTAATTTTGTTTGTATTTAATAAAATAATCAAGAAAAACTGCCAAAAATGCGCTGTCGCCCGCGTGGGATGAACGCTCTTAAGTGTAAGATGTTTGTTATAAGCGAAAACGCAGTAAATGACAACGTCAGATCTTAATTAAAAGTTGTACAGACTAAAATTCTATTCAGATTTTAATTTAAAGTGTTAAAAGTAATTTTAAATTAACTTGTTTGTCAAACAAAGAAGTTGTTTGTGTTTTAAGTAATGATGTCTTGATATTTCATGCATGAAATTTGTACAACAAAAGGTTTAATAAAATTCATGTGTGTGATTTGCTAGACAAAAATAAATATTAGCTAGCTAGTTATTTTTAGGAGCAGACATTTTTAATTATAAACTGTCGTCATCATTAACCTAGCCTTTTCCAAACGATGGTGGGGTCGGCTTCCAGTCTAACCATACGCAGCTGAATACTAGTATTATACAAAGAGTGACTCGCCTATCTGAATTCCACAACAGTTACTGGGTAACACGATAGCCCTTGGTAAGACTGGTTGTTAAAGTTTCAGGCATCTGACGACACGTAACTACTGTAAAACACAAGACAATGTATAAGTTCTTTCTCCAAAATTAGCGTACCTAGTGACAGGTTATATGGGTTCATATAATTATTTAGTTAAATACTTTTTTTTTCTCTTCTCAATTTTATTGACCAATTGTTTTTTATTTTTATTTTTACTATCTATCTATTATGTCATTCGTTATTGACATGATCTAACAATAATCCAGCATTGCATATGTAAGCTTTAGAGCCCTTTATACCAGGAGACTTTTATTTTTGGTATTAAGCGTTATTGTTTATTATCTTGCGTATGTATGTATAGAATCAAGTCCATCCGACTAAACAGACAGCTGTGCTGCTGGGAAGTTTGTTGCGCCACTTCTTCTTCCCAGCTAAAGCAGTAGGAAGTGTAGAAGGGTGGGCGTTTTTGGGGGACTGTCTTATGTATGTTGACATTCGAAAAGTGCTGATCCTCAGCCTAATTTGAATAAATGACTCCTGATTTTGATTTTGGATCAAAGGCTTTACGTCCTTTCCAAGGCACCGAGCGATCTTGGGTATGTAAAGAGCGTCGCCCATCCACTGACCAACTACGGCAAGCGTAGCTCAACTTGATCGATTGATCCATGTGGCTTTTATAACTTAGTCACAACAACCTTTATTTATTAACTGCAAACAAAAAACTAAACAAGTTTAAAAAAAACCGCTGGAATTAATTAGTACAAAGTTTACAGCGAAACGATGAGACCACTGAAAATTATTTTACCACTCCACCAAGAAAAATATTAACGCGAAACTTTTAAGTGGTACGCTACATATTCTAACAAAGTTACCCATAATACCCCACTGTCGAGAGGGAGATAGTTTTGGGGTAATTCAATTAGCCATTATGTGGGCCTCGGAGGGAATCGAACAAGTTTGTTGTGGCCTCTGTTCATGTGAAGAATAATTAGTTTGGATCACGCAAACAACTTGCTAGGTACTTCTCAAAAAATGTACATTTGTAAACTAAAGACATCTTGCCATTTGGCGTTTAAAGTAAATGTTTACATTAGGTGTGTTGATAAAATGAAGACGTAGTAAATTGATGTGCGGTGAAAGTACCAGCAGTGGGACCACACTTGCTAGAAATAAAACAAAAAACGATGTTAAAGAAAACAAAATAATGCATGTCACTGATTCGAAAAAAAAAAGGAAATTTTGGTTACAAATATGGCTTCAAAAAATCCTCACGTTTCAACGCTAAAAGAAAAACTTGCGCTCCAAAAAAAAAAAAAACAAGTAAGGTACTATTTTCGATTAGGATTATTCTTGTTGGCAACAGAAAAGTACCCTGCACAAATTACTCGGTAAACACTGATTACCTTTTAGACAACTACAGTAAATAGGCCGTTTTAATTAAAATAATTATAAATGCAAAGGTAACTCTGTCGGTCTGTAACGCTTTCACGCCTAAACCGCTTTACCGATTGTCATGAAATTTGGCAGAAATATACCCTGAGATATGGCGAAGGACATAGGCCTTTTTACGTGATAACCGACATCCACGCGGACGGAGCCGCGGGCAACAGCTAGTTTACTTATAAAATACAAAATATTATTCACCTCACATGAGGTACTTATATACATAATCACTTTAACATCACGCCAACAAACCTACACACAAAATTATCTTCCAACTTCCACGAGCGAGCGTGATTACAATTCTATTTATAAAACGTGACAGTGGTAATTTTGAACATGATGTATTACTTACGTCAAGTAACAATTCTCAGTAAGCCCCTTTAAATGTGTAAGAGTGTGATACAAATAACTCTGAATTTATCAACCAGAGCAAATCCTTCCCACTTGCGCATCTTTAAAAGAATATCTCGAATTTTGCGTTGCAAAGGGACTGTAATTTGCCAAATTGAGACGTGTCTCTTCACGATTCAGAGAATCACAACCTGTTTCTGGGATATTACAGCGTATGAAAATTAGCCGCATTACAAGTCTCGGGTCCATTTCGGGCATTTTTGTTAACAAGGGAATCGTCACTTTTCGTTGACTTTTCCGCGTTTTGTTTTTGAAAATTGTAACGTTAAAGATTTTTTTTTTTTTTGAAATCATGAGAAAAAATTGAACTTTCAAGTTGTCTGTTATAACAAATATTAATTGTATTGTATTAACAATAATTATACAAAAATACAAAAACAAAAGGACACATAGGCGTCGAAGTATTCATCCGCAATGCTGTCATCAGGAAACTTTCCCAGAAGACTGGTATTGCCACGTTGAATAGCAATGCTAATTCTTTGGTCACAGAAATACCAAGCTCTCTGGTCACGTGAAGTGTCGACCAGCCGGCGAGAAATTTCCTTGAAATTCTATTTTTTTAAGTTTTTCATTAAATTCTATTTGTGAATTGAAGTTCTATGGAAAATGTAACAGCAGTTTTATGGATATCTTATCGAATGACTACAATCAGTTTGTTCTATTTCATCAATAAACACATTTATTTTATGTGTTCAATAAAAAAACTTATATTAACCCTGTATTATGGAACTGAAGCTATTGCAAGGAATAGTGCTTTATTTAAATTTTACTGTCGGATGCGTCGCTCCTTTTATTGTTTCCTGTCCGTAACTGTCGCCTAGTGTGAAATTTCGAGCTTACGTATTCTCTTATTACGTTTCCCAAATGTTTCATAATATGGAACTGCAGCTCATATTAAAGTAGAACAATATTAGAATGTCCTAGAATTGAAAATATATTTTACACTAAATTAAGAATTTGCCTAAAAGGTACCTGGGCTAGCCATAACAACTACACGGTTCGATCGATACGGTTAACCTATGCTTCACAGTTGGTCCTTGAATGGATGATCATCTTTACATACCAATACGTGCCGCGGACGGTCCCGGTTGTCCTTCCTGGATCTTTGACAGTTGTTACGGGTGGGTCATCAGAAGTTCGAAATTCTTACAACCAGTCTTACTCAATAACTGGGTTGTGGTGGTCAGATAGGCAGTCGCTTCATGTAAAATACTGGTAACACAGTTGGGAAAAGGTTAGACGAATGATTATAACTAATGGGAAAGCCATTATTTCTAAAAATAACCGTTTTTTAAGCTCCCTTTTTAAAATCACAAAGTGTCGGTAATGCCACAGTTAACTAATCCAATTTTATTAGGTTGCTCTGCTAACCATTTCTTACTTACTTTTAATAAAATACTAAAACACAGAGCTAAAAGAAGCTAAACTTCCAACATAGAACAAAAAACGCGCCGCGTATTGTTACCACGTGCTTTTAATTCCGAGGACAAACGAAGCGTGAAATTGTTAGTTTGCGTCCGTGTCACGTGAAAAAATTCAGCGAAATATCCAAGTTCTGTCAACAGACAATGCTTTGAGAGAGTTACGGTTACATCAGATTAGTGGACTCCATTCAGGTTTCACAATAGGCGTACGATGTCAAGATGATAATTGGCTGTCAAAGCCAAACAATTGTGTAGTATGCAGAGCTGAAAATTAAGTGGAAGGCATTTGATTTTTTACGAACGCTGCGGGAGTGTTGTCGTCTCAGGCATATTGAAAGAGCTAACTGAAAAGCTTTTTATGAAGATCCTTGGCAATAAGCTTGCGACCAGTCTTTACTTTCGTGAATGAGTCGTCTCGTTTGTAGTTAGTTTCTTTTGTCAGTCCGCTGTTGGAGCGTGGTTCCCGTGTAAGTTTAATGACCTAAAATCAAGTATGTATTTCTGCATGGAATTTACCTAAAATTGTTATAATAACAGCCTATTATTGTCCCACTGCACGGCAAATACATCTTCTCATATTGAAAATTATCAAATGTCCGAGTATAGAAGACGGTCTCGGTCTTGTCTACAAAAACACAAGAATACATTCACAGATCGCAAACATTTTATAATACGGTACACGTACTCTAGAATGCATCCTAAAAACGTGTTATTATAAAAAAGTCATTTTATACATTTACCTTTCTGCTAACTATCGCTGTATCGCTAGGGATGGCCGCCGATCTCAATGGATGCGATGTTAATTGCCTGTCAAAAGCATTGCCCTTAGAGACATTTGTAGGTGCGTGCTTGACGGCTGAAACTAATAAAATCAGAAGGTTTTACAAGTGTTTTTTGAACAAGCTATTTATTTTAATAGTGGGTCTTGAAGTCATGATTTTGAATTTCATTTTTCTTTTCTGTCTGGCAAGTTTTACTCCCAACCTAGTTCGTAGGTTTTAAAATATTTACAACTCATTCCTTTTATGGCTTCTATGTTTGTAAAATACATCTAAAGAAACTTACAACTGGATAATAACTTACAAGTAAAACTTCAGAAGGGACAGACCCTTCAATATATTCAAGTCTGACTACAAATATGGTGGAAACAACAAATTAAATAAGAACATGCTACTCATAAATCTCTGTTAACACATTTAGAACATCCTCCTCCATCCATCCTTGCGTCAGGGTTTTTTCAGTTCACCCCGAAAGGATCGAGTAAATATGAAAATTTTGGAAGCGCAAAAGTAATAAATTAGTAACAAAAATATGTTTTCTAACCTGTAATGAATGAAAAGAAAATTATCATTAATATAAGGAACCACTTTGTCATTGACACAACAATTCGTCCGTATGAGATGTGATGAAAATTATTAACCGGCTACAAAAAGCAGGAGGTTCTCGATTCGTCTGTTTTTTATTTTGTGTAGTAACTGTGGACAGATTTCAAAACTTCCTTTTAATGACAGGGTATGCCTCAGGGGTGATAGTCACTTATTCAGTTTGCCTGGGTAGGAAAAACAACCGCGTTCTAAAACAAACACTAACAAGTGATTTATTTTAGAAAACATTCTTTCTGTCTATGAATTTGTAGAACGTGTTCGTCACCTTTCCTAAAAAATTCATATTTTTTAGTGTAAACACAGCCAAACATTATTTAGACACGAACAAACTAGTGAAAACATGCTGCTAAAATACATTCTCATCTTGTACAATTTAAATATTAATAAGCAAATTCAGTCACAAAAAATGTTTGTGACACATGCGACCTTGCTCACAATGAGAGTCACCAGATCACTCAACCTAGATTGGGTAAGGGGTTTCGTACTCCAAATCTGTCTAGCTCAGTCCATTCTGAGATAGCCCTTTTTAGTAATCTGGTTATACTGATAAATCTTATAAAATCACGCCTGTATTCCTAGTCGGGTTAGGCAGAGGTCACATTTCGCCAGTCATGTTTAAGTTTCCATCTATGAAGCGGCCTATTGCCGTAATCCGGGCACAAATCCAGACGGTCGTTGATCTAGTGGTCGCAAGCGTTACTGCTGAACATGGGTTTTTTTTTGAGGGTAGGAAATCATCAAATAACTTCTCCCGCACTGGGTGGACTTTTGCTGTCTAAAACCCACCCGTATTCCCTCAGTTGCCTGTCTGCCAGGAGCGACGGTATCTCTTTCGAACAACCCGCACCCCTGGCAGACATCAGTCCTTGCAAACCCCACCAGTTGGTGCTGACATCTCTTTGAGGCGCGCGTGGAAGACAACGCGCCGTCGACCCGGGCTTGATCCTTAACGGACAGCGAGCTACTCATTACTCACCGTCCGCACGCCCGCACCTACGGTGGCCGGGAAGCAGCCTGGGATTCCCGATGACCAGGGCGTCTCCTGCGCCCGCTAAGGCCGTGATATGGCATATGTTGCCACCTCCCTCTTCGCGAGCACTACTGCTTCGCAGAAGGAAGTGACTACCAATACACCCTCGATCCGAACCATAGCCTGAACAAGGGCCGGATGCGAGAGATAGCCGCCGCCCATTGGCTCCACGAGGACACGGTGGCGCTTCGCCCAAGTCGGGTAGACTTCCACCGTATGCTCCACCATGTCCTCAGGGCGATCTTCGCAACGAAAACACCCGGGCTTTTTCTTCCGTTTTATGCGAAACAGACGGAAGGAAAAGCTCGGGAAACCTCCCGGAACAGCGGTGTCCGGGGAGGACCTGCGTCAGGCGGAAGGTGAGAACGCCGTGGTGGCTCTCAATCCACTCCTCAAGGGCTTACCGCCCCAATCAGGGCGTGCCCATGCTGAACATGGGTTCAATTCCCAAATCGGGAAAGGTGTTATTGGGTTTACCTATCAAGAATTTCTCAGTAGCAACCCGAAGTCACGATTTGTGCCCGGTTGATGGTAATACGCTCGCCCCCTATTACATGGGACATAAACATAACTGGCGAAATGTGGGTGTACTATAGGTACTACTCTGCCTAATTCTTCGGGGAAACAAGGCGTTATGTTATGATTGATGAAATCCAAACGGGCTGCCACTAAGGAATTTCAGATAGAAAAACCGGAAACCTAGAGCTCTTGCACAGCAGACCACTAGACCAACGAGGCAGTCTTCTCATAACTTAAGAAAAGGTTGATGTGTTTGCGGTAGTTCACATATAGTTTAAAGTTCAATGTGCTGAATAATCACAGCAGCATTTGCATAGCTATCTACCCTGAAAGCTAGACGCTCTTTGATTGCAATTCTTTTGTAAACTACAATCACTCGTGAGCATTCTGCTGTGAAATGCAATGCCAATTACGGAGATGCACTTATTTTACCGAGACGTTTTTACGTTATGGCTTTGAAAAGCACTCTAATTACAGTGTCATTTGAGGAAACTAGGTTCTTATGAGGAACTTCGGAATTTTCTTTATTTTTGTGACGTTGCGTTTTCTTCACGGTATTTTCTGTATAAGGTTAATTTATTAATAAGCTAATTTTAATAATTAAGCTTAAAAATAAAATTTATTATTGACATCCAATGATGTCTCATGTACTAGTAATATTCGCAGTTTTTATTTAAGATTTCCTTAAACTTTTTTAATCGTTAAGTCTTCACATCATACATAAAATAAAATAGTTACGAAGAGTTTTTGTCCGTTTGTCTGGATGTATGTTCTAGTTTGGTGCAAAAACAGTTAAACAGATTACGATATTTAACTGGTAGTTTATAATCTGTATTAACTTAAAGGCTAATTTAAATTCTACGAAGTACGTTCCCATATGATATTTTCCTATATCCACGCGGGCAAGGAAACAGGCAAAAACTAGCCAAGGAATTTTAGTTCCAGATGCAGATAAAGTCTTACCAAGGTGGATAGTATTACCCAGTAACTGGATTGTGGAGGTCAGATAGGCAGTCGCTCCATGTAAAATACTGGTATTCAGCTGTATCTGGTTAGACTGGAAGCCGACTCCAACATAGTTGGGAAAAGGCTAGGCAGATATGATGCAGTTCCTCAAGAGTGTAGAAATTGCCGAAAAATGTCTCTGAACCAGCCAAAAGACATGACGGAAAAGCTAGGGAATATTCAAACTATCGACGAGACATCAAAGATGTTTGGCAATATTGAGTTCTACCTCCAGCATATTAGCTAGACATAGATTTACGAATTCATACATAGATTTTCAAAGGGCAAAGGGCCTCAATAATTCGTTTTCAATCTCCAAGCATATTTTATGTCTCTAATCTTTACAATACGAGGAGTAAACAGTCGTAAAAATAAACTACCTTCAGTAAGGAAGTTCTGAAAGACAGTACAACAGTCAAATAAAAACTCTCATTACCCTTATTTTTGCTCCGGTAACGAGGGTTCCAATTGAATTTAAGTACTTCTTTTTCCAATTTATTTGCTAACATTACTTTGCTTTTGTCAAAATTCTTTGTAAGGTATGTTTTTTAAAGGAGAAACAAATGTGGCTTGTTGGACTGAGTGGAATTGCAAATCAAATTTAGTACCTAATCAGGCAAAATAAACACGTCTTTCAAATAGTTCAATAAATTATTTTATTTAAATGGGACCACATTTCTGTGTACCAGTATGTGATCTTTCCATTAGCCTTAAACTTAATTGTTTCCACGTTCTAGTCTAATATTATGAACGGCTCATCAGCTATCGCCTGAATGTTAATGCTAAGTAAGGATTATTTTACTTTAAGGCGGGGAAAGATGATTTTTAAGGACTTTAAATTGAAGATCACGTCTAAACGGCTTGTCTCGTGTATTTGGATAAAATATACGTTAAACTAGATAATTTTCTTCATCATTTGATATGTGAATATTTTAAATAATATTTTTATAACATAATGTAATTAATTGGTAAAGTAATGTCTATCGCGGACATAAAAATGATAATCACGCAAAAACTATCGGGTGCATTTCCATGAAACTTTCACCATCTAAAAGACAATTTAATCACCCAAAATTTAGTATACGGTTTTTCTTTGAATTGTGTTTGATAAATCAACATGGGTTGTTTTTCGAAAAACTTGATGCGCGTTGAGGTGGGGTCTCTTGCGCGCGACGGGCGGCAGTGCATCGCTGTAGGTAGCTGTCATCTATCGTCGCCTTAAGGGAAGTGTGACATTTTAAACGGATTAGGTATTTAATTGTAACTGTTTATATATCTTCCATATAAATTGATATCAAATCTTTTTATTTTCCAAATTATAAAAAGCTTTAATGGGACAGTTATCATCATCAGCTGGTATTTTAAAACCTGAAACAGAAATTAAGTTCCATTCCAGTTCCATCTGTTGAAAATCTCGCACTTAGACCTTGGCTTTCCTAGAAGTCTTTAAATAGACTCCGGACTCAAGTAGGCCGAAGTAGGGAAAACCTGCTCAGGTGAAGATTCACGGATAACTCCACCCTCGAGTGTAAAGGTGGTGCTGTCCCACAAACAATGGGGCACTTTAAATCTTGTCCAGCGTGTCCTACTGTTTGCACGATCTGATGGACACTGCTGACAGTGCCAAGCTCGCAGAAAAATTCTGGGCTGACTGTATTTACATTGCTATCGAAACGCTAAGAAGAAGAAATTAATTACGCCTATGGTTTACGAAATTTTCGTCAATGATTGACTAACTTTTGGTACCTCATTATTTCAGTTCGTTGCATATGAACTCATTACCACCATTCAGGCTGAATTATTAACTTTCTTACTCTAACGCCAAGTTAGATCGCTTAAAGTTAGTTCACCAGTGGGGTTTGGTTCTAGCCTATAAACTTTCAAGCTTGAGTTTGAGCTGGAGCGCTTAAGCTATTGTTTTCAATTAAAACTTAAAGATTCGTTTCAGATCTTTGTGATTAACAGTAATTATTAAAAATACTCATCTAACCTTAAAATGCCAAAATTTACACTGGTTTATACTTACTACACGTATTTTAAGAAAGCTGAATAATTCTTCTTGAATAATGTAACATTAACCAAAAATATCTTGAATCTCAATTAGTAAAAATTGAGATGTCGATGTAATAGTTGATCTGTTAGTTGCTAGTGTAAACTAGCTAGGGTTTTTCACGCGATGGATAAATTAAAGACATAAACTATGAACACAATCCACTTCAGGACGCTAAAAAATACATTGTAGCGAAAATAAAACGAACTGAAAGTACTATTTTAAATAATGTGACGCTAAAGAGATTTTTTTCGTTCCGTTGCCTACTTTAATTGACATTGGCAGTGTTACGGTTTTTGTAATAATTGCGTATTCCGACGCTCTTCAGTAAAGGGCGTGCGGGATCTAGATAAAAGAATGCAAAAACAAGTTAAAATCGTTTTTGAATCGAATTTTCATTAATACGAAGTTAGGCACAAACGAATACAACTGGGTATATGATTACTGAAATAGAGAGTCATTTAAAATGTTTTTGGGCTTTCGTTCTCAAAAGGCCCCAAATAATTTTGATTTGCGGAAAAAATACGGTAAAATTTACTGAAATGGAAATCAATGATGATTGATGTTATTTTGTTTTTGTGCAACGACTGCTATGTACCAACGAATTATCAAAAAAGGTTCATTTTAAAGAAAAAATTGCGAATTTTTGTACGTTACTGAGGCCGCAGGCACTGTAGGTTTTAATTTTAATTTATTTCAGAAACAAGCCGTGTGCCCGATGGGATTCCCCATCAACAAAAATGGCGAGCTTATGGCAGTTAAATAGAGAACGAAAGATAGTGCGGTAGAAACTTTCATTTCCTAATTAACTACTTTGGCGGGTGAATTTTCAAAGATCTTTCCCGAATGTACTAAATTAAACCCGAGAGGTGTGCCTCAGTTTGTTACACGGAGGTCACGGGCAAGCAAATTACTCACACTACTTTAAATGCTCATATTTCTACTTTTATAGTGTTTATTAGCTTATAATAAACTTATATGAATAAAACAAGATCGCATAAGTAAGAAATTAATTTTTTAAAAATCTTAAAAAGCAGACTAATTGCTCGCACAAAGTGTAAGCTAGCAAGCTAGTTTTTTTACCGTCTATTCTTACTTTTAGGACAAGTTGAATGGAATCCGCTTGGCCTAGGTTCTGCGATAGGTCTAGGAGCCGACACAAATCGTTTAATTAGGAACTTGAGATCTAACGCTATGTTCAAATCAAATTAAATCAAAATATTTTATTTCACAAAAATCTGCATGGGCTCTTATGAAACGTCAGAAGCTAGGTGCACTTCAAAATTGTCGCTTTCTATGGAGAAGAGCCGGCAAGAAACTCCACGGTTATTCTTCTAAAAACGATTGGCTTTAACAATGTTTTTAAATTACAGTGATAATAGGTATGGGAGGATAGTGCAGGCCTGTCAATAAGTACCAGGTACTTAGAGGAATGGAAATACAGAATAGAACGTTCTCCATGCAAATCTGGCGTGAAATATTTGGTTTTACCAGCTCGAGTGCCACTTCTTTTACGAATCTAAAAGAAGTCTCGTCTTTCAATCAAAGTTTTTGTTTATTATTATTTATTTATTTAACCATTTATGTACACACTAAATAAACAGACAAGAAGATTAGAACAGAAAAATAGGTACAGAGGTGATGCTTATTTCTAAAGAAATCTATTCCAGCACACCTGCGATAGGAGAAAAGATAAAGAGATGTAGACAACGTGTGTAAGAGTAAAAGGGAAAATAAACTACATTTATAACCAAAACCAATAATTCACTAAATTAATTAAACAAATAATAATATACTAACATACATACTTGGACCATACTCGTACATACTTACATATGTACATACACCTAAAATAAATATCACTATAATATTAATAATAATGCTGTAAATTAAATAATACATACCTACACAACTATGACGATGTGGACAGATAATGTTCTTTCACTCTTCTTTTAAAAACTGCAACAGTTTGGCAGTCCCTAATGTCGGGTGGAAGTCCATTCCACAACCTCACCGCGTGCACTGTGAAGGAGTAGGAGTAGAAGTCAGTGGAGTGGGGAGGGGACTTAAGGAGGTTTCAAAGATGCGACCTGCAAGGCGCATCTGAAGGACGGGCGTAGGAAAAACGGTCCCGCAGGTAGGAAGGGGTTTTAGGATTGTGAAGAAAGTTGAACAGCAAACACATTATCCGAGAGTTCAGCTTTGTATATTATTCGGGCATTGATCCTAGTTATGTTCAAAATTGACAAAAATAATCACATTGGCCATCTTGAAGTAAGATTCCGGTAATGTAATAATCCTCATTCTTTTGATTGAATTTGATTTTGTAAAATGTTACAATCTCGGCCTTAGCTTGATTTTTGACTCCTGGTAAGTGGATAATGATATTCCAACTCCTGGTACGTACGTAAAGTATGCATAAGCAATTTCGTTGATCGACCTTGTTGTTCTCCATTCTCAAGATCCGCATCTAATGCTTCATCACCAGAACCCTCTTCAAACCACGAACTTCTTCTTCCCAGCTAAAGCACTAGGAAGTGTCGAAGGGTGGGCGTTTTGGGGGGACTGTCTTATGTATTTTGACGTTCGAAAAGTGCTGATTCTCAGCCTAATTTGAATAAATGACTTTTGATTTTGATTTTGATTTTGAACAAATTTGTGCCAACGATCGACCATTTTACATGTAGGTTGTAGCTAAAAACAAAAAGAATACATTTATTAAAATATTAATTTATAGTATTAACGTAATAATTAACCAGTATTAAATATTCTAGAAAATACTTTTTTGATTGGAAAAATAAATACTTACAAGGTTGGGCGCGCGATGAGCAAATTACCGCACGATGGTACGCGGCCTCCACAAACACTTCACTGCGAAGTCGCAGCATATTAGTCTATGGTCGCAGCAGGACTGACCCCGACCGTCCCTTGCTCGTTGATGCGCCAGCCCGCGCCGCAGCTGAGCCAGTAGCTTTAAATTCCCCGTATAATAATCATGAAAATAATATCTTGATCCAGCCTGTCCCCAGTAGTACTAGCTGCCCCCCCCCCCCCCCCCCGCCAGCGACTCCCTGAGCCGAGGTTCGTACCCCACAGGGGGTGCCCTCAGTGCGCAGTCGTTTTAGGTTTAAGTAGGTTTTACGCCCTGGCTGGAGGCTTTTAGAGTTCTAAAAACCTTCACAGGAAAGTCCGGTTGAGCAGTCACGGCCTCTCAAGGTCAACTGCGAGATGCCATTATCAAAAAAAAAAAGCAGGACTGACCGGAATGAGAGTTGTATCAGGAGGGAGGGGATGAATAGTTAGGAAGGTACCAAGAGGCTTGAGACATTAGGGCATAGGTATCACCAAAAAAAAAAAATGCTTTAAATTTTTGTGTGAGCAAATTGCTCATACCGCGCCTTCTCACGGGTTAATAGCCTATTACGTAGGACACCTACGTTACTTATTGAGAAATATATTGAAAAAGGAACAAAAAGAAAACATTAAGAAGATCAATGAAATTATTTCATTTATAACTACAAAATAAGAATTACCATTTATTATGTTCCACTACTTGCTAAGATATTATCCAAATATTTGATCATCAAACAATCTACGCAAAGAGAAATGTTGATAAAACTTTCAGTAAACTATTTACTCAGAATTACAAACACGTATTGATCTATGTATTTTAGGTCCAAACTAACACCAGATTAAGATTCTAAGCCAGGTTGATCTAAAATATTAATAAAGCCGATATATTATGTATCTGTAACGAATTAATCCTTATACGGGCCCGTCCCAGAGGTGAGTATTGGCTAAAACCCCTTTTAGATAGCACCCTTACGGTGTAGAAGGGTTTTAGAGCCCCATTTGGTCTTAAATTTCATTCTCTTTAATCGTATTTCGACAGTGAGGTTTCATAAAACCGCGGGATTAGCATTATCATCTACCGTACTTGCCTGAGGGCCTAGTCAAATGGCATTCACTTTCAAAGCGTTTCGTATTTCTACAAAAACCATTAACAGGATTGACATTAGCTTTTCGGTAGGTTAGGTCAATTTTACTCTTTCACCACCATAATGAATTGCTGATATATTGTTACTTTGTTGAGACCCTCTAGTATTGTTTCACAGAAGGCCACGAACTAGATTGCCAATCTGTCTTAAGGCTTAAAAATAGTGATTTGTTATGCAAGGCTGCAAGTTGGGTTTTGGCGCGAGTACGAGTACTTGTATTGAAAGCTGAGCGTAGCGAGGCTTTCAAAGGTACGAGGCGCAGAATACCTTTGCTGCCGAGTGAAACAATTTTTCACCTCACGACAGCGAGGACAATGCAAGGTACAAAAAAAACAGCCTAAATAATATATGAAATTAGTGTCCTTAGGTCAATGACAATGGACACTAATTTAATAAGACGATTCAAAAACGTCGTCTTTGAAAATGTTTTCACGCCTTTATAATGTCTCCATGCACTGAATAAATTGTACGCTTTTAAATAATTTTCGGCAATTCGGCATTATGTACCGCTTGCACTAACTCTGCACGTGTCAAATTTATATCTTCATCGCTGCTGGACTCGCTCATATTTTATGATTTCTTGCGATTCTATCAAAAAAACAAACCAAAGTTATGGAGAGCGAATTGACTATAGACGAATTTTCTTTTTTTTCATGCAGTCGTCCTGCTGGCCAGTGCGGTTATTCTAAAAATAGGGTTGGCGCACTGACATGAAATAAGTATTAATGCATTTTCAGTGGACTGGCTGTATAGAAAATTATTGAATAGAAAGGTTCGAATTTCAAAAACTTTTTCCACGTTCGCGGGTAAAATGCACTTTTGTACGCAGATTTCGAATGAATAACATAATATTTCCGAGGTTGTGAGGTGAAAACAGTTTTTTGTTAATTCGGAATCAGGACTTGTTGTGATAAAAAATCCTAGCATTGATTTAATACAAAATAAAATTACCTATACTAATGATGGCGGGATGAGTTGGACTCTTTCTACAAGAACTGGTCCTTAGCAGCTTTAAACAGAGAGAAGTAGAAAGAGGGTAAAGAGGCCTTTGCCTTGCAGTGGGTCATCACGGGCGTTGAATAATATAATAATCACATTATTATCCTGAAGTAAGTGCCTGTGTGTGCCGTGTGTGTTGCAGGGCGTAAAAAAATAGCACCATCCCATTTTTTCCAGTGGCTGTCGTAGAAGGCAACTAAGGGACTTATTAGAGAATAGGCAGCAGCGTTCTCTATGCATTTTACCATCATACTGCGATCTCAAGCGTGGCGATTATGGCAAAACCCCCCAAAAATGACAAGCAGCCCTACAAAACGGCCCCTAGTACCCGGCGGCCCGCCTACCCTTGGCTGCGGATGACCTTGTGAAGACTGCGGGTATTCGCTGGATGTGGGAAGCACAAGACCAGTCGAAGTGGAGGAGCCTGGGGGAGGCCTATGTCCAGCAGTGGACGTCTTTCGGCTGAAATGATGAAGTGTCGGTGGACTTAACACGAATATACGAAAAGACTATGTACCATATACCCACATAATAAGCTTCGCACTTAATAATTCGTTATATTAAAGTCCATTATACTGCGTGCTTCGTTCTCGATATATGTTATTTTACCATGCAGCATCTTCGTGTCACTCGGCAACTACGCAATTTTCAGAGCTAAAACTAAACGTTAGTATTAGTTTGCGTTATCTGTGTCCTAGCGCGATCCGTCATTCTTTTCGTTTGCGCGGCAACTGATACTGTGTTCTTACAAATAATTGAGCAAATTTAAGTATTTAAAAGTGAAGTTTTGCTTAGTTTTACTAAGTATGCCTAAAAGACGCCATGAAAAATAAAAGATAAACACAAAAAGAAAATTAGAAAAATTGAATGAAAAATGAAGCGTCGTCGGGCTGGCGACGAAAGTAATACCTCACTTTCTAGTATTCCAGGTAACAAAAACGTTGTCTTGTGATTGATATTATACCGGTACGGCTACTGGGTTTCATAGCAGTTAATGCCACAAGGTTTTTCATAACCTTTGTACCGGTTGAGACGGGTGGTGTACGAGATACATCGACGTGCTCATTGGACTCGGGTCGTATACGAGATATACGGACGAGATCCTTAGACTCGGGGCGTATACGAGATATACGGACGAGATCTTAGACTCTTATGTGAAGTCCGTGAGGCTTCAATAAGCAGTTCTTATCAATCACTTGTACACATTTTCAGTGATATATTTATCGTACTTTCTTTCATATTACAACTTAGAACCAAGTAAAAATCATTGAAACATTACCACGAGATATGTCATTAGAAACTATGACAGATGCGGTTCCAGAAGAACCTGAACCTGTTGTCGTAGAAAATCCTACCTCAACTCCAACGGTTGATCTTGAGCCTACCTCAGCAACCTTAACTATAAGTTCAGAGGTACTTTTAGCTCTGTGTGGTCCCTTTATGAATAGTAACTTGGCTCGTAGTTGGAGCAATATTTTGAAAACAGGTTTTATCAAACAGATAAAACAAAAACGAATGGAACAATTGATTCCAGAAAATTGCCCTTTATTAAAGGCACTAAAGCTCAACCCAGAGATTTCTGCTTTGGTAAGCAATATTAACAAAAATATAGAGTTGGAACAAAACCAACTAGCCATTGGACTGTATCAATAGTCATCATCATCATCTGCCTAGCCTTTTCCCAACTATGTTGGGATCGGCTTCCAGTCTAACCGGATGCAGCTGAATACCAGTATTTTACATGGAGCGACTGGATTAATTGGATTTACTGGACTGTATCAATAGTAAGTAATGCAATATCATTGTTGATAAACAATGATACAATGGACCAATTGAAATTGATCTCACTACTTAGTGATGCTGGAAGGATCCTGACAAATTTACAATTTGTCCAAACAAAAATCAAGGAAAAACTTGATCTTCCCTGTGATTGTTAAAAATTAAAGTTTTGGAAACTTGCCAACAAAGTGGCCAGTCCATCAAAAAACCTACATTCAATCAGCATACAGCTAATAAGGGAAACTCACAAGGTCCCCTCGCTACAATCCCAGGCCAACAGCGAGGTACGGACACAAGAAGACCCAGTCCTCGATACAAGCCTGTATCATCACGGACACTATTATCAGTCCACGGCCAAGAAAGCCAAAGCCTCACAGGAGAAACCTCCTGCTCGCAAGTAGAGGTAAGTCACACTGGAAGGCTCACACATTTTTTACGGTGCTGGAACAAAAATTTGCAAATTCATAATTAATTATATCAAAGGATACTCAATTACCTTTGTAAAGAAACCTCATCTGCCTCAGAATTTAGTGCCTCTTCCCCCTTCAGAAAAATCAGCTGTGAAAAATACTGATATGCATAGTGCTATCACAAAATTATTATTGGGAACGATATCCCATTGCAAGCCTTGTAAAGACCAATTTATCTCTTCCATATTTTCGATTCCAAAACATAATGGTACAAAGAGATTCATACTAAACTTTAAAGTCATTGAATAAATATGTAAAACATCCTATTTTAAAATTGAGGTTTATGGAACAGCAATAGCTTTACTTTCTCCAGGTGATTACATGGCAAAATTGATTTGAAATAATCATATTTATTAGTAAATATAAATCCACAGGATAGAAAATACCTATGTTTTCAATACAATACATTTTACGAATTTAATGCCTTCCCTTAAGGCCTGTGCTTGCACCTTATATTGTCACAATGATTATGAACACTGTAGTGACACATCCAAGAGGAAAAGGGTACAAGTCAGTTCAATACTTAGATGACTAGTATGTAAAGGATCTAGTTATCAATCATGTTTGCAGAATGTTCATGAAACAATAACTCTGTTAAAGTGCCTGGGGTTTGTTATAAATTTTGATAAAAGTGTAATACCTAGTACCATCACAGTCTTGCAAATTTCTAGGTTTTGTGTTTGATACAAAACATGACATTACAATTGCCCATAGACAAAGTATCAAATTAATATTAAAAAGTAAATTCAGAAATACTTAGATCGAGATAGTTGTTTAATACGAGATCTGGCAAAATTAATTGGGATATTAATTGCAACCTGCCCAGCTACCACATATGGTTGGCTTTTACACTAAATTTTTTGAACATCATAAGTATAAATATAATATTTATTTAAAAATAACGAAAATTATGATGTGTGAGTAGACTTATATTCAGATATAAAATTAGATCTACAATGATGGGCTAATAATATTAGTACAGTATGTAAAAGTATTGCTTAACATAAACAGGATAAAAAAATAAAAAAATAAATACTTTCAGACTGCGGTATTGATATGTGCGTGTCTTCTCAGGTCATAGTACACGACACGCCTCCACATCCAAGGCTAAGTAAAAAGGAATTTCATTACATGTAATCAGACAAACTGCTGGTTGGACAAATAATTCTTTAACATTCGAAAAATGTTAGAGGAGACCAATTCTCAATTAAGAGAGAGCTCACCTATGCTGTGCTTAAAATAATATATTTTTAGTTTTTAGTACTTGCACTATTGTCACTATGGATATTGTGATCAAAAATGTGCCATTATTACTTAGTTGATAAATAACGGATAGTTACCTATGTACCGAATATGGCTGATTAATTTTATTGATAATATTAATATGATTACCGATTGTTAATTATATTTCATTAGGTGTCTAAGAGAACAATTTAAGATGTTTATAAATAAAACAGTGTTGATTTAAAAAAAAAAAAAAAGAAAAAAAGACATAATGACTAATGATGAGTCAGGCTGTAGCGGCACTACAAATAAAAATGCATCGCAACAAAATCGAAAAACACAAAAAGAAAAGTGGCGCCATCTACAATGCCACAGGCGAACTAACTGAGCAATTCTACATCGCGCAATCAGAGTTTACCACGCTACTCAGATAGATAAAATATTCCGACATCAACTGTCGGGCAGTTGCCCGGACCAGACACAATACCCGTCTGGTCGGAGGATCCTCCTTTTCATTAGAGGTATGAGCGGACTTTACACCCTGTTCCTTCATACCCCTAAAAGGCTTATCTCAAGTTTACCATCTCTCTAAACATCTGCATGGTAAAATAACATATATCGAGAACGAAGCACGCAGTATAATAGATGATCAAACGAACTTACCTGTGTGAAGTTCGATCATTATTATACGAAGTGCTTCGTTCGAAGATATATGTTCCCTACCCATCCCACCCCGGGTAAAATTGAGATAACCTTTCAGGAATCTAAATAGAATGACGGATCGCGCTAGGACACAGATAACGCAAACTAATACTAACGTTTAGTTTTAGCTCTGAAAATTGCGTAGTTGCCGAGTGACACGAAGATGCTGCATGGTAAAATAACATATATCTTCGAACGAAGCACTTCGTATAATAATGATCGAACTTCACACAGGTAAGTTCGTTTGATCATCTATAATACACATAATCTAAAGGGTGAGATTTATTATGCTTGTCCCAAAAACGTATGCCAAAATGCTATTGAGTACTTATATTTCGATTAAAAATCGTTCCATTTAACGTTTTTGTAGCGCAATTGTACTAGGTAGGGCCTATCCCTAGCGATAACTTACCAGATTTATCGAGCAAAACATCACACGTAAAAAGTGGTTTTACACGTAAATACGGTTGTTTTTTATAGTTAAACAACTGTGTTTGTATTTCTAAATGACTTGATAACGGTATTGCTGAAATAAAATCGTAATTTCAACTTTACAAGACAATAAACTTTTAATAAAATGTGTACCTTAACAGTTCTGGTAGATTGATTTTTGCAGTTGGTCGATTTGTTTTATAAAAATCCAGTTTTTATCGGCACAAATACATTCGTAAATAGATTTCTAAGATTACTTTGTATCCATCATACATTTTTATAAGCCCATATCCATATTAAGTGCCCTGCGGACGAGTTAATCGATTATTTTGTTCGGAAACCACGGTGACTGTTCCGGTTTTTATTCACGGCCGAGTCAATAAAGTGGACATGGGGAAATCCGTTCAGTCATTTAGGATCGTCGCGCGTCGGTGCTTATCTTCGAATATGCAAATGGCTGATATTCTCGCTGTGATGTGTCATAATCGGGGTAGTCTATTTATTGATTTGTACTTATTATTGCATCCTGATAATCTGTGCAAAGCTACAAAAAAGGTACCAGGTACTTATTAAAATCTAAAATGATTTACAAATCTACAGTCTACAAGGCCTACAACGTTCCTACCAGGGTCGCGGATTTATACGAAAGAGTTACCGCGGCCCTGGCATGACTAAAACCCACTCGTGTTCCTTCAGTTATCTAACTGAAGGAACACGAGTGGGTTTTAGTCAGTAAAAGCACGGAGCGGGAGAAGTCATTTGATGATTTCCCGGCCAAAAAAAAGGCATATAACGTTCTCACATTCACAAACAACAAAAAAAAAAAGACTCACATTAAATACTAAATAAATAGAACATAAAACTTATTTAAAACAAATGACATGATTGCCATGACAATGACATGACATAGCTAGGTTACATATCTATATGACCTGCTCTTAGGAGTACCAAAGTGACCTATTTCTCTCGGATGACCCTTATAAATTGCTTGCCTGACAGGGCACAGATAATATCTAACGTGCACTAATGAGTTTGGCATCTTAAGTCACGTCGGGGCTTCGATCCAAATTATTCATACGTAAAACAATTAATTGAGTTTCTATCAGGCTTTACTTCGTTTTTATACATGAATCGTCCAGTTTTTTAATTGATTGATTTAATTAACTTTACTTAAATTAAAAAAAAAAAAAAACATAGCTTGCACAGTAAGCAAACTGAAGTGGTAGTGGGCTGGGTGTTTTTTGAAGAACCGATGGCCGAAATGTAGACGAATCCTGGCTTAGCATGACGTTTTCTATCTCTACTCTGCTGTAGAATAGAAATCGCGTGTCTACATTTTCGGTGAAAAACTGTCAACTATCTATACAGAAACGTCATTTTTTCCTACTTTGCCGACGGCAAAACGCTTATCTAAAGTTCTCGTACTAAGCCTGCTGAAGTGGAGATTGCGTATCTGCAAGCGTAGTATGAGACGCCTCCCAGCTAGACGAATCGACGACCTTAAGAAAGTAGCTTGGACAGACTGGATGCATAAGACGCAGATCAGATTGTAGTAGCGCAGCCTAGGAGAGGCCTTCATCAGTAGGCAGAGTTTAAAAATCAAAATAAAAAATCATTTATTCAAATTAGGCTGAGATTCAGCACATTTCAAACGTCAAAATACATAAGACAGTCTCCCAAAAACGCCCACCTTCGACACTTCCTAGTGCTTTAGCTGGGAAGAAGAAGTGGCGCAACAGAGTTCCCAAAGTTGATTGAAATATAAAAATAATGACATACCTAGATACATACCAAGCATTGTTTCGTGGAATTATCTTGTCCAAAAATAATATAAGATGTGTTAACTCAAGCGTAAAAATATGAAACAAAACATCAAAATTGCTGTTATCTCGGTTGAATAGGCAAGAAATTGCTTTGACGAGTAAAGAAAGATTTAGTCAGTAAAACAACAATATTATTAATGAAAAAGCTGGAAAATTAAGCGGAACAGGAGCTCAGCAATTATGTCAATGGCAATTAGATTTAATGATTTTCATTTGATCAGAATGAAAGTTGAAAATGTAATTTAATAATCTCGTACCCCAGGATTGAGAATAGGCGGGGTCGATAATGATACTAACAAGATTGGGTTGGTACATGGTTGAAGAACCGCATAGTAGAAGAAGAGTAAAAAAAAACCTCTTTATTTCGTGAGTTAGTAATTAGAGTGCCTCGTTGGTCTAGTGTTCGTATTCGCTAATACCGAGAATGAGGTCCTCGATCCTGAATGTTCGATTCCCGGGTCTGGAGAAGTATTTTTACGTTTTACATCTATAATTTCTCAGTGGCATGCCGGTGTCTGGATTTGTGCCGGGTTGAAGGTAGAGGGCCTCCCTTTCTGTTCAACATAAGTGGCGAAATGTTGGTATACTGAAGGCAGTTATACCCCTGCCTCACCTGCCAGGGGTGCCAGTTGTTCGAAACAGATACCGTGGCCCCTGGCACACAGGCAACTGAAGGAACACGGGTGGGTTTTAGTCAGTAAAAGTCTGATACGATCCCGCTCTGCCCAGAGCAGGAAAAGTTATTTGATGATTTCCCATAATCAAAAAAAAAAAACTACTCGTACCCTGCCTCATCATTTGGGGAATATTGGCGTGATGTTGTAATATGTAAGTTATTTAATGTTTACCTAATATATTTAGGTATCTTCGAGATAACCTTCACAAACGACGACGTTTTAGTGATCAAATGTGTGTATTTTCTTTTGAAACGAGAGTTGGATGGATGAGGTAGGTTAGATCAAATAGGATTAAAAGTAGTATTATAACAGCTCGACCTATCACGAAAGCCGATATTTTTTGATACGACCACATACATATTATAAATAAACTCACGCTTTTATCCCAGAAACTACAGAACACCAACTGTTATGATCTGTACATTCTTCTTGCGCTTTGTTTACGTTCACTTGTCGCAACATTTTTGGCTTTTGTTGTCCCCCTGTAGGACAAAGGCCTCCGTTTCGCCTTTCCACTCTTCTCTGCCTTGAGCTATTGTGGACCAAAAGGTACTGTCTGTAGACACCTTACTGACGTAAAGTTGGAAGTGCTCCCACAAGGTGAACCGCTGTCCTTGTGAGGGCCGCAGAAGTCCGCTGAATGCGGGAAGCACAGAATCGGTCGAAGTGGCGGAGCTTGGAGGAGACCTATGTCCAGCAGTGGACGTCGTTCGGCTGAAATTATGATGATGATGATGACTGTTTGTAAGCGTCAAGATCGTACCGCCATCTCCTAGATCGCCTCGATGTCGCCGGACGTTTTCTGGAAATCACATGGTGGTAGATTTGGCCCATGACTCGTTTGGCATCATTGTGACCAATAATTGAAATACTTTTTGATCTTTTTTCAGACTAATCAAACATAACTTCAACTGCCAATTCAAGTCGCCATAACGTCACTTTAAAGCCTGAAAATAACCTGTCTACATATTACCTATTTTTCATTTCCGAAAAGCAATATCCTGTACCACCGGATGTTTGGTTTAGCTTTTCCAATTTCCTTTGGAATAGGCGTTGGAAGTTTCAAATTTTTCGCAGCACACTGCTTAACCCCTATATCCTAAAATTGGACGCTACGTTGAATCGGATTGAGGCATTCAAAAATAAATCTTCTGTAAAAAAATCTGTTGTAAGTATGGTTTTTCCAAGTAAAAAGTCTGGTTAGAATTTGGAACAAGGGCGTTTTCATTGAAGCCTTTATTTTGTGTTCGAATTGAGGTAGGAAAAACAAAACACATCTGAATCAATGTAGTTGTATCCAAAACTACTATATTAAATTCACCAACATGCAATTTATTCATGCTAAAAATATGATGTGCCAAGGTTAAATTATCTTTTTGACAGCCAAATCCCTATTTAATATCAATTTTAGACCTGCCAACTAAATAACACAAGATAAACACAGACTCCAAATCCAAAAGGTTGTGAATAAATACTAAAAGGAGTACAGTAATACCTTTTTTGGCTGTCTTACAAACGCTGCAATATATTAGAATGGAAAGAAATAGCCCGCCGTGGCTTCACGTAATGCTCTATAAAATCTAACGATTCTCTGATAATATAGAAACAGTAAGTTTAATATAAGCTGATAGCTTTCCACTGAGAAGTATGAATACTGTTTTATGAAGCTGTAATGGACGATAAAGCTCTTTTTATAGACGCTGATATTGTTTCAGCTTATTGGAGTTATTTATGAACACAATCCAGATCAAATAACCATTTTACAGATTTAATACTTTTTTATTTCTCAGATATAAAATCATCACATTGCATATTAAGCAGTGTGATGACTTTGATTTTCAAGATACATGAATATGGATATCATAAAAAGCCTATAATGTTCGCACTGCTGGGATACAATCCTCGTTTACGCGAGAAGGAGTACGGCATAATCCACCACGCGGGCTCAGTACGGGTTAGTGGAAGTCACATGTCTTGGATTTTTTGGTTCTAGAACACGCCGGTTTCCTCACGATATTTTCCTTCACCGTTTTGAGAGCAGTGGTGACGAAATGAAATACACAAAGTAATGTGCCTGCCTGGGTTCGAACTCACGACCTACAACTAGTAACTCAGAGGGCCAATAGCACTAGGCCACCGCTGCTAAATATTTATATGCAGTAGTAAATCAATCAGTAAATCAAAGTTACGAAGTTATCCGAAGCAGCCTAAGACAAATTAATTTCCAAATCGGTAGGCAAAGCAAACGTCTGCAAATAGGCGTAGAAAACATAAACGGAATTAACAGCCAACGCAGTAAGCATATCTATTGAAAGTTTATCCATTAAAATCCCATTTACGAAGTTTACCCAATTTAATCAAGGGGTTAAGTACCGTTAAAGCAGTTTAAATATTTGATAATGGATAATTATCAACTAAGCAAAAATAAATATTTAAATGCTGACTATTTACTGGTGCAGCCACTGACCTAAGATTAAAAATATAAAAATTAGCTCTTATATAAAAATTAGCTCTTTAATGCTAGTTATTTCACTATCGTACCTAATCTGAAAAAATACCGAAATTGATTAGCAATTTCAATAAAATTGCCTGCACCCTGCCTGCGTACAGGTTCTTTAAAAATACGAAGGAATTTCTCTAAAAATAAATTCCTAATCCATTACTTAACATGTTTGAAAAATTCGTCTGCTCGACAACGTAAATAACGGAATGAATGTTGCCGAACTGTCATGATGAAAGTTATTGCAATGGTGAAGAGTGGCTGTAATGTGGTGCTTTTTAACAAACTTCAAAACTATCAATTCGACATGTTTATATTATTTGTCATTGGTTTGGTGCTGAATGGTACATGCTGCATGTTTGGCCACATTATTCACAAGCAAGCAGCTTATGATAAACGTTTGAATCGTTCATACGTTTCTTGCTGTGAAATTGTTTATTTATTTCCACAATATTCATTTTTTGTTATAATCTATAATTGTGAAAAAAAAAAAAAATTAAGCCTACTGGATATGCCTACTGTACCGTGTGGTGCCGGACGTAAAGAATAGCATCATCCCATCTCTTCCCGTGGGTGTCGTAGGAGGCGACTAAGGGACTTAATAGGGAATGGGCAGCAGCGTTCTCTATGCATTTTACCACCATACTGCGATCGCCAACCCGCCTGCCAAGCGTGGCGATTATGGCAAGCCCCCCCAAATTGGGGGAGGCCCATGTCCAGCAGTGGACGTCTTCCGGCTGAAGTGATGACTGGATAGGAAATAAGGGTCAGTTACGGATGGTCAAACGGGTCTCTTGACTTAATTTTAACATCCGCACGGATCGATCGAAGGTTAAATACAAACTTGCCATGCTTTAGTCGTGGATGGGTGACCATTTATCCATTACATATCGAGACCATGCCTCGGAAAGCTCTAAGCCGTTGGCCCCGGCTGTCATTTGTAAATCTTTGGTAGTCGATACGGGTCGTCAGAAGTCCGAAAGTCTGACAACCAGTCTTAACGAGATAAAACAGAACTTTGTTTGATTATTTATTAATAAATTAATTTATCGTGAGATAACAAGTATACCAGTCGATACACCGTAACACTACGTTGCAAATTTTTACTCGAGTTGCTCTTACACGGGCAATTTTTGGAGCAATTATTTACTCGGCAACACCAATTGATCAATCTAGTGGAGCAATCTGGAGCAACAATAATAAAATGCGGCAAAAATGTTTCGGGAATATTGCTTCTAATTCCTCCATATATTTCACATTTCTCTGTGTCGCCAATATAAATTGCTGAATATCCAATTGGTTTGGAAATTTTTAGTCAATTTTCTTTTCATCTCGTTTGTACTTATATCTACGTCTCGTCTTTGCGAGAGGAACCGGCCAGCAGCTGTGACAGCGCGGGGCGGGCGTATTGCTTACTTTTTCAAGATGCTCTATATTGGATGTTATTTTGTGGCCGTATCTCTGCCAAGAGGTTGCTTCATGTTGCCATTGCCCTAAATTGCTAGATGTAGTTGTGACGTCATAGTTGACGAGAATTGACCAGTATGGAGCAATTTTAGTTGCTCGTGTAAGCGCACCTTTAGACTGCATTATCAACGATTACGCGAGAAGGACATTAGATTACTGATGGATCTTAGGACATGTTCAGACGATCGGAACGTGTCGTGTCGACACTAGATCGGACGATGTCGTTACAGTACAGGTACATGAATGCGTCGTAATGACGTACCTTGTTCTGGGTTAGAACGTAGATAGATAATAAAGTCTTAGTTGTATAGATTAACCCTCTAACTAATAAACACGGAATTAAGTTTTACCAGTAATCAGGTAATAACAAACGAATAACCATACATTTTGATAGTTTTAAACTTGGAATAACTTTACTGTGTGTTTTATTTATAAAAGATTTAGAGGTTATAATTACGTAAAAGTTGCTCGGAGTAAGCATAAAGCCTTTAGAATTAAGGCTTCTACAGACTAGCACAACGCGACAGCGCGAAGCAACACTTGTAGAACAATTTCCATTAGGGTTTCGTAGAAATTCGTCTACGAAAGTCGTGTTGCGCCAGTTTGTGGTAGCCTTTATGTTCCCTGCTGGGTCTGTGACCTGCTGTCTGTTACGGGAAGTGGGTCGTAAATTCGTGATCCACTATGTGGGCCCAGTGCGGGCTGTTCAAACGTTACATGGATGTTTTAATGGATGATCTTTTCGCTAAAATCTTTTAGAAACATTCAACACTGAACCTTGACAGAAATATTCTTTTTCGTGTCGCTGGCACGACACCGGTGCCGATTCTTTTATAACAAATAAAACAAAATACGAGTATGGCTATCTTTTATTGACAGACCGTGAAAGAAAAAGATAAGTAACGCTTTAGAACTGTCACTACTTGAATTTGGCGTAACTTTAAGCATTATGAATTTAGTTCGTCCTAGTTGCGTTAAAGAAAATTTAAATTCAAATACATTTAACAGGTCTTATTTACTTCCGTCCCTTTCTCGTTTCATTAGAATGAAAAAGATAGCAGTAGCTTAAATAAAGTCGAGTAGGTGCACAAGAGAATCATCACCAGTATTTCAGATTTTTATTTAATTTGATAGGAATATAAATACGCGACGTGAAAGCGCAGTACATAATGATGTATATTCTGTACTATAGGAACTACATTGGATAAATGATACCCACAGTTGAAATCGCTTTGTCCCATCATTTCACATTCTTGCCAAAATCTGTAAACGAATTTTCAACTGGTTGACTACCACAAGTAAAAGTCCAATATCCCGTGGAAAGTCATACGATGCTCGTCGCATTGGGGCAGGATTTCCTTTGAGTACGCTCGAGTTACCCGCATGTTCGGGGCTCGCTAGTTCCGTGGCTCGATCAAAGTGAGTACTGCCATTGTTGTCAATTACATCGGTAAGTTGACACGTCTGGTGCATACATTATTGACATTTCATACAAGGGTTATTTCTTAGGGGTTAGTTGGTCAATAAAAAGCGTAACTCCAACTAGTTAGCGTGAAAAAACATGTTACTATTTGGACAGGGTCTTTTTTTTTTGAGGCCGGGAAATCTTCAAATAACTTCTCCCGCTCTCGGGAGAAGTCGGTGGAGTGTCAGACTTTTACTGACTAAAACCCACCCGTGTTCCTTCAGTTGCCTGTGTGCCAGTGGCCACGGTATCTCTTTCGAAAAACCCGCACCTCTGGCAGGCATCGGCCCTTGCGGACCCCACCATTTGATGCCGACATCTCTTTTAGGCGCGCGTGGAACACAACGCGCCATCGAACCGGGCTTGGTCCTTACCGAACTGTGAGCTACCCATTACTCGCCGTCCGCAAGCCCGTGCCTACGGTGGCCGCGAATAAGCCTGGTATTCCTGATGCACTTGGATAGGGTCAAATTCAATTCGTTAGTTATATACTCCACAATCGTGGTGGATAAATCTATATATATAAAAGAAAGTCGTGTTAGTTACTTCACTTATAACTCAAG
Source organism: Polymixis flavicincta (assembly GCA_949987655.1). Taxonomy (NCBI): domain Eukaryota; kingdom Metazoa; phylum Arthropoda; class Insecta; order Lepidoptera; family Noctuidae; genus Polymixis; species Polymixis flavicincta. The sequence continues at coordinate 12,442,284 of OX465186.1, read as the reverse complement.
AACGGCTGAACCGATTTAGCTGAAAATTGGCAGGGAGGTAGTTTAGAGCCAGGAGAAGGACATAGGATACTTTTTATCCCGGTATTAGGTAGGGTAGCGTAGGTAGGGTAGGTAGGATAGTGTAGAGTAGGGTAGTGTAGTGTAGTGTAGGAGGTAGGGTAGCGTAGGTAGGGTAGGTAGGTAGGGTAGTATAGTGTAGGGTAGGGTAGGTAGGATAGTGTAGGGTAGGTAGGGTAGGGCAGCGTAGGTGGAGTAGGTAGGTAGGGTAGGATAGTGTAGGGTAGGGTAGGATAGTGTAGGGTAGTGTAGGGTAGGTAGGGTAGCGTAGGTAGGGTAGGTAGGATAGTGTAGAGTAGGGTAGTGTAGTGTAGGAGGTAGGGTAGCGTAGGTAGGGTAGGTAGGTAGGGTAGTATAGTGTAGGGTAGGGTAGGTAGGATAGTGTAGGGTAGGTAGGGTAGGGCAGCGTAGGTGGAGTAGGTAGGTAGGGTAGGATAGTGTAGGGTAGGGTAGGATAGTGTAGGGTAGTGTAGGGTAGGTAGGGTAGCGTAGGTAGGGTAGGTAGGGTATAGATTTTGTATGAATGACTTTTGGATGGATAGGACAACGTCTGTCGGGACAGCTAGTCTATATATATAAAAGAAAGTCGTGTTAGTTACTTCACTTATAACTCAAGAACGGCTGAACCGATTTAGCTGAAAATTGGCAGGGAGGTAGTTTAGAGCCAGGAGAAGGACATAGGATACTTTTTATCCCGGTATTAGGTAGGGTAGCGTAGGTAGGGTAGGTAGGATAGTGTAGAGTAGGGTAGTGTAGTGTAGGAGGTAGGGTAGCGTAGGTAGGGTAGGTAGGTAGGGTAGTATAGTGTAGGGTAGGGTAGGTAGGATAGTGTAGGGTAGGTAGGGTAGGTAGGGTAGCGTAGGTAGGGTAGGTAGGATAGTGTAGAGTAGGGTAGTGTAGTGTAGGAGGTAGGGTAGCGTAGGTAGGGTAGGTAGGTAGGGTAGTATAGTGTAGGGTAGGGTAGGTAGGATAGTGTAGGATAGGTGGGGTAGGGCAGCGTAGGTGGAGTAGGTAGGTAGGGTAGGATAGTGTAGGGTAGGGTAGGATAGTGTAGGGTAGTGTAGGGTAGGTAGGGTAGCGTAGGTAGGGTAGGTAGGGTATAGATTTTGTATGAATGACTTTTGGATGGATAGGACAACGTCTGTCGGGACAGCTAGTATATGAAATAAAAATGCTTTTTATTTCATGCAATAACAAAGTGAACTAATCATATTCTAAAACAATAAAAGTTATTAATTTGTAAGAACCCCTCCGCATCTGAAGGCCTCCTCCAAAGAGTTCAAGCTCTCTCTATCTTGGGCTATCTGCCTCCAGCCATGGTGTGTATTGATATCTTAATAAGATGAAACAATAAGCATTAGATATTTTAAGTCTTTCTGCAAGCCTGCGGGTCCTTTACCATAAAAAGAAAACAATAATTGCCAAACATAATTTTTTAAATTATATTAATGTATTATATATTTATAACATATATGCTACAGAATTTCGTTGGCTAATTTAATTTGCCTTATATTTGTGTATAAGGTTTTACAACTCTAAGAATTTACCTACCTATAATATTGAAAGTTACTTTTCAAAACGTTTTTAATATATGCATAGGTACTTTGGTTTCTACAAGTGCCAGAATTAACACTGTCCATATGACGGAAACAATACCTTTGTTCCTTTCCTAACTTTTGTTCCTTTTCTGAAGGAAAATGACATACTTGATTAGTGTATGATTTGTCAATAAATGCATTTTTTACTAACCTTTGTGTTTATTGATTCAACTAGCGAACGTCGGCCAAATGTATCCAGTTTCAATTTTCTCTTAGCAGCCTTAACAAACTGATTAAAAAATGTAAAACATTCAATATTTCACGTAAAATAAAACAATAAGTACAATAAACATTTTTTTTTTTACTACTTCAGTGTTTTATTTTATAGTTAAACTAGTTTTTGCTTGCGGCTTCGCCCGCTTGGATGTCGAACATTATCCCACGGGAATTAAAAGTTCCTTATGTGCTAATCCAGGTCATATACTATAGGTATATGTGCCTTTCATTCAAATCCGTTCAGTCATTTTTGCGACAGTCCGGAACAAACAAATGGACAAACGGACAAAAATTCTAAAAACTATGTTTTCGACACATATCGCAGCAAATTCCTTTCTTTTTTTTTTTGTTTCAAAAAAATTCATGTTTCTTTTGACTTCGTTGCTATTTTAATATACGTACTAGTTTCTACCCGCAACTTTGTCCGCGTCAAATGTATTATAGTTTTAAAAATTGTATACTTTTACTTTTTGTTAAGTATGTATCTAAACTAAAAACATGTTGACTCTTGAAGAATGTATCCTCAAATGTATTCATTTGAAACTCACAGTGTCATAGCTTTTCAATGAAAAATTGCCTCGTAAAAACCAGTTCACAATATAAATTTTGATGCCTTAAATTTGATCAAAGTGAAGTGTAGTGGGTGGAGCAGTCGTGGTCTAGTGCTATTGACCGCGATTTAGGAGTTGTAGGTCGTAGGTTTGAACCCAGGACCATGCTCCCAGGAATCCCGATTGTCTTCATGCATATGTTCAAATAATTTGTGATTGATGTTCTACAATTCAGTGAATTTATATTTTAAAGGGGGCTGGTCCCCAAATGTTAGGTCACTCAGCACGCTATGGAGCGGGCTATGCTCGGAGGTTCTTTGAAAGATAAAATCAGGAATGAAATTATCCGGAAAAGAACAAGTCACCGACATGGTTTGCAACGTAAGCAAGCTGAAGTGGCAGTGGGTTAGCGAAGGACCGGTGGACGATGGCGCAGGCTACAGTGGCGACCGTGTACCGGCAAGCGCAGTGTGGGATTCCCCCCAGCTAGATGGACCGACGACCTTAAAAGGTGGCTGGGACAGACTGGATGGCCTACGCCGTCAGGAAAGTAAGACAATACACTGACGTTGACACAACGCGGTTAGTCTATTTTAGTTATTTTCATAGCATTATGTCCTACGGCATTCTGCTGTGGGGCAAAGCCGCAGATATTCAAAATATTTTTGTTCTTCAAAAACGAGCTGTTCGAGCAATTTATCAACTAGGTGCTAGAGTTTCTCTTAGAGATTATTTTTAAAGATATTGGTATACTCACAGAATTAAATCTAGCCATCGAGGTACCAGTGTGTGCAAAGTTCACACAATTCTTTCAAACTTGGACAGTATAATATGAAAACGAATTTAATATCCAAAAGATGACAGCTTTATTTCACAGAATAATTTTATAACTAAAACGTTTTCGATATAATAATTGATTCATAGACAGATTTACCATTGTGTGACTTCAATGAGTTACTCTCTCTCTTTAGTCGGTCCCTCATATCTGGGGATCGTGGTCAGCTTCGGAGTTGCATCTGGAGCGGATGATCCGCCTCAACCGGTTTCTGTCCAGGGCATCCTTCACCACCGTGTAGAATTTAGAGGACGATAATTCCTTCACCTGATCGGTCCATCGTGTTGGTGAACGACCGCACGATTGTTTGCTTTCGGTGTTCCCAACCAAGAGTTACAACAACTAGAAAAGTTTGTACTTAGAAAAGTCAACCAAACATTTAAAAAAAATGTGTTTATTATCTTAAATCTAGATACAATTACGTTGCCGGGGCTTCCCAGAAAGTAATCCGAAGATACTTGTGATGGGATAAACCTCGCTCTTCTTCGATTAGTTCAAATGTTTCGGTATGCTAATTAGGTATAAGTTACACATTTTTTATAAAACCAACAAAAAAATAAAAACTAACATAAACTTTTTGTAATATTACAAAGAACTTATAAATATAAGGCAAAACATACACTTGTACACTAAAAACAGTGATTTTCATAATATTAATACTAGAAATAAGGACAAACTACGTACTCCCTTTCACCGGCTTCATAAGGTTCATAACTCATTTATTGGTCTTGGTATAACCTTTTATAACAAGCTTCCCTCTTCTGTGCTAGATTTGAATTTTAATGCGTTTTAAGCTAAAGTAAAATCCAACATTTGCGCAAAGGCATACTATTCTATCAACGACTACTTAAACGATAAGAATAGTTGGTCGCTGTGATTAACTCAAGACAATGTTTGTGTTCTTTCACCAGAGTTTCCTTGCCTACTGACAGGTCATATCTTTATTAACATAATTGTTTGGTTTTTATTTGACTATATAAATTCATTTGAATTTACTTAGTGTTGACATAATCTACTCATTGTTTTTTTATTTTTAATAATGAGTTAAATTGCAAGATGTAGCTAGCTAGCGACCCCGATAATGGATCTATTATATCTAGAACTAATTTCAATTTTGATATTCCGTAACCTACCATTGTATAAAATCCAGTTCTTGTAACATAACAGACAGCTGTGCTGCTGGGGAGTTTGTTGCGCCACTTCTTTTTCCCAGCTAAAGCACTAGGAAGTATCGAAGGGTGGGCGTTTTTGGGGGACTGTCTTTTGTAATTTTTGACGTTCAAAAAGTGCTGACACCAGCCTAGTTTGAATAAATGACTTTTTATTTTGATTTTGATGCGGAAGGCGGAGGATAGAGTGTTGTGGCGCAACCTGGGAGAGGCCTATGTCCAGCAGTGGACTGCGATAGGCTGAGTTGATGGGTCAATATTTTAAAAAGTTAGGTACTATTATACATTTTATTTTTAATATTAATAAATGGCTGTTTCATTGTTGAAAGTTGCGTGTCGAATTGACCTTAAAAACTAGACTACCAATTCGACTATCAACTTAAATTGTCCGTATATTCATTTCACAAGACACATTCTTTGACAGTTTAATAACACGGCATATCCAAGTAGGTTGTCATATTGCCTTAAAAAGTATTTATCTAACTCCATGGCGTTTTTTTTTTTTGTGTGGGATATCATCAAAAAACTTCTCCCGCTCTTTGTGGAGCAGGAGGACGTGTAAGACTATTACTGACTAAAACCCACCCGTGTTTCCCTCAGTAGTCTGTTTGCCAGGGGCGGTGGTATCTCTTTCGAACGAACCTGCACCCCTGGTAGGCTATTTTGTGCTGACATCTCTTAGAGGCGCGCGTGGAACACAACGCGCCGTCGACCTGGGCTTAGTCCTTACCGGACAGCGAGCTACCCATTACTCGCCGTCCGAACTCCCTGGCGTTTGCCTTCGTTTTCCCAGCCATGCGTTAGCCTTTCCCTAACCGGATGAAGCTGAATACTAGTATTTTACATAGAACAACTGCCTGTATGACCTCCACAATCCAGTTACTGGGTAATACGATACCCCTTGGTAAAACTGGTTGCCAGACTTCAGGGTTTCTGACAGCCCGTTACGACTGTCAAAGATCCACAAATGACAGCCGGGAGCATGCAACAGCCGATGCAAAGAGGGAAAAAGATGGTCATCTATCCACGGACCAACCGAGGCAAACGTATCCTGATCGATTGACCCGTGCCACTGTCATTACTTAGCTACAAGTTCCTTATACGCACGTTAACATTAAGGCTTGTATCCACGCTAAGGACCTTCAGCTTCAAGGAGTAAAATGGTTTCATCTCAACAATTTGGAGGTGATTTGGTGTTCTTTTTTTTATTATTTGATACCCATTGAAAAGTTATGCCTAAACCAAATGTATGTCATTTGGTTTAGGCATAACATATTATGTAGATTACTAATTATTTTTTCAAATGTAATTTCTTTGTAAATGCTCACGAAAAGTGGTTTCATCTGCATGCTGTTTTCAACCATTTTTTGAGTGGGCAACCTTAAAATCGACCTACGAATGTTTAGTTACAGTAACAGTATGACGACCCATTTTAATATCAATAAACAACCTCACAAATTGGAATCCGTTGATGAAACCCGGCAGTAAAAAATTGATCACGCGTATTTGCGTATGAAAATGAAATCACTCAGATTGATATCATGACTGAAATAACAGAGGGCACGAAGGCTCATCAAAAAACTGTTTGAATAATATACATACATGTGTGTCAAAGCTGATTCATCAGGCGTAAAATGTATTTGAAATATATGCAGTGACAACGTAGAGATTATACGCTTTTGATTGTCCAAGTTAGTGCAGGAAGAGTCTCATTTCTAAATGGCCGAATTATTTCCGAGTTATATAAAACGAACGGACTCGCAATTATTACTTGATAAAGTTTTAAAGAGATTTGAAAAGTTTGGTGTAAAATTCAAATCTTTGCTTTGAGAGTATTGCTATTAGTTTAATCGCTAACGGTCTATTAAAATGGATATAACTTAATTGCTGTACGAATTCTTAGTAGAAGGTCGTTTGCTTCTGCTCTTGTGTTTTTCACAAATAATAATATCGAAATGTAGCAAAGCGACAAGTGATTGGATGAAAAGGAAGACGGGCAAAATATAATACCTTTCAGATACCTATCGGAATGGTTATAGGAGCCACGTCTAATTTTCTTTCGTAATACTGTAAAGATGACTGTACTAAAGAATGATAGTTACACAACCGACGTGAAGTGAGACCTTAATAATAAATAAATAAATAAAATAAGCCTTTATTGCTGTTACATTTTAACTTATTTGAACGAACATTACTTATACTAATTTTAAACAAAAAAAAAAATCATTACTTAATTATAACAATAGAGGTAAGAAAACTATAAATTAACTGAAACTAAACAAACTCAGCATTCGGCTTATCTCCCCTCTTGACAGCTTGTCTTTCGACAAAGGCCTCCTCTAAGGATTTCCATTTGTTTCTGTCCTTTGCTATACGTAACCATTCTGGCCCAGCTACTTGCTTAAAATCGTCTTCCCATCGCTTTGGCTGTCTTCCCCTACTTCTTCTGCTTTCTCTAGGGTACCATTCCGTTATTATCCTAGTCCATTTCTCTTTCTTTTCTCTCAATATATGTCCTGTCCAACGCCATTTCAATTTTCTGCATACTGATTGAAATTTTCCAAACTTAGTCTTTCCTTTGATCTTTTTTAATTGTATTTTATCCCTTCTTCTTACTCCCAGTACGCTTCTCTCTATCCCGTTCTGACATATATTTCATTTATTTTGTTGGACGACATCAATGATAGTTTTGCTACACAAAAAAGGAGACAAAGGAGATATTAACAATTATAGGCAAATAAGCTTAATGTCTAAAATATATAAGGTCTTTTCTAAAATCCAACCAGCCGAAGGAGCAAGCTGGATTTAGGAGCAACTTCTCGAGACCTTAATAGCATATGTCAAATAGCAAATAGAAAAATGGGCCGGGAGTACCGGCAAACTCACTAGAACGTATGTTTACAACGTAAGATATTTTACTACAAACGGCTCCTTTATATATTTCCATTATTTATGGTGTACAAATCTTCTTCTTCCATCTTTTAATCCCAGTTATATCTGGGGTAAAGCGGCGTCAGGAAGTTTTGTTCTGGGTTGATAAAGGACTGAGGTTCTGCGTTTTCATCTTCCTCTTGATACTGGGCCACCGTGTAGCAGGGCGTTTTCAACTTCGCAAGCGTTTTGTAGGGATATTCAAAACTGTTTTACTGAGAAACTATCATCTTTTTTAGGTCCGTGGTTGTACCATCTAAACCCGCTTTCTTATAGGTTGTCTGTTATGTATGGAGCGCAAATATTTAATTGTATTCTGTACAATATTTTTATCTTCTAATTAAATAAAAAAGACAGCAACAACAGATATGAGTTCATGCATTAGGATTTTTAAGGAAAAAAATATGAATTGATGTCAAAGTAAGACAGCACACACACAACACAAATGGACAACAGTCCAAAAGATAAATAATTATAAAAGATACATAATTATTGTAAATTGTTATTGAAAATATCATAAATATAATACTATCATCATCATCAAATTTCAGCCGAAAGACATCCACTGCTGGACATAGGCCTCCCCAACTGGGGGGATTTGCCATAATCGCCACGCTTGGCAGGCGGGTTGGCGATCGCAGCATGATTGTAAAATGCATAGAGAACGCTGCTGCCCATTCTCTAGTAAGTCCCTTAGTCGCCTCCTACGACACCCACGGGAAGAAGTAATGGGTAGGTGCTATTCTTTACGTCCGGCATCACACGGAACTAATATAATACTATAGCAAGTCTTAAATAACACGAAGAGAATAGAAAGACTTAATCCATTAAATATACGATAATGACCAGACGTTCAACATGCCTATCTCAATACGTAATATAAATTAAAACGACTAGCCTTCATCCAGCGTAGTTGAGGTCACGGTCGAGTCTAGCAGAACGCGTGTGACTAAATAATTATGGAAACCAAAGCCAGTTGGCATAACTTCGGCCTTCTAACCACATATATTTTGCTACATACCCATAAACGGATCCCTCTCTAAAAATAACCGTCAGTTAATCCTATAAAGAAAACCCTAGTAACATCTTGGTACGAAATCCTCCTAAGTTATCTTAATTTTTGACAAGAATGGTTGAATGAGACGCTCACACCATTCTTTATACACAACCTCTAATTGCAAGGGAGAATATTTTCAGGAAATACCTACTTGCTAATGATTTTTACATAATTTAGAAGGCCTACGGTGTCAGTTCTTTGAAAGAAACGTAAGATTTATAGGTAATCTTTTAGCAAGGAAATACATTTTACGGTATCTAAGAAGAAAAAAACATTATTAGTAGTTCTTTTTTTCCGCAGTAGGTTTATGTAGTATAACTTTTATTTTGAATTAATTTAAATCTAAAATCATTAACTAGAACCAATCCCCAATTTACCCCTTCGGTTTTACAAACTTTCAAATAAGAACAACTGCTACTAATATATTTTCTGGGGTGAAATTCAATTTGTTGATCGGCGTAACATTCAATGGAATTGAAACTTGAACAGTGAAGATTGAACTTTATTAATTACATTACGGAGAGGACTTAGTTTGAAAGTGGGGCCTAGTACTAGACTGGGATAACTTGAGAAGAGAGGAAATAAACGTCACCACGAACGTGCTTAGTTTAAATGATAATATATATGAAGGGAACTTTACTCTAGCGTAGAGTCAAATGAATGGGATGTGATGGAGACAGACTAACCAGGCGGTTGCAATGGTAAATGATTTTATTTCTGTAAGTAGGTTTGTACAAACACTTTTACGCGTCAATCATATTTTAAAACTAGATGACGTCGTAGTTTCCTGTCTGGATACTTTGGGAAGAAAGGCCCAAACGAAATTAGAGGTCTGTTTTAAAGTCCAGACATAATCTTGGCGAGATCATGTGAAGGCTGTGTAGATTGGTGTCTGAAAAGGTCTTTTGAAGATAACACCACCACACAGATTGAGTGGATCTGTCCAGTCGGTGAACGCATTTGTAAAAATCATACAGCTCAATTCGGTGAAAATGAAAAATCACACAATACTTTCGAAACAGCAGTTTTAACTTCATCATATCAGCCGAAAGATGTCCACTGCTGGACATAGGCCTCCCCCAGGCTCCTCCACTTCGACCGGTCTTGTGCTTCCCACATCCAGCGGATACCCGCGGTCTTCGCAAGGTCATCGGTCCACCTTGTGGGAGGCCTTCCCACTCTACGTCTTCTGGTACGCGGTCGCCACTCCAGAACCTTTCGGCCCCATCGGCCATCTGTTCTGCGAGCAATGTGCCCTGCCCACTGCCAGTTTTAACTTACAGTGTTTTTAAAAGTTTAACATTGAAGATAACGCCAGAAAAAAAAATGCGTTCGGTGGAACATATAACCTCCTCCTTTTTTGGAAGTCGGTTGAAGAAGAATATTAGATACAGTAAAAACGATTCACCTACAGATTTGTGCAGAAATAAGCATTATCTTTTTACGTATTTGTTTATTCCTTCCTCTTGTCTGTTTATTTGTATACACAAATATACAGTGAACCGTTAAACACACATACAAATATACAAAAAAATCCTCTTTTATAATACTAGTATGTTCCTTTTTTTTATTTGTGTGTAGGTACATAAAAGGTTTAATGAATAAACAAATACATAATATCAATTATGTATTTGTTTATTCATTAAACCTTTTCTACGTATCAACGTGTAAGCTCTTAGTAAGCGATTTTTTTTAAAGCAAACTCACGTGGTTACCTACTAACGTTACCTTATAGTATTTCACCGTTCCCTAACACACTTCCTCCTGTCAACTGAAAATTTACTTGCTAACCCCAAGTAATCTCTAAGGCATTAAAACGAAGTTAAGTTGTTCAAAACGCCTTGACATAAATTCATGCGAGCGGATCTCAAAAACGTGCCACTATTGCATAATGTATGAAGTATGCTACCACAAAATCCATTTTTAAATGCAAAAAAAATACGTAACATTTTTCGTTTACGTTTTGTATCTTCTTTATATATGCTTCGTGTTGTATTTGAAACGTATGAAGCGAGACCCTTGACCTTTCTTTGTTTCGCATTCCGAGTTCCCTTTGAAAAATGCTTTTCAGTTTTTAAACATCTGCTCTGGCGTTAATTTTCACTCTTGTTTTTACTCGGAAACAACTTTGAACTAGGTAAATTGTATGCATCTGGACAGTAAAACTGTTATATTTTTGAAATAGATAAAAGTATTGCATAGATATCCAACCAGGTGGAAATTGGTTAGTATTGTCACGATCATAACATTTTGTAAATATAAATGATTGTTAGTTTAACTTTTGTTGTGATAAGTCTAATAGCTTTTTAGGATAAGCTACTCAAATTGAAATGGTGACACAAATGGCATCACTATCTGCCAGGGGTGCAGGTTGTTTGAAAAATGTACCATGGCCCCTGGTACACAAGCAACTGAAGGAACACGGGTGGGTTTTAGTCGGTAAAAATCTGACACGCCTTCCTGCTCCGCCCAGAGCGGGAGATGTTATTTGATGATTTCCCACTCAAAGAAATAAAAAAAATTGTGAAACACTGATAAGTTTTTCTAGACAAGTGGGCGGTACATTTTCAAGCAAAACAAGAAAATAAACAGTCTAATAAGAAGGTTTTCTGTGATAGTTTTTGGGAAATTGTCAATTTTATTTTATTACTTGGCATCGTTTACGGCAAGACTTTTTTTTTTTTATGCATGTCTGATAACAGAATCTTTATAGCAACTCAACTGATAGGTACTAGAACCAACTGTATTCAAATAAAATTCCACTTAATAACAACGAGAAATTCAGGAGCCAGTCAATTCAATGAACTAAATAGACTTAATAAAAATGAAAATAAAATCCAGAAAGTTTTTAGCTGATCTTGCCGCAAGCATTAAGGGGGAAACGCCAGACTAGCCCTCGAAATAAATTTTTTCTCGATTTGTATGCCAGTGTTAGGTTGTATATTGAACAAAATATCTTAGTTCATATAACCTGAACGATATGAACTTAGGGACCCTTGTGGTTAAGTAACATTAGCCGCACGGGTCGATCGTTCAGGGTAAGCTGCGCTTACAGCGCAGCGGTTCGTCCGTGAATGGGTGAACATATTTAAGTAAAAAGACTCCTCCATGCCTCGGAAAGCACGTTAAGCCGTTGGTCCCGGCTATCATTTGCGGATCTTTCGACTGTCGTTACGGGTCGTCAGAAGCCCGAAAGTCTGACCACCAGTCTTATCAAAGGATATCGTCATCATCATCATCATCATTTCAGACGAAAGACGTCCACTTCTGGACATAGGCCTCCCCCAAAAGGGGGGTTTTGCCATAGTCGCCACGCTTGGCAGGCGGGTTAGCGATCGCAGTATGGAGGTAAAATGTATACAGCATGCTCCTGCCCATTCTCTAGTAGGTCCCTTAATCGCCTTCTACGAGACACACGGGAAGAAATGGGATGGTGCAATTCTTTTACGTCCGGCACCACACGGTACAGGGGGGAGGGGATCAGGGTTATCATACTACCCAGTAATTGGGTTGAGAAGATGGCAGTCGCTCCATGTGAAATGCTGGTATTCAGCTGCAACTAGTTAGACTGGAAGCTGACCCCAACATAGTTTGGAAAAGGCTAGGCAGATGATGAGGGGTTGCATGAACTTAGAGGGTTATATTGATAATTTTTTGTATAAATATGTACTTTTTACGGTAGCTCATCATATTTTGTTCAAAACATAACCTGACACTGACCTGGCGTCGGGAATTCCAGGCCGATTTCCGGCTACCGTAGGCATGGGCTTGCGGACGGCGAGTAATGGATAGCTCGCTGTCCGGTAAGGACCAAGCCCAAGTCGACGGTGCGTTGTGTTCCACGCGCGCCTCAAAGAGATGTCAGCACAAAAAATGATGGGGCCCGCAAGGGCCGATGCCTGTCAGGGGTGCGGGTTTGTTCGAAAGAGATACCACAGCCCCTGGCATACGGGCTACTGAGGGAACACGGGTAGGTTTTAGTCAGTAAAAGTCTGACACGCCCTCCTGCTCCACACGTGAAGTTATTTGATGATTTCCCAACCAAAAACAAAAAAAAAACCTGACACTGACCTGGTAATAGAAAAAAACTTAATACATTTTGAGTTTCGTGGGCTACCCTTGCGGTTCCTCCTTAAAAGGTATAGTCTTTTTTCAAACATTTGTTTAGGACAAAACGAGAAAATCTTGTAAGAGGATTCAAGCTTCTACCGTTTTGAATGAATATTTTACCGACACGTCAATACAGCGGGTTTTTCAGGTTAAAATAGACCCGCCTTTTTAACCGACGCAAGAACGGAGGAAGTTGTCAAGTCGACGCGTTTATTTTTTATTTTTTTATGAATCTTTGAACGAATATTTAAATCTACTGACTTTGAATTTAAATGTGTTTAATTTAAATGATAGTAATGAATTGTATGTATTTATGTTTTATATCCTACTTCTTAGCGTAGAAATTTTACGTCGGTTGTTTAAAAAAAAATGTTTTTTCATAGAAAAATGCAAATACCTGCGTGGTTAGAATATATGAAAAGCATTTTATTTATTTTTTATACCAGTTTAAATTCACCGAATTTGTGTTCAGATTAATGTACTGAATCGGCCATAATTCAACTAATAGAAACCGTGGGTGGGTTTTTCCCGTAATAATTTATTGACCATTGGTCTAGTAGTTGTAAGCGCTATTGCTGAGCTGACTGAGTATGAGGTGGCCGGGTTCGATTCCCTGGTCAGGCAGTATTTTAGGGTTTTTCTATCTGAATTTTCTCAATAGCTCAGTTAACCCGTAGTCTGAATGTGCCCAGTCGATAGGACTAAAACATAACTGGCGTATTAAGTACACCTCTGCTTATCCCTTCGGGGAGTACAGGCGTGATGTTAAGTATGTTAAACTTAGTATTATTATGAACTTCTTAATTTACAAAATGGAATTTCACTTTATGTTTTAGAGCATCATCATTCCTTCCAAGTTCAAGAAGTTGATGCTTAATGTAAGTTGGCAATAAAGCACTTATGTTAGTCTTAGCAGTTAAAGTATTTCATTTGCCATTTCTAAATGGTGCTTACAAAGACATAATGACGTTAGTAAAATATACACAGAATATTTTACTTTCAAATTCTTTTTGAAAAAATTGGAAAATTTTAGTATTATTTTGCGCGCCAACAAGCGGTTTTTCTGTTTTTTTTTTGTCAATAAAATGGAAACACATAGGTCATGTTAGTTGTGAGCTTCTTGATCTTCATAATAATCATTTCAGCCAAAAGACTTCCACTGCTGGACATAGGCCTCCCCCAAGCTCCGCCATTTTGACCGGTTCTGCGCTTCCCGCATCCAGCGGATTCCTGCGGCCCTCACAAGGTCATCGATCCACCTTGTGGGAGGCCTTTACGTCGTCCGGTGCGCGGTTGCCGTTCCAGAACTTTTGCGGCCCCATCGGCCATCTGTTCTGCGATTGTCTAATAGTTCTAAATAAAACTAAATAAAGTAATCCGTGACCATACACCATTACAATTCCTCACACACAATCCTACACACCCACCCACATTGCACACTTAGATTTGCTTAAAAAATGCTAGCATGACATCATGTTTGTTTCTTATGCATATAAGTATAGTTATTAAATTGTAAATCCGTAGTTGGCTGTAAGATTAGTTTATTTATACTAAATTAAATTGTTAAAGTGCTGTGGATTTTGTGAATGAATCAATAAATAACAATAACGCATGAGAAAATAAAGCTGCAACAAAGAGACTGAAGCAACATTAAGAGAGGTAGATAATGACTAATGATCATCTACCTAGCTTTCTCCCAACCATGTTGGGGTGGGCTTCCAGTCTAACCGGATGCAACTGAATACCAGTAGTTTACATGGAGCAACTGCCTATCTGACCTCCACAACCCAGTTACTGGTTAATACGACACGAATGTTGTCAGTTTTTCGGGCCTCTGACCCGTAACGACTGTCAAAGATCAGCAAAGGCAGCCGAAATCAACGGATTAACGTGCTTTCCGACGCACGAAGGGGTCTTGGTATGTAAAGATGATCACCCATCCACGAACAAACCGGGGAATGTGTAGCTTAACCTGATTGATCGACTCGTGCAGCTATTGTAACGTAGCCACAAGTCCCTCGTAAGCACAAGTAGATAATAATTAATGTGAACACAAATTGTCTTAGTTTTTAATTTAATTGGATAACACACGATGGATTATTTTAATAGCCCTGTAATATATCGTGTGGACTTAAATACAGATTGATGATGAAACCTGAAAGAAAAATGTTGTAATTCAGGGACAGATCTTGATCAATGCTTTTTGTGCACTAACGCTTGAGTTTGCGTTTTTGCGCAACCCGCAACGAAGTTAATTGCAAAGTGTCGAAGTCTCCTTGCACCCTTGTAGGCTTACAGGGTCAGTTAACTATGAAGGCAATGGTTTGTCTATGTCAAAGACCGGTGGTTGTCTTACACACATGTGCAGAGCTACAAGCCACTAATTGCAAATTGGAATTGGAACGTGACACATAATGTTGATGAAACAGTTGCCCATATTTAAGTTTGTAAGCGGCCATTACTGCAAAGATATTCTGGTCACCCTTCATATAATGCTCCATTAATTTTAATTGACATTCGCTTCGGGCGTTAGTCTATTTCCCGTTTACGGCTAAGTATAGCGAGTCTCGTGGGTGTCGTAAGTTATCACTTGGGGAGTCAATTAAGTGATTGGAGAACAACGTTCCTTTATATCGTTCCTTCAGATCTTTGGGTCGCACGATTCATGATTTGCCTAAAAAGTTTTTATATAAATTGAAATCAGGACAAAATCACAATTTTGTATTGTGAATAGAATTTATATTTTAAGCAAAATACTTAGCCTAAATTTTTCCGAGACTGGATTTTTTATTTCGTTTTCAAATATATTTTTATTCAAAGGCAAAGTAGTTGAACACGAACCAATGTTTACAATTGGTTAAACACCGATTGAGTGCCACAATTGAATAGGCACAAAAAATAGATACATTTTTAAGTTCTTTAACAGTTGGTTGGCTGCTCTAACTACTAAAGTTAGGAGGCTTTGATTAATTACTCGCTCTCACAAAGATACGCTTCTGTGTTAAAAGTTACTTCGTGATTTAAATTGTAATTATCTATGATTGGTTCCAGCTACCAGCTTCGAACCGATTGTGGTTCACAGACAACTTTGTGATCGTTACAATGACCCAATTTTAAAATAAAATCGCAACCCTTTTCAATTGTAGAATTGCGGAGAAAACTCGGAATGCTATAGAAAAATTACTGAATTTCGAAGACACGAAGCTTTAGCGCAACGTAATAGTTGTGTAACGCTTTTTTGTCAAATTTTCAACTATTCTACAGACAACATTTTGGTTTAATGTTTTGCGAGAAGCAACACAAGACCCCTCCGTGCCTCGGAAAGCATTTTAAGCCGTTGGTCCCGGCTGTTATTCGTGGATCTGTAGACTCGTAACGACTGTCAAAGATCCAAGAAAGACAGCCGGGACTTACAGCTACAACGTGCATTTCAAGGCATGGAAGGTAACTTAATTTGTATAGATGGTCACCCATCCGCAGACCACAGACTGATTCCTGACCACAGGCGTGGGCTTGAGGATGGCGAGTAATGGGTCGCTCGCTGTGCAGTAAGGACCAAGCCCAGGTCGACGGCGCGTTGTGTTCCACGCGCTTCAAAGAGATCTGATATCAGTACCAGCTGGTGGGGTCCGCAAGGGCCGATGCCTTTCAGGGGTGTGGGTTGTTCGAAAGAGATACCGTGGCTTCTGGCACACAGGCAACCGAAGGAACACGGGTGGGTTTACCCAGTGCGGTAGAAGTTATTTGATGATTTTTCCCACCCTCAAAAAAAACCCCATCCACGGACTGGACGTGGCAATCGTAGCTTAACATGATCAATAGACCGGTGCGGCTGTAATTACACAGCCATATGCCCAAAAGACAGTACTAATTTTATTGAAAGGTACAAAGGCGGTCTTAATACCGAATCATGATACCTACTAAAAGATAGCTACATTAATCCAATCAGCGATAGTATAGCTCCATTCAACAGACCCAAGCACCAAAGATCCATACAACGATGAATCAACGTACAATAGAAGGTCCGTAGACCTCTACAGTAGGTACCCGAATAGATACTATTACTATGACTGAACACCGCACCGCGTGGGAGTTCCATTCAACCCGGTTCCTATTATCTGGTCCGTATCTAGGTCTCCACAGATTTATTCAATTATTATTGCTGGTACGGTCGAGAACATCATAGTTTCAAGAGAATGCATACAGAAAATTTAAATGCCTTTTAAGTTTTAGTACGCTGGGCGTATTGCCAAATTGATGTGCAGTGCTTACGTACTGGGTTTTGGATGTTGATTAAGAATTGTATGTAATTTAATTCAGCCTTTAGCAGCAGAAGGGTACTACGATTGTTAAAAATGTATGTCAAATAATTATGTTTCTGTTATATTTTGCTCACTGCGAATTTGAAAGCCATCCCAGGAGGAAGAATTTTATATCAAATAGAATATGTCAGAAAAATATTTGAAATACATTTTTTCAGAATTGATGTTTAAAATTAAAAAAAAAAATGAAGCGAACATTTTTTTAAAGGTTTAACCGTAGCATAAAACGCTACAATAGGTTCTCACCCATATTTTGCTTACTTTGGGAGAATTTTTTCCTAGAGCCACCCAATTTTGTTTACTTACCGTCTGTCGGGTATATGAAACAGCTCATTATCTGCCTAGCCTTTTCCCAACTATGTTGTGGTCAGCTTCCAGTCTAACCGGATGCAGTTGAATACCCGTATTTTACATTAAGTGTCTGCCTATCTGACCTCCACAAACCAGTTACTAGGTAATACGATACCCCTTAGTATAATTATTTGTTAAACTTTCGTACTTCTGACGACCCGTAACAACTTTAAATTATCTATGAATGACAGCCGGGACCAAAAACTTAACGTGCTTTCCAAGGCACGAAGGTACCTTGAATCTACGGATGCACGAATGTGCTGATGTTATTTCTTAGCCACAAGCCCCAAGTATCTGAAGCAGCTACTGCCACGATTATATTTAAATGTGACATATGATATAGTCGTAAGATAGGGTATGACCCCTACCCTATTTCTGAGTTTGAAGAAGACAGTCTAAAACGCCCACGACGCGACGGGCCGTTATCGCCCACGTTGAGACCCTATAGTAGGTACCTATAATCTCAGAACACTATTATCTTATTAGCTTCTACCTCAGGGGTGCGGGATGTTCGAAAGAGATACCGTGACCCCTGGCATACAGGCAACTGAGGGAACACGGGTAAGTTTTAGTCAGTAAAAGTCTGTCACGCCCTCTTACTCCACCCAGAACGGGAGAAGTTCTTTGATGATTTCCCAAAAAGAAAAAAACAGCCGCGATTTCCCCCGCGTCAAATTTTTTGCTCCCCCGACCAACCCCGTCGCATCGAATCGCTTGCTCGTGCGAGTATTTCATGGTTGTGAGTTTTGTCTTTTTGCTCAACTCCTAAGGATCTTATCGTGATTTTATAAAGCCTAAGCCTTCTTCGATAAATGGGCTATTAAACAATAAACTATTTATTCAATTTGAACCAGTAGTTCCTGAGATGAGCGCGTTCAACCAAACAAAATCTTCAGCTTAAAATATTAAATAAAATTAATTAATTTGAATTATGTAACTAATAAGTATAGATTAAAATCGAATGTTAAACTTGGGCAGTGGAGTGTGGGTTCGAGCTCAAATAGGATTTACGGTGAAAGCCAATATCGAAGACAATTTTTAACGAGCTAAGAAATCTGCGACTTGGGGTCAATGATTGTTCATTTCCTATATCTATACGTTACGTAGGATGCGGTGATGTACATATGTAGACCGTGAAATTCAAGTTTTCTTAAATTTTTTTGTGATTTGCAGGCCAGGTAATTTGAATGATTATAATAGCCATATGCATGTAATTAAAAACTCTTCCATTATTCATATTTTACAATTTCTTATTTATGATACATTTTTCTGGTGGAACGGATCGCAAGGTAAATTCATCATCATCATTTTAGCCGAAAGACGTCTGCTGCTGGACATAGGCCTCCCCTAAGCTCCGCCACTTGGACCGGTTCTGTGCTTCCCGCATCCAGCGGACTCCCGCAGATTTCACAAGGTCATCGGTCCACCTTGTGGGTGGCCTTCCAACTTTACGTCTTTCGGTACGCGGTCGCCACTCCAGATCTCTCCTATAGCGGAGCAGTGGTATATTAATATTTATTCCGGTAATTCAAAAGCCATTGTTTCATTGCATCACGAGTATTTTTTATCGTGGCAACTCCAAAGTAGACAGCGGCGTAGATACTTGTGGGAAGTATTTGGATTAACATTGGTAGCCAACACTGGCCCAAACTTCGAATGTTATCTTAGGACAAAAACAACGGGAAATACAGGAGTTCCCCGAAAGGAAAGGCTGGGCTAGGGCCACCCATATTTGGCGGGGGCGAGCCTATTACCATCAACGGAGCGTAAATCCAGACTCCGAGCTGCTACTGAGAAACCCCAATAACACTGACCGATCCTGGAATCAAACCCAGGGACCTCGTGATCAACGCTAACAAGTTTATTATGGTTAATATAGGACCATATCCTGTTTTCACGTACGTTTGAACCAATCCCGAAGCGTGACCGGAATCCCAATGTGTTCCGTGTAAAATATATCTACGGAATGAGTAGAATGAGTCTTTAGGGAGACGATATATTTCATTTGTTCGTGTGAGAGCATGAACATGGGGAAATTGTACTAAGAACAAAATTTATGGAGCTTTTACAACGTGTTTAAATAAGTTAAATATATTTATTTATTTCAGAAAAAAAAAACACTTATAAGGTCCACAAAAACAACATCATAGAAAAAAAAATACAACACAAAAAAAAAGTGTTTCGTTGGTGCCTGTACTAATTATAAAAAATCATTGTATCACAGACACCATCGCCTTAAAAACTAAGTAACAAAGAAAAAATCGAACGTGTTAAATAGTGAACTTGTCGAAATATATAAGTACCTAATGAATAAGATAAAAAGTACAAGTAATTTTAAAACAAAACAAAAACATTAAGAATTTTTTTTTACATAAAGCTACTTATTTACTTATTTTGAACATATTTGTGAATTCGTTAATGCACGGGTAAGTGATTCTGTATGTGTGAGTACATGTGGGAGTGTTAGTGTATGTATGAGTCATGTATGCGTCTGTTGTAGAAATACCTCTATTGGATTGGTTTGAGAAGATGTTTAATTGTTGATGTTGAAAGTTTATGTTAGAATCTCTACCGATATTGTTAATGTGAAGGTTTACGAAGATCACTTACTGGATGGAAGATAATTTTGACACACAACTTTCTGTGTGTTTCCCTCTGTGGGGACTGCCTCGTTGGTCTAGTGGTTGGCAAGCGCTACTGCTGAGCATGATGTCCTGGGTTCGATTCCCAGGTCGGGCAAATCGTTATTAGGTTATTCTGGTGGAATTTCTCAGTAACAACCTGCAGCCAGTAGTCTGGATATTAACCCGGTTGATGGCAATTGGCTTGCATTATTTCATTATTTATTTAATTACATCGGACTTAAACATAACTGGTGAAATGTGGGTATAATATAAAGACACTGCTGCCTAATCCTTCGGAGAAACAAGGAGCGATGATATGCTATCAGCGAGTCAAATTCATCTTTCATCAAGTAAGTTGAATCCAGGATATGGCCTTAAAATACCTACCATGTCCTGGATTTCACACATAAACTGAAATTACCTAATACTGGAAATATTGTCCAAAGATGTGATAAAGTGGTAATCTATCTTTGGAGATTATTATTTTAGAGGTACCAATAGATTTATTATTATTTACCATTCCTTTAAAACCGTAACTCCTAATAATCTTGTTATTTCAAAACTTTTCTCGAGGCTGAAGCCTTGGCCTTGGGCAAAACTAGTTTACCAACGACAACAACGAAACATTTTAATCAAGAGTAGTTACAAATTGCTTTATTGATTACGATGTGAAAGCCTTGGGAATATTCACACCTGCTTCTCAATTTCCTGAACAAATTATTTTGATACTACCACTTACTCTTTATAAGGCTTCACGTTATTAGAGAAATATGTTGTTTTCTATTGGAGTATTAAGATCAATGCCTACTCGCCTCCACGTGTATTACCAGACGTATTCACGTCGTCATCATCATCATCATCATTTCAGCCGAAAGACGTCCACTGCTGAACATAGGCCTCTCCTAAAAGTAGGTTTTCCATAATTGCCACGCTTGGCAGGAGGGTTGGCGATCGCAGTATGGTATTTAATAATGAATAGAGAATGCTGCTGGCCATTCTTCTGTAAGTCCCTCAGTCTCACCTATGAACGTGACCGAAGAAAAATCTGAATTGTAGCAGGTGCCGTTCTGTAGTTTCTGCTTACCTTCATTGGAAGAAGGCGTTTGAGTTTATGCTTATATGTATGTATTTAATGATGAGTTCTTGCTGAATAACATGCTAGATATTTGTTAGTTTAAAATGCTATAAAGTTTAGTGCCTATCTATGTTTTTCTCTTTGTCACCAGTATTTAAATCTAAGTATTAGCTGATATTTTGCAAAATCCAGGAAGAAATACTTGTAAAATATTTATTTACGACAAAGGACTGAAATAAGTTATCATTACCTTACTCATTTTCCAAAATACATAAGGTTAGTAAACTAAAAAGTTTCATAATAGCTACCTCTGTTGGATTTTCGAAAACCCTGTTGAGATACGTACCTACCGAAATTGTAGGTTTCAAACAGTCAACTTGAGAAGCTTCCTAACACGTTTTTAAAAGCTTCTATCACCTCCGAATAGATGGCAGCACACAGCGATATGAATCAACCAGCCGCGGTGCCATCTAGCGCAAATCAGAAGCACTGTAAAGAGACTGCGGAAAATTCGTTCGCCGAAAAGGAAAACCTGAGACTCCGACATTTTTGTTACCGCTATATTTAACAAGATGTCGTTGTAACAAATAAAATGGAACCCCATAGAGTTTCTCAAAAATGAATCTTGATAATCTACACTGTCAATAATTACCACAGTGAAACACCATTTGGTAGATGGTTGATTATAAGATTGTCGTTGTATTCCGGAATTCGTTTGGGCAGCTGAGCACCGCAGCATCTTCAGGATTACTCAGGACCAGACAGAAGACACGGGGTCGTCAAGAATCATCAATCGGCGCGAGATATAATAAGACACAATATGATTATCTTGTGTTTTACCTTTTACAGGACAGGAACGGAATTTGACCCAACAAGTCTCTGTCACGTCTGACACGTCCTCCCGGTACACCCAGAACGGGAGAAGTTATTTGATGTGTTCCTACCCTTAAAAAAAACCCAACAAGTCTAAAATTAAGGTCGAGTTTGAATTGATAAAATCGACCCTAAAGTTGGACTAGTCAACTAAAAATTTTGTTTCTACCCTAGAAAGGGTTCCAAGTAGATGAAGGTAACTCTTTCCTGTTACAAAGCTCTTCCAGGAAAGGTATTAGGAGTTTAAAACTTTTATCCGCCAACAAGAAACTCTGAAAGTTCGTCTTACCGCAAAACACTGGGAAGTAGCTACGTTTACTTTCGAACCATTCAGTAAATTACGTGCCTGTGCAGATCTATATGAGAAAGTAATATTGTTATGCTGTCAATGTTTGTCCAGACGTAAAGAATAGCATCATCCCATCTCTTCCCGTGGGTGTCGTAGGAGGCGACTAAGGGATTTTTTAGAGAATGGGCAGCAGCGTTCTCTATGCATTTTACCACCATACTGCGATCGCCAACTCGCCTGCCAAGCGTGGCGATTGTGGCAAGCCCCTCCAAATTGGGGGAGGCCTATGTCCAGCAGTGGACGTCTTCCGGCTGAAATGATGATGATGATGATGAAGTATTTACACATCTACATATTAGATTGATTGATTTGTTTTCCTAGAACTAGATTTCTCTCGAGAATGTCCTTATATTTTTGTTTTCAAAATCAAAAAGCAGGTTGTGGAGGTCAGAAAGGCAGTCGCTCCATATAAAATACTGGTATTCAGCAGCATCCATGTATGGTATTAAGTAGAGATGGGCCTACTTTGACTTTGGTCGACTAGCCAACTAGCCGACTAGCCAACTAGTTGGCTGTAAAATGGCCTACTTATCGGCCAACTAGTCGGCCAAGCCAATTATTGCTTTCGGTTGAGTTCGGGTGACATCGGTAATGTTCGTGACTACGCTTTTGGCTTGTACACGGCGCCCAGCGACCAGGCGGAATTGTCACCTGTGAGGACACGTTTTTATTTGCTTCGCATTTATTCTATCATTGTTTAACACGTTGATGGACAGTACTATCTTACTGGTTGCGGCTACTGTGACATTACTTATTTTCATACATTGGCCACGTGCGAAGTGTCACAGCGCATGGTTAAAATGGTTTTTTTTTTCATTTATTACTTCATCACCACTGCTCTCAAAACGGTGAAGGAAAACATCGTGAGGAACCATGTCCTAGAACCAAAAATTCATTCAGTTCACTGCCGCTTCAGTCTGCTTACT
Organism: Polymixis flavicincta; assembly: GCA_949987655.1. Taxonomy (NCBI): domain Eukaryota; kingdom Metazoa; phylum Arthropoda; class Insecta; order Lepidoptera; family Noctuidae; genus Polymixis; species Polymixis flavicincta. The sequence continues at coordinate 12,419,240 of OX465186.1, read as the reverse complement.
CTGCAAGTAAAGTCGGTTACTCGCGTTCTTTCCGAATAATTTCATTTCTGATTTTATAATTCAAGAAACTGCGAATATAGCCCGCTCCATAGCTCGCTGAGTGGCCTTGAATTTGTGAAGCAGCCCAACCACCACGTTTCGACTCCGATAATGCATAAGCTAGGTATCACACAAGATCAATCTAAGCTACTTAACTCTGAGCTTGTTTCGGTCTTTCTTCTTAGAGTAGTCAGATAGGAAACACCGAACTCATCTAGTTTTACAAAACATTATTTAGTTTTGACGTGTAAAAGAGTCAGTATAATCCTACTTTCAGATTTACAATAATTTATTACATTATCACATGGTCAGAACGTTACTTAAGATTCTTAATTTTGGGTAATGTTTTTTTTTTTTGAAGATAAATGATTAACATTTATTTTTGTTTATCTTAACGGTAAGATGCATCCAACGCGCAATGCCTGGCCGAAAACACTTAATTTTTTTACAGGAAAATACATCTTATCGCGTTTCATAATACAGGGTAAGTTTTTATCCAGTGCACAAATTGTAACCATGAATTCAGCATATCATTCTAGAACCCCTAGGGCAGAAATTATTCACCGGTTATACAAAAAAAATCATCTGTTTCATAGAAAAGTGCAATACCTACCCGGTCAAAATGTATGGAACAGCTGATTTTTTTTGTGTATCCGGCGAAAAATTTCTGCGCTAGGTGGTCTAGAATGATATGCTGAATTCATGATTACAATTTGCGCACTGGAAAAAACTTTTCCTGTATAACATTCAGCATACAGTGCACGTAATGTTGAGTAAGCCGCGCTGTCACCGTGTCCTAACGATTTATCATACTTATTGCACATTGTATTTTAGTAAACTCCACAGGAATATTTAAAACATTGACCTGTTTTTATTAGACACTGCAAACATCCTAAATGAAAGTCGGTTCACAAAAAGTACAAAACCACCGACAAATAGCAATAGAGTTTAATTTGAAAAGTTATGTATTTTTCAGGCGGGCTCTGGAAAAAAGTTTAAGCCTAAAGGCTAAAATTTTCCACTTAATTGAAACAACGATTGTGATTTTAACGATATCAGTACCCAAGTTACAAAACATACAAAAATTAAATGAAATGTCACACACGTTACTGTATGTACTTAAATTTATGTTTTCATAAATGTAAAAACTTTCTGAAAGAACAAAATTATATGGACATTTACAATCCTTTGTTACTTGTATATTAACTATTAATAAACAAATAAACTGTAGTCACAAATACTATTATTTTACATTTTCATTTTATTGAAAAAAGTTTTCATATCGACGGAACAAACCGCTATATAGTTTTAAACCATAGATAGATGATTTAAAACAGAACAAAGACGTTTTCTCAGAAATCAATTGACCAAGAATTACCTACTAGAAGCACTTGGACATTTTTCTTTTTAACAACTTGTTTACTTGATTGTGGTTCCTGATAAACATATCTATCGGGAGCGCTTTTGTCAATACTTTTGCAATTGGTTTCTGAAGAAAATCCGACACCACAATTTCAACTGAGGAGCTCAATCCTGACGCATTCTCGGAAAAAGAAAATAACGAGAAATAATGAAAGATGTCATGTCATTTGTGGAGATCCATATCGATCAATGTTGACGTGATTGCTTTATATGAAAAGCTAAAGATACTTCGTAGGAATCTATGACATACCTACTGAAAAAATAACACTACAAAGTGAAAAATAACTTTAATTTCGGATGTCGGTGTCTCTGGTTTTGAAATTTGGTTTTTTTTTTTGCGACCGACTTCCGAAATAAAATTTATTTTTCTCTTCGTAGTGTTTGTTTTGAAAGTCAGTTGTTTTTTTTTTTATGTACTTTTTATTTTTCCTTTTTAGTTGCGCTACCTACCCGCACAAATTCGTATACCTTCACTTACTAAGGAATAATTATAACATCATGAATAACATAAACTAAGTGCAGAAAAAAGTACGCATACAATGTATAGAAGTAAAGTAACTCAAACCATTAAACAGAAACTAAGGGACCCATTCAGTTAATATACTTAACCATTTCAAACCAAGGACGAATTTTACAAATCGATTTATTAATTACGGAGTACCGAGGTTACAAACAAAAAAATAGTACAACCTAATTATAACCTCCTCCTTTTTCTGTCTGTAAAAATGTATTCTAAACAAATAGTTTTTTCACTAACTAAAACAAATAGTTGTCTCACTCAGTGAGCAAAATTCGATTTTGATCACTGAGTGAGACAAAGTAACTTTTTAATTTTTGTTTTCAGAAAGCCGCGAATATATTTTTCAGCATCTCTTTCCCACCATTAGAAAGAGAGAGAGACGAAGACCAGCCCTTTCGAAGTTCCGATTTTGAATTCGACCTCAAAGACAAACACGTTCGGAATTTCGTACTAACTAAAGAAATTTTGCAAAAAGATAATTATGTCATATAGTGTAGTTTATTGAATTTTTAATTTATTGTTGTATTTAAACGAAAATAAGTATTTACTGCAAATAAAACTGATATTTAACCTGTAATTATTTATTATCTCCTAAAGTGTTCTCGCTGCTGAAGTGAAAAGTTATGTGTTACACGAGAGCAAAGTTTTTTGCATCTCGTGCCTTTGAATCCCTCGCCACACTCAGGATTCAAAATCAGCACTCGCAGCAAAAAACGACTTTGTTCTCTTGTTGCACAAATAACTATTAAGTGAGTTTTCATCTTTGCGCACACAATAGACATACAACAAAGCCACTTTTCGTGTCAGTCAGCGTGACCGCTTAGTTCTTCTAAACTTCACAATGGATTTGGATGCGTTTTCACAATTATTATTATTTCGTTTTAAAATATTCCGAAAGATTTAAGTTTAAACAATTATGTTTAAGTCACATTTGGCTCAGTAATCTCACTGTTTTGTCACATCACCACATTAGTACATTGCACCCATGCGAACCAGTGGTAGGACAACACAAGATGCGTCCCGCGAATTCACCCGCATAAGCGTCAAACCCGTAGGAATATAAACTATAGTGGGTCCTTAACCAGGTCATGGTATGTGTATATGCTAAATTGTATCTAAACCCATCTGCTGTTTAAACGTGAAAGGGTAACAAACAAACATACAAAACATCAAATCTTTTCATGAATAAAGTTTCGATCTATGAGTATTGTTAATTAAGTCGCTTTGTCTGTCTGTGTGTAACCGAGTTGTTCATCTAAACTACAACGGATCCCCCCCGAGTGGGTTCCGGCATTGTCGTTGCGGGGGGGCTCAGTAGTCGTGGTCTCCCAGCCACGGTGAAGCGAAGAGGAACCCCAAGGTGGGGCCGCTCGTTAGGGCTTTTGCCTCAAAGCCGACGACGTAGCGGCCAACAAAACTAAGTTGTGGTGAGGTGCACCGCAACTAAGGTGGGCCGCGATGTCGAATGGGACGCATCGCGGCTGTGGGTTACAGGCTGCGGCGGAGGAGGAGTGCTGGTAGTTTTGAGTAGCGCTCTGCGTCTGCTCAACAACGTAAGTAACGCAATACATTTTGTTGAACTGTCATCATGAAAGACACTGCTACTCTTAGAGTGTTTTTTTTTTTCTGACTAAAGCCCACTTGTGTTCCCTCAGTAACCTGTGTGCCAGGGGCGGCGGTTTCTCTTTCGAACAACCCGCACCACTCTTAGAGTGTTACGCGGGGTAGTTGCGTGTCGCTAGTTAAACATAAACAAAAGTGGCGTGCGCAAGCAATTTAAGTAACCATATACATATAAGTTGGACTAAAGTATTATAAGATAAGGAAAAGGAAAGTCATGTTCTAACACTACGAGGTTCTGTTTACCTCGAGGCAATTCTCACCATTAAGATCTAGTCTTTACTATGGAGTAGCGCTTTCTAATCGTGTAAGACAGAACAGCACTCCAATTGTGTTACACTTTACATCTCAATCCGAAGGATTTTGAATGATAATAATCCATCGCTTTATATGACTGCAAAATAATGTCTGCTTGCCATCGTAAGTACAGCAATGGAAGTTGTTAAATAGCATTGGGATTATGTGTGTACGAGAGTTGTGTAATGTGTAATGTTAGCACGGTTTTCACGACTTGAAAAAATAAGAAGTTTTCTTAGTAAAAGTAACATAGTACTATTGATGATAATAATGCACATACGTTTTTCGAAATTAATTTAGTAAATGATGTTGATACGGACCAGAAAAGCGACCGCAGGACCGTTCGACAATTTTAAATTAAATCCACCCTGATTTAATTTGTATTGAAAAAGTACGTAAGCTGATTTCCAACAGTAGGTACTAAAGTAAACTATTTTCTAAGTATTTGTTCACGAATCTATTTTATTAAGTAGGTACTAGCTTCTGCACGCCGCTTCGCCCACGTGGGTGTTTGAAATATCCCATGAGAACTTGCTACCGCGACAAAAAGTTGCCTTTGTCCTTTCCCAATATGCCATCTATCTGCTTTCATTGGTTGAGGTGTGAAAGGGAAAATTTTAACCAGAGCGCAAACTGTAAACATGAATTCAGCATATCATTCTAGACCCGCTAGCATAGAAATGTTTCGTCAGTTGTACAAAAAAAAATATCAACTGTTCCATACATTTTGACCGCGTAGGTATTGCACTTTTCTATGAAACAGCTGATTCGTTTTTTTGTAAAACCGACGAAAAATTTCTACGCTAGGGAAGTTCTAGAATGATATGCTAAATTCATGGTTAGTTTCCGCACTGGTTAAAATTTAATCCTGTAGGTATTTTGGATTTTATGCATTTAAGTTTTTTGCGCGGAACCCTAATTCTCCTTCTAAAATAAAAGTAGCTAAAATATGTGCATGTGAACTGAAGGACTACACTGGGAGTTCGCGAAATAAAAAATCATAATGTATAGTAGTACACTTAAAACAATTAATTGTAGAACGGATCTAGGATATAAAAACAAATAGGTATGCTAAAAAATACAGCCCTCAGAATGTTGTCCATCAGTTCTCACAGACCACCAGCCAGATTTCGGAAAGCATCTGCGTTCACAAACATTTAGTTAAAGAATTTGTAATTATGTTAACTAAATAACAGACCACGAAACATAAAACATAAAAATCACGACCAAACAGCTGTGGTCTCTCAATTCACACAACAAAGATCAAGAATGTAAGGTTAAAAAAATGGTACCTATAATACATGGCGTATGTGTATTCAATGAAGAAGTAGGAAAGACTAAATGTGCATAGCACAAACACGGATGTTGCGGTACAAAATCTAGGGACGTCTCCGAGTCTGGTCTACTGCTAAAATCTGAGATGCCAGGACTGTAACAAATGAAACGGTAATTTGTGCTTTATGCTGGATTGTGTTCTGCATGTGGTAAAAACCACCATGTCATTTCTTGACGCTGGAAGAGTACCAAGAACAAATCACTCTTCCGGCTTATAGTGTATCAACTTTTCCTACTGATAAACCTTCAAAAAAAGTACAAGTAATCCGCAAACACCCCTTAGAAGTGACCACAAAATCAATATGCCGTCGTTCTTTTCTTAAAACTCCTCCCCCGCTCCGGTCATCACTAAAGACAAACCATAAAGGCTTCATCAAACAGGCGCGATGCGACACTTGTAGAACAAGTTCCGAGAAGTGTTCACAGAAATTGTAATAAGTGAGTCGTGTCGCACCTATTTGCAGGAGCTTTTAATCAACCATTGTAAATCACGTAGCTGAATCACAGAAAATAAAACTATGACTAATCTTCTTCCATCTATCAATATTACTGTTTCATGAATGAGCGTACCTTTAACCAAGACGATCAAAGTTTTAAAATTATTGAAAGTATCTACTAAAGTAAACATAATCGTACACTCATTAAGATACAAACAAATTTCACTTACTTAAACATAAGTAACTAGCTTTTGTCTTTCCTTCGTTATTGCTTGTCTAAATTATAAAGAGAACCTCTGTGCAAAATTTCAGCTTTCTAGGTCCAAGGGTTTGTTGAGCTGGGCGTTGATGAGTCAGTCAGTCAGTCAGGTAATTTTTTTTTTTTTTTTGTGTTTGGCATCTCGCAGTTGACCTTGAGAGGCCGTGACTGCTCAACCGGACTTTCCTGTGAAGGTTTTTAGGAATCTAAAAGCCTCCAGCCAGGGCGTAAACCTACTTAAACCTAAAACGACTGCGCACTGAGGGCACCCCCTGTGGGGTACGAACCTCGGCTCAGGGAATCGCTGGCGGGGGGGGGCAGCTAGTACTACTGGGGACAGGCTGGATCAAGATATTTTCATGATTATTAGACGGGGAATTTAAAGCTACTGGCTCAGCTGCGGCGCGGGCTGGCGCTTCAACGAGCATTTGTTTTTGTGTGCTGTGCTGGTGGCCCTATTCTTTTCTTGCAGAACAGTGATGGGGTCGTCTGGGTCGGAAAGGACATGTCTCGGCCGGCGGATTCTACTGATTCTACTGGGGACATAGCTAGCGGCCTTCACAATCAAGGGATTGCGATGTAACTCGGCTTTATTGAAGAAACGCTTCGAGTTGCGTTTCAGAAATTGAGCAATAGTGGGCATTTTCAGATCGAGATGGAGGATCTCGTTCCAAACGAACCATGGGGAGCCTGTGGCTTGGCGAAGGAAACGGTTTTGGAGGGTCTGCATCCTATGGATGTGTCGGGGGTGCGTGTGTGCAAAGACTGCACATGCATACGTCATGATGGGCCTTATGCACGCCGTGTAAATACGCAATTTGCACTTGAGTGACAATTTGCTACGTGCGTTCAGAACAGAGTGCAACCTTCCGAGAGCGAAGGCGGCGCGTGAGCGCGCCTTCCTGATATGCTCAGAGAAGGAGAGGTGCTGATCTAGAATCACTCCAAGATATTTAGCTCGCTTTTCCCAAGGGATCGGCTTGCCGAATATGGAGATGGGCCGGGGGAGTCAGTCAGGACTTTTCGTTTTGTTTATATAGATATAATCAGTGATTTGTTATTTTCGAAATCTACCTTATCATTCAATGCAAATACGCCATGTATTTATTAAATAAATTTATCCATAAAACCGTCTTTTTATTTCATCAATGGATGGATCGATCCATCTATTGTATTTGTTGTACCTATATTAAAAAAAAAAATTAGGTCACAGCTGCCTTTAATGTCGCTTTCAGTCTGACAATCAATCACTCGTCGTGGACAACAGTCTTCTGTTGTCCACGAAATAAAAGAATAATAAAAGGCAACTCAAACAAAACTTTCTTATTCAGACAAATCTTAACAAAACGTCTGACAGCTCTTTCCAATTTACTTCCACAACAATAACTAAGTAAGACTATTTATTCTTCAAAGTGTTGAACAATTTTGACAAATTTATAGCAGTTCTTAAACTCAAATGAAAGTATATACATTTCTTATAATAGAAATAACCTCGTTAAATAAATAAACATCATAAGACCCCTACATAAACAGCTTCACAATATCATAATCAGGATATAATTTTGGCGTTTTGGGGGGACTGTCTTATGTTTTATTTATTTTTTGACGTTCGAAAAGTGCTGACTCTCAGCCTAGTTTGAATAAATGACTTTTGATTTTGATTTTTTTTGATTTTAATGTTCCCACTGCTGGGACACAGGCCTCCTCTTGTGAGTGGGATTGGGCCATTATCCATTACGCGGGTCCAGCGCGCGTTGATGGATGTCACGTCTTCTATTTTTTGGTTCTAGGACATGCTTCCTCACGATGTTTTTCTTCACCGTTTTGAGAGCAGTAGTGACGAAATAAAATGCAAAAGTAAAGTGCCTGCCTGGTTTCAAAATGACGGCCTTCAACTCGTAAGTCGGGGCAAAGAAAATTTTGCTCACATTACAAATCTACGCACGCACACAATCGCACAAGCATGGATCTAGCGTAGTAATTATGTACTTCATTCATTTTGGTTAGTATTGACAGTACAGCGGAAGTGTCACAGTAATTTACGTAGTTTTAACTATTTTTAGGATACTAAAATATCTTGTATTCTGAAAAAAAAAAACCGGTCAAGTGCGAGTTGGACTCGCGCACCGAGGGTTCCGTACAAACCTGTGGGTATATAAGTAAAAGTTCAAAATTGTCAAAAATATTTTTTTTTATATGACGAAACTAAAAATTTACGGTTTTCGTAATTTTTCCTATATCTGTACTATAAGACGTGACTTCGTACAAAATTTCAAGATTCTAAGTTCACGGGAAGTACCCTGTAGGTTTTGATTCCCGTGCGAGTTTCGAAAATTTGCGGAATTTTGCGGCCTAAATGGCTGTATCTTTTGATTGCGTAGACTTAGAAGGTTGATTTTTCTACAGCTTCCAGGGACAGTAGAACTAAGTATCATATAGAAATTTCAGTTTGATACCTCCACGCGTTCCTGAGAAAAACGGTCTTGACAGACGGACGGACGGACGGACGGACGGACGGACAACAAAGTGATCTTATAAGGGTTCCGTTTTTTCCTTTAGAGGTACGGAACCCTAAAAAATACTTTCATAATGTTCATTAATTAAGTTACACATTGTATATCTTTACAGGAGGGGTTTGTGGCTAAGTAACAATAGCTGCGCGGGTCGATCGATCAAGTTAAGCTACGCTTGCCGCGGTTGGTTCGTAGATGGGTGACCATCTTTACATAACAAGACCCCTCCGTGCCTGAGAAAGCACGTTAAGCCGTTGGTCCCGGCTGTCATTTGTGGATCTTTGACAGTCGTTACGGGTCGTCAGAAGCCCGAAAGTCTGACAACCAGTCTTACCAAGGGGTATCGTATTACCCAGTAACTGGATTGTGGAGGTCAGATAGGCAGTCGCTCCATGTAAAATACTGGTATTCAGCTGCATCCGGTTAGACTGGAAGCCGACCCCAACATAGTTGGGACAAGGCTAGGCAGATGATGATGATTGTATATCTTTACATCATGACCTTTGGGCTCGCCACGATTGCGGCGGTAAGTCCCCTCTTTGAGGAGTGGTTTGAGAGGCGGCATGGCGTCCTTACCTTCCGCCTGACGCAGGTCCTCACCGGACACGGTTGTTTCGGGAGGTTCCTGTTTCGGATAGGGCGGGAGGAAACGCCCGGGTGTTTCCACTGCAAAGATCGCCCTGAGGACACGGTGGAGCACATGGTGGCGGTCTGCCCGGCTTGCGCGGAGCACCGCCGTGTCCTCGTGGAGGCGATCGGCGGCGGCGATCTCTCGCTTCCGGCCCTGGTGCAGGCCATGGTACGGAGCGAGAGGGCATGGGTAGCCGTCACCTCCTTCAGCGAAGCAGTGATGCTCGCGAAGAGGAAGGCGGCGCACGTGAGGGAGAGGCAGCATATGCGCCCTCGCGACCCTAACCGCCGCAGGATACGGAGACGCCCTGGGCGTCGGGAATTCCAGGCCGATTTCCGGCCACCGTAGGCATGAGCTTGCGGACGGCGAGTAATGGGTAGCTCGCTGTCCGGTAAGGACCAAGCCCAAGTCGACGGCGCGTTGTGTTCCACGCGCGCCTCAAAGAGATGTCAGCACAAAAAATGATGGGGCCCGCAAGGGCCGATGCCTGCCAGGGGTGCGGGTTTGTTCGAAAGAGATACCACAGCCCCTGGCATACGGGCTAATAAAGGAACACGGGTGGGTTTTAGTCAGTAAAAGTCTGACACGCCCTCCTGCTCCACCCAGAGCGGGAGAAGTTATTTGATGATTTCCCACATCATGTGCTTTTCAGCTAAACTGATTCTGTTTTTTTTTCTTATGCTCTAAATTCATATTAGTGCTTATCTCATAATTTTCTGCCATTTTTAAACGACTCAAAAAAGAAGGAGTTTTTCAATTTAGCATGTTTTTTTTTAATTTATGTTCGGGCATAATTCCGTCATATATTACGACGGATTAGCAAAACTCTTGTTTTATTCGAAAGGGGTTTATTCCAAAATGGTCCCTTATAAATTTCATAAAGATCTGATGATGAGTTTCAGAGACCGACAACGGAACTCTTCAAAAGATGACAGCAAATCAACGATTGCTGCTATCACATAAATATGCATTGTTTTGACCCCAAGGATGATGAAATTTTGAATTGGTGTGTACAATATCAAAAAAGTGAAAAATAAAACCATTAAAAAAAATCAACCGACTCCCAGAAAAAAAGGTTTTATTCTAAAATCAAAATCAAAAGTCATTTATTCAAACTAGGCTGAGAGTCAGAACTTTTTGAACGTCTAAATTACATAAGACAGTCCCCCAAAAACGCCCGCCCTTCACCACTTCCTAGTGCTTTAGCTGGAAAGAAGAAGTGGTGCAACAAACTCCCCAGCAAAAACTAAACTTACTAGAAAAGGTTACATGATTATTAGCACCATGCAGCTCATTCATCTCTACAGTACCAAGCCTAGCTCGTATCATGGACCTCAGCAATCGCTTCCCATCAGGGGTGATCGAGTTCAAGAGCAGGCTCATTTAGTACCTAATAAAAATTAAATTTAAAAAATCTGCAATGAAAATAGTACCCAAACTGTCCCCGTAAATATTGAGACTAGCAATTTTGGGTCCAACTTTCCTTCAAAAACCACGTGTAGCATTTATAAAAGAACATTTCCACTATTTTCCCGTTCCTCAAAAACAAAATTCTATAGAGCTGAGTAGGACACAGATGGGACACAGATGTGATATTTTTGCTCTGTGACAATCGACAAAGCGTGTTTTAAATGCTCCGTTTAGATTGAGGTCGATTTTTCCATCTGATTTCTCCTTGGTATGCTTCTAAAAAAAGAATCGGGATGTGAATAAAAGCTATGTTTTTAGTCGGGAATCCTTCGTTATTAGTGTGATGTTTGCATTCGTAGTTTATTTTCATCAACATCATCATCATCATTTCAGCCGAAAGACGTCCACTGCTGGACATAGGCCTCCCCCAGCCTCCCCCACTTCGACTAGTCTTGTGCTTCCCACATCCAGCGGATACCCGTGGCCTTCACAAGGTCATCGGTCTACCTTGTGGAAAGTCCCACTCTACGTATTCCGGTACGCGGTCGCCACTCCAAAAGTTGATTTTCATGCACGAATGAAAAATTAATGTGATGAATTCATGACAATTCATGGCATTTCTGTGGAAAATTGTTCTGATTTTGAAAAAAAAAAGAACAACCAAAAGCTGCAGAATTCATACCTATGTATTATTTCTTCGTCTTTTAGCTTAAGCTTACGAACTTATGGCTACAGTACTTTTACGGAATTATTTATAATATCCTAATAAAACAATTCAAAATATTATGAAAACATATATCTAGTATCTCTTTTAAAATTAAGACACATCTTAATATTACTGTGTATGTACCTACGTGGGCACCATGTAAAGCCAGGCAAATTAATTGTTTATAAAAACGACAACTTTGACAGTTATAAGAAACGATAATGACAAAGCACTGCTAGTGCTGCATGGTTTTATCAATGTAATATTTTAAAACAATTAATGGCCTGGTAATTTTGAATGTACTTGTCGTATTGTCGTTATGAGCGATAATAGTTCTTACTGCAATCCGATACGGGGTAAAGTCTGTTGTAATAAATTCTAATTATAAATTAGCAAGCGTTGTCGTAAAAATGCAAATAAAATCGTATAAAATTAGGTATTAACTATTTGATAAAAATAATCGATCACTGGATGTAGTTTGGCGTTTGGAATTTTGTGGTATATTTTTAGTTACAATAATAATTGTAATTGAAGCGATAAACTGGTTTTAAAGATAATTAAGAGGTGAATTTGATGACTTTTTTGATGCATTAAAGTATGTTTAATTATGTTTTGACTCCGATCACTGTATGCAAAAAAATACTTGAAATTATAATGTACAGTATGTTAGGATCGGACTATTTATTACATGTAGGTTATGCGGGGTAGTGTATGAAATGAAAGTTTGAATAATCTCACAACCATTTATTGGAACTAAAGCACTTTATTCAACAGGATATTATTAACACCAGGAATGACAATACACATTAGTTAAAGTACGTAACATGGTAGATTATTTTAAGTAATTTAAGAAATATTACGACTTGGATATTTAAATATTAAAGATGAAATAAACTGACCTGGCCTTGCTGTAACGGATGGCTATATTTCTACAAGTAGTGACACAGTATTACTTTAAGGTCTTTACACTTCGGCGTCGCAGCAACAACTGAGCTGCGCACAGCCGAATCGTCGTTTTTAAAAGACAAGTGACACGCGTACTGTCACTTGTCGCCCGTCGACCGTTACGTGATTCGAACAAAACGACACGACGGTAGTTGATTAAATAAATGCGTTGATCTTAAATATAAAACGCATTGTATAATGAGTTTACTAAAATCCTAACAAGTAGGATCCAAAAGCGGAGTACCAATCTCAAAAAGTAATAGATTGACACTACGGTTTAACTTACGACCTTCTTATATTAAGTAATTTCTATACTGTAGACACACACACTCTCATACGTCTACAAATGATTATATTTCATAAATTCAACCGTTGAAGTAAATGACGTGATAGCTTAGTGGTTACTGTACTTGAATTAGCGCCCTCGTGCGCAACGAGTCTCGGGTTCGAATCCCACGCGCGGTGTGCTAGCCTTTTTATTGTTTTAAAAATCGCTTTTGACTATAGTTTCTTGTTCTGTTCGCCTTGTTCACTAAACTCATAAAACTTTATCAATATACCCACAGAAACCTAAATAAATTTAAATGATAGTTAACTTACGAATCATTCGACGTGACATATAGAACGGTGTTGGTTGTTATTGTGTGCTAGTGACGTGTGTTTAATCTATTAGCGGTCTTCTAGTTCATTTTAAAATGTAAGCAAATTTAATAATTGAAATGAAAGCGAATATTATTGCGCTGCATAAAAGCGAACTTAAATATCACAAATATCTGATGAAACCGGCCTGAGTGTGAGTATTATGATTTAATTATTTTATTAAGCACTTATTTAATTAAAGTATAACTGCTGATCCTTGTAGTTATTTTTTAAACGTTTTATAAATATCAAAACGTCTAAATAGAAGAAAAATATAAAATTTCAAAGTAAATTTATTTCCTATTAAATATTTATGTGAAATTTATATTTCAAATAATTTTGTTTCTAAATAGTAATACATATTAGTATGTATTTTGTTTAGTAGCCTAACAGTACCCCTTTTTTGTTTTAGTGAAATACTGTGAGTCAGTGGATGAAAAGATATGAGGAAGGGGGTAGCCTTGCCCGTCGAAAGCAAAGGGAAGGCCCCAGCTTATAAAAGAAAGCGACAGCACAAGTGGTTTCAAAAAGACAAGACATTTTGCCAAATTATTCGACACATATTTCCAAACCGTGCGCCGTGCACTCCACGCAGAAGGTTTGCATCATTGAAAACCAGCTCAAAAAACATAAACATTAACATTAAGATATAAATTAGAAATATTTATTATTATTGACTTTAATTGATTTTAGTAATATTCACATAATATTGTGTCATATCCGTAATATGGATTATTTCGAGGTTTAGTTTCAATCTTCTTTTCGTAATGAAAATGATTACTTAAGCTATAACTTCGATAAGTCCTATTAAATACGATTTGTTAACTTTGAGGTTTGAGAGAACTAACTCACTCGCAGTAGATTTATTCCAGTAGTAGTACTACTGAGTCATTTAATTGTATTGTGACAACTTGTCTGCATTTGTTATTTTTACGTGGGTAGATTTGCGTAGAAAAATGTGATTTCTTTAGAGTACCGCACATAGTAGTAATTACAGCACAATATTATTATATTACTAAGATACAATAGCCTGATTATCATGGTTCACCAATTAGCTACTTTAGTTCAATAAATTGTTCTTTATGAGAAAATAAACTGTTAACAAGAAGTTATTAGTAGTTATTTTTATACTTACTTCATAAAATTATAACGAATAAACATTTTGTAATCACATAATATTCTTAATCCTTTGTTTAAATAATAATATAAGTAATTTAAAAAAAACATTCTCGTATAACGAATAAAAAAAGAACTGATGAATATTATTGTTGAAAAGAAAAATAAAAGTCTCATCAGGAGATTTGAACCCAGACTTATGTGTTTCTTAATCAATGACAATACGCTGCGAGCTACCGAGACATGATATTAGAACGTGAATTTTAGCGATCGTATGAACCGACCAAGGTCATACGTAGTTACTACGTAACACAGTACAGACAGAGACAGAGTACTCTGTGCGACGGTATGTTTTTTGTATCTTTCGACGACAGTGGTGTGCGGCCTGGTTACATACACTTATACACACAGCTGTAGGTACGGCCTGGACCGCTAGTCATAGCAATATAATCCTTAGCATGAGAATGGACTCTTGACCGCGACCGTATTTTTTTGCTTTAAAAATTATTTACGGGTAAAGAGATACACTGGTTTAAAAAACCACCTTTTTGAGCGTTTTCTAGAAATCTCCGCCTTAACTACCCTGACTGAGCAAAATAAATCTCTATAAGACTGAAAGCCAGTAAGTATTCCGCATTAAAATTTTCCCCGCCGAAAATGTGGTAAATAGTGACGTTGATAAAATACTGTCGTTTAGAGCCTTAATCTATAATCCACTTTGTTGATAGGGAAGCGGATTTGTGCTGCCTCGCTTTCACTCCGAAGATTAACTAGTGTGGCAAACGAATAATCATATTGCTGGAGTTTCATTTTTTGAATCGAAATGCTCATATTCTGCAGCTGCATTTTGCTCAAGTTGATTAAATGAAAATTCTAAAAGTGTTAGTTTTATATAATCTAGAGAGTATATTTTTCTAAAAATAACGATTTCAGCAAATAAAGATTTGAGCAGTGGTGGCCCAGTGTTAATTGCCCCGACTTAAGATTTGGTTGTAGGTTTGAACCGAGGCAGGCGCTTTATTTTTGTGAATAATTTTATCCACTGCTCTCAAAATAGTGAAGGAAAACATCGTGAGGAAACCGGCCTAGAACCGAAAATTCGCCTACTGGGCCCGCATGGTAGATTTCAGCCCACTCTTTCTCGAAGAGAGAAGGTTTGGTTGCAGCAATGGGAATACTATAGGCTACGCTATTATGCTAAAGATTTCAGGTAAAATAGCTCATTTTATTTTCAAGCAACAAAAACATTTTACCGATCTAATATAAAGTTTGACTATCTAACCTGAACAAACACAAATATGAAAATTGTAACCTTTAGAAAAGTAATCGAATTGAGACGACACTAGCCCGCCCACATACGTATATTTATATTTTCCGTACTAGTCAATATTTTATCTAGCAATTCCATCAAGTTTGACGTTTCACTTTTACGACGAATGGTAAAGATAAAGATATTTTATAGTGTAAATTTGGGTACAGGACATGGTGATATAGCGAAATAAGTTCATCAATTTTTTTCCAGGCATGCAAAAGATAGGTACTTGTCCGGTAAGGACTAACGGTAAGGGTCAACGGAACTTAGTGTTCCGTGCGCGCCTCAAAGAGATATCAGCACTAACTGGTGGTATCCGCAAGGGCCGATGCCTGCCAGGACTGCGGGTTGTTCAAAAGAGATAACATGGCCCCTGGCACACAGGCAACTGAAGGAACACGGGTGGGTTTTAGTCAGTAAAAGTCTGACACGCCCTCCTGCTCCACCCAGAGCGAGAGAAGTTATTTGATGATTTCCCAGTCACAAAAAAAAACCACTAAGCTAATCTACTAAACTATATCAAACAGCACCCCAATTAATCACTTAATCAAATTATAAAATCACTATTAATCAGACTCAGAATAATTTTCAAGCTAATTGTTAATTTATTGCTTCATAATTATGTTTGTATAATGTCGATCGGCCAGGTTAAGCTACGCTTGCCGCGGTTGGTCCGTAGATGGGTGACCATCTTACATACCAAGACCTCTCCGTGCCTCGGAAAGCACGTTAAGCCGTTGGTCCCGGCTGTCATTTGTAGATCTTTGACAGTCGTTACGGGTCGTCAGAAGCCCGAAAGTCTCACAACCAGTCTTACCAAGGGGTATCGTATTACCTAGTAACAGGGTTGTGGAGGTCAGATAGGCAGTCGCTCCATGTAAAGTACTGGTATTCAGCTGCATCCGGTTAGACTGGAAGCCGACCCCAACATAGTTGGGAAAAGGCTAGACAGATGATGAATTATGTTTGTATAATTCGTCTGCTCCACACCATAAACAGTGTAATGGATGATGTGGAACTGTGTATTACGCAATTACCCCTCAGAACAAAACTAAAAATAATATTTATTTTAAACAAAAAAATTCCGGTCAAGAATTCTTTTACGTCACGGTATGCTTTGACCGTCGAAAAGATTCGAAGCCTTTTTAAAATAACGATAGCGGGTTTTTTTTTCGAGCTTTCAAGTATTTTATCCAGTACACACTTTTGCACATTAATGTTGTCTTAGCGGACTAGTAATATAGTAAATAATATAAAAATAGTAGGCATTAATTACATTTGTCTTTCGTGTAGAATGCAGTCAAAAGTCGTCCTGAAATATACTATTTCAGCGAATACCAATTCAAAAAATATCCATTTGTTAACAGTTTTTATTTTGAGGAAAACCCTAAAGGAAAACCATTTTTTACCAGCTTTTCTATATTTCATAATAGTATAGGGTATAATTATATATTTGGGTTTGGAAGCGGAATACAAAATAATACAATTCACATTTAATTATTTATTTTACGAGGACAGAAATGCAGTAATGAAACGCGTTTCGTTCGCAAACGGACATTAACTATAGCAAATTCCAATAGTATCGTCACAAGCACGTTCCACGTTTATAGATGAAGAAAAATACTCTAATACTCGCTCTAAGGAAATGTTCGGATGCAACACTATCGTGACAACAGTGGCAGTTATGCAGCAAAGAAAACAAAAATGAAACTGGGAAAATATTGCGAGACGAAAAAAAGAAGGAACGAACTATATATCACGAGAGATTCCTTGTGCAAATTGCAAAAACACGAACTTCTTTTAAAATTTCTTTGTTTTCCGAGACTATTTAAGTTTGTTGCATGTTTTGTGGAGGTTTGTCGCGTTAATTAATGCAAATTGGAGTTTTTGGTTAATTACCTGTCAACGCTTGACAAGTAGAATATGCAGGTCATATTTTACTATGAGTGGTTACTTTGATAGTACAAGGTATAAGGTATTTTAAATTTAGTTATTTTTAGCACAGGTTAATTACTATACTTTTCGTAACTATGTTTTGTGGCCGGGAGGTCTTCTGAGGGGCAAATCAAAATATAGAAATCTTGTTAAAGATATCAGTTTGCTTGCAAAACTTGAACTAGTATATTACATAACTGCATACTCTAGAGAAGTAAACCAGTCGGGTAGTTGCGTAACTCACTAACAGTGACAGTTCGAAATTTTTACAATATTAATTGCATTATTAACGGTGTTGAGCATACAAATTTTTCATACATATGAAGCAATGAATAAACAAAAAAAGCCTTCAAAATGACTCAGATTCTAATTACTAAAGGACTTACAAGACTTAATTTAGGTACCTCATTATACTCTCTTTATTTCACTTGAAGGAACTCGTATGTGGTTCAATAAAATGAAATGAAATGTTTATTTATCTAAGTAGATCATATAAGACATTTTTACAAGGCAATATTTTGTTGGTCAATATTTTTAAAACTAGATGGCGCCGGGGTTTCTTAACTGACTGTTTCCTGAGAAGAAAAGCCGAAACAAACCCAAAGGTCATTGTCTCTTTTAAAGTCCAAACATTACATTTTTTTTTTCTGGATGGAACAAAAAGCTAAGCTAATAACAAAAAAATACTACTTATACACATAATACCCAAGTATATGTGTTTAATTATGTTTTTTTCTTCCAATAACACTTAAAACATTTAGTAGAGGTTATTGAAGATTTTGCTATTTTATACAGATTTCATTTAATGTTCTCGTATGTAGATATTTATTAACCGACGTTTCACGAACGTCTACCTGTTACAAAAAAAGTGCTCCCGATGTGCTTACACACGAGCGATTTTACAACAAATAAATTGCTGGCAACACATTTTCGAATATTTTTGACAACATTTATTTTTATCAGAAACTGAAATTGCATGCATGTAATCTAACTTTATTACTGACGAAGAAAGAAGAAAATAAGAATCGTAAGTAACGGGACCAAGAAAATATTATTTTTATGAGTTCCGTTTAAGGAAACTGTTAAGCAGTTGAAACTTAATATTATAAACAGTAGGTATATGATCATTTACATACCTAATGTTTTTAATATTGGGTTTCTCAGTAACTGTGCCCGAGAAATCCCTACAATACTTTCTCGGGTACAGTTACCGAGTGTGGCTTGCATTTCTAACATGTTAATAGTCGCTCGTCTACAGCGCAATGAACAGATAAGTAGGAGTCCATATTTCATATTGATGTTCTTTGTCTTTTACCAAGTAATCTAATGTGTTCGATGTGGCCTCAAGAATAAGATGAATCCCTTCTTTTGTCTACGGAAAATGGAACCGACCATCTCTTTGTGTCTGTGTTTGGTTTGACCTCTTTTCTTAAGATTTATTATAAGATTTCTGCATAGTTAATTGTTGTTCGTTACGTTGATAGCTGTACCGGAATTTAACGGTGGCTCTTGTTTGTTACTTTCTATTGAAAAATATGAAGATTCATATTCTTTCACCATGTAAAAAAAACAATAATAAATACCACTAAAAAACCTCTTCCCAAAAAATATAACAGTCAGGGAAGGCGGCCTAAAATTCAATAAATAGCTCTTTTTTGTAGATCCCTTACTCCACTAACAAGCATTGTGGTTGCTCATACCTAGCGGGAAAGCGTTACTCTATAGTAAATACGCGATTCAATCAATCAAATCATGAAAGAACCCGTAGGAAATTGCTAACGTGGGTCTTACCAAATAAACCCACGCTCTAGTAAATTTCTAAAGTTCATAACTGGGCATTAGTGACTACACAATTTATCTAAGGGTATGTTACGGCTTGTTGGATATTTTTCAATCTATTAGAAAGAAATTACAGCTAAGAGTCATAAATCTTGCTTTTAACAAGGTTGAAAAATTAAGTGAGTAAGTAAACCATTTTATTTTCATTACCAAAACGGTAAATAAAAATATTGTGTGCTCCACCGGGAGTAATTTGTTAGAAGATTTTGACAAAATTGAAAATGGTTTCGTTGCATGTCATGATGCTATAACAAAATAGCATAATCAGCAATATAATGTTCATACTGCTGGGACAGTGGCCTCCTCTCTGTGAAAGTGAGCAGGTGTTGATAGATGTCACATGTCTTCGAATTTTTTAGTTCTAGGACATGTCGTTTTCCTGACGATGGTTTTCTTTACCGTTTTGTTAAAGCCTGGGTTCGAACCTACGACTTATAACTTGTAAGTCGCGGCTTAACTCACCGAGCCACCACTGCTCAATAAAATAGACTAACGATGAATTAATTATTTAACTGCCATTTTCCAGAACATTGGCTGTTTCAAAATCAAGTGCCTTTGCAATCAGCCATTATTTATCTAGACAAGACAACAGTCTTGGGCTTGACATATTGTAATTAACATCTGTCTAATTAACTGGCTTGGAACAAGATACATAATAATTATAAGCTTGTGCTATGAATATTCTGTTTCAGAGGCTTTACGTGACTTTAATTTGTCGTATGAGTAAACTTTATAAGACGCTGACGGCACAGACTAAGAATTTTCCGCGGATGTGGTGGAATGTGCCAATATCAGATAAAGGCATAAAATTGTACCAATCTTGTGCTCACGAAGTTGGTGACTGGGACAAATACTCGTTGAAGAGAACATCGATACATATAGTGTCGCATTTACTTCTTTCTTGATTTTCATTTGTCTTCAAGCAGTATTGTTTCTGACTTGAACGTTTTTTTTTTTTTTTGAGGGTGGGAAATCAACAAATGACTTCTCCCGCTCCAGGTGGAGCAGGAGGGCGTGTCAGACTTTTACTCAAACTCAAACTCAAACTCAAAGCATTTATTTCAAATAAACCAATTACAGGCACTTTTAAATTGTCAAGGTCGGTGAGTTAGAAAGATGAAGCTAGTTGCCCATTCCAAAGCGTAGGTACCTATGGAGAAGAACGGGCAAGAAACTCCATGGACACTCTTTTAAAATCAATATTTTCATACAAAAAGTTGGTTACATCATTATGTTGAAATTATCAATGTGAGAACGATGTAAAAAGTGCACATTAAAAGCGTCCGTAATTAAAATAAAATAACAATTAAAATAAGCCGTGGGAGCTAAGAGATGACCAGTCCCTACTGGCGGCGCCCGTTCACGGACATGACGTATGCATCAGCACCATTCAGCTCAACCATTTTGAAGGGAACTTAATGATCCAACACACACGCCACCACCAGCGAGACATTTGAGTGAGCATGACATACTCTCAGCTGCCAGGGCACATTCAAGTCAATGAAAGACGTACCCTGTAAATGTTTGCATTATAGTAGGAACATAGTGCTCACACATATGCTATGCAATTATACAATACAAAAATTTGAATTTATACAATGCAAAGATATCTAGCTTTTACAGTCTTCAGCAGCTCCAACAATATTTTCAATGTTATTCAATTTAGTTTAAGCTACCTTGTGGAGCAGGACAAGCAGCGTTTAGCCAAGCATTTTTGTCAGCGATGTAATCCCCCAACTTATAATAAGCATGGCTGCATAGTGTGCGTTTTATACAAGATTTAAATTTCGATTCATTCAGTTCGAGTATGTGAGGAGGTATTTTATTGTAACATTTTAAACAGTACCCCATGAAGGATGAGTCTACTTTAGCCAGTCTGAAGCCTGGTTGAACCAATTGGTGCCTATTTCTCGTTCTAATGGTGTGTCTTTCACCTCGTTTACTGAAAAGATTTAAGTTTTTCCTAACGTACATGATGTTCTCATAGATATATTGACAAGGTACCGTCATGATATTAATAACTTTGAACAGTTCCCTTAGAGAATCCCGCGTACGGAGGCCATATATTGATCTAATGGCTCTTTTCTGCAGAATAAAAATAGACTCGATATCTGCAGCCCGTCCCCATAGTAAAATACCGTATGACATGATACTATGAAAGTAACTGAAATAGACTAGCCTCGCGGTTTCTACATTAGTGAATTGGCGGATTTTTCTTACAGATGCTGCTGAACTTAGCCGTCCTGCAAGAGCTGTTAAATGAGGACTCCACTGTAGTTTTGAGTCGAGCGTGATCCCTAGGAAAACAGTTTTATCGACGAATTCTAGTTTCTCTTTATTCAATACTACGTCACAATCAGTACTTTTAACATTTGGTAAAGCAAATCTTATGCATTTAGTTTTTTTCCCAATTAACACTAAATTATTAGCAGTGAACCAATTTTGTACCAGCAGTAGGGCATTATTTACGTCGTCAAGATTTGATGCACGTCTATTTATTTTAAAAATTAAGGATGTATCGTCAGCAAATAACACCATTTGTGGTTGGTTTTTTAATAAATGGGGTAGATCATTAATATAAACTAAAAAGAGGAAAGGACCTAATATTGAGCCTTGTGGAACACCCATTTTTATTTTTAAACCATTTGAATTGACACCATTTATAACTTTTTGCTGTCTATCATTTAAATAAGATTTTACTAGACTGAGCGCAAGTTTACCTAGTCCGTAATGCTCAAGTTTTAAAAGCAAGGTTTCGTGATTAACACAGTCAAATGCCTTGGAGAGGTCACAAAAAATTCCAATGGCATCCTGAGCCTCCTCCCAAGCTGCAAATATGTGTTTTAAAAAGGTAACACCGGCGTCAGTCGTACAACGTCCTTTGGTGAAACCATATTGCTGATCGTGTAAGATTTTGTTGGTTTTAAAATGATTAAGCATTTGATTGAGCATTATCTTTTCGAACACCTTGCTGAATACCGGCAGCACGGATACTGGTCTATAATTGTTGGCGTCTTTGCTGTCCCCAGATTTGAATAGTGGTAGAACCTTACTATATTTCATTAAATCCGGGAAGACTCCTTGATCCACACACAAATTAAATATTAAAGCCAAGTATGGTGCTATGGTCTCGATTATGGATGTACAAACTTTTATAGACATTCCCCATAGATCTTCGGACAATTTGATTTTGATTTGCCGAAAAGATTTTAAAACTATTATAGGGGTTATGTGCTTAAATTGAAATTCAACTGGACAGCTTGGAACGTTCGCTCTTAATAAATCAATTGAGACATCGGGGGACGAATTTAAAGAATCCGTCGTTTTAGACGGTATATTAGTAAAGAATTTTACAAATTCTTGAGCTACTTCTATGTTAGAGCTTATGGCACCACGCGAAGTCTCCAATGTATAATCCGTATTTCGTATTTTTTTCCTACCAGTTTCGTTATTAATTACTTTCCAAACTGTTTTTATTTTATTCTCTGCTGTTTGGATCTTGTTGCTAATGTTTGGCTTTAGCTAACTTACAGGTATTTCTAAAAATTTTGGAATATGTAGCAACATACTTGTTGAAAGTTTCGGTGTTAATGTAAGGCTTAAGGCCATACAGCTCGAACAGTCTTTCCCTGCTTATCCTAATACCTCTAGTAGCCCAGTCACTAAATACAAATTGAGGGCAAATATTTTTTGTTTTCTTTTCTAAAGTTTTACTGAATTCAGTGTGCACTACTGAAAAGAAATCCTCATATAATTTATTTGCATCGTCCATATTATGAACGCCCAGAACATTTAATTTATTGTATAGGGTACTATTGAATTTATTTAATTTGCCCGTCGTTATGGGTCTAAATTGTATTTGCACTTTTTGCAAAGGTGTTCTAAACTTAAAATTAACCGTTTGTCCACTATGATCAGATGGCAGATAATTTACGATGGCTTTCTCCACATATTCACAATCGCAGAAAATATTATCGATACAAGTAGCAGAAGTTGGAGTTACTCTAGTCGGTTCTATAAAAACATTCGATAAATTGAACGATTTAAAAAGGCTTAGTAATCTACTGCTAATTGAATTTTGTTACAAAATATTGATATTAAAATCACCACATATAATTGTGGCTTTATTACTGGATGCAAGTTTCGCTAGGGTATCTTCCATTATTGACTCAAATAAAGAAAAGTTCTGATAATTAGGAGGTCTGTACACGCACACTACAACATGCATATCTAGCTCAACACAGGACAGTTCAATACAATGTTCCACTGATAAACCAACTATGTCATTACGTTGCTTAGATTTTAAACAATTTTTTAGCAATATAATAGAACCTCCACGCTGCATAGATTTACGGTTAAAACAACTGCCCACCCTATAGTTTGCATAATTAATTAGCATTTGGTAATCCTTTAACCAATGTTCAGTGAAACAAACAATGTCAAACTTTGTTTTTTCTAAAAACAATTCTATTTCTAGTAATTTGGAAGAAATACCTTGAATATTTTGATGAAATAATTTCAAGGCTTTCTGCTGATCTCCTTTTTGATGCTTAATTATTTTAGAGTAAGAAGATACCTTGTTGTTGTTGGGTATAAGAATATTCTTACTGGTACCTTCTGTTGTCTTACAAACTAGTTTAAAATATTATCCGGAGTTAACCCCAAGACTTCAATGACCTCACCAGGCATTGAGCTCATTGTGAGTGAGGGACATGGAACCTCCTTCGTACAATTTGTAAACAAACTTATAGCATTTGAGCTACATTCGTTCAGGTTCACCACTGATGTGGTGTCAATAACACAAGACTTCGACATACTATTTATGTCTGAGTTTATATAAAAAGCTAATAGCCTTGCTATTATGTGTCTAAAACTAACAGGCAGATACACAGTACCCCTAGTCGAGTTTAAAGTTTCCACAAAACTGTTGGTGTCAAAAAATACAAGCTTGTCACTATAATGACTAACTAAAAAGTGCATATGCTTATTAAGCATATGAATATAATTGTTTTGTCTATTTGTCAATTTTTTAAAATATGGGAAAGCACACAATGTTATTTTACTACAGTTTAACTTTAACAACTCAGTTACATAGTCTGTAATTTCTTCTTTTCTGACCTTAGAACTATTACCTACAAACACAGTAATGTTGGTTTTGGGATTATAATCATTACCTGTTACTGATGCCATTATGCGTTTGTAAGTTGACCCTGGCATACAATAATTTTGAGTGAAGTAAGTCAGATTATTACTAATTAATTTACCTAGACCTCTACCTATACTATCTGAGAACATAACTGAACGGTAGCAATCATTACTACTAAACAATGGACAACTACCAATCTCGAGCTCTGCCACTTGTGATAGATTCTGTACAATATCAGATGCATCTTGGTTGAGAATACAGTCTTGAGACAAACTCTCAGTCTGGGACGGGTCCTCCGTTACCTCAGGCTGGACAGCATCAGAGTTTGACACGTTCTGACACGTACACTGAAACCTTACTAACTCATTTGCAGCAAGAATGTGTTCCTTAATTTGGTTCTGAGAACCCACATATTTAGTGTAAAGGGAACTGAGTCTGTCCTCAAGTTCCTGTATATCAGACTGTAAACGCTGTGTATCAATTTCATATATATTTTTGCAGTTTTCTAATTTAATTTGATAATTGTTTAATTTACTGATTAGATCAACACGTTCTTTCCTCAGTGGAATATTTTTGGAAAAGTGTTTTTGTTGTTTCTTAAATTGGTTACATTTTTTAATTATTCTATTAAGCTTTGCATATTTTTTATTTTTTTTGTGACTAACTTTATAACTATAATTCTGTTTCAGCATGGAATCTTCAGTAAGGTCAATTGTTATCATAGAATGAGGTTTACCATCTGTGTTTAGTAGTTCATTATATAGGTGGTTAGTTTTTTCAACCTGGGTATATTCTTTTTCTTTCTCTAATTGGATAATACGACTATTAGCATGAATTAATTCATCTTCTAGGTCCCTAACTTTGCTTAAAGCCTCCTCATACAAATTGCTACAGTTGTTGAAACCATCCGTGACCACCTTAAGTTGATTGCGTTCTTCAACAACATCCAGATATTGCTGATGTAGGTCTACTAGCTCCCGTTTAAGGCTTGTGTTTTTGTCAACTATCTTCCTGACTTCCTCCTCACTTTCATCATTCTCCTGCAGTAATTGTTGATCTTGGAGTTGCGATGCTTCAAGGTTTTGGAGGGCCGTTCTTAATTTAAGTTCCATATCCTGAGCAGTAGCCTTACGGGTCATCACTGGCATGGTTTCAGTAGTTGTTACTTACTGGAATTATAATAAAGAAACGGTGAGATCAAGTAGGACAGACAGACAAAATAAAGTAGGAAATGAAAGGGAAAATGGTAGAAATTAGTGCAGTTCAGTGATGAAATGAGGTTGTGTATTGAATTAGCATGAAGAGCTTATTATATGATGGCTAAAATATCAGGTTGAATGTAAAATGATTATTTTAATGTTTAGGATTTTTCTTTTTCTTATGTGGGTAGGGTTCTTAAATGTTAAAGTTTTTATTTGTTTATAAAGTACCTATAACGCCAATGCAAAACTAGCTATCATGAATGTTTATAATGTTGTATTTAATTTTATATTAATAATCAGATAAGGAATAATAGAATCTTCGCTAAGTTTTGTTTTCTACGACGTAAACAATGCAAATTTAGACCCAATACAGAGTGCTAAATCAAAGAACTATTACTACTAATACTTAGCAAGGATGTGCAATGGAATTAAAGAGATGATTGTGTGCTATTATAAAGTAAAAGTAAACAAGTACTCCCCGTTAGAATCCGCAGTTTGAACGTCAGCTGTTGGTTTTAGGTTACCGGTATGTAACCAAATATTGTGTTTTACTTAGTATATTCACAAGAAAATAATAATCCTGAGTATTTATGCAATTATTTTACATTTACACATAATTTTACACCTTAATTACACTTAATTACTAATTAAAATTAATTTTAAAACACGGAACAAAAATTTGACATGTCACTCGGGCAGTGTTGCCATCTCAATGTTCTTGTTCAGTGTTCCTGACCAAAACCCAGCCGTGTTCCCTCAGTTGCCTGTGTGCCAGGGGCGACGGTGTCTCTTTCGAACAACCCGCACCCCTGGCAGGCATCGGCCCTTGCGGACCCCACCAGTTGTTGCTGACATCTCTGACGGCGCACGTGGAACACAACGCGCCGTCCCGCCTACCACTTTTCGGCCACAGGGGATAGGGAGAGCGGCCAACGCTAAACCGACACTCCTCTTCCCCTGCGGCCCCACCGCATCCGCCATCAAACGGTGGCGGCCCTTCCTTTCGACATCGCGGCCCACCTCAGTTGCGGTGCACCTCACCGCAACCTACTTTTTGGCCGCTACGTCATCGGCTTGAAGGAAAAATCCCTGACGAGTGGCAACACCTTTGGGTTCCTCTTCGCTTCACCGTGGCTGGGAGACCACGGCTACTGAGCCCTCCGCTACGACAATGCGGGAACCCACTTGGGGGGCCGACTTGAATGGTTTGGGTGACAATCACGTGAGATAGTTTTGATGCAACTGTGATGCGTCATCATTTCATTTTTCATATCTCGTATTTAAAAATTACTCAATCGTTTGAGAAGGTGCAATGCCAGAGTATAAGGATAATAATCTTATACACCGTAAAATTTTAGTCGTCTTACAACGGCAGCCCACTTCATGTATCCAATGACTACAATACATTTAAATATTTTGTCATCCATCGCTTTCCGCGTTAAAAAGTTGCGATAAAATTTAGTCTACCGAAGTTCACTACTAGTAGACCCCAAAAGCGCTACTGATAAATTAAATTATCATAGTAATAGCCCTGGATTTGGATGTTGGCGGTGTGATACCCCCGTGTCTGTACATACAAATCTCCTGCACCAACGGCTAGTCTCTACTGATATTGGTCCTGGCCAAAATTCGGTTAGGGGGACTAAAATGTACAAACTCGTATAACCACTGACCTTTAAGCCTTCATCGAACAACTGATGGAGCTTTATTAGCTACAAAGTGCTTTATAGGCCCTAATTCGATTCCTTTAGACTGCATCATTGTATTAGCATCCATTGTATAGGCTGTATAGCACATGAGTGAGTACTATGTATCTACTATAAAACTAACATTTACTGGATACGCCTACCATTGAATTGAATGTGCTCTGGCAATTGAAAGAGTGATGCTCACTTAAATGTTTCGTTAATGGTAGCGTATGGGTTGGATCATTAAGTTCCCTTCAAAATGGTTGAGCTGTATGATGTTGATCCATGCGTCATGTTGGGGAACGGTCGCCGGCAGTAGAGGCTTATTTGGACTTACTTAAATTTTTGAACTGTTTTATCTTTTTGTTACGAGCATGTTCCTTTTACATCGTTCTCACATGCATGCACTATTTAAACATGAATGAAATTTTCCTTTTCGAAGGTCTCTGTAGTAACCCGAACAGCACTGTCTAGAAAAACTACGGCAAGTGGGTGTGGGTTTTGCCTAAATGTGTCAAACACCAAAAGGGCAAAAGAACGGTCGTGTAGTTTCTTCCTTTACCCCCACACCGATGTTTACTTTTTCTTAGCAATAAAATGTAATGTGTTCATAGGTTGCACTAGTTTTTGCCTGCGGTTTCATCCGCGTGGAGGTCGGAAATTCCACGGGAACGTACTACCGGGATAAAGAGTATTCTTTGTGTTAACCCAGGTCGTTATCTATCTCTGTGCCAAATTTCATCCAAATCCGTTCAGCTGTTTTTG
Source organism: Polymixis flavicincta (assembly GCA_949987655.1). Lineage (NCBI taxonomy): Eukaryota > Metazoa > Arthropoda > Insecta > Lepidoptera > Noctuidae > Polymixis > Polymixis flavicincta. The sequence continues at coordinate 12,391,464 of OX465186.1, read as the reverse complement.
CGTGATTGATTAACAACCTTTCAAAAATATGAAAAATTTCACATTTATAATATTAGTAAGATAATTAGGATCACTTTTGGCATAACAAGCTTTGTTTATCCGAAGATTTATGCATAACAATGATAGCCTACGGCAAAACAAATTTTGAAGGATAATACTGTCTTAGTTTATCTTACCGTTACAAAGAAACGTTATTTAGAAATATAATGAGACTGCCTTCTTTATTTACCAGGATAATAAATTCTGAAAAATAGAAAAAAAAAATATTCTGATCTTGTTTTCTCCACATTTTGTTTCTTACGTTACGACCAAACGATCATCAAATGGCCTGTCGTTAGAACGTACTTTTATAGTTACTGGAAACAAAAATAAATAATTCGTTACCAATTTTGCTCTACGTTCACATCGATAATTACGTTCCAAAATGAATATTTTCTTGGATTATGATAATTCGGAACTCATGCCAAAACTAAAACGAATATTTTGTTGTTACAGAAAACTAATTAATTATATCCAGTCATTCAGAAACATAAAATAATAGCTAAGGCTTACTTCATCCATTTTTCCTAAGCTCATCGGGACACACAATTTAGCGTCCACAAGATTCCCTGAACCTTATATTTTGTGCACGTACATTATTGCCTAAATCTTTACCGTCCTATTAATCAGAAGGGACATCTTAGTCCCAAAATATATCGTCGTAAGCCGACTTAGACCGCGGTCACACGGTGATGATCTGTACGATATTTTACCGCATAATTTTGAGGATCACATGACATTACTAACCGTACATGAACAGTGGGATTTAACCTGAGATTCCAAACTTTTTACCGTAAATTATGGTACCTAAATACTGATCAACGCTTTTTTACACTTATACTTTTACTTACTTGATATTTATTTATAGTATAATAATTATATTAAGTCTTGATATCCCGAATCTCTAATTAAATTCCGGTCATTTGATTTTCCGAAATAGAATATTATTTCATCCTTAATCAGTCACCTGCCGATTACTGATAAGATTTTGTTACAATTAATATTTAAAGCTTTGTGTCAATGCTTGGAAGACTTCAGATCATTATAGATTAATGTTAACATCAAGAAATTAGCTACTTATTTATGCTTTCAAAAAGCAATGACATACTTATTTTTTTTAGATATTAGATTACATTTGTTAGATATTATACGCATTTTAGGTGAATATCCGTTTATTTCCAAGTAGATTACACGGAAATCGAATCTTATCATTTTCTGTCCATAACTGGGAATGAAGCAACTCAGGTGTATCCAAGACCGGTCACACATAGTCTTAGTTATTTCCATGTCTAAGAGAATGCAAATGCTTTTAGATGTTACTCATCGATGTAAATAATTGCTTCCCAAGGGTTTATAGTTGCTTCGAACTCTCCCTACATTGTACATATTGATGAGTTTCTTTGTAAAGTATTCTTACGTTATTCTGTCTGATTAACAGACAGAATAAATAGTTGTTGACACCTTTTTTTTTTGCTTGGTAAATCATCAAATGACTTCTCTCGCTCTGGGTGGAGCAGGAGGGTGTGTCAGAATTTACTGACTAAAATCCACCCGTGTTCCCTCAGTTGCCCGTGTGCCAGGGGCGACGGTATCTCTTTCGAACAACCCGCACCCCTGGTAGGCATCGGCCCTTGCGAACCCCTCGGTCACCCTGCGACGGGTCAGCACAGTGCAAACACTTTTCGGCCGCAGGAGATAGGGAGAGCAGCCATTGCTATATCGACACCCCTCTTCCCCTGCGGCCCCACAGCGTCCGCCATCAAACGGTGGTGGCCCCTTCCAGGCCACGGAAGGGAAGAGCGCTACTCAAAAGTACCGGCACTCCTCCTCCGCCGCTACGTCGTCGGCTTTGAGGCAAAAGCCCTGACGAGCGGCCCACCTTGGGGTTCCTCTTCACTTCACCGTGGCTGGGAGAACACGGCTACTGAACCCCCCCGCAATAACAATGCGGGAACCCACCCACTTCGGAGGGGGGGGAGGGGGGGGTTGTTGAAACCTTCTGTTATAAATTTCAAAAATATTTAAATGAACTCGAACATTACATCATTTATAACCTAAACACGGCTGATTTGACAAAGTTTCTGGTTGGCATTTAGTCAACCACAAAATAACAAATTGTGTATGTAGATAAAGCTGCCTGTTTTTCTTACAAATACCCAAAATTCAGGTAAATATCGGTAAAAGGCGTGAACGTCGACTGAATACCAAGTTAACTTTTTACTGCGCGAACGCGAGATGGTGACGTGTGCGAATTGTGATGTAAGGGAAGTATTAAGCGTAGTGTTTTTATAGGTTCCCTAGAGTTACGAGCACTCAAGTATTAGGTAAAGGTCGATACTTCTGAAAAAACTGTTTGGGAACTTTTTAGGGCAATGTCAATCATGCAGCGGGAGGACGGAGGCCAAAAAATCCTTTAAAAGTTGAACGCGCGTTTATCTGTGGCCTCTTAGCACGAACGCCGTTACGACGTTTGGAACGATTTTTGAATTGAAACTACATACGTGAATCACACAATGACAAACAATCTTTGTGATGACGTGAATGCTGTAGAAAAGACAACTATCCAACACCTCTTTGATTTAAATATAGATTTAAGATTAAAACATCGATCTTTTTAACATACCGAGTGTCAAGGGAACACCAAGTGTGCATAAGAAAAAGTGCTCGAAGTGTCGACGGAACACCATGTGTGCATATTGTCCCGGCTCCCAATGGACGACGGTATTTTACGTTTATTTAAAATACCGACAATATGCACACATGGTGCTCCGTTGACACTTCGAGCACTTTTTCTTATGCACACTTGGTGTTCCGTTGACACTCGAGAGGAAACCCATTGTGCTTTTCAAACCTGACCCCAATGAAAGATAATCAAATATGACGCGCTCCGGTTTTCCACAAATCTATTTCATTTATTTTATTTAGTATACCCTTAACTACAATATTTTTAAATTCTAAAAGTAAGTTGTGAATATTTATCTGTTCGCATTTGAGACGAGGCTACCTTTACTCTAATTTATATCTTATATTAAATTCTTTTTTAAAAGACGTTCCATTTAAGTGTCTAGACGGTATGTTTAGAACAAGTCTAGTGACAGTCCGCTGTGCGCAGGAAATAGCTGTCATTCTGTTTACTGTGCATCCGTGTGTTAGCTTCTAAAGTTTTAGTGCTTATAGGTCGTGATTATATGGATGGTTAGAATTTTATTACAAGAAGGTTAAGATTCATCCAAAAGTGGATGACGTGTCGCGCGCAATTTGACAATATTGTTCGGGACTGGCAAAGGATTATGTTAATGAAACGAAAAATAAAGGTCGCTGATATTAGCTAAAATCTCCGTGAAAATTGCTTACGATGTGATGCGTCGTGAAGAGGACCATGTGACCCACAAAGTCATGGCCCTTGAAGAGGGCAAGAGAGGCAGAAGACGCCCTCCTACCGCTCCTCCTCCTCCGCAACTATCTGGTTTCGACCATCACAGAGGACATGAAGACGTTGGATATACGCCCAGAAACAGCTCAGTACCGCCAAAAATGGCGAAATTGTATTAGAGGGGCCGACCCCGTATAGGGATGTTTCTATACGGGGTCGGCCCTCCTAATATAATTTTCCGTTTCAATTCTTCTCTTCTTCCGTTCTTCTTCTCTTAAGAAGTGAAACGGAAAATAATGTGTTGATTAATTTCTAAACGGTGTTGCCTGTAAACGATTTGTCAATCATCTGTAGTAGGTACTATAGAAGCTTTAAAGTGTATTATGTATCGGGGTCTATCAATAAAACACGTTTTGGCAGTTAATTTCTGAGAGCATTCTACAACATCATTTTTTTTTAAGATTTTTGAAAAATGAAGCGTTAAGAAAAATAGTAGGCGAGAGTTATTCCCTTCTAAATTATTTTGACTGTTCGAATGTCATCAAAGTTATTTATTACTAGCCAGTACAATATAAGGTCGCCTTTAGGAAATAACCTTTACAGTACTTACAGTTGTTGTAGGTATTTGGAAAACTCACTCACATGTCACTCATCACTCTTAGTTGGAAATAAGTTAGTTTTAAATAAATATATTGAAATTTAATTAAAGTCTAAATAATAAGTAGTAAGATAACAGTTAAAGTACACTATCGCAGTAGGTTATCGCGTAAAAAAGATTTAAGAGGGTATACTAACACATAAGTACTCTAGTTTTAAAATCCCTGTTGAAATAACTCGAACAAAGTTAAAAGAAAAAGAAAGGTAAAATTTAGTTGGCTCCTGATAAGAAAATGAAGATAGCTCTAGGTACTGCTCACATTTATTCAGCGCTGTTCAACTTTTGTCTATAGACAACAACATTTTTGTATAGAGTCCGTTCAGCTTTCCGTGGAAGCGTACGCATCTCATACAAAATCGTTGTTTTCTATGGACAAAAGCTGAACAGAGCTGAATAAGACATGTGTGCAGACGCTTATTGGTTATTGCCCTCTACTGGATAGATTTTTTTTTTGAACTCGCTACATTACTTATATCTCATAAAGAAAAAGTTGACAAACATCGACTCTTAGAAAAATGCCTTATCCTGTTAGTATTATAACATCGCCATTATAGCAAAAGTGACGTTTCATGTATCCAAGGAAACTTCATTAAATGTGAACTAAATAAAGAAGGAAACTAAATTATCGGTAAAAGCTAAACCTTGTTCGAACAATTTTCAACGTTTGCGGATTTAGAAAGAAGTTTTTGTGATCTACTTGTCTATTCAGTCTAAATTCGGTGCTCAGTTAAAAGTTTTGTCTCACTCGTTTCTATGCTAAGTCAAAACAATGTATAAAAGTGACTCTTCTTAACAATTTATACAAAGAATATACTTACCCGTAGTTTTTTCAGTCGTGAAAGCCTGGTCTTCATTATACAATTTTCTTGATTTTGGTACACAATAAAAAACAACAAATCACTTGCATTGCCTTAACACTATTTAGACGCTACGGCTTTTATTGTTGCTTAAACTATTACCACAAGAAATTGTATTGCACCATGGAAAACAGGCTTAACGCTTCTTGTCTCCCCCCCGAGTGGGTTCCCGCATTGTCGTTGCTCAGTAGCCGTGGTCTCCCAGCCACGGTGAAGCGAAGAGGAACCCCAAGGTGGGGCCGCTCGTCAGGGCTTTTGCCTCAAAGCCGACGACATAGCGGCCAAAAAGTAGGTTGCGGAGAGGTGCACCGCAACTGAGGCGGGCCGCTGGGAGGCATCGCGGCTGAGGGTTACAGGCTGCAGCGGAGGAGGAGTGCCGGTACTTTTGAGTAGCGCTCTTTCCTTCCGTGGCCTGGACGAGGCCGCCACCGTTTGAAGGCGGACGCGGTAAGGCCGCAGGGGAGGAGGAGTATCGGTATAGCGTTGGCCGCTCTCCCTATCCCCAGCGGCCGAAAAGTGGTAGGCGGTGGGGCCACTATGCTGACCCGTCGCAGGGTAACCAAGGGGTCTGCAAGGGCCGATGCCTGCCAGGGGTGCGGGTTGTTCGAAAGAGATACTGTCGCCCCTGGCAGACGGGCAACTGAGGGAACATTTATTTCAGAGCAGGAAAAAATAGAGTTTATTCTAAATTGGACCTTAGTACAAATGTTTAAGTATGTAACTCCTACAATTAACCTATCACAATTAAATATATGTCTACGCCTTGAAAACTGTGTGATATACGTCACAAACTACAATTTTTTTCGCGATATTCCTTAAACTACATTGTATACTCTATGAGTTACGTTATAGCTGTCGTAGTCTTTTTTTTCATGTTTTTTAATGTAACAAGATATTTTATGAATTTTTTTTACGTAACCACCATGTCATCATCGAAACTATAATAGTAGGCTTCTTATGGTTTCTTTCAGATAACAAATGTCAACATTTGAGAAAAATGCTTTAAACAGCATTGCAATAGGATATGTACATAAAAAGTTACAACACTTTTTGTGAATTGAATTTAGTTTTTTGCTTCTCCTGTAAAGTCGCCTTTTGGCGGTTACATTAATTGATATTACAACTGACGATATATTGTTCAAAGATATATTTTTAGAATCAAAAGTATCATTCTTTCACGGAATTATTTAGCCTTGAAATAATTGAATATCTTCTGATTTATCAAGAACATCACTCATTTCATATTCTTCGTGTCAGTTTCATTTACCTTCATTAATATTGATCGAATAGTATTGTATTGTTCTGCACAATTTAACACAGGGGTGGGTATCAAGGGCTGTCCTAGTTACGTCATCAACAAGCTTCCCTATTGTTTTAACGAAAGGGGGTCAAACAAATGTCCATGTACGAACATTGCCTTCTGTATTTTCTCTACAAAGCACTTGTAGGTACAGTCGCCCACACTCCACTGGTAACTGAAACCAGTATAGGCTATCCTCATTTTCAATTGAAATTCTGTACTACAACGGGCCAGCTGAAGATCAAAGTGTTAACACGACTTTACTAGGTAGGAACTGTTAAGATTGTCTGCAAAAGACGACCTTACGTTGTATGGTACATGCTGGCTATAAAATAACTTAAATAACATTCGAATTTTGACGGAATTATGCCCGAACATACGTACAAAAAAAAAAACAATGGCACGACAGAAGTGAAAACTTGAAAAATTACGTGTGTATTTTTTAATCGTCAATACAGGATTTCACATTGAGTCCTCGGGTCCTGATAGTTCTCGGTAAATAAAAGTTTTTTTTTTTTATACCCCGACATACATAAACTGTAAAAAGTAAAAAAAAAAATGGCCGTTCAAGTTGTAGGTAGTATTTTGATCAAGGCATTGTCAAGTCGGAGAACGGCTAATGAAAATGCTAGGCCTCTTCTGTTTGGCGTTTTCATTGACTGATTTTTATTACTTTTTAGAGTTTTTGTTTGTGTCGGGGGTTTTTAATTTAATTTAACTTTCTCTGCGCAAGCAGCATTGCGTATGTTTACCACAGTGAAGTTCGTTACTAATTTATCCTAAATCCTCGTCTTGATCACCATATTATATCCATAACATATTCATTGAGACCTTTTCAATGAGCCCAAATACGATACTTCTGCTGTTTGTTGGTGAGTAACTTGGGTATGCTGGAAATTCCAGGTGTTGCTCCAGAATCAGTTCAAGGTTACTTTGTTCGTCTAATTTCCACTTGATCAGACCCGTGGAAGATGCTCAAAACCCATCAACCAGAAAAGAGCTGATAATCTTTAAACGGCTAAACCAATTTTGATGAAACATGTCTAAGAAAACTCCCGACTAATTCACCTTTCAAACAAAAAAAAAAACAAAATCTAAATCGGTTCATCCGTTCGGGAGCTATGTTGCCTCAGACAGACACACACACTCAGACACGTGAAACTGATAACACCCCGTCGTTTTTGCGTCGGGGTTTAAAAATGATAAACGAGCGATTGACTTCAGACATTATAGGTAACAGCACAGATTTTTACAATAAAAATACAAATGGAAAGAAAGGGATAAAAGAATTACAATTTCCTAAGGAAAGAAAGGGATAAAAGAATTACAATTTCCTAATGAAAGAAAGGGACTTTTCCAAAAGACATCAACGCGCGACTCATCCGTGTGCTCGTTCGCCCATATATACACAGTATACATAATATAGCTCATGGAAAACGTTCGGTGACGATGACGCGAGTTCTATGATTTTTGTTCACTCAAAAAGTGCTCAACGCGCCTAAAGAAGTTTACACTTCAAAAATCTCCTTTTGAAGTCGGTTAAAAATATAATTTAGTAACCCTTCAAATATATAAACATAGGTTTTTGTGCCGAAAAGACGCAGATGCGTTGCGTCAATGCAAACACGAAAGCGTGAAATAAACAAAATATTTTTCAAAAGTGCACTACAATATGTTTTATTGTTCGATCCGGTAGGGAGAACTCCTTAGATTTTCATAGTACAACTACTTACTCGAAAAACTCCGCGTATTCGTTTTACAACTTTACGTATTGAATCTTTACACGACAAGGAAACTTATCAAGTTAAAAGTCTTCAATAACTTGATTTTGACTTTAAAAGTTTCCTTAAGGCACTGAGTTAATTGTAAAGTTTTTAAATAAACGGAACCATTAAAATTTTTTCGTACAATATAATTCTACTTTCTACTATCCTACTAATATAAAAAATGTAAAAGTTTGTATGTTTCGATGTTCGGATGTTTGTTATTCTTTAACGCAATAACTTCTGAACGGATTTGGATGAAATTTGGCACACAGATATTTTATAATCTGGACTAACACATATGATACTCTTTTTCATAGTAGTACGTTTTTTTTTTTTTTTTTTGGGTGGGAAATCGTCAGATAACTTCTCCCGCTCTGGGTAGAGCAGGAGGGCGTGTCAGACTTTTACTGACTAAAACCCACCCGTGTTCCTTCAGTAGCCCTTAAGCCAGGGGCTGTGGTGTCTCTTTCGAACAAACCCGCACCCCTGGCAGGCATCGACCCTTGCGGGTCCCATCACTTTTTGTGCTGACATCTCTTTGAGGCTCGCGTGGAACACAACGCGCCATCGACTTGGGCTTGGTCCTTACCGGACAGCGAGCTACCCATTACTCGCCGTCCGCAAGCCCATGCCTACGGTGGCCGGAAATCGGCCTGGGATTCCCGACGCCCAGGGCGTCTCCGTATCCTGCGGCGGCTGGGGTCGCGAGGACGCATATGCTGCCTCTCCCTCACGTGCGCCGCCTCCCTCTTCGCGAGCATCACTGCTTCGCTGAAGGAGGTGACGGCTCCCCATGCCCTCTCGCTCCGTACCATGGCCTGGACCAGGGCCGGACGCGAGAGATCGCCGCCGCCGATCGCCTCCACGAGGACACGGCGGAGCTCCGCCCAAGCAGGGCAGACCGCCACCGTGTGCTCCACCGTGTCCTCAGGGCGATCTTCGCAGTGAAAACACCCGGGCGTTTCCTCCCGCCCTATCCGAAACAGGAACCTCCCGAAACAACCGTGTGCGGTGAGGACCTGCGTCAGGCGGAAGGTGAGGACGCCATGCCGCCTCTCAAACCACTCCTCAAAGAGGGGACTTACCGCCGCAATCATGGCGTGCCCATCATAGTAGTACGTTCATGTGGCATCTACCAACCCGCACTGGGCCCGCGTGGTGGATTACGGTCCACTCCCTCTCACGGGAGGAGGCCTGTGTCCCAGCAGTGGGAACGTAATAGGCTGAGTATGATGATGATGACGTTCCCGTGGAATAATTTCCGTTCTCCACGTGGGCGAAATTGCTGGAAAAAAGTAGCTTACAAATAAAATCAAAAACTGAATGAACCGAAACACGTTTCAGACTCGATCAATTACCCCGTATAATGATAAAAGATGTTAACCTCTCATTTCCTGTGCAACCCTTAATAAGGGAGCAGTTAATTAACTATAAAGCTGTACACAGAGTAATTGCTGAAGCAGAAATTGAAGACTATTTGGCTGAATTGCTTGGTGCCTCGTGTGTTGAATCTCAATTATTGCTTGTTTGTTGAACAAACAACAGTCAAAATTGTCAAAGCTTCGAAGCAGTGCTGTATACTTAGGCCGACGATACATTGTTAATATTCATAACCTGTGCCTACCGATAGCTAGGAATTTATAGGCATATAAAATTTGTCGGGTGTTTTCTCGTAGACCTCCTTTTTTGTCCTATCAGTAAGTACACGAGGGCATGTTATTTCTGTTGGTACTGCTGAAGTGTTGAAATCGAAATATAGGAATTACAGAAATAATATAACTTTAATGCTAGTGGTCGACCAGTTCGACCATGTTTTTTTATTAATTTAATATGTTTTAAATGCATTATATAAATACGAGGCTTTCAGCACTCCTCCATATAAACTATAACTTTGTGTTAAATTTCTCAAGTCCGTGTAATTTCAATAAAAAGGGGTACAACATTTTTGCTTCACGTGGTCGACGAGAAATCACACCCACTTTACCAAATACTGGTCTGAGTGTATTCATGTGTGATACGGTTTTCAAAATGTCAACGAACTGTCGCGCCTGCTGCCTATTCCAGGAATTACAAATGATTGCGTTTGAGAGACTTTGTTCAATGGTTGGCTTATCCCTTTAGCCTCGAATACTGAAACGGCACTTCAGTTAAAAGACTTTCTTATAAGTATTTCTGTCTCTAGAGTACACTTTAAAATGACTGAGACAGCAGCATGCAGACGAGAATTTAAAATTGGGAATAAAAGATGTTGATAAGTCTCCTCGGATTGGGCCATAATACAGTACGCGTGCCCAGTGCTGTTCGGTATATGTCACATATCTTCGAATTTTTGGTTCTAGGACATGGCGGTTTCCTCACAGTGTTTTCCTTTCTCCGTTTTGAAAGCAGTGGTGATGAAATAATTAGCAAAACGTAAAACGCCTGTCTGGGGTTGAACTTACGACCTACATGTCGTAAGTCACGGCTATCACCACTGCTCTATTTCTATATCGAGACTTACAATCTCACTCCACTAGATACACTACTACTCGATCCTTTAAGAAATTGCCTTGTTAAAAATACACCTTTGTATAAAACAATGTTAGCAGAAACTATAGACACTAAAAGACGTCTCGGAACCTTTAGTGCAGTTTGATATTCAGAAACTCCGTTCGCGTTTGTAGTTGGCAGCTATGGTGCTTCGAGGCAGACGCTTCGTTTTCCATCTAAGAAATTGCTTTTAAACTATTTTATTTACTTCCCAAGTGTTGTTGTTGAGTTTTTAATTTGTTGATGTGAAGATCCAACGACATTAAAGATAATTTTAGTATGAAATCGAGCGCATGAATATAGGAAATATAGTATCGGGATTAAAAGTACCCTGTGTGTTAATGCAGGCTATAAAGTATTTGTGTACAAATTTGCATCTTAACATAGGTACATACTAAGCAGAGTGAAAAAAAATCTTAAAATATATTGCCTAATACTACAAATTTCATAACGGGATTTAAAAATCCCTGTATGTTTTATCAGGCTATAAACAATCTGTGTACAAACATCCATCCATATTCGTTCCTCCAATTCTGTGTGATTGAGTAACAAACAAAAATCTTACCGTAGGTACATAATAGGATGAGTGAAATAAAATCTTGAATAAAAATTGACTAATTATACAGATTTCTGTAATTAAAATGGCTTGTTTGGCCCGATTATATGAATATTTTTCAAAAAAATCTTCGATTTGAATACGTTTACAAAACAAGTATCTTTTACTCATTGAAATCTAAGTACGTAAATATAAAGGACAACATCAAATACGTAAATTATATCAACGCAAGTTAAAGACACTCGTGTTTCACACTTCGAAAACATAATTACAATAACAGAGTTAAATAATACCGCTGTGATCATGCTTCGCGAGGCACATCCACTTGACACCCTAACTTCCGTTATTAAAACCGAAGCAAATTGTAAGAATATGTTTCCAGGAAGTAAGGATGCGAAAGGATTAAGTACCGAAGGCTGAACATAAACCCACGAAATAAAAGTAACGTTAATTTTAACGAATTTAAATTTGTAAATACTCAATACTCAAACGAGTATTTTCAATTCAAAAAGAGTTTTATTATTTATTTAGTAGTCATTATTCTCCTGCCCATAATAACCTAATTTATTAATTATTATTAATAAATTATTTGTATATTTATTCTTTTTTTTTATCGACGCAACATGTCTTTCTTTTCCACTCTTCTCTATTAGTCGTCATCTCCATTGTCGCCTTGTCCATCCATCGTTTCTTTGAGTCTCCTCCTACTCTTATAGGGATCGACATTCATACTCAAAACTTTCCTCACGACATTTTCCTCATTCCTCCGCATCACATGCCCATACAATGACAACCGATATCCACACAACTTTTCAGTTGTCTGCGTCACTTTTGGACTTCCTTTTATTCTTCTTAATCTCTATTTAGTAGTACCAATATGTGAATGTGTGTGTGTGGTGGCCAAGTGGTAACGGCTGCGACTTACGAGTTGTAGGTCGTGAGTTCGAACCCAGACAGGCGCTTTACTTTGTGTAAATTATTTCATTACCACTGCTCTCAAAACGGTGAAGGAAAACATCGTGAGGAAACCGGCATGTCATAGAACCAAAAAATCGAAGACGTGACATCTATCAACTCGCACTGGGCCCGCGTGGTGGATTACGGCCCAATCCCTCTCACCGAGAGGAGGCCTGTGTCCCAGCAGTGGGAACATTATAGGCTGATTGATGATGATGATGATAATATATGAATGTAATACAATAATAATTATGAAAATAGTCTCAAAAGGACATTCATATTGGTTATACTAATTGTATTGTGCTTGTCGTATAGTTTATGCTTTACCAGGCATTATTTTAGAAAAGTATAGGAACGAAATTTTTACTGAAAATAATATTTTCAAATAAAAAAATTATTCTGATGAACATTACGCTTGCTTTTCGGATTCATGCTACATAAACAGGCCTACAGAGCTTATTTCACAACTATCGATCTTAAGAACGAGTTGGCTTCGCACCTATCCATTTATTGTGAGAAGTGTGAATTGCGTCGTAAATCTAGCAACAATTTAGGAGTGGAACTCCTTGCCAGAGTCTGTATTTCGTAGGAATGTTCAAGTCTCGCGTGATTTACAAGTAGGCCATTGTGCAGAAGTAGACAAAGCACCCTAACGGTCCATCTGAATTAAAAGTATCGTAATACAAAAACATGGTCCTACATTCGTTATATCCCTAATTAAATCTGAATTGTATTTTTATCAGCTACTGTTATGGAAGTGTAAAAAATATTAATTTAAATCCCTCTTCATTTATACGGTAATCAGTCACTGCCGGATTAAGGCTTATGTAAACTCTGTAGGTACGAGCAGAATAAACGTAAATTTAATTTACTAATGAGCGTACTGGTGAGTAGATACTGGTGACGGCAGTTTTTCTAAATAGCTATATAAAAATCGAGCTTAACATGTAGAAATTAATTAAAATAAAAGCGACTTGTATTACCTAATTTTAGTCTTCGAAGTTTTTGTATCTGAAAATTTACAGCCAAAAGATTCTATGATGTGAACCAAGCAGCAGCACATTTATATTTGAATATAATCTATAATAAATAAAATGAAATGCTGTCCACGTCGGATGCCGGCGACCCTCGCGAAGCCATCTGCCTGGGAGAAGAATTTCGTTCTTTATGATGACTGATGTTAAGATTTTTGTTTGAATGATTAAAATTTGGGCAGGACAAATCTTTCGGGTCAGCAGTTTTAAATGAAATTGATTTTCTCCGAATTAAACATAACTTTGAAATTCAAAACGATGACAACAACTGAGTCCATTTTTTAGGGTTCCGGACCCAAAGAGTAAAACGGGACTCTATTACTAAGACTCCGCTGTCCGTCCGTCTGTGTGTCCGTCTGTCACTGGGCTGTATCTCATGAACCGTGATAGTAAGACAGTTGAAATTTTCACAGATAATGTATTTCTGTTGCCGCTATAACTACAAATACTAAAAAACAGAATAAAATAAATATTTAAGGGGCTCTGATACAAGAAACGTGATTTATTTGCTCAATATTGATGACGGCAACAGGTAGATGCTTGAAATATTCACAGAATATTTAGTTATATATTCACTTTGAAAATAATTAATTAAATTAAATAAAATAAATATTTAAGTGGGGCTCCCATACAATAGTCATGATTTTTTTGCCGTTTTATAGATAATGGTACGGAACCCTTCGTGCGCGAGTCCGATTCGCACTTGGCCGGTTTTTTTTAAATATTATGCGGTTAGGTTGGCAGCTTACAAAATACCTAACACTAGAAATATGTTTGTTAGTATTATTTAATTGGAATAATTTCCCGAAAACTCTCACTGTCATCAATTACACAGACATCAATCGAACTTAACCACACCAAAAGTGAATTAATTTGAATCGAAAGGAGTTCTAGAATTGCTTGATTAATGAAAACTTTTTGTGGGGAAGGAGAGATTACGTGACTTAAATTACTTTAGAATACCAAGTAATGTTGCTTACAACTTAAATTCTATAGCCAAAATGGATTTATATATTGATGGAGGTTTTTCTGGTAGTAACTATGACGTCTCAAAGTGATTTGAACAAAACTTTAAGAATACCGTAGGGTTTATTATTTTAATTGAATGTTTAGAGAGATTTCATTTTCATATAACCTAGACGTACTTCAGAATCTATTTATTCGAGTAAAATGGTTTCCATTTCATCACATTAGAGGCGTTCATTCATTCACGCGGAAATAATGATAAAAAGTGTGTACAGTCACGTGTAATGATATGTATACACTTTCCATAATATCAGAAGTGATTTCTATCTGACGAGATTCGAATAATGTTTCAAAACATTCATACTTTTTCCTTAACATGACTTACATACGATAATTTATGTATATGTGATTCGAGTCACGTAATTCGAGGATACTTTTATCTTCATTTCGTAATACCTATGTACTTACCTTTATATTCATATTTTTCTCCATTCATATTTCAGGCGAGATCGACTTATGAAGTAAGCTAGATTTCAGATAAATATTTTTACGGAGGTGGATATGATTTACTACGTAGGTTATATGATAATTTTCACAAGCATCGGTGCCAGACCGAGTAAATTAAACGACAGTTTGTTTTTTAACATCAATTTACTATTATCAACTGTTATTAAAAAACTATTATTTATAATATTTATATAATATTATTGCTGTATAGTAATGTATAGTGTGCACGGTGCTCTATAATAGTGCTGACAAGAACAGCGCGCTCGATGTGTACAGTCGCCAGCAGGTCAAGTTATCCCAAAATGTCAAATTTTCCCAATTGAACATAAACCTTATTCCTTTCCAATAAAGTTGAAAAACTATCAAAGAAATTTGACAGATTGGGGTAGCTTGATGTGCTGGCCTCTGTACAACGACGCGCGTTCTGAGTGAGGTACTTATGTAAATCTAAATTATTATTTTTAAAACTTTGTTTCTCATAAGTGATTATGTGAATCTTTGAGAAATAAATGATATTTTGAACCGTATTATTCCTTGAAATCTTCCACGTTTTAATATGTTTATCTTGCCATCTTCTCTTGTCAGCTCATCTGACGCCCACTGTTATTTCTGATATTCTATAAAAATTAATGTTTGTCTCGAATTTAAGCGATCAGGCTATAATCTCTACAGTAACTAGTTAATTGGCCACGTATGTAATAAAATTTATGTATGCTACATCATTTTATTATCATAAAAACTTGTAAATTGTGGGTAGGTACCTATTGCCTGTCGTACCTACTATAAAGAAAAACGATACTTATAACTTGCTTATAGTTTTAATATCACAACTGTTCTTTTCGACTGTCCAACAACGAATGACTCGCCCTCCATTTTACAATTTCAAATACATTAAAAACACATTTATGTCCCCATCCTGAAACAACGGCTCGGCGGCGTTGCTTCTGAGTGTTGCCATCGTACAAATTACACATTAAATTATCTGATTTGTCATAATAAAAATATATCTAAAAAGGACCGTTAAAATTCATGATAATAACTTAAATTTAAATAATAAGAGATCAATGAAATCACGACACTACTTTGCACGTCATTGGTTTTCGCTGTCACCATCTTGAATTTAAGCGGAATTTCGAGAGAGACACTGCCGTACCTGACTCTAAGCTCCAGCGGTGTTTTGTAAAGTTTTAATGGAATTACCCAATTTCGACTTCAGTCATTCGATTTTTTTATTTTCTAATTGGTTTTGTCCCTTTTGTTATATAATTGAATTTCGTCAGTTCTAATGATTAATTGAAAAGCGCTGTTGTTTTAAAGGGGCTTATAAATTTTACTAATTGTTACAGCAGAAAATCTATATATTAATACCTACGTGAAGTACAAACTTTGTGGGGTACAAAGTTTGTGCTGTGTACAAAGTGTGTGCTGTTACTACTGGGTGACCAGTTGTAATAATAAATACTTAATCAGTTTTTGCCTATTATTGTACTAAATAAGCAAATTAGAAGGAATGTTTAAATACATAAACGTTGTTGGAAATGGCTAGGCAGATAATGTGGTTTACGAATGAATGGATTCACAAATTATGCACTTAAATATTAATAGATCACTATTCTTTTTTCAATAAGGGACTACGGCCTTTATGACCGATAACTTGAACGTACTTTGATCTAGTTTCTCTATCGATTTTACTAAAAACTTGTCAACCGAGGCGAGCCTTAGCCAAACACCCCTAAACTTCCGATCCACCAATTCAGGCTGATTGGTTGTCCCTATTCGCCTTATTTATTCTTTCCCGGCCTTAAATATAATGAGAAAAGCTGAGTTCTTTCTTCAACTAAACAGTAGCGACCCTCTGGATTATCTTCTTTACAAACATACATACGGATAAATAAAATTGGAGTGTCTGCTTGTAGTAGTAAAATAACCGCTTTTTACTAAATGCATATGGATGTATACACGGTACCTACATATACCAAAATATTTTTTTTTACAATATTTGTTTGTCTGTCTGTCTTTCTGTTTGTTCCGACTAATCTCTGAAACGGCTGGACCGATTTTGACGGGACTTTCGCCGGTAGATAGCTGTAATAAGGAGTAACTTGGCTACTTTTATTTAAACTACTTGCTGGTTCGATATGGGACCAGTTGGGGCGCAAGCGGATTTTTATTTTATTTTATTAATATATATACAGATAAATTAATAACAAAAATAACTATTCCGCGCGGACGAAGTCGCGGGCACAGCTAGTTCTCAATATATCTCATGATTGGTAAGAGGATCTCTTTCAAAAACTTATTTATGCAGAACACGCTTCCCAATAATCCGGCTTTTGTTAGTGTTACTGAATCGCTTCCTTCCATCTGAACGTTTTTGCTGATTACATACTTATAAACTGTTTGAGGAACTTTGTTTGTTTATAAAGAAAATAGCAAAATACTTTTACACTATACGATGAATTCGTTTTTGTCTAGAGTACGTATAAAATCTAGATAAACACTTCTTCTGCGCCTTCATAATCATATTCGCATAATTATCATGTCAGTTAGTTAATAAGTATAGGGTGGCATAGACATTGATGAGCATACTGTAACCATGAATTCAGTAGGTACATGATTCTAGATAGTTTTGAAATATTTCGTAGGTTACTTCCAAATGTCCTAGAAAGCTAACATTTGGTAGGTAAGCTAGTAAGAATTAGTACACAAACTACAAAAAAAAAAAAAAAAAAAAAACTTGGGTCTTTTATCTCCCAACCCCTTAAACTAGGGGGTGGAAGTTTGTATGAGACTTCCGCAATTTTGACGCTAGAGGTCTGAAAATTGAAATAGGGACTCCTTGTGATTATAAATATTAGTAAAAAATTATATAAAATAATTTAGAACTTGGTGGAGGCCTCTGCCCAGCAGCGAGATCATTTAGGATAAAAAAAATGTAACATTTATAAACAAAAAAAAAAAAAAGTAATTCTCACAAGCATCTTACAAAAAGAAGTGAAATGATGCCAAGATGAGACCAATTATGACTCGCACTGTCTAAAAGTTATCAGATCTCATAGCCAAGCTTCTAACTCTACACGCCGTAACTCTAGAAGGCCTTACTTCACAAATTAAACTACACCTTAGTCAAAATATGTGGCTTGGCCATTTCGCTACATCTACATGGGCGTAAGGTGAAAAATGTGTCCGCTGTTCACAT
This sequence comes from Polymixis flavicincta, assembly GCA_949987655.1. NCBI lineage: Eukaryota > Metazoa > Arthropoda > Insecta > Lepidoptera > Noctuidae > Polymixis > Polymixis flavicincta. Next base: position 12,373,723 of record OX465186.1, on the reverse strand, counting down.
TACTTTTCTGTAAGACAATAGTTCTTGTAGTAACCGAAACATTTAACTAATATTTTTTTTGCTTTTTAAAACATATATTAGGCATGTTACATATTGTTGCAAACGTCTTCTATTTAGAGTATATCAACATTTGTAAACCACTGAGTTAAGTATCTTCATTTAGATCTCACTATGAAATGTCCAAGGCCTAACACTGCGTTAAGCGGACGCCCGCACGGTTTCATACAAATGTGCCCCGTCGCGGGCGTCCATCGCGGGCGTCCGTCGCGGGCGCCCGTCGCAGGCGTCCGTCGCGGGCGTCCGTCGCGGGGTAGGCTACTTTAAGTCGCGGTAGAACGTTCCCGTGGGATAATTTCCGACATCCACGCGGATCCCGCGAAGCCGCGGGCAGGAGCTAGTCGTAAATAAAATGTCCCCGCGACTAGCATCGTTACGATCCCATCTCCCGTGTCCACGCACATAGACCCGCGACGGTTAACCGTCGCGGGCGCCCGCGTAATGCAGTTTCAGTCCTAAAGACGCGCCTTTCTAAGACCGCAAATTACTTTCACTAAGAATGAGACTTAAATTTCTTGAATAATTATACCTCCAGACATACTTTGTTAGTAGAGAGTTTAACGAAGAACGATTGAATAAATTAAAATCCAGAACAAAAGCTTCATGATAAACTTTAATAATTCTACTAATCTCAGATCACAACATCGAATGGCATTAAGGTGTTTACACATCTATAAACGAATATCAAATGGGTACGTTTATCAGAAACTCGCAATGTGATGAATCTGAACCTTGGCGAACATAGATGTGTAGCCACTCTTATTACATTATAAAACACTACTTTACATCTGATAATTTATGATAAAATATTTACAAAATTTACACGCTATAATAAACAAGTTTATTTACACTTAGAAATCGGTATAATTAAAACGATTTCGCATTCTTTGTCTTTCAATACACACAACACATGTTATTTGTCTGTTTGTGTCCACATGCACTGTCTCTTCGGGTATGGTTAAGACCCGATTGTTAATAGTTTTACGCAATGGTTATAACAAACTGACATTATGTCCGTTGGAGTATTTAGCTGAAGACCTCATTGATCGGTTGTTCATCGTCAGTCGAATTGAGGAGGTGTTGTTGTCGCCGCGACGGAGAAGCGACGCATGGTGACCTCCAGATTCCCTGTAAAGAGATTGAATGTTAAAAAGGTTGCATAATTTGGGGCGGAAATGGACTGAGATTGGGGTCGAATTTATGAAATAACCTTCACTTTTCTGCTTAGACACTTTTGATAAGTGGATGCTTGACACTCAATCTCAGAAAATCTGTCTCGTAAAGTAAGGACATATCATTTTGGTGCAACGTATTTTATGGCTAATTACATCGTACAAACTTAAGTGTTGTCTAACTTCAGTGCAGACGGGTATTAAATTAGAAGCATAATGAATCTGATTTTCTAGAAATACAGATAAATACTCGAGACACTTTCTTCGAGCAAAACATTGCGTGAAGAGGGTTAATAGGGCTTCGGAATTTACTATTAAAAGTAAATCAAGCATTTAAAAAAGCAATCCGTTCCAAATATCTAGGATTCCTTTCTCCAAATAATTGGATGGGCTTGTGAACGTCAGATTAGATCTGAATAACAGACGGGATTGTGAACTGGTTTGGGTATTCAATAATAGGTATTTTATTGAAATTGATTTTCAAAAAAAAAAATACTTAAATAATTTTAGACCCGACGAAAATAATAAAATTGTGTGTTCCTATTTAAAAGAGAAAACCTGAATAAGACCTAATAGGTAACTTTAAATTTTACTGATATTTTACTACTATCATTTTCCAACAAAAATAAAACCACCCAAGTTAAATTTTTAACATTCATAAACTATCTATATAAATAAAAATAAAAGTCCTGACTGACTGACTGACTCCAGCCCAAACCCAAACCCTTGGACCTAGAAAGCTGAAATTTTGCAAAGAGGTTCCCTTTATAATGTAGACAAGGAATAAGGAAGAATTTTTCGAAATGCAACCCCTGAGGGAGTTAAATACGGGATGAAAGTTCCGCGCGGGCGAAGACGATGGCAAAAGCTAGTATTCAATAATAATAAATAAAACAAACCTAATTATGATTGTTTCATACATCATTATTAAAATTTATATATAGTAAGTATTCCGTGTAAGTTTCTTGCTATGGCAATCACTTGTAAATAATATATAATTGTGTGATGCTATTTAAAAAAAGAAAGTGACATGAATAGGTTACTGTTTTTTATAGGCATAAAACCTGGTATTTTTGTACATTCTTATTATTTAAGAAAAAAAATTTTTTTCAAAGATAGTGAAAATTTTGGTTGATTAACTACAGTTTTATTTTATAATAAGTTATACCAAACTGCTAATCTATACACATATGCAGTACAAACAAAATAATAAGCTGTTACGATACAAACTTAGCATAACATAAGGAAGCCATCTTGTTTGTCTATAATTAAGCAATACGTGATGAAAATAACATCATGAAATAACTGAAAAGGAATTTCTCATACGAAAATGTTCAAAGGCCAAAGCAGTAAACAATTTTTCATATCGTTATTTAGGGACTTTCGACCCGTGGGACCTTGGCACGCGTTTATAAAGCTCCCATTATGTTATTGTGACAAATCATTTCACGATTAATAATACCGACACATATTGGTTTACGTTAGGTAAGTACTATTTGTAGGTAATTATCAATAACAGTTTTCTAAAGAAACCCATTATGACAAAACCCGATTACTTACTGAAAAATCACGCTCTAAAAAGTATGGAAAGAGATACTTAATAAATTTATAACGAGAATTGTATTTTTTCTCACTAGATTATTTCATAAAATTCAAAATTGCCTAATACTTATTTCTGGAGTGTTATAAATTAATGTCCTGCGAATCGCCTTCAGAAAATAGTATGATTTAAACTTCTCAATCCATCGTTTCGGGCGAGTCATTTCGTACGACTCGACTATTATGGGACAATTTTACCTCTTCACAATATTAGTTTAGACATTGGTAAAGGTGATTGATTATCTACCTTACTTTACCCAACTGTTGCTGACTAAATACCGATAAGTTAAGGAGGGAAGCTAAATTCTTGGAATAATATACGAAAACTAGCTAAATCCTTCAAGCGGAATGATTAAACTTACCAAATAGTTAACAAGACTATTCCAAGAATTCAGAATAAGCGTTTAGAGCAAATTCACTTGTAACAAAATACCTCATTACTTTGTGGAAAAAAGTATTTTCGTAGAATGTCTCTATATTTTTTTAAATATTAAAAGATATACTGCCTCAGTGGTTGCAAGCGCTCATACCGAGCTGACGTCTTGGGTTCGACTTCCACGTCAGGCAAATAGTGTTTTCGTCAGGGATTTTTCAGTAGCAGTTCGAGGTTTGGGTTTATGCCCGGTTGATTTGCAAAAGGCTAAAACCCTGTAACATGGGACTTAAAAACATATCTGGGGAAATGCGGGTGAACTATACGTTACTGCCCATCTCCTCGGAAAAAACAGGCGTGACTTTAGGTGTTTTAAAAGAAGAGAAAGTGCTTTCTAATAATACAACTAACTTCAACTTGTAGTCTGTTAAGTAACTGTAATTTTAAGTTACAAAACGGTTTTACACAATTCAATTTCATCTCTCTATAACATTAGAAAACAGTAGATATAGACTAATCTTACAAATAGGTAAAAATTAAATTGTGTAGGGGTGAATCTCTGATCTGACAGTCGGATTAAAAATATATTTTTGCACTTGAAATGATTCTTTAATATCACCTTTAGAAGCAATATGAAAAAAAGTATTACTGAACGCTCAGTGAAAGCAAATAGCACGAATGGGCGATGCGATGCGACACGGCGGTTCGGGGGCCAAAATTTCACGCAAACGAAGTCGAGGGCGAAATGCTATCACCTACTTCACTTACGTGTAGGTACACGTTTCGTAACTTCAAATATTATAAATGCAAACACGTCTTTTGATAAATTACTGAAATACCATGCAGTGTTTCTGAACTCATACATTACAACTTCTGTAACTGAAAGATGCTAAATGTTGGAATCATCAAATTTATAACTTCTAATTTAGTATTGAGAATAATTTCAAATGGTTGTATTTTGTAGTTTCTGGCTGTATGTTAATCGGCTGTTTTCTTTCTTTGATCACCATCTTATATCTAAAATATCTTATTGGAAATACCGAAACACCAATCCATTTTTAACGTTCATTATTACATCGATATTCCTTTACATAATTCTGGAGTTTTTTAGAATGACGTGAAATATCGAACCTGTGAAAATATTGTAGCAGTGAATATTTCTAGCCTATTAAATTCGCTATTTATTAATCGGGGTAATGTTACTGTGACGTTGTAGTGCGTTAAGGATGTTTACAAATAATAATATTAATAGTTTCACAGCCATTATTAGGAATAGATGTGCAGTCTGAGGACGCATGTCGCGGCAGCACCAACAGTATTCTAAGACCAAGCCCAGGTCGACGGCGCGTTGTGTTCCACGCGCGCCTCTAAGAGATGTCAGCACAAAATGACGGGGCCCGCAAGGGCCGATGCCTGCCAGGGGTGCGGGTTCGTTCGAAAGAGATACCGCCGCCCCTGGCATACAGGCTACTGAGGGAACACGGGTAGGTTTTAGTCAGTAAAAGTCTGACACGGCCTCCTGCTCCACCCAGAGCGGGAGAAGTTATTGGTGATTTCCCACCCAAAAAAAAGTGTATTAATAGATCGATGGAAATGTTGCAGAGGGGGATCGTGCAGCTCCATGTTCAGTTTTAACCGTAAATATTGATCTGCGTCTGTAATGTGTCAACACACTAGAAGTCAAGTAAAATTGTTACTAACCCTATCGACTCCTGTCTGAATAAAAGTTTCTACCCGAATCTTAAATTTTTTGCACTTAGCACCTTTGTATTAACTCCGTGCTTAGCACGGTGCGCTATTTGCAGTACAAACGAGCCTCGAGCCAAAGAGGTTGTGCGATAGTAAAGTACTATAGAGGTTGTTTGCATGAGACAACCTTACAATTTAGGCTGGCTATAATAAGTTTCATACATTCAAAATAATTTAGAATAGAAAAAAAAAATTTACAATATAGGAAAGATCGAGCTGACGGGCCGAAGGTTTTTTTTTTGACGGTGGGAAATCATTAAATACTTCCCCGCTCTGGGTGGAGCAGGAGGGCGTGCTAGACTTTTACTGACTAAAACCCACCCATGTTCACTCAGTTGCCTGTGTGCCACGGGCCACGATATCTCTTTCGAACAACCCGCACCCCTGGCAGCGAAGGAAATGGTACAATGTAATGTCCAATTAGTAGAGCGTTTTATAGAAATAATTACCCACATATACGCATAATATAGTGTTTTATTACTTGACCCTTATCATGGACCTCTGTACGGTCCCACAGTACCCAAATGAATACGGTAGGTGATTCTTGTTCCTTTTTTTAAAACCTCTCTATCACAAGCCATTACTCCCATTAATGATGCGCTTTTACGTCGTTAAAAGTAAATAAAGCTTCCAGATGTGGGGTAGGTACTTAACAGAAACACGCAAAAGGTACAGTTGGAAATAAAACTCGGTAAATAGTTCTTCGAAACTGTCAGTACCAGATCGGAAGTAGGTACTCCTGTTTTCAAGAGCTATCGTCGATACTGCAATCTTCTGTCAAAATTAAATTCTATCGATTTTCTTTGACTGTGAATATTTCACAAGCACTTGTGTTTTTCCCCGCGTTAATAACAATATTGTTTTCGTTTATCGTTTTAGGAATACTACTTGTAAACGAAACTTGTCAAAAAGGAGCTAAAATGTCTGGAACAACATCAACACGTATGATACATGTTTTATTCACGACATGCTTTTGACAAGACTTCTTGAAAACGAGTATCATAACTTGCTTAGGGGTGAAAACGCGGAGTATGTAGGTGTTTTCATACATTTAATACCTACTTATTATAGTTTCGTATTTTAACTTCCACCGCGAAATATATTTCTGGCTTTGTTAAACAAAGTCAAAGTGTTTATTTCAAATAGGCACGTAAAAAGCACTTTTGAACGTCAACATTTACTACATTCAAAGACAGCTCATATTTCAACTGCGTATGTGGCACCTCCCCACAGGCAATAGCCCCACCTTTCATGCTACGCCGCATGACCTGTCATCTGTGCATTTCATGATCGTATGACTGCGTCAGTGAGTGGTGTTGACGCAGCTGAATTTTGGGCCAAGGATGTTTGATTTTGTTACCATCGAAACACTAAGAAGAAGAATACGAACATAAATGAAAACACTCTCATTCATAAAAGTTTTTAAAACTATTTAAATCCCAACATCAAAATAAAAAGTGTTTATTTTAATCAAACTATATAGCAGTGATGAACCGACGATGGGTTTTGCCCACCTGTGAGACTAGCTATAGTAACTAAACTATTGGATAATACCTCTATTTACTTAAATATTGGAACGTCATTAAATATACAAAGTTGAATTTGTTGTCGTTTTGTCTTCTTCACCTTATCACGGCTGTCATTCATGGATTTTTGACAGCCCGTTACGAGTCGTCAGAAGCCCGAAAGTTTGACAAATAGTCATACCAAGGGTATATACCCAGTAACTGGGTTGTGGAGATCAGATAGGTCCCTCCATGTTAAATACCGATACTAAGCTGCATCCGGTTAGACTGGAAGCCGACCCCTACATAGTTGGGACAGGTTAGGCAAATTATGACGATAATTGTCGTCGCAAAATGCGCCAATTTTTGTACAATCTTATAAACCAAAACATTGAGCAAATTGTTGTTTACGGGAGAAACGATTTCTCCCCTTAGGTAATATAAAACGTTATATCAAATTACATACCCCGTTAATAAAGCCTCAGAATCCTTGTAATATTAAAACGATAATTAACATAACACTTTATTGCTTCCACATAGTGATTAAGTGTGAAGTTATTAAACAAAGTGGCTTTTAATTGACTACCAACAATGTGTTTATTTTCAGAAAATTTGCTGTCGGAATTCTTGGAACTTTATTATCAAAAGAGGCTTTAATTATAACATAGCCTGAACAGTTTTATAAGCGAATTTAGGTCTTGGGTCTTTATGTGAGGGAAATAAATTGTTACGCAAAATTAAAGCCTACTTGAATTTTCTACGTCATAACCATTTTATACAACTGTAAAACAGTTGACAGCTGTGAATATACGCATAATTTAAGTTAATAGTCAATTCAATAAACCTTTGGCTAACTTAGAGGGTAAAATTCGTGAACAAACGGTGATTTGTAAGACTTGGTGACCTGTGACACATTGGCATTTGGCATTTTCGGGCACCAGTCTCTCACAAATGGCAATTTTATTAGATTAAGTAATTTATGTCCACAACAACATTTGTGATGAGAAATTGAATAAATAAACAATTATAAATAATGACGGTTGTGTTATGAAAATACGAACAATTTAAGTAAGTAGTTTAACAATTTATTAATATCCCTGATTTTATCTACTTAGGTGTTTCTGCTTCTAAAACATTTCACTACAAAACACACACACTTTTTTAGAATCTCCAATGAAAAAAATGAGTAAAGTCTTCAACTACTTTCTTTTTCTTAAAAATTATCTAATTTGAAAAAGGAAGAAATGTTTAAGTACTTTCATTTCCAAGTTCACAAATACGTTCAAGGTTTACGTCAGTTTATAAAAAGCACAAGCAGAAACCAGCCCTTAGTTTTGTGACCAAGGAAAACAAAATCGACATTACAAGCACCTGGAAAACAATGAACAAAACCGCGAAAAGAATCTAACGCAAAATTGCGCCCACATTCTATGTTTAGATTCAATTTCCTTTTCGGCATACTGGCGAAAATTCTTTAGAAACACTAGAGTCCCCCCTCCCGTTAAGGCGTGAAACGTGACGGATGTAGAAGCTGAGGGGTACCATATCCTTCACTTTGTGCTTACTACAAATGAGGTCAATGTTGACAAAATTGTCAGTTAAAGCTATCAGTTTGTCACACTTACTAAAACCTATGACGACGTGGAATGTGGAGAATAATCCTAACGTATGCCTAAGTTAGACGGTAGTAATAAGTTTATTTGACAACCTACGTGATCAGGCTCGCAGACAAGTGCGACGCGACGCTGCGACTCGATTCTGGTAGAACAATTTTCATGAAGTTTTTATTAGAAAAATTACTACTATAGTCGCGTCATGCTATCGCATCGCGCTTATCTGTCGAAGTTATAAACCGTAGCGTGTACCTTTAAAAAGTTGTTTTGTATCATCGATAAATTCTAATTCGTTTTTTTTTTTTGAATATTTAATTATTGTAATTCTAAATTTATTAATAATTTACATGGACGAATTCACATAGAAAACTGGTTTCAGTTTCAAAATATTCTGAGCCACACAATTCAGACTCAAACTCAAAGCATTAATATCAAATAGACCAATTCAATTGTTAAGGGGTCACTCAGTCAGAAAGATGAAGCTAGTTGCCCACACACATGCCAACACCAGCGCGACATTTGACTGAGCATGACATACTTTCAGCCGACATCGTGCTCACATAATTATGTGCTTTGCAAAAATATAATAAAAAAGAGTAAGATATAGAATTTATACAACGCAAAGATAGTTTTTACAATCTTCAGCAGCTCCAACAATATTTTCGAACGCTAATTAATTAGTTTAAGCGCCCTTGTGAAGCAAGACCAATATAGGGTAACAGTAACGAAATTAATAAATTAATTAAAAAAATGTATTTAATTCATAATTATATTTTTCACTTCAAGTTACAAACATCAGTGTAGTTTGTGGGTGTGTGTGTCTGTGATAAAGATCGGATTTATTGATTACAATACTTTTAATTATCAATGCATATACATTCTAATACTGGATCGTTTAATATAGCCATCCAAACGAATATAAGAAAACAGGCACTTCATCCAAAATCTTGGTTGTATTGAATAAATGCAACTTTTATGTCGTCAATTGCATTATCTTCTGAGAATGAAATTAATTCAATTTCAATTCAACTTTTGTGAGGAGATACACACCTACGTAGCAATATGAATTAGGTGGGTAGAACGTAGATATAATCTTGAATTAGTTGGTTATAAAGAAAATTAACATGCAAAAAATGTTTTGTTGAAGTCATTTTTTGCAAGAAATACTGCCTGTTTTTACTGAGCGCTAATTTATCATCCATAATCATTTATATTCAGGAGATGTAAATATTATGCTTAGTTCTTACATAAGTATTTGTAAAAGACTGGAAGAAAATACAGATTTTCCGTAGTAGGTAAAGATAAAGTAAATAAGTAAAGTCATTAGGTAAAGAATACCTACTGACGTTACTTATGGAAATAAATAAACAGTATCTTTTTTAAACATCTTTCAATTTTACATTAGGTTAAGCTACGCTTGCCGGGGTTGTCCTGTGGATGGGTGACCATATTTATATACGGAGAATCTTCCGTGCTTCGGAAAGCACCCCGTTGGTCCCGGCTGTCATTCGTGGATCTTTGACAGACGTTACGGGTCGTCAGAACCCCGAAAGTCTGACAACTACGTCTTACCAAAAGGGGTATCGTGTTACCCAGTAACTGGGTTGTGAAGGTCAGATAGGCAGTCGCGCCATGTAAAATACTGGTATTCAGCTGCATCCGGTTAGACTAAAAGCCGACCCTAACATAGTTGGGAATAGGCTAGGCAGATTGATTGATCTATATTTTTTTTAACAATACTGACATAACGATAACAACGCGGAATAGCCTTCTATTAAAAATAAGTTTTTCTTTCCTTATGAAAGGGAACGAATAATACCTATCTGGCTGATCATCAATCAAATTAGTATTGAATGAAAGTTTTCATTCTTTTCTATTGGCTTGGTCGCCTTTGTAAGCGAAATCTAAGTGAATCTTTCTCTAGATACTAAATTATTTTTACAAGGTTTGATCGAAACCGATATTTTTGAAGTGAAAACTTCTTTAGCGGCGTTTTATACTTTTTTGTAACGGGTAAAACAAATTAAACTCGCGTCAGGACACGTGACCTGAAGGCCAATTCTACTAATTAAAAACGTTCGCAGTGTCATCTCGGCGACAATCGAATTTCAAAAATTTGACAAAAATGTATAGGATTTTTTGACAGATTGACACTGAGATCAGACTGTGAACGCTCTTAAAATTACCAGAATTGCCCCTCTGATCGAAAATTCGTAAGACGGATAGAGAGCGCTTGCGCGAATGTTCGTGTGTGTTTATGTTACAGCGTGCCACGCGCATCCATGGATGGTGACAGCTGATGGCTTGATTTATCTGAGAGATAAACTTTTTAATGTAACATAAAGTGTCATGTTTGTGTACGATAGCGCAATAAATAAATATTGCATTCTACCACATAAATGATAGTACTTATATACTGATAATTCAAGCAATTCGTGCAAAATTATTCCCTAACCGTTCCAAAATATCAAAAATGCACAACGTTAACATTCAAGTTTTCACTTCTGCCGGCACTCCCGGAGTGCAACCCGTCGTTTTTTTTTTTTTTAATAAAACTTGTCTAAATATCGAACAATAATGTCATAATTTTATTAAATCAAATTTATAAAATTATTTAGTTTTGTTTCGACTCCACAGTGAACATTGCGTAGTTGCACATTTTTTTTATAAAAAGTTGACATTGGCTTTGTTAGGTCTAAATATAAGTTTGTTGGTTAGTTACTTCTAATTGAAACGTAGGCTCATGTGTGTTCGGGTGAGTTAATATTTCTGCCCTGTTGGAATTAGGTAGGTACGTGAATTTACATCGTCATGTTTTACTTCAGCTGTGATTAATTGCATATTGTAATGAACAGTGTACACGTCAAAACTTGGTAACTCGGAAAGGGTAGTTGAATCAATCAAAAGCTAAGATTTATTCCCAAATTAAACTTGATTAAGAGAAATAATAATTAAAAGTACTGTTTTTTTTGTTTTTGCTAACTTATACTCTTTGACATTTGATAATTATTATATACACTTTGACATGAATATTTACTTTGAGAAATATAATATTATTATTGTTTTAATCATTGTGAATGTGAGGACTATGTGGGTCTTGTATTTGTTTTTGTGTTTCATGTGTGTAGTTCGTTTTTTAATGTCAATCTGGCAGTTTAAATACTTTATCTGGCCTACCCAAATATCCTTTCTTTGGTATTGTTCATCAAATCATTGAGCTCCTCAAGTTCTGAGTTGAGCTGTATGATTACTGATAAATGCGTACACTTAATGGACAGGTACACTCAATCTATGTGCTTCTTTCCTCAAAAGACCATTTCAGACACCGATCCACATGGTATTCACATGATCTGACTAAGATTATGTCTGTACTTTAAAAGAGACTGTGACCTCTGAGTTGGTTTCGGCGTTTCTTCTCAGAGTAGTCAGATTGGAAACGCCGACTTAATCTAGCTTAAAAAAAAAATTGAAGTGTACCTAAGTGTCTGTACAAACCTACTTACAGAAATCAAATCATTTATCAAATTATCTTTAAACAAGGTGAAGACAATGATTACCTTCGAATTCAAATATTTATTGGAACAAAAAACAGGTTTACAAATTGTTAGTGTTCGTTAACAGCTTTGTTGGTTTAAAAACTACCTAGAGAGGAGAGGACCTATAACTACAATGTGAAGACAAAAATACAACAGTAAATGACATCACTTTGGATTGGACCGCTACACCGCTAGACCACTACAGGAGCTAATGGACGCTGCTGAAAGTGCTAAAATCGTAGCCAAATTCTGTGCTGACTGAATTTAGATTGCTATTGACACGCTAATAAGAAGAAGGAAATCACTAGCAATACTGGGCTGTTTTTATTTAGGCACAAGACCCTAGACTTCACTAGTAGGTTACGAAAGCAAAGTTTTTCCCTCTTATTAACAAACACAGTGTGCGGGACAAGTGATAGAACAGTGTATATAACAGAATAGTGTATATAAAGTGATACATAGACACTCATAAGACAGTAAATAAGTGCTATAGTTTTAACAATTCGTTCATAGTTGTGTACATCGTAAACTTAGTACTAGGGGTAAGCAGTAATTAAGTGTTTATGCTATATTTTATATTGTTTTCATTGAATTTATATTTTTCTTAGATAGTCCTTATTACATAGAGTCGAAATATATATAGTTTTACCTATGTAAATGTAATAAAAATAGTGAAAAACGCGAATAATGTAGCGCGGTCCTCATTACGGTAAAGATTGGAGGCATTTAGGAAAAAATGTACTTTAAATGAGCTTCGCTCTGATTGGCCAACAGTTTTCGCGCATTTTTTAATGATGTTTTTCCTTTTTTTTTGTATAGCTGACGATTTTCGCGCGCTTTTTGATTATTGTGATTGGTCAAATCGATTTCGAAACCTTATCGAAAATTGTATAAAAGTAGGAACATTTTTGTAATTCGACACATTCAGCAGGCGAGCTACCTATAAGAAAGTACTCCAAATATAGAAGCAAGAAGTCTCCAGTGGTTTCATTCCCCGCCAACCCAGCACACAAATGTGGCAGTAGCCCACATTTAATGGTCCTTCGAGCGCCGGATACTGCGGGGAAGAATTACCTGAAGATTACTACAGCGTTATAGAGAAGATTTCTCAAGAAAATAGAAGAGTACTTTCAAGATTTGAAGAAAATCAGCTGACAGCATGCCCGTTACGCGCTCTACGGGTAGGGGCCGCAAGGCGTCGGGAGAACAGAAGCCGCCGTCGTCAGAGACCAATACCTCGGCGAACGGCACCAGCGCGGAAGCCAGCACGGAATCGACAGTTACAGGGACGACCGCCACGGAGACTTCGGAACAGACAGACACCTCCGCGGCAACTGATCCAACCACCGTGACTTCCGCGACAGCAGCAACCTCCTCGACCGCAGCCGCCTCCGCCCCAGCCGCAACCGCCTCGCACCCCGCCAGCGTCGCCGCTGCCTCCGTAACCCCGTCCGCTGCGACGACGATAACTGCAGGTGTGAAGGACAAACAGCTGATGAAGCCGCCCGCTACTGTCATCAATAGTGAAGCTCGTCAAGAAACAGAAAATTCGACAGTGAAGCGAGTTATGAAGAGCACCGCCGGTCCATCGAAACCGACCGGACCACAGGACCTCCGCCCTCCTAGCAGCAAGGGGGTAGGGGGGGGATCCACCCACAGCAGAACAAAGCAACTAAAGCTTGCGAAGGCGAGAGAAGATTTACTACGCCTTCAAGTGAAACTAGCCGCAGCACGCCTAGCTACATTGGAGAAAGAAGACTCAGAAGAGGAAGAAGATGACGTCTCCCTCTACTCGAAGTCAGAAGTTAACGCAAGAGTGGACAACTGGTTGGAGAATCAAGTGAATCGTCCGGTGTTAGCGATCACCAACGAGCCACACAGCCGCCCAGAAGAACCAACCGTCGTCCGCACAGAAGAACCAATGCCAGCGAAGCATGAAGAAACACGTCAGTCACCGGCGGGAGGTCAAACCGACCTAGCCCTCCTAGCTGAAGCCATCACCCGGGCGGTCAGCGCCGCTCAACGACCCAAGTTCGTCGAGTTACCGATCTTCAGTGGGTCTCATCAGGAGTGGCTACCTTTCCGCGCCGCCTACTACGAGACAGAAGCAATGTTCAGCGCAGTTGAAAATACGAATCGACTCAGAAGAAACCTGAAGGGGAAGGCCAAAGAAGCGGTTGAAGGTCTACTGATAACCAACGCGCACCCAGCCGAAGTGATGAAGACTTTGGAGTCAAGATTCGGAAGACCAGAAGCAATAGCCATGCTGGAGATGGAGACGCTTCGAGGTCTGCCACGCCTTACTGAGTCGCCAAGGGACATTTGCATATTCGCCACAAAGGTCTCCAACGTCGTAGCGACATTGAAGACTATGGGTTGTTTCAACTATATGTACAACCCTGAACTCGCGAAGAATATAGTAGACAAGCTGACGCCGACTCTACGTTATAGATACTACGATTTCTCAGCCACACAGCCACGAGAAGATCCTTGCCTCATCAAGATAGAAAAGTTCTTCAAAAGGGAAGCGGAGTTATGCGGACCTTACGCGTTGCCTGAACAGATGGCAGCACCTGCTACAGCCGCCTCACAAAAGAAGACACAAAGGATCAACAACGTGACTGAGAAGACGCAAACAACGAAGTGTTTCATATGTGAAGATACGGGGCACACCAATGCAACAAAATGTGAAGAGTTCAAGAAGTTAGATGCAAACGCAAGATGGGACATGGCCAAATCCAAACGTCTCTGCTTCAGATGTCTTCGCTACAGAAACAAGACACACAATTGCAAACCCAAGTTGTGTGGTGTCAACGGGTGCAAGTACTCTCATAATAAGATGCTGCACTATGAGAAGAAGGCAGAAGCAAAAGAAGAGCCAACAGAAGTCATCAACTCAACTTGGACAGTCAAGAAGCAATCGTTCTTGAAGATCCTTCCGATCCAGGTGAAGGGACCGAAAGGAGATGTCAACACCTTCGCATTGATGGACGACGGGTCAACAGTCACGCTAATCGACGACAGCGTGGTAACAAGCGTCGGAGCAACAGGACCCATAGATCCACTGAAGATTGAAACCATCAATGACATGAAGACATCAGAGTCAGCATCCAGAAGAGTCACCATCAAGCTGAAGGGGCTCAACGATCACGAAGAGCAAATACAAGCACGCACAGTGAAGAATCTGCAAGTTTCATCTCAACGGGTTCCACAAGAAATAGTGGAAGGATGTCAACACCTATCTGACATCCGAGGACATCTCACATATGCCAATGCGAAGCCACGAGTTCTCATCGGTCAAGACAACTGGCATCTTCTGCTGACGTCAGAAGTAAGAAGAGGAGACAAGAATCACCCAGTGGCATCTCTCACGCCACTAGGGTGGGTACTCCACGGCAGCCAGACACGAACCTTCGGAAAGCAGATCGATTTCGTGTCACATATCACAGAAGATCCAGAAGAGAACTTAGAAGACCTCGTGAAGCAATACTTCGAGATGGACGCGCTCTGCATAAACCCCAAGAGACCGAAGACTGATCCAGAAGAGCGAGCACTTCGTGTTCTAGAGAAGACCACCACGAAGATAGAAGAAGGAAGATTCCAGACCGGTCTTCTCTGGCGCAAAGAAGATGTCAAGCTCCCAGACAACTATGAAAACTCACTGAAGAGGCTCTTCAATATAGAGAAGAAGATTGATCGTGAACCCGCATTGAAGAAGAAGTACGTCGAACAGATGGAAGCTCTCATCGCGAAGGGGTACGCTGAGCCTGCCCCGAGACAGAAGACAGCTGACAAGACTTGGTACCTACCACACTTTGCGGTAGTCAACCCGATGAAGCCAGAAAAACTTCGTGTAGTCCACGACGCCGCGGCCAAGACCAAAGGGGTGGCACTCAATGACATGCTGCTCAAAGGGCCTGATCTACTACAGTCGCTACCAGGCGTCGTCATGCGATTCCGACAACACATGGTCGCAGTTACAGCGGACATCAAGGAGATGTTCATGCAAGTCAAGCTGCGAACAGAAGATAGAGATGCACTGCGGTACTTATGGCGCGGGGATCGTCGAGACGACAAACCTCCAGAAGAGTATAGAATGACGTCGTTAATCTTCGGAGCATCGAGTTCGCCTTCGACAGCAATCTATGTCAAGAACCTAAACGCCAAACAGCACGAGGAAACTCACCCAGAAGCCGCAGCTGCCATCGTACAGAAGCATTACGTCGATGACTATTTAGACAGCTTCAGAAGCCTAGAAGATGCCAAACGTATCACGAAGAGTGTGCGAGAAGTACACATGAAGGCCAGCTTCGAGTTAAAACAATGGAAATCGAACTCAGCGTCACTCCTAGAATCACTTGGAGAAGACAACCAGACAGAAGACATGGAACTCTACAGAACAGAAGAAAAGACAGAAAGAGTCTTGGGTGTCATCTGGAAAATCAACTCAGACGAGCTCACCTTCAACCTCAACTTAGCCAGAATACCTTCCACACTCATAGAAGGTAAACAGCCGACAAAAAGGGAAGCGTTAAGAATAGTGATGTCACTTTTCGACCCACTCGGGTTCGCTTCGCCTGTCACAATCAGGGCGAAGCAACTCCTTCAGGAAGTCTGGCGCAGAGGAACAGAGTGGGATGACAAGATCGACGAGGATCTGGCAGAGCAGTGGGAAATGTGGATGGGGCATCTGAAGAGCCTCCACGAAGTAGCTATCCCGCGGCAGTATCTCCACTACAGCGACGCCGCCTCCTTAGAACTTCACGTCTTCAGCGACGCCAGCGAATCAGCCTACGCTGCGGTCCTCTTCTGGAGAGCAGTGACAACGGACGGTGAGGTCAGCCTATCCCTCATCATAGCCAAAGCGAAAGTGGCGCCGTTGAAGTTGACGTCGATCCCAAGACTGGAGCTACAGGCAGCCGTCATGGGCACCAGACTCGCAGAGACAGTGGTCGAAGAGCACGAGAGGAAGCCAGATCGCAAAGTGTTCTGGACAGACAGCAAGACAGTACTAACCTGGATAAGAACAGGATCACGTTCATACAAACCCTACGTGGCTCATCGTCTGGCAGCAATAGAAGAGAGTTCCAAGGTCAACGACTGGCGCTGGATTCCAACGAAGCTGAACGTGGCGGACGACGCCACACGAGACGTACCATCAACATTCGACAGACATCATCGATGGTTCAAAGGGCCAGACTTCTTATACCAAACAGAAGACTCCTGGCCGACGGAGACCGCGAGGACAACACCAGAAGAAACTTCTGATGAAGAGAAGACGCATCACGTGAGCAACAAGAGAAGACTGAAGCTTGCAGAGGGTCTGCCTGATCCAGCTACGTTCTCCAACTGGGACCGACTCCGATACTCAACAGCCCGTGTTCTGCAGTTTATTCAACTCTGCAGAGCAACCAAACAGAGAGTCAATTACAGAAGAACGAAGAAGAATAAAGAAGCAGATCCCACATGGAATAAGAACAAGGCTACAGTGAAGAAGCAGGCACCCACGATGACAAAGAAGTCATCACAAGAAGAGAAGAAGCGGCTACCAGTCACAGCCGAGCTGCTCCAGGCAGCTGAAGAACTCCTGATGCGGTCCTCTCAAGAAGAGTCCTTCGCGGAGGAAATAGATAGTCTGAACAATGGGAAGCCGATAAATAAAGAAAGCCGCCTTCACCAAATCAGCATCGAGTCAATAAACGGTGCACTGAGACTCAGAAGCCGTATTCAAGCGGTCCAGGACGTGAAGGAAGAGCTAAAAAACCCGCTGGTAATCGACGGTGATCATCCTACGGTCAAGCTCTGGGTACAGGCTGTACATCGACAACTTCATCACGCCGGTGTAGAAGCCACCGTCAACGAGTGCAGGCAACAATATTGGGTAATAAGATTGCGCCCTATTACACGCACAATACTACGACAGTGCCTATTCTGCAGAATGAAGACACAAGTACCTCCGCATCCAAGAACCGGGGACCTGCCAGCGTGTCGCTTAGCTCACCACAAGCGACCCTTCACCTTCACTGGGGTCGACTACTTCGGACCTCTCTCAGTGACCGTCGGACGAACTCGACAGAAGAGATATGTGGCCATCTTCACATGTCTCACAATGCGAGCCATACATCTAGAAGTCGCCGGCTCGCTTAGCGCCGACTCCGCGGTGATGGCAGTAAGAAGAATGATCGCCAGAAGAGGCTGCCCGACTGAAATATGGTCGGATAACGGCACCAACCTGAAGGCCGCCGACAAAGAACTACGACAGGCAATCGACGCAGCGACTGCAGAAGAAGCGGCGAAGAGGACCATCTCCTGGCGCTACATACCGCCTGGAGCTCCATTTATGGGCGGAGCGTGGGAGCGAATGGTTCGCTCCGTCAAAACGGCCCTCACCGCGACGTTACATGAACGTCACCCGACAGAAGAGGTCCTCACGACTCTACTAGCAGAAGTAGAGTACACCGTCAACAGTCGTCCGCTGACTCACGTCTCAGTCAACCCAGAAGATCCAGAAGCCCTCACTCCTAACCACTTCTTGTTGGGAGGGCCGGGGCGCGTGCCGCAACCAGGCACTTTCGCCGAGCAAGACACCATTTCACGGTCCAGTTGGCGAGCCGCACAAAGACTAGCAGACGTCTTCTGGCTACGCTGGGTGAAGGAGTACCTCCCTGAGCTCCAACACCGGCGGGAGCCCCATGGACGAGGTCAAGCAGCGCAAGTTAACGATCTCGTACAAATCGTCGATCCAAACCTGCCCCGCAACGTGTGGATCCGTGGAAGAGTCGTCGCTACGTATCCAGGTCCCGACAACGTCGTGCGAACGGTGGACGTGCTGACAAAGGGAGGTGTGCTGCGCCGGCCAGTGAGGAAACTGGTAATCCTGCCCCTGTCTTCGAGCAACGAGCCCGCACCGGAAGTTGATACGACGCGGTCGCACGGCGGGAGTGATGTGCGGGACAAGTGATAGAACAGTGTATATAACAGAATAGTGTATATAAAGTGATACATAGACACTCATAAGACAGTAAATAAGTGCTATAGTTTTAACAATTCGTTCATAGTTGTGTACATCGTAAACTTAGTACTAGGGGTAAGCAGTAATTAAGTGTTTATGCTATATTTTATATTGTTTTCATTGAATTTATATTTTTCTTAGATAGTCCTTATTACATAGAGTCGAAATATATATAGTTTTACCTATGTAAATGTAATAAAAATAGTGAAAAACGCGAATAATGTAGCGCGGTCCTCATTACGGTAAAGATTGGAGGCATTTAGGAAAAAATGTACTTTAAATGAGCTTCGCTCTGATTGGCCAACAGTTTTCGCGCATTTTTTAATGATGTTTTTCCTTTTTTTTTGTATAGCTGACGATTTTCGCGCGCTTTTTGATTATTGTGATTGGTCAAATCGATTTCGAAACCTTATCGAAAATTGTATAAAAGTAGGAACATTTTTGTAATTCGACACATTCAGCAGGCGAGCTACCTATAAGAAAGTACTCCAAATATAGAAGCAAGAAGTCTCCAGTGGTTTCATTCCCCGCCAACCCAGCACACAAATGTGGCAGTAGCCCACACACAGAATAAAGTTTTTCCAAGTTTACACCTATGAAAATGTATGCTTATTCCTTTGTTATTCCGAAAATAAATTTATTCCGTATTTATTTGTAAGAGGGTTAAAGTATTTTCGAGAGAATAGTTTCGTCATCTTCAACAAACTCTTAAATTCTGCGTGAATAAAAAACTTCTAGTTTTATAGCAACTAAGTATGAAAAGATTCGCGCATTTTACCGTTTTTTCACGACCCAAAAAAGACGGCTAAGTACCTGCTTATGTTATGTAAGCGTTATGGAAAGTGTTTTTCCTCCCAAAAACTAATATCGGAATATTAAAAACTATCCCGTTGGAAATATGGCTGTTACTTTTAGGTATTATTTTATATCTACTTAATGTTGTTAAGGTATTGTTAAACTATTTTGCCAAAAAATTAAAACCCCTTCTGATTCTTCCGAGTCTTCCTTTCAAGGTACGGGATCTACAGGGCCCCAATGCCATATGGTTATGATGATTGTTTTTTTAGAAACCAATGTAATGGTAAGGAATCGAAATGTCATGTTCTGTATGTTCCAAGACAATTTATCGATATTATTAATACCATATTAACAGATTTCGTGTGTGATTGACGTAGTTACGAGTAAGGAATGGTTTTTTTTTTTTTTTTTTTTTGGGTGGGAAATCATCAAATGACTTCTCCTGCTGAGTAGAGCAGGAGGGCGTGTCAGACTTTTACTGACTAAAACCCACCCGTGTTCCCTCAGTAGCCCGTATGCCAGGGGCCGTGGTATCTCTTTCGAACAAACCCGCACCCCTGGCAGGCATCGGCCCTTGCGGACCCCACCAGTGGTTGCTGACATCTTTGACGGCGCGCGTGAGGAACACAACGCGCCGTCCCGTCTACCAGAGGCTAGGGAGAGCGGCTGACGCTATACCGACACTCCTCTTCCCCTGCGGCCCCACCGCGTCCGCCATCAAACGGTGGCGGCCCCGTCCAGGCCACGGAAGGGAAGAGCGCTGCTCAGAAGCACCGGCACTCCTCCTCTACCGCAGCCTGTAACCCTCAGCCGCGATGCCTCCCATTCGACATCGCGGCCCACCTCAGTTGCGGTGCACCTCACCGCAACCTACTTTTTGGCCGCTACGTCAATGGCTTGAAGGCAAAAGCCCTGACGAGCGGCCCCACCGTTGGGTTCCTCTTGGCTTCACCGTGGATGGGAGACCACGGTTACTAAGCCCCCCCCGCAACGACAATGCGGGAACCCACTCGGGGGGGTGAGTAAGGAATCGTTAAGTGGTCATAGTGAAATCAGGCCCAGGTTGGCCAAGACATCGACGCGGAACGTGAAACCATGAATCCAGCATAAGTTTCTAGACAGGTTGCTTAGAACTTTTTCGACAATTCTACAAAAAAAAAAAAAAACTGTTGCGTAAGCGGTCAAAATGTTTCGAAAATTGTTTTTTTTGTAACCGACAATTTTTTTTAACGCAGGTTGGTTCAGAATAATGTACTGAATCCATAGGACCAGGTTGCGCATTGACGTCCCTGCCACCCTGTTTAGACCCTACTTTGTTTACCATCATAAATTATGGTTCAAGTTTTGCTGGAGTTAAGAGTAATATGAAAAGTTTCCCATACCTGTCACTGTGCCGATGAGATCGATTCTTCTTAGGCCATAAATGGAAGGCCCCGTATATGACGGGATTGACTAGACTATTTGACATCCCGAAGAAGAAGATCCCGCTCAGGAGCTCTTCACTTTGCTGTGGAAAAAGAATAACGAATTAATTTCGAATAATGTTCACTACAAAATGTAATGTATTATCTGAATATTTAAACGGTGAATTAGAGGCCCTGCTGCATCAAAAAAATGGTCGCGCTTCTGTTTCGTTTTAACACCACTGACAAACACAATCTAATAGAGAATTAATTTGACGTATTTAGAACGTTTCATTATCAGACCCCTGTCATGTGGAATGTCCTAGTTTAGGGGTCAAGATCTCCTTGATGTAACGTGTACTAAAGTTTGGAAATAAATTACTATTAATATTAAATAATAAAAACATATTCTGTGAGCTCTTATCATTGTGAAGACGTAGGTAGTGCGGTGAGGGCAAATTAATACGATTTAAATCTTCGGCTTAATCGATTTAATTTACGTTGGATTATATATTAAGTATAATATACGAATACACGCACAACAACTACGCCTATTTCCCAGAATGAGTGGGAAGAGGTGTTTAGTATACCCACATTTCGCCAGTTATTAATTTTTATGTGATATCTAATAAAAGTGGGCAAGCCTACTTCACCCTCTACCACCTACCACATAATCTTGTTACACAACCACCTACCATACGTCTCACAGACGGGCGAGTACAAAGACTTTCGTATGTAAAACCTAAACGTGAAAGGTTTGTTTTTTAATTAAAATCAATTAAAATACATATCAAGGTCTTTATTAAAGCAAACAAGGCACATAAAAATTAACAGATTTTCTTAAAATCTGAATTTGTTTGGAACAACTCTTAATTCTAATGTAAAAAATATCTTATTCAAAAAACGAGATCTACCAAAATAATTACAAGACATAGGAACTCATTTCTTTCTGTTTATAAAAATATAATAATCAGTAAGTAATATAAAATTTAAACTTTTTCATTATAATCGCTTTTGCAAAATTGCAAAGCATCAATCTTATAGATTTTCCCGACAGTGAATGCATATTTTTTGGGAGTATTCGATACAAATCGGCTTTTTGCACTGAAAACACAGGTATTGTGTCCTACGTTTCTTTTTAGGGTCGCTGGTTGAACAATTTTTTCGACAAGCCAATCTGTCTTCGGAACTGCTTCCACCTGGTAGAGCTGGTGGAGTCGAGTCATTGCCGCGGTGAAGTATGCGCCGAAGTGCGAGTCGAATATCTCGTTGAATCTTCACATTGTTTTCTCGACGCTCCATATGCGGTCTGGTGAGCTGTTCAGCTAGTCTCTTCATAAATTTGAACCTGCTCTCAATTTTTTGTCCTTGGGCTTGAGCAGATAAACTGACGACGTAGCAGGTTGACGCCGAAATATTGAGCAGTCTGTAAAATACTGCCAATGGCCACCTACGCGTTCGACGACCTGTGGTATAATTGGAACACCTTTGGTCGCGTAGGTCCACTCCGATCTTGGTTCGATTGTAGAAAAGGATGATTTCCGGTTTCTTGGTAACTTCATCTACGTCTGGCATATGATGCATACTTGACACGGTGATCACTGCTTTATTTGGCTTAGGGACGTAAGATGATATAGTTATATCCTTTGTAAACCCAAAGATCGTTGAATCAACAGGTCGGTGACGGGCTGGTAAGAATTCTTGAGGTATTTCTCTTTGTCACGTAACCGCCTACCATACGTCTAACAGACGGAACACGAGCATTTTTTACTTACCAGTGACAAACGCGCGTACCTCCGACCACCACGAGCGCTTAGGCGGCACTGAGGGACGCGGCGGGAAGGTATAGGGCCGAGCAAGTTGATACGCGTTTTGCGCGCCAAATTATTAACGTTTTTAATTTCCTTGCGTCTGAGAGACGTATGTCAGGTGGTTAAGGGTTCATATTGTTTCTAAGAATTCTTCAATAGGAAACTCCAATTAGACCCTTCGTGACCAAGAAATCGAGCCAGAAATCGCGCTTGTACCAGTTTGATAAACAAGGAAAGAACCAAAATATATTTCACGAAAGGCTTTTACACAAACGGATCATCTTTCGTCTCCATAATTAAATGGGCAACCAAATTATTATATTGTCCAAACAACAACGCTTTACGTTACCCAGCCGGATTATGGAAGGTGGGTGAAAATTTGGTTAGACAGCGAACGAGGTTCACATTGTGTGACTAAATACTACAGGTATAGAAGGCATACCATAATTGAACCAACAATAAAAGTTGCACCGTCCAAACGGTATGTAGCCGATGCAAGTCATTTGTTGCTTCAATTTTGTTGCATGCCACAGGCTAGAAACTTGCATCGTGTAAATGTGGTCAAATGGGGTGTAACATACTATTACAATGGCAACGTATTTGTAGTTGCTTATCTCACACCAAGACAGAAGACAGCTAACCAAATATTGGGCCAGAGGGGATAATTGAAAGGCATTTGAATCGGCACGGGAGTGAGAGGCAGTTTATGCGCTCTCACGGCCCTAGTCGCCGCAGGAGACGCCCTGGGCGTCTGGAATTCCAGGCTGATTCCCAGCCACCATAGGCCCGGGCTTGCAGATGGCGAGTAACGGGTAGCTCGCTGTCCGGTTTTTTTTTTTTTTTTTTTTTGGGTGGGAAATCATCAAATGACTTCTCCTGCTGAGTAGAGCAGGAGGGCGTGTCAGACTTTTACTGACTAAAACCCACCCGTGTTCCCTCAGTAGCCCGTATGCCAGGGGCCGTGGTATCTCTTTCGAACAAACCCGCACCCCTGGCAGGCATCGGCCCTTGCGGACCCCACCAGTGGTTGCTGACATCTTTGACGGCGCGCGTGAGGAACACAACGCGCCGTCCCGTCTACCACTTTTCGGCCGCAGAGGATAGGGAGAGCGGCTGACGCTATACCGACACTCCTCTTCCCCTGCGGCCCCACCGCGTCCGCCATCAAACGGTGGCGGCCCCGTCCAGGCCACGGAAGGGAAGAGCGCTGCTCAGAAGCACCGGCACTCCTCCTCTACCGCAGCCTGTAACCCTCAGCCGCGATGCCTCCCATTCGACATCGCGGCCCCCCTCAGTTGCGGTGCACCTCACCGCAACCTACGTTTTGGCCGCTACGTCAATGGCTTGAAGGCAAAAGCCCTGACGAGCGGGCGACGGCGCGTTGTGTTCCACGCGTGCCTCAAACAGATGTTAGCACCACCTGGCAGGGCCAATGCCTGCCAGGGGTGCCGGTTTTTCGAAAGAGATTCCGTAGCCCCTGGCACACAGGCAACTGAGGGAACACGGGTGGGTTTTAGTTAGTAAACGTCACGCCCTCCTACTCCACCCAGAGCGGGAGAACTTATTTAATGATTTCCCACCCACCAAAAAAAAAACAGTGTCATTGTAAAATTATTTACCTACGACCATTTATTTATTGTGAACGGTTCATGAAAGATTATATTAACCGTTCAAACTTCTATAATAATTTGGAATGAGTACATAGTATATGATGAAAACATTCATACTTGTGTCAACTCATGCTTAGCTTATAAATCCCAAAACGAGATTGTATTCGTTATCCGAGGATTATTTCAGATTTATACGAAAATAGGTACCTACCTACCGCATACCGTACCGAGTATCGCAAGATATTTGTTTAGGACGAAATGGTTATCTTCTCGTAAACAACATTGTAGATAAATGACAAAGTACAGAATATTAAAGTAAGTAAGTGGGACCAAACCGCACTGGGCCCGCGTGGTAGATTACGGGCCATTCCCTCTCACAGAGACGAGGCTTGTGTATGCTAAGAGGGATCCTAATGTTTAGATGTATATGTAGTTTGAAAAGAGGCTTATTAGTCAAACGTTTTGAAAGTAATAAACATGCCAAAAGAAAGAGAAACTCTTATTCTTGTTCAAATTCATACACTAAAAGTTGCAAAATATTGTTTCAGAAGCATGTTTTTGTGTTGCGGCAACGTGTTTTATTGATTTAATGTGGCACTCAAGACAAGTTAACGTGAACATTAATTGAGAGCTTAGTCTTATTTTTACTATATTAAGTCGTTTAAAGGTGTGTACAATACTAAACTACATGGCTAGTGTTTAGTTTTTGGGTGGAAAATCATCAAAGAACTTTTCCCACTCTGGGTGAAGCAGGAGGGCGTGTCAGACTTTTAATGACTAAAACCCACCCGTATTCCCTCAGTAGCCTGTGTACCAGAGGCCACGGTACCTCTTTCGAACAACGCGCACCCCTGGCAGACATGGTAAGTGTTATTGATATACTAGATAACTAAAGTAAATAAAATAACAATAAGATCAATTAAGTTAATAATATTGAAATCAAATTAAATTAATCAAATGATAAAAAACTTAAATTGTAAATAAAATACAAGACACGAATGTTTTTTTTTTATGTATGGCACCTCGCAGTTGACCTTGAGAGGCCGTGACTGCTTAACCGGACTTTCCTGTGAAGGCATTTTTAGTTTAAACTAAAAGCATCCAGCCAGGGCATAAAACCTACTTACACCTAAAGCGACTGCAACCTGAGGGCACCCCCTGTGGGGTACGAACCTCGGCTCAGGGCGTCACTGGCGGGGGGGGGGGAGGACAGCTAGTGGGGACAGGCTGGATCAAAGTATTTTCTTGATTATTATTCGGGGAATTTAAAGCTACTGGCTCAGCTGCGGCGCGGGCTGGCGCATCAACGAGCAAGGTACGGTCGGGGATCTCATCGTTACTCAGGGGTCTTCGCGGGGCGCGAGGACCTCGGCGGCGAGGTCGGAAGGACGGTCGTTTGTGTTTGTGTGCTGTACTGGTGGCCCTATTCTTTTCTTGGAGAACAGTAATGGGGTCATCTGGTTCGGAAAGGTCATGTCTCGGCCGGCGGATTCTACTGACTCTACTGGGGACATAACTGGCGGCCTTCACAATCAAGGGATTGCGGTGTAACTCGGCTTTATCGAAGAAACGCTTCGAGTTGCGTTTCAGAAATTGAGCTATCGTGGGTAGTCTCAGATCGAGATGAAGGATCTCGTTCCGAACGTACCATGGGTAGCCTGTGGCATAGCGATGGAAACGGTTTTAGTGGGTCTGCATCCTATGGATGGATCGGGGTTGCGTGTGTGCAAAGACTGCACATGCATACGTCATAATGGGTTTAATGCACGCCGTGTAAATCCGCAATTTGCACTTGAGTGACAATTTGCTACGTACGTTCAGAACAGAGGCAGCCTTCCGAAAGCGAAGGCAGCGTGTGATCGCTCCTTCTTGATAATTATGCTCAGAGAAGGTGAGGTGCTGATCCAAGATCACTCCTAAATATTTGGCTCGCTTCTCCCAAGGGATCCGCTTGCCGAATATGGAGATGGGCTGGGGGGAGACATGAATGTTAAAATTCAAACAAGGTGTTGCTGGCAACATTGCATTACATTATGAGGAAAATGTTTTATTCAATACAAAATCATCATCAGCCTAGCCTTTTCCCAACGATGTTGGGGTCGGCTTTCAGTCTAACCCGATGCAGCTACCACTATTTTATATGGAGCCTATCTGACCTCCACAACCCAGTTACTGGGTAACACTCCTTGGTGAGACTGATTGTCAGACTTTCGGACTTCTGACGATCGGTAACGACTGTGAAAGATCCACAAAAGATAGCCGGGACCAATGGCTTAACGTGCTTTCCGAGGCACGGAGGAGTCTCGGTATGTAAAGATGGTCACCCATTCACAGACTAACCACGGCAAGTGTAGCTTAAACGGATGGATCGACCCGTGCGGTTTGTTATTATACTTAGTCGCTAGCAACTCAAAATCATACTAATGAAACAGGGTTGGCAACTTTTGTTTGTCATGAATACAAACACATTAGTTGATAGTTCCGAACTTGGCAGTACAAACTAATGTGATTAAGGGAATACAGTTTTATCATACAAAAGACCAGAAATATTGGATTGGATTTAGTACATTTCGTTAGGTCATTTATTTATTTAGTTCGCACAAAGTAGGCAAATCGAATGCCAGCTTCCTTCAATTTCCGGTGTCTATTTAGTGAAGGATATTTGTCAATAGAACGGAAACCAGCTTTCAGTAATAAATTATAGACCTCAGAAATCTATTAAATGAATGCTGAACAAATTACTTTTGCAAAGAATATTAATGTAACATTTCTTGGTATGAAAATCCATCCATACATATTATTAATAGGGGCTTGTGGCTCAGTGCCGCACGGGTCGATCGACCATGTAAAGCTACGATTGCCGTTGTTAGTCCGTGGATGGGTGACCATCTTTACATACCAAGACCCTTTCGTACCTCAGAAATAACGTAAAGCCGTTGGTCCCTGCTATCAATCATGGATCTTTGATAGTCATTACGGGTCCTCATAAGTCTAAAAGTCGGACAACCAGTCTTATCAAGGGGTAGCGTGTTACTCGGTAACTTTACTATCGAGGTCAGATATGCAGTCACCCCATGTAAAATACGGGTATTCAGCTGCATCCGGTTAGACTGAAAGCCGACCCCAATATAGTTGGGAAAAGCCTTGACAGATGATGATGACATAATTATTATAAGCTAGGTTCCGCCCGCTGCTTCGCCCGCGTGGAAGTATGAAATTATCCCCCGAGAACGTACTACCGTGATAAGAAAGAAAGAAAAAATATTTATTGGACTTGCACAGGAATATCACAAACTTACTACAATACAATACGATAGTTTTTTTTTTTTTTCTTTTGGGTGGGAAATCATCAAATAACTTCTCCCGCTCTGGGTGGAGCAGGAGGGCGTGTCAGACTTTTACTGACTAAAACCCACCCGTGTTCCTTCAGTAGCCCTTAAGCCAGGGGCTGTGGTGTCTCTTTCGAACAAACCCGCACCCCTGGCAGGCATCGACCCTTGCGGGTCCCATCACTTTTTGTGCTGACATCTCTTTGAGGCGCGCGTGGAACACAACGCGCCGTCGACTTGGGCTTGGTCCTTACCGGACAGCGAGCTACCCATTACTCGCCGTCTGCAAGCCCATGCCTACGGTGGCCGGAAATCGGCCTGGGATTCCCGACGCCCAGGGCGTCTCCGCATCCTGCGGCGGCTGGGGTCGCGAGGGCGCATATGCTGCCTCTCCCTCACGTGCGCCGCCTCCCTTTTCGCGAGCATCACTGCTTCGCTGAAGGAGGTGACGGCTCCCCATTCCCTCTCGTTCCGTACCATGGCCTGGACCAGGGCCGGACGCGAGAGATCGCCGCCGCCGATCGCCTCCACGAGGACACGGCGGTGCTCCGCCCAAGCAGGGCAGACCGCCACCGTGTGCTCCACCGTGTCCTCAGGGCGATCTTCGCAGTGGAAACACCCGGGCGTTTCCTCCCGCCCTATCCGAAACAGGAACCTCCCGAAACAACCGTGTCCGGTGAGGACCTGCGTCAGGCGGAAGGTGAGGACGCCATGCCGCCTCTCAAACCACTCCTCAAAGAGGGGACTTACCGCCGCAATCGTGGCGTGCCCAACAATACGATAGTTAAACACATAAAAAAGAAAAACTAAAACACTGCTACACTACTATTAAAATTAACATAAGATTTGTACAACAAAAAGAAGGAAAATAAAAAACAAAGTCCTGTACGAAGCCAAAAGGCCACTATCTCAGCATGATGCTGCGACATTTATAAAAGTGTCTCAGCGCTGGTATTCTGATAGGGCCCGCTGTGATGTCTCGGACAGATATACAACGAAAAGTAAATAGATATAAATAAGATAAAATGTGTCTAGTAACTAAAAAATAAAATAAATATGTACATAAATAGTAAAAACATTGTAATCCGCGTGTGTGCACCCTACGTAACATCTATTACTTGTTTATACCATTAGTGACTGTAACACTATGGCTAAAATAGATAACAGTATCATATGTGCTAAACTAGGTTATAGTCTATATGTGTGCTAAATTTCATCCAAATCCGTTCATCCGTTTTTGCGTGAAAGAGTAAAAAACACCCATACATGCAAACTTTCGCGTTTATAATATTAGTAAGGATATACAAGTAACTCTGTGTCTATCTGTTGTCAATTCACGCATGAACGGCTCAACAGATCGCACACAGGTAGACCATGGCTTGGGTTAGGACATAAAATGCTTTTTATCCAGATAAATTGTTGCCGTGAGATAATTTCCTGGCAACCAGTCGGTTATCGTATAAAGTGAAGGCTCGTGAGCATATTTGTAAGATGTTGGCAGAATCATCCCAGCGCTGATTTGCTGGATTCGTTTTCTCCTCCACCTATCGTTATTTTTCAAGACAAAGTTTATGTTCGTTATGTGTATCGATGTATTAGTAAGTACTATTTTCGAGTAACCTATCCCTTATGTTGTACCTGCCATGTTTTCTCTCTGCATCACCCTACCGCGAACGGCGGTGCGGCAAACGGGGCGACAATTCGCGCGGCATCGTTTGCAGGCCACGGGGAGTCACATTCGCCGCCGCGACCAGTAAGGAAGTCCGAGAGCGAAATGTTTTTATCAAAGTTATTTCGATATTGCTTAGAAAGTAAGTTCGTTTTTTGGTTCAAGACATAATATTTTGAAGAGATTGTGGAGTATAAAGTTGAATAGGAATCAAGGTATAGATGAAGAATTCCACAAGAAGTACGAGAAAATCTGGAAATTTTATTTTAATTTCTTCCCACAATCACTTCACTATATGTTTATATTTATGCTGTGGGTGGCCAGACTTCTAAATAGGTGGCCTTGCTAGTATTTCAGCAATAAAAGTTTCGGTGTTCATTATTCGCGACGAAAACAACTAAACTCGTTTGATCGCTGCCCTAGTCGCCGCGACTGCCACTTGACGCCGTGGCTCGCGCCGTACTGATTCATGTATTTGTTTCACTCGCCGGCCGCGCCGCCGGTCGCCCGTGCCATTCGCTTGGTACATTTCGCCGGTCGCCCCGCCGGTCGCCGACCCGCGTGGCTTGATAAGTACATTTCTATGCGTTCGTTTCAGTCGCTAGACGCCTCGGCGGTCGCACCGCGCGAATTTTCGCTATGGCGGATGTCCCGTGGCCAGGCCGAAAGGTTGACATGTAGAAAATGGCTCAAGCTCAGAATACAAAAAGAACCAGAAGCCGTGAGAGCGCCTAATACTGAAGCCACAAAGACTACTCTTAAATAGAGTAGTTTGACGCGCAGCCGATCAGTCACTCTGTGAGTGTCGTATCTCGCGACGTGTTTTACCGGTGTTCAATTTATTTAAATTATGCCGTCTCGTGTCGTTCCTACCTCTAAAAATTCAGCCAGGCTACAAAATAAACAGGATGGGATCACATTTCATGTGCAAGTAGCGCATTCAGTTATTGTCTTAGTCATCGTGAAAAATGGTTCCATCTTGTACGTGTTGCCAATTTAAGAGTTTTGATTTCCCTTCTTTTTATTACCAACTGAGGGCTTGTAGTATGTTTAAAACTACTTTTAAAATATTTTAAACGACTTAAAAAAATAATGTTATCACAGCAAACCGTATGTATTAATGCATGTATAGAAAAGGATGGTAAAATTTTTTATTTATTATTTTCGTACCCCCAATACTCTCAACATTTACCCCGAAAATGGGCAAATAATGTCTGAGCTAGCAATATGTCTGAGCTAGCAATATTACGCGGGTCACTTGTTTTGTTTTTGGACACAGCCTGCAGCTTGCAATATCAGTTGAACGTGGCTTCTGGTTCTTTCTGTATTCTGAGGCCTCAGGCATTAAGTCCGCCTTTGAACAGTATTTTCAACTTGTGCATTTTAAATAAATAAATAATTTCCGACCTTCATGCGGGCAAACCCCCGGGCAAAACCTTAATACACTACGCAGTCTTGGTACTAACAAAAAAAAAAAAACAACAACAAAATAATGATCCTTTTTCCAAAGTTCAGCGGAAAAATTTGAGACAAATATTTATTTATTGGACTCCTAACGATCTTAACGAATTCCAATTAATTAGTCAGGACTTTTAAGGGACTAATTATGGAACCGAAGACTTTTACTGTGTTAATTTTTAGTTGGTTATTATTTTGATTACAAATTTATTTTGATAAAGTTATAACGATTGCTTTGGAATAGCAACCTAACTAATTAAACTGGATACTCACCCCCTTATTTATAAACATTGCTTAAAGTTAAGTAGTGAATAACGACTGTTAAACCATACGTTTTGGGCGTTTAAACATCTCTTAACTCTAATAATCGTTCATGAATATGCACCTTATTTGCTTAAATGTTACTACTCTTAACACTAGAGTGCAAATCATCACATGCAGACGGTATATTTTGGTTCAAAATTAACTATTTTATTTCACTAATAATTCCTACTTATGCAATTACGAAACGTCAGAAGTTAGGTGCCAGTTCCAATTGGTCATTTATGGAGAATAGTCGGTTTGAACACCCACAGTTAAAAAAAGTATTTCATCACCATTGCTATCAAAACGGTTAAGGAAAACATCATGAGGAAACCGGCACGTCCTAGACGCAAAAATTCTAAAACGTGTGACATCTACCAACCCGCAAGGCCGCAATGTGCCCGCAAGGCCACGATGTGCCCGCGTGGTCGATTACGGCCCCTTTCACAGAGATGAGCAAAATTTCCATTTAAGTACTTATAAAATAGCCTCTCAGGCGATCATTAAGTAATAAGTGGTGATAAAATATAATAAGTATTCTAGGGTTAAAACATAAACGCAATAACCATATACATTACGATGGCCTTCACAATTTTCATTTTCATTTGCAAACGCAAATTAAGTTGGACATCAAACAGGCTAAACTTTTCAAATAGCAGCATTTCATTTTATCGTTGTAATGAATTTAAAAAAACTTTTTCATTCAGATTTTCCATTAGTCGAATAAAAGTTTTAAATTATGTCAGTGTAATGGCCCTGAAATTAAGTAGGTACCAAAATGATTTTATTATGTGAGTATTCCAACTCCAATCGATTTTTTTATTAAATTAAAAAAATAAAAGAGAGCTTTTGCGCTCTTCTGAGCATCATCGCTGTGGAGGTCGGAAATTATTTCACGGGAACGTACTACCGGGAAAAAAAGTAATCCCGGTTATAAACTATCTGCGTGCAATATTTTATCTAAATCCTTTCAGAAGTATTTACGTGATAGAGTACCAAACATTCACAAATCTAAATATCCCAACTTTCACATCCTTACATAGTATAAATTGAAGTCGCTTTTCGTTTGTTCGCTTAGGTCTTTTAAGTAACGCAACGGATAAATATAATGCGGTTTTCACCTATACCTACACAGAGTTTTTCAATAGGAATGTTTATGTATCACCGAACTACACGCGGGTGAAGCCGCTGGCAGAAACTAGTTTATAATATTGGTAGGATTTTGGCCTTTAAAAGTACGAAACTGTATGGAACATTATTTTCTTTGTATATTGTTAGTGTTCTCCAAATTATCTTACACAATACAATTAAAAGTGGAACTGTAGTTCAGCAAGCTAACAAAGCTCAGAAAACAAAAAGAACCAGAAGCCGTGAGAGCGCCTGATACTGAAGCCACAAAAACTACTCTCAAATAGAGTAGTTTGACGCGCAGCCGATCAGTCACTCTGTGAGTGTCGTATCTCGCGACGTGTTTTACCGGTGTTCAATTTATTTAAATTATGCCGTCTCGTGTCGTTCCTACCTCTAAAAATTCAGCCAGGCTACAAAATAAACAGGATGGGATCACATTTCATGTGCATGTACCGCATTCAGTTATTGTCTTATTTAATTAATGAATAATTTGTTCAATTTGTAATTGTCATCGTGAATGGGTCCATCTTGTACGTGTTGCCGATTTTAGAGTTTTGATTTCCCTTCTTTTTATTACCTACTGAGGGCTTTTATTCATTGTAGTATGTATAAAGCAACTTGAAAAAATATTTTTAACGACTTGAAAAAATAATGTTATCAAAGCAAACCGTATGTAATAATGCATGTATAGAAAAGGACAGTGAAATTTTGATTTTATTACTTTCGTACCCCCAATACTCTCAACATTTACCCCAAAAATGGGCAAATAATGACTGAGCTAGCAATATTACGCGGGTGGGAAGTGAGGCGAGCGGGGGTCACTTGGTTTGTTTTTGGACACAGCCTGCAGCTTGCAATAAGTTAATCAGTTGAGCGCGGTTTCTGGTTCTTTCCGTATTCTGAGTAACAAAGTATGTACCTATTATATACAACATGTAACAAAATTAACGATAGACTATATACACTCAAATTAGGTATTGAGTTAATAGCTTTGTTTTAACCGACTTCAAAAAAAGAGGAGGTTATATCCCAAGCAGCACACATAGCTGTATAGCCACCGGACAACAGAATTTTTTAAAACTCATGGCTGTTATGCCGTTTGTACAAGGGCATTATATCCGGCTACACAGCTTCTATAATTCTAAATTTGGCCCCAAATTAGCCAGCCCTGAGCATTGTAGTAGCTTGTTAATAGCATTCCAGAGCATTGTAAGAGCATTATATGGGCTGGACAATAGCTTAGACAGCTGTCAAGATGCCACTATCAAGCTCCTTTAATTCTCTTAGACAGCCCAAAGATGTTGTATGGCTTACTAACGGCGATTGTTAAATCTACAAAGAAATAGCAACAAAAGTCTATTTGGACAGCGCAACTGTTATGCCAAACTATAATCTGTAGGCAAATATAATTAATTTCCAATTTAAGGTAAGTAATTTTTCACGTTTATTTGCATCTCTATCGGTAAATTGTACTGCGGGTGCAATTTTACTGTTAATATATTAGGTGATATTATCAAATATTACACGCGCCATCGAAATAATACAGTTTTACTAAAATAAATATATAAAATAAATACGGTGTGGAATCATTTATGGATTTTTACAAAAAAATACCATCTTATGAGCATTATCATCTATTTGTAGCTATGAAATAGTGTGTTTTACTTTAATAGCTCTGAAATATCATAAAAATTTAACAGATTTCCGTATTTTTTTTCCATATTTAATCGTTTTGTATACATTAAAATGGCGTCAATTTGTTATCCAGCTATAATTCTAACTAAATTCTCTACAACTTCACTTTGCCGTGCAATGGCCATATTTAATTCTATTAACCAGCTGAGAACTGGACGCTAGCTGCACAATGGTTTTCAGTTATTCTAACGAATGGTGAAAGCAGCGTCTTAGGGTTCTCTAATCTTGATAGAAAACCATTTCGGGCATTTTGTAATCAATTAATAATAGTGTATATATTTTTGTTATAGTGCCTGTAATATATGCTTTGGCGCTTTAGAGCGTTTTACGTATTGGCACAAATACTAAATTCGCATACTTAATTATCTCTTACTTATGACGTAGTAGGTAAAGATGCTAATTTTATTGCTAATTAATTATTTTTGTTTTCAGAAAATAGAAATGTCGTTCAAAAAGAAAGAGGGAAAGAAAAATTATCATATCAAGTGCTTGGGAAAAGGATTGAGATGGCCTATTAAAAACGTCACTTCGAAATTGAATAAACTAGAATATTCAAAGCCTCATACAGATTGGAAAAAAAAATGCAATGCATAATGAAACGGTCATCCATTGCAACTTATAATAATGCATAAAAAGTATTAACTGAAATGTTGAACCATAGTAACACGTCTGGAGAAATAAATATATTAGACGAAATCGTTGACCACAACACATTTAGTACCTACATATTTAATAACGTTATCTCATGACGTTACTCAAAAGTGTTTTTTTAAATATTTGGTTCATTAGTTGGTTATTTATTCTGTAACAGTAACAGTATTCTGCTTAAATAACCAACTAATGGTTTAACATATAGAATTACCAAAGCCAAATATGGAGTATGTGACTGATAAAATTAAACGCAGTAAATGTATACCATTACTTTTATTTTTATTGACCATTCCTTACCCAACAGCTATTAATAAATAAAAACTTCTGAGTGCCACTGACACGTCTTTATTGTTTTGTAACGGTCAAACAATATTAAAATGTGTCTTCTCATAAAGACGTGGCGCTGAGGGCATGAAAATGTACGTACGTTTTATAAAGCCCTTGCGGGTGAATCGCAGAAAAAAACATCTAATCATGACTGCTATGATCTTGCTAGTTGATAGAAGGATTCTGTCATTCAATAACTGTTTTATTTCTACTACAAAATCTTCTAGTTAAATATCAAGATTCTTCGGTTTTCCGACACCATAATAAACGCCAATGATAAATGGTTGGCTATTTCAAAAACATTACACAAAATCGGCCAATCATTATTCTACACCTATTTAATCGCCGATTAAATAGGTGTGGAATAAAATGAGTAGTCAAGAACTAAAATTCACACCGACACCTCGACTTCTGGTGCAAAAATAGTACTGTATTTTTTTTCTTTTCTTTTGCTTATATCTCGAAAATGGTGTGTCCTATCGCAAAAATAATGAAAATTTCGACCCCCTTTAGGAAACCCCAAACACCTCTAAAACTCAACATGTGGGTAATAATTTTTCATTTTTTCCATGAAAATTCCATATAAATCACGTCTGGCTCTAAAAAAAACACGGGGTAGGGCAAACAAGTACCACGTTGCGAAGCCAAAACATACCACGTGCGAGTAGCGATTGTCAAATTCGATTTTAGTTGTGTCAAAATTGTTTTTAAATTTGGAGATATTTTTTTTTAGTTAAGATTCTCATAGTCAAAAGTAAGGAATTTGAGTTATAGTTTAATTAGTTTAGTTCGGTGTACAACAGAATTGGCACCAATGCCACTTACTTAAAACTATAGTTAGCGGATTGATTAGTACATTGTGCCAGTATTCACCACCAGATTCGATTAATTTTATGGTAATTTTTCTACCTGTACCTATGTAGAATCGTTCTCGGATCTTTTTGTACAATATCTGGTACGAAAAGATCCGAGAACGATTCATTTCATTCATTCAAAAATCTTTAATTCACTATTATTAGTAATTCCATCAGTGCATCTTGAGCAATATTTCTCTTTATTGCCTATAAAATATAATACTCCCTCATGTCTGGTTTGATTCAAAACTTTCACACCCCCACCACTTCTACTTACAATCATTGTTTTAGAAAGGTCACTGACCGTATCCTTAAATTGTACGGAACTATGATCATTGGTAACAAAATCTATGTGATTAATTCGCGTTACGGGGTTATGACAAAGTTGACGTTATCATAGCACTACTCACCTAAGTCTACTCTTCAATAATTCTAGAGGCTGTGAAATAGCTAATATTTACACTATAAGCTTTGGAATTAAAGTGGAGTAATACTACACTAATTTACAGGTCATGCAGTCGTTAAATGCTTTTAGCCAGCTAGTGTCAAGCTCATTGAGGAAGCATTATAATAGAATTATTTTACACCATAAAAGAATACCAATGGCATAATTAAATTCTCTAATACAGTTCAAAGCTTAGAAAGGGTGTTACTTTATCTCGTTAGCCAGCTGTTTACAAGCGTCGGTCTTCTTGACCTACTAGTAGCATTATACGTAGCCAAACGCTGGACAATGGTTCTTTCAAGTTCTACTAAAATGCATTTTGATGTTTTTTTGTCCAATGTACAGCCATTAGTCAGCTGTGCTGTTTGACAGTGTAGAGATCACCCCCCATACAGCCCCAAGAATCGTCTTATCCATTAGTACAGCTACGTAAGAGCCATTGGCTGTTATATAGCTTGTTTATGGATGTAATCTTCGCTAATGTGCTGCTTGGGATGTTCCACCGAACGTATTTTTTTTTAAATGTATGTTCCCGATTTCTCCCCCATTTGTGGACCGATTCCCATTTTTTTTTTTAAGAGTACTCCTGAGGTGGTCCCATTGTCACCAAGTCAGGATCTGATGATGGAAGCCCAGGGAAATCGAGGGCAACCCTCAAATTTTACAGGTATTAACAATGTTTTTCATATATTTTCTAAAGTTATTGAGACATTTGCGTATGCAAGGAAGAGGAAGGTACAACTCTTTAACGGTTAGGAGTTAGGTGGAGGTTTGTGCGTAACTCCGTCATATATGTATAGACCGATTTGCAATTTTTTTTTTTTAGAAATTTGTTTATTCTAAAATGGTCCCATTTAAATTTCATATAGATCTGATGATGCGTTGCGGAGATAGACAACGGAACTATTCGAAAAAAGACAGTAAATTAACCGCGATTGCTGCTATCGCATAAATATGCAATGTTTTGACCAAAAGTATGATGAAATGTCGAATTGGTAGGTACTATTACCAAATAGGGAAAAATATTAAAAAAAAAAACAACCGACTTCCAAAAAAACACTAGAAAGTGAAAAATAACTTTAATTTCGGAAGGCGGTGACCAGAAATTAATAAAATACTTAACAAAAGTCACCGACTTCCGAAATTAAAGTTATTTTTCACTTTCTAGTGTTTTTTTGTAAGTCGGTCGTTCTTTTTTTGAAAAAAGTTTTTTAAGGATAACTGTTATTATTAAGAAAATACGTGTTGGCCCTTGCACTACTTTATGCATTTGAAATTGAGCCTTATAGCCTTGAGTTAAGGTTGAATTTTCTTTGGTTTAATCGGCGGTAGGTATGGCAAAATACGTAAAAAAAAATTTACTATAATAAAGTCACTGAAATGGATTTAGCAGTCAACTATCAAACTGCTTTCAAGAATTCTGCTTATTCTGTTACATCTTGTTTACAAGATTAAAATCATTATTTTCTTTAAGAAAAAGCAATTTATGAACGCACCGTAATTGGGAAGCTACAACGGAGCTAGAAATAACTTTCGTATATAATGTTAGGTATTTGTACCATACGTAATATACGGCACAAACTGAAATTGAAATGTCTACTTAGACGTCGGTTTTGCAATATGTTTAATAGAACTTGTATATTTTCTGCTCGGTTGCCTTTTCTTATTAACAGAAGATAAAATACTGTTCAGTGAGACAGCACTGATTTACTAAAATAAAAAAAACTATCGTGAGGGAACTGAGATATTTATCACTCATCATATACAATAGTTGTGACTAAGTAATATTAAAATGTGAAAGTTTGTATGTTTAGATGTTTAAGTGTTTGGATGTTTGTTACTCCATCACGCAAAAACGGATGAACGGATTTTGATGAAATTTAGCATAAAGTATAAACTATTATATATATATATTTATATATATATATTTAATTTTTTATTCCAAAATGGTTTTAAATACTAAAACCTGGATTAACATATAGGATACTATTTGTCCCGGTAGTATATTCCCGTAGGATAATTTTCGAAATGTTTTGATAAAATTAAATAAAAATAATATATTACTAATCCTAGTGTATAAGGTTTGT
This sequence comes from Polymixis flavicincta, assembly GCA_949987655.1. Taxonomy (NCBI): domain Eukaryota; kingdom Metazoa; phylum Arthropoda; class Insecta; order Lepidoptera; family Noctuidae; genus Polymixis; species Polymixis flavicincta. The sequence continues at coordinate 12,335,536 of OX465186.1, read as the reverse complement.
ATCTACTAACAAAGTTGGTTCCTATGTTGTCCCGAATAAAATAATTTGAATTGAATTGAATTGAAATCCACGCGGGCACAGCCGCTGGTAAGGAAAAGGCAAAAGCGCCAGCTTTTGTTTTTGCCTTTTGCTTTGCGCCTTTTGCTATTTTATCCTGTACCAGATCTAAGCTGGTACAGGATAAAATTTAAACCAGAGCGCAAACTGTTACCAGGAGTTCAGCTTAAAATTCTAGACCCTATAAAGTAGAAATGTTTCACCGTCTATCAAAAAAAAATCCATACATTTTGACCGCGTACATACGTATTGTATTTTCTATGAAACAGCAGTCTTTTTTTTTTTAACTAACGAACAATTTCTACGCTAGGGGTTCTAGAACCATTATGTTGTCTTCATGGTTACACTTTGCGCACTGGTTAAAATGTCTTCCTGTATATAGTGGACGTCTTTCGGCTGAAATGGTGATGATGATGATACAGGGGTATAATTTGTGAGATTGTACGTATATGTATGGGTAATCTTCGGAAGTATTAATGCGATTTTATATGATAGAAAGCTAAATTACTGCTGAGAGCCATAGGATATGATTTATGGAATAGATGACTTCCGCTTTGACGAATTTGAGGACAGAAGCTATTTCTTAAGATTATTGTAATAAAGCACAGCCAGAGTTCATTATAACTCTATTTAGCAGGAACTTGAAATGGAAGTATTTAGTCCACTGTTCCAAAATACTACACGTAATTGGCGAAATGTGGGTGTACTGGTACATCATGCACTGCCAGGATACAGGTCTCCTCCCTGTCAGAAGGAGTGGCCCGTAATCTACCACGCGGTGGGCCCAGTGCGGATTCCTACGTACTATACTTACACTCTGCCTAACCTCTTTATTTGAGGGTGGGAAATCATCAAATAACTTATCCCGCTCTGGGTGAAGCAGGAGGGCGTGTCAGGCTTTTACTGACTAAAACCCGCCTGTGTGCCAGGGGCTACGGTATCTCTTTCGAACAACCCGCACCCCTGGCAGGCTTCGGCACTTGCGAGCCACACCAGTTAGTCTGAAATCTCTTTGAGGCGCGCGTGGAACAAAACGCGCTGTCGACCCGGGCTTGGTTTTCTCGCTGTCCGCAAGCCCACGCGTACGATGGCCGGGAATCAGCCTGGGATTTCCGACGCCCAGGGCGTCTCCTGCGGAAGCTAGGGCCGTGAGGGTGCATAGACTACCTCTCCCTCACGTGCGCCGCCACCCTCTTCGCGAGCATCACTGCTTCGCATAAGGACGCGACGGCTACCAATGCACTCTCGCTCTGTACCATGGCCTGGACCAGGGCCGGACGCGAGAGATCGCCGCCGCCGATCGCCTCCACAAGAATACGGTGGTGCTCCGCCCAAGCCGGGCAGACCTCCACCGTATGCTCCACCGTGTCCTCAGGGCGATCTTCGCAATGGAAACACCCGGGCCTAACCCTTAGAGGGTTAGTAAGCATGATGTTATGCTATGTAATAACAAAGCTATCAAAACATTGGAATTTTCATAACGTAACTAAAAATATATAGCATTTGGAATTCTATAATTTCGGGTAGGTATAGGAAAAAACAACAAACTTTGTTATTCATGTTTAAAGGGTATTCTGACGCTGTATGTTTATTATTCCTAGAATGTGTCATGTATCTATAGGCTGTTATAATATTCAAAATAACCAAACACATTTATTTATTTTCCTTTCTATCCTTTACCCGAAGAACTTAATTTATGGGGTACCCACGATGTTCGTAATTGAATTCAATAAAAGAGTTTGTTTGTGTTCGTGATATAAAAGGTTCGATCTAATGAATAATATAAGAATTAGTAATCGAATTTCCTTAGGGATACCACTGCAAAATGCCAGTTACACACTGGTTAACTATATTTCTGCTGATACATTTATTGAGAAACTGGTTGGACTTCGTTTGCGAAGTCTTATGGCAACAATATACTAAAATAATAGCTCCATTATTGAAAACTTTCCTGTATACTGCTGCTATTGGCTATGGGGGCATAGCTAATAGCGTGATAATTTATAACATAAACACCGCTCAGACATCAGTATAAATAAAAAAAGTCCTGACTGACTGACTCATCAACGCCCAGCCCAAACCCTTGGACCTAGAAAGCTGAAATTTTGCACAGAGGTTCCCTTTATAATGTAGACAAGGATTAAGGAAGGATTTTTCGAAATTCAACCCCTAAGGAAGTTAAATAGGGGATTGAATTTTGTATGGAAAATCGTAAACTTTTGTAGTTCAAACCATGAAAATTGGTGTTTATTATTCTAATAAAATTAAAAACTGCGTGTTTCAGTGTAACTGGTAAATCAGCCCCGGAGGGCGTAAAATAGAGGATGAAAGTATTAATGGGAAACCGGAAATAACCGAACGCCACCTCGGCTTGGCCCGCGAGTAGGACCGACGATTTTCCACGCGGGCGAAGCCGCGGGCAAAAGCTAGTAGGAAATATATATGCAAAATTTGAACTCAATCAATCCATTTGTATTTGCGTGATGCTGGACCATAGATTCAGGCAAAAAGACAATAATTCTTAAAATAAACTTTCTGCATTATAGATAATCGTTGCCAGGCTTCGTTGCAATTACTAAAAATACAATGTACGTTTTGAGTTCGCTACGATTTCAGTACATATACCTATTTATGTTTAAAGATTAGAGTCACCAATAAACTATTAAGTAATATCCTATGTGATGACGAAAACACGGAAATTCTATCGGTAATCCAAAAAGTTTGACTGAATAAATTCAAACTTCAAAACTCGTTTTGAGCAAAATTCGCAATTGCTTCGAGTCTTCGCACCAAGTCTTTAATACCGTGTTAGATTTTTTTTTGAAAAAAGTACATTTTCGTTCTACATTCTTCTAATAATGGAAAATGAAGGAATTTTATGGGTAATTACGTCGAATATAAACGTTTTGAAAGGTCAAAGTTTTTAGATTCGATTCCAGTAAATTAAGTTTTATATTCAAACGTAAAAAAGTAGATACCCTAGAACATTACCTTCAATTTATTCTTGGAAAGGAGGTACTTTACGAATGTAGGTAACGACTTATCACTAATTGTCAAAATCGGTTAATTTGTTGGGGTGTAACTTGAGAAGGTGACATTTACATTTTTTGCCACCTCAACGTATGCCCACAGCATAACTATAGCACCTTCAATCCAGCGCCTACTTACATATTCTACCAGGAAACAAAAAAAGGTACTCACGTCTTTGTCAGGATTGAGGAATGTGAAGATAATCATCATAACATAATAAGGTGTCCACCAGATAAGGAAAGCAGCCACTATAACCACTGACATCCTCAAAGACTTCATTTTCGCTCTATCAATAAGTCTTCTTCGATTCATATCAGGAGTAAAGTACTTTTCCTGCCTCCGCACTTCGGGCTTGAATACTTTTTCGCTCTCTGAAAAAGAAATTAAAAATATTAAAAACGAAACTTTCTAATCAAAGGTAGGGACAATAACTTCGGAATTCTGGGAAGGGAGGCAAAAACCTGACTTCATTTTCAAATACTTTCCGGTTTCATAAAATGTTTATTATTGAAAGATGTTGCGATTCAGAAGGAATGATCGGAATTTGTTATCGAATTTGATAATTTGGTAACGTGATGAATAAATTCATGGTAGGCATGCCCTAGTTTTTTTTTTAATTGTTCTGAGTTGACTGTATTAAGATTGCTATCGCTACACGCTAAAAAAGAGAAGAAGTTAGATAAGATTAACCGTCGTGTTCCTGTTTTTAATATCTTGAAAATTGAAAAAAAAAATAACTAAACATTTTAAATGGCCATTATTTATGCAAATCATAACGATGTAAGCGTATTATATCTCAAAACTCGCCTTAGTGATTCTAGGTTTTTTTTTTTTTTTTTTTGATAATGGCATCTCGCAGTTGACCTTGAGAGGCCGTGACTGCTCAACCGGACTTTCCTGTGAAGGTTTTTAGGAATCTAAAAGCCTCCAGCCAGGGCGTAAACCTACTTAAACCTAAAACGACTGCGCACTGAGGGCACCCCCTGTGGGGTACGAACCTCGGCTCAGGGAGTCGCTGGCAGGGGGGGGGCAGCTAGTACTATCAGGGACAGGCTGGATCAAGTTGTTTTCATGATTATTAGACGGGGAATTTAAAGCTACTGGCTCAGCTGCGACGCGGGCTGGCGCATCAACGAGCAAGGGACGGTCGGGTCTAGGTTTAAGCACTGAAGGTTGCTTTTATTTAGTTTGCTTGGCTTTTTACGGCAATCCCAGGTCAAATAAGAACAAGAAAACTGGCATTTACAGGTTAGCTAGAAGTAAAGAAAAAGAATATAATCACGAATACCTATTATATTCTCGTAATATTATTTTGGTTTACTATTTTCGTCAAACAAACCTGTAGCTCGCTTTTATGCCTTACATCTTGATTTTTCAAATTGACATACTTAAAACCGCTGTTTTCATTAATTTTTATTAGACAAGGAACTTAAAACGCTTAGACTTTCTGTTTCGCAATATTGGTAGTGGGGGCCCTGAGCCTGTACTTCAAGAGAGTCGCGCCAGCACATACAACGCATTACTGCAATAAAACTTACTTGAATTCATGTGGCACTTACAACGTTATGGTTTGGAATCCCTCAAATATGAATGTATACATTTTTTCAATACCTTCTAGCCCAAATGAATGCCTCATCAATACCCAGTTGCAAAACTTTTGAAACTCATTTGAAATTAAACGTTTCAACCCGAAGTACCTACTTATATTTCACGAAGAATCAAAACTGTTCAATGTTATTTTCAGACCTAACAATAAACATATTTTCGGTATCCTGTTTTGCGTTTTATTAAAATAGTTTAGTTATTTTAAAGACTATTGTAATATATTATAAGTATCTAATAAAAAATATGATCTTTATCGATACCTACCCAAAAATGAATGTGGTTATTGTTAAGAGATGAAATTGAATGTCAAAAAGTAATCATGTGATATATCTCCGTCCATTTTTTGATGGGCTCATCAGTTTTGCCGACAATCTTTTTGGAACTCTCAACGTGAATAAAGCAATGTATTGTTGGCATTTCAATAATTTATCAACTCAGTGTTGTTAATAACGGCTACCCAAACTTCGTAACAATGTTAGGTAGCTACTCAAAATACTTTACCGCAGGAAGTTCGTTATGAATTTCATTTACAGCACTTTGTGGGTAATTGTTTTAAAGTCGAATTTCGTTTGGGGTTCAATTTTTAACCCAGTCATTATCATGTAGGAATTCTATTACAGGATTTTAGTGCACGGTAAAAATCTGAGTTCATGTTGGCACCAGCGTAAATGTTTCAAATGTCTATGTGTACTTCAGAATAAAAAATATATGTAAATAATAATAAAAATTCTACTAACAGAATTTAACATAATTTGGGTATATGGCGATTTTAAAACATTTATAATGATATGCTGAAATCAGTCATATTACCCAGCCCCCGACACATAGTTGTAGAAGGAACAGTGGGGTTTTAATCGATAGTAGTCCAACATAACCCTTCGTTCACCTCAGACGGAGGGTATCCATGAGGATTTTCACACGGAAAAAAAATTGTACATGTGGGACACATTTACAAAAAAATGCAGACAATGGCACAAAAGCACGTTACACCTTTCTTATTTCTCTCTACGTCATCAAAAGCCTGAACCTTTCTCACTTAAAATGACTAAATGGCCACGTCATTCAGTGTTTTAGTTTTAGATCTATAATTCGTTTAAAAGTATACACAAAGTTAATATCAAGGCAGCAAAGTTTTACGCCTCCTTAACTTTCCTAATCTTTACTAAAAGTTAATAATGAGTTTTGGTACAGGTAGGTACACTAAAAATAGATTTCGTGAATAATGTAGTCCAAGAAGATTGGTCATCTACCCACGCTGAATCGAAACCGAATAATTTAGGCAGTACTTTGTTACGAAAGAATTAACGTTTTTTTCTCCTTTTTGATTAAAAAAATTCGCAATACCCATTTTATTTCTTTTCCAGATGATATTGCTCAATGAAACTTTATCTAAATTATGTCTGCATTTAATTCCTCAAGGATTGACTTATACAAATCACAAATACATATTTGTAATTGAAACAATAATTAAACTACTATTTTGACGGAGTAAACAGACATGACAAATATTAGTTGTCATAACAAACTGACTCGGCGGATTTGTTAATTACACAACGTAAAGTTAGTTGAAAATTTATGTCTATCATGACAAGTACCCCAGTACCATCTGTTACCTTCCTCAGGGAATATAACTTCTTTGAAACTATCAGACAGACACGTCGTACACAGCTGTTTGAACTGAACAAAAGTTCCTTTATTGACTTCCTTTTTTATCGGATTGTGAATACTACGAACATTTGCTGTAGATGAATTAATAAAAAGACACAATATGTACTACACGTCCATAAACTGCAGCGTTCTTCCCGAGTGGGTAGGCAGAAAGTATAGAATGTCATCCGATACAATCCTTAAAGGTGTGCTTACACGAGCAACTAAAATTGCTCTATCCTGGTCAATTCTCGTCCACTATGATGTCACGACTACATCCAGTAATTTATATAGAACAATGGCAACATTTAGAAACCTGTTGCCGGAGATATAGTCACACAATATCATGCAATATGGAGCAACTTATAAATACTAGGCAATACGACCCGCCCCCACGGCGCCGCCTGCGCCGCCAGCCGGTTCCTCTCGTAAAAAAGAGACACAGTTACACGTACAAACGAGATAGAAAGAAAATTTACCACAAAAATCCAAACTGTTTAGATATTCGGCAACTCATGAAATATATAGAGCAATCAGAAGCAATATTCCCGAAACATATCCGTAATTTACTGTTGTTGCTCCAGATTTATTCACTTAATTGATCCAGATTGATCCATTAGTGTTGCCGAGCAATTGCTCAAAAAGTTATCCGTGTAAGAACACCTTATAACATACTCCTTAAAAAATACCCTCAATCTCATTTACACATACAAAGGTACATAAATTCACGCTTTTTTGCTGTGGTGGTACCCAGAAACTACAGAACCCCACCTGCTACGATTCTTACATTCTCATTCATAAATAAATAGTACTTAAACGTGTATCTTAGTTCCGTGTGGTGCCGGACGTAGAAAGAATAGCACCATCGCATTTCTTCCCGTGGGTGTCGTAGAAGGCGTCTAACGGGCTTACCAGAGAATGGGCAGCAGCGTTCTCTATGCATTTTACCACCATACTGCGATCGCCAACCCGCCTGCCAAGCGTGGCGATTACGGAAAGACTCCCTATTGAGGGAAGCCTATGTCCAGCAGTGGACGTCTTTCGACTGAAATGATGATGATGATTCAAAGTAAAGAGTAAGGCAGATCACGTAGGAGATGGCAGGAGTTAAATATGTTCCGTCAAAACTTAAACCGCGTGGGGTCACTAAGTATGGAAGCACTTCGCCTAGGAGTAGGACAGCGCAACTAATAAAAAAAATGTATTTGTATAAGGCCTGTCACGCATGTGGGCTACTAGTAAAAACCAATTTTATTGTGGTAACTTTATTTTTTAGAAGAAATAAAATATATTATCAAATAAAGTAAATGTTTTCACCTTTCATCTTTTATTCATTTGTTATTCCAAAGCCAGAGCCACCCTTTTCTTTTTGCTTACAAACAAAAGCCTATTTCAATGTCGTGTGGTAGTCGCCTAGAGCAAAGGCCACCCACACTGCCTTTATTGAAGTAATGCGTAGTTTTTTATGAAAAGTTTGCTATATGTAAATTTCGGGTTATAAACAATCTGTGTGTCGAATTTCATTCTAATCTGTTCAGCTGTTTTCACGCCAATGTGAACATACTTCCTAGCAAACGGACAAAGTCCTAAAAGTATATTTACGTCGTCAGACTCGTTACCACAGTAATAAATAAAAACTTTTTTCAAAAGAAAAAACGCCTATTTCCAAAAAACACTAGAAACCGAAAAATAACTTTAATTTCGGAATTTGGTGACTTTGGTTAAATATTTTATTAATTTCTTGTCACCGCCTTCTGAAATTAAAGTTATTTTTCGCTTTCTAGTGTTTTCTGGAAGTCGGTTTCTTTTTTTTTTTAAAGATTTATTTTTCACTTTTTGGTAATAGTACCTACCCCACACCAATTCGAAATTTCATCATCCTTGAGGTCAAAACAATGCATGTTTATGTTATAGCAGCAATCTCCGTTAACTTGCTGCCATTTTTCTAAGAGTTCCGTTGTGGGGTAGGTACTATAACTAAAAAGTGAAAAATAAAAAACATTTTCCAAAAAAAAAATACAACCGACTTCCTGGAAAAACACTACAAAGTGAAAATTAACTTTAATTTCGGAAGACGGTTCCAAAAAATTTAATACACATACATATCCAAAGACTTCCAAAATTAAAGTAATTTTTAAATCCATACCGTCTTCTCACAAAACGCAATCTAACTTTATTTCTAGCCTAAAACTCTCAGTCAGTTTTGGCATTACCAACTTTTCAATTCAAGTTCGAGTTCTTAATCAAAAATGTCAATTTAGCACTGGATAAATTGTCAGTTTTGTAAAAGGAGCTGTATTTCGACTTCATTTAGGTTCTTATTTCAAAAACAGACTCAATGGTTTAAACCATACCTTAAGAAAAACCTTGTTTAAGGGGAATGGGTTTTATTATCCAATTACATTACGTGAATTCTGTGTTCTATGATGTCATAAAATTGTTCTTGATTTGAGGCAGTAATATGCTGACGAGTAAACTATCGAATTGGCAAAATTTCTCTTATTCAATTTGTTCGTTAAAGGATAGGAGAACTCTTTGTATGATCACTTGTGTCGGCTGTCAAAAATCGAACAAATGTGATGGGTACAGAAATGCGTTTAATTAATGCGCATAGTACAAGCCACATTTCTGCCTAGTTATTAAAAAAAAAAAACACAAGTGAACACTACTTTTTTCCGTCGTTATCAGCACACTACCTGAACAATTTTATATTTTGCCTTACTATTGACAGCAAAAGTATAGGGATGGGTTTTGATTCAATCGGATTCTCGATTTCCTGTAGGAAGTTGGTGAAAAATCGATTACAAGAATCGACTGTTACGCAGATAGGAAATTCGAATTTCAACTCGATTCGTATGCTACTGGTTAGAAAAAATAATACTTACTAGCAATCGTTCTGACTGTGGAAACATAAGTGGACACCAGTATGACTAGAGGTAGTATGAACATGAAGATCAATGAAAGTGTAGTATACGCTTGCTCTTGCCACCTCTGGGTGTAGAACCCGTGAGTCACACATTGGTGGAACTCTTCGATGAACGGTCCTTGAGCCACTCTGAACACCACCGCCTGAAACAAGAAAATACAAAAATTTAAATCTTTAGATTCGCCTGACTGCGCAAAAGTTGAATACGTTTCTGTTTTGTTTACTGTTATCACTTACTCATACTGAAAACCGTGTGAACTCGCTCGTCTCAGTATGGACACATTTTCAGGCGACCTATTTACGGTGACGGCAAATGTCACAATTTAAATTTTAAAGAATGTAAATGTTCTATGTCTTGATATTCAAGTTATGGCACCGTTTCCGTTGTGTTGTGGAGATTTTGTTTGTTAGACAGCTTTATTTTCTCAAGTTCATTGTGAGTCTCACAGCAGGAAAAACAAAATATAATACATTTCGGAATAAGTCGCTCACGACAGACAATCGTGTTATGACAAATACATGCAAAGAAGCTTTGAACGGAACGCTTTCCTTCCAACACAGTGGGAACAATGATTTATTTAACAACTGGGGAATTGATTTAAAATTTTCTCTCAGTGTCACTCATCATCATCATCATCATTTCAGCAGAAAAACTGCTGGACATAGGCCTTCCGCATGCTCCGCTACTTTGGCCGGTTCTATGCTTCCCGCATTCAGCGGATTCCTGTGGCCTTCACAAGATCATCGGTCCACCATTTGGGAAGCCTTCCAACTTTACATCATCCTGTACGCGGTTGCCATTCCAGAACCTTTCGGTCCCATCGGCCATCTGTTCTGCGAGGAAGTTACCCTGCCCACTGCCACTTAAGTTTGGCAATTCTTCTGGCTATGTCGGTTACCTTGGTTCTCCTGCGGATCTTTTAATTCCTGATTCGATCAGGGGAATTCGCAGGGCAACTCCAAGCATAGCCCTCTCCATTGCCCTTGGGTGACTTTAACGCGTCGAGGGGCGCAAAATGCATCTATCGGCAGTTTTGGATCGGCGAACACAAATGCGTCACCAGCTGCCGATAACGCTGAGCAAGCGCCGTCCGCCGCCGCCGTCGCCCGCACCACAACACCGGCTGCGGTAACGTCACACGTAGGTACGTCGACCCCTCGTGTCTACTCTGCTATTGTCGCCTCAGGAAAATCTGATGCGGCACAGCTTCAGCGAAAAACCGGAAAAGGGGATAATCTGAAAAAGGGCACTCAAACTGCCCTGACTGCGGTCTGCAGCCCCTTGCCAAGAACGGGCCTAGTTGATGAGGAGGGTTTCACAAAGGTACAGAAGAAGAGGAAGAAGCCCTGTTCTCGTAACTTGTGCGGTACTGCTCCGAGTGGACCCAACATGCTGCTGCGCCCTGCTGTGCCTACAACGCAGCTGTACATTTCACGTCTGCATCATTCCACAAAGATTGAGGAAGTCGTGCAGTATGTGAAAGTGAAGACCAACTGGACTCTGAGGGTCGAAAAGTTGGAATCGCGCCACGACATCAACTTTAAGTCATTCGTGGTACGAGTTCCAACCCAGCATCTACAAATCTGCTTGAAAGAGGACTTTTGGCCGAAAGGTGTCGTATATCGACGTTTCCGAGGACGGTTACGCGACACCTCGCAGCGATACACGACGCCGACCACTTTACGTGTTTAGTTATATTATAGTTATAATAAGTTTCTTATTAAGTATTAGTTTATTAATATTTAAAAGATTATTTTGTGTATTTTAGCTATGGGCCATAGTTGCCTGATATTAAAATGATTATTATTATTATTTAAGCCTTTTAAGGCCCATTGCGCATGAGCAACCTCAGTGTGACTAGATAGAGCAAAAGAACACAATACAAGAAAACCCGAAACTTTAGTTAATCAGATCACAAAAAAAAAAAAACTAGCGACCACTTTCAGTTAATGTTTTATTAAACGGTTTTATTCAGCTTGCCCTGTTTGTTGCTTTTTGTTTAGGTCTGAAATTTACTTTACTTTTGGCTACCCCGTTACTTTTAGCTGATTGATCTGATATTTATTTGGTACACACGATTTTATTATTTTGTGTGATCAATGCCCTAGATTGATGAGGAAAGCGGTGTGATGACTGGTACCTACGACCTACCTAATAATTTTTTAGCTATTAAAACATTATCTACATCATTATTTTCATTAAAATCGTTTAACTAAAAAAAATATATATATTATTCAATTTTACATCTGATAATAGAACAAAGTAACCCTAGTTACTTTCAGATGTAAAACTTAATAACATATTTTATCGTCATTTTAGTTTCTTAAAGAAAATTCGTATTTTTACTTATCTTTGGATAGGGCCTAATTTATTTTACAAATGCATACAAAAAAAATTTTATATTACTATAATTATGGCTTGTATTTAATATAATTTTGAACCCAAACATGGATAATTGTGTCTGAATTAAATGAACAAATTAAAATTTGCGCGTCATATGGAAAATTTTATTCACAGCCAGTGCGATAAAAACATAAATTACTTATTCATTTGTTTCTTGGCATAATAAAGAAATTAAATATGACAAGATTGTTTTAGTCGTGGTTCGGGATTCTGCTGCCTTCGCACGGGTGCAATGGCAAAATTTCAGAACATCGAGATTTCTGTGCTTTATCTGAGTTAAATATGGAGGTAATTTTTTTTAAATATCTTTTTCCCAATATAAATGCAAATGAAAATGAAATGAATGAATGATGCTCTAAATGTAAATGATCGCGCAAACCACATCATAATCTATTGGTCAAGATTATGATGTGGTTTGGTTGGTGAAGATCTAAGCGGTCACATAAACAGTCATGAAAAGCGACTTCAATTTATTAAAGGTACGCTATGGGAAGATTTCCATACACTGTCTTTTGGTTATTGACAGTGATAAAATAGGTATATTTGTTACCAACAATCCCAGTACCCTAGATTTAACTGAGATATTATTTTCATCTAAAGTTCTATTTTATATCTAAAACCGATCCTAGATTAAACAAAAATAAGGATTGGTTCCACACCCACCACCGGAAATTTACTTTTGAGTTAATATCTGTTCATCCCGTATTTAAGTTTATTATACCACTACACGGGCTCACTCTAGCCCGACCCGTGCTACAGCCAGCCCGGGCCACTGAGCCTGTAACCTAAAATACTTCCCTTGCTCCCCCAATGAAGCCCTAATCTAGCCCTTATGAAGATCTCAAAATGAAAATACACATACGATTTTCCTCTTGACCACCATTATGTATTACAAGTGAAGAATTATCAGCTGAAGTCTCGCTTTGAAGAATTTGTCATCACGGGTTAACCTACTTCCTATTATATCGTACTAATATTGTACATGTGATGTTTGTATGTTTGCAAACTCAATCATGTAAAAACGGCTAAACGGATTTGGATGAAATTTGCCAAACAGATCGTTTGTACACATAGGATACTTTTAGTCCCAATAGTAAGATCCCGTGGGATAATTTACGACTTACACGCGGGCAAATCCGCGGGCTAAAGCTAGTAGAATATTAAGTTTACTGGAGAAGAAAAAAAATTGAAAATAATAATTGGAAATTGATAAATATTATAATAAATAAGAAATATTATTATGATATTAAGTGCATCATGTATCAGAAATCGTTCCATTTAGGAAAAAATTAGTAGGCATACTCGTAGATCAAAAATTGTAGTACCCAAACGTTAACAGTTCTATTCGAGTACAGTTTTCAGGTTTGCCCAAATTTGGATTTGGTTTTTCCTAAATCACCTTTAATTCAAAATCATTCAACATAACAAGAAGTACGTTAAACCTAATTTTAGTCTTCCAAAAAAACCCCGCTCTTTGATCCAAATATCCAGTGACGCAATATAATTTCCTCCTTTTTCTTTGCAATAAAATTAGTTTCCATGACACACAAACCCGTTGACCTACCATTTGCCTCCAACCCAACTGCGTTTATACGATTTCAAAACTAATTTTCAACTGCAGTCTTGACTGTACCTGTTGCTATTTGAAGCAAAGGTTGAATATAACAATTCGAACTATTATTGCCTGGAAAGGAAGATAACTTTTCTGTCATAATTTAACGAATAAGTTGTGATGGATTATGAAAATGCACTATAAGAATATTGATTACTTTCTTGTTGATTTTTTTAATATTCTAGAAATACCGAAAAGTTTTGTTATTCAATTTTCTACGCGACACTAAGGACCACAGTCATTTATTCAATGGCAGTAAACGCTAGTAGAATTATTTGTGCAAGCACTCTATTAAACACTAATTATCGTTATCATCTGCCTAGCCTTTTCAGAACTATGTTGAGGTCAGCATCCAGTCTAACCGAATGCAGTTGAGTAGGTACTAGTATTTTACATGGAGCGGTTGACTATCTGACTTCCAAACACCCAGTTTTTGAGTAATACAATAAATACATCTTGGCAAGACTAGCTCTGTTAGACTTTCCGGCTTCTGACGACCCGTAACGGCTGTCAAAGATGTCAATGAGATGAGAATGACAGCCGAGACCAACGGCTTTAACGTGCTTTCCACTATATAATTGATATGATAGGTATTTTGTGACCACTTTTGTATATAAACAATTACTAACTACGTATCGTTAGCAATTGTACCAATATACACAAGTCACTGCCGCCAGAATCAATACAGGTGCAGATTTTTTGCGTCGTCCGTAATTCTCACAAATATCTGATGATTCTTTATAGTTATCGGTCATCTGTTTACAAATACTTACCATTCCTAAATCAAGAACATTGACAGGTGTTTATATCTTTACACAACTGTTTCATCACGGCTTCTATTGTTAATAATGATTGTCGGATACGCAAGTTTTTTCCATGAAAATCATCAAGGATAGCAAGTTATAGGTATGATTCTTAATTATACATACAAGGTATAACTGAATAAGCGCCAGTCCTGAAACTAGTTTGTTGATTTCAGTGACTTTTAATATGAGTTTTTGTTTTCATAATTGTATATGTATTTGTCATACTGACCGCCGATTGAGCCCAAGAAAATTAAAACTACTTTTTAGGCAATAAGACTCAATTTTCAATGCATAAAGAAATGCTAGCGTCTTCACTATTTTCTAAATTATAATAATATATGACTTTAAAAAAAATACATTGATTTACACTCAGTTTCTCTCACTCATAATTAATTCTATTCTTTTTTATTGTAATATGCTTTTAACGCAGTAGTGTAATTGGGGTGTAACAGGTCTTTCGTTAATTATGTTACACATTGTATTTAAGAATATATCTACATACAATCTGAGTCACCTATTTAATCTGCCTGCCGTTTCCCCACTATATTGAGGTTGGCTTCTAGTCTAACCGGATGCAGCTGAATACTTGTATTTTACATAAAGCGACCGCTTTTCAGAAGGCCAATTCTCGTATTTAAAAACGTTCAAAACCTAGTCACAGTCTCATCTCAGCGACAATCAAATGTCAAAAATGTATGAAAAATGGAAGTATTTTTGACCACCCATCTCAAAATTGCCGCGCGCCAGCGGCAGTGAAAGAGGGGGGTGAGGACAGCGATTCGTCAGCCAGCCGACGGCCGAGCGCGGGCCCCCGCGCCACACCAGTAGAGATGCGCAAAATGTGTCACTAAAAAGAAATGAATGAAGCATATCTTTTCGCTTAACGAAGTAGTCCACTCATTTACTTCAGTACTTCATCTAGTTCAGCATTTTAGAACGATTCCTTAACATATGATATTGACAAGTTACGGCAAATGATGCACTTCACTTATACGTAGGTAGGTACGTCGATTTTCTTTCATACTTTGAACAAACTGTCAACCTAGAAATATGAATTTAAACAAAACGCAAGTAGTTTAGTAAGTTTTTACTGATAGTTAGAAAAGAAAGACTAAACTAAGTGAATTAGAGCCAAATTTGAATGACTACTGATTGAATGATAAGTTTATTTTGTGATATGAAGGAGTCCATTTCCTTCAATCGTTTGCGAACTACCCATGTCTACACACCAGCCAGCTGTTGCACGCTTCCACGCACGGCTGCACCTGTGCCTCTTGCATTTTAAACCGACCATTTTAACCGTTGTAACTTCATCTCATATTCATCATACATGTTATACAGTCCACTCGCTTTCATTTTGCTCCACTACGATCTGTCGTCGCGAATAGACACTGAGATCTTACTCTACGTTCTTAAAATTACGAAAATTGCCCATCTGACCTCCGCAACTCAGTTACACGATACTCCTTACTGTTTTTCAGACTTGGGCTTCTGAGTACTTGTAATGACTGTCAAAGCTTAACTAATGACAGCGGGGAACAACTGCGTTATTTTTTTTTTAAAGCATGGAGGGATCTTAACATGTCATGGATCACCCATCCAGGACCAACCGCGACAAGCCTAGCTTAACCTTCAAACGCCTCGTGTAGCTTCAGCCACGAGCACAAATATTGTTGCATAGAAATTAATTATACATCTAAGTATAAAACTGCCAATACAAGGAAGTAGGTAGTTTCGAAATTGCTTTGTCTCTCCAAAAAACAAATATTGCTGACGCTCGCAGATTAACGTACCAGGCATACCGACTTTCAAATAACGATCCCGGTCGGGCCACCATGTTTTTTATCACAGCTTGGGCCATGATTTAGGTATTTATTATCATATTTTGCTCGTGAATGTATGCTATAAATTATTTTCGCATATTTCTAACTTGTTAGGGAAAAACAAACGATATTTTCCTGAAAAATAAAAATGCAGTTGTGGTAGAAAACGTTTTTTTGGTTCATCCTACGGATGGAGAGATTTTTTATGACCTTTATAATACTTTAGCTATGTCATAACATTTGTTTGGGTGTAAGATCAACAGACCTTGAGTCTCCTTAAATGTTTTTTCAGTTACACTAAAATAACATTAACCAAATCGTTTTCTTTAGGAAAACTGTCGTTTATGGGTAAAATTCAGAAGAGTTACGGGTGCTGCCGCTGTGTAATAATGTGTACAGAAAGGCTGCGTAAAAATTGACGTAGGCTGGTACAACCTGATATGTGGCAAACTTTGAAATAACAACAACTAATCTGAGAATCTGTTTGTCTGATAAAATTATAATAGTGCAATCTGATTGTGGCAAAGTTTGAAATAACAACGACTGATCTGAGAATGAGCAGTGGTGGCCAAGTGGTAACGGTCGCGACTTACGAGTGTAGGTTGTGAGTTTGAACCCAGACAGGCGTTGCACAAACGTGATGGGGCCCGCAAGGGCCGATGCCTGCCAGGGGTGCGGGTTTGTTCGAAAGAGATACCACAGCCCCTGGCATACGGGCTACTGAAGGAACACGGGTGGGTTTTAGTCAGTAAAATTCTGACACGCCCTCCTGCTCCACCCAGAGCGGGAGAAGTTATATGGTGATTTCCAACCCAAAAAAAAAAACAGGCGTTTTACTTTCTGTAAATTATTTCATTACCACTGCTCTCAAAACGGTGAAGGAAAACATCGTGAGGAAACAGGCATGTCCTAGAACAAAAGTTTCGAAGACATGTCTACCAACCCGCACTGGGCCCGCGTGGTGGATTACGGCCCGCTCCCTCTCACAGAGAGGAGGCCTGTGTCCCAGCAGTGGGAACGTTTATAGGCTGATGATGATGAATCTGAGAACCTGTTTGTCTGATGAAATTATAATGAGCGTCCCAGGTGGTGGGACGACGACGCCTGACGCTGCTGGCGATGGCGGCGCGAAGTGGACGCGCGGACGCGGCCGGCCCAGTGGCATAGCTGTGAAGGCGCGATGGTGGTAAGTCCTGCCGTACTGTGCCATCTGGCGACGGTGTTGCCGTAACATAAAATCCAGTGTATTTTTCGCTGAGTTATTCTTCTTTCTTTTCTTATTAAATTCCAATACTTTTCGATTTACAATACCTACTATGAATGGCAGGAAGGCATAATACTAACTTAGCTTTAGTCGCAAAGCTGTTTGAATGCTTTGATAACCTTTTTGTTAAAGCTTGAAAGGAATATTTACCAACGTCTATTGAGTAGTTTTATAAAATAGTTCTTATTACGTATTCTTTTAATAATTATGAGCGTGATTCTAGAGACTTCAATGATAATTAAACTGTCTTTAGATGCGTTACCGACGCTCAATATTTGCAAGATAAATGCAAGGTAATTGCCTGTTGTGTTGTTAGTCACGAACCATCCAGTGACGCGGCGCAACGCTGGCGACGTAACTAAATACATATTTTATTTATTATTTATTAAGTACTTTAAGAACACACATGTACAGAGGCGGACTTAATGCCATAGGCATTTTATACCAGTCGACCTTTGGGTGATGCAGAGACAAACAGTGGTAGGTGCAATAAATTAGAGGAATAAATTTATTGCATAAAACTATTTAATCTCTTTCTAACAAATAGGAATCGGTATGGTTATTTCCTGTCCTTCGCGCAGTATATGCTTGTATGTACTAGTAGATAACTACATTCATGGTTTACGCGTGTATGACGTTTCTATTTGTAATACGTCACTGAGAGACTTGAGAGATATTATTTTTGGCATTGCACATTGG
This sequence comes from Polymixis flavicincta, assembly GCA_949987655.1. Lineage (NCBI taxonomy): Eukaryota > Metazoa > Arthropoda > Insecta > Lepidoptera > Noctuidae > Polymixis > Polymixis flavicincta. The sequence goes on along the minus strand of OX465186.1, from coordinate 12,317,663 downwards.
TGGGTCTAGTGACTCACGGTTTTCGCAGATGTCCCATATAGCAGGTACACCAAAAACTTTTAGAAATGTGTGCGTCGCCTTTACATGAGAACACCATATTATTGATTTGGACGAAGAGCAAGCGAGAAGAGAATTTATGATTTCTTTTTATAGGCTTGAACCGAAGTTTATTTGGTAGGTACAGTGGTGTTTGGTTTATTGTGTCACCAATAAAAGGCATTGGGGTTTTATGTGTTTCCGTCAATAAAGAATTTGATTTCCATGGGCTTTTATACTCGTCTTTCTGATATAATTTGAAACTTTTTTTTGTTTCGGTAAAAAAATAACGTGTGGTTTAAATATTTAACGATAGCAATAATAATTTCATCATCATCACCATCTGTTTAGCCTTTTCCAAACTATGTTGGGGTTGGCTTTCAGTCTAACCGAATGCAGCTGAATACCAGTATTTTACATGGAGCAACTGCCTATCTGACCGCCACAACCCAGTAAGGGGCAATCCATAAAGTACGTCAAGGGAGAGGCGGGGTCAACGAAATGTGACATTGTATGACAAGGGACAGGGTTCAAAAGATTTGTGACGTCACATGTTAAAATCAAAAATACTAAAACTCGAAATTTATATGTAAACCAAGAACTTAAAAATATTACTAACTCGATCTATATATAAAAAGCTTATAACATGTAGGTTCAAGTAGTCGGCGAGTGCTGTTTTAATAATAATAAAAAAATAGAAGAACTACTGTTTCAATTTAATTATTTCTAAATATAAAATTGAAAAATATGTGACGTCACGTGTGTCAAAGATCCACAAGTGACAGTCGAGACCAACGGCTTTACGAGCTTTCCGAGGCACGGAGGTCTTGGTATGTAAAGTTGGTCACCATCCACGGACCAACCGCGGCAAGCGTAGCCCGTAGCGTATCGACCCGTGTGGCTTATTTTACTTAGCCCCCAATATTATCAATAATAGTATTCTAATTAATTGTTTTTAGTTTTACAATACGATCTTCCATTTATTTAATCAGCTTATATTGTTCCCACTGCTGGGACTCCTCTCTTCCGAGAGGTAGTGCGCCGTAACCTATCACGCGGGCTCAGTGCGGGTTGATAGATGTCACATGTCTTTTAATTTTTGGTTCTATAACATGCCGGTTTCCTCACGACATTTTCCTTCACCGTTTGAGAGCGGTGGTGATGAAATAATTTACACAAAGTAAAGCGACTATCTGCATTCGAAACTAGGACTTACGACTCTTTAAGTTGTGGTCGTGCTCCTGGTGTCTTTCAGAGGAATTTCCATTCAGACATTTTTAATATTAGACCAACTTCATTGCAATCAGATAAAATCTGACGATGGAAATAAATCTTGATTCCTCTAGGTAGATATACCATTATGATATTCAATCCAATATTCTAGATGGAGCTATAATGTGTAAAATATAACCTACGGGCTGGGAGATTGCGGATAAATAACAGTCTACAGACGCTAGCACATCAAGCTACCTCAAACTGTCAAATTTTCCCAATTGAACATGAACCTTATGCTTAAGACAAGAAAGTTGAAAATCTATTAAAGAAATTTGGCAGATTGTGGTATCTTGATGTGCTGGCGTTTGTACGTACTTCGATATTGGTGGCTTAAAATATCTTGGGAAATATGATTTGTGGTTTTGCGGTATTACGTAGGTAAAATATTCATAATAAATTTCTCCAACGTAGTTATCCATTGGAATCATCAATTTTATAATGGTACAGCCGCCAGCACATCAAGCCAACCTGTCAAATTTATTTGATAGTTTTTCAACTTTATTACAAAAGGGTATGGTTCATGTTCAATTGGGAATATTTGACAGTTTGGGATAGCTTGATATGCTGGTGTTTGAACTAGTTGTGCTCGCGGCTTCGCCCATGTCGATGTCGGAAATGATCCCACGAAAACGTGCTACCGGGACAAAAAACAGGCTAGGTTACTCCTTATAAAGTATGTGAAATTCGCGTCAAATCGGTCCAGCCGTTTCGGAGATTAGCCGGAACAAACAAACAGACAGACAAACAATGTAAAATCGTTTTTTGTACCTTTGTTGATATGGATTTGATAAATCCTGGTGTTATATTGACATTAGAAGGCCTGTGGTGGGTCAGGGGTAACTGACGCAACTTACGCAATGTAGGTTGAAGGTTCGAATCCAGACAGGCGCTTTACTTTGTGTAAATTATTTCATCACCACTGCTCTCAAAACAGTGAAGGAAAACATCGTGAGGAAACCGGGATGTCCTAGAACCAAAAATACGAAGACAAATGTGACATTTACAAACCCGCACTGGGCCCGCGTGGTGGATTACGGCCCACTCCCTCTCACAAAGAATCCTGTATCCCAGTAGTGAGAACCGTGTAAGCTGATAATGATTTATGCTAATACTTAAATTTTATTTATTTGTATAGATCTGTTTATGTTGCTTTTCCCAGCTCAGCTTTTAACGAAGTCCTAGACTCGTTGACATTTACAAATGTGGTGATAACTATAAATAAACAGGGATTTTTCTTATCGTATTTCAACAAGAAACCAAAGATAAAAGTAAGAAAACGTAAACAAACATTGCATTGTACCTACTTAAGGCAGTTTTATCTGTTTTATCCCTACAAACAATTTCTTATACACCATTGGATTTCTTTTTATTAGACAAGGCTCCTTTATTCAATTTTATTACCTTGCACTGAGACAAGATCTTCTTCTCTTCAGCAGGTAGGTACTGTCAGACTAGCACAAACTGGCAAAGTAAACCGTAACGTAAAATAACGAATATAATAATATTTAATTAATTTTGAACTTTATAGCTTCATTAAGGTGAATCTAGTCCACATTTTTCCAAACAAACTTCGGGAGTGTATTACTCCACTGTTCGACAATGTAAATCAAAAATTAAACATGGCGTGGTTTTGTCTCATTATTAATATTGTTGGTATGGAAACAGAATACTAAAATTAAAAACTATTAAAAAGTTAGGAAGCAATAAAGATTCGTATTTCTTGCTAATTTAACTTAACTTTGGGCGCGTTTAAGTAATAAAAGACGTGTAAAATCTCCAATACTAAGTCAATACCAACAAAGTTCAACTGTCAATAAGTTCCATAAACTTTATCGGTTATTGATTTATGCAGTGGTTTTTTTGATAAAATCCGATCTTCCGAAGGACTTTTCATAATTTTTAACGCGCCTGTTTTACTATAACTGATCCTGCAGCTAACTCAATAATGTTGTGCAGCTAGACTAGCGTCTAACTGCTCATCACGAGTACTACTTCTGTAGGACACGAAGCCCGGTGAGACAGCGTGTTTTCAGCCAGGCCCACCAGTGAGTTTGAGCCCGCGACTAGTTTCCCTTTAAATACCTATTGCAAGGGACTCAACACGATGAAACCTACCATAGAGCATTTTTTTTCTTTTTTAATGACATCTCGCAGGTAACCTATTCACCGGACTTGCAGGGTTAAAAAACTTAAAACTATAGCGATTGCTCGTTATGAGAACCCTCTGTGCAGCACCACTTATCGGGTCAAATTATGAATCTAAAACATCCAGAGATCTACTCAAATACACTCTAAAACTTTTATCAAAATCGGTCTAGCAGTTTACAAGGAGTTTAATGACATGCACAGAAGAAAAATTACATATGTAAAGATGATAACGGCTATAAAAATATCAGAGTTAAAATAATAGGGTATCAAACAATTCATCCGCATCGTTGTTAAAGACTATTCATATCTACGGGTTATATTAAAATCTATTTGTGCTTGCTGTATACATTTTAAAGAAAACGCTATAAGATAGTAAATCGCTTGAATCTACAATACTTTTACTCCGCGCGGTTGTGCTAAGCCCACATTTCTTGGTCCTTATAGAACAAATACAGAAAACCGTCCTTCCGACCTCGCCGCCGAGGTCCTCGCGCCCTGCGAAGCCCCCAGTTAACGATGAGACCCCCGACCGTCCCTTGCACGTTGAAGCGCCAGCCCGCGCCGCAGCTGAGCCAGTAGAGTTAAATTCCCCGATTGCTAATAATCATGAAAATATTTTGATCCAGCCTGTCCCCAAGTAGTTTTTATGCCCTGGCTGGAGGCTTTTAGTATCACTAAAAATGCCTTTACAGGAAAGTCCGGTTAAGAAGTTACGGCCTTTCAAGGTCAACTCCGAGACGCCATTCCAAAAAAAAAAAGACTTATAGTTACGCAGTCTAAGTGGAGGGGATGGTAGTTGATATCTACTGACATGAATTATAAAGCGCTTGAATGGCGTGTGGTTAAGCTAGCTTATTTAATAGGCACATAGAGGTGAAATACCGCTAACAATCGAACACTTAACGAATTTTGGACAGGATCAATACCTATTTCATTTTGTGTTTCATAAAGGCTGCGGTTTTACATTGAATCAGAATTAACGGTGGGTAATGTTATGAAAAGCAACATTTGGTATTCAGAAACAATCATAATACACCTTGTCTTCATATTTTGTTGAAAAAAAAAATCCAAACAAATTTTTAACAGAAGATCTGTTAATTAGCGATAAAAATTTGTTGAGTATTTCATCAAATAACAAGCTATTGGACCTAAGAAAAAGATTGAAAGAAAATGTACGGTAACAATATATAATTAGTTGCAGCGTATTGAAAATATTCTTTCGAAACAGCTTGTATTCTATACCCTGCTGTTATGAAGTTCATTTTATGTATTTGTACTTATTTATTACGAGGTAATCAAATTTTAATTTTGAGTATCGCTTGCGAATAGAACAATATAAATGGAAAGATAATTTGGTTTTGGAATTTGTAAGCAATAATAAGTAAAGTGGCAATGATGTATTTTGTAGAAGAGAAAATTCGTGAAAATTGTATAATAGCGTGTGAACTTGTAAAAGCCACGTTGTACAAAAAAAAATAGATAAAAATATTTTTACATAAACCAAACATGTTATACCTCCAAAGCAATGTTCACGCCAAGGCCAAAAGATTTTCGTTCTTTCAACGCGTGTCAAATCGTTGCCGGCCTAGAACGTTTGTTCGAAATTGTGTCGAACTCCAAAGATTTAAATTGCGTCCACCGCGTCAAATGATGTTCAAAGAAAGATGGCAAATTTGTACGAAACCTGAACGTAAGACCAACAGAACTGCAACTGGTACCAGTTGTTGGGACCCAATGCTAGAATCGTAATTATATAAATAATCATCATCATCAGCCTATAATGTTCCCACTGCTGGGACACAGGCCTCCTCTCTGTGAGAGGGATTGGGCGTAATCCACCACGCGGGCCCAGTGCGGGTTGGTAGATGTCACATGTCTTCCGAATTTTTTTTCTAGAACATTTTCCGGTTCCCTCACGAAGTTTCCTTCACCGTTTTGAGAGCAGTGGTTGAGTCCATTCATGTTTAGCCGTTAGTATCGGCGTACAAATATTTCCTTAACATTAAAGAATTAACCAATCAGAAAAAATCAACAAAAATATACCTGTAATAGGCATTTACATAGTTTATAATATAGAAACTTATAAATTAGAAATTATCATTATAATTATCGTGTAATTTCATTGTTAAGAAAACAATACAATGATACTTAATTATTAACAGCCACAATTGCGGCGGTAGGTCCTCTCTCTGAGAGTGGCTGGACAGGCACCACGGCGTCCTTACCTGCTGCCTTATGCAGGTCCCCACCGGACGTGGCTGTTTCGGGATTTACCTGTTCTGGATAAGGCGGGAGGAAACGCCCGGGTGTCACTATTGTGTGACTTGCCTGGAGGATACGGTAGAGCATACGGTGAAGGCCTACCATGCCTGGGCGGAGGTCCTCGAGGAGTCGATCGGTAGCGGCGATCTCTCGTCTCCGGTCCTGGCCCAGGCCATGGTACGGCGCGAGAGTGCATGGGAAGCCGTCACCTCCCTCTGCCAAGCAGTAATGTCAGTTAAGGAGAAGGCGGAGAGCATGAGGGAGAGGCAATATTTGCGCCCTCGCGCCTCTAGCCACCGCAGGAGTCATCCTAGGCGCGGGTTTGCGGACGGCGAGCATTAGGTAGCTCGCCGCGCGGTAAAGACCAGGCCCGGGTCGACGGCGCTTTGTGATCCACGCGCGCCTCAAAGAGATGTTAGCACCAACTGGTGGCGTCCGCAAGGGCCGATGCCTTTCAGGGGTGCAGGTTGTTCGAAAGAGATACCGTGGCCCTGGCACAAGCAACTGAAGGAACACGGGTGGGTTCACCCTCCCGCTCCACTCATAGCGCGAAAAGTAATTTTGATGATTTCCCACCCAAAAAGAAAAAAGTATTATATTTATTGAAAATATATGTGCACAGGTACAAATGGTCCTTGGTTCTGTCAGGCAGGTACAGTTTTTTTCCAAACGTGATAGATGTGGTCAAATCTTCAGAAAAATGCTATATTTTCAATTAGCTCTTTTTGTGTTTTCTTCTTTCTGTGACTGATACCATTTTCTATAGTAAGAAATATAGTTCTAATGTTAAGCTATAATTTGAGATGTAATTCAATTCTGTTGGACTTACGCCTATTTTGACCGTCATCCTTTCTTTTTCATTTTGACACCTCTGACACATACACTGTTGCAGTCACGCAATATACGGGTGTGGGAGCTCTCTCAGTTAATACTGAGAGATTATGTTCGCTGATTAGAGAGAGTATAGTTGTTGTTCCTCTCAACCAAAACACCTGCCATCAAATCTCTTCACCACTCTAGGTTGACTGGTAGAGAATGCCTAAGGCATTAAGTCTGCCTTCGTTGCTTCTTTGTGTGCGAAATGTTTAAATAATTAAATAAGTACGGTGAGGGCAAATCTAACGATTTAAATTTGTACCAAATTCTGTGTAACATTGAAAAACAATGTATTTTTCAATAATAAAATTTAATATTCCATAGTTGAAACAGCTGTTTGGAATGTCACTGTTATGCCCTTCGCAATACAAAAGTCGGTTAACCACATAATTGTAGTACCGCAGAGATTTAAATAATAATGTTTTGTTTGTTTTCATTTTTGGTATTTAACTCACACAGGAGACTACTTCACAGACACTATTGTAGTACGATTAAACATAATTCTACTAAAGAAAACCAAGAACTATACTGTAAGTGATTTTCCGTTTACATGATAGTACTTACTCAAAAATCTTTCTGTGTGTTTGTCATGTCATAGAAACAGACAAGTACGTTAACTGTTTATATTAACAAATTATACAACAATATTACTTATACCGTAGAACAGTGGTGGCTTAGTGGTGACGGACCCGACTCACAAGTTGTAGGTGTCGTGGAATCGAACCGAGACAGGCGCTTTACTTTGCGAAAATTATTTCATCACCACTGCTCTCAGAACGGTGACGGAAAACATCGTGAGGAAACCGGCATGTCCTAGAAACAAAAATTCGAAGATATGTGAGATCTACCTACCCGAACCGGGTCTGCGTGGTAGATTATAGCCTACTCCTTCTTGAACAGAAGAGGCCTGTGTCCCAGCAGAGGGCACATTATAGGCTGACTAAATTCACAGAGATTCATTGACTAAATTTGAATTTGCTGCCATGATGTTGCGCATCAATGAAGTTTTCAGACCAATGATTTGATGTTGGGTTGTGTACAGCATCAGTGAGTCTTACAAGGATTATGTACACTGAACGTCTGCCAACGAATTAAACTAAGAATATTTATATATGAATAGACCTTGAATCAAATTCGCCTCCGCACGCGAGCACACCAATTTTTCGGAATTATAATTTGAAACTGAATTTCAAGAATTGTACAGTACGCAGCATACATATAAATGTAGGACAATCAACCGCATATCAGTATGTAATACTTGCACTACAAAAATCACCCTTATTCTATGACATTGTCGATGCTGTCGATGCCAAATTGTTACAAGTTTTGTGCGTTTGGCTTCAGGCTCTACTCAATAAATCACGTTACTTTGACACCGATACCAATATACGCAATACATTTTTGGAACAGTGTCTACCAATAGACAGCTTTTGTATTACTCACGTCTACAATTTATGTGTATAGATAATAAACTCCTCCTACGTGTCGCTTTAATCTACCTTGTTCTGCAATAATTATGTGTCAGACCCAAGTTTTAATTGCTCCGGATATCAAAGTGTGGGCAAAGTTAAGCAGCCTCTTACTTGACATTTAAGTCAGTATCTTTACTTTTGTGTACTTTATCTCTGTAATTTATTACTGGAGAACAAAAAAGTGTCGTTAGCAACTTCGTGAAAGCTATTAATGAGCACTGACCTGTGGCACACTTAGCACGAGACTCAACACCCACGCGATAATTACAAGTCTTCCACTTCTTGTCGCAGTTGCCATACTTCGCATCGGATACTTCACAGCGAGCCATCTGTCCACTCCAATAAGCACGAGTACAAAAGTACTGAGATACAAAGCAAACATCTGCAGGAACTTGAACAATTTGCATGCTATATTCCCGGCATACCACTGCACCGTAAAGGACCACGCCGCTTCGCCAGCGATACAAAAAACAGTCACCAACAAGTCTGCTATACTCAGTTGGAATATCAAGCTATATATCGCCGTCCAAGATGGTCTCGCTCTTCCTCGACCTCTTTTGCCTCTCTGTATGCTTATAATAGTTGCCAAGTTACCAAAGAATGATAACACAGCCATGGCGGATAGTACGCTAGCTCTGATAAGAGTGCTTTTAGTCAAAACTGGGGCGTGATCCAAGCACATGACTTGAGTGCCATTGTATACGAAAATGTTATTCGTGAACTCATCGGCGTGTGTACCATTAAAAATAAATGTTTCCATACATTTTTCTGTGGACCATATGGTGTAACTTGTAAGAACAGTTTCGGCCGAACTAAATTCTCTGTGAAGAGCCAATTCGCTCGGGTATAACGCGTCATCGTCATATAATGTGGTATTGTTGCCTGCGCTGTCCATGTTTCGTCATGCGTCTTCAACTTCTTTGCTAATCTGAAACAAAGAAATTGAGCGTATTATTATTTGACATTAGTAATTTAACAATACTAAAATAACCTCTAAAATAATCAGCTTTATTCCGTTGCACGAGTACATTTAATCGAGACACGACCTAGCAGCGCTCCGCGGTTTCACCCGCGTAGTTCACGTTCCCGTGGGAATACGGGGATAAAATATAGCCTATGTCATCCGGGGATAGTGTATAGCTTGCCAACAGTGAAAAAATAATATTAGTATAGATTATTGTGAAATAATATAGTTAGTTAATGCGACAAAAACGCAGCTATTTTCTCATACTTAGATAATTAAAACAAAAGACTTCTGAAGATTTTCCTTAACAATGCTCAAATGGCGTTCACTTTCTGTGTGCTTGGGGCCGTGGTAAATAATAAACGGACGTCTGCCTCGATCTATTGCAAAGCTGTTGAAGTGGCCATTTAATGCCTCAGTTAACGGCAGCCTCAGGGAGAGAGTACTTGCCTCGAGGCAGCTTAAATTGAGTATCAGCATATAGATTAGATTCATTGTAATAGTTCGTTGAATGGGATTTTCTAGAAAAATGAATTTAAGCTTTTAAAGCTGCCATAGATTGGATTTAATCGAGATCAGTATATTTTACAAGGATGAAAATAAAAGACCTTTTTCGTAGGTTTTTGAACATGCTCCATTATTTCTAACAAAAATAAATTTGAAAATCCATGGTTACCTTTCTATTTTTTATACCTACATTATTACTAAAGTAATTAAACTAGGAAGTCATGTTTTATTGAACGAAATATGTTACAATATTATTGTAAAAACAAATAGTTTGCATGTTAGTTTTTCGTCCCTTTAGTATTTGCCACATTCATCCCAAATACGCGGAATATTATAATTGAATATAACCTTAGACAACAACCTCTTTCTTAAATATTCATGAATCTAGAGTCATGTCTATAGTAACTAGGTCCAACTTGACAATATGAATATCATGCATATTCATAAAATTGTCGTATATTTTTGAATAACTTCGGGTATGGTTCGTATCGCATATTTTCACGTTCTGTTCGTATTGTAGATGCGTTACATTTTGATGGAAAATTGGCTGTATGTTTGATTGAGTGTGAATGGGATTTTCTGTATAAAAAATAATAATAGGATCAAGAACCCAAACAAAAGAGATTAAATCGATGTATATTTAAATGCCTTTGATGTGCAACGATGTTTATGTTGTATCTGCGAGATTTTTTATCACCAATCTGTGATAATGTCTGTCTTCTTCTCATAACTTTTTACGTATTATATTAAAAAAGTTACCAACCCTTATCTAGATTATTTAGCTGTAGCGTAAATGCAATTGTGGCACCAAAGTGCCTGCGGTCACGAAATGAGCTACATTTGAAGACCTAGACAAAGTGGTATTACTGAAAGTGACATTCTATTAGCAATAACAATGATGAAAAAGTTAAAACTGTATTGGACATAAACTACCAAAAAGCGATTGCTTGTCAAGGCTGTCTGATCTCTACTCTTGTGGCCAGACTGAGCAATTTATAACGGCTTCTGATTTCAGCCACTAGCAGCGGTGACTAGATGCGGCTACTTGGCCACTCCCGCCACTGGCCCTTAATTGTGGCTTTGCCAAAGCAACTAGAGCGTTATGTTCAAACAGAATGTATGAGAATGTCGACGGTAATTGCTAACTATCTGATGGAGCACAGAAGAGTTTTCTAAGGGTACCTAGGCACCACGCGGTTAGCCGGAATCAAAAATATATACGAGACAGTAGTTTTTCTCCGCACTACGATGTGACCCTAAGTCTTGCACTCAATGCAGTTTTTATTCAGCGTGACACTTTTGTCAGTCCATTTCCGATCAGAACCAAAAATACAGAATAGTTCAAACATACATAGAATGATGATGATCCACATTGGAAATTTGTGAACGCAGTTTGTTAAGGCAACATTCAGAATCACATAAATGGATTGGGATTAGCTCTGTGTGTGTATATATTTTTTTTAAATATAAACCGCCATGATATATTAAAAAAAAATGTACTCGGTCTCGGGATTATGTAGTTACTACTTTCACTAAATAACTAAACAAATAAAAACAAAAGGACACTTAGGCGTCGAAGTATTCGTCCGCATCGCTGTCATCAGGAAACGTGCCCAGAAGACTGGCAGCATTGCCACGTTGAATGGCAATGCTAATTCTTTCACTCATTATGATACAGATGATCATGATTATAATGTAAAAATCATATTAGAATAATAGAACAAAAAAGTTTTATTAATTCGAGATTTCAAATATCTATCTTCTTAAAAAAGCCGCGTGCCCGATGGGATCTTCTATTTGCAAAAATGATGGACTTCCACAGGAGTTAAAAAAAAACCGGTCAAGTGCGAGTTGGACTCGCGCACCGAGGGTTCCGTACAAACCTGTGGGTATATAAGTAAAAGTTCAAAATTGTCAAAAATATTTTTTTTTATATGACGAAACTAAAAATTTTCGGTTTTCGTAATTTTTCCTATATCTGTACTATAAGACGTGACTTTGTACAAAATTTCAAGATTATAAGTTCACGGGAAGTACCCTGTAGGTTTTGATTCCCGTGCGAGTTTCGAAAATTTGCGGAATTTTGCGGCCTAAATGGCTGTATCTTTTGATTGCGTTGACTTAGAAGGTTGATTTTTCTACAGCTTCCAGGGACAGTAGAACTAAGTATCATATAGAAATTTCAGTTTGATACCTCCACGCGTTCCTGAGAAAAACGGTCTTGACAGACGGACGGACGGACGGACGGACGGACAACAAAGTGATCTTATAAGGGTTCCGTTTTTTCCTTTAGAGGTACGGAACCCTAAAAATACCTTCTTTAGTGCTCATATCGTCTATTGTGCAAAATATATGCTACTAGATCCAGTGCGTTAGACTATGAATTGGCTGATAGTAAATGAATGAATTCAAGATTTGTATTAAGTAGTTTTGTATGTAACTGAGACGGATAGACAAACGGATTACGGACAAAAGCAATTTCAGAGTCACATGTTTACTACTGAAACCTTTCAAAGGGTTCAATTTGCGTTTCGAATTGAAGGTTATTTATAAAATCGTCTGTAATACTTTTTCTTTTTTTTACCTTTGGAAGGCTAGGTCTTTTTTATTCTGAAAGTATACCTAACGAATAGTTTTTGCAACATTTTATCCCTTTTGATCTACAATTTTAAACTGTTCACTATTTCAATATATTGAATAAAAAACCTACATTGGCAGCTATTTCCAAGTTTAAAGACTAGTGCCTGGTACAGCAAATTATACTTTGTTACTAATCGATAAGCTCCATAATTTTAAATTAGTTATTAGGTACCCCAGAACTAATTTGTTATGAGGATGGCATTTGGAATATTTGTATGTATGTATATGTATTTAGTGAAACTATAAACCACTAACGTCAAATTAAAGATCTGCCAACCAATTCAAACCTTTTATCTAAATCTAGCTTTTGATCACGGGTTTTCCCGCGTGGATATCGGAAAAATATCCACGAGAACGAACTATTTATATTAAAAGTACCCTACGTGTTAATCCTATACTACACGTACTATAAAACTATATGTATACTAAATTTCATGAAATTTGGTGTACATATAGTTTATAACCTGTAGTATTTAATCAATCTACATATATAAAAGGAGAAACTGACTGACTGATCAATCAACGCACAGCCGAAACTACTAGGACTAGGAACGTGAAATTTTGTACACGGCTTCCTTTTATAATGTAGGGGAGCACTAAGAACGGGTTTTTAGAAATTCCAACTTTAAGGGGGTGAAAAGAGGGGATTTTGTTTGTATGAAAAATCTTATTCTCCCACCTACTTTTTATCCCACCGGTACGTTCCCGCGGGATAATTTCCGACTTCCACGGGGGCGAAGCCGCGGGCGAAAGCTAGTATAATGATAAATATTAATAAGTATTTCATGCCTCCAAGTCCGTTCAGCCAAAATCACGCTAATACGATTTAGAAAAAAAAAATCGATGTACAGTTTCGACTTCGTTGCTATTTATCTAAGAATTAAAAATAAAAGTCCTGACTGACTGACTGACTCATGAACGCCCAGCCCAAACCCTAGAAAGCTGAAATTTTGCACAGATCTTTCTTTTATAATGTAGACAAAGAGTAATGAAGGATTTTCCGAAATTCAACCCCTAAGGGAGATAAATAGGGGATAAAAGTTCCGCGCGGGCGAAGCCGCTGGCAAAACCTAGTTTTATTATATACATAGATTATAAAGCGGAACGTTGCTGCCGATCGTTTCTCGAACCTAACAAACATTAAATACGTTGGTGTGCTGTCACGATTCCAACTAACGATTCCTTGTAACTATGTATAAGAACTTGAACTTACGAGACTGCTACGTGGAATCCTGAGTGATGGTAAAGCAATTAGTGCCAGGAACTTGAATGTTTGATGGGTTACGTCACCTGAGCCAACAGACAGGATAATGTGTTCAAGTTTCAGATTATACATGGATATGTACGTACGAATCAGAAATGAAGAGATCCGCAGGAGAACCAAGGCAACCGACATAGCCTGAAGAATTGCCAAACTTAAGTGGCAGTGGGCAGGGCACATTGCTCGCAGAACAGATGGCCGATGGGGCCGAAAGGTTCTGGAGTGGCGACCGCGTACCGGAAGACGTAGAGTGGAAAGACCTCCCACAAGTTGGACCGATGACCTTGTGAAGGCCGCGGGTATCCGCTGGATGTGAGAAGCACAAGACCGGTCGAAGTGGATGAGCCTGGGGGAGGCATATGTCCAGCAGTTGACGTCTTTCGGCTGAAATGATGATGATGATGATGTACGTATGAATGAATGGATAAAATAAAAATTAGGACATGGACGCGCTAACTAATTTTAGTTTTTCGATGAATTTTTTATTTTATGTTGATAATTTTAAATCGAATTTTCATACATTTTAATTTAATCTCTTTTTATGCACGCCATTGCCACTGTTAAAAATTACATTAATATATCAATTTAACAATTTAGTAAACCTTATAACTTTATTTAACTAATATTTTCAGTGTCATGATTTTATAAATTTTATTTTGTATTCGTTTTTCACCAATTGTATTTTAATTTCCATGAAAAATGTCACCATTTTTTACTATCACAAATATTAATTTAATTTAATTGAATATTGGCGCTTATTAATGAGTAAGTTAGCTTATTTTTTAATTCACTGTTTTATGTATGTGGTGTTTACCTTTAAGTAGTTGTTGCGTTGTCATTTAATTTTAAGAATGTGTTATGTTACTCTATTCATTGTGAATAATTGTTGGTTAAACTGAATGAACTAAATTAAATAAAAAAAAAACTGTAACGATTTACATGATTCTGAAATTCCTTCCTGCGTTAAATTTTTTCGTCGATTGTTTTTTGTTTATGCCTTTCCATATATTTTGAACGCGTAGGTATGTATACTTTTCTAGGCTTTTTACACGCTTTTTATTAGCTTCACCTGTATGTATGTTTGTGACCGACTTCTTTGGGCGCGATTTTGACCCACTTTAAACGGCCAGATTTCGTTCAAACTTTGTAGATTTATCGAGGACCGATGACAATACTCTAATTTGATAAAATTATTCCATTTTTTAATTTGCAAAATATGATTTTTGTTAATTTAAGTCGATAAGGTAAGAAACTTAATTTTATTTTTTTATAATTTTTCTCTACAGTCGATAAGACAGGACTTGATGTTAATTTTAATTTCCAATAATTATCTTTAGCCGATTTCTCTAATATTGCCAAATTTTCGAATATTATGGACAATTTTAATTCTACAAAACAAATATAATTTTAAAAACTAAAAGGCACGCTTATTATATGAAACTGAACTAAAAAATAGAAAATAAATTTAAATTAAGAATAGTGTTAAAAATTTCAATAAATATAAATTAATAATAGTGTGAATAAACATTAAAAAAAATATTTAAAAAAAGCGTGGGTTGATTTTTAAGATATTATCAAAATGATAATCACTCTACTCATATCTGTCAACAAAATATTTATAACTATTGACACCATGCACCCCACGCTTTAAAAAAAAAAAAAAATATTCATACTATTATTTATTTATTTAATTTATATTTATTGAAATTTTTAACACTATTCTTAATTTAAATTTATTAAAATTTATTATCTATTTTTTAGTTCGGTTTTCTATAAAAAGCGTGTTTTTTAAACTATTATTTATTATAACCGTCAAAAATATCGACGCTACGATGTTACAATTGGTTTTTACTTCCGCACAGTACAATTGTTTGGGAATGAACTGTCATGGTATAGGCATGTGATGCGGAGGAGAGAGGAAAATGTTGTGAGGAAAGATTGAGTATGAATGTGTCTGGAAGACCTAAGAAACGTTGAATGGGCTGTGTGAAAGATGACAAGAATTGTTGCATCGACCCCAAATAAATTGGAAAAGAGGCAAGAAAATCATGAAGATGTTAAAAGACAGATAACAATTCATTTAAAACATTGGTAAATGTACGGCATACAATTAAACATATACTTAATTAAATTAGTTAAAAGTTGGCTCAAAAAGTGCTTAGGACCTGTTTTGTTTTGAATGCTAAATACATTTCACACACTTTGAACCCAGAAACCCACATCAATTTTACTTTACAAATCCCTTCAGCTGCAAACATAGAACATTGTACAATATTAATTAACGTTTTGTAGAAAGTTTGGTTCCTTAAGGCTATTTACTCAAACATTTATTTAAATCCTAATTAGTTCTGTAGAATTAACAAATTTATGCGAGGAGGAATTAACGAATTTATGCGCGCGTTTAATTCTAATTAAAAATTTGGCACTGAGGAAATAATACTTAATATTTGCGATTTCATGGCAAATCTAATAAACTGACAGCTAGAAAATAAGAAGAAATAGTACCTAAACCAGCCAAACGAATTCGAGTGTAGTTTTCTGCGAAAATGACTTCAGATTTGTTATGTTTGTTAGATTTGTTTAATCCTCTTGGTGTATGTTAATCCTACTAATATCATAAATGTGAAAGTTTGTGAAGATGTTTAGATGATTGTTACTGAATCACGCACCCCCCCGAGTGGGTTTCCGCATTGTCATTGCGGGGGGCTCAGTAACCGTGGACTGCCACCCACGGTGAAGCCAAGAGGAACCCAAAGGTGGGGCTGTTCGTCGGGGATTTTGCCTTCAAGCCAATGACGTAGCGGCCAAAAAGTACGCAACTGAGGTGGGCCGCGATGTCGAATGGGAGGCATCACGGCTGAGGGTTACGGGCTGCGGCAGAGGAGGAGTGCCGGTGCTTCTGAGCAGCGCTCTTCCCTTCCGTGGCCCGGACAAGGCCGCCACCGTTTGATGGCGAACGCGGTGGGGCCGCAGGGGAAGAGGAGTGTCGGTATATCGCTGGCCGCTCTCTCTATCCCCTGCGGCCGAAAAGTAGTAGACGGGACGGCGCGTTGTGTTCCACACGCGCGCCGTCAGAGTTGTCAGCAACCACTGGTGGGGTCCGCAAGGGCCTATGCCTGCCAGGGGAGCGGGTTATTCGAAAGAGTTACATACCTCCGCCCCTAGCACACGGGCAACTGAAGGAACACGGGGGGGTTTTAGTCAGTAAAAGTCTGACACGCCCTCCTGCTGTACTCCGCAGGAGAAAACATTTGATGATTTACCACCCAAAAAAAAAAGAAATCACTCGAAAACGACCCAACGAATTTGGATGGAATTTTACACACAATAGATTATAACCTATATTAACACATGGGATACATTTATTCTGTCACCGTTGTTTACATAGAAAGTATAAAAATTGGTAAGGCACCGCAACCAAAAGTAAAAAAAACTTGAGAGGTGTCAGGAGGTGGGCAACACCCGGATGGAACGAAGTTCCTTTTTGGTCTTAATTTTTTCCGTCTAGCCCCCTTTCGCAACGCGCGATAAGGAACTTCGCGTTTTCAGGGTTTTAAAGCCCATCATCATCATCGTCGTCACCATCGTCATCGTCGTCACCATCGTCACCATCGTCACCATCGTCACCATCGTCACCATCGTTATTGCTTTCTATAAGAGAGAGAGACAGAGAAACATGCGCACGCCGCACGGCTTACAATAGCTTACTATAGCAAAAAGTGTTGTGACAATTTTTCGTATGAATGTTTTCCGTCCAGCCCCCTTTCACAACGCGCGATAAGGAACTTCGTTCCAAAATTTCGTTCCAATAAAAATAAACATTTTTAACAATAAAAATTACGTCTATATCAAAATATTTGTACAAATTAAAAAAAAAAAATCTTTATGTTTGGAAGTCGCTGTCATTAAACGAAAATACCTACCAAAGACAATGCCTTCCGGAAATAAAAGATGTTTTTCACTTTGTAGGTGGTGTTTTTTTGGAAGTCGGCTGTTCTTTTATCTGATAGGGAAGTTGATTGAGTTTGAGTCTCCAATTTAACCTTGCGGCAATTCTCGTGTCGAGCCATTTGATTGGGTTTTGTTTTTCCGTTCAACCAATCGTAGTAGGCGTAGCATATGATAGGAAGCAGATGTACTGATTTGATAATAGTTTATTTAAATTGTTTTTTTTTTTTTGTTCCAAATTTAGTGAAATTTTTGTAATTTCTTATTGACAAATAAATTTCTTTAACCGTGGTAAGTTTAGGAAACACTATTTTTTATACAAGTTACCAATATAATTTCAATGTAGGTACTATACGTATAGATACTTGAGCATTTGCTAACGATAGTGATGGAAGTATCAAGTACAGACGGCTACACATCAAGCTATACATTTCCATTGATACATATCTCGCATTGTATAAGATTTCCGTATACTGCGAGATCAACGTAAACTGGAAATAAGCAGCTTGATGTGGAGCCGTGCGTACCTAGTACAAAACACTGCTAAGCTTTAGATAAAATGGGACTAAGGTACCCATACCGTTTAGAAAAAGCGGTAGAGAGCACCTCGTGACTAAATAACAATAGCCACATGGTTGAATCTAGGGTAAAGCCACGGACAGCCTACAACCATGTTATACCAAGGGGTATCGTATAACCCAGTAACTGGGTAGTAAAAGTCAGAAAGGCAGTTGCTCCATGTAAAATACATAAGTAAATTCAGAAACATTCGGGTCCAACATAGTAGGGAAAACGCTAGGCGGATTCATAGTTCAAAAACAGCCTAATATTGCAGTTACAACCTTCTCGTATGTGTAAAGTAAAGCATTACGTATCTATGTAGTAAACAAAATAAAATTTAATTGAATGAATACAGGATAATGATATAAATGTTTTTTATTTTTATTTAATTTGAGTTGAAATTGACGTCACTCACACCAATCACATATCATCAAAATATTATACCTACTTTTCTTGATTCGAATTTTAAACGATTTACGTAGGGCAGGCACTTAGTGGTACAACATGATTTCATTAATTTGGAATGGAAATTGACGTCACACCAATCACAAATCATTACATATTTATACTTTGATTCGATTTATAATCAAGAAGTTTTAACGGTGTTATACAAGATTACTTACTTGTTAATACAATCCGATCTACGTTTTTAGGTACTCTATTTGTTTGCTACGTACGACTCATAACCTATATAATACTATTGGCAGAAACAGTATTAATATTACTTTTACTGACTATTACTATTCAAAGACGTACGTTTATTGGCTTTCGATTCATCCTTTGACATTTTTGTTGTTTCTATTGGTTTCGTAATACTTATTCTATAGGTAGTCGTTTGAAGTTACAACTTGAGCCTGTACATTTTCCCTGAGTCTTTTTGAGTAATAAATTGTAGGAATTATTCGGCCAGCTGTTGTTTTATCCATAGTAAACCTAGTACTGGCACAAACAACACAACAACTTTATAATGGCTAGAGTCTTATTAGTATTTTTTCTTACTACAACGCACTAGGAACCTTATTGGTGGTGTTCTTCTGCAAGGTCAGGCGCCTACAAATCGCGGCACGTACCCAAAGTACGTGTACCAAAGTAGCGGATTTTGTTTCAGCTTACGTGCCGCGATCTGTAATTTAGTTCCAAACTTCAGTACACATTACATCAAAGACAATGTTAGAAGGTGATCTCATTCGTTTCTGCCTACACCTATGGTGCATGTTCCACCTACTTTTGAATATTTTTCTGTTTTGTAACCTAAAAATTTCATAGGAAAGTTAAATCTCGGTTAGAACCATAAAAAATAAATTAATTCATATGAAAATACCATTATGTTAAAAGAATTAAGTTGGGATCCCTTTGCGAGTCCCTATATTTGCATACGTAATTTCATATAAATTTATTTTATTAAAATTAAAAGTTTTAGATCACTAGACTATAACAAAATTAAACTATTTATTACTAATTTTCACTGCTCTCAAAAACGGTGAAGGAAAACATCGTGAGGAAACCGGCATGTCCTAGAACCAAAAATTCCAAGACATGTGACATCTACCAACCCGCACTGGGCCCGCGTGGTGGATTACGGCCCAATCCCTTTGACCGAGAGGAGGCCTGTGTCCCAGCAGTGGGAACATTAGGTATAGGCTGATGATGATGATGATGATTACTAATTTTACCAAAATATTTTTACTAATTATAATTAAAAAAAAAAAAAAAAGTACAAATAAATGTGCATAGACTTATAACACATTTATTTTGATCGACAAGATAAGAAAATAAGTATCTCAACTTACTTTGTAATTGATACGTCTCAACAGTGAACAGAGTAGGACCTCCTATATAATTTCTCCTTTATATTCAGCTTAGTAAGTGCCCTAAGATGCCCATCACATCCGATCCTAAGTGATCTCCAAAACCGCTAAAATAAAGCCTATGGGAATAAAGCCATAATCTTCTATCCGACCTTAACTTAGTTGTTATGTTACCTTTAATTTATTTATGTAGGTCTATAGGACTATCGAGTTCATATAACCTATCCGGGTTACATGCATCTAAAGTGAAACAGTGCCCGAATTCACTATGTCATTTCGGGGGTTTAAAGCCGATGGTCAGCCTCTTTCGCTGCTACTTATTGGTTGTGGTGGCTTCGGCGCGGTGAGAAGTATTCGTCGCAGGGGAAGAGGAGTACCGGTAGAGCGTTGACCGCTATCCCTATCCCCTGCGGCCGAAAAGTGGTAGGCCGGACGGCGCCTTGTGTTCCACGCGCGCCGTCAGAGATGTCAGCAACAACTGGTGGGGTCCGCAAGGGCCAATGCCTGCCAGGGGTGAGGGTTGTTCGAAAGAGACACCGTCGCCACGACACGGGTGGGTTTTAGTCGGTAAAAGTCTGACACACCCTCCTGTTCTCTACCCAGAGCGGGAGAAGTCATTTAATGGTTTCTCACCCTCCAAAAAAAAGACTTGTCAAATATAGATCAATTATTCTATTTCGGTGAACTTCGAGCTTCAAAATTAAAAGGTTGTCTTCAAGAAGTCCATATTGATATTAAATAA
Source organism: Polymixis flavicincta (assembly GCA_949987655.1). Classification (NCBI taxonomy): domain Eukaryota; kingdom Metazoa; phylum Arthropoda; class Insecta; order Lepidoptera; family Noctuidae; genus Polymixis; species Polymixis flavicincta. Next base: position 12,297,163 of record OX465186.1, on the reverse strand, counting down.
TGTATTCAACATTATTTAATATCAATATTATTAGTTGGAATAATACAGCATCGTTTTATGGACACCTATTGCTGTCCAGTCTGCATACCTATTCGCCCACTAATTATAAGAAAGTAATTTTATTTGGTATCAAATATTCTATAGAGGTACCTACCGGTACCTAAAACAATGAGATTTCATGAATAGGCAATTGGATCCACTAGAATTACATAAAAGTCGTTGTTACAAAGTAGGTTATTATTATTACAAGTGTTCTACTTTTAAATTCAATCAAACATCCCTCTAGGGCACTCTGATATGCAACAAAAGAATGACGGAATATGAATTCAAGATCCCGGGGAAAGTTGCAGTGGTTCTTCGCAATATAGTTTTATAAAGTAGGCTAAAAGTACCGAAACAATTTTAGAGCTCGAAACAATAGACAAAAATACTTTCTAGATGCAAATACATTCACAAACAACAACCATACTTGACTATGTATAGAAATGATAAGTCTTAAAATTCAGCTAACTGAATTGTATATTTAAATCCGCCACAATTATAAAAAAGAAACGCAGGGATTTTTTTTTTTTTTTTTTAACATTTCGCAGTTTTGGCATCGGCGCACAGCTAAGTCCGTTTTCCGAATTAGAAAAATTGCGCTGTGAACGCTTTACATTGCGAATAAGTTATCAGAATATCTTACGACAGCTGAGAAATGTAATTTTTATCAACAATACGGAATGCTCTTGAACGCGCTAAACAGTGCTCACTCAATGTCAGAACCTATTTACACCACAAATAACGTCTTCTTATTTGATTTGACGATTCTAGGCAGAAGCACTATTTCTAAGAAATCTAAGTGTGAGCATGCTCAGATCGATATTATCGCAACTCGGAACGTAGCCTAAGTCGTTGTGTTTGCATTTCGTTGTGTACTGTGTCATTTTGTGTACATATTACTTATTTTTACGACCCTATTTACCACCCCTGGATCTCAAAACTAGTTTTTGAGCGATTTATTTCTTTACATTTGGTAGCGTTTAAATCGTAAAAATTACTAAGTATATAACGTTATTATCTATACTTACAGGTAGTCTTTCTTCTATACCTCATAACTATACATTGTACATTCATTAACAGGTTTTTAAATTTAAGGGAAGATGGCATTGTTGCTCAAGGAAATTGTTGTAAATGTCATGTTGGCTATTGTGACTTAGAAGTTAGAGAACACTCGTCTAATGAATGGTAAAAATTAATATATTGGGAAAAAAGCAACTACTTTTAACAGAGAAGTTGAGACGCTTTTTAAATCTATATTTCTTAATGATATAGTGACTTGCCCCTACTTCGCACGGTTTTACGAATTGACAAAACTTCAAGATTTATTTATTTTAAGTAAGTTTAATATTAATGTATTAAACATTAACGTTGCGAAATAAATTATCTAAAGAAAGTTGAAAAACAGCGCAAAAACACTTTGTGTAGTTTAGAAAACAACGCAGTCATACACACAAACAGACACTAGACTTTAAATTATAATTTGTGAAGAATTACCTCATGTGTCTAAAAAGAGACATAATGGACCATTTTTAGAAATTCACTTGAAAAACAAATGCTTTGGTAAAGCCAAAAAATGGAATGCCGAAAAATCAGGAAATCTAATTGAGCACAATTTCCGTGACCTTAATTGAACAAAGGATATTGAAACCTGTGACGTGGATACCACCACCGCTTTGAGGAAACCAACTTTGTGGAGCTACCTATGTACCAAACATAATATTTGAATCGACAAAAACTCAAAAGACTTTCCTTCCTTTTTTCCATTTATTTAATTTTGTGCCACATGACTTGTATGTTATATTTATAGGTTTATGCGTATCATTATATTTATACTAGTATACATCAGAAAGCAGTGTTGGTCAAGTGGCGAAACAAACAATATAGCGCATAAATACAAACAAAAAATCATTGATTTTTGTATTATTAGATAATAATAGAACATTATGTATTTATCTAAGAAAGCGGTGGTGGCCCAGTGGTAAAGGCCGCGACTTACGATGTGTAGTGGTCTTGGGTTCGAACATAAGCAGACACCTTACTGCATGTGTAAATTATTTCATCACCACTGCTCTCAAAACGGTGAAAGAAAACATCGTGAGGAAACTGGCACGCCCTAGAACCAAAAATTCGAAGACAAATGTGACATATACTAACCCACACTGGGCTCGCGTGGTAGATTACGGCCCACTCCGTCTCACCGAGAGTAGGCCTGTGTCCCAGTAGTTGGAACTTTATAGGCTGATCATGCTTTATGCTTAAACTTAAATTTAATTCTCTGATCTGTATAAATTGCTAAATTTCCAAGCTCAGCTTTCAAAGCAGTCCTTGCAGCCCAGCAGTGGGAACATTATTAGATTATCTTGAACTATAACAACGCTTCTTCTTCTATATAAATAAAAATGAATGTTGCAAAACTCAAGAACGGCTCGACCAATTCGGCTAATGTTTCTTTCGTAGGCACATCTAAAGTAAAAAAAATACTATGTAAATAAAAATGAATGTTGCTAAGCGCAAAACTCGAAAACGGCTCGACTAATTCGGCTTTATTTTATTTTTTCGTACGTTCCACATGGAAAGTTAAAAAAATTGCGTGGACAGTAGTAAAAACAACACTTTTCTCGTGAGATAACTTTCGACTTCCACGCGAGCGAAGCCACTGGCAAAAGCTAGTTTTAAATCAAATGAATGCAGTTAAGTTTTCACCACGGGGCTGCGTTGAAGCGGGTCTTGCCCAACTAGGGGGGCCAAACGCCTCCTGCCGGAGGCTCTACGCGGGGATCGTGCGGTCCATGGCCCTATACGGGGCGCCGGTGTGGGCGCCTACATTGACGCGCCAACCAGCTCGCAGGTTGAGGGCGTCCCATAGGGTCATGGCCATCCGAATGTTCTGAGGATATTGCACGAGCTCCGGCGAGGCGGCGGGCCTCCTTGCCGGATTACCGCCATGGGATCTGGAGGCAAAGGTCCTCGCGCACATGTGGGAATGGCGCGAGGAGGCCAAACGCCGGGGCGAAACTCCGCTGCCGCGGGAAATCGCGGCACAGCGAACAGAGCTCCGGCGGGATCTCATGGCGACATGGAGAGTGCGATTGTCGCAACCCAGTGCTGGGCACGCCACGACTGCGGCGGTAAGTCCCCTCTTTGAGGAGTGGTTTGAGAGGCGGCATGGCGTCCCCACCTTCCGCCTGACGCAGGTCCTCACCAGATACGGCTGTTTCGGGAGGTTCCTGTTTCGGATAGGGCGGGAGGAAACGCCCGGGTGTTTCCACTGCGAAGATCGCCCTGAGGACACGGTGGAGCACACGGTTGCGGTCTGCCCAGCTTGGGTGAAGCACCGCCGTGTCCTCGTGGAGGCGATCGCCAGCGGCGATCTCTCGCGTCCGGCCCTGGTCCAGGCCATGGTGCGGAGCGAGAGGGCATGAGAGTAGCCGTCACCTCCTTCAGCGAAGTAGTGATGCTCGCGAAGAGAGAGGCGGCGCACGTGAGGGAAGTCTATGCGCCCTCGCGACCCTAGCCGCCGCAGGATACGGAGACGCCCTGGGCGTCGGGAATCCCAGGCCAATTTCCGGCCACCGTAGGCATGAGCTTGCAGACGGCGAGTAATGAGTAGCTCGCTGTCCGGTAAGGACTAAGCCCAAGTCGACGGCGCGTTGTGTTCCACGCGCGCCTCAAAGAGATGTCAGCACAAAAATGATGGGGCCCGCAAGGGCCGATGCCTGCCAGGGGTGCGGGTTTGTTCGAAAGAGATACCACAGCCCCTGGCATACGGGCTACTGAAGGAACACGGGTGGGTTTTAGTCAGTAAAAGTCCCTCCTGCTTCACCCAGAGCGGGAGAAGTTATTTGATGATTTCCCACCCAACAAAAAAAAAACCCTACCGATGAGCTATTTTCGTATTGCTCGTGCCAATTCTAGTGATAACAAGTGCCACGAAATAGAAATAGAACATTCATTACTTAATTCCATCAATCTTTATGCTTTTGTTTTGATATTTTTAACACGAAACTTGAACTGTAGATTTTAATAATGTCTGTATTCCACTATGGCGTATAGGCATTCTACACCCACATTTTGTAAATTTTATTGGATTTCCATGTATAGTCGACCTTGTACTGGTTTTATCATCCTAAGGTTGAATGTCACATGCATGGCTTAAAACAACAAGGTCTATTTGTCTATGTGATAGTAAGACACTTTTACCCTTAATGTAGTTTCAATTTACTAGGAAATGGTCTTAGTGGGTAGAAATATTACAAGGTTGGTTATGCCTAATAGGAAGCGAGCTTGATTTGTGGCCATCTGATTGAATCAGATGGCCACAAATCAACCCCTACTCTGACCGATATAAGAATCTCAGTCCAACTTGCGACCACTAGGCAAACAAAATACAGAGTATGAAAAAAACACATCGAAAACTCATATCCACGCAGTATTAACCAAACTATTACTTTCGCGTGTTAGCAAGAACAAATTGCACTATCAGTCAAGCTAGAATAAAAGATTAGTGTAATAACGAAACATGGTGCCAAATGACGTCTATCTATCAAATTCAACATACTCGTATAATAATATATCAACCTAGACGATAATCATCATCACACGATGATAAATTGGCGTGCAAAAACAGCTTGTAAGCTGGTTTTTTGTAGGCACAAAATCCTTTGATACTCAGTAACGAGTAATTAATGGTATCTGGGAGCTGAATTTACGACAAAAAAATCTGTTAAAGCCCGTTATTAATAGCTTTGTATTAAATAAATTAACAGTTAGATTAAAAAAACCAGTGTTTAAATAATAACAAAATAATAGCAGACAGCTAAAAACATAATAAATGAAGATTGGTGTTATGCTCAGCAAGGGTGGAATTAGTGAGCACTGAATTATATATTTTATTTGAAGCCTTATTTCAGAGTGATAGTTGTAGTACAAAACACGGTTAATATCGATTCCGAAAATATGCGTGCCTTTTGGCAAAGGCTTCTTCCAACCATTTCTAACACTCCCGGTTCGTTGCCTGTCTATTCAATGTCTTTACAGCCGTCATCTCCAAGTCATCTCGCCATCTTTTTAAGGACTTTCTTTACTTACAACCAGCATGAATGAGCTATAGTATTAATCGAATGAGGCCTAGGCTTCATACCGTCCAAGATCAGTGGCCATCTATTGTTGAATGTCCCTGTACAGATTGCATCCGAAGGAAAAAATCTTTCAAGAATTTTTATAGACGGCACGTCTCGGTGGCAACCAATGTTTCACCTTGAGTTGGCCTTGTGTAGTACGGAGCTTTAATAGAATGCGTTTGTTACCTACCACTAATGTGCGGTACTTGCCTACGTCGTATATAGTTAAAGTTTACTTACTAAGAAATTGATGGATGTTTTCGAATCGTTTATAACCTAATTTGAGAGGCAGGGTTTAAAAATATTGTACAGATTTAACAACAACACACAACTATCTACCCACTGATTGTTGCTATATCTATCTGTAATTTTTGATGAATAAATACATATTATGATACAATTTAATTTGATACATTACTATTTTATTATAATTATTTTTTGTTACATCCTTTGCTTTGTAGAAAACTGCAAATATATTCAATGACCCTGGTTACTTATACCTTTTAAGGACTGTACGTTTTCAAATGAACGAAACGATCATCATATTGATTACGCTAAAATTGAGGAGACAGATTTTTCTTTTTTGCATATTCAAATCGAAATGGATATATTTCTACAAATCTATAAATCCAAGCGTCAACTTCAATCAATCCATAAAATCAAAGCTATTCATGATGTTAGAAAACAGAGTTAGCTAACGAAACGTGCAATCGAATAGATAGCTTAAAAAACCATTTCCGTTCCATTTACTACCTGTTTTTTTTTTTCGGAAACTGCACGTCGATGCTTGGCTGCTATCAACAAGCTCGCAGGTTTTGACAATTATGAATAGGTTGCATTTGTCCATCAAGATTGATGCTCTTATGTAACTGGCATACGTAGTGGCCCAGCGGTATTGGTCCCAGCTAACGAGATGTATGTATGTCGTGAGTTCGAACCTAAACAGGCGCTTTACTTTGTGTATATAATTTCATCACTTCTCTCGAAACGGTAAAGCAAAATATCATAAGGAAACCGGCAAATGTATGTGACGTAGTGGGGCCAATATAGGCTTATATTATACTTCAGTTCTGGCAAAAATGATCAGTAGTCCCATTGGGTCGACTGAAGTTTTATATGGGACGGCGGTTTTTTTGTTGCGATTACTATGATGTTCTCATGGAGAAAGCTGTTCATTTTAGTAGGCTGTATTATGCCCTTAAATAAAACCACACTTTTATTGTACCCTAATTAATGAAGCCACCCACGTCTACCTGATTTTGAGCGACCGTGCTGTAGCATGGTTGCTCAAAATCAACTAGAAATGTACCGCGATATACCCATTTGATTGATGATAGCTTAGGTAATCGATCTATTTGAATATTTAGATGAGAGAAACACGGGTATCGGAGCTATGATCATTCGATTACCGACAATCTAATCACAATAATGTCTGTCCTTAGAATATTGATTATTTATATGTTAATATTTTATATTATTTACCTACCAATAAAAAATTATGGAATTTCTTCACCATAGGAAACGACCAATTGGAACAGAAGCTAGGTACTAGGTAGGTTAATGTGAATAACATATTTTGATTTTGAATTCTAAATAAGGTTTGTTAATTCTGAAAGTTTTGATTTCAATAAGGTTAAGATTTTTATAGTGACTTGAATGCGTTTAGAAAAAGCTACACAGACTAAATGATAAGTTTAAGAGGGGAAACCATTATCCAGTACCAGTAGTAGGTACAGTGCTAAATAGGAGGACTACGCAAAATTTTCTACTACCTCATCATGATTTTCCTGCCCTTGTCCCATGTTGCTTGCGTCGGCGCAACACTCTTTCTTCTTCCATTCTCCACTCTCAACCGTCACGATATCATTCACTACCTTCTTCTTTTCGAACAACTTCCTCTGCCTCTCCATCCATCAACATTTATATACATCGCTCTTTTTTCACATGCGTCTCTTTCCTCCTCGTCACGTTCCCATGCCAAGACAAATTATTTCCTTTCAAGTTTTCTGTCACACCAGCCACTTCGAAACTTCCCCTTTTATTTAAATTTCTTCCTTTATCCACATCTTCACTCCACACATCTATCTCAACATTCTCATCTCTGCCTGCAGGCAGTCTTCTTTCATGCATCGTCTTAAATGTTGCTCCAAAACCAGGAATTGTTTAGTTTCGTCAAACACTGTGGTAGAATGATAGGGCAAAAAGTCACACATTTTCATGCTTGTGCACTAAACTGAACAAAATTGGATTATAAAACATTCACTTTATTGTCACAGGGAGGGAGGCAGTATTTCACTGACAACACAAAGCATCCTGTGTAACCGCTAACGAAATAAATTGTTGTAAAACATGTGCAGACTCGTGCTATTAAGTACGATATACTCGTGCAGGTCCAAAAAGTTTTTTGTTACCATGAATTTTTATCTATTTAGTCTACACAAATAGGCTGACAGACTTTGAACTATAAACTAAACTTTGTGTATATCCATAAAAGCTAAGTTTAGGAATTATTTCATAAAACACATTATGTATCTACATAATAAATAAGATTATTTATCCCATGGGCGAAAGCAGGTGACCCTTAAAAAAAAAAGTCCATCTGGAAATTCAGATACAAACAAATGAATGTAGAAAAGGCAAATCTAGAAAATGGGATGTAAAAGTATGTCCAACAAATTAGTTATCGTAGATTTTACGTGTAAATAAGATCGTGGACTCATAAAATATTTGTATTTCTCACGCAAACAACAGCTGTTACACGAACTTGTTATTTTCCTTTTTCATAATAATTATTTACCGAGCGATAATCTTATTGTTGTAAGTTGTAATATTATAATTTGAAGTTGCTTTTCTTATCTGTGTGTGACCGCGTTTTTTTTTGGGTGGGAAATCATCAAATGACTTCTCCCGCTCTGGGTGGAGCAGGAGGGCGTGTCAGACTTTTACTGACTAAAACCCACTCGTGCTCCCTCAGTTGCCAGTGTGCCAGGAGCGACGGTATCTCTTTCGAACAACCCGCACCCCTGGCAGGCATCGGCCCTTGCTGACCCCTTAGTCACCCTGCGACGGGTCAGCACACCCCGCCGCCTACCACTTTTCGGCCGCAGGGGATAGGGAGACCGGCCAACCACACTCCTCTTCCCCTGCGGCCCCACCGCGTCCGCCATCAAACGGTGCCGGCCCCATCCAGGCCACGGCAGTGAAGAGCGCTACTCAAAAGTACCGGCACTCCTCCGCCTCCCATTCGGCATCGCGGCCCACCTCAGTTGCGGTGCACTTTACGGCAACCTACTTTTTTTGGCCGCTACGTCGTCGGCTTTGAGGCAAAAGCCCTGACGAGCGGCCCCACCTTGGGGTTCCTCTTCGCGTCACCGTGGCTGGGAGACCACAACTACTGAGCCCTCCCACAACGACAATGCGGGAACTCACTCGGGGGCTGTGTCACGCGTTGTTCTTCTAAACTACGCAATGGCTTTTGATGGGGTTTTTACCGTCATTTAGAGAATTTATTCCGGATGAATGATTCATTTGTATCAAGAGAACTCTTATGTTTTGTCACGTTGTAAAAACCATGCCAAGCAAAGGCTGGCCGCATGTAACTCAGTTGCGACCTTCAAATTAAAATGCTTTCTCTGCACTAAATCCGGAAACCGGAAAAAGATTTGCGGGATATTTCCGCCTCCACAAAGGTGAAATAGGGTGGAGATTAAATTCCTTGGCACTGTGGCGGACTAGAGTGCCGTTCACGTCATTGTTTATCCATTAAATCTTTCTAAAATCTGGTCTGTGAACAATAGTAACAAAGCTTCAGAAGGGAGCTGTTGTTTCTGACTTTTGATTTTCCTTTTTGAGTCGTTTTATACAGTATGTTCTCGAAATAATACAGACCAACTGAAACGTTTTCAAAGTATTTCACAGAACAGGTGTTATGCTTACAAAACATTGAATTTAAATTAAAGATTTCAATTCTCCGCAGCACATTTTAAGCGTAAACACTCTTTACAAAAAAAAAAAAAACACAAAAAAAAACTAGCGGGTTTCAAAAAACACTACAAAGTGATAAAAAACTTTCATTTCGGAAGTTGGTGTCTTTGAATCTGTATTTTTGTTCTTCCAAAATCAAATCAAATCAAAACGTTTATTTCGGACAATAATAATCCATATTTTGTTATCAGGTACAGTAGGTATTTTACACTATGTGACACATAATATTTGAAATAAGAATAAACTAAATTAAATCAAAACTAAATTAAATTACAACTAAATTAAAATTAAACCAAAATAAACTTTTCCGCCGACTTCCAAAATTCAAGTGTTAAACTTGTGGGTGCATCTACAACGGCACATACGAACTACACATCAAAGACCTGACATCACATAAATCCTACATCGCGCAATCAGAGTTTATCGTGCGACTAGTATATACAAAATCCCGACCCGACATCATTCGTTGGGCAGTGGCCCACCAGATACAACACCCGTCTGGTCGGAAGATCTTCCCTTTTTCATAGAGTATGAGTGAATATTACACCCTGTTCCTCATAAACTTATCATCACAACTCCACTGTTTTCCCAAAATATTAAGCAGCAGGTGTAATAAAACACCGTCGTTTCGATGCTGTTCACCTAAAATTACAAATTCTCTGTACCTGTAATATAATTAATAGCCAAAATTATAAAATCGTTACCATATTTCACTGTCATTTCGTTATAATTATACATAAATCTTCGGTTTAACCAAAAGGAGATGCATCTTCTTAATTAGGTTTTCTTAATTAACTTTTGTTATCTATTTTATTAATCTGTCAAACACAAATATTTTGCTTATTTAACTTATTAGATCTATGAAGAAGTTAGGTATTTATTGGTCACGAGAATACAAGGTGGTGGACACGCCAATTGAAACCATGAATTTAGCAACCAATTCTAGACCACTACGGACCGCTAGCGTAGACATCTTTCGACGATTATAAAAAATTAAATCTGCTATTTCATAGAAAAAAGCAATACCTACGATGTATTTTTTTTTAAATAACTGACTAAAAATATTAACGTAGCGTCGTCCAGAATCCATGGTTCCTTGTTAAAACTATTGGTATCTTGGTTTTCGTACTTCGTCTTCTGAAAACTGAAAATCAGCGCGGTGCTGTGGGTCCCCATCATGCCGAGTGGAAACTTTCTTGCTACCGATTATTTCGGTTGTGTTATTTAATTTTTTTAAATCTGCTGTTTCATAGAGAAAAACAATACCTACACGGTCAATTCAAAAACATTTTTTTTTTAAATAACTGACGATAAATTTTAAAGCAGCGTGGTGCAGAATCCATATGGTAACGGGTTTGGCGTCGATGTCCAAACTATTGGTATCTTGGTTTTTGTACCTCGTCTTCTGAAAACTGAAAATCAGCGCTGTGCCGTAGATGCCCCACAGTGCAGCATCGTGCCGAGTGGAAACTTTCTTTCTGCTGACTATTTCTATTATGTGATTCTGTGTCTGTTTTTTATTTATTCCATCATACTCATCTTTTTATGTGCACGCATTTCTTTGTTTTTCCTTTTTATTTAACTGCCTACATTTGAGGGACGAATTTAATGTTCTTCCATTTATTTTGCGAATAAAAGCCATGTACAGGCCTAGATAAAACCACTTTGTCTACCATAGACAAAACAGTTTTGTTTTCGAGACTGTTTTGTCTAGGTTTACAGACGGCCTAAGTTTCATCAAGAGAAAAGCAAGAAAAAAATGTTTTGCTCTTCGAAACAAAATAACCTTCGTATACCTGGATGTATTAACTCCAGCTTACTCGTACACCAAGTTAGTTTGAAACTCCACGCTGTTAAGAACACTTTCATACAAATAAGCATAAGTAGGTCTCAGAATATTAGATATTATCTTGAAGGCTATAACTTCTGTGCGCAGGTACTTAAGAACTTACTTTGCTGCCAAGTACTTTGTAGATAGGTTTAAAATTACACAAGAAACCAAGCTAGATTTTCTCATGAAGCAATGCGTTGGGATTTGCTGATAAAAGGAAAATAAACGTTTTTAAACAAGTCTTACCAAGGAGTATCGTATCACACAATAACTTGGTTGAGGAGGTCAGATAGGCAGTCGTTCCATGTAAAATATTGCTATTCAGCTGAATCCAGTTTGATTGGAAGCTAACCCAAACATAGTTGGGAAAAGGCTAGTAAGGAATGCAATCTCGTTCAAGTTTAGTTTAGCGAGATTGCACTCGAGCATAAAAACGTTTTATTCGAAGCGCGGACTGACACGGAGTTGCGATCTGTCGGTTTCGTTCGGTGTGCGTGAGGTGGCGGCCTGAGGTAGCGGTCGCGGTAAAACAGAGAGTTTTTTTCATTGAGGGAGTTTTTCTACTTAGAAGTTTATTTAAAAATTATAGACAGAAACGTCAAACAATGTTTGATGCATAAAAGTCTATTGAAAAAATTCATGAAAATAAATGTTTATCTCATAATACTTATAATTTTTATTAATTCATTCATTTTCATAATTTATTCAAACATTATGATTATTTGCAAAAAAAAAAAACACAAAACTGCCAATCTCGCGAGATCTCGGAATTGACGAAGTCTCGCAGTATGGTTATTCATATTCTCGCGGGATCTCGCTTGAGCCCCAATCTCGCGAGATTTGCATTCCCTACTACGCAGGTGACGTTGAGTAATAGAAATGTATTTGAACTTTTGTTTTCACTAATTGGTCATAAAACGAAATTTCTAGGAATTCAAAATGGTAGAGGTTTTACGCACGCTTTATGTTCCATCAAACTGCGCAGTTGAGCCTTTGATAAAGTTTTGATTTTATTCACAATGAGCTGACTCATCCACCTTTGGGCACGCCACGATTGCGGCGGTAAGTCCCGTCTTTGAGGAGTAGCTTGAGAGGCGGCACGGCATCCTCACCTTCTGCCTGATGCAGGTCCTCACCGAACACAGTTGTTTCGGGAGATTCCTGTTTCGAGTAAGCCGGGAGGAAACGCCCGGGTGTTTCCATTGCGTAGATCGCCCTGAGGACACGGTGGAGCAAACGGTGGAGGCCTGCCTGGCTTGGGCGGAGCACCACCGTGTGCTAGTGGAAGCGATCGGCGGCGGCGATCTCTGGCGTGCGTCCCTAGTCCAGGCCATAGTACGGAGCGAGAGTGCATGAGTTGCCATCGCTTCCTTCTGTGAAGCAGTGATGCTCGCGAAGAGGGAGGCGGCGCACGTGAAGGAGAGGCAGTCTATGCACCTTCATGGCTCTAGCCTCCGCAGGAGACGCCCTGGGCGTCGGGAATCCCAGGCTGATTCCCGGCCACCATAGGCGTGGGCTTGCGGACGGCGAGTAATGGGTAGCTCGCTGTCCGGTAAGGACCAATCCCAGGTCGACGGCGCGTTGTGTTCCACGCGCGCCTCAAAGAGATGTCAGCACCAACTGAAGGGGGCCCGCAAGGTCGCGATGTCTGCCAGGGGTGCGGGTTGTTCGAAAGAGATACCGCCGCCCCTAGCACACGGGATACTGAGGTAACACAGGTGGGTTTTAGTCAGTAAAAGTCTGACACGCCCTCCTGCTCCACCCAGAGCGCAAGAAGTTATTTGGTGATTTCCCAACCTCAAAAAAAAGCCAGCACATCAAGAAATCCCAAACGGTCAAATTTTTCCCAATTGAACATTAACCTTATTGTTTTGAAAAACTATAAAAAAATAGACAGAAAAAAATAACGTAAAAATTCCAAAAAATTAAAAAGTTGAAAATTAAAGTAAATTTTGGTAATTAGAAGTTTTCGCGAAAAACTAAATTTGCCCATATCTTTTTTATTTCGACTCGCACTTGACTTTTTTTTTTTTGGATGGGATTCGCGACTTCGAGATACATATCGTGACGTCTGTGACATTTCGTCAGTTACATTTAAGTCCCATGTAATAGGGGGAACTTATTACCAATATCTCACCATAAAGTCAGTGATTATAATCTAAATACTCCCAAAAATCCATCAAGGTTACAACAAAATTTCACGTGTTAAATCTTTATCACACAAACCAGCTCAACTCATAAATCTCCAATAAATCCCTAACGATATATGAGCATGAACATAACTAAGTGGAACGTTGATAATAATTTACTTAAGCCGCGGTTTCCTTACAGACTCTCTTGTTTATGTTTTCCTGCATGTGACAGAAAACTAAGGGTCAGCGCAGACCGACAGAGTGGGTTAAGTAATTCTGTAACAAATGAAAATCGATTTTCTATAATAGTCAAGAAAATCTAATTTCAGTTGTCACTGTATAGTCATACGGCTGTTTGTGTTGTAATCTAAGTGATGATTCTCATTGGACCGGGCCGTGCCGTGTCCGTGGCCCTGATGGGGCACGGATTTGAAACATTACATACATTTTGTATGAAGCAGTTTATATTACACAATGCATGATGCGTGTCCCGTCCAGACCCGGATGACGCTCATCTACACCACGGTTGTTGCACGGACCCGCCCCGTCCCCTCCACGTATAGCCCGGTGTAATATAAACGTGCAGCACGGACGGGCTCCGCTCCGACCCCGGCCCCGACACGCCCTGGCCCGGACACGGCACGGTGTAATTAGAGTCTTCCCTTAGCCGACTTTAGGCCGGTTTCTCGAACGAAAATAATCGCAAAATTATTGTTGCAAATTGTCAAGTGCTTTGATTGGTTGAGAGATTTATGAATATTCAATCGGAGCAACTTGACAATGTACCCCACAGGGGGTGCTCTTAGCGAGCAGTCGTTCTAGTATTAAGTTTTTTTTTAAAGCCCTGGCTGGTAATCTTCATTTGTTAAGATTATCACAGGCAAGCCCAGTTAAGCAGACGACAACCACATAGGTTGAACGAGATGTCATTCCCAAAAGAAAGGCTTTTGGAGCTCATATAAATCAGTACGCAAACTGACGTCAACGTTATACGATTTTTAGCCTTAAACTGCTCTTCCCAGCCACTACATCGGTCTGCGCTGACCCTTACTTCTTCTGTGTTACCTACTGATGAGCAACGCTCTTAGCTAACAATTTTCTGTAGGTACTGAAAATACTAATGTATTTACCTGTACTAAACTGTGTGAACTATTATGATGAAAGATAACAACGTTATTTGATTTGATCACCGCTGTCTGGGTAAATAACATCAAATGTCATAAAGCGGAAACCGTGATATTTGATTTGTCTATGCCCAAAAACGAAACGTTTCGATAAAAAAAAGCTAATCCCGTAATACCTCACAAAAATCTTGAAAAGAGAATGAAGAAAGTTTAATTGTATATAAGGATTTTTCTTATCATACAATAGATGTAAAATAAACTCAAATTTGTTGCTTCTGAAATTGAAGAAATGTATTTGAATGTAAGTTTTACTAAATAAACTAATTAATATTACATACTAGGCATTCATATTAAACGTACCTGAAATTGAAGAAACGACATTTAAAGTTCTATATTACATCTATGTCGATTCTTACAATGAAAATTGTGAACAAAATAATTAATAACTATAAAATCAAGTAATTCGTTTGACGATGTCACCTTGACGTCCTTTCCATCCACCTTTGAGGTAGCATCTTTAAAGTTTTTACCAAAAAGTATTAACAAGAACGCGGAACGCGAATAAAGAAAATATAATATATTTTCTTTACATCTCCCCCCTTAAGAAGAAAATTTTTCAGCAAAATTGTCGTTTAAAACTACTATTCCTCTTCTATTACTTCTTGTTTATTTCCAAATGCCAGGACTGGAATAAGTTTAGCTATATGAAAAAGATTTGATTCATTTTTCCTGTGCCTTGTTCCTATTCTGTATATAGAGTTTGAAATTTTTTCTAGGATCTCATATGGGCCAACGTTCAGTTCATCTAATTTTTTCCTGTTTAATTTATTTCCATTTTCAACGTAAACCATGTCCCCTATATTAAAATCATAGTGTTTCCGATTTTTGTCAAAAAGTATTTTGTTGTAATTATGTGATTTCATTGTATTTTCAAATGCTGTATTTTTATCTCTAATCCAGTCACTGTTCGACTTTTCTTCTTTTAATTCCTTCGGTAAAATTTTGAAATCTGTGCCATATAGAAGATAACTTGGTGTAAAGCCAGTGACCGAATGATTCGTGTTATTATATTTACTGACGCATTCTTGAGCAATTGTTGCCCAGGCTCTTTTTTTTTCCGCTTCATTTATTTTGCATCTGATTTTGTTAACTAATGTTTGATTCAACCTCTCATTTAGGCCATTAGAGAATGGTGCATTTACTGCGGTAAAGACCATCGATATCTGCTTGCCCTTTAAAAATTCTTTAAATTCTTTCGAATTGATTCCCGGGTACTGATCGGTGAGAAGCATACCAATATCCTCCGTGTCTGCTATATTCTTGACGAGTTTTAGGAAATCGTTGGCACATTGTGTCTTAGAGGTGAGAATAAATGCGTACCTAGTAAAGTGATCTACTAACAGATGTAGATATTTTTTTGTCGATCTTGAGCCTCCAAAACCTCCAATGGTGTCTATGGAGATTATTTCGAAAGGCTTTGTAGCTGGGCCTAGGTGAGACATTAAGCCAAACCGATCGTGTCCTCTTGATTTATTTTTAATACAAATTTCACAGTTTCTACAAGTTTTTTGAATATTGCTGGTCAAATTTTTGGCAGTGTAAAGTGGACTTATCATGATTTGCATTTGTCTGATTCCAATGTGGCATAGGTATTCATGTATATATTTTAGAAGTTTGATGCTAAACTCTTCTGACAGCATTATTTTCTCTTTCCCTCTGTATTTTTTTAAATATATATTGTGTTTTTCGATCAACTTGGTTTTGTTATTTTGTATTTCTTCATTATTTTTTTGATCGACTATAATATCCTCTAGTTTTATTAAGTTAACAACTTTTAATTGCTCATCTCTATTTTCACCTGATTCTAACACTGGATTTCTGCTTAGACAGTCTGCTTCTAAATTACTTTTGCCTGGAGCATATTTTATTTTAAAGTCATACTGTGATAAATAATATGTTAAATCACCTAACTCTTCGTCGGTTCTCGATTTTAGATTCATGTTTTCGAGTGGTTTGTGGTCCGAATAAACTGTAAATGACTTACCTATTAACCAGTATTGCCAATATCTCACTGCTTCTTTTATAGCTAAACATTCCAAATATATTGCTTTCTTTTTCTTTTGAGCTTCATTAAGTTTTTTTGAAAAATAAGCAACTGGTTTCTCTTTTCCATCAGGCTGTGTCTGTTTCAAAATTGCTCCAACTCCTTCTAATGATGCATCTGTATAAATATTAATTGGCAAATCTTGATCAAAAATTTCCAAGACTGGTTGAGAGCATAGCAGGCTTTTTATCATTTCAAATGTTTTTTGGCATTCATCTGACCAAAAGAATTTTTGATTTTTCCTGAGTAAATTATGTAACGGATCTAATATTATGGCACTTCTTGGTATATACTCATGGTAAAAATTAATTTTTCCGAGAAATTGTCTTATATTCTTTTGTGTTTTTGGAACAGGAAAATTCATTATAGAAATCAAATTATCCTTTATGGGTCTTACCGAATTATTTTGTATTATATGACCCAGATATTTAACTTTGTCTGTGGCAAAAGTACATTTTGTAAACTTTAACCTGAATCCTTCTATTTTTATGGCTTCCAGCAACTGTGTTAGATGTTTGATGTGTTCCGAATACGTTTTAGAGAATATTAAAATGTCATCTATAAAATTTACAGCAAAATCAGTAAGTTTATATTTTCTTAATATATTACTTAGTATCCTCTGAAAAATTGCTGGCGAAGTCTTTAATCCGAATGGTAAGCAGGTCCATTGGTATTGTCCTTCTTGTGTTACGAAACCCGTCTTTTTCCTGTCTTCAATTCGTAAAGGGATCGACCAAAATGCAGAATTTATATCTAGACTTGAAAAAAAATTACAATTTCTCGCCTTTAACATTAAGTCGTCAATCAACGGAAATGGTTGGGCTTGTGGTACTACTATTTTATTTAAGTCTCTGAAGTCTACACATAATCTGGATTTTCTGTTATCCTCTTTTTTAAACGCTAACGTAACAGGTGCAGCAAATGGACTATAAGATTCTTCTATTAATTTGTAATCAAGTAGTTTTGCTATTTGTTTTTCTATCTCTTTTTTATCTTCAACAGTGCATCTGTAAGGTCTCTTACTACAATATTTGTCCACTAATAAGTCTATTCTCGCTTCATATCCATTAACAGTGCCCACGTCATATTTATGTTTTGCAAAAACAGAATCATATTTGCAAATCAGTTTATCTATTTCAGACTTTTGAAACTGATTCAAATGATTTATTTTTATTTCAAAATCTTCTTCTTTTACATGTTCATTAAAATTTATTTTGTATTCTTGCATAGTGTCATCAATTTTTTTATCCGTAGAAATTTCTTCCATATTATTTTCATTATTTAAACGCTGTTTACAAGTTACTTTTAAATTTTCATCTTGAATTAGTTGGAACTTTTTAATCAGGTCTAATCCTATTAGAAAATCGTACTTGAAATTATCGTCATCAATAATGTATACATCAACACTTTTTTCAAGATCAAAGATTTTAACATGCAAAGTTGTCAAACCGCTTGTTTTTTTAACACCACTAATTGTAACTAAATCTGCTTCATTCATATTGTTTCCTTTTCCTTTTATGTTTAATAATTTTGAATTTATCAAAGAAACATTTGAGCCTGAATCGTAAACTCCAGTAATTTCTAATTTTCCATTCAGTTGTAGTTTGACATTAATTAATGGTGTCATAATTAGTTTTTTTGATCGGTTTCATTTAACTCCGCTTCTATCACTGAATTGTTTACATGTCTGATGAAAATTTTCTTTGATTTATCATTTTCTTTTGTTCTAAACCAACATATAGCCTCCGAGTGATACCGAGTACCTTTATTTAGCTTTTCACAAATGTTACATGGATTTTGATCTTTATTTCTATCTTTAGTTTTTTGATAGACTTTTTTATTCTTATCCACAAAGCTTTTTTTACTCACCGTCTGTTCGTACTTGCTTACTTCATTAAATAAATCCACAGTGTCTTTTAATGTTACTCTATCAATTTGATTAAGAATAAATTCCGGTAAACCAGCTGCAATAAGATCAATCAAGGTACCTGTGTCAATTGATTCTCTCATATCTAATAATAGTTTTTCTTTTCTCATAGCATAATCCAACAATGAACCATCCTTGTATTTAAATAGTAATGCATAAGTAACTGGAGTCCATCCCTTGTTTACAAACGTCTCACAGAATTTATTTTTCCATATTGACCACTCTGAGTGCATTGTTAATTTTATGATCATTGAGCCGTACCAATCCATACAAGTTTTATCCATGAATAATCTGAGTATTTCTATTTTATTTTCATCAGTTGTCACATCAAAACGTATACATTCTTTTTCGAAAATATCCATCCATTGGTTTGCATTTGAAGTTTTGCTTGTAAATTTTTCAATCACAAACTGTTCTGCAATGTGTTTTAAGCTCTGACGTTTACTTTCCTGTGAATTTTCTATTAATTTTTCTAATAATCTCTCCAATGTACCAGGTTCAGTTTGATGTGCATCAGCAAATTGATCTTGGTTTATCTCTTCTAGAAATTGATCCCCAAATTGTAAATTATCATCTTCGTCCATGTAAATAGTTCTAAGTTCTTCTGTCATTGTTATCCAAATTCTTCTTACCTGGTACCTTTTTTTTAAACTATTTTTTACTTTACGATAAGCATCTGTTTTTATTATTTGCCCATGAAAAGAGACTGGTTGTAGCTCTTCTGGTATTGCGTATACTTTATTATCAGATGTGCCTATTGCACTAATGGATAAAACGTTAGATTTTCCATCACTTCCAGGCAATAGTGTGAATTCAAAGCGAAGTTTTGCCATTTCGAAGTTATTTTTAACGAAAAATGTCGTTTTATAAGGATTTTTCTTATCATACAATAGATGTAAAATAAACTCAAATTTGTTGCTTCTGAAATTGAAGAAATGTATTTGAATGTAAGTTTTACTAAATAAACTAATTAATATTACATACTAGGCATTCATATTAAACGTACCTGAAATTGAAGAAACGACATTTAAAGTTCTATATTACATCTATGTCGATTCTTACAATGAAAATTGTGAACAAAATAATTAATAACTATAAAATCAAGTAATTCGTTTGACGATGTCACCTTGACGTCCTTTCCATCCACCTTTGAGGTAGCATCTTTAAAGTTTTTACCAAAAAGTATTAACAAGAACGCGGAACGCGAATAAAGAAAATATAATATATTTTCTTTACATGTATATGCCAAATAATAAAATCACAAATCGTGGTTCATAGAGAAACATGTTTAGAATATATATATATAATACTAGCTTTTGCCAGCGGCTCCGCCCGCGTGGATGTCGGTTATCGCGTAAAAAAGTAGCCTATGTCCTTTTCCAGGCTATAATTTCTGCCAAATTAGACAGACAGAGTTATTTTCGCATTTATAATATTATTGTAGGGATAGAATTATAATAGCCTAAACGATGCACTACAAAGTGCATGATAGGTACCTAATGATAACCACCCGATTCAGTATTGCTATTCTGTAACCATCTCACTGCGTGAAGTGGGCGTGAGGTGAGCTGTTCGTCTCATTCCACATGATGCTTGGTCAATCCCTAGCATCAGTGGGATGACACTGACAACTCACTCCACGCTCACTTCACGCGGTGAGATGCTTACAGAATCGACATGCGGAACGCACAAAGACTTAGTACAACGAAGTGATCCTAAAATAGTTTTAAGTTTTATTCACTTAGGTTAAGGTATTTATCTATGGGTCTTTGTAACCTGAAAATAAATGGTTTATTACTAAAACTGTTGATGTAATTGGTCAATAGATCACAATTATGAACTACATAATTAAACTACATGATTTTTAGTTTATTTTCCTTCTCCAACAACTATAGCCCCGAGCGAGGTTATATTGTTATTGGGAAGGAATGGGGCAAGATAAACAGCATGCAAAAGTGCAAATACCCTGAACAACTTCAGTAAGGCAACACGACACTCAATTTCCGTGCATATTTTATATTTTACCTACTGTTTGTTATATACTTTACTGTGTGCTGGATGAAAGTACAGACGTTTGTAGAGGAAATATAGCGTCAATATGTGATGAACCGGAAATCGATTAAGGGAAAAAAAATAGGCTTTTTAATTTGATAACCCTAACTGAGGGGAACACGGGTGGGTTTAAGTCAGTAAAAGTCTGACACGCCCTCCTGCTCCAACCAGAGCGGGAGAAGTTATTTGATGATTTCCCACCCAAACAAAAAAAAAAGCAGGTGGCCCAGTGGTAACGGCCTCGCGTTACGAGTTGTGTGCCTGCATGTCCTAGAACCAAAAATTCGAAGGCATGTGACATCTACCAATACGCACCGTGCCCACTCCCTGTCATAGGGACAAGGCTTGTATCCCAGCAGTGAGAACATTTTATTCTGATATGTATGTAGACATCTAGAAAAATCTAGTTTGACAGGGAATGTAATTTGGAATCAACATAAAGCGTTCGTATCTTCACAGGAACTGAATTTAAAATGATAAAAGTGGTTGCAGGTACCGATTCCCAGTGCAAAAATTGGTTCACATTAATCCTTTTTTGTCCGTTCCAATACCTTTATCGGGCAATGTACGAGCAATCAAAAATTCTCGATCAGAATTAATTGAAAATCATGGATTTTATTTTTAAACATGAACTGAAAACTTTCGTGGCTAACGTAATAATGCGGGCAGATAAAATTATATCTTTTTATGTTCTCCGTATGTGGGTACAGAGTTAAATTTATACCTAATCATGCCTGCTAAAATTATAAATGAGAAATTAAAACCCTAAGCCGCTGAACCGATCGTTAGATATAAAATTTGGCCTGGGAAATGGAGAAGAACATAGGCGACATTTTTACGCGATAACCGACAGCTAGCAATAATATAAATGCGATGGTGACTCGGTAGATCATAACGTGTGTTAGGACATAGAATATTTTGTTTCCCGGCAAAATGCTCCCGTGTCATAATTTTCGATTCCAATGCGGGAAAAGACACAGGCAAAAATTGGTGTTATGATTTTCAACGATTCCACAAATAAACAAAATAATGGAATTTTCTAATTCAAAATACCTTTGAGTTAGATTGTGCCAATTTTATATAAGTTCTAGCTTGCGAGGTATTTTAGGCAGTTGACAAGACTGTTCATGACAGACTCGGACTGAAACGCAACACGAAAATTGAACTAATTTAGATTATGTTAATTCGGGATTTACTTGAAAAGCCATTTAACTGCGTTTTTGTTTTCTATCTATATATTTTGAACAAACTTCAAAAGAAGTTCAAAAGAGGTTCTCAAGGAGGAAAAATAACATTATTCTTCCGAAAATAAAGTTTTTTTTTTTGTTCATTTCTGGTAAATAAATGAAAATATAAAACAAAAGACACCCACATCCGAAGTAATAGTTATGTTTTATTTTCAGCCGTTTCATAGAAAATTGCAAAACCTACGTGGTAAAAAAAATATCCTGTAAATAACTGATGAGTTTTGAAGAAAATAAACCAGGATTGAAGTGTAACTTATAGATAAATTTATTTGCCTGAAAAAAACAGTAGGTACATCTAGTTACAATGCATGGTTTATAAATGTATAACTCGATCTTGACAGCTGATGTTGACGTCAACTAGAGCGCCACTAATGACGTTTTAAGAAATTAACATAACACTCTGGTTGGTAGCGTATATTTTCCTACTGTAGGCTAAAAGTCTCTTCTCTTACAAAGAAAGCACTAGCATTAATCACCTAGCTTGCTCAAGGCGGGTTGGTCAGCTTCGTTCACATGCAGGTCAAAAATTATCTCACGGGAACAATACAAGGTCAAAAAATACCCTTGTTAATCCAGGTTATACAATATCTGTAGTCTCATTTTCATCCAAATCCAGTTCGCTGTTTTTGCGAGAATGAGTAACAAACATCCAATCATCCTAACTTCATTTGTACCTAAAACCTCGAGCATTAGATACCTTTATCCGCTGGGCCATCACGACCCAGATATCACGATAATTTAATTACCTAGGTGTATTTATTGTGTCGACTATTTGCTTTGGTATCAAAGTGAACGTCCAAATTTAGTTTTATATAAAAAGGTTTAAACACGTGGCAAGTTATTTGCTGTATCCGAAGTGGATTATCCTTTGTTTGTTTGCGTCTGACGTTATTGTTTCTTTATAAACACAAAAAATACACTAGAGCTTTACAGTTATGTGGATCGAGTACAAATACACTGAAATGTATTTAAATTTAAACAGCAATAAAATCATGCTAACAAAAAAATAAAAATCTACCTAGACTTCGAGAATAACGACTGTGACAGATGGACAAAAATGATTATAGAAAAGATCCGTTTTTTTTTCAAAATCAAAATATTTTATTTCACATCAATCGACGTGGGTACTTGTAACGTCTGAAGCTAAGTGCACGGTACCAATTGGTCGTTTCCTATGGAGAAGAGCCGTCAAAAAACTCCACGGTTACTCTTTGACTTTTACGACGTTAGTATAGTAGGGCAGTTTTAACGTCATAATTAATACCCTAATTATGTTGATTTTAATAAAATACTTTTGTTACTCTCGATACTTATCAGCCAATTTTTTTACACAACCTTTTACGTGGTTTTTCGTCTCAACAATTTTATTTTCCAAACAATATCTACTCCTTTTTCCTCAATCTAGGGATTATGAACCTAAGTGGGCATTTTTATTGCCCACCACTTAGGCTTAGGAGTGATATATAAAAGTATTGTGACTTACATGTGATGTAGGTAACACGACAACGTATTGCTTTTAGGTTTTCATCGTATATAAAATTTGGAACAATTGTGTGAACAGTTTTTAGTGACCATTCAGCGGACTATAAAAGAAACACCTGAGCAGATTTACAATTTTCTACTTAGCAAATCGAAGGCAAAAGTAACACTTCTATTTTTTAGGCCTAAAATTCAGCAAAGTGAAAACTGATGAGGTTACGAACTCTATTTATGGTTTTTCAAGTTAGTCACGGCAACTTGTACCCAGATGGGAGACTATAGTAATGTGTACAGAATTCAGGAACATTCTAGTGTTAATTGAATACCGTCATTATTACTACATAAAGCTCGAGCTATAAAATTGATTTAACATTTTATTTGGAGCCCATAGTTATGAGTGATTAACGTTTATAAAAGAATATAGATATTCCGTGATTATGTTTACTAGTTTAATTTCAAACAACAAAAAGACAGTTAAGTTATTAATTGTGTTTTTCTTGAAACAAGAAGTCTGAGAATTTTCGTGATAAGTTTATTTCTATACAACTGTATTTATATAGAAGAAATTATACTAGTATTCGATGAACACAGGTAACCGTATACACTTAAAAAAGAATGTTGCTTTAGGCAAATTGAGTTTACACCGTGCTTGCAGGTTCAATTTAGAAGAATATCTGTTTAAAATATATTATTGAAATGGACAAGTATAAAAAACCGAAAACATTTTTTTTAAGATAAAATTTCGGACTCTAGGGTGAGTATTTTTTTAAAATTTGAATGTGGATAAATAGAGTAAGACACAAATAAATGATAAATCAATCAACTTGGCCTATCGCAATACACTACTGGACATAGGCCTCTGCCAGGCTGCACCATAATACCTTGAAAAGAAATGGGTAATATCCTTCAGATGGTACGAGGACCAAAACACGGTAACTTAATAGTGGACTGTATTATAAGATTGAAAGGGATAACACAAACGGTCAACTATATTTGAACCGGCGAGAAAAGGAAATCTATAGTTATCTATAGCTTCCCCGCGGTCGCCCAGCGTGGTGTGATATTCTCGACAACCCTGTTCTCCGATTTCCGCATTCAGTATAAAGTCGTCATTCCATCTAGATGACATACTACCCTCGCCGATACGCGATAGAATAGAAATGACAGGTAGGATAGAATTTGTGAAAGAATAATACTATATCAGTAAATAAAATGAATATGAGTACAATGTTATGTTTTCTGAATGTCATGAAATAATTAAGAGCTTTATTTAAGTCCAGAATTTATAACAATCATGTTAAGAAAGTTTGAAAAAGTTCTGAAGAGTTAATCACCTTGTTACACGTTCCAACATCATTATCCTTTAATTAAAATCGACTTCGTTCATTAATCAAAATACGCCTTTAGGAAATACACTCGAAACTTGAATCAATTACCTTTTCAACGTCAACGTGGTAGAACGTCGAAAATAATCAATTTGTGAAGTGTCATGATCAAGAATTCTTCGAATTTAGTTTTTACTCTATCTATATCTATATATATTGGTATTCAATAAATAGTTAAACGCATCACTTGAGAACAACTAAACCGATTTGGCTATTTTATCTTTTAAAATGTCTAAATAAGGTTTTAAGGGCAGGAAAAACTAAGTTTCCTGGATAATAAAAAAAATGGGAAAAAATAGAAGAGCCTTTTTTCTCTACTATTTTTGAACGAAATTTTGTTTGGACCAGACAACAACAACGTCTGTCGGGTCAGTTAGAAATATTACACTGTCCCATTGCCCTTGCGGGCCCCATCATTTTTGTGCTGACATCTCTTTGAGGCGTGGAACACAACGCGCCGTCGACCTGGGCTTGGTCTTTACCGGACAACGAGCTACATTACTCGCCGTCCGCAAGCCCACGCCTACGGTGGCCGGAAATCAGCCTGGGATTCCCGACGCCCAGGGCGTCTCCTGCGGTGGTTAGGGCGTCTCCTTCACGTGCGCCGACTCCCTCTTCGCGAGCATTTCTGCTTCACTGAAGGAGGTGACGGCTACCGATGCACTCTCGCTCCGTACCATGGCCTGGACCAGGGCCGGACGCGAGAGATCATCGCCACCGATCACCTCCACGAGGGCACGGCGGTGTTCCGCCCAAGCCGGGCAGACCTCCACCGCGTGCTCCACCGTGTCCTCAGGACGATCTTCGCAATGGAAACACCCGGGCGTTTCCTCCCGCCTTATCGGAAACAGGAACCTCCCGAAACAACCATGTCCGGTGAGGACCTGCATCAGGCGGAAGGTGAAGACGCCATGCCGCCTCTCAAGCCACTCCTCAAAGAGGGGACTTACCGACGCAATCGTGGCGTGTCCAGCACTAGGTTGTGACAATCGCACTCTCCATATCGCCATGAGATCCCGCCGGAGCTCTGTCCGCTGTGCCGCGATTTCCCGCGACAGCGGAGTTATGCCCCGGCGTTTGGCCTCCTCGCGCCACTCCCAGATGTGCGCGAGGACCTTTGCCTCCAGACCCCATGGCGGTAATCTGGCAAGGAGGCCCGCCGCCTCACCGGAGATCGTGCGGTATCCTCAGATCATGCGGATGGCCATGATCCTATAGGACGCCTTTAACCGGCGAGCTGGTTGGCGCCTCGATGTAGGCGCCCACATCGGTGCCCCGTACAGGGCTATGGACCGCATCCCCGCGTAGAGCCCCCGGCGGGAGGCTTTTGGTCCCCCTATATTGGGCAGGAGCCGCTTCAAGGCAGCCCCGGCCCACTAATCTGGGAGCCAAACGGCGGAAATGCTCCGCGAAGTTCCACCGGCTGTCGAGGATGAGTCTTAGGTACTTCATCGTCGACTCGACGCCGATGTGAACCCCTCCCACCGAAGCAAAAACGGTTGAACGGGTTCGAATCGGGGATAAAGGTAGTTTATCACCTGGATTAACACACGGGATACTATAAATCCCGGGAAGAAGTTCTTGTGGGATCATTTCTGACATTCACGCGACGTACCCCCGGGCACAGCCTAGTAATAAATAAATCTGTAGGAGAGAGTTAAGAGCCAATTTTACCAGTTCTACATTACATTTCTCTATCGAAGATTGTAACTGACTGTTTTCGATACTGAGCACTTAAGCTGTCTCTAAGTATTTTTCATGTAGGTATATTTTCAAATAAATACTTAAGTTAATGATATGTAACGTAAACAAAAAAATTGTGATTTCTAAACCGATACATTTTTATCATAACATCTTTCTAATAGCTCATTGAGGCAGCGTCTTGTATCATAATAATATATTCTTTTTCACGAATTTACGACGAAAAGATTGCCTGAAGAGCAATTTGTATCACGTATCAACGTCAGATTAAATTACTTTTAAAAGCGAAAATGTTATCCTAGGTACATCAAAATACTGCCTTAAATAGGCAAAATATTAAATGAGACATACGTATTAATATTCCTTACGAAGTTTTATGAAATGTAGGTTTGTATGCGAGTAATTTATGACGATTTTTTTAAAAAAAAAACAGCAGTAGCGTGCATGGAAGATAATAAATTATGTCGGGAGGGTCTTGTGTTACCCAGGAACTGGGACGTAGAAGTCGTTGTAGAAGTGGTCTATAAGTTCGAAGTTAAGCTGCATAATTACTGACAAATGCGTGCACTGACAGGACAGGTCCGCTCAATCTGTGTGGTTCTTTTCTCAAAATACCATATTAGACACCAATCCATATGGTTTTAGGGGTATGAGAAACAGGGTGTAAAGTTCACTCATACCAACGCTGGTAAAGGAGGATCCTTCGACCAGACGGGTATTGTGTCTGGTGGGCAACTGCCCGACAGTTGATGTCGGGATTTTGTATATGTTCGAGTGTCATGGTAAACTCTGATTGCGCGATGTAGAATTTCTCAGATAGTTTGCCTGTGGCATTGTACATGGCGCCACTTTTCTTTTTTGCGTTTCTTGGATTTTGTTGCGAAACATTTTATTTGTAGTGGTTGCTACATGGTCTTCACATGATCTGAATAAGATTATAATAATAATAATAACAATCATTTTATTGTCAGGCAACTAAGGCCCATAGATAAAATATACAAACAATCTTAAATAATAATGACGAACTAATACATATTAAGAACCTAATTTAAACTATAACTGTATAGGTAAGTAATGTTGTCGACGTCGTGTTTCGCTGCGAGGTGTCGCGTACCATTCTCTGAAATGACGATAAACGACACCTTTCAGCCAAAATTCTTCTTTCATGCAGTGCTGTAGATGGTGGGTTGGAACTCGTGCCACGAATAAGTTAGAGTTGATGTCATGGCACGATTTCAACCTTTCGAATCTCAGAGTCCTTGGGCTTTAAAAGAGACTGTGACCTCTGAGTTTCAGCCTTTCTTCTCAGAGTAGTTAGATAGGAAACGCCGACCCCATCTAGTTTAAAACAAATATGATTGACGGGTAAAAGTGTTTGTACAAACCAACTTACTGAAATAAAATCATTTATCATTTATCAGATCGGCAATGCCTAATGTAAAATATTTAAAGGCATTCAGCCGAATCCGGCCAAGTCTAACCGGATTTAGTCAGCCCTAACTTTGTGAGAGCTAAAACAAAGAACAAGTTTTACTTGTCCATTGAAATCAAAACAATCAAATCAAGGAAAATAAGCTTCGCGTAACTTATCAAAGAAAAATAGGTCCAAAGAATTCAAGCATATCTACAAAAGCCTCATAAGTTTTTGGTATCAATTAAAACGAGCCAACGATGGATGAGTTGATTAATTAGTTAGCTTCGGAAAATCATAAGGATTTTGGGATCATCGTAGCAGTGATTGAAGAAAATATTCTTTAAAATATTATTATGTTGACAAAATTATTACATACTAGCTTTTGCCAGTGGTTTCGCCCGCGTGAATGTCGGAAATTATCCCAAAAGATCGCACTACCGGGATAAAAAGTTGCCTTTGTGCTAATCGAGCCTATAAACTATATATGTGCCAAATTTCATCCAAATCCATTCAGCCGTTTTTTGCATGATTGAGCAACAAACATCCAAAAATCTGAACATCCAATCATACAAACTTCCACTTTTATAATAATGATTATGATTAGTAGGAATTCAAAGAAATTCATTGCGTTTTTACGTCACTGAGCAGACGAATTTTTCGAATAGGTACAGACGCCAGCACATCAAGCTACCTCAATCTGTCAAATTTCTTTGATAGATTTTCAACTTTATCACGTAACCGTGAGGTCCATGTTCAATTGGGAAAATTTGACAGTTTGGAGAGCTTGATGTGCTGGCGTTTGTACCTACTTAAATGTAGCAATAGATTAGCAATCCCTTCGAAATCTTTGTGATTGTGATTGAAAGTGTGTTACGTATTTAGGGTATAGGCTACTTATGTTAGCTAGATGATCATAGACTAATTAGAACTATGAGAGCGAGAGAAGCGAAAAAAAAGGCCTATTCAGCAACAATATAAAACGACGGGTTGCACTCCGGGAGTGCCGGCAGAAGTAAAAACTTGAATATTAACGTTGTGCATTTTTGAAATTTTGGAATGGTTAGGGAATAATTTTGCACGAATTGCTTTGATTATCAGTATAAAAGTACTATCATCTAAGTGGTAGAATACAATATTTATTTATTGCGCTATCGTACACAAACATGACAATTTATATTACATTAAAAAGTTTATCTCTTAGAAAAATCAAGCCATCAGCTGTCACCATCCATGGATGCGCGTGGCACGCTGTAACATAAACACACACGAACATTCGTGCAAGCGCCCTGCGCCGTCTAAACGAAACAGCAGGCGCAGGCATACATTTTCGCCGCGCCGTAGAAAGAGAGGGGGATACTTCCTCTCCCACGCCGCGCCGGCTGTCTACTCTCCATCCGTCTTACGAATTTTTGATCAGGTCACGTGTCCTGACGCGAGTTTAACATTTTTTACCCATTACAAAAAAGTGTACAACGCCGTTAAAGAAGTTTTCACTTCAAAAATATAGCTTCTTCCTGTGCTTGCGCACAAGCTAGTGTAATACCTCCTACATAGAATAGTCTCCGTAAGAATTGGCTGCCATGACCCAAAATTCGGTAAGGTGTATAATATTACAGATCGGTTAACGTTTTATATTATTCTGGGTCACGATCTTTTAATATTTCATACTAAACATGCGACGCACTAAAAAAACAACCCAGCTAAACCCTTGTAAGAAGGCTGGTACTCGTGAAGGGTCGGCGTTTCAGCTGCTTTATGTAAATTACATACGCTAAAAACAGCTGATTCTCAGCCTTATTTCAATAAACGATATTTGATTTGATTTTAATAGCTCTTCGACTTATAAAATCTATTTCTGGTGGAAATAATATAAATAGTGGGCGTCACATTTTTCATGTCACACACAATTGTGTTTAATTTTTATTAAAACCCACGCACTACACTTCCATAAGAGCCCGATCACATGTACCACAACCACACCACAATCAAAACGCACCACAACGGCAACACGTGGACGGGCACTAATTCATTCACATGTACCACGTTTTCCAAATCTTAATCAATATGTCGAAATTTGGCATTTTCAAAATCATCAGTGTGAGCGATACCGACCAAAACAAAGCCACGTCGTGGTCACACCACAACCACGAGCAAGCACCACTGTGCACTAGCTACCGGCAACATCGCAAATACAACAATTTCTCTGTCAGTAAACACTAGCCATAACATAAATCATAACAGCCGGAAGACGTTCACTGCTGAACATAAGCCATATGTCATATGGGATTTGCCATAATCGACACGCTTGGCAGGCGGGTTGGTGATCGCAATATGGTGGTCAAACGCATAGAGAACGCTGTTGCTCATTCTCTAGTAAGTCCCTTAGTCGCCTTCTACGACACCCATTAGAAGAAATGGGATGGTGCTATTCTTTTACGTCCGGCACCACACGGAACTTTACGTCCGACATCACATGGAACACCACCACAACATAACCACATCGCAATTACTAGCGAAATTTTGTAGTCTCTCACTCATCATGCCTACCTAGCGTTTTCGGAGTCTTAGGGCGGGGCGGGGTCTTAGCGCGTCTTTGGGTTTTAGTGTTCGTCTACCAATCTAACAGGATGCAGCTGAGTACCTGTATTTTACCTATAACCTCCGTAAGGGGATTATTGGGTAATACGATAACCCTTGGTAAGACTGGTTATCTTGACTTTTAGGCTTCTGACGACCCATAATGACTGCCAAAGATTCACGAATGACAGCCGGGGCCAACGTCTTAACGGGCTTTCCGAGGCAGGGTGGGGTTTTTGGTATGTAAAGATGGCGTGACCACATTTTATCACTGCGATGTGGTGTGGTTATGGTACGTCTGATCGTGCTCTTACTTTTCACATTTGGCTACTTTCGGTTATACGGTCACGGCATACTATAATGTTTTTCTTTCAGGCTACAATCTATTTTGCACATCACTACACTTATTACTTCCAGTCTTGGTGGTTAGTTATACCATTATTTTTTGGGAATGGCGCTGTTTAGTATTTATCACAGTTTGTTTATGTTCTTCATTTATATTGAATAAAAATTCTTAAAACTGCGGCGGTCTAAGAGCTAGTTAGAATGATAACTTAAAGGGCTATTATAGATTAACCCTCAACCACTGACGTACACGTATGTGATACGTCACCCAAACGGTTTTTCGTTCAAAACTTCAGTTTACGCGGGAATTTCGGCGCGTCCTTTTTGGTAGCTTCTTGGTCGCCAGTGACGCGTGTGTGGCGGTGGGGAGCGGACGCTTGCCACGATCCTAAGCTGGTGAGTTTGACTACCCGACGTATGTGGTACGTAGCATCAGTGTTAGGGTGACTTTTTTTCATATTTGTTTATGTTTATTGACAGATAAAATGAACCGTAAGCGGCTAAATTCGTCTTCTATGCCATCTACATCTAAAATATCACGTGTTCAAGTGAATATTGTCAATAACGAAGAAATTATAGAATCTTGGCTTAATGAATCTGATGAATCATCGTCAGATCTTAGGCAAGGACAAGGATAATGAAATAGGGCAACCAAGCAGCGAATTACTCAAATTTGACACCATGAAGAATTGTTATATATGTTTCAAACTGAAACGTCGCAAAACCCGGTACGGTTGTCAAGCTTGTCGTAAACCGGTTTGCTTGCAGTGCTCCAAGCCGACCTGTAAATTACAAATAGGCCCCTGGAAGAGGTCCCTGTCTACCTGTGGATGTATAAAGGTAATTCGATTTAATTGTCCCGATAAATGGGTAACGGCAAAAAAAATCTACTTAAAATATTCATAAATACATTAGCTATTTCGTAATTTTTTAACTGCATTTACTGTATTCAGTTTTATGTGTCTTAATTAAGGGAAGATTTAAACCAGTCTAGATAAAAGTGGTATTTCTATCAATAAAAACTGGCTTACAAAACTTAGTTGTGAAGTCGTCGTGTGTCGCTGCGGGGTGCCAACTGAAAACCAGCGCTGGGTGTCTCACGCCCAGCAAATGCTGAGATGGTAACCCTTTCGGTATGGACACGCTCAGCACAACTGATAATGAATGTTTTTTTATTATGTTTAACGTTCTCTTTTTTTGTGTGTTTGTTGCTGTTGTGTTGTGTCTGTGTCGAATAAATGTTTTCTATTCTATTCTATTCTAAGTATTCCCGAGAGAAATCAGACTGCTAACTTGAAATAGATTTAATGAAAAGCGTATAAAATAAATCTATACAGATAGTAATGGCAGTACAGATTTTATCGTCGGTACCTATTTAATAGACGTGGTGACGTGATAAAGATAAATTTTGGTAATTTACTAAGTTTGGAACAATGAGAACTATTTGTTTTAATTTGAATAGAAAGCAATTAAGGACTATTCGCTGAGACATTAATTATTTCTTCAACACTAATACTGAGCCATAATACCTACGCTTACTTGACAGCATTTGGAAAAGTCAGTCAAAATTATTGCCCTATCCTTGTGTTAAATTTTAAATAGTCACATCAAAGGCACTTTTAAAAGCCAAGCAAAGTAGTACGACCGCTAAAAATCCAAATTATCCTACTTCTTAGTAGGATAGTAGGGTAAATTTTATTGTTTATTGTTTTTATATAAATGTGAAAGTTTATACGTTTCGATGTTTGTTACCTAATCACTCGAAAATGGCCTAACGAATCTAGATGAAATTTGGTACACAGATAAGTTTATTACCTGCATACTTAATACTATTACGTTATTACATTTTTGCGGGATGATTTCCGAAATCCACGCGGGCGAAGCCACTGGCATAAACTAGTAAATAATAACATTTTATTAAATTAAACCATGTTCATTAAACGAAAACGCTATATGGTTTATTTCCCTCATATAGGTACATTGTTGTAATAATTTATTTATATTTTGCCTTATTCTAGAACCTTTGTGAGAACTGGAGCTGGCTGACTACATATCAGTGGTAAATTAATGCTGTCATTGGTCGTTTTTTTTATATTAAATATAATTTTTCACTTTTTAATTCTGGTACTTATCCCACACAAATCCGTATACCATAACTTTGTAAGTAAATAATAGTGACAGGAAATATTTAAATGTAATCTTCATAAACTAAGTGCGGAAACCACCAATTAAAACTTAACCAAATGTATATGGGACCACTCGGTAAGTATACTGCCGTCATAAGAAAGAAGGCCGTAACTACGTCAACGTTGATTCCGAGATAATTGACGTTTTATCTAAAATGATGGCCCAGGACTTACTGAATGGTTTTAGTTAGTGATTCTTGTTTTATAAGACGTCAAAAAATATAGGCTTTATTTTGAACCATAATTTATGTAAATTCATAAACGCGTATTGTTTTTATTTTTATTTTTCCCTTTTGTTTTAGCAGAAATATAATAATACATTGTGAAATACTTATCTGAAAGGGCGTAATAGCGTAGAATGTAATTGCGGCTTTTCATAGAAGGAACTCGGTCTTCCTAAAGCCGAAATCCTTGTATGTAAAGCCTTAAATGTGCAGTTGCGCCTTTTTTTTTTTGATAGTAAACTAAGTTACGAATCGTTTTCAAAGCAGGCATTGCAGCATAGGTATTTTGTGTAAAGGAAATAAAAGCCTTCGTCAGTCGATTGTAAACAAGACTTATTAAAATGAAACCAAAACTATTTACTAAAATACGTACTTTATTATTATGAGTCAGTCTCTTATGTTCTATTTTCAGTCAAACTTAAAATAATACGTAAGACACAAGTAGGTACATAACTAACACCAGACCTTATTACTATGAAGCGTTTTGAAGTAACCAATTCTTGCTAGTAATAATTAACAAATAATTTTTGAAGGAACATCTTTATTAATCACATTTTTCTCATTATGTATCTAAACAAAATCAACAAAACATATTATATACTCATAAAACAAAAATATATCTCTTGACAATAAACTAACACACAACACAACTAATAATCATCTTAAATAGTTTACATATAGGAACTTTTACCAGCACTCTGAATCATAATTATCTTTTTGGTTTTTTTGGTTTGAATCTGCGGAAAATTTCTTTGTTCTTGCAGGTGTTACTCTAGAAGTATGGCTCGAGTTGAACACTTTCTGTTCGCTCCACGTTAGGGACCAAAACAGTTCATTAATTGCTTTTCTTTTACCTTCAGGAATCATCGAAGTGCATTTTCTTTTACAAGTTTCATCACATCCAGGTTTTAGAGCATACTTCTTTGAAATCTTCTCTTCCTTTCTAGTCTTCTTTCTTTCTGCAATGCTGGTTTCATGTATTTTTCGGTTGTCTATTGTTTGCCCGAAGATTATATGCCATAATCATCATTTTCCCGAATTTCATTTACCCGAATTTCATTTGCCCGAATGTTTCATTTGCCCTAAAAGACATATGACATACTTTTAATTGCCCGAATTTTAGATACCATAAGATACGAATGCCATAAGTATTGTTTGCCTTATTTTTATGTGCCATAATAATTATTAGACATAATATTTAAATGGCATACAAAAGAAGAATTTTTGCGTGCTTAAGTATCAAATTTGTATTTGCATTCAAAAAGAAATTGTACTACCTAATTATAATTATATAGTTTGATTATTAAACTTGTTTTTAATTCTAATACTTACCTACTTATTAGCTTTCTGGCTGTCGATGTCGATGGGTGCGCAATGTTTGGTATATTAAGAATAAACTTATTTATTATTTGCATGGAATAACCACGAAGGGGATGGCGGGGTCTATTCGCTCGCTACGCTCGCTCACACGACCCCGCCATCCCCTTCTAACCTAACCTGTCCGAGTCGGGGTGCCCTAAAGTCCCAATTGCATCCAATTTCTCTTGATATAAACAACCGTTACACACCCGATGTCGATGGCAAATTATGTTATGGCATATCATAATTATGGCATGTGATAATTAGGGCTTACAATGATTATGACAAATGATGTTATGGTAAGTACCTTTATGGGAAACAATGATTCTGGCACGTGACTAATATGGCAAATGAGAGTAGGGCAAATGAGTATTATGTCGTATGATATTATGGCTGTTGACTATTATGGCAAATGATATTAGGGCAAATAAAATTCGGGTAAACGGCGGTATACCAACTGAGCGACGTGTGGATTCAAAATACTCTCCCCGCGCCCACTTCCACACGCGTGTCCCTTCAAAAAACTTATATGAAAAGCCCTTATTGCGAAGTTAGGGCTTTTTACCGTAGTAAATTGAGAGGTTTTGCTTATTTAAAAAGCCCTAATTGGTAATTGCGGCCTTCCAGACTAGCAATACGAAAATACTAACAAAAAAGGCCGTTATTGTGTAATTAAGGCTTTTCAGATTCAAAAAACAGAATTTATGTCGTAGTTAAGCCTAGAATCCTTATGATATCTCTAATCTCATACGAGTTAGAGCTTTGTGAGTAAGTCCATAAGATATTATTTCCATAAGATTTGCTGATTCCGAATATGTTAATAACACATTTTTGACAAAATTGTCAGTTACGGCCTTTTTTCTTATGACGGCAGTATACCCTTTCCAACCAAAGAAGAATCTTTCAAATCGTTTTAAAAATGACGGAGATCTAACGTAACAAACATAAAAAAAAACAACTGAATTGAGAACCTTCTCGCTCTCTCTTTGTGAATTCGTTAAAATATTAAATGCAGTTCGTTGGTAACTGCATCACCCGATTTGGCATTTTCATTAATCTATCCAAACTCACGCCTTATTCCCATGGGGGCAAGCAGAAACTATGTACAGAACGCCACCAGCTAAAATCCTTACATACTCCTTTTGCCTCGTTTACGTTAATACATCATCTGCCTAGCCTTTTCTCAACTATGTTGGGGTCGGCTTCCAGTCTAACCGGATGCAGCTGAATACCAGTATTTTACATGGAGCGACTGCCTATCTGACCTCCACAACCCAGTTACTGGGTAATACGATACCCCTTGGTAAGACTGGTTGTCAGGCTTTCGGGCTTCTTACGACCCGTAACGACTGTCAAAGATCCACAAATGACAGCCGGGACCAACGGCTTAACGTGCTTTCCGAAGCACGGAATTTTTTATTTATAAATATTTTTATAGTCCGAATTAGAATTATACAAAAAGAAAACTTGGAAAAATTTCTCAAATTCGAAATAAAACTATTGATTTTTTTATAACTTATTTAAAGGACAGGACAACAACGTCTGTCATATCAGCTGGTTATTAATATTTGTAACCAAAAAATGGACCACCATAGCTCATGACTGTTGTTAGATACAACGCTTATTTGGTTTAAAAAATTTAGTATCCACGAGCATTCCAACTTCTACCAGTTATATGTACTCTCACGACAAGGGACCATGTCCTCTTATTAATATTTATATCTACTAGGTCCAGGCTGTTGCTAGTCAAATATTTAATTTAAACTCGTAGCTACCCCTTAATGACACTTCCAGATGATACCCTCAAAGGGAACGACCCATCGTTCTATTTCTGGCATTTCCCTGTGCGAAAGATACCGACCGCTAAATTAAGTGATACTAGATTCTTTTTGGTGCCAAATTAAATTCCGATGAGGTTCAAACGAATTTCAAGGATCATGGAATGTTTATCCAAAAACATTTTGAGGATCAAATGCTTGAAACTTCTCACCGAATTTTTTAGATAAGTTTAACGCTTTCGGATCTGTGTCAATAGCTAAGTTACCTTTTATTATTTGGAAGGGTTAATAGTTAAAATCATTCAGTATTTTCAAAGGACTGGTTTAATTGGGCTTGTTGTTTGGAATAGAAACGCTTGAATATGAGATTGTACTAACATTTTTGAAAAGTTTGTAAAATAGTTTTTGGATATACGACGCCCTTACCGAATAAAATAGTAAACACATTACAGAAAAAATAAAATAAAATATGTTATTACGTTTAATGATTCATATTTCACGTATTAAAACACGTTTCAATAATAATCATTTTATCATTAATTTATATTTTCCCTGGAAATTCTTTTTTTTTTTTGTTGAATGTTCCTATATAAAAATATTTTTTCGTCTGTAAGTTTATCTCTGTCTGCTCTATAATATTATGTAAATATTATAGTACATTATTATTAGTACAATATTATTACAGTATATTTTTTAAATTAATTTATTATATTTAGATAAATAAAATCCATATATTACAAGAAAATATTATTGTACATTAAAAAATATAACGTAAATTTTAATTCATAAAAGTCTCAAACATAATTATAGCAAACGGTATTTAAAATTATTTTCAACACACTTGCTCATAAAATGGCTCTAATTTCACCGCAATTAGGCACATAATGACACCTATTATCAAACTGTGACTTTTTCATTACTATTATTCACTAGTGAGTTATAGCTTTTTTTTTATTAGTTGAGTTGCTTTGGTCTCAAAAAGTTTCGATACAAAAAAGGTCGTGCTCAATAGTACACATAAATTAATATACCTATTGCTTGCTCATTTCATGCAACTTCGTAATTAAATAGATAATTTCAAGTACAAGTTGTTTTTAAGTTTTTAATAAATAAAACTTTCACTCAAATATAACTTTTGTTTTTTCTGTAATAAAGAAAACTTTGAATTCCTCATTTTGTACGTGGCTAAAGCTCTATCCGCGAAAAGCAAAAAAAAAAAAAACCTCATTCTTTTAGGCCACGTTACAATAAAATCGATTTGACCGCGCTGATGACGTCATGACATGCGCCATCTTGTCAAAAATGATTTGTTTTAAGTCACATCGAATCTTTAGTTAATTTAGATTTATTTGAAATAGGCCTACTTTATAAGAAGAAAAGATGTGTGGTGTATACAAGTTTAATATGGTGAATATAATGTGTTTTAACGTTGAGTGAACACTTTTATCGCGATCACGAGCGTTCCGTATTGATGACAAAAATGACGGTTCTTAGCTGTCAGAATCGTGATATCTAACTCGGAACGCAAAATATCGATGTGAGTGCTCACAGCGTTATTTTTCTAATTCGGAATGCGGCCTTAGTATAAGGCCGATCGCCATTGTTAGATGCGCGCGCATTGGAAAACTGATTACTTTTTCCCGCCATTGGCAAAAAAGAAATCTCAACTCGTTTCCACTGTTGAAATTATAGTTTTATTCATTAAAATGACTACAATTACTAGTTATGAAGAAAATTATTTATGTTGTAACACCGCCCGATATAAGATGTGAAGCTCTTAAGGCGACGATAGCTGACAGCTACCTACAGCGATGCACTGCCGCATGCCGCCCGTCGCTCGCAAGAGACTCCGCTTGAACGCGCATCAAGTTTTTCGAAAAACAACCCATGTTAATTTATCAAACACATGTCAAAGAAAAACCGTATACTAAATTTTGGGTGATTAAATTGTCTTTTAGATGGTGAAAGTTTCATGGAAATACACCCGATCGTTTTTGCGTGATAATCGTTTTTATGTCCGCGATAGACATTACTTTACCAATTAATTACATTATGTTATAAAAATATTATTTAAAATATTCACATATCAAATGACGAAGAAAATTGTCTAATTTCACATATAATTTTTTCAAATACATAAGACAAGTCGTTAAGGCGTGATCTTTAATAAAAAGTCCTTAAAAGTCGGCTGTCTGCGCCTTAACGTTATGGAAAGTTTACTACCTAAAAACTCCAAGGACAAAATGATTTTTAGTATTATTTTCTTCACAAGTGTGTTGAAAAACGTCGTATGATACACGTGTCTATTGATGATTACCGTCCTCGGCTCTCTTAAGACCCTCGCCTGACGGCTCGGGTCTCAATGGCGCCTCAGCGGTAATCACCAACCTTATACACTTGTACCATAATGTACTATTACTGATAGTTCCATAAACTTGGCTTTCAATTAGTAATTGATGGCGGCAATTGACCAAATTGTATTTTTTTTTTCGAGTTGATTCTATTGGAGACTTTGTATGTGTTCATTTTGTGTATCTTTTGTTTTGTAATGTGCGTTTTGTGCAAAATAAACTTTTACATAACAACTTGGTCTTTCTTTTTCTTCTTTCTTTGAAAGCTTCTTTGCGCAGACAGCTAGGGAGCCAATATTAATGGAAGTCTTAGACTAGCGGATTACCTTTCATCCAAACTCCACACGCATGAATGGAAATGAATGAAGGTAGGAATGAGCAAAGAAAACTTGTGAATTTGGCCGAAATTTTTATGTCGGCATGATAGGTTTTTTTTTCTACGCAACCAAAGTTTTGTAAGGTTCTGTTAATCACAAATTATAAAACGCTGTTTGACCAGTGGTATCGGCCAAAACTTACGAGTTTAAAGATCATGGGTCCTCGAAACCAAGTAGGCGCTTTACTTTTGGTAAATAATTTCGTCACCACTGCTCCTTAAACGGCGAAGGAAAACATCGTGAGGAAAACCGAATATTCTAGAACCAACAATTCGAAGACATGTGACATCTACAAAACCCACACTGGGCCTACTCCCGGTCGGCGAGAGGAGGCCTGTGTCCCAGCAGTCAGAACAATAAAGGTTGATGAAGAATGTGAAATTATTTTTCTCAAATTTTCTATAAGGTATCAAGCAGAGTGTAGCTGACCTTGTGACTTAATCGGAAACAAAGATAATGTGACAAATAACATTAAAACAAAGCCTGTATTCTCAGAACAGTGAAGCATAGGTGTATCTACAGTACACCCACATTTCGCTAGTAAAAAAAAGCCATATATATTCACCAACATTTACGTAGGACAAATAAGCAATTATTACTGTCGATACCAAAATACCAGAATAAAATATTTACACCCTATCCATTTGCTACGAGGAAAGAAAACAAGAAAATACCTAAATAAATGTATACAACATTTATTACGTTCTAGGAATACAATATCAACACCCGAATAAACAGCTGTAGTGGGGTTCGTTGCCCAAGGAACACAATACTAAAACGAATTACGTGAAACACTTGCAAGATCCCATTTACCTAGCGTCCCGAAACTCGAGACGTTGTTCCGTCAATATAAGTCGGGTTCCGTACCTACAACTTTGTGGCCAGTAAAAGTAGACATGACAATAATTCTCTATGGAAGATTGATGCGTGGAATCAAAAAATCGGAGATTTATTTGCTTCAACTTGTTTATCTAATAAACTAGAAGAATTACTGTGCCTACCCAAGTTATTTATTACAATTTGGAGAAACAAACATAACGTAGGTTTTCTCATTCTATGTTGACTCCAAGTCCCGAAAACATATACTAGCTTTTGCCAGCGGCTTCGCCCGCGCGGAACTTTCATCCCCAATTTAACTCCCTTAGGGGTTGAATTTCGAAAAACCCTTCATTATTCCTTGTCTACATTATAAAGTGAACCCCTGTGCAAAATTTCAGCTTTCTAGGTCCAAGGGTTTGGGCTGGGCGTTGATAAGTCAGTCAGTCAGTCAGGACCTTTCTTTTTATTTATATAGATTTATAATAAAATTAGTTTTAACCAATCATACGGTTCTAAACTAATTTTATTTAATGCTAGGGTCTTGAATGAGGTCTTCATTCACGATAATCATTGTAATATGCATTATTTTGATGTATTGTAAAACATTGCAGTAAGAAACTTTTGCCAATTACTTCTTTCAAGTACAGGATTTATTTTCTCCGTGATAAAAGGAAAATAAAATGCGAGGGCGCAGATAGTTTTTGTTCACTTGAGTGGCAGACATTTCTGTAACAGAAAAACAGACACTTAATTATCTTTACGTCATCTAACCTTCGTTTTCGGAAGGCCACGAACCATGCTGCACAGGAGAAAAACATACATTTATGACACAGAATTTTACTTATCATTT
The DNA here is from genome assembly GCA_949987655.1 of Polymixis flavicincta. Classification (NCBI taxonomy): domain Eukaryota; kingdom Metazoa; phylum Arthropoda; class Insecta; order Lepidoptera; family Noctuidae; genus Polymixis; species Polymixis flavicincta. The sequence goes on along the minus strand of OX465186.1, from coordinate 12,256,755 downwards.
TTGTCTTGGTAAAATGTAAAACATCAACATCATGTTGGATAATACCAAAATGGGTATATATAAAAAGAAATGTCTATAAAACCATGATTCCGATTGCATGAATGCGATATTCATACTTTAGGTACAGAGGTCAGCACATGAAGCTACCCCAATCTGTCATATTTCTTTGATAGTTTTTCAACTTTATTGCAAAGGAATAAGGTTCATGTTCAATTGGGAAAATTTGACAGTTTGGAATAGCTTGACCTGCTGGCGTCTGTACGTAATCAATCATTTTAGATGGCTGTCAATGTTAAAATGTAGCGAAAAAACATAGACGTGGATAAGAATGAACACGAGGAAAGACTGATAATATGAAATGTTACAATTTTGTGAAGATTATTTCAGGCTTGTCATGATTTGGCACAGACGGGCGGTAAGATCGAATTATTATGTTCGGGAAAAAGCCGTTTGTACTGAACTGACCAGAGGGGCAATTCTACTAATTTTAAGAACGTTCACAGTCTGATCTCAGTGTCAATCTGTCAAAAATTACTCGAGTTTCCATACATTTCTGACACATTTTTGAAATTCGATTGTCGCTGAGATGACACTGCGAACGTTTTTAATTACGAGAATTGGCCTTCAGATCATGATTAAACAAGGTTAGATGTTGAGAGAAGTGGTGGCCCAGGTACTTAGGTACGATTTCTAGGTCGTGGTATGAACCCAGTAAGATGCTCTGCTTTGTGTTATTTCATCAACACTGCTCTCAAAAACGGTGAAGAATAACGCCGTGACGAAACCATCATGTCCAAGAACCAAACAAAATCGGGGACATGTGACATCGACCAACCCGCACTGGGCCCGCGTGATAGATTATGACCCAGTCTCCTTAACAGAGAGGAGGCCTGTGTGGCAGCATTGGGAAAATTATATAAGTTGATTGTAAGATGTCGCATAAACTTGCTGATCGGCACGACCCGATTACACAATCCGAATATTTGTAGTAATTGCATTGAGTTGGCTTTGTTGTTCAACAAATACTGCCGACACGAACATGTGTAAAACCCTTAACACATTAAATTCGTCCAGTAGTAACAAGAATCACAAGCATACCTGTGAAGATACACATTTAACGCAATAAATACATATTTAGTTAACAATGCAAGTTGTTGGCAACATTTAATTCATAAAAGAGCCAAGAAAGAGCAAAATAAAAGCTGGCTTATTGTGAGACGTATTTGTCTCCAGAATCTAAAAGTACAAAAGGTTCATGACACGTGAAAGTAATGACAGCTTTGCAAAGGCAATTTATAGTCAGGAAATGTATTATTGTTTACCCACTTAAAGCTCCTTCTGCACGAGCCATATTTATTGTGAAACCTCTTGCCTTATGCTCCTTTATTCATAAACGTTGCTTTAAGTTCAATAATGACTACCAAACATTTTTGACGTTTAAGGGGAACCTAGTCGCGGACGCACTGGTAGGCCTGGCTAAAAAGCACGCTGTCTCACCATGCATCGTGTCCGAGAGAGATAGTATCAGTGATGAGCAGTTAGAAGCTAGTCGACTCGCACAACGTTATTGAGTGAGATCCAGGATCATTTATAGTAAAACAAGCGCGTAAAAAAATAAGCAAAGTCGGGTTTTATGAAAAATCACTGCATAAATCAATTACCAATAAAGTTTACCCATTCATCTTTTCGATATTTGAGATTTGTCGGTACCGAATTGCTTTTGGAGATTTTAGATGTCTTTTATTACTTAAACACGCCCAAAGTTAGGATAAATTAGCAAGAAAACCGAATCTTTGTTGTCTCATAACTTTTTTATTTTAGTATTCTGTTTCAAAGAAAATACTAACAATGAGACAAAACCATACCATGTTTAATTTTTGATGTACAGACGCTAGCACATCAAGCTACCCCAATCTGTCATATTCCTTTGATAGATTTTCAACTTTATAAGAATAAGAATGAGAATAAGAATAATTTATTGTTTTGAAAGTTACATTCAAATGCGTTGCTTCCTGGAACTCACACTAGGATTCCCTGTGTCGTGAGATCCAGGCTACTTTGTTCCATTTACATTGATTGCTATGATTCTATACATGTAATGGTACGTTACAATACATTTCTTAATTTCTTCTAATCTACTAGAGAAGAATATACAATAAAACAAAAAATCTTAAATCAAAATAATTAAAAAAAGATAATAGACCTAAATGTTGTTAATGTGTGTTGTTTGTGTTTTTATAGTGTGTGTGACTGTGTGTATATGTGATGGTGTGTGACTGTGTGTATATCTGATGGTGTGTTACTGTGTGTATATCTGATGGTGTGTGATTGTGTGGGTGTCTAAGTTAAGGTAGTTGTGTTGGTGTTGAGGGAATTTGTCTGAATGTTACACCTGAGGATATAATTTTATTGTAGTTTATGTTATTAACTAACTAATAAGTATTTAAATAGAGATAGAGATGTATATCTGTACCTTTCAAAGCGCTGCATGTCTAATTTTTGTTTTGTTTTTTAGTATAATAAGTTTTCAGTCATGACATAGTCCAGTGTAAGAAGCCATTTTGTAACCGTAATTTTGCATTTACTATGAGTGAGTTGTAGTATTTTGTGTCGGTCATTGAGTTTTGAGTAAATATGCGGTCCCATAAAACCGAATGACTTCCTACCGAGTGTTTTACGGCAATGAACCTTTTCCCAATGTACCCTTCGACAAAATCTCCATGTGCACTTGTATCATACAAGTGCACATGGAGATTTTGTGAAATCTTAGAGTGACAGATAGGATGTAAAGCTGTCTGACTCTAAGAACTCCCACTTCGGTGTAGAGTGTGTTAGAGCTCGCTTTACCATAAACATAAACATAAAGTTCATGTTCAATTGGGAAAATTTGACAGTTTGGGGTAGCTTGATGTGCTGGCGTCTGTACATTGTCGAACAGTGGAGTAATACACTCCCGAAGTTTTTATGAAAAAAAAAATCGACTAGATTCACCTTAAGCGTCTCTAAACTTCAAGCAACGCTTATAAATAAACCCCATGGTTGTTGAGGGCTGATAGACTAAAACTATCGCCGTCTTTTAATTCTAAATGAAGAACCTTCATTGTCCAGCCATTACATAAATCAAAACTTCTCGATAGTACGTTAACCCGCTGTTCCCATTTGTTATTCGTAGATCCGTGACAGCCGTAATGGGTACCCAGGAACCCAAAAGTTTAGCAACCAGCCCAGGGGTATCGTATTACCAAGTAACTGGGTTGTGAAGGTCATTTAGGCAGTCACTTTTTGTAAAATACTGGTATTCAGCTGCATCCGGTTGAACTGGAAGCCGTTCCAAAGATAGTTGGGAAAAGGCTAGCCATTGATTTAACCATTATTGTACGCCATATTCGCCAGATCTCAATTTTTGTCTGTACCCACTTATATAAATTTTCCAACACAAGTCGTATTAACCGTAGTGTAAAAATAACTTTTATTTCAATACCTACCAAGTATCAAAGCTTATTTAAGTTGTAAAGCTTCGTTTTGGCCTTTGAAACAGTTTTTTTTAATGTCTAAATTACTTTTAGGTACGTTTTGCGTAGGAGAATCATCGGATTTAAGATGTACATTTCTCATTCATAAATCAGCTTTTGACGAAATAAATAAACATTGTTACAAGGCACTTTCTTTTTTACACAATTTGGTAGACTATAATACGGTTTACCAAGAGGGTATCTCAAAGAAAATTAAAATGTTTTATTTCTAAAAATGCTACGAAAACGATATTTTCTTGAGAAAAAAATAACGCATTTATCTTTTCGTAACATTGTTCTAAGAAAGATGTTTTCTTATTTTATTTTTGCGAATATTTCGCACGAATTATTACATAAGGCCTAAAGCAAATTAAGGTCACATCTTTTTTGGAGCTTCATGTTCTAATTGTGTCACACCCCTATCATGTTTTTTTTATAAATTTTTTGTGGATATTTTCCTTCAAGGCACTATAATTTATTTAATGTAAGTACTTTCTGAATAAAATGGCCCTGCCACAAACATGATTGATTTAATCCTCATTATTTTATTAGCAAATAACAAATTCCACCTAGTTGTTTATATTCTGAAGTGGATAGGTATGTACAGTACCCGGCGATAAATATTGCACATCGACCTTTGGAAAGAGACAATCGGCTAATTTCGGCTTCGTAGAGCGTTATCTCTGTCGCACACTACCTATGTGACGTTTTGTCAGTCGTTGTTCAAGTGCGGTCGATTTTCAACTTTATAAGAATAAGAATGAGAATAAGAATAATTTATTGTTTTGAAGCTTACATTCAAATGCGTTGCTTCCTGGAACTCACACTAGGATTCCCTGTGTCGTGAGATCCAGGCTCCTTTGTTCCGTTTACATTAATTGCTATGATTCTATACATTTAATGGTACGTTACAATAAATTTCTTAATTTCTTCTAATCTACTAGAGAAAAATATACAATAAAACTTAAAATAAAACAAAAAATCTTAAATCAAAATAATGAAAAAAAGATATTATGGAATAACCTAATATGTTGTTAAAGTGTGTTGTTTGTGATTTTATAGTGTGTGTGACTGTGTGTATATGTGATGGTGTGTGACTGTGTGTATATCTGATGGTGTGTTACTGTGTGTATATCTGATGGTGTGTGATTGTGTGGGTGTCTAAGTTAAGGTAGTTGTGTTGGTGTTGAGGGAATTTGTCTGAATGTTACACCTGAGGATATAATTTTATTGTAGTTTATGTTATTAACTAACTAATAAGTATTTAAATAGAGATAGAGATGTTTAGCTGTACCTATCAAAGCGCTGCATGTCTAATTTTTGTTTTGTTTTTTAGTATAATAAGTTTTCAGTCATGTCATAGTCCAGTGTAAGAAGCCATTTTGTAACCGTAATTTTGCATTTACTATGAGTGAGTTGTAGTATTTTGTGTCGGTCATTGAGTTTTGAGTAAATATGCGGTTCCATAAAACCGAATGACTTCCTACCGAGTGTTTTACGGCAATGAACCTTTTCCCAATGTACCCTTCGACTTGATATGATACAAGTGCACATGGAGGTTTTGTGAAATCTTACAGTGACAGATAGGATGTAAAGCTGTCTGACTCTAAGAACTCCCACTTCGGTGTAGAGTGTGTTAGTGGAGTACCGGAATGGTCGTCTATAGGAAACTTTATCTCTTTATCAGAGCTCGCTTTACCATAAACATAAACATAAAGTTCATGTTCAATTGGCAAAATTTTACAGTTTGGGGTAGCTTGATGTGCTGGCGTCTGTACATTGTCGAACAGTGAAGTAATACACTCCCGAAGTTTTTATGGAAAAAAAAATCGACTAGATTCACCTTAAGCGTCTCTAAACTTTAAGCAACGTTTATAAATAAACCCCATGGTTGTTGAGGGCTGATAGACTAAAACCATCGCCGTCTTTTAATTCTAAATGAAGAACCTTCATTGTCCAGCCATTACATAAATCAAGACTTCTCGAAAGCACGTTAATCCGCTGTTCCCATTTGTTATTTGTAGATCCGTGACAGCCGTAATGGGTACCCAGGAACCCAAAAGTTTAGCAACCAGCCCAGGGGTATCGTGTTACCAAGTAACTGGGTTGTGATACTGGTATTCAGCTGCATCCGGTTCAACTGGAAGTCGTTCCCAAGATAGATGGGAAAAGGCTAGCCATTGATTGAACCATTATTGTACGCCATATTCATTGCAATTAGATTCGTAATTATGGTGTTATAAAAGCTATTTCTAATTTTTTTCTGTATAAATATATAAATTTTCCAACACAAGTCGTATTAACCGTAGTGTAAAAACAACTTCTATTTCAATACCTACCAAGTATCAAAGCTTATTTAAGTTGTAAAGCTTCGTTTTGGCCTTTGAAACAGTTTTTTTTTTATGTCTAAATTACTTTTAGGTACGTTTTGCGTAGGAGAATCATCGGATTTAAGATGTACATTTCTCATTCATAAATCAGCTTTTGACGAAATAAATAAACGTTGTTACAAGGCACTTTCTTTTTTACAAAATTTGGTAGACTATAATACGGTTTACCAAGAGGGTACCTCAAAGAAAGTTAAAATGTTTTATTTCGAAAAATGCTACGATAACGATATTTTCTTGAGAAAAAAATAACGCATTTATCTTTTCGTAACATTGTTATAAGAAAGATGTTTTCTTATTTTATTTTTGCGAATATTTCGCACGAATTATTACATAAGGCCTAAAGCAAATTAAGGTCACATCTTTTTAGGAGCTTCATGTTCTAATTGTGTCACACCCCTATCATGTTTTTTTATAATTTTTTGTGGATATTTTCCTTCAAGGCACTATATTTATTTATTTAAGTAGTTTCTGGATAAAATGGCCCTGCCACAAACATGATTGATATAATCTTCATTATTTTATTAGCAAATAACACATTCCACCTAGTTGTTTATATTCTGAAGTGGATAGGTATGTCCAGTACCCGGCGATAAATATTGCACATCGACCTTTGGAAAGAGACAATCGGCTAATTTCGGCTTCGTAGAGCGTTATCTCTGTCGCACACTACCTATGTGACGTTTTGTCAGTCGTTGTTCAAGTGCGGTCGTGTCCAGTTCGATCGCGTCCAGTTCAAAATTTATATTTAGATTTTAACACCCCCAAATTTAAATAATTTTAAGTTGTTCTATGGCATCTGTTGTATTGGTGTCTATGGCATTTTATTTTACCCCAACCTAAAGCCATCACTTATAGAAAAGTTGGTGTGTTTTATACAAAGAATAAAAAGAATTATCAAAAGAAGCAAATCATAATTGTTTTAACAGCTCCTAATAGATACCGGACTGTTTGTATTTCGTGCGACAGAGATAACGCTCTACGAAGCCGAAATTAGCCGATTCTCTTTCCAAAGGTCGATGTGCAATATTTATCGCCGGGTACTGTACACCTATCCACTTCAGAATATAAACAACTAGGTGGAATGTGTTATTTGCTAATAAAATAATGAGGATTAAATCAATCATGTTTGTGGCAGGGCACCTATAATTATATGCCTACTCAATTCACCGTATGTACAGACGCTAGCACATCAAGCTACCCCAATCTATCAAATTTCTTTGATAGATTTTAAACTTTATTACATACGCATAAAGTTCATGTTCATTAAGGAAAATTTTACGGTATGGGGTTGCTTGATGAGGTGGCGTCTGTACCTGTCCAATTTGAGAAACAAATTAATTAGTTAGGGTTCAACCAATTGGAAACAACGAATGGCAAAGTAATGTTTAATTTCCTGTTTCCTGTGTTAGGTACACATGACGTACGCTAGTAAAACATGTTTGTACCTAAAATGGTAAATGACGATACGTAACTTATAGGGTGAATCAATACGAATACTGTATTTTCTGAAAAATACTTGATATCTTACGACCTCATTAGGTGTCGCTTAGACATATTTAATGCGACTGGTAAGTTACTACTTCTATGATGAAACTAACGTTTATGCTTCAAGTTTATTAGTTATATGAAACACTAGCTGCGCCTCGTGGTGTCACCCACTTTCATCTCGATCTCGTGGGAGTATCAGGTTAAAAACCCTAGTCCTCCAGGTCATGGTCTTCCCCATGTCCCAAATTATATCCAAATCTGTTCTGTCGTTTTAGCGTGAAAGCGTAACTAACAAACGCTCAAACGTATTTTCGTATTTGTGATATTAATTAGGACAAGTAATATGAAACGTCATATTACTAAAGCATAAAATCAGTATTATATTTACAAAATGCTAACGTAAGGCAAATAATTCTGGTATACTGGATTGTAGAATAATCGTTTTAGAAGCGCAAAATGGGAATGATTAGAGGTTCGATTAAATACATGCCCCTTAATACATTATCACCAAGGTACGGTTAAATGATTTGTATTTCAACAGGTTTGATAGTGAGGCTGAGCCCAAAGTACCTTTGCCAGATCTACTGATACTCCTGCACAAACGCGTAACACACTATTGATCAGAATCTGACCCATTTTGAAAATTATTGTTAATCCATTGCTTCATTTGTGCCATAAATTTGTCTGTTCAACAACATAAATAACGCAATGAATATTGTCGAACTGTCATAATGAAAGCCATTGCTACTGATAGTGTGTTATAGAATTACGCTGCTGAAGGTTTTTTAATGACATCCCGTTTGATATAAATTTTATGGTTTTCGTTTTGATATACGTTTGATATAAATACTATAAAACATGAAAGTAAGTAGAGGAAAATAAGGTCGATTGGTGTATCCGAAAATATCCAAAATATTTAAAGTAACCTTTGAAGATTTTTTCAAACTAATTACTTTACCCATCATTAAAATACTCTGATTTTTTCTTTGGATATTTTTTGTGCTATTTATTTTGAGAATGTTTCAGGTAAAGGGTTTAATGTAGCTTCCTACGATACTGTGAGGACCTGAGGCGTTCTCCGTATCGGGATCGAATAATAAAACACATTTTTTTTTTTTTGTGTAGGTTTGGTAATTATTTCTAGAGGATCATTATACGAGTACATTTTAATCTTCTTTCTGAAAAAACAGTAAGGGTAAGCTTGTGTTTGTTAGCTCAATCTGACGCCTACGGCTTCTCCCGATTCCCGGCCACCGTAAGCGTGAGCTTGCGGACGACGAGTAATGGGTAGCTCGCTGTCCGGTAAGGACCAAGCCCGGGTCGACGGCGCGTTGTGTTCCACGCGCGCCTCAAAGAGATGTCAGCACACTGATGGGGCCTGTAAGGGCCGATGCCTGTTAGGGGTGCGGGTAGTTCGAAAGAGATACCGTGGCCCCTGGCACACAGGCTACTAAGAGAACACGGTAGGATTTTAGTCAGTAAAAGTCTGACACGCCCTCCTGCTCCACCCAGAGCGGGAGCAGTTATTTGATGATTTCCGATCCTCAAAAAAAAACACTTTCTAACTAAACTTGACAGTTCGAGTGTGAAAGTTATTTTATAGCCATGATGCCTGCACAACATAAGGTCTTCTTTCGCAGACAACCTTTACAGCACTAACCTATATTTTACCTAAATATTTAAAACCAAAATATTGTCTAAGCCTTTAGTTTTGTGGTAGATAATAATAATTGTGATGAACGTTCAAGACTGAACAGGAGGAGCTTGATTCATTAATCACCAAGTTCTAACAACACAGAATACCTACGCGATGCTGATCATATCACAGCTCAAGAAAAGCTTATAAAACGCGTTATTCTGAAGTTTAACCAAGGTTTCAATTTTCTGTTATGTACATACCTACATCAATTCACAACTAACAGTTTCAGCCGCCTAACATCCACCAGATGGGGAGCCTCACCCCAAGTCCTGCGAACAACTGGAATGGCACTCTGCTTTTCCGCTGGCGAATATGCCTGTCCAGTATGGAACCGTTCTGCCCACGCTGACCTAGTGGATACAGCTCTAAATGAGACGTGCCGGATTATCAGTGGCTGCCTTAAACCGACCCCAGTACGAATGCTGTATCCACTGACTGGCATTGCGCCACCAAGCGTTCGCAGGACCATAGCCAGTCGCATTGAAAGGGTGAAACTACAGACTGACTCACGTCACCCAATGCACAACTACGTCTCAGTGCCCCAGAGGCTAAAGAGCCGAAAAAGTTTTATAGGGTGCGTGGGCCTAGCTAGTTCAGTCAATAGCGATGCCTCCACAGCGAGATGTAACCTGTGGCAGGAGTTGTATAAGCCCCCTGACAACTTTGTCGAACCATCTGAGAGCCTTCCTCCTGGGCACGCGTTACCGTGGCCGACCTGGAAATCTCTGAATAGACTTCGAACCCAAGTCGGCCGGAGCAAAGACAATCTGCACAGATGGGGGTTCACGGATGGCTCAGATCTCAAGTGCGTGTGCGGCACCTCCCCACAGACAATGGTTCACCTTCCATCCTGCGCCGCATGCCCTGTTACTTGTGCATTTGACGATCTTGTGACTGCGTCAGCGAGCGGAGTTCGCGTAGCCGAGTTTTGGGCCAAAGATGTTTGATTTATTAATTTTTTTGCCATCGATACGCTAAGAAGAAGAAGTTTCAGAAATAATGGCATTTATGAATATAACTGTTATTACTTTCTCAATTTTACTGCTGTTTTAGTAAAATATGAAAAAGTCGGTTTAAAAAAAAAACTGAGACAATCTTCCAAAACTACAGTTTTCTCGAATTGTTTGTTGGCATATTCGAATTTTCGAAACCACTCTTATATCAAGGGCAACAAAACCATTGGTGACCAGAATTGGTTATGATTGCTAACTGAGTTTGTATAGGGTGACTAGTAATTACCAGTCACCCTATATAAACTCGGTTTATACACACACACCCTATATAAATGTCGGTCACTAATTAGTGACCGACATTTAAACACATGATAGTACTCATCATTATGAACAACTTTTACTATGGGACCAAACCCGAAATCGCGAAAAAAAAAATCGGCTGTTCCCTACATTTTAACGAGTTATGCGAACATAAATGTCGGTAACAGCTGATTTTTTTTCGCGATTTCAGGTTTGGTCCCATAGTAAAAGTTGTTCATAATGATGAGTACAATCATGTGTTTAAATGTCGGTCACTAATTACCAGTCACCCTATATAAAAGCCTTAAGTTTACTTATGATAAATGATTCCATTTTGAGTTACATAGAACAAATCATATCTTTCGAGTCTGAAAACATTTTTTTACAACTTTTAAATTATCGCTACCACTTCATTTTGACAAAAACAATCAATTATGCTTTCGCAGCTTTCCTTAATGTCACTAATTAATTAGGAGATGCCTAAACCGGTTTCAATTACATTCTTATCGCAAAAGGCACCTGCGTACCTATATCCCTTTGTATAAAGCTGGTGAATCAAAGGAACGAAGTCGTGTGTAATATCCAATATCGGATTTTTCACCTGTTACAGATTTAGCCGGTATTCATAGTAAGTTTCGTATAACTCTTTGACGCTTTTGAGGAACTCTGACAAAGGATTTTTCTGACAACACTTGTCAATCAAGAAAAGTTCACAACTTTTGCAGGTAGGTAGGGATGATTGAAATGATATAAGTAGTCAGAAGAAAGATTTGTACATCATCGTTCGATTTGTTTGGCATATGTACATTATGTACGCCATCAAAAACACAGTTCACAATTTATCGAGAGTTTATAATTTTGCAAGATAGATTATAAACTAACGGTGTTCACAAAATTACGGTGACATTTATAAGGATCCCAGCAGATGGCGCTCTGCAGCTTCTGTCTAAGGCGGTAGACAGAAACCATGGCATTGGAAGAAGACGTGAGTTTTTTTATTGTAAGTATGTTAATTATTTAAAATTTTACTATTACTTGGAAAGATAACTGTATTGTTCGGGCGCCGTCGGTTTTGTTCGTCAGGCGTCGGGTGGCTGCGTGGCCGACGCCGACAGCGCGGGCGGCTGCACGGGTCAAGGAGAGGGGCCGAGGGCTCAACACACTTCACTAGTGAGAGGAACCGACGACACGTGCGTTGTACAATTCTTTTGGATATACCTTAATAGTGACTTTGACGGCACGGTTGGCGCAGTGGTTAAGCGATTGACTGCTGCGCTGCGTGTCGCGGGTTCGATTCCCGCACGGAAAGTATTTGCATGACCTACAATTAGTTGTACCGGGTCTGGCTGTTTGTGTATGTGAGTTTAAATGTTTGTAAACGCACCCACCAATACAGGAGAAATTCCTAGTGTGGGGCAAGGTTTTTTTTTTGTTTTTTTAAATAAAAAAACAAAATAGTTTTAACAGTCCACTGCTTTTATTTCAAAGTCCATTTTAAGACCCTTACCTACGTGTAGGAAAGAAAAATGGAAGCGACGGCCGCCTGACAAAGGGTTTAGGTATTTCTTCGGTACGAGCTATACCACAATCAGGCTATAATAATATCAACTGGGACACAGCCTTCCTCTCTTCGAGAGTGATAACCGTTTTTGTAAAACGCAATTTTCTTTCTTTCTTTCTTAAAATAGCATAAGCTGCCTAGCCTTTTCCGAACAATGTTGGGTTCGGCTTCTAGTCTAACCGAATGCATCTTAAAATAACTCAGTTACTGGGTAACACGATACCCTTTGGAAAGACTGATTGTCAGACTTTCGGGCTTCTGACGACCCGAGACGATTGTCAAAGATTCACGAATGAAAGACGGGAGCAACGGCTTAACGTGCGTTCCAAGGCAGGGAAGGGTCTTCGTAAGTAAGATGGTCACCCATCCACGGACTAAACGCGGCAAGCGTTGCTTAACGTGATCAATCGCCTGATACGGTCGTTATTACTTAGTCACAAGCTCATCTATAAATTGTAGTCAACATTACGCAATAATTTCCACGCTTCTGTTACTAAAAACAAGACATACCATTTAATTCCCAGCATCAAGAACAAACACCAATAAACCATTTAATTATAACGAATATTAAAATACACTCTCAAAGGAATGAAGAACAATTAATGACATTGACTGACTGAAAGCATTTTCACTGCCAGTAGTGATAACCTACATGTAATACCATTTTACACGAGAAATGCGGGTAAATATGGCCCGCAGTCAGATAGTAAATAAGAAATATTCGCTGGAATTTTATTTGTGCTTTCAGTGAAGTATTGTTTTATTTTCAGGTTTCCGTACCTCAATAGTAAAATTGGAACTTATAGGATCACTACTTTGTCCTTCCGTTTGTCAGTCTGCAAGACTCTTTTTTCGTAGTAAGGTGCAGAGGTGCACGATTATTCATAATCTGTTTCGTTTTGAGACAGATTGCTAATCCATTGCTTGATGTGTTCGAAAAAGTGTCTGCTCAACAACGTAAATAACGCAATGAATATTGTTGAAATGTCAAAATGAAACAGATTATGATTAATCGTGCGTTACGCAATTAGGGTGCAGAACAACGTCTTTCCGATAAGCTAGTTTGTTAACAATTTAAACTTGATACCTCTGCGCCTACGCGATCGAATCAGAAATGAAGAGATCCGCAGGAGAACCAAGGTAACCGACATAGCCCGAAGAATTGCCAAACTTAAGTGGCAGTGGGCAGGGCACATTGCTCGCAGAACAGATGGCTGATGGGGCCGAAAGGTTCTGGAGTGGCGACCGCGTACCGGAAGACGTAGAGTAGGAAGGCCTCCCACAAGGTGGACCGATGACCTTGCGAAGACCGCGGGTATCCGCTGGATGTGAAGCACAAGACCGGTCGAAGTAGAGGAGCCTGGGGGAGGCCTATGTCCAGCAGTGGACGTCTTTCGGCTGATATGATGATGATGATGATGATGATGACCTCTGCGCCTTTCTACAAAAAAAGAGTCTTGACAGATACGCAATTAGGGTGCTGTTTCCGAGAAATCGACTCCAGCGCTACCTACCGGATTCAATTGTGAAAGAAAAGAGTAACCGTGGAGTTTCTTGCCTGCTTTTCTCCATAGGAAGTGACAAATTGGAACCGTGCATAATAGGTGTACGGTTCTAATTTCTCGCTTCTAACGTTTCAAAAGTGCCCCTGCAGGTTTGAGTGAAATAAAACATTTTGATTTTGAATCTGAACCATTCAAAGACCCACTAGAGCACACAAAAGAAATAATCGAAATCGGTCCAACCGTTTAGGAGGACTTCAGTGACATACACACGTACAGAAGAATTATATTATTACATGTAAAATATAGGCAGATCTACGGTCCCTTAGAGGTTTAAAAATATGTACGGCCATATAAGCGACATATTTTATATTCGCAAATAAATGCAAACCTATAATATGGTACTTCCCGTTGACCTAGAATCATGAAATTTGGCAAGAAGCAAGATCTCACACCACAAGTGAAGCAAAAGTTCAAAAAATCTTTAATAACAAACGCGATTACAAACTTACATTATTTTTAAATTGACCGTGACGTATATCGATGTCTGGCGCAACCTTTTTTCAAATAGAAACTTAATTTCGTTACGGAACCTAACATTGTGCATCGTCCGACAGGCACTTGACCAGTTTTTTTTTTTTTCATTTTTTACGTCCAAAACGCGACAAAAATCAATTTAAGTCTATCTGTAATTAATGGTCGTTTGTCAAAAAAAATCTATATTTATTGCAGGATCCTGGTTTAAATGGTCCGCACAATATAGCTCATTTATCACCAGCAGAGTAGGATTAGCTAAGGGATTTGTTAAAGTCCATTTCCTACAGATTCGCACAAAATGATGGTTTAAAGTATGTGATACTGTAATTTTAAACGTTAAATTATAATGTAGTAGTAAAGTACACGTATATAAAAAAGAAAATAATCATAAGGCATCAAAAAATACGTCCGCATCGTTGTCAATAGGAAATGTGCCCAAAAGGCTGGCAGCATTGCCACGTTGTATGGCAATGCTGATTCTTTGGCTGAAAAATAGGCCAGCCCTTTGGTCACGTGAAGAGTCGACCAACCGCTTGGAAATGTCTTGGAAAACTAAGTGGGCACTCGGACCCCATGGCTCTAGAGTTTCAACCCCAAACGGCTCGAACATAAAGGTTCGAATAAGGTTGGAATATTTGCGCCGTTTGAGGTTTTCCGCACCTGCAGCAGCCGCCCCAGCACAACGCGCCGTACTAGACAGATAACAATACAGTCCACAACTTCAAAATCAAGCGTCCGTTTCAATAACCGACCTTTCTTTTTTATTTACCCTTTTCGCAAAAATCACCACCTTATATACCTACATTTTCAAATCACGTCACTTCTTAGGCCTTCTCTCTGTAAAAAGCAGTGGATCGATCGAGCGTAATTGTTATTTTGTGTCTATTTTGTATCGACAATATCACATTACAAGATAGTAGCGCCATATACCAAAGAGTATGCAAAACTGTATGTCTGTAAAAAATAAAGTTACTTCTTGTCTGTCACTCATGCGTTTAATTTATTAGAGGTTATGGGCCCAGATTTTATAGTTTTTTCTCGCATTTTTCTTGGACATTCCTAGTGGAAATAGATTTTGCAGATTGAGATAAACTGTGATTAACGCTGTGACTGTGAAAATGACGACGAACTACCTTGTCAGTGTGCCTAAATTGAAAGGGCGTGAGAACTACAGCGAGTGGGCTTTCGCGGCTGAGAATTTCCTAGTTCTGGAAGGAATGTCTGATTGTATCAAGTCGGAGACAGTACCAGCAGAAATAGGAGCAGCAGGTGACGCGAAAACCAGAGCCAAGCTGATTCTGACAATAGATTCGTCGCTGTATGTGCACATAAAAAGTGTACAAACGACCCATGAGCTGTGGAAGAAATTGAAGAACCTATTTGACGACTCAGGATTTACGAGGAGAATCAGTTTACTGAGGAGTTTGATTTCCATACGACTCGAAAATAGCGTTTCAATGACTTCGTACGTGACACAAATCATCGAAACAAGCCAAAAATTGAGTGGTACAGGTTTTAATATTAATGATGAGTGGGTCGCATCGCTTTTGTTAGCGGGATTAACAGAAAAATATTCCCCTATGATAATGGCGATTGAGCATTGCGGCATACCATTGACAGCAGACGCCATTAAAACCAAGTTGTTGGACATGGAAGAAAGCGGAAACGGCGGCGACAATAGTGCTTCCAATTCCAATGGCGCGTTTGCGAGTTTCAAGAAGAACCGGAATGTTAGTAACAATGCCACCAAAGACAACGCCCAGATGTCAAAGTCAAAACCAAAAGTCATAACATGCTACAAATGTAAACAAACAGGGCATTACCGCAACCAGTGTACATTTTCGAACAAAAATAAAAATGAACGTACAAGCAGTAATGCGTTTAGCGCCGTGTTCCTAAATGGTGAATTTTGCAAAAGCGATTGGTATATTGACTCCGGGGCGAGTGTTCATCTTACCGCGAACGAAGAATGGTTGTCAAATGTGTCGCGGGATCTTATGATCAAGGAAATTGTCGTGGCAAACAAAGATAAAGTACCTGTATTATGTACTGGAGATGTGCAGATTACGACAAAGACGCGCGCCTGTGAATACGATATTACAGTAGAAGGTGTATTATGCGTGCCGAAGTTGACTACAAATCTGATATCTGTTAGTCAACTAATTTCAAAAGGAAACAAAGTTTCATTTAACATTGATGGTTGTCTGATTTTCAACCAAGCAGGAGTACTGGTAGCTACAGCGAGTCTGTTGAATGGGGTGTACAAACTAAACATGCCTGAATATTGTTCATCAGCTGCAGTGATGGTGTCCAGTGAAGTTTGGCATCGGCGTCTAGGTCAACAGCCAGTATTTGAACAAAATGCAAGATGCTGTACAGGGATTGAAACTTGATAATAAGACTGATGTATCAAAGTCATCATGTGTCGCATGCTGTGAGGGCAAGCAGAGCCGCTTACCTTTTCCCAAAGAAGGTAGCAGAAGTACTGAGTTGCTACATATTGTGCATACCGATCTCTGTGGACCGATGGAAAACCGATCTATAGGTGGCTCCAGATACTTTATGCTGTTTATAGATGATTTTAGTCGTATGACATATATATATTTTTTGAAAACGAAAGATGAGGCATTGAAATGCTTTCAACAGTATAGAGCGGAGGTTGAGAATCAACTTAATCGCAGCATAAAGATCTTGAGAAGTGACAATGGGACAGAATTCTGCAACAGCAAGTTTGACGATTTTTTGATGTCGCATGGGATAGTACATCACAAAACGAACCCATATACACCTGAACAGAATGGTCTCTCAGAACGATACAACCGGATTATTGTTGAGAAAGCCAAGTGTCTACTGTTCGATGCAGGTCTCGAGAAAAGGTTTTGGGCAGAGGCGGCACACACTGCAGTGTACTTACAGAACAGGACAGTGACCACATCATTAAATTATAAAACTCCTTTCGAGATATGGACGGGCAGAAAGCCTGATGTAAGTCATTTACGTGTTTTCGGTAGTACAATCATGGTACATGTGCCGAAACAAAAGAGATTAAAGTGGGACAGAAAGTCTGAAAAATGTATCCTTGTCGGCTATTCCAATGAAGTCAAAGGGTACAGGATTTACAACCCGAAGTCTAATGTCATCACTACCAGTCGAGATGTTATAGTATTGGAGAAAATAGAGACAGAGAATGTTGTGGAGGTACAGGAAAATTGTTCAGATGAGGTGAATATGGTTCCAGTGGGGGAAGAAGATTTGACACCTCAGGAAGATTCACTTGAACAATCAGAGAGCTTGAACACAGATGACAGCGGTGAACTGTATGTACCTTGTGAAAATGATACATTAGATAGCTCTGAGTCTGGTACAACAGACAGTGAAGACTCCAATATACTCAACAATGTCAACATAACAAGTGGTCCTCGGCATAGGCAGAAGCCAGACAGATATGGATTTGCAAGTGCTTGCATGGAAGATGACAACATGTTCACGGGTGAGATATCGTTGCAAGAAGCCTTGGAAGGTCCTGAGAAAGCACAGTGGTTAGCGGCAGTGCAGGATGAGTTACAGTCGTTCGAGAAAAATAGTGCATGGGAACTGGTAGATGTACCAATTGATGGTACTATAGTGCAGTGCAAGTGGGTTTTGCGAAAAAAGTACGATAGTGAAAACAATGTGCGTTACCGTGCTCGTCTAGTCGCAAAGGGCTTCACCCAAAAACATGGTATAGACTATACAGAAACATTTTCGCCTGTAGTGAGACACACAACTCTTAGATTATTATTTGCATTGTCTGTAAAGTTAGGTTTAGATGTTAACCATTTAGATGTAAAGACTGCGTTCTTGAATGGTGATTTAGAGGAAACCATTTATATGAAAATGCCAGATTGTTATAATAGTAGTAGTTCAGTTTGTAAAGTATTGAAACTTAAAAAGGCCATTTATGGACTTAAGCAGGCCTCTAGAGCTTGGAATAAAAAGGTTGATAATTGTTTGATCAGTAATGGTTACAAAAGGTCAAAGATAGAGCCATGTATGTATATAAAGGATATTAACAAATGTAAGACCATTGTAACAGTCTATGTCGATGATTTCTTTATATTTTCCAATGATAAACTTGAAACTAAGAACTTGAAACAGATTTTATGTAATAAGTTTAGCATTAAGGACCTAGGTGAAGTTAAACTATGTCTTGGAATGAATGTAACCTTCAATAAAGATGAAGGATATGTAACTTTGAGTCAGGAAACCTATATTGATCAACTTTTGAGCAAATTTCATTTAAGTGATTGTAAGACTGTTGATACTCCAATGGAGGTCAAACTAAATATAAATAAAGGTCAAGTAGGTGTAAATAGTCATGTACCCTATCAACAACTAATTGGTAGTTTGATGTACCTTTCAGTCTTAACTAGGCCAGATATTAGTTACTCTATAAGTTTTTTAAGTCAATTTAATAATTGCCACACAAAGGAGCATTGGGAATATGCAAAGAGAGTATTAAAATATCTAAAACGAACTAAGTGTTATGGAATAAAATATTGTAAAGAAGGTAATTCAGAAATAACAGGCTATGTAGATACTGATTGGGGCTCTGACTCTGTAGATAGGAGATCATATACTGGAATGTGTTTTTTGTTATCTGATGGTGTAATTTCATGGGAATGCAGAAAACAGAAATGTGTAGCCCTCTCTAGCACTGAATCAGAGTATATTGGTCTATCTGAGGCATGTAGAGAAGCATTATATCTAAAGGGATTGCAATATGAAATAACCAATAAGATGTACACAATCAGCCTATTCAATGATAACCAGGGCGCACAGAAGCTGTGTGCAAACCCAGTCTTTCACAGACGTACAAAGCATATTGATATCAAATATCATTTTTGTCGTGATGTAGTAAAAGATAAAATTGTTAAAGTACTGTATTTGCCAACAGCTGATATGCCGGCTGACATTTTGACTAAAAGTTTATGTTCAGCAAAACATTATAAATTTATGTTGCTTCTTGGCATAGTTTGCATAGAATAATTTTGTGTTAGATTGTTTAGTGAATATTGCGATAAGTGGGGGTGTTATTTTGTGTCTATTTTGTATCGACAATATCACATTACAAGATAGTAGCGCCATATACCTACCAAAGAGTATGCAAAACTGTATGTCTGTAAAAAATAAAGTTACTTCTTGTCTGTCACTCATGCGTTTAATTTATTAGAGTAATCCACCAAACGGGCCCAGTGCGGGTTAGTGGATGTCGATTGGACGCAACTGCTTAATTTCTAGATAAAATTCTTTTGCCTACCTGCTGCATATCTTTTATTTTCCTCAAGTTGATTAGCAATCTGTTATTCTATTGATTCAAATCAAATCTATACTTTTATGCTAATATGAAAAAGGCGGTAATCTTCGGACCTACTGATCCGGTTTCGTAAACAGTATTGCCAACTATCATAAAACAAGAAATTCCTCGCAGACGAAGTCGTGGGCAGCAGCTTGTACATAATTTATGTGAACTAAACAGTGTTCTCAGTACCACATTTTAAAAGCTAGACAGAAAATAAATTCATGGGTATTGAACTTGGTTTAAAGTTCATTGTACAGAATTTATCGCCCAAGGCGATCACAGACTTCAGCAGTGCCACTATTCAACGTTAAAGTAAAATAGAGCTCTGAACAGAAGTTTAAATTGAAATGATAAAAGTCTTAAGTCTTTATTAAAGTTTCAGTTAGTTTATAGAAATAAAACCTACATTCATATTGGGGGATTGTGATATCTTCAAACTACTTGATTGAAATTGAAAACTTACATGTTTTATCGAAGAAAAATGTTTATGATTTACTGTGAAACTACCCGCATATTGACAATTCGTAGGTATTATTTTCGAAATTTTTCGTGCACACTTATGAGGACATACTCAGAAGCTTATGTATATACGTACTAGACTCGATATAAAAATTCAACATCGTCTCGTCGTGCATGAAGCCATTTTAAAGACTATTCCAATAATGTAGTATATTTAAGTTCAAACCCCTTTGTAAAAGGGTAAAATACGATGAAGTTTAGGTATTTAGGTACATTTACCTCATAACTATTAAAAAATTATCTCTGCGAAATAGATAACTGTTCGATGGAATTTGATTTTAAAACATTTATTATTATAATGATCGCCCAATTATCGAAATTCGACCCTAATTCATTTCAATAGAAAAATTAATATTAGATATATTAAAATATTAGCTTTCTGCACTCCTATAATTTTTGTAAATATGATAACAAAGTTTTCGTTTCACCTATTAATAGACAGATAATTAAGACCTAGAAAAAAAAATCAAAACTAAATCAACTAAGACATACTGTTATAATTTAAAAATAATACCAGCCTTTTATAATCCCATTGTAAGACAATGGTCGCTTCTCATACAAAGAAAGCACGAGCATTTAAGGCTTGTATCCACGCTAAGGACCTTCAGCATTTGGGCGCACTAAATTTGTGGGCGAGTGCGGGGTGTTGTAGTCGTGCAGTCTTTAATCGGTCGCATTTTTAATTTATTGCAACAAAAATAATGCATATTTGTAAAAAGTAACAAAATCAAATCATTTTCCTCTGTATTGCAAGGCAGTAGACATTTTTTTGAAACCGTTAAAAAATGTAGGGGTAAAATGGTTTCATCTCAACGATTTGGAGGTGATTTGGTGTTTTTTTTTGTTATTATTTGATACCCATACAAAAATTATGCCTAAACCAAATGACGTATATACAAGGTTAATTTTAGGTCGTTCTGGAACCGAAAGCCATGAACTCGATCATCGAACTAGAATCGATTGAGACTTTTATTTTAAATAAACAACAAAAAAAAAAAACACGAATCATTAAATTTATTGTTTTCTTGAGTGAAATAATGAGAAATCGAAGTAACGCTTCCTTGCGATCAATGTATACGTGCGTATAAAACGTATCGACAAACGGCAACACATGCGAACGATATCCATTGAAAAATCCATTCATCGATCAGACAGCATGATCCGTAAGCCACGCCCCCGACCCCCGTCTAGCCGACCGCCCGCCCTTCCTTGTTCCGAATTCCTTCCCAGTATTGTGTCGCGTTTCGCTTTATTAGGTCACGTACACCGCACGCGCAACCTAATTACGCGCCAAAAATGAGTGCAATCTGTGTGTGAAATGTGGATTTTTATGGGATTGCGAACCATAACTTGGAAGAGGCTAGAGGATTGTATGCTCAGCCGGAATACCTGAATTCACTGCGCGCACGTGGAATCAACGACCCTCAAGTTCCCTTCACCTCCACCATTCTGGCCGCAACTCAGCGCCTCCTCGATCATGGACAGTTTCGAGCGCCCGCACACGTGCAACGCGGACCGCGTTAGAGGAAGAAATACTGGAGTAGGTAGGTACTTCGAACGCTACCCACGTCGTAGTACCACAATGGCGGCCAGGCGATTCAATGTTGGCAAAATAGTCATCATTTCAGCCGAAAGACGTTCACTGCTGGACATAAGCCTCCCCCAAAAGGGGGGGTTTGCCATAATCGCCACGCTTGGCAGGCGGGTTGGCGATCGCAGTGAGGTGATCAAATGCATAGAGAACGCTGCTGCCCATTCTCTAGTAGATCCCTTAGTCGCCTTCTACGACACCCACGGGAAGAAATGGGATGGTGCTATTCTTATACGCCCGGCAACACACACGGGACCAATTAGCCAATAGTAAATATGGAAAATGAATTCGAATGGATTAAATTACATCCATAGGTACGTGTTTCTAAACCTGTGGCTGCCGTTTTACTATGTCTATTTATTTAAGCGTAGGTACCTAGTTCACAGATGACAGAGTTCGCTGATCGCCGCTACCTTTGCCTACGCGCCGACTTTTTTTAAAATAAATACGCAATCGTTAAATAGGTACACAAATAAAATAAGATAAGCGAATTTAGACTTTATTTCATAACTGTTAACGGGGAAAAATAGAAATTTCACCAAACTAGGTTAGTAGGTCCGCAGTTTACTAAAAATATTCTGAGAAATCTATTGTCTCGTGTCCGACCGGGCTGTACAAGGGTTCAAGGTTCACAACCGAATTACGCGGTTAAAGTGATTCAAATAAGGTCTTAATTCGGTTCAATATTTTCATAGTAAGGGACACCTCCAACTAATAATGAACTCTATGCAACTCACTAAACGATTCATTTTTCTGTTTGAATTGCCTGCCTTTGTAGAAGCCGCCGCAAGCATTGTCGCAAAAAAATGTTTTAGGCAGTATTTAGTATTATGGTAGGTAGGTACTTGTATGTTTATTAAGTACCTATTAGCTCGATTGGTCGACACTCGATTCAAGGCCTTAAATGCAACTCCCAAGCGTACTCGTCGTGTCTAGTTGACGGGTAGTACACACGGCTACACATCAAGCTATACATTTCCAGTATAAGCTGATCTCGCATTGTAAACGATTTTCGTATAGCACGAGATCAGCGTAAACTGGAAATGTATAGCTTGATGTGTAGCCTTGTGTACTAGGTGATATCGTGATGCGAGAGGGGTGAGTTAAATGTCAATTAATTTCTCTCGTTTACGAGGAGATTGTAAATCCCGTGCTTCCGATACAATGAGAGATGATGGAGGTAAATGAACTTACACCAACCAACAATTGAGGTTTGTGTAGGTACTTACTTGCAGCTGGTTTTTCGTCCGACGTCTATTGACCCACCGCGAGTAGGTACCTACGCAACCAACTGATTCGCACACGCACAGCTGTGCCGCGCTACGTCATCACCGAGCGGATCGCGTACGATCTTGCGTTTATGAATGAAATAGTGAAAGTGCTACTAAAATTTTACTCGAATGACAGAAAAAAAGTGATAAATTTCTAACTTCTTTATTAGACGTCTTAAAAATATAATAACAATGCCAATAGTAACTATTACTCATTTGGAGTTACTGTGTTTCGGCTCCAGAACGATCTAAAATTAGCCGTGTATAACATTATATCATGTAGATTACTAACTATTTTTTTCAAATGTAATTTCTTTGTAAATGCCGACGAGAAGTGGTTTCATCTGCATGCTGTTTTCAACCAATTTTTGAGAGGGCAGCCTTAAAACCAATCAGACAGGTGACAGATAAATTGAAACGCAAACTGAAACCATGAATTCAGCACATGATTTTAGATCGGTAACATCGGTTGTAAAAAATATATCTGCTATTTCATAGAAACGTGCAATACATGCGGTCATTTATTTTTAATATAGACCCAAAATTTCACTGCCGAATCATATTATACTGAATCCATGATACCAGATTTTTCGTTGATGTATCCTGCCATTCTATGTTAACTAAAAGTCCAGGTTTCCTAACTATTGCACCTTTCAAGTAATTTCCAGGAAAAAAATTAAATACACATGAATTGGAAAAGTCTCATCGGTACTTGCCCGGATTTTAACCCTCAACTTCGTGCATGAGAGTCGAGGTCTAGAGCTATCACGAATGTCAGAATTCCCATGATAATTGTATAAGCCACTATCCCATAAGTATTCAGTGATCACAATACTAGTTTGTTCGTTAAGTTTAGTAATTATTATTGTTATGTATAAACTGACATATATTATATTCTATTACGAAGCTCTGGGTTCACACATGACCTATTTGATAAACCTCCGATCAATCTAGCCACTAAATCAATCTACCGACTAAATCCATAGTTTAACGAACGGTACACAGGTGCGAAAGGCTTGTGGCTAAGTAATATTAGCCGCACGGGTCAATCAATCAGGTTAAGCTACGCTTGCTGCAGTTGATCCGTGGATGGATGACCATCTTTATACACCAAGACCCCTCCATGCCTCGGAAAGCAAGCCGTTGTTCCCGGTTCATTCATGGATCTTTGACAGTCGTTACGGGTCGTCAGAAACCTGTCTTACCAAGGGGTATCGTATTATTAAATGGGCTGTGGAGGTCAGACATGTAGTCGATCCATGAGGAATACTGGTTAGTTTCATTCGGTTAGACTGGAAGCCGACCCCGAAGTTGGGAAAAGGCTAGGCAGATGATGATGATGACATAGCATAATAATACGTTCTGCAGGCTTAGCACGAGCACCGATTTGTCGAAGGAAGTATAGACATGACTACTAACTATATGTTATACAATAGGTGATGATAGCTGTGTTTTTCTGTTAATTATCACAGTTATGCGTTCTAAACGAATCATGATTTTGTAGATAATCGTATATACGTTCTGGCGGTCGAGTAGAAAGTTTGTGATCAGTGTGATTTTGACAGTTTGGGAAGAAATATTCTTCCGAAACAGTCTACATTTATAAGGACTTAGACAAAGATCGTTAGAAACGAAAGACAAAATGACAGATTGTAGAAGGATATCTACGGTGCGATGTCAAAAATTGAGAAACGAAATGTAACTTTGTATTGAAAAAGCACTGTCTATTCTTCGTAGAAATAGAAAGCGTCATGCTAAGCCTGCTGGTATAACTGACACTAATTTAGTAAACCGCCATTGAAATGCTAGTACTCTAGGGGGAAATTCTCGTATTTAGACACGACTACACGACGCAATGGAGTGTTACGTGTTTGTCAGCCTGTGTATGTATGTTTGTTCTTTAGTGGCGCTCTAGAGACCAAACGCGTGGGCCAACTTTGATACATACGTCACGACGTCGTGAAGGCAATCAATTTGTCTTATTCTTGTGAGTAGGAGATATGTTCTAAGATCAATACAATCTCATGCAGTCAGAGGAAATATACGTCTTTATTGTTAAAATAAAGACCTTTAATTGCATGAGACTGTTTATAATACTAAGGTTAATAGTCTTCTCTTAAAATAAAATTTTCTTGTGTCGATCTTTTTAAAGTTTACTTTTACGCAGCCGAGTTTTTTGAAAAATAATACATACGTGCACATTCTGGTCGGGGAGCCCACACGGGGATTTTGGGATTTACTCGAGCGCGGCAAAATAACATAAGGGGGACAGACAACCTTGTACCTTGAGAAGTACTCCTACCATATCTGAGCCCTTTATATAGGGTCGAACGTCTATGTTAGCCGATCAGATTAGTAAAAAAAATATCAATCCTTAGACAAATTCGAGCACGTCAGATTAAGGTAAGGTAAGTCAATTACATGCAGAAAAGTGTGCATTTCAATACTCTGACAAGTTGAGCGTGACATAAGGAAATGGGGGAGTCACAAATTTGCAAAAAAAACCGGCATTTGGACATTGTCGAGCGAGGGTCATTTTTATTTTATTTTGTAGGAAATTGGTAATGAAACACAAAAATAACATAATCTGTAAATTTGTACAAGCCGAAGTAGCTAAAATAATTAATAAAGTGCGGTGCATGCAGCCGCTGAGAACTATGTATTTCCCACTTTGTGCCACTCTGCCCTTCTCACTCTTTATCTAGCTCTCACTCTCTCGCACCGTCCCCATAGTACACGGAGTAATGAAAAAAGCGGAGATGCCGCAAAGCAATTAGGCCGAGCGCCTTCAGTAAGGCCATGACGTCACAGTGGGCGGAGCTGAAAAAAAACCTTTATTATGAGTAAATTGTCATCGCGTTATGGTCTGTTGTATTTCGATAGTTTTTAATCGTTTTAATAATGAAGTGCGCTGTTTTATAATGCAAAAATTGTTCAGGATTAATACTGAAACATATTGATGGCGTAACATTTCACGTGTAAATCCCTAAAATTAATATTTTCACTTTACATCGCAGTTTCTCGTTTGATTGCCAGATTGTAGCAGTGACATCTGCCGTCGAAGAGATGCATTTTAACCACTTCTCAGCAATTTTGTGTAATATCATTAACATTGCATGTTAGGACCAATTTTCGAATCAAATAACTATTATAGCGAGCAAAATAAACCTATGTAAGGTTTATTTTGCTCGTTATAAGTTATTTATTAGATAAATTACATAGTTTTTGATACATGTCACAAGATAAATTTTAAAAACATGTTTTTTTCAAACCGGCAGATTAAGGAAATTCCTCCACATAATTGTCAGATTATGGGTCAGGATGACAAGGATATCAAGATGAAGCGTCTGTATATTAATCTGACGCGCTCGAGTATTTCAAGAACACATTTTTTTTTTTACATTCTCAAAAATCGCCCACGACTTTTTGGTCGCATCCAAATCGTCAGTCTTTTGAATACGATCAACTGGAGGGTTCACTTAACATCCCTTGTCAATGTCTGAGCGCTCGAATAATTTATATTTTTCCCTTTTTTCTACCCCTTCGTACGACCACCCCTACCATGCAAACCGGCAGATTAATATTTTTCCGTTATCAGAAACACCTGGGGCGCATACACTATTAATTTCTGAGGCGCTCGAGTATTTCTTTGTGACTGTTTTTTTTTAAACCAGTTTGACCAGTGGAATGGTGTACATCTTTTAAACTTTTTTTAGCATCTAACCTTCACAATCCAATAAGTCCCCACGATACTCGAGTAAATCTCTATTTAGCCTCTTGGCCTCCCCTACTATTCTAATCTCAGTATAAATATGACAAAAATACGTTTCCTTAATACCTTACCGTTTCCTTACATTTTTGACACAATATGGTAACTGAGAACAGATTGCAGCTAGATTTTCAACGTTTTCCATTACGGGAACTGGCCTTCTGATAGTCTAGCTACTCATTCGTGATTTGAGTACATAACACTTTTTAGTAGTGTAGTGTTCGATTTGCCTTACAAATCTACTTTTTCTACTGTTGGTATTGATTTTACGAATAGAAAAGAATAGATTTATTTCTTTATTTGCAAATAATGTAGGTACAAAAATCGGACTGGATGTGGAAGGCAGAGGACAAGGTGTTGTGGCGCAGCTTGGGAAAGGTCTATGTCCAGTTGTAGACTGCGATAGTTTGAGTTGATTGATCGATTTCTTACTACAATTTTATATTTTTTTGGCGTGTGGGAAATTATCAAATACTTCTCCCAGTCTGAGTAGAGAGCAGGAGGGCGTGTGTGACTTTCCTCAGTTGCCTGTGTGCCAGGGGCGACGGTGTCTCTTTCAAACAACCCGCACCCCTGGCAGGCATTGGCCCTTGCGGAACCCACCAGTTGTTGCTGACATCTCTGACGGCGCGCGTGAAACACAACGCGCCGTCCTGCCTACCACTTTCCGGCCGCGGGGGATAAGGAGAGCGGCTAACGCTATATCGACACTCCTCTTCCCCTGCGGCCCCACCGCGTCCACCATAAAACGGAGGCCGTCCCATACAGGCCACGGAAGGGAAGAGCGCTGCTCGGAAGCACCGGTACTCCTCCTCTGCCGCAGCCCGTAACCCTCAGCCGCGATGCCTCCCATTCGACATCACGGCCCACCTCAGTTGCGGTGCACCTCACCGCAACCTACTTTTTGGCCGCTACGTCATCGGCTTGAAAGCAAAAGCCCTGACGAGCGGCCCCACCTTTGGGTTCCTCTTCGCTTCATCGTGGCTGGGAGACCACGGTTACTGAGCCCCCCGCAACGACAATGCGGGAACCCACTCGTGGGGTTCTTACTAGACTTCAACTATATCCGACTACTCAGGTTACTTAATTTCTCTTTTGGTGACTGTAAATACTACCTAGAACATTTTACATCTATGTTAAACTTTGTCTAGTTGTGAGCACATTTATTGTAGCTTCAATCATATCGTCAAGGTTGCAGGTGAACGGACATTAGGGCCACTCAAGTAAACAACTCTGTCTCATTCCACTAACAAATATAAACTAACTAGCTTTTGCAAACGGCTTCGCCCGCGTGGAGATCGAAAATTATCCCACGGGAACGTACTACCGAAACAAAAAGTATCCTAAGTGCTAACCTGGGTTATAAACTATCTGTGTGCCCAATTTCATCAAAATCCGTACGGCTGTTTTTGCGTGATTGAGTAATAAACATCCAAATATATCTAAACATACAAACTTTCACATTTATAATATTAATAGGATAGGATTTGCAAATACCCAATGAACCTGGGTACAAAAATTTAAATGGATGCGGAAGGCGAAGGAAAGGTCGTTTTGGCCCAGCTTGGGAGAGGCCTATGTCCAGCAGGGGGTGATTGATTGATTGTTTTCTTACCAAACTTCGACTATCCGATGATCCTGGTCACTTATCTGTTTTGGCGACTGTACAATCTACCTAGATCATTTTACATCCATATATATATTATACTGTTTTAGCCCAGTAAATGAGCATGTTTATTGTGGCGTCAGAGATGTTGTTCACCTGCACCCTTGACGATCTCGTCAAGGGTGCAGGTTAAAGGAACATTAAGGACACTCTAGTAAACTACTCTGTGTCATTCTCCCTCACTAACTATCCCTCGGAAACATCTACATGTTTGCCAAAAAAAATAATCAAATCCGTGCGTCCCGTTTTGCGTGATTGAGTAACAAACATCCGAATATCTAAATATCCAAACATCGAAACATACAAACTTTCACATTCATAATATTATAGTAGGTTAAGCACTTTGTTTTAACTCCGTGGTTAAGCAGGTACAGATGCCAGCACATCAAGCTACTCCAATCTGTGAAATTTCTTTGATAGATTTTCAACTTTATAACAAAAAGTTTAAGGTTCATGATCAATTGGGGAAAATTTGACAGTTTGGGATAGCTTGATGTGCTGGCGTCTGTACAAAGGTGTGATCGGATGACAAACAGTTACTGAAGTTATAAAGTCAAACACGCGTTACAACAGTTAGAAGTTTTCGTATTAACTGCGGCATCCACAATCCGGGGTATAACTTAAACTTATGGTGAAATTCAACCCAGGGATTTAATACGACCAAATTGTTGAATCAAAGAACACGAACTTACAAAGCATTTCTGTTTTTTTTTTTTTTTTTTTTTTTTTGGGTGGGAAATCATCAAATAACTTCTCCCGCTCTGGGTGGAGCAGGAGGGCGTGTCAGACTTTTACTGACTAAAACCCACCCGTGTTCCTTCAGTAGCCCTTAAGCCAGGGGCTGTGGTGTCTCTTTCGAACAAACCCGCACCCCTGGCAGGCATCGACCCTTGCGGGTCCCATCACTTTTTGTGCTGACATCTCTTTGAGGCGCGCGTGGAACACAACGCGCCGTCGACTTGGGCTTGGTCCTTACCGGATAGCGAGCTACCCATTACTCGCCGTCCGCAAGCCCATGCCTACGGTGGCCGGAAATCGGCCTGGGATTCCCGACGCCCAGGGCGTCTCCGTATCCTGCGGCGGCTGGGGTCGCGAGGGCGCATATGCTGCCTCTCCCTCACGTGCGCCGCCTCCCTCTTCGCGAGCATCACTGCTTCGTTGAAGGAGGTGACGGCTCCCCATGCCCTCTCGCTCCGTACCATGGCCTGGACCAGGGCCGGACGCGAGAGATCGCCGCCGCCGATCGCCTCCACGAGGACACGGCGGTGCTCCGCCCAAGCAGGGCAGACCGCCACCGTATGCTCCACCGTGTCCTCAGGGCGATCTTCGCAGTGGAAACACCCGGGCGTTTCCTCCCGCCCTATCCGAAACAGGAACCTCCCGAAACAACCGTGTCCGGTGAGGACCTGCGTCAGGCGGAAGGTGAGGACGCCATGCCGCCTCTCGAACCACTCCTCAAAGAGGGGACTTACCGCCGCAATCGTGGCGTGCCCAAGCATTTCTATGTTATGTCATTAATCTAAAGCAAAGTTATATTGTCTCTCCTTCTTCCTTTAATCCACCCAAAAGCCTTTTATAAATTAAATTAAATGTTTTATTTATGTATGTAAGTAGATCTTTTAAGACACTGTAACACGTCAATATTTTGTTGGTAAATATTTTAAAAACTAGATGGCGCCGGCATTTCATAGCTGACTGTTCCCTGAAAGAAATGTCAAAACAAACTCAGAAGTCGTGGTCTCTTTTAAAGATCAAATATTATATTATTTGAATTTTGTGTGAGTCAAACAATACAGGGCCATGTCTGGAAGGGCCTTTTGTAAAAAGAGCTATTGCAGCTTTGAGCAGACCTGTCCCACCAGACAGCATGTATCTATGTATCAGTCATCGTATAGCTTTTTTTTTATTTGTGTGGAAAATCATCAAATAACTTCTCCCGCTCTGGGTGCAGCAGGAGGGCGTGTCAGACTTTTACTGACTAAAACCCACCCGTGTTCCCTCAGTAGCCCGTATGCCAGGCACCAGGTGCCCGCACCCCTGGCAGGCATCGGCCCTTGCGGGCCCCATCGGTTTGTGCTGACATCTCTTTGAGGCGCGCGTGGAACACAACGCGCCGTTGACTCGGGCTTGGTCCTTACCGGACAGCGAGCTACCCATTACTCGCCGTTCGCAAGCTCATGCCTACGGTGGCCGGAAATCAGCCTGGGATTCCCGACGCGACGCCCAGGGCGTCTCCGTATCCTGCGGCGGCTAGGGTCCCGAGGGCGCATAGACTGCCTCTCCCTCACGTGCGCCGCCCTCTTCGCGAGCATCAATGCTTCACTGAAGGAGGTGACGGCTACCCATGCACTGTCGCTCCGTACCATGGCCTGGACCAGGGCCGGACGCGTGAGATCGCCGCCGCCGATGTTCTCCACGAGGACACGGCGGTGCTCCGCCCAAGCCGGGCAGACCGCCACCGTGTGCTCCACCGTGTCCTCAGGGCGATCTTCGCAGTGGAAACACCCAGGCGTTTCCTCCCGCCCTATCCGAAACAGGAACCTCTCGAAACAGCCGTGTCCGGTGAGGACCTGAGTCAGGCGGAAGGTGAGGACGCCATGCCGCCTCTCAAGCCACTGCTCAAAGAGGGGACTTACCGCCGCAATCGTGGCGTGCCCAGCACTGGGTTGCGACAATCGCACTCTCCATGTCGCTATGAGATCCCGCCGGAGCTCTGTCAGCTGTGCCGCGATTTCCCGCGGCAGCGGAGTTACACCCCGGCCTCCTTGCCTCCTTGCGCCATTGCCACATGTGCGTAAGGACCTTTGCCTCCAGATCCCATGGTGGTAATCCGGCGAGGAGGCCCGCCGCCTCGCCGGAGATCGTGCGATATCCTCGGATCATCCGGATGGCCATGACCTTATTGTAAAGCCTATTGTAGGGAGCTCAACTATCCGTCACAATATGCTACCAGATCTGCAAGACATTGGCGAAAGAAAAAAAAACGCTTTAAGCGAAAATGCCACCAATTGTGTCAGCCTATGTATAATTGATAAATTAAATCTGTAATCCGCATGTTGTACATTTATAAAGAGTATTCTATTGTAATGCATTGTGTTTTATGTGGAACTATACTTAAAAATCCTGTACAGATTTTCTGAACGTAATTCAAATTCTGAATTCTGTGAAAGTTTGGATGTTTGTTTGTTTGTTTCTAAAAAACGTTTAAACGGTTTTGGCTGAAATTTGACAATCAGATAGTTTATAACTGGGTATAACACTTAGGATACTTTTATCCTGGTAGTACGTTCCTTTCGGATAATTTCAGACTTCCACGGGGGCGAAGCCGCAGGAAGAAACTAGTTTTCAAATATTAAGAAAGTAGGATTGGTTGTTGTAAAGTTCACAAAGTTTCATGTTTATTAAAAAACCGAATTATACGTATTTATAAGTTGATACAGACGGGAAATAAAAATAGCATTTTGCAAAGCAAGACATATCCGAATTACTAGAAAAATGTTCAAGAATTGCATTTGTATCGCGCTTCGTCGGCAAATAGTTCCCCTTTGATATTTTATTCCCTTGGCAATGTAGTGTGGGGCAGGTTGTATGGGACGGACGTAAGACGACCTTGCACTTTATCGCAGTTATCACAAGTTTAATAAAAATAAAATTATGACGCAGGAATTAAATACATTTTATGGTTGTCTTATCGTTCATTCGGAATTTAGCAGATGAAATTGGGGTATCTTGTCGTCGATTGGCCAGTAGGGATTTATTTGTTAAGCAACAAAGCTGACCTGAAGAAATTGCTATACGTAATCGGCTTTTATTGTACTGGTGCCATACGAATCTGCAAACTCCTTTCTCCATCTACACACATATATTTAATGATTTTCATTTTTGATATTTTCTTTGCAAACGTGCCCTTTGTTTTTGTTTGAACAATTGTGTTTTTAATACCAACTAAATACTTTATCTATCTATATAAATAAAAGTCCTGACTGACTCATCAACGCCCAGCCCAAACCCTTGGACCTAGAAAGCTGAAATTTTGCACAAAGTTTCCCTTTATAATATAGACAAGGAACAAAGAAATATTTTTTTCGAAATTCAACCTCTAATGGAATTAAATAGGGGATGAAAGTTTGTATGGAAAATCGTCATTTTTGTAAGTTATAATATAAAAATTGGTGTTTATCATTCTGATAAAAAAATAAAAACCACGTGTTTCAGTGTTTTTGGGAAATCAGCCTCTGAGGACGTAAAATAGGCGATGAAAGTATAAATGGGAAAACCGTTAGTTTTGTAGTTCAAACCATGAAAATTTGTATTTCGTCTTTTGGTTGGTCCCGGATCCCTGTGCGGTAGTACGTTCGCGTGGGATATTTTCCGACTTCCACGCAGGCGAAGCCGTGGGCAAAAGCTAGTGACTTATATACTGGACGAACACTGAATCCCAAGTCACAAGTATAAACCTAGTTTGGGAGCCAGAGGATCTATGCTTATGGTACCATTTTCGTATATTGTATTGTAATGTAACTCGTGTTGGCAGTTTTTTTGAAATAAATGTTTTTTTTATTGCTCGTCACACTTCGGGCTATGCCAAACGGGGCTTTCCCCAACATATACATAAATAGTGCTTATATTATACCTGCCATATTTGGTCTCTGCATCACCCTAAGGTTGACTGGTAGAAAATGCCTCATGCATTAAGGCCGCCTTTGTGCAGTATTTTTATTTTGTGTTGTGCATTAAGTTTCAATTAATAAATATTCGATTTTTTCGACCGGCTGTGGCGAGTCTTGCCGACCCGGAAAAGTGTGTAGCAGCACTTAAAATATTTTTTATTATTTATTATATTTATAAAAGTCAGTCCATTATTTAATTGTGTCATGTTTAAAACTAGTTTCGACATCTCAACTTATAAATACCAACTAGTTTAAAGTTGAGAAGTCGAAACTAGCTTTATACATAGATTTGAATAGGAGTGACCCGAGTCTCTTATCAGCTTGGTATACTAGAATTGGTCAACTCAACTCAACGCATTTATTTCAAATAAACCAATTACAGGCACTTTTGAATTGTCAAGGTCGGTGAGTTAGAAAGATGAAGCTAGTTGCCCATTCTAAAGCGTAGGTACCTATGGAGAAGTACGGGCAAGAAAGGTCTGAAAGGTTGTTGGCTAACAGGTGAACAAAGCAAGGCAGATTTTTTTTCTGCTGTAGCAATTTTTTTACCAGCCGTTCCTTTGAAGAAAAAACCGGCCAAGTGCGATTCGGACTCGCACACGAAGGTTTCTATGTCTTAAGGCATAAAACGCCAAATAGAACACTATGTTGTATGTATATTATGTAAAGCTTTATTTTATGCATATTATTTGTTGTAATTGTTATTTTCACAGTTCAAATTTCAACCGTCTACTCATTACGTTTCGTGAGATACAACCCGCTGACAGATGAACGTGGCCAGCAGTGGCTTAATAATAGGGTCCCGTTATTACCTTTTGGGTATTTCAAAAACAGTTTCACGACAGTATAAACTGTTCGTTGTGATATTGGTACACCTAGAACCTACTTTACTCCAAACCTTTACCCTACTTTACCGTCAAAAGTTTATAATGAAGTTCTTTTGAGTAAGTACCTTATAAGTCATCTAAAAGACAAAGTCGTGGTATTATTGTTTACCGTGAGTTTCTATTTGTTGTTTGTCTTATAAACTTTCTAGCGGCCCTCGCCCCTACTTTGCAAGGTTTTAGGACTTGAAAAAACATCGAGGTTTCTTTAATAGAAGTATGTTCGCTTACAACTCACTTCCTCTCACCGAAAAGAGGCCTGTCCCAGTAGTGGGAATGTTATAGGCTGATTAAGTCAGTAAGTACGTTTTGTATTAGGTATACACATAAACCTTCAGGAATTAATTTTCTCAATGATGGTAAGAACTGCGTCAAGATGCGTTGCCTTAATTTAGAATATCACCGCGATCACAAAGACAATATATCGTTTTAGTTAGGGTTAGGTTTTTTTTTTTTTGAGTGGGATTTCATCAAATAACTTCTCCCGCTCTGGGTGGAGCAGGATCGTGTCAGACTTTTACTGACGAAAACCCACCCGTGTTCCTTCAGAAGCCCGTAGGCCAGGGGCTGTAGTATCCCGCACCCCTGGCAGGCATCGGCCCTTGCGGGCCCCATCATTTTTGTGCTCACATCTCTTTGAGGCGCGCGTGGAACACAATGCGCCGACGACTTGGGCTTGGTCCTTACCGGACAGCGTGCTACCCATTACTCGCCGTCCGCAAGCTCATGCCTACGGTGGCCGGAAATTGGCCTGGGATTCCCGACGCCCAGGGCGTCTCCGTATCCTGCGGCGGCTAGGGTCGCGAGGGCGCATATGCTGCCTCTCCCTCACGTGCGCCGCCTCCCTCTTCGCGAGCATCACTGCTTCACTGAAGGAGGTGACGGCTACCCATGCACTCTCGCTCCGTACCATGGCCTGGAACAGGGCCGGACGCGAGAGATCGCCGCCGCCGATCGCCTCCACGAGGACACGGCGGTGCTCCGCCCAAGCCGGGCAGACCGCCACCGTGTGCTCCACCGTGTCCTCAGGGCGATCTTCGCAGTGAAAACACCCAGGCGTTTCCTCCCGCCCTATCCGAAACAGGAACCTCCCGAAACAACCGTGTCCGGTGAGGACCTGCGTCAGGCGGAAGGTGAGGACGCCATGCCGCCTCTCAAGCCAGTCCTCAAAGAGGGGACTTACCGCCGCAATCGTGGCGAGCCCAGTTAAGGTTAGGTTGCACTATTTTATTCGTTCTATAGCCAGTGGTGCAGAGTCGTGGGACGCGGTGATCTCCTTCTGCAAAAAGGTTACGTAGCAGAAGGAGGCAGCGGAAAGTCAGAGGGAGATTTCGAGTCCGCTCCCAGCCGGCAGTGGGTGCACCGGATAACGGCAGAGGGAAAATAATGCCCCCTTCTGGCCCCCGGTGAGTCCAAAAACAGCGAAGACGGGGACGTCTGGCGCCCCCTATCATAAAACCCGAGGTGGTGGCGCGTAATGTTCCACGCACGCTCCTCATAGACGTCGCGATGGGAGTCAAACACCTCACTACTCCCGCTTGACCAGAAGGAGCCCGAAAAGGCGTCCCAGCACCAGTCGGGGGCTCCGTCGAAGAGGGACGTGTGTACGAGGGAACTCGGGGTAGTTTTAGTCAGTAAAAGTCTGACAGACCCCTCCGTGCGGAGGACATCCTTAAGGATTACCACCCCGTTACCAAAAAAAAGTTCTTAAATTTTAATTTTAAAATAATTTATTATTTAATTTAGTATAAGAACTGACTATTAATATTTTAATATGAAAGTTCATATAATAGGGTGTTTCGACGTTTGGATCTTCGTTACTCAATCACGCAAATACGACAATTGAAATCGAGCAATGAACCGCCATTTTTAACCGACTTTAAAAAAGGAGGAGGTAGTGTGTTCGTCTGTACGTATTTTTTTCTTGTATGCTCACCGATTTCTCCCCCATTTGTGAACTGATTGTCAAAATTCTTCTTTTTATTTGAAAGAGTATACTCCTGAGGTGGTCCCTAAAGTCAACCTAAACGTTTTTACAACGATCTCTCAAACAAAATGGTGTCTGTACTGAGTGATCCAATGATACTATCATAGATACCTGGAATTAGCTTCAAATCCCTAGACGGTTTTATAAAACATTGTGACAATTTATTGACATTTTTTTTAGTAGTCAGTAGAGTAAGTTTTTGTTGAGATTTAGATGATGGCCGTTTTTGAAAAATGTCTGAATTTAGTGATCCACACTTTAGGCAATAACTAAAGACCCTTGAGAGTGTCATTTTTTTTTCTTTGGGCTATGAGTTTTGACAATTTTTTGACTAAATGTACAATCAGATTTTGTCACGAAATAGAAAAAAATCACTCAAACCAAATGCACATCCCATTGGCACCAAGTCAGGATCTGATGATGGAATCCCAGAGAAATCGAGGGCAACCCTCAAATTTTATAGGTATTAACAATGTTTTTCATATATTTTCTAAAGCTATTGAGACATTTGCGTATGGTCATAATCTCATGACGCTGAGCTGATGAAGGAAGGTACAACTCTTTAACAATTAGGACTTAGATGGAGGTTCTAGCATAACTCCGTTATGTAAAGACCGATTTGCAAAATTCTTTTTTTGTTCGAGAGGGGTTTATTTGTAAATGGTTCCATAATTTAATTTTCATATAGATAAGATGATATGTTTCGGAGACAGACAACAGAACTCTTAAAAAAATTACAGCAAATTGCTGTAATTTTTTGAAGAGTTCGATTGTCTGTCTAACATAACTTTAATTTCGGAAGGCGGTGACAAGAAATTACTACAATACATATCAAAATTCACCGACTTCTGAAATTAAAGTTATTTTTCACTTTGTAGTGTTTTTCCGGACGACGGTTGTTTTTTTTTTAGTTTTTATTTGCCAGACTGAAGATTCAAAAATCACGCACTACTTGTTGAAAACTTATCCGTTTATCATCGGATGAGTACATGTAAGGAAGTGAGCGTCGGCATAATCTACACAACTTAATTCTCACGGGTCCTTTCCGTCATCTGACGTGTAAACACGTGCGGTTGAGTTATGATGATGGATTTCGTACACTAAACTTTTGTGACCCGCAGGATTGAAGGCAGAGAGTGTGTTTCCCGATTTGGACCTGTATTCAGAACTGTGTGTTGATTTTTTTGAAGTTTATTAGTAAAACAAACGCAGTTAGTAAAATTTACCTACAATAAGCAGTTTTTTTTTGATTATTGACGAAAAATGTCTACGCTAGTAGCCTAAAATCATATTGTCCTCAATTCATGGTTACAGTTTGTGCGTAGATGTCCCTGCTACTCCCCCTGTCCCTGATCATCCGCTGTCGGGTCAACCTATATTAATTCTGCATTTCATTAACATTAAAGCAATCAAAGTTTCGAATACAAGCCTTATTACAACAAATACGATTTTAACTTTCTCACATCTTACTTTACATGTTTTAATACGGATTACTATCTATATAAATAAAAAGAAAAGTCCTGACCGACTGACTCATCAACGCCCAGCCCAATCCCTTGGACCTAGAAAGCTGAAATTTTGCACAGAGGTTCCCTTTATAATGTAGACAAGGAATAAATAAGGATTTTTCTAAATTCAACCCCTTATGATATATACTATTTAACATAGGGGATGAAAGTTCCACGCGGGTGAAGCCTCTGGCAAAAGCGCATGTTTTCGTTCACATTTTTCTACAAAATTTTTTATAATAGGTCTTTTCCTATGAAATTGCCGTTTTGTATGAAAAAATTTAAACGATTTTTTTTCATGAATTTTTTATTTGTATTAATCGAAGTAATCACCCATGCAATCAATGCATCTTTGCCATCGCAGTGGCAGTTTATTGATGCCCTTCTTAAAGAAATCAGCTGGACGGGAGGCAACAAATTCTTCAAAGGCATTTTGTACTGCCTCTCGGGTATTAAATTTTTTTCCCGCCAAGAAGTTATCCAAATTCTGGAAAAAGTAGTAGTCTGTAGGCGCAAGGTCTGGTGAGTAGGGCGGATGACGGAGAGCTTCCAACCCCAGTTCTTGCAACTTGGAGACCGTCTGCTGTGCAGTATGAGGTCGCGCGTTGTCGTGCAGGAGCAGCGGAGACGAGCGATTGACCAATGCTGGTTGGAGATGCGCCAGCTTCTCCATCATTGTGTTCAGTTCTTCACAGTACACATCTGCAGTAATGCTCACCCCGTTTGGTAAGAAGCTGTGATGAATCACACCGGCGCTAGACCACCAAACAGTGACCATCACTTTTCTAGGGGTAAGTTTTCGTTTAGGGCATTGTTTAGGTGCTGAACCAGGATCCAACCAACTTGCTGAGCGCTTACGGTTATCAAACAGAATCCATTTTTCATCGCAGGTAACAATGCGGTTCAAAATTCCTTCATTTGTGTGTCTGTTGAGCAGTGCAAGGCACGTCTCGACGCGTACTTCGCGCTGGCGATCATTGAGTTCGTGGGGCACCCATTTGTCAAGCTTTTTTACCTTGCCAATTTGACGCAAATGGACCAATATTGTTTTGACGCTAACGTCGAAAGCTGCTGCTAATTCAGCCGTAGATTGTGTATCATCAGCTTCCACAATCGCCTTTAATTCGTCATTGTCGACCAAAGTCTTCGGACGACCGCGAGGTTCATTTTTCAGGTCGAAATTTCCAGAACGGAAGCGAGCAAACCAATAACAGGTGGTGCGTTGGTTTGTAGTGTTAGCTCCGTAAACGTCGTTGATGTTGCGTGCCGCTTGTGCCGCGTTGCTGCCACGACGGTACTCATATTCCATAATTACTCGAATTTTTAACGTATCCATGATGACGAAAAAGATTGAAATGCGATGAAAATGTAACACTAATCAATAAAGAAATGACTACTTTTAGAACAAAAAATCCATGTTTTTAAAATAAAATTAATTTGAAATTAGAATTCTTAGCCAAACAAAAATTATTTTGATTTGAAATGGCCAGTACTGCAGAACGGCAATTTCATAGGTAAAGACCTAATATAAATAAATTGTATCAGACCGTAATTGAATGACCAAAGAGCTGCGTACTAGAACCACTGAATGCCTTTAAAATTACAGGAACATAAAACTTTTCAACTATGTCTCTGGTTGGCGGGTGTGAAATGCAACGTCACGTATACCACGTCCTGTGCGGACGTGACTTACTAGGTGTTGCTACTGTCATTGACAGAGGTTATCATGTAAAATGAAATGGATATTTAACACGACATCTTTTTTCTGCTGTGGCTTGTGGCTAAGTAATATCACCCGCGCGGGTCGGGTGATCAGGTTAACCTACGATTGCCGTGGAGGGTCTGTGTATGGGTGACCATCTGTAGATACCGAGACCTCTCCGTGACTCGAAAAGCACGAAAGCCTGTGGTCCCGGCTGTCATTCGTGGATCTTTGACAGTCGTTACGGGTCGTCAGTCCGAAAGCCTGCACGCCATTCAGCTCGATTCTCGGCAACTCTCATCCAGTTGCTAACAGTAACCCTGCGAAGATCGTCACTCCACCTAGTCTGAGGGCGTCCTACCTTACGTTTGTATCTCTAGTAGCAGTTTGGAAACTGATTGGTTGATCCAA
Organism: Polymixis flavicincta; assembly: GCA_949987655.1. Lineage (NCBI taxonomy): Eukaryota > Metazoa > Arthropoda > Insecta > Lepidoptera > Noctuidae > Polymixis > Polymixis flavicincta. The sequence goes on along the minus strand of OX465186.1, from coordinate 12,217,494 downwards.
CCATATTATTATGTATTTCAACCATGTTACGTCTTACATGAGATTCGAAAACTCGTAATATCGATTAAGTGAAAGTTTATTAGCTGCTCCCAAATTGCAAATTTAATTTTTATTCTTTTTCTTTTTTTACAATGTCTGACATATCCTCGTCATTATCTGACATTATACATCAATTTTTGAACCGACGAAAAAACGGAGGAGATTACTCAATTCGACGCGTAGTCACATATAAATTTCAAAGAAAAATTCCAACCCTATGGGTAAGAAAACAGGGGATGATTGATTGTTTACTCACAGATTTTAATACTGAGTTGTGTATTAAATCAAAAATTAAGCATGTAGTAATTAGTAGATTATAGCAACAATTTTTTTTTTATAAAAACTTTTTAATAAAAAAACTTAACTGCCGAAAAACCGAAAAGTTAAAAATAATAAACAACCCCGATAACTAAGTTCGGAAGTCGGTGACTTTGGATATGTATTTAATTATATGTCACCGCCTTCCGAACTTAGTTATTGGGGTTGGACAAAGCTAGTTTATTATTTTTTAATTTTCGGTTTTTCAGCGGTTTAATTTTTTTATTAAAAAGTTTTTATAATATCGACTATTTATTAGTGATTTTTATGGAATTCATGTCACTTGGTTCGTATAGATAGGTTCATTTTATTTATGTAGATTATTTTACATTTGGACCCATTTTTGCAAATAAGAACCAACCCACAGTTTGAGTGAAATTGAGTTAAATACATAGATGGCGCTCAAATCATGCATTCTATCTTCCCAAAGAAAATGGTTCCTTTTTACCGACTAACAACAGAGATACAACATGTCACTTGCGGAACCAACCCACTTTGGCCATCTTTTAAAAAAACTGTAAAGAACTATACAGTATGGTCCCCTAAACACATATTAAAACGAATTGTTAAACAGACCCATGACTCTTGGTACCTTTACAACTTAAGCATTTTAATTATGCAAACCAGAACCAATGTTGGTTGGTTCCATCTAGCATAAAAAGTTACAATATTTTTATGGAACCAAGATGGTTGGTTCTTGTTTGCATAATGCAAGTTATGTTAGTCTTGAAGGATTGTAATGTTTGGGTGTAAGGTGAGGCCAGCAGAGGGTCGCAGGAAGTCGGTTCGTGTTAGATAAAACATATCACAGAAACATTTAAAGATGGTGTTGAGATTTTATTCCTCTGGAGCGAGTCCTGTGGGGGTCAAATATCACATAGAAACGTTAAACTGACCCTAATGCTAAATGTGCACACTATGATTGCGGCGGTAAGTCCCCTCTTTGAGGAGTGGATTGAGACGCGGCACGGCGTCCTTACCTTCCGCCTTACCCAGGTCCTCACTGGACATGGCTGTTTCGGGAGGTTCCTGCTTCGCATATGGCGGGAGGAAATGCCTGGGTGTTTCCACTGCAAAGATCGACCTGAATACACGGTGGAACATACAGTGGAGGTCTGCCGGCTTGGGCGGAGCACCGCCGTGTCCTCGTGGAGGCGATCGGCGATATCTCGCGTTCGGCCCTGTAGGCCATGGTACGGAGCAAGAGTGCATGGGTAGTACTCCTCCTTCTGCGAAGCAGTAATGCTCGCAAAGAGAGAGGCGGCGCACTTGAAGGAGAGGCAGAATATGCGCCCTCACGACCCTAGTCATCGCAGGAGACGCCCTGGGCGTCGGGAATCTCAGGCCGATTCTCAGCCACCGTAGGAGTGGGCTTGCGGACGGCGAGTTATGGGTAGCTCACAGTCCGGGAAGGATCGGTGGCGCGTTGTGTTCCACGCGCGCCTCAAAAAGATGTCAGCACCAACTGGTGGGGTCCGCAAGGGCCGATGCCTGACAGGGGTGCGGGTTGTTCGAAAGAGATACTTTAGCCCCTGGCACACAGGCAACTGAGGGAACGCGGGTGGGTTTTAGTCAGTAAATGTCTCACACGCCCTCCTGCTCCACCTAGAGCGGGATAAGTTCTGTGCCTCCTGTGATAAGTGATACAAGTAAAAAATCAACATTTTACAGGAGAACAAAAACAAGATTAAAAAAATTCTAATTCGTGAACTAAGTAGGATAGGTTACACATAAGTACCGTTTTTTGTAGATAAAAACATCCACTGTCAATGTGCATTTTTATTGTTGTGCTAAATATTATAGTTTTAAAGTAATTAATGAAAAACCTGTAAGTTGTACCTTTTTTATTTAAAAAATGTGTTAAAATTACGTGATAAATGATACAAATACAGTTAAATTATGACGCACTTAAAAGTTGTCTTTGGTGTAAACTGTTATACAAGAAGTCAACAAATCTAATAACTCATTAGAATATGTTCCTAGCTCAATGTTGCTTTAACAAATAATAAAAATACCACCCCGAAGATTATATTGTTTTACTTATAACAGGGGTATTTTCATAATTTACCTGAATTGTATCACTTTGCAAAAAATCTAGTCTTTTGAAATATGTGTTAAATGATACAAGTCAAGTTATACCTCTCATTAAAATACATATTTATTGTGTAAATAAATACAAGTTTAAGATAAATAATTAACGCTTATTAATCTGCTTCCAAATCATTTTTTCACTTAGAAATAAGGCACAGTTTTATCAAAATTCTTAAGAGAGGTAAATTGAGATCTTTTAAAGGCAAGTGGTTTTAAACTAAAATCTTTAAAAAGTCACAGATCAATCTTACGCAGGTATCACAATAATCAATGTGAACCTGCTCAGTACAAAATATCATATCACAACCATTGTCTAAATCTTAAAAAATCTAGAAAAATAATAAACATACTTACACAGCACAGTTAACAGCTAGCTGTTAACCAATCCTTGCAGTAATTGCACTCTAAGTATTAGATAGGCAGTTCGTCGTAAATGAAAATAGAGAACAAAAAAGTAGGTAAGTCGGTCCTTAAATCAAAATAAAACCTTCAAAAAATATACCGACTAGTAGGTAGACCAACGTTATAACAATAATAATAATCTTTATTTTTCCATAAATTTACAGTATTTTGATAGAAAAATGGCTTAAGTATTCTCGAGAGAAAAACCCTGACTTCTAAAGTAGGTTGTACCTGTATCTTAGAACCCAGTGCCCCATCAAAGTGATGTGTTTAATAGAAAATAGGACAGTACGCGTTATACACAATAATCCATTCCAGCAAGTCCAAGAAAAACAAAAAATAAAATAAAAAGGATGACAACAAAAAAAAGATACCAGAATAAAAAATAAACAAAAACATAGGTAGTTATAACAAACAAATAAAAAAAAATCGAAAACCCAATTCTTAGGAGTTAGATGAACTAGAAATTACTCGTCATCAGAATCATCATCATTATCCGGAAGAGTGTCTTTAACATCATTCTTGCAGCTCAGACTTCTGTAAAACACATGAGCGCTCTAATGAATAAAGCACAGCAAATCTGATAGATCCTTCGTCTTTTTGGTTGAAAAAGTAATCTTGAATCGTAAAACATCACGAGTCATCTCACTAACAGTAAAATTTGTTGCTTTGTTTGAAGCTGTACGCACTAGCTGGTACTAATCTCTCCATACAAGTGAATCTCCATACACATGTGCTTCTTCTTACGCTCAATCAACGCATTGTCGGTGTCAGCCCCGTATGTGAGTATGATCGGGTACGAGAAATGTATGTTCAATAGATTGTAAGTGTCGAGATGGTTTAGCAACCAGCATCAACATTTTTGTAACAGTTGAATTCTTGTTTTGACCCGTACAACTATGATACGGAGACGCCCTGGGCGTCGGGAATCCCAGGCCGATTTCCGGCCACCGTAGGCATGGGCTTGCGGACGGCGAGTAATGGGTAGCTCGCTGTCCGGTAAGGACCAAGCCCAAGTCGACGGCGCGTTGTGTTCCACGCGCGTCAGCACAAAAAGTGATGGTGCCCGCAAGGGCCGATGCCTGCCAGGGGTTCGGGTTTGTTCGAAAGAGACACCACAGCCCCTGGCATACGGGCTACTGAAGGAACACGGGTGGGTTTTAGTCAGTAAAAGTCTGACACGCCCTCCTGCTCCACCCAGAGCAGGAGAAGTTATTTGATGATTTGCCACCCAAAAAAAAAAAAAACAAAAAAACTCGTACAGCTATCAGAGTACATGATCAGCATCTATGATCAGCATCTTAATGTTTGGGTTTAAATACAGCAGTTGATTTATGATAAAATCGTATAGACATGAAGCCATGTCGTTTACTCCTCTATTCCCTTCACACTGCGGCCAAGTGTAACAAAAACCGTTTGTTTTTAAATCGTGTATAGTCAAATTGTATCGAGTTATCACAAATTAGGCATAAATTTAGATTCGGATTTGTAGGTACATGTTGATTTGTACCCTAATAATTATTGAGAAAAATCGGTTCAATGTGATATAACTTTAAATATATCAATATTCACGATAAATATTCTGAAAAATGACATGTGAAAATTAATATAATCACTCTTATACCACGAAGCACGAAAAACAATGTGTAGAGCAATTACTTATATGGGTTACAACTTGACAAATATCTTTTTTCACGATTTTTTTGCCAAAATCTTGACAGTTACATCACTTTGCACCAAACTATCTCCGAAACTATAGCAGATAGAAGAACGTGAGTTAGACCAAAAAAATCAGTGAAAATTTCTGAGTATTTCTATGTAAAAATCACAAAAAGGGTACAACTCGACTTAAATCACTCATCACAGGAGGCACAGAGTTATTTTCTGAATTCCAAACCACAAAAAATAAACCTAGTGTTGAGAGCATTTTTGAATGACCATCCCAGTGTAAAAGAAATACATCATCGTGTTTTTGGGATCTGGCCACAGCTTTTTACCAATTGCGCTTCTTAAGCACCAACAACGATTATATACCCTAGAAGATTACATAAAAATCATACACTTTCGAAAAATAAACCAATGAGTGTACACAGGCTTACCAAAGAAGACTTTTTGTCGTCACGCAATTTGGAGACAACAATCACAATCTTTCGATTGTGATTTTTATTTTAGATCCATCTTCTGCCTTCTTTCTAGAAGGCAGAAGATAGATCTAAAATAAGTTCGCTGGATACCAAAGAAATAGTGCTTAAGAATGAAAAAAAGGGAAGAAAAGAAGAAAATGAAAGAAAGAGAAACAATCTGGACCATGAGTTGAAGGAAGAAAAATATGAGAAGCAGGACCATGATAACCAAAAGTGATATGGACTTACTTTGGCCTACAAGCAAATCCATATCTGAGGCTAAGCTGACAGATATAAAAAGTTTTCTGCGCCTTATACCAAAAGGCACAAAATCAAAAGTCGTTTATTCAAACTAGGCTGAGAGTCAGAACTTTTTGAACGACAAAATTACATAAGACAGTCCCCCATAACGCCTGCCCTTCACCACTTCCTAGTGCTTTAGCTGTGAACAAGAAGTGGCGCAAAAAACTCCTCAGCACAGCAAAAGATTTCTACAAAACCCTGGAAAGTACCAATATAGAAGACGATACGCACGGCTTTACCGGGCCTATCGATTTTGAGATAGAAGGCGATAATAATAGTAATGTTTAGTTTTAAGGAATCTTGCTACCATTGTACCTACTACTGTTTTTGTGTTAAGTGTAAAAAAATGGTTCACTATCTAATAAATGGCATTAAAAATTTATCTTTTATAAAGAATTACTTATATTTTTAGAAATATCACAACAATGAAATCTTACATCCATTTTGCAAGAAGGAACTAAGCAACAAAATATGTTTTTGCAAGAAAGAACCAACCGGGTTTTTAACGATTTACTTTATATTATAACTTTATAAAATGCATAAATCTGATATTCCTAGATAGGCTACAGTATCCCACATAAGGAAAACAAGTACTAATTCGTTAATAAACTATGTATGCATTTTGCACACTCTGTTTACAAAAGTCTCGTTTTCTCGAAACCAACCTGCTGTGGGTTGGTTCTTGTTTGCATAAATGGGTCCATTTATTGTGAATGAGAGAACGTTGTAGGCCTTACAGCATCCGACCTCTAAGTTCCTGGTACTTATTGACAGGCTTGCACTGTCATCCCATACCTATTATCACTGTAATTTGAAAATAATATAAAACCAATTTTTTTTTAAAGTAACCATTTAGTTTCTTACCGGCTCTTCTCCACAGGAAGCGACTATATGAACCGTGCACATAGCTTCTGACGTTTCATAACTGCCCATACAGGTTTATGTGAAATAACATATTTTGATTTGATCGATTATTTTAGAAACTGGCCAAATATCCCATAACTAAATACAGTGCAGTAACTAACTGCATCGTTGGTCTAGTGGTCGCAAGGGCTACTGCTAAACATAAGATCCCGGGCTCAATTCCCAGGTGGGGCAAAGTGTTGTTAGGTTTTTCTATCTGAAATTTTTCAGTAGCAGCCTGGAGTCTGGATTGATGGCAATAGGCTCGCCCCCTATTACATGGGACTTAAACACAACTGGTGAAATGTAGGGATACTATAGGTACACCTACTTTTTACTACTTACTCTTTGGGGAACCAAGGCGTGATGTTATGTTATGTTAAATGTAGTCAGTAACGTTAATTCTACTAATTTAGTAACTAATATTCATAAACCCGAAAGTTTGTATGTATGGATATTTGTTACTCTTTCACGCAAAAACTACAGAATGGATTTGGATGAAATACGGCACACAGATAGATTATAACCTAGATTAACACATAGGATACATTTAATCCTAGTAGGTAGTATGTTCCCGCGAGATAATTTCCGACTTCCACGTGGGCGAAACCACGGGCGGAAGTCAGTTATTAATAAAATTGAAAAAAAAAAGTTTTATCCACTGCAAAATTGACTGATAATGTATGTTATTGATTGATTGTTTTTTTTGACACAATACGTCAATTTTACGTAAAAGAAAAATTTGTGGGTGGAAAATCATCAAATAACTACTCCCGCTCTGGGTGGAGCAGGAGTATCCGATTTTTTTTTACTAAGACCCACCCGTGTTCCTTCAGTTGCCTCTGTGCCAGGGGCCATGGTATCTCTTTTGAACAACCCGCACCCCTATCGGAAGTTTTGATTTGAATATAGGTATGGACTAATTTAGCTAGTGGTAAGTTTCATGATCAGTTTAGTGAGCAGCGGTGGCCAAGTGGTAACGGCCGCGACTTACGAGTTGTAGGTCGTGAGTTCGAACCCAGACAGGCGCTTTACTTTGTGTAAATTATTTCATCACCACTGCTCTCAAAACGGTGAAGGAAAACATCGTGAGGAAACCGGCATGTCCTAGAACCAAAAAATTCGAAGACACGTGACATCTACCAACCCGCACTGGGCCCGCGTGGTGGATTACGGCCCAATCCCCCTCTCACCGAGAGGAGGCCTGTGTCCCAGCAGTGGGAACATTATAGGCTGATGATGATGAAGTTTCATAATAAATGAATTTCCCTGACGTCATTAAAACTCACAAGTGTAATTAAAGTACAGTTTTAAAACGGTAGAACGTATAAAAAGTTTATAAAAGGCGGTTTGAATTAATAATGAGGCAACGCAATGTGTGCTCATTAGGTTGGTACTAAATGTATGTAAAGTCCTTAAAACTTTTCTGTATCCTCGTTACGGTTGCGAAGTTACATCGGATAAGCAGTAAGTATACAATTATTCAAATAAGTGTCTTATGTATGTAGACGAATGTTTAAAATGGGATGTCACAGTCTATTTAGAAGTTAAATGAGACTTATTAAGTCTTGCCACATTTAAGTTGTTCTGAAAGGCCAATTAATGTTAGGAGTCACACACTTTCGCTACTTGTCGCAGCGACAACACAAATGCTGAACCGACGATAGTCTGATGCGCTTCGATTTCGCATGCTTACAAGTAAAACTCAATATTCACTCACAGGATACACAACACGACCTTCTTCTCAAATACTCAAAATTATCGCTTCCTACACGAAGTCTGTCGTAATGATAACGCAAACGATAGCGGCAAAACGCACAGTTTGCGGTGGTGCTAAAAGTTGATATCAAAATTCTCAGACATTTTGGACGTTTTTATGTTGTCATCTGTCTAGCCTTTTCCTACTTTGGGGTTGGCTTCCAGTCCAACCGAATGCAGCTAAATACCAGTATTTTACATGGAACGACTGCCTATCTGACCTCCACAACCCAGTTACCGGGTAATATGATACTCCTTGGTAAGAATGGTTGTCAGACTTTCGGGTTTCTGACGACCCGTAATGACTGTCAAAGATCCACAAACGACAGCCGGGACCAACGGCTTAGCGTGCTTTCTAAAGCACGGAGAGGTCTTGGGATGTAAAGATGGTCACCCATCCATGAACCAACCGCGGCAAGCGTAGCCTAACTTAATAGGACCTAATAATGTTAAAAATAAAAACCCGCTCTGAGCCCGCGTGGTGAATTACAGCCCACTCCCTCTCACAGAGAAGAGGCCTGTGTCCCAGCAGTGGGAACATTATAGCTGATTATAATGATGTTATGATGAGCTAATAATAACCTAATGAGTTTCTCCAAGTAATTCTTACTAATATTATAAATACGAAAGTAACTCTGTCTGAATGTCAGTCTGTTACGCTTTCACGTCTAAACCGCTGAACCCATCACTCACACTCACACCATCACTTCAGCTGAGAGACATCCACTGCTGGACATAGGCCTCCCACAAAAGGGGAGGGGGGGGGTTTGCCATAATCGCCACGCTTGGCAGGCGGGTTGGCGATCGCAGCATGGTGGTAAAATGCATAGAGAACGCTGCTGCCCATTCTTTAGTAAGTCCATTAGTGGACACCCACGGGAAGAAATGGGATAGTTTTATTCTTTTACGTCCGGCAAGATACGGCACCGGAACCGCTGAACCCATTGTCTTGAAATTTGGCAGAGATATAGCCTGGGATATGGAGAAAGACATACGACATATATGCGATAACCGACATCCACGCAGGCGGAGCCGCGGGCAAAAACCAGCACCTAATATCTAAAAATTTTAGATATTAGGTGCTGGTTTTTGCCCGCGGCTAATGTTCATTGTTCTTTTGAAATGATCGAAATTGCTTTTTATGCGTAGGTCTTACTTACTTAATTGGAACAGAGACAGGTAAGTACTACTCTAACTACCCTACTAGTTCTCATTTGCTTGAACAGGAAAGAGATATTCCCGATGGAAAATAAATCTAAAAGACAAATTATTACGTACCAATCTTTCTTCATAACAGAATTAATTGCCCATGAACAAAATAATTCCATGAAAATCGAGGTGGAAGAGCAAACGAGCACTCAAAGGAAAATATTTCCCTAGAATATAATAGCTATTTGTTTTGATAAAACAAGATAGTTTTCTGTTCAGGTCTGCAAAAGAGAGGATCCTAAACATTAGTACAAATGCAAAAGTGAGTTTTTTCGTCAGTTTGTGATGCATTCATGCTTAATCGACTGAAAAGATATGGATGAAATTTGGCACACAGTTGGACCATGATCTAGGTAAGGAGATATGCTACTTTTTATCTTGGATCGCCGAGGAAGTCGTGGGTAATAGCCAATTCTCAATATTACATTTTTGTAATAATTAACTTGAATCGGAATAAGACAAAAATAAAGGAAGAGTTACAAACAAACAATCTCAAGACCGCATTTTTAAAGGTTCATTTAAACGATGCAAGTTTTTTGCCTGTGGTAAAGAGTAATTTTATTTTCTTGACACATAGAGACATCTCGCAAATTTAGCATTGGAGGTTGTTGGCTGCTTGACCGAATTTGCATGTGGCTGCCTCATTAAAAAATATGCGACTACAAAATCAAAATCAAAAGTCATTTATTCAAACTAGGCTAGTGTCAGCACTTTTTGAACGTCAAAAATTACATAAGACAGTCCCACAAATACGTCCGCCCTTCACCACTTCCTAGTACTTTAGCTGGGAAGAAGAAGTGGCGCAACAAACTCCCCAGACACGCCAAGGACTCCCCCTGTAGGGTATGTACCTCAGGAGAGGTGACTTGCATTTTACTTATAGCTATACAAGTATCATATGGCGCGTGGACAAAATAGAAAATGCCGCCATCTTGTTTTGTCTATACATTTCACACAAACAGGGTTCTTGTGAACTTTGTAACTATTCCTATGAATCTTGTACTTTCATGATCTATGCAATCATCATCATCTGCATAGCCTTTTCCCAACTATGTTGGGGTCGGCTGATTACCAGTATTTTACATGGAGCGACGAATTTATATCTTTATGCAATGAAGGTATGAATTTTAACAATTGCACAATATTTCGGAACCAACATTATAGTGCCCCTCCTCTCAACGTATCTAGGTAATTCGAGCGAGCGAGCGTTCTTGCGCCAAAATTGCGTTTTCAGTAAACACTGAGACGGTGCAACTTTTATTGTTGTTTCCATTTACGTGTGCCACAGGCAATTTGATTGCACCATTTAAATCAGGCTTAAAGTGGTATTCTTACGTTTTTTTGCAATTTGCGCTGACCTGTCAGTGTTAGGCTGTATGTTTTTAAAATTATTTAGGAAAACAAACAACTATACATTAAGAATTACAAAAAGATAGAACATAGAAATGATACAAATGTGAAATCAACCACGTTCTCCATAGATACATTGATAGTATGTTTGTGCAAAATATGATTCGCGATCGACACGTAATGTATTTATGAAATTGTAATCATTAAAACAACCCTCTAAGTTTACTTAATTCCAAATCAAAATGAATGATCTTTTTCATGAAATAGTCTTATTCCGCGGAATACCTTAGTGCATCCACCTTAACCAATGCAAGTGAAAACTTAGATCGAAATTAATTGCAATAGAACATAATAGTTTCGACAATGTTCAACTGTAGCTTCGAGATTCGACATAGGTACTCATATTGTACTAGTGCGTAATTACTTTGTGAATTTAGAATCCCACGATAGTGTCGGAATGTAAGGACCTATGTTTGATACGGAGTCAACGATACAGTTTCAGTCGTGCGCGAAACGAAAGCACTGCGGGGTAATTTAAATTTAACATACTAACAGTGGGAAAGGCTTTTGCTTTTGACGGTGCATTGGATTTCACTGTTCATTCATTCCGTTATTTACGAAGTTGATCAGACGATCTTTTCGAACACATCAAGCAATGTATTAGCAATATACTTCAAATGATTCAGATTGCCAGATTAATAATGTGTTAGTAATTAGGGTGCTGATTCAGAAACGCAATTTAGGCCCACTCGCACTACAAATCATGAAATATGTACGTGTAATAACGTTTAAAACATTTTAATCATAATTCTGTCTCGGCCATCATCAAACAATTAACAGAAACAGAACGATTTTTAACATGTTTATCGGTTAATGTATTTAGATATTAGGTGAAGTAAGGTATTCTCAATAAATCATTCAACTAAATTATTTTCAATCGCATAAATGGTGCTATACTTTTACGTCTGGCACCACATGCAACCTTCAGTATTAATTGACATTTTGAACGTTATAAGTAACTAAACCAATGCTTCATATGTTCTAAAAATGTATCTACTTAACAACGTTATTATCACAATGAATTTTGTACATCTGTCAAAATAAAAGCCCATTCCTACTGTTGTTATGGAACTACCCCACTGATAAATATAATAAAATCGCTAATATTCCACGATGTTAGTGGTTTATGGTTTCCTACCGGTCGTCTTTATGTCTACCATCAGTTCTCGATTGCGCTGAGTTTTTCTTTTTTACGACGTATGTAAACAAAATTTTGCTACTAGTTATCGATAAATAAAAGGCGGTGGTTTGTTAGCACTCAGAAAAAACGGTTTTGTTAACCTGATGCCTAAACAAACGCTGCCATTAAAGTGCCATTAGTTAAGGTGTAAAGGACAGATGGAAAAAATGATTTTTTTGTTTGGGCTGCCATGTTGATATATTGGTCGCAAGCGCTATTGATGATAATGAGGTCCAAGGGGCTTACTCTCTACGTCTACCGCCGAAGATACGGACCCATCCGCAAGTACATAGTTCGATACTTCGAAATTAACTTTTTTGTTCTCTTTTAGTTTTAATCATAGTCTGGCAGTTTGATTATCTTATGAAGCCTACATAAATGTCCTTTCTTTGGTATTGTTCGTCAAATCGTTGAAATACTTAAGTTCTGATTTGCGCTGCGTGATTACTGATAAATGCACGCACTGATTACCCTAGGTCCACTTAATCTGTGTATCTGTCTTTCCTCAAATATAGTTTAGGTCTCACCTCTGTCTAACCCTTGCAAGAACACAAGCGTGGTGATGTCATAAGAAATAATGTTCTTTTGTTTGGATTGCTAATTAGAACAATTATAATTGCTGTCGTAACACCCTATTGAATTGTTAAAGTTTTGCGTAATAAACCAAAACACTCCGTTTTGGACATACCTAGTTACGTAATTTTTCAAGTCACGTTAATTATTATGACGGAAATTAAGGGTTGACAGCGAAAGTGCTATTAGTGGGATGGCAAGAATTTAGTTCATTACTACTCCCCCCCTCCCCTTGTACGTAATTAGAAAATGACTGCTAAACGAAGTCGTTAATGACTTCGTTTAACGAGGGGCGATAAAAAGTAAACAAAACAAAAATAAAATATTTTTAGTGTGTTAATTTTTTTTTAATAAGTATAAAATATAATCTTACAGTAAGAGATCCAGGGTGGAGAAGAATAGCAAATCCTTCTAAGACTAGGTGAACATTGGACATTTTTATTATTATTAGTTATATAATCCCAAAACACACACCCACCACAATTGATTTTAGCCACACAATGAAAAGAGGAGTTTGTGGTAGGCCTATGTCCAGCAGTGGACGTCTTTCGGCTGAAATGATGATGATGATGGCACAACGAAAACCGCTCAGGGTTTGGATTGGACAAGTAAAGGAGTATTCTTTTTATTTTTGCAATGCTGACATATTTTCGTCATTAATTGACATCAATTTTATTTAGGTTCATTTTATTTATGTAGATTATTTTACATATTGTGAATGAGAGAACGTAGTAGGCCTTACTGACTGTAGATTTGTAGACGATTTTCTATTCTGTATTCATCTAAGCACCGGGTACTTATTGACAGGCCTGCGCTGTCCTCCCATACATTTTATCTCTGTAATTTGAAAATATTGTTAAAGCCAATTATTTTTAAAAGAGTAACCGTGGAGTTTCTTGCCGGCTCTTCTCCATAGGAAACAACAATTTGGAACCGTGCACCTAGCTTCTGACGTTTCATAAGTGCCCATGCAGGTTTATATGAAATAAAAATATTTTGATTTGATTTGATTTTGATTTGAGCAACTTTGCAATATTTTAAACGTTTTACCAATTTATTTACCCACATATTTCATTTTAAAAGCATTCATTACTACATTTTTTTTTAGTATATAGGGTGATTGATAACTAGTGACCGATATTTAAACACATTCACTTATCATAACAAAAACGATTTTTTTTAATCTATCTTATCGACCTCAATTTTATTACCCCAATAGAATATTTAGTACCGAACAAGAATAATTAATCATTAGCTATCATTTAATTTAGTAACCTAATACCCACAAACAAATAAATAATAATCCACTTTTACCATGCATCAGCTGATGCACAGCTGATAACGCACGCGCGATCCGTACGGTGGTTACATCCCCCCCGAGTGGGTTCCCGCATTGTCGTTGCGGGGGGGCTCAGTAACCGTGGATTCCGGCCACGGTGAAGCCAAGAGGAACCCAAAGATGGGGCCGCTCGTCAGGGCTTTTGCCTCAAAGCCGACGACGTAGCGGCCAAAAAGTAGGTTGCGGTGAGGTGCACCGCAACTGAGGTGGGCCGCGATGTCGAATGGGAGGCATCGCGGCTGAGGGTTACGGGCTACGGTAGAGGAGGAGTGCCGGTGCTTCTGAGCAGCGCTCTTCCCTTCCGTGGCCTGGACGGGGCCGCCACCGTTTGATGGCGGACGCGGTGGGGCCGCAGGGGAAGAGGAGTATCGGTATAGCGTCAGCCGCTCTCCCTATCCCCTGCGGCCGAAAAGTGGTAGACGGGACGGTGCGTTGTGTTCCACACGCGCGCCGTCAAAGATGTCAGCAACCACTGGTGGGGTCCGCAAGGGCCGATGCCTGCCAGGGGTGCGGGTTTGTTCGAAAGAGATACCACAGCCCCTGGCATATGGGCTACTGAGGGAACACGGGTGGGTTTTAGTCAGTAAAAGTCTGACAAGCCCTCCTGCTCTACTCAGCAGGAGAAGTCATTTGATGATTTCCCACCCAAAAAAAAAAAAAAAAAACGGTGGTTACATTAATGAGAAAAGAATAATGCAGATAAGTGTTTTTTTTTTTGTTTGTCGGTATCTAAATTAAATCTAGCCATCGAGGTACCAGTGTGTGTAAAGTTCACACAATTCTTTCAAACTTGGACAGTATAATATGAAAATGAATTTAATATCTAAAAGATCACAGCTTTATTTCACAGAATAATTTTATAACTAAAACGTTTTCGATATAATAATTGATTCATAGACAGATTTACCATTGTGTGACTTCAATGAGTTACTCTCTCTCTGTAGTCGGTCCCTTAAATCTGGGGATCGTGGTCAGCTTCGGAGTTGCATCTGGAGCGGATGATCCGCCTCAACCGGTTTCTGTCCAGGGCATCCCTCACCACCGTGTAGAATATAGAGGACGATAATTCCTTCACCTGATCGGTCCATCGTGTTGGTGAACGACCGCGCGATCGTTTGCTTTCGGTGTTCCCAACCACGAGTTACAACAACTAGAAAAGTTTGTACTTAGAAAAGTCAACCAAAGATTTAAAAAAAATGTGTTTATTATCTTAAATCTAGATACAATTAAGTTGCCGGGGCTTCCCAGAAAGTAATCCGAAGATACTTGTGATGGGATAAACCTCGCTCTTCCTCGATTAGTTCAATTGTTTCGGTATGCTAATTAGGTATAAGTTACACATTTTTTTATAAAACCAATAAAAAAATTAAAACTAATATAAACTTTTAATTGTAATATTACAAAGAACTTTAATATCTTAAACTTACCAAAAACGTTACTGTTTGTTATTCAAAAGGAATCCTCTTAATATCAGTTACTGTTATCTCGGGAATTATAAAACTTTCAAGATCTCAACTCAATTGTTATGTTTACTTAGTAGACGATTTTCTATTCTGTATTCGTCTAAGTACCTGGTACTTATTGACAGGCCTGCACTGTCCTCCCATACATTTTATCTCTGAAAACACTGTTAAAGCCAATCATTTTTAAAAGAGTAACCGTGGAGTTTCTTGCCGGCTCTTCTCCATAGGAAACAACATTTTGGAACCGTGCACCTACTCGTAGCTTCTGAAGTTTCATAAGTGCCCATGCAGGTTTATATGAAATAAAAATATTTTGATTTGATTATTAGTAACCCGTCAATCGAACGCTTGCTAGAAAAAAGTCTTGCAAGTAAGCGCTCATAAGTTTTCACCATTATAATTTTGAAATTTTTAGTGTATTTTTCTAACAAACAATCGCTGGTTAATACGAAATTTGCCGAGTTAAACGTCATAAAAAAAAAAAACATAAATTATTTGGCAATTTTTTCTAAAAAAAAACATACGTATCAAGGGGATTATTAAACTGTGATGAATAATAATCACTAGCTAGATTATAGTAGGTACCTACTTATGAGATTTTGTTGGCTTAAACAACCAACTTTCGCAAATATTTATAAGTTGATGGCATGAATAATGAGATAAACACTATTTTCGTTATTTTAAAGATAGAAATGAATTAAAGAGTTAGGATTAGCTTGGAGAACTAACAGAGAGAGATTGCCATAGTGTAAAAATATTTCAATCTTAGGAATAAATACGAGTTATAAAAAATAATAGTAAACGAATTTATAATAATTCGTTTTTTTTTTTTGGGTGGAAAATCAACAAATAACTTCTCCCGCTCTGGGTGGAGCAGGCGTGTCAGACTTTTACTGACTAAAACTCACCCGTGTTCCCTCAGTAGCCTGTGTGCCAGGGGCCACGGTATCTCTTTCGAACAACCCGCACCCCTGGCAGGCATCAGCCTTTGCGGGCCCCATCGGTTTGTGCTGACATAATAATCCGGCTAGGTAATAACTATAACAGCGCGAAGCGCTTATATGATAGGTCCTATAAGGGCTTCAATTTACAATATTGTCAAGTATCACTTATAGGTACAGTGATACTTGATAATATTGTAAAATTTCCCTCAGATAAACGCTACAAAATACTTGTTAGTTATACCTAAATTTAAACTAATTGAACTAGAGTTTCTTGAAACTAATTGTTATTGTTAAGATTGACTGGTGTATTATAGAGTACCTACTAACAATTTTTGTTGAGTATCTCTCGAATAATTTTCATTGCACATTAAAATTTCAACCCGTTTAGATTTAATATTTTTGTTATTATTAGTATTATCTAAAGAAAGTTTATTATATTCCTCATTCTGATTCACAGTAACAATATACCAAATTATTATGAATTTATGAGTAAAAGTCATTCATAGTGACTTTAACACGAATAATAATCAATAATAATTGGTAGGAACTCACTCTAGTAGATAATTCTCAAAATACAATTAATTGATTTAATAACAATTCATTGTCCACATAAGTCATTTAAAAATACAATTAAATATTATTAGACTATTCCCAAAATGTAGGTAAAAGTGATACCATATTATTGAGGGTTCCGTATCTCAAAAGAAAAAAAACGACATCCGTATAGGATTACTTCGTTATTCGTCCGTCCGTCCGAACATTGTCAGTTTGTCAAAACAATTTTTCTCAGGTACGCATGGAGGTAATTTCAAATACGTAAGTAAGTCTACAATCCCCTGGAGCTCTAAACGAGTCAAGCTTCTAGGTCAACGCAATAAAAATAGGAACGGCCATTTATGCGACATATTGTAATAATCGAAAATAACCCGTATCCTGTCCTGTTGACCTAGAATCATGATGTTTGGCAAGAATCAATGTCTCACAGCAAAATTAAAGGGAAAAGTCCAAAAATTGGTAATCTTATCACATATTTTGCAATTGCAAACTTACTTTTACAAATCGACCACAACGGATATCGATATCGATCCAACTACGGAACCCTTTATTGTGCGTGGTCCGTTTTTGATCCGTTGGCTGGTTTTTTGCAAACATTTTCTGTTTGTTTTGAAAATATTTCAGTTAAATTAAAATGCTTATGATGGATACCATTTAGATCAACTACCTCTATGGTTGTAGATATACATAAATAATTACAACAATGTCACTTAAATTTCGTCACCTATAAATTATGAGGTTTAAAACGGCACTGCATATTTTCATACTTTTTTTTCTCTGATATACATTTTTTCAGAACGTTACAGCCTGAAGGTAAGCGTCAACGAGAACCGTAAATAAGCCTTTTGTCGTCGGAAGAGTAGACAAAAGTGACGTTTCCGTATTAAAAAAACAGTTGAGAGTTTTTCATCGAGAAATGTAGACAAGCGATTTCTATTCTACAGTAGAGTAGAAAGCGTCATGCTTAGCCTGCTGAAAATATATTTTCAGGTTTACACGTGTTTCAACCCTCACTGCGCTGTTAGTTTGTGAACCCAATCTAAACTGTTCCTTTCTAAGCCCCTTGTTTTGTTCAAATAGAACAACCGTTTATTGTTTGGAAAACGACTATTATTATACTTAGAATAAAATAACAACAACACGCCTGTTATCCCCTAGGGGTTAGACAGAGGTTTACCTATAGTACACCCACTAGGTATTCGTTAAACTAACTGGAGTTTAATTTCCCTGTAATACGGGGCCTATTATAATTTTGACGGCACGATAGGCGCAATGGTTAAGCGAGTGAGTTGAGGTGTGGGTTTAAATGTTTGTAAACGCACCCACAATACAGGTGAAATTCCTAGTCTCGGGCAATGTTTAAAAAAAATCCTCAATAAATTTTTTTAATACTTTTTAGTAGGTGCCTTTAGTCTGCTACTAAAAAAGTAAAGGTACTGAAAATGTCAGAAAATAAGTCAATTGTTTGTGTATCCATTCACAGAAAATCGTGTACCTTAACAATATAATGTGTGTAAATATCATCGTCATAATCATCATCATTTCAGCCAAAAGACGTCCACTGTTGGACTTAGGCCTCCCCCAATATGGAAGGGTTTGCCATAATTGCCGATTCCTATAAATTACGGACAGTTGTAGGTAAAGATTAAGACTCTTGTATATTTCCCAATAATAAAGCAAAGACCTAGTTAATACCTTCGCATAGTAGACTCGGAAGTAGTAGCTATCACTGGGTAAAATTACCTTACGAAATTATTTACACTGGGCAAAGTTTGGAAACAAAACAGCTACCATCATCATCATCATCATTTCAGCCGAAAGACGTCCACTGCTGGACATAGGCCTCCCCCAGGATGGGGGGTTTTGCCATAATCGCCACGCTTGACAGGCGGGTTGGCGATCGCAGTATGGTGGTAAAATGCATAGAGAACGCTGCTGCCCATTCTCTAGTGAGTCCCTTAGTCGCCTCCTACGACACCCACGGGAAGAGATGGGATGATGCTATTCTTTAGGTCCGGCACCACACGGAACGTAAACATATCCTTGACGAACCCGTGAGTCAGTTGTTCTTCCTGTTACTTGTATGGTATATATTTTTTTTTTGTACTGGACCGTACCTGGAGACCTTCTGGCTACAGAGTTATTAAAGGTGTAAAGTTCCAATGTGTTTTTGACGTTTTTTTTTCACGAAAATCATTTGCATGTGTTACATTGCGATCTAGCGTAACATCGATTTTCACACCAGTAATATAAGTATTTTCTGGGATTTTTTTTTTTTGTGCATTACTACTAGTTTGATGGATGTACAGAATACGTAGATCACGGCTTCATAAGGGTATGTTTACACCCTATACCAATATAGTATAGAGTGCTTTTGCCATCAAGAACAACACAGCTAGAGTACCTACCTTGCTCTCACACGTTTACCTTGACAAAGTGCTCTTGTGACTTCAATTTAACACACGCGACAGGTCTAAGAGAGCTATTCTACGGTTTATACATCACAATCTAGGAAACTATCTCTTTGACGACACGTTTCTGAGAGATATTACGTCATTCTGTTAGATTAACCCCGGATTACGAGCGTGATCTATGTTTGTTAATCACGTGTTCGGTTTACTCGGGGTGGTTTTCAAAGTTGAAAATTGCTTTACAATAGGGCTTTACATAAGTGGCAATCGCTTCGTATTTCTACAATGAATTTCAACTTGATTGACGATGTCAGTTCGATAAACAGGGTTTTTATTGAGGATGTATAACCTTGAAATGGTTCATGGCAGGACTAATGGCCATCAGGAAAATAACATTTTTAATTGTATTTTTTTTGTAAAAAACAACAATTGACTTCCGAAAAAACACTACTAAGTGAAAAATAACTTTAACTTTGATAAGTTATTATAATGCTATGAATAAATGTTAATAATAGTACATTATGGTACAAGTGTATAACGTTGGTGATTACCGCTGAGGCGCCATTGAGATAAAGAGAGAGCCGAGGACGGTAATCATCAATAGACATGTGTATCATACGACGTTTTTCAACACACTTGTGAAGAAAGTAATACTAAAAAATCATTTTGTCCTTGGAGTTTTTAGGTAGTAAACTTTCCATAACGTTAAGGGCTTCACATCTTATATAGGGCGGTGTTACAACATTAATAATTTTCTTCATAACTAGTACTTGTAGTCATTTTAATGAATAAATAACCATAATTTCAACAGTGAAAACGAGTTGAGATGTTTTTTTTGGCAATGGTGGGAAAAAGTATTCAGTTTTCCAATGCGCGCGCATCTAATAATCGTAATTTTTGTCATCAATACGGAACGCTCGTGATCGCGATAAAAGTGTTCACTCAACGTTAAAACATATATTCACCATATTAAACTTGTATACACCACACATTTTTTCTTCTTAGATAGTAGCACTATTTCAAATAAATCTAAATTAACTAAAGTTTCGATGTGACTTAAAACAAAACAGCACAACTGTCATTTTTGACAAGATGGCGCATGTCATGACGTCATCTATGACGATTCGCGGGACGTCGTGTGTGAGTGCGGTCAAATCGATATTATTGTAACTTGGAACGTGGCCTAAAAGAATGACGTTTCTTTTTTTTTTGCTTTTCGCGGATAGGGCTTTAGCCACGTACAAAATGGGGAATTCAAAGTTTTCTTTATTACAGAAAAAAACAAAAGTTATATTTGAGTGAAAGTTTTATTTATTAAAAACGTACAAGTTGAAATTATCTATTTAATTACGAAGTTGCATGAAATGAGCAAGCAATAGGTATATTAATTTATTTGTACTATTGAGCACGACCTTTTTTGTATCGAAACTTTTTAAGAACAAAGCAACTCAACCAATAAAAAAAAAGCTATAACTCACTAGTGAATAATAGTAATGAAAAAGTCACAGTTTGATAATAGGTGTTATTATGTGCGTAATTGCGGTGAAATTAGAGCCATTTTATGAGCAAGTGTGTTGAAAAATATGTTATTTTTCACTGTGTAGTGTTTTTTCGGACGTCGTTTTTTTTTTTATTTTTCTTTTTACAATTTTTTTTTTTTCTGAATGGCCTTTAGTTCTACCATGAAGCATTACAAGGTTATCCTTTAAATACCGGACACCCTGCATTATTGAATCATCCGTCACCGTTTTCGCTTCATTCCGATTCCGACTCTTCTAGCAATGCCCTAAGCCGAAGTCCGTACCCAACAGGGACTGTCCCTTAGCGAGTAGTCGCTTAGTTATATCTTTTTAAACCATGATTGGAGAATTTAATTTATTAAGGTAGCCACAGGAAGGATAGGTAAAGCAGCTGACAACCACATAGGTTGACCAGCGAGTGATGTCATTCTCAAAAAAAAAAAAACATTTTCGCTGATAGAATCTCATTTTGTACAGACCCTAATGCCCCATTTGATTGACTGTGTAAATGTAGCCCACATTTACACAGTCGATAAAAAAACGCATGTGATTTGATTGTTTTGTTATGCCAGATGATTTCTAACACCTTCGTGTGGCAAGCGAACGCTTGCCAACTACACACAATCAAAGAAATGTAGTCTATTGGGGAGTTTGTTGCGCCACTTCTTCTTCCCAGCTAAAGCACCAGGAAGTGGTGAAGGGTGGGCATTTTGGGGGACAGTCTTATGTAATTTTGTCGTTTGAAAAGTGCTTATTATCAACCTAATTTGAATAAATGAGTTTTGATTTTGAAAGTGATTTTGTCGACTACATTCTATGAAGATGGCATTATGTCACATGCAGCTTGTTCGGTATGTTTTTTACACTAGAACTACACGTGTGGGTCTGTATGAGCCATTAAACCGAGGTTTGACGCCCTCTCAATTTGTGTGAGCTAATGTCTAGAGAATTACAGCCTCCGCCATCGGTTTACCAGACAGGCCCATTAAAATTGTTATTATTAAAGCAATTTGTATCATAAAATGCATATTTATGTTTTGGTGGGATGATGAAGAAATTAATAAATCACTCTTGTTAATTCGTATATTTTGTCTTAGTAACATATTCAGCCATTCGTGTGAGTAAGGCGTCATTGCATTTAAATGGCGTTTTCTGTACGTACTATTCACGAGCACATGAAAGGGCCAAAGAAGGTGGTTCACGTTTAATCGCGTATTGCGTACTAGTTCTTTTTGTGTTTGTGTTCTTTCTTTACGTCAAAGCATAATCAGCGTGTGTCGTTCCCACTGCTGGGACACAGGCCTCCTCTCTGTGAGAGGGACTGGGCCGTAATCCACCACGCGGGCCCAGTGCGTGTTGGTAAATATCACATGTCATCGAATTTTTTGTTCTAGGACATGCCGGTTTCCTCACCATGTTTTCCTTTACCGTTTGGAGAGGAATGGTGATTAAATAATTAACACAAAGTAAAGCGCCAGTCTGGGTTCAAACCTATGACCTACAACTCCGTTACCACTGGGTCAACACTACTCTCTTTGCGTCTTTATTCTCAAATAACACAATCGTCACTTACATGAGAACATTACATCTTATTACTAATTAACAGTGCGGGTAGAAGACAAAACAAAAAGTAAAAAATTATTGTCAACATAACTGGAAGCGAGTTCCCTGCATTCCTAAGATAAGGTGGTGGCCCAAGTTAAAAGATGTTGCTGGTTTATACAAAAATAGACACCACACAATAATAATATGTGGTGTCGTCGTTGTAAATAAAAGTGAATAATTTATTTTTAAACGGTTGAGTGAACTCGCTTCTTTTACATCTTTTGGAATAGTAACGTATCAAATAATATAAATTTGACTGCTCAATAATGTTTACAACGCAATGACTGTTGTTAAACTGTCTACGCTTGTCTACATTTCTCGGCGAAAAACTGTTAACTGTCTATACTGTTCCGTGTGGTGCCAGACGTAAAAGAATAGCACCATCCCATTTCTTTCCTTGGGTGTCTTTGAAGGCGACTTAGGGACTCACTAGAGAATAAACAGCAGTGTTCTCTATGCATTTTACAACCATACTGCGATCGCCAACCCACCTGCCAAGCGTGGCGATTATGGCAAAACCCCCCTTTTTGAGGGAGGTCCAGCAGTGGACGTCTTTCGGGTAAAATGATGCTGTTGAAACTTCATTTTTGTTTACTCTCCTGACGACAAAGCGCTTGTCTATGGTTCTCGTGCTGAGCCTCGTCTTATTCGAATTGGATATTTTGCTGAATTTAGACAACTAAAGTATTACTCGACTTTTATTCCCCTCTGTACCTAAACAAGCAAACAAACAAAATATCGATTAATAGTAACCAGTCAGCAGTGGTGGCCAAGTGGTAACGGCCGCGACTTACGAGTTGTAGGTCGTGAGTTCGAACCCAGACAGGCACTTTACTTTGTGTAAATTATTTCATCACCACTGCTCTCAAAATGGTGAAAGCAAACATCGTGAGGAAACCGGCATGTCCTAGAACCAAAAATTCGAAGATATGTGACATCTACCAACCCGCACTGGGCCGGCGTGGTGGATTACGGCCCCATCCCTCTCACCGAGAGCAGGCCTGTGTCCCAGCAGTGGGATGGATGGGGTGGGTGGGATTATGATAGTAACCAGTGGAAATATTTATCTTAAATATTTATGTGTCTATTCGTTAAAAATGTGCAAACAGGCTTTAAATACTTGCCAAACAAAAGAGCACTAATAAATCACTTGCCACTGACAGTTTCTTATTTTTCGTGAAATGTTCGAAAATTCTAACAATTTTATTTTTTATTTTTTTCGTAACTGATTACATGACATTACTGCATATATTCATGTCTTGTTACAAAATCTACTGTCAACTACCATTTATTATTTCCTTCTCTGACATGCTAAATTGACTCGTTGATAGCTACGTTATTTTTAATATTTAAAGAAATAGGTGCATGCATTTTTCTATTTGTTTTCAGTAGGAGGATATGTAAAACGTGTATAATCTGTTTTAAAATTACATTTTTAATTTATAAAAAAAAATCTTTTCAAGTACGATTAGGTGTGCCTTACTTTCATAAATTATAAACATTTGCGAGATTAATAATAGTATTATGTCGAAGATTGTGGGTTAATTGTGGTATGTCAAGTTGGCAAGTCTGTAAATATATAACTAGTTGCACCCCGCGGATTCACCCACATAAGTTTCGATTCCGTGGGAATATAGAGGTAGAAGTATTGCATGATCTTATTCAGATCATGGTCTACCCATGACCCAAAATTCATTCGTGAATAACAAATGAACATACAAAAAAATCAAATCTTATCCTTACTAATATTATAAATGAGAAAGTAACTCTGTTTGTCTGTCTGTCACGCTTTCACGCCTAAACTGCTGAACCGATCGTCATGAAATTTGGCAGAGATATATCCTGGGATACGGAGAAGGACATAGGCTACTTTTTTTACGCGATAATCGACATCCACGCGGGCGGAGTCGCTGGCAGACGCTAGTCACTTTATATAGAACACTTTACCATTGTTTTCACATTACTTTTGTTACACTTTCTCACTTTAGTTTACATATTACGTTACCAGTATAGGTTGGTATGAAACGAATACACTGAAAAACGACTAAGTATAAACACTTGTTTTTCGAAATCCAAGTAGTCTCGTATGATTAACGTTCACGATTATACTGAAAATGTAGGTACGTCATGGCATTTTGAAAATCTAGAAAAAGATGGCTACTGTATAATACTTAACCCACAAATTCCATTGGACCAACTCACAATGTCAGTGCCATTAATATCTTGTAAAGTGTAAAATAAAACAATTTCACACGTTCAACAAATAGATAAACGGCATCACATTCTTCCTCTTTTTATTTAGTTCAATCCGTGTCAGAAAATGTAATGGTGTGTTGACGTACATTATTTTCTTCGCATCAAAACGGTTTGATCAAAGTAGCGAGGTAATTGTGTAACACGCAAATAGTAGGAATGGCTTTCAATTTAACTATTCAACAACATTAATTGTGTTTTAAGTTATTCAGTAGAGACATTTTTAAACATGGCTGATTCCCGCCACCGTAGGCGCGGACTTGCGGACGGCGAGTAATGGGTAGCTCACTGTCCTGTAAGGACCACGCGTTGTGTTCCACGTGCGCCTCAAAGAGATATCAGCACCAACTGGGCCGATGGGACCCGCAAGGGCTGATGCCTGCCACGGGTTTTTCGAAAGAGATACCATGGCCCCTGGCACAAAGACGGGTGGGTTTTAGTCAATAAAAGTCTGACATGCCCGCTCCACCCAGAGCGGGAGAAGTTATTTGATGATTTCCCACCCAATGAAAAAGCAATAGAATAGCAATATACTTCAAAATGATTCAGATTGTCATCTATAGTGTGTAACGCAAATATGGCGCAGGTCAAAACTGCAAAAAACCTACGATCAGTAATATAATTCTACACTTTTCTGAACATCAATAATTGGAATAATTAATTTCTATTTTTTATCAAACTGGCAAGTGACTTAAAGCTTAAGTTAAAATGTTTTGCTAAACGGCAGTCAATAATTAAAAATAAAACGATGTCCACAGGCCTAATCCAAAATTTTAATATATTTTCCTTATCCCGAAATTCTTGCCAGTAGCAAAAGCAGAGGATTTAACAGATGGGAAAATATGAAGACTTTTTTTTTTGAGCCACTAAGACATTTAGCGACCATCTGTGACTTCCGGGGTAGGGAAAATATTTTCATTTAAGATATCTTACAGAAAATGTAAGCCAGGACTGTTGTTACCCCTCAAAATTTTGCCTAAAATCACTACTGAGCATGGGTCAAAGTACAAATTATTTCCTTATTATAAACAAAAATAAATCGTAACAAAGTCGTTTATTTACAAGAAATTTATGGCACTTTATAACAACAACATAATTTTGTTTATAAATTTATAGAATTTTCTAGCTTTTACCAGCGATTTCACTGCAAAATTTCCCGCGGGAACATATTTCCGGGATAAAAGTATTCGATGTGTGGTTATAAATTATCTGTGTTCAAAATTTGATCCAAATCCGTCAGCCGTTTTTGCGTGATTGAGTAACAAACATCCAAACATACAAAC
The DNA here is from genome assembly GCA_949987655.1 of Polymixis flavicincta. NCBI lineage: Eukaryota > Metazoa > Arthropoda > Insecta > Lepidoptera > Noctuidae > Polymixis > Polymixis flavicincta. The sequence continues at coordinate 12,191,812 of OX465186.1, read as the reverse complement.
TTTAACATTCATAATATTTAGTAAGATAATAATAATAAAAACGGTTTAAATTCAAACGCAATAAGTTCGCTGTATACGAAAGTCAAGAAGCCGAATTTAACCCAATATAATCAATGAGATGTAAATCAATGAGGGTGCGGTGAAGAATTCTATTGACAGACTGAATTTAATTAAATCTATTTCAAACCAACTTCCCTAGGGTTCAGTGCTCTAATTTTAGTGAAAAACATCGCAGCACCTGTTCGTGAAATGAAAGTTAAAAAATAATGAATGTTAGTTGCAATAGACAGCCTTAAGATACAATCCTAAAGTCTGTTTTGCAATGTCACCGTCCCAACTATTGCTTGGTTGGCTCATAGAGTGAGTAAATTTAGTATCCAGTAATATTATGTAAGATTTTTTATACTAAAAGCTAGAAGACGCAAGACTCAAGGAAATCTGCCATAGAAATACGACGAATAAAAATACTGAGTTATTGCAAACGAGCGACGTATTTAAGTTCTTATTGTTAAAACTTTAGGGTTCCTTATCGCACATCCTAAAATGTCAATTATCTAAAACGTTGTTTAGTTTTCATCATCATCATTATTTCAGCCGAAAGACGTCCACTGCTGGACATAGGCCAACCCCAAGCTCCGCCACTTCGACTGGTTCTGTGCTTCCCGCATCCAGCAGACTCCTGCAGTCTTCTCAAGGTCATCGGTCCACCTTGTGGGAGGCCTTCAAACATCCGGCTGTCAAAAATCCACGAACGACAGCCGGCACGAATGGCATCTTTCTGAAGCACGGATGGATCTGTGTAAAGATGGTCACCCACCCACACATCTACAATTAATCTTATTTACCACCGTATTTATATTTATTGCTTCCCAGATTTATAGAATTGAATCTGCTGACAACTCAGCAGTGTTTCTCGTTTACTTTGTTGATTGATTGATATCTAACTTATGAACGGTTTAATTTATCAACGAGACATGATGAATCGATGAAGGTTACCGAACTGTATTGGGAAAATAAATGTGCTGAAATATATGTAAAAACTGAAGACAACGTAGGGATCAGGAATATAAATTTTACAATATCATCATCTTTATTTCAGACAAAAGCCGTCCATTGCTCTCCAGACCCCTCCCAAACATCGCCACTTTGACTGGTTCTGCACTTCTCACATACAACGGATTCCTGCGGTCTTCGCTTGACCTTGAGTGGGACCTTCCAACGTTACGTCTGCCAGTACGTGGTTGCCACTCCAAAACTTTAGACCCCATCGGCAATCTGAAGTGTAATTCTCGATATTTTTTATGACGAGCGCATTTTATTCTCAATCTGTCAAAAACAGATCTTGTTTCTCTACATTTTTGTCAAGTTTTTGACACTGATTGTCGCTGAGATGAGATTGCGACTAGATTTGAACGTTTTCATTGACGAGAATTGCCCTCTGTTCTGTCTCCAATGTACCTGCCCTCTGACACTTAAGTTTAAATTTTATTAAAAGTTTACTTACGTTATTGCCGCATGTGGCCTTGAAGCATGATGAGCAAATTACATGGGATGCCAGTTCAGCAAAGTCACTTTTTATCCAACAATCCCTGAAACAAAATAAAAGCATACCTTTATTTTAAGTTATTAGTTGGAGCGATGACCTATTGGAGACCGCAGAAATCCGCTGAATGTGAACAGCGGAGAACTGCACCCTAATTGCGTAACTCACGATTCATCATAATCTGTATCGTTTTGAAACGGATTGTTAAACCATTGCTTCATATGTTCGAAAAATGTGTCTGTTCGACAACATAAATAACGCAATGAATATTGTTTAACTGTGAAGACGAAACCAATTATGATCAATCGTGAGTTACGCAATTAGGGTGCTGGTCGAAGTGGTGGTGCTTTGGGAAGGCCTATGTCCAGTAATAGAACATTTATCGGCTGAAATGGGGCTGATTTGATAATTATTCGTTTGATTTTTTGTAGACATGGCGTGGCATACCAAACATGATGAGTTTCAGTAAAAATACATAAATATACGCCACGTTCTTTCGGAAACGGGTGACGATCTTCGTAAAACCGTCGCTTTTTCCGAATGTCATCATTTGCTAAAGTAAATGATGACATTCGAAGAAAAGCGACGAGTTTTAGGGTGATTTATCACTGACCACGTAAAAAAACAGAATAATAGAGCTCCCAGTAATCTATACAAATAAACAGAAAAGTTCTTACTAACTATAATAATAATCGTTTATTTATAAAAATGAGCATAATTCACAAAGTATCTTAATAATTAAAATAGAACACAGTTGCTTATTGCCTGAACTAGGTTGAACCTGTGTTTCAGGCTATGAAGTGCATAAAAACTTAATGAAATAAATTAACAGTGTGTATAAAGTAAAAAGTAAATTAAAACTAGGTAATAAAAGTAATAGTAATAAAATAGCATGTTAGTCGATCTATTTGCAGACAACAAGTAGTTCTTCTGTTTGGGCATAAGCGATGGTTTGCAAATATTTCAGTAAAATTTTCTTACAGCTAAAGTAGTTTAATTTATAGATACTTAGTTTTCTATTTAACCTATTGTACAGAAAAGGGCCTAAGAATGTAAAAAATCTTTCTGCAAAGACATGTTTTGAGGTTGCATTAGATGTGCATACTATATCATTCCGTCTTTTGTAAGTATTTTCAGCAGTGTAGGTAAGCATGGTGTGCTGTTTTAATACTAAGTGCATAATGAAAAGTTGGCGAACAGTCAGTACGTTGCAGGATTTATATAGCAGATCTGTGGGAAATAAAAAGGGATGGAAGTTTGCTACCTTCAAAATTGCTCTCTGAGCTCTTTCAAGAGGAAGCAGATTAGTTTTTGGTGCGCCGCCCCATGATGTAATGCAGTATTGAATTATTGATTGACACAGGGCTAAATAAACTTGTGTGATTAATTTTGAGTCTGCAAATGATCGCAGTTTTTTAAAAACAAATATTAATTTGCGCACTCTTTTAACGAGACTTTCAATATGTTTTCTGAAAGACAGAGTGTCGTCCATTATAACGCCGAGGTATTTTATGTTGCTCGTTTTGAGGATAACAGGGCAATTACACATGTTGACTGAACGGTTTCCACATTGATGTGCATATAGTTGAGGGTTAGTAATGTTAGGTTGAGGCTTGCGTATAGAAAAGTGAATGTATTTTGTCTTTTCAGCATTTAATGTTAGTAAATTTGTTTGAAGCCAATTAGTCACAGTATCAAAACCTAGTTGTGCGATTTCGAACAGTTCAGTATTGGTTTTAGCGGTAAATATTAGCGCCGTGTCATCAGCATATGATATGATTTTCCCGTCTTTAATATTAAGATTACACAGGTCGTTAATATAAATCAGGAATAGGGTAGGACCCAGAACTGATGATGAACTGACTGACTCATCAACGCCCAGCCCAAACCCTTGGACCTAGAAAACTGAAATTTTGCACAGAGATTCCCTTTATAATGTAAACAAGGAATAAGGAAAGTTACGCACGGGCGAATCCGCTGGCAAGAGCTAGTCCTATCTATAAAACCAAAAAGGTACGGAACCCTATAGGCAGTATACTCGATAGGATTTTCGAGGAAAAATAACATTTAATTTTCAGTGGCTCTTAATGTGGTGGGTAGTGGGTTTCGTATAAGAGAGTTCACTTTTTTTTTTGAATAATGATCATTTTGTTGTATTACAATAATATCGTGTAAGATATCTACGTGATTTGCGTAAATAACTACCGGGACAGGTTGACATCTATCAAAAAATTTGAAGCTGTGCCAACTGTGCCTTCAACTAACATGAATATTTTGTAGGATCGCCATAATACGAGTAGTTTAATGGTGATCCAAATATAAGCTCACGACATTTGATCGTCAGTCAACGCCTGTCCTCTTCAGAGTACCACATCAAATCAGTATAGCAGTAATTAAGATTACTACCATGATGTTTTGATTGTATCTAAGTGCTTAAAATAACTGGGTAGATATTCAATAGCATGGTAGACGTTGATTAATTAATAAAACTTGTTCAAATAACTCGATTTCAAGTTCATTCAGAGATTCCATTGAAGTCGGTTTTATCAGTTCTAAATCGTTATAGGTAATTAAATATTTATTTGTGGTTAACATTCTTCTTTGAACTTATTTTCTTAAGTTAATCGAAAACCCATTTTCGTAATTAACAAAACTCTTAGGCCTCAGTTAACATCTTTTTATTGAATCGGTGTTGGTTATTGGTATTGGTGTTGGGTATTAGCTATTTACATTGATTACCAATGTTAGAATGTACCTATTAAATTTTTCTGTTTTATTTTTATTTCAGATTTATTTAGTTACTGAAAATGCGAGGGTTAAAAAACTAATACTATTTTATCAGCATGAGATACTTTCATCTGCGCAACGTAAACTATATCAGCAAATATTGCCGCCTTACTCTTAATTAGGATTTATTTTATAATATCTTTCATGAGCTTCACCTCACGTGCATTCGAGATAAGCCTTTAATAGTGATTACCCGACTATTTATAGTTTCAAACTTAATTAGGTATGAGCTGGTAAAAAGTACCTGCTGCGGAGTTGCAACTACGATTTTTAAAATATTTTAAAATGTTAGCTAAATGTTGTCCTCATCATTCATTATCATCCCCCCCAGTGGGGTTCCCGCATTGTCGTTGCAGGGGGGCTCAGTAACCGTGGTCTCCTTGCCACGGTGAAATGAAGAGGAATCCCTTTTGCCTTCAAGCCGAAGACGTAGCGCCACAAAGTAGGTTGCCGTGAGGTGCACCGCAACTGAGGCGGGCCGCGATGTCGAATGGGAAGCATCGCGGCTGTGGTTTATAGGCTGCAGCGGAGGAGGAGTGCCGGTACTTCGGAGTAGCGCTCTTCCCTTCCGTGGCCTGGGAGGAGGAGTGTCGGTATAGCGTTTAGAGAATATATTAATTTTATAGAGAATATATTAATTTTATTTTTTTATTACGTTGTAAAGTCTGATTTAATGTGACTGTGATTTGACCTAATTTAGTTTATTTTGATTTAAGTAATTTAATTTAATTTGATTTTATTTGACATTGTTATTTTATTTCTCTAAGGCTTAATTTCATTTTTTATATTTATTTAGTTTTTATTTGTATAATTTGTGTATTTTTATTTCTATTTGTGGCAATGGGTGTAATTTACCTGAAATAAATGAATTTATTATTATTATAGCGTTGGCCGCTCTCCCTATACCCTGCGGCTGTAAATTGGTAGGCAGGACGGCGCGTTGTGTTCCACGCGCGCTGTCAGAGATTTCAGCACCAACTGGTGGGGTCCACAAGGGCCGATGCCTGCTAGGGGTGCGGGTTGTTCGAAAGAGATACCGTCGCTCCTGGTACACAGGCAACTGACCGAACACGGGTGGGTTTTAGTCAGTAAAAGTCTGACATGCCCTCTTGCTCCACCCAGAGCGGGAGAAATCATTTGATGATTTCCCAACCTCAAAAAAAAACCATTCATTTATCATTTTAGCTGAAAGACGTCCACTACTTGACATAGGCCTTCCCAAAGCTCCGCCAGTTCAACCGGTTCTGTGCTTCACGCATCCAGCGGATTCCTGCGGACTTCGCAATGTCTACCTAACTCTACGTCTCATTATATATACTATACGTTGCACATCGGATCAGTTCGTTCACTTTCATTCAATGTTTATTCAAATCTTGGTCTATGGTTTACGCGATTATCAAACATGATTTTAGTTCTGTCAAAATAGTTTTTAAATTTAGAGAATCTTGTTTGCAGAATAGCTTTTATGATTCTCTTAACTAAAAATAAGAAATGGTAGTTATAGTTTAGTTTAGTTCGGTGTACAACAGAATCGGCACCATTATCTATCCACATCTTTACTTCCTTATTAATATTATAAAAGCAAAAGTTTGTATGTTTGGATGTTTGTTACTCTTTCGAGCAAAAACTGCGGAATGGATTTGGAAGAAATTTGGCACAGAGATAGATTGATGATAATGATGGGACTTCCTTTTCCGCACGTAGACTCCCATTCGGTCCGTTGTGCGTGGGGATTCTGGCTAACAGAGCCAGCCTAGCTCCGCCCAAAAGCGCAGAAGCTTCCTGGAAGCTTCACAGGCTTCGTGGAGCGACCTCACTGTTCCGATGATTTCTTCACGTTGTGAAGCCACGGCCTCGCATTCCAGGATGACGAGAGCGGCTAATTCCTCGGCGTCAAGGCAGCCCCTGCAAAGTGGGCTGTCTGTGGCGCCTATGTTATAAAGATGTTTGTTAAGGGGCTTATGGCCCGTAATTGTTCCTATGATTATTCTAAGGTTATTCCTACTTAGGCTTTGAAGTTTGTTAGTTAGTCGCGGGTGTATAGTTGGTAAAGCCAATTTTGACTGTCTGCAGTCTGTAGCCCGTGACCATCTGTTGTTATGAAGTTCGGTTGACCTTTGGCGAATCCACGCACGAAATTGTGACAAAGGCAGGGGGAGAAGTGGGTACGGGCCTAGCACTTTCATATCTGAGCCTCTCTTCGCATTTCATCTGCGGCATCATTACACAGAGATAGATTATAACACAGGATATTTTTCACCCGGTAGGACGTTCCCGTGGGATAAATTCTGACTTCCACGTGGGTGGCCGCAGGCGGAAGGTAGTTTATTATAATCGAACTTTAGTTTGTTCTTGAAAGCAAAATTAACGATTTCTTTTTTGTTGCTTTGCTTATAAGCACCTTCTTGTAGTTTCATTGGCATCTTGTTAGTTATCGAGATCAATCTTACGGTTTTTACATGTATTTGCAGTTGCAGCAGCTATTTTGTTATTGCTTGGTTATCCACCAGAAGTCGCGCTAGAAAAGTCATATACTAGTATGATTCCACTAATAAGATTTCTTTATTCTTTAGCCCTGACCATGGTATTTTCGCGGGAGGAAACGCCCGGGTGTTTCCACTGCGAAGGTAGCCCTGAGGACACGGTGGAGCATACGGTGGTGGTCTGCCCTGCTTGGGTGGAGCACCGCCGTGTCCTCGTGGAGGCGATCGGCGGCGGCGATCTCTGGCGTCCGGCCCTGGTCCAGGCCATGGTACGGAGCGAGAGGGCATGGGTAGCCGTCACCTCCTTCAGCGAAGCAGTAATGCTCGCGAAGAGGGAGGCGGCGCACGTGAGGGAGAGTCAGCATATGCGGCCTCGCGACCCTAGCCGCCGCATGATACGGAGACGCCCTGGGCGTCGGGAATCCCAGGCCGATTTCCGGCCACCGTAGGCATGGGCTAGCGGACGGCGAGTAATGGGTAGCTCGCTGTCCGGTAGGGACCAAGCCCAAGTCGACGGCGCGTTGTGTTCTACGCGCGCCTCAAAGAGATGTCAGCACAAAAATGATGGGGCCCGCAAGGGCCGATGCCTGCCAGGGGTGCGGGTTTGTTTGAAAGAGATACCACAGCCCCTGGCATACGGGCTACTGAAGGAACAAGGGTGGGTTTTAGTCAGTAGAAGTCTGACACGCCCTCCTGCTCCACCCAGAGAAAAGTTATTTGGGATTCGGGAGAAGTTATTTGATGATTTCCCACCCAAAAAAAAAAACCATGGTATTTTCAAGAATTATCCATACATAGCTCCTTTCTACAGAATTGGTGATGTCAGTCTTAACATTATGTTTAATTTTATACGTCTCCAAATTATCCTAAAACCTATAAATCTTCAAGCAATTCCCTGTAGGCACGGATGTTCTACACGCCACCAATTAGAATATTGGGTTACATCGTAGATAACAAACTTAGTGCTTTAGTTGGGCTTGATCGCAATTAACTTCTCGAAAATGGTTAGTGGATCGTCCTAGAGGTTAAATGATCGGGTATCAATTGTAAACTTCGCTATTACAACGAATACCTTTTTAAAACGCTGAAAAACTAGTCTAAAATATGATTACTAAGGATTTAGGAAATTAAATTGATGCAACGGCCTCCTCTCTTCGAAAAGAATTGGGCCATCCACCATGCGAGCCCGGTGCGGATTTGTAGATGTCACAATGTCTTCGTGTTTTGGAGTGAAAAATTCTTCAGGCGTGTTGAGCACTTACTGGGCGAACGAAAATTATGGAACCCGCGTCATCGTCGCCGAACGATTTCCATGAGCTAAATGTACACTGTATATAATAAGGGTAAACGAGCACACGGATGAGTCGCGCGTTGATGTCTTTTGGTAAACTCTCTTTCTTCCATTAGGAAATTCTAATTATTTTGTCCCTTTCTCTCCCTTTGTATTTTTATCGTAAAAAATTGTGTTGTTACCTTTAAAAGCTGAACTCAATCGCTCGTTTATCATTTTTTACCGAGAGCAATAGGGATCCAAGAACCCAATGTAAAATCCTGTTTTACTTACGATTTAAAAAAATACACACGTAATTGTTCAAGTTTTTTCTTCTGTCGGCACACCCGGAGTGCCACTGTTTTTTTTTTTTTATTTACAAGTCGTGCCTCTCTCCTAACGATGCTTTATTTTACACGAAGTAAAGATTTTACTAAACGGGGAGTTTAAATCTACAGGCTCAGCTGCGGTGCGGGTTGGCTTGGCTTGGTTGGGTTGGCTGCTCTCGAACTCTCTCAAATACAGTACATACATTATGATGTATTCAAAATGATAGCAAAGTTTTGTGCTGATACATTACTTACTTTACTACTTCGTTACAGTGCTGAAATATGAACGAAACAGAAGGGATCGTAAGGGACTAACTAATCGTCAAGTTTCTACAACTGCAAAATAATTCAGTTCCTATTTTTCTTGTCCAATACAGTGTGTCAAAATATGAACTTTCGTTAAATTGTTCATCCGATGCGTGCTAGTAACGTCGTATTTCAAGTAGTTTTTCGATATTATCTTATTAAGTTTAAATCAAAGTACATTTATTTTTGAGCTAAGCTCTAGATCGTTGGTATTGATAAGTTTGTAGTCATATTTTTTTACTAATTAGGTATTTACTTATGAAAATCGCCATACCGTCACTTACTTTCTAGTGGCAGTACTTACTACGATGTTTTTTTTTTAATATTTAGGTGTAAATTTAAAAATAATTTTAAAAACCAACGGTCTAGTACTTGGCTGAAAAAAATAGTACATACTTTTGATTTATTTTTAATCAAATAGACACGAAAAACACTAAACACGCGATGTTGCCAGCCTGCGCTAGATGAACGCTCTTAAAGGACATTTTCAAAGGGAATTTTAATCCTATTAACCGTAAAATGTTTTAATCCGTTTCGACTGAAATATTTCGCGTGACTCATTATCTTTTCAATTAAGTACGTAAATGATAACGAACGTTTCTGTTCGTTAGTTATAACAGCTTATTAAATGTTAAAACAAATGACCCGAAGTTAAACAAAGTCCAAAACAACTAACTGAGAAAACCATTGTTCTATGAATAAGTTCTCTATGGCCACTTGACAGCTAAACAGGTATTTAGGTATCAGTACGTAAGTCCAGTTCAACAATTTTCTTAAAGTCCCTCAGCAAACTTCGTATTTCGTCAGTCGTCGAATTTCTATTGGTTGCCCTTTGCACTTGGTGCATACCGGGCACTCTCAATTGATTTGGAAGTGTATAGAGTTGTTAATACTCTTTTAAGTTTTTGTAATTTATTGAAGAAACGGGATTCCCGAGGGACGTTAAGAAAAAAGTTATATTTTTTTTATGCACCTATTTAGATATCGACAAAATTTTCTTAAGAATGTTTGTTCGACAGTTTAATTACTGTTTAGGAAGGAATTTAGTCAGTGTTAGAATAACACACAGTTTGCGCTTCGATGTCCTCGCCACTCTGTAGGTATATTCGATAGCTAAAGGTGACAAACTGTTCAACACTAAGAAATTCTTAGCTGGCTAAAATACACACACATACATAAACTCTACCCATCTTTCCATAGGTTTAGGCAGAAAGTAATTATTATTTAGGAAAATTAAAATATACGATGAAAGCATCGTGATAATATATGGAAATTGTCGTAATAACTTTTTAAAGGTGCCATTAATTGTAACGTTTGAGGTAATTGACACACACATGTGCCAAATTAAGTAATGGCAGTACCAATGTTTTATTACTCGTGTAAATTAACTTTAGCGTTCTTCATTTTAATTTTAAATATAAACGAGTGTTTGTTAATAGTTGTAAGGCATTCAAAGGGCAAGTCAATATTAATTTAATTGGGGTTTTATTCAGTCCATCTATTTTATTTATTTATTTAACCATTTATGTACACACTAAATAAACAGACAAGAAGATTAGAACAGAAAAATAGGTACAGAGGTGATGCTTATTTCTAAAGAAATCTCTTCCAGCCTACCTGCGATAGGAGAAAACATAAAGAGATTTAGACAACGTGTGTAAGAGTAAAAGGGAAAATAAACTACATTTATAACCAAAACCAATAATTCACTAAATTAATTAAACAAATAATAATATACTAACATACATACTTGAACCATACATACTTACTTATATACATACACCTAAAATAAATATCACTATAATATTAATAATAATGCTGTAAATAAAATAATACATACACAACTATGACGATGTGGACAGATAATGTTCTTTCACTCTTCTTTTAAAAACTGCAACAGTTTGGCAGTCCCTAATGTCGGGTGGAAGTGCATTCCACAACCTCTCCGCGTGCACTGTGAAGGAGTAGGAGTAGAAGTCAGTGGAGTGGGGAGGGGACTTAAGGAGGTTTTGAAGATGCGACCTGCAAGGCGCATCTGAAGGACGGGCGTAGGAAAAACGGTCCCGCAGATAGGAAGGGGTTTTAGGATTGTGAAGAAGGTTGAACAGCAAACACAATATCCGAGAGTTCCTGCGATCTATCTTAATTGATGGACTGGATAAAGACCGTTATGGTATAAAAACACAAATTGGTACACCTAGTACCGACGGATATTTTAACGTGGCGGTTTTTATCGCGCTTTGAATTTCTATGCACTGCTCAGGGGTCATCCTTAGATGACGTGAAATTTTATAGTTTTTTGACCCCCCCCCCCCAGTCCTTGTCACAGGTGATCACAATTCAGACGTCAGATATTTTAAATTTTATATTTATAAGGAATTAAATTAAAGCAGTAGTTTTACCATTTCTTTTAATTTAAATAAAAAAATTATCTTCAATAAAATTAACATAAAATAGTTTTAAGTTTTTGGTTGACATATAAATTTCGAGTTTTTTTTTTTGTATTCTAGATTTCAACATGTGACATCACAAAGTTTTTGACACCCCCTATCCCTTGTGACATAATGTCACATTTCGTTGACCCCTGTCCCCCTTAAAGTGTGACGTAATTTATAGATGGCCCCTTATATAGAGTTGAAAATCAAACACTGTAATTTTTTGACGCGCTATGTGGGACTCTTTTGGATTTTAAATGCTTGGCTCAGCACCGAGGGTAGAAAATTGAGTGCACGATCAAAAATCGCCCTTTGGAACGGGTGCTAATGGGTTCACAAAATGTTGTCAATCCTAGTTGTTTATAGGTAGAAATAGGTATCGAACATGAAAGCTCTCTTTGATATTATTTTAAATCCTTGTTTACTACTAATTAAATACTCCTACGGTATTTTTTACTGATGAAGTGACGCGTACTTTACTTGTGTTAATGAAATGTAAAAACACGATGTGAAGACGCGTAGTGTGAGCACGTTAGACACACATACACACACACACTTCTGACTTCGTGATTGCCTAGGACGGTAACAACTATCGAAAGCTCCTGCGGCCATGCACACATTCACAGCATGTTTATATACTTGTTAACCACAAGTAAAGCACTGGTCGCATCGTGAGACAAAAATACTATAACAGGTACGCATTACGTACATTAGGTTGTGACATCTCAAAAAAGCATCGAAGTACCAACTTCGATTAAAAAAACTACTACCATGAACCGTAGGTGCACATGGCTATACCTACATCAAGCCATTTCCAGTATAAGCTGATCTCGCATTGTATAGGATTTCCGTACAGAGCGAGAACAGCATAAACTGGAAATGTATAGCTTGACACGTAGTCGTGTCTACGATTTAAGGATTCTGATTGGAATTTGTTTGTTGATTTTTTTCAAAAAGTGTTTCTTTTTTTTTTCGTTTTGACAACAGTGTTTGCAACGCTACAAAATGATAGATACAAAATATTTTCTCCAGAAACTCAATAAAGGAAACTCTGTACCCAGTTGAGTAGCCTTTTAACTTGTCTCCAACGTCGAAGTTATAAAGTTACATTGTTGCTTGACTTCGTTGTTCATTTAACAAAATAGTAACGAAGAATTTTTTTCAGTTTACCTGTTTGTATGTTCAAAAGTGGCGCAAAAAGGCCTGAACGGATTTAGCTCAAAGGTAGAATATAAATTGGATTAATACATAATCACACGTTCCCGTGGGAAAGCGATAGCAATTTATAAAATAACGATGTGTCTAAATAAAAGATCAGTAAATTATATATATTTTCAAAGTTAATATTTACAGAAGTTGGTCATTCGTAACGCTTACAATGGAAATAAACAAAAGAAATATATTTGAAACTAATAGTTGATATCCACTTTCTGCCATTCACGTTTCATTCATGAAATGTTCATGTAATATTCATGAAAGGAGAGGTGATAATGACAAAGACAAAGATATTTATTCGTCGGATATAGTAAGTACAATACAAGTTATATACGTGAAATTATATTCAGGACATATCGGCTGCTAAAAGCGGCATACAAATATTTATAATTACACAAATGGGTATGTAAAACCTAATTTATAGACTACTTATACTATAATACACAATAAAAAACACTTATAGCGACTATAAAAATTATACATTCATACAATATAAAATAAAATATACCATTACATTATCAAACTCTGTATACAAAAAAAAAAAAACATGCTTCATCATTATATTCAAAACATTATTTTATTGTGTTAAAAAGTTTTTGGAGAAGTGCAGTTTTAAGTATTTTTTTTTTTTTTTTTTTGTAATGTCGCAATCGTAGCCAAGTTTACCAACATTTTCGTTGCTTGTAAATTAAATTCCATAAACGCGATGTTGACGGCTTCCCTACCGAAGAGAACTATGAAATTACCTTGCAGTTTTTTTTACACTAGTTTCAAACGTCTGTGAGATTTACGACACCCATTACAAACATTTTCAAGGACTGAAACACATCTGCCAGGGGTGCGGGTTGTTCGAAAGAGATACCGTGGCCCCTGGCATACAGGCAACTGAAGGCACACGGGTGGTTAGTCATTAAAAGTCTGACACGCTTTCCCGCTCCACCCAGAGCGGGAGAAGTTATTTGATGATTTCCCACCCTAAACAAAAAAAGCGGCCAAGTGCGAGTCGGACTCACCCATGAAGGGTTCCGTAGCAGCACGTAACATAATACGATTTATGACGTATTAAAAAAACTACTTACTCGATCTCGTTCAAACCAATTTTCGGTGGAAGTTTAAATGGTAATGTACATCATATTTCTTTTAGTTTTATCATTCTCCTATTTTAGAAGTTACAGGGGGGGGGGGGGAGGGGGACGCCTATTAGAAAGTTCAATATCATTTTTGAAGACCTATCCATAGATAACCTACACGTATGGGTTGATGAAAATTGTTTTTATGAGTTTCAGTTCTAAGTATGGGGACCCCAAAATGTATTGTTTTTTTTTTTTGTTTGAAAATCTTAAGGCGGTTCACAGAATACATCTATTTACCAAGTTTCAACAGCATAGTTCTTACAGTTTCGGAAAAAAGCGGCTGTGACATACGGACAGACAGACAGACAAACAGACATGACGAATCCATAAGGGTTCCGTTTTTGCCATTTGGCTACGGAACCCTAAAAAGGACTAAAACACAGGCACGATTTTGCCACGTGCTGAGAGAAAGCTTGTAACTTTTTATTTAGCACAGACCATTTTTTAATCCTTCAATATTTTTGACACTTTTGTAATCGAGCAACTTTGTCGCGACTCAGTTACACGTTTAACTTTTCCTTTTCCGTGGGCGTTGAAAAATGCTATCGTGGTATTACATAAAGAGGATTGGCAGAAGTAATCTCCTGTCTGAAAACAACTCCAATCATCAATCCAAGCGCGTTAATCATGTTAATTTTCCCTTAAGCTCTGGCCACATTAGAGTTAATCCTACACGAGACACTGCGACGATTTTTTCAATGTTTAGAAGGCTTATGGTCCATTCGCACGAATTCACTCGCCCGAAATGGACGAGTTTTGAATAACATTATTTTCTGTCGGCGATTCGCACGACGATAATTTATTTGTGGACAAATTGATAAATTTATCTAGCTGTAGTATTTACTAATATTTTATTATAGGTATTCTGCGACCGAGTAAAACCATTTTTGTGTATAGACTGAATATGATGACAGTTGGTATTAAAATCAACTCATAACAATAATTTATAATCGTAAATTCACGTGACCATACGCCCAAACACGACAACAAGTTAGTTGACACAATCAGCGCGACCGATCGTCTCCCACCCCGCGGGATTCGCTTCAGTTTGACCAGAGCTTTAAACTACTCATTACGAGACCTATGTTTAGCATTTGACACTAACGAGCTGATAAGACGAATGAGGCACTCCGTCCCTGTACATTTATTATGTTACTAGCTTAGGTCCGCGGTTTCGCCCGTGTGCATGTCGAAAAGCATCCGACTGGAACGTACTTTCGTACGGTGTTAAAAATACCCTATGTGTAAAACCAGGTAAATCCTATTAACATACTAATATTTCAAATGTGGATGTTTGAATGTTTGTTACTCAAACACGCCAACACGGGTAAGCAGATTTGGATGGAATTTGGCACACTGATAGTTTTTAATCTGGATTTACGCATATCCTAATACTTTTATCCTATTAATACGTCTCCGTTGAGTCCGGACAATTATCGACCTCCACGAGGGCGGAGCTGCTAGGAAGAGCTAATAATGTATTAATTCCCTAATAAATACATTGTTTTCATGGGGGCTTGTGGCTAAGTAACAATAGCTGCGCGGGTCGATCGATCAGGTTAAGCTGCGCTTGCCGTGGTTGGTCCGTGGATGGGTGACCATCTTTACATACCAAGACCCCTCCGTGCCTCGGAAATAGGGTTCATTCCCGGGAATTCTCGAGCCGAGAATTCCCGGGAAATCGTTGAGCTTTGCTCCCGGGAAATTAAGCTCGAGAAAAGTCGAGAACTCGAGAAATCATATTTTTTTATGTTTTTGTAACTATAAGTGCTTGCACGATATTTAATACCATTTGTATGGCACTATATTTGGAGGAACCTTGGCTCCTAAAACATAGGCTTTCGGCCTAGTTTAGGAGGCATCAGTTCGCCCTTTAGTGTGACTCTATTGTACAGACGCCAGCAGGTCAACTTACCCGAAACTGTCAAATTTTCCCAATCGAACATGAACCTTATGGTTACGGTTTAAGTTGAAAATCTATCAAATAAATTTGACAGATTGGAGTAGCTTGGTGTGCTGGCCTCTGTACAATAAAAAAAAATCTATAAATGCTTTAGTTTTTCTAAGGGCACATTTTAACAGACAGAGTAAGGAGATCTAATTGTTCTGTATGTACTCGTATGTACGTACATGTTCAGATGTTGTTTTATTGATCTTGCAGTTTTAAGTTGATTTTTTTCCTAATTAACCTGCCAAAAATGGTGTTGTGATTGTAGTATAGTCAGCGTAGTATTAACGTTTTATTGTAATTTTTTTATTTTGTTTGAGAAAAGCATTTTTTTATTGCAGCAATGACAGTACAAAAAAGTTTTATGACTATTAAGATAATTTTAGTTGACAGGAAAAACACTTATTTTATTGATTTTAAACTTATTTCAAAATAATAACAACCGCCTCCCGAAATTAAAGTTATTTTTCACTTTGTACTGTTTTTCCGGAAGTCGGTTGTTATGTTTTTGAAAAAAGTTTTTATTTTTCACTTTTTAGTTACCTACCCCACACCACTTCGAAATTTCATCATCCTTGGGTTCAAAACGATGCATATTTATGCGATAGCAGCATTCGCGGTTGATTTGCTGCAATTTTTTGAAGAGTTCCGTTGTCTGTTCCGAAACGCATCATCAGATCTATATGAAATTTTAATGGGACCATTTCGGAATAAACCTCTTTCGAACAAAAAATAATTTTGCAAACCCGTCTATATAAGACGGAGTTATGCCCGAACATACACAAAAAACAAAAAAAAAAATCGAATTGATAACCTCCTTCTTTTTGAAGTCGGTTAAAAATATATGAAGAATTTTTTTTATGATACACATTTTTATTTTGTGTTTTTCTTTTCATTATTTTAACCGAAAACATATGCAAAAACATACGTAAATGTAAATTTCTCGACAACCCGAGAAGACCCGAGAAATTAGCCTCGAGAATTCTCGAGACCCGAGAAACTGATAGGCTCGAGAAATCATGAACCCTACTCGGAAAGCACGTTAAGCTGTTGATCCCGGCTGTCATTTGTGGATCTTTGACAGTCGTTACGGGTCGTCAGAAGCCCGAAAGTCTGACAACCAGTCTTACCAAGGGGTATCGTATTACCCAGTAACTGGGTTGTAGAGGTTAGATAGGCAGTCGTTCCATGTAAAAAACTGGTATTCAGCTGCATCCGGTTAGACTGGAACCCAACCCCAACATAGTTGGGAAAAGGCTAGACAGATGATGGCATACATTGTTTTCATATCACTCTATTGGTTTACTCGCACGCCAGTAAAGCTCCCAGTCGTCATGAATTTTTCCGACATCTTCAGCAATCATCATCATATTTCAGCCAATTTACACAAAACCGTAATGAATTATACTGAAAAACCGGCCTCATAAATCACTTGATGAAAACCGTATCAAAATCCGTTTGGTAGGTTTTGAGTTTGTTATGTCCAGACAGACAGACGCGGCGCGGGAAATTTGTTTAATAATATACGTAGCGATATAGCTAAAATTTGCATTTAGCAGTATTGTACATTTTCCTCTGATGTTGATTAACGATCCGCATAATATTTTGGGGACCCCCTAATGATGACAACCTCTAATGTCAACATTATGACGAAGCATTCGCTATAATTAGTAGCTAGGGTATGAGCAGGATTGTTATTTTTTCTTCAAATAAGTAATACAAATTGAACTTGTTTCTTCGTAATTCAATCAATAGCTACTAAATCCTAAAAAATGCGAAAGTAAGTCTACCTGTCTGTCTGATAAGGTTTCACGCCTAAACCGCTTAGCCGATCGTCATTAAATTTGGCAGAGCTATAGCCTGGCATATAGAGAAGGACATATGCTACTTAATTTTACGCAATAACCGACGCGACAATCCACGCGGGTGGAGCTGCATGCAAAAGCCAGTTGAAGAAAATTGAAATCGGAAAGTACAAAAAACAGGAAAACTTGACTAACATTCCGGCTTTCCACGCAATCTGTTCGATAACCTTCTCTGAGAAAATCTTCATCTGAGAAATTCGAAAGCAAACTATTTTTTTAAAGCGTGATAACTAAAGCAACGTTCCAAGTCAGATTTTTCTATCTAACTAATAATGTTTACAAGAGCCCGTTACTAAAATTAGACTACCTCTCGCTAAATGCTAAAACAGAAAACTTCTCTTTTAGCAAAATCTTGCTATTTAAATGCAAAGTGCGGTTCTGGATTACACTTTCCGCACAAAACTATTCGTGCAAATAGATATGCGGGCGTGGGTATTTTTTAAATTACGCATATCTATTTGAAATGCATCGTGGAACCAGTAAGTTATATAGTTTGATATGTTAGCATTTTTTCTTTCTAATTTATAAGTCATACACGCTAGAACACCGCATTTGTATCCTATGTTTTCTGCATAACAACATCATCATCATCTGCTTAGCCTGTTAGCACGCTAAGCCGTTGGTTCCGGCTGTCATTCGTGGATCTTTGACAGTGTTACAAGTCGTCAGAAGCCCAATAGTCCGACAACCAGCCTTACCAAGGGATGTTGTGTCAGATAGGCAGTCACTCCTTGTGAAATACTGATATTCAGCTGCATCGAGTTGGACTAGAAGCTGATCTCTGGAAATAGTTGGAAAAAGGCTAGTCAGATGATGATGTCTACAATCTAATAACCGACACATACATCATTTACTCTGCCTGCTGATAATATTTATCTAATGCACTCTTGCCCCGCAGCCATGTTTAAACACGATTTATAACAGTGGAAAATATCTGGCAAATAGCCCAGTTTGTTGTTCAAAAGAGAAATAATAGCTAAAAACTCTATTAAATCACTATCGCGATCAATTTACGCGACAGATAAAATAAATGACCGTTCTGCAATGTACGTATGTGACAGTTTCCGGGTTGATTGAATGAATTCGTGAAAACCTGAGTCTACATTATTTTTAGAGTCGTCATTTATTTAACCGGCTTTTACCGTTCTTACGCTATCAGCGTTTCGCCTACGGGTACAGATTTAGATGTCAGGTGATTTACTACGACGGACCAACGGCGTCATGCTTCCTTTTTTTTTTTTTCAAAAACCGATTTGTCACGATGGAGCTGGTCCAGGGTCCTATTTACAAAACCGACATATGATAAGTGACAATCCAATAAATCGAGTTTTGAGGTAAGTATAAGGAACAAGGGTGTTTTTTTTATTCATTCTTCATCGAAAATAGAGTATCTACCGAGACAGGTGTTGTGCCCGATGGTTAATGTCGCGTTGTTATATTATGCCAACCACACCGATAACTTTATTTGCGATGCAGAATTTCCGTGACGTCACTGAGATGTGTGGTTCACATGTAGTGTGATATAATTATAATTAATTGTAATCATCTAATCATAATGTTCATGTTCGTATTTTATTTTTAAAGTAATTTAAATATCCAGATTTTCAATACTTTTTTTTTTAATAATCTTAATTTAATCGTTTTGCTGTGCCATATGATGGTCCATATTTTTTTGAACTAGCTACAAGCCCTTTGTAACATCTTTTTCCTTAATATGGAAATGCAATACCTACATAAATATGAATAGATGCGACCTCAGATTATAAAACAAAAGCAGATAGACCGCGCGGAACACCAAGAGCGAAGCCAAAAAACCAAATACTAAAGCGTCGCATTGTATATAATGCGAGGCTTTAGTATTTGTTTTTTTGACACTTGTGTGTTTGTTCTATCTGCCTTTGTTTTATAATCTAATCCAAAAAAAAACAAATACTAAAGCGTCGCATTGTATATAATGCGAGGCTTTAGTATTTGTTTTTTTGACACTTGTGTGTTTGTTCTATCTGCCTTTGTTTTATAATCTAATCCAAAAAAAAACAAATACTAAAGCGTCGCATTGCATCTTACATAAAATGCGACGCTTTAGTATTAGGTTTGGCCCTACTCTTGGTGTTCCGCGCGGTCTATCTGCCTTTGTTTTATAATCTGAGGATGCGACATATATGCCACACGACATTTTTGTAAGTTGTCTACATTGTTTTTCCGCTTTAATATAGTTTCGTTGTGAAAATGTGTTGCGAAAAACTTTTATTACTTTTGCCAAATATGTCACATTCACAGTCTATTATAATAAATAGGACCTGGAAAATGCTTTTACGCATATATTCATTCATACACGTGTCACTGAGATACAAGAAGCCAATTAAAATGAGTGCGTTTTCCTTACATAACTACAGTGGAATCCAAATATTCGGTGCGCCTAGTTGAATACAGAACACGTGCAGAAAACCCTAATTGATACATCAGTCACTGCAGATAATAAACAACTATAATTGGTGCATTTTAGCACGGTAATACCATTTATTGACCCGTCCCTACATTTATTACCGATCCTATTATGAAAAAAATATTTTCGATAGCAGTAACACCCTGAATCGCAATTTACATAATGTCGTCAAAAATATTCACTACTAAAAACGATGTTTGTTTTTCGTATTCCTACGAAGAGATAAGAGGCAAAGGGAAGTTACCACTATTGCCTGGCTTAAATGCACCAAATTAGTATAACACCTTTGGTCACGCTAGACTAAACTATTTAGTAAATCTGCAAAACCATAGTCACACTATCGATAGTTACATAAGTTAATGTTAAGCAATACACCAATACGTTGCACGTGACTATGCATAGTATTAATAGTAACAGCATTGCGTATTGGTAATATCTAATGTTTACAAAATAGTATTAAAGCTGAAACATTATGTGTGTGGCCAACATTTAATTTTGTTTTAATAAAATTAACGATATGGTGAGATTAGAGGTCAGATTTATGATAAGGCAACCAATAAAAGGTAAACAAATCCATTGGTATTTTATAATCCATTTTACTTGCTTGACTAGGAAAGGAAAATATAATAAAATTAAATACACATATTTTAAAATGTTTTAGTATTTACGAGTATTCTTCTATTTTATAGTTGTAAGCTATCTATGTCCCGTATGTTGCACTTGCCATCTTTTGTCTCTGCATCAGCCTTAGGTTGAATGGTAGAAACCGCCTCGGGCATTAAGTTAGCCGTTGTATTTTTTTTTTAGTAGTGCATAGTGTTTTAATAATTAATAAAAATAAAATCAGTAGGTAGGCACCATAGAAATATAAAAATCAGGTACCTATACAGGGTAACATTTTAACCAGTGCGCAAACTGTAACCATAACTTCAGCACGTCAATCTAGACCCCTAGCGTAGAAAATTTTCGTCGGTTTAAATACAAAAAAAAATCTGATGTTTCATAGAAAAGTGCAATACATACGCGGTCAAAATGTATGGGACAGCTGAATTTTCTTTTGTGTAACCGACGAATATTTTTAAGCTAGTCTGGACAGATAGGCTGAATTCATGGTTACAGTTTGCGCACTGGTTAAAATTTTGTCCTGTATGCTCTGCTTTGTATTGTCACCATCATCATCATTTCAGCCGAAAGACGTCCTCCTACTGGACATAGGCCACCCCAGTCTCCTGCCCATTTTCTAGTAAGTCGCCTTCTACGACACCCACGGGAAGAAATAAGATGGTGCTAATCTTTTACTTCCGGCACCACACTGAATGTATATTAGTTTTGTATTGTATATTTTCGTAATATCGACATTATTATTACAAACAAGAGCAATTATTAATTCAATTGCGTGAAAAATAAGCAGTACATCATCTTCATTCTCCTGCCCTGATTCCAATTTATTTGTGGTCGGCGCAACATGTCTTTATTTTCCACCTTTCTCTATTAGTCGTCATCTCTGTAGTCACACTATTTCTACCCATATCATCATCGGCGGCGGCGATCTCTCGCGTCTGACTCTGGTCCAAGCCATGGTACGGAGCGAGGGTTATGCTCGCGAATAGGCCAGGGAGGCGGCGCATGTGAGGGAGAGGCAATATATATGTGTCGGGAATTCCGGACCGATTCCCGGCCACCATAGACACGAGCTTGCGGACGGCGAGTACTGGGTAGCTCGCTGGCCGGTAAGGGCCCACCCCGGGTAAAGGCCCGTTGTGTTCCTCGCGCGCCTGATGGGGTCCGCAAGGACCGATGCCTGCCAGGGGTGCGGATTGTTTGAAAGAGATACCGTGGCACCTGGCACACAGGCAACTGAAGGAACACGGGTGGGTATTAGTCAGTAAAAGTCTGACACGGCCTCCCACTACGCACAGAGCGGGAGAAGTTATTTGATGATGTCCCACCCTCAAAAAACAAAACCTTTGTTACCAAATCATCATTCACACAGTCCATCCACCGTTTCTTTGGTCTCCCCCTACTCTTATAGCCATTGACATTCATACTCAAAACTTTCCTCACGACTATTTACTAATTCCTCCGTATCACATAAAAACAATAAAAACATAATTTCGTATATAGTTGAGTTCAATCTAATGTCTTTTTGTACTAACGTCAATTTATTCATTCAGTATTTCAATCTCTCCAAGCTATATAACAGATATTATGGTCGATTTAGATTATGTAAATTGACTGGTTACGAGACTTCATAGCATATTATGAAACTTTAATATCACTACCCAGTAACTGCATTTGTTTGGTTTACGTACGTTTCTTGATTTTCAGACCTTCTGATATTTACATAAAGTTTAGTATTCATAAATTAATTTTGTTCTAGTAGTTATATGTAGGAATTATCTCATTTTAAATTGCACGCCTTTTCACTGCTTGTTATATAAACGTCAATAACATTTCAAATGTATGTATCGATATTTTAGTGCCAGAGCGTGCGGTTTTAAAATAAGACGATTACTACTTGATTTTAATGTTCATAATATAATCATTAAAATCAAATGGAGATTGTCTAATTTTAAATACTATATTTATTATATTCCTAGGTTCCGCCCGTGGCTTCATACGCGCGGAAGTCGGAAACTATTCCGCGGAAACGTACTACTGGGATAAAAAGTATTCTATGTGTTAAATTAGGTTACAATCTATCTGTGTGTGCGTGAAAGAGTAACAAACGACTTTACATCCATACATACAAACTTTCTCGTTTGTAATAAAGGATGTAGAAAGAAGGACGTTCTTCCTACTATCCCACTAATATTATAAATATGATAGTTTGCATGTTTCGATATTTTGATGTTTGTTATTCAATCATGCAAAAACGGCTGAACGAATTTAAATGAAATTTGGCACACAGATGGTTTACTATAACCTGGATGACCACATTTGATACTTTGTGTCTCTGCAGTATGTTCCCGTTAGATAATATTCGACCGCTACGCGGGTGAAACCACTGACAAAGGCTAGTACCAATATTATAATATATTTTAGAGAGGCTTGTGAATCACAGCCGCTTGGGTAAATTTTTGCTGCGGTTGGTTCCAGGATGGGTGACCGTCTATTACATACCAAGACTCCACCGTGCTTCGGAATGCACACTAGGCCATTAGTCTCGGATGTTATTCTTGGATCTGTGACAGTATTTACGGGTCGTCAGAAGCCCGAGAGTCTTACAACCAGTATTACCTGTATCGTATTACCCAGTAACTGGGTGGTAGAAGTCAAATAGGCAGTCATTATTCATCATCACCATTTCAGCCGAAAGACGTCCACTACTGGACATAGGCCACCCCAGGCTTCTCCGCTTCGACCGGTCTTGTACTTCCCACATCCAGCAGTTTCCCGTGGTCTTAACAAGATCATCGGTCCACCTTGTGGGAAACCTTCCCACTCTACGTCTTCCGGTACACGGTCGCCACTCCAGAACCTTTCGGCCCCATCAGCCATCTGTTCTACGAGCAATATGCCGTGCCCACTGCCACTTAAGTTTGGCAATTCTTCGGGCTATGTCAATTGCCTTGGTTCTCCTGTGGATCTCTTCATTCCTGATACGATCACGTAGTAAAACTTCGAGCCTAGGCAGTCGCTTCATGTGAAATACTGGTATGCATCCCGTTAGAATGGCGGTCGACCCCAACATAGTTAGGAAAAGGCTAGACCAATTATACAGAACAAGTTTTTATCCAGTGCGCAAACTGTAACCATGAATTCAGCATAACATTCTAGACTCCCTAGCGCACAAAATTTTTCGCCGGTTATACAAAAAAAATATCTGCTGTTCCATACATTTTGTCCGCGTAGGTATTGCACTTTACTATTAAACAGCAGATTTTTCTTGTTTTTACTGGCGAAAAATTTCTACGGTAGGGGGTCTAGAATGATATGCTGAATTCATGGTTACAGTTTGTGCACTGGATAAAAACTTATCCTGTATTATGTTGAAGGAATTTGTTCTGAGAACTCGATATCTAGCTATGCGGCTAACGCATAACCACTTACCACCACGATACCCAACGTGAAACACGATATTCTTTTATTTTTATCCTCCGATCGCTTTGTTATTTATAAGGCCGCGTTCGAGGCCCGTACCCACTTCCCCCCTGCCTTTGTCACAATTTCGTGCGTGAATTCGCCAAAGGTCGACCGAACTCCATAACAACAGATGGTCACAGGCAACAGACTGCAGACAGTCAAAATTGGCCTTACTAATTGTACACCCGCGATTAAACAAAAACTTATCAGCCTGAGTAGAAATAACATAACAATAACAAAATAATAAGAATAATAATAGGAACAATTACGGGCCATAACCCCCTTAGCAAACATTTTTTTAACATTGGTGCCACAGACTGCCTTGACGCCAATTCAGAATCAGCCACCCACGTCATCCTGAAATGCGAGGCCATGGCTTCTCAACGTGAAGAAATCCTCGGAACAGTGAGGTCGCTCCGGAAAGCCTGTGAAGCTCCCAGGAAGCTTCTGTGCTTTTGGGCGGTCTAGTTAAAATTGAGCTTAGTTGCACTTACAGGGGTTAATGGGACTGAAATGAGCAACCCAAACACAATAGATTTTAAGTTAAGGGAAATTGTAAAATCGGCTATTTCCTCATTTATTATCTTCTGTTCACGAATTATACCCTCCAATTTGGGCAAAGTAAGGGAAAGTCATCCAAAGGGCAATGGAGAGGGCTATGCTTGGAATTTCCCTACGTGATCGAATCAGGAATGAAGAGATCCGCAGGAGAACCAAGGCAACCGACATAGCCCGAAGAATTGCCAAACTTAAGTGGCAGTGGGCAGGGCACATTGCTTGCAGAACAGATGGCCGATGGGGCTGAAAAGTTCTGGAGTGGCGACCGCGTACCGGAAGACGTACCGTTGGAAGGCCTCCCACAAGATGGACCGATGACCTTGTGATGGCCGCAGGAATCCGCTGGATGCGAGAAACGCAGAACCGATCGTAGTGGAGGATCTTGAGGGAGGCCTATGTCCAGCAGTGGACGTCTTTCAGCAGAAATGATGACGATGATGAAGGGAAAGTTTAAAATTGTTTATTTAATTGATAGCCATCTTAAATTATCCGTATAATCAAATCACAACTGTCAACTGTTTGACAGTTGTATGAAATTACTATAGCACGGCAAATTGACGTAGTCTGTCAGTTTGGTAAACAATTAATTTCCCTTAGTGTACCTAATAATTGCGTTATTTTTCTTTTTCCATAAACCTTAGTAATATAATCGATATGTTAATGAAAACATACACTTGGGCCAGTCTCTTTACAATCCAGACAAGACAACGAAATCATAAGACAACGAAGTCATCGAAAATGCCTGAAAGAAAATACTGTTCCACGAAAGATCTTATGAAAGGCCAATTTCTACAACAGAAAGTTCCTTTCGTGGACTCTTTCGTTATTTTTCAGATAAATCATGGACATGGTGTGCATTCTTCCTATTTTGACCTACGGAACCCAGACTTGATCTTTGACAAATATTCAAAAGCCCTAACTCAAGGTTCGCCAACGTGTATTAGAACAAAGTAGATATTCTAGGCGTCAAATTATTGAACCATATTAGCATCACCACACTGGCTTCTCAACGTGAAGAAATCCTCGGAAAAGTGCGGTCACTCCGCGATGCCTGTGAAGCTCCCAGAAAGCGTCTGTGCTTTTGGGCGGAGCTAGGCTGGCTTTGTTAGCCAGTATCCCCACGCACAACGGACCGAATGGGAGTCTACGTGCGGAAAAGTGAGTCCCAGCACCATCATCATCATCATCAACACCAGACTGCACTCCAAAATACTAATTACTGACCTTGCCCAAAAAGAGCCTAAGCCGAAGTGGGACCGAGTTGGCAAGATATGCAAAATAGTCACTATTAGCTGTCAGAACGCCTCGTGGCAGACCACGTAGACGAAAGTGTGATGAGCTTGACTAAACAAAGAACCAATTGTCTACATTAGTCCTAAAACAAAAAAGCTGTTAGAAGCTGGGTCTTTCCCCAGCTGTGGGATGCTTTAGGCTAACAACCAACAGTAATTCGAACCAACACTGTTCGTATTTTAGTTTTCGATTTACTTTCTCAAGTGTTTCCAAAGGTTAACATTAGAGAAATACACGTGTAGATACGTGATTTATGAAGACTATGCAGTCGAGTATTGGTATATTTAGTCCAGCCAGGTGCAAAACTGCTAATATGAACACTAAATAAACAAAACATTCCACACGATGTGGTGCAACTCTTAAAATAGGTTTTATTCTGAGATTTTATACGCTTTGTTACCTAGCTGAAGATCAAGAGGGGTTAAAGATGTGTCACATTATGAACTAATTAGGTGTAAGAACTTTGTATTTGAGAGCAGTTAATAGACTTTCACATAGTTATGCTGTTAATGAGGTACCAGGGAAGCCACATGTGCAGAAGGAATTAATGCCAAACTTCCCTGTCTTCAACGTAGTCTTTTATCTTATAATATGCTTTTTTGATAAGGACACGTTTGATGTGCGTTTTAAACTTTCCATCGCTAAGTTCTGTAACCGACTTTGGCAACTTGTTATAGAAGCGGATACTGTTTATTAGAAATGACTTGCTAGTTTTAGTCAATCTAAATTTTGGAATCACAATTTCATCTTTACTACGTGTATTCAGATTATGGAAATCGCATCGTTTTTTGAAAAGGCCTAAGTTTTTGCGAACATACAAGATATTTTCTAGGATGTAAAGAGAAGGCAGAGTTAATATATCAATTTCGCTGAATTTGTTTCTAAGAGACTCGCGAGGCCCCATTTTATAGATTGCGCGGATTGTAAAATGAAAATTGAATCTACGTCAGCTGCCGATCCCCACAGCAGAACGCCATAAGACATAATACTGTGAAAATAAGCAAAGTAAACTAACCTAGCTGTGGCTACATCAGTCAACTGCCTTATTTTTCTTACTGCGTAAGCAGCTGAGCTTAATCTACTTGAAAGAGCTCTAATGTGAGCACCCCATTGCAATTTTGAATCTAAAGTAATTCCCAAAAATACAGTTTCCGAAATAGCATCCAGTTTCTTGCCATCAAGTTTTAAGTTTAGACCTACTTGGGGTACATTTGGTAACGAGAACTTAAGACATTTAGTTTTGTTCGCATTGAGTAAAAGATTATTAGCAGCAAACCATTTCGAAAGAACAGCTAGACTATCATTGACATGTAAGACATCCGTATCTTTCCTATCTATTCTAAAAATAAGAGAAGTGTCATCAGCGAATAAAATTATATCCGAGAATTTAGCCATCAGGTAAGGAAGGTCATTAATATAAACTAGAAATAAAAAAGGGCCAAGAATTGAACCTTGAGGCACGCCCATCTTAACTAGAGACCCCGAGGACGTCGCCCCATTAACGTTTACTTTTTGCTGCCTGTTTGATAAATAGGAAAGTACAAGATCAGCAGCTTGTCCACGAATTCCGTAGTGGTGTAATTTACAGATCAGTGTATTGTGGTCAACGCAGTCAAACGCTTTTGAGAGGTCACAGAAAATGCCAATGGCGTCCTGGGAATTCTCCCAGGATTCCAAAATGTGACTGATGAGTTTTACTCCTGCGTCAGTCGTCGACCTACCTTTCGTGAAACCAAACTGTCGACTATGTAAAATCCCATACGAGTTAAAGTGTGATAACATCTGGTCCAGCATGATTTTTTCATAAATTTTGCTCAATGCTGGAAGCACAGATATAGGTCTATAATTAGAGGGATCACTCTTACTACCCGATTTGAAAATTGGTACTACTTTACTATGTTTCATTAAGTCAGGAAACGTACCGCTGTCTAAACATTGATTAAATATGCCTGTTAGGACAGGGGCAATTGTGTCAATGATATTTTCGAGAACTTTAACGGAAATCCCCCATAAGTCTTCAGTGTTTTTTATATTAAGACTTTTAAATGCTGTTTTAATTGTGGCAATAGAGATGGGTTTGAATTCAAAACTTGGAATGTCCTTGCTGAAGTTTTCTTTAAGAAGAGATTCAGCTAATACAGATGATGAGGGGAGAGATTTCGTAACTTCTATTGGGATGTTGGTAAAGAAATTTTCTAGAGTCTCAGCAACTTGTAACTTATCTGAAATGGTTTCATTATCAATTTTTAGAGCTAACTCATTCTGATCTCGCTGTTTTGTGTTTCCAGTTTCTTTGTTAATTACCTGCCACACAGCTTTTATTTTATTTTTAGAGATACTAATTTTGTTACTTATTAATTTAGATTTAGCGTGAGCGCAGACTCTTTTGAATATCTTAGAATAGTTTCTTACATAATTATGAAGGGCCTGATCAGAAGTCAATGATTTTTCGTGATACAAATTATATAAAATATCTCTGCTTTTTCTAATGCCAGCAGTGGCCCATTCGCTAAATTTTGGTTTAGTAGCTATCGTAACTTTTTTTACAGGACATGCTTTATTGAATTCTTTGCATACTGTAGAAAAAAATGTGCCATAGTTTATATTGGGGTCTTGTGAATCAAAGCTCGCTGTTGAGAGCTTGCTAAGAACATTATTATTAAAAGATTTCAATTTATTTTTAGTCAGAGGTCTCAATTCAATGGTTTTATCTAGATGTAACTTTTGATCTAAGTCAAACAATACAAGCTGACCAGTATGGTCTGACCTGACGCCACTAATTAAGGAGGAGTCCTTTATTTTGCAAATAGTAAATACGTTGTCTATGCATGAAGCTGTGGTTGCTGTTATTCTAGTCGCTTCATTAAATATACATTTTAAATTGAATGATTTAAACAAAGAGATAAGCTTACTTTTTTCTGGTGAATTAACTAATAAATCAATATTTAGGTCACCACACACAAAAACTAATTTATTATCTTTGAAAAGTTTACCTAATATTTCTTCCATAACTATCAAAAATGATGACAAATTCGTGGCTGGTGGTCTATACACAGATAAGAAAGTATGGCCCTCAACCTCCGCACATGCTACCTCACATAAGCGATCAACAGAGCAAGCGGTGATATCCTTTCTTTCCTTATATCTAAAACAACTATTACACAATATCAAAGTACCACCCCCTATCGAAGACCTATTGTACGCACTGGCAACTGAAAAATTATTTACATTAAACAACATCCTATCCGGTTTTAACCAAGTTTCAGTAAAACATAAGATATCCATATGATATTTATCTATTAACATTTCCACGTCTAGAATTTTGCCAGAGAAGCGATTTATATTTTGGTGATACAGTAAAATACACTTATTATGCTTCTCTTTTGTCGCGTCTAAAAGTTTAAAGAATTAATTACAGTATTATTAGAAGTACTAGATAATACTGTTTCGTCACTTAACCTAGTCTCAGTTAAATTATCAATAACTGCGTGTATATTGTAAGCTAACAAAGTAGCTAATACATGTCGACTAGTCTTGGGAAGAAACATATGTTCCCGAACTAGTACAAAATCTCTAACAAAATTGTTAGTATCATTGTTAGTATATTATATGAAACATAACTGGCAAAATGTGAGTGTTATAAGGTACATATACCTCTGCCTATTCTTTCGTGGAATTCCAGGCGTGATGTTGTGTTCTGTAAAATAAAAACTTAAAAAAAAGCGAAAATCGAAAAAAAAAAATACGTTTGTGTCACCGGTTTCCGAAATTCAAGTTTTTTTTTTCATTTTGTTGTGTTTTTTCGAAACTCGGTTGATTTTATTTGAAAAAGTTTAATTTTTCGATATTTAGTCATAGCCCCTACCCCATTCAAAATGTGATCATCCTTAGGGTCGAAACAATGCATATTTATGCGATAGCAGCAATCGAGGTTGATTTGCTGTTATGTTTTGAAGAGTTCCATTGTCTGTCTCCGAAGCACATCATCAGATCTATATGAAATTTTAATGGGACCATTTCGAAACACACCCCTATCGAAAAAAATATTTTGCAAATCCGTGTATATATGACGGAGTAATGCCCGAACATGCAGAAAGACATATATTTAAACTTGTCGAATTGATAACCTCCTTCTTTTTGAAGTCGGTTAATAATATTAATAAACCCACCTTCGTAGCAGTACAGAATCCATCAGGCTTCTTCAAAACAAAAAAATTAAGGCTTGTTTTAACGAACATTTTCGTAAATTTTTTCTTCGTAAAGTTTACAAAGAAAATATACAACCTTGTTAAATACTATTTATTTTAATTTTCTAGATAATTGGGTTAGACTTGCACGTTTAGTTAGGTTAAATTCATAAATTTTAAGCTGTTTGTAAACTCGAAGTTTAGTAATTAACATTTTAACTCTGATTACGCGTTGCGCCACTGAAAATTAGCAACGCGTAATTTAACCTGAGAGGCAATTAAGAAATTTCATAGTCTGATCTGAGTCTCAATCTGTCAAAAATGTCTCGAGTTTCCATACATTTTTGACAAGTTTTTGGCATTTAATTGTCTCCGAGGTGAGACTGCGACTAGATTATGAACGTTTTTTATTTTCTTTGATTACAAGAACTGGCCTTCTGATATTCGTTTTTTGATTCAACTGCAATGGTCCCACCATTGCAGTTGATGAAACATAGAATAGAATATTGAAATGCCCTGATATAAAATCCAACCAAAAGCAAATGAACGAACAATGAACGGAAATTGCGTGTCCATCTCTTTTACACTGCATTATGATGCGTACCTAAGGGAAAGTTCATATCTGACGTAAAATACGTCGAGCGTCTATTCGGTCGAATGTGTCGGTTCATATCAAACGGAAAATGCGTCGAGCGTATCATTGCTACGAGTATTTGGCAAGCTTTAGAACAAGACCGAAAAAGGAAACGTCGATATTGGGTGCATCCTTTATATACTAAAAGAATATCATGTGGCGCGCGACATTGCCGCTCTTACGTCGACCGACAATGCGTTGACGGAAACAGAATAGACGCTGTACGCTCGACGCACTAACGTATCATCGGTTGAGTGTGAACGGTCAAGTGCTTTTCTATACATTTGTCTGTTCTGGCGTGACGCGACCGATAATACGCGACGTATCATCAGCCTATATAATGTTCCCACTGCTGGGACACAGGCCTCCTCTCGGTGAGAGGGAGTGGGCCGTAATCCACCACGCGGGCCCAGTGCGGGTTGGTAGACGTCACATGTCTTCGAATTTTTGGTTCTAGGAAATGCCGGTTTCCTCACGATGTTTTCCTTCGCCGTTTTGGGAGCAGTGGCGATTAAATAATTTACACAAAGTAAAGCGCCTGGCTGGGTGCGAACTCACGACCTACAACTCGTAAGTCACGACCGGTACCACTTGGCCACCACTGCTCACGCGACGTTTGTACCTTCCCTAATGCATTTGAATAACTTTGAATTTTATAACATTTCATTTCATTTAAATCGTACGAGTAGGTATGTGGTTTCCATTTATGGTTTATTGATTGACGAAAATGTCAGTTATGGAAAAATACGTTTAAAGTTTTATTTTATCTGTATTTTTTTATGAGTTCATGAATGTTGAAATAGTACCTATATTTAATACAAAATAAGTAATCAGCGGTAACTCATAACGTCAATTTATTTTGATATTTAATTTTGACATAACTCCCCCACTGTATTAAAATTGAAACCACCTTCCCGTGCACTTCGCATATTTCTGACACGTCTTCTAGAACTTTTTAGAAGCTGCGCTCTTACTGGTCGGATTGTGGCGGGAGCGGTTCCAAAAAAAGTTCTTGTTAAAATTGTAAAGTGATTGTCAGGTAAATTAATTGTACGAACTAAAATTGGCCGTTTATTCAAAACACAACTACCATTCCTAGACAGTAAAAATTTTTTGCTAGAACACGGCAAATTGATGTAGTGCAACAATTTGCATAACAATAAATGGGCACGAACATTTAAAAGCTTTAAACTTATGTCTAACTCTACATAGTACTCAAGTAAGACGGTAACGAGACTCCTCCTGTTAGTAATTCACGAAGTTTTCTTAGACTGATTAACTTTTACTCAAGTCGACATACGATGTTATCGTACATAAAGAAGAACACGGGAAAGAGAAGCGTCGGAAATGCATTATAAGAGCTAAGTTGCATAAATTCAATAAACCTGAAGATTTTGCATTTATTAAGGTTTCTGTGAAAACATATTGGTTGTTTAGTTAGAACAAACGAAAACAGAACTTGAACGAAGAGCAAAAGCATTCAAGTTTAGATATTCTCGTTATTTTATTATGGATAGATCAACGGGAGAATGCTTTATCGAGTTTACACAAGAATGGCAGGCGGTTTACTTTGTGTAAATAATTTCATTACCACTGCTCTCAAAACGGTGAACGAAAACATCGTGACGAAATCGGCGTGTCCTAGAACCTAAAATTCGAAGACATGACGTGGCATCTACCAACCCGCATTGGGCCCGTGGATAACAGCCGCCCACTCCCTCTCAAAGAGAAGAGACCTGTAGTAGTGTAGTGTAAATAACGGAATAGAAGTAATTCATCTTGTCAGTCTTGTCCAGCAAAATGTGACCAAAAGTTCAAATTGACCGAAAAGTAAGCAATTTGTAAAACCATTCCCAATGACACTACCACCCTCCTGCAGGAGAGTAGTAAGCTCACTAGCATGCTCAAGATACACCTTCGCAAACTGCCCATCCTTCCGTCCTCGCCACCAATGTCCGTCCCGTTACTTGCTCGAGCCAGCCCGCGTCACTGAGCTTGTAGCATTAAATTCGTCCCTAAATATTAATCATTCCGATCTCTGGATCGCATCGCTGGTAAACAGTAAGGGACAGTCTGCTGTCCCTTACTGTCTACCAGCGATGCCCTAAACCAAGTTCCGTACCCCACGGGGGCTGCCCTTAGCGAGTAGTCGCTCAAGTTTAAAAAAAATTAAGACCTGGCTGGAAGCCTTAATTTATGATGGTAGCCAAATGCACGTCCAATTACGCAGCCGACAACCTCATGGGTTGACCTGTGAGATGTCATTCCCAAAAAAAAAAAAAAAAAATTTGAAAGAAAATAAATATTTAAAGCATCAACATATTTACTCATAGGGGTTCTCTACAGAAACAGTTGAATTTGTTTTAGGAAAGTGTCCTGAGAGTAGGTCAATGCGACGTGCTTTCATAAAAATATGATAATTGAGGTTTAGAGATGTTTACATGGGAGAACCTACCTACTTTGTAAGTGGGTCATATTATTCTTTGGTTGCGTTCCTTTTTAGAATGTGTAGATAGTATCAAATAAAGCATTTACACCATTTAAGTTGCCTTTGACATACCATATAATTGAAGCAACAAATGACTTGTATCATGCAACTTTTATTGTTGCTTCAAGTTATGGTATGCTAGATGCAATTAATTCACATTGTGTAAATGAGGATTAATCGAGAATGTCGATTGATTCTACATAGTGTAGCGAAATAAACTTCAGTCCTCATATGAAATGAGTAAAAAACTGATAACAGACTTTTTAACCACTTTAAACTACGACGACACTGAATATCTGCTCACTTCACAATCGTAATGACTTCTCTAATACTCCGTTTTTAAACTCATCTTCTTTCACTTCCGTTTACACACACTACACCTACATAATTGAACACAGACACACACACAGCTACATCACAAAACACGCGAACAAGCACCACACCTACATCACAAAACATACACACACGTACTAACACTTAGTATAAGTCAAATGCGTTTGTACCTTATAGTCTTAAGCAAGCAGTCTATTAAAATGTTTGTACCCCTGTGGGAACCCGGGCTGGCGAACCTTAATACAGGTTACCATGTAACCTAGCTAGGACGCCAGATTCAATAATGTTACTTTCTATTCAATTTAACCCTACATTGTAAAATTATATTTATTGCAACAGACTGTACCACACTTTTTGAAATAAATAAATTACAAAAAAAAAAACATAATTTAGTATAATAATTTAAAAAAGAATAGTATCAAAAACATATCAAAAGCTTAAATCAAATATAAATTAAAACAGTTACGCAACGGGTAATTTTGCCTAGATAAACGAAAAGAGATTACGAGAAAGGTACATCGTACGTACATCTTGATTACTCGTACCTACGCATTTAGTTTCTGAACTAGGGAATCGATTGCAATCGGTTTTAGGTTCGTAACCACTAAATTATGTAATCTTTTATATGAATATTATCTTAAGAAAATAGGCCTAAGTTACCCCAAAAGAAACAGTCCTGATTAAAGACCAATTAGTATTAACATGAAAGAACTAATTACTTTAGTTGATAAATGTGATGGTATTGTATGTGGTGGATATTAAAACAATCATTTAAAACATGACAAGTCAGTCTTGAAAAGCGCAGCAAGCCTCTATGGATAAGCTGGTACGACGATCATGTGTTGCGGAGCAAAACGGTCTTGCCGGTTTGAACTTTAAGTACTCTATGCGGCTGGTAACAGCTACCCAAAGGCACGCAAGTGTAGTGAATAGTCCGCTACCCGGAAAAAGGCCGGAAACAGCCCTTTTAACTAGTTCTATACCTACGGCCAATAAAATGGGGTAGAACACCAGAGAAACGGCTAAAACTTCCGCTGAGCAAGGAAATAAGGCACAGTACTTACCAAATTTGAAGAATATCTTTCACCATTTGTGCAGAACTCAACAATTTAACTTGGTTGACTGCAGATGACAGAAAACATCAACTTGATTAAGAATTCTAGGTAAAGAAGAATCATTAAAATGTATTTAGCCAAGACGAATATCGACATAAAATTGAACATGACATCAATTTTACAAATGAAGAATAAAACTTGATGACCAGTTTTACGAACTAGAAATGAAAAGATTGAAACCACAGAGGTCACGCTTCAATAGGCACAATTGCACCGTTCAGTTTGGGTACGCCCTGTCATGTTTTTTTTTTGTTTATCCTATACTGTGCTACTGCTGGGTAAGGGGCTCCCCTATCGCCTTCTAGGAACTCTTTTTCTCGCCCTTTGTGTAGAGACTTTTTCTTAGCGGTCATGCTGCATGCGGGTAATGTAACCCCAATTCCATTTAAACCTGGCGGCCTTCTCCCCTATGTCTACTATACCCATTTTGGAACGCAGCACTGTCATGTAACGTTGTGAAATCGAATGGGAAATTTCAATACCCTTCAAGCTACAAGACAGATGTTTTTTGTAA
The DNA here is from genome assembly GCA_949987655.1 of Polymixis flavicincta. Taxonomy (NCBI): domain Eukaryota; kingdom Metazoa; phylum Arthropoda; class Insecta; order Lepidoptera; family Noctuidae; genus Polymixis; species Polymixis flavicincta. The sequence continues at coordinate 12,156,844 of OX465186.1, read as the reverse complement.
ATATTTCATTACACAGAGTAACAGTAAAATAACATAAAGTTCTAGCCAAACGAATTCCGCGTGGAATGCGGGATGAAATTTGCTCGTGTCGATGGTGTTAACTAACTTGAATGGAGGTTTGAACTTGAGAGCAGTTGTGGCTCAGTAACGGCTGCGATTACCAAGTTGTTGGTCGTGGGGCCGAACCCAGTCAGGTGGTTTACTCTGTGTAAATTCTGTATTCAGTGCTCTTAAAACGCAAAAAAAAACAACGTGAGGAAGCCGGTATGTACTAGAACACGAAATTCGAAGACTGCACTTTGTTCTTGTGGTGAATTATGCCACCACTCCACTCCCTCTCACAGCAGAGGCCTGTATCCTAGCAGTGGAAACATTATAGGCACTTATGTTTTGTTATGTATGTTCAAACTTACACGAACATTATAATAGTCATGTGACTTCCTAGTCATTATAACAATCGCCGCTCATCGTGCTTAGTCGCCTCCCGCGTACCTTACGGTAATCGTGAAGCTGCAGTGTGGCGGCTTTGGCTAGAATGTGCGGTTCGTGCGCTAATTTAGGTATTTCCTTCGTATAATTAAAACAAATACACATTTTTTAAATGTAAAATATATACGTCACAGAAAACCATGTAGTTTTGTTATTATTGAAAAAAAATGATGAGCTTCTGTGAAGTATAACGCCGTTGTATGGGTCTATTTTGTTTTTCTAAGGGAAATTATTTTGAATTGTTTTTCTTTCAAGGGAACTACAAGTAATCGTGTTTCTGAAGTATATAATTTATAGAGAGAGTCCTTATGTATCTTATATATTAATCGTAAAACTACACAGTAGATCATACGAACGCAATTATTTCACTTATGATTCCTCCGGTACGCTCTTAGAGCACTGATATTCTAAAACTATAAATAGGAATAGGAACCTAAAAATAAATAAAAGATAATCAAATAGAAAGGATTTAAATGATGAGTAAGCATCGGCTGATAGATGTCATCGTCTATATGACTTAACGTTATCCTACCTCATACAATATGGCTGAGTAAGCTAAGTGGATTGACCAAATTCTAAAAAGTAGGTACAACCACGGAATGAAAAACTTAACCAATTCTAGAACTTTTTTCCCGTATATCTACGTGAAACAGAATAAACACTTTCACTGTCAACTAATGTGTTTGCTAATTTGCCTAAAAACCATTATGCCTGTTAAGCGGTTAAAAGTTAAAGAAAACCTGATGCTTAAGCTATATAATAGAGTAGAATATTTCTTTAGTGGAGTAACCATGACTCAACAAGACACACACAAAATCATACACAGACCAAACAACAAGGAAAACAAAACAAGAAATAAGTAACGGTAGGTCACCGTTGTGACAGTGACCTACGTGCACACAGTCTAGGCTACTCGCAACCATGCCTAAGACACTGTTGGAGCCACTACACACCCTGCGCACCACGGAATTTTTTGTTGCGTAAAAGCAATCTACACGCGCATCTGCGAACATCCCTGACGCACTACAGAAACGGGGCAGCCCCACCGTTATCCTAAACGCAGTGTTACATTGAACGCGGATAGTGCTGTTCGATCTTTGCGTATGTCAAGCCCACGGGCTGCACGTGTACATCAATGAACCATGTTTGGTTTAAATCAGAATAGTGTGCCACCAACCATCCTTTGCGGAAGTTGTTGCATTAAATTCTGTTTAGATTCTGTAGTAGGTAAAACACAATTCAATTCCAATAAAGCATTCCATTCAGAAATAACATAAGTATTGTTTCAGTTTTGTAAGTAAACATTCAGAATGCAATATGTTAAAAATTCCTGTTGCAATATTACAAAACAGACATGCAAATAAAATGACAGGATATTATTCTTTAAAGTTGGAGATACACAGGGTGAATAGCGTCTTGCTAGTTCAGAAGTTGTTAACGTGAAATAAAAGTGTTACTACAACATAAATAAAATTGAGACTCAGGTGATTCCATACAATAACTTCATAGCGATTATCATTATCCTAATTTGTTTGAGGTCAACACATCTTGTACTGCTGTTGGTCCCGGCTGTCATTCGTGGATCTTTGACAGTCGTTACGGGTCGTAAGAAGCCCGAAATTCAGATAACCAGTCTTACCAAGGGGTATCTTGTTACCCATAAACTGGGTTGTGGAGATCAGATAGGCAGTCGCTTCATGTGAAATTCTGGTACTCAACTGCATCCGGTTTTGACTGGAAGCTGACCTCAACATGGTTGGGAACCCCCCCGAGTGGGTTCTCGCATTGTCGTTGCGGGGGGGCTTAGTAACCGTGGTCTCCCATCCACGGTGAAGCCAAGAGGAACCCAACGGTGGGGCCGCTCGTCAGGGCTTTTGCCTTCAAGCCATTGACGTAGCGGCCAAGAAGTAGGTTGCGGTGAGGTGCACCGCAACTGAGGTGGGCCGCGATGTCGAATGGGAGGCATCGCGGCTGAGGGTTACAGGCTGCGGTAGAGGAGGAGTGCCGGTGCTTCTGAGCAGGGCTCTTCCCTTCAGTGGCCTGGACGGGGCCGCCACCGTTTGATGGCGGACGCGGTGGGGCCGCAGGGGAAGAGGAGTGTCGGTATAGCGTCAGCCGCTCTCCCTATCCTCTGCGGCCGAAAAGTGGTAGACGGGACGGCGCGTTGTGTTCCTCACGCGCGCCGTCAAAGATGTCAGCAACCACTGGTGGGGTCCGCGAGGGCCGATGCCTGCCAGGGGTGCGGGTTTATCCGAAAGAGATACCACGGCCCCTGGCATACGGGCTACTGAGGGAACACGGGTGGGTTTTAGTCAGTAAAAGTCTGACACACAAATGACTTCTCCTGCTCTACTCAGCAAGAGAAGTCATTTGATGATTTCCCACCCAAAAAAAAAAAAAAAACATGGTTGGGAAAAGGCTAGGCAGATGATGATGATGATGAAGACTTCATGTATTTTTCCATACTTCCCAATTAGTCGTCATCACGGTAGTCACCCTATTTCTAGCCAAATTATCTTTCGCACAGTGCATCCATCGTTTATCACTTTTCCTACTCTTACAGCTATAAACATTCATACTCGTAATTTTCCTCACAACATTTTCCTTATTCGTCGCATAACCGTTTAGTCCACTCTCCACCCCTCGACCCCTAAAAAAAGATTTGGTCGTTAGTTTCCTCTTAACCCTTAAACATAGTTCACACTCGACCTCCAGGGGGTGAGATTGGATTTTACACTTTCGAACCGAAAATTAATATTTTGATACAGTAACTTTACTGTACTTTGGGGGTCGAGAGGAAATTAAAACTTGGCTGGAAGATAAAATCCACTCTCGACCTCCTAGGGTCGAGAATAAACTATAGTCATGGGTCCAGTGGACACAATTATTGGGGGTTAAGGGGTCGAGAGAGGACTAAACGCACATAACATGCATACCTGGACAATCGATTCGTTACAATGCAATGTGGGGTCAATTTTCTGATCCTGCTGATACTTATGTAGGTATCGGATTTGTCTTTTTAACCGACGACTTCCAAAAAGGAGACGGTTATATGTTCGACTGTAAGTATTTTTAATGTTTTTATGTATGTTCATCGATTACTCCCCCATTTGTGGACCGATTCTCAAAATTCTTTTTTTATTTGAAAACGTCAGGATCTGATGATGCAATGTCAGGCAAATCGAGAGCAACCCTTAAATGTTATAGGTTTTAACAATGTTTTTCATATATTTGCTAAAGCTATTGAGACATTTGCTTATGGTCATCATGATCTCATGACGCTGAGCTGATGAAGGAAGGTACAATTCTTTAATGGTTAGGAGTTAGGTGGAGGTTTGGGCATAACTCCGTCATATATAAACCGATTTGCAAAATTATCTCGATCTCAGATTGTTGATTGCTTAACCGAACTTGCCTGTGGCAACCCTAACAAATAAAGGCCTCTAGCCAGGGCTTAAAAAGCTTTGGTGTGTTACCAGCTTTAGAATTCCATTCCAAAACCATTCCTTGATTCATTTTATATTTGGAGACGAAGAATCTTGATTATTATTCTTTCAAAGCAACGTTCAAAGATTCATAGCGTAATAAGGACATTTAAGAAAATCCCGCACTAGAGATTTGTGAGAAACTAATGTCACCTCATTGATTCATTTCGGGTCGGTTTCCTACAAGTACATATTGAAATAGGATCGGTTTAATAAAACTGAGACACTGGCCTTTGTCTAGGACACGGGGCACTGACCTCATGTTCTAGACAAAGCGATCGGTCGCGCGAATACGCGGTCGCAGCTTCCTTATTTATATTACTCATTTGTTTTTGAAAACTGGAAGGCTGTCGGCGCGACCACGCGGGCACGCGGGTTAGTTCGCCGAACAAAATGAACGTGACGGTCGCGTGTTCGTGCGACGATCACTTTGGTTGGTATGCGCCCTCAATCAATCAGCCAATTTAACTAATGGTTAACCCAATTACGCTAATTGGGAAGTTTGTTATGACAATATTGACTATCTTCCTTTCTCAGCGTGAATCATGATTTATCGAAGTTTATCGCTGTATATTTTTGGAAGCCTATGATTTTAACTGTTCGTCGTGATAAGCACCTTCGTACTCGATAGATTATTAAATAGAACTACGTATTCGTCATGCGTCATTGTCATGGTTAATATTCAGTGTTTTGTATATTAATAGACTGAGATATTTCTGTAGGTATTCAAAACAACTTACGATTTAATCCTGCTTGTAGAAGAACTTTAATATCATTAATAACATAAAATCAAGCTTTTTTTCCCCGAATGGTTGGGAAGAGGTGTAAAAATCAAAAGTAATTTATTCAAATTAGGCTGAGAATCAGCACTTTTCGCATATCAAAATTACATAAGACAGTCCCCCAAAACGCCCGCTCTTTACTAATTCCTAGTACTTTAGCTGGGAAGCAGAAGTGGCGCAACACACTCCCTACCAGCACAGCTGTCTGTTCAGTTAGATAGACTTGATTCTATTCATAGGTAGGCAAAGTAATCAACATTACGAGACACAGAGCTTACATAATTTGTCACATGTCAGCTAGCCGTGACAATATACTAACAACTTACTTACTTACGTACATAACGTACATTTTGCCAATTCCCATGATTTAGCCAATTACGTATAAGAGCGTTTATTCTGAAAGTTGGCAACGTCGCAAATAGCTGTCAAATATTTACCTGTTTTGATTAATTTGGCAATATTACTGTATGAAAATATGAAATATTGCTACTCGTAACTATCTAAAATACAGATTATGAAAAGCAATCATTAATGTTTTAACATCGAATATTTAGTTTTACATGTAAAAAAAGAACTTGGAAACTTTCCAAATGCCTTTTTTACACCTAAAACGGTTACACCATCTAATTCAGTGTTATAATTGCAAATCATTATTCATATTTTAGATAGTTAGTTAGCGATATTTCATATTTTCATACAGTAATATTGCCAAATTAATCAAAACAGGTAAATATTTGACAGCTATTTGCGACGTTGCCAACTTTCAGAATAAGCGCTCTTAAGTTAGTATTGCTCGTCTGTAAAATAAACTTCATTTAAATTGCTTACTGCTACGAGCTCAATCTATTTTCGGAAAATTATGAAACTGGAAAATTGTTGCTTGAATGAGTGACAATAAAATTGTCTTGGCAAATTTCGCTTACGAGATTCACCCAGTACAATAGATTAATTCTCAGCTAACTTCTTAATTTAGACGAGTTACGTACGACTTCTGAAGTCACCTAAATTATTGTCAAGTAAAATGTTTACGTTAACACTTGCTTTAAATCGTGATTTTATTCCATACAAAATCTACCTAGCTTTTTCCCTACTATCGGGGGTCCGCTTCCAGTCTCACCGGATGCAGCTGAATACCAGTATTTTCCATGGATCGAATGCCTATCTGACCTCCTAAACTACTCAGCAACACAGTCAGACTTTCGGGCTTCTGATGACCCGTAACAACTGTTAAAGATCCACAAATGACAGCTGGGACCAATGAATTAACGCGGTTTTCGAGGCACGGAGGGTATTGGTATGTAGTTGTACACAGCAATTCGCATACTAAAAAGTGACACACGAGGTTAGGTAAAATGCAATAAAAAAAAAAAAACATTTTAAACAAAAGGAAACAACAAAATACAATACACTTTTAAAATAAACAAAATGCTATCAAGTGGAATCAATAAATTTATACACAGCTAATTATTATCTTTATATAGGTAAAGATAAGAATTAGTTGTGTTTACGGTAAACTTATAACAGTTCAAAATTTCACAAGTTGTCTTTAGTCCCATGTAATAGGGGTTTTTTTATCGTGGGAAATCATCAAATAATAACTTTTCCCGCTCTGTGTGGAGCAGGAGGGAGTGGGGTGGGATTGACTGAAAAAAGAAATGCAATAGAAGATAGACGAAAGTAGCGGTTAAAGTACGCAGAAGCCCAAGGTGCGACACACAAGGTGTCTGCACTCATTAACAAGTACAAAGGCCAGCACATCAAGCTACCCCAATCTGTCAAATTTCTTTGATAGTTTTTCAACTTTATCACAAAGGAATAAGGTTTATTTTCAATTGGGAAAATTTGACAGTTTGGGATAGCTTGACCTGCTGGCGACTATGTACATCACTAAGCAAGTACCTATAATTTGTAGATCACACCATCAAAATAAGCTAAAAATAAAGCTGTAGTAGCGACCAACACTATGCATTTAATCCTGAGTTAATTAAAGCTATTATCTCTTTCGCAAAAACGATCCTTAATTAGAACTTGGGGTAGAAAATAGCCTTTTGGCATGTACACGGACGGCGCCATTTTGTTCCTTCAAAGTCAATTTATTTGCACTGCATAGGACTTGTCCTCGTGTTAATTACCAACAAGGGAAGATAAAAGCGGTGAACATTATAAACGTAAGTTTTCCAAAGTACGAGTAGATACTGGCATGCTGTACTAGTATTTTTCGTCTTATAAGTCTTATTCGAACGAATTTACCCACACGAATCGGGCGAATCGTCACTTTAGAATGATATTTTATTTTCTATAGGCGACTTGCACGAAATTAATTTATTTGTGGGCGAATTGACAATTTCAGAAATACATATTAGGAAAATGGCACGTATTGAATTTTATGAGTTAGTGTTATGAAAAATGGTTACTGCAATAAAGTGCAAGAAATTCAAAACATGCCAAGTTATGCAAGAAAGATTCCATTTCCTCCATTTTCACGCTTCACTTAGCTTCTGGGTTTCTATAATGTGTCTAGCTGACAAACCTTTGATGAGCGAGCATACAACAGACGAGATAGCAATTTACGAAAACTACCTCTTTCTATAAAATAATGCATAACCCCCATTTAGTTGCTGGATCTCCCCCTAATGGTAAAACTATGTACAACGAACCTCCAACGCTCTGTTTTACGCCAAAAACCTCAAAAAATTAAAAGTAGGGCGTTATTACGCCATGTCGAAGGCTTCACATATGTGCATCTAAAATGTTCATATATACACAGACACATACAATCATTGACGTCATAATTCGTTTTTGGTTTTCCATTTTGTTAGAACATAGCATATTCAAATTTTAGATGCAGTAGTTTTTGTTGAAAACCATACAAACATAGCAACAAACGTGACCTCATTAATTAAGAGAAGCTTCAGTAGATTTCGTTTTCGTGGATGTTATGTTACTTGGCACTGGCTTTAATATAATATTTCTTTAGGCAGTGGGCTTAGTCTGTATCAGCATAGAATTCGTTATGAGGTATATTTTTCTACTCAAGAAGTCCATTTGAGTACGGAGTATATCTTATTGGATTTGTGTGTTGTCACATAAAATATTTGAAAAAATATAAATAAATCAGCATAATTATTTGTTGTGTTCATTGATTAAGCAGTAGGTATCTAACCGTACGGCAAATGTATTGTAATTAATTGGTGAAAACATTTTCCATCACACTTTTTGGGGAAAAAATATAACATGGTGTAAAAATTATTGTAATCGATTCAGTTACTTATTCTGAACTATATTCAGCTTTCGCATATACTAAAAATAATGTTGTTTAGTAATTGAGCTAGTTTTCATATCACACGAGATTGAACGCTTTGTCTATCAATATTAGAACAGTATGACGACCTCAGCGCCATGTTAAAGATACGTAATTTAAGGTGCCATAATGTTGTGAAGACAAAAACGTTTATACACAGACAAGAACATTTTTTTTCCATAACAACACCGTCATTAAAACCGAATAAATAAAAATTAATAATACGTGAACCTTGAATGTAACAGCTCTATCATAATTAAATGACGTAAGAGCTGGTAATTACCGTAAAAAAGCGTTAGAGATCCATTAAGACCGCCATGAAACTAAAGAGGAATCGTAAAACTCGGAAGAAATTAATCTTTTTTTCTCATGTCTTAAATACAAATAACAAATTTGCTTCACTCTGTAATGTTGTTTGTTGCGTTTTTATTTTATATTTTTAGTACAGTATAATAGTTTAAGTAACATTCTATGTCTCGTAATTTATGTCAGACAGAAATAATTTTAAGTATGCCTTTTAACGGCGGATGTGCCCTGAACAAAGTTTTTACCTACCAATGTTGTACCACGTCCTACAAATCATCACATATTCGTATTTTTATTCTGAAAAGTCCTACTTGTTACAACCGCAAATCATATTTTAATTAAAATACAGCCTGACACTGACTTTCAAATTACAAAAAAACTTAAGTTATTCTAAATAATATTAAAATAATGAATTTCGTGAGCTACCCTGTTGCTGCCACCTGAATGTAAGCAATCATCACTGTCACTCATACGGTTCCTGTTCAGAACCGAACGCCCTATATCAGAGCGGTGATGAGTTCAGGTTCGCCGGAAAATTTGAACGCGACGATCGCTTACATTACGACACGGCCCATCAGCGTCAACATAAAAAGAAGCTTAATAATGTCTCGTCAGGATAATGAATGCGCCAGTTAAGAAGATTGCTTAGTTTAAATGGTTTTAGCAGAAAAGTAACTTCGTATTCATTTTAGAATGTAAAATTTCATAGGTACTTGAATAATACACCGTAAAATTAACAGTATAAGGTAGAATTCTTAGATTTTTATGTCAAATATCAGACGTACGAATAAATTCATCCAAATACAGATATTTCGGCTCGATTTTATGGATACCAAGATCCCTTATGAATTTCGTATTTCCTACTCATACTTTTTTCTAACCAATGGGTAATTTCATAGTAAATTAACTTTGACGAAAAAAAGCTGTTGCTAACGTAGTTTCGTATGACTGTATTATTTCCTGCAAAAATTTGGTAATATTATGTGATTAACATCAAAAACAATTCCAATTTTTTTGGCGTTATATGTGGGTTTTCATTTTACTCTTTTATGTACTTTTACGGCTACCAGAACTCCATTGAATTGAATGAAATACGCAATTTTATGCGCGCCATAAGATGTGGTATGAAGTATTAACCCATCTGCTAAAGGTCTCGACATTTTTATTCCATTGAAGTGTTGACACATTGAAATACCTTACATATTAGCAAAAAATATTCCGCATAGTAACAGGGAAATTCGCGGGAACAGCTACTTATGATCCATATTTCATATCTTAAATGCGAAGTAACTGTGTCAGTCTGTCTGTAGCCAGTGTGTACTCGTATAACCTGTACCTCATCATGCTTTACTGGTTGAACGTATTAAAATGGAATTCGGCATATGGATAGGCCGGACCTGGGTTAGAACAGAGAATATTTTTTGTACCGGTAGTACGTTCCCGTGTGATAATTATTTACCGACCTCCATGCGAGTGAAGCTGCGGTTTTTTTTAATGTATGGCATCTCGCAGTTGTCCTTGAGAGGCCGTGACTGCTCAACCGGACTTTCCTGTGAAGGTTTTTAGGATTCTAAAAGCCTCCAGCCAGGGCGTAAACCTACTTAAACCTAAAGCGACTGCGCACTGAGGGCACCCCCTGTGGGGTACGAACCTCGGCTCAGAGAGTAACTGGCGGGGGCAGCTAGTGGGGACAGGCTGGATCAAAATATTTTCTTGATTATTAATCGGGGAATTTGAAGCTACTGGCTCAGCTGCGGCGCGGGCTGGCACATCAACGAGCAAGGGACGGTCGGGGTGAAGCTGCGGACAAATGCTAATTAATTTATATTTCTACCACGGACGGATGATGAAAAACAGTTTGACATGCGTGAAAAATGTTTTTGGTCCCAATTTGAGGAAAAAATAAAATAATAATTTAAAAAAAAAAACTGTTTCGTTGGACTTCCCGTATTCTTGGAAGTCAAACGAGAAAAACCCGACTAGCAACAGCAGAGGCGCGTGAAAACTAAAAATAAAAAAGCAGTCTACCACAAACTAATTGCATTTTGAACTACACGGCGTGGAAAAGTTTTAACCCGGTGTTGCGTGCAAAACTATTCATTTCTCCCTTTGGGCATTGCAAAATATTTAGTTTGCTAGTAAAAGGCACGTGTAACAAGAGTACAAGCATGTTCTCCCGTATGTTAATACGTTAACTTTATGTTAGGTTGTAAACAAGGCTTACGGCGACTGGAACCGTAATCAACTGGAACCGCGGTCGCAGGATCCATGTAATTTAATATTTTGTATAATAAATTAAATGGTCCCAGTTCCAGTATCCAGCATCCAGTTCATTACGGTCCCAGTCACCGTAAATCTCTTGTAAACTGTGTTCAAGAGCTATCACTGCCATCATTGTTGTGGAATTTTGAGATACTAAGTCCAGTTCCTCGTTGTTCCGGATCTCATGAGAAACAGTAAAGTAGTTCCTTTGTTCAAATTCGGTGTTAGTAAAGAACCTAACAGTTATAAGCCGGTGTTAATTCTGCCAATTCTCAGTACGGTGTTTGAAAAGTTGATGCTCAATCAAATGATAAGAGACTTTTTTTTTTCAACTTTGCTCCTCACTAAGAATTGCTCCTGTATTGTGGGTGGGTTTAAAACATTTAAACTCACATACACAAATAGCCAGACCCAGAACAACTACTTGTAGGTCATATCAATATTTGTTCCGTGCGGGAATCGGACCCGCGACACAGAGTGCAGCAGTCAATCGCTTAATCGTTGCGCCAACTGTGCCATCTAAAAAAAAAGAAACTTATTTCATGAACAACAGTAGGTACGGTTTCACAAAAGGGCGTTGTACCACTGACGCTGGTGTCATCCTAATAAAGAATTTTTCAAGCACTGTATCTTCAACCCTCTGCCTAGCGCCGACAGTTCAAAATCGAACAGTGTGTTTTTTGGGTTGCACTCTGTTGGTTTCTCAATGCTTGGTACAACACTGGAGCGAGATAAAATCCTATCGCGATATTTTTAGGTCCTGGGAACATGGTCTAACAGCTCTTGAACACCGTTTAAATGTGCTGATCGCGTTTAGTTTCAATAGTGAAATTCGCCTGAAGTGAACATGACAACACGGAAGTTTCGGGAAACGCTTCTTGAACACAAGTTTGTGGATTCGAACTTTGCGAGTAGCAATGTTTATTAGTTTTACCATATTTTTACAGACCCCGTTAGGTACCTTCGCAAAGAAACAGTTACTCAGAACAGTCTAATATTCCGTACTGATTTTGAAAAGACGATATTTTGGGCTCGAAATGGGAAAACGTAGCAATCTACCGTGTCTCGTGTATCGTGTTACCAATGGTAACTTACTCTAGAAAAGCTCACTGAACTTCAGCAGGCCTAGCGTAGTACGGAGTTTCAATAGATTAAGGGGCCATCTCATACTGGTTAGTTACCAGTGACGTACAGCCTACCTACGTAAGACAGACTACGTTTATCGACTTGTCAGTTGTCATAGACTGAACCAACATACATACAAAGTGGTCACTCGACATAGGGCCCCCTCTTTGTAACAATCAACTGAAGAAGTTTGACCTTATTTATTGACAGCGTGAAGTACATTATCCTCTTATTTTGAAAGACCTTGTGATGTAATCGTGAAGTGAATTAGCTCCTTAGTAACCACTGATACCTACTAATAAAAATATAGGGAACTCTCCAGTGGTAAAGTTTTTATGTTTACTGTTATTTAAGACAGGCATTTTAATATTTATATAACTTAACATGGCGGTTGGTTACCAATTTTTTTCAAATGCACGCCATATTAATGCGTAAGGACGCATTAATATGGCGTGCATAGTGACATTTGAAAAAAAATGTTTTTGATTGGATCCTCCTATTATAGGTAGATAGTGCCCGTATTAGGGAAGACGTGTTATATTAAAAGCAAAATGTATATTTTTATGCTAAAACTACATGAATTAACATAAACTTAAATTAAAATCAAATGTGTGGATGAGAGTGAGTATGTGTGAGGGAAAGTGTAGCCTGTAGGTGTGACTGACAATTATATAACACTGGTTGTTATATAATTGCTATCTTTTTTTTTAAAGACAGGTCATTGACATTGAGTGCATGGGCACTAAAGCAAAAATATGTTTTGTTTGTTATACTAAACTAGCTTCCGCCCACGGGTTCACTCGCGTGGAAGTCAGAAATTATCCCGCGGGAATGTACTACCGGGATAAAAAATATCATATGTGTTAATCTAAGTGATAATCTGTGTGCCAAATTTCATCCAAAACATCTTCACAAACTTTCACATTTTTAATATTAGTATATTCTATATATTATATAATAGTATATATATTTCTATCATATTGTGATCCTATCAGGATCACAATATGATAGAAATCGACAGCTGACAAAACATTCTAAAAACAAAAGTGCTCTAAAACAGTTTTTTTTTAATTTAAAATCTACCTAATAATGAAATATAAATTATTATAACGGCTTCATTAAGGTCGTTTACAGTTAAGATACGTTGTACAAATACAGATGAGCAGACGTGGTTTATTATAGAAATGCTTAATAAATAATAAACCAATTGTTTGATTGCTCGTAAATCGAAGGGCATGTAAATATATATTTTGGAGAATAAGAAAAAAAGCATTTCTAATAGTTATAAAATATATAATATTCCTACTTTGCTCATGTGTGTTATTATTTCCAGCGTCAAAAAAGAAAACAATAATTTACGTACCCAAAATTGGCAATATTACAATGATAATAATTTATTTCTGACTAGGTTGTCCATAGAGTGTTAGTAATACACTGAAACTTAAGAACAATGTTAGTACTACACACATACAAAAGCAAACTATAATAAATTATCCTATATGTAAGCGAATCCAGTGCCTCCAGATACATATAAAGGATTCATTTGCCCCGCCCGAAACATCAGCAACTCGCTTTGAAATGATATTAATAGCACACATCTTCGCAATACCATTTTAGAAGCATTTAGATTCAGCCAAAATTACACAAGTTGTTTATTTACTGACGCCTGGGTTGAAATCAGAAGTTTTATGCAAATATTACTTAAAATAGTAATTTAGGTGCCCGTGCAGGCTACTGAACAGTCAAATTATCCTTTACCGTTCCGTCTACTGGGACATGAAATAGGGCTCCTCTCGGTGAGAGGGGGCCGTAATCTACCAGGCAGGCATAGTGCGGGTGATGTAGATGTCACATGTCTTCGAAATTTTGGTTCTAGGACATGCTGTTGTCCTCAGAATATTTGCCTTCATCGTTTTGAGAGCAGTGGCGAAAAACTTTTTAACAAAAAAATTAAACCGCCGAAAAACCGAAAAGTAAAAAATAATAAACTAGCTTTGTCCAACCCCAATAACTAAGTTCAGAAGGCGGTGACATATAATTAAATACATATCCAAAGTCACCGACTTCCGAACTTAGTTATTGGGGTTGGACAAAGCTAGTTTATTATTTTTTACTTTTCGGTTTTTCGGCGGTTTAATTTTTTTGTTAAAAAGTTTTTTTTTATATAATTTTTTGTGGCTATAATCTACTAATTACTACATGCTTAATTTTTGATTACTTTTTGTAATACACAACTCAGTATTAAAATCTGTGAGTAAACAATCAATCTTCCCCTGTTTTCTTACCCTTAGGGTTGAAATTTTTCTTCGAAATTTATATGGGACCAACTTCGGGGTATACCCTTTCCAATAAAAAAGAATTATCAAAATCGGACTACTCTGGAAAAAGTTATGCGTGATCATACATAAAAAAAAAAAAAAATACGCTTCGAATTGAGTAACCTCCTCCGTTTTTTCGTCGGTTCAATAAAATAAAATACATTAAGTACATTAAGTACCTGTTTAGGTTCAAACTCACGACCTACAACTCCTAAGTTGGGGATGCTAACGTTGGGCCACAACTGATCAAACTTAACAAATCTTTATGGCATTTTCGTACAGCAAAATCTATATTAAAACCTTGTTCCGGTGTTCGAAACTGTTACGAAAGTTACCTTCGAAGCCTATTCAGACTCGTTAAGCCTATTACGTTTTGGCAATAGGCTCGCCCCTTATAGTCAGAATTATCGGCGAAACGTGAAGATGGAACAAAATATATTTTGGCTGCTTAATGAAACACGTGGAAGCAAAATGCCCACAATAAACCAGGGAAAGAGAGTCTATATTATTATAGTATGTATATCGTTCATTGATAAGCCTCATTAATCTTCCTGTCCTTCCTTGAGTAAACAGAATACTTCAGATCAGGTACTGGAAAATACAAACTCGGAGTACTTTATTTTCTTGTTATGTATTTTCGATACCATTTGCATTATAGGCTCCACACTTTAATACAAAAGAACTTCGACCTCAACCCCAAAAAGTTCTGATACCAAAATTTCTCAAAGGTCTCGACTAACGAGCGTCGTGTACTTATAAAAAAGGATAAAGAATTTACCCTTTTTTCATCAGAGTTCAGTGAAATCGAAATAACTGGTATCGACGGGAAACTGAAGATTTCGGGAAACTGTTAGAATTTTTATGAGGTCCGGGAGAAAGTGTAAGGATAATCTGCTATGGTCTCTCTAATCTTAAGGATTGACTGAGTAGCCTTTGTAAGTAGGATTTAGCGCGACGTAAATAAAAGGTGGAGGCTTTTGTTTTATTGGGAAGACTTTGTAAAACCTTTTTTAAAGGAAAACCATTTCTTAAATGAAATAAGAGAAAATCAAAGCAAATGACAGTGTTTTCTTGCAATGGGCTTCTTGTACGGCTACATAATTATATAAAAGGGTATTTGCATTGGGTTAAACGGATGATAGTAAATGATTAAAAATCATGAGAGATTTTTGACCAAAAACAAAAATTCTATAGCGAATAAAAGGCTAATAAAATACTCAGCAACCCGACTCAAATTGCTTGTTTTTTATTATCAAAAGAGTAATATATCATTCATTCAACTGTTTTATTAAACCATTCATTAGGTACTATAAAAGTACCTACGTCCTACACAATAATACATTTTTCACCGCACAATGAAAAACTTATGAAATCATTGTTAAATGTTTATAACCGCCTGAAGGCAACATGTTTTTATTTGCGTTATAAACATTCATAAATTGTTACATAGTAGAAAAATAATTATATTCTTCACTGTAGCATAATGATCATAATATGCTTCACAGTATTTGCTTAAAGGCTGAGCATGTTTTTGTAAGTAAGATTGTATACTTAGGTTGATGTGTGTGAGTTATTATACTCGTACTTAATTCGAATATTTTCGGAAAGCTTTATGTACAAAACTCTTTATTTATAAACGCTAAGAGACGTTTATACGTCAAAAATGTTTGATTGAACAGTCGTTTACCATAAGTTAACATTGTGCAACGTTTAAAAAATAAACCCACTATACAGGATACATTTTTACCAGTGCGCAAACTGTAACCAAGAATTCAGCATATCATTCTAGACACCCCCCTAGCGTAGAATTTTTTTGTCGGTCATGCAACAAAAAAAAAACATTTCATAGAAAAGTACAATACCTATGCGGTCAAAATGTATGGAACAGCTGATTATTTTGTATAACCGACGAAAAACTTCTACATAAGAATGGGTGGGGGTCTAGAATGATATAATGCTGAATTCATGGTTACAGTTTGCGCACTGGTTAAAATTTTTCCTGTATGTATGTGCAAGCCTGTAAATTGGCACACTGCAGAACAGTTTTTCTGATTCTGTATATATACTTGAGTAGATACTGCGAATTGGCATACGTAAGGTAGGGACGCCCTTAGACTAGGTGGAGCGTCGATCTTCGCTGGGCAACTGGTAGCAACTGGATGAGAGTTGCCGAGAAGCGAGCTGCATGGCGTGCTATTGGAGAGGCTTATGTCGAGTAGTAGACTGCAGTAAGCTGATGATGATTGTCCATACTTATGATGACAAATAAGACAAAGATTAACATAAAATCTAGAAATTTTAAAAAATAGCCTTGTGAAAATAATTTCATTACGCTATTTTGAAACATTTGATTGTATTTAAATTGTTTATTTTTTAATGCCACAACCATTATGATAATAATTAGATATAATGATTGTGTCATAACAAAAATTAAACAATTTATATAAAACATGACGAAAATTGGCATAATGTAATTTATCCATTTGATTAAACACTAGCTGACCCGTGCCCACTTCGTTGGGCGGTAATCGTTTTGATATCACGCAATATATTACGACACGGTCGCTGTTCCATACCTATGTCGTTTGATCTCTTTAACCATTCGTCCAAGTTATATGCATATAATTTACGTAAAAGGGAAAAGTCTTTTGTTTTAAACACTTGAGACGATAAATTTATTCATTTTGATAAGAATTCATAATTGTTGATAATATGACCAATAAATTATTTTTAATATAAAAAAACTACTTTTTGTGACTTAAATATAAAAAGTTAGACATATGCTGTCGCTATTTTTTTGTAGGCATTATCAACTTTTCTCTAGAACTCAATCATGTATCTCTCATCATTCTTAAGAAACGTTTTCATTCGACCGTTTTTCTCCGACTTACGTTGCAAATCCGACTGCTAAAACTAAAAAGTCTTTTCATTTTTCGGGTTAATATATAGCTTATGACACTCATAAATAACGTGGCTTTCTATTGGTAAAAGAATTTTCGAAAGCGTTTCAGGAGATCCAGTGATTACCCCCTACAATCTCACAAACTTACAAACTTTACCTCTTTATAATAATATTATAGTATAGAAGTATAGATTTGTAGTGTCGTTGTAACGATGTTTTGCCAGTTAGGAGGACGCCTGCAGCGTAGAGACCTCATCACATAGGAATAAAGGAGTAAGTTGTCTTCGGAACTATTTGTGCATCCATGAAATAAGTGTGTTATAAATGGGTAGGTAAACCGATTATCATATTTTGTAATGGGACAGGAGCAGCCCTCAAAACCTACCTAATAAACGTAGTGGACAAATTGAACATGCAAAGTCACATACATACACACGCACACGCACACACAAACACACACACACACTGTCGCGAATATTGTAAAATAATTAGAAGAAAAAAAACCATCGCAATTTTTTTTTGTCATGTTTTTTAATTTTAATAGATAATTAAAATTAAAAAACATGACAAAAAATTTTTTTTTTCAGTTTTTATCTCTATTTTTTAGCCTGGGTATATATGATTTTATGGTTTTTAGTATGTTAATTGTTTTTTTTTTTTTGTTTGCTTTGTTTTGTTTTTTTTTTTTTACTTTTTGTGTTCTCATTACACAACTGATCACTGTGTCTCTGTTTTACGGGAGGACACTGGCTCCTGCAACACAGTTATATAACTAGCGCAGGAGCCAGGGAAATCTACAACTTGGTGTACGTTCTTGGTTGCAACTAAATAAATTTTGAATTTTTTTTAGTGTTTTGCATCAATGTGTAATTCCGGAGTGAGGATCGGTAGATGTCACAATGTCTTCGAATTTTTGTTTCTAGGACGTGTCAATTTACCTCAAGATAATTTTGTTCACCGTTTTGAGAGCAGCGGTGATGAGTAATTCAAGTTAGGTTATTCCTTGCGAGGTGTCATCTATGAAGGCTCCAAATCATTATCTTCAAGCCATAATCTTAAAAAAATGAAATGCAATATGAATCACTTACTGCACTGTCCTCCTATAACTACAATTTTATCACTGTTATTTGAAAACATTGTTAACGCTAATTATTTTTAAAAGAGTAACCGTGGAGTTTCTTGCTGGCTCTTCTCTATAGGAAGCGACAAATTGGAACCGTGCACCTAGCTTTTGACGTTTCATAAGTGCTCATGTAGGTTTATGTGAAACAAAAATATTTTGATTTAACTTCGAACACATAAAATTATGCTAATATCTACACTAAATAAACGCATAAAACTCCAAGACTGCAGTTGCCACGGCAAATGTTCAACAAATCTTAAGCTCTGCTAATGAAGCAACTTTTATTAAACAAAGCGGCTGCAACTAAAACAATCGTCTAACAAATGGAAAGCTGTTCATTTGTAACAATTAAGCTAACTATTGCACCATCAATCGACTGTGTAACTTTGCAATGCAAATTAAATCTCAACTTTGAATACTGAGTAAAAACAATCTATGCATTACAGTATTAATAAAGATTGAATTCAGTTTCATTAATCAAGGCACGAAAGAGAATGAGAGACGTTGTGAGGTCCCAGCGTCAGAAAATACGATCTGTCACACAAAATGTGTTCATCATCATCGTTTCAGCCAAAAAACGTCCACTGCTGGGCATAGGCCTCCCTCAAAAGGGGGTATTGCCATAACGCCACGCTTGGTAGGCGGGTTGGCGATCGCAGTGTGGTGGAAGAATGCATAGAGAACGCTGCTGCTCATAACACAAAATGTGTTAAAAACACACAATTGAAAGACCACTGAATTTTTAGAAATTATCAAGGCCCTGTTCTATATTTAAGTTCAAAATGACGTGATATAACTTCACGACAGTATTTCCCAATGGGCTATAGCCTGACCAATACCGCTGTACCGCGCCTTAGGTATGCGCCGCGAGGCGGGGGACGGGACGCTGTGAGCGGTGACGAATGAACAGCTTGCACTGACGAATCAGCGGCCGGCTCTGCTCCCCCGTCGCAACGCGCCCATACCTAAGGCGCGGTACAGCGGTATCGGTCAGGCTATAGGCAGAGGTATACCTACAGTATTGTAAAGGTTGGTCGCTTACCGAATGCAACCTTTATGTACAAACTGGCAGCCAACGAAAGGGCTTTGACTATGTTCAAACTGTCAGAAAGTTCTAGACGGAATCCGTCAAGTAATTTTATAAAGGTTTTGTTTCGGGAGATTTAAATTGATCGACAGACGCGGAACTGTAAAAGTCAAAGACAATAATAATTATAATTTCACGTTTATTCCACATAAACTTGAAATTTATATACATACGCATGTTTATCATTTACGTATATTCATCGATCCCAGTAACCTAGGACTCTCGGAGTCCTACAGTACACTCTCATTTCACTAGTTACATTTAAGTCCAATTGAGGCGAGCCTATTGCCATCATCATCATCATCATTTCAACCGAAAGTGGTAAACTGATGGACGTAGCCCTCCTGAAAGTACCACCACTTCGATCGGTTCTGTGCTTATCGTATCCAGCGGATTCCTGCAACCTCCACCAGGTCATTGATCCGTCTTGTGGGAGGCCTTCCAACACTACGTCTTCCAGTATGCGGTCGCCATCAAAGAACCTTCTGGCCTCATCGGCCATCTGTTTTACGAGAAATACGGGTGCCCACTGCCTCTTAAGTTTGGCAATTCTTCGTGCTATGTCGGTTACCTTAGTATTCCTACGGATCTGTTCATTTCTGATTAAACCGCGTAGGAAAACTCCAAGCATAGCCCTCTCCATTGCCCTATCGATGACTTTCAGCTTTCCATGAGGCCCATTGAACATGGTCCTCATAAACTAAGATACTATTGTCATCAACCGGGCACAAATCTAAACTCTAGGCTGCTCCGGAGAAATTGCGACTTTAAAATAAGCGTGAATAAATCTCTTTTTAACCCCCAACGCAAAAACGACGGGGTGTTATAAGTTTGACGTGTCTGTGTGTGTGTGTGTGTGTGTGTGTGTGTGTGTGTGTGTGTGTGTGTGTGTGTGTGTGTGTGTGTGTGTGTCTGTCTGAGGCAACGTAGCTCCCGAACGGATGAACCGATTTTGATTTAGTTTTTTTTGTTTGAAAGGTGTATTAGTCGGAAGTGTTCTTAGACATGTTTCATCAAAATCGGTTCAGCCGTTTGAAGATTATCAGCTCTTTTCTGGTTGAAAAACGGATTTTAGCCTCTGATCAACTCAAAATTTGGGATTCTATTACTGCAATGATATTAGACGAATAAAATAACCTTGAACTGATGCTGGAGCAACACCTGGAATTTCCAGGAAACCCAAGTTATTCACCAACAAACAGCAGAAGTATCGTGTTTGGGCTCATCGAAAAGGTCTCAATGAATAGATTATAGATAAATGGTGATTTAAGGGAGACATTCAGTTTAAAAAGCAAGAAATAAAAATTAAATTAAAAATTTAAAAAACCCCCGACCCAAACAAAAACTCAAAAAAATAAAAAATAATATTTATAGGCCTTTTAATTTTAACGTAATATTTTGATCAGGGCAGTGTCAAGTCGGGGGACAGTCAATGAAAACGCCAAACAGAGGCCTAGCCGTCCCCCGACTTGACAATGCCCTGATCAAAATATTACGTTAAAATTAAAAGGCCTATAAATATTATTTTTTACTTTTTTGAGTTTTTGTTTGGGTCGGGGGTTTTATATAAAATGGCTCATACATAATGTAGTCTGTTTTCCCAAATGGTTAGGCAGAGGTGTATCTAGATAAAGGTCGAGGCTATTTATTATTCAACTCGTTTATTTATTTATGACGCCTTAGTCACAAGTTATCATCAGTGTCAACTATAATAATGTCTACGTTGATTCACCCATTATGAAAAGCTACTCCCTAGTGGACTACAGGATAAGTTTTTAACCAGTGCGCAAACTGTAACCATGGATTCAGCATTTCATTTTAGACCCCCCCAGCGCAGAAATTTTTCGTCGGTTATAGATACAAAAAAAAATCTGCTGTTTCATAGAAAAGTGCAATACCTACGCGGTCAAAATGTATGGAACAGCTGATTTTTTTGTTGCGTTACCGACGAAAAATTTCTGCACGGTTACAGTTTGCGCACTGGATAAAAACTTATCCTGTATAATTACGTAGGTCTCGTGAAATTTTCATGAATGTACTATACTTTTGATTCTCCAGTTTTCCTCATAAATGCGAACTAAAAAGGTAGAATTATTTTTCCCCGAAACATGTATCTACCCACATAGGTTGGTATCATGATATCTAGTCGCTTCCAGGCTGTAAATTTCCAGGATTAACCCTCCATTCTCTATCACCCACATGGGGTAAATTTATCTGGACTATAATTTACAGGGTCAAACTGTCAAAGTAGTTCCTGGTTTATTATTTTTGAGAGTAAATAATCTCTGAAAACTTTGACAGTTACCTAGGGAGATTAATGGTGTCATGTTTTTTCTAAAGTTTAACTAATTTATTTACAACAAATATATAAGTTAATCGTGGCTTGAGGCTTAGCAATAACAACCGCATGGGCCGTTGGACCAAGTTAAGCTACGCTTGTCGAGGTTGGTCCGTGGATGGGTGACCCTCTATACATACGAAGATCCCTCCGTGTCTCGGAAAGCACGCTGAGCCGTTGGTCCCGGCTGTCATTCGTGGATCTTCGATGGTCGTTACGGGTCGTCAGAAGCCCAAGAGTCTGAAATCCAGTCTTACCAAGGAGTATGGTATTACTCAGTAATGGGGCTGTGGAGGTCAGATAGGCTGTCGCTTCATATAAAATACTGGTATTGAGCTGCATCTGGTAAGACTAGAAGCCGACCTCATCATAGCTGGGAAAAGTTTAGGCAGATAGATGACGATAAATAAGTTAATCGCCTTTGTTACACTATTTGTATATTTACAAACTTTTATTTAACTTGCAATGTATGTATGTTTGTTCCGGTGGAATCTTGCAACTCAATTTTGAAGCAGATATCTTTAACCGATTGAGCTGAAATTTTGTATACACATCTAGTTTGGATAACAATGCATAGGGTTGGGTTAGGTTAGCTGTGTGACGTCGTTCTAAATCCAAAATGGTGGATCACCTAAGATAGCGGACTATTATTTTTTAATGCACAACTGCGATACGGATTCAACAAAGGGTTTGCTGAGAATAAAGTTTTTAAAACAAGCTTATAGTTAGATGCGCTAAAAAGAATAAAATAAGCTTTTCATAATAAGTTCTCATAACGTTATTACACAATTTATAAAATATATAAGCTATTCGCAAGATTTAAGTACTACATACATAAGTAAGTTTTTTTTTTACTTTTAATTTATTTCGATCTACATATTTCAAGATATGTTTTAACGGTAAAATACCTAATTTATTTATAAAATTGTCCTCGATTAAATAAATGTGTCAGTGTACCTTTTGATTCGTTATACAATATGAACTCAATCGTGGACTTCTGTTTGCTGTTTAAGAATGTAAATAAAATAAACAATGCTTTGACGCAAATGTTTTCAAGGACTATTAAACACAGCCGGTTGTCGACAAATACGTGTAAAATATTGTTTGTTATTAAGTTTTTCATATAGTTATATTCAACTAGCTTTTGCCAGCGGTTTCGCCTGCGTGGAGGGCGGAAGTTATCCCACGGGAACGAACTACCGGGATAAAAAATATCTTAAATATTAATTCAGATTTTAATATATGTGCGTGCCAAATTTTATCCAAATCCATTTAGCCATGTTTGCGTGTGTGACTAAAAAATAACCAAACATCTAAACATACAAACTATCACATTATAATATTAAAGTAAGAAATAGGATAATAGATTGCTTTCTCTTTCAATCACTCCTCAATTAAATTTATATCTGAATATTGTTCTCTAACATTGATATACAAATCAATGTTCTAAAAGCACATGAATTGTGCTAAATCCATCTTACAAAATTATTTGATTTACCTCTAGGAACACCGAGGAGATCTTATAATAGCAAGGTCATTAGAAATCATCATCATCATCATCATCATCATTTCAGCCGAAAGACACCCACTGCTGGACATAAGCCTCCCCCAAAAGGGGGGATTTGCCATAATCGCCACGCTTGACAGGCGGGTTGGCGATCGCATAATGGTGGTCAGATGCATAAATAACGTTCCACCATTCTCTAGTAAGTCTCTTAGTCGCCATCTACGACACTCACTAGAAAAACCACTAATTAATTAAGAAACACAATTACTATGCCAGTATTTATTTTGAAACCAGAGAGGTGCAGCGTAATCACATCAGAATAAACAAGCTACAAAGTTTTCACGTTTTCTGAGACAAATTTCTTGGTTTTAAAAATTAGTTGCCTTTATTTAGAACTGCAATATACTGAAACAAATAACCTACATTGAGCAGTAAGGTTCAAGTTATTTAGAGAAGAAAACCGTTTAAGGCTGCTCAAAACATTTCCAATGAATGAAACCATAAAACTACACCTGCAGGTATAAAATTAAGTTTTAATATTTCTGGCATTTATTAACCCGAGAACGAACCATAATTTTTCCACTATTCATTTTGAAAGCTCTACAAATTAGTTTTTTACAAACGCTAGACGTAAATAACTTGAAAATCGTTTTCGAGAAGGTAGTTTGTCTCACGTAAATTATTGGACTTAATATGTTCCATGAAGTTCCTGTGTAGAAAAATTTGCAAGATATCCATAATAATTATATTTTTATTATCTCCTGGTTTAGAAAGAGATTTAAATCAAATTGAATTTGGGAAATGCTAAGACATCAATTTTAGTAGATATTAAGGTGCAATTTTATCGTATTGCCAACGCAGACTCATATTCCAAGATTTTAAACCTATCTTGTGCCAAATAATATCAAGAAAATTTAAGATGTACATCTCAAGTGCTAATGATAAATCATGCCTGTTTCTCCCAAAGCTAGATTTCATTTATATTTAAGTATTAGAGGAATAATGCTATTGATGTGTTGTGAATGCAATACTTAGAAAATTCGTCATTCCTTGTCTACATCCTATAGGAAACAACTGTGCATAAGTTTAGCTTTCTATGTCCAAGGATTTATACTGGCCCGTGATAACCAGTCATGTCAGGCGGTTTGTATCTTTATTCCTTGACATGAATAAGGTCTTATATCGTCTGCGATAATTTCACTCTATGTCTCGTCAAATACATAATCCAAAACCATAAATACTGGCTAATTATGCTTATACTGAAGAGTTAGTCAGTGAGTGAGTCGGGAATTTTCTATGTATTACTATGAAGATTGCATCACCTCTGTTTTATAATAATACGTTTCTAATATTATTGCAGTAGCAGAAAAAATAGTAAAAATGCCTTAAAAACGCAACGGATCTTGTTATCCCCACACCACAAATTGTCAGTGAAAATCGACGCTTTTTATTCGATACATTTCAATATAAATATAGTATATAGTATATACATCAAGCGAGATTTTCATTAAAAGGATGCTATAGTTAAAAAAGCTATACTGGATCCAATAATTATAGACAAATAATACACAGAATCATTGAACTGACAAGACTGTTATCGAGGACTTAAAAAATAAGTTTGTATGTGGTTTTTGGAACAATATACGTCACTTAAATATTTTTTTCGATATTTAATAAAAGCAACAAGTAACGCCATCTTTGAAATGAGCCAGAAAACGTCTAAGAAGCTTATAAAGCATGACTCTCGATTAAAACCTGTTCAAAATGTTCTGCGGATATATATTACTAGCTTGTTATATAATATTGTATTTAAAACATTTTAAAAGAGTAACGGTGGACTTTGCTTGCCCATTCTTCTCCATACGAAACTACATTTTGGAAGGGGCGACTAGAATTAATTCTAATTTAATGTAAATGTTAACGTTCAAAAGTGCATTTTAAGTGTCTTATTGAATTAAATGCTTTGACTTTGACTTCTATCTGCAACTTTGTAACCGTGAAATTTCTTGTTTTGCCTTAATATAATTTATCCTATAGCTGTGTCCCGGTACTTCGTTTTCGTCGCGTATCTTTATTTCTGTCTTTTTTTATAGTTCATAATGATCGTAGCGTGATGTTAACATACGTGTAGCCTATAAGCTTACACAAGAATTGGGCTACAAAAAAAATCCGCCTAGTAGTATGTAGTTCCAAAGATTAGCGTGTTCAATATCAAAATAAAAAGTCCATTTATTCAAATAAGGCTGAGAATCAGCACTTTTCGAACGTCAAAATACATAAGACAGACCCCCAAAAACGCCCACCCTTCACCACTTCCTAGTGCTGTAAGCTGGGAAGAAGAAGTGGCGCAACAAACTCAAAGAGACAAACACACCCTTCAGCTTTATGACATTTTTTTTCCTGCGAATATTATAACCATGCTTGAATGTTGGGATGTTTATTACTCAATCACGCAAAAACGGCTGAACTGATTTGGATTAAAGGACGATGAGCGAGCGACTATGGACTGCTTCCCCAATATTGTTTTTTGATCCAACAGACTACAGAAAGACAGACTAGGTGTGTGTGATCAAGTTTTGAGTGGCGTCTCTGGGTGTCTACTTTTCTGTATCTTTTACTTGTCTGTATGACTACTTTGATTACCTTGTCCTGCCTGTAAAAATAAGTGTATGAGGAAATGAATAAATAAATAAATATTTTTTGTCTCTTATTTTGCGTTACGGGATACTAACAAACCGTTAGTTTCAAGTCCTAAATATATGGGGTTTTCAGACAAAAGTCATCTTTTCGTTTCATTTGACTAACGATGTACGGATACAATACCTCCGGGGTCTACAAGCGTATTTTTTTTTTTTTTTTTTTGAGTGTGGATAATCGTCAAATAACTTCTCCCGCTCGCGGTGGAGCAGGAAGCCGTGTCAGACTTTTACTGACTAAAACCCACCCGTGTTCCCTCAATAGTACCAGGCGCCACGGTATCTCTTTCGAACAACCCGCACCCCTGGCAGGGGGTATACAAGCGTGAATATGTCCTTTCTTTGAAAATTAAATACGATATGAATTGCCTTTAGTAAAAACAATTACTTGCGGCTCTTCCTTTAGCACCCAGATAGTAAACCTAGATTAACACATTACATATTATAATACTTTATTCAGGTTTCCTAAACCAAAACTTTTCTGACATGAACCTAATAATCAAGATTGTGTATAGCCAAGTATGCTTTAAAAAATTCTTAGGTAACCCTAATGTAACAGAAGACGGAAGAACGTCAACGAACGTCGAACGTCATGTTTGATAGTAATTGATGATTTGTTTGAGAAAACTCATTAGTCTGTTCAAAATATTACTTACAGTGTTGAAAAACAGACTGCTGAAATGAAAAATGTAATATTGTTGGCTTCAACGCATGTTCATATTAAACACTCGTTGATGCCAAAAAATATGTTAGATAGAGAGTAGGAATCTATATTAGATTTATAATATTCTAGCTTTTGATAGCGGCTTCAGCCGCGTCGCTATCGGAAATTATCCCACGAGGTTGTACTACCAGAATAAAAGTATCCTGTGTTATATGTGATCCATGTATTAAATCTATCTGAGTGCCAAATTTCAATAAAATAAAACAAGATAATACGATCAAATTTATAAAATTATTGGGATTCATTGTGTCCTTGTAATTTTTGCACACGTTCGTTTTACATCAGTAGGTAAAATCCTGCTCTGTTCCAACTTAAGTGTAACAATGGGTGTATAGGGACAATTTTAGTACTATTTACACGGCTACATTTATTCATATTTAAAGAAGGTCTGGCTTTCTACTCGCATAAAACTGCTGTCAAGAAAACAACGTTACTTCACACAATGAGCTTTGGTCAAAGAATGTGGAACTAAGCGAGCAGTTCTTTTGTGTCCATGTTAGGTATGTCACAAGCTTTTATGGCTCTATACCTTAATACGTTAACTCTTAACCTATTTTTATAAATGAGGATTGAAGTAGTTCCAAGAGCTTTATCATACATGAGTATCATCATTTTCCAACCCTTATCCCAAATTTTTCTTCCATACTTCTTTATTAAGGTAAACTTACCCTTGTCCGCAACGATTTAAAGAAAATCTTTCGAATTATTCCGGTGATTAGTCTGATACGGGCGCGGATAAAAGCGTAGTTTCGTAGGATTTCATTCAAGTAATTTTAAAATTCGATTCTTTCGGTTCCATCGCTTCCTTTTGATAAGTACGCGTTTAACTTTCTTTTTTTTTCTGAGGGTGGCAAATTATCAAATAACTTCGAGAAAAGAAAGAGCGGGAGGGCTTGTCAGACTTTTACTGACTAAAATCCACCCGTGTTTCTTATGTTGTCTGTGTGCCAGGGGCCACGGCATCTCTTTCGAGCAACTCGCACCCCTGGCAGGCATCGGCTCTTGCGGACCCCACCAGTTGGTGCTGACATCTGTTTGAGGTGAACGTGGAGCACAACGCGCGATCGACCCGGGCTTGGTCCTTACCGGACAGCGTGCTACCCATTACTCGCCGTCCGCAAGCCCGGGCCTACGGTGACCGGGAATCAGCCTGGGATTCCCGACACCCAGGGCGTCTCGTGCGGTGACTTGGGCCGTGAGGCGCATATATATACTGCCTCTCCCTCACGTCCTCTCTCTTCGCGAGCATCACTGCTAACTGCTTCGCAGAAGTTAGCGACGGCTACCCATGCACTCTCGCTCCGTACCAGGGCCAGACGCGAAAGATCGCCGCCGCCGATCATCTACGAGGACACGGTGGTGCACCACCCAAGCCGGGCAGACCTCCACCATATGCTCCACTGTGTCCTCAGGGTGATCTTCGCAGTGGAAACACCCGGGCGTTTCGTTCCGCCTTATGCGAAACAGGAACCTCCCAAAACAACCGTGTCCAGTTAGGACCTACGTCAGGCGCAGGCTTAGGGCGCCGTGGCGCCTGTCAATCAACTCCTCAAAGAAGGGGCTTACCGCCGCGATCGTGGCGTGGCGAGTCAACATTTCGGTAGTCACCCGCATGACTACGACATTTTGTGAAAGTTTTTGTTATACTTATGAACAAAACAAAATAATCAAATTTACTATAATTGTTACACTATCGGTATAACTGGCTGGTTCTAGTTTGCCAAACATTTATTTCTACTACATAATTTATACTGTTGTATGAAATAGCTGCCGAATAATAACGACGAAATAATTTCGAAGATTTTAAACAGCTGACGCCAAAATAATTCCGTCAACTGAGTGACCCTCGATACAATGAATCACCCCATATCGTTTTGTGTAGGAGTTTGAAAGGCTTAAATTCATTAAAATAGTTATTTATTTGCAATCGGTATTGTACAGTATTGGTCTTTAAAGTCAGTTACTAAGTGGTATTACATAGTCAGACATTTAGGCAGTCGATCCATGTAAAAATGTGTGAAACAATGTTTAATGTAAGATCTCAATGTACCATACACTGAGAAATAAATCTAATTACATTTCTAAAAATACTGGTATTCAGCTACATCCGGTTAGACTGGAAGCTGACCGCAACATAGTTGGGAAAAGGCTAGGCAGATGGTGATGACATAGTTAGACATTTGACATGCTAAATATTAATGGTGGAGTATAATATTGACGTCCAGTAGCATGCTTTAAATGCTAGTTTCTATAATACATTTTTTTCGTTCATTTTTTAAGATTTCGGACCACGGAATTTTATAATTTCTGCGTTTGATTAATTGGTCCTTCGAGCCGGATTATTATTGATTGATTTTACAGTACATTCAATATTAGTAGATGATCGGCACATTAATTTAAATTATTTTGATTCGTGGCTCGCTGCCTATTACATGGGACTTAACACAACTGGCGAAGTGTGAGTGTACGATAGGTACACCTCCGCGAAACAAGGCGTAATGTTATGTTATGTTAGTCAAAATTATTTCTAAATTAAGTTAAGTCTGCCTTTGTACCTTTTCTTGCCATAAATTTAACATCATCATAGTCATTATCTGCCTAGCCTTTTTCCAACTATGTTAGGGTCTGCTTCCAGTCTAACCGGATGCAGCTGAATCTCTGCATTTTACATGGAGCAGCTGCCTATCTGACCTTCACAACCCAGTTACTGGGTAATACGATACCCTTTGGTAAGACAGGTTGTTAGACTTTCGGGCTACTGACAACCCGTAACGACTGTCAAATATCCACAAATGACAGCCGGGATCAACGGCTTAATGTGCTTTCCGAGACACGGAACGGGCTCAGCTCGGAGCAGATGTGGCCCACTGGTGACTGACGCGATTATCGAGATGTAGGTCGTGGGTTCGAACCCAAACAGGCGCTTTACTTTGTGTAAAATACTTCATCACCACTGCTCTCAAAAAGGTAAATGAAAACATCGTGCGAAAATTTTCTCAAACCAAAAATTCGAAGAAATGTCACATCTACCAACCCGCACAGGGCCCGCGTGGTGGATGACGTCTCACTCCCTCTCACAGAGAGGAGGCCTCCGTCCCAACAGTGGGAACGTTATACGCTGATTATGATGATGATGAGGTAACTCATTAAAGTTCTTTGGTATTTTGTTATAGACTTACTTTTAACAGCGGCTTCACCCGCGCGGAACTTTCGTCCCCTATTGAACTCCCTTAGGGGTTGAATTTCGGAAAATCCTTCCATATTCCTTGTCAAAATTATAAAGGGAACCTGTGTGCCAAATTTCAGCTTTCTGGGTCCAAGGGTTTGGGCTGGGCGTTGATGAGTCAGTCAGTCAGTCGGGACTTTTCTTTTTATTTATATAGATAGATAGATATGTCCACTCATAAAAGATAAGAGTTACTTTTAAACAGAGAAGTCCTTGGTGCCCTAGGTAGGACTATTTTATCTGGATCTCTTAGTTTTCGATGGCAATGGTCTTAAGCCTTAAGTTTTAATAATTTATGTATAGTTGAGTACGTAATAGCTTTAGCACCATAAGGTTGAATTTCACTGACACGTCATAAACAGATAAAGTCTATTAAAGCCGTAAGTATATTATAGACTTAAAAGTGCCGCCATCGCACTTTTAGGAAACTATGGTTTCCTTTAACGTAGTGACGGCTATCATGAAAATTATGACAGCGACAAATATTTTCATCGTTAGTTTGGTCCTACCGCGTCAAAAGATAATCGGGTTTCTGCTAAGTTTTGACACATGTTAATAAACATTCACTTGACTTGATTGCCAAGGAAACGGTATTTAATAATGTGTGAGCTCACTCTTCTCGGTAAACATGGACGTTTACGCGTGACTGCAAATTCGCGACGGTGAGAGCAAATTTATTGATTTAAATCTTTGAGCAGCGGGGTTCGACTTAATGACAAATACTGGTGTAAATGACGGATTTTCATGCCGGCAGTTATAATATGACGGAACCGCTGTTCTAGGACATCAAAGAGCCTTTGTGACAGTTAGATAGTTTTAACCTATTTTGAATTTCAATTTACTGAAAATGGTTTTTAAGTGATAAAACAATTTCCAAGTCAACTATACATTTCGTTGGTGACGCGTTGGTAATAAGTACCTAAAAACGGAAATAAAAGTAAAAAGATATTTAATAAATCTGCGAAAAGAGAATGGTGGGAAGTCGTAAAATTTAATATAAAGTTGGATTTCAATATCTTTATCTAGTCTTGAGTTTCAGTTCAGTCACGCACAGAACAAGGCCAATTAGTTTCCGCTGTTCGAAGGAAGTTCTTTTAAAAGTTTTTTTTATTAAGTTCGTGAACCGTGGTTTTCTATAATTTCTGCTTAGGTAAAACGGCGCGAGTTTATGCATGTATGCTGTGGGTTATGTGCGTATGCAGGTAAAATAATAAATGCCTATTAATTTTCATAGACCAAACTCATTAGGAGTGATTTTCCAATAGCTGAGATATTAAAACAAAACCTGTTAAAACGTCAAAAGTGTTTCTTTGATAAAGCGTCTTGAGAAATTAAATTCTGTTCCATTACTTACTATTTAATCTACTAGTATAATAATATATTTAAGCTAACAGACTTATAATAAAAATATTATTATGAAGTTATAAGTTTATAAAATATAATCCTATTAACTTCAAAATAGAAATATCATACTATTTTGCTATTGTCACAAATTTTAAATACAATACTTATACAATCTAACACTCTTTTGCTATTGTCACAAATTTTAAATACAATACTTAAACAATCTAGAAGTATATTATGAATGAAAAAAAGGAAGAGGTAGAGTCGACAAACTGCATGGAGAAGACCCGAAATAAAGCATGAGCAAACGGACCCCACGGCGCTAATGTTTCAGTCCCAAAATACTCAAACATAAATATAGTCCTTAGTGCATAATCGGCCTACAATGTTCCCACTTCTGAGACACAAGTCTCCTCTAGAGAGGGAGTGGGCTGTAAATCCACCACACGGCCCAGTGTGAATTGGTAGATGTCACATGACTTCGAATTTTTGGTTTCTAGGACATGCCGCTTTCCTCACGATGTTTTCCTTCACTGTTTTGACAACAGTGGTAACGATATAATTTACACAAAGTAAAGCACCTGTCTGGATTCGAACCCGTAGGTTCGAATAAAGACTCGACCTACGACTCGTCTCTAGTCCTTATTAAGGTTGGTATGTTAACGCCGTTACCCAGAGACTAATTTATTCACAGTATGTTGTGAACTGAAGTTATATTAATATCAAAATTAAACAACTCAGTCAAAAACCTCAAAACGAACGTCATTAAACAAAGTTTCCTAAGTATAATTCTTCCCACTTTAACCTTATTTAGTAATATAATCACAGATTAACTTATAAATAATTAAAATACAGAGTTTGACGTCAATACGTGCTAAAGTAAAATCTCTATTAATATTATAAATGCGGAAAAAACTCTTGTTTGTCTGGTCCCTCTTTCTGTTTGTTACGCTTTTATACCTAAACCGCTGAACCGATCGTCATGAAATTTGCCAAAGATGTAGCCTGGGATATGGAGAAAATAGGCTATTTTTTACGCGATAACCGATATCCATGTGGGCAGAGCCGCGGGCAAAAGCTAGTTATTATTATATTTTAACTAGCTTCTGCCCACAACTTCATTCGCTTTTCACTTTTTGTTCCCCTGACCCACCGCATCGCGTATGCGTTGCATTGCATTGCCCATTGTTTTCTTTTGCTCGACTCTTAAGGGCCTGAGCGTGATTCTAAATAGCTTATAACTTTTCTCAAGAATTGGGCTATCAAATGCAATAAAAAAACAATTCCGACTTTCAGATTTTAGAGCGTTCAAACAAACAAACAAAGCAAACTCTTCAGCTTTGTTTTTAGTAATGAAGATGTCAAGTTATGTATATATAAAAGGAGAAACTGACTGACTGATCAATCAACGCACAGCCAAAACTGCTAGGACTAGGAACGTGAAATTTTGCACACGGCTTCCTTTTATAATGTAGGGGAGCACTAAGAAGGGGTTTTTGGAAATTCGACCTTTAAGGGGGTGAAAAGGGGGGATTTTGTTTGTTTGAAAAATCTTATTCCTTGAGTTTATTAGCTTGAAACTTGGCACAAATACTTATCTATGTTAATCATGAAGTTGGTAATATATTATTTTTCTAAACTACCCCCTAAAGGGGGATTGGGGGTGTCAAAGTTTGAATGGAAGAATTTTAACGCGCGGTCTGATTAACTCGAAACTCAGTATTTATGTCTAAAATCAAATATAAAGAATAAAGTGTATCAGAGTTTTCGAAAATCTACCCCTAAAGGGGTAAAAAAGGGTAGTCCGTAATATTATAAATGTGAAAGTTTGTGAAGATGATTGGATTTTTGTTACTCAATTACGCAAAAACGACAAAACGGATTTGGATAAAATTTGGCACACAGATAGATTATAACCTAGATTAACCCACAGAATACTTTTTATCCCGGTAGTACTTTCCCGCGGGATAATTTACGACTTCCCCGCGGGCGAGGCCGCGGGCGGAAGCTAGTCTACTAATACTTGTTTAAGAGAAATCTGGACTAGAATCATCACGCAGCCCACTACGTGATGATTCTAACTCATTTTTCTCCATCTCATCTGTGATGGTTCTAGGCCAGAAGGGAGAAAATATGTAAAACTATCTTTTTCCAGCGGCTTCACCCGCGCGGAACTTTCATCCCCTAATTAACTCCCTTGGGGGTGGAATTTCGAAAAATCCTTCCTTAATCCTTGTCTACACTATTAAGGGAACCACTGTGCAAAATTTCAGCTTTCTAGGTCCAAGGGTGTGGGCCGGGCGTTGATGAGTCAGTCATGTCAAGTACCACAGCTAATGAGACACAATTGTTTTTCTATTGTTTCGAACCCGTTTCGGGTGCAGCTGAGACTTAACCGGTTGAATCGTGACTTTTATTTTTATATAGATAGATAATTGTTTAAAAATAACAATCACCGCAATCCATTATCAGCCTCTTAGCTCCATCATCAGACTTTCGAAACGGAAAAGGGGGGATTTGGGCTTATTTTGTTTGAAAAGGTAACAAAATAACCCCAAACTTGAGGGATTTACTAGTAGCTACTGGAGAGTTCCACTAAAAACCTTCTGGCTCCATCATCAGTCACTTGACACCAAGTGCAATATATTGGATCCATTAAAGCGAAACATAATGTCCTCAAACTTGAAGGGTTTATTATTAGCCTCTAAAGAGTTTCACTATTCACCTCCTGGCTCCAACATCAGACTCTTAACACCAAGTGCAATCTAATGGCCTCATCAAAACGAAACATAATGATTCCAAACTCGAGTGGTATTAAAAGTCACTGAAGAATTCTATAATCCACCCTCTGGCTCCACCATAAGATGAGCTCCAAGATATCAAGATAAGCATAGTATTGTCAGCCAAACTACATTATACATACAAAGTTTCATTTCGATACGATAATTAGAAGTAGGTTAAAATTAATTTACAAGATTTGATTACATTGTTAAAGTGAAGCTAATATAAAAGCGCGTTAAAAAATCTATGTTTTAGGCTCCATACAAACCGATGTAAGACTTAAAAAACAAACGGTTCCAAGAAACGGTTCATATTATTGCCTTGCAAACATTCGATTTGGGATGCGGGCCAAAACAGAAAGGGCGCCCGAAAATGGGCCCCAACAAATAGTGTCACGGAAATCATCCTAAAGCAATTGCGTAACAACTATTGTACACGAGTTCTCGGAATAATGGTCCGTACAAAGTATAGTAATTTTCTAACTAGCATTGTTAACTAATAAAAGGTCGATTGACTTGTCCCATGGGATATATCATAAATATTTTATGTGTCAGCACTCCACATACGAAATTAGGCACAGAATGCGAGGCAGAAACTCCATATAAAATAAGTACTGGTATTCAGCAATCACAGTATCTTTGCAATGTACAAATTCAATTGCCATTGAATTATATAATTTCATAATACAGATGTAAGTACTGTAAAGGTTCGTTGTTTACCGAATGAAATCTTATGATCGTACCGGCCAGGCAATGAAATAGCTTTGTCACATTCGAATTATCAAGGAAATCTAGAACAATCTTTCAAATATTTTAGCTTATAAAATAGAAGATTAACAAGCGCGGAGCTGTATAGATCTAAAACGTGGAATAAACGTTTTTTTTTTTTGAGGATGGTAAATTATCAAATAAATTCTCCCGCTCAGGGCGGAGCGGAAGGGCGTGTCAGACTTTTACCGGTTTTCGTTCAGTTACCTGTGTGCCATGGTACTTCTTTCGAACAACCCGCACCCCTGGCAGGCATCGGCCCTTGCGGACCTAACGTGAACTACGAACATAACGCGCCATCGCGTCGACCCGGACAGCGAGCTACCCATTACTCGCCGTTCGCAAGCCCGCGCCTACAGTGGCCGGGAATCAGCCTGGGATTCCCGACGCCCAGGGCGTCTCTTGCGGCGACTAAGGCCGTGAGGGTGCACATACTGCCTCTCCTTTACGTGCGCCGCCTCCTTCTTCGCGAGCATCACTGCTTCGAAGAAGGAAGCGACGGTTACCTACCTATTTACTAGGTAATATCTCTAATTGGCTTGAATGTGCCCTGACGGCTGAGTGTACGTCATGTTCACTCAAATGTCTCGCTGATGGTGATCTATGCGTCATATTCGTGAATGGGTGCCGTCAGTTACAACTAGTCTTCTCTTAGCTGCCACAGCTTAATTTAGTTGTTTTTTTTTTCTTTAATTGCTTTAAGACGTAAAGGCCTCCCACAAGGTGGACCGATGACCTTGTGAGGGCCGTAGGAGACCGCTGGATGTGGGAAGCACAAAACCGGTTAAAGTGGCGGAGCTTAGGGGAAGCCTATGTCCAGCAGTGGACGTCTTTCGGATGAAATGGTGATGGTGGTTTGCTTTACTTTGGATGAAAAGACGTACACGCTAACGTGTACGTCTTCTTTACATCGTTCTTACATGTATCTATACTATATAATAAAAATCTATACTAATATGTAAAGAGGAAAGATTTCATTGTTTGTTTGTTTGCATTGAATAGGCTCCGAAACTACACAACCGATTTCAAAAAATATTTCACTGTTGGGAAGCTACACTATCCCCGGGTGACATAGGCTATATTTTATCCCCGTTTTCCCACGGCAACGGAAATTACGCGGCTGAAACCGCGGAGCGCTGCTAGTGGAGATAAAAATTCAACATTAACGATGTAACTAAATTTTTTGTAACAATATGAATTAAGAGAGTTTCCATGGAGTTAGGTACTTGCCCGTTCGTCTAAATAGGTACCAACTACGCTTTGGAATGAGCCATTAGCTTCATAGGTACTCGTATTTCTGACTAACCAACTCCGTGACAATTCTAAACTCCCTGTAAATAGTTAACTTGAAATTAATTCGACCTCAAAGGAGTTTGTTTTCAGCTGCATCCAGTAAGACTGGAAATAACTAAAAGCAAGCTAGACACTGATGTTGGTTTGTTATGCAATTTTCATTGCTTAAAAATAAATATGCAAAATGAAGAAAAATATTTACAGAGAAAAAAATTACAACTGTTTAATTATGTATCACGAAGATTACCATTACATGCATAGATCATCATCGCCGTTTATGAAAAACTTAGTTTACATGCATTAATTAATTGTGTAATAATGACTGTTAGCTCGATACCAGTCGAAGTTAGTTTAGATTTTTAACAAAAAACAAAAAAAAAGGTTTTTAATCTGCGCTAAATAGCTTTTTTTTTTGGCTCAATCAAAATATTCTGCAAAAAAACAAATCCGTTGTTATAAATACAATTCACTAATATCACCACGTTTATTATATGTTCGCTTTTTAGTAATGAATAATTTACACCATAAATTATCAGCTAAAAACTTACCTATTAGTCCAATCATCGAGAAAATTATCCAACAAAAAAACTTAAAACAATATTCAAGTTCAACATTGACTGTCCACTTATTAATTAAAACAATTTTATTTATTTAATTCAAAACAAGATATTCGAAACTTTTTCGCGGCTCGACTACGCGTTTTGTCGTGTGGACGACAGTTCACGGCGGCTTTGCTCAAAAGACTGGCTGAAGCACGCCACCCTTCACGTGGAACACTGAAAACGTTCACTCGTCATTCACACCCGCTATAGCAATGTATTGTTTTTTCAGCTGGTATAGACTCGGCTGTTGAGTAAACTTTCATTGAACAAGTATGTTATTAAACTATCTTGAAAAATTATTTGATTACGGTGAATAACTCACAAAATTTCATGAGCTATTGGAATTGGAATGTTATGGTAAATC
Organism: Polymixis flavicincta; assembly: GCA_949987655.1. Classification (NCBI taxonomy): domain Eukaryota; kingdom Metazoa; phylum Arthropoda; class Insecta; order Lepidoptera; family Noctuidae; genus Polymixis; species Polymixis flavicincta. The sequence goes on along the minus strand of OX465186.1, from coordinate 12,120,022 downwards.
ATTAATTTTAAAGACTCAATTTAAAATATTTTTTATTCATTTTAACAAAAACCTGAAGTTGTTATCTAAATATCTGTTCCATCATAAACAAGCGTAAACAAACCTTATTATTATGCGTGTTACATGCTCAACAAAAGGTGTTCTAGTGGAAAACAAAACTTGTACATACATTTTGACTAACGCCAAAAGATTTTGGGTACGCTATCAAATCTAGTATTAGCAAACACAAAATACGGATGTACAGGTTATGACCCACATGACCTGTTTAAAATATCTAATCATTGACAATTTCTGAAGGCCGATTCTCGTATATAAAAACGTCTCAGTGTTAATCAAAACATATGGGTATTCCACCGATATTTATGACAGTTTTGTGACTGAAATTTAAATACGAACGTTCTTAAAAAGTTGAGTATTTCCCCTCTTATGATTTTCGTAGACATTTCAGCTGTAATTTTCTACTCATGCTTCTAAAATAAAATCGTTTAATTAAGACTATTTAAATTTAAATTTTCTTAATGTGTAAGTATATTTTAGTTTAAGACGTTACATATTCTTATTTCCTTTTCTTGTTCTGACACACTATTGCCTACATTTCTTTTTCATTTCTCCTTTCGCAGGTCTGCTGGAAGAAATTTCTAAAGAAATAAGCAGTGCCTTTGTACTCACTTGTTTAATTATGCCGTATCTCCTATGTATTTTCATCATCATCATCATCATCATATCAGCCGAAAGACGTCCACTGCTGGACATAGGCCTCCCCCAGGCTCCTCCACTTCGACCGGTCTTGTGCTTCCCACATCCAGCGGATACCCGCGGTCTTCGCAAGGTCATCGGTCCACCTTGTGGGAGGCCTTCCTACTCTACGTCTTCCGGTACGCGGTCGCCACTCCAGAACCTTTCGGCCCCATCGGCCATCTGTTCTGCGAGCAATGTGCCCTGCCCACTGCCACTTAAGTTTGGCAATTCTTCGGGCTATGTCGGTTACCTTGGTTCTCTTGCGGATCTCTTCATTTCTGATTCGATCGCGTAGGGAAACTCCGAGCATAGCCCTCTCCATTGCCCTTTGGGTGACTTTAAGCCTTCTGATAAGGCCCATTGTGAGCGACCACGTCTCTGTACCATAGGTCATCACTGGCAACACACACTGGTCAAAGACTTTCGTCTTGAGACACTGTGGTATTTGGGACGAGAAGATATTGCGAAGCCTCCCGAACGCTGCCCAGCCGAGTCGGATTCGACGATTGACCTCTTTCTCGAAGTTGGACTTACCTAACTGGACAGTCTGTCCTAGGTAAACGTACTCGGTCACAACTTCGAGTGTAGCGCCTCCGATCGTCATGGGAGTGGGTGTTACATGGGCATTCGACATGACCTTTGTCTTCTCCATGTTCATTTTAAGACCCACTCTTTCGGAAGCTCTACTGAGGTCATCGAGCATTGCACTGAGGTCCTCCATGGTCTCAGCCATGACGACTATGTCATCGGCAAACCGAAGGTGAGTGATGTACTCGCCATTGATGTTGATGCCAGCCTCTTTCCAGTCCAGAACCTTGAAGACATCCTCCAGTGCAGCGGTGAACAGTTTCGGAGAGATAACATCTCCCTGTCTCACACCTCGCTGCAGAAGGATAGGTTTCGAAGTCCGGTCCTGGAGTCGGACTGACATAGTGGCGTTTTCATACAGACACTTCAGCACCTCGATGTACCGATAGTCGATCTGGCACCGTTGAAGAGACTGCAGTACAGCCCATATCTCGATCGAATCGAAGGCTTTTTCGTAGTCCACAAACGCTAAGCAGAGAGGCAGGTTATACTCTTCGGTCTTCTGTATAACCTGCCGCAGCGTATGTATGTGGTCTACGGTGCTAAAGCCTTTACGGAATCCGGCTTGTTCGGGAGGCTGGAAGTCGTCAAACCTGCGCGCGAGACGGTTCGTGATGACTCTCGAAAACAGCTTGTAGACATGGCTCAGAAGTGAGATGGGCCTATAATTCTTAAGAAGAGTATTATCACCCTTCTTAAAGAAAAGTACCACCACACCTCTGTTCCATGCCTGTGGCGTTTTGCCCTCGAGTATGACGGAATCAAACAGCCTCTGGAGGGCCTTAAGAACGGGTTTTCCGCCGGCCCTCAGGAGTTCGGCCGTGACTCCGTCATCACCCGGCGCCTTGTTGTTTTTTAGCTGCTTCAGAGCCATCCTAATCTCGTACAAGCTAACGTCCGGGATATCTTCGGTGTAGTGTCGGGTCAATCTGGCTCTTGGGTCGTTTGCCAGATCCGTAACGGGGTTGTTTGTTGACGTGTATAACTGTCCATAGAAACTCTCGATCTCTCTCAACAGCTCCGGCTTGGAGGAAACGATCCTGCCATCATTGGTCTTCAGTTTCGCAAGCTGACTCTGCCCAATAGACAGATCTCTTGAAAAGACCTTGGAGCCCTTGTTCCGCTCTATCGCGTCCTTTATGCGGTCCGTATTAAAACGGCGAAGGTCGCTTTTCAAGGCCTTAGATATCTGTCTATTGAGCTGTCGGTACTTTAGCGCGTCGTCTGAAGACTGCAGGATCATTTCACGCCTCTCCTCCATTAGCTGCAGAGTAGGATCAGAGAGTTTCTTTTTGCCATTAGTACGGCGGGTCTTGAAGAACTTAGACCCGACCGTATGGACAGTTTCCACGAACCCATCGTTATAATCGTCCACGGAGCTCCCTAGGCATTCGAAACGATTCTGGAGTTCGAGCTGAAAGCTCTCGGGGTTTTGGACCTGGATCGGTGCTGGACGGAGCGTAGACTTCATTAGTCGACATCTTTCTAGCTTGATGTTGATATTCAATGTGCCTCTTACCATGCGGTGATCGCTTCCGGTTTTCACCGCGTTGATCACAGAGACATCATTGAATATTTGCTTCTTCGTCGACATAATGAAGTCAATCTCGTTTTTAGTTGCACCATCAGGGCTCTGCCAGGTCCACTTTCTGTGCTCCCGTTTTCTGAAGAAGGAGTTCATCATGAAGAGGCCTTCCTTCTCCATAAAACTGGCCAGTAAGTGACCCCGGTGGTTCCGTCGTCCAACTCCAAATTGCCCCACTCTCAGCTCATCCTCGTTCCGTTTGCCCAGTTTCGCGTTGAAGTCCCCCATGACAACGGTGAAATGAGTTTTAGAGCCATGCATGGCTTTGGATATATCCTCATACATGGTCTCCACCTCATCGTCGGGGTGTGTCGAGGTCGGGGCGTAGACCTGTATGACCTTCAGCGAATATCTTGCGGATATTCTGAGTATAAGGTACGCCACCCTGGTCGACACACTCTCGATCTTCACCACGTTTGTCACAAGGGACTTATGGACAATAAACCCAACACCACCTTGGGACTGCTGGTCGCCCTCCCGGAAATAGAGCAGGTTACCGGATTTGAGGATTATCGAGTCCTCCCCCTCTCTTCGAACTTCAGATAACCCTACTATACCCCACCGTAACCTGCTCAATTCTTCCTCGAGTTCGGTAATCTTCTCGTCGGTCCGGAGTGTACGCGTGTTGTACGTTGCCAGGTGCAGTTTCCGTTTGTTTTGGTAGCCAGATCTCTTCCGGAGATTCTTAGCACCCCTTGCCTCACCGTTACCTTGGCCGCTACCGTAGCCAAGGGTAGGCGGGCCGCCGGGTACTAGGGGCCGTTTTGTAGGGCTGCTTGTCATTTTTTGGGGGGGTTTTGCCATAATCGCCACGCTTGGCAGGCGGGTTGGCGATCGCAGTATGGTGGTAAAATACATAGAGAACGCTGCTGCCCATTCTCTAGTAAGTCCCTTAGTCGCCTTTTACGACACCCACTGGAAGAAATGGGATGGTGCTATTCTTTTACTACTATGTATTTTACTGTGTGTAAATTAATAATAAAATAAATAAATGTATTTAATATATTGTTAGTATTACGTTACATACATTTTAAAACCGACGTTAGTCATGAAAACTAATGTTAGTAACGAGGAGATCAATTCATATATTTAGGTGACTTAAAAATCAGAACAAATGAGTGAACAGAAATTTAAAATTGAATTGAAATAAAAAATGAAAATTTTATAAAGGTTGATCGAAATCTTTGCAAAATCCTTATGAAATTCATATCAGCAATTCAACTGACGAATGAAACAAAATTAAATGATCAACTTCAGATGGCTTGATATATCAATATAAATGAGACAAGGCAGTTTAAAAATAAAATGCTTTCTCGGTAACATACCGGGGTTTTTATGAAAGAGATCTGACACCTTCAAAATGAATGCATACAAAAATAAGTTTATTGATAGATTTATGTAGTTTCTCCGGTAAACTGAGTCTAATTATAGTTTTTATGGGAAATTCTTCAGCGTTCGAGTTTTATGATATTTTACAACAATTTAATTGTTTATTTCCGTGAAATTTTTATAACTTCTAGCAACCTACATATTCTGGCGATTGCCTGATTATGCCTAATATTGCAAAACATACATTCCTTTGTTTCTATTTTCATCTTTCCACTTTCGCTTGAAATTACGAATATAATTTTATTGAGGTAGACAACACTTTCAAAAGACCGTCAACGGTCCTTGTATCTTTCAGTCAGATCTTTTTCCACAATAAAAGAGATGTCGGGAACCATTATAGTAAAATACGTAAAATAAAACTCTTTTCATTTTATTTGAGAATAAAGATGATGACATGTTTCGACTCATAAAACATGTAAAACTCATTTAGATTTTTATTACTTTAGGGAAATAAAAAAAACAGGTCATACCGACGGCTTACATAAAATGTGACTAGAAAACTATTATTTTATCTCTGTGTATAATGTAGTTGACATAATTTTAATAGGTACACCTACTTTCTCCATGGCATTGATTTTTTTTTTATTCTGTGAATAGTTTGTCGAAATAACTTTTATATACACACGAAATATTATTATTAAAAGGCCAGATGGACTCAAGATATCCCATCTAACAACCCTGGAGAAGAGGTGGCGAAACAACGTCAAGAAACAATGTTAATTTTAAAGTTCAGATATAATTTTGGTCAGATCATCTGGACACTGTAGATTAGTGCCTGGAATGGTTTTTTGAGGAAAGAGCCACAAAGATTTGAAAAGACCAGTCAAATTTTTGTGCAGCTTCTGACGTTTCATAAGTGCCCATGCACGTTTATGTGAAATAAAATATTTGATTTGATTTGATTCAATCGGTGCAAGCATTTGTCAGTAAACGTGTAGCTCAACTCAGAACTTGAGGAGCTCATTAGATGGATAAATGCTAGTTATATTTATCCGGTTATCCCTATTTTGGTTAGATTAACACAATATTATTCGAATGGCCAATATCACGGGTCGTCGGCTACCTTTTCTTTATGTGCCATATTAATCTATTTTGTTTTTAGATACAGCTGGGTCGAGAAGATAAGCTTTATTATGAAGGTGCAATGTATTTTTTAGTCTTCCACTGCTGAAAACGACCTCGCCTTATGACCTCAATTAACTATACATTGAACGTCTTATTTATCCTGGATTGTATTGTTTTTTACTTGAGGTATTTTTCCGTACAAAGCAGCGCACAATCTTATAGTTTATTATATGCTTGCATTAAGTCATCATCATCATCATCATGCCTCAAAGAGATGTCAGTACAAAAAAATGATGGGGCCCGCAAGGGCCGATGCCTGCCAGGGGTGCGGGTTTGTTCGAAAGAGACAACACAGCCCCTGGCATACGGGCTACTGAAGGAACACGGGTGGGTTTTAGTCGGTAAAAGTCTGACACGCCCTCCTGCTCCACCCAGAGCGGGAGAAGTTATTTGATGATTTCCCAACCAAAAAAAAAAATTATCATCATCATTTCAGCCGAAAGACGTCCACTGCTGGACATAGGCCTCTCCTAATTTGGGGGGTTTAGCCATAATCGCCACGCTTGGCAGGCGGGTTGGCAATCGCAGTATGGTGGTAAAATGCATAGAGAACGCTGCTGCCCATTCTCTAGTAAGTCCCGTAGTCGCCTCCTACGACACCCACGGGAAGAGATGGAACGGTAATATTCTTTACGTCCAGCACCACACGGACCATTAAGTAAGGAATTAATTAGATTATTTGTTAGAATTATTAGTTTAATTTTATTATAGTGATTGAGACATGTTTGTGGTGTTAGTGTTACATGGATTTTATATTATATGTCATGGAGTTTATGTTCCCACGGTGAAGCACACTGCTCGTCACTAGTAACTTGAACTACGTTAGCACTTCGTGTGTCTCTGTCTGCCCCCCCAGGTTACAGGTACAGGCTTTATGTTTATCATCTGCCTAGCCTTTTCCCAACTATGTTGGAGTCGGCTCCCAGGCTAACCGGATGCCGCTGAGTAACAGTATTTTACATGAAGCGACTGCCTGTCTAACCTCCACAACCCAGTTTCTGGGGAATACGATACCGCTAGGTACGACTGGTTGTCAGACTTTCAGGTTTCCGACTTATTCATGGACCAACGTCGGCAACCGCAGTTTGCCGACGTGTGGCGTTGTTACTTAGCCATAGGCCCCTCGTATCGTTGTGGAATCTTATAGAACAAGCTTGATAATTACAGACTAAGTTGTTAACGTCATCCATCCTAATTCTGTTAATATGAAAGTTACTCTATCCGTATGTTTTCTTGCCACACCTTGGTAGTTGAACAGTTATTGATGTAATTAAGGCACACAGGTGGTACCTAGATCATGACCTAGGATTTGACGATATCGGATACCTTTTATTCCGATATTACGTTCCCGTCAGATAATATCCGAATTACATGAGGGCTACGCGGCGAGAAAAAGCTGCTCATAATTTATTAGACAAAATATCAGTTATAGGTAGGCATTTGATTGTTTCCATTGGTCACCTCTCCAGTAGTCTTACGACGTCGGGGTCACGAGAATTTGGTGGTTGAATAATTATAGTCTTGGGGTAACTTGTGGCCAATTATTACGCTGGTTGGCCTGGTGGTCTTTTAACCCTTTGAGCTCCGGTTACGATTTGAAGCGACACTTACGTAACTAGGAAATCATACGTCACGTGTAGGTAATTGGATAAAGAGATAGAAAAGACTTAATAAAGAAAGTTGGATTCGCCGTGCAATGAAATAAACCGTCAGTGGCAAAGTTTAGATCTAAATATGCTCTCATAGTGTTTTTTATTATTTAATAAATTGTACAGAATTTAAGACCAGGTCGGTCGACCCCCAAACTAGGCATTTTCCTGTATCTGGGGGGGGAAGGGTGAAAAGAACTGTCCCACAGATGTAATACACATGCACATAATCCACATGGTCTTCACATGATCTGACCAAGATTATGTCTGGACTTTAAAAGAGACTGTGACCTCTGAGTTTGTTTCGGCCTTTCTTATCAGAGTAGTCAGATAGGAAACGCCGACCTCATCTAGTTTAAAAAAAATATGATTGACGTGTAAAAGTGTTTGTACAAACCTACTTACAGAAATAAAATCATTTATCATTAATAAGAACAGACAATACATTATGATGACGAGAATTAGGAAAAACACTTTACTATGTCAAAAAACTTCCAATCTAATTTGTAGATATCGCAAAGAGCTGATGTGATCTTAATTGAGCTGGTTTGCCAATATGGCATTTAAGATACATTCAGTTTTCACTACCTGAAGGAACTTTTACGTTGATATCCAATAAGAAACGTGTTAAAAAAAACCAGGCAAGTACGCGTCGGGTTCCATAGTCGGGACGAATATTTACGCATGCACGTTATTGATCGGCCGCAAAATAAGTTTAAGTTTATGTTATAGTATTTCTAGAAAAAACCCTGACAGACCCCAAGTGCCCCTTCTGCAATGCAGTTGTAACTGAAAATATCCCTTTTCACAGCAAAAGTCACTTACACAAAAATACCCCACAGTACCTACCTATGTGCATTATTTTTTGTCATCCGAGGTTTAAATTACCGATATTTTTTGTTCTTTTAATTTCACTACAAGATTGTTTAGTGGTACACTCAAAATACATCTTCTTGCCAATTTTCATCGATTTAGTGCTAATAGTCAATGAGTAAAATGGATGTGTCACATCCGGACACAGAAAGACTGACAGACGAACAGACGTACATGTCGAAATTATAAAGTTGCCTTTGTAGTTACAGAACCCTAAAAACTGATGAAATAACCTCAAACTCAAAGTAAAAACATTTATTTCAATCAGGCACTTAAAATGCACTTTTGAACGTAAACATTTACATTAAAATAGAATAGATTCTAGTCGCCCATTCCAAAATGTAGTTTAGTTTGGAGAAGAACGGGCAAGAAACTCCACTCCCTCGTAATGAAGCATGGAAATGTGTCGTAAACAGTAAGCCATGCGTTACTGATATTGTTTGGCAGGTCCTCCAATCCATTTTAAAGATAACTGGATGCTAAAATGATTTGCTGATAAAGTTGTATAGTTTTTGGATATCTTTGTATATGAATGTTTTGTTGCAGTTTTCATGTGGTTCCAAACACACTAAAATAGACCCTAATGAAAAGTTTTATGGTCTAGTTAGAGGGTTTTTCCGAAGTGTTGTACAGCCCTCTACATGTTTCTAATACTTTGCCTAGCGTTGTACAACGCAAGGTTTAATTTAAGTCGAGGCCTGCAGAAGTACGGCCTTCTGTAGTCTTTTGTTTTAAGCAAATTGATGATCGTCATTTCTCAAACAATGTTATTAGAATTTTTCTTCAGGTCGGCAATTTATTTGTTACATTTGAGCCCATGGTCAACAACGTAGGTCACTGAACTGAGTAAGCTGTGTATTCAAGAATAAATGTAAAAAAAAATTAAAAGTAAAAAACCCGACTTCGTTTAAAGTTAACTTTTTTTTAACAGATTTGGCTATTATACTTAATACTAAGAAGTCTCATGCAGTCGGAGCGATCTTATTAAAAACGATAAACACCTTTGTATCGTTTTTAAATTTTGAGTTTTTATTTTACACTTTTTAACCCCCGACGCAAAAACGACGGGGTGTTATAAGTTTGACGTGTCTGTGTGTGTATGTGTGTGTGTGTGTGTCTGTCTGAGGCAACGTAGCTCCCGAACGGATTAACCGATTTTGATTTAGTTTTTTTTGTTTGAAAGGTGTATTAGTCGGGAGTGTTCTTAGATATGTTTCATCAAAATCGGTTCAGCCGTTTGAAGATTATCAGCTCTTTTCTGGTTGAAAAAGGGATTTTACCCTCTTCCATGGGTCTGATCAACTCAAAATTTGGGATTCTATTACTTCAATGATATTAGACGAAAAAAAAAACCTTGAACTGATGCTGGAGCAACACCTGGAATTTCCAGGAAACCCAAGTTATTCACTAACAAACAGCAGAAGTATCGTGTTTGGGCTCATTGAAAAGGTCTAAATGAATAGATTATAGATAAATGGTGATTTAAGGGAGACATTAAGTTTAAAAAGCAAGAAATAAAAATTAAATTAAAAATTTAAAAAACCCCCGACCCAAACAAAAACTCTAAAAAGTAAAAAATAATATTTATAGGCCTTTTAATTTGAACGTAATATTTTAATCAGGGCATTGTCAAGTCGGGGGACGGTCAATGAAAACGCCAAACAGAGGCCTAGCCGTCCCCCGACTTGACAATGCCCTGATTAAAATATTACGTTCAAATTAAAAGGCCTATAAATATTATTTTTTACTTTTTAGAGTTTTTGTTTGGGTCGGGGGTTTTTTAAATTTTTAATTTTTTTTTTTTTTGTAATATGTATAATTCTTGTTCACGTTCATAACACCTATTAACTTTATCACTGCTTTAATAAAAGTTTTGAAAATTGAAGAGACAACTGTTACTTTAAATCGTTATACCTAGATCCAAAAAGGTCATACAAAATTAAAAATGATTTGAACAACTTATGATTTTGAAAGGCCTATTCAAAGATACACTTGACAAAGTTCATCTCATTTTTTTTATTTTTCGCAATATGGCGCATTTGACTGTGCTATATTGAATTTTCAGTACTGTCGTGTCTTTAGTGACACTCGCAAGATTAAAGCAAATCGATTGAACAATCATCAAAATCGGCCCACGCGTTGGGTCGTAGAGTGTCACAAATGAACAAACATGTGTATGGCATATAAAATGTGGTTTTAGTTTACTCGAAATACTATCACTTATATGCGTAAAATTATTTTTGTTTTTGTGAGTGTTTGTGAGTCACATGTCGGCGAACAAAAAGGGTAATTAAGTTTTGTTACTTTTATAACTGTTTCGAGAGCAGTAATTACTTTTTCATTTGACATAAATAAAACGAAGTATTTTGAAAACTTATTTTAGCGATTTTTTTTCGAAATAATTGTTGATAGTTTTGGCGCTCAACACATTTGTTAATTATTTTTGCAGGTTTGGAAGACTGCTAAAAATCAAGAGGATACCACGTTATTTTATGCGTTGAGGAGGCAGGTAGGCAATAGTTTAAATAAAAGCATGCTAGAACTTCTACCTATGTATTGAATTGAAATGGTAGCAATTTGCGCAATAATGTTCCTGACACCATGTATACAGGGTTATTGGACAAACACCAACAACCTCTTAAAAGGTCATTGTACTCATCATTATGAACAATTTTTACTATTGGAGTAAACCTGAAATCGCGAAAAAGAAATCAGCTGTTCCCTACATTTTGATGTAAGGAACAATTGATTTTTCAAATGCATGATGTTGTTCATAATGATGAGTAAAATGACCTCAGGTTATTGGTGTTTTTCCAATAACCCCGTACAATAATACCTATTACAAAATCTCTCAATTGAAATAGTCTTTTGGCCTCGTACAGGATTTTCTGTTTTTCTTTTGTATTTATAATTTAGTTCGTTTTACATTTCTTTGATCGTGTTTAGTTCAGTTTCTGGTCTTGCCGTGGGAATCCCAATGAATACTTTTCTTTCTTTTAAAAGTGTTCTATTTCCTATTTAGTCTCACCGCAACAGATTTTTTAAGTGGTACCTCATTGTCTATGTACATAAATATACTCTTTTTAACGCACGGACTAAGTGCGGAGTGGCAACTTTCACTTGTTTTTATTCTCTTAATCCACTAATCCCGAATTATGTTAATTTTTGTAGCACTTGGGTAAAAATGGCAGAGTACCAGATTCTTTTAGTAGAAATAAAAATATTATTTCATTTACTTTTTTTTCATTCACAGGCATTTTCACATAACTTACATGTACGGTTTCTGTATAATTTGAATACCTTATTATTTATTTGCCTTTTTGTATTTATTACAAGATTTCAGTCTATTACTTTTTACATGATAAAAAAAATCAGCTTCGTTATAAACTGTGTATACTTGAACACACTATTTAATTTAATGGTTGATGAAAAAGCGAAGGCAAAATGAGATCTTTCGCCTAAATTTTTAATATTTCTACTTACATAATATAAACACAAAATTTTACTTTGTGAAGGCTTGTGGCTAAGCAATAACAGCTGCACGGGTCGATCCATGAGATTAAGCTTCGCTTGCCGCGGTTGGTCCATAGATGGCTGACCATCTTTGCGCACCAAGACCCTTCCGTGCTTCGAAAAGCAAGTTAAGCTGTTGGTTCCGCCTGTCATTCAAAAAGATCTTTGAGAGTCGTAACGGATCGTCAGAAGTCCGAAAGGCTGACCACCATTTTTACCAAAGGCTATCGTATTACCCAGTAACTGGGTGGTGGAAATCTGATAGGCGGTCGCTCCATGTATAATAATGGTATTAAGCTGCATCTGGTTTGACAGGAATCCGACTCCATCATAGTTCGGAAAAGGCTAGGCAGATAATGATGATTTTACTTAATGATAAAATCATGCTCTATATACACATAAAGGTGCACGAAGTAAATTGCTTACATAATTTTTTTCGCAAAAGAAAGATGTAATAGACACGATTTGTTGTGCTAACAGTTATATTTATTGCCACCTAATTATCCCTTTTAAGATTATTTCTTCTAATTAAGCGTTAATGATGAGGAATAAAAGCGTAATAAAAAGAAGACACAATTAAAAAGACACTACAGACTTGAAAGCCAATTTGATCATTTGATACTGTTTATTTTCTTCGTTACCTAATGTTTAAATAATCTATTTGCCAACTAGCTGATTAGGAAAGAAACAAAAAGTAATAAGAGAAAGTTAATATCAAACAATTCAAATAGGCAAACTTCTTCTTGTCAAAAAATTATAACAACGAAAATTGATAACCAATGGTATGAATTTAGAAAAAGCTGGTTCTAACCGCAGAGTTCACGCTGCAGTGCTCACTGCAGCGTGAACTCTCCTTTGGTCTGGAATAAATAAACGTGAAATGTATTAAATATCTAGTTGACCGCCGAATCAGAAATAAATAGTTACGGTTACAACCTTGTGCATTTGCTTTCATAGCATTAAACACTTTTGACTGTAACCTAGACCGTTATATTATAACCCTAAGAGCAGAAAATTACAAAATTATTTCAGAATATTTTATGACGTCAGCGTCCTATTTCAATAAAACAATGGAGAATGATAAATGGAGTGTCACTGCTTTAAATCTGCATGTCATTCTGTTAAACTACGCGAAAATTATTAATCGAATGTCGCCCTACCCAAACGTAGATCCGGAACCCTGGATTTTTTTTTTCACCTCAACGGCTCGGAAAGATTCTGTTTGTCATTCAAAATCTGCGTGCAAAAGTGCATTTTACCCGCTGGCGTGGAAAGAGTTTTTGAAATTCGAACTTTTCTATTCAATAATTTTCTGTACAGCCAGTCCACTGAAAATGGATTAATACTTAAATTTTTCATGTCATTGCGCCAACCCCATTTTTAAAATAATCGCACTGGCCAGATATGAAAAAAAAAATAAAGAAACTTCAAAAACCTTTGTCACTTTTTAATTCACTTTCGATAATTTTGCTTTATTTTTTGATAAAATCGTAAGAAATCATAAAATTTGAGGGACTCCAGCAGCGAAGAAGATATGAATAAATTTTACATCTGCAGAGTTAGTGCAAGCGACTTCTTTGATGCCCAGTGAGCTTTTCCTTTTTTACTTTATATAAACTTGTACATACTGTCTAATTATTTTTGTGCAAGCGGTACATAATGCCGAATTTAGTAATTTTCTGAAAAAATCGCGTCAAAGTACATTAGAGCGTACAATTTATTCAATGAATGGAGACATTCTAAAGCCGTGAAAACGTTTTAGAAGATTACAATGCAATACTATCATACTTCACGGAACTACACTAATTTAATATATTATACAGGCTGTTTTTCTTTCACCTAGCATGTTCTTGACTGTGGTGAGGTAAAAAATTATGTGTTTCACTTGGCCGCAAATTTATTCTGCGTCTCGTACCTTTCCTCGCTACGCTCAGGGTTCTATATTTCTATATTCTATTCAAGTAATCGCGCCAAAAAACAACTTTGCAGCCTTGCATAACAAATACCTATTTCGCTAAACAAACCTTTCAATTCAACATGCATAAAAGTGCAGGAAAGCGTTTGCATGAAAGGCTTCGACTAACCTGTTTCCAATAGGGATAGTCGTTCCGTAGGCACGCACAGGAAACGTGGCGTTATATATGTTTATATATGAGCCGATACGATATCGTTTGACTTGGTTTAATTAGTGAAGACTAAGACCATTTAGTTCAGTCTCCTTTTGTTTATTAGGATTTTATCTAAATCTCTAACTATAACTTATTTACTGTGCTGAGTTTGTGTGTTCCATTAATGAAAATGTCAGAAATATTGTGTGTGTGTTCCATTCCTTTCGCTGCTTCTGGACCTGTTGTATGTGCCTGTTAGAGACCTCTGACGACGAGGTCCCTCTAATTACGTTACGTAAAACACCGCAGACGACCATTCCACTACTATAACCAAATGTATTAAGGTCCCCTACAGGCTGTCGATCCTGCTGCGTCCTGTTACATCCTACTGAGCCTGCTACATCCTGCTTCTGACACCAAACGTCCTGAACTGTGCGGAGTCTTGCTGACTCAAAGCTTTCTACCACTTTTGCCCTTTTTTATCTTATGCGTTGTTTTTATATAGCGTTGTTATCTGTAGACTATTTAATTACTTTCTCTGTAATTTGTGGTAAGAAATAAATTATATTGATATTTTTGAAAAATAGTGAAAATATCTTCCGTGGGCAAATCTGTCGGTCCTACTCACTAATGTAAAATGATTACTCAACTCACAACGATTGTTCAAGAGTGTCACGCGATGCGTATATTAACGACAATTTTACTAGAATTAGAAATATTATCCACAGCGTTAATGGCATAAACTGTCTCGTTATTTTGCCTCCTTTGTCTAGACCATAGATAATCTATGATCTAGCCTCAGCACGCTTCTTGTGTAGAATAGGATAGGTATCGAGTTTGTTAACTAGATATGTCCCCCGGCCATGAAAACACGCTCAGTGCTGTAGTCTTGATAGAACATTCTGTAAAGAACTTATTTTGTAGCACGAGGGTCCTAGGCAATAAATGTATCTTGACAAATGCAGCCTATAATGACTTGCTGCATTGGTAGACTAATGACCGATTCCTATAAATTACGGACAGTTGTAGGTAAAGATTAAGACTCTTGTATATTTCCGAATAATAAAGCAAAGACCTAGTTAATACCTTCGCATAGTAGACTCGGAAGTAGTAGCTATCACTGGGTCAAATTACCTTACGAAACTATTTATTTGCCCAGTTATGAAACAAAACAGCTATCATCATCATCATCATCATCATCATCATTTCAGCCGAAAGACGTCCACTGCTGGACATAGGCCTCCCCCAGGATGGGGGGTTTTGCCATAATCGTCACGCTTGGCAGGCGGGTTGGCGATCGCAGTATGGTGGTAAAATGCATAGAGAACGCTGCTGCCCATTTTCTAGTAATTCCCTTAGTCGGCTTCTACGACACCCACTGGAAGAAATGGGATGGTGCTAATCTTTTACGCCCAGCGACACATTCGGGACAGCTATGCGTAAGCAAAAAGATCCGTTTTTGTTCATAGAAACCGAGAAATAGTCTGAAATCCTTAAACGTAGCATCTACCAATGACCTAAGAAGACACGTGTCGATGCGACATAAAACGCGGGCAACGCTATGGGTGAAGTCTCAACGCTTTCTTGAACCCGACGTATTTACTCCACAATATATACAAAACAATGCAAAGAAAATAAAACAATAACCACATATTATAATTATATTATTATAAAACAAACTTGACCGCCGCGTCTGTATGTCTATCTGTTCGCTATAAACTCAAAACTATTGAACGGATTTTCATGCGATTTTCACCAATAGACAGAATTATTCATGAGGAAGGTTTCAGTGTATTATTTATTAAGGTTTAGTGTAAATTGCTTAACGCGAGCCATAAAGAAATGCCGCACAAAATATTGCAAAAAGACGCAGATATAAGGCAAGGTTAATTCGTTGCTGTCAAAATTGCTTTTACAGGTTTCTTGATGCTATTTCTAGTACCCCATAATTACATCATTAAACACGAGTGGACTAAAAAACTCACTTTTATTACCTTAATTAAGTCTACCTAATTTAAAAAGCTTATAGATGGGTACAACAAAAGAAACGTGCCAAAATTGCTCTAGAGAGTATTTAATCATTGTGTAGTGCCTATTAACTTGATGTATATCTACGTTAAAATACAATAAGTATACAAAATCAACGTATTTAAGCTCTCACAATTAACACTTTAAAGTTCAAATTGAATGAAGAAAAACCAGGTCAATGAACTACGCCTAATCGAATTTTATGTCCACTCTTATCGATTACACCCTCCAAAGTAATAAATTACACTTTGTTAAGCCATATATTTTGATGATACTGTAAATAGCCCGTAATTATATCGTTATGACTTATCTAATCAGTCATTGAAGAGTGTTAATTAGTTTTTTAATTGTGTCACGATTAAGTTATTCTGTGTACCTATCTGCACACAGAAAGTATTTAGAAGAAATGTTACTGTTTTTATATATGAGGCGAAGGTTCAAAGTGCCGGGGATAAATTGTTCCAACACGAATAACTTTGGTAAGAAAATACTCGTAGATAGCAGTTAATGTCAAATGTGTCGTTAAATGTTTCCATTTTAGTGATGCTGTGTAGACATGTATGTTTGGTTTTCACTTGGTGGTACCTATTTACATACCTACTAATTTTTGTAACATTTCGTTCTCGTTCTTACACTTTTTATTCTATTTTAATCGATTTGCGTTACTTGCAGTAATCCATTGGAAACACTATAGGAAGATCAATTTCAATTGCATTATTGGTAATTTGGTTATTGTTTTTTCGTTTGAAATATATAAAACAAATGTCATTTAGGGCTCAAAGTTCGGTTCGGTTTTGGGGCTAATTGTGTCGAGTTTTTTTTTTTTTTGTAAAACACCAAAATGTAACGACAAATAAAAATTCTTTAAGCATAAGAAGAGAAATAAAAGGAAAGCGAAATGGAGCAAGAGCTCAGTTGAACTGGCAGCGGGTAGCTGATGCTGTCATCAAAGTTTAAATCTGTAAGTCGTGATCAGGAAATAAGTCACTTGCCTAAAATAGTACCTAACATTTTGTTCTGTTTTCACCTCAGCGATGGAACAATCAACCCTATGGCAGGGTTTTGTTCCTTGTTGATTTATTACAAAAAAAGTTCCTAGTCAAGAACATATTATAACCATTAACAAATATAAGCATTTATTTTAAAGCGAGAATGTATTCGGCCTTTCGATTTTCAAAAGTTTTGGAGACCTTGTTTTAACGGTTCTTTTTCGCGTTGTTTGAAAATCGGCACTTTAAACTCCGCTCTCCCCAACATACTCTTTGTTTTGCTGTTTTGTTAGGAGTATAGGCGTCATATTATATTATGATTCTATTTGCATAGAATGCTGATAAGCCTGACGATAAACATTTTTACCCGACGTTATTTTGCACAGATAAAATCCATACCAAGGGCGTTTCAATTAAGATACGGCTGTCAAGTTCATTTATTCCGTTCAGTTTCAGACTAGATTCAAATACAGATACGTTTACTAGCGGGAGAAGGCAACACCAGTTCGATTTCTAGGTCACCCGCATAAAGCTAAACTTGTATATACATAGGTATAGACCAGATGCTGTCTGCCTGTCTATACCCAGATACGCACGTTCCAAGAGATGGTTCCACAAATTCCTGTTGTTGAATTTAGACCAAATATAGTCTCAACAACATAGTTTCTCAGAATGTCTGTAAGCTTGTACCTAAAGAGCCAATTGTTAAGGCGGGCTTTTAACAATGGATTTTTATCGTGTAATATTAGATTTATGCTAACAAAATAAAATAACAAACGATAGAGAATTTCAGAATAACGTTGCAGGCCAAATTAAAACCACACCATTTCCAAAGAAGTTGAAATCGATATGTTTCGAAACAACTTGAAAATTGAAACTTAGCGTTTCTACTATAGTAAAATACTTATCTAGGTAGCACTTTCATTATTACAGCAAAACACTAGAGTTTCGAACAGAGAGGCAAAGTTTCGAGAAATTGGGAACTTTGTTATTGATACAAGATTGGGTAATACTATACTAAAAACAGTATCATATAACTTTTCTGAAGAAACCTGATGCTTTGCCGCGTATAATACAATAAAAAAGGGTTAAAATTCTACAAAAGAAGCTCAATACACGGTATAACTACCAAACGGCAGATTTTATGTTGTTTTGGTCGATTTTTCGCACCGGAATGCACCCGGTGTATGAATACCTATAATCTATATACCGTAAACTATTTGCCTTGTGTGGCAGTGACTCTACGTGTAGTTAATCGGATTACACAAACTAACTGGCGCTAACTGACAAATAAAATACACATAAGGAAACTAAAAGTATTGCTGTTTATGTTTGAAAACATTTTCAACATTAGGTAGATAGAAACTTAACGATTTCAGTGTTGTTTGAAAACTTTATATCAGCTCAGCCCTTTCGCAGTGTACTGCTTTACAGCTGCAGCAGATAGCTTGTATGCGTGGCTTTTTTTTTTTTGGGTGGGAAATCATCAAATGGCTTCTCCCGCTGAGTAGAGCAGGAGGGCGTGTCAGACTTTTACTGTCTAAAACCCACCCGTGTTCTCTCAGTTGCCCGTGTGCCAGGGGCGGCGGTAACTCTTTCGAACAACCCGCTCCCCTGGCTGGTATTGGCCCTTGTGGATCCCACCAGTGGTTGCTGACATCTCTGACGGCGTGCGTGGAACACAACGCGCCGTCTCGCCTACCACTTTTCGGCCGCAGGGGATAGGGAGAGCGGCCAACGCTATACCGCCACTCCTCTTCCCCTGCGGCCCCACCGCGTCCGCCGTCAAACGGTGGTGGCTCCGTCCAGGCCACGGAAGGGAAGAGCGCTGCTCAGAAGCACCGGTACTCCTCCTCTGCCGCCGCCTGTAACCCTCAGCTGCGATGCCTCCCATTCGACATCGCGGCCCACCTTAATTGCGGTGCACCTCACCGAAACCTATTTTTTGGCCGCTACGTCATTGGCTTGAAGGTAAAAGCCCTGACGAGCGGCCCCACCTTTGGGTTCCTCTTGGCTTCACCGTGGGTGGCAGACCACGGTTACTGAGCCCCCTCGCAACGACAATGCGGGAACCCACTCGGGGGGGTTGTATACGTGGCTCAAAAGCAACCTATTTTGAAAAGGTAATACAGTCAAGGTATAATTAATGAATTTTAGGGCAATGCCTTAATTTTAATAGGCAGAAAATGCATCAAATATTTTTCTATTGGTGTTAACATTTTGATCAATTATACCCATCATTCACCTATTGAAATAAAACATTTTATTTATTCAAACGCCTTCCACCTCAAATTGTAGCCGATTTATTGTTCCAGACCCTTTCACAGCGATGTTATCAGGATTCAAAAAGCATTGACTGGCAGAGGCAGGTCAGTACCTAGTTTTTCAAAGTGCCAAAGCAACTATCAATCAAGTTAGTTAGTTGACCAACCTGTCAATTTATCACCTAGAACCGGCCTTGACTTGTGTCCTTTGGTTTCAGATTTGCAATTTGTCTGTGTCGTTCCCGAACCGGAATTAAGTGGAGCAAATTCATAAAACTCTTAAATAGGACATAGCCTTTTTGTCATAATTAAGAGTTTTGTGAATTTGCTCCACTTAATTCCGGTTCCTAAAACATCGATTTTCTTACCACTCGTTAATGTTTTCTGAAAAAAAATGTGACGGCAATTTTACATGTAAACAAGGTTAAATGAATTATTAGCTTAGGCGTATACCAACAACGATGAGTAAAACATCAGGAATTACGCATAAGGGATTATATTAAGAGGGTAGCGTGCATCTTCCTCGTAGGAGTTACAACGACAGACTGAGATTATAAACCCATTTGCGTATAGAGATTACGGACTAAGCCTTTGTGACTGTTCATTGTGGGTGTAGGAAAGGTACCCACCATGTATAAGAAATGGCAGCAAAAAAATCTTAAAAACTCTTTTTGGAAGAAAAGAAACAAAGAAAATAGGCACATTTATTTAGCATTCACTAAACAAGCACACAATACACAGCAAAAAAAAAAAGTGTAAAAAAATTAGCATTAAAGTGTGCCTCACGGCTGCACGCCACGATTGCGGCGGTAAGTCCCCTCTTTGAGGAGTGGCTTTAGAGGCGGCATGGCGTCCTCACCTTCCGCCTGACGCAGGTCCTCACCGGACACGGCTGTTTCGGGAGGTTCCTGTTTCGGATAGGGCGGGAGGAAACGCTCGGGTGTTTCCACTGCAAAGATCGCCCTGAGGACACGGTGGAGCACACGGTGGCGGTCTGTCCGGCTTGGGCGGAGCACCGCCGTGTCCTCGTGGAGGCGATCGGCGGCGGTGATCTCTCGCGTCCGGCCCTGGTACAGGCCATGATACGGAGCGAGAGGGCATGGGTAGCCGTCACCTCCTTCAACGAAGCAGTGATGCTCGCGAAGAGGGAGGCGGCGCACGTGAGGGAGAGACAGCATATACGCCGAGCGAGTAATGGGTAGCTCGCTGTCCGGTAAGGACCAAGCCCAAGTCGACGGCGCGTTGTGTTCCAAGCGCGCCTCAAAGAGATGTCAGCCCAAAAAATGATGGGGCCCGCAAGGGCCGATGCCTGCCAGGGGTGAGGGTTTGTTCGAAGGACAAAAAAAAAAAAAAACGGCTGCGCTAAAAAGGCCCAGTTTGAAACCGAGAGAATTATTGGGTCCGGTTTGAGGCCCAAGAGAAATAAGCTAATCTACGGACATAAAGCGTACATAGCCTATCTTTTTAACTGTTATTTAGAAAGATAAAATGTGACCATAGAAAACACTTGCTGACTACTACAAAGTGACAAATAACTGTAATGTCGGACTTTGTCTTAAGTGTTTTGTCACCGACTTCAAACCTAAGGCTATTTTTTTTATTCGCTTAACTTATGATGCCGACTATCCTCGCCACTTTTTGTGAATACGCAAGAAGCGACAGAGGGATTTTGTCATTTTGTGCTTCCCGTATTTATCTCTTTGACTCACTTGCCATTTTGAGAATCTCTCTGCGCCTAAATCTTAGCAACACCCTTCACTCTTTTCAAACCTCTCTAGTTAGTATGGCCTCTTACGTTAGAAAGCAAGGTAATTAAAAACAATGATAAAATAAATTGAAACTTTATAGTTTAAAACGCCGCTGGTGCCTTGAATAATTGCAAACAATGAAGTCTTTCAAAACGAGGTTACGATATCAGAAATGCAATTCTGAGACTCATCTTTTGCATTCATTGTTATGGTAGACGTGCAAGTCACACTCATGTTTTATAATAATTATTATGAAAACAGTTTTTTGTTTATTTTTTCAGCCACTTTTTCATTGGGTATAGAGTTGACGTAAAGCGTGATGGGAAGACAAAGTATGCAACAACCAAAAAATAAAGAATATGGTCAAATTGTTTTGGCAATTTTTCTAAATTCATTGAAGACAGTCGTAAAGAACTTCAAAGTTCATAGGTAGGCATACAGCGAATTTCATTATGCAAATAAAAAAACAAACACCTGTGATAGGAGCACCAAACATTTGAAAGAGTAGTTCACAAGGAAAGACATGATAATAATAGTTACAACCCTTTCAAAACGAATCACTACTCATTATTAATTCTAAGTTGGTAGCTTTGAATAATTAAGTATACATATTGATTAAGTGTCAAATAATCATATAGTGATAGCAATGGAATAAAGACTTAATATTTGAGTCGAGGTTATCATGGCAGTCTCTCACACAGACCTCAATTTTCACTGAGAATTGGTCCCAAATAACTGATGCCCGACCGTGATAACCCCTTAAGATATACAATTAAACAGATTTTGGGACAAGAGGCACCCTTCATGGTTTTAAGGATATCCTGTCAGTTTGTGTGTGTCTGTTTCTGACACTGATGTTTTGTAGGACCAAAAACACACTGTGCCATCATCTATTATTGTATTGTTAACTGTTGCTCGCAGTATACTAAATTATACCGAGATATTTTATTAAAGTTTGTTATCTTCTTCTTAAATCGGTCACTCATTACTGAGAATTGTGGTCACGGGACCCCTCTAAGCGAACAATCTGCCTCCTTCAACAACGGGTCTAAAGTTGCCATCACTGAAATGTATGGGAAGACGTAGCTTCTTTTTAACCGACTTCAAAAAGGAGGAGGTTATCAATTCGACATGTTTATATTTATGTACATTTTTGCTAATGTATGTTCGGGCATAAAGCCGTTATATACAACGTGTTGTTTTGCATCCTCGTCAAATTTCAGGAGGCTGTTCTGAAAGACATAAATAATCAAATAAAATTACGATACTTGCTCACTAATGAATACATACTTGTTTTTTTAGTTATTTAAGTTTAACAGTATTTCAGAAAACACCTCTTTCAAAGAACAGAATCGCCCCGTTCCGTATGCAGTAGGCAGTGTCGCACGACTATATCGCTGTGTGTTACAGTGCGGTATCACACGGGCCTCGTTTTAACATGCGTGTCCGAAAAAAAAATGCCAAACGCCGATATCCGAAAATATGGAAAAAAAGTACTTATTTTATTAAGGATTCGTGTCGAGAATCATTAACATAGTTACCTCCTTGAATTTGACGAGGATGCAAAACAACACGTTGTATAGACGGATTTGCAAAAGTATTTTTTTGTTTGAAAGGAGTTTATGCCGAAATGGTCCCATTTAAATTTCATATAGATCTGATGATGAGTTTCCAAGACAGACAACAGCAAATGAACCAAGATTGCTGCTGTTGCATAAATATGCATATTTTTGACCCCGAGGATGATGAAATTTCGAATTGGTGTGGGGTAGGTACTAAAACTAAAAAGTGAAAAAAAAATACATATTCAAAGTCACCGACTTCCGAAATCAAAGTTATTTTTCACTTTATAATGTTTTTCTTGAAGTCTATTATTATTATTATTTTGAAAAAGTTTTTTACTTGGTCATACTGTCGTGTTGGCGACCAGCCCCGTGCTCTCTTTCCTTCGCACAATGTCCAGTTTTTCAAGGAATGTTCAAAAGATTTTTACAGGTTCTCATTTCCCCAAAAAGACATTTTAGGTAAAAAGAGGTCACGGATCTTTTCTATTTTCTTATAGCATCCGAACTACCAATTTGTTCACGCAATCGTTTTTAAAACGCGAAATATGTTTCGCGTTTTAAAAACTATTCGGGATTTTTCACCGAGATTTATTTTTGTCACTGCAACATTTCATGTGTCTTAGAATTTTTTTGTTTTGGTTTAGGAAAACGGCAGGGTCTCCCTTGTTTTACCGAAAAGAAATTGCCAAATTATCACTTCCCAAACAAATTTTCGCATAATTTCATTTGCCAAATTATTACTTACCAAAAAATCTCTTTACAAATAATTGTTACGAAAACCTAGATGTTTGGCAAGTGAACGTTTGAATAATAACTTGTTCACCAACTAGTACTTTTACCATTTTTTATCTAGTCAAATATTTCAGTTGGTATAACATAGTTTACCCAAAATTAAATAAGCCAAATATTCCACTTGGGACAAATTCTAAACAGGTAATAATAATGTTAATATTAATATTAAATAATATAATTATGTTAATATAATTATATTATTTCTCTCGATAGCCTCCTAAAAATAATCTCTTTTTTCCATATTTTTTCTATATAATCTAGTCGTTTCTGGCACTCGCCGGCCGCTGCCGCGGCACCGCTCGCTACGCTCGCTCGGCTCGTGCGTACGTGGTCACAGTTTTAACCTAACCTAACCATTTTTCCCCCCCGAGTGGGTTCCCGCATTGTCGTTGCGGGGGGGCTCAGTAACCGTGGATGCCGGCCACGGTGAAGCCAAGAGGAACTCAAAGGTGGGGCCGCTCGTCAGGGCTTTTGCCTCAAAGCCGACGACGTAGCGGCCAAAAGGTAGGTTGCGGTGAGGTGCACCGCAACTGAGGTGGGCCGCGATGTCGAATGGGAGGCATCGCGGCTGAGGGTTACGGGCTGCGGTAGAGGAGGAGTGCCGGTGCTTCTGAGCAGCGCTCTTCCCTTTCGTGGCCTGGACGGGGCCGCCACCGTTTGATGGCGGACGCGGTGGGGCCGCAGGGGAAGAGGAGTGTCGGTATAGCGTCAGCCGCTCTCCCTATCCCCTGCGGCCGAAAAGTGGTAGACGGGACGGCGCGTTGTGTTCCGCACGCACGCCGTCAAAGATGTCAGCAACCACCGGTGGGGTCCGCAAGGGCCGATGCCTGCCAGGGGTGCGGGTTTGCTGCGGGGCTACTGAGGGAACACGGGTGGGTTTTAGTCAGTAAAAGTCTGACACGCCCTCCTGCTCTACTCAGCAGGAGAAGTCATTTGATGATTTCCCAACCAAAAAAAAAAAAAAAAAAACCTAACCATTTTTTTTAAATTAATAACCTACTGTAACTAGTTCCATAAATAACCTAATGTCTAGTAACCATAATTTTTTTGTCATAACAAATCATTTGACTAAACGTTTATTATCTAAATATTGTTTGCCGTAATAAATCATTTGATTAAAGACCAAAAGCCTTAATGACATTATCCTTGGTAACAATCTGCCAAGTAAACATTTGACCAAATGAAAATGTGCGTACTAAAACTATTCCAAATATTACATTGGTATAAAAAAAAGTTGCTAAAGTTTGTTTGGGTAATGAAAATTTGGCAAAATCTTTTCGGCAAAACGGCAGGATCCCAAAACGGCATGACCTAGAACCAAAAATTCAAAGACAGGTGGCATCTACCAACCTGCACTGGGCCCGCGTGGTCGATTAGGGCCCATTCCCTCGCACAGGGAGGAAACCTGTGTCCCAGCAGTGGGAATATTATAGGTTGATTCTGCTATGTTTATGCTGTGCAATGTTTTTAATGGATGATTTCAGAGAGCCTACGTGAGAATTTTGTGAAGGTTACATTAAAGTGGCGACCTTAACAGGTCGACGACTATTAGTCGTGTCGTGTTATGCGGGTAGAAGGATTGGATTTCATCTAAAGTACTGTTGTAGATAGGAACAGTAAATTTTCAGCCCGTTTATACATAGGAACGATACATTAGCGTGTATATTTCAATGATGTGTCACACACGAACATTAGAGCAGTCAAAAACAGCGTAAACCATGAATGTAGCAACCTACTAGTACATACAATCATCATACAGTGCGCGAAAAACAGGAAAGACCCATACCGATTCCTGTTATTAGAAAGAGCTAAACATATATGTTTAGTTACGTCACTAGCGGTGCACCGCGTCACTAGTTGTTACGTGACTAATACCACGACAGGCAATTACCTTGCATTTATCTTGTCAATATTGACCGCCGGTAACGCATCAAAAGGTACTATATCATTGGTGTATTTTGCATTTAATATCACACTTAATTTTAAAGCACGCTTAGCACACGCACGCACAAGCACACCTTTTTCGTTTATTGACGTGATTCGCGTTATGGTAAGCAGAAAATAATAAGAAATTAGTAAATAAAATTAACGAAACATTATATATGACGATGTTTTCTCCCTTAGTGATGAATGTCCGAAGCATCTACATGTACGGCAAAGACAGTGCCTCCAATGGCTCGTAAAATTGCTGCTTATCATACAAATTATTTTTAGGCACAACTTTGACAAAGCATTTATTCAGTCATTCTGATTTATTAGACTGCACTGGATCTAATGTTTTTATTTTCTGCAATAAAAAGTCTTTTCAATTTATTATTCAGGTAAATGACTCACTCGATTTTTGGTAGAAATAATTTGAGGCGAAGAAAAACAATTTATAAAAGTTCCGTTTTAAATATATTTAAAGTTATTTTTGCTTTTGTTATTGGTTCTATCATCGAAAAAGAAATAGACCTCTTTTATTATCAAATATAAAACAGGCAGAAGCTTATTTTAGAAAGAATGTACAGTCTATACATATACATAGGTACATGCATACACAAAAATAAATAAAATTGAAGTGTCTGTTAGTAATGTCAAAATAATAATAGCTTTTCACTAAATGCTAGATGGTAAGAAATTATAACATATTTTTTCATGTATCTAAGCACTTATGTCCGTTTGTTTTGGCTAATCTCAGAAACGGCTGGACCGATTTTGACGAGACTTTCAGGTAACTGATGTTACAAGGAGTAACATCGGTTACTTTTTGTTCCGGTAGCAAGTTCCCGTGGCATAGTTTCCGACATCCACAGCAGCGGACATACCTAGTTATTGATATAAAATTAGATCAGCAGTCATGAGCTAGGCAATTAGGTAAAACTGTGTAATAATGGGCGGAATTTAAGATAATTTCATCTTTACTTTAACTGTATGGTGATAAGCTTCGAGCTTCAAATAAATCTCTATTCTGAGTGTATTTGGAACAAAACGAATTGAATGTGAAATCTAAAAATCGTTGATGAAGCAAGTAAAGATTGGTTCAATAACTGGGTGCGAAAAAGATACGGGACCCGAAAAAAACAGGCTGAAAAGAAACTGTTTTTTTTTTTTTACCCGCGATTGAAAACATGTCTGCCGCTGTGTCTGATACCTACAATTGGACATGTTACAATTTTGGATGTTAATTTGTTCCGCTTATTCATATAAACAGCAGAAATGTGTTTAAAAACAATCGAGATGACGATAGAACAAGAAATATGGAAGAAAAAGACATCATGTTTCGTCAACCCCAAATAAATTAAGATGAGGGCGGGGGAGAATGATATTGATGATTCATAAAAAAAAATGAAAAACGCATTTGTCATAATAAGCATTATGTTAAGAGATTATTGCAACTTCTATTTTAGAGGTCATATTGCTTAAAACTCCGATTCTTATTGCTATCAAACGAATATCAATAAAATATCAGACTTCAATCAATTGGGTATTATTAATAATCTTTATTTAGAACCTCCCGCTGTTATCATATTCAGTACAATTATAGTATAATGTGTAGTGACGTCACATTACTGAGGCCAAATACTGGAATAGATAACATTTTGATATCCCCCTTTGCCATTATCGTAGAATCTAATGCGATAGTTATGCGTGAGTTACTGAACGACTACGTGTTATTAAAAGCATTTATTTCATACATTTAGGACATGATCATGTCAGTCTGTGACCTGATTATTTAGTCGTTTTGTATTCGTAGGACATACAACAAGAAATATGGCGAGGAAACGAAATCGTCACGCAGCATACGTGGTGATTATCTCTCTCTTTCTTTCACTATTTTACAATATGGAGACGACAATTATGACAGTGAAAAAAATCCTAGCAAAGAAAAAAAAAATGTTTTTCTAACTGAATACATAATAGAAATTATGGCGACTATGGGTGTTGCCAATCGTTATTATTAAATAAACTATTGGATATACAGAGTGGCAGGGACATTGACGTGCAAATTATAACCATGAGTTCAACACATATATAATTCTATATTTTTTTTCGCTAGTTTTAGTCTTAGTATAGAAATTTTTCGTCGGGTATCAAATAAAAATGCTGTTTCCAAGAAAATTGCAATACCTACAAGTTTTTTTTTTTGGGTGGGATATCATCAAATAACTTCTCCCGCTCTGGGTGGAGCAGGAGGGCGTGTCAGACTTTTACTGACTAAAACCCACCCGTGTTACCGCAGAAGCCTGTGTGCCAGGGGCGGCGGTACCTCTTTCGAACAACCCGTACCAATGGCAGGCATCGGCCATTTTGGGCCCATAACTACACGGTCAAAATGTACTGAACATCATTTTTTTATAACCTTCGAAGAATTTGCGTTTAAATTTTTCGAAGGTTCAGAATCATGACGTACTAAATTCATGGTAGGAGTTTGGGTATCGACGTCCCTGCCACCCTTAATACATAATCATAATAACTTATTTGCAATAAGTATTGGTACAGTGTTAGTCTTAAAGTAAATAATTGAGTTCCTTATTAGGAAGTTCCTAATAGGAACTCAATTACCTACCTTCCTACATATGTATTCATAGTCAGACATAATATGACATGCAAAACAATATGTTACATTTATCATATATTGTATAACGCTCAATGGTATACTTTCTATCATTTATCATTCATTCATATATTTAAGTGTATTCTAGGGGATTCAGAATCATACTCATATACTGAATCCACAGCATCGATTTCCTTGTCACCCTGTTGTATTTGGTTGAATATTTGTATGCAGACTGTCAAACGTGTATTCACGTTCGCGTCCTTAAAGTTGAAGTAGAATTTATTTTCTTGCTTTTTTTTCCTTCATAAATATCATTTATGATGTAGAGAATACGAATTTTTCAAACTTATGAAGCAATGGAGAACGAATTTCCTTCAAAATACTTTGGGAAAGAAAGTGTGTTATGAAACTGGCGTACTATTCTACACATCTCACATACCTATATGATTCCTCTTCTAAACGTTCCGCCTTTTCAATGTTTATTACTTAAGCCAGCTTACTACAAATTTACCAACGTTGGTATAGTCGACAGCACGCCTTTGTTTTAAATTTGCCTTTATGCTAGCCTATCGTAATACAGAGTTTCAATAGAATGAGGGAGCACTGCTAGTAGCCCCGACATACGAGTTGTAGGTCGTGCCTTCGAACCCAGACAGGGGCTTTACTTGCTCGATTCATTTCATCATCACATCAAAACGGTGAAGGCAAACATAGTGAGGGAACTGACATGTCCTAAAACAAAGAGTTTCAGACGTGAGACTGCCATTAACCTGCACTGGGCCCGCGTGGTGGATTATGTCCCACCCCTCACACAGAAGAGGCCTGTGCCCAAGAAGTGGAAATTTTATAGGCTGATTGTGCTTATTCTGAGAGGCTAGCTACTTAAGTATAGTATATTATATTCTTGTTTTGTAACTACTAACGTGTGGCCTATTGTACACACAGCTCCACAGAAAACTCATCCCCTACAAAGGCATGTCGCCTTTGTAAGGGATGAGTTTTCTGTGGAGCTGTGTGTACCTACGCACAAGCATGGCGGTCTACGGTAAAACTCATTTGTCTTAATTACGTGACAGAAGCGTCTGGAGAAACAAAGCCGATTTGACTGCCAATGTTAATTAAAAACGACTATTCTTGTCATCATTAAAGTTATATTAAGTTTTAAAACAATAGAGCACCGTCATGATCTTTACCTCAGTAAGATCATAGAAATATCACAGCCGTAGTGCTTTTGTTGCTAATTTTAAAGATAAAGAACAAAGGCTAGAAAATTAACATCCCATGTATGATTCTGAAAAAAACAAAAAAAAAAAACAAAATCTGTTTCGTTTTGAAACAGATTGTTGAACCATTGCTTCATATGTTCGAAAATGTGTCTGCTCAACAACATAAATAACGCAATGAATATTGTTGAACTGTCAAGTTGAAACAGATTATGATTAATCGTGAGTTACGTAATTACGAGTATGGTGCTGGTCAGAAACTGATTTCATGTGCCTAGCCTTTTCCCCCAACTATGTTGGCGTCAGCTTACAGTCTGACGAGACGCAGCTGAATACCCATATTCTACATGCAGAGACTGCCTATCTGACCTCCACAACCCAGTTACTAAGTAATACGATACCTCTTGGTAAGACTCGTCAGACTTTCGAATTTCTGACGACCCGTAACGTCAGGTCAGAAACCGCGAGTCATACGACATTAAAATAATAGCATATTCTAAACTGGTAATTTTCTATAAGATCCTAAGCGATAACACAAACAAATAATAACATAATTTCCTAACTTTGTCCTCAATTTTGTTTTCTTAATTTGCAGGCAAATAATGTACCTACCTATAGACATTGACGACCAAAATTAATTTAACTTTTCGTCAGTGTATATACCCCTTCAGTCAATAAATGAATGATTGATTGATTCCATTTAACATTCAACAAAACTCTCCGCTTTTTGACAAACTGCCAAACAATACCTGAGTTCAATCAGAAACAGAGTAGTCAACCATTGAAAGGGTTAAATGTCCGAACCATACTTATTCAATTGTATACTGAACCCTTACAAAGTAAAATCGTTTCCGTTCGTGGTCATTAGTCAAGTCGCATTTTCAAATCAATTAACAATGACTAAGCAATATAACCAACAATGCTTGTCCCTTTCCCAAAACAATTTATCAAAGTAACTCGTAAATTTTACCACTTAAACTTTCAACCATACATGGTTTTGGGGACTAACGAGAAAATTATTGTGAAAATTGTGTAATTTTGAAAATTTGTCACAGATTTGGCTAGAGTACGAATGTGTTTTGTTATAAAAGTACTAGCTTTTGCCAGCGGCTCCGCCCGCGTGGATGACGGTTATCGCGTAAAAAAGTAACCCATGTCCTTCTCTATATTCCAGGCTATATCTCTGCCAAATTTCATGACGATCGGTTCAGCGGTTTAGGCGTGAAAGCGTGACAGACAGACAGATTTACTTTCGCATTTATAATATTAGTAGGGAATTAGGGATTAGTCATAGTCATTTATTAATTAACAATAATTTGATGACAAAATTAATTCTAACTATACAAGTCATAATTATAATAATTCTACATAATACAATAATCAATAGGAATTACAAATCTTCAATGGTAAATAGACATTTGTTCAACAGGAATTAGAAAATTAAATATTATGAACTTTTGCTAAAGAGTTTCATTAGTTAGATATAGGTAGGCAAAAAAAAAACAAGGGACTCATAGATGCGAAACCTTTTATTTCAAATGATAAAATCATGATAATTATAGTAATTTATTAGAAGGCTTTATTCTGAATCTGAATCAGAATCTGATGAACTTTCTGTCACATCAATTATAAATCGATCCGTTGCATCATCAATTATTTTATCTAATTTAAAAATTTTTTGTTCTTCTTTTGTTCATAATCATCATCATTTCAGCCGAAAGACGTCCACTGTTGGACATAGGCCTCTCCCAAAAGGGGGGTTTTGCCATAAACGGCACGCTTGGCAGGCGGGTTGGCGATCGCAGTATAGTGGTAAAATACATAGAGAACGCTGCTGCCCATTCTCTAGTAAGTCCCTTAGTCGCCTTCTACGACACCCACGGGAAGTAATGGGATGGTGTTATTCTTTTACGTCCGGTACCACATGGAACTTCTTTTATTATATTTATTTAATTTAACCGACTAAACGTAATATCTGCCAGGGGCCTAAGTCTACTAATTTATAAACGTCACAATGGTCTCTCAATGGTAAGTTTTTGACAGATTTGCCATACAAAAACTGTCAAAAACACACCATTGAGAGACCATTGTAACGTTTATAAATTAGTAGACTTAGGCCCCTGTTCTGTTGCCATACTACATCACAGTTATACTTATCAATTTAGCACCGTTATCAGTCTAATCCGTTGTACTCGTATTTTCTAAAAGGTAGGGAACCTGTCTTTTTGGGTTCTTTACAATAGGCAGATTACAAAATATAATATTATTTAAATAAATCCAACCAACACAATTGTGTTCAAGTAGTTACATCTAGGAAGAATAGTTCAAGAATAAAAGATAAAGTTTAATACACATTAATATAACAGAAAACTGTCGTACAAATCGAAAATAAATTTAATTTTGTCATACATACCGTATTTTTAAACAAGAAATTTTCCGCTACAAAATACTCTTTTTTACGATTTGTTTACCTTTATCTAATTACCTAAACCGATAGACTTGACGCTACACTGCCAAGTTGACAGGGTTAGTTAATAATTCTAGACCTAATTGGAACCAGTCAATGTGGGTTCCAAATTTTTGATGCAGAATGAAGTGCATGGGAGTTGAAACGGTCTAGCTGTCAAGTTTACTATCAACCGTACTCAAGGGACACCACGGACAGCACTTAATTTGATTGGAAACTCTCTAGCCTTGACAGCTATATAGAATAATACGCTGGACGTTTGAGTTTACTGTATTCCGAGGAGGCTGCTGGTTGCTCATCTTATAAGTAACACAGATGATACTTGTCCACATTTTTTCCATACAAACTTCGGGAGGGTTTTACTCCACTGTTTGACTATGCACATCAAAAATTAAACATGATATGGTTTTGCCTCATTATTAATATTGTCTGTACGGAAACAAAATACTAAAATAAAAAGCCATTAAAAAGTTACGAGCCAACAAAGATTTGGTTTTCTTGCTAATTTAACCTAACTTTGGGCGTGTTTAAGTAATAAAAGAAGTATAAAATTTCGAAAACCAAGTCGGTAACGACAAAGCTCAATTATCGAAAAGTTCAATAAAATTAATTGGTTATTGATTTATGCACTGGTTTTTTCAGAATACCCGATCTTCCTAAGGACTTTTCTAAATTTTTTACGCGCCTGTTTTACTATAACTGATCCTGCAGCTCACTCAATAATGTTGTGCGTGTAGATTAACGTCTAACTGCTCATCACTGATACTACCTAAGTTGGACATACAGTCTATGCGCCCTCGCGACCCTAGTTGCCGCAGGATACGGAGACGCCCTGGGCGTCGGGAATCCCAGGCCGATTTCCGGCCACCGTAGGCATGAGCTTGCGGACGGCGAGTAATGGGTAGCTCGCTGTCCGGTAAGGACCAAGCCCAAGTCGACGGCGCGTTGTGTTCCACGCGCGCCTCAAAGAGATGTAAGCACAAAAATGATGGGGCCCGCAAGGGCCGATGCCTGCCAGGGGTGCGGGTTTTTCAAAAGAGATACCACAGCCCCTGGCATACGGGCTACTGAGGGAACACGGGTGGGGTTTATTCAGTAAAAGTCTGACACGCCCTCCTGCTCCACCCAGAGCGGGAGAAGTTATTTGATGATATCCCATCAAAAAAAAAAAAGCCTGGTGAGACAGCGTGCTTTTTAGCCAGGCCCACCAGTGAGTTCGAGTCCGCGACTAGTGTACCCTTAATAGATTAGGACACCGTTTTGCTCGTTTCACGACTATTTAAGCATTTAAGTGTAGGAATGGAACGTTGATGAATGCCTGACTTGTGTGACAGAGCTGAATGCTAAGGTGTAAGTGGGACAGATGATGAGATGACGCATGCCAAAGGTCTATGCTTGGGATGACGTGGAATATATTCAAAAAGGCAGACTGACACTGATTTTTACTAAGATGTATTCATAGTTGTTTTACTAGTATTTTTATAAGAACCTCGCCTGTGACCTCGCCCTTTTATTCCTACATATGGTATTGCTTTCGGTGTTGTTTCAGGATACCGTATATTATTTAAAGTTATTTTTACCTCGTGTATAACTTTTGGAAAGGTTTAAAATAATAAGTGAAACCATCTGTTATAACTACTTACCAAGTATTCATTTATATGAAAGACTCATTATCATTTTCAATTGTGGTGTATATTTTTTATACGTCCCTTTTAATCCACTTCAGGGCAAAGGCCTCTATACTCTTCTTCCACCTCTCTTAGTTTAAAATAGCCAAGAAACAATTTTTGTTAACGAAGTTCATCATATCTCGTTATCGCTAGCCATTAAGATGGACCCATTGATCTTTATTGTTTTTTTATCGAAATTGGTGAACAGCAATTTGATTAAAGTACCTATCTAATATATTTTATACATACCCTTAATAAAATTATCCACGCGAAAAAGACATGGCTTTCGTACAAATACTTATATTTATAACTAAACGCTTGATTTAAATAAAACCTTGATTTAAAAGACCTGAGTTTTACTTTTAATGAAAAGATTAACTTCTTATTTAACTTTCAGATGATATGGTACTGGAAATGTAAACTTATTTCTGATTATAAAGTAAACGGCTCGTGACTAAGTAATAAATGCCACACAATTATGACAATAAAAACCTCTAGCGATTTTAAACAAAATCAAAATATTTTTTTTTTACATAAACTTGCATGGGAGCTAGGTGCTTGTTCCCAATTTGTCGCTTCGAAGAAACGTATTCAAACTCTCGAGAGTTCATCTACAAGATGGTTCGAGAAATTGTTTTCAACTCACGAAAGCAAAATTAATAGACAATTTATCGAAACTTAATAACTTTCAATTGAATTTCTCCAAGAAATGGTTACCGGTGTTTGCATTGAATTTAAATGAGGGTCAATGTTTATCGTTCTTTAGAAAAAGATCAACACAGATGCTTCAGGAAAAGTTTCGAGGTTAAGGTTTTCAATTGGTAACCGGCATTCCGCTTAAGCTAAAGATGGGTGGCGATTTTATATCTAAACTAGGGTTTGCCAATGGTTTAGCCCGTGTGGGGTTCGAAAATGATCCCACAGGAACAAACTATTGTGATAAAAAGTATTCCATGTATTCATCCAGGTAACAATCTATCTGTTAACCAAATTTCATTCAAATCCGTTCAGCCGTTTTGCGTGCTTGAGTAAGAAACATCCAAACATCGTGGCATACCAACTTTCACATTTATAATATTATATTAGTAGAAAGTAGGACTAACTATTTATATTACTATAAGTTTTTATTTATTTATAATAATTACTATAGGTCCATGTTTCCTCATTATGTTTTCCTTCACCGATGTGATTAATACCAAGGTAAACTCAGAATATACAATAACGTGGCGATCGATGCTGGAGCCTTCTCAGTAATAAGAAGAGGCTTTGCAGTGGAACGATAATAGGCTCGTGCTATTTTATTTTTTTCTGCTTAAGATATTTTTCCCATTTCTTCCCGTGGGTGTCATAGAAGGCGACTATGGGACTTACTAGAGAATGGGCAGCAACATTGTTTGTGCATTTTACCACCATACTGCGATAAAGCTTGCGAGTACAAGCGTGGCGATTATGGCTAAACCCCCCTTTTGGGGAGACTTATGTTCAGCAGTGGACGTCTTTCGGCTGAAATGCTGATGATGATGATAAAGATCTTTTCGATAACTAACTGAATATATCACAATTAGTTCTTTTAGTAAAATTACGGAGTTACGATACGCTCGAAGCTGAGAATACGTACTTGTTTTTTGCTCCGTGATCAAAATATCTTTTTTGTAGTAATTAGTGAAGTTTGTACTGTGGAAAGTCACATACGCCGTGATTGTGGCCATAACTTTAATTTTTTCAAATAAAACGACGAAAACAAACAGTGCTAATCATCAAAACATAAAAACAAATAATAAAATATCATTATTAGTGTCGGCATAGTGTGGGGTGTTTGTGTATTTCGAACTAAAAAATATAATCACACCCTCGCTAATTTTTGGATAACCCATTTATCTGCTATATGGTCAAGCAATTAAACGACAGTTATAAGTGTTTAAACGGCGCGTGCAGTTAAAGCCGTACCTCAACCGTAGCAGTCGCACGGTCCGGGTTCAAATCCATGATAAGCACACAGGCTCTTTTTGTAATCGTCATAATTTGTTGATTGTTGTTGTTTTAATCTAGTGATTTTGAAAATCGAGAATGCCGAAGTGCGGAGCTTGTGGAAGATTTTTGGCAGTAAATGACGGCACAAAATGCTCGAAATGTCCGTGTTTTTATCACCGAGTCTGCGTCAACCTTGCTCCCACAGCAACATTCTCGGCAAACTGGATGTGCCCTGGATGTAAAGCAAAGGTGCCTCGGGAAGACAACTCTCAAACTCCTGTGAAGGGAGCAGAGGGGTCCAGCTCATCCACCAGTCTAGTAGCGGTCAGCCCCACTGTTAATGCTGAAATCATTTCACCTGAAATAAAAAGTAGCACACCGGATATTCAAGAGGTCAGTCTAGCGATGGAAATCCGTAGTCTCCGCAGTGATGTTAACGCTTTGAGAGATGAAATCCGTCAGTTTCGAGATGAGTTCTCAGGTCTTGATGATAAGGTGAACAAGTGCTACAATCGTGTGGACACCCTGGAATGCCGTGTTAAAGAACTCGAAGAGAATACCGAGCAAACGAATTCCCCTCGTTTAATTAAACTTGAGGAGACAATTGGGGAACTCCAGCAACAGCTGAATGAGCGTGACCAAGAGTCACTACTTAACGATGTTCAACTGTCTGGCGTTACGGAGTTTAGTGGAGAAAACCCGGTTCAGTTAATAAATACCCTTGCACTCAAACTAGCGATTAACCTCGAAAAACAGGACATCATATTTGTTAAACGTGTTGGAAACGTTCGACGTGACCACACCGAAGGCGAAGTGACGCGCCCTCGAATCGTCGTTGTCCGACTAGCAAGACGCGAGACGCGTGATAATTTGCTAAGTGCAGCGCGCGTCCGTCGCAACCTCACAACTGCTGACATCGAAGTGCCGGGAGCGCCACAGCGCATCTACCTCAATGAGCGCCTGACTAAAACTAACAGGCAATTATTCTACGAGACACGTCAAGCAGCTAGTCGCCTGGAATGGAAGTACACCTGGACAAAAGATGGCCGTATACTTGCGCGCAAAGAAGAGGGAAAGTCGGCTGTGCACATCCGAATGGAAAAGGACATCTCGCGTTTTTTCGTCACTCAGTAGGTTTGTTCTTGTCTACAGTAACAATAGCTATCAACGTGTATGTTGTATGGTCGAATTATGCGGTGCCACGTGAGAATGATCAATTTAATCCATTGTTTTGTTCACTGTCTAGCCTATTCTTGTTTTATTGTGCCATGTCGTTTCTAAATACATGCTTATTCATCTTCACTATTATTCAGATAAATTGTACAATACATTATAAATGTTCCTGCCAGAGTAATTCTATTAGTCTCTTAAGTTATTTAGGTTGCTATGTACTTATCATCTACCCTGCCTACGGTGCCCGAACATTTTCATTATATATTTTTTCTATGCCCCTTATAATAATTCACTTACACTACACTTTACTTATTAACCACAACACTCTTGTTTACACACATTTTTTATCAACCCGTAAGTTCTTCTACGTAGTATATTCTGTGACAAGTATAGTTATCGTTTGTAAATTATTTTTTCAATGATGTCTACTACTTACCTTAAAGTTGGTTTTTGGAACGCGGGCTCTTTAGGCACAAAACACGACGAGTTTATAGCGGCATTAATGGGTTTGGACGTTGATATTATGGCCATTAATGAGACGTGGCTGCGAACAGGCGAAGAAGACCGCGCGCCCTCCGTACCTGGATATAGGCTACGGCATATACCGCGCCCATTAGCTGTCAAGAAGGGACGTGGTGGTGGTGTTGGTTTTTATATCAAACACGGAATTAACGTTCGAAGCCACTTGTACTCTGCTAGCCCATTGCACACCACGGTTGAGCAGATGTGGGTTACAATTTCTGTTCGCGGCGTTAAGCTTGCAATAGGAACCGCCTACCGCCCGCCCTGGCAAGATGTTGATCTTTTCCTAGACGCTGTATCTGGATCATTAAATTCCCTGACTCAATGTGAGTACACGATATTGATGGGTGATTTTAACATAAACATGCTTAATGACTCGGACTCAAAGACGGACAAATTGGTCTCATTTTTGGACTGCCTAGGTTTTAAACAGTTGGTGCAGTCACCCACGCATTTTACTACGCATGGCAACTCTCTGATAGACATCATCTGTACTAATGTTAAACCACGCTCTGTATCAGTTGATGTAATACCGGATCTAGGTGCGCACGCGTTGATTTCCGGCGAATTTAGTTTTAAACGTCCTAAAATCCCGTCGCGAACCATAACTTATCGACCGCTAAAGGACATTATTAAGGATTATTTCGATCAGGATCTCAAGTTACTTAACTGGAAAGCGTTAACCAACCTGCAAGATGTTAATACTATGGTCAATGAATTTAACTCGAACATTCTTTCCCTATTTGAAATCCATGCACCTTTAAAAACTAGTGTTATTAAGGAGTATTGTTATCCTTGGATTACAGACAATGTTAAATTTATGATGCATTTGAGGAATAAAGCACATGCAGTGTTTTTAAAAAACAAAAAATCTGATTCTAAAAAGTTATATTACAAAGAATTGAAGTCACTTGTCTCTAGGTCTCTATTTTACGAAAAGTCAGCGTACTATAAACACAAAATCAACAGTCAAGTAAATGACCCCAGAGCGCTTTGGAAAAATTTAAAATCTGTCTTGCTCCCATCTAAACATAAAGAATTACCTCTGCACTTTAACGATCCTGACAAAATTTGTGACCATTTTTTAAACGTGCCAGGTAAGGATACGGTTAGTAATTCATTGCTTTCATATTTTGAATCCACACGAAATAATAGTTCCACGTTTACTTTAAAACCTACAACCCGCAAAGAAATCGCGAACATTTTGACTACTATTAAATCAAACGCTGAAGGTTGCGATGGCTTTACCATAAATATGATTTTACTAACACTTCCTGTAACTTTGGACGCCGTGACTGCTGTAGTAAATACATCGGTTATATCCTCATCTTTTCCTGAGTTATGGAAAATTGCCAAAGTGCACCCATTGCCGAAAACTCTTAATGCATTGGATATGAAGGATCTTAGACCTATTAGTATACTGCCGGTACTCTCTAAAGTTTTAGAGAAAGTGGTTTGTGCGCAATTGGTTAATTTTTTAGAGACTAATAAAATCCTCCCTGATGTTCAATCGGGGTTTAGAAAGGGCCGTAGTACAACCACGGCACTGTTGGATGTAACAGACAATATCTTGTCAGCTCGAGATAATGGGATGTGCACTCTTTTGGTGCTGCTTGATTTTTCGCGCGCGTTTGACAGTATTAACGTTCCTCTATTGTTATCAAAGATGGCTTTTTATGGATTCGATGTGGACACCATAAAATGGTTTGAGAGCTATCTTAGCGATCGTTCGCAAATTGTTGAAATACGACGGGCGGATGGCTCAACAGTTGTCTCTAGACAGCGTTCAGTAAGAAGGGGAGTTCCACAGGGCTCGATTCTTGGCCCAGTTTTGTTTATTTTGTATTGCGCTGATATTATAAGAAATATAAATAAATGCAAATACCATATTTATGCCGATGATACACAAGTTTATATATCATTTAAGCCGGAAGACCATGAACAAGCATTAAATGATCTTAATAAAGATCTTGAAAACATCGTTCAGTGGTCGAATGCCAACACGCTTGCCTTGAATCCAACAAAAACCAAGTATATGCTTTTTGGAACCGAAAACCAGTTACGTAAAATTAAACCCTGTGCAAGCTGTGTGACTGTTATGGGGGAGCCTATTGAACGGGTCTACGAAGCACGTAACCTCGGTCTTATCATGGACACGGAACTTCGTTTTCACAAGCACGTGTCCGAGTCTATTCGTAATTGCTATTATAGACTTAAGGTTTTATACAAAGCCCGTCCCTATCTTAGTGAAGAATTGCGAGTCTTGCTGGTGGAGTCTTTGGTTTTATCAAAGTTAAATTATGCGGACACAGTGTATGGCCAACTACTGCTGTCAAAAACTGAAAGAATGATACAAAGACTTCAAAACGCCTGTGCACGGTTTTGTTTTAAAGTTCCCTTTAGAGGACATGTTACACCTTTCTTAAATGAGCACAACATTTTAAAAATGAAAGCTAGACGTAAATTCCACTTGGCGAGCCTACTTTTTGGTGTTATTAAGTCTCACTCCCCGTCTTATTTATATGAAAGACTATCGTGGACAAGAAGACACAGAATCGGTGAGGGAAGAAAATGTTCCCAACAACTTTCCATTCCACAGCACAAGTCGGCGGCTTTTAGAGGTAGTTTCCGTTACGCAGCTACCAAATGCTGGAACAACATCCCCCCTCCCATAAAGTTTAGTAAAAGTAGCTTGACTTTCAAATTGAAATTAAAAATATTTCTACTAAACCATCAAAAAGATCACGAAAATGTTCGAGCCGACATATCTGCCATTTAAAATAATTTATTCCTTTCTTTATTATTCCTGTTATTACCAGTCGATTTAATTTTTCTTTAATTTCAAATCTTATTTATTTTTATTTGTCAATTGTTATTATATGAAAACCGCATGAAAATCTGTTTCGTAGTTAAGAAGAACAACGCAGTCAAAGGATTTTGCCTTATAGGTAGGTTTTCTAGTTATTATCATTTAGATGACATTTCATTGCAAATAATAAGCAAATATTGGGTTTTTACTCTAGTTGTTCAATCATCTCAACACAACACCGACTCTAAAACACATGTATGCCATTGTATTTAAATTTATTTGTAACTCTATTAATTTATTAAGGTTGTATTACTAACACTAGGTATAAGTTATTGTACTACTAACTAACTGCATCTTAGTTTTCATATTTTTTTTTTATTATATAATAATATTATTTTCGGATACACACTTCACTAAGTATTTATTATTCGAGCGTATGGTACTCGTGGGTTGCAGCTGAAAATCAGCGTCAGGTGGTGCATTCTGTGTTGCCATCTGACATTATGCTGAGCTGAGGCCCTTTTGGCATTAATAACATTTTGTGTTTTATTTATAGTTCTAAGGTTATGTAAGCTGTAATGCCAATAAACGCATCTTTCTTTCTTTCTTTCTTCTTTCTAAAATGGTCAAACTAATATAAAAATAATACAGTGTATGACTTTACATCTCCAAAACCACGGATTTTTTTATCGCTTTAATTGAAGCGAAGTTTAGTTTACTAGGCCACAACAAAAATACATTGTAGCAGTGGCAAGAGTAGAAATAAACTAAATAATAGTGTGAATTTCTATACCATTGTGTTCAGTTACTCTTCTATCTTAGCGATTGGTAGGTAAAAACATAACCCTCCTTCTGGCGCAGTATGTTAAAAATCGAACGACCCAATAACACCATAGAACTCACTCATGCATTGGCTTAAATTTTATTAGATTCATTCCAGACCAAAAAAGCACTGCTTCTATACAGGGTGTAACAGAAACCCTATTACTAGCCTTAAGCTAAAGATAACAGCTGGTATAGAATCACTATAATTACATAGTTTCAGCTCAAACCGTGTCACCGCACTACGTAGGGCAATAACGTTCCAGGTTACTTGCCAATATCACGATAAATTTCTTTCGTGTGATGTGTTTATTTCAATTTGAAAAGTTCGGTTTTTTTATCCTATCTGAATTTTTAATACATTGGTACCACAACGTATTAAAAATTAAGATCGGATTAAAAACCCGCTCCAATATCTTTTGATATCCCATTCCGTTACACGTTGTATAACGACGAATAAATTGCAGTGATCTCTGCAGTTACTGTAGTACTGTAAAATAATAGGTACTAAAATGTTGATTGGATTAGTTCTTAAAGAAACAATGGCCTTAATTTAAATTATACTGTGCATGATAAAAAGAACAACAATTAAAACAAACTGAGTGTTGACGAGATTTGAAATCATGTAGGAATTGTCACATATAACTATTTTTAACCGACTTCCAAAAAAGGAGGAGGTTATATGTTCCACCGAACGTATTTTTTATGTATGTTCCACGATTTCTCCCCCATTTGTAGACCGATTCTCAAAATTCTTTTTTTATTTGAAAGAGTATACTCCTGAGGTGGTCCCATTGGCACCAAGTCAGGATCTGATGATGGAATCCCAGGGATATCGAGGGCAACCCTCAAATCTTATAGGTATTAACAATGTTTTTCCTATGTTTTCTAATGCTATTGAGACATTTGCGTATGGTCATCATCTCATGACGCTGAGCTGATGATGGAAGGTACAACTCTTAACTTAGGAGTTAGGTGCAGATTCGGGCATAACTCCGTCATAGATAGACCAATTTGCAAAAAGGTTTTATTCCGAAATGGTCCCATTTAAATTTCATATAGATCTGAAGGCCAATTCTACTAATTAAAAAACGGTCACATTCAAGTCGCAGTGACATCGCAGTGCCGCAAAAGTTCCAAAATGCCACAAACGGTATTCTGGTACATCAAAAAAAGTGAGGTTGACTGTAATGACACTGCGACTAGACTGGAATTAATAAATGTACTAAAACGGTATTCCGCTCAAGTTAAGACTTGAGATCGTCTTGACATCGAAAATAAATTGGTATTCCGGTCGTTTTAAGAACGTCAAAACTGACGTAAGCATGAGATTGAAAGTTGACTGAACTGACACTATAAATTATAGCTTCTGCAGTTTCATATTTATCGTGTTATTTCAATTTTATCCTTGAAATCATCTTGTAACCGAAGATTCATGAAGGAAAAACTTATTCAGGAACACTGTGGTAAATAATTTTGTGTTTGTGTCGTGAAATAATACAAAAAAAGTGAGTTTGGCCTTTGGGAATAATTTTCATTCCTCGCACAACGTGCAGACGACGAATCGGCGCCAAAACAACGTAAAGAGCACAGGAGCAGCTGTTCTCAGCATTGCGGGCCACGGCGTCTCACTTAAAACGCATTTTCCAAAAGTGACAGTGCGTGTTTGCAAAAAGTTACAAACTAAACAAGCCGTACGAATTGAAGCCGCTTATGCCACAGGAACTAAAAACAGGATCTACGAAAATATGAACAAGGTGTTGCAGCCAAGGTAGGTCTACTAAGTACCTACACATTATTTTATTAAAATATTATCAATTGTCATTCAACAAGGCAGCTATATTCTATCATACGTCATCACCGTATCTACTTAGTTTCGGTCCTGCGTTATCCGCCTGTAGCTCCGTCCAAACTTTCGTAGTTGGTCATAAGTCAGATTCCCAACTTTTGCCCAGCTCAGATCCCCAGAATTTGTTTGTAGATTTACTTACTATAATATGGTACCTACCTAAAATTATGTCTCCTTTTTAGATTCCATACATTAAGATGATCTACGTGTAACACATTTTTGCTTCATAAGACCAAGAGGAGTAACGATATCCACCTGAAGTCCCGACAGAATTGTGGTGACGACAGTCAATTCCAATGGAGACACCCAAGTATAGGAGGTGCTATGGACAACAAAACAAGTATGACATAACCGGGAAGAGATTAAGTGCAGTAAGTGCCTAACCAACGGCTGAATGTGCATTCTTAGGGACGGGGTTGTCACACTAATACATTACCTGTTGACAAATACACATCCAGGACACTCAATAATGAACCACAGTGTGGCTAATTGTCATTCATTTGACATACTCAGAGGTAATGAAAAAGTCAGAATTAAAATACAATTTTAACCAGGATACTATACTATTATTAATAATAATTGTTGGTAATAGGGGTAATGTGAACAAAGGAGAATTAGTCCATTATTATAGATCATTGTGCTACCTTAGTTTAACAAAAATTGTCATGATCACATTGCCTTACAGCCAAAGTACACCACAGAAAGAAAATAACTTTAAGTTTAAAATTAATATGAAATTGCCCAATTTGACTTATATGAA
Organism: Polymixis flavicincta; assembly: GCA_949987655.1. NCBI lineage: Eukaryota > Metazoa > Arthropoda > Insecta > Lepidoptera > Noctuidae > Polymixis > Polymixis flavicincta. Next base: position 12,077,262 of record OX465186.1, on the reverse strand, counting down.
TGATACATTCCATTTAATTGACACTAACAAAATGTTGATAGTCATTTATATTTGACAAAATGTAGATTTTTTATGTAAAGGTACTATCTTGTCCCTATCATAGTATCTTACTTTTCTTTTACAACCAAGAATTTGGCTAAACAAGTTGCTTCTATTGGGCAATGCCCTGACATTTTAAATAATTCAGCCAACAATTTGGTACTTATTGATAAGAAAATAGAGGCAACCTCTAGCAATAATGTACAGAAGTGCAAACTATTAACCCGGTGCATAAAAATGTTCAAGGAATTATTAACTAAGATTTAGAAGTATCTAACATTATTTATCAGTTTTAACAGAGTTGTATTGTAGTTCATGTTCAATTTGAATAATCACCAGGTTTGTATAGCAGAGTATTTACTCTGCCACCATAACACACATGTACCCATAGCATTTGCTATAGGTACATGGTGGCTCATTCATTTTAGTAAGTAGGTACCTAACCAGCTAAAATTTAAAGAATATGAGGATTATTTGTGCCTTTCTGTTGGGTCAATAGTTAAAATAGCCTGCATAGAATTGGAGCAGTTTATTGTATTAAGTGTGTACAGACCACCTTCAGGATTGTACATATAATTGCTTTGTAAAGGTAATGGATGTAGTGTTACATAAGATTTGTAAATCAAACTAGTCAATTAAACCTTGCAGTGATTTCAATGTTAAATTAATTAGATAACTAAGGTTCTTGTAGTAAAAAAATAAGTCTATTTCAGTCCTACAATCTTGTAAACCTATTTATGTATACATGAAAAACCCCTACTAGTGCCAGTAGTACCTACCTAGATACCTAATATTTATACACATGTTAATGTTATACCGATTCACAAATAAATTATTAATTTATTAGATTCTGATTGTTATGGGCAACAGATTAGGTAGGTACTATTCAAAACCAAAATGGGTAAAAAGGAAAATTGCTACCCCAAATCTACAGTTTGCATAGAAGCTTGTAAAGTTAAACTCATTAATACTTTACCAGTTTTGTCTATGAATGCTGATTCCAATCATTTAAACTTCTTTTGAATTAAGATTAGACATTTAAACAAACCTTTTGACATTGGAGCACCTACTTTAGTATTGTATCGACTGTGGGGAGTTTCCAGACTTTGAATAATAGTAGCTAGGTACCTAATTTAATACCTTTGTGTGATATAGTAGGTGTAACAGAATTGACGCAACACCTCAAAGTAGTTTTTCCTAACTGAAAACGGAATCGATTTCCGAAACTTTAAACCTATAAAAAAAAGAAGTGTTTTGCCATAACTACCGCCAATTGTACCAAAGAAAATTCAATCTTATTTCAAGGCAATAAGACTAAATTTTAAATGCATAATGCTAACAACAGCACGTTTTTCTTGAGGTCTTGTGTTCATTCTGTATGAGCGAAAATCACGGTCACTATATCTGGTAAAAAAAAAAATCTCAGCACCCTAATAGGCACATCATAGTGTTACTCGTTTTGTAAAGTGTAGGTTACCTATGTACGTATTTAATGTTTGTATTATTAATTAGTTAGGTAGTTGACAACTAATAAAAAAGATATTACTTCTGTTGTGCTAATTATTTTTTCTGCAATCACACGACTTTTGTTAACCCTTCTTCTCAACCCGTCGAAGTGGCGACGCCCGTCGGAGGCCTATCACGGCCTATGTATGGTCAACAGTGGACGCCATCGACTCCAGTTTTATAGGGCTGACTGACTGATTAATAGTCGGTAAGCACTTCGTCTGCAGCTATCACGGCACGCTTGCTCTTTCACTAAGCTCGTGAGTGGTGGTCACAGCTCCAAACTTACTACATCATACCTAAATATACACGAGACCATACAACAGAGAATGTAGACGTAGGTATCACGTATGGATTTTTATAAATGTGCTTTCATTCTATAGGGTACCTAACTACTTAGGTAGGTACCTAGTAGGTTAGTAGGTACCTTAGGTAGGTAGACGTACCTACGTCTAATAAAATCGTAGCGAAGTCAAAACTGCATTGAATACCTAGGTACTTGAAAAAAGTAAGTAAGTAGGTACCTACTACCTGCCTAATTGCTACGAAGTGTGACAACGATCCCGATAGGTACGTAGCTATTAGGTATGGTTTGGTTTATTGTATTTGTGTTCGTTTGCCTCTTTTGTTTCAATGTATGCGGAAGCTTCTGCAGGTTAGGTAGGTATAAATACTACAGAATATGTACGAATTTTCCAAAACACAAGGCAATAAGAGTCTACTGCTGAGTAGGTATAGGTACCTAAGGAAGATAATCACGCTAGTTGCTATAACTTCTTAGCAAGTGCGTGCCTCTTGCATTTTGCACGAGTTTTGTTGTTTCATATAGTTCAGTACCTAGTTAAATTAGATTATGTAACCTCATCATCATCATTTCAGCCGAAAGACGTCCACTGTTGGACATAGGCCTCCCCCAATTTGGGGGGGTTTGCCATATTCGCCACGCTTGGCAGGCGAGTTGGCGATCGCAGTATGCTGGTAAAATGCATAGAGAACGCTGCTGCCATCTCTAGTAAGCAAGTCCTTTTGTCGCCTCTTACGATACCCACGGGAAGAGATGGGCTGGTTCTTTACGTCCTCGCTAGGTACCTACGCCAAGTCTTTTTTCGAAAGTAAAAAATACATCACAACTTGAAGACTAGGTAAATACCATAGGTAAGCAAGCTGGAGAAGCCATCGATTTCATCGGCGGAAGTTCAGCTCAGCCGTCCGGGCTTAGGTATACGGAATATAGGTACCTACCAATCGTTTGGCCTTCCCTAGAACTAGTAAAAACGCAGAAAGAAATGAAAAACATAGGCACTTTTATTTAATTTGTTACCTACATTCGTAATGACTACACCTAGTAGGTACAAATTATTATTATAATACAGCGTTCAGCTCGTGCTGAATAGTTGGGAGGCATAGGTAGGCACTTCTCCAAAGTATTGTAGGTAGGTACAATTCGCTATAAAGTTCATCTAACTTCAGGGTATCGAAGAATAGGTACCTATGTCTTTGATGCTAACAGCAAACAAGGTATAGGTGCGGTACGGAATTTGTAGGTAGGTACCTATATCATAGCGGCACTATATAATGTAGGTTGGTATCTGTATGATTTTCCCTGCAACTTTCACTCAAGACTCAACGTTCATCAAATGAATTCACCTTGAATCCTATGCTCGGGTTCTGTTCCGAAATACTATGATATCCCCTCGCATTAATACTAGTTAAGTAGGTAATAAGCACCATATTCGAGAAAATCACTTTCTTCCTGTGATCATGCAATAAATTGTTACAGTCATTTCATCCATATATCAATTATTTTAGAAATAAAACTCTTTAATTATTTAGATAAAGTTTGACATTCAACAAAATGACGCGTCTGTGCCGCGCATGCGCGTCGCGGTTACCAATACGTTCCATTTTTATTTTCCATGTGATGTGATTATTATTAAATATGTTAATGATTTTGTATTCTCAAAGATTTAAAATAACAAACGGGCTATGAAAATACAATTAGTATATACTAAACCAAGCAAACTAATAAATACAATAAAAATAACATTAAATAAGGTTGGTAAAAATTAAAGTATCACAGTATCGTAGGCGTACATTGAACCAACATGAAAATTATGTTTATTTTCGTAATTGAAAACAAAGGTGACGTCATGAGACCCTCATGCGACTACGCTGCGAAGACATTGCGACCGGACTGTGAACAAACCGAATTTTAAGGTGAGCAGAATACCGTTTTTTGATCTAGTCGCAATGTCATCGCAGTCCAGTGTCATGTTAATCGCATGGCACGTTATTTAGTAGAATTGGCCTTCTGATGATGCGTTTCGGAAACAGACAACGGAACTCTTCAGAAAATGACAGCAAATCAACCGCGATTGTTGCTATCGCAAAAATATGCATTGTTTTGACTCCAAGAATGATGAATTGGTGTGGAGAGGGTACTATAACTAAAAAGTGAAAAATAAAAACTTTTTCCAAAACAAAAACAACCGACTCCCCAAAAAACACTACAGAGTGAAAAATAACTTTAATTTCGGAAGTCGGTGACAAGAAATTAATAAAATACATGACCAAAGTCACCGACTTCCGAAATTAAAGTTATTTTTCACTTTCTAGTGTTTTTTGGGAGTCGGTTGTTTTTTTTTTTTTTTTTTTTTTTAAGTTATCCTATTTGGTCCCGCTGCTGCGCAAATTTTAATGTTCCTATACAGACACACTACGCACAGATATTCACACTCGAATAACACTCTCACTAATATACTTGTTTTTATTTGATATTTTAAGTACCTACGGATGTCTTGTGAATTTATTAATATTATGCTGTACTATGGAAGAGCGGAGTCTCCTAACACAGGCATTGTTTGCTTAAAAGGAGGCTCCAAATACGAAACCCTTGGTCAGAGTGTCGTCTTGGGGGCACTATGAAAAAATTACTTAGAAAAATTTCGCGACCAGTTTCGAGGTAGCGTAGTTGGTCACAGTTCTAACCTAACCCAACCTATGGATCTCTGAGGGCGTCCCATAGGGTCATGGCGATCAAGATGATCCGGGGATATCGCACGATCTCCGGCGAGGCGGCAGGCCTCCTTGCCGGATTACCGCCATGGGATCTGGAGGCAAAGGTCCTCGCGCAAATATGGGAGTGGCGCGAGGAGGCCAAACGCCGGGGCGTAAGTCCGCTGCCACAGGAAATCGCGGCACAGCGGACAGAGCTCCGGCGGGATCTCATGGTGACATGGAGAGAGCGATTGTCGCAACCCAGTGCTGGGCACGCCACGATTGCGGCGGTAAGTCCCCTCTTTGAGGAGTGGTTTGAGAGGCGGCATGGCGTCCTCACCTTCCGCCTGACGCAGGTCCTCACTGGACACGGTTGTTTCGGTAGGTTCCTGTTTCGGATAGGGCAGGAGGAAACGCCCGGGTGTTTCCACTGCGAAGATCGCCCTGAGGACACGGTGGAGCACACGGAGGCGGTCTGCCCTGCTTGGGCGGAGCACCGCCGTGTCCTCGTGGAGGCGATCGGCGGCGGCGATCTCTCGCGTCCGGCCCTGGTCCAGGCCATGGTACGGAGCGAGAGGGCATGGGGAGCCGTCACCTCCTTCAGCGAAGCAGTAATGCTCGCGAAGAGGGAGGCGGCGCACGTGAGGGAGAGGCAGCATATGCGCCCTCGCGACCCTAGCCGCCGCAGGATACGGAGACGCCCTGGGCGTCGGGAATCCCAGGCCGATTTCCGGCCACCGTAGGCATGGGCTTGCGGACGGCGAGTAATGGGTAGCTCGCTGTCCGGTAAGGACCAAGCCCAAGTCGACGGCGCGTTGTGTTCCACGCGCGCCTCAAAGAGATGTCAGCACAAAAATTGATGGGGCCCGCAAGGGCTGATGCCTGCCAGGGGTGCGGGTTTGTTCGAAAGAGACACCACAGCCCCTGGCATACGGGCTACTGAAGGAACACGGGTGGGTTTTAGTCAGTAAAAGTCTGACACGCCCTCCTGCTCCACCCAGAGCGGGAGAAGATATTTGATGATTTCCCACCCAAAAAAAAAAAAAAAAACCTATGGATCTCTTCCACATCGTTTTTACGACAAACGGTTAGTCGGAGACAAAAAACACCAAGACACTTTTAGCCTTATATTTAGGTGTTTTATACGATAGAATCGAAAAAATAAACGATTTGCAAAAATAACACTTTTTTGGCTAAATTTTTCTAAGTCCTCGCGCCGTAGCGCCCCTAAGCCAAAGCTCCTAACTCGGAAACAGTAGGTCGGAGGGCCATGCTTCCCAGAACTGAAATAGTTTCTATGGCGAAGGTCAACCCGAAACTGCAATAAAATTTGAAAATTTCCGAAAAAAAAGATATTACGAAATTTTTCTAAGTCCTCGCTCCATAGTGCCCCTAAGGCTACACTCCAACCAAACCCTTTTTTGTAAACTGAAGCATAAATAAAAACATTTTATTTTTCTTATTGTATATAAAATTTTCAGTTCTCTTTATGTTTTGCATTCTCCGTCCAAACTGGCAATGCCTACCTCGGCAACAACGCCCACACCAAACTATTAAACATAATGAGAAATGGCAAACGAGCAAAAAACTAAGTTAGCTACCCACATACCAACTGATTACTTAACACAAACTTATAGCATACCTACCTCTGATTGAAATACCTACATAATAATCCTTGATAATATTATAAACGCGAAACTTTGTATGTATGGATGTATGGAAGTTTGTCACTCTTTCACGCAAAAACAGCTGAACGGATTAGGATGGCACACAGATAGATTATAACCTAGATTAACACATAGAAATTTTTTTATCCCGTTATTACGTTCCCGCAGGATAATTTCCGACTTCCATGCGGGCGAAGCCGCGGGCGGAAGCTAGGTATGACAATTTTTTTTTACAGCTCGCTTTGTAATAACCATTGCAAAGCTGCTTTTTAACTTATTCCATATTTATAAAACTAGTTTAAGTACAGCACTTAACAGCAACGCACTTAGCATTAACAGGTGAATGACTCTTTTGCGAGCTGTATCAACATAACCTCGCTATTTTTAAACTACGAAACATTGAAACCATTCAGTGAATGTGAACGTTTCTGATCCGGGGAAAGGTGCGGTATTCGGAATACCGTTATTCCGATTGAATTGATTTGACGACCTTACATTGGCTGATTGATATGGGGACCGCTGCCCAAAGCCACAGTTCACTTTATTGAGAGGGAGTGGGCTGTAATCTACCACGCAGGCCCAGTGCGGGTTGGTAGATGTCACATGTCTTTGATTTTTTGGTTCTAGGACATTTCGGTTTACTAACGAAGTTTTCCTTCACCTTTTTGAGAGCAGTGGTTATGAAATAATTTACGCAAAGTAAAGCGCCTGACTGGATTCAAACCTAGAACTCGTAAGGGGACTCAAGCTTACTCTGTGAAAAGTAGACGTTGATTCAAGAATAAAATAAATAAAGCTGTACCTAGAAGAAGATAGCCAATAAACATGATGGAAATACTCGTACGATAACCATAACTTTTATGAGCACTTGCACGAAAATTCTTCAAAACCTAACGCCCTATAACCGACAGCAAACTTGAAGCAAAACGTTGTTTAACAAGATAAGACTACCCAATCCCTCCCCAAGAGAGCCGTAAATTGTAAAAGCTTGGGTGTGATCAGCACTATATTGTTACGACGATAATACAATAAATGTAGAACTAGTTTCCTCTGGAAGTCGCTCGTATTTTTTGTCATTTGGCTTCATACATTTGGGACGCACCGTGAAATACTGATCAAAACCTTAAAAGTGTTGTTGGTCTAGTGCACTCTATGAAACAGTGCTTTTCAAACTAGGTTTTATCATAATTGATTATGACAGATGAAAAATGAATAAGTACAGATGAAAAACTTTTTCAGTTCTCCCTCCCTCCCGAGAGTCTTATTTTATCTTGAGAGGTTTATTTCATAATTTATTCTTCGCACGAGTGCAATCTTTTTTTTTTTTTTTTGGTTGGGAAATTATCAAATAACTTCTCCCGCTCAGGATGGAGCAGGAGGGCGTGTCAGACTTTTACTGACTAAAACCATCCCGTGTTCCTTCAGTAGCCCGTATGTCAGGGGCTGTGGTGTATCTTTCGAACAAACCCGCACCCCTGGCAGGCATCGGCCCTTGCGGTCCCCATTATTTTTTGTGCTGACATCTCTTTGAGGTGCGCGTGGAACACAACGCGCCGTCGACTTGGGCTTGGTCCTTACCGGACAGCGAGCTACCCATTACTCGCCGTCCGCAAGCCCATGCCTACGGTGGCCGGAAATCGGCCTGGGATTCCCGATGCCCAGGGTGTCTCCGTATCCTGCGGCAGCTAGGGTCGCGAGGGCACATATGCTGCCTCTCCCTCAAGTGCGCCGCCTCCCTCTTCGCAAGCATCACTGCATCGCTGAAGGAGGTGACGGCTCCCCATGCCCTCTCGCTCCATACCATGGCCTGGACTAGGGCCGGACGCGAGAGATCGCCGCTGCCGATCGCCTCCACGAGGACACGGCGGTGCTCCGCCCAAGCCGGGCAGACCGCCACCGTGTGCTCCACCGTATCCTCAGAGTGATCTTCGCAGTGGAAACACCCGGGCGTTTCCTCCCGCCCTATCCGAAACAGGAACCTCCCGAAACAACCGTGTCCGGTGAGGACCTGCGTCAGGCGGAAGGTGAGGATGCCATGCCGCCTCTCAAACCACTCCTCAAAGAGGGGACTTACCGCCGCAATCGTGGCGTGCCCAACGAGTGCAATCTTCTGACGAGGATCAAATGATGTGGATGTCTAAACCTTTAGATTACTGTGCCACATATAAGTTGAATATGATATGTAGTAAGTAGGTTTTGACCCCGTCGAATTGCATCTATCACTTGCCCGCACTATTGCGTCACGTTTGCTAAGGGTTATTTCTGACTTCTGTTTTGTTTTTGCTCAGCTCTTATGGGGCCTAAAGTGATATAAAGTAGCCTGTAGCGTTTCTCAAGAGTTGGGCTAAAAATGCAAGAACATGTTTTAAATCCGTCTGAAAGGTCCATAGATTAATTAGTACATTCAAACAAACAAAATTATTATTAGTAAAGCTTACACACATGGACATTCCGAAATAACTACTCTAAATAAAGGTGAAAACCTCATCCAATTCCATTGTGTAGCTCTAAGTGGGTTACACAGAAAGACAGTCATGATTTCTTGATTAATTGTTGTTTAAAATAGAGGCATTTTGATCAACATACTAGTTATTATTATCTACACAATAACACGTTCTCCACGATACCGGTAAGTCTAGTAGATATCTAGATCCACCTACTCAAACAAATTCTTTTCCAGCTCTTTACTCTCAAGTTTCAATGGGAACTTTCTATTCACTTGAACTCCACAAACTTTGTTATATTGAAAGAGACTTAGGTAGACTGCAGACGTGTTTTTCCAAGTCTTTAGCTCCACAGAATAATGCTATTTACTAATGAACTACTAGCTTCCGCCAGCGGCTTCACCCGTACGGAACGTACTACCGGGATAAAAAGTACCCTATGTGTTAATCTAGGCTATAATCTATCTGTGTGCCAAATTTCATCTAAATCGGTTCAGCCGTTTCTGCGTGATTGAGTAATAAACATCCAAACATCTTCACAAACTTTCACATTTATAATATTAGTAGGATATGTTCGTTGTTTTTCTTGTATGAATGTAGTTCCTACATAGGATATTTAAGTATGATAGAAAAAAAAAAGCACATGAAATATAGCGAAAAAATTATGAGCCAATAAACTTATCAGAAGGCCAATTCTCAGAAGACTGATTATGCTTATGAGACGAAGATTGGAAAGCTTCAAAATAAGGGAATTGCCGCAATAAAAGTCGCAATGTTTTCTCTGCGACAATAAATGTGAAATATGGACATAGATAAAATAGAGGACTTTTTCGGAGATTAGAGTGTGAACATTCTTGAAATTCGGGAATTTCCCTTCAAATACTGGTAGTTGAACAAGCATGAATGGTATAGTTGACCATTCGCTAAGTGCTCGTTAATGCATCTATGCAAGTACTCTTTTTGATTATTTCAGTTCATTCACATGCTATAGTAATAGTTAAGAAATCTGTGAACGCAGTTCGCAATTACTCAAGAAGGTAAGAACAGTCTCCTAAGAACATGTTTCTAAGATAGCTTCCCTTATCGCATCGTCTCAACTTCCACCCTATATTACTCAAATCGAACAAGGAATCAAGACAAGGGTCATCGGAATTATTTTACTAAATCTTAAATACCTTTTTAATGATACCTCTATCATTTATTCCTATTAGAGCGGGTACGAGTTTCCATACATTTCGTGGCATCGTTCTTTTATTGGACCCTGCTTATTCCATTTTTCCGCCTAGCTCATGGCTGAACCACCCCCCCGAGTGGGTTCCCGCATTGTCGTTGCGGGGGGCTCAGTAGCCGTGGTCTCTCAGCCACGGTGAAGCCAAGAGGAACCCCAAAGTGGGGCCGCTCGTCAGGGCTTTTGCCTAAAAGCCGACGACGTAGCGGCCAAAAAAAGTAGGTTACGGTGAGGTGCACCGCAACTGAGGTGGGCCGCGATGTCGAATGGGAGGCATCGCGGCTGAGGGTTACAGGCTGCGGCGGAGGAGGAGTGCCGGTACTTTTGAGTAGCGCTCTTCCCTTCCGTGGCTTGGAGGGGGCCGCCACCGTTTGATGGGGGATGCGGTGGGGCCGTAGGGGAAGAGGAGTGTCGGTATAGCGTTTGCCGCTCTCCCTATCTCATGCGGCCGAAAAGTGGTAGGCGGCGGGGCTACTGTACTGACCCGTCGCAGGGTGACCAAGGGATCCGCAAGGGCCGATGCCTGCCAGGGGTGCGGGTTCTTCGAAAGAGATACCGTCGCCCCTGGCACACGGGCAAGTGAGGGAACAAGGGTGGGTTTTAGTCAGTAATGTCTGACACGCCCTCCTGCTCCACCCAGAGCGAGAGAAGTCATGTGATGATTTCCCACACAATAAAAAAAATGGCTGACCCATTCAAATGTAGGTATAGTGCACCCCTTATCCGCAACGAACAAAATATCCTTAGGAAGAGACTAACAACATAAAGTTACTAGAGTATGACAATCGTATCAATCAAAATTCCTATAATCGTAACACACATTATAGGTACACCACTGCCCAACTCTTTGAGGAAACCAGCTGTTATGTTATGTAGCAAGTTATAACAAATTATGGTCGTTATGATTCATAACAAAGCCTATTACACAAGTAAGTCGATCCTAATTCACCAAAAGAATATTTTTTTCTGTCACTTCCTTTACACATTTCTTCCGAACTATTGACCGCTATTTTCCCATAAGTATTTGTTGTTTGCCACAAGATAGGATAGTGAGGCTGTAGGCTATAAAAATAGCTCGTAAAATTCATCCATCACGACCTTAGTGGTCTTCATAAAACAAGCACTGTTTTCCTTCGGTGCAATTCTCCGATTGAAGTTTTACGTCTGTCAGAGGTCTGCCCTCTGTTTATATAGGGAATGATTACATTTTCTAGTATTTTTTTTGGAGTGTAGGAACAAATAAAGGATAACTGTGCTCGCGTAAATGTACGCAATGCACTGGCGGACGGTGTAGCCCGCCTATAGTGTGCAATGGTTCATAAAAGATTTATTTCTTCAACTTCGAATGTAGTGTATTTTACTCTATCGTTAATAGACTCAAACTTTGTATCGACTTTTGGATTCAGCGCCCTCGAAAACTATGAACCCCGACACCCATGATGATAACAATTTGAAAATATTCTTGGATTTTAATTTTGACCTCACTATTGGCTTCAGCACCCTCGAAAACCATGAAAACTATCGCACTCTCGTCGCTTTCTATTTTATTAACCCCCGACGCAAAAACGACGGGGTGTTATAAGTTTGACGTGTCTGTGTGTGTGTGTGTGTGTGTGTGTGTGTGTGTGTGTGTGTCTGTCTGGGGCAACGTAGCTCCCGAACGGATGAACCGATTTTGATTTAGTTTTTTTTTGTTTGAAAGGTGTATTAGTCGGGAGTGTTCTTAGATATGTTTCATCAAAATCGGTTCAGCCGTTTGAAGATTATCAGCTCTTTTCTGGTTGAAAAAGGGATTTTAGCCTCTTCCATGGGTCTGATCAACTCAAAATTTGGGGTTATATTACTTCAATGATATTAGACGAACTGGTGCATGACCAACACCTGGAATTTCCGGGAAACCCAAGTTATTCACCAACAAACAGCAGAAGTATCGTGTTTGGGCTCATTGAAAAGGTCTCAAGGAATAGATTATAGATAAATGGTGATTGAAGGGAGACATTAAGTTTAAAAAGCAAGAAATAAAAATTAAATCAAAAATTTAAAAAACCCCCGACCCAAACAAAAACTCAAAAAGGAAAAAATAATATTTATAGGCCTTTTAATTTGAACGTAATATTTTGATTAGGGCATTGTCAAGTCGGGGGACAGTCAATGAAAACGCCAAACAGAGGCCTAGCCGTCCCCCGACTTGACAATGCCCTAATCAAAATATTATGTTCAAATTAAAAGGCCTATAAATATTATTTTTTCCTTTTTGAGTTTTTGTATGGGTCGGGGGTTTTTTAAATTTTTGATTAAATTTTTATATACTAAAAAGTCGCATACATTTTTCACATTATGTTACGTTTTTTCCGTAAAAACAAAAATACTTCTACCGCAAGCTGCGTTAAAGATCTCATACCAAAAACGTGCCAAAGTGCTCTAGTTTTTTTTTTTTTTGTTTAATACTTTGCACTATGGCGCGGGCTCAACAAATGTGTGTGTTCTCATTGCGCTGGCGTGGATACAGTTCAAATTCAAATTCGAAATTTGAATCCGTTTTATAACAATTACTGCGTTGCGGTGCAGCCCGCCAATGCTGCGTGGCTTAGGATACACACGTTTCCATGCAACCGAAAAAACGACCATCCAAATTGTAACTGCGCAACACTATCTCGCGTTACCACTATAAAATATTTAGGAGTTATACTAGATGAGAAGCTTAATTGGAACTTCCACATAGCGTCGCTGGTGGGAAGGATCAGAAAACTGATCTATATATTCAAGAATCTACGAAAAGTAGCTAATCATAAACTTCTGATCCAAACTTACAGGGCGCTGTGTGAATGCCTAATTAGGTATTGTATATGTGCTTGGGGTGGTGCCGGGAAATCCTTTCTTATTGCTGCCGAACGTGCTCAACGGGCGGTTCTCAAGGTGCTCATGTCTCTACCATTCCGGCACGCAACTAAGTCGGTGTACGAGAAGGCTAATGTACTATCGGTTAGGAAACTGTTTATTTATGAACTAATTAGTAGATACCACAAAAGAATCGTTCCTACTCTTCCTGTACTATCCAAACGAGTGGAATGGTGCCCCGTACCCTGCCATAAAACATCAGTTGCACAAAGACATTTTATTGTACTGGCTCCTCGCATCTATAATATTGTTAGTAAAAAATTCAAAATTAAGAAACTTAACTTAAATCAGTTTAAAAAAGTTATACTACCCTGGCTAAAAAGTTTGGATTATGATGCCACAGAAAACCTTATTAAGTTGTTATGAAGAGTAACACTCTCACTCCCCAACACACACACACATACACACACACGCCCACACTCACTCAATACACACACTCATACTCCCCAATACACACACACACTCTCACTCAATACACATACTTATACTCCCCCCTCACAAACACATGCACCACTTCCATTACCCCTACACATTCAGACACCTGCATACTTCAACAAACACTTTTCTCTCTTTTTTATATACTTAAATTATGCATGTTAGATTACGTTTAATTTTTAATTTTATAATTTCTAGTACTTTTGATTCGATTTGTAATCTTTGGATGCCATAAATAATAAGTAACATTGTAATTAGGGGAAGACACTAGCTCCTGTAATACAGTGTACACTAGCGCAGGAGCTAGGGAATTCACAAACGCGAATGTAAAATTTGTGTCAATAAAGATTATTATTTATTATTATTATTAATGTGCTTTGGCGCATTTTTCTTCCTGCTGTGGCTATAATGTGCATTAATGGTTATAATCCATTTGTTTGAAAAAGGCGAACAAATCTAAAAAAAGGCAGGCCAAGTGCAAGTTGTTTGAGGTTAATACCAAATATTTAGAACTAGCTTTTGCCAGCGGCTTCGCCCGCGCGGAATTTTCATCCCCTATTTAACTCCCTTAGGGGTTGAATTTCGAAAAATCCTTCCTTATTCCTTGTCTACATTATAAAGGGAACCTCTGTGCAAAATTTCAGCTTTCTAGGTCCAAGGGTTTGGGCTGGGCGTTGATGAGTCAGTCAATCAGTCAGTCAGTCAGGACTTGTCTTTTTATTTATATAGAAGAAGATTGGCTAGGTAACCCTTTTTTATGTTACAATTAATGATACCGCCATAGCGCTTGCGTCAATAGTTAGATAATGTGGTTTTACCACAATCCCACGGGAAATGTTAAAGTACTAAGTGGCTGCTTTGAATAGAAATTGAGGGTAATAAACGCCTACGTTTTTGCATATAGGTTATGTAAGGTTACACAAAAAGTTTTTGAAACATAATATAACGTTACGCCTGCAATCCCCTTCGGGGATTAGATGCACAGAATATATACCCGACCAGAATGAATGCTTGCTAACAGAGCTCAAAATTCTTACCTACTTTAGGGGTGTCACACGGTTAATTCAAATAAAAAGCCAGGCAAGTGCGAACCGAGATTCGACAGTGAGAACGGACAAACGGACGGACGGAAAGACACTGTGGTTGAGCTAATCCCATAAGTATTCAAACAATAATACGCCAATATAGGTGGTAGGTAAACCAAAAGAAAAATAAATACTCATTCTAATGTGAAAAGCTTATCGCCATCTAAATTATTTTGGATCTACCTATCCCGTTACTAAATACTTTACCTGACAAGATCCTTTGGATACACAAATAAGAAACCTCCTTGGTTTTCTTTCCATTGTTTGTGCACACAGTACAACAGCTTGGCATATTGAAAAACAATTTAAAAAAAAAAATATGCGTCCGCGTCGTATCGCTGCCGCTAGCAGCCCTTAACTTCGTCCACTTACTGAGCTAGTTCAAACCGGTTTGTACAAGTGGGCGCTGGTGCTCACCCCCCACGCCTTGTCGGTGACACGTTACGCACACGTAGCTGTGCGTGTAGTAGTGTACCTACGCACGGCGTTAGTATGAAGCTTTATTTCTGCTCTATTATAGGCATGCGCCTTTGGCCATCAACCGGCCACAAATACACACTAGCTGCTACTGAGAAATTCCAGTTGGAAAACCCCAATATCACTTTGGTCGACTTGGGACCTAGCAGTAGCGTTTCCACTAGACCAACGAGGCAGTGAATTTAATTGAAGGGAAAGCTAATTGGTGCGGATACTTTCATAAATACTCGTAAAAGAATCACACAATGAAGTATACCTACTTCATTATTTAATTTGATCACTCGATACCAATACCACTTGATACCCTTGTAATTTCGATTTGTTAACCCTTCCAATCAAAATGTTCAGTATTCAATTTTAACTTCGTAATTATAAATTAAAATAACCCTTGAACTGTCGATCAAAGTAAATATATTGTTCTCATCGTAGATTATGACTTAAAAGGTATTGTTACAAGTTTAAAATAGACTGAATAGATAGGTATAACAATAATAAATTAATCTGAATATAATATGGACGTCAAAACGCTAATATATCGACAGATATTGTCTTTAGATTAATTGGCAATCAGTGTTATCCTATTATTAGAACAGACGTTTCGTGCTGCTAGCCATTCTATCTACTCGTCATCATCATCATCATTTCAGCCGAAAGACGTGGACCTCTGGCAGCAGTGGACTGCTGGACATAGGCGTCCCAAGAGGGGTTTTGCCATAATCGCCACGCTTGGCAGGCGGGTTCGCGATCGCAGTATGGTGGTAAAATGCATAGAAAACGCTGCTGCCCATTCTCTAGTAAGTCCCTTAGTCGCCTTCTACGAGACCCACTGGAAAAAATGGGATGTTACTATACTTTTACGTCCGGCACCACACGGTACAAACTCCTCCTCCACTGGTATAAACACCTAATTTAGTATATTATACCTGCCCCATGACATAGAGAAATGTCTTAAAATATGAAAAAGGACTGAGGGACCTTCAAGACAATATATTTCTCCATTACAGTGTCAATTAGCGTAGCGACATGCCAGCCAAAATAAGTTCTCGCGTTCGTGTCGCGTAAGCACGACGAAAATTCGGCGTCCTTGTTTTGTCTATGAAGTTACATTATATAAATATACTTAATTTCAGTCAAGATAGCACACCGCAAATTCTTTCTTGTCGCTTAATTTCAGTTGATTGTTTTGTTGCAACACTTCATTCTTTAGTAAATTTACCGTTGGGCACAGTATGAAACAGGAACAGTAGTTACTTTTTTGCATGATATTATATATTAAGGCGTCTACGTCACTACTCATTTCCAATCCATCTACATTACTCTATGACAGACCGACATTCTGTAAGGGAATACTTGATAAGTTTTTTTATTCCCTTTTAAGCTCCAAAGCCGCATATTTATCTCAATTTCGCACGTGTGATGTCAAAGAATTCCGTGGGTAATTTATCTTAGTTTGTGACCTTTCGATTCCGTATGGGGTTTTTATTCAGACTCGAAAGAGAAATTGACAAATGCGTTGTCACCTCCCCATCTATGTGCACTTAGGCAGTCAGAAATATAAGTATCATCATCATCATTTCAGTCGAAAGACGTCCACTGCTGGACATACGATTCCCACGAGTACCGCCACTTCAACCAGTTCTGTGCTTCTCGGATCCAGCAGATCCCTGTGGCCTTCAACAGGTCATCGGTCCATCTTGAGGCAGGTTTTCCAATGCTATGACTTCCAGGGCCCTAATTTACCATGACCTCTTAACGTTTCCTTGCTTCGGAACCACATCAATTCCTTAGATCACACACGACATCTGTTAGTAAAAATCGACAAATTGTCTTAGAACATTCAGAAAATGACATTTCGATTCCTAACCGTTACCTTGGTTTTTACAAATACGATATTGACGTAGTTTGAATGTAGTAAGTTTCCGCGGAGAATCATTATAACCATTCAGAATTGGGTCCCTGTATGCAGTATAGTATAATTCCTAATAAATAAAAGTGGGTCTCTGAAAATTGTTCCAGTTTATGTACTTTCTCTTCAATTTTCTTTACCTTAAGTTATTTTTTCCGTTCCTTGATAATGATCACCGTCCCTCAGTTCACGTTCGCACTTACGTATAAATATCGAGGCGGGATGTTTTTGGTTATTGCATCTTTAACGCATTGCTCAACGTCAAGAGTTTAAATCCAAAAGTGTGGTTTTTCGACTCGCTGGGATGCATTCAGCTCGATGCTCAATGCTCAGTTTAAGTGGAATCTAGTCGTGAGCTCAAACTCACTGGTGGACCTGGCACGCTGTCTTACCAGTATTTGTGTCAGAGGTAGTACCCGTGATGAGCAGTTAGACCTACTCTAGACGCACAACATTATTGAGTGAGATGCAGGATCAGTTTTAGTAAAACAGGCGCGTAAAAAAATTAAGAAAAGTCCTTCGGAAGATCGGTATGAAAAAACTAGTGCATAAATCAATGGCCAGTAAAGTTTATTGAACTTTTCGATATTTGAGCTTTGTCGGTACCGACTTGATTTTGTAGACTTCTCGTGTCTTTTATTACTTAACCACGCCTAAAGTTAGGTCAAATTACAAAGAAAAATTAATCTTTCTTGGCTCATAACTTTTTAATGGCTTTTCATTTTAGTATTCTGTTTCCGTAAAGACAATATTAATAATGAGACAAAACTATACCATGTTGAATTTTTGGTGTTGTACACTTCCGTATTTAGTATGAAAAATTCGACAAGATCCACCATAACACTGAGTGTTGAAAAACCAATGCGTGATACATACCTCGCCGCGATATTTTTTTTCTTCCGTCCGATCGTTGACTCACATTCATTTCCGTGAAATAACAACGGAACCGATTCCTAGAATGACTCCTTCGTGTTTACATAGGAAATGAAAAAAATGTTCAGATTTACCTACTTACATTGAGTGATCAATTGCACGATGACTGAAAACACCAACAGCACGTGGCATTTGCACGTGCTCAGAAAAGCTGTTATTTACAACTATGCAGTTGCAGATCTACCGTTTTTTTTTTCATACCTTTTCTATTTTATTATAAAAAATTGCACTGCATAGCGGATTTATTTTCAAACCTGTTTACTGAATTATTTACACGGTATAATATCATCATCCCATCTCTTCCCGTGGGTGTCGTAGAAGGCGAGTGAGGGACTTACTAGAGAATGGGCAGCAGCGTTCTCTATGCATGTTACATACAATCATGCTGTGATCGCCAACCTGCCTGCCAAGCGTGGCGATTATGGCAAGCCCCCCCAATTGGGGGAGGCCTATGTCCAGCAGTGGACGTATTCCGGCTGAAATGATGATGATGATGGTGATGATGATGATGATAATGATGATAATAGCATAATCAATCTATAATTTTCCCACTGCTGGGACAAAGGCTTCCTATCAGTGAGACGGAATAGGCCGTAATCCACCACGCGGGCCCAGTGCGGGTTGAGAGATGTCAAGTGTCTTCGAATTTTAAGTACTAGGATATGCTGGCTTCCTCGCGTGGTTATCTTTCACCGTTTTGAGAGCAGTGGTGACGAAATTATTTACTGAGCCTGCGTGGTGGATTACGGCCCATCCCTTCTCACCGAGAAGAGGCCTGTGTCCCAGCAGTGCGAATATTATAGACTGATTATGGATACAAATCACATTAGTCATAGTTTATGTTATACTACTACTGTATACAACTGTTTGTTAGTATAATGCTTCTATCGTCATTCATTCACTTTTTATTATTCTTTCTATTGTGTATCATACATGCACAGGTGTCTTGGTTGTGATAATTACAATTACTCATCGTCATTTTATAACCTTTCTACGATTAGGATTGAATCATCAAACGTAGCTGCATTTTACAGATAATGTTGTAAATAGTCTAGTGGGGTTTTTTCAAAGTAATACCAGCTACACTGGTTAGAGAACTTTCTGTCAGAAATCATTAGCAGCGAAGTTTGAATTTGAGCCCAGTTGATGACGATGGGCTCGCCTCCGTATTACATGGAACATAAATACAAGTAATGAAATATGTGTGTATGAGTGTAATATATGGGTACACTTTTGCCAAATCCGTCAGGGAAAACGGACGTCATGTTATGTTAAAGTTGTCAAACAGTTTCCAAGATAAGCGACAAGGTAAAAAATTTATTCAAAAATTTCTGGCACGTGTACATATAATTAAATTTAGCTCCACAATACTGTATGGCGATAAAAATACCTAGGTATTCTGAATGTAGATTCTTTATAAGTTTACAGAACAGTCAAATTTCTAGATTCTTGACTGGATTTAACGACTGAACCTATTCTTATGATAATTTTATTATTTTGTTGTGCTCCTCGGAATACAAGAAAAATAGGAGATACCTGTACAAATTCAAGATGTGTTTAATTTTCAAACGTTTATTAATTTAGCACGTTTCGTGGTCTGTTTACGGATGCTCGTATAGGTCAATACATAATTATAATATTGGCATTTAGGTAATAAGTCCGAGATGCAAACCAGGATGGAATTTTATTTCATTAAAATTATCTTACATTTTTACAGGTTTTTTTTAGGTTTAGTTTAATAATATTTTAATAGTTTTACTTTCAAATTCAAAGACAAACCATTTATTACATACTAGCTTTTGCCAGCGGCTTCGCCCGCGCGGAGCTTTCATCCCCTATTTAACTCCCTTAGGGGTTGAATTTCGAAAAATCCTTCCTTATTTCTTGTCCAAATTATAAAGGGAACCTCTGTGCAAAATTTCAGCTTTCTAGGTCCAAGGGTTTGGGCTGGGCGTTGATGAGTCAGTCAGTCAGTCAGGACTTCTCTTTTTATTTATATAGAAGATAGATAGGCACATAAAAGGCACTTTTTAATGTCAAAATTTACATATATATAGAATTGATTCTAGTCGAGCCTTCCAAAAGGTAGTTTCGTATGGAGAAGATTGGGCAAGAAACTCGAACTTTGGATTCAAGACTAACAATAATATTATAATTCATCATCATTTCAACCGAAAGATGACCACTGCTGCCCCAAGCTCCGCCACTTGTACCAGTTCTGTGCTTCCCGCATCCAGCGGATGCCTGTAGCCTTCACAAGGTCATCAGTCCACCTTGTGGCAGGCCTTCCAACTCTTCGTCTTCCGGTACGCGGTCATCACTCCAGAACCTTTCGGCCCCATCGGCCATCTGTTCTGCGAGCAATGTGCCCTGCACACTGCCACTTAAGTTGGGCAATTCTTCGGGCTACCTTAGTTCTCCTGCGGATCTATTCATTCCTGTTTCGATCACATAGGGAAACTCCAAGCATAGCTCTCTCGAGCGGACGGCGAGTAATGGGTAGCTCGCTGTCCGGTAAGGACCAAGCCCAAGTCGACGGCGCGTTGTGTTCCACGCGCGCCTCAAAGATATGTCAGCACAAAAAGTGATGGGGCCCGCAAGGGTCGATGCCTGCCAGGGGTGCGGGTTTGTTCGAAAGAGACACCACAGCCCCTCTGTGGTGGGCTACTGAAAGAACACGGGTGGTTTTTAGTCAGTAAAAGTCTGATACGCCCTCCTGCTCCACCCAGAGCGGGAGAAGTTATTTGATGATTTCCGACCCAAAAAAAAAAAAGCATAGCTCTCTCTATTAATTACTTAATTTATTTTAATTTTGTCTTTAGTGTATTTTTATCATTGTGTGTTTCATGTTTTATCATCACTTTTTTTCTTTGTTTATATACAAACGCTAACATTTCTACTTGATGGCTATTTATAAGTATACATTTTTTGAAGGTTTTGGCGCTGATAGCCGAAATACAGGCTTTCGCCTAGTTCGGCTACAGATGTCTATTTCGTTTGTAAAAAGATAATATAGCCTATAAGATATTTGTATAATTTTAAACAATTATTGAAATAAATTTACTTACTTACTTACTTACTATTGCCCTTTGAGTGACTTTTAGCCTTCTAATAAGGCCATAATTCTATCAGAAAACCAAAAAAAAGAAACAACTTTCATTAGACAGAAGAAAACTTTTTTTCTCGTTATACCCACAATATTTGTCTCTCCGTTTCTGTTATTATTGCCTATCTTTAAGGAATGTTTCATGATGGAGTACCTAACTTTTTGTCAATTTGTCTGAACAGCGTTGACTGTAACGGTAGGGGAGCGGAGGGCTAGTTGTAACATTTTAGGTTTTTAGATGGGGAAATCAAAATGTTGAATATTTTCACGATAAACCAGTTTTAGGTCTAATCGGGTATCGATTAGAATGTTAATTGGGTTTAAATATGAATAAAAAATTGTATAAATAAGTATTTGTGAAAGAAGTAGCATGATACAACTTACCCCGTACTTGTGGCAAGTTGTAACTGGCGTGGGGCAAATAGTAAAAGTTTAATGAAATAACATATTAACCCTTAAATGCCAATTTCCATTAACCAATTCAATGCCAGTTTTTCGTTTCTAAAGAGTACGGGGATTACATTTTTTACCTTTTTTATCTCACTGCACATTTTGTTCCCAGTAGGATAGTTCTGATTTCATAAAGATGTAAACCAACCCATTTAAAAAAATTAGTATTTTTATGAAATAATTTTTCCCTACTATAGAGTTATTCATACATCCAAATAAATTAAATTTGCTAAAAAAGTAAAAATCATGCATTTAAGGGTTAATAGAGTTTAAATTCTTAGAATCAAAACTTTACGAATTTAATTTTGTTATGAAACCGGTCAACAATGGTTCGCTTGCTCACAACCTGCACTCATCCGTGCCACCCTGGCTGTACTTAAGTCGTAGGCCCCGTTATAAGGAGCAGATAAAGTGTAAATTTGAAACAAAAGATTCGAAACCTGGCCCTGAATTCACTATGACCACATAACGATTTCATACTCGTAACCACGTCAATCACACACGAAATCTGCTAATATCATATTAATAATAGGTCTTTACCTATGAAATTGCCGTTTTGTATGAATTTTTTATTTGTATTAATCGAAGTAATCACCCATGCAATCAATGCATCTTTGCCATCGCAGTGGCAGTTTATTGATGCCCTTCTTAAAGAAATCAGCTGGACGGGAGGCAACAAATTCTTCAAAGGCATTTTGTACTGCCTCTCGGGTATTAAATTTTTTTCCCGCCAAGAAGTTATCCAAATTCTGGAAAAAGTAGTAGTCTGTAGGCGCAAGGTCTGGTGAGTAGGGCGGATGACGGAGAGCTTCCAACCCCAGTTCTTGCAACTTGGAGACCGTCTGCTGTGCAGTATGAGGTCGCGCGTTGTCGTGCAGGAGCAGCGGAGACGAGCGATTGACCAATGCTGGTTGGAGATGCGCCAGCTTCTCCATCATTGTGTTCAGTTCTTCACAGTACACATCTGCAGTAATGCTCACCCCGTTTGGTAAGAAGCTGTGATGAATCACACCGGCGCTAGACCACCAAACAGTGACCATCACTTTTCTAGGGGTAAGTTTTCGTTTAGGGCATTGTTTAGGTGCTGAACCAGGATCCAACCAACTTGCTGAGCGCTTACGGTTATCAAACAGAATCCATTTTTCATCGCAGGTAACAATGCGGTTCAAAATTCCTTCATTTGTGTGTCTGTTGAGCAGTGCAAGGCACGTCTCGACGCGTACTTCGCGCTGGCGATCATTGAGTTCGTGGGGCACCCATTTGTCAAGCTTTTTTACCTTGCCAATTTGACGCAAATGGACCAATATTGTTTTGACGCTAACGTCGAAAGCTGCTGCTAATTCAGCCGTAGATTGTGTATCATCAGCTTCCACAATCGCCTTTAATTCGTCATTGTCGACCAAAGTCTTCGGACGACCGCGAGGTTCATTTTTCAGGTCTAAATTTCCAGAACGGAAGCGAGCAAACCAATAACAGGTGGTGCGTTGGTTTGTAGTGTTAGCTCCGTAAACGTCGTTGATGTTGCGTGCCGCTTGTGCCGGGTTGCTGCCACGACGGTACTCATATTCCATAATTACTCGAATTTTTAACGTATCCATGATGACGAAAAAGATTGAAATGCGATGAAAATGTAACACTAATCAATAAAGAAATGACTACTTTTAGAAAAAAAAATCCATGTTTTTAAAATAAAATTAATTTGAAATTAGAATTCTTAGCCAAACAAAAATTATTTTGATTTGAAATGGCCAGTACTGCAGAACGGCAATTTCATAGGTAAAGACCTAATATGATTTATTAATTATCTCTCATGAAACTGGAGTAGTAGTTTCTTGGCGGGTTGCACACGTATACTTTTAGCTGTTATTTTTTTTATGTGCTGTTTCTTAAAAAAGTGCCTGTGCGGTGAAAATGTATGGAACAGCAAATTTTTCCGGGGATCCAGAATAAAGTACTCAATCTATGGTAGGTACCGAACAGGTTACGTGTCGATATTCCTGCCACTAGAGTCTATGTACTACATACCACACACAGACACACGATATTATGCAATCGAATTATATACAGAAAAGTGTAGTTATTTTGACATTATCATTTTGCGCCATTTTTGAGATTTCTCCTTTGTGATTTTTCGCATTGGTTATTTTTTCAAAAGATAGTCTGTTTGCATGTGATTGAAGTTATTTTATCACCAGCTTGAACAACAAAAGGTCGTCTTTTGCAGACAACCTTTACAGTAGCTGCGAGGTCAAAAGCGATAGCACTTGTTAGGTTTTTTCCTTCCTTAAATTACCATCCTTAACGTCTATTACAAGTTGATACCCTTATCAAGACCCTAAAAAACTAATCATTTTGATAAGCAGTGGTTCTATTACCTGACCTACACCAAACTGCACTAATTTGAACTTTATGCTTACCACATTAGATCTGTATTTGGCTTGTAACGAAAATTGAAGCACGTCAATATTGGCATACGCTTTAGGAAAATTGAGGAGGAAAAACTATGTAACTATAGATAAGTTCACGAAAGTGATGAGGTGGCATATGCTTGATATTGACAAGATAAGCAGAATATAAATCGTTTATCGATATGGAACGAATAGTCGAAAAGTGCTAAGTGGTATCTAGAAACCCAAAAGGTTTGATAAAATAACTGTAAGGCGATTCACACACTAAGACGAACCACGCGACGTGGCGCAGATAACGCGTTCACGCGTGTGATTATTTACATACAAAAAAAAAAGAATGCTGGAAATTGCACTGAGAATTTGGCTCGTTTCGCGCATCCCGGAGCGTGGTGCGCATTAGTGTGTGATCCGCCTAAAGATGCGAGAAGAGTCTGTCCCTTTGCTCTAGCGGTGGCGAGCACTATTGCTGAGTATATGTTCCTGGCTTCTATTTACGAGTCGAGCAATACTTGTTATCTTAAGGCTGCCCTCTCAAAAAATGGTTGAAAACAGCATGCAGATGAAACCACTTTTCGTCGGCATTAACAAAGAAATTACATTTGAAAAAAATAGTGTTAGTAATCTACATATACGTCATTTGGTTTAGGCATAACTTTTCTATGTGTATCAAATAATCATAAAAAAAAAAACACCAAATCACCTCCAAATCGTTGAGATGAAACCATTTTACTCCTTGTTTAATTAATAACTTTAATCAGAAGTTATTGATCCAAACTAGGCTAAACTTTTTGTGATTTCGCGACTATTCATGCCAGTTGGAACACATACATGACCGTACAAATTAGTTTGCACAATCAGTAAGAGCGAATCTTGTCCCGCATCCCGCGAAGAATTCATCTCAGTTTGCCTTTAAGCGAAAATTCTTCACATGCCGTAAAAACCAAATTGTCATTTAGCATAGGGGCTAACTGCCTAGTAAAAGCAAGAAAAAAATATGGGGACGTCTTTGAATTTGCCAAATACAGTCAAACGTACAAACAACGCCATTTATTTTCTACTCGCTTTTGCCAGCGGCTTCGCCCGCGCGGAACTTTCATCCCCTATTTAACTCCTTTAAGGGGTTGAATTTCGAAAATCTTTCCTTATTCCTTGTCTACATTATAAAGGGAACCTCTGTGCAAAATTTCAGGTTCCTAGGTTTAAGGGTTTGGGCTGGGCGTTGATGAGTCAGTCAGTCAGTCAGGACTTCTCTCTTTATTCATATAGAAGATAGATAGATAGATGAACGATGCAACGTATTATTTATGGGCGATCGCCAAGCAGTCTCATAAAAGAACTTAGATAAAAAACACTCATTTCTATTAGCTCTTGTACAATAAATTTCAAGGACTTAGAGACGACGCGGACGTCTATCTAAACCAGTTAAAGAAATGAATAATTTACATACTGGTTTACAACTTCTTCTACAAAAGTTTCTTATTTCTTTGTATAGGCGATCAGTTTTAACGAAAAAGTAAATTAATATAGCCTTGAGTGAGAACTTTAGTCTCACGAAAGTTGTTCTATAGAAGGGTTATAGGTTATTTAATTGAGTCAATTACTTGTCCACGAATTTATAACCTATTTTATCTATTAAATTTAAAATTTAAAAAACCCCCGACCCAAACAAAAACTCTAAAAAGTAAAAAATAATATTTATAAGCCTTTTAATTTGAACGTAATATTTTAATCAGGGCATTGTCAAGTCGGGGGACGGCTATGCCTCTGTTTGGCGTTTTCATTGACCGTCCCCCGACTTGACAATGCCCTGATTAAAATATTACGTTCAAATTAAAAGGCTTATAAATATTATTTTTTACTTTTTAGAGTTTTTGTTTGGGTCGGGGGTTTTTTAAATTTTAAATTTAATTTTTATTTCTTGCTTTTTAAACTTAATTTCTCCCTTAAATCACCATTTATCTATAATCTATTCATTGAGACCTTTTCAATGAGCCCAAACACGATACTTCTGCTGTTTGTTGGTGAATAACTTGGGTTTCCTGGAAATTCCAGGTGTTGCTCCAGCATCAGTTCAAGGTTTTTTTTTTCGTCTAATATCATTGAAGTAATAGAATCCCAAATTTTGAGTTGATCAGACCCATGGAAGAGGGTAAAATCCCTTTTTCAACCAGAAAAGAGCTGATAATCTTCAAACGGCTGAACCGATTTTAATAAAACATATCTAAGAACACTCCCGACTAATACACCTTTCAAACAAAAAAAACTAAATCAAAATCGGTTCATCCGTTCGGGAGCTACGTTGCCTCAGACAGACACACACACACACACACACATACACACACAGACACGTCAAACTTATAACACCCCGTCGTTTTTGCGTCGGGGGTTATAAATACAATACTGTAATAATTTATAATTGAATATTTATTTTTAACCGACTTCAAAAAGAAAGAGGTTTTCAATTCGATATGTTTTTTTATTTATGTATGTTCGGGCATAACTCCATCTTATTTAGACGGATTTGCAAATTATTATTTTTTGTTCGAAACGGGTTTATTTCGAAATGGTCTCTTAAAAAATTCTTCTACATTTTATGATGCGTTTCGGAGACAGACAACAGAAAAAAAATGCCAGCAAAGCAACTGCGATTGCTGCTATCGCCTAAATATGCATTGTTTTGACCCCAATGATGGTGAAATTTCGAATTGGGTAGGTACTACAGCCAAAAAGTGAAAAATAAAAAATGACTTCCAAAAACACTACAAAGTGAAAAATAACTTCAATAATCACCGACTTCTGAAATTAAATATATTTTTTTTACTTTGTAGTGTTTTTTGGAAGTCGATTGTTTTTTTTTTCTATAAAAGTTTTTATTAATTTTAAATCGTTACTTTTACGTCGGCCTACACAAATGATGGGAGTTAAACTTTGGTCTTACACGAAATATGAGGTGTTGCAGGATTGTTTTTTGGGACGGGCTTTATGGATCGGTGGACGCTGTGGGTAGGTTTAAGCAAAGTAAAAATAGCACACATAATTTTATTTTACTTAACACATTACAAGCCTTTCAGATTACTTTGGCAAATTCGTCATGGTTCCTACTAATACATTTTTTTTGTCTTTCTCTCACTTTGTTCCCGTGGGATGATTCTATGTGGGTGCAGCTGCTAAAAAGTTTAATTAAAATAATATCAAGTTCACTTTAAGATTTGTCACGGAAGAACTCAATGGTTTTGGGGGACCCCCTATAGCCGCCCGCCGCACCGGCCTCCTAGATCCGCCACTGATCTGTATCTACACATCGCTTCACAGGTGAGCAATAAACCTTATTACATGTAAAATAAAGTTCCTAAATTGATTATTTATCGCATACAAAAATCTTGAAATTAAGTTTCTGAGAGGAAGCGAAAGCCTATACGTTTTGCAACTCATTGAAATTAATTTAAGAGTATCTCCTGGTATATTTACTTCGTAAAGGAGAATCTGGGCCAAAACTGTCTTTGCCATGGTAGGTAAGTGATGAGTTTGCAATACTCCAACACATTAGGGTTATCTGTTACTCTATAAATCATGGTAGTATTTGTGAGCGGTTCTGTAAAATGTTAACACCGAAACGTGAATAGGCTCCATGAATACTACCTTTAGAGAGAAATAATTGCTGAAAAACTATTAAGATAAAATGTCTTCCCACTTTCAAAGCTTTGGATATTTACTATACTGTATTTCTTTGCTTAAACTAACATAATTACAAAATTTACCAGCTCATCAACAAAGAAGGTATTATGACTGAACATATTAGGACTGGCTAATAAATGTGTACCAGGATAACATGTTACTGCAGTCACTGAGATCTAAATACATATACTTGTACTACCAAAAATGGGTATATGAAGCCCACGCGCTCATCACAGCATAAATGAGATGATTGTTGTTTTTCTCTTTAGGCAAATATATTAAGTTATAATAGGTAGACTTGTAGCCATAAAAGAGGAGCAGCTGTTAGTTTATTTAGATTAAATCCTAGAAACAACAGAGCACGTTGACATATTGAAGGTATAACCGACCCTTTTCAAGACTTGATAAATGCTTGCAGAGATTTATATAAATATGTAAAAATCAACGAATAAACGTGGGTCAGTATAAGTGATTGACTTCTAAAATAGTGCTAGCTTATTCAAAAGACATGTATCGATTGCCTAAGTAACTATTTCAGGAATATTAGTTAGTGGGTCTGATGCAATCAAACTTTACATAAACGAATTATAAAGTTTCTATTGGAGGAGGTATACAGGCATGAGGAAAGAATGGGGGTAGGTCTTTCAAAAAGACGGGTGTTGTGTATGGTGGGCTAGTGCCCTATGATTGACGTCGGGACGTTGTATAAATGAGAGTCACGTGGCAAACTCTGCTTGTGCAATGTAGGATTTTTGAGTGACCTCGGTATGGTGCGTAGTTCGCATGCGGCGATGTAGATGTCGCCACAAAGGAATCCTGTAGAGTAGTAAGTTTATGGTATACATTAAGCATATCTACCTACTCAATATTATCTTCTACAACTGCTGAACGTTAACTTATAGTTATATAATGTATTGTAGAAATTAATACACTCTTTCTTACGCTTTTGGCTCAAACCTCATTTAAGTTGGTTAATATTGCACACAATATAAGTAATATCTTCTGTTTTTACATAGAAAAAGTGTTAGAAGAAGATGTAATATCCCTGCCATAAGAACGGTCTATGTTACTACGTATACGAGTATATGACTATGTAGCCAAAATTACTTTTGACATTGCGTATATCTCGTAGGCCCACTAAATCCCACAATTTATTCCGCCTCTAACTCCCAAGCGTTGCCAATAAATTATGTTCTCAGACAGATTTATATTGAAAACCTTCATACAATCTATTGGAAGGATTTCACAAGTTGGTACAGGATAACAATATTTCACAAAAGCTACTACTACCTTCATCCAAATATTAGATGGTACTCTCCGCTAGCATTCACTTCGTGAATTTCGTTTGTAAGTTACCAATTCGTTCGCGGAACGACAATTTGCTTTTCTTAATTTCGTGTGGATGGTAATCGTACTCTTTTTTTAAATATAGTATTACCCAAGTCAGTGGCCACGTTTTTTTCTGTTTATATTAATAATTTAGATATACGTTGTTATTAATGTATATTTAACTTTAATTCTGAATATATCTACTACTACAGTAACAAGTATCGTTTATTAATTTTCACTTTCTCATTCAAACGTTACGTTATAATACGCTGTCCTTAGAATTAAACTAAATTATCTTTAAATTAAAGATTCAGAAACAAAGCTCTATTAGATTCCTTCCCAGCCTTGATAGCTCCAAAGTAATATGAAATTAGCTCCATAAGCCAGGCAACCAAAATGGCGGGCGATTAGCCATTGTTTTGGTTCATGTCTCCTACACTACATATGAAAATAGATAATGTATGTTACTTTGATAGGAATTTAATCGTAGGCTATCAAATAAAATACGTTGAGTATTCTTCAAGAAATTTATAATAGAATACCGATTCTATGTTATTATAAAAGCATGCGTATTTTACTTTGGGAAATATTTAATTACTCCTCTAAAAACTTAGGGATCTTCTTGTAGTTTTTTTTATTAATTCGAATGATGCATGCTTTTTAAATAAATGAGCTTTTTTTAACCTTCTGGCCTTTTCTTATGGTTGGACGCGGTGTTTATTCTAGGTTTAATCTAACTCCGTAAATTCCACTTTTCAAAACACCAATAATAATTACTCGCGTAGTAATCTCATCTGCTCGATGTCCGTGGGTCACTGCAGGGATCCAGCAGAATATCAGTGTTAGGTATATTTGCCTGACACATGCTGAGCTGGACTCACATTTGGTGCAACTGTGAACACCTCACTTTAGGACTCCACCGCACGTTATTATTGTGTCATAGCCTAAAGTGTCATCACTATACTTATGTCAACCTATTTTCTTTTTTTTTCTTAGTGCGCCTTGTTCTTTTCATGTAATTAGTTTAATCTCATAGTGCTTTGTTTGTTGTGTTGTGTCTTTTATATGCACCAAATAAACGATTTATCCATCTATCTATCTAATCTGTGATCGCAGAACAAGCGAAATTAGTGGGGTCGCGGCGGCGCCGACGGCGGCCGGCTGGCGCTACATCCTGGTCCTAAATAGCCAAGTGACCAACTTTCACTTGGCTATTTAGGACCTATAATAGGAAGAATTTGAAGTCCACAAAAAGAAGCGCATTCATTATACTCAATAATCGTTTTAGGAAAGTTAAATGGAATTTATTAGAAGTTCGATGAAATACCCATGCCTTCTTTCTTTTTGATCAGACTTGGCAAAGAGTTCAGTCAATTCTGACGCATCACTAGTTTTAAATAACTGATCCATTTAATGACGCTAGCAAATAAAAATGTACAATGTTTTCCATAATTTATGAATCAGTTCTAACAACAATTCAGTGAATTATAAGTTGTAACATTATGCATAGGCCAATGAACTCTTAAGTACATATAGGACAGTGTCTTTACAAACACAGTTCTAGGTACAATTGTATATTTCTTTGCAAATACAATACATGATTGTATGTATAATATAATTATACATAGGTACCTATTTGGTTCATTGTCACAGCTGTTGAGGAAAATACATACCTACATGGTACACATTAGGTATGTGTACCATGTATGTTTTTTACGAATGAAATACGACGTCAGATAATATAGGTTTTTTGTTTTGTTTTTGAAGATTTTTGTTGGAATATCTATAATTAATGACAAGTGACGGCTTATAATACTGATGTTTTGCAAGGAATTTCTAATGTGTTTGTAAGACGACAATTCGAAGATAAATCAAACTGCGTATTTCTAATGATGTTTCCAGACGACTACATACAGGGTAAATTTTTATCCAGTGCGCAAACTGTAACCATGAATTCAGCATATCATTCTAAAGCATATCATACCATTTTTTTAACATATCATTTTTTTTATAACCGAAGAAAAATGTTTACGCTAGGGAAACATTTTTTCGGTTATAAAAAAACTGCTTTTTCATAGAAAAGTGCAGTACCTACACGGTCAAAATGTATCGAACAGCTGTTTTTTTTTCTTGTATAACTGACGAAAATTTTCTACGCTAGGTTGTCTAGAATGATATTATGCTGAATTGATGGTTACAGTTTGCGCACTGGTTAAAAATTTATCCTGTACAAAAGTTCAATCAAATATTTCCAATATTTTACTATAGCCAGTCACTTATCGAGAGGCGCTTGTGTGATTTGTGATTAAACAATAACAGCTGCCCGGGTGGATCGATCAGATAAAGGCTTCTTTAAACAGGCGCGACGTGACAGCGCGACATGACACTTGTAGAACAATTTCCATAAAGTTTTCATAGTAATTGTTCTATGTGGGTGACCAACTTTACGTAGGTACCATGCCTCGGAAAATACTTTAAGCTGTTGGTCCCGGCTGTCTATCGTGGATCTTTGTCAGTCGCCTAGTTGTTACGTAGACAGTCCAGCCATGTAATATACTGGTATTCAGCTGCATCCAGTTGGACTGGAAGCCGACCCCAAAGTAGTTAGGAAAAGGCTAGGTAGATGATGTGCTAGTCGCTTATCGGCAAAACCCATAGTCAACTCCATGACTCCTATTTAAATTGTTTGAAAAAAAAAAAACACTTACTTTTGATTTTGATGTTTTGATCATTCCGAAATACTCATAGGCATTAGTATCGCCAGTGTTTTTATTTTGTCATATTGTCCTCTCTGGTATCCAGCTTTGGGGTACGGCCTGCCAAAGCAATATTGATATATTGGAAAGGTTTCAATCAAAAACGCTTAGAGTCATCTTTAACATACCCCAATATATTAGTAATAAAATAATATATCAAGACTTGAAAATACCCACAGTCAAACAAGAGATTACGCAATACAGCGGCAAATACCAAAAGAGACTCTCAGAACATCAAAACGAACTTGCTCTAAAACTAAGTGGTGATGGCGGCCAGCAATTCAGAAGATTAAGGAGACATAGCGTCCCTTCTCTTCTGGACAGATTTAGCCGATTGGAAAGATAAACTTAACTGCGAAGTTATCACCAAGCTACAGAACCAAAAAAAAACCAGAGATAATCGGACAAAGAAGCAGCTTATTGTTGTTGACGACAGATTGCTGCGAAGCAGAAGAACAAAGAAAAAAAAAACAAAATTGTCCTCTCCACATTGTATAATATTGTAATAATTTATTTATTTCAGACAATATGATCCATTTTGTTAGTAAAATAGTGCTGCAAACTATGTTAGTTCCCACATAAACACACACACACATCACATACATACATACGTTCGTCCATACATACGAGTACGTAGCCTAGTAGTACCCTTCAAATTATTATATTTTGCTTTATTTTCCGCCTCAATTTCAATATTGCCGGAATTGCTGATATACATATCGTTTTGATAAATCGGAGGAGAATAAATGAATAATAAATCTAAAGGAAAACGTTTGTAAAATATTTTATATAAAACACTTTTTAGTTACCTACCCTACACCAATTCAAAATTTCATTATCCTTGGGGTTAAAACAATGCATATTTATGCGATAGCAGCATTCGCGGTTGATTTTCTGTAATTTTTTGAAGAGTTCCGTTGTCTGTCTCCGAAATGCATCATCAAATCGATATGAAATTTATAAGAGACCATTTCGGAATAAACTCCTTTCGAACAAAAAAATAATTTTGGAAATCCGTCTATATACGACGGAGTTATGCCCCAACATACATAAAATATATATATATATATATAAACATGTCGAATTGATAACCTCCTTCTTTTTTAAGTCGGTTAAAAAGCGGACTTAATGCTTGAGGAATATTTTACCAGCTACCCCGAACCAAAGTTATTACATAGATCCCTACTTTTCAAGTTACGTTATTAAACTATTACAAGAAACCACAGCGAAAGCGATTGATGTGACAGCCACTCATTTACGAGCTCACCGAACAAAGAATCCCACAATAAATTAAACAATTATAAGCACTGTGACAAGTTAATTGATTCCTAGTTCATTCAATGTAAATATACCTACAATCAGTTATAACAATGATGATTTACTAGTGATTATCAAAGTACTATGTTACATAAGACGAGAGTATAAAAATAGATGAACTGTTTACGATGTTGACATGAGAGTAGAATTACGGTTAACGGTAATTTGTTGATGTCTACTCTTTATAACAGGTTAATAGGCTAGTAGGATGAACGGTTTGTTTTCTAGGTGTTTAGAATAATTTTGGCTGAATCGTTTCACCCAGTAACTGGGTTGTGGATGTTAGATAAACAGTTCATTATCATCATCTGCTTACAGCAGCCCACTGCTAGACATATGCCTCTCAAATTGCACGAAATCAGCAACTCAATTAGTACTACTACCAGCCACCCAGAGAATATTGTTGCTCTACCTGGCCTGATGGCGTCCTACCATCCGTTTTCTGATACAAATTAGGTCCATGTAAGTTGTCAACACCCTTCCGTGCCCTGGAAAGCACATTAACTGTTGGCCAGCTGTTATTTGCAGATCTTTGACAGGCATTACAGGGACTCAGAAGCACGAAAGTCTGTCAACCAGTCTTACCAAGGGGCAGCCCCAGATCTACGATTTTTTAGAACCGGGGGAGAAACTTGATAGTGGCGCCCCTCTGTCCAGCGTTTGAGATACATTAATTAGGTGTGGGCCTGTATGGCTTCTTTTTCTTACAAGTCAACGGTGAGTCAACCAGGTTTCCGTATGCTAGGCGCTTTGTCGAGCAAGTTTATTTTTATTTTTAATCATACTTTATTATCTAGAGGCGCCCCCTGAAACTGCCGCCAGGTGGGGTGCCCCGCTTTGCCCCTACTGAATCCGGGGCTACCAAGGGGTATAGTGACGCTGGAGCTGGGTTGTGGAGGTTACAGAGGCGGTCACTCCATATAACATACTGGCATTCAGTATTCGGTTACACTGAAATCGACTCCAATATACTTGGAAATAGGCTAGGCAGATGATGAAAATATTAATGTATCCTACAAAGGTGTAATTAGATTCTTGTCCATTGACGTTAGTTTCATCGTCTGTTTGAATTGACCCAATCTTGTAGGTACATGGCAGCCGGATTCATTGATTAGCCATCAATTATGTAAAGAGCATATTAAAATATCGAGTGAACAATAATCTGTCTCTCACAATCTAAATATATTATAAGCCGATACTTTACCTAAGTTTGAAATATCAAACTTTTCCGTGTTCCTCAAGCTTCCGTGTTCCCGCGTCAAGCGGCACTGGAGGACACCGTGGAGTTTTAGTGGATTACAGTCCCACATAACTGCGCTATCTCCCCGTGGTAGCGCAGTAGGCATTGCGTCACGCTAATAAAAAATTGCCCGGGTCGACGGCGCGTTGTGTTCCATGCGCGCCGTCAGAGATATCAGCAACATCTGGTGGGGTCCGCAAGGGCCGATGCCTGCCAGGGGTGCGGGTTGTTCGAAAGAGATACCGTCGCTCCTGGCACACGGGCAACTGAGGGACCACGGGTGGGTTTTAGTCAGTAAAAGTTTGACACGCCCTCATGCTCCACCCAGAGCGGGAGAAGTAATTTATATAGTAATTTGTGTTTTTTTTAATAGGTTATTAACTACTAATTTAAATTGAAAACCTACAATGACGACTTGATTTCTAGATAAAAGAGAGATACTATTAATTTGTATGTTTTTTTAATAGGTTTATAACTA
This sequence comes from Polymixis flavicincta, assembly GCA_949987655.1. Taxonomy (NCBI): domain Eukaryota; kingdom Metazoa; phylum Arthropoda; class Insecta; order Lepidoptera; family Noctuidae; genus Polymixis; species Polymixis flavicincta. Next base: position 12,042,888 of record OX465186.1, on the reverse strand, counting down.
AAAATTTAAAACCTCATAATAATAGGTTTTCATGACTTGATTTCTAGATAAAAGACAGATTATACAATTCAATTCAAACTCAAAACAAAAACGCAAATTAAACCACATTTATAAACATGAAGGAGTGTCACAAAAGTTAGGAAACAAGACAAAAATTCATAAATTCCGTAAAAGAAACGTGACTCTCGCGTCAAAGCTTCAACTTATTTAAGTAGGAACGTTTTAATGCAACGTTTTCATTGAAATATGAAAGAACAACTTCTTTTCTTAAGGGTACACTAGTCGCGGGCTCGAACTCACTGGTGGGCCTGGCTAAAAAGCACGCTGTCTCACCAGGCTTCGTGTCCGACAGAGGTAGGATCAGTGATGATCAGTTAGACGCTAGTCTAGACGCACAACATTATTGAGTAAGCCGCAGGATCAGTTATAGTAAAACAGGCGCGTAAAAATTAAGAAAAGTCCTTCGGAAGATCGGGTTTTCTGAAAACACCACTTCATAAATCAATGACCAATTAAGTTTATTGAACTTTTCGATAATTGAGCCTTGTCGGTACCGACTTGGTTTTCGAGATTTTACACTCTTTTTATTACTAAAACACGCCCAAAGTTAGGTTAAATTAGCAAGAAAAACGAATCTTTGTTGGCTCATAACTTTTTAATCGCTTTTTATTTTAGTATTCTGTTTCCGTACATACAATATTAATAATGAGACAAAACCATACCATGTTTAGTTTTTGATGTACATAGTCAAACAGTGGAGTAAAACCCTCCCGAAGTTTGTATGGAAAAAATGTGGACAAGTGTCACCTTAATAGAAACATTTACAGATGGAAAATGCAGTCGACTGTAGTTAATGTGACTTGTAGAATATAAGAGATGAACTTTTCTTCAAATAATGTAGGTATTTCTATTTAAGTGTTTATGACGTATTTTAGATATTACTGATATCGGTGAAGGAAGGGAAACTTATTGTGATTGTGGGGTAAACTGGACCGATAGTCAATGAAGGTCTGAAATCACCAACCCGTCTTGAGTAAGCGTGGTCAGAGATAATATAATATGCGTGGTGAATGGTGATCAATAATCCTTTTGCTCTGCAGTGAGGCAGCTAGTGTTTTTAGTATTAAACAACTTAACTCACTCTATCATTATTATTTTCTACTGTTACTACTGTACTGTGTTTGTTGTACTGTTTGTTACTGTAGTGAAAAAACAGTAACATTTTCTTAAAGAATAGTTTTAAACGTAATCAGGCTACAAAACTATCGTGAAGTTCGTTTTTAGGGTTCCGTACCCAAAAGGTAAAACGGGACACTATTTGTAAGACTCTGCTGTCCGTCCGTCTTTCTGTCCGACTGTCACCAGGCTGTTTCTCATGGACCGGTTTTTCTCAGTTAGACGTTAAAATTTTCACAGATGATGTATTTCTATTGCCGCTAAAACAATAAATACTAAAAAACAGAATAAAATAAATATTTCACGGGGCTCCCATAAAACAAACGTGATTTTTTTGCTCGTTTTTGCTGGATATTGATAACGGCAACAGGTAGATGCTTGACAAATTCACAGAATATTTAGTTATATATTTACTTTAAAAATAAATAATTGAATGAAAATAAAATTGATATTTAAGTGGCTCCCAAACAACAGACGGTACGGAACCCTTCGTGCGCGAGTCCGACTCGCAATTGGCCGTTTTTTAATTCCAGAAAGTAATCTGACACTTCAAGTATTCATGTGTTTGCTTTTTAGTTTGACATTACACCTGTGAAATTACTATCTGGGTTTAAAAAAAGAAATATACGATCCGTTTAATAAAGATGTAGCATGGAGAGATGTAGGCATCGACACAGCATTCATGTGATTATTTACAATCTTTGTTCCTTAAGGTGACACTTGTCCACATTTTTTTCATACAAACTTCGGGAGGGTTTGACTCCACTGTTTGACTATGTACATCAAAAATTAAACATGGTATGGTTTTGTCTCGTTATTATTATTGTCAGTGCGGAAACAGAATACTAAAATAAGAAGCCATTACAAAGTTATGAGCCAACAAAGATTCGTTTTTCTTGCTAATTTAACCTAAGTTTGAGCGTGTTTAAGTAATAAAAGGAGTGTAAAATCTCGAAAACCAAGACGGTACCGACAAAGTTCAATTAACAATAAATTCAATAAACTTTATCCCCCTTATTACAGAACAAGGTTTTTCTTTAGGTATGGTTTAAACCTTCGAGCCTATTTTTTAAATAAGAACCTAACTGACATCGAAATACAGCTCCTTTTACAAAACTGACAAGTTAGTCCAGTGCTAAATTGTCGGTTTTGGAAAAGGAGCTGTAATTCTATTTCAGTTCTAAGTTCTTATTTCAAAAACAGGCTCGATGGTTTAAACCATGCCTAAAGAAAAACCTCGTTTTGTAATAAGGGGGTATAGGTTTTGATTTATGCAGTGGTTTTTTCATAAAACCCGATCTTCTGAAGGACTTTTCTTAATTTTTTCGCGATTTTTTGCCAAAAATGCTCCTGCGTCTCACTCAATAACGTTGTGCGTGTAGACTAGCGTCTAACTACTCACCATTGATACTATCTCTGTCGGATACGAAGCCTGGTGAGATAGCGTGATTTTTAGCCAGGCCCACCAGTGAGTTCGAGCCCGCGCAAAGTGTAGGTACCCTTAAGGGCGCTATCAGATTTTTGCTTGAATTTGAACGTTTTGATATTTGATGAGTGATTATGGTTTAGATATAGCCAAAAATTCAAAACAAAAATATGTCCTAGAAAATTTCATTATTGGTCTAGGGAGTGTTCTAAACAAATATTTTAATTCGTTTACACAAGTCAGTAAAATCTTTGTCTCGGCAAATTATGTTTCATAAAATTGTAATTTTGGGCATCTTTAGATGCTTTATTACATGGAATATAAAATCGTTTAGTAATTTATAAAAAAAATCATGGTAAGACTATACCTTGTTCTTTGGAATGCTTAAATCATTTTTTTATGTTTCATACAGTAATTCACCAAAAATAATTCCGTAAATTCACAGAATTTATGATAATTTTGCGTCTGAAATTATATTTTGTATCTGTTTATGTTTAATCGAAATTCAAACAAAAAGTATTTTATAAATAAGGTTATTAGGTCAGCTTGCTAGAAAAAAAAAATGTTTATTTAAAACTAAAACTAATATGCTTAAGCGTTTGTTGAATGCAACGCTGTATATCAGTCACAAAACACGCGGGGTTTAGCTTTTAGTCCGCGCTGGTTTGTTCCTGGGCGTCCAACGCATAGCGGATAGCATATGTAGGTACACTTCACTAGACACACAACCGCGATCGGCTACCATGCTCCGGATAATTTTCCTAAAATTGAGCACTTCGATTTGTAATAGTCCTCTTAATACTGGATCAATATGTAGCTACAAAACATTGATCATAATATCGTAATTCTTTTGCCACACATTGATAAAATGCAATGAAACGCAGATTGTTATGAGTCATATAAATTCTTGAGATATTTTTGAGGCTAACTAAGGGTAAAAAATTTAACTACCTGTTAATTATATCTCATACATCATCTTCCTCAAAAGAGTAAAAACCACGCAAATAGGTAATTAATATTTTGTAGGTATCTAATGAGGTCAAAGTCATCAAAACAAAACATTTCATGCCTAATTATTGACTTTTTGCTTCAAAGGCTTTGAATTTTGTAAACGAAAAACAAATGATTTATTTTACTCTCACTACGAACTGCTTTTGTTCAAAAGACTTAAGTTTTTTCAATGTTTAGTTGGTGAAAAGAGGCTCGTAATTCTTTGCAAACAGTGAAGTTGTAAAAAGCTCTGTGAGTTATAGCCGTCTATTCAGCTCTAGACCTACTTTTATGATACAGGATACCCCATTTATAGCTGTACCAAACGATTTTTTTTAAACCTTAGCAGTTAAGGCAGTCTATTCAGCACTAGAAATATTGTTACTATACAGGATAGCCTATTTGCGGGTCAAAACTATTTTTGAGAAGTCTCTCTTCAAGGTCATTCATTTACAGTTTAGGGGAAAACTTCGGTCAGTGGGAAACATTTTGCTGTCAAAAGTTGTCTTTCGAGCGTAATCGATTATACGTAGTTTCATGGATATGAGTAACTATAGTTTCAAAACCGATTATTTTTGTAACTAGTTACTTTTGCATACAGTAGGGCGTTGGTTGGTTTTGAGTTTGTATTATGACAAGGTAGACGTAGGTCGTAACGTCTTTTGGGTGTAATCGGTTATGCGTAGTTTCAAAATCGATTATTTTTGTTACTAGTTACTTTTGTATACAGTAGGGTGTTAGTTGGTTTTGAGTTTGTATTATGTTATGATTACGAAAATGTTACAGGTTATACGTATTATAATATTCGTTTTACCTGTGTGTTATGTTACCTATTACGAATATGTATGTATGTAGGTTTCGCTCGTAACTTTGTATGCATGAAATTTCTTATTTTGACATAGAATACATCCTATGAAACTCAACAGTACTGTACTGCCCTGCTAATTGTAAATGCAGCGCTTGCAAAAAGCGGTTTCGAGAAAAACTCGGATATCTAAAAGTAAAATTTTCATGCAACTATTGTGAATTTCGCTGTCAAAAAACTTACTTCCAGTACCCAAATATTTTTCGTGGATATTCTTTTGGTTTTCCCCTAAGGATGCCATTTCTGCAAAAAAGTAATAAACCCAAAAGTGTCGATTATTGCAGATACAATTAACAGGGCCGTATAGTTTTCTCTGAGTGAAATAATTTACGTAACAGAATCAGAAGAAGGTGAAGATTACCCCTAGACTCACAAAAACCTCTTTGTTATACTAGTATGTACCTCCAACAATCAACTCAGCCTATCGCAGTCCAACGATGGACATAGGCCTCCCCCAGGCTGCGCCAACATCCAACGCATCCAGTCTGTCCCAGACACACTCGTCCATCTAGCTGACGGACGTCCCACGCTACGTACAATAGTAGGTATCTACCTATAGATGTTGTGGAAACGTAGGTAGGTACTTTTGATTTCTAGAATCGAGTTTATGTGGAGTTTGAAGCTTGTTATTACAGGTAACCTATTCATTTCTCCTTACTCATAGTAGGTAGATACTCAATAAAATAAAGGTCTTCCATTCTAGGAGTTTCGATTCATCGTCATGAATAAAATGGACTCGCCCACACGTCTACTGTAACAATAAAAAACGAAAACGTATGTGCCTAATTTATTCTCTGGATATTTTTAGAATTCTAATACTTGAGCGTTTGAGATTAATTTTGATATATACCTAAACGAGTAGGTGGTGTGTAAAAAAATAGTAGATTTTTATGAAAAGGTTTTTTTTTTGTTAAGTTACAACAATGTTTTCACACTTTATTTTGTTGCAGGCAAAAAGGCTAGCAGGTCTAGTTGATTGAAACGTTCTCTTTGAAATATTACTATTCGCAATATGGCCGCCAATTATGTCAAGTTTCTACATTTATATTTGTAAATCGTATGTTGTACATAATAAATAGTATTTTATTCTACTCTAGTTAAAGTTATGGTACCAACTTAAATTGTCCGTATAATCAAATCAAAATTGCCGTTCTTTAGCAGTAATATGAAATGGGAAATAACTTGAGAAATTGACGTAGAGTATTATTATCAATTATTTTCCTCAGCTGTACCTACTATGATTTCCCTGTGATTCTTGTTTCATTATTCCAACAAAGTTATTGTTCCATTGAGACCTGTTTAAAGAAGATAAATAGAAATACAGGTCTCAGGAGAACTATTAATTTGAGGTCAAGTCAAATTGGACAGAAACAACCCTCTTCAAAAATAAGCTGTAAATATATCTACCTATGGGCTGATTTTTGAATAGTCAATTATCTTTGATCTGAAAAATAAATCTGACAGTTTGACATATTTTCTATACAAACGCTGCCAAACTGCGATATTTATTCCTCCGTTAAAAGATAGCTGACTAATGAAAAATCAGCTGTAATTACGATATATTTACAGTTTATTTTTGAAGAGGGTTTTTTCTGTCCAATTTGACTTGACCTCGAATGAATAGTTCTCCCTCGTTGGTATAGTGGTCGCAAGTGCTACTGCTGAGCCAGTTCTGGGTTTGGTTCTCGGGTCACGCAAAGCGTTTTTAGTCATGGAAATGTCACTAGCAGCCTGGAGTCTGGATTTGTGCTCGGTTGCTGGTAATAGGCTCGCTCCCTATCACATGGGACCTTACCATAACTGGCGAAATATTAGTGTACTATAGGAGTACCTATATACACCACTGTCCCTTCGGGAATTAAAAGCGTGATGGTATGAAATGTAAAAAAAACAATGCTGTTGAGCCTAGTAAACTAAGTTTCAAAGTTTCTCATTGATGACGCAATTGATATATATGATAAAATTAATAGTCGATCACCACTTCTGAACCTTCCGGCTCCATCGGCCATGATCCTCTGCTACAATTTAATATTTAAACGAAAAATATTAAAGCAGAAAATTAAAACAAACAGATACTCATAAAGTCATAAACTGTTTAACATCCCACGCAAGAAATAAAGTTCATTAACGAAAAGTTATAACGCCATTTAAGATATAATATTATGTAGATTGATGCAAATTATTGATTGATTTAGAACCCAATACTAAAATGGTCCTAATCACAAACGCCTACTATATTGTGTTGTAATTATAGTTATTTAAATACAATAAACCATGAGTCAAAAAACAGCCAAGTGTACCTACATCGCACAGTGAAGGTTTCCGTACTTGAGATGAACATTCACTCAACCACAGTATTAGTTTTACCGACTTTTAATATGAGTTTGTATTTCACATAACATTCTAAAGAAAAATCTATGACTAATAAAGTTATTGCTGCGATCGTAACCGGAAACATACCATTAATTGCAAACTATGTTTAATAATAACTTGATTAAAAAGGCACACAGAAACATAAGCGTTTTTAATTATTGGATTCAACGATCCCAGCACACACTCATGTGCATTGAATTGCTTTTATTTCATTCTTCGTTTACCAACGTGTATTGAAAGTGCCACTTCAATTGATTTTTTCTTAATTTCACTGGGCACATAATTATTTAGGGGTGCACTAAATACACCTGCTTGACAGTTTTCATCGATATAGGACAATTAGTCTCCGAGTAAAAATGGTGTGTCTCTCGAGACAGACGCACATGACAAAATTTATAGGGGTTGCGTTTTTGCCACTTGTCTACGGAACCCTAAAAACGGGTATAAACTAATACCGACCTAAAAGTCTCTCTATGATCACTATGGTGAAAGGCCATGAATCAATATTTGAGAGATTGTTCATGTGTTTGTGTTAATTATGACTAAGGCTAGTTTATATCAGGCAACGATTTGCAATGTGACTGGAATGGTGAAATCAAAGAAAGATGATGTGATAATAAACGTGACAGTGCGCCACGAACTGTGTTTCAGTTCACTGATGAATTGTTAATCGCTTTAAGACACAGATTGCTAGCGATATTTTTGTAATTTTATCTATATAGATTTATGATTACAGAAAAAAGAGCAATCAGAAAACGAAAAAGAAAAAAACATAAAGAGACACATGACATGACACAATAATTACATAACTTGAGATACATGTAAATTAAAATTATTCTGTTTTAATCGCTTATCTAAATTGAAAAGATGGATGGATTGTGTGAGGAGTGATATCAAAATGAAGTGCATTAATGATAGCGTGGCGGGTGTCAGAAGAGAATGGAAGAAGAAAACGTATTGCACCGTCCCCAAGTACCTAACATGACAAGGGCTGACAGATGATGATGTTTCAGTAGCATAAATATACATCGCAGGTTGCTAGTCGTCCCTATTACTACTTAACACGTTACTACAATAATAACGGAATTAGTCTACTACGCTGAGGAGATTACAAAACAAAATCATTAAAGTATTTTTTCATCAGGTTACCTAACAATCGCAAAGTTTTTCCCTGCCTTCACCGATATCAGTAAATTCTAAAATACATCATAAACAATTTAATTACCATCATTTCAGCCCAAAGACCTCCACTGTTGGACATAGGCCATAATTGCCATGCTTGGCGGACGGGTTGGCGATCGCAGTATGGTGGTAAAATCCATAGAGAACGCTGCTGCCCATTCTCTAGTAAGTCCCTTAGTAGCCTACAACACCGTCGGGAAGAAATGGTATGGTGCTATTCTTAACGTCCGGCACCACACGGAACCTATAACTACATTATCTATATCCAACAAAGAACTTATTACATAAAAACTATCCTACTAAATCTCACACAACTTCATGCATACTACACCTGCATTCTCATTTAAAAAAAATATGAATTCCGTACAATCAAACATACAACACAAGAAGTAAAATAAATGTTCAACTAATGACTGCACAGGCACGGACTAATTGTGGCAATAAAACAATATTGGTTGAGCATAGCTGTTCAATAACTTACCGGGTGTTAAAGAAATATGATAGTATACACACATTTAAAAAGAATCTTAAGAAACGTGTATGTACCTAGTAACGTAACATTTAATAACTGTAAATTAATTCGATGTAGGCACTTTTGTATCTCATTCTAAGTGAACTAATAATAATAATAGTAGTGGTAATAATAGTTGGTTTGAAAAAAATATTTCTCATAAGAACTATAAAGTTCTTATGAGAAATATTTTTTTTAAACCCAAACCTAGATTGTTAATTTATAAGAACAAGTTACAGAAAAGTATAGTATATGAATGACCCACCCCGGATCTACGATTTTTTCGAACCGGGGCAGAAACTTGGTGGTAGCGCCCCTCTCTCCAGCGTTTGAGATAAATTAATTCGGTGTGGAACTGTGTGGCGTCTTTTTCTTAAAAGTCGACGGTGAGCCAACCAGGCTTTCGTATGCTAGGCGCTTAGTGGAGCAAGTTTTGTATTTTTAATCATACTATACTGAAACTGCCGCCCGGGGCGGGTGCCCCGGTTTGGCCCCCATAGGTCCGGGGCTGTGACTGACACAACATAACATGTCTCCTGTTTTTTTCGAAGGATACGCAGAGGTGACCTAGTACACTTATATTTCTCCAGTTATCTTTAAGTCCCATGTAAAATGGGGCGAGCTAATTACCATCAACCGGGCACAAATTCAAACTCTGAGCTGATACTGAGAATGTCCTAATAGAAAACACAATAAAACTTTGCCCGACCTCATAATCAAACCCAGGATGCAAAGCAATAACGCTTTGGAACACTAGAACGCCGACGAGGCAGTCTTATCTGAGACTGCAGTTTTCTGAAGTAAATAAAGTCGTTTGTTTTTAAAGCCACAAGAGTTTGGATAACGTCTTTCACTTGAAAGTTTTTTAAATATCGCCCCATTTAATAGAAATGTTTTAAAGTTTTAAACATATTCCCAAGAAATGCATGATACTGTATTTAAAATTTCAGCGCATTTCTACGGAATGCATTTTGACGACTTGAAACTGAATTCAATATCTGCATGAACCTTATGTTACATAACATGTCATGTACTCACAGTAATTGTCCACAGAATAAGTAATTGACTAAAGTCAGGTACTAAAGTTGCTTTCATTGGATCTTGAAGAAAGGCGACTATTTATCAGGTTGCCAATGACACAAAAGCGTAAATAATTATATTAAATACTTTCTTTTGTCCGTGGTTTTACTCGCGTGGAGATCAAAAAATCCCAGGGGAACGTACAACCGGGATATAAATTCTTTGTGTTAATTCAGATTATAAAATATCTATGTCCCAAATTTTATTAAAATCCGTTTAGCAGTTTTGGCATGATTAAATAACTAACATCCTAACATTATACACATAGTAGAATAGTACGACTAGCTTTTGCCCGCAGCTTCGCTCGCCTGGAGATCATAACTATCCCATAGGAAAGTAGGTACCACCGGAATTAAAATACCCCATGTCTTAACCCGGGTCATGGTCTACCTGTGACAAACATCGAAACTCTGAACGGATATCTGTTTCCTTTTTAAGCCTTTAAAGCGCGCAAAAAAGGTAATAAAGAAACAGAGTTACTTTCACATTTAAAATAAAAATATGGATGGATGTTCGCTTCGTGGTATAATTAAGGCAGATGGAGGGAGAGTATCCTGCCACATTTTGCAACCGGCGTCGGCCGGGTTTCTTCGAAGGGACGCTGATGTTTCTGGAAAGCTGTGCCTGCTTTCTAAAAGTCGTATCGTATCGTCACGTAGGTTCCAATCTTCCATGGCCCACTTGGCAGTCTCTAAACTGCCTCAGAACCGTAGAAAGATGTGACACCAATCTCGTAGAGTGGGACTATCACGATGGTATGGCAGCTGGGTGTGTATGTGGAGCTGTGGCACGAACTCAAACTCAAACTCAAAGCATTTATTAAAAATAAACCAATTACAGGCACTTTTGAATTGTCAAGGTCGGTGAGTTAGAAAGATGTTGCTAGTAACTATTTCCTTACCTCCTGTCCTGCTCTCTGTGCCCCAAAAAATGCAGGCACAGTAACCTTTGCAACTGCTACTAAAGATGCCGTGGAGGTGGTGAAGATCTGGGACACTGCTATGCCATCGACTTGGTGAAGAAGAAATATAGATGAAAATCATTTTGGTCGAGACCCGTTTGTAAAAAAATTACACTCATAATTGACTTCTAGGTCATTTCAAGAGGTCAATGCAGCAATCAATAACAAAATAAATTGTCGGTAATAATATAACGTAATTGCTGGAGGCAAGTGCTTCTGGCCAGTGCCTCGGGCCAGTGCTGATCGCCAGTGCTGGCCGCCAGTGCTTCTGGCCAGTGCTGGCCACCAGTACTTCTGGCCAGTGCTGGCCACCAGTACTTCTGGCCAGTGCTGGCCACCAGTACTTCTGGCCAGTGCTGGAGGCAAGTGCTTCTGGCCAGTGCTGGAGGGAAGTGCTTCTGGCCAGTGCTGGAGGGAAGTGCTTCTGGCCAGTGCTGGAGGGAAGTGTTGATCGCCAGTGCTGGAGGGCGACCAGCACTGGCCAGAGGCACTGGCGACCAGCACTGGCCAGAGGCACTGGCGACCAGCACTGGCCAGAGGCACTGGCGACCAGCACTGGCCAGAGGCACTGGCGACCAGCACTGGCCAGAGGCACTGGCGACCAGCACTGGCCAGAGGCACTGGCGACCAGCACTGGCCAGAGGCACTTGCCCTCCAGCACTGGCCAAAGGCACTTGCCCTCCAGCACTGGCCAGAAGTACTGGCGGCCAGCACTGGCGATCAGCACTGGCCAGAGGCACTGGCCAGAAGCACTTGCCTCCAGCACTGCCCAGAAGCACTTCCCTCCAGCACTGCCCAGAAGCACTTCCCTCCAGCACTGGCCAGAAGCACTGGCGACCAGCACTTGCCAGAAGAACTGCCGACCAGCACTGGCCAGAAGCACTGGCGACCAGCACTGGCCAGAAGCACTGGCGACCAGCACTGGCCAGAGGCACTGGCGACCAGCACTGGCCAGAGGCACTGGCGACCAGCACTGGCCAGAGGCACTGGCGACCAGCACTGGCCAGAGGCACTGGCGACCAGCACTGGCCAGAGGCACTGGCTAGAAGCACTGGCCAGAGGCACTGGTTAGAAGCACTGGCCAGAGGCACTGGCTAGAAGCACTGGCCAGAGGCACTGGCTAGAAGCACTGGCCAGAGGCACTGGCTAGAAGCACTGGCCAGAGGCACTGGCTAGAAGCACTGGCCAGAGGCACTGGCCAGAGGCACTGGCTAGAAGCACTGGCCACCAGAACTGGTCTCCAGCACTGCCCAGAAGCACTTACCTCCAGCACTGGCCAGAAGCACTTGCCTCCAGCACTGGCCAGAAGCCCTGGCGGCTAGCAATGGCGACCAGCACTGGCCAGAAGCACTGGCGACCAGCACTGGCCAGAAGCACTGGCGACCAGCACTGGCCAGAGGCACTGGCGACCAGCACTGGCCAGAGGCACTGGCGACCAGCACTGGCCAGAGGCACTGGCGACCAGCACTGGCCAAAGGCACTGGCTAGAAGCACTGGCTAGAAGCACTGGCTAGAAGCACTGGCCAGAGGCACTGGCTAGAAGCACTGGCCAGAGGCACTGGCTAGAAGTACTGGCCAGAGGCACTGGCTAGAAGCACTGGCTAGAAGCACTGGCTAGAAGCACTGGCTAGAAGCACTGGCCAGAGGCACTGGCTAGAAGCACTGGCCAGAGGCACTGGCTAGAAGCACTGGCCAGAGGCACTGGCTAGAAGCACTGGCCAGAGGCACTGGCCAGAGGCACTGGCCAGAGGCACTGGCCACCAGAACTGGTCTCCAGCACTGCCCAGAAGCACTTACCTCCAGCACTGGCCAGAAGCACTTGCCTCCAGCACTGGCCAGAAGTACTGGTGGCCAGCACTGGCCAGAAGCCCTGGCGGCTAGCACTGGCGATCAGCACTGGCCCGAGGCACTGGCCAGAAGCACTTGCCAGTGCTTCTGGCCAGTGCTGGAGGCAAGTGCTTCTGGCCAGTGCTGGAGGCAAGTGCTTCTGGCCAGTGCCTCGGGCCAGTGCTGATCGCCAGTGCTAGCCGCCAGGGCTTCTGGCCAGTGCTGGCCACCAGTACTGGCCTACAGCACTGGCCTCCAGCACTGGCCTCCAGCACTGGCCTCCAGCACTGGCCTCCAGCACTGGCCACCAGCACTGGCCTCCAGCACTGGCAGTGCTTCTGGCCAGTGCTGGAGGGAATGCTTCTGGCCAGTGCTGGAGGCCAGTGCTGGAGGCCAGTGCTGGAGGCCAGTGCTGGAGGCCAGTGCTGGAGGCCAGTGCTGGAGGCCAGTGCTGGAGGCCAGTGCTGGAGGCCAATGCTGGAGGGAAGTGCTTCTGGCCAGAAGCATTCCCTCCAGCACTGGCCAGAAGCACTTCCCTCCAGCACTGGCCAGAAGCATTCCCTCCAGCACTGGCCAGAAGCATTCCCTCCAGCACTGGCCAGAAGCTCTTCCCTCCAGCACTGGCCTCCAGCACTGGCCTCCAGCACTGGCCTCCAGCACTGGCCTCCAGCACTGGCCTCCAGCACTGGCCTCCAGCACTGGCCTCCAGCACTGGCCTCCAGCACTGGCCTCCAGCACTGGCCTCCAGCACTGGCCTCCAGCACTGGCCTCCAGCACTGGCCTCCAGCACTGGCCTCCAGCACTGGCCTCCAGCACTTGTCTCCAGCACTGCCCAGAAACACTTCCCTCCAGCACTGGCAATGGCAAAATTAACAATGCAAACACAGGTCGATACATTGGAGGAAAGCATAATTTTCAACATGTTTTTATGCATAGACAGCAAAAACAAACAAAGGACTGTTGTTTTTATAGCACTTTCTTTCTGTTTGACTTTCTCTTGTAATTCAAACTAACTTCATCTACCTTAATGTTGTAACAAAACAAAAGATTAATTTATAACCACTATCTCCTACTAATCTAAATAATAGTAGGAACATACTTTCCTGCACTATTATTTATCTGCCTAACTTTTACCATTCCAGGTGATTGGCATATCAAAAAGAAAATGACAACCAACCAAACGACAAGGATGTCAAAAAAAAAAAAATTGTGGGCAACTCTATAGTTACTCTATAGTAACTCGAATCTTCTAAAGTTCTATGACTTTGAATACCAGCAGACAAGAGATCTTAGCAGCGAGTGAGAACACCTCAACAATAAACCAACCTCCAACATACAATATCATTACCATAATGGCATTCTAATGTGTCCGCACTGTGCACATACCTCTAGTCAAGATAGGTTACAAGAGCACATGCTCGTAAACTACAGTTGTTGAAAACAGAAACAGTCACCATAGCCGAAATCGGCATGGGATGGATTGATTGACATTCAACTTAAATATAAAGAATCAACATTCAAAAGGTGCATTTACACGTTTGACACCCATAAACTGGCTTTGAAGTATTTTTCAGATTTTCAACATGAATTGTGTACCGGGTGGTAAACAACCTCTTTTAAGAATCTGTCAAGGGCACTTAACAGTGATTGCTACTTCAAGTCGATCGTTGACCGAGGTTACATTAAAAGGTATCTCCGCTGCAGCCTGTTTAACAAATGACCGTGTCGCCGGCTCAGTAGCAACCAAATGAAGGCCAACTTGGACCCAGCAGAGATGACTGTTCCAGCTATTCAACACGACATAGCTAAAATAAAAGGTGAGAAGTTTTCAAACTACTTTGCACTCACTTTGCCAACACTGCTACTATGCTGTGACAAAAGCTAAATACAATAGCCAAGTTAATAGTACCTGCCTACATGATGCTTACATGCTATGCACCAAAGTACTCTTTTAATAATTATTTTTACCATCTCTATGTTTTTGCAATTCTGCCTGTAACACCTAATCCTTGTCTATTTTACAATAGACTATAATTCATTATCATTGTACTATTCGTATCTGTGGGGTAACTGATAAATAACTCAAAAAGTAAGACACACAACAAAGTATTATTAGTCTTCATTTATGTTAACTAATAATGATCACAACTGATAGTAATCTATTAGTAGCACTTGAGGTATATAATAATGAAAACAAAAAAAAGATTGGGAAGCCCTTGAGGTAACTAATCATGAAAACAATGAAACTATTAGTTAAGCCATTCAGGCCCTAATTATGAAATATTAAACTATTAAATTTGACGGCACGGTTGGCGCAGCGGTTAAGCGATTGATAGCTGCTCTGCGTGTCGCGCGTTCGATTCCCGCACAAAAATGTGGGGCAACGAAAAAAAAAAAAAGAAAAAAAAATTGAAGAAAAAAAAAAAAGACCGGTTATCTTAACCGGCAATTCTCTCATGTTATCCCGCTGGGTCCACGGCGTACAAGACCGCCCAGAGCCTGGTTCCTTATATCCTGTCAAATACAAGACTTCGTGCCTGCCACGGAGCAATGGTCCTAAACTCCCTACCCTTTAATCCTATCAAATCAAAGACTTTGTGCCAGCACAGAGCGGTGTTCCTGATCCTATCCTAATATCCTGTCAAATCAAAGACTTTGTGAGACTACCACAGAGCATTACCTTCCCGTGAGAATGAAACTGTCCAGCTAACAGCTGATGATACTACACACTATATTAAACAAGTGTGCATTTAAATACAAGACTCTGTATTACAGAGCATTACCTTCTAATGAAGATGAAACTATCCAGCTAACAGCTGATGATACTACACACTATATTAAACTAGTGTGTATTCAAATACAAGACTGTTACAGAGCATTACCTTCTAATGAAGAAGAAACTATTCAGCCAACAGTTCATCATGCTACACACGATTACTACTAAACAAGTGTCCTTATGAAAAGTGCAATATTAATGCATTCAAATACAAAATTATTACAGAGCATTACCTTCTAATGAAGATGAAACTATTCAGCTAACAGTTCATCATGCTACACACGATTACTACTAAACAAGTGTCCTTATGAAAAGTGCAATATTAATGCATTCAAAGACAAGACTCTGTATCACAGAGCATTACCTTTTAATGAGGATTAAACTTTCTTTTTGTAAGACGTCAACATAAACTAAAACTGTTAACTGCCCTATAATTAATGTAGGATAATAAAAGCAACAATAATCTGCCGAAAAAATTTCTCCACTATTTCAGATAACCACGAACTCAATCAACTCTACAAAGAGGGAGAGGGCATCGGCAGGTGCAGAGCGCGCACCGCCATTCAGAACAGCCGTGTCGCCGCGAAAGCGCCAACGTGTTAAGATTATTAAACATAATCTTATGCGTAACTATTAATTCTAACCATTTGCATGGCATCAATCAGTGTCTATTGGTTTTCTTGAGATCAATGTCATCTATTGGCCAGGTTGTAATATAAAACTCAGAGTACTGCTGGTTTAATTACTAGCTGAATAACTATAAAACTAACAACAATGTCTTAGTTAAAACTATAGTCACAATTATAAAGGAATAATGGCTTCTATTGTCTGTGGGCTCTTAGTTTATGATACATGGCTACCTACTGTGCCGAAAAAATGGCGCGTATTGCGAGTTTCATGGTCAATAACTGACTGTTATATTTTAATACGAAAACTAAATCAGTTTCAATCAAAATTTACAATCCATAAAGTAGCAAGATTATTTCACACACACATTTATTTAAGAATACCTGTTTTTTGATTAAATTCCTTGAACTGCCGGAAATGTTATAAAGTAGTAATATTTGTGTTGTAAAAAGTAATGACGTTACTAATTAAACTTTCGTCTAAAACCGCCATTGCATTTGTGAATATTAGCATTGTTTAACTGTAAAAGAATTAACTGATAAGCGTTTCACCATTGTTAGTAAATTTTATAACACTAACTAAGTAATAAGATTATTTCTGTGCGATACGCATTACTTCCGCCCACTTGATGAGATGGTCGGAAATGGCGGCCGGACAGTATCGCTATGAAAGTGTGTGAAAAGGACTAAAATTATAATTGTGGAATAAGAAACCTCTGTAACATAATATTTGATTTAAAAGAGTGTCCGTGGAGTTTCTTGCCCGTTCTTCTCCATATGAGACCTACTTTAGCTTTGGAATGGGCGCCTAGATTCAATTTTAACTCAAACTATCTGATTCGCTGTTCTATGAAAAATCCAAAGTGCGTGTAAAAGATTTAAGTGAAAATAAATGGTTTGAGTTAAGTGTTGTGTGTGATTGTAAACCAACTACCCATATACCAACATAGAAATACACCATAAACAACAGAGACGGCATGCATTGGGTTTCCCGCCGTCTCACTTGCCAGAAGTACTGGTGGCCAGCACTGGCCAGAAGCACTGGCGGCCAGCACTGGCGATCAGCACTGGCCAGAGGCACTGGCCAGAAGCACTTGCCTCCAGCACTGCCCAGAAGCACTTCCCTCCAGCACTGGCCAGAAGCACTTGCCTCCAGCACTGGCCAGAAGCACTGGCGACCAGCACTGGCTAGAAGCACTGGCCAGAGGCACTGGCCAGAGGCACTGGCTAGAAGCACTGGCCAGAGGCACTGGCTAGAAGCACTGGCCAGAGGCACTGGCTAGAAGCACTGGCCAGAGGCACTGGCCAGAGGCACTGGCCAGAAGCACTGGCCAGAGGCACTGGCTAGAAACACTGGCCAGAGGCACTGGCTAGAAGCACTGGCCAGAGGCACTGGCTAGAAGCACTGGCCGCCAGCACTAGTCTCACACTAGTAGGATCACAAAGTTACATTTGTAGTGAATGAATCAGTGTAGGTACCTGTATATGTATAATAGATGTAGGTAGGTATATCTAGATATAATAAATCTACAAAAAACTTGTAACAACTCTCGCAACTCTTCGATCTTCTACCGTAAAAAGTTGTGAGATCCAAGTAATACCGAGTCGGTTAATTTATTCTGTCCCTACTTAACCCTCAACCACTGACGTACGTATGTGATACGTCACCCAAACGGTTTTTCGTTCAAAACTTCAGTTTACGCAGGAATTTCAGCGCGTCCTTTTTGGTAGCTTCTTGGTCGCTAGCGACGAGTGTGCGGCGGTGGGTGGCGGACGCCTGCCACGATCCTAAGCTGGTGAGTTTGACTACCCGACGTATGTGGTACGTAGCGTCAGTGTTAGAGTGACTTTTTTTTAAATATTTGTGTATGTTTATTGACAGATAAAATGAACCGTAAGCGGCTAAATTCGTCTTCTATGCCATCTACATCTAAAATATCACATGTTCAAGTGAATATTGTCAATAACGAAGAAATTATAGAATCTTGGCTTAATTAATCTGATGAATCATCGGCAGATCTTAGGCAAGGACAAGGATAATGAAATATCCCGCAACCAAGCAGCGAATTACTCAAATTTGACACCATGAAGAATTGTTATATTATATGTTTTAAACTGAAACGTCGCAAAACCCGGTACGGTTGTCAAGCTTGTCGTAAACCAGTTTGCTTGCAGTGCTCCAAGCTGACCTGTAACAGTTGTTGTTAAAAAGTGCTTTATGTTGTGATTTATGGCAATTGTGATTTTTTCCTAATTAAAACCGTCCTTATTCATTAATAAAACAATTTTAAAAAGTTCCTATTGTTAGAGAATAATTTTGTGTTATTTTTTCTAAAATGTTTATGTTATTTTGATTACCTGTATGGTTATTGATTAATAAATATTCTATTATGATTAATATTACTGTTTTTATTATTATTCCTATTTCATTTGAATATGTTCAAATAAATTAATTGCACTAATCATCAAAGTTACACTTTGTTAATGCATCAGAAGGTCTTCAAAGTGACGTACGTATACTATACGTACGTCAGCGGTAGTGTAACAAAATGACACGTCAGTGGTTGAGGGTTAAGGGTCCTGCTGTCTTAAATTATTACGTAATGATATTTTTATGTTATTTTTTTTTCAAAATAAAGAAATATGTATTATATTCTATTCTAATTAGCTAATCTAACAACATTTTTTAGTGACCATATCAATATTAAATATCTTTTAAGTTTTAAATAAATAGATTGGTCAATCTGTTTAAAACAACTTAAAAGATTTAATACATTTATATAAGGATAATATTTTTGTGTTCACCACAAATCTAAAGGTACATCTATGTATGCATTTCTAAAATATTGATCTTAAACCCGTTTAATTGTTTTACTATAATTAAACTACTCGGCCAGCAAAATATGTTACATCAAACAAATTCCAAATTAACACCAAGATAGAACACTTTTTTATTGTAGTGCGCTGCAAATATTCTATTGTAACAATAACTATTTTATTCTTCCCCGAAAAATATTGATCGTGCACCAAATATTCCTGAATGTTACATGTGCTAAATTGCTGTTCGGTGTATTTTGTCTATGGTATTATGTTATGTTAGTGACAGAAACGAATCGCTGCAAAACCGACTCCACGTAGTCTCGTCTGCCCTACCCCTAGAGTGTAATTTAAATTCGCGTAGGCGCGGAGGAGCGAGGCGGCCCACGAGCTGAGGAGCAGGTGGATGTAACGCTCGCCGCCGCAGCTGAGGCTGGCCGGCCATCAAGCCGAAGCTGCGGTGGTGAGCGTCAAGCCATCTGCGACGATAAGCTCGCGTTGGACCGCCGGAGCCTCGCAGCGCCGGAGCCGTGACAGGAACCATGCCTGCTCGCTTGAATTTAAACGTTTAGATGTGGCGTGTTTTTTCAAAAAGATAATTATATTTATCATCTGCAGTCATGTGGCTCGCGCGGAAATGCGTCTTCCGACACCTCACCCGTGCGCCTAGCGTATATAGCCACTTTAATACTCACAATTTATCTTTGTTCTATGTAATTTCTAGCCATCAAAATCTACCTAAGCGAACCAAGTTTTCGTAGAATCGTCCTAACTTTGCTTCCTGGTGACGCATTTTGACGCTGTTTTTTGCTACGTTATTATTAATTAGGCTCCCTGAGACCATCCGAGTCGAAATATGGACGAAAACGCGAAAACAATTTTTTTTTATTAATAAAGCTACGAGTACATTGGACATTAATTGGTGTTTGATTCAAATACATTTTGCAGTGCATTATCTGAAGTAAAACTAAAAAATTATATGCTTGTTTTTAAAATTAGGTGTATTACTATTTTTACAAATTTGCAACAGTTGTTAAATAGATGCTCGTTATGACATATTTTAATGAACATATTTTGGTGCACATTCAGTATATTTGGTGGAACACAGGCAAAATTAGGTAAATGAAATGGGAATAAATTGAAGTACTTTTAAATACCATCCTTTATTTAATAAGCCTAATACAATAAGGAGAGAAAAAGGGGCTTACAAATGCATTTCAAATAACTATATCCTTCTAATTAATAGGCCTAGTACATGCACGTTATGTGAAGCTCCTGACACCCAAACTAGGACGTGTCCTGTATCTTAGGTGTCAGCATTCCTTCCTGGCAGACACATTTGTGAAGCCTAGCTTTCAATTGCGTGCTTCATATCTCAGTGATCATGAAAAGCACAATTACAATCTAGGTTAAGGTTAAACAAAACAATAACAATAAGTATAAAAGTAGTAAGTGATCTACTTTGTCTCTGCTTAATATATGCGTGTGGAGAAGTGAAAGGGTACGTGTACTGTAAGTGAATAAGTAGGTATAGAAAATTAATTTTGTGAAAAACTGTACGATGCATTGGGAAAAAGTCAGGATAGACTACAACAAATTGTAACTTATGTAATAAGTATCTATTTAAATTTAGACCGTGTTTGGTTTATGTATACCATAACTCTATGATAAAAACCAAACAACATTTGCAACAATTATAAATTTTATTGCACCGAGTTCACGTTTGCTATAAAAAGGCAAATTACATAACAACCTATAATTATTACTTCAAAACAGATTTCATAGAATAATATCTACTGTTTTTTCTTGGTTTCCTCATTCTTAATAACACACTGTTTTGGTTGGTTTTTACTATTAAGAGCTTGGCTTAAATAAACAATTTAAACGATATTTTTGTACGTATTTTTATTAAATTTGGTATTGACGACATCAACAATAGTCTACGAATAGTCACCGAAGTAACCAGGGTCGATGGATATAGTTGAAGTTAAGTAGGAGACCGATGGATATTTTCGAATAAAATTTAATTTGGTAAATAAATAGGTAGTTTGTTTTCTATTAATTTGATTTAATTTTATTCGAAAATATCCACAAACGTCTTACTAAACTTCAACTATATTCGACGACCCTGGTTTCTTATCTCTTTTGGTGACTGTAACTAGGTAATTAAGATGGAAGAAGTATCTTAATAGTCACAAAAATTACGGAATTACATAAACTTTGTATCACTCATAGTATAATTTTCTAATAAAATTGTTCGGTCCGTAGCCCTACAATATTAGGTTTCACAAAAGAAAAGTAATTTGAGTTTTATCTTAACTAGCTACCACTTCTTAAGACAGGAACTTAGATGTGATTAAGCATTACTTGAAGACAATGGTATAAAATAATTATGAAAGACCATTAGGGAAGTCCGTACTTAGGTGAAGTGTGTAGATAATGGGCGGGTCCTTTTTAACAGACTCTAAAAAAGAGGTCCTCTGTTCGGCCGTATATTTTATTAACTCCTCGTAAGTCAGTGGTCACAAGCGCTACTAGTCCTGGCGTCGATTCCTAGGTAGGGCAGAGTGTTATTAGGTTTTTCTCTCTGAAATTTCTTTGTAGCAGCCTGGAGTCCGGTTGATGGTAATAGGCTCACCTCTATCACATAGGACTTTTAAATAATTGGTGAAATGTGGGTACAACTCTGCCCAACCTTTCGGCGAAATAAGACGTGATGTAATGTAATGTTTTTTTTTTCTTCATAAAATTAGTTTTAAAACCTAAATTAAACTTAAGCTGCCGTCCACTTCAAAAAAATTCCAGTGAGGCAAAATACTCACAATAATTTACAATTAAAAAAGCCTACAAGGCTATATTTCAATACCTTTTGTTTTAAAACCACCTGTTACTAAACTTGTCTTCTACAGTGCAGTGTACAAAATCAAAAAAATACATGAAAAAAGACAATTCTTCGTGTTTAATATTTCTAGCACACATCGTTAGGTTTTTTCGTGGTACGGTACGGTGTACGTACGTGTTAATTACTTATAGCAATCATAGAAAGAAACTAAAACGATTTTAATTTTAGGCCGTTTCTTACAATTTGCTGAGCTTTGTCAGGCTGTATATTGAAGCAAAATATGATTGGCGATAATAGCACGTAGATATGTATTTACAGAATTATGACCATAAAATTAACAATCAATTCTCTAAGTTTGGGGACGCCACGATTACGGCGGTAAGTCCCCTCTTTGAGGAGTGGATTGAGGGGCACTACGGCGTCCTGACCTTTCGCCTGACGCAGGTCCACACCAGACATGTTTTTTTCGGGAAGAACCTGTTTTGTATAAGGCGGGAGGAATGCCCGGGTGTTTCCATTGCGTAGATCGCCCTGAGGATACGGTGGAGCATACGGTGGAGGTCTGCCCAGCTTGGGCGGAGCACCGCTGTGTTCTCGTGGAAGTGATCGGCGGCGGCGATCTCTTGCATCCGGACCTGGTCCAGGCCGTGGTACGGAGCGTGAGTGCATGGGTAGCCGTCACCTTCTTCTGCGAAGCAGTAATGCTCGAGAAGAGGGAGGCGGCGCACAACGTGCGGGAGAGGCAGTATATGCGCCCTCACGGCCCTAGTCGCCGCAGGAGACGCCCTGGGCATCGGGAATTCCAGGCTGATTCCAAGCCAGCGTAGGCGCGGGCTTGCGGACGGCGAGTAATGGGTAGCTCGCTGTCCGGTAAAGACCAAGCCCGGGTCGACGGTGGGTTGTGTTCCACGCGCGCCTCAAAGAGATGTCAATACCAACTGGTGGGGTCCGCAAGAATTGATGCCCGCCAGGGGTACGGGTTCTTCAAAAGAGATACCGTGGCCCCTGCCACACAGGCAACTAAAGGAGCACGGGTGGGTTTTAGTCAGTAAACGTCTGACACACCCTCCTGCTCTACCCTTTTGGAGTTTCTTGCCGGCTCTTCTCTATAGGAAACAACATTTTGAGTTTGAGTTTGAGTTTGATTTTGATTTTTGATTTTGACCCAGAGGACGAGAAGAGGGTGGGACACCTCAAAAAAAAAAATCGCTCAGTTCATTTACACCCACTGAATGAAAGTCATTCATTGGGATTTAATGAAAGTTTGAATTTTGCGGGCTACTTCAGTGAACCTACGCTTAAGACCTAAAAAATGATGACGTGCCTGTAAACAGATTGTAGATTTATAAATGTGATTAACGTGTAAAAGTGTTTGTACAAACCTACTTACAGAAATAAAATCATTTATCATTCAGAATTCTCTTTCCTGGCGTTTATATAAGAGCAAAAAGTCTTTGTCCCGAAAATCAACTTCACGAACACTGACGCAGTCAAAAGATCATTAAGTGCACAGGTGACATGCGGCGTAGGATGGAATGTGGACCATTGTCTGTGAGGAGGTGCCGCATACGCACGTGAGATCTGAGTCTTCCGTGAACCCACATCTATGGAGATTGTCTTTCCTCCGACCGACTTGGTTTCAAAGTATATTTAGAAATTTCCAAGTCGGCCACTGTAACGCGTGCTCAGGCGGAAGGGTCTCAGATGGTTCGATAAAATTGTCACGGGGTTTAGAATTCTGTAAGTACTATTCGGACGTAAGTTTTATTTGCGAATTTAATGTTATGTACACAAGGTATAAATTAAAGTGTTTTCTTTGAGTTTCTGTTTTAGAGTTTCTCAGTTGAAACAAGACAATTCATTTGAAGCTCAAGGCCTGCCTTAGGCTTCAGTTCTCCACGGTTGAAAATCAAAATAGTCTTAGTTAAACAGTCTGAGACTTGCTTCAAGGGAACACTAGGTACTTATAATAAACATTAACGTTGTAGAATTATCAGCTTCTAATTGCACTGTCGGGCAAAGTCCTTTTTTTAACCCAAGCGGAACGAGTTTTAAAAATTCCGTGTTTCCAGCGTTCGAAATTCCAGATTGATTGATTGTGATTTATTGCTGGTTTTCTACCCTACGTACGCTTAATACAAGTGACAGGAGAATATAGGCCTCATGTTATATAATGTGTGTTATAATGATTTTCTGCACCATAAATAAATCAGTGATGGATTTTTAAGATTTAAACCAAAGAAATTCGACAAATATTATTACCTCAATGGCTGTTAATTAATTACTATCAACTTAGCTTTTTTGACGAGTATATTAAAATCACATTGTCTGTTTTGAATTCAAAATCAGTAATTAGAATGAACAATGACGGATATAATGATTTTACGTCACTCTCGTTTTCATTTGAAAGGTTCAATCAATTAATTTATTTATTAAGTAAGCCCTTGTTATGTATAAATATTGATCCTTACCTTACTTAAGTCCCCATTTTGACTTATAATCGTAGTCAGTACTCCAGTTTTTGCACCTACTACCGTATTTATTTATGGCACAAAATTCAACACAAAATTTAACAACCAACTTTTTTTAATGAAATATATAACAACTCACAAATACGCAGTACACTTAGTAATTGTTAATTTACGACACTAAAAACACAATATTATTGTTTATATGAACCGGTTTCTGTCCACACTTCTATAACCTCAGAACTATAGATCTATACTGAATAGCCAACAGCGTCTTTTACAACTCTGATTGACGTTGAAAAAATGCATTGCATACGAAAACAAGTTTTTAAAATTGGCTTTTTTTAAATAATTATCCGGTTTGGAAATATATTATGTATTTAATGGACCGTTTTGTGTATCGCTAAAAATAAAACTTAAATCAACTTTGTCTATGTATTTTATTGCTTTATCTCTGTCCGTCTTATTAGCAGCCCGGCACCCTAATTGCGTAACTCACGATTAATCATAATCGGTTTCGTTTTGACAGTTCAACAATATTCATTGCGTTATTTACGTTGTTGAGCAGACACATTTTTCGCACATATGAAGCAATGGTTTAACAATCCGTTTCAAAACGAAACAGATTATGATGAATCGTGAGTTACGCAATTAGGGTGCGGAGACTGGATTCGTACCCAGTTGATAGCAATAAATTTTCTATTTAATAGAACCGATAGGTTCCGCGCCGGATTTAACCGGTTAAACATATCTAACGAGAAGTAGGTGTACTTTAGGTACATCTGTTCCTAACTAAAAAGGGATTTCGGCGTGACGTTATGTAAGTGACGTCATTTATCTCTGGTAATGTAAAGTATCCACTTGTGGCTAAATAATAACAACCGAACGTGTCGATCGATCAGGTTAAGCTACACTTTCCGAGGTTGGTCTGTGAATGGGTGATTATCTTTACATGCCAAGACCCCGCCGTGCCTCGGAAACCACGTAAGGCGATTAGTCCAGGCTGTCGTGACAGTCGTTATGGATTTCCAGAAGCCCGAAACTCTGACAACCAGTCTTACCAAGGGTAACATTTTACCCAGACACAGAGGTCAGAAAAGCAGTCGGCCCACGTCAAAAATTGATATGCAGCTGCATCCAGTTAGACTGGGATCCGACCCCAACAAGGTTGGGAAAAGGATATGTTTAGTATGAGAAACGTTTAGGTGAACGGTGGACCGTGGGATTCATCTGCACCGTTTGCCTAAACGTTTCTCAGACAAAATAATAATGAAACCCATATTTTCTTGTTGTCTTTTTGTTGGTCTTGCAAGTTATTAATGGTTACTGACATAATTATGGTTCGGTGCTGGAGTATATTTTTCAATGCTTAATTTTATGCTGCGACCATCAATCTTATTAAGTTGTTTTGCGAATTAGCTGTATATCTACAAAACAAACCCTTTATGTGACGTCGGCTTATATTGTAACCAGAGGGGCAATATTCTAGTTATTTTCTGCACCCTAATTGCGTAACTCACGATTGATCATATTGGTTTCGTCTTCACAGTTAAACAATATTCATTGCGTTATTTATATTGTCGAACAGACACATTTTTCTAACATATGAAGCAATGGTTTAACAATCCGTTTCAAAACGATACAGATTATGATGAATCGTGAGTTACGCAATTAGGGTGCTGATCTCTGATATGCACCCTAATTGCGTAACTCACGATTAATCATAATCGGTTTAAATTTGACAGTTCAACAGTATTCATTGCGTTATTTACGTTGTTGAACAGACACATTTTTCGAACCTATGAAGCAATGGTTTAACAATCTGTTTCAAAACGAAACAGATTATGATGAATCGTGAAAAATTCTAATTCCCCTTCATTTTTGACAAAGTTTTGACATTTCATTGTCGCTAAAATGAGAGTGCGATTCAATTTTGAACGTTTAAAATGATGAAGTTTGGCCTTCAGTTTACTTTTACCATATTAAAGATATCTTTGCTGCGACTGCCTCGTTGCTCAACTGGTGGCAATCGCTAAAAAAAATGTGACAGATTGTCAATGTCAAATGACGATACTGTGTTAAAACTGAATCGTGCAACAGCTGACTTTTTCGTTTCAAAGCTTAGGTCATATACCTATATAAGGTCATTGGGTTATTTTCGTATCTTGGTATGCCCTAAGTATGAATTCATTGTGCAAAGTAAAGTAAGTAACCTTGTTACGTCACAACCCACTCTCTGTTATTAAATTTTTAATTTTTTTTTTTTTGAAGTTACAATAACGCTTTGTGTGCATGCAGAGTTTACCTATTAGTTTTTGTTACACTTTATTCATTGTTTCATTTGCTTATTACCAGTGTTTACAATTTTTGGTGAACCAAATAAATAAATAAACCATAGGATAGAAATAACTGTTTTCTTAACTTTGTGTAAGGGCTTCATTTCCTGTTTACCAAAATATTGTAACTTTATCAAAGGTAGTTCAGCTAAATGTTATTAAATTGATTGAAGCATCCGACATTGCTAATTGAATTTTAACTTTGGTGCTTAACGTTCAGGCTCTTATAATTTCCACTTCATTAACAAATTAATGAAATCAACAATTTGAAATGGGTTCTCTAGTTAGGGGGGATCTAGTTTTAAAATTGTTGTGCAAAAAGACACTTTTATACACATTCCACTCCCTGCCCTCCCTTCCTCCTCCTTTCTCTCGTTTCTACACTATTTTCACTTCTTTTTTTAGTCACTTTTCTTTTTCCTATATATCTACTTACAGAAATAAAAAAAATCATGACTTTACATTTCAGGTAGTATATCTTCTTGTCGTATCGACGGTACATCTATCTATGTTGCCTATACTGTTTGGATCCAGCAGGTGGTACCGTGTGATGCCAGACTTAAAGTATAGCACCATCCCATCTCTTCCCGTGGGTGTCGCGAGCAGCGTTCTTTATGCATTTTACCACCATACTGCGATCGCCAACCCGCCTGCCAAACGTGGCGATTATGGCAAACCCCCCCAAATTGGGAGAGGCCTATGTCCAACAGTGGGCGTCTTATGGCTGAAAATATAAAGATGAAGAAGATGTGGCCACATTAATTGCAGCGTGAGCTGAGCAAATGGTGGATTAGCAACAACCTTCAAAATGATTCAGATTGTGATCAAAAGTGTGTAACGCAATTAGGGTTGATATCGTCAAGGGTATGCAATGAAATTCTAGGTGTCTCGACTCTGCCAGGGGTGCGGGTTTGTTCGAAAGGGATACCGTGGCCCCTAGCACACAGGCAACTGAAGGATCACGGGTGGGTTTTAGTTAGTAAAAGTCTGACACGCCCTCTCGCTCCACCCAGAGCGTGAGAAGTTATTTGAGGATTTCCCACTTTAAAAAAAGGTGTCTGTACTGGCAGAGTAGTGGTCTTCTTCGCTATTGGTCACAGAGTCTTCCCCTGTTCCTACAGAACAATAATAAATTTCAGTTGCCAACAAAGTGCCTACGTTTTGTTCTAGATTGAAGAGTGTTTTATTAAACTGTTCCGTTATGAATGTCTGCCTAACGTCTTTCCAACTTGGTCGGCTTCTAGTGTAACCGGATGCAGCTGAATACCAGTATTATACATGGAGCGACTGCCTATCTGACCTCCACAACCCAGTTACTGGGCACTACGATATCCGTTGGTAAGACTGATTCGCAGACTTGCGGGCTTCTAACTGTCCGTAACTACTGTCACAGATGTACAAATGACAGCCGGGACTTACGGATGGTCACCCATCTACAAACTAACCTTGCCAAGTGTTGTTTAACCTTAAAAATCAACCTGTGCGTCTATTATTATTGAGCCATGAGCTCCTCAAATAAATATACACAACAGAGTTTAGCACTTTGACAATGTAGAATAAATACCCTGTATATTATATAAATAAGTAAAATTTGTTTGTAACAGGTACCGAGTACTGACACAGAAATTCAGAAATTCCATTGTGGGAGAGAAATAGACCTCGATTGCATTATAAAAAAACTCGAGTATCGAATACCGAGAGTGCATTTATCTTGAACACAAGACTATCACTTTAAATTAGTGTTGATCGTTTCTATTGGTCTCATTCGTACCTAATAATAATCCTAATGTGCATCGGCAAATACTTCAATATCAATGATACAACATTGTGTATAATTTTTAGAGGTAGAGACATTATTATAAGCAGAAATTGGATATTCGGATGCATATTCATCTAAAGTTGAGATGTTGGTTAATGTGAAACGCGCTTTTGTTTCGATAAAATCTTACTTTAATGTAAAAGACATTGTCCCAACTAACACACACCACACCTTCTCTTACAGACTTATACCCTCCATACACATAAATGCATCGACCTTAATTTAAAATAAATATGCATCTGAATAGTTCTGCAATTCTAATAATTTAGAAGTCACTGCTATACTAAATACCTTCCCGACTATCATGTAGCGATTTTTTTACAAAAATCATATTTTAAACCAATCCTTCAATTGAAATCGCCAATGCCTTCAACACCCTGCCCTGGAGTTGCATCAGGGAGGCACTCCGGTATCACCGGATGCCGACCTACCTCTGTCGTGTGGTCGAGGCCTATTTGACGGACAGGGCCGTCATCTGCCCCGGTCACCTCGGAGAGTGGAACCGGCGAGAGATGTCGTGCGGTGTCCCACAGAGATCAGGCCGCCTGGGGCCGCATCTGTGGGACATCGGATACGACTGGGTGCTGCGCGCCGACCTCCCTGGCGGCGTCAGTGTAGTTCGTTACGCTGACGATACGCTGGTCCTGGCGCAAGGGAGGTCTTACCAGGCGGCGGCCGACTTAGCGACACAAGCGGTTGCGACAATCGTCGATAGGACCCGGCAACTGGTCCGAGACCATGTGGTTTCATGGTCCTCGGAATGCACCACCGACGGGTTCCCAGATAACGGTGGGAGGGGTTCACATCGGCGTCGAGTCGACGATGAAGTACCTGGGACTCGTCCTCGACAGCCGGTGGCACTTCGCGGAGCATTTCCGCCGTTTGGCTCCCACACTGGAGCGGGCTGGGGCTGCGCTGAAGCGGCTCCCGCCTAATCTAGGGGGGCCAAACGCCTCCTGCCGGAGGCTCTACGCGGGGATTGTGAGGTCCATGGCCCTATACGGGGCGCCGGTGTGGGCGCCTACATTGAGGTGCCAACCAGCTCGCCGGTTGAGGGCCGGATGATCCGAGGATATCGCACGATCTCCGGCGAGGCGGCGGGCCTCCTTGCCGGATTACCGCCATGGGATCTGGAGGCAAAGGTCCTCGCGCAAATGTGGGAGTGGCGCGAGGAGGCCAAACGCCGGGGCGTAACTCCGCTGCCGCGGGAAATCGCGGCACAGCGGACAGAGCTCCGGCGGGATCTCATGGCGACATGGAGTGTGCGATTGTCGCAACCCAGTGCTGGGCACGCCACGATTGCGGCGGTAAATCCCCTCTTTGAGGAGTAGCTTGAGAGGCGGCATGGCGTCCTCACCTTCCGCCTGACGCAGGTCCTCACCGGACACGGCTGTTTTGGGAGGTTCCTGTTTCGGATAGGGCGGGAGGAAACGCCCGGGTGTTTCCACTGCGAATATCGCCCTGAGGACACGGTGGAGCACACGGTGGCGGTCTGCCCGGCTTGAGCGGAGCACCGCCGTGTCCTTGTGGAGGCGATCGGCGTCCGGCCCTGGTCCAGGCCATGGTACGGAGCGGGGGGCCGTCACTTCCTTCAGCGAAGCATTAATGCTCGCCAAGAGGGAAGCGGCGCACGTGAGGGAGAGGCAGCATATGCGCCCTCGTGACCCTAGCCGCCGCAGGATACGGAGACGCCCTGGGCGTCGGGAATCCCAGGCCGCTTCTAAACTTTCATAACTAAAAATTAACTTTAGGTATATATGCATCCGATTTTCCGATCTCTAATTTTATAAATGTTGATCATAAATATTCATTCTTTCGAGAAACTGTAAATTAGATTATAATTTGTACTTTTATGTTTTCTCTTCTACTATTATTACACGCGTTGTCTACATCTCTGTTATCTTCTCTCCTATCGCAGGTGTGCTGGAAGAGATTTCTGTAGAAATTAGCACTACCTCTGTACGTATTTTTCTGTTCCTTTATTCTTGTCTATTTATATGTGTGTGGATAAATAGTTAAATACATAAAAAACTTTACCAAAATGAATATCTCATCTCATATGTCAAGTCAAATTATACTTAGTGTTATTTACCGACCAATCAAGTAGAATTAATAAATTTGGATAGCATTTTTGATCGAGTCTGTTTTTTTTGTAATCATTATTTAAATGTTTCTAGACCAGTAATAGCCTTAAATTAACTTTATAATCAGTCCACCGGATACAAAAAATGAACAATGTCAATTTTTTTTCTTATGCATTCGTTCCTTGATGGAAATTATTACATCTTTATAATGGGTAGGAACTACGCCTTACACATTTAATCTTCATAAGAAATAAAAGGTGTACGAAGTAGCTCTTTGCTTCTTTCAAAGATTTTCTCAGAAAGGCTTTATCTACAGAAATGAAAGGTACTACCTATAACATTCTTTTGTTTTATCTTATTAGGGCTTAGTCAAAGAAACGATTTGATTTAACTACGGTCCGGTCAATGGCCAAAATAAAAGCTAGTGCAATGAACCTTGATAAAACCCATATAACGTATTATTATTTTGTTTTTTTGGAAAGAGAAACATAGGTATGTGGCTAAATGTTTACTGAGCTGATTAATTAGGTAGATACACCATTAGTCTATAATATTCCCACCGCTCTCACACTTGGACATAGACCAGCCTGCTCTCTATGAGAGGGAGGGGGCTGTATTCCACTGAGTGGGCCTACTGTGGATTATTGGGCCGGTTTCCTCACGATATTTTCCTTCACCGTTTTGGGAGCAGTCGTGATGAAATAATGTACACAAAGTAAAGTGCCTGCTTCGGTTCGAACCCACGACCTACATACAACTCGTAAGTTACCTAGTGTTTTTTTTTTTGGGTGAGAAATCATAAATCAAAAGACTAGTAAGTATTACTTACCATACAAAAGAGTCAATTCTAAGGATCAATTCGCCTGTTTTCATTCCAATTTCATTTATACTCTAACATGACATTCATTCCGACTAAACTGTTTGAATAGCACATATCAATGAATGGGAAGTGTGAAAGAAAATTTTACGAAAATTACTCAAGCGTTTTAATATTGACATTCGCTAAATTGTACTCGTACTGTACAAGTGAAATTTCCATTTACATGCCTTTCAAACAACGATGCTTTTTTCATTTCTCAATACTTACGGGAACTTGTGCACTATACCTGGCCACCATAGGTGTGGGCTTGCGGATGGCGAGTAATGGGTACCTCGCTGTCCGGTAAGGACAAAACCCGGGTCGATGGCTCGTTGTGTTCCAAGCGCGCCTCAAAGAGATGTCAGCACCAACTGGTGGGGTCCGCAAGGGCCGATGCCTGCCAAGGGTGCGGGTTGTTCGAAAGAGATGAGATCGTGGCCCCTGGCACAAAGGTAACTGAAGGAACGCGGGTGAGTTTTAGTCAGTACAAGTCAAAAAAATTGTTCCATACACTTATACAGGATAAGTTATTATCCAGTGCGCAAACTTTAACCATGAATTCAGCATATCATTCTAAACCCCCCAGCGCAGAAATTTTTCGTCAGTTACACAAAAAAAATAAAACAGCTTTTTCATAGAAAAGTACAATACCTACGCGGTCAAAAGCTGATTTTATTTTATAAGATAAAAACTTATCCTGTATATGTGTATGGAACAATTTTTTTTCTTTCGTCAGAACGGGTTTGACGGGATTTTCATTAGCAGATAAAAGATTTTAGAAGGAGTAGCAAAGAGTACTTTTGTCCCGATAGCATGTTCGTGTGGGATAATTTCTGACATCAACGCGAGTGAAGTCGCAAGGGAGAATAATTGTGAGAAAGTTGAATTGTAACATATAGGGTAGGTACATTTTTAACCAGAGCGCAAACTGTAACCATGAATTCAGCATATTGTCGTTTATACAGCGCAGAAAATTTGCGTCGTTTATACAAATAAAAATATCTGCTGTTTCATAGAAAAGTGCGATACCCCATCATTTGCCTAGCCTTTTCCCAACTATGGTGAGGTCGGCTTCCAGTCTAACCGGATGCAGCTGAATACCAGTATTTTACATGGAGCGACTGCCTATCTGACTTCCACAACCCAGTTACTGGGTAATACGATACCCCTTGGTAAGACTATTTGTCAGACTTTCGGGCTTCTGACGACCCGTAACGACTGTCAAAGATCAACAAATGACAGCCGGGACCAACGGCTTAACGTGCTTTCCGAGGCACGAAGGGGTCTTTTTTTTTTTTTTTGTTGGGTGGGAAATCATCAAATGACTTCTCCTGCTGAGTAGAGCAGGAGGGCGTGTCAGACTTTTACTGACTAAAACCCACCCGTGTTCCCTCAGTAGCCCGTATGCCAGGGGTATCTCTTTCGAACAATCCCGCACCTCTGGCAGGCACCGGCCCTTGCGGACCCCACCTGTGGTTGCTGACATCTTTGACGGCGCGCGTGTGGAACACAACGCGCCGTCCCGTCTACCACTTTTCGGCCGCAGGGGATAGGGAGAGCGGCTGACGCTATACCGATACTCCTCTTCCCATGCGGCCCCACCGCGTCCGCCATCAAACGGTGGCGGCCCCGTCCAGGCCACGGAAGGGAAGAGCGCTGCTCAGAAGCACCGGCACTCCTCCTCTGCCGCAGCCTGTAACCCTCAGCCACGATGCCTCACATTCGACATCGCGGCCCACCTCAGTTGCGGTGCACCTCACCGCAACCTACTTTTTGGCCGCTAAGTCGTTGGCTTGAAGGTAAAAGCCCTGAAGAGCGGCCCCACCTTTGGGTTCCTCTTGGCTTCACCGTGGGTGGGAGACCACGGTTACTGAGCCCCCCCGCAACGACAATGCGAGAATCCACTCGGGGTGGACAGAGGGGTCTTGGTACGTAAAGATGGTCACCCATCCGCGGACCAATCACGGTAGGCGTAGCTTAACCTGATCGATCGACCCGCGCAGCTCTTGTTACTTAGCCACAAGCCCCTGAAAAGTGCGATACCTGCGTGGTTAAAATGTCCCAAGCAGCACATTAGCGAAGATTATATCCATAAACAAGCTATATAACAGCCAATGGCTCTTACGTAGCTGTACTAATGGATAAGACGATTCTTGGGGCTGTATGGGGGGTGATCTCTACACTGTTAAACAGCACAGCTGACTAATGGCTGTACATTGGACAAAAAAACATCAAAATGCATTTTAGTAGAACTTGAAAGAACCATTGTCCAGCGTTTGGCTACGTATAATGCTACTAGTAGGTCAAGAAGACCGACGCTTGTAAACAGCTGGCTAACGAGATAAAGTAACACCCTTTCTAAGCTTTGAACTGTATTAGAGAATTTAATTATGCCATTGGTATTCTTTTATGGTGTAAAATAATTCTATTATAATGCTTCCTCAATGAGCTTGACACTAGCTGGCTAAAAGCATTTAACGACTGCATGAGCTGTAAATTAGTGTAGTATTACTCCACTTTAATTCCAAAGCTTATAGTGTAAATATTAGCTATTTCACAGCCTCTAGAATTATTGAAGAGTAGACTTAGGTGAGTAGTGCTATGATAACGTCAATTTTGTCATAACCCCGTAACGCGAATTAATCACATAGATTTTGTTACCAATGATCATAGTTCCGTACAATTTAAGGATACGGTCAGTGACCTTTCTAAAACAATGATTGTAAGTAGAAGTGGTGGGGGTGTGAAAGTTTTGAATCAAACCAGACATGAGGGAGATAATATTATATTTTATAGGCAATAAAGAGAAATGTTGCTCAAGATGCACTGATGGAATTACTAATAATAGTGAATTAAAGATTTTTGAATGAATGAAATGAATCGTTCTCGGATCTTTTCGTACCAGATATTGTACAAAAAGATCCGAGAACGATTCTACATAGGTACAGGTAGAAAAATTACCATAAAATTAATCGAATCTGGTGGTGAATACTGGCACAATGTACTAATCAATCCGCTAACTATAGTTTTAAGTAAGTGGCTGGTAACTTAAATTCCTTACTTTTGACTATGAGAATCTTAACTAAAAAAAAATATCTCCAAATTTAAAAACAATTTTGACACAACTAAAATCGAATTTGACAATCGCGACTCGCACGTGGTATGTTTTGGCTTCGCAACGTGGTACTTGTTTGCCCTACCCCGTGTTTTTTTTTTAGAGCCAGCAGCGCGCCGGGGTCGGCAGCCTCGACGTGATTTATATGGAATTTTCATGGAAAAAATGAAAAATGATTACCCACATGTTGAGTTTTAGAGGTGTTTGGAGTTACCTAAAGGGGGTCGAAATTTTCATTATTTTTGCGATAGGACACACCATTTTCGAGATATAAGCAAAAGAAAAGAAAAAAAATACAGTACTATTTTTGCACCAGAAGTCGAGGTGTCGGTGTGAATTTTAGTTCTTGACTACTCATTTTATTCCACACCTATTTAATCGGCGATTAAATAGGTGTAGAATAATGATTGGCCGATTTTGTGTAATGTTTTTGAAATAGCCAACCATTTATCATTGGCGTTTATTATGGTGTCGGAAAACCGAAGAATCTTGATATTTATCTAGAAGATTTTGTAGTAGAAATAAAACAGTTATTGAATGACGGAATCCTTCTATCAACTAGCAAGATCATAGCAGTCATGATTAGATGTTTTTTTCTGCGATTCACCCGCAAGGGCTTTTATAAAACGTACGAACATTTTCATGCCCTCAGCGCCACGTCTTTATGAGAAGACACATTTTAATATTGTTTGACCGTTACAAAACAATAAAGACGTGTCAGTGGCACTCAGAAGTTTTTATTTATTAATAGCTGTTGGGTAAGGAATGGTCAATAAAAATAAAAGTAATGGTATACATTTACTGCGTTTAATTTTATCAGTCACATACTCCATATTTGGCTTTGGTAATTCTATATGTTAAACCATTAGTTGGTTATTTAAGCAGAATACTGTTACTGTTACAGAATAAATAACCAACTAATGAACCAAATATTTAAAAAAACACTTTTGAGTAACGTCATGAGATAACGTTATTAAATATGTAGGTACTAAATGTGTTGTGGTCAACGATTTCGTCTAATATATTTATTTCTCCAGACGTGTTACTATGGTTCAACTTTTCAGTTAATACTTTTTATGCATTATTATAAGTTGCAATGGATGACCGTTTCATTATGCATTGCATTTTTTTTTCCAATCTGTATGAGGCTTTGAATATTCTAGTTTATTCAATTTCGAAGTGACGTTTTTAATAGGCCATCTCAATCCTTTTCCCAAGCACTTGGTATGATAATTTTTCTTTCCCTCTTTCTTTTTGAACGACATTTCTATTTTCTGAAAACAAAAATAAATAATTAGCAATAAAATTAGCATCTTTACCTACTACGTCATAAGTAAGAGATAAGTAAGTATGCGAATTTAGTATTTGTGCCAATACGTAAAACGCTCTAAAGCGCCAAAGCATCTATTACAGGCACTATAACAAAAATATATACACTATTATTAATTGATTACAAAATGCCCGAAATGGTTTTCTATCAAGATTAGAGAACCCTAAGACGCTGCTTTCACCATTCGTTAGAATAACTGAAAACCATTGTGCAGCTAGCGTCCAGTTCTCAGCTGGTTAATAGAATTAAATGTGGCCATTGCACGGCAAAGTGAAGTTGTAGAGAATTTAGTTAGAATTATAGCTGGATAACAAATTGACGCCATTTTAATGTATACAAAACGATTAAATATGGAAAAAAAACGGAAATCTGTAAAAATTTTATGATATTTCAGAGCTATTAAAGTAAAACACACTATTTCATAGCTACAAATAGATGATAATGCTCATAACATGGTATTTTTTTGTAAAAATCCATAAATGATTCCACACCGTATTTATTTTATATATTTATTTTAGTAAAACTGTATTATTTCGATGGCGCGTGTAATATTTGATAATATCACCTAATATATTAACAGTAAAATTGCACCCGCAGTACAATTTACCGATAGAGATGCAAATAAACGTGAAAAATTACTTACCTTAAATTGGAAATTAATTATATTTGCCTACAGATTATAGTTTGGCATAACAGTTGCGCTGTCCAAATAGACTTTTGTTGCTATTTCTTTGTAGATTTAACAATCGCCGTTAGTAAGCCATACAACATCTTTGGGCTGTCTAAGAGAATTAAAGGAGCTTGATAGTGGCATCTTGACAGCTGTCTAAGCTATTGTCCAGCCCATGTAATGCTCTTACAATGCTCTGGAATGCTATTAACAAGCTACTACAATGCTCAGGGCTGGCTAATTTGGGGCCAAATTTAGAATTATAGAAGCTGTGTAGCCGGATATAATGCCCTTGTACAAACGGCATAACAGCCATGAGTTTTCAAAAATTCTGTTGTCCAGTGGCTATACAGCTATGTGTGCTGCTTGGGGTATGAAACAGCTGATATTTTTTATGTATAACCAACGAAAAGTATCTGCTCTAGAATTATATGCTGAATTCATGGTTACAGTTTGCGCACTGGTTAAAAACTTATCGTAAAGAGATACTAAGGGAAATAGAAGTTCCAAAAATAAATGGTACATACACCAAACTTGAGTTATCTTGTAGAAACGGAAAAGAAGACAAATGGGATGTTTTCGGAACGAAGTTTTCAAATCATGTGTCACCCAATTCAGCTGTTTATAAGTAGGTAGATTCTATTCCTATAGTTAATTAATGTTCTCTTTAAATATAAAACTTCTCTTTTGTGGAATTTTATTTATATTTCCATTCAAGAGTATGAGGGCCAGATGCTACCAGTGTTAGTTTTTATACTGTCAATCTTATTTTGAGATTGCGGGACACCTGAATCAATGGAAAATTTATCAAAATTTGCTACCGCTGAGATTCTTTTAGCCAGCAGCGTGTGAAGTCAGGCTGTGGAAGATGATGATGATGACGATAAAATTGTTACGAGACAGTAAATGTAAAAAAAAAATGTTGTTAAATCATAATAATAACAATCGCCCGGGTCGGCTCAAGGATGGGTGATCATCCACTCCGAGATCCCTCTGTGGAAAGCATGTTAAGCCGTTGCTCCTGGCTGTTATACCCAAAAACAGTCTAACTGTCAATCTTAACTAGGGTATCGATCTTTCATGTTACCCAATAACTGCGTTGTCGAGGGAAGATAGGCAGCCACTCCATGTAAAATACTGGTATTCAGCTGCATCCGGTAAGACTGGAAGCAGAAAATTGGGGAAAGGCTAGACAGTCATTGGTCATTGACACATACCGCTATAGATCCTTTTTCAAGTTCAGTAAACACAGAAGCATGTTTTGATAAACAAGTTCTGGTCATGTCAATAAATAAATAAATGCGTTCAGTTTTGCATTCAGTCGAGTCAATCATGAAATAAGGACGTAACAGGTTTTGATCTTTCTCTGATCCATGCCGTTAGCATTCAAATACTGAAACGACTATAAATGTAGTGAACGTTTCCATTCTTACAGAAAATGCAATTTATGCACATTTTCAACGTGTAGCTCCAGCTAGATGTATTGTAAGACCTCGAATAATGTAGTGTAATAAATTTATGATGAACAACCCATGTAAAAAATTCTAACTTTTTTACAACTACATAACTTAAACCAGAATCGTAGGCCGTAATGCTGGCAAATGCAGCCGTTTTAAACTTGTAAATCTTATTTTAATTGTTAGTGCTTCCCATGTGCTATAAAAAGTTGCAAAAACAAGCGAAGGGAAAGAATTACAGGTAACAAATACGGGGAATACTGGGAATACTGTCTACACACCACCAAAAATTGGGAAATAAAATGATAAATGATTTTATTTCTGTAAGTAGGTTTGTACAAACACTTTTACACGTCAAAAAAAAACATTGGAACTTAATGGTGCGTTCAGACAGTACCAGGCACGTCCTTCAAATGGTAAGCGACGCATACGACGGATTATGGATACCTAAAGGTGCTCTTACACGGGCAATTTTTTGAGCAATTCTTGCTCGGCAACACTAATGAATCAATCTGGATCAATTAAGTGGAGCAATCTGGAGCAACAACAATACATTGCCGATGTGTTTCGGTAATATTGCTTCTGATTGCTCCATAGATTTCATGAGTTGCCAAATATGCAATCGGTTTGGAAATTTTTAGACAAACGGTCTATCTCGTTTGTACGTAGAACTACGACCAGCGGCGGAGGCGGCGGGGGAGGCGCATTGCTTAGTTTTTTATGTTGCTCCAAATTGCTCTACATATATTGTGTAGCCGTATGTCTGGCAATAGGTCTGTCTGGCAACAGGTTGCTAAATGTTGCCATTGTCCTAAATTGCTGCATGTAGTCGTGACGTCATATTCGACGAAAATTGCCCAAGATGGAGCAATTATAGTTGCTCGTGTATGCGCACCTTGATGCTGAGGCATTGTAGTGTATGTATTTAATAGTTAAGTAAACTGTGTCATGTACAAGCGGAGGTAGCTGCTGTTACTAATGACATCTGTCAGTCACGAGGAATGGCGGGAAACAGATAAAGTGAGGCAGGACGGCACAGTGGCGTTTAGTGTGGTAGTGAGCCAGTTAAATTCGGAACTAACAGTATACTTCAGCCACAATTTAAAATGCTTTTGCAACGCATACAAAACATTTGTTTCTATTCGTAGAAATATTTGAACAAAAATCACTTATCTCTAGACATCTATAAACAAGAATACAAATGTCTAGTTGGACCTAGATAGCTTGATAGGCTCTAGTATATATTCTGGTTTCTACTCGGCCTGGTCCGACACATCTTAAGTCTTTGCGTAAACACTATACAAACTGAAGTCTGCAATGCTTTTGATTCCTTGGCTTTCCAGGAAAATTGCTTTTCAACGAAGGTATCGTATTACTCACTTCGTATTTCTAGATCAATATTAATTGTATAATAGGTAGGTACCATTTTTCAGTCAGTGGCATGACCCACTGATTCGACTTAGAGTTCTGTTTATTAATGTTAGAAATAGAAATAGCTATGTAATTATTATGTCATAAAAAAGTTTGGCTAATATACTACCTAAACAAATATAATCTAAGTTTCTGTACGATCACGTCAAATTGTTATTGAAACTTCTTCAAAAACAAAGGGAAAAAGAGAAATCAAGTGTGAACTTCGTGGTAAAATAGGACTGTTTTGGCAGCTATATTGCTTTCTCAAGAAGTAAGCAAACTTTTGTGCGTAAATTGACTCAGTTTTTGTATCGATTCAACCCTTACAATATCCCCCCCGAGTGGGTTCCCGTATTGTCGTTGCGGGGGGGCTCAGTAACCGTAGTCTGTCACCCACGGTGAAGTCAAGAGGAACCCAAAGGTGGGGCCGCTCGTCAGGGCTTAAATAAAAGCCCTGACGAGCGGCCCCACCAATGACGTAGCGGCCAAAAAGTAGGTTGCGGTGAGGTGCACCGCAACTGAGGTGGGCCGCGATGTCGAATGGGAGGCATCGTGGCTGAGGGTTACAGGCTGCGGCAGAGGAGGAGTGCCGAAGCTTCTGAGCAGCCTTCTTCCCTTCCGTGGCCTGGACGGGGCCGCCATCATTTGATGGCGGACGCGGTGGGGCCGCAGGGGAAGAGGAGTGTCGGTATAGCGTTGGCCGCTCTCCTATCCCCTGAGGCCGAAAAGTGGTAGGCGAGACGGCGTGTTGTGTTCCACGCGCGCGTCAGAGATGTCAGCAACCACTGGTGGGGTCCGCAAGGGCCGATGCCTGCCAGGGGAGTGGGTTGTTCGAGAGAGTTACCGCCGCCCCTGGCACACGGGCAACTGAGGGAACACGGGTGGGTTTTAGTCAGTAAAAGTCTGACGCGCCCTTCTGCTCTGCTCAGCGGGAGAAGTCATGTGATGATTTCCAACACAAAAAAAAACCCTCACAATATTTAACTGAATATAATATAGACAACAGAATATTTCCTGGTGGGCGTTTAATCGTGTTAATATATCATCTCTAAATGGTATGTCATTTAGAAGCGGTTATATTTTATTTTTTTATTTTTACGATGTTGTAATTATGTAAGCGAAACATTCTTAGACGTTACGAAGAGATTGAATAAAAAAACCGAACTACTTATGTAATCTACTATTAAAACGTTTCGCTATTTAGGATTTTTCATAAACTTATAGGCAATTTGCTTTAGCCTGCAGCTTCGCCCGCGTAAGGTCGGAAATTATCGCACGGGTACGTACTACCGGTAAAAAGTATGCTTCGTAATAACCCAGGTTATAATCTATCTGTGTGTCATACATACATACATACATACTCAGCCTATTACGTTCCCACTGCTGAGACACAGGCCTCCTCTCCGTGAGAGGGAGTGGGCCATAGTCCACCACGCGGGCCCATTGCGGGTTGGTAGATGTCACATGTCTTCGAATTTTTGTTCTAGGACATGCCTCCTTTCCTCACGATTTTTTCCTTCACCGTTTGAGAACAGTGGTGATGAAATTATTTATACAAAGTAATGCGCCTGGCTGGGTTCGAACGCACGACCAACAACTCGTGAGTCGGGGCCATTAGGTACCACTGGGCCACCATTGCTCAACTGTGTGATAATTCCATACATATTAATCTGCTCAGCTACATATTATGTTTGCGTGATTGAATAACAAACATCTGAACAAACAAAATTTAACATTTATAAGTAAGATAATATAACAAATAATAATAGTGGCATAACATGAATTCCTCGTTATGATAACGTAAAGATTCGCGACTAAATTCTTAATTAATTTGAAACCTATTTCATTCTTTGGTCTTTTATTTTCATTTAATTTTTCCAGCCGGTATACAACAATACCAGGTATTTGCCTTAATTACTTTAGGGAATTGATTAATCAAGTGTAAAATACGCTCCGTTTATTCGTACTCTTGGGCTTTGTACGATCTTTGAGCGAATAAAACAAATGAAATTGGACAATGATTGTTTTACTGTTGTAATAATAATAATTAGTGGATAGGTATTAACCCGACCTTTTGTGCTTTAATTTACAGGATGATTTGTAATTTGACGTATTCCTCCCAGGTCGTGATAGCGTGACTCATTTGCAACAGTTAAGGACCCCTTAAAACCTAGGCGAAAATTAACGGTCAAATCATGTATGATGTTTTAGAAAATTTGGTAACATTTAAAGTAGGGATGCCTCGATACGCCTTTTTGCCGATACGATATCGATACCGATATAGACAGGTTGAGATTCGTTAATAGTATTTTTTTAGTATGGTTAGTTCGTGCCTCGTTTGCAACGAAATAGACGAGACAACACGCGCGTTTACCTACATTACATTTTTAAAACGCGATATTTGAAAAGTATCGTTGAATCGGCAATAAAAATATCGCCGATGCCGATATTTCGGCAAACTTCGAGTATCGCCGATATATCGGCATCGGTATCGGTATCGGATGCATCCCTAATTTAAAGGTGTGTTAAAGTAATAGGTACCTGAAGGAATAGCAATGAAGGTATTTAAGAGTTTCAAGAAAAGTGATATTTACTGGTTAACCTTTAACTGGCGAATGTGTAACTAGCTCAGTACATAATTATGATAAATAAAATTAGTTGTAAACAAAAGCTGTTGCTTGATAAGTAAATAAATAAATATTTAGGAAGAGAGGACACCTAACACTTTAGTGAAGTGTGCTCGGGTTGGTGTAAAACTGAGAACTTTGGAATCAGAAGCGGGACTTAGGTTATGGTATGTTTTTTTTTTTTGGGTGGGAAATCATCAAATAACTTCTCCCGCTCTGGGTGGAGCAGGAGGGTGTGTCAGACTTTTACTGACTAAAACCCACCCGTGTTCCTTCAGTAGCCCGTATGCCAGGGGCTGTGGTATCTCTTTCGAACAAACCCGCACCCCTGGCAGAGGTTATGGTATGTTGGCATGTGTAATTTGATCTTGTTTTAACCTACATGCATATAAGCTATACATTTATATAACATACTAACTAAGCATAAATATAAAAATAATAATTAGACAGTATGTACAAGTATATATACTCGTAAAGTAAAAAAGGGAAGAGCTCGCTGAGCATCAAAGAATTCGTCCGCATTACTGTCAGTGGGAAAAGTGCCCAAAATGCTGGCAGCGTTGCCACGTTGGATGGCAACGCTGATTCTTTGACCTAAGAATAGGCCAGCCCTTTGGTCACGT
Organism: Polymixis flavicincta; assembly: GCA_949987655.1. Lineage (NCBI taxonomy): Eukaryota > Metazoa > Arthropoda > Insecta > Lepidoptera > Noctuidae > Polymixis > Polymixis flavicincta. The sequence goes on along the minus strand of OX465186.1, from coordinate 12,000,635 downwards.
GAAGAGTCGACCAACCGCTTGGCGATGTCCCGAAATAACCGATGAGCGCTCGGGCCCCACGACCCTAGAGTTTCAACCCCAACGGCTCAAATACATAGCTCCCAATAAGGTTGTTGTATTTGCGCCGTTTGAGGTTTTCTGCACCTGCAGTAGCCGCACCAGTGCAGTTGATCGTTATATATGTTATATCACTTGATCGTTACTTCAGTTAAGATCCTATTGTTACCTACTGCCTATTTATTTTGCAAAACTATAAGATTACCACTATACAGGAAAAGTTTTTATCCAGTGCGCAAATTGTAACCATGAATTGAGCATATCATTCTAGACCCCCTAGCCGGCGAAACGAAACAAAATCAGCTGTTCCATACATTTTGACCGCGTAGGTATTGCAGTTTTCTATGAATCAGATGATTTTTTTTTTGTATAGCCGGCGAAAAATTTCTGCGCTAGGGGTTCTAAAATGATATGCTGAATTCATGGTTACAATTTGCGCACTGGATAAATACTTACCCTGTATATGTGATTAGTCTATTTTCCTAATATATAAAAGGTCAAAGAAGAACTTAATTTCAAAAGCTGTGTAAAGTTCAGAACACTACTAATGGCAATTTCATTCAAATTTTAAGTACTCAAACGACCTATAACCATCCTTTCAAAAGGATTATCTAGGAACTTTTGTCACATTACGGCCTTTGAAAATACAATTATGAAAAGTACTTCAAAGGTTTTAACTGCGGACCAATAGTAGTGTCAGAGGGCCAATTACAAGTCGACAAATCACCTTGAAGATTGGGGAATTCGAGCAGAAAATTTAATGTAACCCTAATAAATTGACTGGAGAAAATGAGTCGATAATTTTACCGTAGGAGTTAAGACTGAAGGAGCTTTCTATATAGCTGACTAGTCCTGAAATGGAGACCGCGTATCGGCTAGCGTAGCGTGGGACACCCCGCAGCTAGATAAACTGACGACCTAAAAAAAGTTGCTGGGACATACTGGATACGGAAGGCGGAGGACAGGGTGTTTTGGCGCAACAGGGGAAAAGCCTATGTCCAGCAGTGGACTACGATGGGCTGAGTTGAATAAGTTTTCTATGTGCATAAAGTCACATAACACAAAGTAACTTAACATTATCATCATTAGGCTATTTCTAAACGAATACAAGAGGTATTGAATGAATTTGTATATCCTCTACATAATCTTTGAAACTTTCCATAGGATTCCAAAATGTCGTCTTTCTTTTTTTACTTATCGAATTCTAACACTAAAGGGGAAGCTCTAGTATTTCTGAGTGCCATAATTTATATCAAAAAAATATTACTGCGGACGAAGTATAAGCAAAATTGAACGACAGTTATATTTTGCTAGAAAAAGTGATTCCAACCTCACGCTATTTATGGCTACTCTTTGCCATCTGCTACCAGCCACCCTGCGAGAATCGTTGATCCATCTGGCCAGAGGGTTCGATAAACATATCATCAAAAAATAACCATCCTTCTGGTGCAGTTGGGTAATACACACGCTCAATTGCCGCCCCTACTGGGCGTCGGGAATCCCAGGCCGATTTCCGGCCACCGTAGGCATGAGCTTGCGGACGGCGAGTAATGAGTAGCTCGCTGTCCGGTAAGGACCAAGCCCAAGTCGACGGCGCGTTGTGTTCCACGCGCGCCTCAAAGAGATGTCAGCACAAAAAATGATGGGGCCCGCAAGGGCCGATGCCTGGCAGGGGTGCGGGTTTGTTCGAAAGAGACACCACAGCCTCTGGCATACGGGCTACTGAAGGACACGGGTGGGTTTTAGTCAGTAAAAGTCTGACACGCCCTCCTGCTCCACCTAGAGCGGGAGAAGTTATTTGATGATATCCCAACCAAAAAAAAAAAAAAGACCTGAAACTGCGTTAAGCGGACGGGCGTCCGCTTAACGCAGTTTCAGGTCTTTTTTTTTTTTTTTTTTGCACGGTTTCATACAAATGTGCTCCGTCGCGGTCCCAAGCGCGGGCGTCCGTCGCGGGGTAGGCTACTTTAAGTCGCGGTAGCACGTTCCCGTGAGATAATTTCCCGACATCCACGCGGATCTCGCGACGCCGCGGGCAGCAGCTAGTCGTAAATAAAATGTCCCCGCGACTGGCATCATTACGATCCCACCTCGCGTGTCCACGCACATAGACCCGCGACGATCAACCGTCGCGGGCGCCCGCATAACGCAGTTTCAGCCCTAAGGGTTGGGCAGAGTGTGTGTAGGTACCGTCAGTTGTGTAATAGCAGCTAGCAATAGACTACGAATCTAGACTCCAGGAAAGATAAGAATTTTACAATTTCCCAACCTGGGAATCGATGCCAGGATTTCATGCTCAGAAGTAGCCCAAGCGACTCATAGTAAAATAAGGCTATAAAATAAATCATTAAAATCTGAGTCATCATCATCATTTCAGCCGAAAGACGTCCGCTGCTGGACATAGGCCTCCTCCAGGCTCCTCCACTTCAACCGGTCTTGTGCTTCCCACATCCAGCGAATACCCGCGGCCTTCACAAGGTCATCGGTCCACCTTGTGGAAGGCCTTCCGACTCTACGTCTTACGTCTTCCGGTACGCGGCCGCCACTCCAGAACCTTTCGGCCCCATCGGCCATCTGTTCTGCGAGCAATGTGCCCTGCACACTGCCACTTAAGTTTGGCAATTCTTCGGGCTATGTCGGTTGCCTTGGTTCTCTTGCGGATCTCTTCATTTCTGATTCGATCGCGTAGGGAAACTCCGAGCATAGCCCTCTCCATTTGCCCTTTGCATTCTGAGTATCCTTCTTAAAAACGTTTCAGAAGTAGTGTTTCTTCCAAGATTTAGATAATTACTAAGCTTGTTTTCCAGAATTTAAGTACTTATTTTATATTTACAATTTAACCTCTGTGAGTTATTTTGGTTTGGAAAGTTTCTATTTTAGAATTACTGTAATTATATTATTTTTCCGAAAGAGTTATAGTATATTTCTATTAAACTAAAGGTAACGAAACCTTATCTAAGGAATATGTTTTCATTGTTATACAGAGGTGCTTTATAGATATTTTCAAAGCCACGTAGGTACTTCAGTTGTTTATGTTCCAAACGTGATAGGTGATATCCTTCACGTGTATACATTCAAATGTGTCAGCTCTAAAAGTTTTACTAAATGTGTCTCAAACATTAGAAAACAACTAAGCTCCGACCAAAAGTCCTAAATCACAATTTCGTGATTATAAAGTAGGTAAGTTAAGGGTGAAAATCAACTATTCCGATACGATGTTCAAAAGACGAAGTTTTCCAACGTACCTACTAAATTTTAGACACATTCGGTCTTATTCATAAACGCCTTGTAACTTTAATCAATTGCTAACTAACTGATTAGCAAAATTCTTATTTATAAACGCTATTTAGCGCTATGAGGTCGCTAAGCAATTAATTTGTAGCTGTCATATTTAAACACCACCGGTGCCCTGTTTAACTTGCTAAGAGGCAACATGGCGGATTTTATTTTAATCAGCTGGTCGATTCAATATGATTTTTAATGTACTTCAAGGTTATTTTGTTCTTAAATATGGAATTAATCCTTAATAAATGTGAATTTCGACAATATTTTACGGGATTTCAGAACGACACCGAAGAATTAAATACTTTTGAAACGGCGCGGGCGCCTATTGTTAGTAAACGAAGGAAGACCTACAAGGCTCGTTTACATCCGCTACGAGAAAACATATTCCTCATTCTAAGTACCAAGATGATAGGATTTATAGGATAGTTCAATCGGTAGGAGGTTCAGTCAGTTCGGGCGGAAGCTCATCGGAGAAAGTGATTATCCATTGTTATCCCATGTACCCCTCGTTTTATGACACCCAGAGAGTACTTTATACGATACTAATAACGCCTTCTAGGGCTCAGAACTAAAGAAATGCCACGTTATGGCAGTCATGCACAATAAAACAAGAAACTTTTTATAAAAACCAATTTATTTCGATATGCAATAAAGCCATATTTGTGTTATAATTTCATTATTTTTTATTTCCAATTCTTCTTTGTCCAAAGACGGGTGCCATTATTTTCTCATGCCACTCTCATTCCTCATCTTTTTCACTCAGCATGGTGACCCCCGTTGCAATCTTTGCAAGGTTGAATAGTAATGGTGCTAACTGCTAAGTAGTGGCTTTCATAGCAGTAGTCAAAATTGTAACTGTAAACAAGAATAATAATTGTTATTAAAAGACACTGAAACCCCAGTGCAAAAGCAATAGGAAGTTATATAGAATAGGCACAAGTACCTACATATGTTTCTCAAAGAGAATATCCATGTTAACAAGTTTAAAGAACATGTAAATACATAGCAATATCGGCTACTGTGTTATCATACTTTTCATTCATTTGGTCACTTTACAATAGAAAGTGGATACAAATTCAGAGATACATTTTCCTGTTAACTCCATTCATGGGAGCGTATTATTTACATTGCTCATCTTTTTCACGTAGCATCATCTCCATCGTTGCCATCTAAAGATTGAATAGTATTGGTGCTACGTGCTAGTAGCTTTCATAGCAGGAGTCAAAATTGTGACTGTAAACAAGTATAATTTTATTGTTATTAAAATACACTGTTATCAAAAGCACTAGGAAGTTTTATAGAATATACATACATATATACGCATATGTTTTTAAAAGAGAATATCCATGTAAACAAACTTATAGAACATGTAAATACATAGCTAATATCACCTAATATGATAGCATTAATTCGGTCACTTTATAATAGAAACTAGATAAAAATTCAGAGGATGCATTACCTTTTCCTGTTTACTCCAATCATGGGAGCGTATTATTTTCATTGCTAATTTGCTTCCATCGCAAACACAACATAATAAATTAAATCAAATACAAATAAATCAATGAATTTTTTGACATAAGTCTGTCGAAGTCACAACAGACAGATACAAAAATCATGCATTTGACAACTTGATACTTAAAATCCTGTTTTTTAGGCGACTATTTTGATTATAATCTGTGCTGAACGCATAATTTCACCTCTATTTCGTTTCGCTACTAATCACCTGCAAACTAGCGTTCATAAATAAAGAAAAGTTAATCAATGATTAGGAGGTAACCAATTGATAAGCTGAGCAGTGGCTAATCAGTGATTAGCGAGTTTTTTATAACTAAGACTGCTTAAGTTACCGGTCCAACTGCTGGCGATTAAAAACAAGCGCGTAGAGATATCAACTAGCTAGTCGCTTCCTTGTCAACCGTGGGATAGGTGCTAAATGTTTATCCTGTGGGTATTTTATGATATATTTCTCTAAACATCTCGCCGGCTCGCCAGTTTCTAAACGTTTCCAAGAGGTAAAATTGTTTTGTACGTCTAGCTCATTCTAATTAGTTAGCTCTGCCACCACCCTCGTTAATGAGGTTCTTACCTATACAGTATTTTAGGTTACAGCGAGGGACATAATTTAAGGGGGTGTGGTACTCGTGAAAATAAACAACTTTTAATATGGAGTGGACACCAAAATATAAAGAAAATATCATCTGTTCACTACATTTTGCCCAGTTATGCGAACAAAAATGTATAGAGCGGCTGGTTTTATTTTCGCGATTTGAGTATTGGTCCTTTATTAAAAGTTTTTCAAATACTTCTTTAAGCATATTTACGAGGACTGTTAAAAAATAGCCTTAAGGAAATACCCATATAAAATTGATTGCAGCTGGTTGTTACGAGGAATAATTTACAAACTATTAATTATTGGCATTGTACAAAAGTTTAGTTTTTCACGAACTTGAGAAGCGACCTCTCTTATCCAGGTTACTGACTAAAAATGAATGTAGTCTTCGGTATTAGTGTAATGGCTGTCCGCAAGATGGCGCTGATTGACACCGTTAAACAAAGTTTCCTTTGATTTTATAATGTTCAGAAATGATAGTACAATAATAGAATAGATAGAGAATATTTAATAGAACTGTAGAGCAAAAATTAGACAGAATACAGTGTAGAACAGACGAATACTAATACTCAGACGTAGGTTCCTACTGATAGCTAAACTCAATTTTTAGTACCTAGTGCCAACCTATTACTAAACCTCCGCTGTCTATCCGTTCGTCCGTCTATCTATCAGCGGACTGTATCATATGAACCGTAATCGGTAGAAAGTTGTTTCTTTTTTTGTGTGTATTTTATTGGTGCTGGCACAAAAAAAAAAAAAAAAAATAAGCTCATATAACAATCTTTTTTTTTTATTGTGAAGTATCGTGTGGAAATCGTCGTAGGTAACCTTTCGTGTGCGAGTGCGAGTTTGACTCGCACTTGCCTGGTTGTTTGAACTTTTTTGTTTTGTTATATGTCAAAATAAAGCTACTACATAACTAATCTACATTTTGTTTTTGGGATTAGACAAATAATTTCGAACACCAGATTACTTTATCAAGTTTATTTTCAACTTTAGGCATAGGGTGTAAATAAAAATCAATTTAAAAAATACTACAGCTCATATAATCGAAGTTACACTTTCATTTCATCAACAATGATCACAAAAGTTTCATATCTTTTGTTTACGCACCGCATAGAACATTCCGTTGGCATACAACTTAAAATTTCATTATACAATTGAACGTATTATTTAAAAATAATTTTACTGGAACCATATTTTATTATTTTTTATTTTATTTACATTAAAATTCGCAAATACAACTGGTATTTACATTATTATTTTATACATAATGTCTTACTGATTTTTCGCTTATTATTTACAAATTCTACGTTTCTTAAACAACATTTTGGTCAATTCTTATTTATAAATAAATAGTTTTTTTTTTCATATGTTGAAATTTAGCTAAAATTGGGACTCACTCGCAAAAGTGTTCGATAGGTATAATTATACATTTAAATATCATTGAAAGGTTTAAATTATATTCTAGTCGGTAGAAATAGAAGAGTTCAATTGATAAAATATAAATAGTAGATACGAGTACAAACACTTTTGTGAACAACTGTCCTAGACAAAACAGCCTATAAAGCAATTAATCTTAGTGACTAGACTCTTTAAAATTCTTCATAATGGGGACAATTCATTAGGCTACTGTTAGGTAAATACCAATAATGTAAACCTAGTTTTACTAAAATGCCACTTTTTTATTATTAAATTGTGCGTTTTGGATTTCGAAATTGTCTACCGTTAAAATAAAGTGGGAAAAATAAATAATGAGAATAATAAAATAACAATAATTTATTTTTATTTAATTGAAAAACGCTTGGAAGGACAGAATTTAAAATAAAATTTCAAAGCAAAACACGTAAAGTGGCAGTTACTAGTTAAACTGTAGGTAATTATGACGTGTAAAAATGTCGAGGTAGTTACAAACACTAGGGAATATAGAAAGTATTTTTTTTAAACACTGTTATGAAAAATTTTAGGAAAAGTTTTAATAAGATGGGTAAGATTTTATTTAATAATAAATATAATGCAGGAAATATTTTAATTTCTACACTAAATCTGTCGTATTCTAAATATACTAGTTGGTGTTTTTTTTGTATAATATTACGAATGATTAATTATAGGATTATTTTTATTTACCCTATCTAAATACAGCTATTGTAAAATAACTAAAAATACCGAAGGTTCTGGTTGTAAATGTAATTCACTCACGGAAAGAAAAAGTAACAATAGTGCATTTAATGAACTATTTATTTTATTTTATATTTCATTAGTCGATTAAATCAGATTAAAGCGTTTACTTTTTTTAAAGCTAGCAAATAAAAAATTACGTGCTGAAAAACTGTGTGAAATGTGGATAAAAATCTGGAAACTTTTTCAGGGGCGTGCAACGGTAATTCTCTTCCAAGTGAATTACATCTAAAATCAAAAAATAACACATACAATACTGGTGAAAAAGACTAAGTATTTCCGTACGGTGCTATTTCAGTGGAAACCCCACTTATTTAATTTTAATAATCCTTATATACATTGGTTGATATTTCAGTCATTACAACATGCGAAAACAATTTTACAATTTTCTATAATATGATTATAAATTACAGGATCTATTTTCACCCATCTCTTCCTATGTTTAATTTCCATTTATGCATTTTTGATTTTCACTGGAAATTGAATTTCCATAAACGTCTTCCTTTTTGGTAGCAGCAGAGGTTTTTAGATGCTTATAAAGGTACCTACATTGTAATAGAGACTCATCGCAAATACCGCAACGCAATCGATTCATATCGGCTAATGCAAGTAAACCGTACGTCTATTTGGATCCGATCTAAGTATTCTTATTTTAAATACTGATATATTCTATGAAGGTTCAACATGCGTGCCAAATTACCTGCTATTTTATATTTATCTGAATTTAATTTGTGAAAAATCAGTGCAGATTTGTTTGAGCAGAGTCCATACAGGTCTTGATACTTATGTTCAATGCAAAATTCGTTTTTTTTTTAAATAGATTCTTATGAAATCTAACCAAACAACGTTAATAAAGAAGGAAACTTTTAAAACTAAAATGTACAAACAAATTGATCCCATCATACAACTTGTACAGCTACAAAATTCAGATATTTACTAAATATTATGCTCTCAAATTTTAGATTACCTATTTACATTCATAAGTTATTAAGATATTAAAACTGAATTATCGAAATTTCGTAGTGTTTTAGGCACTATTTAGACAGCCATCAATCTTATGTCTTATACAAAGCTTTACTTAGGTCTAATTCTTAGAAAAAAATTGTTTACAATCTACATGTCAATAGGCAGGTAGTAACAATTCAATTTACCTAATCATATATCTAAAAGTGTGTATACAGGTTTTTCTTAGAATATTTGCAATTGTCTCACTTCGATAGTTTTCGAACAATTAAAATTGAAATACACTTAGCTTATGCTCAACCACGTCATACGTAGCTATAATCTGACCTCAACATTTATTATTAAATTTTGTATCGTTCTCTTTAAAACATAGTTCACTTTAGTGTTTATCTCAATAAAACTTTGTTTTATAGAGTCTTAAAGTATTTAAAATATATTACAAATAAAGTTGTCAGATTATCGTATTCATAGTTTTGTACAAAATATATTTCAATTAACATTCGAATACTATCAAAGATGACATTTACAATTCTAAAGTAGATGGAGTTATGTATAGTTTTTATTTCATAGCTAAATCTGGCATTGTGATATAATATTCCAAATCGTGTTACTGTCCATAATATAATGGTAAATACTTACACAAGGAACCAAAACCAATCTATAGTGACCACTATGTGTACTTTACAGTAAATGCCTATGCAGTCAGTTTACTTATTGACTGCATAATATAAATGCAAATCTATGTGTTTACTATATATCTTTAGTAACTATATATTTATTTTTACTGCAATGTGTCTGTACCTACATCAAGAAATCTATGAAAGTGACTACTCATAAATTCGTTTCCAAAGACTTCTCAATGTCATAATAACGATGGCGTTCACAAAAAAAAACCTTAGTAAAACACACTCGGCTTATATAAAACGGTGTTATTGGTTCCTCGAACATCAGATAAAACGTGAACAGACGTGTAGGTAATAACTACCTATACTAATGCTGATAATGTATTCAAAATATAGTCTAACGTAATTAGCTAAAGCGTCTATCGATAAAGCATTTGTATAATCACAACAGCAAGTCCGTACCGCCTCATTTCTTTTCACTATCTAAACAATATCACTAGAAAACAGTCTGGCACATCCGAAACTTTGGGGAACAGCGAAGAAAACTACGGCTGACCTGATCTCGCACCGCGGCGTGGTCCTTCGGTATGCCGAGAAAATCGTTTCACTTTGATCCGTTCATCACCCAACGCAAGATAAAGATGTCGAAAATAGTTTCAATAAACGAATTTAGTTCGATATAAAAATACAAATCTTCACCTGGTAATTGTTCGTTTTGATTTGCAATTTTATTAAGAAAAATAAAACCATGAGATAAAATGGTTATACGAAAAGTTAGTAGATTTTTATATATTTCTATTGCTCTTTTGTAAGTTTTATAGAAACAGCAATTCTGCATATCGTGGCTTTTATCCCAAATAACTCAATATTTTTCGTGCAAAGCGTTCATTGAACTAGTATCTTCAAATCTCTGTCTTCCGTAGTAAAACAACTTCCCCGGCAACCTCTTTCGGGCGTAGTCGTGAAGGGGGGGTCAGAGGACGGGCGCCGAGTTTCGTCGAGTTCAGCACAGGAGTTCGGAGTTGGAAGGCGGTACTCAGCTGGGTAGAGGGGGCCGAGACGCGTGTGGGGCGGGGCTAGAAGGCTGTGGCTGCGCAGGCGACGGCGAATGCGTTGTGGTGCTCTCGGGAGCTGAATGCGTTCGCCCCGCCGGCTGCAGCACTGGGCTTGGTGGCCACGGGTGTGACGCTGTTGCTAGCGTTCTGGAAATGAGATAAAAAAAAATTAACACCAGTCATAAAAAAAAAACCAAGTAGCTACAAAAAATATAATGTAAATTATAAAATATTATTTTAAAATATAATGTAAATAACTAAGATATTTTTTTAATTGAATTTGTATGCGAAATAAAAAAATCTTTTTCCGCGACCACATTTTACATTGAAATAAATTGGAATGTCTTTTTCTAAAAAAACATATAAAAAAAAACAATTAATTTCTGGGCATCGGTTTCCAAAGTTGTTGTACAGTAAACTAGTGGAGTTGACAACATTGTCCTGCCCGAATAGCGCCACCTACCAAATCCAATTGTGAATCTAAACCATCCAGGGGGGGAAGAATTATTTATCTAAAGATAAATCTTAACAGTCCAGAAGAATGATTGTTGCCTTAAAAGCAGCGGAACCAAATGTAAATTAACGAATACCAACCTGGTGTAAGGCGTAATAGTAGATGAGGGCGGAGTAGGTACTGCTGCAGTGTCGGGATGCAGGAAGTTTCTTCGCTGCTCCGCCCTTTCCCAACACTGCTGTAGACATCGAGCCATGACGTCTGGTAAATTATTAACTTGTTCCTGAAACACAGTCACGGTAAAGTTGGTAACAGGGAAAATAACGAAAAAGATGTTAAATACACGTCACCCCAAGAAACATTCTCTAGTTTTGATAATGGTTACGTTTAGCTTTGCGTTATGCAAAACGACGAGAGACATGATTCTTATAGGATCTACGATATTAGTTATACAACTTACAAAAAAGGTCTTCTTGGATGGAAAATTTGCTACTAGCCATACGACTACTACAATAGCAAGTTGGGACCATAAACGGGTTGTGGCGGCATCTACAACGCCATATGCGAACTACGCATCAATAACCTGAGGTCACACAAATCCTGCATCGCGCAATCAGAGTTTACCGCGCGATTGGTACAACGTCCCGACATCAACAGTCGGGCAGTTGCCCACCAGAAACAACATCCGTCTGGTTGCAAGATCCTCCCTTTTCTACAGAGTATGAGTGAACTTTACATACTGTTTTTCAAACGTCTATAGTTACTTGTAACATTTTAGTTAGTTGTCACAGGACAGAGCTTCGCTTGCTTTGTATTTCGTAAAACTACTAGTGATACAATTCATAACGGATCTTCAATGTTAGCTTAACAACTACACAAAGAGGGTTTTCCTGGAGGAAAAGTTTGCTACTAGCCACACGACTACTATACTAGCAATAAGAGACCTTCATCGGGCAAAATCTACCACTCCCTTGTAGTTTTTCCCAAACCTTCCGGAATCAGTTTGGTACCTAAAATCTCAAACCCTTCTTTGAGAGATACCTTTGTTGCCGTGGTTGCATCTTCTTTATAACCAATAAAGTTTCCATTACCTGTAATGAAGTAAGTTTTTCTTCTAAACTAGTCAGCCTCTCTTCTATGGTGTCTTGTCTCGTACTCATGTCCGAAACAATCTCGTAGACTGTATTCTGGGTCTGTAAGAGAAAGGGGTCCTAATATCAATCGCTTTGTAGTTCATTATTAACTGTAGTTGCTAATCACAAATTTGTGTTAGTGTAGGAGTTACTGTATTTTTGTCTGTCTCATGTGTGTCCTGTAGTTTAAAACGAATGTCTATAATATTGTGCATGTCCTCATTTCTTTGGGAAAATATTGTGATTTCTAATTCTAATTCATGCACGTTTGAGCGGGAATTGTTCTGTCTATTTTAGCAAAATAATTTTGGTCTAAGAAATGCATGCGCAAAGCAAGTGGCCAATGGGTTTGAAATAAAAATTTGTAGCATGCTATGATTTGAATTCCAATGCGATATTGAATTTATTCAGGTGGGTACAGATATTTATACAAAATTTAGCTTTTAAAGGACACTCGGTTTTTAGAAAGAACAGTAAAAATCTAAAAACATCATAGAGGACTTCTACCGCTAAATCTATTTATTGCATTCCTAAAGTGCTAACTAGGGTTCTACCTCTAAATGAGTGTATGAGTGTAGCAATAGCGGTAAATATAATTAATGGGATTCAACGTACCTTTGCCATATCTGTTATTGTGTTGGCATTATCCATCAGCTTTCTTTGATCCATCTTCACTTTCCGCAACCTGGAATGTTATGGTACCTTTTTTATCAATTCCCCAATTCAATTCAGTTTCTTCAAGATATTTTTAATGTTAGGTTTCTTCTGTTTTTATTATAGAATCACCAAATTTACGCTGCCCTTCTTTCTATTTTATCGTTTCGTTTATTTTTTTGTGAAAATCAGTTTGTGAGTATTTATACGAAACTGACTTTGTCCGTTTGCTATGGTTTTACGCTTAAACGAGTGAACGATTTGGATTTGATTTGGTACACAGATAGACAGATATGACCCGGAAAAGGACATTGGCTACTATTCATCCTGGATTGGTCACAAAGCCACGCGCCACAGCTGGTGGTAAATAATGAATAGTGTCCCTCAGCAGGGCAAAGGTCTCTGATACGACATAAGCACAGAAAAACACTCTTTCTCAAGACCAAATGCCGTTCTAAGTTTATCTTGGTAAGTATGTCGTGTTATTACAAAAATACTTACGCATAAATAGCTAACAAAAACTTTCTCTGATGCGTTCTCACTCTGCCAGGATGGACTCGTTTCACAAGCCTCGTGTGTTTGTATATTAACCACGTCTCCCGAAGCACGTTGGCAGCTGCATTTTTCAGCTGTAAGTATCCATATATTCAATCAGACAATTCATTTCTTCTCCACATAACAAAACACATTATGACAACACATGGTGTCCAATGTTTTAAAGCTTTCTGTGTTCAAGCTATTAATAGCTCAAAAATGTTATCAAACATAAGTTATTAGACTTTTATTTATTAGTTTCTTTTATTTAATTTCTAGCGAAGTGTCGCTACTCTTGTGTAAGTTTGCAATACCGTTAATTTCATCTAATATGTGTTACTCACTGTGTCAAGCATCAATTTTAAGCAGATTAGTATCTTTATTGTTTAATTTATTATTTTTTCTTTAGCATAACCTAGCAGATAAGTCTTACCTTCAAAGTGTCCTTTAACTGTTACTCGAGTAACAGTCACCTTACCTTTTTCGTTAGCTGGGTTTCCATCATGAAGTTATGAACATGTTTCTCCGCTCTAGTTAACTCTAATTTTCTCGAAGCAACGGTCACTAATAATGCTGTACATCCCGCCCCCTGTTAATTAGATTAACAATAATTGTGATGAACTTATATCACAGCAATACTTACTCTTTTAGTAAGTTGTGTGTCCATCATGAAGTTATGAACGTGCTTCTCGGCTCTAGTTAATTCTAATTTTCTTGAAACAACCGCGACTAATAACGCTGTGCATCCAGCTCCCTGTTAAGTGAATACCTTAATGTAAAATGCAAGCGAACGTGTAGAAGCATTCAAGAATTTGTCATTCCAATAACGCAAGTTCGAAGGCTAAAAATCAAAAATAAACTATAATTTTCAGCTATGTGCTATCCTTTAGATTATTTAATATTGTTATTATAAATTAAAATTTATTGAGGATACCAGACACAATAGAAAAAAAAAAACTAGAAAAAACCGATTTGAAAATCGTATCGCCCACTATTGTCTCAGTTACCCTCTCTGAGATAGCTTGGATATTTAAAAAAATTACTATTTATATCTTGGTTGACTTTATTTATTAAATTTACTTATATTTATTCAAACCTTTTGTGCTAAAATGCAGAACACTATGCAAATAGAATAAAAGAAGGAAATGTCTTACCTATTGAAATGGTTTTCGCGAATATTTTATAAAAGCACTGGTTTCCTTCTTTTATTGTAATTTCATGTTGTTTAAAACAATTAACAAGTTGTCATCAAACACGACAGTTATTTTGAGTGCATTTCCATCTAATAGGTGCACAAGACTGAATCAATTCAACGTTTACTTCCATTTTAACATTAAGAACATCTAGTATCTCATTTAACTTTATCAACATTTACACAAACACTATTTAGGTGCATTAAGATTTATTGTACACTTCTGTATTAAAATAATTTTAGGAAAAGTGAGCCATTTTAAAAACAAACGTATTGTGCAAACCAGTGAAATTTTTAAGTGAAGAGAGAGCTAGAAATAGTTAGGAGAAATGAAGCATTCCATACTACAAATTATATAATTTCTAATAGCTGGCTTTAACAGGGAAATGGACGTAAGTTTATTTTAAAAATATTTAAACCGTACTTATATTATTGACATAGGTATTCCAAATAATGCTGTTGCCTGCAAGAACTACGAATAAAATTATACGATAGTAACCCTATATTCAAAATAATGTGTAGACGAGTGTGAGTTACAGAAGTGGTGACATAATACAGGTGTGTGGACATAGATATAATACTGCATTCACAATATTTCAACATAAACATTTCGTGTTACAGATATCTGTGAACATCAATATACTTTATAAATATTTATAACATCGAATACACCGACAAATAGTTGTGATTTAGCGTAAGTTCTCGAGAGTGTGAAGCATTTTAGTGTGGTGTGTGAATTGTTTGGTACATTGAAACATTAGTGTTGACTGACTTCCACATCAAAAAAAACGTAAAGCATTGTATAAAGGCGAAAGCATTCCAACAGTGTTGTGTTGGCGTGATTTGGCGCACATCGACATTATAATATATTATAATGATTCTTATAAATATTGTTATTACCATCAGTTCAATAATATTGTGTCAGTCAACACGAACAGTCATAAAGTTTGTTTGTAAGGAACTTACCATAATGCCGGTGCTAACAGCAATACCTCTGCCGCAATATGTGTTTGGCACTATGTCACCAAAACCGACGGAGAGAAAGGTAATCGCAATAAGCCACATCGCATTCAGTAGGTTAGCGTGTTCTTCGTCGTGAAACCTGAATGGTTAATAAATTTCAACGCTTTACTCATTGACCCGTCTACCCTTAAGTTCGAAGCGTTCGACAAAGAAGTGTTCATTCACAAACCCTACCTACTCACTTGTCACACGCAAGCCAATCCCTACATGCGCCGTGGAATAAATGTAGAAAGAGATGAAACAAAAGAATAGAGAGAGGGAATCCGTGTAGAATTGAAGAGTTTGACTTTGATTGAAATTGAACTGTGAAATTGCTTCAAACATATTGTGACAGTATTAACAACACATAAAATGGCTCACCTTTACCGACCTAATATAGTGTAACCTAGACAAAGCAAGGTTTTGTAATTATACTATTTTTAAAACAGTCGCAAAGCTTGCGATGCCTAGTATAGTTCACTCCTAGCCACACAAAACGAATGAAAGATGTATAAATTGTCAAACCAACCCAAAGTATCCTACTATGATTTCATACATACCACCATACCGCAGGTGAGGGTAATGCCACGGCCGCAGTAAGTGTTGGGGACTATATCACCGTAGCCAACACAGAGGAACGTTATAGCTGTCAGCCACATTGAGTTTAGCAAATTGGCATGGTCTTCATCGTGGAACCTGAGAGCCAAAATGCCCGACAAGAACCACAGATAACCGGTTGTTTCTACTAAAGTCAACATAAAGTTTAACTTGATAGATAGATAAAAATGTAAATTTTAAACAGGGATCTCTAAGCAAAGTTTTTGTGGCAAAATTAATGGAAAAGACAAGTCTATTTTTTAACTTAAGTAATGAATTTTAAATTTGATAAACATTAATGTGATACAGAACTCCTATACACAAAAGAAAATTTTGTCATGCCTATGGAAAAACAAAACTTTCTTACTACACACATATTGTACGTACTAATACCGAATATAAAGATTTTTAAATACATCGTGCATCTAAACATATATCTGGGTTGAGTACCAAATAATTATACTTGCAGCCATGCGTGAATTAAATTTTAAACCTCAGGTGAAGGTCATGATAACACAGATAAACATTTAGTAGAAAGATGGCGAGAAGAGAGAAGGAAAACACTTAAAGTGATAGATTTACAAGCAACTTGCTTCGAACGGGAAGAAGAGGTAACTTGTTTGATGCATGATATGATAAGGTGCAATGGTTCTGTGCATGTTGATGGTAAGTCAGAAGCTTCATCTAACATTTAGTGTGTTGTAACCTAGAGCCATTTTGTGCGTGATTATACTCTTATAATTTGTTTAATTTATATTTGTGTACGATTTTTGCAATATCATTTATTGTGGTAAGCCGTGCTGTGATTTTTAATGCTGTTTTACATATATGATATAGATCCACGGTATCTATATCAAAGTATAATTGTGCAGTTAACAGTGATACCGTGTTTTCAATTAAAATCTACTATATCACAACAAGCATCCTCTTTCTTGGCAACGATTTTTTTATCCACTACATCTAACACATCAACTAACAAAATATAAATTACAGCACTTGTGTTCTCAGTACATCTTACAAAAGCTACATTTTGCAAAAATAGTCAAAGTCAAACTCTTGTATATTTGTGATGATTATGAACCTAGCTTTGCTACTATAACTCTCCGTATTTTTTTAACGTAAACATTGAAAACAAAAAACACAGTGGGTATAAAAAGCAAAAACAAACATATTTACAACGCCACAGTACAAAAGCATTAGCATGCCCACATAGGCAATACACGGTGATCTTAAAACTTGATAACTTGAGTGTCAAACATAGAATGTGGACATCAAACTAAACGATGGAAGCGAAGATACTGACAGAGAATTAGGAACGACTTTTAATGAGAAAGTAAAATATCGGATCAAATCGAATGAGCAAATCAACTTCCCAAATGCTGTTATAGGATTGGAGTACCCCACCCAAGATTTCGAACACATAATTATTACGCAAATTAAGATACGTCACCAACAACACATATATATAAGAACGGTACCAACCTTTCGCACTGCCGAAGCGTCCAGCTCGCGATTATCCAAAGAGATACCATAAAAACTAGCAACACGGTGCCTGGGCAAATTGTCATAAGTGTCTTTAAGACAAATCTGTGAACAGGCAACATACATATTTTAAGTGGGCGAGGCATTCAGTAAAAAAATATTATGCAACAGTTGGCAGCACACATATAGGAAAAGTTTTTAACCAGTGCGCAAACTGTAACCACGATTTTAGCATTTCATTCTGGACCCTTTATCTCAGAAATTTTTCGTCGGTTATACAAAAAACAATCTGCTGTTTCATAGAAAAGTGTAATACCTACGTGGTCAAGGTGTATGGAATAGCAGATTTTTGTTTTTCTATGACTGGCGAAAAATATCTGCGCTGGGGGATCTACAATGACAGACTGAATTCAAAGTTAACGTTTGCGCACTGGTTAAAAACTTATCCTGTATACAATATATTACCAAACAAGTAGCATACAACTGTGGATTTCAAGACTGATAAGGCAGACATGTTTAGAATATCATAAAAATTACATCACGCCGGTAATCCCTGTAGGATAAGCAGAGGTGTACCTTAGTACACTCACATTTCGCTAGTTATTTTTAAGTTCCATGTAATAGGAAGTGACCCTATTTCCATCAACCAAGAGATGTAAGATAACTTCTGTGAAATTCTGTTAAAGTGTTTTTTTTTTTTGTAAAATTATTTATATACTTATGTTTACCTAGTGTTAAAATTAATTCTGTTTAAAGCTCCTATACTTCTGGACGAAGCATCCGTGAATAATTTACTGTGAAGCAACATGACCCTGCATATTAAATAGAGTCGAAAGAACATCGGCAGAGACAGCGTGACATCATAAGGGACCTGGAATGAGAAAAGCAATCACTTAGAATACATTTTGTAGGAGGCGTATGAGTGAAATTATAATATTCGACATAGAATTTAAGGTAGAAACTCGTACTATAAACATTTCAAGAGACGTCAGTCATAATTTTGTAAAGAAAATAGAACTACCTATGTGCTTTGTGCTAAAGTGTAGTTCAACTGCCCAAAAATATAACATTAACATCAAAACAAAAAGTTTAGAGCAAAATGTGTACCACGGTAAACCAATCGTTGCCAAATAACAGATTTTTTATAGATAAAAACGGAGAATCTCAAATTCATAATCTATTGTTTTTAGTTCAACGTAAAAGCTGGTCACAAATACATTCAATAATCGAATCATAACCACAAGTATCGTTTTGGTTTTTGGTTAAATACAACGTCACAAAAATAATCACTTCCATTTTATGTTCCTACATGCATACAAATAAACCAAGACCAAACAGATATTAATACTAATGACAACACCACAAGGTTCAACTAAATCGAATGATGATTTAAAAGTGCAGAAATGAAGGCCCGATATTGAATGATACTTTTACGTTAACGATTCAATTTGGTTGCTTCATCCAAATTGAGGTGAAAGTGAACCATGTAATTCCGACGTAATAGAAAAACATCAGTGACATACACTCTATACCAATTTATGAAATTCACATACACAAAAATAAGAGAGAGTTTCGTTCGTACATAAATTGGAAACATGCTCAAAACGAGGACTCTAACATCACTTTATACTTGGTTACACTTCAACTCAATGAATACAGACCTGAATTTGCTTATACATCGTGCCCTAAGGAGAAAATTGAAAAATGAACGTCAGTTAGCAAATAAAGTACAAGAATGAATCTACATATTAGAAAGAAAATTATTATACGACATAAATCCATTACCTACACTAGTTTAAAGAATATGGATGGTTTTCTCATACAAACGCATGATAATTTCTAAACTAATAAAAAAAAACAATGATTTATAAACTTCACTAAACTAAATAATATTTAAAGTAGATATCAAGAATAAAAACCATAACATCATCTAGATAGGTGAAGATTATCCAACTGGGTTTAGTTTTCCAACAACATATTCACATCGATTGTAAATACAACATTAAGAGGTCAAAAGACTTGAATGATAGCGATATCTACATGCCTAGAATATACAAAATAAGTGAATATAGAAAAGAGTTGAACTTACGACTTCTACGCCTATGACGCCCCCCTTGTTTGCGAGTTTTGTGGTCCAAGTAAAGGTGTATTGTCCGGGGATAGGATGCACGGCGCAAATAGCAAGCTCGAGGCCAATTTGAGCTATCCGCTGCCACGTCATTGCTATCCGCCAGTCGTCAGCGCAGTTGTCTATCATAAATAACTGAAAATCAATAAAACAAAGGTAAGGAAAACGCAAAACTTTACAAGAAGTTAACGAAAATTTACCAAAATTAATATTTGAAGACGCATGTGTGTACGGACTTCCTAACTTTCTTAATAAAAATCGAAAGGTCTTTTGTTTATAAGGAGTGCCGTGAAATTGCTTTATTGATCCGCTGCATTAAGTAGACGGATATTAATTTAAAAAGTTTCAGTCTCAGAATCTTTTAGAGGCAAAGTTTATGGACTTAAATTTGTTACCTGTACTTCTAAAGCGTGATACGCGACGATTAGGCCAAGTAAAATCACAGTCGACATTGAAATAAGCGTCTTCAACGCCTGCGAATATATTGACGCCTGAAATGAAGTAGCAATACATTAACGTCAAATTAATTCTAAACAAGGGATCAACTTATAAACTCAAATGTTACCATACCTTTGTATATACACCAGCACTTGAAAGTTCATTTTCTATAACCATAATTATTATACCAAACATTCCCATTACTAAAGCGTAATCACTTATTCGTTTCCTTTTTTCGAATAACGCCTTTCTTCTACCTAATCTGAAAAATTTAAACACAATTTATTTAGTGCGTTCAATTTACTATGGAGGCAACTTATTTCTCTACGGAGTTAATGTCCAATTTCAGAGAGACTTCAAAATTTACGAGATATCCAAAACTACGAGTAGGTCTCGTTTGGCTCAGATCAAAGTTTTCATGCCGACGGCCGGTATCACGGGATTAGACTTTATTGATGAAGGCCCATGACATTGATTGGTACCTCGCAATCTTCCTGATTGATTTATCAGTAAATTGGGATTATCTTCTAGATTTGAACGAGTTCACAGTAGACAAATTAAGTTCGTCATTGTTGCTCTTCATCAATAATATCATACACAAAGTTATAGCATTCTTAAATAAAATTGAGCTAAATTGTACCATCTTCATCTTAATTAACCCACTATTACTTTGTGAACATAGTGACCTTTAAACCTAGCACGTTTGGAGTACGTGACTCCAAACGTGCCGTTGTTAGCAACGTCAATGCATCTCACGTTGCTACCGCTTGGCGTTCTGATTACTCCATAATAGGAAAGATCACGAAGAAAACCTCATACATTTTCTGTTCTGTTAACACATAAACTTTTTGTAAAACGTCCATTGGCATAGTAAAAACAGTTCTAACCAACCTTGGGAGTTTCTTAGAAGTAAAAAACGTTGACATCAATAGTGGGCATGGACGTTTTTAATAAAATATGGCTTAATGAATGGTGATAACATCAATACATACTGCACTTAAATATTCTGAAGACAAATAAAATCGATGCGACCCTGATGCAAGTTATTTCCGTTCGTTCAAGGCTGATAGGCATTATTAAAACGTTTCTAGCTTGTATTCGCTTTATGAAGCGAGTTCTGTGTGATTTATAATTTATTGATTGATTTCGTATGAATTATATGGTAGGAGTTATTTTGATTGTACTATTTTGCTGCTCGAATAGTTTTACCTAAAGCCATATTCGAATGGTATTATTTACTATGGTTTTGTCTTCTTAATGTTTGAAATGTGGGAAAGAACTTTTTGTGAAGCCTAAGAGATGACCATGATGCGTACCGCATGTGTTGGATCGAAGATGCTCTGGCAATAGACACCTGCGGGCTTAGCATGACTCTTTGTATTTCTACGAAGAATAGACTGTGCTTTTTCAATACAAAGTGACATTTCGTTCCGACATTTTTGCTATCGCACCGTAGATATCCTGGGCACGCCACGATTGCGGCGGTAAGTCCCCTCTTTGAGGAGTGGTTTGAGAGGCGGCATGGCGTCCTCACCTTCCGCCTGACGCAGGTCCTCACCGGACACGGTTGTTTCGGGAGGTTCCTGTTTCGGATAGGGCGGGAGGAAACGCCCGGGTGTTTCCACTGCGAAGATCGCCCTGAGGACACGGTGGAGCACACGGTGGCGGTCTGCCCTGCTTGGGCGGAGCACCGCCGTGTCCTCGTGGAGGCGATCGGCGGCGGCGATCTCTCGCGTCCGGCCCTGGTCCAGGCCATGGTACGGAGCGAGAGGGCATGGGGAGCCGTCACCTCCTTCAGCGAAGCAGTGATGCTCGCGAAGAGGGAGGCGGCGCACGTGAGGGAGAGGCAGCATATGCGTCCTCGCGACCCCAGCCGCCGCAGGATACGGAGACGCCCTGGGCGTCGGGAATCCCAGGCCGATTTCCGGCCACCGTAGGCATGGGCTTGCGGACGGCGAGTAATGGGTAGCTCGCTGTCTGGTAAGGACCAAGCCCAAGTCGACGGCGCGTTGTGTTCCACGCGCGCCTCAAAGAGATGTCAGCACAAATAGTGATGGGACCCGCAAGGGTCGATGCCTGCCAGGGGTGCGGGTTTGTTCGAAAGAGACACCACAGCCCCTGGCTTAAGGGCTACTGAAGGAACACGGGTGGGTTTTAGTCAGTAAAAGTCTGACACGCCCTCCTGCTCCACCCAGAGCGGGAGAAGTTATTTGATGATTTCCCAACCAAAAAAAAAAAAAACCGTAGATATCCTTCTACAATCTGTCATTTAGTGTTTCGTTTCTAACGATATTTGTCTAGGTCCTTATAAATGTAGACTATTTCAGAAGAATATTTCTTCCCAAACTGTGAAAATCACACTGACAACAAAACTTTCTATT
Organism: Polymixis flavicincta; assembly: GCA_949987655.1. Taxonomy (NCBI): domain Eukaryota; kingdom Metazoa; phylum Arthropoda; class Insecta; order Lepidoptera; family Noctuidae; genus Polymixis; species Polymixis flavicincta. The sequence continues at coordinate 11,978,369 of OX465186.1, read as the reverse complement.
CGACGGCCACAAAGTATATACGATTATCTACAAAATCATGATTCGTTTAGAACGCATAACTGTGTTAATGAGTAGAAAAACATAGCTATCTTATCCTATTGTACATCATTTATTTAATAGTAATGTCTATTCTTCCGTCGACAAATCGGTGCTCGTGCTAAGCCTGCTGGATGTATTTATGGGAAGCATTTGCTCAGCAATGGTACAATGTTGTGTAAGCCAAATAAAAAATAGCAGGATGTACAGTCCCTGACTTTAATTGATGAGCCACTTTTAAACTTTCCAATTTTGCAGTTTTATACACTCACGAGATTACAGAAACAAGATGAAATCGGAGATAGTCTTATTCATAGAGGTTGAAGGTTGACTAATAACTTGTCAATGAATGTTACGTCAATACACTGTTGCATACGTTTATCCAATCTATTTGATACTGACCTCCTTTGAATTAGAGCTCATTAAATACTCGTTATTTCTGAAAATCTATCCGAAGACAGTGACAGTTGAAATGTCAACTATAAAACAGAAATAGTAAATAAAATTCGTGATCAATTGTTCCAAGATGGCGGCAGTCAGGTGTTATTTATGTTTATGTGCAACAGTTATCATGATTGTCATGAACGTTATCTTGGGCGCTACGCGTTTGGATAAAATCGTGGATACCAGTTTTTCCGATGTCGAAATGACCAATCATAATATTTCTCCGTACGCTAACGTTACTATCACTACGCTAAAACAATTGTCGCTAGGTTACGGTTGCTAGCCCTGCAATTGGTTGACTTTGGGTTGTCACTGTGGACTACCGGGTGCGGCGATTGAACTGTCCGTATATGAAAATGAAATTTATCTGTAAATTTTCAATATTTATTTAAACACTTTTACCATGTGAAAATAGAAAGTTTAAAGTTTTATTATGATTTATTCCGAAGGAATAAAACCACCTTTAGCCTTTACTACAAGCTGAAGTCTCTTTCTGAAAGAAGCGCAGGCTGCTCGAACGACGTCGTCAATCAAACAATTCCATTCTCGCGTAAGAGTAACTTTGAGCGCTTCCACCGAAGTGTGTTTTTTAGCACAGGCCCTGGCCTGTAAAACACCCCAAATACAAAAGTCCAGCGGGTTCAAGTCGGGCGATGACGACGGCCACATATCTCGGTCGATCAGCACTGGAACGTTTGCTTTCAACCAATTTTGCGTTCCAATTGCTCTGTGCGATGGTGCCGAGTCTTGCTGAATAGTCCAACGCTCAGAACCGAATGTGTTGCGTGCCCACGGTACCAGCCCTGGTTGCAAGACTTTGTCTCGATAGATTTGTTCGTTTATTTTGACTTGGTTGCGACCCATTGGAAGAAAAACGAGCGGAGAACGGCCTTTTTCAGACACCGCCGCCCAGACCATGATTTGGTCGGCTCCTTGGCGTCGAGTGACATTCAATTCGTCTGAATGGTCGCTGACACGTCCCTTTAACCAAACACGGTCATTTTGTTTGTTTAAAAACTGTTCCACGCAAAAAGTTTTCTCATCTGAAAATACCAAATTGGGAAGCTCGCCAGAGTCGAGCAAGTGAATCAGCTCTTTTGATCGATCCAACCGTTTGCTACGCTGTAAAGCAGTGAGTTCCTGAGAACGGTTTTTTTTTAAATGGTTTGACTTTAAGCTTTTCCTTCAATATGCGACGAACGCTGCGATCGCTCACCTTGAGATCCTGCGCGAGCTGGTTTGCTGAGCGCGCTGGATTTCTGTGTAATCGATGACGTACCTTTTCGACAACTGCTGGCGCTGTTGCAGTACAGCGTCGTCCACCACCGTAGCGTTTCTTAACGCTACCAGTCTCATTATAACGTTGAATAGTGCGATGCACAAATTTCTCGTTCAATTGAAGATTGGGCAGCGCTCGACGTATTTCGATATTCGATTTTCCCTCCAAATGAAGAGCAATCACTGAATTTCGTTTTAAATCCATTGTTCTCAATTCAAATGTGTTTCTCTCACAACAGAATCACTTCAAATGATGATAGAGAACATGTCAAAGACCAACATTTGAAATTTTGGCGGCATTCGATTCAGTGGTTCGAATTTTAAAACAGAAAGACAAAGACGGACAGTTCAATCGCCGCACCCGGTATATACGAGTATAACCGACTAAACCCGATTTGTATTACACGGCTAAAATAGGAACTGTGGCAAGTGGCTCATCAATTAAAGTCCGTGACTGTACAATATTAGTATAATGCATCAAACCTGTTTCTTTTTTTAATACACGAATCATTTTATATAATTTTCCAACCAATGATCATAAGCGTCTACAAAAATTTACTTGAAGACGTGGAAAAGCTTAGTGATCATTGTGTCGAAAGGTAAAATCGGTCGTGTGAAAAACTCACTTTACATAGTAGATTCGTTTGTATTTACCAAAGGTCCTAAAAAGCGTGGGTACGTTGATACAACGCTGATAAGAGCACGCTTGGAACCCATAAACTACCATATAAAGCGCTTGGAAGGATTTCGTTTGGCATGCCACTCGTATCTTTGTGGAAACACAATGTATGTTGGTGATGGTGAATTTTTATGGGCTTTTCTATTTATGATAATTATAAGTAGTGGCTAGAAAGGAAATATTGATGAAGCTTAATATAATACGTAGGACCTAGATTAAAAAATAAACCGAGTAGATAGTGGCAGCATCCATTCCATACAGTAGGGTATTTTCCAATTTATTAAAAACTATTTAAATTTGAAGATCGGGACGGAAAATTTAACAGAAAAATAAAAATAAATTGATTTATATCCATTGTCTCAGTTAAAAACGATTTTGGCTATAACGAAGATGCTGATGAAGCTAAATATAAATACGTATATAGATTAAAACAATTAGGTAATAGCAGTATTCGTTTCATACAATTATTAGATAAACAAAAACATCAAATTAAATTACCGATGAATCCGATTATTTTGCAAAATATACAAAGGACTTCAGGTAATGAATGTTAAAATATTACAAGTATATTTTAATAAACTTAACGTAAACAGTTCCGCATGAATTGTAAATACAAAATAATTCTGCACAACTCAATGAGTACCTAAATGAAATGAGACTTAAATCATTTTTCAATTCAAAAAGCGACCATGAATTGAAATCATAATAGTATGAATAAGCACAATGGAAATATTTGCAAAACTGGATCCAAAGCAGTTATTTGAAGATTTCCATTTTATTGAATTTTTATCGTATTTGACTTGATCGTAGCCACAAAAACTGCTGAATCGATTTTGACAGAGTTTTGATTGTTTGGGAGCTGATAAACGATTCTTGTTGAATTTGACAATTGTGAGTGTAAATGAAGATTTTACGTAGTGAAAACCTTTACTAAAAACCAGATATCCTACTTTTTTGGATGGAACATTCGTCATAATGATTTTGTGCTACATTTTTGTTTGAGGTGACTGTCGATTTGAGACGGTGCGATTGAACATACAAACTTTGTCTCCTGAAAACGCAACCCTTCCTGTTGTCTTCGCCTTAGTCTAGTAAAAATAAGATAATATGTATAATAAAGACATGACCTGAATCTTACAACTCACTCACATCGTTTTAGACTTATAAAAAAATAATTTTAATTTTAATCGTTCATCATAATCATCAGCCTTTAATGTTCCCACTGCTGGGACACAGGACACACTCCTCTCGGTGAGAGGGATTGGGCCATAATATACCACGCGGGCCCAGTGCACTTGGTAGATGTCACATGTCTTCGAATTTTCGGTTCTAGGACATACCGGTTTCCTCACGATGTTTTCCTTCACCGTTTTGAGAGCAGTGGTGAAGAAAAAAATTTACACAAAGTAAAGCGCCTGCATGGGTTCGAACTAACGACCTACAACTCGTAAGTCGCGGCCGTTACCCATTGGCCACCACTGCTCGTGCTTAATCGTTATTTAAAATAAAATAATGGTCCCGTCAAACATTTACCAAGTCCGAAAAAAAGAAGATTAATTGAAGACAAGTCATTTTATTTTTACCTAAAATAATAAAGTTCACAAATAGCTTTCTCAGATAACTTTATAGCCCGTCGTTATTCGTTTCACCCTTTAACGGTTGCTCACGAAATTATCATCATAACACAGTAATGTCTCAATTCAGCTGAATAGAAGCACGTAGCTGGCCATTGTTTTGAAGAAAACCACCCATTTGTCATGTCTACATTGTGCTTAGACATGTAGGGCTCGTCGGATGATACGTCGTTTATGTATTCCAGTCTCAGGAGACTGGACTCGTCGGCTTTCGACCAAAGATTGACCCCAGCTTTATTACACTGCTTATTGGTTTTATATAACCCATGAGACTTAATGAAAATAGTAGGATCCGATATCGGCAAAACAATGAAGTACGCCATAATAATGGTATGTTGTATTTACTGTGGTTTTATTTGTCGCATTTTACGAATGGCGTAAGAATTCCTCTTATATTGCTCGTAAAAGTTTCTTTGGCAGATGATGTGTTATTAATATGGATAAACCTTTGCGTTGGATTGCAGTAACTGTTGTATATTTTGTTTTCAGTAAATAAGGAATCGTCAAAATAATAGCACTGTTTCAGAAAAAAATACTTTTTGAGAGGATCGGAAGTAAACGAGGAGAAACAAAAAATGAAAAAAACAGCATTTGTTCTGCATTTGTTTTTAGCAAAATTCTAAAAAAACGAAATAAAACCTGACCAAAGCAAAAGTCCTGAAGCATCATCCAACTTGCTTTCGGTTTTTATTTTATCTCAATATCACGATCATCAAAGGCTTCATGCATCAAAAAGCATCAAACGCTACATAAATCCTAAACTTTTGAATGCAATCCATTTTGTTGAACTTTAAATATTGATTCCTATCCAAATTTACTTTACTCTCAAGTTGCGTTTACACACAGCGTTTCAAAACGAACGTTGATCCACTGTGAAATGGAACATTTCATATTGAATTCGGACCAAAATTGTAGGTGTATAAATCTTTCCCAGGTTTGCGGTTTGGAATCGTGGTTGATCTGAACGTGAGTGATGGTTGGCTCAATTTGCATTGTGAAATCGAGCACTGGGACTTTTCAGGTGAAAAATTTTGTTCATACGACGCGTTGTATGATCGATATTATAGCTTTTGTTGGTGGTCAAAAATTATCCTACTCATGAATCCTACGGATGAAAAGTATACTATATACTAACCCAAGTCATGGTCTATAATACAGGAAACCTACCCAATTCACAATAGATAGACCAACATAATTAGCATTATTTTCACATTTCAAATATTTTTTATTAAGTATTTCAATTTTGCGCTTTTCTGTTGCTGAAAGATATAATATTTATCATTTGAAATGATAAATATATCACAATGCGCAAACCTGAATCAAAACTGTATTTTCGTTACACATACGTGAACTCGTAACAAAACAGTCTCATAGTCAAAGTAAAAAAATCTACTGAAACATCTTTTCTGTCACCAGTCAAAACTGTTTTCACACTAAATCGTTTGTTAAAAAACAAACAAAACAAATGAATACAGGTTTCTACTGAAAATACAATAAACAAATGAAGAACACGAAACGTGTCGTAGTCGTTATTTAGTCGAACGCTCGCGAAACATTGTAAATTGGATTTTTAAGCCACGTCTGTTATTTCCCGAAGCAACAATTGGGAACTACATGGTGTTAATTTGCGTTTCAAATTCAATTGGCTCGTGTATTTCGAGATCTTTATCGAGCACGAAACGTGAATATGAATGATAGGTAGGTATTTAAAACAATTACTTATCACAACAAAGGTTTAAGCAGAGGTGTGCTTATAAGTAGTACTTTTTTGAATTGCAAACTTCTTTAGGTGCGTTGGGCATTTTTTGAGCTGGGAAAAAGCAATTGAATTCACGACACTAGGGGCAATTCTCGTAATTTTAAGAACGTTCACAGTCTAATCTCAGTGTCAATCTGTCAAAAATACCTCGATTTTTCATACATTTTTGATTTGATTGTCGCCGAGATGACACTGCAACTAGATTTTGAACGTTTTTAATTACGAGAATTAGTCACTAGGTTACCGACTCCCCTGACAACACGAACGTGCGAACGAACAACGTTGAACGTACGTTGAACGTTGTTTAATCTGACGACACAAAAAAAAATCCTGACGATTCAAAAAATTCACACGTAAATTGTTCAAATTTTCACTTTGGGTTTGACATCTTGCAGTGCAACCTATAAGAATGTCGTAAGTTTAACCGAGCTTGCCTATGATAATCTTAATAAATTAAGATTACCAGCCAGAGCTTAAAAATATCTTAAAACTAGAGCGACTGCTCGGTATGGGGGTAATGGACCTCAGCTTAGGGCATCGCTGGTAGATCGCAGCAAGGGACAAACTGAATCGGATTGATGTGCCTATATATAGTACAGAGGCCAGCACGTCAAGCTACCCCAATCTGTCAAATTTCTTTGGTAGTTTTTCAACTTTATAACAAAGGAATTAGGTGTATGTTCAATTGGGAAAATTTGACAGTTTGGGATAGCTTGACCTCCTGGCGACTGTACGTCCAAATTTTGCCAGTTATGTATAAGTCCCATTTTGTATGTTCTATGGGGTGTGTCTATTGACCACTCGGGCTCTAATACCGAGAAATTACATCTGCTACTAATATTATAAATGTGAAAGTTTGTGAAGATGATTGGATATTTGTAACTCAATCACGAAATAACGGCAAAACTGATGTAGATGTAATTTGGCACACATGTAGATTATAAACTAGATTTACTCGTAAGGTACTTTTTATTCCCGTTGTACGGTCTCGTGGAATAATTTCCGATCTCCACGTGGGTGAAGCCGCTGGTGGAAGCTAGTGGAAAATAATAATACCACTTTGCCCGCCCCGGGACACCCCATGCTCAGCAGTTGAGCTTTAGTCCACTAGACTAACTTCTACCACTAGCACATCAACAATAGATTTAAATCGATGTCTTGGTTTTAACATCAAACATTCCAGACTCAGACCAGGGCAACCGACATAGCCCGAACAATTGCCAAACTTAAGTGGCAGTGGGCAGGGCACATTGTTCGCAGAACAGATGGCCGATGGGGCGAAACGTTCTGGAGTGGCGACCGCGTACCGGAAGACGTAGAGTGGGAAGGCCTCCAAGGTGAACCGATGACCTTGTGAAGGCCGCGGGAATCCACTGGATGTGGGAAGCACAAGACCGGTCGATGTGGGTCCCTGGGGGAGGCCTATGTCCTGCAGTGGACGTCTTTCGGCTGAAATGATGATGATAATGATGATGATTCTAGACTCTGAATTTGTTGTTTGCATATCCCCTTACACATTAGTCTAAATGTGGGTATAATAATCACCTCGGCCTATCCCTTTGAGGATTACCTACAGTCGTAATGCTATGTGTATAATCAAAATATTTAAAACTAACGTTTTAAATACAAAATACAGTTATTTACTGTCCTCATTTACATTTTTTTCCGAAATTTCCTCTTAGAAAACCCAATTCCGGGTTACACGCGCATTTGTACATAAGCTGTTCAGGTTATAAAATTGTTTTGTAATTTAAGTCAAAACTTTACTAAGAACTAGGTGTCAAAAATTTAAAGAATCTTTTCGTTCTTAGTTTGCAAGGTAAACACAAATCCACGTGCTAGAATGGAAAGCTCAGCATTGTGTGATCTCACAAAGACGCTCTCCAATTATGCTGAAGTGCCAACTTTGTCTGCTTCATTATCATTTCATTGATCGACTCTTGAAAAACTCTTACAGTGTTCAAAACTTCACGATTTAAGGCTTTCTTTGAATTCCTTTGAAATTCACCACATTCGGTACAAGACCTTGTTGAAAATTTTATCTGAGTGGCAATTTTACTTTTGTTGCTAAATACTATAGACAATTCAAAATTATTGCTGAGTTTTATCTTTGACAAGGAGACGTCTGGAAATGGTTGTCTCTCCAATACTACGCTTTTAGAAGATGCATTTAGTTGTTCAAGGTTAAATACGTACCATATTTCAGACGCGCAATTATTTCGTGACTATGCAGTCTCAACAAATGTATGACAATTTTCAAAAATACATTCAAAATTCCACTGTCATAGACTGTATTACACCATTTACGCTCTGCAAATTGATAGCAAATCTTATTGAGAAAACACAATTTAGCCTTAAAAGGATAACCCAATAGCCTTGCGCCAACTTCTCCCTGTCACGTCTGAACATTTTTGATCTCAGGTACAATTTAACTCAATATAAAAACATCACGCACATCCACTCCAATTACAGCTAGAGCATTGGACACTAACCTATATCCTATATTGGGTTTGTGCTTAGCTGTCCCCCCTCCCTTGTACGTGCCGCCGCCAAGCGCTCGTTCTTCGCCGAAGCGCGGGTACTCGCTGTGCACGCCGACGAGTGCGACGCCGGCTTCCTCACCACCCGCGTCCCTCCCTCCCCCCGAGTACGCCTTCATCGCGCCCGGGATCGAGAGCGTCGACACCGGCTTCCGCAGCTGAAATACACCGAAATACACTGTCAGCAAAATTGTTGGAAACCACCAAAATTGAAATCTCAATCCGAAATGTACACTGTCGCATGTTACATTAAAACCGTACTGGTGAATTCGGTCGGCTTCTAAAATCAGTTTCGCGATATTAATGTTTTGATTCAGCTCTATATTTAACATGTTTATTTCAATCCACGATGTCTCATCTCGCATTAATAAATGTGGACTTCATACGAATTCAGAAATAAATGTCCCGCTTTGAAACTTTTCGTTTAAGACTATGTTGTATTCGACCGTAAAGCTCCTCGTAAAATTTAAGATACACAAGTTGTGTTATATTTTTGAACTCATAACCGTTTACCCTACTTAACATAACAATGTCCGTTATCCTCTGAAACGTAAGGCTGCCCTCGAGGAAATACCGTCATATCCTTGACCCGAGATTAATAAAATAACCGTTTATGGAAATGTCGAAGAAACCCACAATAGAAATGGTTGTACTCGACGAACAGTCTCTCCATTCATATATATGCTTTTAGAAGTTGCATTTAGTTGGTCAAGATTAAAAACGTACCATATTTTAGCCGCGTAATTATTTCGTGACTAATGAGAAATACTTACTAAACTCTTAGAGCTCCAATTAAGTGGAGCACAAAACATTTTTGAGAAATTACGCAAATAAAATTGCGTGCCTAACCCAACTCTTAGTTGGTAAGACATGTTTGTGCGTAATTAAAATTTTCAGGATACTTGAGTTCGCCGAAGGCAACAGTGGGTGAAGCAAGGACAGAAAAGTGACGTGCTACAATTTGCTAAATAGCTCTTTTCTCTTTTGACCAGCATGTTTCTGCCGGTAGCTAATTAGGTTTATTATCTACGTGTATGCACTCTGGTTCCCGCTTTGGGTTAAATTATGTTTTCCTGGTGTCCATTAGCTTAATCTAATTGAGGCAAATTATCTGCAAATGTATATCTTTGAAAGCTTTTCTTTTGTAGGTTTTATTTGTAGTTACTGTGAGTTGGCTCATTAGGTGTAAAATTGATATCCGTAATAACATTAACAAAATAGCATCACGACTTTCTTCCCCAAAGGGGTTTTTTTTTTTTTTTTTGGGTGGGAAATCATCAAATAACTTCTCCCGCTCTGGGTGGAGCAGGAGGGCGTGTCAGACTTTTACTGACTAAAACCCACCCGTGTTCCTTCAGTAGCCCGTATGCCAGGGGCTGTGGTGTCTCTTTCGAACAAACCCGCACCCCTGGCAGGCATCGACCCTTGCGGGCCCCATCACTTTTTATGAAATGAAAAGTTGTCTTACGGTTAAAACCCCACAAATCTGATATAGAGAGACAGTAGGAAAAAGGATAGGTTTAAACATACACACCTTTAGAATGGCGCGCTGGGCGATTTCAATGGACTTCATAGTGGTTTTACAGGTGCATTGGAAACACCCGGGCGTTTCCTCCCGCCCCATCCGAAACAGGAACCTCCCGAAACAACCGTGTCCGGTGAGGACCTGCGTCAGGCGGAAGGTGAGGACGCCATGCCGCCTCTCAAACCACTCCTCAAAGAGGGGACTTACCGCCGCAATCGTGTCGTGCCCATTCCCCAAAGGGTTTTTTTTTTTTAATACACCCATATATTGCCAGTTTTATTTAAGTGCAAGGAGCAGTGGTGGCCCAGTGGTAACGGCCGCGACTTACGAGTTGTAGGTCGTGCGTTTGAACCCAGCCAGGCGCATTACTTTGTGTAAATAATTTCATCACCACTGCTCTCAAACGGTGAAGGAAAACATCGTGAGGAAACCGGCATGTCCTAGAACCAAAAATTCGAAGACATGTGACAGCTACCAACCCGCACTGGGCCTGCGTGGTAGATTACGGCCCACTCCCTCTCATGGAGAGGAGGCCTGTATCCCAGCAGTGGGAACGTTTATAGGCTGAGTATGTATGTTTAAGTCGCATGTAGTAGGGAGCGAGCCTATTGCCATTAACTGGGCACAATTCTAAACGCCGGGCTGCTGAGATATTTTATATAGAAATATCCAATAACACTTTGCATGACCTGGGAATCGAACTCAACACCTCATTCTCAGCAGTAGCTCTTGCAACCACTAGATCAACGAAGGAGTCTACGTTACAACCCGTAATGTTAATTGAATTTCTTCAAAGTCGTCTTGCATATCATTTGGCAGGTTATTCACCGAAGTGTCTGTTTCCGCCATGTTAGCACGAAGGTAAGGGCGACAGAATATCTCGAATTAGGCAATTCATGCGTCTAGACGTTCAAATCGACCAAGCGTGACGCCAATGTGCAGTAGCCTTAAACTAATCTCGTTGTAACACGATAAACCTGGATCATTGCGTGTATACTGCTTAATTAAACTTTATGAACTTGTATGATGTATTCAAAATACGTCTAACAACGTATGGTATGAATATTTTAATTAAAATGGTGACCCGTGAACTTGAAGCTTATAATGCATGCAACCTAAGTAAAAACCTTGTAAGCAAAATTCGTGGTAAGCTTTGCGCTCAATTTCATTATTATTTTGAAAAAAATTCGTCTTAAGTAATATTCATAACGAAAAGATTTGTGTAGATTGCAGTACGAAAAAAAAAAGTTGTTCTGCTACGAACCTAAATACGTGTGGGATCTTCAAAAAAACTTGAATTCAACATGAGATTTGCAGTTCAATTCAAAATACTGCAGGATTTTCAAATAAAATTGAGGTTCCACATTTTCACTTAATTTTGTAATATCCAAAAACTGAGTAAGAAATAATTTTTCAGCAATTTTTTTTTTTTTGCCAACGAGGCTGTCATTTCCAATTTCAATTTTACGGATGACAGATTTTAATTTCGAATACCCAATCAAAACTTAATATTTCCCACTGAACACTTCAGCACACATTAATTTTACATTTGTAGTTTCTAGCAATTCATTCCATAAAATATAAGGCAAGCAATTTCTTGCTCAATTACTTATTAACATACGTTACTTAATTTCTTCCAAAGAAAATGATTCACTTCTCAAAATCTGTGGTAGTTTGGTTACCGTAATAAGCATTTCTCGGAAACGCGTTCACCGAAGCCCAACACTAATACCGAATAGATCTGCGGTATCACGTCGCCAATTCGGTTAAACTTGGGTCATCCGATCGTAATGGCACCATTCGTATAAACTGTCTTCGCTGGAACTACCCGTTTACTCTTTCCTAGATGAAATATTGGAGAGAATGAAGATGGGATAGGAAGGAATGGTATAGCTCACAATTTTTACTACCACTATAATTAAGAAAAAGTTTTCTTATCACATCGCTCTGAGTTCTGAGAAAGTTAGAGGTTATTTTAAAAAATCCGTTTTCCTCTCTAGATAACAACGTGAAAATGAACAGCAACCCGTTGATTATTTTGCTGTAGTAAAATTACATCTATAAAAATAACGTTATAACGAAACAATTCTATTCTTAGCTACACCCATTTGCTATAACAACATTTGCACCAAAACAAGCACACCAGTACCTAACTTTAGATAGCTTTGTGCAAACAAACAAAAGGAAATTAGAAACGTAGGAGCATAAACGGAACGGGAATATTTTTGTCTTTATTTTTATAGTAAGCACATTCATTCATTCACTCATTCAACATTCATAACACGTAGAAAAACTTTTTCGTTTCCCGTCAAAAGTTCAGAAAACTTTTATGTTATTACACATATAAAATTTAACATTTAGATACGCGTGGTCCCATATTTTTGGGCACGTGTTAGAAATGGACTTCGTGTTTGTCAGAAATTTTGTAAAGATTCGAATGGATATAATTTTTTCTACAACAGAGTGTTGAAAAACGGTGTAAGGTTATTTTTGTATTCTCGTATTCTGCAACGATCAAATCACCACGTAAAAGCATGTAAGTATCTCATTTTACGACCTCTAAAAATAAAATAAGTCAAAAGACCATATGTTGAAATACATTGTTTCTGAACTCAACGCGGATATAAAATTTTGCTCAGAAATACGTTTTGTTGCGCCCAAATAGGGTTGAGTTGCTCGTCTAGTCAGGTGACGACATATTGGGGATTGAAGCAAGACTTGAATACAAATGGCCGACATAGGAAATGCTGACGTAGGCCATGAGTGTTGGCAAACACTGATGACTTTGATCCTTAAGTGAGATAATATTGTGTGAATCGAGTTGACAATTTGGCTAATGTTTATGTATGTGAGAGAGTGAGTTTGAGTCGATGTAACACAGGAACAGAGTAGACAAAGGGATAGGCTCATTTAGTCGTACAATATACTAACAGAATACTTAGTATGAAGTGCCTTAACACTCTAAATGCCAACAAACATTTGCGTGGGCATTCCCTTTAGTTATGGGCAAATTCATCGAAGGAAGGCTTTTGAATATTTTTTGTCTAACCGAGTTTTAACAGCGTGGAATAGGCTTCCGCAAAATGTTTAGCTGCTAGTGTGTCTAAACCTAATAATAATAATAACAAATGAAACGTTTTTCAAGTTCTAAAATGCGGATGTGTAAAGACTTAAAAAAAGAACTGGAGAAATGTTATTATCAAAAATACTGTATTTTTTCATCCCTTATAAGCAAAGAATAACTATTCCAAATTATGAGCAAATGTTTTGGAAAATTATGACAGTTATAAAAAAGACAATTTCACCGCTCACCGCCGGTTTTAAGCGAAGCGCTGAAAATTATTATTGTCTATGGTTTTTATCGTTCAAATTTTGGGGAGAGGCAGTATTTAAACAGCAAATTGAACTTGTAATTGTATGGTAAACAAGCCGTGATTAATTACTGTTATAATTTCGTTTGTAATTAACGTTGTAATAATTTTAGCATGCATAATTTCCACATTCTATAGGGAAAATACATATTTATTGACTGGTTCATATTGCGATTTGATAGAATATAAATCTACGTTAGGAAGTATGAATGAAGTACCTACAGTCTCTTCACAGTTAATTTATCCTTGATAGCAGATATGCAACAGCAACGTCATTGTAACGACAGTAAAGATAACTTTGATTTTGCTAGACTTGTTAGTGGCAAAAAACGTCAACCCTAAAGTAACATAAATAAAGAATATTGTGTGTGATTTTTAATTCACACGTTTTCTCTTAACATCTGACATTGACAGATTGTCATCGGCACTATTGCTATAGACAAAAATAATATAAATCATTGCTGTTTTGACAGTTGCTAAATCAGACGCAAAAAACAGCTAGTGTCACAGTTATTTTGCCTCTTAGTATGTATATGATGAATAAATATTACGTATGTACTTCTCAGTGGATTGGACTGTAGCAAATATGTTATGATGACTAATTTTTAGTTTGCATGTTACCTCGGATGGGTGCCAACAGTTCTATTTAAATTTTTTAATTCTTTATTTGAATTGTTTTATCGGTCCTAATTAGTATTTTGTTGCAGGTGCATCTTTAAATCAAGCACAAAACATCGACTCAAAAGGCAGAATAAATCAAGAAAACACAATACCTTTACCTTTTAGCAGCTGAAAATAATAAAGATGAAGGAATAACTGTGAAGCGAATGATATTGAGATTAACTACCCACGGATTTTCTTATAAGGCCTTAAGGGTAATTAATATTAATAGCTCACGTATGCTTAGTTCTTGTGGAAATTAGGAATAATCATTCTAGAGAAAAACACAATAATTAATCCATCATCTACAATCTACCTAGCCTTTTTCCCAACTATGTTGGGGTCGGCTTCCAGTCTAACCGGATGCAGCTGAATACCAGTATTTTACATGGAGCGACTGCCTATCTCACCTCCACAACCCAGTTACTGGGTACCTAATACGAAACCCCTTGGTTAGACTGGTTATTAGACTTTCGGGCTTCTGACGACCCGTAACGACTGTCAAAGATCCACAAATGACAGCCGGGACTAACGGCTTAATGTGCTTTCCGAGGCACGGAGGGGTCTTGGTATGTAAAGATGGTAACCCATCCACGGACCCACCGCGGCAAGCATAGCTTAACCTGGTCGATCGACCCGTACAGCTGTTGTTATTTAGCCACAAGCCCATGCAATAATTCATCCATATTTCAATCAATATTCACTACTAGTTCCAAATAATAATAACGAAGTGTTTGTGACATGAAGTAAATATCGATACGGAATTTTTATCGATTTTTACTTGCATACATACTATAACAAAATGCACCTATACTTTCATCAATGAATCGAATCAAAATCTTTGTTCGTGACTTGAACAAAGATTTTCAATGAAACACCAAGAAGAAAGACATCAAAGTGTGGTAAAATCATTGAAAATCTTATGACATACATAAACAATATCCCATAATGAGGTACACCTAACGATCAGAAAACCGACTTTCCTTTCACTTGTCTTCAAAAGAATCAAAAGTCATTTGTCGACGTTCCCTCACCAAAATGTCCTTGTTTTTTTTTAGAACGGCCATGCAATTTGTTGAAGAAAAACCGCAAAGATACTGTTGAGGACAGGTCTGTCTTGTACTTTAAACTGCAATAAGTTGTAGGAGATGACAGGTAGTTGGCTCAACGCCCAGGAGTACTTTTAAGTCTGATTTCCACAAAATTTAGTGGGAGTTAAATACTAGTAGACACGGAAACTACATCTCTCAAATTTCTGACAAAGAGATGTTTTCTCTACAAAATAGTAGGTTTTTCTTTGATAAACAGTAGCTAACTAACCTTATCAACTGATGGATATACAACCTCTCCAAATACATCATCTACCCGTGAACAAATGATTGATGAGAAGCGACCCATGCCGAGTATATTTATAATTCTACCCGATCTATATTTTCCCTTTTCCGATTTTCCATACACCACAGCCTATTAATATCGTGGTACAGTGTAAATGCCTTGAAACCATTAACAGTACGTGATACATATTCACCACGCAAACCTCACACTGGAATGAACATGATAATCTAATTTTAGAATACTTTGTGTTTATTGCATGTATTTTGTATTTTTATTACACGCTGTATAAACTAGGCCTTTGGTTAAGGAGCATGTTGGCTTCAATAATTGAAATGGAATAATATTTTCCATTGCATTGATAACTCGGTCACAGTCTAAGAATACTTAGCAAGGTATTTCTTGGTACACTGCCTTTTTATTTGAAAACCTCATGCAACTTAAATAGTGAGTTTATTGGCCCCTTACTTCATTTATATATGATAAAGACGTACGACGAAGTAATGAATTGTTTATAAATTTTAAGCTTGTGTAAATGAAAGTACGTGGTGTATGTCAGTCTTAAACCCCATGTATTGATTTCCCGTTTAGTTCAGGCAGCAAAAAAGTTATTTATGAAAATGAATATTTCAGCAAATTCTAAAATGCAAACTAGTTAATTATTTTGTGATCACAACTTTACTTGATAACCATGAAGCTAATTTTGTCGTTGCATTGTGCCGTCATATTAAAAGCTTTTGCTTCATTAAAATTGGTTTAATATTTAGAAAGTTATGCTTAGCAAAAGCCAGTAAATGAAAATTTGAATACAGAAATAGTACATTATGGTACAAGTGTATAACGTTGGTGATTACCGGTGAGGCGCCATTGAGACCCGAGCCGCCAGGCGAGGGTCTTAAGAGAGCCGAGGACGGTAATCATCAATAGACACGTGTATCATACGACGTTTTTCAACACACTTGTGAAGAAAATAATACTAAAAAATCATTTTGTCCTTGGAGTTTTTAGGTAGTAAACTTGCCATAACGTTAAGGGCTTCACATCTTATGTCGGGCGGTGTTACAACATAAATAATTTTCTTCATAACTAGTACTTGTAGTCATTTTAATGATTATACATAACTATAATTTCAACAGTGAAAACGAGTCAGCCTCATTAAGAAGCCGGGGCGCCCAGCGGACTCTCCGTCCGCTTACCGGCCCATTGTGCTGCTCGACGAGGTGGGCAAGCTCTTTGAGAGAGTAATTGCAGACCGCCTCGTCGGGCGGCTGGTGCGGGTGGGGCCGGATTTGGCGGAGAGCCAGTTTGGTTTCCGCAGGGGGCGCTCCACGGTGGACGCCATCATGCGCGTGCGAGACCTCACGACGGGGGATGCTGTAGCCCGGGGTGGAGTCGTCTTGGCGGTGTCTCTAGACATCGCCAATGCCTTCAACACCCTGCCCTGGAGTTGCATAAGGGAGGCACTCCGGTATCACCGGATGCCGACCTACCTCTGTCGTGTGGTCGAGGCCTATTTGACGGACAGGGCCGTCATCTACCCCGGTCACCTCGGAGAGTGGAACCGGCGAGAGATGTCGTGCGGTGTCCCACAGGGATCGGTCCTGGGGCCGCATCTGTGGGACATCGGATACGACTGGGTGCTGCGCGCCGACCTCCCTGACGGCGTGAGTGTAGTTTGTTACGCTGACGACACGCTTGTCCTGGCGCAAGGGAGGTCGTACCAGGCGGCGGCCGACTTAGGGACACAAGGGGTTGCGACAATCGTCGATAGGATCCGGCAACTGGGACTCGAGGTGGCATTGCACAAGTCCGAGGCCATGTGGTTTCATGGTCCTCGGAATGCGCCACCGACGGGTTCCCAGATAACGGTGGGAGTGGTTCACATCGGCGTCGAGTCGACGATGAAGAACTTGGGACTCGTCCTCGACAGCCGGTGGAACTTCGCGGAGCATTTCCGCCGTTTGGCTCCCAGACTGGAGCGGGCCGGGGCTGCGTTGAAGCGGCTCTTGCCCAATCTAGGGGGGCCAAAAGCCTCCTGCCGGAGGCTCTACGCGGGGATCGTGCGGTCCATGGCCCTATACGGGGCGCCGGTGTGGGCGCCTACATTGAGGCGCCAACCAGCTCGCAAGCTGAGGGCGTCCCATAGGGTCATGGCGATCAGGATGATCCGGGGATATCGCACGATCTCCGGCGAGGCGGCGGGCCTCCTTGCCGGATTACCGCCATGGGATTTGGAGGCAAAGGTCCTCGCGCAAATATGGGAGTGGCGCGAGGAGGCCAAACGCCGGGGCGTAAGTCCGCTGCCGCAGGAAATCGCGGCACAGCGGACAGAGCTCCGGCGGGATCTCATGGTGACATGGAGAGAGCGATTGTCGCAACCCAGTGCTGGGCACGCCACGATTGCGGCGGTAAGTCCCCTCTTTGAGGAGTGGTTTGAGAGGTGGCATGGCGTCCTCACCTTCCGCCTGACGCAGGTCCTCACCGGACACGGTTGTTTCGGGAGGTTCCTGTTTCGGATAGGGCGGGAGGAAACGCCCGGGTGTTTCCACTGCAAAGATCGCCCTAAGGACACGGTGGAGCACACGGTGGCGGTCTGCCCTACTTGGGCGGAGCACCGCCGTGTCCTCGTGGAGGCAATCGGCGGCGGCGATCTCTCGCGTCCGGCCCTGGTCCAGGCCATGGTACGGAGCGAGAGGGCATGGGGAGCCGTCACCTCCTTCAGCGAAGCAGTGATGCTCGCGAAGAGGGAGGTGGCGCACGTGAGGGAGAGGCAGCATATGCGCCCTCGCGACCCTAGCCGCCGCAGGATACGGAGACGCCCTGGGCGTCGGGAATCCCAGGCCGATTTCCGGCCACCGTAGGCATGGGCTTGCGGACGGCGAGTAATGGGTAGCTCGCTGTCCGGTAAGGACCAAGCCCAAGTCGACGGCGCGTTGTGTTCCACGCGCGCCTCAAAGAGATGTCAGCACAAAAATGATGGGGCCCGCAAGGGCCGATGCCTGTCAGGGGTGCGGGTTCGTTTGAAAGAGATACCACAGCCCCTGGCATACGGGCTAATGAAGGAACACGGGTGGGTTTTAGTCAGTAAAAGTCTGACACGCCCTCCTGCTCCACCCAGAGCGGGAGAAGTTATTTGATGATTTCCCACCCAAAAAAAAAAAAAAAAAAACAGTGAAAACGAGTTGAGTTTTTTTTTTGCCAATGGCGGGAAAAAGTAATCAGTTTTCCAATGCGCGCGCATCAAACAATGGCGATCGGCCTTATACTAAGGCCGCATTCCGAATTAGAAAAATAACGCTGTGAGCGCTCACATCGATATTTTGCGTTCCGAGTTAGATTATCACGATTCTGACAGCTAAGAACCGTCATTTTTGTCATCAATACGAAACGCTCGTGATCGCGATAAAAGTGTTCACTCAACGTTAAAACATATATTCACCATATTAAACTTGTATACATCACACATTTTTTCTTCTTAGATAGTAGCACTATTTCAAATAAATCTAAATTAACTAAAGATTCGATGTGACTTAAAACAAAACAGCACAACTGTAATTTTTGACAAGATGGCGCATGTCATGACGTCATCTATGACGATTCGCGGGACGTCGTGTGTGAACGCGGTCAAATCGATATTATTAGAATGACGTTTCTTTTTTTTTGCTTTTCGCGGATAGGGCTTTAGCCACGTGCAAAATGGGGAATTCAAAGTTTTCTTTAATACAGAAAAAAACAAAAGTTATATTTGAGTGAAAGTTTTATTTATTAAAAACGTACAAGTTGAAATTATCTATTTAATTACGAAGTTGCATGAAATGAGCAGAAGTATAAGAATTTGTAAGAACAAAGCAACTCAACCAATAAAAAGAAAGCTATAACTCACTAGTGAATAATAGTAATGAAAAAGTCACAGTTTGATAATAGGTGTCATTATGTGCCTAATTGCGGTGAAATTAGAGCCATTTTATGAGCAAGTGTGTTGAAATAGTACATTATGGCACAAGTGTGTAACGTTGGTGATTATCGCTGAGGCGCCATTGAGACCCGAGCCGTCAGGCGAGGGTCTTAAGAGAGCCGAGGACGATAATCATCAATACACACGTGTATCATACGACGTTTTTCAACACACTTGCGAAGAAAATAATACTAAATCATCATCATCACCATCATCCATCATCATCCATCATCATCATCCATCATCATCCATCGTCATCCATCATCATCCATCATCATCATCCATCATCATCCATCGTCATCCATCATCATCCATCGTCATCCATCATCATTCATCATCACCCATCATCATCCAGCATCATCCATCATCATCCAGCATCATCCATCGTCATCCATCATCATCCATCATCATCCATCATCATCATCCATCATCATCCAGCATCATCCATCATCATCATTCATCATCATCGTTTTTAAGAACAAAGCAACTCAAACAAAAAACAACCTATAACTCACTAAGAACAAAGCAACTCAACCAATTCTATAACTCACTAGTGAATAATAGTAATGAAAAAGTCACAGTTTGATAATAGGTGTCATTATGTGCCTAACTGTAGTGAAATTAGAGCCATTTTATGAGCAAGTGTGTTGAAAATAATGTTATTTCATGTTATTCGGACCGTCTGCTTTAGCAAATTTTACGATTCATTATTTTGCAGTGCCTACTCATTTTCACAAAGGAATAGTCTGATTTCTGACCACTCCAACACGAAGCAAAAACCTGACTTAAGCATTCTCGTAATTAAATCTGCAAGCGGACACTACCTGCAATGGTTACCAATTAAACTGCAAGCTCTTAGGTGATTGTTAATATTCATCTTGCTTAACTGTTTCTCTAAGATTTTCTATTTAGTCTGTGGTTAACAGATAAAAAATTCACAGTTTTTTTTTTTCTTACCTTTCACCAGAGCCAAAACTGTTCTGTCTACGGCAAGTTTTCATGTTTTAAATAAAACTATTTAGAGGTAAGTATGCATTGTGGTTCATAGAACAATAATAAAATCTGGCTAAAGACAGTCATGACTCAGGTCTGCGCAGACCAGACTGCTTCTGTAACCTTGCATCATCCCACTGCTTGGCAAAGTGCTCCCCCCATAACTTTAAACACTTTCTATCCAGAGCTAAAGAGGACAACTAGTCTGCGCACCCCTTTCCACTCGGTAATGGATGAGGGCACTAGTGTTATCAATGCAAGATACGAAGCTACTTCTGTAGTAATACATTACACTTCAGATTAAGATCACAAGTAGCGGCCTAAGCAATCTATGTAAATACGTGTTCTGTGTATAAATGGATAAATGATTTACGTATTCAATTATCATTTGAATGAGAAATGGCCCGGTATAAGAGTAGGACTGTCTCGTTGATGTCATTTAAAATAGGGTTAAGGGGTTATGAAGAGTGGGTATGCAGTAGGACTCATCTGTGTATTTGTGACATCCTAGAATAACTAATTAATCGAAATAAAGTGTGAATAATTTAGTTCCATGTAACCTTATCTGAATGTAGATGTAAATTTGTTATTTAGGTTTTACGCCATAATGGTCGTCTTGAAAAAATGTGGTGAGACCCTGAGTTTTACATACATATGGAACAGTTTTATTACGGGAGAAGACGGGGTCAAAATCAAATCGTGGCTTTGCAATAAATCTATAGTCGTAGCTCAGATTATAAAACAAAGGGAGATAGGCCGCGCGGAACACCAAGAGTGAGTCCAAAAAACCAAATACTAAAGCGTCACATTTTATCTAACATACAATGCAACGCTTAATATTTGTTTTTTGTTTTTTTTTCTGTAGATTATAAACCAAAGGCAGATAGATCACGCGGAATACCCAAGAGTCAGAAAAACTAATACTAAAGCATTAAATACAATGCGACGCTTTAGTATTTGTTTTTTTTTACTTCACTCTTGGTGTTCAGCGCGGTCTATCTACCTTTTTTTTATAATCTGAGAGTCGTAGGTACCAATCTCTACACAAAGTTCGTATAAGAACTTTTTACTAAGTATGGGCTTTAATAAAGTCGCAATTGAAAACTATAGCGGCAGAAAGCTCAAACAATTTGGCTAACAACAACAAAGGAACAATTGTACGTCCCAGAACAATACACGAAGTAACTAAACGCCTAATTGATACTATACCTACCGTTACCATAAATAAATACGTTTATAACACAAATGCCAAAGGAAACGGGTAATTACGTATTACTTTTTTATGAAGCTTACCTCGACTACGAGCTGATCGATAATGACGAAAATAGACTAACATACAACTGGAAAATTGGGGCTGCAAATGTCAGATGTTTTGCCATTTGTTGATAATTGCACGTGCCCGCTCTCCTCACGTGTGGCAGCACATGAGGAGAGCAGGCCTTTTCAAAATGCGATGCATTCCTGTACGCAATTTGGTTCTATTTTGGTTATGGGCACACCGGTATGTAGGTACTTTCTACATAAGTACATGTGGGTGGGCTCTGAAATGATTAGTGTGGGGTATGTGGTTAGATTATACGGGACTGTACTAGTATATGAGATACTGGATACAAACAAATTTAGATACAGTTGTGGGTGGACTTACATTAGAAGTGTTTTACCGTTTCATGGATAGGTTAGCATTCATATTTGTATGAGTAATCCTCGACTCAATTATATTGTGTTAGTGAGTTATTAAATAAATCATTTGTTGACATTTCAGGTGCTATAGAATAAATAGTATGATTGACGTGGACTATTAGAATAATCTAAAGGAAAAACGATACCTCCACAATCGAAAGGTTCTTGAAGAACGGTAGACGAAAAAAGTGTTTATTTTCCTCAATAATTTTATTCGATAATATTGATTGTATTTCCCTTTATAAACAGAAAACACAGTTTGTAATCATTTTGTACTTTACATAACACGTGCTTACATTCTGGAACTGGATGTAGGCCTTCATGATTCAACAAGGACATTCGTATTCGAAAATTTCCACTCAGATATTTGGATGCAACACGGAATATAAATGGAACGAAGCCTTTAACCATAAGAGCGACCAATGTTCATGTTTCGCTGTATTTTGAAAACGGAACGCGAATGCGTGTTGCTTTCACGTACATGTACGAGTACTAGCCACATATTCTGATTTTAAATGAAATTGAGTCTTATTACTACGACATAGTTCTACGATAGAGAAAATGTCACGCATAAAACATCAGCTTATGGAAAACTATCATAATAATCAAACTATGAGGAAATATTAAAATATTCAGAGAACACGTTAAATATTTATAAGTTACAAGTCGTTACTTTATGTGGCTTCAGAAAGTACCTACCTACTACAATGACTTCCATAAATAAATTATGAAACCGCCTAGTACCTACTACAGTTCTGTAACGACCAATTACTTATTGAAAGAAATATTACCGATACCCCTTTGAATTATAATTGGTACGGAGTAATTGACTACGTAAACTTTCACGACCATTCGATGTTGATACAAAAAGTTGGTAGGAAAAGTGGTTGTTTACTAAACCTTAATTATGGTTTATGCCATCCATCCTTGTCTGATTTCAGGCAACATTGATCATAGTACCCACTTGGAGACCCGACTGGATGATGGATGAGTGAATTTCGTACTATCACATTATTCGGGAGTCTAGTACGTGAAAGGTCGTGAGCACTTCTTAAGTACTTCAGAAAAAGTTTTTTTTTGTCAAGAATATATTCATATTATGATTTCGTGAGTGGGTGAAAGAACCACTAGTCGTGTGGGAAAATAATTCAATGTCAAAGGACCATTTTTAGCCTCGAGTTAAACATTAAACATTTATAATGAATAGTGTATTTCAGGATTGAATCAATGTTATTAAAAATTTAAGCGACCGCATTACCTCCCGTGTTTTAGGATTGTTTAAAAATAGTCTCAACATTTCAATCGATACGAAGCCTAACATAAGTCAAGGTAAATTAACTCTAGGGAGGAATGCCTGACCGAAAAATATGGAATATTTTAAATATATGTCAGATTTCTGCGAAATAAATGTGTTTAGAAACGAAATAAATAATTTGTATACTGCTAGCCAAATTGGTGATTATTACTCGTGTGGAAGAAATATCTTACTTAATAATAACACAATTCCAATTTTAACGATATAATATCAAAATGGAAGGCTAAAAGACTTACGGACCTAAATGGAGCCAACATTAATATTAGCTGGAGATTAGTACCTAGCCTTCGTTTTTAAATCAATGTTGCCAAAACAAATGAATGGGAAAACAACAAATTTGACAGTTGACAGTTTTATTGTTCTGTTTACAAAAATACCTATATTATTTTTTTTTTCTCATATTATTAAATCTGAACAGATTTAGTGTCTTACGTTTAATATCGGCTTCTTCCCATACTTACGAAGAAAACAGAACTTCTATGAATTTCGTAAGGAAATTAAATAAGTTTTAAATTATTTAACGAAATTAATGTAAAAAATGGGTTAGCATGAAGAGAGCGACTTAAATGTTTAACGACTAAAGTAGATAAACGATTTTTTTTAAATAATTAATGATTTGTGTCTCTTTGAGAATATTTTCAAACACAACAAACTCACAAAATAAACTGTAAGTTTAAAAAGTTCAGTGCAGCTGTAAATTTTAACTAGATTTAAAAAAGGTATATAACTCATTTTTGACATGACACAGGCATTGCATGCGCAAAAGCTCAAATGCTCTTGTACATCTATCTATCCGTTTGAATAAACGGCAAGCAATATATTTCAGTATAATCTGCGTAATATGTATGGAAGAGTAGATACTAAAACACAAAATTGGAAGTGATGTAAGCTCACAACTGGATTGTGACAAGCGAATTTAATTAATTATTAGACAGGCAAAAGCTCTACAAAAGCATCACCTATTACCATCAATCCAGCAGATTTAGAACCTAAAATAGTGAAGCCATATGGGAACTAATGGAACCACGTATTTTGAAGCTTTGCGTCCTTCGTAGTATTTCCGGTTTTCCGTAAATCACAGGGAATTCAGTGCACAGATTTTGGGCTTTGAAAATGGTGACGCAATAACAGTTATGTGTGTTAACATTCTGTTAATTCTACTAAACATTAACAAACATACAATTGGATCAATAGGGTTCGAATTAATAGATTTTTCTTCTCAGTAATAATTTAATGAAAAGCGTTATATATTCGCCTTTTTATAAGACAGTGAGTCTTATTAGAAGGCTAAAAGTCACCCAAAGGGCAATGGAGAGGGCTACGCTCGGAGTTTCCCTACTTTATCGAATCAGGAATGAAAAGATCCGCAGGAGAACCAAGGTGGCAGACATAGCCCGAAGAATTGCCAAACTTTAGTGGCAGTGGGCAGTACATTCCTCGCAGAACATATGGTAGATGGGGCCGAAAGGTTCTGGAGTGGCGACCGCGCACTGGAAGACGTAGAGTGGGAAGGTCTCCCACCTGGTGGAGCGATGACCTTGTGAAGGCCGCTGGAACCGGTCCAAGTGGCGGAGCTTAGGGGAGGCCAAAGTCCAGCAGTGGACGTCTTTCGACTAAAATATGATGATGATGATGATGGTTTTATATATTCGCTCTACAAAATATAGCAAGGACATAATCAAACTGGACCACGTCATGAATTTAGGATAATATTGTAACAATGGATCAATATAATCAATAAATGATTTATAAAGTCAGTTCCCGTCTTTGAGGACCATTCATCTGTCAATGTCATGCCTACGATCGTACCTAAAGCTAATGAATGGAAATGAGAAATTTATTCGATCGTATTATTAGAGCACGCCAGCACGCCAAACCCAGGGACTTCCCTCTTCGGAGTACAATAATAAAAAGACCAAATTGACAATAGGTATTAAATAATTCTATGGGCAGTCATGAATTCTATATCCATTCGTCTTTCTTTCCTTATCTCATTTTATTGGGGTTGGCGCAGTATTTCCAACCTAGACGTAACATCATCTTTCACACAATCCATCCGTCTTTTATTTGATCAGGCTCTTTTCTAGACCCGTTCCTTCGTTCGTTTTTATTCGTATCGAATCCCTATATATAATCACGACAATCGACAATTACCATCTCATGAATTCATGATAAAAACAGCGCGTAAATATGACCATAACACATATAACACAAACAAACACACACATCAAACACACACGAACACACAAGCACGCACACAAAAATTAAACAATATTTGCTGCACATTGATTTTGTAACTTAGGCAGACGGTCATAGTCCAACTGGTAATGTCCTTTCTTCCTTATCTGTTCAGCCCTTTTAGCTTGAAAGCGTTATAAACGAGCATACAAAAATCAAATATTTTCTGTTTATTGCATTAGCTTAGACATAATACTAGATTGAGTATGGATTACAGATTAGCGCAAAGTGTAGGTAACTAAATGTTAAGTCACGTATCACGTATCAATGGCACATCCTTGACGTTAATACTATTTGGTGTGACATTATAAACTTGATCCCCTGTGTTAATGATTCAAGGTTGTACCCACGTACGTTCTAAGTATAATCTAGAGGTTTGTAGTACTCGTACTTCTAGAGGTATTGTTCTATTGTATTGTTATCTCTAAAAATACGCTGTGAATAAGTGCGTGAAGACGAATAACTTCAGCACATAATACACACACTTCCGGCTTCGCCTTTGTGTCGGACGGTACCGAGAGCTTCTGCACTTAAACACACACACATTCCCCCCCGAGTGGGTTCCCGCATTGTCGTTGCGGGGGGGCTTAGTAACCGTGGTCTCCCATCCACGGTGAAGCCAAGAGGAACCCAACGGTGGGGCCGCTCGTCAGGGCTTTTGCCTCAAAGCCATTGACGTAGCGGCCAAAAAGTAGGTTGCGGTGAGGTGCACCGCAACTGAGGTGGGCCGCGATGTCGAATGGGAGGCATCGCGGCTGAGGGTTACAGGCTGCGGTAGAGGAGGAGTGCCGGTGCTTCTGAGCAGCGCTCTTCCCTTCCGTGGCCTGGACGGGGCCGCCACCGTTTGATGGCGGACGCGGTGGGGCCGCAGGGGAAGAGGAGTGTCGGTATAGCGTCAGCCGCTCTCCCTATCCTCTGCGGCCGAAAAGTGGTAGACGGGACGGCGCGTTGTGTTCCTCACGCGCGCCGTCAAAGATGTCAGCAACCACTGGTGGGGTCCGCAAGGGCCGATGCCTGCCAGGGGTGCGGGTTTGTTCGAAAGAGATACCACGGCCCCTGGCATACGGGCTACTGAGGGAACACGGGTGGGTTTTAGTCAGTAAAAGTCTGACACGCCCTCCTGCTCTACTCAGCAGGAGAAGTCATTTGATGATTTCCCACCCAAAAAAAAAAAAAAAAAAAAACACACACACATTCACAGTTTTTTGTACACCTGGTAACCACAAGTAAAGCGAGCATTGCTTTCTGAAATAAAATAGTATCTTGCGATTCTTATGATTCTACATATTGTTAAATCGAAAAATCTACCTAAATATAAACTGTTACGAAGCGTAATATATTTGTTTAGATTTTCAATTATAATGACCAACCCTTTTTTCATAAACATGGGTCGCTCCGTGCCAAACATTTATTAAACATTCCAAATTGATGCTTTATGCTTATTAATATACCTATCAGTATTTATGTTGTACATGGGTTACTAGTATTGAATAAAATACAGGTCAAACATGAACATTATAACGAGCGTATTGAATGTATTTATTTTTTAACTATTTTAAAACCAACCATCACCCATACCACAAAAAGCGTACTACTATTAAACCACCATAATTGCATACTACTTCCAATATATCCGAAAATATAAGTTACCGCTGCATTGTGATCACCATAAATGAAGTTGACACCCAGAAAAGTGGCCAAACAAAACAGAATGGAGGTTTGCAATTGCGTGGTTTTGTATCACAAGCATCAGTAATCCTGCTGCCTTCCATTACCAAATTGACATCAAAAACCGTTTTGAACCTGCAAATACGAAGCCCATAAAATACCTCCATCCCAGCCCTATTATTTATCAACAAAGGTTCGTTGTATATTTAGGTGTATCAATACGGGCCACAGAAGCAAATATCATAAATCAGCCAGCAAAATAATGTCCGATAGCGTCCATCCTAACGCCCAGATAACTCGTAAACTGGGATACAGCCGCAAAATATGTTAGGATGGACCATTCACTTGGAGTTGTGTAGTTGTTACTCTGAAAATAAACGAATAAGGCTAAGAAGGGTATTGCGCCATATATTTTATTTTTACATCACCTGAGAGACTTGTAGCGATATCAAGTACAAAGTTTGATACTATGGGGATATTAAGGTCTGTACATGTACAGTTTGAGATCTAAGGATTGACAAAATTGCTTCAAAATAATATGGTGAAAATAAGCCAGATCCTAGTAATAAACTTCGATAAACAAAGCTGGAAATACTTTGGCTTGTTGTAACATGAGTCTATTATAGTTTCAAATAAAACAAAATCAATAATATCATATGTTAAGTTTTCGCAACATTTGCAATATTCAACAAATTGAGTCGCTTCTGTATCAAAAGTGAATATTTTGGAAGTAAACAAAGTTATAAATCACGCCTACGACGCCAAGGATCTGTGCAACATCCCAAAAAATGGGAACCTAGTGAGCCGAAAGATTGCCTTTTTTCTTGTTAGCAATGATTGGTGATAGAAGATAAATGGTGGAGACAATGTTTGCAATGACTAGGAAATGTCACGTGAAGAGGTTGTTTGATATAGACCTTCGTATGATGAAGATGAGGATCATTTTGACAAACAAGGAATTGATCTAAACAAAAACACTCGAGTGACTGCAAAACTTGAAGATTGTAGATAAAGCAATGGCCACATGAGTAAGAAGTGTCGATAAAGAATTAGTCATCACTCTTCTCGTACATAAAGGCCATATTTTTGTCTGCTTCCTCTTTAAAATTAGTTTTTATTACAAATACCAATATTTTGGATTGGCGCCAATTTGAAACGGTTTCATTTTGGAGGAAATGAAAAATTGTTCAATATCAATGTGCTACTGCAGCTTACACAATATAAAAGCGCGTTATAAACGGATAATTATGTATTTCTTTTTCGTGATTTATTGTTAATAAGAGATAACCATCGACTATGTTTTAGGTTATTTTAGTGCTATAGATTATGAAAACTTAACCAATTGGGTGATCTATCTAAATTTTCAATATAATCGAATCTTGTATTATTATCCTTTTGTCTCAAAATATTTTTTACATTTCATGTTTTTTGGGTCTGGTATACATGTGATGATATTACAAGAGTCTATCTGCTACCAATTAGTTAAATAATTAGTTAGCTTTCGCAGGTAAAATTACTTTAACTTCTTCGTTTTGGTTATGCCTTTTTTGAAGATCACCTTAATAAATTCGATTTTATTTTTGTTGTTGCTAAATGAGGAGTGTTTGTTCAAAAGGACCTATTTCCCTGTAGAAAAGGTATGTATGAAATTTTCTATTTTTTCCCGAAACTGTAAGTTAAATCCCAACCAATTTGATAAAATTCTGATCGAAAAACACGTAATTCCAATTTTAAAAATATCTTAAAATTTGACATTCCGACCAAAATGGCCTTATTTCTATGTATAAAACATATTTCGATCAAAAGGTCTTATTTCTCATATAAATTAAGTTTCATTAAACAATTTTGTTCAAAATGTAATTAAATCTTGCCATACATTATTGCCTGCCGAACATCGAGTTTGTTCGAGTTATAAAATCGATGTTTTGGCTGTTATACTCTATAGAGCCCTTACTATTATGATTGTCAATTCTGTGAAAGAAAAAATATGACATTTGGATAAATTTTATTGGTCTGTGGAACATTTTAGCGTCGCTTGCGATCTACATAGTGTTTTTTGTTTTTGTTTTGAGTGTGCTATTTGAAAATACAAAGATAGAAAAAAACAGCGTAAAGACCGTTCTGTATACCGTAAAAACGTCTTATTTCTGGAATATTCTGATAAAAAGATTTATTTACGGTAATTCCGATCATAAAGTGGGCTTGTGGCTAAATAACAATAGCTGCACGGGTCGATCGACCAGGTTAAGCTACGCTTGCCGCGGTTGGTCCGTGGATGCTTGACCATCTTTACATACCAAGACCCCTTCGTGCCTCGGAAAGCACGTCAAGCCGTTGGTCCCGGCTGTCATTTGTGGATCTCTGACAGTCGTTACGGGTCGTCAGAAGCTCGAAAGTCTGACAACCAGCCTTACCAAGGGGTATCGTATTAGTCAGTAACTGGGTTGTGGAGGTCAGATAGGCAGTCGCTCCATGTAAAATATTGGTATTCAGCTGCATCCGGTTAGACTGGAAGCCGACCCCAATATAGTTGGGAAAAGGCTAGGCAGATGAATTCCGATCATAAAGTCCTATTTCCAATTTTAAATTATTAAAAATATAAATACAGTAAAAATATAAAAATAAAATGTATATGTATACCAATTAGCCTAATCTGCGTTAAATACAAAAATTACAATTATTATTATATTTCATTAAACAATTTGTAATTTTTTTTTTTTGTTTCCTGTAAAAAAAAATTATCACAAAATAGGACATTTTGAACAGACTCTCCTCAAATGGGGCTGGACTTGACCTCTATACAAAGCGATGACTGAGATCTATGATGGAACTAGCGTGCCCAGAATATATTCTTCCTCATAGTCCTCATTTTGGATATAATTTGAAAGTAATTTTACTATTCAAAATCAAAATCAAAATAAAAATATTTTTATTTCATATAAACCTGTATGGGCACTTATGAAACGTCAGAAGCTAGGTGCACGGTTCCAAAATGTTGTTTCCTATGGAGAAGAGCCGGCAAGAAACTCCACGGTTACTCTTTTAAAAATGATTGGCTTTAACAATGTTTTCAGAGATAAAATGTATGGGAGGACAGTGCAGGCCTGTCAATAAGTACCAGGTACTTAGACGAATACAGAATAGAAAATCGTCTACAAATAGAAAATCGTCTACATACTATTAATGTACAAGTACTTGTGAAGTTCAAATTATCGCAGCATTTACCACGAACCTGAGTCATCTATTTGATAGGTATCTTCCCGAACTTTGATTAATGTGTTCTTCGGAAGTTCATCCACATATTTCTTATCTGATTGGTACCTACCCATGTTTAATATTAAGTTTGCCCTATCACAGGCGGTTTAAAATTACGAAAAGCCCTATATACTTTCTTTTCCATGACCTTTCTTTACAGCTAGATTTTTTAAATACTTATGGTAATTTCTAGAAAAAAAGAAATAACATAGTATAACATGTACAAGCATACCAACATTAAAAAAGGCCTAAGAAATTATATATTAGACACATAAGTTTAGTTTTTTTATATATATTAGACACATAATCACATAAGTTTAGCTTGAACTGTTTTGTATTTTATTTAGACTTAAGTATCTACATAGTCATCATCATCATCATCAGCCTATAATGTTCTCACTGCTGGGACACAAGCCTCCTCTCGGTGACAGAGATTGGGCCGTGATCTACCACGCGGACCCAGTGCGGGTTGGTAGATGTCACATGTCTTCGAATTTTTGGTTCTAGGACATGCCGGTTTCCTCACGATGTTTTCCTTCACCGTTTTGAGAGCAGTGGTGATTAAATAATTTACACAAAGTAAAGCGCCTGGCTGGGTTCGAACTCACGACCTACAACTCGTATGTCGCGGCCGTTACTTACTTACTATATTTTTAATGAAACTATGGTGTTTAGTTTCTTAGCTAGTTTGAACATCGTAATGTAATCTACAACCTATTTTTAATTCAGTTAAGTTCCTTTTTAAGTTAACTATAATTTGTTCTTTAAGAAATAAATGTCTTTTAACCGAACATCAAGTGTGTTTTGCCACGAAGGGTTAGGTAAAAGTGTGCGTAGTAGTTATTACAACTACATTTTGCCAGTTAATCACGTTCAACAGCTGTCAGTGTCACTATTCCACAACAATGATGACACTGACAATTTTTGAGCCTAGTTTGGATGTGCTAATTGCGTTCATTTTCATCGGTGAATTTCGCCCTGTCTTATAAAAATAAGTATGGAAAATATTATGAAATTACTTATAAACATTCCCCAGTAACCGCTTTTGATAGCGAGCGTTCGTGTTTACGATTAAAAATGCCAATTTTTTAAAATTTTCTTAACCTTCATTTTAACTTCCGTTACTTTAAAAATAAATTTACGTTAACTGTAACTTAATGATTAACGACTGATATAATAGGAATTTATTATTTTAAGTGACACTATCAGCTTACACGAATTTAGTATAAATTACTCGGATATTATGAATGATTTATACCAAGAAGTGTTCAAGTAAGGCTTTTTCGTAGCTTTTCAGCTTTAAAAATAATTTATAAATGATTGAAATAATTTTGTAACGTTATTCCTTAAATTTTCTCAAGTTAACAGCAATTTGCTGGTCAGTGTCAGGTTGTATATTGAACAAAATATGATTCGCGACCTTTACAAGTATGTATTTACAGAACTATAATCATTAAAATCATCAATCCCATCATATCCGTTCATGTAATCCCATTGAATGACTGTCTAATGCAAAAATCACTCGCGCTATTTAAATAGTGGGACTATTTAAATAGCGCGAGTGATTTTTTTCATGTAGAAATCGTCAGTCTATATGCCACATGCAAATTTCTCTCACACTGTCTCATTTTTTTTACACGCATATAATAGCTTGGTAAGTAAGCATGTAGTATCTACATAATTATGTAGGTAATGGAATGTTTGAACGCCATTTTCACTCTCTTCAAAATGTCGGATTGATATGGAACTTTGCACACTTATCAAGAACCAATAACAATTCAATAATTTCAACGAAAATATAGAAAATAATTAACAGTTCAAAAAACTAAAACACACGCCTTTAAAACCAAACTAAAAATGTAGAAAATAATTTCAAAAAAGCGCAGGGTGCTTTTTGGGGTATTTTTATAATCAATTAATATCAAGCACCCCACGCTTTTTTGAAATATTATTTTTAAATATATAGGACTCTAAATATGCGCATGCGAGCATCGCGTAGAGGATTCGTTCCTGTCGAGGTTTCCACGACCGCACACGTTTCTTTATCTTAGTGTGTGATTGATTGATTGACATTTTATAATATTTATAGTTAAAAGTTTGAAATCACCAACCCGTCTTGAGCAAGCATGGTGATCAATTCTTGTGCCTTCTCAATATGACAAAAATTTGCCCGTGGCCTAGCAGTGGGACAAATAATAGGCTATTATTATTGCTGCATGTCGCTCAGAATCCAATAGTTTTGTCCTTTTTATTGTATCGTCGTTTAATCAAGTTAAATTATACGCCAGTTAACAAAATTAGCGTAAACTTCAAAAAAATGCAATCTATTTTAGCATATCTCGTATTTCAAAGCAAAGTTGTAATAAAAATGGCAGACGAGACGGGGATTCCTCAAAACAAACAATGTCTTCTCGGTCCAATTTTTCATAAAAGCTTTGGAATGTTAGCATTTAATCAAACTGCATTAAAGCGTTGCACTAAGTTTTTCTGCCAACACTGTTTGTCTGGTTTAACGAAGAGTGACTGTAGTCATATTATTACCAATGTGAGGTTTTATGTCTGAATTTGATCTTGCTTTTTTTTTTTTTACTTTGCTTCCCTCGTTGGGCGCAAGTATTACTGCTAAGCATGAGGTCCTGGATTTGATTCCCATTTGATAACTAGGATTTAAAAATAAAATAAAAATTGGCACTCCGATAGTGCCGGTAGAAGTGAAAATTTGAACAATTACGTGTAAATTTTTTGAATCGTCAATACAGGTTTTCACATTATTCATTATCATAATTTTGGTCATATCTTCTAAACGGATTATCCGATTTTCATAATTCCAATTTTAATATTTGTTCTGGACCTAAACCTATCTTTTGAGACTTAAATTATTAAAATATCTCTACTCAAAAAACAGAGGTGTCGGTGACAGTGTCGCGAGTTCAATTGTTTTTTTCCTATCTCAAAAAATGCCCAACGCGCTTATAGAAGTTTTCACTTCAAAAATTCTCAATAGCAGCTCGGTCTGGATTTGCGTCCAAATGATGCCAACAGGATCGCCCCGTATTACATGGGGCTTAAATATTACTGGCGAAATGTGGATGCACCATAGGTACAGTCGAGTTCAAAAATTAGCACTGTCGAGGATTCAAAATATTGTGAACGTTGGATATCACAATAAATTCAATAGAACCTGTAGATCAAAATTATGTCTCCATGTGAACGGTTCAATAATATATGCTGTGCATCAGGCAATATGAAAAATTATGAGAAAAAACAGTCGCATAACTAATGAATCTAAATATTGACCACAATTTAATGATGCTCATATAGTTGTCACAAAATTATGAACTTTTTTGACGTTCATAATATGAATTCACCGGACACAGTTGTTTCGGGAGGCTCCTGTTTCGGATAGGGCTCCGAGGAAACGCCCGGGTGTTTCCACTGCGAAGATCGCCCTGAGGACACGGTGGAGCACACGGTGGCGGTCTGCCCTGCTTGGGCGGAGCACCGCCGTGTCCTCGTGGAGGCGATCGGCGGCGGCGATCTCTCGCGTCCGGCCCTGGTCCAGGCCATGGTACGGAGCGAGAGGGCATGGGGAGCCGTCACCGCCTTCAGTGAAGCAGTAATGCTCGCGTAGAGGGAGGCGGCGAACGTGAGGGAGAGGCAGCATATGCGCCCTTGCGACCCTAGCCGCCGCAGTATACGGAGACGCCCTGGGCGTCGGGAATCCCAGGCTGATTTCCGGCTACCGTAGGCATGAGCTTGCGTACGGCGAGTAATGGGTAGCTCGCTGTCCGGTAAGGACCAAGCCCAAGTCGACGGCGCGTTGTGTTCCACGCGTGCCTCAAAGAGATGTCAGCACAAAGTGACGGGGCCCGCAAGGGCCGATGCCTGCCAGGGATGCGGGTTTGTTCGAAAGAGATACCACAGTCCCTAGCATACGGGCTACTGAAAGAACACGGGTGGGTTTTAGTGAGTAAAAGTCTGACACGCCCTCCTACTCCACCCAGAGCGGGAGAAGTTATTTAATGTTTTCCCACCCAAGAAAAAAAAAAACTACACCCACTAGCCTTACATTCTTATTGAGTTGGGAATAAATACCTCAGATTATGTTGTATTTTATTTCTTAGAAGTCATCATATATCATTTATCTTAACCAACATACTCCAAGCGAAATAACATTAAGGTTCCTTGGTCACCGATGCCAAAGGTTCCCAACTTTCATAAATTGTTACTCCGTTTAAGCCCAGGTGTTCGTTATGCTTCGTTCAGTCTATTACTCTTTGACTTAGGAAGTTTTTACTGGCATGACAAACAGCTCCAATATCGCTATCACTACATCTAATAAAAACAAAGTTCCTAGCCGCGTCTGTCTGTCTTTTCACGACAAACTCAAAAATGACTGAACGGATTTTCATGCGGTTTTCACCAATATACAGCGTGCTTCATGAGGAAGAATTTTTTTTGAGTGTGAAATCATCAAATAACTTCTCGCGCTCTGGGAGGAGCAGGAGGGCGGGTCAGACTTTTACTGACTAAAACCCACCCGTGTTCCCTCAGTAGCCTGTAGGCCAGGAGCGGCGGTATCTCTTTCGAACAAACCCGCACCCCTGGCAGGCATCGGCCCTTGCGGGCCCTATCACATTGTGCTGACATCTCTTTGAAGCGCGCGTGGAACACGACGCGCCGTCGACCTGGGCTTAGTCCTTACCGGACAGTGAGCTACCCATTACTCGCCGTCCGCAGGCCCACGCCTGCGGTGGCCGGGAATCAGCCTGGGTTCATGAGGAAGGTTTACGTGTATAATTTGTTAAGGTTTTGTGTAAATTGTTTGTCGCGGGGGAAGCCGCTGGCAAAAGCTAGTTTATTATTACTGTAAGTTAATGAAATTCAATTCTGAACATTAAACTGGAACGTTTTAATTGCAGGCAATGCAAACTTTGGATGCAAACTAAACTCAGCTTGCTACTTGCATAGTTTGTGCATTGTATAACTCAAACATAACTTGAATGATTTCGTGTTTCGGTATTGTTCTATTAATGTTTTGTTGTTTCGCATACTTGCACTAAAATAGTTATCTTATCACTGTTCAACATGAATGACTGATGTAGATGTTACTGATTTTTGAAATGTGATAATGGCAAAAAACCTTCAAAATATAGCTACAAATGCTTATCTAGAATGAAAGGAAAAATTGAGCAAGCACGTTTTCCTATACCAACATGTCAGGATTATCGGATGAATTAGTCCTAGAGTAAGTATCCTTAATAATCTTGCCAACCAACGATTTTTTTTTTTTTTTTTTGGGTGGGAAATCATCAAATGACTTCTCCTGCTGAGTAGAGCAGGAGGGCGTGTCAGACTTTTACTGACTAAAACCCACCCGTGTTCCCTCAGTAGCCCGTATGCCAGGGGCCGTGGTATCTCTTTCGAACAAACCCGCACCCCTGGCAGGCATCGGCCCTTGCGGACCCCACCAGTGGTTGCTGACATCTTTGACGGCGCGCGTGAGGAACACAACGCGCCGTCCCGTCTACCACCTTTCGGCCGCAGAGGATAGGGAGAGCGGCTGACGCTATACCGACACTCCTCTTCCCCTGCGGCCCCACCGCGTCCGCCATCAAACGGTGGCGGCCCCGTCCAGGCCACGGAAGGGAAGAGCGCTGCTCAGAAGCACCGGCACTCCTCCTCTACCGCAGCCTGTAACCCTCAGCCGCGATGCCTCCCATTCGACATCGCGGCCCACCTCAGTTGCGGTGCACCCATTTTCTATGGGTGCACCTCACCGCAACCTACTTTTTGGCCGCTACGTCAATGGCTTGTAGGCAAAAGCCCTGACGAGCGGCCCCACCGTTGGGTTCCTCTTGGCTTCACCGTGGATGGGAGACCACGGTTACTAAGCCCCCCCGCAACGACAATGCGGGAACCCACTCGGGGGTGCCAACCAACGATTAGGTAAGTAATACTACTGTGGCAGTAGAATAATTGGATTAGCTTTAATTTTTTCCTACTTTTAAATAACGTTACGTTACAGTTTTTATGGTCTTTCATGAGTTTTTTATCGTAATGTAAAGATTCCATAGACAATGATTTGACTTCTGCTCCGAAAACCCAAATCAGACTTAACAGGTTGAAAATGACACTAACGTAATTAGGTCAAATCGTTCCGTTTGCAGAACCTAATTAACATGTTTGTTGTCAAATGTTCGGGAGAACATTAAGCTTGGAAAAACCAAATGAAAATGTTGAAGCTAAATCTCGTTAATTATGTTATCCAGTGGTGTCAAGGAACAAAACATCTTGTTTATAAAAGTCGTTTAAAAAAACGGGGGCTAGACTCCAATAAACATTCATTATTGGTCCAATTTCCATGAAGTTTTCATAGATATTGTTCTACGAGCGTCGCGTCGCGTTGTTGCGTCTTGCCTGTGTGTGCAGAAGCTCTAAAATTGTTCATCTTGATTTTTTCATGTGCATTAAGCGTTAATAAATAAATAATTAAACTCAGATTTTTAATTTGTTAGCCCAAAATGACAACTGCTACCATTGCTTAGCGCATGTTGACAAAAAAGGTGTACCTATCGCAGCTGACTAAAAAGACTAAGAAATAAAAATCAAAGTAAGGATAGCGTAGAATAAATCCTACTAATATTATACATGTGAAAGATGTTTGGACGTTTGTTAATCAATCACGCAAAAACGGCTGAACGGATTTAGATGAAATTTGGCACACAGATAGACTATAACCTAGATTAACACATATAATACTTTTTATCCCAGTAATACGTTCCCGTGTGATATTTTTCGACATTCACGAGGGTGAAGCCGGGGGCGGAAGCTAGTTATTAAATATTTATGACTGACTATTGACCATTACTAATAAGTGTTTCACTACTAATCAGCGACCAAGTACAATTACGTCATTACCGGTAAAGTTAGTTTTGAACTACTTCTTTGAGTGCTACAACAGTTTAGCATTTATAAATCCTCAATTGCTATGTAAAACTTTTATACTTTCGTGTACAGGTACTTAAAAAAAGGTAACTAAAAGCGAAGGTAACGATAGCTTGATAAATTTTCTGTAGCACGGGAAACGGCCACTAGAGTTGCCAAAAAAGAAATTCGGGCTTGGCGCGTTACCAAAAATAGAAACCGCTCGATGACATGCAGTAGTATCCAGTAACGTATTGGATTTAGGATCTGAGTTGACGTCCAATTGAATGTTAACTTTTCTTGTTCAACCACATTAAAAAACCTTGTTTCAAAAATAGCAGCGGTAGTTTCAACAACTGCATGCGATCGAATATTATTGAAATAAAATAAAAAAAAATGGTTTATTTCGAACAAAAACACGTGCACATTGAAACTAATATCATAAATGCGAGAGTAAGTTTATTTGTTCGGTACGATAACCGGCTTAACGAAATTTGGCTCTATGACCCGGGTAAGAACAAAGGCTACTTCTACTGCGATCCCAGACAAGTCCTGGGTCACAGACGAAGTCGCCAGCAACAGCTAGTAAAAAGATTGGTAAGATAATTGGAGACATAAGAGAAATAATCAGAAGCTGTACGCCTTGGCTGAGATGAGAGGGCATGATGCTTTGCTGTGAAGAGCCACATTACAGCGCTGAATTGCACCCGTGTTGCATCCATAACATGCACAGATCGTCAGTTATAGCGGCACAAGCCGTTGCCCCTTAATTACTAATTTAACCACTATAAGGGTTAAAATTTCAAAAATTATTTCTTAGTGCTAAATTTCGATAAGTAAAGAGCTCACGTGCAAATTTTCATGGTAATAGAACTTTTGGCATTTAGGCTATGCTTAGTCTGTCAGTGAACGAATGAATGTATTTAAAATTTTAATTAAGTACATTGGCATAGAGAAAATTTGCTCTTGAATTGTTTTATTTTCTTTTAAACTCTTATTAAAAATATTTATGCATACTTTGGACAGATTGGGATACAAAGAAATTGGACAGATTGGGGTAGCTTGATGTACTGGCGTCTGTACACAAACGAGATAAATTATTATCTCCGAGACATAGCAACTTTTAATATAGTTACGCCTGCCATTCTATGAAAATGAGATTAAAATCCAATTTAATGTTTCATTTCAAACGTTATCCTAGCTCATCTACGTGGGAGACGTATTACTTTGTGTCTGCATTTCAATTATTAAAAAATAATATGCTCTCTCTATAAAATGAACTTTACAGTTTTTAATTAAATTCTGTTGACCTGTAGATTGCTACGTTGGACTAGCGGTCGCAGCCGCGATTGCTGATTGTGTGGAGTCCCGGGTTCGGTTCTCAGGTTAGTGCCCAGTAGGAGCAGTGATGGCCCAGTGGTACCGACTTACAGGTTGTGAGTTCGAACCCAGGCAGGCACTTTATGTAGGCAATCAACGACTACTTAAACGATAAGAATTGTTGGTCGCTGTGATTAACTCAAGACAACGTTTGTGTTCTTTCACCAGAATTAGCTTACCTACTGACAGGTTATATGAGTTACTCCATAGCATTGTTTATTTTATTTGACTGTATAAACCATCTATTTTTTATTAATGAAATTTCCATTTTTTTATGAAATTTAATTACTTACCTATTATTGAATAGAATCAAGTTCTTCCAACTTATCAGACAGCTGTGCTGCTGGGGAGTTTGTTGCGCCACTTCTTCTTCCCAGCTAAAGCACTAGGAAGTGTCGAAGGGTGGGCGTTTTTGGGGGACTGTCTTATGTAATTTTGACGTTCGAAAAGTGCTGACTCTCAGCCTAGTATGAATAAATGACTTTTGATTTTAATTTTGTATTTCATTTCATCACCAGTGCTCTCAATACGGTGAAGGTAAACACCAGCATGTCTTAGAACTGAAGACATGTAACATCCACCAACCTACTCTCGGCCCGCCTGGTGGATTATGGCCCACTCCCACTCAAGGAGAGGAGGCCGGTTTCCCAGTAGTGGGAAATTATAAGCTGACTAGCTTTTGCCAGCCGCTACGCCCACGTGGCGGTTAAAAATTATCCAACGGACATGTACTACCGAAATAAAAGTAATCTTTGTGTTAATCCAGATTATAAACTATCTGTTTGCCAAATTTCAGCCAAATTTATTTTGCCGTTTTTTAGTGAGAGCAAACATCCAAGTACTCAAACATACAAACTTTCACAGATTACGCCCGGTTAATGGCAAAATTTAAGCCGTCTACCATATGACTTAAATATTAATGGTGGGTTCAATCTTTCCACCTGTGCCCATTACTTTCGGGAATACAAGCGACATTACATGTAATGTTGACCTTACAATAAAAACTTGAACTAGGTATGTTCATACATTCATATTCAGTGTGCCTGATGCTTATCATTCTGTGAAATATGTTTCAGTAGATTTAGGAAATGTTGGGCGACATTAAAATATGCTTTCACTCCAAAAGCACACATAATTAGATGCACCAGTTTTTTTTTTGTGTATGGGGAATCATCAAATAACTTATCCCGCTCTGGGTGGAGTCAGACTTTTACTGACTAAAAACCCACCCATGTTCTTTCAATTGCCTGTGTGCCAGGAGCCACGGTATCTCTTTCGAACAACCCAAACCCATGGCAGTCGCTTAGCATTATTTCTAACATTTTGATTTGCACAACTTCTCAAATAACCCAAGCGTGATAGTGATTGGCTCGAAGTCTTTCTCAAGAATTTCAATATAAAATGCAGTTTTTTTTTTACTCGACATGTAGTTTCAGAGATTAGCGTGCCCAAATGAACAAGCAAACTTATCAACTTTATTGTTAGTAATGTAGATTTAAACTTCTCGCGCACTATAAGGTACAAGGGCGGACTTAATACCTTGGGCATTCTATACCAGTCAATCAACATTCATTGCATTATTTACGTTGTCGAGTTCTCGGACAGGCTAGTTTCCTAATTAAACAAATGAATAACATTAAAATGCTTCATAAATAATTTTATTTTTAATCCGATCCTGCCGGTCCCTTGCTGCTTTCCAGCAGCAACGCCCTGCGCCAAAGACAGTAACCCCACAGGAGATTGTCGGTTGCTTCACCGTATTTTCCTGTGAATGCGTCAACCATTTGAAAACCTCCAACCCGAGGTTTTAAAATCTAAATAATAAGCGACTGCACGCTAAGGGCACCCCACTTAGCGTGCAGTCACAGTCACTGACCTGCAAGATGCCATTAAATTTATAAAATAAAAAAAATATTTCAAGGCTATGCACACATCTGCTACTATCTTCAGTCAGAATGTGTCGCTTTAAAAATGGTGGCGCGCAGTGTTACTGTCCAAGTTGTTATATTAATGTAATGCGTAACATTTTTGACGCAACTTTACTCAATTCTGGCGACCACAGACGTATATCTGTTTAACTCTTGTGTGCACTCTGTCTAATGTGATTTTTACTACATTTTAACGCATTATCGATTTCCTTTTTGAGGGCGGCTACTGGCTGCTAGATAATTTGGTCACGCGACTGTGTCGTTCTTTGGGTCAGCCGGTCTAGTCTATAGAAATTTCACCGCGAAAACTTGGGTAAAGTGGGATTAAAAGAAGCTGTCATTCCATCTAATATCACTATTGACAGCTCACGTCAATGTGGCTTCAGCAAAATTCTCACTTTGTGATTTTAATTGAATAGATCGGTTGAAGCCCTAACAATGGTACCGATTCTTTTGTTCACTACCTAAACTAAAATAAGAATATTGCTATCTCTTACCGATAGAGCGCGAAAGAAAAAGACAAGTGAAAAAAACTGTCAAACCAAATAACGTCTCGATTACTTTGAATTTGGCGTGCTTTTAAGCATGATAGATTTCGTTCGTAGTAATTGTATCGAAAAAAAGTTCAGTTCTGATTTATCGATACATAAATATTTTACTTTTTTCATTAGAAGGAAAAAGATAGCAATAGCCTAAATTAAGTTTATTTAGTGCACATCAGAATAGTCGCCAATGTCACCCTTTTCAAATAGTACCGTTTAAGTTTTTACAAGCTAATGGCCGTCTATTCCTTTGTGAGTTTTCAAAACATTGTAGGTATTTTTGTTTAAAGGTAAAGTTAACCCATTATTTCGATCAAATTATTTTTAATTCGACCAAACTTTTACGTTAAGGGGGTTCAACATAGATACCTATTAATGAAATTACAACTGCGTTAAATCACAATTTATTTTGGCCTGTTATCTTCGCCCGTAATTACTGCAGCGAGGTCGTTGGCTTAGAAACACGTCTGTACAAAAATAGCTTTTATTTCGCAAGAGATATGGTTTAATTTTGTTTTTATGTTTTATGTTGTGCGTGACCAGAAAACGCCCATGTCATTTTTGTCATGGGTGCGGACCACTCTAACGATGAGACCTGAATACAATGGAGATTTTGAATTTTAACACTGAAAATGGACGTTAATGTTTTATTATTATAGAGGTAAATGTCATTATGATGATTTAAAGCTTGACTATTTTACAGTCGTTGTGAACGAACAGTTTTCCATTATAAATGTATAAGTTAAGCACACGTCTAGCTTAATGGGTATGTGGAAATTGAAATTGACACGACAATTAGCCCGGAAACTGGATTAATGCCCAGTCGATGGCAATAGGCTCGCCCCCAATTACATGGGGCCCAAACATTACTGGAAAAATTTGAGTGAGCGATGGTGTACCTACAGCTAGGAGTCTGCCTAACCCTTGGGATAACAGGCGTAATGTTATGTTTGTGTTTATGAGTTGATTTTCTAAAATAACTAATTTTAACATGTTATTACGTACTTTTTAACCGACTTCCAAAAAAGGAGGAGGTTATTTTATGTTCGACTGTATGTTTTTTTTTTTATGTATGTTCCTCGATTTCTCCCCCATTTGTGGACCGATTCTCAATTTTTTTTTTTTTTTTTGAAAGAGTATACTCCTACTGAGGTGGTCCCATTGGCACCAAGTCAGGATCTGATGATGGAATCCCAGGGAAATCGAGGGCAACCCTCAAATTTTGTGGGTTTTAACAATGTTTTTCATATATTTTCTAAACCTATTGAGACATTTGCGTATGGTCATCATCATCTCATGATGCTGAGCTGATGAAGGAAGGTACAGCTCTTGAACGGTTAGGAGTTAGTTGGAGGTTCGGGCATAACTCCGTCATAAGACTGATTTGCAAAATTCTTTTTTTGTTCGAAAGGGGTTTATTTCGAAATGGTCCCATTTAAATTTCATATAGATCGGATGATGCGTTTCGCAGACAGACCACGGAACTCTTCAAAATATAACAGCAAATTAACCGAGATTGCTGCTATATCATAAATATGCATTGTTTTAACCCCATGGATGATGACATTTCGAATTGGTGTGGGGTAGATACTATAACTAAAAAGCAAGCTGTGGGTAAATAAAAACTTAAAAAAAAAAAAACAACCGACTTCCAAAAAACACTAGAAAGTGAAAAATAACTTTAATTTCGGAAGTCAAGCCAAGCTTATTAATAATATATGCACGTTTAAGTAAATTACATCGTGAGGAAACCGGCATGTCCTAAAACCATACAATCGAAGACATATGACATCCACCAACCCACACTGTCCCGCGTGGTGGATTATGTCCAACTCCCACTTACAGAGAGGAGGCCCGTGTCCTCGTCATTAGCTCTTGGAAA
Source organism: Polymixis flavicincta (assembly GCA_949987655.1). Lineage (NCBI taxonomy): Eukaryota > Metazoa > Arthropoda > Insecta > Lepidoptera > Noctuidae > Polymixis > Polymixis flavicincta. The sequence continues at coordinate 11,935,348 of OX465186.1, read as the reverse complement.
AATGAAGTTCATGAACACTATTTTTTTTATCACTCATCCGGTCGATACACGTTACAAACTACATTCCTTTACGAGATACATGTTAGTTTAGAACATCGCTTCTTATACTAAGAAAAAGGTTAAAGTACCAACAAGATACCCATCCTCACGAGATTTCTAACTCCTGATGAATGCAATTCCTTAGTCGCCTCGTACTACTCTCAGGGGAAATTGATGAGAACCCCGTACGAACAATCTATTCATACATAGCTAAGACTACACGATAACTGAGAAAACAGGAGTTTATTATTATTTTAGTAGTAGCGAACATCAAATAATAGTGTTGTTTAAGATACCTAGACTATACTCGTAAAGAGTGACTAATTTTTGATCGCAAACAAAAATGTCACTGCTCGGCTATTTTTAACCGACTTCAAAAAGAAGGAGGTTATCAATTCGACATGATTATATATATATTTTTTATGTAGACGTTTTGTTAAATAAATTCATCATCATTCATATCAGCCGAAAGACGTCCACTGCTGGACATAAACCTCCAAAATGGGGGATTTGCCATAATCGCCACGCTTGGCAGGCGGGTTGGCGATCGCAGTATGGTGGTAAAATGCATAGAGAACGCTGCTGCTCATTTTTAACCCTCGATGCAAAAACGGCGGGGTGCTATAAGTTTGACGTGTCTGTGTGTGTGCGTGTCTATCTGAAGCAACGTAGCTCCCGAACGGATGAACCGATTTTATTTTGCTTTTTTTTGTTTGAAAGGTGAATTAGTCGGGAGTGTTCTTAGACATGTTTCATCAAAATCGGCTCAGCGGTTTGAAGATTATCAGCTCTTTTCTGGTTGATGAAGGGATTTGAGCATCTTCCATGGGTCTGATCAACTCGAAATTTGGTATTCTATTACCTCAATGATATTAGATGAACAAAGTAACCTTGAACTGATCAGCCTTGACTGACAGTCAGTCAGACTTGACTGACAGTACCTGGAATTTCCTGGATACCCAAGTTACTCACCAACAAACAGCAGAAGTATCGTGTTTGGGCTCATTGAAAAGGTCTCAATTAATATATTATAGATAAATGGTGATCAGAACAAGAAATGAGGATAAATTATTAACAAACTTCACTGTGGGAAAAATACGCAACGCTGCGCAGATTTAAGCGAGACATTAAGTTTAAAAAGCAGGAAATATTTTTTTAATTTAAAATTTAAAAAACCCTGACCCAAAACGCCAGAGGCCTAGCATTTTCATTAGCCGTACCCCGACTTGACAATGCCTTGATCAAAATATTACTTTCAACTTAAAAGGCCTATAAATATAATTTTTTCTAGAGTTTTTGTTTGGGTCAGGGGTTTAGTTAGTAAGTCCCTTAGTCGCCTTCTACGACACCCACGGGAAGAAATGGGATGGTGCTTATTCTTTTACGTCCGGCACCACACGCAACATTTTACCTCCTGCACCACATGGAATAAACGATTATTTTATAATTATTCTAGTTTTGATTTAAGGTGAATAAAAATAACCCTATTGGTAAAAATATCAAAAAGTTTGACAGATCTAAATAGTCATTGCCCTTTTTTCGAGTTTACTGTTGTGGTTAATTTACATTTGCATTATTTAAGAAGCGAGTTTTCTGAGGGGTCGTAGAAAATGATAACAGCCGCAAGAGTCGATCGCAGTTAAGCTACGCTTGATGCGGTCAGTTCATGGATGGGTGACCATTCATTACATATCGCGACTCGCCGTACCTCAGTCGAAAGCCGTTGGTCCCGGCTGTCATTCGTAGACCGGAAAGTCGGTACGGGAGGCCAGAAGCCCAAAAGTGTGACAACCAGTCTTACCAACAGATATCGTGTTATCCAAAAACTGGGTTGTGGAGGTCAGATACTACGTACGTTGCCCCATGTAAAATACTGATGTTGCATCCTGTTAGACGGAAGCTGACATAGCTGGGAAAAGACGAGAGAGTACCAAGGTATGTGTCGAAACTTTAGTCCGATATTGACAGGTTTTCATTGTGAAGTGGACGTGACCAAACTTGCTACATAACTAATGTTATTGTAAATCAGTCTCAACAAAAATGTGACATGACTTGTTTTAGTTGCATTGATGAACACGAGAATCACCAACCCTATCTACATGTCCTTAGAATCTAAACCTATTTCTAGAATCTATTCAAAATGACAATATACCAAAAACATACAATTTTGTATGGACGAAAATAATCATTGTTTAGTAGATTGTAGACATAAAACACTTACATAACCTGACCCACATTAATCTATCTAAAACACCGCTCATTGGCAGCGCATAAATATTTGATAACTAACCGCCTTTTGAAATATGTATCTGTGCATGAAATAACTACGAGGAAATCAATACTTCCTTTAGATTGTCGCCTATTCAACGTCACGACATGTCACATGAGTGTGACGTCATACTATTGACTTATTAATGGCCAAGATAATGACTAGTACCGAGTTTGAAGTTGTCACAGTTATTATGAAAGAGAAATGCTTCGAGATATTGTGATTTGAGTGGAACATCAATTCTAATTAAAAAAAATTGCAATCATTTGAATAAGAAGAATCAAAAACGGTTAAACGTCAAAATTATACAGAAAACCCTCAAGAGTTCCTAGTGTCTAAGTTTTAGTTTAATTTAAGTGGTCGTTTTTAGTCTTCATCAGTCATTTTGGAGTAACTCATAAGTAGTCTGTTTTTTTTTTTGCAAGACAGAAAATCGAGTGATTCGGCTTATGACGAGATAAATTCGTCCACTGTCAAAAGACCACTTTTTTTCTACGATGCAAAAATTTTATACTATCCCAGTGATTTTCTAAAATATTTTCTGCTTACATGAAATGTCGCCGTCGTGAGGAAAGTTTAGAGTATGAATGTCGATTGCTATAATGGTGAGGGAGACTAAATAAATGTTGGATGGACTGTGTGAATGATAATATGGTTTGAAAGGGTTTGACTACCGAGGTTTTGTTTTTTTAATTTGTGATATCATCAAATAACTTCTCCCGCTCTGGTGGAGCAGGAGGGCGTGTCAGACGTTTACTGAATAAAACACACCCGTGTTCCCTCAGTTGGCTGTGTGCCAGGGGCCACGGTATCTCTTTCGAACAACCCTCACCCCTGGCAGGCATCGGCACTTGCGGTCCCTACCAGTTGGTGCTGCCATTTCTTTGAGGCACACGTGGAACACAATGCGCCGTCGACCCGGGCTTGGTCCTTACCGGACAGCGAGCTACCCATTAATCGCCGTCCGCAAGCCCACGCCTACGGTGGCCGGGACTCAGCCTGGGATTCCCGACGCCCAAGGCGTCTCCTGCGGAGGCTAAGGCTGTGAGGGCGCATATACTACCTCTGCCTCACGTGCGCCTCCTCCCTCTTCGCGAGCGTCACTGCTTAGCAGAAGGAGGTGCCAGCTACCCATGCACTCCCGCTCCGAACCATGGCCTGGACCAGGACCAAACGCGAGAGATCGCCGTCAATGATCGCTTCCACAAGGACACAGCGGTGCTCTGCCCAAGCCGGGCAGACCTCCACCGTATGGTCCACCGTGTCCTCAACACACCTGAGCATTTCCTTCCGCCTTATCCTAAACAGGAAATTCGCGAAACAACTGTGTCCGGTGAGGACCTGCGTCAGGCGGAAGGTGAGGACACTGTGCCGCCTCTCAAACCTCTTCTCAAAGAAGGGACTTACCGCCGCAATCATGGCGTGCCCATGAGTACCAAGGTGAAGACTAATAGAGAAGCATGGAAGGAAAAGTCATGTTGTACTGTCCCCAAATAAATTGGGATAAGGGCATAAGAATAATGACATCTGAAAGAAAATTATAGATAAGAAAAGATTTACATGGTAGGTACATTATACATTACATGCAAGATAACTATGAGATACGGAAAAAGTTCTAACATGTTCAGCCGCATATATAAACCGTGATAATATTGTTCAAAATTACATTAAAGACATTGTGTAGTTAGTTACATATTAAATCATCATTATTAATTAAAGATTAGGTATCATTACAATTCAAAAAGCATATTTTTAAATATAATACAATGTCAAAGTAGTCGTTAAATAAGTTAGTCAATAAACATATGAATTACTGTCATTGACATGTCCATTCCAAATAACAATTATTCGAAGAAAAAAAAACAATACATTACAATAAGATGTCAAAAAAACAACATCATCATCTCAAAAACGAAGAAAATTATCCTCTTTCATAAGGTCTGCTATACTGTAGTCGTAAAGTACTACTGTTTCAAATATAAATTCCTTCTCAATAGAGGCCGGTGTCCCAGCAAGGGGAACATTATTAAGCTGATTATATTATGTGTAAAAAATCATTTTGCGTTTCCAGATTTTGAGCTTAACGTCAAACCACAAAAGTTTGGTTACCCTAAAGCAGCCTGAAGCTTGTGGAATTCTGGCAACATAAAAGGTAAATCCAAAATATAACAAGTCTGAAAGGGCTTTAAGGTTACATTTTCCTTTGAGGTGGAGTTGGCGTTTGGCGATTAATCTAAGGTTTAAAACGTATGTGCAAATGCTGAAATAATGTTTTTGGGAGTTGTTAATTATTCTTATTTTAACTGTACGGATGCGAGCTGGGTGCAGTTTCTACCTAGAATCTTCTACATATAGGGTACCTACGTTTATATCCCACTGAAATACACCCACATTAACCCCCAAATTAATATTAAGCTACTTTTACCATCATACATAATAGTTGTTTTAATTTGTAATAGTGTTAAAACACGACGGTGAAACCCGCGTAGTTCCCGTTCTCGTGGGAATACGGGGATAAAATATAGCCTATGTCACCCGGGGATAGTGTAGCTTCCCAACAACGAAAGAATTTTTCAAATCGGTTATGTAATTTCGGAGCTTATTTAACGCAAACAAATAAACAATCAAATCTTTCTTCTTTATCATATTATTATAGACAACTTGTATGTTCAATTAAACCAGTCATCGGTCGTATGAGAGTTATACGATGAAGGGTAAGCTTGGTGATCTGTAAAACAGGTTTTCCCTACAAACGACACCATTCTCTATTAAGTTACCCTGATTTTGTACTATGTTTGTGGTATAAGAGAACAATAGAGAATATTATTATTGCAAAATTATCTGAATAAGAAAATTAAATGCTGTTGGTTGGAAGGCGCATCCCTTCATAACGACTTTACTGACTTGGCAGTTTTTAGTTTTTAAACGTCAGGTCTTTGCGGAAAGGAAAATTGAAAAAAAAAAAAACAATTTTTTTTCTTAATTTTTCTTGGAAATCCTTCAAATTCGGGAAAAACTGAACATCCTTTTTTGTTTCAGTTATTGAAAACTTGGCAGAACAAGGAATGTTGGGTCAGCCAGTTAATTATAACACTGTATCAATTGCTTAAGATCGGGAACAAAACTTTGATTGTTTTAGTATCAATTTAATCCCTACTATAACCCTACTTCCCTACTAATATTATAAATGCGACAGTAACTCTGTCTGTCTGTCTGTCACGCTTTCACGCCTAAACCGCTGAATCGATCGTCATGAAATTTGGCAGAGATTATAGCCTGGGATATGGAGCAGGATATAGGCTACTTTTTTCCACGATAACCGACATCCACGCGGGCGGAGCCGCTGGCAAAAGCTAGTTTATCATAATTAGATTTAAGAATGACAAATAAGGAAATGTTCATAAACTGCAAAATGTCCAAAATTTACTTATTTAAGAGCAGAACTGGGCTCAACCATTCTCAACTTATTATGCATGGACTTCAATGGCAGGTACCTATTCTGGGTCACAGCTACAATATTCTAATTTTGTCTTCAACCAAGTTTTCATTTTTCTTATTAAAAATATGTTGCAGTTCCATACGTTATGTAAGCCGACCCGACGGGCAGAGCGAAATGAAGCCTGACAGTTCACCAGCCTATTTGAGTATCAAGTTTCATACGTTACCGGAAAACGGGAAAATATGCCTTATCTAGTATGCTAGAAGAGATTTAACAAAATCAATTTTTAATTACGTAAATATAAAGCGAGCATTACTTTTCGGAAATCAAACACAATTCTAAATTTATGACACATGTGACAACGTTTTCTCAAACAGAATTTCTGATTCAAAAATGGAATTGAAACCTGAAATTCCTGCCAAGTTCTTAAATTCCGGATTATTAAGTGAGCCTTTTCAAAGCACGCTCTCCCAATAGACCTTTATTTATTTGTTCCTCCTTCAATGTTTTTAAGAAACACGGTCACAGTCACAAACACACAACGTTTTTACAAAAACTAATTAAACAAAACAGAGCATTCGTTTTGTAAAACAAACGACCTCATTTATAGTTCCCTAATTGTACAAACATTTTGCAGTAAGCATAAATCTGAACAAAGCCTTCTTCCCTGTTTTTGCTACAGAACTAAAATAGGGTAAGCCCCTTTCGGTCACCCTAATTACTATCAAATTATGCTACTGAGTGATGGTCACTAAATGTGGTCTGTAAACCGGAGAGAAACTTGGTTCAATCGTTTGAAATTAATGTTCCGATCCCTATTTCGATCTTAATAATTATTATCATTACTTACAAGTAAGAATAAGGAAGAATTAAAAATATTTACATACACTTTGAGAAGATGGACTTTGTCAATAGGTAGACACACACAACAAGATACACGCTGACAAAAAACTGATAGTGATTATGCAATTCAAAACGTTTAAAATCATCAAGCACAATCGTTTGAAAAGTCGATACTTTAAATTACAAACAAGGATCAGCAGAAATATTACATAACGAATATTTTTATTGGAAAATACAGAAGTACATTCAGCAAAAAAATATAACGAATCCGTACCTGAAAAATTCCTGAGCTCCATGCAATTAATCTTTGTCGAAATCAAAACATTTTTCACATTAAAATTCTCGGAACATTTGTTCCGATATTTCGAACAGTCATTCCACAATTCCGACTGCTTCATTCCGATCGCTATCCGTAAAAGATATTCATTTGTCTGCAGTCCTAGTAAGAAGATGATGAAATATTACTCAATATATTAAAATCATTAATCATTGATTACTCTTCCAGGTAGAATTTATGCAATGGTATGTTAAATTCGCTGTGACGAGCTTAAGGCCGTAACAGACATGCTAGCTTTGTCACAATAACAAAAACGCGCATTCCAGCGATTGTTTTAATGCTGCATCACGTTTTGATAATATATTGCGTTTGAGTGCGGTAACAAAATTGCGCCTTTTTCTCAATTTCCGCAAATGCCAGTCTAACCAAATTACTGCCTCTGATATTCGAATGACTACGTAGTGTAACGTACAAATCGAATGTAGCGACTAAATCGTTTAGAGCTCAATACAATATAATTGCTGTACGTATCGCACTTCTAAAAAGTGAAAACTCATAAATCACCTTTGCTAAAAGTATCACATCTTCTAAGGTTTATGGTAAGTATTTAGTTTTGCGGAAAAGTCTATCACCATGAAATTAGCACAATCAGCCTATTATTTCCCCACTGCTGGGATACCAGCCTTCTCTCTTCGAGAGGGTGTGGGCAGGAGGAATGCCCTGAAATTATTTCCTACGAAATAGCTGTTGTTAAACAATTTAATATACATAATATATCGACTGCGACCGATGGCAAATTACGGCATGAATTGATTACTTTCAATTTTCATTCATGTTTTACCACCGGCTTTTTAAATTCGTGGTGCGTTTAAACCGATGATGTAAATCTGTTCGGCGTCAACAATTTTCTTTATTAAAACAATAAAAGTACTTTGTTATATTTATTTCACTTTATTGATTTTGATAGTGCTGTGGTGGCGCAGTGCTAACGGCTCCGACTTACGAGTTGCAGATAGTGAGTTCACACATAGTAAAGTGCCTGCCTGGAGGCACTTCACTATGTTTATTTAATTACATCACCACTACTCTCAAAACGGTGAATGAAAACATCGTGAGGAAACCGGCATATCCTAGAACCAAAATTTTTAAGACATGTGATATCTACCAATATGCACTGGGCTCGCGTGGTGGATTATGGCCCACTCGAGGAAGTGGGCCATAATCCACTCATCTCTGCAAGAGGTTGCAGAGAGGAGGCCTGTGTCCCAGCAGTGGGAACATTATAGGCTGATCATAACGATGATAAGTGATGATTATGACAGTGTGGCCTTACTTTTGCACATTCATAAAAAGGCGGTGTGTGTTTTAAGTTGCGATTTGCCTCCGTTTATTGAAATTGGAAATATCTAGTTTTGCAATGAACCATTCTTGAACTTTGTTTTTTAATAAAAAAAAAACGTCACCTTATTTGTGAGCTCGTACTCTTTTCGAAATAAACCCATCTCAATACGATGCCTTGTTGGATATTTTTTGTCTGCACTGAGCAACCTTTTCATTTTCATTTTACAACTCGTCGATTTGAAATATTTCAAGCTCAATATTCAACGAATAACAAAACTGAATGAATTTAATTTCTAATCTTTCAAAGTCAGAAGTAGGTAACTAATAAACTAGTTTTTGCCTTGAAAGTAAAATATTAATGTATAATTTGCTTTAATCCCTGTTTTAATTGAATCTTGGCAGCGTAGTTCAGTTTACTCCAAAGCGGGGATTGACAAACAATTTTTCACCTTTTCACTTAGGATCAAGTTGATAACGGGCCGTTAAATAAAACCGCCTCAGTGGCTCTCAACACTGAAAAGTTTTAACTGATAAAGTAGGTTACAGAAATAGACCTCGCTGAGAATGCTAAGTGGGAATTCACTGATCCCTACTCACTTGTACACTTAGTAAAAATACTGTAATTTTCTTTAGCATCAAAAAATTGTTTGCCTCCAAAAAGATTTGTCTTTCCTCTCAATTTTGTTAGCACCATTTTCAGAGATAAGATTCCGCTGACAGGGCATAATGGAATTAATTCTCTTGTCAGATTTAAAAAAGGTATTTGCATGGATTAAGCTTGGTTAAAGGTGACATTGAAAAAGGTTCGTTGGATTGAGGTTAAGTCCTTGCTGTCATCGAACTGTGGCATAACCTGCAGTAATGTACCTTGAGAGCTATAACACACTGAATAATAAAATAAAATAAAGTCAGTAAAATACAACTTTATGACGGCTATGGCAGCTTGCATACAGATACAGGTTTTCAGTAGTTACGGGTAAGTTAGAACGGATTGGTTTGGTACCGATTGGTGTGGGTAAAATATTACCATATAATTTTGTACACATACTGTTCTGTGCGCTCGAACACAAAGAAACAGGTTAGATTAATTGAGGGCATTCGTGGATTGATCTGTATTTATCAGTACTATCCAGTACAAATAAATCCGGCCCATAAAACTATATTTTTATGAAAGCACCTTATTTGACCAGGCCTCAGCTTGGTGACGCAAGACCCCCTACATTGACAACGCGTACTTCCTTGCACTACCATGGTATACCAGTACAATTATAGCTCTAACAGTTATTCAATAGTTAAATCTGAATACGATAACTGCGAAACTATTCAGCCGTTAACAGTCTAGTTTGGAAAGCACAGTTTGATTAAGTTATTCCACCATAAGTTACAGTTAATATGTGCGTCTATTGAGTGCGGAGGTGAACATTGAACAATTTTTATGTGTTCGGAAAAGTTTATTAAATCGTTGGGTCCAGCTATTCTCACTTAGGTTTATTGATCGCTTAAGTAGAGAAAAAGGTTTAACAGGTGGTGTTTTGACCCTAGCTCAGGTAAGAGACATTTAGTTTCGAAATTAGGGACTTTTGGAGCTAAAACAGTCAAATAAAAACTATGTTCCTCGCCTTTATTCTTAGAACTATATTTTAGAATATTACTTTCAAATCCAATATTGCTAAAAGGTTTGTTTTGATGTAACCTATCCAGTTTAAACTTTATCCCCAGTAAAGTAAATGCTACTAAAAAGTAAACAAATACCTGCTTTGTTCTTTACTTTTGCACGTGTAAGTTATTCGGGACTTCATTATTCATGCTTATATTCTCACTTTATTAGAACAAAGGAGCAGAGCTTTATCTTGCTGTAACACGGTGAATTGCAAAATATTTGACTCGTGTTTTAATATCCTCCTGTATTTGTTGCAAACATTGCAAAGAAAGACAACTATTTCGCTATCTAGAAATTCACTACAACGGACAAGGAGATTGGTTATTTGAAAAGAGAATTTATTTTATAAACATTTTTAACAATAGGATCAAATAACCTCGCAATAGAGAAAACCTTTGTAGTGTACTGTAGTATATACGATTACCCGGTTTGAGAAAAGCGCTTACAGTATATTAAATATATTTGCAGGTCATCGAACTACACCGCCAATATTACGTCACACGGTCAGCAATAAAGAAAATGAACTATCGCCTAATAAATTAAGTGTTTCCCTTGTAGTTACAGAAAGCCATAACAATAAATAGGTTGTAACGTCCATGGACCTTGATTACAAGGAACAATTTATGCGCAAACGTAACAAAGACAAAAGTTACATTTGTTCTCGTCTATCAGAGTTGCTGGTCCAACTCGACACATTGCTTCACAGAGGGATCCTATACAATAGGTAAACATATAGATAACACCACGATAACACCAAAGCAGTTTAATAAAGCAGGGGTCTTACTTTAGCGAAGTTTCAAACTCGGCGCAAGTCTGATGCTGCGGTTTCGATCACCGAGGCATTGCTAAGTCAAAGAACGTAATAGTTGTTGAACCTCATTATGCAGAGGTCTAATAATCTAGATAAGTTTAGAGGGGTCCATGTATGAGTACCTTAGTGTAGTTATAGTGTACTTATGCTATACCTTAGTATAGTTATAGAACTCTACGGAAATAAAGGTAATATAGAAAACAATGTATTTTTGTCTAATAAAATCGTCGAGTTACTTTTATATAGTGCCGTAACACTTAAGAATTCAAACGTTGATAGCAAATAAAATAATAATGTGTTCTATGGTGTTTTCTCTGCAAGAAAGTAGGAGAGTTTTCAAATTGTACACAATAGCAATTTATTAAAAGTCTATTAGAAGCACATTCTTGGAAAAATCCATTAACTGCTACGCTACCTTAGACAATTTCATAAGATACTGTACAATGTAATATTGTTTTTAAAGTACCTCCAATTTTATCTTATTCTTGCTAAAATGAAAGGATGATATTGCACACTAAAATGCAGCTGGCATGTTTTTTCTTGGCACTGAACTCTTATCAGCTTTATGCAACTAACTTTAATGGGGCAGAAACTTGGCGTATGATGTGGAAAATAATCATACCAACATATTTTTGATGCCCCTCTGCTTACGACAAGTGCCTATAAAGATTGCGAAACTAATAAAATGTTACAAAGTTCATAACATAAGAATGTAGGAAGGCTTAAAAGCCTCGTATTCAATCCGAAACAAACTTGCAAAAGCAAAAGTGCAACATATTGTTTGACTAAATGTTTTTATGATGCGTTTCAATAATTTGAAGTATGAGCCGCAAAATCATTTTCTCATATTCCAGATGCCTCATTAGCCTGTCACATGTCCGGGGCTTATTTAATAAAACAAGGAAAACAGGCATCGCAATCAGACTAAAATATTTCCACTGCTCCTTGGGCTCCAGGTCTCCTATCGAAAAGAGGGAGTAAGTCATAATCCACAACGCGGACCCTGTAAGGGTTGGTAGATATCACATATCTTGCGAAGTTTTGGTTCAAAGACAAGTCGGTTTCCTCACGATGTTTTCCTTCACTGAATTTAAAGCAGTGGTGATTAAATTATTTACACAAAATTAAGCCCCAGTTTGGTTTCAAATCGACGACGCACAATTCGTAAGTCGGGGACGTTTCTACTGTCTATAAAAGCAAACAGGTGACCAAACAACAAATTTTCAAGTTCCTTTCATATATCTGCTTCTTTATTAAAAAACACCGGCGCGTCGTCGTGTCGTAAAAATATGTCAGTTTTTTGACAAAAATGTTGTTGCATTGTCATTAAATAGAACTTTAGACGCACCTTCAGGAATATTTATGTCCCGGGCAACAATATTAGACATTTGTTTCCTACCTTTGTTCCTAAAAAGAAGTAAACAAGAATAAAATAAAATGCAGATAGTTGAAAATCGCTTCTGCGACCATTTCACTTCATAAAAGTGCAATATAACTCGCTATCTGAGTCGTTTTAACTCTTGGTGTAGAATGACAGAAGACAAAGGATTTGATTTTATCTACTGCACCGTGCGAAAGTGGTTAAGATTTGCGGGATTCTGGCGTCAACTTGAATTCAACTTCAATATTGGATTCAAACTATTCTAGTGTGCTTCTGACGTTTAGGTACTCCTTTGGGAACGGGTTTGGCATCAATGTAGTTGGCATAGTTGTTTAAAAGAGAAATGATCAAAAAAAAAAAAAACACATAAACCTGCATGGACACTTAAGAAACGTCAGAAGCTAGGTGCAGGTGTTAGTGGTCTAAATACTGCAGTGTACATGGCTACTGACAGATCCTGAATGCATTTAGTTTCTATAAACTCAAAAACGATTCATGTTAACGTGAGGAAAAGGTAGTATATGCGCCTTCATGGCCTTAGCCTCACACGGTGGAGCACACGGTGGCGGTCTGCCCGGCTTGGGTGGAGCACCGCCGTGTCCTCGTGGAGGCGATCGGCGGCGGCGATCTCTCGCGTCCGGCCCTGGTCCAGGCCATGGTACGGAGCGAGAGGGCATGGGGAGCCGTCACCTCCTTCAGCGAAGCAGTAATGCTCGCGAAGAGGGAAGCGGCGCACGTGAGGGAGAGGCAGCATTTGCGCCCTCGCGACCCTAGCCGCCGCAGGATACAGAGACGCCCTGGGCGTCGGGAATCCCAGGCCGATTTCCGGCCACCGTAGGCATGAGCTTGCGGACGGCGAGTAATGGGTAGCTCGCTGTCCGGTAAGGACCAAGCCCAAGTCGACGGCGCGTTGTGTTCCACGCGCGCCTCAAAGAGATGTCAGCACAAAAAAATGATGGGGCCTGCAAGGGCCGATGCCTGCCAGGGGTGCGGGTTTGTTCGAAAGAGACACCACAGCCCCTGGCATACGGGCTACTGAAGGAACACGGGTGGGTTTTAGTCACTAAAAGTCTGACACGCCCTCCTGCTCCACCCAGAGCGGGAGAAGTTATTTGATGATTTCCCATCCAAAAAAAAAAAAAATGGCCCTAGCCTCCGCAGGAGACGCCCAGGGCGTCGGGAATCCCAGGCTGATTCCCGGCCACCCTAGGCGTGGGCTTTCGGATGGCGAGTAATGGGTATCTAGCTCAACAAGGGTGAGTTTTAGTCAGTAAAAATCTGACACGCCCTCCTGCTCCACCCAGACCGGGAGAAGTTATTTGATGATTTCCCAAACAAAAAAAAAAACTCTGGGGCACGATTACTGTCTCTCTTTAAATTCAAGAACCTTTTCAATCGTATCTATCTATCGATTAAATTTAAGCTCTTTCTTATTGGGAAATAGTATCCATACGGTGTTTTCCAAAGCATGGATGGCGCCGTCGAGGCCAACTCAAGTTGAGGTGGCGAGAAGACCTAGACGCCTATTGCAAGGGTTGGATCACTCGATCCAAATGGCCCTGGAAAAGGATGCCTAGAAGCATTTGGGGGAGGTTTTTGCTCAGCAGTGAGTCAGTATAGGATAATTAAAAAGAAAATATGTTTTTGCGTGTAGTTTTCGTTGCTGTTTTTTTAATCGCTATTGTTTTTTTTTACACTATTCTTCCTTATGAAAAATAGATATCGTTTATTTCATATTCTACACCAAAAGTGTCAAATGCAAATTATGATTGTCGCACTTTTAGCTAATAACTAGCTGTTGACCACAACTTTGTCTGCGATCCGAGATGAAAAGTAGCCTATGTTTTTACCCAAGTCATGTTCTATCTATGTGTCAAATTTCATTTGAATCTCTTCCGCTGTTTTAGCGTAAAAGCGAACTTACTTTCGTGTGTATAATATTAGTTAAAGGTAAGTAGCCTCCAACACCATGTGATAATGTTAAATCATTCACATCCCGTGTATTAAACCCATAACCTTAACTGTATAGGCATGTATAGTTCAGTCACAAACGCTACAATTTTCATAGTCGATTGATTAATCATTTGAAATCGATGTAATCATCCACGATTGGAACAAAGCACCGTTTGAAGTGAAGGGTGAACTATGAATGAACGAATGAGCAGATAATGGATTTTACAAAAAAACACAAATATTATCAGACGATTCCACCAACTAAATATTATGTCCAAATATATAATTAACAATACCTTCCGCATTATGAAAAAAAAAAAATGGTTAAAAATATTAGTAACAAAAATTTTGGATTCTGGCTTTCAACCATTTTTTGTTAGTTTCTAGCCCGAATACCTAAAATATTTTGACCGGACGAGATACTTTATTACCTTAGGAAAAACATAATGTAACGTTTTCATAATAACTTGCACAAGAGCCAGATAGGAAAAATGCAGCGCAAGCTTCTGTGAAACGAGCGTAATTTAATTTAATGTCACTTGCAGCACTTAACAATAATTTTCGAGTGGTTAAAAACTACTAGCAAATTAGTTAATCAGATTCTTCATTTCATTTTTAGTAGTTTTAAGGATCTCATTCACAGTGTCGGCACTGACCACGAAATAAATGAAAAAATGGTGAACTGATCTAGAGGTTATGAAGACCATTAAATCTTTTTGGTATACTTTTGATGCCATATAACATACTTATTGGAATATGGACTTCGAAATGGAATAATCAACACATTCATAAAACAAAAATATACGAGGAATTTACGACCTTTTATGCACGTGTGTGAAGGTAGTAGATACGGCCAAATGAGTTGACCTACTTCTGTCAGTTCAATCTTATGATTTGCATGAGGAAAAGGTGTTTTGATGCAATCTTTTTTGTCACTTTAATGTGCACGGAAGTGTTTTTTTTTAAGCAAAAATACCTTTCGAGAAAAACTTTTCATCCTTACTACGTCACAAAGTAGGAATACCATAATACAAATCTCATCTTCCAATTTTGTCACCGGAGCATCAAAGTAATACGAAACTGGACCTTGTTCAGGTCCGTCACATGTCATGTAACCTGATGCTTCCGTTTTTGTTAGAACAAGGATACCCTTCTTACTTTACCCACTTAAATCAGCTGACACAATCTGTTTTAGTTGTACCCTGAGCTCATCGTTAAAGTAAAAAAGAGTGTCGACGTTGTTCGTAGTTAAATAAAGACGATCTTTTTAGAATTGATAGCGTATGACCGTTATTTCATCTAATGGTGAGCGATGATGCGACGTAAATTAAGGGCTTTTACCACAGCAATTTTTTTACGAGCTGTAATAGCAAATAGTGCTGATTTTACAAGGCAGAAAACGAGTTGTCGACGCGATTAAAAAACGTCTTGTGCATAGGCTCTTACTCGAGACATAGAAAAATTCCTTAGCACATTTCGATAGCAATAGTGGTGCAAATAATTTACAACAAAACTTCATGAACATTTTCCAGTTGGCTTTTGAATCGTAAAACATCTAAAGTTGTAAACAAGTACGTCCGTCCGTCGCCGTCCAGTTCATCTGATGCGGGTAAATGTTGAAGAAAGTCGGCTTTCATCCTTAAGAAACGTGCCTCGGGTAACAAACTGCATGTAGTATATGATTTTCTATTACTTTGGCCCGAAAGCCGCCGCCGTCCAACTTTGTCTTTTGAAACGGCCAACTTGTATTGTGTCGGCAAACGAGCTTAATGACCTATTTTGATTCGTGTATTGTTAGATAAATGATAGACTGTTGGTCGGTATTGTTACAGAAAATTTGTTTAGAAAACTTCGTGGGGCTATCAATTGAGTAAGCGTTGAATAATTAACGTTCAGTTAAAAGGAGACGTTTAAAAAAAACAATTAATGATCATTCGTTTAAACTGATATATAAAGAGTTCATCTGCCTAGCGTTTTCCCAACTATGTTGGGGTCGGCTTCCAGTCTAACCGGATGCAGCTGAATACCAGTATTTTACATGGAGTGACTGCCTATCTGACCTCCACAACCCAGTTACTGGGTAATATGATACCCCTTGGTAAGACTGGTTGTCAGACTTTTGGCTTCTGACGACCCGTAATGACTGTCAAAGATCCACAAATGACAACCGGGACCAACGGCTTAACGTGCTTTCCGAGGCACGGAGGGGTCTTGGTATGTAAAGATGGTCACCCATCCACGGACCAACCGCGGCAAGCGTAGCTTAACCTGATCGATCGACCCGCGCAGCTATTGTTATTTAGCCACAAGCCAAGTGATTTATAAAGAGTTTACTAAGAAAATCTATGAAACTTTTTAATTTTTTATTTATTTATTTACTTAAAGGTTCACCCACAGCACATACATATACATAGAAATAGCAAGTCATACGGTTATATTTGATTTTATTTATTTAACCATTTAAGCACACACATATAAACAGAAAAGAAAAAAGGAACAGAAAAATACGTACACAGGTAATTTCTTACCGTTACTTATATAACGTTTACTTAGTTTTCAATAAATTTTCTTGTCACTCCAAAAATTATTTCAGGTCCAAGCAAGTTATAAACGTTCTCTTGCAGTTTTAATTTGAACTTTCACCATTATTCGATAAAAGTCTGAACAACCTATCGACAGAACAAACAAGTTATCGTCCCCTCATTGATCAAGTAGACTTGAATGCCAAGAAAGGCAATGAAAGCCTCGTCAATTGTACACAATAACATGAAAGGTCACCATTGCATGTGGGAAAATCACATAGATTTCTTGATTAGAACTTAAGTGAACGCTAATTTTCTATAGAAACCGGGCAACAAAGGACGTAAGTTATCAATCGTAGAATTTAACGGCGATTATAGTAGAACACGCAAGTTAAATGACGATCAATCGTATGTTCATATGTCATTGAACAGCCATTTTTATGCATTATTCATTCGCAAAGATTCCTAGAATTAATTGTATAGTTGACACAGTAGCTCGACCGTCATCATTGGTAACAAAACCTTGGTCTCACATTCCATTGAAACTCCGTGCTACGCTAGGCCAGCTTAAAGTCTTTTGTTACCATAGTCGTGTGGTAAACTGTACTGAAACGGAATACTGGTTTTCTTTCATTGGGTTACAAGTACGGTAGATACAGAAAAACTCTTTGGGCGATCCTAGTTTTCTCAAAGAAATCATTTTATTAACACACAACATAACATAAAACCTTGTTTCCCACATTTCGCCACTTATGTTTTTTTTTGGATGGGAAATCATCAAATAAGTTACAGACTTTTACTGACTAAAACCCACCGGTGTTCCCTCAGTAGCCAGTGAGTGTGTGCCAGGGGCGGCGGTACCTCTTTCGAACAACCCGCACCCCTGGCAAGCATCGCCCCTTGTTGGCCCCATCAGGTTCTGCTGACATCTCTTTGAGTCCTTACCGGACAGCGAGCTACCCATTACTCGCCGTCCGCAAACCCACGGCTACGGTGGCTGGGTATCATCCTGGGATTCCTGACGCCCAGGGCATCTCCTGCGGAGGCTAGGGCCATTAGGGCGCATATACTGCCTCTCCCTCACGTGCGCCGCCTCCCTCTTCGCGAGCATTACTGCTTCGCAGAAGAAAGTGACGGCTACCCATGCACTCTCGCTCCATACCATGGCCTGGACCAGCGCCAGATGCGAGAGATCGCCGCCGCCGATCGCCTCCACGAGGACACGGCGGTGCCCCGCCCAAGTTGGGCAGACCTCCACCGTATGCTCCACCGTGTCCTCAGGGCGTTAACCGCTGTGGAAACACCCGGGCGTTTCCTCCCGCCTTATGCGAAATAGGAACGTCCCGAAACAGCCGTGTTCGGTGAGGACCTACGTCAGGTGAAAGGTGAGGTTTCCATGCCGTCTCTCATGCCACTCTGCACTCCTCAAAGAGGGGACTTACCGCCGCAACCGTGGCGTGCCCATTGCCAACAATTGGGCACAAATCCTTACACTAATTTCATACTAATTTATGGAGTTTCAAATTCGGGTAGCAATAAAAGAGCCTCCACCCATGACGGTACCGGTAACCTACTGCCTGGTTAATTAATCTTTTAACCATAAAAATAGCTAAGCGAAATTCTCGCCTGTTGTGGTGAGTTGCCAACATGAGTGAGGCAGGTTATGTAGGATAAAGATGCAGTTCATCTTTATAGTTAAGTTGACCCAGTAAACTTATGTCGCAGTAAGCAAATAAAATCGACGAACTACTTTGCATGACTCTTTTCTTAGTAAAACAAGTTGCCTACGTACAAAAAATATCACCCCATTTCCTTAGTGACCTGATAAAGTCTGATTAGGCTGAGGAGTGCCTATGCAAATTGAATTAAATTACCTAGGCCAGGCCAAAGTAAGGAATTCTTGTACAGGGATAAAGTTTTCAGCTGGTGCTAGAACACTATTCAGGCACGATGCCAAACTAGTTTTAGTTAGACAAGTAGACAAGTCAGGGAAGATAGTGACTTCCTTCATTCCTTTATCCACTTTCTTTTTAAAACTTAGTTAAGACGTCCTCTGTGCAAGTTGAACTTAAAAGTTAATTTCGTCTCTTACGGAATATTTTTCGAAGTGTGAGCGCTTTATTAGAAGAAGTCTCTACTTCTTTGGAGATTGGTCGTGCTTTTTTTCACCGAAGTCTTTAGATTTATTTTCATGATGAAGGCAGGGGTGAAATCCTAAGAGGCTCTCAAAAACTGAATGATGTGAAAGTCAAGGGAAATACGAAGGACCTGATTCTGTGAATAGATGCTAAATATAGAATGAGAGAATACTGATTTCAATCGTGAATTCTGGCTGCCAAGTTGAAAAACATAAACACATTCTTGCTTCAACACGACGCGACGATAGAAAAAAGTTTTGAGCCAATTTCTTCGCGACACACGTGTACCTTACTCCTAATAAAACCGCTACACTCTAAGCTCTAATAACAAAAGTCGCAAGCCCTCTTTTATGTTGAACCCAAGTAATATAAAAACAAACAAAGCTAGACTTTTCTATCCAAAATAAAATGAAATGAAGATAACTTTATAACCTTCAAAGTTATTGTACGAAGTATACATAAACAACTTAATACGTCACATGCATGCACGACTGTGTAATTTTATAAACTGTGAAAGGTGCAGCAATTATTGTGCAAGGACATTAATACAGTTTATAAACAAAGTGAAAGCGAAAACTATTACCCACAGGAAGCTATTACAACTAATTACTAGGAAAATACTCCAGACATTCGCGTTCACTTCGTTTCACGTCAGAAACTTTTTAAAGTTTCGCAAAACATTCCGAGGAAAATTGCATTCTTGGTAAAAGCTGCTAGAAGTCTAGAACATTCTACAGTCTACATTCTAGAATACAACTAAAAATATATTATCTGATTTCTCGCGCTTACAAAATAGAACAGGGTAGCTCATTAAATAATCTAGCTTCGATAAAAAGAAACGTACGCGATAAAGTTTATTTACTCATAAATAAAATCGTAAGAGACTATTACCAACTGAGCTTAGTGTAAAAGTGAAAAGGCCGTATAAGTCCTTTATTTCGATAAACATGTTTGTGTTAGTTACCGACAGCCGTGTTTCGAGTTTTGACAGCCCTGTCGATTGGTTGAGAACTGACAAAGGGATGTTCTACTCTGTAGTGCAGTATGAACGGACATTGCAATCCGATTACTCAGTCACATCCGTTTTCTGGACGTGCAAACTTCTGTAGACGAATTTCCTTTCGCGATGTTGATTGGTTACGAAATGTTAACTTACATCTCTATTCTTAGAAAAAAAGATTTTAGGATTTTTCGACATTTCACATCTTATGCTCAGTTCCTTTACAAAAACGATTTCGTTTTTAAATAGTAGTACTTTTTTATTTCCAAGCTGGTATAATATATAGTTTCGTAAGCTAATTGTACCCGTGATAGCTACTTTCAAATAGGAGGGTCTACTATGCGAAGGTATTAAGTATTTGTTTCATTATTGGTAGATAAAGATACAAGAATAATGATTAATTTTACCTACTACTATCCGTAAAAGGAATCAGCCATTTAACAAGTACCGATATCACTAAAGATTTGCTTAACCTGTTAGTACATAAGCAACATAAACCAACGAATCGATAAAGACTACACAAAACTTGCACAACGTTACTACGGCTTCTTCAATTTGTATTTCTAACTGGAACACTTACACCGCTCCGTGAGGCATGCAGCTGATTAAGGCAGTTTTTCCATTGGAGTGGAAGGAAACAGCGTTGCGAGGCTGACAAAACATTGAATGGTAGAAATTTTATATAGTTCAAGTTTCCAGTCCGGTACATTCAAAGCCAGGGCAGTTTTCGTACATGTAGGTAAATCGCATAGTATACTAAATCAGCAGAGTGACATATTATGGAGCTAAGAGGCGAGACTAAGACCGCGATTCCGCACATTTTTTAAATTCGAACGTTTAGTCCTCTTAGCGTCAGTAGAACAGCCCTGCCACGCTGCTACCTCGCTCTGCTCCGCTTACTCGATTCGTTTTCTAGTAGTCGGCCTTAAACCTTACTGCTCTCGGCTCGCAACTCGAGACTGGACATTTTGGTTGCTAGTGCTAAGTCCACTAAGTATTGCAAGTGACGTGGACTATTATTCTGCTCTGTACTTTATAGCTTAGAACAAGTTCTCTTCGTACTGAAGCTCAAGTTAATTTATAGCGGGTTAAAATGAAATGGATTTATAAAATAACATTAAAGTAACGTTCGTTTTAAAATATAAATATATTTTAGCAGGATTATGAAATACGATTCTTCAGAATTAAATATCTATCTCTCGTGAAAATTCAATTTAAAGCTTGTAGGTGTATGAAAAATATAATTTTATGTTTCGTGACTGTTGTATGAATGATTTTACAGTTATTGAAATTTTAAGTCTTTAAAATCTTTCAAAGAGTTCTGTATGCACAAGCATATTACGAGCTTAAATCCAATCCAACCGTGAAATATTAATATAATGGTAGTGTTTATTTTATTTCAGTTACGGATTTTGATGTAATTATCGTTTCAACAATATTTAAGAGTTAAAAATATAACTTAATATTAATTTCGAAGGTTCAACTTTCAATACGAAAATCTAGTACTACCATATCAATTACCCTATACGGGGCGCCAGTGTGGGCGCCTACATTGAGGCGCCAACCAGCTCGCAAGTTGAGGGCGTCCCATAGGGTCATGGCGATCAGGATGATCCGGGGATATCGCACGATCTCCGGCGAGGCGGTGGGCCTCCTTGCCGGATTACCGCCATGGGATCTGGAGGCAAAGGTCCTCGCGCAAATATGGGAGTGGCGCGAGGAGGCCAAACGCCGGGGCGTAACTCCGCTGCCGCAGGAAATCGCGGCACAGCGGACAGAGCTTCGGCGGGATCTCATGGTGACATGGAGAGAGCGATTGTCGCAACCCAGTGCTGGGCACGCCACGATTGCGGCGGTAAGTCCCCTCTTTGAGGAGTGGTTTGAGAGGCGGCATGGTGTCCTCACCTTCCGCCTGACACAGGTCCTCACCAGACACGGTTGTTTCGGGAGGTTCCTGTTTCGGATAGGGCGGGAGGAAACGCCCGGGTGTTTCCACTGCGAAGATCGCCCTGAGGACACGGTGGAGCACACGGTGGCGGTCTGCCCAGCTTGGGTGGAGCACCGCCGGGTCCTCGTGGAGGCGATCGGCGGCGGCGATCTCTCGCGTCCGGCCCTGGTCCAGGCCATGGTACGGAGCGAGAGGGCATGGGGAGCCGTCACCTCCTTCAGCGAAGCAGTGATGATCGCGAAGAGGGAGGCGGCGCACGTGAGGGAGAGGCAGCATATGCGCCCTCACGACCCTAGTCGCCGCAGGATACGGAGACGCCCTGGGCGTCGGGAATCCCAGGCCGATTTCCGGCCACCGTAGGCATGGGCTTGCGGACGGCGAGTAATGGGTAGCTCGCTGTCCGGTAAGGACCAAGCCCAAGTCGACTGCGCGTTGTGTTCCACGCGCGCCTCAAAGAGATGTCAGCACAAAAAGTGATGGGACCCGCAAGGGTCGATGCCTGCCAGGGGTGCGGGTTTGTTCGAAAGAGACACCACAGCCCCTGGCATACGGGCTACGGAAGGAACACGGGTGGGTTTTAGTCAGTAAAAGTCTGACACGCCCTCCTGCTCCATCCAGAGCGGGAGAAGTTATTTGATGATTTCCCAAACAAAAAAAAAAACCCTATCAATTAGTATCATAAGAAGTAGACATACTAAAATTATGAATTATTTTACAGTTATTGATATTTTAAGTCGCTAAAACGAACTGTAAAATGTTTGATAAACAAATGTTTTGTTTAACAAACATTTTCAGCAGCTTTATTACATATCAGAAAACGACAGATTTGTACAGAACAACTGCAATTCATCATTTTAGTTATATACGTCTGGCACTTACTGACGAAATTCATGCAGTGCAAGGATGACGTAACAATTTTTTTGAATAAAAATAAGAAGTCCAAAGTGATAATAAGATAGAAGCTTACTCACAAAGTTATCACTTAGAACATCATTGCTTCATCCTATCACAATTTGAATTCAAATAGGGCTTGAATCCTCGCTGCATTAGCACTGATTGCATTCAATCATCTCGAATAATTCCATGCTAAGCTCTATTATTCCCTCAAGGCTGTTTATTGTTGCGGTCTACAAAGAGACCACTGTTTAGCAATAAGACGTTTACGATCTAATATAAAACCTTTCACTCTTTTAAGGAACCTCTAGGTACAATAAAAGTTTCATTCTAAAAAGGTCCTCCGCTCACAAAAGTTTTGACACAACTTGACCCTAAGGACAAGTGATCCAAAATTAATTACCATTTTGAATTGGAAGGAAAGGAACTAACCGATTAAAAAACAGTAAAGGGATAATAAATGAATCTGTCTGTATGTGGAACGAGAAAAAATAGAACTGGTCACGGCAGAATTGTCTTTGTTCTGCTGATTGAATGGAAACCATTGAGTTGGGCACGGTCGTGCTTTAAATGAGAGTACTGACTGTCATAAAATTTTTCTATTTGTCTATGTGGGATGAAATAACAAATTCTGGCGGAGTAATGTGTTTGTTAAGCTTAGTCATTTGTTTATCTGGGAATTAATGTAAGCCTTGGTTTCGAAGAGGAGTCTGGAAACATAATTTTGTGTGCTTAAAATTTTACGGTGCCTATCTATCACATCGAAAAACGTTATTGTTACACTATTTGTCTATGCCTTTAGACTAAGTAGTGAAATGATTCCGAAGCGAAGGCGAAAGTTTGCAATGGATATTTTTTTAATTCAGATTCTAAATTTTGCATCTAAGTGCAAGTTATGATTGTAAAAAGTGCCCGACTTTCTTAAATAAAAGGAACTATTTAGAATTTTCTTATTTACGTAATCGTCTAATTTGAGAACGAGGGTCTTTTCCACCAATCAAATTAAACCAAATCGTCCGACCAAAATTGGAAAGGAAAAAGCTGTCCGCGGTATAAAAGCAAATTAGCTTTATTTTAGGGACTCAAAATACGTATTGGATATAGCCAGTCAACTGGCTGTCTCCCGAAATCTATTGATGCTAATTTCAAACATGATCCCTAAGAGTAAGTGAGATGGAAAAGGTTCTATCGATTTTCTCGCTCTTTCTCGATTGCATTCAAAAATTAAAATTTACGTCTTAATACCGGGAGGAGTCGATTGTGACGCGAATAATTCATCGTTCTGCCTAGATTTGGGTCACGCTCTCAAAGATTGACGAGTTAGGGATGGGAACTTTTGACACGCGGCCAACACGTCGTTTGCTTTTCAATTATTGATGTTCTGTACATAGCGGTAAAAGTGTAAATTATTGAAGATCACAAAAATTTGCTTGACATACAGAGGGTTTTAAGTAGACTTCATACTAAAAAATTTAAAAGGTTATTTTTTGGCAAACCGAAAACTACTTTCATAATGCATACTTTTTAAAACAGCGTGATATTTCAACTGTTTTCGTCGCAAACAAAAATGGCAGCAAAACAAAATAGACAAAACCACAAAACGCTTTTAAAGCTAAAATACACTGTCAACCATACTAAAACCTTTTCACGCTTTTCCGAACATCCCACATGTCATGTTTTGAAACAACAAAAACATTCCCTTAAGACCGGTCCGGGAACAGATGGGAAACATGGTACGATGTAAAGCACTCTTTATCTTGCCATAATAATAAAACTTATTTTCAGCAGGTATATATTTGCGTGCACACATTTATCCACTTTTCGAAGATATTCCCTAGCGGTAGTCATTGTATTCCACTGTTGAACACTTTACAGTTGGGAAGACGTTAAATTTATCTAGAGTCACAAAACAAAACTCAAATATAATATCTAGGTAATAGAAAAACCACTTCGACTAGTCTTGTGCATCCCACATCCAGCGGATACCCGCGGCCTTCACAAGGTCATCGGTCCACCTTGTGGGAGGCCTTCCCAGTCTACGTCTTCCGGAACGCGGTCGCCACTCCAGAACCTTTCGGCCCCATCGGCCATCTGTTCTGCGAGCAATGTGCCCTGTCCACTGCCACTTAAGTTTGGCAATTCTTCGGGCTATGTCGGCCTGGGGGAGGCCTATGTCCAGCAGTGGACGTCTTTCGGCTGAAATGATGATGATGATGATGATTATAAAAACAAATCCTATCGAGGGGTTTCATATAACCCAGTAACTGGGTTGTGGAGATCAGATAGGCAGTCACTCCGTATAAAAAATTGGTACTCAGCTGCATCCGTTTAGACTGGAAACCGACCCGAATATAGTTGGAAAAATGCTAGGCAAATAATGGTTATGAAAACTGAATAGGTACCATTGAGGTAGATTTAACGAGAACCGCATTACATCGACACTGAAATGAGGTATAAACTCGAAGTTCGAATATTCCCTAGAGCTATAGTCATGCAGACATTGAGTGGAAATGGGCGATTAAGATATTATAATATTAGAGGGATTTCACTGTCAATTGGTAGCAGTAGTCATGTGTTCAGCAAAATTATCTGTAGGGTTCTAATGTGTGTGGTGATAGCATCAATATTGTGAGCAAAAAGCAGTGCCGATATCATAGTTAATAAATCAGTGTTTTAATTTAGTTTTAATTAATTGTACTACGATTCATCAGAATTTCCATTTTTTATGCGGTAAGCACGATTAATTAGTCTCACTTAAAAATATGAATAAGTCTCAAAAGATATGAATTAATTCAATATTTTGGAGTCGTCATGGTAGCCTTTTTCCAATCACGTTGGGGTTGACTTCCAGGCTAACCCGATACAGCTGAATATAAATATTTTATATGGAGCGACTGCCTATCTGACCTCCACAACCCAGTTACTGGAGGATACGATACCCCTTGGTAAGACTGGTTGTCAGACTTTCGGGCTTCTGACGACCCGTAACGACTGTCAAAGATTCACGAATGACAGCCGGGACCGATTAACGTGCTTTCCAAGGCACGTATGGGTCTTAGTATCTAAAGATGGCCACCCATCCACGGACCAACCGCGGCAAGCATAGTTTAACCTGATCGATCAACCCGTGCGGCTATCTTTACTTAGCTACAAACCCAATATGCGAAACAAGTTTTGCTATCTTAAAATCGTTCAGTTAACGCGCATTCGTGCTAGGCCAACTATCATCATCATCATCATCCTATAATGATCCCACTGCTGGGACACAGGACTCCTCTCGGTGAGAGGGATTGGGCCATAATCCACCACGCGGGCCCAGTGCGGATTGGTAGATGTCACATGTCTTCGATTTTTTGTTACTAGGACATGCCGGTTTCCTCACGATGTTTTCGTTCACCGTTTTGAGAGTAGTGGTGATGAAATAATTTACACAAAGTAATGCGCCTGTTTGGGTTCGAACTCACGACCTACAACTCGTAAGTCGCGGCCGTTACCACTTGGCCACCACTGCTCTACACTAGGCCAACTATAGTAGAAGCTAACTTAACTTCGATACGCAACCTATGATGGTCAATAATATTTGAAACTTATGATGCTGTACACCATGAAGTTAACTAACTTACTAGTACTTGCTAACGTGATTTTAAACGGTGTTTACGCAATTACTGTTGATATCACGTGAAGTTAAACTCTCGCGAAGGAAAACGTGCAGCTCTAACCAATACTAATATTAAAAACTACGAAACCATAATAAAATAAATACTTCGGTTTACGTTACATTATGTTTAATCGGTAGTTTTTTGCTTATGTGCTTGACGTACCATTTCCCGAAAGAAACTTTAGGATAACACAACATTCTACGCCCATACGAAGCTAGTGCTTGTCATTTATTGGAGGAACTACTCGAATTTGGTTCATCAATTTAATATATTCGTATACAAATAAACAGAAAAGAAATATTTAAAATCAAAAATCATTTATTCAAAGAGAGTCAGCACTATTTGTACGTTAAAATTATATAAGACAGTCCCCCAAAACGTCCGCCCTTCACCACTTTCTAGTGCTTCAGCAGGGAAGAAAAAGTGGCGTAAGAAATACCTCAGCAGAAAAAAAAACACACTATCATCACAAAGTAAAGCTCCATGTTACCAGACAATATGAAAGCCGGACTGTAGCCCGAAGTTGTACAAACGTAGATCAATTAAGTAAAGGTATTAAGTACTCTTGGAGACTATTTTAATGCAACCAGAAGCGCTTAATGATCCATTTTAATAAGGTTTTAACGTATTCCAATACACTTCGAAGAAACTTTATTATGCAAAGCGGACGATACTTCAGTAGTTAATAAATTTATAAGTGTCTAGTTCTTGGTATCGCTTGCTTATCGAACCTTTGAAGTATTAGCTTTGGAATTTAATGACGTTTGGATGTTCCTTAACGTAAATACACATACGTTATTAAATAAACAATCCTTTTCCCAGGGGGGCAAGCAGAAACTATAGCCACATGCTCGCACGATCGTTAACTACACTTTTTCACACATCAGCACCCTAATTGCGTAACTCACTATTCATCATAATCTGTATCGTTTTGAAACGGATTGTTAAACCATTGCTTCATATGTCCGACAAATGTGTCTGTTCGACAACATAAATAACGCAATGAATATTGTTTAACTGTGAAGACGAAACCAATTATGATCAATCGTAAGTTACGCAATTAGGGTGCTGGACAGACATGCTCCTTAGGTGTCTCGACGTAAGTATTTGGAATAACTATTGAAACTATACAAACAAAAAAAATCGGTAGCATTCGTTTTTTTTTTTTTTGTAGTTTGTCAAATAATGTAGCCACAGGTTAAAAATACGATTTATTTATTACACATGGTTATTGTTTCTGATTTTGTTTGTTTCACAAATATCAGTATCAAATACGGCCTCCTATATCTTTCCTAATTTCCGATGAAAATACGAACGTGATCAATACGAAACTCGTTCTTCAAACCATGTTTTGGCTACAAGCCAGAATATGCTTTGATAAAAGAAACGATTTGTGAGCTCATTAGCAACTAGAGTACTATGTAGTTACTTCAATTTTATTACAGGCGACTTTTTGTTTTTATGAAGAATCTACCGATTGACCTTCAACCCGAGATTTTACTGTACAAACTTAAGTCAGTAAAATAATTTATAAGTCTAAATTAAGTAAGACTGTCGAAGTCAACCAAGGGATATATCCATAAAATAAAACATAAAGATTAGGCGCTAAAAAAAGAATCATCATCATCATCATCATTTCAGCCGAAATCTGTCCACTGTTGGATATAGGCCTCCCCAAATGTGGGGGGTTTGCCATAATCGCCACGCTTGGCAGGCGGGTTGGTGATCGCAGTATGATGGTAAAATGCATAGAGAACGCTGCTGCCCATTCTCTAGTAAGTCCCTTAGTCGCCTTCTACGACACCCACTGGAAGAAATGCTGAAATTCTTTTACGCCCGGCGACACATCCGAAAAAAAGAATACGCCCTACAAACTAAGTTTTGACCCGATTTTATTAAAAAGTCGAGATCCATAACTAATGCAAGAAGAAAAAAAAAAGTTCCTCTAGATTTTACATGATCTACTATTTTGAAACAAATCAAATTAAACCCTTATCAGTGTGTAAACAGTATCAGCATCAACCACAAATCTTTCGGCGCATGAATATTTTACTCCATACTTTTAGGATTAGATATTCAGAGGTTAAACTTATTTGAAGGACAAAAAGATGTCAACAACTCCGCCCACAAAAAGGGTGAATCGGAAATGAGACAAATCCCACCGGACTTGGCGACACGAAATATTTTGTTAGAGAAAAAAATACATGGAATTAGTGCTGTGATATTTAGAAGGCTTAAACCTTCCGAGATTATATTTACAAATTAATCTCGCTATCGACCTTTGTAAAGGCAGGAAACTGAATAAAATTCTCTAAAGACAAAGGTTACGTCATTCCTCTTTCACTTTTCCCGGTTATTATTAAAGGTAAGAATTCTTTGGTGTGAATACTTTGAAGCGTCATAAAAATGTAGAACGTCAAATAAAATGTTAAGAGCGGTTGACCTTTATCTGACGCAGCTCGAATTCTCGCAGTCGTCTAAATAGTTTTTAGCATGAGTGTTATAGAAAACATTTTAAATTAATAAACCGCTAATGTCGGCTCTTAATACCAAGCTATGTGTGTGCAAAATGAAATCAGGAAAAACGTATATGCATAAATTGAAATCGTTTTAATTACCATTTTATGAAGTCTCAAAGAAGAAAGGTAAATTTGGTGTCGCTTAATTTCAGAAGCATTCTTGAGTGAAGTGATATCGCAGCCCTAGTTCAACAGTAAGATATCTTAAAAAAAAAAAAAATGAGATAAGTTTTATTTCATGTGAAAAATTTGCTCTTCTATCTGGTTCAAA
Source organism: Polymixis flavicincta (assembly GCA_949987655.1). NCBI lineage: Eukaryota > Metazoa > Arthropoda > Insecta > Lepidoptera > Noctuidae > Polymixis > Polymixis flavicincta. The sequence continues at coordinate 11,906,384 of OX465186.1, read as the reverse complement.
AATCGGATATTTGTAAAACGCAACCAAAGTGCCTAAATTTCAATGTCTCACTGAGACATTTAAGCATAAGTTCAAGATTCTGACATCTTAAGATATTTATAAAGTCAGGAAGATTTTTACTTTTCTCTTATTTCTACACTGAGACTTCTTCAAAGGTCTATAAAAAAGGAATTATAAAAACACATTTCAATTAACAACGAGTGAATTAATGACACTAAAATCATAAAAGTATGAATAACTCAAAACATACTTTGTACAACATATCTTACTGTTGAACTAGGGCTAGCGATATGTAAATTATATGAAACAGTTCCAGGGCCTTGTTTTGTGTTAGCTCTATTTTTAAGGTGCACAAAAAAGTATCAAATATTTTATTAAATATAACTATCAAAACGAAAATAATTGCTACATCTAAATGCGTTCGCCTGGGACGGTAGCTGCCATACTGACTAGAATATTACCATATTCTCTGTTTTTTTAATCTTAATTTGACATAATTCTATGTTTTGAGAGTTTATGTACGAATTTACGCGAAGTCTCAGTGTGACACCCAGATACACGGAGTCCTGACATTCTTCTTTGTGCTAGTAATCCGCTGATATGTAAAAAGTTTAACTGTCTACGCCCCGCATATTATTCAAAAAGAACGTTCGCGTTAATAAACGATCGTCGCGGTTATTTGCCACTCATTTGTTCAGGAACCAGGGACACGCTTTCGGTTGACGCAACCACGAGTTCGGGTGCGCCGAACAAAATGAACGCGACGATCGCATACTCATGAGATGATCATGCTGCCGTGCTGGTGCGGTGATGCGGTGTCCTTTTCCTGAAGTAGAATTACCTTCACAAAATGTTGGAAGATTCCAAGGGAGCTATTCCTTTTGAAATTACAGTCATAAATGGTAGAATTGGTATTGAGGTGTCTAGGGATATCTCGATTTCACACTCAAATCTATAGGGAGATTGCTGATGACTGAATAGACGATGTGACTTTGGATGTGCCAACACTACTTATGTATATGTACCTACGTATCAAATTACAACATTTTGAGTCCAGCAAAATTAGAAAATTGCGGCATTGCAATTGTTAGCATCAGTTTTCGAACCAGTTTCAACATTGTAATATGTAGTTGTTTGACATTCGCAAATGTATTTTGATAGTATTAAATTGAAACGTAATAAAACATAAAAACAGCTTGTCTTTGATCTTTTCATCAAATATCCGTCATTTGCGTTTGGTTTCAGTGATCATACATTATATGCTAATAATTACATAGCAGTAACAATATTCGTGTCTGCCGACAGATCTTAGTAGCAAAAGGCATCAATCATTTTAATGCATCTGTTACAATATTGTGTCAATAGCACATATGCTATCAAATTCTATTAGCTGTTAATGTAGACGTCGTATCTTGGCCATCAGTCATCATTGGCTCATGTATTACAATGGATTAGGTTGAATTATGCAAATATGTTCACACTGATTTAAAAGGGTTGGCAGCAATAGAGATTCATGTTCTAGTTACATAAAGTAATGGCAAAGAAAATATCAAGGCAAACCATCACTCGAGACCAGCTGCAAAACGGAGTAAATCTTGTATTAAATATCAACTAAATTGCAATGAAAAAGCATGGGAAAGTTATTTACTTGGCTTTATTGAATATACAAAAACAATTAATAACTTGCCCATGGGTTGGATTTTTTTCCCAAAGCAAAAAGATAAAAAAGGAATAGAAATTATGTGGATAAAATTAATAAGAGTTGATAGCATAGCAAAATATCCTTATACCTACTCCCTCTAACAGTTGGCTTTAAGACATACGGAATGTTAATTGATGTTCGTGCGATTTTTTTTTAAATTAACGCTCTGTCCGCCCTGCATTACACACGGAGTTTCAAACTTAACGTTATAAGCGGTGATTATCACAAGCTGTAGTACTACATAAAGGAGTGAAAAATATATGAAGTATGTGATAAAGCATCACCCAATAGCTTATCCTTTTAGGAAGACGACTGCAGTTGCAGACTCACAAAATTGTGACGGTGTAGAAGTTTCATGTATCGGTGTGTTTTTTTTTTAACTTTACAGCAAAGATAATGTGAAGACATCTTAAAATATATTTACAATCTAATTGCAATCGTACTCTAGAAGAAAATTTTACAGGAAAAGGTACCACAAAAAATAATAAATGCTGCATATAAAGTAAACAACATACTAAGCAGTTAGCATGGGAGTCATATCTGGCACAGTCCCTTTTGAATAAGCCAACATAATTCAACATAAGTGGCAATAATGCACGCACAATTTTACAAAACAATGACACATTTAAATCAGAAATGGACGCAAAAATCCCACTAGGCTTTACAACGGAATCAGAACAAAACGAGCTCCATTATATGAAACCATATAATAATATGGTAAAATGATACCTCTAGCTTGTATTTATGTAAAACGATTCGTAAAAAAGTGGCCATTGTGACGTATCATCTGCCTAGCCTTTTCTCAACAATGTTGGGGTTTTTTTTGGCTGCGGTATCATCAAATAACTTCTCTGGATGGAGCGTAAGAGCGTGTCAGAGTTTTACTGACTAAAACACACTCGTGTTCCCTCAGTTGCCTGTGTTCCAGAGGCCCCGGTATCTCTTCAATGTTGGGGTCGGCTTCCATTTGAATCGAACGCAGCTGAATACCAGTATTTTACATGGAGCGACTGCCTATCTGACCTCCACCACTCAGTTATTGGATTAAACGATACCCCTTGGTAAGACTGGTGTCATAAATGACAGCCGGGACAAACGGCTTAACGTATTTTCCGAGACACGGAGGGGTGGGTCCTAGTATGTTAGGATTGTCACCCAACCAAGGATCAACCGCGGAAAACGTAGCTTAACCTGATCGGTCAAACCTTGCGGATTATTACTTAGCCACGAGCCATGACGTAAGTGGGCACTAAATGCCAGTTAGGCCCAGTTAGTTTTGATTGATATTACAATAGGTTTTCATTATTGATAGAGTAACGGACAAGTCACATATAGGTACATAAATGTTGCAGTTTAAACTGGGCTCTGTTCACAATTTGTTTACATATAATACATACATAATCACCTTATAATGTTCCCACTGTTGGGACACAGGCCTCCACTCGATGAGAGGGAGCGGGCCGTAATCCACCACGCGGGCCTAGTGCGGGTTGGTAGATGTCACATATCTTCGAATTTTTGGTTCTAGGACATGCCGGTTTCGTCACGATGTTTTCCTTCGCCACACAATTTGTTTATGGTATTAAAATTTCTGGTATAACAAAACTATCGTTAATAGTAATATGTTACGTAATCACCTAGAAACAAAACGCTTAGCCTACTTGTGTAACATATGGGTAAGCAATTTGGGAGTGCCAAGCCGATGTTCCAGCCAAAACATAATGGTGATTTGCAACGGCATACTCTTCAGAGGCTTTTATGGTATCAAATGTTCTTTTTGCGGTTCTACTTGAAAGTAAATAAGTGGGTAAAAATGACTGTCTTACAGTGAGATAAAATGGAATTTAACTCGTTTGATTTCATGGATTTTACTTAAACAGTGATTTATGAACGAATTTGGTGAGAACATCGAATATAAAAATTACGATCGATATCATCATCTCAGCCCGGAATCACCCACTGCTCGGTATAGGCTTCCCCCTTTTCGCGCCATTCTTCTCGTTTCCGTGCGTCTCTCATCCTTGTGTTCCCGAGACTGACGATATCATCAACTCAACGCGCTTTTGGTCGGCGCGATATACTGCCTACTTAATCAAAATTAATAATATGTGCGACAGAAATCTTTTGTGCTTAAATAACTGAATTTAATTTTCCGATACAGCAATCTTATTTGACCTAAATGTTACTATTGAGATGTGAAGAAGAGTGAAACATTTTTGATTCGAAAGTCCGAATAAGTTCAAGAGTCCTACCTACTTCTACTCCTACTAATATTATAAAGGGACAAAGTGAGTTTGTATGTAGAGGGTAATCTTCAGAACTGCTGATCCAATCCCGAAAATTCTATCACTAAGGGGAAACTATTAATAAAGAGGAAAGATTTGATTGTTTACGTTGAATAGGCTCTGAAACTACTAAACCGATTTGAAAAAAAAAAATACTGTTGGAAAGCTACATTATCCCCGGGTTACATAGGCTATATTTATCCCCGTATTCCCACGGGAACGGGAACTACGCGGGTAACCCCAAGGAGTTTTTAATAAAACAAGAAACAAATATTTGATAAAAACAAGTACTAAAATTATTGCAGATAAATTCCACCAAAAGATACAATGGATAACCGGTACCACTAAAGCCTTTCCACATAGATGACTAAGATAAATACGCTCCGTTGCCAACAGTGCCAATATTTGCCTACTTACGTACCCTTCCGATTGTGGGTAGTCATTTCCCGTCGTAAGTGAGCTCTTGGGAAGGACAGACGTAAAAGGTGAAAGGTTCCCATGACTTAATGTAGCTGTAATTGCGAACTAGGGAGATAGCGGAGAAACCACTTTTATGCAAAGTATTTTGCTACATATATACAAGGAAGATTCATCATGCTGCGCTCCATTCCTCTTTGGCATGTAATTATTTTCTTCCTAATTTTTTGTGTGAATTTCCATGTTTGACATGCGTATGTCAAGCAAGGGATAAGACATGAGTCCATTACTTTCTGTTTCAGTTTTATTGGCATAGCGCTTTTGAATATTTCTTTACAACTCCAGTATTTGTTCCAGGTATTCTTGACTCGTCTATCTACTTCTAATTCATTCCTATTTTTGTAAAATCCAATCTGTTTTCCCAAATATATATATATTGTTCTACGTATTCTAAAGGTTTCCCATCTATTTTTATGCTTGACTTTATGTGGTTCGACATAGTTTTTGTTTTTGAAATGTTCATTTCGAGGCCTATCTGTCTGCTAGCATTGTTAAGAGATTCCATCATACTTTGTAGTTACAAAGAGGAATGGAGCGCAGCATGATGAATGTAAAAAAAATACAGAAGATAAGACACACAAAAATAAGAGCTAAGACAAAAACGATAGATGCTCTAAACCACGCTTTAAAACTAAAATTTAAATGGGCTGGTCACGTGGCGCGTCGCAAAGACCACAGATGGACCAAAACGGTTACGACATGGAAAGGCCCACAGGGCAATCGATACAAAGGAAGACCTTACGCACGATGGGACGACGACATCAAAAAAATTGCTGGACAACAATGGCCACTTATAGCAAAAGACCGGGAAAAATGGCAATCTTTGGAAGAGGCCTTCACCTTGAGGGGGGTTCCTGTTACCCATAACAAGAAAGAACACTTAATTATTTATTTAGTTAGGTAAAAATTATTTTGTAACTTAGAGGAAATAAAAGGCTTTTTATTATATTTTATTTATTTATACAAGGAAGATACAACGGAATAGACGAAGTCCTGAAAGTAGTTTGTTCATAATTGACTATGGAATCGATTTCAGTCGCGTTTAAGATAAGTTTTTTTCCAAAAATGCTATATCGCCCGCCAACTGAGCCAAAGAAAATTCAATTGTAAAATAAGGGAATAATACTCAATTTTAAATGCTTTAAGTAATGCTAGGGTAATCACAATTTTCTAAATAGTAAAAGGTAGCTTTAAAAAAGTAAGTATTTTGATCATTGCATTTAACTCAATACTCCAATTATGTTACACGTTGTATATTTTTAAGTAGGTATATATTTCCTTTGAAATCGATTATTCAAATTTCGTTAAAGAAATATGTTTAAATTGATAAAAAAAAAACATCTATTGTAGGTATGTTAGTTAACGCTCCAAAAAAAATCTCAATATTTTACGAACCTAAATGTTCCTATAGATACGAAATATTAAAACCACTCTAACCTCAAACTTTTTCATCCTATTAGTATTGCTCACATACCTCTAGACATAATAAATTCTGAAATAAAAGCCTTCTAAAATCTCGTCCTACGCACAGTTACTGACCTACTAACAATTAACCTTTACAACACATGCCACACAATTTGTGTCACACGCAAATCAAATCTATACACGTGTCACTTTAAACACAAAATGTGAAGTTCTCGTTGGAATAGTAATATAATATTTTATATTCGAAACGACAAAAACAAAAACAAAAACAGGGCATACAATTTCATGCGTTGAAACTGTGAAACAAAAATAAAGCGATAACATGTGTTAGAATTTCCTCTCGTAACAGAAAAATTACTGAACCAATAGAATTCTGGGGATATTGAGCTTTCATTTCTGTCTATATTTTCTTTTTTCGACAAAACATTTGCATATACAGCTTCGTTAGTTTCAGGACTGATACACATCCGTTCCTAACTACAGAACCAATCCTATTCGTTTGACAAACAAAATAATTTGACTCAAAGAACGAACCGTAGAGGGAATGAACCACATTTCAATCCCCTCAGATTATAAAACAAGGCAGAAAAAATCAAATGCTAAAGCGTAGTATTGTATATAATGCGAGACTCTTGGGTATTCTGCGCGATCTATTTGCCTTTGTTTTATAATCTAAACCAAAAAAAAAAACAAATACTAAAGCGTCGCATTGTATGTTACATAAACGCGCGGTCTATCTGCCTTTATTTTACAATCTGAGTCAATCCCTATTAAAGTTTTTTCATAGTTTTGAACTTTCAAATATACCTAAAATGTCCTCATTAAAATTTTCCTTCAACAATACTGATTCAACCACAAAGGTAACGTCAGCATGGTCTGTTTTTCTGGCATCAGGTGGATTATAAGCGCGTTTGCACGGATTACGGTAAAGTGTCAAATTGTATCCTCATTCATTATCCTTATCCCTTTAGGTAACTCTAAATATATTTGTGAGATTGTGACTTATTTTTACTTTGAATTTGGTTCATGTTTTAAGGGTTGAAGGTGGATGAGGGTTATGTAGACCCTTGTGCCTGATAGCAGTTTATTTTGAACAATTCTGTAACACTCTAAACTACCTCTGGAGAGTTTATTAAAATACTTTTGTTATTGGTTGGGCCACCTCTTTGCACACGAGGATTGCCAATAAAGTTGATGAATTTAAATTTGTGTAAATTAATGTCTACATTTTATTCCATATTTCCAAAAAAATAAATAACTATCTGGTTATACCAGATTTCATGCCGAAGGACAACCTAGGTCAACACACTCAAGAATTAGAAGGGAAAATAGCTGTGTATCCACAAATGTCTAGTTAATGTGACATTAATATCTCCCACAACATGACCTACATAGATCTAGACATTCGATATCCATTAGTGCTGTCCCTAAAATAATCTCCTCAGACTTGAGAAGCTTGCTACAAACTTCTGTGTCGACCAACATATTTTAATATACGAAGCATAATATTTATAGATATTATATTATTTAGTTATGAATTACGTGTATTCAAAATTAGCAGCTTTTGCATTCATACATTGTATCAGTTTTGGATAAATGGTGAACCAAATTATACTTGGCTATTAGGAGCACTTATGGACATAAGATAAATTCCGTTGAGATTCACATTATGTTGCGCATAGTTTTTTAGAGTACTCTCTTCTTGTAGAGAAGATCTGTCTCATTGTTTTTGTTAACTTTTCATAAATCAAATGAGAAGTCCTTACTTCAAATCTAAAGTCAAGTAAGATTTCAATACGTTTATTCGTACAAGAAAATGAGTAGGTTTCAGAATTTTGTTATTAGAACGTAAAAGTTCCAGGGAACTTTCCCACAGGTGGTGATATTGTTACCATAGGAAGTAGTTTGGTTACAATAAATGCTAATATTGAAATGGTTCAGTATAAAATTTCGCGAGTACCCCAGTGTGCCGCGATGATACTGAACTAAATTCGAGTTGGTAGTATTTGCATGCAATTTGCATGCGAGAACTGATTTTATCATAAAACTATATACGACGCTGAGATTTCAACCAGCGTCTTTTCTCTGTTTTATTTATTGTTTTATTTTTCGTCTCTCCAAGCTTTATGTTTTCTTGAATCAGTGTTCTACTAGACTTATCTCCGCGCTCGTTTTGGCTTATAGCTTATGCAATGCTCCGAGGAGTATGTGTATTTTAAACGTAGATGCACCAAGCAACGTAGAGGTTGAATGTGTTACGGTAAATATGACGTTGGGGAATTACCCGTTACTAGGTTACACCGCCTACTAAGTAATGCACGCCTGATGTTGGTACTGTTGATAGTATGCTTAGGTTGTTTGATATCAATGAAAGTAAGGATGTAACTGATTGGCATTTACAGGATAAGTTTTTAACCAGTACGAAAACTATAACCATGATTTCAGCATATTTCATTCCAGACTCAGATTCATTTTGTATAACCGACAAAAAAATCTACGCAGGGGGCTCTAGAAAGATACGTATGCTGAATTCATGGTTACAGTTTGTGCACTGGTTAAGAACTTATTATCGTATTATTTTGATCACAAAGAGCTATACAGTACAAATGGAAGAATAATGTTTAGGCAATATGCTTGAATTTCTTTTTCATAATTTAAGACTCATGTAACGCTACAACACTTTCGAGTTCTGTATCATCTAAAAACCTTTCAAAACATAAAATAATCATACACGCACGCACGCCATCTCCCGTCATACATTATTACCCTACAGTAGGCAAGGCATGGCGAAGCACGCGTAACGCCTTGATAGATGCACGGTATATTGTGATCTTTCAAAAAAAAATGGCGAACACAATTCATCTTTTTCATATCATGGCAACATTGCATCGGTTTGAATCGACACTGTTCTGATAACGATCAGGCAATACTGACGAATGTTGTGTCATGGGGTAAATCGATAGAAAGTATCGCGGTGGCTATAGTAATTTGGTTTATATCTATTTATAATACTTCCATAGGTTTTGAAACTTTACTTGCTGACTATTGAAAATCTAGAATACATACGATACGTCTGGTTAGAGCTACGAAGAAAAATACTTGAGGAAATGTAAAATAAACTGTGCAGCAACCTTTAATTTATTGCATCTTCAGGTTTCTCTACCTGATCCCATTCAACTTCCAATTTATTAGAATCAACTCCAGGAATTGGATGTAATTGCTATTGGCTGGCAAAGCCTTGGACACTTGAGTAAATTAACACTATATGTAAAGTACCCGGTAACATTCGGCTTTAGTTTTAAACTCATCAATAGTGTTAACAACAAGTAGAATATTTAAAAACTTATCAGAAAGTATCGATTCTAATGCTAAAGAGTGATTTAACTGATTTTATGAGTGTATGAAGTGGTGAAGGGTGGGCGTATTTTGGGGGACTGTCTTATGTATTTTGACGTTCTAAAAGTGCAGATTCTCAGCCTAATTTTGATAAATGACTTTTGATTTTTAATTTTGAACGGCTTTCAAAACCAGTACAGTAACTTGGTTTTACTTAAGAGCAAAATATTGACCGTTCTTTTTTTGAGTAACGATCAGTACATACTGATACTGATACTGAACCGTATCTTGTCATACATATGACAAGATACGGTTTAAAACTGAGGATAAACGATGAACATTCAACATCTGCGGTCTGCAAAACAAAAGCTTTTTGCAAAATGGAAACAAAATTCTCCGAAAGGATATTAAATGCTATAAACAATATCCTTGGCATGCGACTTGGTTCTTACAGTTCCTACCTTATACCAAAATCAATATTTTAATAACCCTACACACAGGAAAACCTCGAGATTGCTCTTCATAAAATTACGAAACTTCAGATGCAATTTTAATTTCGTACACTCCGCGTAAATGCGGAGTATGCACTTAAGTATGCATCGTTTCCTCATTTTGCGCGTAAAGCCGCTTAAAGCTGCTTCAAGCCATATGTGGTAACGACGTTGTCGATTTTAAGATTAAATACACGCAATTTTGCCTTTTGTCTTCGAGTTTCACGCTGTATTTCCTTTAGTTGGATTTACCATGCGCGTGGCGAAATAATCTACCTTCGTTGCTGTATTTTATGTAGTAGTAACTCATTCCCGCAGTAGAATCTCGGCGACTTTAGGTGACAGGTTATTGTAAAAGCATATTGTACCCAGCTTTTGTGATAGTATAATTGACCTATGGGTGAAGTATGTTTGTGATTAAACTGCTCCTTTAATGGATCCACTCTTACTGAGGAATTTTCATAGAAAAAAAGTGTTTCTTTTGAAAAGAGACTATTGTTATGAGTCAGACAGTCGTGAATGTCAACAAATTGACTTTAAATCAAGGTGACAAACGAAAGTTTATTGACACTTTGAATCGTTTTATTTACAAAGCAAGGGCAAAGTGTATTGTCATTGCCACTGTTACTGTAATTTATGTCAAAACTACACGAGTCGGATATGAAAAGTTAGATCCAAAGATTATTATTTATATTTTTTTCAAGCCATATGTGGTAACGACGTTGTCGATTTTAAGATTAAATACACGCAATTTTGCCTTTTGTCTTCGAGTTTCACGCTGTATTTCCTTTAGTTGGATTTACCATGCGCGTGGCGAAATAATCTACCTTCGTTGCTGTATTTTATGTAGTAGTAACTCATTCCCGCAGTAGAATCTCGGCGACTTTAGGTGACAGGTTATTGTAAAAGCATATTGTACCCAGCTTTTGTGATAGTATAATTGACCTATGGGTGAAGTATGTTTGTGATTAAACTGCTCCTTTAATGGATCCACTCTTACTGAGGAATTTTCATAGAAAAAAAGTGTTTCTTTTGAAAAGAGACTATTGTTATGAGTCAGACAGTCGTGAATGTCAACAAATTGACTTTAAATCAAGGTGACAAACGAAAGTTTATTGACACTTTGAATCGTTTTATTTACAAAGCAAGGGCAAAGTGTATTGTCATTGCCACTGTTACTGTAATTTATGTCAAAACTACACGAGTCGGATATGAAAAGTTAGATCCAAAGATTATTATTTATATTTTTTTCAATGAAAATCACCATAAGTCTATGAAAAACTACAATAACTTTTTCTATCTTATGCTTCATTTTCCTTAAAAAAACGAACAATACTTCTCCGACCGAGTCTTTATTACAAATGACGTTGGAACCTGCGAATCCACAGCTTACAAAAGTAGAGGCACGAAACAACAGGTTGTTTCCCAATGAATTACTAATATTTAGTACGGCTACGTAAGTGTTAATGCTGTGCAATATAAATAAGGTAATCCTTTAGACTCATCACTCTGAACTGGCGAGCTAAATTATTTAGAAAGGAACGGAAATCAATGCGTGTACTGTCGAAGAACTGATTACTGTTGGGGTAGACTACAAATCAGTAAAAAGATGAATGGATACGGAGGAAAAGCCAGCCAGATGGATTGGAAATTTAAAAAAAACAGCAGCTGAACTAGATTTGGTGCAAAGATTCACAGACATTCGACTTAACTTTGCCAAGTCATCATCACCATTATCATTTCAGCCGAAAGACATTCACTGGTGGATATAAGCCTCCCCCAAGTTCTTGCACTTCAACCGGTCCTGTGTTTTCCGCATCCAGCGGCAGCCTTCACAACATAAACTAAATAGCTTTGTCTTGACAATACGTATTAAATTCCTACTTTAAATCTCTCTCCACCACTTTCTATCATTAGAAGTATGTATGCGTGTGAGTATAGCGTTAAGAACTTCGTTCCTGATAGGGATCCCCAACCATACACGTTTTTTTACCGGATAATGGTAAAGTGAGCTACTATATCAAGTAGGTGGTATGGTTCGTATTTGTTTGAACCGTACACTTTAAGAATAAATCAATTAAAAAGAGAACAGATTATACAATTCTGAGGAGCGAAGAAGAAAATGACATAGAAGTCAAGGACAATGGCTGTTGGTACAGATTACTTCAAGAGTTAAACCTACGTACGAAACGGTAAACAAAGACACTATTGTCGATTCGAATATCTTAAGCAAGGCAGACTGACGGGTCCAAGATAGCAGCTAAACCAGACTGAATTTCTGAAGGGGTTAATCCGATTCCGTGAAAGACAATGGTGTACAAGTGAATGGTCACGTCTCAGTTGTCTTGTTCGTAAAGATATAGTGTCATCCTTGCCAGAATGATGGACCTATTCCATGATGAATCTTGTTATGTGGCTTAGTATTGAAGAGGTTCAGTTCGACTTAGTCGAGTCTGTGGTAACACTTTGTCCTTGAGTTGGCATAGCATAATGGATTTGAAAGCGGTGGTGGCCCAGTGGTATTGGCTCCGAGTTGTCGTGACTGACCTACAATTGACGTATTTAATTTAATCACCATTGCTCTCAAAAAGGTGAAGGAAAACATTGTGAGGAAACATGGAGAGAAGAGAGGCATGTACTAGAACGAAAACATTCTAAGACATTTGACATCTACCAACCCGCACTGGCTGCGCGTGGTGGATTATGGCCTACTCTCTCACAGGCCTGTGTCCCTGCAGAGGAAACATTAAACTGTGATTATGATTGATGATGAACGGAGTTTGAACAGAATAATGGGCCAGCTGATTTTATCACCACTAACGGTCGACTGTACATTATCGCTACTTTTGTAATAATTTGGACCAAGATCAATGCTACTCGATTGTAAATTGTCCAAGTAATTAGAGAAAGATTTGTCGCAAAATTTTGGTGTATTTTTAATCTCTCTTGGGGAATCTTTCGTTGTAATTTATTGAGAAAGAATCCAGTCCCCTCCAGAATAACAGTATAAAGCCTTCTACAGACCGGCGCTAAGCGATAGCGCGACGCAACTCTAGAAGATTAATTTTCATGAAGTTTTCTAGAAAATGTTCCATTAAAGTCGTGTAGATAATTTTATTATTAGAGCCATTACTTTGACGAATTCTTTATCAAATTTTTGGTTAGTGCAGTAACAAATTGCAAATTAGATTCAAATGTAGGTAAATGTTGGTCTAACAAAATAGGTTTTATTTTGCGAAAATAGTATTTGTTTAGCGTTTGTAAATGTTAGGTCCTTAGGCGTTCAGAATAATCTAAAAATAGTTCTTGTAGGTAAACATTTTCTTATTACAAAAAACATTACTCGAATTAATTTAATATGTAGACAGCGCGACGTACAATGACTTAAAAAAAAACACGAAAATATAATTCCATTACAAAACTGGTATAAAATAAAAATAAAATAGGTTTCTATACAGAAACTTCCAAAGAGTATAACTCGACACTCGCTTGGGATTCAGCTAACAAACAAAAGCAAATAAAATTCGGGGAAAAACTGATGCAATATGTAGTCTTCGCTACACAAAAATATTCTGGTGTAACGAAAAAATAAAAGTATTGCTATTTCACACAATCTGAGTAGAGCTACGTTTATAATTCTGAACTAGTTCGATGCTTTACTTGAAAATGTTATACTAGACGAATAGGTATCGCGTCGTGATGGCCTGATCATAATAAGACCTCTTCTCTCATGCACGACGGTCTGGGTTCAAATCCCGTCAAGTACCCAAGTGACTATTTTAATTTCTATTAAGTAATTTCTAAGTTTATCTTTAACATTACTAACATTGGTGAAGGAAAACATCGTGAGGCGGCATCTCCTAGAACCAAATATTTCGTTGACATCTGCCAACCCGCACTAGACTCGCGTGGAAGCTTACAGCTCACTCTTTCGCGAAGGTCCAGCAGTGAGAATATTAGGTATAAGCTGATTCCGCTACGTCCTTTAATTTCTACGCTTTCAATCATAGTAAACCGAATAAATTGAAGCATAATAATATTGCCATTACAAACAATTATTGAAAACACATCTACTAGCAGCCGATTTAAAATTATTTATATATAATTGCACTGCACTACATTGATTAAAACAATACAATTAAGTTCAATGAAACAGACCACATGTTACTGCTCCAAAATATTCATTCACAAATTAATAGCTAATAATCCAAAGTTTGTTACTATTTGGTCGTTTATTCCCTTGGTTATACACAGTGATCCCACAACGTTTCATTATTTAATTTATTCATTGTATCTCGCAAGCACTGAGTTAACAAATTAAATCGTTTTAACGGCCATACTTTACTAATTCTGTTATACGGTAAAAACGTTGGCTCGCTTGCAAAGACTGTGCCGCTGATTTATTTAGGAGCTCCTTAAAAATTTGGCTTGCTATTATAACAAAATGTGTAGGTACGTGGGCGATGCATAACTTGGCATTTATACCGGGACGATGAATTGCAAAACAAAATGCAGGAATTCGCACAATTTTAAATTGACAACATTCCCAAGAAACCTGGTAAACAAAGACATCAGGAGCCCTTAAAGCGTTTCATCTCAATTTCTCTGATCGTCGTAGCACATGTGACAATTCCAAATTGCTCGACGAAGTTCAGAAAAAGTTACTCGTTCGGCGACTGGGTTTTAGCCAAAAGCGGTCCAAAGAATCAGTGGAACCTTAACAAATGGGTGGCCATAAAAATAAATAAAACTTTGGGCGTAGGCCGATTTTTATCAGGCCCTTCTAAGGGAAATACGGGGGTCAATTCGCTCACAACCTCTTCTAGTTACATTTTCACCCGATAATAGATCTTGCGTGAAATAAGGATTGTGCCAAATTGGGATATTAAGTGCCTTATTTTCGTTTAAAGACTAAGCTTAGACAGTGTCCGTTTTCGGACCAATGAGTGGAGATAAGGCCGTCATGTTATTTTTCGATTCAATGGCTGCTGTATCTGAGGGCCTTTTGTGATTAATTTGATTGAATACCAGTGTTCATTATTGGTATCAGAAACAAGTATTTTCGAAGATGACTGGTAGAAATCGTCACGTAACGTTATGCGACTTTTTCTCTCTCTGTCTCTATATTATACAAAGTGTAACAGAATATACGCAAGAGCTGAGAGCAGTTTGTTCCTAATTGACTACTGAATCAATTTATTTTTTCTTTTCCTTCACAATCAACAACGAAAGCAGTCAAAGAGCGAACATTTGGGCACGCCATGACTGCGGCGGTAAGCCCCTCTTTGAGTAGTGGCTTGAGAGGCGGCATGGTGTTCTCACCTTCCGCCTGACGCAGGTTCTGACCGGACACGGCTGTTTCGTGAAATTCTTGTTTCGCATAAGGCGGGAGGAAACGCCCGGGTGTTTCCATTACGAAGATCGCCCTGAGGACACGGTGGAGCATACGGTGGACGTCTGCCTGGCTTGGGCGGAGCACCGCCGTGTCCTCGTGGAGGCCGATCGGCAGCGGCGATCTCGCGTTCTGCCCTGGTCCAAGCCATGGTACGGAGCGAGAGTGCATGGGCAGCCGTCATCTCCTTCTGCGAAGCAGTGACGCTCGCGAAGAGGGAGGCAGCGCACGTGATGGAGAGGCAGTATATGCACCCTCACGGCCTTAGTCACCGCAGAAGACGCCCTGGGCGTCGGGAATCCCAGGCCGATTTCCGGCCACCGTAGGCATGAGCTTGCGGATGGCGAGTAATGGGTAGCTCGCTGTCCGGTAAGGACCAAGCCCAAGTCGACGGCGCGTTGTGTTCCACGCACGCCTCAAAGAGATGTCAGCACAAAAAATGATGGGGCCCGCAAGGGCCGATGCCTGCCAGGGGTGCGGGTTTGTTCGGAAGAGACACCACAGCCCCTGGCATACGGGATACTGAAGGAACACGGGTGGGTTTTAGTCAGTAAAAGTCTGCCACGCCCTCCTGCGTATATTATATATTTATAATAACTTCTCCCACTCTGGGTCCACTCCCAGAGAAGTTATTTAATGATTTTCCACCCAAAAAAAAGGGTGAACCTTTGACTGCTTTTGTTATCCTTTTTCTTTTCATTTATTTATTTTTTGTTTTAATTGTTTAGTACAAATAAATACATGTTACCTGCCTGTTCATTTGTATATACCCACTAAGTGGGGAATGGTGACCTGTAACACACGTTTTTAAACCTACATCAGGCACCAGCTCTCACAATGTCAATCTATATATGTACAAAACTGTTACGGCTACAGAACCATTGTAAGAGGAAATAAATAAACTTATTATTATTTCCTTTATTCCGATAAATATACACATAAATTACATTTTGAAATATTATTATAAAAACATTTAAAAATAAAAAAAATCGCCGATTGAGCAAAAAAAAAATCAATCTTAATGCTAGGGTCAACATGGTTTTTAACCGACTTCAAAAAGAAGGAGGTTATCAATTCGACATGTTTATATTTTTTTTATTTTTATTTTTTATGTATGTTCGGGCATAACTCCGTCGTATATAGACGGATTTGCAAAATTGGTTTTTTGTTCGAAAGGGCTTTACTCCGAAATGGTCCCATTAAAATTTCATATAGATCTGATGATGCGTTTCGGAGACAGACAACGGAACTCTTCAAAAAATTACAGCAAATCAACCGCGAATGTTGCTATCGCAAAAATATGCATTGTTTTGACCCCAAGGATGGTGAAATTTCGAATTAGTGTGGGGTAGGTAACTAAAAAGTGAAAAATAAAAACTTTTTACAAAAAAATAACAACCGACTTCCAAAAACAACACTACAAAGCTCAAAATAACTTTAATTTCGGAAGGCGGTGACAAATTATTAAAATATACATCCAAAGTCACCGACTTACGAAATTAAAGTTATTTTGAGCTTTGTAGTGTTGTTTTTGGAAGTCGGTTGTTATTTTTTTGTAAAAAGTTTTTATTTAAAATAAAAACGGTTAGCTTTAGGAAAAAACTTTTGATCACTGTAGAATGCTTTTAACTCAGTACTCTAATTGGGGTGTATGAGGACTTGGATTAAATATCTTACACATTGTATACGAGCGTGTTTGCGTGCGAGTACCGCGTAAAGAACTACGTTCGGGTCTACTCTTCAAGTCCGTCAAAAAAATACGACCCCTTCCGATAGTTTTTGACCCATCAAAATGAGTCTCAAATTCCATTTTCCTGAAGGGCAAAACACATCGGGAGTAGCTGTCAAATCGTGTTGTCATTAGTTATTTATTTCTTCAGGCCCCAAACTAATCTTATGGCACGTAAGGGATATGGAGTAGGAAGCGGCTGTAACTTCAACCGAATCTACAGATTTCGTGTTCAGGGTCCCTTTGACGGGAGTCTCAAGAATGACAACAACTAAAAAACAAATGTATGGTTCCGTATTCAAAGAGTTTACACGGGACTCTATCACTAGGCCTTCGCTGTTCGTCGACTGTCTGTCTATTCACCCATCCATCTGTCTGTCCGATGGCTGTTTCTTATGAACCATGATAAGTAGACATTTTTGATATAGGCAGAGTATGTATTTCTGTCGTCATTATATAAACAAAAAAAAAATAGAGCGGTCGCCATACAAGAAACGTGTTTTTGTTTTTGGGCGTATTGGTACCTATAACCCTTCGTGTACTAAGACCGACTTGGTCTTGGCTGGTGTTTTTTCATTCTTGTATCATTAAAAAAAAACGTCTTAATGAAACGTTAGAACACTTTTCTTGCAAAATATATAATCCACTTTTGCATTTAATTATTCTTTCAGCAATTCAATTTACATAGCAATTTATAAATAAAATACAGAAAAACTAAAATAAATAGACACTTGCGTTTTCTTTTGTCATTCTAATTATCTAAATAATAACCTAAACAAGCGATAAAATGTTTTAATTAATAAAGTTACCATTTCGAGGATTCACTTAAATCTTTTTTTAGTTTCAAAGTTTTTAGAGCATACTAATATAAACTAGAAAAGGTTTTGTGGAAAAATTATGACACCAAATAAACAGTACCAAGTTAAAGGAGTGTAGATTTGAATATTCAAAAGCGGGCCTGGAGCCATTTACAAGAAGAATGAATTTGAATTCGACACTGAAGTCTCGTTGGAATTGCCTTCAATTAATCTGAACGGGTGTAGCTTCTAATTTTCTCACGAGGCAGAGAGATGGTTTTACTGTAAAACTTCTTTTAATGACACTGAAAAGACAGGCGAAGTCTATTTGCAGGTAAATTATTACGCTTTAGGCATGCGTATGTTTTACAGATTTATTGAGTTTGAAGTTTGCAAATATTATAATTTGAAAACACACTTTTCTATTCTGGTTTCCCAAAATATTGTCATCAATGTTTTGATAAAACAAAGGAAAATAAAACTTAACAATGTTACTTAACAAAAATATGAAACACGACATAAAGGTGCTATTAAAAACGATACACAGACATTATCTAATTAAAAAGAAAGAGAAGAAAAAAAAATCAGGAAAATTCTAAGGCTGAATGGCTGAATGATTACAGTAAAAATAAAGAAAGAAAGGGAGAAATTCAGTCACCTTATTTAGGCTTAACGAGCACAAACAACATGGTTGGGGCTTAGTGGTTGAATCAATCAACGGTTTTTAGGAAAAGGGAGACGAAACTCTGATTAGCTCAACCTTCAATAGAGCTTTGGTGTTTATTTGCATACAGCTGTGCTGCTGGGGAATTCGTTGCGCCACTTCTTCTTCCCAGCTAAGAAGCCAGCCAGCCAGTTAGGAAGTGGTGAAGGGAGGGCGTTTTGGGGGACTGTCTTATGAATTTCGACATTCGAAAAGTGCTGATTCTCAGCCTAATTTGAATAAATGACTTTTGATTTTCTTTTTATTTATTTACTTTTCCTCCAAATATATTTATGTATTTCTTTTATGACTTTTTCCTGAGGGCTTGCTTAGCGGATATTCAAAAGCCAATTACCGTGTTTATACAAATTAAACATCAAAAGAACGATTAATAATGGACAAAGTTATCAAATATATTATAATAAAACTCTTGTCTCTGGAGCCCTAACTTCTTTTAGCTTTGAAAAAAAATATAAAAACATTAAAAAAAAACCCTGCTCCCAACACCAGCACACTACTATTTTTGTACCCATTTATATCTTGTAAATTTTAATAAAGGAAATAATAATGTTGTAATCCATTGCGTAACACGAAAAACTAATTATATTTTTACTAGTTTTTGCCAGCGGGTTTGCCCGCGTGGAGGTCGGAAATTATCCCAAGGAAACGTACTCCAGGCATAAAAAGTATCCTGTCTTAATACAGGTGATAAATTATATGTATGCCAAATTTCATTTAAATCCATTCAGCCGTTGATGCGTTATTGAGTAACAAACAAATTTATGTGAAAAAAAATACTTACAAATAATAATGGTGTGGTACAATATAAGTATGGGAAAAGCTACCTTTGAAAGTCTACGCATCATTCAACATGTTTCTCATACACGAAATGATTGGATTGCAAATATTTCAAAACAATAACTTGTTTAATCTCACGTAACAAACAAAACTTTGTAATTGAAAAACTTAGGTTGTAACCTCATACCCAACACGGGTTCAATACCTACTGGCCTCAGAACTATTTGCTGGTGCTTAAACCAACTATTTTAATTATGACACTTTCAATCATGTATGTGTCGTTTGCATGTGAAATTCAGTAATTTCTCTTTTTTTTTATTAAAAATCTAGTTTTAAAAGTAAAGAAGTGCAGATTCTAGAGATAAATACTTATCAACGTCATAATTAAACCCACTTAAAATATTGCCTTAACCTGAAAGAATGATGGCCAAAAAGTTTCGCCTCCAAAATTATTTATTGGAAGGATTAAACATCCTTTACAAAGATAAGTTTTAGTCGAAAAGTTTTGTGTTTATGTGCAAATAAGCGTAGAAGTTTGCTCAAAAAGTATCATAAAGATTTACCTTGTAGGCTGTAAAAACAAGCGTTCAAAACAAGTTGAAAGCGGCCTTCTCTCAGGTTAAGTAGGTACAGCTCAGAAAAGATTTTGGGCTAGTCATAACAGCAGATAATCAAATCTACGGCCCAAAATTCGGTGAAACAATAATAAAATCAAATATTAAAGCGCACTGTCAGAATTAAAACCATAATTTTGAATAATACAAAAGGCAAAGTGAATACGTAATCACTTCCGCAAGATGTCAGAAATGTGAATTCGGATATTCTCTCACTTACCAGATAGATACATTAAGAAAACGAAGGGAGCAGTTAATTTTGACATCGAAAAAGACACAGTGACTGGCGACATACAGACGAAAACAGAGCAATAATTTTGTAGCGAAGACATATTTGGAGACAAAGACATATTTGGGGAGAAACTCCTGTGTTGTTTATCCAGCAAGATAGGGGTAGTGACGAAAATAAGGTCCGGGATATCCATCTAGAGGAAATTTGCTTGTGCCCTGATATGTAGATATGGTCTATCTTGCCTATATCGCCGTCACTTGAGAAAGGGTAGAAATTGTTTACATGGACCCGTCTTGACAAAGATCTTCTGATATAGGTTAATGTTATTTAAACGTGTCACTAGAGTAATATCTTTGTTGTTTTTTTTTCTGAAAAAAATGATTTCGTTTGGTACCTAGATTATTGGGACCTACTTTAAATTTTTCTGCTTAAATATCTGAATTCCTATTGATACGTCACTGAATCCTTTTGGTACTTACTTTAATTTGTTTTGCCGAGAAACCCAAATAACATCAAATAAAGACTTTACTTTGCTTTTTATTCAATAAGTGCTGTGAATGCATTACATTGTGAAAAGCTTCTAAAAGCTAGTCATTGTCACTGACGCCTAAGTCTGCACGTCCTTTGACAAGGGCGTTGTGTTCGTTGTTGTTATCTTATTTCCTGCGAGTGAAAGTATTCGTCTGTGTTTTTGTTCATTTCCCTTATGCAGGTATGTCTCTTTGTTTCAAAATACGTTGCCACAGATTCGTCTTTTTGTTTATTTCTATCAACTGGATTGTGTATCTAACAATTAAAATCTATAAAGCAGTTTGAAAAGTTTAATTTATCCTTTTACGACTAGGTCTTTCATGGCCTACTAAAAATTCAAACTCGATTACGACTTTGACAATATTGACCAACCGTGACGAAACGTTTGATGGGCTTCGAGTTTTACAACATTGTAAATTTCACTTTTCTCATTATCTCGAATGTCTTATTGCTTTAAATTCCCTTCAAAATGAGCACTTAATTTATAACATGTAGGAAAATTAATTGCGAATAAGGCTCTTCATCATTTTTATGGCTCATGAAACTTCAATTTAAAGTCTTGAAGCATAACGGTTTGGTCTGAATTATTGGATGGGTAGATAAAAAATTTTGCTCGCAAAGTAGTTACGATGTAGGGAAGCGATTCGCTAAAAACTAGCGCCAACTGTGTACTAAAGATGTTAGTAAATAATTTCTTCTTTTCTGAAAAAAATAAACATCAAAGAAAATATACGCTCTAAAAATCTGTGAAACTACAAGGTGTGAATAAATGTGCCGTTGTTTTTGTCGCTATGTGAGTCTTTGAATTTATTTCGATGTTACTTTGTTTTTTTTTTAGAATTGGACCACGCAGTAGAAGAACTTTCGCGAGTGAAAATACTAGAATATACCACCACATTATGCCATCAGTCATTCAACCAACATTGTAAAAAAAGCTAACAAAAGCAAATACTTTTACTAAACCAGAGAAAACGAAGAATTTTGAACTAAATTTACCCAGAAACTAAATATGAATACATCATCTGTCATGCTTACTATTCACTACTACACTTCAACTACGATACGCAGCAAACACACAGGATGGAATTATTTCAGTTTGTTTGGTAACATTTACATTTTGCAGAGTCAAACGTGCATTCATTATGACAGCCATAATTATGTTATGAGAACAACCTTGCCACTTTTACCTTCATGTAGAGTAGACAAACAAGCATGTTGTCAAGAATTTATGAGCGTCACGGAATAAAGATAACGCCTTTGAATGGATAATGAAGATAACTTTGATTTGCGTGCAAACGCAACATTTTATCGACAAGACGATGGCACTTTCAACTTTCAATATAATATTATATTACTGTTTAAGAACTCTGTCGCACAAAAGAAGCTCATATTCATTGGTTTCTTCTTCTGAAGTTTGATAGCATTTACTAATAATATTGGAGTTGTCGAACTAATCTAAACTTATCGCGGCAAGCTTGTAACTTTCCAAATTCACATATATTTTCGCGTAAATTGAGGTGGGAGCTTAGAAAGACAATTTTTCTACTAAACTCTTGATGGATTCGATATTATGACTTAATTTACATAATTCATAACTACTGTACATTTTCTGCATTGAAAATGATTATAGAGAAAATGGGAAATGAATTGAGTGTTAAAGGTTAAACGTCTAAAAGCAGTATTGACACAGGCGTCCCTATCAAAATAAATGGCAGTCTTGAGTGTGATCGTAAACGACTTGTAATAAACTTCTCAGCATGGTTGTCAGTGTACACAAATCGGTTGGAAGGTTAAACATAATACAACGCCGTGCTTGGCATGATTTTATGCAAATGACGGTTTTAAATACGCTAAGAGAGCGACAATTTATGACTCTCGAGTATTATTTCATTTGTAAACTAAACCACTACACGTAATGATCTCATTTCTATTATGTTGGTACAACAACAAAAATATATTTGCCATTTTAAAGTTATGTCAAAGGACATTTCAGTAAAATTAAACTGCGATAAAAAAAAAAAAAAACAAAGTGACGGATAAAAGGAATGAACATTGCAAATTGTTTTCTTTGTTCTAGTTGACTCGCGGATAAGAATCGCATTGCTGCCGTCATATAAATTGCATGGAATATTACGACCAAATTATGCAATGACATTAGCGATGAACGAGTAATATTAACGTTCTTATAGTTTATAATTTAATAACGCTTTTTGTGTTAGCTAAAACAAAGAAAACAATTTGTGATTTTCTTTACTTTTATCCATAACTTTGATTTAAATTCTTCTCCACAGTTTCGTTACAAAGAAATATCCAATATCGTAACGTAAATTAAAGAAAAAATAAAAGTGCTCAAATAAAAAATGCATACCAGCTACCAATGAAAATTAAAACACAACCGAACGTTAATTAACTTCAACCCTGAAAATAATTCCGAAAACTAATTACAGTGAAGCCTAGAAGACATTGAAAACTTAAACAATATACTTCAATTGTTTAATAATAAACAACACAGAGTCACGAAAGGTACTCAAAGCTCTTACATCTACCCTCCAAGCGTCCCTGGGAAAGACGGTTACCGCTTTTTCAAGAGCTACACTTGCTTTAATGAAGCAGGTAATGAGTCTCTGAGAGTCAACAGCAAACAAGTTGAGGGTAGACAGACTTAAGGTGGAAGCGCAAGAGTAGGCCACGAGGTATTTTTTTTTTTTGCAATTTGCTGCTCAGAATCAGATCGTTAGGTATTGTATTAAAAAAGTTATAACCAGTGACAGTAACGAACATGTATTTCATCATCATAATCATCATCATTTCAGCCGAAAGACGTCCACTGCTGGACATAGGCCTCCCCCAGGCTCCTCCAATTCGATCGGTCTTATTATAACATGTATTATAATTAATACATTATTCTTATAACACGTATTTACAGAATCATTATCATTATGACAGAATTTGGCGCAAATATTATATTTTCCAGAAAATGTCTTAATACACCGATTCCAATAGAGAGATCATTTTATTGGTTAAAATTCTACAAATACATGATCGTTACTATCGCCTGTATTTTTTTGATTCCGATAAAATCCGATACTGAGCTGCGAACTGGAAACACGTAAGATAATTTTAATTTTTCTGGATACCTTAGCGCATTTCCCTTAATGGGGAACTCTCAAAGAGCTTCGAAGATTTTTTCATCATACATCGTTTGTGTATAGTATTACTGAAATGTTGTCGTAAGCGGAAAAGGCATTACATCTATTATCACTGTGTATACGCCAGATTGCTTTCAAGGTAAACAAGCTGAGTTTCAAATTTTCTTGCTACTGATTTCTCTTTAGGGATGAACATTTTCAAGATTGTTTTTTTGTCTCTTCCTCTTTGCGAGGCATATTAATTAGTATCAGAAGGTTAAGTCTATCTTGCTTGTTATTTTCTTGACTGCAATATTATGAGATTCCTCTTTGAAGACATAGATTGCTTTTTTATCAATGCTATTTTAATAAAAGTACCACTATCAATCTACTCTATTAAGAAAAAATGTCGCAATTTACGCTGGCCTCTGGGCTAAATTTAAATTGCTCTAGGGTACTTGGAAACAAATTAACGTTGAAAATTCCTCCAAGTGGAAAATAACTCGTCTTGCACTCATTTTTAATAAATTAGTCTTAGCGAAATGAACTAGAAAAATGATGTCACCGTCGAATGTTCGCACGCAATTTTAAGCTCTCCTCCTTTCGGACGCGACGGCAATTTATCATTTCATAACAAAATGAATGACGTATTGCTTGTGATGCCTTTCACTAAAGTATCTCAGGCGCCACTGGAATTTCGGGTCTGAGCAAAACCTAAATGAAGAGCGGATATTTCATTTCAGAATACTCATTTAATAAATCCTTTGACTTTTTAATAAAATCATTCAGTATAAAACATTTATTGAGCGCGAATTTTGTTTTCAGTAATGCCAGTGAAATTAATGACGTCATTACATGAATGTTTTAATTTTTTAAACTCTCCACATACACGCACGCGATACAGCTGTTTGTCACTGGCCTTACACACGGGGTAACACAGGGGATTCGTCGTCAAAAACAAACTGGGGACCGGGTGTCCTCGGAACTTCCTGCTTAATTAAATAAATGTTTGTACAGGCGAACAGACGTGTTCCACGTTGAGTCTTATCAAGCAAAATTAGTCTAACTTTACACGGTTTTATTTTCACAAAAATTGAGAGAGAGATACATGTTTCTGCTTGGCTGGAGAAAACGTGTCGTTGAACCGATTTAAATTTTAAGCACCTTTCGAATGTTCTGTTTGAATAAAGCTTGATTCCATAACCGAGCTCACTTAGGCTGTATACAGAGTAACTCGTAAAGTTTTTATGCAGTAATTTACTAAAATCCTTCTCAAGAAAAATATGTATTAAGTCCAGGACCGTTTAAGTGAGGGCAAGTTAAAGCAAAACCCAGATCGTTAGGTTGTTTCCGAGGAGTCGTGAATCCCTTTTCATGATTTTCTCGAGTTTTCCCTTTGAGGTGCTTTAAAAGCGATGAAGCGTAAAACCCAAACCAAGATGGAACAAAATAACTGGAAAATTTCGACGAACCTATTTTCAAGTTTCATTCCGAGCTCATAGAAATGAACGATGGATCAAATAACTTTTCGTTTTAAGGCAACTCTTGCAATATAAAATAAATATATTTATTCAGTTCAATGCATACTTTACAGGTTGGCTGGTACAACTACACACAAAATGTTACCATGATTCAGTACATGATTTTGAACCCAATTCGAAATTTTACGTCGGTCATAAAAAAAAAAAAAAAAAAAATATTTTCAAACTTATTAATTTAAAATATTTACATTAATGAACTTATATCTTCGAGCCGTTTGGGGTTGAAAGTCTAAGACCATGGATCCAAGTGCCCATTTAATTTTTCGAGATATTGCCAAGCAGTGAATCCATGATGACAGGCTATGCGTCAATGTCCCTGCCAACCAGTATACAATAAGCTCAATTAATAGGACTTGCCATTCTGCTTACACTGTAGCGTGAAACAAACGTGACTATTCAGCCATAACTATGTTAAAAACTTGTCATGGCGCTACTCTAAACATAGTGTTTGTCTTCAAATATTCAAGATGGGGTAGCGACACGCATGTCGACCAGTAATTTAGAAATGGGTTGGACATGAACAACACGCGATGATACCCAAATAAAAATGTTCCTTATTTTTTACAACTGGTGTTGTTACCATCAAATATTTACACCGTGTTGCAGTGGGCAGCTGAAGGTCGAAAACATCGATGTTGGTTTTCTTTTGTTGTATTTTTGAAAGTGAAATATTTAACATGAAAATATACATACGGTGGGGTTTAAAAGGAGTCGTAGCGAACTCGTTACTTTTTACACAGTACATTGTGTGTTTATTTTATTTTTTCATATTTCAAAACATTCCTCGGTTTTTGGGGCTCTGTGATTGTATTGCTACAGCAAATAACGTAATAAATGATTCTAGGCAGAACAAAGTCGTTTCAAATTCACAAACCTTCCATATTCATTCATCCAGCAACAAATGAATATTTTTATACAAAGTGTCACTCCGACAAATTGGAAAATTGAAATATGAAATATTTTTTTCCGATAGCAATCTCATGACAGCTCATATTAATATTATAGACAAAAGAATATTAATGTAGTTCCCGAACGTTGAGATATTTCTTTTAGAAATGTTTGAGACTCTCTAGGTATGATCATAGATCTAATAAATTGTTCACCTTGAGCAAACATCCATTCATCACGTTGTCTGGACTGTGTGGGGATATATTCTTTGAGTGAGAAATGTTCCACAGAATCAGGTCTATTGCCGTAGGAAATCCATTCTAAATGATTAAGCTTTTATCACTGTTTTCTTTTGCCGACTCACCTGTTTCTCACTTCGTTTGTTTTCTTTCAAGATTGAAGGGGCTCTTCTTGAAAATCACTATATGGATCTTAATTAGATTGGTTAAATCTTATTGGTTTTATCCTCAAAAAAGTCAGGTGTAGCATAGGATTTGCAACTGGCGGCCATTTTGGTGACGATTTCTTTGCTACCAATGGCCACAATTATATTATACTACACTCAATAGGAAATTGAGACTTTACTCTCTTTCTACCACGTCCCTCAAGAAATCTGTGATAAAGTTTCTACTTACGAATAACCTAGATACGGAATGCCTGCTTTTCTCTGATTATAACCCACCCTAAAGACTTCACCATTACGCACACTCACAAACATGTCCTCACACACACACACACACACACACACCCACACATATACGAATTAACCAAATGTCAAAAAAAAAAATCATCTGTAACTTCGAATTCTACAATTATGGTTGTATGTTAACTTTATTTAAAAAAAAAAACAATTATTTTGTGTAACTAAAATATGTATTAGTATGGGCTGTACCACTGCCATTAATACAAGTTATTATATAACTTAGTAAGGGTGCTGGTTGCAACACCTACCTGTCAGTTAACTAGCATAAGTCAAGTGTACCCATATATATTACTCAATAATAATTTATTGTTAACAATATCATTTGATTAAATATTTTTTATTAAATTTTTCTAAAGATTGCAGCACTTGGTACTTCCACACATTTTTCCCACACATAATTGAGAAAAGCGTCAGTTTCATGTAATTTCATACGTTATTTCCGCTGTAATGCTGATTTTGCTTCAAATCATAAAAATATTGAATTTCCTCATCATTAGTCAGACATAACTTGACCTTGAATTTTTGGGTGCGTATCAATGCGGGTCAAATGCGGGTCGCCTGTACGAGGAAGGAGGATCGTTTACGATACTGATACCTGAATATTTTGGCATATAGCTATAAATGTATCGAGAGGAGGTACAATGGCCGATCCTCATAGTCATGTTACACACACACTTTCAATGCACACTGTTTTTGGACTTTGGTATGATTTTACAAAAGATACATGTGTTTATTTTCAAAGAAAATTCGGAAAATTACTTTTTAAGAACTCATTCGTCAAATAAATTATCAGAAGAATAAATCTGTGTCCAGACTATATTTTACGCCTACACAGAAAGCTAAATTTTTATGTCCATAAATTCAAACGGCAAGAAACTTTCCCCTTTCCGAAGTTGCGTAAGAAAGGGCATATAAATTACGACGCAAATACTTTGCCTCTCGGGGTTCCCCGTACTAATGAAAAACAACATCGTCACAATTCGGAAAGTACTAAAAACGAAAAAGTTTTCACGGTTCCAGCAATAAACACATAGGTAATGAAAGAGCGTCAGCATAAACGGATTTAATTTGAATTTATCAATTACTGAATTTTCGCTGGAGTACACGGCCTTTGCTGAAAAAAATTATTTCGTGTGTGTCACTTTTGAGCGGGATTTTAAAGCGTTTATTTTACGTAAAGTGGGACAAACGGTGCTAAATCAGCATTTTTCAGTAACAACATAAACGCTTACCTTCACTGTTATCTTTTGAACAAAACTCAGACGCCAGAGGTGGAACGACTTGCCTATTATTTTGATGATGCGACAAAGCTTTGAATATGACTCGACTCTTTTATAAGACTTTTTCGATGTTACGCTGTATCATCGTTAGGGCTATTGTTGCAATTGTTCCTGTAACATTTTCATTTGTCAGGTCGAAGTTACTTTTGCCGTCTTTTTATCGGGAGTTCCGCTTTTTCGTTACCATCAATTTTGATCAGGATCTGTTTTTTGTTTCCCATTTGGCTCTTACGTTTCACACGTATAATAATGATTGAAGAAACGACTTTGTTCGTTTTCACTCTTTTCGATTGACTGTTCCAGTATTAACGTAACGCCATTTTAATTAGTGCCTATTTTAGCGAATTCACAAAAGTGTGTAACAAAAAAAAAACTTTTCTTTCGCTTCTTTAATGGTAAATTTTGACGTAAAAAGACCTGTATCATGCATGAATGAAACTACATAAAATACAACGTACCTGAAACGACGAAAGTTCAGCGACAAAGCAGACTATCATCGACAGAGTTATATCGCTGCATCAGCTAGAGGTATAAATAAGTCGGCGCTGGCGTCGACAGGGCATGTTCCGGTTCTGTTGAGTCTGTTGCATTGATCCTGGACCCCTTCACCTCGCTTCCTTCATTTTCGATTATCGATAAACTTATCGTCAGCATTCGATTGTACATAGTCTGCACTTCACAATTTGAGCACTGGATTTGGGTCACTGTTTTTAGGCTATAGGGGTTTTAATTTTAAATCATGATTGATTTTTTCTCTACCTAATTATTTAACTATACTGTATAAACGAACTGTGAAGAAATACAGAAAAGAAAAGTTAATTAAATTTCGATAGTATATAGAAAACGTTATCAGCACTTACGAAAAAATGAGTTTAAAAAAATAACTCGAAAAAGGAGAAAGAATTAAAAATGTTGGTACGTCTACTCTTTATTTTGAAAAATAAACGTATACTAGTACAAAATATGGCATGACAACATTACTGTTCGTAACTTCAAAAAGTTTTTGAAGGCCAGATGTTTGCAATGAAAACCGAGTTTTTATTATAAGCCGGTACACATTGTACCGTCGTTTGGCAGAACATTCAGTTAGTTAACAGCGCTACATCGTCCAAGCCACTGTCGACAGCTGGTTTACAAACAGCATCGATCAATTTGCTACGAACAGTCTACGTGGCTACGACAGTGCTACGGCGTAGCAATTGACCGATTTCCGAAAGTATTTTACAACCATGACCAAGATCGAAACTAGGCTCTAAGTGTAGTAAATGAGTCATTATTTCTTGAACAACTTTTTGGCATCGTATCTTGAGAACTTTTGACCAGCCATATAAGTTTGTTGTCCACAAAATTGAAAGGAAAATAACAAAATATTTATTACGAACATAAAAGTATGCCCAAATTATTATTGGACCTTAAAGTATATTTAGCATAGTAACGAAACGATTGAAGAAAGTGGTACTAGAATGAATAATAACGAATTCTTAGTAAAGTTTGACGTGTGACGTACATTTTTTATTTAATTGGATCCCTAGGCGTACCCTAATTTGGGTCAAGGGCACTCTATAACTTCTCCCGGACAACTTAAGATATTGAAAGAACTTAGAAAATTATGTCGTAGGCTTTCTACATACTATGCTAAACTCGTTACTGATAGACCAATTTCAAAATGTGTTGTGACAGTCAGGTAGGATTCAAGATAATCTCCAAAGTGAGATCGTCTAGAGATTGTTTGTTACTCTCGCATTGCTTCAGATCTTGGCTTTCAGCAATTGGGACTAACAGAACTTTGGAGTTTATGTTATGTTTGTTGTCTTCGTTTAGGTAAAGTCACAAAATGATATCTAGAATAGAATGCCAACACATTATATTCTAGACATAATTTTGTAACGTTTGTTTTTCTCTCGGATACCTTTTATATTTCTTGTTTTGTTAGTAAATTGATTCATCATCATCATCATCATCACCACCACCATTACAGCAGAAAGACGTCCACTGTTTGACAAAAGCAAGCACCACCACTACGACCTGATTTTTACTTCTCGCATCTAGAGGATACTCTGCGGCCTTCACCAGGTCATCGGACCACCTTGTGAGAGGTCTTCCAACGCTACGTCTTCCGGTACGCAGTAGCCTCTTCAGAATATTTCGGCCCCGTCGGTTATCTGTTCTGCGAGCAATGTGTACTCACTGCTACTCGAATTTGGTCATTCTTCGGACTATAACGGTTATCTTGGTTCTGTAACGGATCTTGGCCTAAATTGATTGGTTCGACTGATTTCATGGCTCGGCTAATTTCATTGTTAAAATAAAACAATACTGAGTAGAGTGTCGAATTCTCAAGACCTCATTGAACGTTTTGTCTCTGGCTCCAATTTGGATCGATTTATCGGGCCCTTAATTTCCATTACCATTAATTTAACCTACGTTCAAGTTTAGAGAAACCAATTTCGATTGGTGGAATTTGTCGTCTAACCAAGCTTTAATTTTGATCTTTGATCGTCGCCTTCTAATTATGTGCCTTCTGAAGGTAGGTAATTAAGTTTCAGAAAATGTGTACAACAATCAAACACTGTTTGATTACAATTTTACTCACACAATATATCATCACGACTGTGTTCCCCGTAAGGTTGGACCAGTCACAATTTTGTTAAATCATTGTGAATGATTTTGAATTAAAAGACTTTATAAATTAAATTGACTCAGTTTATCACTTTTTTTTTTTACTTTATTTAAAGGGCTTTAATGTCGCTGAGCGATAACGTCGCCCTGTAACATCAGCAGAATCAACTAAACTTAAAAATAGTTAACACTTTAAAGTAAAAAATGCTAGTTTGTACAGTATCCTAGCTTGTTCCAATAAAGGACAAGTAAGTATAGCATTACACTCTCCAACATCAAGTTTATCACTTGCTTATTTGTTATTTATACAAGACGTCAGATTATGAAAATTGGCATATTAATAGAACATGGAAAGAAAGAAATGAATAACCTCCATTACATGAATAAATATCAACCCTTTTGCAGATGACTTAGGTACTTCATATAAACTTCATCATAAATCGAAGTTTCATGAAATTGGCTTATAGATTTTGGAGCGTCTGGCTCCAAAATCTATAAGCCTCATGATTTAGGATTAAATGAAAATTCATCCACCATGATTTATTTGACACTGAGTAATTAATCCATCTGAAATTAACTTGTTTCAATAAACGTTTATGTTAAAATATATCGCACACGTTTCGTGTGTCATATAATAATTACTCAATCACTATGATACTGATGGACCATTTATGTAATGTTTCTTTTAATAGTCCACCATAATTGTTAATGGATGGGTGGCATTTAAATTCTCCAATTAAATAAGAGCTATGAAATTTTTTATAGTACATTTTATTATCTGCGCAGAGTCGATAAATGTTCGCGCGTACATTTAGAACACCCTGTTTTTTACTTTTCACAGTACCCTTTTAATTAAGAACGAATGAACAGCGAAATAATCCCTATAATTTTGATTACTTACAAAACTCTGTTCATAAACTGAACAAGTTTAATTTTGCCGTCAAAATGCCTAGAATTTTGAATGTTGATTTCAGACGAAGTTTGCCTGGCGTGTTACTCGTTAGAATTGAACAAAGGTATCGAACGATATATTGTTACCGATTGAAACAACAATTTGGAACCGTGCACCTAGCTTCTGACGTTTCATAAGTGCCCATGCAGGTTTATGTGAAATAAAATATTTTGATTTTGATTGTTTCAGCACGGTTTGACTTAATACTTGAGTGTTATTGAAGCTGCTGATTGAATTTGAAATTGGAAAACGAGATTTTAACTCAAAACCATAAGAGCTCGGTAAATTGAACTCGATAGCAAGCAATTGATACATATACGATCAAAGATGGAAATGAATTGACAGATATTTTCCGATACAATTTTCTTTCAGATACGAAGAAATAAATGTAAATGGTATAGAAATGAAATTGAAAAATACACGGACAAGACACATTCATCATCTATCTTCAAAGTGAAATCGTTACCGGTGGCAACGAAAACACAATTGATATAAATCTCTTATAAGAATACAATTTAAATTCGGAATCTGAGACATTTGGAGTTCAGTAGCCTTCGCCAAGAAAGGAGAAGGAAAATCAATAGTATAGTCTGCTCGAAAAATACACAATTGAGAAGTTTAACAAGAAACTTTATTACAAAGAGGGAGGTGTAAACATCAAACAAAACTTTGGAAGATTTTTATTCATTAGTCTCGTTATTATGGGATCCTGAAATAGCTCTTTGTTACTCGTACACAGACCCTTAAGAGCAAAGTGTGATTTAATTTAAGTTCGGACCCAATTTGGATCTTAGCGCTCAATCTGAACATCTTTAGCGCAAAGTTAGAAGAACTTGGGATTGTTTGGACGTAAACAGATAAGGCCACGGATTCTAGCAATGCGGTTTTTGGAACGAAAACACGTTTTAGAAGATATGTACTGAGAATTGGAGCTGAGGCAGATTTTGGAACGGTTTTATAGCAGTAACTAACAAGTACTCTTATTTTGTTTTTGCGAGTTACTTTTATCCAGTTACATAGATCTTTGTTAGCTTGTAGACGAAATAAAACGAAATTGCTTCTAGTGCCATAAATTGTGACTCAACAACACTCCTAAAAATATCGTATTTCTTGAAAACAAAAATACGTTCAAGTAAGAGCGTGAGTAAGAAAATAACGTTTTGTCGTAGGTTTTTACGTATGCGTACTTCTGTGCGCTACAAAAAGTGCTGAAGAATTAAGAAACCAAAAGAGAAGACGTTACAAAAAGTAAGATTTATAATCGCATGAAAGGAAAGTTGGGGCAAAAGTTAATACATTTCGGAGCCACGTCATTACTGTTGAAGAAGACATTTGCAGTAGGATATGAAGTGGAAATAAAATTGCGGCGACAATCGTATAAATCCCCCGCACTTTAGGCCTATGAACTTTTTACGTTGGTTGACGAAAAATACAAAAGTAAAAACGCGATACTGCTCTCATACCGGGCCAATTTAATGTCAGTACGGAACGTGTTAGCACGTAGCCGTTACCAAACAAATTTATCTGTGCCCTCACTCAATTTGCTTACTCGAACTCTGTTGGCGCCAACCTTTTATTATCCTCATAGAATAAACACACGCAGACGGTTGTTCAAATCAAATTACCCAAATAAATGTAACGGCAATTTGAAATAAACTTATTTCGATTTTACGTTTATTCATTGTAAAATCGAGGTTTAAACAATTTGAGTTAACATATTTTTTTTGTAAGTAGAATTCTGTTGCCGCTGTAAATATTGAAATTACATTTCCGAAAATAATTATACTATGCTTTAAGTCATAGGGGAAACTTACGACCAGCGGTGCACGTCTTTCAGCTGAAATTATGATAATGATGACTCAGAAAACAGTATTATTTTTACTAACCGAATTCACCCAACAGTAACATTAAGACCAGAAAAACGGACCTGCCGCTATCACCGCTACAATTTCTCATAGTGGCCAATGAACATAAAAAAGAATTGCATATCTGTTAGCCTCTGTAATCTATGTATTTACTGTAGCTATCCAAGATTGCGGAGACTCGTCGGCGTCGCTCGGGCGGTCGATGCACGCGTCACAATAAAACCTTTAGCGAAGCTCGCCACATTTCCCCGACCCCAATGCCTTCGAGATATTCTTCGGAATAATTACGGAACTGTGGTATTTTTTTTAGCTCTACTCTGTAATTAAGTTTGTCTTCGCGTTTTTAGAACGTTATTATAATTGCTTGCAGGAGTCCGCTGGATGCGAGAAGCACAGAACCGGTCGAAGTGGTGGAGCTTGGGGGAGGCCTATGTCCAGCAGTGGACGTCTTTCGGCTCAAATGATGATGACGATGATGATAATTGCTTGATGGATTTGCTATTTTTTCTGCTTTTTTAAGAATTAAAATTAGTTCTTAAATTGTTCCATCAACGAAACGTAAATCAGAATTGAAACAGATACAGGCTGTTCTAAAAATAATTTTCCATTGAGAATCAATATTTTACTCAACATATTGTTTGGGAAGTAGGTATCATTATCCAGTAGTAAAAACAATTTATCATAGGCACCTCTGTTGTATGGAATGATGGATTCGCTCCTTTCAAATTCGACATCGTATAATAAAATGTAGGTCACTGTTTTCCATCTTAGAGCCAAGTTTTACAATCTCTATGAACGGTTGTTACTATGAGATATATATTTCCCAAGAACCTAACCTATCTTCTGGTCCCCTTTATCAATAAGGCAATAAGTCTCGTGAAGGTATTTTTATCAAATTTTTTAGGAAATGGTCATTCCTAGCCACGATAAATGGGCAATTTCTTATGTAGAAAAAGGGCCACAGTCATTTTCGATTAAGTAGACTAACGTTTAAGGTACTTATTGTACCATTTGTACAGTATACAGATTTAATGTGAATCGCCCTGCCTGACCTTTCCAGTTAGAGGTAGGTATTGTGTAAACCTATAAATATCAAAGATAAAAGTACAGTTAATCGTGTTTGATAACATCTCTTTTTTATTTAGTTTAAATTTTAAAATGATATAACTTTTAAGTGTCTGCGTTGTTATAAATGATCTTTTTGACAGTTAGGTACTAAAGTTATCTTTTCATGCATCTTGTAGGTCCGAAAGTAGTTAAATAATTTTGTTAACTACAACGCTAATCCCTGTAGGGTTTCTAGTCTACCTCTCAACCCTTTCGCCACATCGTGGTTCCGGCGTGCAATAACTGCACTTGATCATCGAGCTCTTATTATTTAGAAGCCCCTACACACCTACCTGCTGATAACCCCCTAAAGGATAGTGTAAGTATTCGTTCGGAACTGGCCCGAAATATGTAGTAGTGGACAGACGCTAGACGTGTGTAGAGAAGCGAAAGAAGGCCTAAATTGCCCAAAGACTTAACATTACGGGTTAAAAACACAAGGTGTAACAGAATAGATGCAAAACCTAAAAGAAGCTTGTTTCTAACTGACTAGTGAATCGATTTCAGTAACACGTAACAGGTATTTTTTTCAAAAACTATGTACATATTTTAGCATTCCTACCACAGATTGAGCCAAAGAAAATTTAATCTTATTTCAAGGGTATAAGACTCAATTTTAAATGCCTAAAGTAATGCTTGGGACAATACGTTTTTCTAATTACTAACAGTTAGCTTTAAAAAAAATGGTCATTGTATTATGCATTAAACTCAATACTCTAATTGGGGTGAATTTTGCGTTAGTTATGTATGTTGCATGTTTTATATTTAAATCATGCCCTAAAGAAAATGCCAAAATATATTTAACCTATGAGAGAATAAATAGCATATGTACATTATTTTACTGCTAATAATATTTTCTTTATTTATGAGTAAGCAATCAGAATTAGCATCGCTAAAGTAGCTAGTACCTACACTATAGTAGATGATATTCAAAATATTATGGTGGCCAAACTGCCCCGCCCCCATTTCACAACTATGTTGTGAATGGGTTTCAGTCAAAGTGAATGCAGGTGAAAAGCAGTATTTTACATGGAGCAACTGCCTATTTCCTCAATCCAGTTACTGGGCTGTCAAAGATCCACAAATGACAGCCGGGACCAACGGCTTAACGTGCTTTACGAGACACGAAGGGGCCTCGAAGCGACCGCGGCAAGCGTAGCTTAAAACTTCGATCGAACCATTTGGCTGTTATCACTTAGCCACGAGCCCCTCTTAAAGTAATGAAAATAATCTAAGAAAAAACACCAAGAAGCTGCGATATGGGTAAAACACCTACCCACTTCAAGATATTAGACATACTAGAAGAAGCTAATAAATTCATTCGATATTACGTTTAACTCTAATTTTGAATACAACATAAAGACTAGTATAAAAATAAATATAAGTATTGTTTGAACCAGACGTTTAAATTAGGTACCTATGTTTGACCTACTTTGGAGTATTTTACTATGTGACTAATTTATTTAAAGGGTATCGACTCACAGAAACTTTTCCCAGTTAAGACCATGTTTTGTATAATACGTTTACATTACTCTCCTGGGATTCCCAGATAATTTTATCATTAAGAGCCGGTATCTTTAAAGTACGCCATTTTTCGCACTTAAGCATTGTATTTTTTTTTGTTTTAATATTTTATCAGATTAACGACTGCTAAATTAGGTCACACTGAAAAAATAATTTGAGAATCCTGTAACTGTTTGTGTTGTTTCAAAAAAATATTTCCGCCCATAGTTTAAAAACTTTTTTTTCGTCTCTTTTGGAGCGTTTGTAAAAGTTTTTTTTTTTTTATTACGGTTATGCTTCTGTGTGTTCATTTTATGCTTTCCTATTGAACAACATTTTTATGAAATAAACTTTAGGAGTTCCGGACCGTGTTGTGCCTAAAAAGATATTTTTTTTAGCGTAGCTTTGACATTAATCATAGATTTATTTTGCTGTCTATTTTTGCGAGACGTACCTTTTGTCCAGTGTTACGATTGGTAATATTGGAAGGAAATTGGAAAATGAGATATGATCTTGGTCGAATAAGATACCTTATTTCATTCCGAACCGTACAATAAAGAAAATCATTTAGGTCTACCTACACTATTTTGGGAAAGTAGGTTCTCATGTGATTCATATCAAAAGCAAACATTGCAAAAGAAGGCAGTGATCTGACTTCAGTACCTTAATTTTTGTGGAAATAACATTGGAACAAGAGATTTATGCTTCTTAATTTCTTACCCATGTAGGTTAGAGCTATAAAAATGTAGGACACGGCCTATAAGTGTGTGAATCCACTTTTATGATCAGTAAAGTGAGTAGAACTAATTGGTGAGTGATGAAGCTATAAAATGTGATGCCGTTAGGTAGAATTTGTGCCACGAGGAACCCAAAGGAAATGTCACTTGAACACAAACGTTCATACGTTCACGTTCCGTATGTATTCAATAATTTAATAATTATATTCCTGAACAAACAGTTACCTATTAAACGCTCCATTCACCACAGGTGTACCTATATTCTACGCAAAGTAAATTTAATTAACAATTTAATTATATTAATGGAATCGTTTGCACTAACATTTGCATAAAATTGTGGCCTTATTTAGAATATAGTGTACATGTGTGTGATATAATCAAAACGTTTTAATAAATGGGTGTGAACTTTAGTAGCTATTTTAAGTAAATTGCTTCTAGGTTAGAATTTAGGTGGTTATAAAATTGTGTCCATAAAAAGTTAAGATTAAAATATATTTTAAAGCATATTTGAAAGAACAAAACACAAAACAAAGAATTAAGCCGATTTTGCCAATCGTGACTACATGAAGCCTTAAAGCATAATAACATATTTTTTCAGGAAAACAAGTCTTATACCCAGTGACGAAAGTTTATATCACAGCCATTACAGATGCACTTCGGCATTAGGTATATCCATATATTGTAATTGTTGGTAACCGAACACTTTAAAAAAAAAACCTAACTTAAATTTAATATTAACTTTTTTTAGAACCAATAACAAAATAAACACTCCGAAATTAAACGAAAAGGAACACTAATAAATCAGTCTAATTTTTATTTTACTTTTTAATTTCAACAACAACGTGCAGACGAACGAACGACACGTATTTGATTTCTATGGTTCTGACAGCCGGCGTCCGAAGCGTTAAACAGTGAAAAATCTATTTTAAATGATTTATTTTTAATACAAATTACACTGACATTCTAAACAACTGTCTCCTTGGATGGATTGAGAGATGTCATCTCGGAAGGTTTTGATCAGTGATTATGTATCGAGCGGGGCGCGAGCGCGATACTACCCCGTATACGGCGAGTTTCCAACTGAATCACCCCCGATTCGATGCCTCCGCCCAACATACAGCGCTTGCTCGCCGCGCCGCCGCATCAAGTTTGAACCTCTGACTCCTCAATATAAAGCCCAAATTAGCTCGTCATACCGTTTGTGGTGAAGAAGATTCGTGCTTCGGTTCGTATAAGCGGCCAATACGCATGTCCACGACAATGTATATAAATTCGTATAGAGGGCATAGTTTCCTTATACATTTGGATTTTCTCGAGTTCAAGGACTTTGCGTTATCTGTTTGAGTTTTTAGACGTCGAATCTCTATTATCAAATTACATTGGATATTGATATGATAATTCGAGATTTCAATTTGCGTTTCCAATTTTCAATGTAAACAATAAACAATCTTGTTTATATTTTTGGTTGAAATAAACTCTTGATTAATGTGAATGACCTTTAAAGACGATACAAAATACGTAACACCTCATTTATTATTCTTTTGAACAACGTTATTTCTTCCGAATTACTAAGAATTTCTAGACACTGCTTTTTGTTGATACCCAGTATTGGCTTTGGTTAAAGTTTCTTCGACATCCGATTATTGATAAGGTAAGTGATGGAATTGTTTAGCAAGAAACAACATGGTTATTATTTTCGTACAATCGTGGCAAGCACCAACTTCAATGAAAACGTTAATTGCGTTAATTTAACAGAAACACTCGTCGTCGTAAAACGTGGAAAATATTAATTAACATTATGCTTCCACGCTCGGGAAAATAAAGGAAAGTATGAAAGGAGAAAAAATATATAGCAAGGTTAAATCCAAGGGTTTTTACATCTGCGAATATTGTTGTTCGAGGCCAGAACGTGATTCAGTTGATCAATATTAATGCATAGCACCCCCTGTATAAGTATTATAATGGTGGGAACCTTTCACCGTAATGAATATTTCCCCGCTATGTGGGAAAGTAACTTAGTTCTTTTATTTTTATTCGTACGCTGTATTACTTTTGTATGTGTTGTATGAGTGAAATACGGCCTGGCTTTCTAAGCCTCCATCCGAGGTCTTAAGCAGAGGATATGTGCCTGTCACATTGATGGAGAAAGGAAATCATTACGTAAGCTTGAGTCATGTGGAATAATTTGGTTTTTATTTAATGAATGCGGGTTCCGATTTGTTTGGCAAATAAACTTGCGAATGTTTTGCACAAAGCTTGGTTTTTAGGATTTTTTTCACTTTTTGTAAATAATTCATGAATAGGGAAAATATTAGGATCTTTCAGAACCGCTTAAAATTGTACAGCCTATTTAAAACAGATACTCAAAATTATATAGGAGGCTATTCTGGCTAAGTAACAATAGCTGCGCGGGTCGATCGATCAGGTTAAGCTACGCTTGCCGCGGTTGGTCCGTGGATGGGTGACCATCTTTACATACCAAGACCCCTCCGTGCCTCGGAAAGCACGTTAAGCCGTTGGTCCCAGCTGTCATTTGTGGATCTTTGACAGTCGTTACGGGTCGTCAGAAGCCCGAAAGTCTGACAACCAGTCTTACCAAGGGGTATCGTATTACCCAGTAACTGGGTTGTGGAGGTCAGATAGGCAGTCGCTCCATGTAAAATACTGGTATTCAGCTGCATCCGGTTAGACTGGAAGCCGACCCCAACATAGTTGGGAAAAGGCCAGGCAGATGATGATGATGACTCAAAATTATATAATTATCAGTATTTATTGAGGAACCATAATAGTGGTTTATGAAACTGTTGCATAATTAGGATTAATAGTAAGTACACATTTTTCAACCACATAATTGTACACATTGTGTGTTTAAAAAATCCCGAGCCGTAGTCGAGTTTTTAATAGATTACACGAGTGTTTTAATACCGAGTTATATGCAGTTTCATACACTTTATTATCTACTACCAAACATTGGGATTGCACCTACTAAATAAAAAAAATCAATGTTCAAACAGTAAAGAATCGTTTGGTAATGCTATAAAATGGCGCGCCCCGCGTGTGTGTGTTCCATTGGGAAAAACCAATTAATGAAACTCTTTAGTGATTTTAACTTCGTGGATCTGTCCTGTATTGTAATGGTAAAAATAGTTTTACTACATTATCTTGTTATAGAAATTGTTTTTTAATATGATTATATTTTTTTATTACGGTATTGTGTTTATAGTATGTCATTATAAACTTGTTTTTATGACGTATATCAAAATAAACTCGTTTTCAAGTTTATAATTCGAATTTTACGATATGAGAGTACATAAAATGATTTTTGTTTTCAGTCACCAACAAATACTATAAATACTGCATTAAAGGCACAAATAAAAGTTACTTTGGGTATAAACATAAAAATATGATACGTAAAACGCATCAAAACGTTATAGTAATTTATATTTTACTGTTTTGTATTTTTTTATTCCATATGAACCAGATTTTAATGGCTCCATTAAAAAGGTTTTTCATTGCACTGAATATTTAAGTATGCCTTTTTTCAGAACTAATAGATGGCATAATAGCAGCAGGCAAATCCAGCTTATTAATATTCTCTGTTGTATAAATTGAACGAGACTTTGTTTTCGCCAAAACTAATGAAGCGAAATTACCTTCGAACTATGTTAAAGTTAGGGAAAGGTTGGCACAGGGCATCAATTTTCCGGAAGACTGTTATTTCGAACCCAGCCTAATATGATGATTGGGGTAATGTGGCCCACACCCTTTACACATTTTGTTGGCCTTTTGTTTCGATTTACAACTTGCATATTTTACAAAATAATATATTTTTCATTTGATTTAGGTTAACGCCTGACGATGGGCAAATTGTTGAGTTACAAAATGGGTTCTGTTTTGGTTGCTTTTGCCGATAAATGTAGTTCCTAAAACAAAGTAGCCTCAGAGTAGTCAGTTATGAAACAGCGACCTCATTTAAATTTTAAAATATGATGGACATGCAAAAAAAAATATTTGTACAAACCTAGTTACACGAATAAAATAATTTATCATCGTCAGTTATGAAAGCCCGCTTATTTTTTTTACGGCACATTTAATCCATTTTAATCTCATTTATTCCCTCAGCACTTCGTACGTACCTTCCACTTCATCATTTTCTCAATCCATTTTCGGAAAAGAAGCAATTAATTTCGAAACTTCTCTGGGGCCATGAAACCAATTTACGCTTTTTCTTCAAAACATGATCAATCAATATCTATTCAGTCATGATTTTATTTTCTCCAATGAACACTTTATTATAACGTACATTTATTTTCATTATCAATGATTCCGTTATATAACATAACATCACCTATTATTGTACGCGGTGATTGGAGGTGCCCCGCATTTAGGCTGTTATGTTCAAGTTGAGTCATGTTTCTGGGGACCAAACCGTACTACCCACCCAGTCACACAGGAGACTGTGTCCAGGCTGAGAGTTGCACTGAGAGCCATGGAGCATTCCATGCCATCAGACTAATCGACCGAGTTCCAAAGGTCGAGATACGAAGACGTACGAAGGTTTTCGATATCGGATATTGTATTATGGAGCTCAAATTAAGTTGGGCAGGACACCTGACAAGGCGCAGGGATGGCAGGTAGAATAAGGCTTTGACAGAGCGGCGTCCAGCGGATATCGGGCGTCTGGTGACGAGATGGCTGGATGATATTGTTGCCATTGCGCAAAAAACCTTGATGAGGCTGGCATAAGG
This sequence comes from Polymixis flavicincta, assembly GCA_949987655.1. Taxonomy (NCBI): domain Eukaryota; kingdom Metazoa; phylum Arthropoda; class Insecta; order Lepidoptera; family Noctuidae; genus Polymixis; species Polymixis flavicincta. The sequence continues at coordinate 11,864,801 of OX465186.1, read as the reverse complement.
GCGTTGGGATCGGCACAAGAAAAGAGAGGCCTATGCTTATGATGATGATGATGATGATGAAACCCACGCTTACACTTCACCCGACCTGTAATTCGAATCCAGAATCCAAAGTGTATGTTCATCAGTCGAGTTTTTGACTACTACACCAACGAGACAAACGTCATGTCGTATGTGAGGTGAATATAAATTGCTTTAAGATATGATATGTTTTAAGTGACGGCTTTAATTCCCTAAAGAGCACGTGACTGGTGGAGATACACGGTTACACACGGTTCCATTCTGTGCAACGGACAGATGTAGGAGGGAATGTTCCTGTGACGCTTGTACGGGTGTGCTAATGAATATTATGTGTGTAATTATGTATCACTCGCGTCTTGATACGCATTTTGGTTAGTAGCAAACCGAATTTTCTTTGAGGACGTGACTTGGATTAAATTTGATGGCATATGATTACCTTAGATAAGTATGTTAGGTGCGTAATCATTATTTATATTGAGCTAGCTGTTACCCGCAACTTTGTCTTGGATCCAGGAGGAAAAGCAGCGTTTGTCCTTACCCAAGTCATGGCCTATCTGTGTGCCAAGTATCATTCAAATGTGTTCAGCCGTTTTAGCGTGAAAGCGTAACAAACAAAGTCACCTTCGCATTTTTAGAATTAAGCAGAGTTATGATTGTTGCAGCCAAAACGGTTTGAAGATAACGTTGTTTATGAAAATGGAACGCAAAAGGAATCTATAGGCACTCAACAACTAGAAAAGTAATGTAAAACACCAGTTTTCCTTGTTTTATCTTCCAGTGGATGTAAATTTGAAAGTCTTCTCCGCGAAGTGAAAATGCAAAGAGCGGTTACACTCTATTATCCCTTATCTCCCAGAGCGAAAAGAAAATTAAAACAAATAAACAAATGGGCCTAGAGGGATATGTAAGAAATAAAATGGCAATCTAATCTCAGGCATGCAGAAGTAATTTTCAGGAGAGATGATGCAGAAAACACAATAGCTGTGACGTCACTGCATCTGATACTATTGAAGCCAGCTCATTACTCTACAGCTGATTGCGAAACACTGCATGCATTATGGACCAAGCCTTTGTTAACAGCCTAGGTCCATTTCCAGTTTTATGACAAGCCGTTGTATGAAATTCTTTAACCAACAGGGACGATAAAAGAGGTTATTTATTGTGTCATAAAATTTTATTGCAAACACTCAAGCGGAAATTTTCATTCGCTATGCGCTAAGTCTGTGCGTCTCATTACTTCTGTTCATCTGTAATTTGATTATTCTTTTCAAAAGTATGTCTAACTTTATTGATTGATTTAATTATTTTGTAAAGGTACGAACCAAAGTTCTTTGAATTTGAAATGGTTTTGGTACAACTTTTAAGTGGCTTGTTTATTTCTATGCTTAAGATTTGATCAATTTTATTAATTTTTAAGTGTACTTATTTCAAGTTGCCCTGAGCACCTTCTGTGGCAATTTGCATGATTAAATTGGGTGCTAATTTCAATTAATTAGATTTTCTAATACAAAAACCATCAATTATAATGTAATGGGCTATTTACAGTAAACAGGTATTTCGAAATTGAGGTTGAAATTATCTTGTTAATCCCCCAATTGTTACCTCCAACAGCCATTTTTGAGAACAGTGACTAATGATTTATTTGTTTATTAAATGCACTGGACGAAAAGCACACCCTCAAAAAGCAACCCAACCATCAGACTCTTATAAAAAGTTTCAATTTAAAACATCCTCAACACTTTTTGTTGTTCCATTTAATATTTTTAAAAGCTCCTAACCTCAATTTAAATTTTTCCTCTAATACTGGCCATATAAAACGAAAAAGGTCGTTAATCTCACAAAGTGTATTTGCGTACTGGGAAAAAATTAAAATACGAAATTTGTCAGGGCCCGCTGTGGTGTGCCAACTGGCTTTGCCGCAAAAAACTCGCTTAAATTCAGGAGCATCCTGATTCCGAAGCTTGCGGTGGCTCTGGCAAGACTCGTGCGGCCTAGATTTCAATTCGAGAAACTAATTTCCATTTTATCAAATCCCTTTATTACTCGGTGAAAAATTTTGGGATAAGAAGTGGAATGAATGAAGAAAGTAATGAGCTGTGTCATTTTTTTAATCAAATTTATTGGAAGCAAATATATCAATATTTAAATATTGAAATATCTGCTTCTGGATCTGTACAAATTTATACACACATACATAAGATTTAGGTATCTGTTTGTCTTTCTGGCTGTCAGTTTGTTCCGGCTAATCTCCGAAGTGGCTGGGCCGATTTTAACGGGACTTTACTAGCAGATAGCTAATGTTATGAGGAGTAACATAAGCTACTTTTTGTCCTGATAGCACGTTCCCGTGATATAATTTCCGACATCCACGCGGGCTAGTGATGATTGACGGAAACTACGCAACTATCAAAGTACATTTTCCTAGGTGCCACTTTTTATTCAGTAGGACTTTGACTAAATCCTCAATACTTTTCCTCTTATAATTATGTTCATGCATTTATACGTTTCTCCCCCTCACATCCGCAATCCTGTCAATGACATTTTATTTAACTCTTCCCCATCGGATATGTTATGGGGAACATTCAAATATACATGCTTTTGTATCCCGGAACTCCCATAAAAATATACATTTTCTAGTTTCCTCGTTGGCTTTGATTGTCGAATAGTTCCACCACAGACGTATTCAGGTTTCTATGAATGACATGCGACGTAAAGTCAATAACAAAATCCAATCGGCACTTTTTTCGACTCCGCAGAAATGGAAGCTTGTTCGTTACTGTTTTTCATTTTTTCATGTGGAAAAACAGATTTTTGCTGTCATGGTTTTTTGGAGAGTATAAAAGTTCTGACAAAATTATTTTTACATCAAATTTTAGAATATTTTGTTTGTTTCCATTTTTTATTTTAAACAAGGAAATGGAATGTCAAGTACATGCCTGCTCAATTAATATTGCGAAAGCAATTTTAGGGAAACGTTATTTCTTCAAATACCTAAATTTGTCTATGTCAAATTATGTTTTAGGTCTCAATTTTAATACAACTTCATGTATTGCAATTCCAAGCATAATTCAATTCGTACCATTGTGCACTCCTGATCACATTTGAAAGCTGAATAAAACAAACACAATTTCAAACATCGGTCTATCCGGAACACTCGTAGACAGGTAAAACGGGCTTATCTGCTATTCCGGTAAAGCTTTTAGTCTGGAATATTTATAGAGTGTTCCCTCATGACCCAGAATAAAAATTATGAATATATCTGTTCCTACTGCAACAGTGACGATTTAGTTTAGTAATTTGTTTTGTCGTGTATAAATAAGAATTTTACTTTGAACTACTATAAAAATTTGAAACTTCTAAATTCAGATTGAGATCAAATTGAGTTTACTTTGAGTTCTTGCAGAATTTTAATAGCATACGTCTTTGTCGTTTGATAAAATCTATAAATTTACCTTTCTTTGGCTATTCGATACTACCTAATAACGAATACAAAAATAATGCCTAATTAACCTTGTGACCCCAATATAGGTCACGCTAAATTTAAATAAGGTAAGTTAGCATAGGCATAGTACGAAAGTATGTATAAGCAACAAAAATTCGAAACGAAATTCCTCTTAAGGTCTGCCGAAATTTCACAGCACGCATAGCTATCGACGTCCAGACACAGGAAAGCATTCATTTTACTACAAAAAGCCCCACCCAAGTGAAACATTCACCCACTTTACTATATATGTAACAAGAATTACGACAAGGTTCATTCCCAAACAAAATACCATCTAAATACACCGAACTAAAGTTCTTTTCAGATTGAGATAGACGTGTAGTTATGTCATTTGGTTTGGTAATAGAGCTGTTCAGCAACAAAATGTAAATAAAATGGCATGCATTAATTGCTAGGTTTTCACAGTTCGTTTATCGCCAAAGAAATTTCCCTTTTTTTGTTTTGTTAATGAATCCGTCGTCGTCATAATGGAATCAGTGGGTTATTAGATACATTTCAGTGGGTTTTATTGCTATATGTTAGTGTGTGTATATGTTGCAAATGTTACGTAAAATCAACGTGTCACCTATGCACAGTTTGTGCACCTATGTTCAGTTTTAAATTAATATTCGTTAGCCAACTTTAAAGTTCCCTGTACAAATGTATCTTAAATGTTAATTAGTAGGCACTACTATGTAAAATAGTACTGGATAAAAAAAAAAAATCAGAACCAAAAACATAACCTAGCGGTGTTTCCAGTTTTCCGATATTCCTACGAAACGGAAAATCTCAGAATTATTTTAATTTTAGTATTATGTTTATAATTCTTCAGTTTGGTAGTTTTGAGAACAAAAAATACACAGACAAAATAATAGGTCTTTACCTATGAAATTGCCGTTTTGTATGAAAAAATTTAAACGAATTTTTTTCATGAATTTTTTATTTGTATTAATCGAAGTAATCACCCATGCAATCAATGCATCTTTGCCATCGCAGTGGCAGTTTATTGATGCCCTTCTTAAAGAAATCAGCTGGACGGGAGGCAACAAATTCTTCAAAGGCATTTTGTACTGCCTCTCGGGTATTAAATTTTTTTCCCGCCAAGAAGTTATCCAAATTCTGGAAAAAGTAGTAGTCTGTAGGCGCAAGGTCTGGTGAGTAGGGCGGATGACGGAGAGCTTCCAACCCCAGTTCTTGCAACTTGGAGACCGTCTGCTGTGCAGTATGAGGTCGCGCGTTGTCGTGCAGGAGCAGCGGAGACGAGCGATTGACCAATGCTGGTTGGAGATGCGCCAGCTTCTCCATCATTGTGTTCAGTTCTTCACAGTACACATCTGCAGTAATGCTCACCCCGTTTGGTAAGAAGCTGTGATGAATCACACCGGCGCTAGACCACCAAACAGTGACCATCACTTTTCTAGGGGTAAGTTTTCGTTTAGGGCATTGTTTAGGTGCTGAACCAGGATCCAACCAACTTGCTGAGCGCTTACGGTTATCAAACAGAATCCATTTTTCATCGCAGGTAACAATGCGGTTCAAAATTCCTTCATTTGTGTGTCTGTTGAGCAGTGCAAGGCACGTCTCGACGCGTACTTCGCGCTGGCGATCATTGAGTTCGTGGGGCACCCATTTGTCAAGCTTTTTTACCTTGCCAATTTGACGCAAATGGACCAATATTGTTTTGACGCTAACGTCGAAAGCTGCTGCTAATTCAGCCGTAGATTGTGTATCATCAGCTTCCACAATCGCCTTTAATTCGTCATTGTCGACCAAAGTCTTCGGACGACCGCGAGGTTCATTTTTCAGGTCGAAATTTCCAGAACGGAAGCGAGCAAACCAATAACAGGTGGTGCGTTGGTTTGTAGTGTTAGCTCCGTAAACGTCGTTGATGTTGCGTGCCGCTTGTGCCGCGTTGCTGCCACGACGGTACTCATATTCCATAATTACTCGAATTTTTAACGTATCCATGATGACGAAAAAGATTGAAATGCGATGAAAATGTAACACTAATCAATAAAGAAATGACTACTTTTAGAAAAAAAAATCCATGTTTTTAAAATAAAATTAATTTGAAATTAGAATTCTTAGCCAAACAAAAATTATTTTGATTTGAAATGGCCAGTACTGCAGAACGGCAATTTCATAGGTAAAGACCATATAGAACTATCACATTTCATTCCTTCAGTGTTGTTCAAAGGAGATAATAGTCCAGACTTAAATTTTAAAAGCTTGCCGTCTACTGCCGTTTGTTCCTAACGTACTTGACTTTATTGGATTTCTGAGCTGATCTTATTGTATCGTTTTAATGCCATATTCATCGAATTAAAAATACTACATTAAAATTCCAAGTGGCTAGCCAAAGCCAATGTTTATTAAATTGTAACTTACAATTTTTTTATGGAGTCATAATATTGTAATGATACTTTTAACGCATAAAAAAAAAATGTAAGTAATGCAAAAAATAATTTCTCGTACTCTAAGCAAATAGCTACTTAGGTGCACACGCCAGGGTTTTTTTTTTTTGGTGGGACATCATCAAATGACTTCCCCGCTCTGGGAGGAGCAGGAGGACGTGTCACACTTTTACTGACTAAAACCTACCCTTGTTCCCTCAGTTGCCCGTGTGCCAGGGGCGACGGTATCTCTTTCGAACAACCCGCACCCCTGGCAGGCATCGGCCCTTGCGGACCCCTCGATCACCCTGTGACGGGTCAGCACAGTGGCCCCGCTACCTACCACTTTTCGGTCGCAGGGGTTAAGGACGGCGGCCAACGCTATAATGACCCTCCTCTTCCCCTGCGGCCCCACCGCGTCCGCCATCAAATGTTGGCGGCCCCGTCCAGGCCACGGAAGGGAAAAGCGCTACTCAAAAGTACCGGCGCTCCTCCTCCGCCGCAGTCCGTAACCCTCAGCCGCGATGCCTCCCATCCGACATCGCGGACCACCTCAGTTGCGGTGCACCTCACCGCAACCTACTTTTTGGCCGCTACGTTGGCTTGAAGGCAAAAGCCCTGACGAGCGGCCCCACCTTGGGGTTCCTCTTCGTTTCACCGTGGCTGGAAGACCACAGCTACTGAGACCCCGCAACGACAATGCGGGAACCCACTCGGGGGGCACACGCCAGGGTAGACCATAAAATACAAGTTTCTTGCAATTAGCAAGTCAGTGGCAGGCTGTATGTTAAACGAAATATGATTGGCAACCGTAACAAAATATGGTTTTGCAGGATTTTTGTCATTCAAATCATCAATACAACTCTCTTAGGGTGATAAAAGTTTGGAATTTTGAATTTAGATAATGTAATAAGTATTTTATTTTTAGTCATTTTAGTGTTTCCATTTTTTTGTTTTTACATGTATGAAAAAAATGAATTGATTGAATTTTGAGTATAATTAAAAAAAGATTCTTATTTATAATTTCAAATTATTTTGCACGCCGAATATGGGAAAACATGTTGAACCTGCAATTTATACAAACCATCCATATTTGCATATTTATGTATCATGTTACACATGTTTATACAAATAAATACATCTTTATCTATATCTCAATTTCTATCTCCTAATTTGTATCATTCAAACCATCAGTACAACTCTTTAAATTCATTAATACTCGCTTCATATATTAGGTCTTTACCTATGAAATTGCCGTTCTGCAGTACTGGCCATTTCAAATCAAAATATTTTTTGTTTGGCTAAGAATTCTAATTTCAAATTAATTTTATTTTAAAAACATGGATTTTTTTTTCTAAAAGTAGTCATTTCTTTATTGATTAGTGTTACATTTTCATCGCATTTCAATCTTTTTCGTCATCATGGATACGTTAAAAATTCGAGTAATTATGGAATATGAGTACCGTCGTGGCAGCAACGCGGCACAAGCGGCACGCAACATCAACGACGTTTACGGAGCTAACACTACAAACCAACGCACCACCTGTTATTGGTTTGCTCGCTTCCGTTCTGGAAATTTCGACCTGAAAAATGAACCTCGCGGTCGTCCGAAGACTTTGGTCGACAATGACGAATTAAAGGCGATTGTGGAAGCTGATGATACACAATCTACGGCTGAATTAGCAGCAGCTTTTGACGTTAGCGTCAAAACAATATTGGTCCATTTGCGTCAAATTGGCAAGGTAAAAAAGCTTGACAAATGGGTGCCCCACGAACTCAATGATCGCCAGCGCGAAGTACGCGTCGAGACGTGCCTTGCACTGCTCAACAGACACACAAATGAAGGAATTTTGAACCGCATTGTTACCTGCGATGAAAAATGGATTCTGTTTGATAACCGTAAGCGCTCAGCAAGTTGGTTGGATCCTGGTTCAGCACCTAAACAATGCCCTAAACGAAAACTTACCCCTAGAAAAGTGATGGTCACTGTTTGGTGGTCTAGCGCCGGTGTGATTCATCACAGCTTCTTACCAAACGGGGTGAGCATTACTGCAGATGCGTACTGTGAAGAACTGAACACAATGATGGAGAAGCTGGCGCATCTCCAACCAGCATTGGTCAATCGCTCGTCTCCGCTGCTCCTGCACGACAACGCGCGACCTCATACTGCACAGCAGACGGTCTCCAAGTTGCAAGAACTGGGGTTGGAAGCTCTCCGTCATCCGCCCTACTCACCAGACCTTGCGCCTACAGACTACTACTTTTTCCAGAATTTGGATAACTTCTTGGCGGGAAAAAAAATTAATACCCGAGAGGCAGTACAAAATGCCTTTGAAGAATTTGTTGCCTCCCGTCCAGCTGATTTCTTTAAGAAGGGCATCAATAAACTGCCACTGCGATGGCAAAGATGCATTGATTGCATGGGTGATTACTTCGATTAATACAAATAAAAAATTCATGAAAAAAATTCGTTTAAATTTTTTCATACAAAACGGCAATTTCATAGGTAAAGACCTATTATATAAAAACGGATCTTTTTACTTACTAATAGAAGTATATATTTTTTTCCAAACTGGGCAATTAAATAGTTTCGTGAGCTAATTTTACCTGTGATGGCTACTTCCGAATAGAGGGGTAAACTATGTGAAGGAATTGGTTAGTTGTTCCATTTTAGGTCAAGATACAAGTCTTAATTTTAACCTAAAAGTAAATTATACGAATTGGCCATTAATCCAATTGAATGACTATTTCGTGAAAAATTCGCGGGCTGCTTTGGCGCATCCACCTTTAGATAACTTTATAAAAATGTAGAAAGTAAATAAAAGATACAAAAGATATACATATTCTACTCTACTTAGAAGAACCCGGAAATAACGATAACGCCACGCAGAGGAATTCCGATAAAATCATAAGCACAGCTACTACAAAATGTTTCTAAGATCCCAGACGTAAAAATAGGGAGCTTGAGACACATTTTTAGAAGTGAGTATATGTGACCCGACTGGAATTTAAATTCGCAGAATATGAGATTCTGTCACGTATGCTGTAGGGAAACATTTTATTTTATACTCCCAAAGGTTATGTAAGTAATTATTATTAAAATTGTGTTTGTATAATAGGTATAGTAGTATTCATAAAGTTATTCAGACACTTTTGAGTTTTCTGTGGGATTAGAATAATGAGAAAACTGTTTGTAAATAAGATTATGAATACATTTATCTCCTTCCTTGGGAGCAACCAGTCAGTTGAATCGTTGCTCCCAAATCGGACAAAGTGTATTGGGTTTTAACATCAAGAAATTATCAATAGCAGTCCGATACTCATGTTTCTACAAATAAATATTTTGTCTTGTCTTGTCTTGAAGTCTGGATTTGTCCTCGGTTAATGGCAATAGATTTGCTCCTATAAAATGGGACTTAACCATAACTGGCGAAATGCGGGTGTACTTTAGGTGTATCTCTACCCAATCCTGAAGATAATAAGTTATGTATGTATTTTCTCCTATAGATCATTTTGGTATGTACGATTTACACGCGTTGTAAGTCCTTCTTCTTCTAGCCTAATAATAATATTTATCCCTTAGACGTTTCCTTCAACTAGCTCAAAATATACACTCACTATTTTTCCTTCCTTCCAACATTACCATAGAAATTGGAGTTATACGTATAATATACATGTAAATTGCCCTTTCATTTCTAGTGCAAACCCTTCTTTAAGGGTGAGGTGTAAGCGTGCGATGAAACAAGTCATTTCATAATACGTAGTTTTATACCCAACGTTACCCACTTTATGGTCTTCACGTTACGTTTGTTTTATGATTCAATTATTAGCCACTAGAGTATTTTTAGTTTCGTCGCCACATTTCTCTTTGATACCACTTGTTACGATGTTGTGTTCAATTTTGAATAGTTTTAAGAGTAAAGGATTTCGTTTCGGAGAAAATTTTGCTTAGCAAGACAAAATGTTTTTGTAAAAGGTTCTTTAAACACAAGCACTAAGAACGCAAATAGTTATTGAATTTTGTTTTGAGTAAGAGCCAAATATCCAACAACAGCCCAAGAAAGAGGTGGAAACAAAGAAACGTGGTCATGTTACATACAAATCAAGTAGGTATGTATTACCAGTCATGCCTTTATATTCTTATTAAAGCCTTGTTATATTAAATCTTAATATACATAAATTACGTGTCACGTTGTTTGTCCGCGATGGACTCCTAAACTACTAAACCGATTTTAATCAAATTTGTACACCGTGTGCAGTTTGATCCAACTTGAAATATTGGATAGCTTACATCTCAATTTATGATCGCGATATTATTTTATTGCAAAATATTTGTCTATTATTTGACATTCACAATTATCTGTTAGCTCCAAACGATTTTAACAGATGGCGACATCTGTTGACTGGATTTAGTAAGTATTCAATAGATGGCGCTATGTCAAACGTATAGTGTAAATAAATAAAATGCGAATTCATTATTCATAGTTAAGACAGGACAACGTCTGTCGAGTCAGCTAGTATACACTAAATCACAAGATTACACCTACATACGAACAACGCCAATAGACAAGTGCATCTACACGACTCGGATCTCTATAAGCGGTATGGTCTTCTACTGTAGGAAAACCGATAATATATTCAATGGTGTAATCCCCGAATACCATCAGACAGACATTCAATTCATTTCGTTGAATGCGATTTTCTCATCGACTTTACGAGGATTCCAAGAATCTTGCTGAGTCTTTGTCTGGAACCCGTTCAGTGACATAACTTTAAATTCGGAATTAAATTTATCGTACTTTAATTGGATAGCTTTAATTTGTTCTTGTTCAGTGTTGTGAATAATTGTTTCTAGAGTTAATTTATTACTGCCTAGTTCTTTGGTATTCGTTTTAATTAGGTTACATATTTCAGGAATCATTATTTTAAACCCTACCTAAATGAGAGCAACACTTTATTTTCTCTCTCACTCACTCACTCATTATTATATAACATCATTTGAAATAATTCAAACTAATAATACTGCTAATCGAAATCTATGCCAGTCCCTGTAGCCACAAAAATAGCATATTTTAGTTGCAATTGCAACTAAAATTTGCTATTTTTGTACTATAATGGCTAAAGCTATAGTTTAAAAGTGTTTTAAATTATAGCTTTAGCCATCTTTCGAGCAGCATATCGATTAACATACGCATACTGCGAGGGAATTCATGGGTGTGTATGTATGTAATTAGTTAGTTAAAACTACAATTTTAAACTTTCGAAAAATTTCCAACGTCTGAAGTGCTGTATCGAGCCCGAGGGCTTTTGTGAATCTACAAAGATACAGATACGCTCCATTACAACATTTTGTAAACTTCAAAATGTAAACGATAAATTTTTCTGTAAGATACACCTTTTAGAAGATATAATTATGAGCCAAAAACTGAAAGAACTCCGAAAATTCAAGGTTTATCGAGCGACACGTAGTTAGCACAAGTCTTTTGAATTAACTTGGCTGTAAATTTGGTTTTAAACTATTTGTCAGCAACTAATGCCGAAATATTTTAAATTGTAACCTAGGTCAACGATAAATGAGACCCCAAATATATTGAACCAACTCACAAATTGCTTAAACGTAAACACAGAACCATAACCGCGTTATTTACAATTTATATCATACAAAAATAAATGAGCTAATTATCCCAAAGTAACCCTCGACCATGCAATTTGCGAAGTAACTCCTTCCGTGACATAATCACGTACTAAGAAGGGATTTCTCGCACCGCTAACTGGCCAAAAAGGTAAAATGTGTTTGTACAAAACCTACGCAACAGAATAGGTAGGTACTTATGAATAAATAAGCTTAAGCAATTATGCAAAGAAACGTGCAAATTGCAACAATGGAAAATTTTAATGGGTAAAAACTGCAAATCTGAGTTTATACTTTGACTAGCTCTTTACTGCGGCTCTGCTTACGTGGATTAATTTAACACTTAAAAATAGGAAGTGCGATGTCTATGAATTTGTTTTTTTTTTCAAATTGAGAGTTTCCTCTGTACGATCTTCATGTGTTTCTTTGGTAAGGCATTCGTTTTGAGTAAAATATATTCTAAAAGACTTTCCATGCAATAGTTCTTCTTAGCATGTTGATAGCAATCTAAATAGTTAGCCCAGCCAGTTGTCAAACTGATTGCAAAACTCTGGAAATATTTATATACATACATATCTGTGCTTATAACATTACACTTGTAAGTATTTGTGGTTCTCTAGTTGCACACTTATACACATTTAAATACAAAAAAAAAACAACGTACAATAATAAGGGTAGGCAACCAAGAACAGGCAACAACATTCGTCACTATTCTACACAGGTAGAAAGAACTGGAAACCAGACTAAGTAGATTGTAATCCTATCTTCCACACAGACAACAGAAATAAAGAAATAATATATATATATCTCTTATAAAAGGCTTTCAGATATTGTATTACAACAAAAGGAAATAATCTTTGCTGGACTTTTCTGCAATGTTCAGCTTAACTCAGAAGTTAACGTAGTAAGCATTTTTCTTCAAAGAAAAATAAATGAAAATCGCTCTACTTTCCAACAGCAGCTTGTAAGCTAATTGATATTAAAAATTGTATCATAAACGACTGTTTATCATTTCAGCTTATAATTTTCCCAGTGCTGGGACGCAGGTTTTCTCTCTTCGAGAGGCAGTGAGCTATTAACTACCACGCGGGCCCAATGCGGGTTGGTAGATAAACATATGTCTTAATTTTTTTGATTTCGGACATGCCGGTTTCTTCACGATGTATTCCTTCACCGTTTTAAGAGCACTGGTGATGAAACGAATGTTTATGAAGGTTAAATTAAATAGTGTAGTTAAAAAACCCTCAGCTCAGGTTTTTTTTACTGTTGTATTCAGTACTAACGTACGAAATTTTTATACATTTTACTAATCTGATACACAAAAACCGAATGGAATGAGACATACATTATTTTTCTAAATGTCATTCGGACACTTGATATAGACAGAGAACAAAAGGACCTTAAAAACGGTTGATCGCAATTTGATATTATTAGACCGGACTTGACCTTAATCTTTTCTTTCCGGGCTGTACGTGGCCTTACAAAGACGGAACCATCCAGTGACAAGTCACTCGAATTGATAATATTATGTCAGTTCTTTTTGTGTGCATTTAAGTAGCAGGCTCTTCTGATGGTAAGTGGCTAACACCATTTATAGACATTTTGCTCCTAATATCAAAAGCCAGGCGGTGCGTTGTCATCTCGAAAACAAATCAGAAATGTGTCTTTAATAAATCGGCATCCATACCCTGCAAAACGCAGAAATACTTCTTAGTGGTGAAATAACAAGTTTGGTGGTTTATCATCTACGGACGAGCTCTTAGGTAAAGGAGCTCGTCCGAAGAGTTCTACTAGATATAACTACATTCATCAACCTAGTATCAAAATCCACAATTAAGTCGATAAAGGGTCTGCGATTGAGTAAGATAGTATCGTCTCAACACTCCTTTACAGGGGCAAAAACTTGCTCCTATCAGATGTTCACAGCACATTCGACTGTGCAAGGACATGTCCTGTAGATCCGTTTCAACGTCTTAGCTGTTCATTTAATATTAATGTACTACCTTTTAAATATCCTGGATGGACGGACCTTTGGTTAATTGGTATCATTCTCATTTTAAATATGCATTGCGTACTAACGTTAAATTGATAGCAAAACTTACAGTATCTAATGACATCATTAAAACAGAATTTAAAAACTTTAGAAAATATCACTATTAACATTTTCATTCGAGTCATTAACACTAAAACTCCATCCTTCTGTAGATGCCTACAGTATGGGAGTCTTCAGGCAATCGATGTCGCCGTCGTGCCGTGGTCTCAACCATAGTCGTAGCTTCGATAGCAAACGAATAATTAATCGGTCAACTGACGTCTCTTGCTCCATTTTCTGTTAAATTGGGCTACGTTTTATTTCCTCCGCATTGTTGATTTGAAGATGAATTATTAGTAAGTAATGCGGTGGCCAAAGGCAGCAGTTTCCTTCAAAATAGAATAAATATTTTAAGCATTCCTACAACTGTAGGCTTTATTGATGAAAACACACGTGTTCGAAAAAGTAAGATTTTAGACATCATTGGTTTTAAAAATGGTGCCGGTTGAATTTTGTAGCTGGGAAAGAAAAATATACGAGGGAAGTATTGTGCCAGCAAAACAAATGCTGTAGCCAGCCCGGCGCGTATGAATACTGCACACATAGCAACTAACGTTGCTCGGTTGACTCTTAAAACTTGCACGTGCTAGTAAGCAACTTTTGTTCCTTAAGATGAAGGAAGAAGCAAGAATATGAACGTTGTAAAGTTAGCTTATACGTTGTACCTTTTCTACCGAGGGAGGCAAGGTAAGTGTTTATAATTGCAGAAGAATTTCCAAAAAAAACGAATAATCCGAAAATTACTCGTCGACTTTTAAATGAAAGTTCAGAATGTCGACTTTTTTTTTTTTTTGGGTGGGAAATTATCAAATAACTTCTCCCGCTCTGGGTGGAGCAGGAGGGCGTGTCAGACTTTTACTGACTAAAACCCACCCGTGTTCCTTCAGTAGCCCGTATGCCAGGGGCTCTGGTGTCTCTTTCGAACAAACCCGCACCCCTGGCAGGCATCGGCCCTTGCGGGCCCCATCACTTTTTGTGCTGACATCTCTTTGAGGCGCGCGTGGAACACAACGCGCCGTCGACTTGGGCTTGGTCCTTACCGGACAGCGAGCTACCCATTACTCGCCGTCCGCAAGCTCATGCCTACGGTAGCCGGAAATCGGCCTGGGATTCCCGACGCCCAGGACATCTCCGTATCCTGCGGCGGCTAGGGTCGCGAGGGCGCATATGCTGCCTCTCCCTCACGTGCGCCGCCTCCCTCTTCGCGAGCATTACTGCTTCGCTGAAGGAGGTGACGGCTCCCCATGCCCTCTCGCTCCGTACCATGGCCTGGACCAGGGCCGGACGCGAGAGATCGCCGCCGCCGATCGCCTCCACGAGGACACGGCGGTGCTCCGCCCAAGCCGGGCAGACCGCCACCTTGTGGCCCACCGTGTCCTCAGGGCGATCTTCGCAGTGGAAACACCCGGGCGTTTCCTCCCGCCCTATCCGAAACAGGAACCTCCCAAAACAACCGTGTCCGGTGAGGACCTGCGTCAGGCGGAAGGTGAGGACGCCATGCCGCCTCTCAAACCACTCCTCAAAGAGGGGACTTGCCGCCGCAATCGTGGCGTGCCCATCAGAATGTCTACTTGAATATCATTGTGTGAAACCTTTTACTGGTATTAGATAAAAAAAAAGACTTGAAGCTTCATTGTTTTGAACACTTCTGTTATAACCTAAGTAAAGACTAACCTGTCTTGTTAGCAAGCAAAATGGTAACAGCAAAGCAACTTCGTTAAATAGTTGTTTGTTCGAAAATTCAACTCCAGTATTTCGTTATTGAGTGCATTGTCATTGGTGCGAACAGCAATTCGGGCTGTTGAATCGGCGTTTCGGGTTTCTATTTGTATTGTTTCTGTTGAGTAAGACCTTTTTGTATCCATTTTTGATAAAATGCCATGTGAAATCACTGTATTGGACGTTTTGTTTTGACAGCAGTATTCACTTAATACGTGAAAATGTTTGCTTTACTCTAACATAGTTTTACCAATTTGTAAAATAATTGTTATTACAGAATACTTGAAAATAAACACAGAACAAAGATTTTTATTTTACCGATTTTGGCGATGTTATTACCTTTTTAGATATCAACTAAGATATTTAGATTCCCAGTAGATAACCTGTAGAATAAAAATAAAAATCAATTAAAAAATTTACAACAATTTTTTTTTTTTTTTTTTTTGATTAACTTATTCCAAAAAAAAAACCGACTTACAGAAAAGCACTACAATGTTAAAAATAACTTTAATTTTGGAAGTCGGTGACTTCGGATATGTATTTTATTAATTTCTTGTGATCGCCTTCCGAAATTAAAGTAATTTTTCACTTTGTGTGTGTTTTTCCCGAAGTCGTTTTTTTTTTTTTGGAAAAAGTTTTTATTGTTCACTTTTTATTGGTTTAGATGGCGTGATGTTATGTTATGAACT
Source organism: Polymixis flavicincta (assembly GCA_949987655.1). Lineage (NCBI taxonomy): Eukaryota > Metazoa > Arthropoda > Insecta > Lepidoptera > Noctuidae > Polymixis > Polymixis flavicincta. The sequence goes on along the minus strand of OX465186.1, from coordinate 11,848,777 downwards.
GGTGTAAACAATAGACAGACATTAGATTTCAGCAAACCCAGTCCATTTGCTATCATTTATTGAGGAGTTCCGTTGCCTATATCCGAAGTCCTTCATAAGATCTTCACCAAATTGAAATGGGACCACTCTCAGAACGTACTCTTCCAAAAACTGCCCTGATCGCTTCAAGTGTGCCTATAAAATTTGAAGAGTTCTCTCTATTTCTCCAAGATCCCATCATCGGATCCTGACTTGGTGATCATGGGACCACCTAGAAAGTATACCCTTTCAAAAAGTCCAAATCGGTCCAGCAATCTTCGAGTAATCGGGGAACATACATAAAAAAAGCTTCCGACTAATTATTTATTTATTATTAAGAATTATTTATTATTATTTAATAAATAATTTTATAATAGATTATTTATTATTATTTATTTATTCATTAAGAACCTCCTCCTTTTTGAAGTCAGTTAAAAATAATGAACATCGAACAAACATTGCTCAAGAGAACCTCTCAAATGAACTAGAATCTTAATTATCATCGACCGTTAAAAACTCAATAATAACTGTTTTTGTTCCCTTCACTGGAAAGCCATCGTTTCTATCAACTGCCATTACACGACTAAATCGTTCATAGACGATATTATAGCAATCATCTTGATTACCCTTATTTGCAGACCAGATAATTGGTTTGTTTTCCCTTCAATGTTCGGTCTGCATAGGGTAGCAGTTAGTAGAATTCGTTAACTAGCCATGAATTTAAAACCTACTCTGAGAATGTCTAGTTTGTCCAAATATAGGCCTTAAATTGGCCCGGTAGTATACATTGTATAACGGAACGGGTATATACTAGTATATATCAGGGCAAGGCTTCTTTGAATGATATCAAACGATATTGGAAGGGTTTTTTAATCCTATCTCTACATGTTCGGAAGTTATGAGAAATTTTATTATATTGATACCAGAAACCGAACTTTTCAAATGAAAATAATCACATCACTTGGAAGAGATTTATCGTGGTATTGGCAAATAACGTGGAAAGCTATATTAACCTACGTAGTGCGGTGATACATTTGAATTTAAGAAACATAATTATGAAATCGAAAATGTGGCATCAAATCTTAGAGTATTTTATTTTGAGCTGAAATGATGTCGTGATACTATATTATCTTCAGTGCTTAAGGATAGCAATAGGGTTTCTGTTACATCCTGTATAGCTGTAGATAGCTACCTATTTAATATTGTAGCCTGAAGCTAGGTTGTGTATATTGTGACATTTTGAACTTTGCTACTGCTGGTGGTCGGAAATGAGAATTGTATCTAAGACAGTAAAATTACCACGTGTAACTATGTGTTTAATTGCGGAGATTTAGAGATTATTTTGTCATCTCAATAATCTTAACTATATGATGGACTGACAAGTGTTGAAAAGTTTAGTAAGCCATTAACCCTAAAACTAGTATTTTAACAATCCGAGGATTTCGTGATAACATATCCAAATAACAATACAAAATCTCTGAAAAGTAAAACACCTATTAAAAATGCGCATGCTTTCTATTTACAAATCCTTCATAATACCCCGATTGCACATATTTACTAAGCTACACATTCGTTAACTGCCTTATTAGGAGCACTGCCACATGCGAAGCCCAACAAATATAAGAACAAGGTGTCGTTAACGTAATGCGTTCTATTCGTTTCCGTTCAATCGACCTACATTTATATACACGCTCCACTGCCTATCCTAGAAAATAGCTTTTATGGTATCCAATGGAATAATATTATTTGTCTATTGATGCGGGAATTTTCATGCTTGTTTTTACGGAATTGGTACACTTAGTGCGTTGGAATATTCAAAGACACACGCAAATCAAACCGGGTTGACTTAAATTCAAAATTGTGCAAGGGTCCTACAAGCAAATAATCATTTTGTATTACCTTCTGTTTTCAATAAGTAGGTACATCCAACATTTTCCACTAGTTAATTCAAAACATTCAAAGGAACACCAAAAATCTTTCACACATAATCCAAATTCTACTCACATTCCATCCAAAGCGATGTCAAAAGCGATATTTAGCACTAAATAATTTTCCAAAAGCTCCAAAGTCTAAAATAAATACAGATCTTATCTAGTTACCTGTGTCACCTGATCCCGAGGTCCTGAACAGGCCTAAAACAGAATTTAATGATACTTTGTATAATGTTATAGCGATCGATATTTAATTTTGTTTCCGCTTGAATCAACAATTTTAGTATCAGGATTAGTATGGACCCCAATATTTAAAAAGGGAAAGAACACTTCAAAACAATTGTTGGTTTTCAATATGGATTCACAAACAAATATTCTCTAGAAATCAATTTTCGATAGATAGAGTAAAATTAATATGTTTTACAGTGGCATGTTTACTCAATGCCTTCAACGTCGTCTTCAAATGCCTTTAAGGCACAATTAAAATCTATTAAGCTAATTAAACTTTATTGGCAAATCATATAATCATTGACGGTGATCCACTATGTCCACATGTGTATACGAAACATTTAAGAATTAATCTAGAATAATTGGGAAGTGACATAATGTTCATCAACCGAACAAGAACGTTGCCACGACGATGTAGTGAAGATACTTACCGTTCTTATAATAATATCAGAAATGAAAACACCTAAGAAAAGCTAGAAGCAAGATGAATAAATGAAGTAAAGACACATGAGATGAGACAAACAAAACACTAGTATTAACAATCAACTAAAACCAAGAAGAAACAAAAGACTTAGTGAGTAAGTTCAATATAAAAAGCTTTCGAGACCAAAATAGTTATTCTGAAAAACGAGTCACCGCAGTTTCTGTACAGATAGTCAGATACTGCCGCTATAAAATTTTATTACTTCGGAAAGCTAAAAGTATAAAAAACTCCGAATAACGTATTAACTACCCATATCCTAACTATAAAGAGTATATTGCTAGTACTATACTAGTCTATTAACCATTCACACTTCGGTAATTTTATTGCAGAAATAAATCGAATAATTTTAGAAAACCACTTATAGATTATACGAGGTTAAAAGTATGAAAGTTCATTCACAAAACGAGCTGCAAAGAGTCTTTAAGTTTAGCCATATAGTTGTCATCCACTTTACTAGAAAATGGTTGAAAACTTTTGAATGAACTTCATTCCCAGTACGTTATGAAGCAAACTCCATACTCTCATTTCAATGAAGATCATCAATAAGGCACTATTTCAAAGTAAGAGCTCTACAGAGAAAGCTTGGTTTAGATCCTTTTGTAGTTTTAAATACGAGACATGGTACAGGATAATTGGTTCTGAAAAGTTCATAGTCGAGAACAACCCAGACGCTGTCTAGAACAATATGAAAAGTTGAAGTTTTAACGTTTGACGCTAAGTGTTTCTGCTCTAATGCACCTTTTGGCGGATAGCCAAGTCTGCACACAATGGGCGCAGATTTCTGTTATGTCCTAACTTGTGTAGTTTGTACCGGATTTATTGCATATGTTGGGTGGACCAGCCTATGTAGTGTACATGGACGATGTACGCGGTGACCTTCGATCATATTCTCAGCACCTGTGTTCAATAGTGTTTCCTACATGAATTGGTTCACATTGTTGCTCGATTCGATTGTTATTAAGGGTGAATTGATTGACAAATGGTCTAGCATTCTCTGTACCGGCAGGTTTATTACATTCCGTATTTCACGAGTGAAACGCATTTCATATTCGAATTTCTGCGAACAGTCTCATATACAAAATTTGTAGTCAAAGACATTGGCAAGTTGACGTTTATTATTCATAGCCATTACATGGAAGTCAATTTCTATTTTATATAATAACGGTAGTGACATTAGCTATGAAATTGCATAATGTATTATTCAGTTACGTGATCTTTATAATAATGACCTAAAGAAATTTGTGTTTCTAGTAAACAAACTCCACGATATTGATTCCATTTTTATCATAGCTACAACAGCACATTCATTATTTTTGATGAACATTCTTTTAGTCTAATAGCATTTGAAAGTAATTTGTCTAACAAATTCGTATCCCAAATTCACCGTTACTCCACTCAAGTACCACAATCTGTTACCTGCCACTCCTATTCAATCAACACTTCACGAAGATAAAATCCTAGAGTACCAACATATTTCCAGTATATTTCTAAAGCTTAAAGGGTACAACACCATTTATTTGAACCACGTATGAGTATATACGTCATAACTTCAACAGTGTGTTGTTGTAATAAATATATTTAGTGCCCTTTGTCTCACTGACTACCTCTTTCCGTATTTATTGGTTCTATACTTTTTATGTTCTATAAATTTTATACGAATAACTTGAAAAAAGAGACATAACATGAGAATTGGTGTCTTAGGTCAAGATATACATGTACTTGAATAATCAAAGTGATTTCAATAGTACTAATAAGTGAAACTTTTTAGTGCATTTAGTGAAAAAGTAGAGGTTTATCCAATGCTTTCACTATTTGCATTTCATTCTTTCGAAAATCAATTGTTTTTAAGCACACAGAAAACGTACAACATACATTTAAAATAGTTTTGTAGATGGTAAAATAAACCAATCGCTTTGCCAGTGCTTGTCAAAGGTAACTTGGAAAATAATTGTTATACGCTGAACTAACGAGATTACATCACGTTAGTACATACAGTTATACTGCTATGTTGAGGATTTAAACATAATCTGACAGTTTCAAACTGTACGTTTTTACATGTTGGTAAGGCTAGACATGTACGTAGGCAAATGTAAACAATATGGTTAATTTCATTTGTATCTTACATATTATAGGATAAAGGGTTTGTTTATGATTGTTCAGCTTCATGCGGACGAAAAAGTTTCAACGAACATTTTCATATCAATTTATCTCCCTGCGTCCTCCTACATATAGAAGGAACCATTTCACAACAATTTAAACAATTCGTCACAAAAACGAAGTTATGTAACAACGGAAAATTGTTTAATTGTTTCGCAATCACTGTCTCGTGTAAATGACAACCGCAACAATCCACGGGACAACTTAATGAAATTAATCATCACTTTGTAAAGCTGTAAAATGTACGTTTTAAGCGCTGCTTGGTTTGCCGTGGAAAAGGTAAACGTTTGTGAACCTAAAAACTGGTATACGGATTATTTTGTTTTACCACAAAAACAAAATGTGGTGTGTATTTATAAACAAATGGAAATATTAATAATGTTACGTACACTTTTATCTCAGGGAAAATTAACAAAGGCGTTTTTTTTTAATAATAAATAATCACAATTTCAACTTCCGATAATACACATTTTTGTTCGTTAAACATACTAAATTAATAGTATAAAATTCATACTTATCACAAATGCTCGTTTGTGCACAATTTGAAAAGAGGATTAGTTCAAATGTTACATGTTTGCAGCATCACAATTTTCAGATACCATTTAAGTAGTTCTCGTTACAGGATTTATCTGTAAATAGACTCCATAAAAACCGAGACATTATTAGTACCTTTGTAAAACATAGTTTTAATCCCTGGGATTTGCAACCGTGGTGAGAACGATAATACTATTTAACTTTTTAATTCAAGCACCGTTTTGCAGAAGCTATTTTCAACGAGAATGCAATTGTTGCAAATTCAAAGCAAATTATGCAACTCTTTTATTCCGTACAAAGATTTTAGCTCTAATTTCAGGATCAATTTTACCCACGCTTTTACTCTAACTTAGGGCAATCCTTGAATATTTTGGTTACTTTGCAGATTCGGTCGTGTTTTGCCCGTGATGTTTGATGAGGCTTTTGCGACGTGCTACTATAAGGTGAGGTAAAAGCTTCTATAAGGTGGCAAGTATGACCATCGTATCTAACTTTAAATCTTGGGTGAATGGAACACAGGGTTTTTTTTTGTGTGGGAAATCATCAAATAACTTCTCCCGCTCTGGGTGGAGCAGGAGGGCATGTCAGACTTTTATTGACTTAAACCCACCCGTGTTCCCTCAGTAGCCTGTATGCCAGGGGCGGCATACCTCTTTCGAATAAACCCGCACCCCTGGCAGATCAAACACAGGGTTCAAGTACGCGCAAGTATCAGTGCGCGTTTTTCGTTGCTTATGCAGGTACAGTCACCAGCAGGTCAAGCTATCCCAAACTGTCAAATTTTCCCAATTGAACATGAACCTTATTTCTTTGTAATAAAGTTGAAAAAGTATCAAAGTTTGACAGATTGGGGTAGCTTGATGTGCTGGCCTCTGTTCTTTCTGATTTTATTTTGTACATTCGTGAGGAAACCTGGTCTTAAAATTAATTTACATCCGGAATCGCCAACCCGTCTTAGGCCAACATACTGATCAATGCTCGTGCCTTCTCTATACGAGAAGAGTAATAAGTTAGGATTTTTAATACCCGGATTCAGACTATGTTTAAATTCTAATAGTGACGATGTCATGAACACGACTCAGAAATAGTATGAAAAACGGCAGCGTTCTTTTGTATATTCATAACAATGTATGATTTTGCAATACTCTAGATTATTATAAAGTTGTAACCAAATTGCTGTTTCATTTGTGCCATTAATCTCTTTCCCGGTAACGACCATCAGTGAGTTGATCCCTGCTTTTTCAAAATCATAAAAGCCACCTGCCGCTTTCAGTTTATAACGATAGAACGAGTATGATCACGCCAATGACTGACAGTCGATTAATCTAGGAGCGAATCGAGTGGAAGTACCTACATGTACTCGTATGTCGATTAGAATGAACTCACCCTTCAATATCTATACATACGAATGAATAAACTTGAAGTATCTGTTTGTAACTTCAAAATAATATCTTTTTACTAAATGCATAAAGAAATATAAACGGTACCTATAACAAAAAAATATGTTTGTCATATAAAATTTTTGTCTGTCTGTCTGTCAGTGTCTGTTTGTTCCGGCTAATATCCGAAACAGCTGGACCGATTTTAACGGGAGTTTCACTGGCAGACAGCTGATTTTATAAGGAGTAACATAGGCTTTTTTACCGTAGTATCGGTAGCACGTTCCCTTAGGATAATTTCCCACATAAATACGGGCGAAGCCGCGAGAACAGCTTGTTTTATAATAATATTAGTGGTTGTTTTTCTTTTGGTAGAAAGTTTCATGATTTGTTTCGCGTGATGGTGTTGTTTTATGTTTCCTTTTTTTATTTTTGTGGGTAAAATTAAATTTGCTGTCAAAAGTTTACCTATAGACGTAATAATCTCTAATCATCATCATCATTTCAGCCAAAAGACGTCCACTGCTGGACACAGGCCGCCCCCAATTTGGGGGTTTGCCATGATCGCCACGCTTGGCAGGCGGGTTGACGATCGCAGTATGGTGGTAAAATGCATAGAGAACGCTGCTGCCCATTCTCTAGTAAGTCTAATGACGACTAACAAATAGGTCTACCTCGTAATTTCAAGTAAGTACACTACCAGGAGTAGTCATGGTGGCCCAGTGGTAACGGCCGTGACTTACGAGTTGTCGATTGTAGGTTCCAACCCAGCTAGGCACTTTACTTTGCGTAAATTATTTCATCACCACTGCTCTCAAAACGGTGAAAGAAAATATCATGAGGAAACAGGGATGTCCTAGAATCAAAAATTCGAAGAAATGTGACATCTGCCAACCCGCACTGGGCCTGCGTGGTGGATTACGGCCTGCTCCCTCTGTCTGTGAAAGGAGGCCTGTGTCCCAGTAGTGGGAATATTATAGGCTTATACTTATGACACAATAGTGCAGTTTGTTTTCAAAAACAGGTATTATTTCCATTGGTTTCCCACAAACATATTGACTGTATTTTGTAATAGTGTCTTCTTGATTCTAAGTCAATATTAATTATAGCTCTACTTTCCCCACTGCTTAAGACTTTAATACATTGGAGTTCCTAGAACCCACAAAGTACTTTATGTGGCGTTCATTAGATGCTTGGCGATCTCAACTAGACTTTACCCTGGTAACTTGGAATTGTTTTGAAACCCACTTCGATTTTCAAACTGTTTTAGTTTTCTTTTACTTGAAAATACATCTACGGGGACACTGCTTAATTATTTCCGTTTAGTTTGCTTACTCCGCTTCAAAGATAATGTTTCGTTTCATTTCGGGAAAAGACTAATTAGGAAAAGGTTTTTACCGTACATACAGCTCTGTGCACAATTTATTTCTATGTAAAATATTTTTTTCCTGCTCAGAATATTCGCAAGGAAATTTATTTTTCGCTGACATCGTAAAAGAGGCTTACTTTTCAAAAGTTTTAAGACTGAATCAAATACTTTAACACCTCCTCGAAGTTCAAAAGAACCGGTTACTTGCCCTCGTAAGTATAAAACTCCTTTGATCATGAATGCTTAATTAGTTAGCGAACTCTTACAAATTGTGACTCTCATCGCTAAGGTTAGATAAGTTGCAATAGTAAATATGCAAATATTATTCAACACGAGTCTTCTATGCAAATAGCTAGAAGGATTTATAAAAAAAGAAATTGCTAGTTAAATATTGCACACGATTTTTTGTGGGTTTCAGACAAGTCGTGTGTGGATTTTGTAAAGCCTGGATTTTATTAAATCACTACCATCTACATGCGCATTTGTCAAGCTCTTCGTGGATTAAATTGAAACCAATGCATCTCGTAGTAGGTTTTAAATGCCTACATAATTTGACGTGTGCATATTCGATTTTTTTTCCTTGTTACTGGGTGGATATCTTTTCGTCCTTCTAGTAAATTTATTCATCTTAGGCTGAAGTGGATGGGCACAAACTGTTTTTATATGTATTGTGATTTGTGATAATGTCACTCACACATATGAGCTCGTTCACGAATTCGTTTCTTTACGATATTTATAATGATAAAGTATGTTTCTATTTGCTTAAATTCTTTTACGCTAACCCTATAATGTTTGGGCACGCCACGATTGCGGCGGTAAGTCCCCTCTTTGAGGAGTGGTTTGAGAGGCGGCATGGCGTCCTCACCTTCCCCCTGACGCAGGTCCTCACCGGACACGGTTGTTTCGGGAGGTTCCTGTTTCGCATAGGGCGGGAGGAAACGCCCGGGTGTTTCCACTGCGAAGATCGCCCTGAGGACACGGTGGAGCACACGGTGGCGGTCTGCCCTGCTTGGGTGGAGCACCGCCGTGTCCTCGTGGAGGCGATCGGCGGCGGCGATCTCTCGCGTCTGGCCCTGATCCAGGCCATGGTACGGAGCGAGAGGGCATGGGGAGCCGTCACCTCCTTCAGCGAAGCAGTAATGCTCGCAAAGAGGGAGGCGGCGCACGTGAGGGAGAGGCAGCATATGCGCCCTCGCGACCCTAGCCGCCGCAGGATACGGAGATGCCCTGGGCGTCGGGAATCCCAGGCCGATTTCCGGCCACCGTAGGCATGGGCTTGCGGACGACGAGTAATGGGTAGCTCGCTGTCCGGTAAGGACCAAACCCAAGTCGACGGCGCGTTGTGTTCCACGCGCGCCTCAAAGAGATGTCAGCACAAAAAATGATGGGGCCCGCAAGGGCCGATGCCTGTCAGGGGTGCGGGTTTGTTTGAAAAAGATACCACAGCCCCTGGCATGCGGGCTACTGAAGGAACACGGGTGGGTTTTAGTCAGTAGAAGTCTGACACGCCCTCCTGCTCCACCCAGAGCGGGAGAAGTTATTTGATGATTTCCCACCCAAAAAAAAAACCCTATAATGTAACGTTAGTCCAGTATTATTAAGCGTGCTTTACTTGTGGTAACCAAGTGGACGTTTGAACGTGACTTTCATCGAAAGAGTTTGCTGGGGAGTTTGTTGCGCCACTTCTACGAGTACGTGGGCTTAGTAACCACAAGTAAAGAGCGCGTAGCTTCATGAGAAAAAATCCTGTTAATAGGTATGACGGTATGGACAACATTTATTGTTCCCAATAACCCGGGGTGCTGCAAGTAACTCTTGCTTTTTCTTTTATCTAGCCTATTAGCTAACTTTTGAAATCATTTTTACATTATTATATTTGCAATAAAAAGTATAGTGTAATATTCTTCTAAATAAAATAAAAAATGGTCAAGAGAAAAAAAAACGAGAACATTTATATTATTACCAGAGTTGTTGTTCAATGCTCAATTAACATGTCGTTTGGAAGTGAAACTTGGAATTCGCTTGAAAGTTTTGTAAGCCCATAAGTTTCTGTTTATTGCGTTGTTCTTGACTATCGCATATTGCTTATGTACCTAATGGTTATTATTGTGATAATTGCAAGTTGTTTGTTAATTGCAGGTTGTTTGAGTTAAGTTGTACCAAACTTGTATGGTGCTTAATCTTTCAGTGCGAGTCTCTAATGCCTTTCGCGCAGACATAAAATTATAAATTAATAATCTCGATCAATTTCGACCACCAAACATAAATAACAAGTCGCTTTTCGTGTGTGTCTGTATGGGCGTTGTCCTTTTAAACTTTTTGATGCAAAGGATTTCAATGCAGTTTTCTCCATCAGGTAGATAATTTATTCCGAAAGGCTTATATATGGATGGCAGTGTGACATCCTATAGTGTAGCCACTTTCGTAATTCAAAACATCGAAGCTCTTCTTATCCTTGGCTTGAGCGGAGCACCGCCGTGGCCTTGTGGAGGCGAACGGCGGCGGCGATCTCTCGCGTCCGGTCCTGGTCCACGCCATGATAGGGAGCGAAAGTGCATGGGTAGCCGTCGCTTCTTTCTGCGAAGCAGTGATACTCGCGAAGAGGGAGGCGGCGCACGTGAGAGAGAAGCAGTATATGCGCCTCTGCAGGAGACACCCTGGGCATCGGGAATCCCAGGTTTATTCCCAGCCACCGTAGGCGCGGGCTTAGGGACGTTGAATAATGGGCAGCTCGCTGTCCGGTAAGGACCAAGCCCGGCTCGATGGCGCGTTGTGTTCCACGCGCGCTTTAAAGAGATGTCAGCACCAACTGATGAGGCCCGTAAGGGCTGATGCCTGCCAGCGCAGGTGCAGTGCGGTGCGGGTTGTTCGAAAGAGATACCGTGGCCCCTGGCACACAGGCAACTGAGGGAACACGGGTGGGTTTTGGTCAGTTCCACCCAGAGCGGCAGAATTTAGAAAAAAAGGCCTTCTTATCCTATAGACACGTAATTACAAACAAAAGTTGACCACACACACTTATTACACCCATAACAAATCACTATGCCGTGTCACCTAGTTCTCAAGCCTTATAAACTCACATTTAAACTGGAACGTTGTCATCTCTTGGAAACCATTAATCATGTGTAATATCGCCGGCGTCAATAGCCCAAGTCTTCATTACGTAAGGCACTCCTTCCAGTCAGTAACCGATTAATAGGATGCTTGTTAACGACAAGCGCTTTATACAGCGTTTTATGCAGCTCTAAAAAGCTGATGAAGGTTTTTTTTAGGATTCCTGCGGTTTGCGTGTTGTGGATTTTTTTATTTTTTTATTGATGATTTTATTTACAGATTTAAATTCTGCAATCATTTTAGTTAATAGTATCAGTTAATGTTTTTACATAATATGTAAATTTATTATTCGTCGTCATATCTTGGAAATTATTATATTTCTCATGTATAAAATATCATACCTACTCAGTTACCGATTTAGACGACAAGCGTTTATGCAACGCTGAAGCCTCTCGGATGTACAGATTTTTTTTCGGAATTATTCGTTGATTAATGAATCATTTCTAAATGAGATTGTATTCGTTCGAAAATTATAATAATTTTCGATTAAAATACAAAAAAAAGGGTATAATTTATCATTGTTAGTTATGAAAATAAGAAATGGAACTACACAAATACAGGTATACAAGACTATAAAATAAAACGTTAAGTTTTTTTTTTTGCTTTTTTACAACGAAATACTTTTTTTCACATTTCCGTATGGTCATAGAATCACACAATTTATTTTGCTTATCATCATCATAATAGTTTCAGCCGAAAGACGTCCACTGCTGGACATAGGCCTCCCCCAGGCTTCTCCATTTCGACCGGTTCAGTGATTCTCGCATCCAGCGGGTTACTGCGACCTATAAATTCTAGTTCAAATAGTAACATAAACTACGCCGAACTGCGTTAGCTTTTAAAGTTGAAAATTGCGTGATTTATGAATGCAACGAGCACATTGTTCTGCTAGCTCTGATTACTATCTCTCCATGCTCTCAATTAACGAGATTGCTTTATTTAGCCTCTAAACAAAACAAAATAGAAACAATGTAGGTACATACAGCACATCAAGCTACCCCAACCTGACAAATTTCTTTGATCGTTTTTCAACTTTATTGCAAAAGAATAAGGTTCTTGTTCATTTGGGAAAATTTGACAGTTTGGGACCGCTTGATGAGCTGGCGCGAGTACTTTATTGTGCTATAGTGGGTGTGTGTGTAGTTGTAGTATGTGTTGTTTTTAGGGCACAAAGTCATTTGGAACAAATCGTTTTGTCGCTCTTTTAAATCGATATTATGGCCACAACAAAATATTTCAAAAGTGCTTAAATATCAAAACAGTCGTAGATGTCTCGAACAACCGATAATAGTTTTGTTTACTATGTCGGACTCAATACTGACATTACATTCAATCTGCCTTGCCTTTTGTTACTATATTGGGGTTGGTTACCAGCCGGACACAGCTGAGTACCAGTATTTTACATGACTTCTACAACCCAGTTACTGGGTAATACGATACCCCTTGGTAAGACTGGTTGTCAGACTTTCGGGCTACTGACGATACGTAACGACTGTCAAATATCTACGAATGACAGCCAGGCACAACGGCTAGACGGACCATTTATTCACTAACCAAACGTGGCAAAGGTAACTTAAGATGATCGGTCAAGCTATTATAACATAGCCACTGGCACTTACATAGCCCAAGACTCCTGACATAACAAATACCTAAATAAAATAATCTAAACCCAGAAATATCTATTTAAAATTTCTATTTTGGTGCGTGGCTATAACTTGCTATGTGTAAAATCGGCTTACTGCGGAATACATCGTTTTTTACTTTACGACATGGCATATCAATTTAGTGCGCCAAAAGCCAATGGGAGAATTCACAAAATAATGCACTAGCTGTTACAGAATTTTATAGACTGTATTATTAACTGTACCGTGTCATCTGCCTAGCCTTTTCGCAATTATGTTGGGGTTGGCTTCCAGTCTAACCAGTTGCAGCTGAGTACACTGGTATTCACCTGCATCTGGTTAAACTAATAAATAACTCATATAGCTCATGACATATATTGATATTACATGGCTAGTTCTCAGACTTTCGGGTTTCTGACGACCCGAAACAATTGTCAAAAATCCACGAATCGTAGTCGGGACCAACGGCTCTACGTGCTTTCTGACGCACGTAGGGATTTTTGTATGTAAATATAGTCACCCATCCACGGACCAACCGCGGTAAGCGTAGCTTAACCTGAACGATGAACCGTGTGGCTCTTATTACTTAGCCACAAGCTTCTCTACACTCTACACATGCTTCACCGAAAATGCTATAAAATACTACCAATTTAAATGATTAAAATAAGAGAATTGGGAATCGTGTTTGCTTTGTCATTTACTTATTCTTGCGACACCCGCTTGATAAAAGAAGGGCAGAGAAGACGCTTGATTTTATGCCGAAAACATGACAGCAGGGGCCTTAGTCTGCTATTTTTATAAATTCGTCATTCCAACACGATCCCATCGTGATTTTGCTAAAAGTTCGTAATCTGCTAAATTCATAATGGTCGATCAGTGGTCGGTCATGGTCTCGTAATAGAATTGTGTTATAATGGCATTGTCGTATTGCCATTATTATAAAACCCGTTAGTAGAAATGATTTTCGAAAAACGACTACTAAACTTGAACATTTATTAATGCTAAATTTCATTTATATATAATTTTACATATTATTTATTAGTGTTATATTATTTATAATGCAATCTGAAGTAGTAGGAAGTTCTTAGATAGCAAAAAACTCACAACTCAATAATATTTTATCTGTTTAGCTGTCAAAGTCAAATGTGATATTACTGCTTACTGACGTTTATCGGTTTTTATTTCCAGCCGGTGTTTTGATAGATATTTATTTACATTTGAGTCGTTTAATTATATTTTTGTTTAAAACAAAAGAGTTTGTGTGGAACTGTCAAAATTTTAGCAGATTACCGCGTAAGTCAGTCATTCTTTTGTCATTATGTACGAGATTACCAATTAATGCCATTTTTTTCAATGGAGTGTTAGTGACTGTCCATTGGAAAGTCATAATGACGCCATTATATTAGTAGATTACCAAACTAGTCGAAATCAACAATTATGAAATCAATGATAGACCATTCTGACACTATTGTAATAAGAGACTTGAGGCCGCTATTCCACTCATTTTCTATTAAAAAGCAATTTTGAACAAAACATTTCCTTTGTCACGATTTAATCACGCTTCTCATTGCATTCTCTTGGCAGCTGCATCCCGATGTAAAGCATCGTTTTAATACAGAACATTAGTGTACACTTAGCTATAATCCGTCACATGCTGTTAGCCCCTCGTCCTACAAAATGCAGCTGTTAAAAGCGTTTCTTGATACGAAAAACACGTTATTTCAGAATTGAATTAAGCTTGGTTACATCATACTTGATTATAACCTCGATAAACAGCTTTTCGGTAACACGTCTGTTATTTTTGTATACGTAATGTAAGGTGATAAAATAGATTTGGAATTTATTCCAAGGATAATATTGATGGTTTCGTCGATTTATTGGAAACATATTTGCCATTCAAAACAGTAAATTGATGTGGAAAAAAACAACTTGAAAAGATAGGTAAAATAACGAGGAGATTAAAGGCATTAAAAGGATGTCAGTAGATTAGCATAAAAATTTTCTTTCCTTTCTTATCGATCTGGCATCACAAATTCCATTCAATTCAAAAAAATATATTCGGAGAATAACAATCCATATTTTGTTGGCAAGTACAGTATTTAAACTATGTTAGTACACATAATATAATCAGAACAAAATTAAATTAAACTGAAACTTAAATTAAATCTAAATTACATGGGAAATGCAATGGCAATTGGTGGCAAATGGTAATGCCACCTCTGCGGTGATTAATATCAAAAATTCGTTTGCAACATACGCTCTTGGACTTGGAGTTGCGAACACAACTCTGTCATTCTACCTACTACTACTGCTGCCGTAAAGAACATTGATTTGTGTTTAGAACTTAGCGGTTGCTACGTCGTAGCAGTAGCTACGCCGCGTAGCAAGTTACACAAGTGCTACGAAATAATTCGTGTTTTCAACTTGCTTTGCATTGTATGTTTATTTGAATACCTGGCGGATGTCTTGTAGTAACAGTCTGTCAGTTTACGTCTTGATGGCAATTTATACAGCAATTAATCGTTTGATAACATTTATACGTTTTTCCCCTTAAAAATATTTGTTAAAGAAAAGAAAAAAGCCTATTCCTTGTCCATTGTCGCCGTGTTAGCAGCTCGCATATCGACATCATCTCTGTTAAATTACCATAAATATTCAGTGTGGCGTACCGAATGCATTCCGACCAGCAATCGAACGCTTCCGATGATAGTCGTCACGTGTTACATTAGCATTGCTAATGTGCGTCCAGCATGGAATTAATTATGTCATCCGAAGCCATATCTAAGACTAGTAAAATGTTCTACAATTGCTGTAAATGGAAGAATTTTAATATATTATTTCGTTTTAAGTGAACACAAAGAATACACTGTTGAAATTGTGTGATCGTTTAACAAATAGTTTCTCTAATAAATTCCTTGTCTTGCAAACATTATTTTAAGCTAGTTGCAAGAACCAATAAATAAAAAATTGAGATATAAATATTTTTATTATTTATTTTGTTGCCTTTAATAAAAGTAGTGCAAAAATAACCTGGCACACTTTTATTTCGTAATAGTATTTTTATACCAAAATTATCGTCAAGCAAGCCCATAAATCTGTCAATTTAGTTTCCCGTAGAATAAAAAAGAAACATTATTTTACAAGGATGTGACCTTAATCTATAATCTTTTTGCAAAAAGTCCTAGTCAATAAAGCATTTCGGATAAGGAGTTTCGAAGGCACATGAAAGGGTTTCCGTAAGATTGTAACGATATCTAACGTAAGTTTTTATATACAAGGTGTTTTTTTTTTGTGTGGGAAATCAGAGGTATGCAGAGGGGTGCAGAGGTATTTTCTTAACAAATAGTGTAGAGTAATCTCAATATCTCTTTTCCTTGAATTTGTATATTTATATATATATTAGAAGTATATATTGTAGTAGATATGTATGCGTGTATATGTATTATATGATTATATGTTTATAACCAATTTATGTATCAATCTTTTTTGTATAGCATAATGATATATTTTATGGTTCTTTTTTTAATCATTGTTCCTTTCCTCCAAAGCACCTGCCATCTAATCTCTTCACCACCCTTGGTTGACTGGTAGAGAATGCCTAAGGCATTAAGTCCGCCTTTGTACCTTTTTGTGTGCGAGAAGTTTAAATAAATAAATAAATAAATCATCAAAAAACTTCTCCCGCTCCGGGTGGAGCAGGAGTGTGTGTCAGACTTTTACTGACTAAAACCCACTCGTGTTCCCTCAGTAGCCTGTGTGCCTGGAGCGGTGGTATCTCTTTCGAACAATCCGCACCCCTGGCAGGATATACAATGTGTAGCAGAATAAACGCAAGACCTGAAATTAGTTTGTTCCTAATTGACTATTGAATTGATTTCAGTAACTTTTAAGATGGTTTTAAAGAAAAAAAATTACTTACCTATCGCCGATTGAGCCACAGAAATTTCAATCTTATTTCAAGACAATAAGATACAATTTTAAATGCATAAAGTAATGCTAAGGTCAACACGTTATTCTTAATTATAATAGTGGGCTTTAAAAAAAGTTTTAGCCATTGTATTAGGGTTTCAACTTCATACTCTAATTGGGGTGTATGAGATCTTACGTTTATTATAATTATTATTTTACACGTTGCATAGGGAAGCAAGGAACATTGAGGCGTAATGAATTCAGCACCTGTGTCTAGACACTCCAGCGATTTTTTTTTTAAATCAAAAATATAGATTCGCGCGCTTGTGGCTAAGTAACAATAGCTGCGCGGGTCGATCGATCAGGTTAAGCTACGCTTGCTGCGGTTGGTCCGTGGATGGGTGACCATCATTACATACTAAGACCCCTCCGTGTATCAGAAAGCACGCTAAGCCGTTAGTCCCGGCTGTAATTTCTGGATCTTTGACAGTCGTTACGGGTCGTCAGAAGCCCGAAAGTCTGACAACCAGTCTTACCAAGGGGTATTACCCAGTAACTGGGTTGTGGAGGTTAGATAGGCAGTCGCTCCATGTAAAATACGTGTATTCAGCTGCATCTGGTTAGACTGGAAGCCGACCCCAACATCGTTAGGAAAAGGCTAGGTAGATGATGAGATAGTCGCGCGTATTCGCATGCACACACAGTTGTGATGTCATAGGCAAAATAAGTATTGTTATTTTTTTTTAAATAAATATGACATATCTTTTGAATGCTCAACCATTGCTCTAGTGCAATAAGTATCATGGTTATTAGCGTTTGAAATCTTAAATGTTTATGTCGATCAGAAATATTGAACTTACTACCAGTACTCCGAGCGAAAAGACGTTTACACGTCAAAAAATCTGCTGTTTCATAGAATAGTGGAAAACCTACGCGGTAAAAATGTATGGCAAGTCAATTTTACGTCATATTTCAACGCAGTATGGTTCAGAATCAGGCACTAAATGGCAACAGGCTGTGCGTCGATAGCCTTGCCACCCTGTACGATATAAGTATGAGATCATTTATGTAGATACAAATACATACTACTATACCAGTCACGAAAATAAATACCATACAATTATGCAAAAAAAAAATCAAAAGTAATTTTTCCCTTGCAACCCCCGAAACAACGATTGCATCTTCGAGGAATCTTATTTATACAATGTGGTGTGAATTTTAAAGAAGATTTTTTTTAAATCTTGCGTAAATATGAGTTACGGCAGCAAATTACGTAATTATTATAGGTTAGCTTGTAGAGGCAATGGCTGGCGGCTGCGGACTGGTGTGCCAGAGGTCATGAGCTTACAACCTCCTTAGCATATGGTGCTAAGTTGGTAAGCTTCCCAACAGGAATATCTATAGTACATTGACTAATGACTTCCCTTTTACTGTTTACAATTTCAGATGATTTCTGATTGAAAAACAAAGTTGTGAATATGGAAAAGGCCTTACGTTACAAATTCAAATATCTTTTTCAAATATTTATTTAAAATAATGTTTACATAAAATCTTGTACACAAAACCTCCCCGAGAACATCAAAAATGGCAGAACATTTTCCTTTACCAAAACTAAAATATGAAGATAGAAAATGAAATGAATGCATGCATACCTGGTATGCTCGCAAATATGTATGACGAGGAGGATTGGAAAAGTTGCGCATCCAACCCCAAAGCTGTAGAGTGCAAATGTGGATAAGTTTTTAATTTAACTTTTTGTATGTGTAATCATTATACTGTTTTTATATCCAAAGATTTTATACAACGGGTAAAAGAATAAACACGAGTCCTGAAAGTTCATAGTTGACTACTGAACTGATTTCAGTAAATTTAGCAAATGTAGGTTTTTTTTTATTATGTATTTTGCCATGCTGATTGCCAATTAAATTAAAGAAAATTTAATCTTAAAGTCAATAAGACTCAATTTCAAATGCATAAACTAACGCAAGAGTCAACAAGATTTTCTTAATAATAATAGTCAGGTTTTGGGGTGTATGAGATCTTGCGTTATTTATGCTGCACATTGTAGAGTGCACTGGATGACCATATTTTCATCATCAGACATTTTATTTAAAGATTTAAGTTTAAAATCGTATTGTGCAAGAAATATGAATATTTCTTTTTTTCTTATGACGGGTACTTTAGTAATTATAAACATGAAAGACATCGAGGACATATTCGATATTAAGTTGACAACTGCACGAAATGTGATTTAGGGATACAATTTGATTACTTAGCATCTAAGACAATAGAGACTCTATTGTCTTAGATGCTAAGTAATCAAATTATGTCTTCGTACAATAACAAATGCAGAAACAATATTACAAGAACCAATTCAACTGTAAAACAAACGTTAATCTTGGACCCAATTGGGAACAAAACAAAATTAATAATTAAGACTTTAATTTCTCGAATGGAACACTCACAAATGTACCAATGGCACCAATTCTGTCAATTGGAAACTTTGTATTTACCTATCGTAAGTACCTACGGTACTTTTCAGTATATTCTGTTCAAGAAAATAATATTCAATAACGCTTTCCTATTGGGTGTTTATTTTTCATCTCGCGTAAGGTTTGATCGAAGCGCGTAAGAATTTGATTTCTTGTCAGGTTTCAATTGTCTTATTTTGGGTCTCATTTGTAATGTCAGCCCCTGGAATTGTCAAGTAGGTACTCTTTATTAAGGTCGTGTAACAAAAATAAAGAGTGTGCGTGTCACCTTTTGGAAGGTGATTCCAAATGTGATTAGTAGTGTAGGCAGAATGTGGGTAGTGTTAAAGCCTAACAACATTATTGCTAAAATTATCTTTCACCAAAATACCTGACATTAAAAGCAATAACATTTACAGTTTATTTGTAATCATAATGTTGAAATTACAACGAATGTATTAAAGTTAAAAAATAAAAAACGTTTCACGGTTGATTACATTTTACATATACATACATATATCTGCATGAAATTCTTTTTGTATTCGAAACGAATTAATATTTCTAGCAAAACAAATCGAACACGCATCAATTTCATATTGTAACGAGAAAATATGCATACAAACTGGTTTCAGATTAAAAACGTTTTTGTTTTCACATACTATTTTGAGTATGCGTCACAATACGCGTGGATGCAGAAAACCGCAACTGACATTTTCCTTACCACATGAAAACATTCTGTCGCCATAAATGTCCTAGAAACAGAAAAATATAACTTCACACCCATATTCCCCAAAGGGTTTTAAAATATGCAGAGGTTTCGTTCGTTATATTTGAAGTCCCATGTAATAAGGAGCGAGCTTACGCCTTCAACCAGGCATAGTAGAAACCTACATCTCATGCAGCAACTGACAGAGTGATAGTCTAATAACACTTTGCAATACCTGAGAATCTCTCCATGATCAGCAGTTGCCCTGGCAACCAAGAAGACAGTCATGCGATCGAACAGTAGTGAGATAATACCCTGCTTAGCAATATTTTATATCTGTGCCCGAACTTCAGTACATTGCAAGTTTAAATCTGCTTTATATTCTTAAGTACGAGCACTCTCTTCATATATTCCGATCATGTACGTATTGCGGAGTTCGTAACTGAACTGCCAGGAAAATTTTGGCAAGCAATGCATATGCCATAGCAAACGACATTATAAACTCTGAGAACTGGCTTGTCAATCGGGGGCGTGTTCGTACGTAATTTATATAGGAAAGGAATATGATATGCTATTGCAAATACGCAAATAATTTTACTATTCCCTTGTATTGTTTTTTATTGTGTTTTAAGTAAGTACCTACTGTTGTGAAGGAGCGGAGTCCTTAAATACAGGCATTAATTGCTTAAATAAAGACTCGAAACCCAATTTTTTTTCTGTATACTTTTGGACACAATAAACGTTATTATTATTTTATTATTATTTACAACTTGTAAGTCGGAGTCAATACCACTCCTAGAGGTGAACTAGGAATGAATCACGCGAAATCCTTTCCTTATACAATGCAGAGGTGTCTAAGTTTTGCATGCGAAAATCAGCTTCCTTGAGTTCCCAACTTTCACTCATAACAATGGTTGATATTCAAGGTAGAGGCCTTCTGACTTAGTAATCACAGCCGCACGGGTGGATCGATCAGGTTAAGCTACGCTTGCCGCGGTTGTTCCGTAGATGTGTGAACATTTTTACATACCAAGACCCCTCCGTGCCTCGGAAAGCACGTTAAGCCGGTGGTCCCGGCTGTCATTCGTGGATATTTGACAGTCGTTACGGGTCGACAGAAGCCCGAAAGTTTGACGGCCAGTCTTACCAAAGGGCATCGTATACCCAGTAACTGGGTTGTGGAGGTTAGATAGGCAGTCGCTGTATGCAAAATACTGGTATTTAGCTGCATCAGGTAAGACTGTAGGCCTACCCTAATATATTTGGAAAGGCTAGGCAGGTGATGATTGAAGATATAGGGCAGAGAAACATATCCAAAATTAATAACTTATTAATACTATAAAGCTTTAAACATAGCGTTATGTCATTTCGTAAATTGCATAGTTACGTAACTATTTACCGAACATCGACCAAACATTCCACTGGGATAAAAATATAGACTTTTAATAGTGCAGCTTTACCATCGGAACTACTCAAACTGCACTATAATCATCAAAGTTTATACTGGACGTACAAATAAAGCCTTTAGCTTCCAACATCCGTTTAATATTTGTTTTGAACGTCGAGAGCACAGCAAACTCTATACGTAACCAGTTTTCGCCCGCGGATTCGCCCGCGTAGAAGTCAGCGGGAACGTACCACCGGGATTAACTTTAGGAAACTTTTATTCAAACTTATATTTAACACATTTTCTATGCCGATTTTTCTGGCAATTTATGAAATTTTAAGGATATTTGTAACTATCATGTAGAACAATGAACTCTCAGATTATAAAACAAAGGCAGATAGCGCGGTCTACCTGCCATGTTTTATAATCTGAGAATGAACTACTGTTGTACTTTCGTCAAAAACCTTCAACGAATAATAAATAGCATTTCATGCAGATTGCACAAGTACGATCTACCTACATAGATGTAAATTTAAGTGTACCTACTTTTATGGCTTTAATCTCAAGGGTTTTATCGGGGTTGCTAGGAGAGTTTTGGACACAACCGCCATCTTAAATCCTGAGCTAGTATTTTTCGCTTTGACAGTTCGTTTTACGACCTTACTTCCTCACACCTAGTCCTTGCTAAATATTTATGCGAGGTTCCTAAAAGATGTGTTGGTTTCAGTGTAGATGCGTACCTACTCTAAAAAATATGAGTTAAGTCCAGGAAATTAATAATTATTACTACCAACTTAACGTATTTTTGAATTACAACGGTTATTATTTAACAGTTTTATGAACACTATAACATGATAAATTGACGTAGAATGTTAATTTGGTTAAAAAATTTTTTTACTGCATCTCTTTGTACACTTGATAGTTGCTGAGATTAACGTGAAATTTTCTATTCTAGAATAATTCTAATCTTGAAGTAGCAGAACAGAAACCAAGATTCCATCTAACGAGGACTTTAATGGGATCTAACTGAAACTAATGTAGGCCATTAGAACTGTACGTGCTCAAGTCTACAGTTTGTGAAAGAAGATAAAATAAAAATATATTCAGTCGAGTGAATATGATTTCTACTGCATTCTTCTTGCGTTTTATCTTTTATGTAGCCGGTGAGGTGTAGAAATGCCGATCAAAATGCATCCTTCACGCTATTGACGTAAACTTACTCCTACCGCAAGTACTAAATCCAAGTTTTCATATTTTTTTACCAGACCGCGTGTGAAATAATACTGTAGTCTGTCATGATTTCCAAATATTAATAAGATTTGTAGTGATTTTAAAAACTATATACAGGGTTATTGGAAAAACACCAAAAACCTCTTAAGAGGTCATTATGAACAACGTTTACTATGGGACCAAACCTGAAATCGCGAAAAAAAATCAGCTGTTTCCTACATTTTGATGAGTTACGAACATAAATGTAAGGAACAGCAGATTTTTTTATCGCGATTTCAGGTTTGGTCCTATAGTAAGTTGTTCATAATTATGAGTACAATGACCTCTTAAGAGGTTGTTGGTGTTTTTCCAAAAACCCTGTATAACATTGAAAGTATGTGACTTGCCTCAATGATTTTTGTACCTACCAGTATAGTCATGAAGTTTAAAACCGATCAAGTTTAAGTTCCGTGCCACAAGGTACTCGTAAAAAAAATCGATAAAAACACGTTTCTTGTATGGAAACCACTTTAATTTTTAACTTTTTTCTAACTTTTATTATTTTTTGTCATAGCGGCAACAGCAATACATATCAGGTTAAAATTTAATTTTTCTACCCATTACGGATCATGAGATACAGCCCGCTGACAGACAACCAGACGGACGGATAACGGAGCCTTATAATAGGCTCCCGTTGGTTACCTTTCGGTTTCCTAGAAAGTGTCTCATTTGACAGATACCTTAAAGGTAGGCACTGATTTTTATCAAAAAGAATGGAGATATGATTTTCGGAGCATCGACTAGTTTAGACTCACTCTGTGTGGTTCTTTCCTCAAAAGACCTTTTCAGACACCAAACCACATGGTCTTCACATGATCTGACCAAGTTTATGTCTGGACTTTAAAAGAGACTGTGACCTCTGAGTTTGTTTCGGCCTTTCTTCTCAGAGTAGTCAGATAGAAAACGGCGACCTCATCTAGTTTAAAAAAAATATGATTGACGTGTAAAACTGTTTGTACAAACCTACTTACAGAAATAAAATCATTTATCATTTCTAAGGTAATTCTCTTCGAACTTAGAAATTAAAAGTTTGTCTTCAAGAAGTCTATTTATTAATATTAAGTTGAGTACCTAATTGAATAGTTTGTTAATTATTGCTATATATATCAGTTTTGTATGTGTGCTAGAATTTAAATATATAAATATGTATACTTGAAAATGTGTGTCCATTTCAAGTCATCCAATCACAAGACTCAGTTTGCTGATTTTCCTTGATCAAAGTTTCAGATGGTGTGTGTCATAAGGCTTTGTTAGAGAATTTATATGCTACAAATAGTAATACCTATAGACAGGGTGTAACAGAAACCCTATTGCTATCCTTAAGCACTAAAGATAACATCTGGTATAGAATCACTATACGTAGTTTCAGCTCAAAATAAAATAATCTAAGAATTGAAACCGAATTTTCGGTTTCATATGTTTCTTAAATTCAAATCATACCAAATGTGTCACCGCACTACGTAGGTCAATAGCTTTCCACGTTACTTACCAAAATCACGATAAATCTCTTCCGAGTGATGTGTTTATTTCAATTTGAAAAGTTCGGTTTCTGATATCAATTAATTAAAAATTCTCATAACTTCTAAACATGTAGAGATAGGATTAAAAGACCCTTCCAATATCGTTTGATATCATCCAAAGAAGCCGTGCCCTTGGTATATATACCCTTTCCGTTTGTATAAGTAGCCCATGTAGTTATCTGTTTAAAGATAGTAATTTCACATCTATGCTCTATTTAATTTTGTAGGCTATTGCAGCTACTCTGAAATTCCTATAACAAATCAAGCTTGAATAAACCAACGCAAGAATTTCCACGTATTGCGCTGGAACTCCACGTGTAGCATTGGGCATGAATAACTGTCTAGAGCTGAATATATAGGTACGTTGGAAAATTTTGTACGCAAACCTGTGCAAGCAAGTTTCAAAAAGGAATGGAGATATGATTTTCGGAGCATCGACTAGTTTAGACTCAATCTGTGTGGTTCTTTCCTAAAAAGACCATTTCAGACACCATCATGTATTAAAAATATCTCACTTTATGAACTTGTGGACAAACCAAAAGTTGTAGCGTTGACTTGTTCGTATTACTAATTATTGGTAGAGAGCTAGCGATTGATTATAATGCCTATCCAGGATCCACATGGTCCTTAAATGATCTGACTGATCCTGAAATGATTGACGAATTTTGTATAAACAAAGACATGAATACTTACTTTGCTTAACTTTTTTTTTTCATTTCCCTCAATATACATCTACGAAGTGGCGGTATTTGTTAAAACAAACCCGCGGCTTTTTGAAATTAGGCCCCCCGCAAACTCACGTTTGAGAAAAAGGGAATCCAATATTCTCAGTGTTGGCCGCAGTCGAACAGCTCTTTTCCGCAAAAGTATATATCAAATGGCTCCAGTAATATACAATAAAATTCCGCGAGAAATAAAGTATCTTAATTTAGTTATTTTTAAAAAACGACTGAAACAATTTTTAATTAATAAATGTTATTACTCAATCACTGAATTTATGGAGGATAATTCTTGACAATGATATTTTAAATTTTGACATAATTTTATTTATATTTTATGGTTTGACATTTTAATTATACCTACAGACATTTAATTTATTTATTTTGTAATATTATATTTCATTCTTGTGTGTAATATTTGTATGCTTGCGAGTAGAATGCAGCGCACTAACATTATCACTATATGACCTAATATAAACTATGTACCTGCATTGTGACAAATAAAATGATTTGATTTGATTTGTAAAGTATAAAATTGTTTCAATTATTATGAAAGTGGGGACTATTATATTTTTTACTGTTTGGTTTCTTTTTTTCTCATTTAGTTTTAATCATGGCCTGGTCATTTGAGTAATTTATGCGACCCAGCCAAATTTCCTTTCTTTGGTATTTATTGTTCGTCGAATTGTTAAGCTCCATAAGTTCTGACTTGGGCTGCACGATTAGTGATTAATGCTTGCACTGACTGGACAGGTTCACTCAATCTGTGTCGATCTTTATTCAAAAGACCATTTCAGAAACCCGCACACATGGTCATCACATGACCTTACTAAGATTGTGATCATAAATAATGAGTTAAAATGAAATGTATAAAATATTATTGACATATCCAAACATAAAAACACAGAAATAAAATCATTATTGTTTAATCAATGTTGTCAACTGATGTGTGATTCATAAAACAAAGGCTTTTTTTGGGTGGGAAATCATCAAATGACTTCTCCCGCTGGGTAGAGCAGGAGGGCGTGTCAGACATTTACAGACTAAAACCCACCCGTGTTCCCTCAGTTGCCCGTGTGCCGTGGGCGGCGGTAACTTTTTCGAACAACTCGTTCCCCTGGCAGGCATCGGCCCTTGCGGACCCCACCAGTGGTTGCTGACATCTCTGACGGCGCGCGTGGAACACAACGCGCCGTCTCGCCTACCACTTTTTGACCGCAGGGAGTAGGGAGAGCGGCCAGCGCTATACCGACACTCCTCTTCCCCTGCGGTCCCACCGCGTCCGCCATCAAACGGTGGCGGCCCCGTCCAGGCCACGGAAGGGAAGAGTGCTTCTCAGAAGCACCGGCACTCCTCTGCCGCAGCCCGTAACCTTCAGCCGCGATGCCTCCCATTCAACATCACGGCCCACCTCAGTTGCGGTGCACCTCACCGCAACCTATTTTTTCGCTTAATTACCTACATTTATGTCAACTGTGTGTATGTGTGTGTTGTCCTAACCTTATTGCATATTTTTTAAGAATTTCAAATCTAGGTGGTTTAATTATAACTAGACTATTTTCTGTTTGAAATTATTTTCTCAATAACCGAAGTCGATAGCATAATAATGAAGCCGGCTCCATATCGAGTATCGACTCGACTATATTGCGTCCGAACTAAATGACATCAATATAATGACGTATTTCGTAGGTATAATTAAAAGTTGGTCATTAACGATTTCAGTGGCCCGGTTCTCTTTTAACGATTTATTTGTTGTAAACAACGTTCGCTCAATTTTTTTACTATTATTAGTTTAGGACTACTTACTTACACAGCTAGAAATGAGTTCCGTAGTTTTTATTTATTTAGAAGCATGTGGAAAAACGACAAAATATTTAGGCGTCATTTAGCTCAAGCTCTTTTAGTCGGTCCCATAGCAATTAAACATAAACTTGACAAAACAAAATTTATGGCCTACCTCCGGACTATTTACGATTATGAATCGTATGAATGTATTTATTTGGAAGTATCGAACTTTTTTATTTTTACAGTTACAAAAAATTATTAAAAACAAAATAAAACATCACCCTAAATTGTAGACATATGTCAGAAAAAAACTACTTCCACATTCCACACCCAACGCCCATTGAAATCTATTCCTGAAAGTATACTATCAACGTAAAATATATTCAAAGGGCCACATAAATAACACCAAGTTGCAGGCACCGACGCTATCGAACGTTGGCGTCCAAATACCGCCCTATCTCATTGACAAAATGGGCTGACAACCTCGGTTTATATTACGCACAAACTTACGTTACGTGGCCTTGGGTTTACAACTTTGCCCTTGACTCACTTAGCCACACTGTTTATTTGACTTTGTTGACTCTTCACACTGAACTAAGCTTTTAGAGTTTAAATTTGGGCAGAGGGAGTATTCAGGCAGGTAGAATTTGTTAGTTCTGAGTGGCTCATGTAAAACTGCAACTACAATTACTTCAAAACATCTTTAAAGGCAGACAAAATATTTCAGAGTTGACAACCGTTATTCCATAGCGATGTACCTACATTGCATGTGACAAAACTTAAGTAGTAGTCAAATAAAAATAAACCTTGTAAATAATCATCATACTAACATCAAGAAAGAAGTTAAAATTTAACACACAAAGTTAACAACACCATAACGAAACGGTAACTATGGCCACATGCTCAGAAAAAAATCCCAAAATGGAACCCGTTCCAAATTAGTCCCATATTGAGACTCGCTGAACTAATTGAGGCAATAGCCCTGCAGTGATCTCGTTATAAATGTGATAACAAACGCCAATCACTTAGATCGTTAGTGACCGCAATGGCCCTACGATGCTGCCTTGTGACACTCCTTTGCCAAACATATTTGAACCTTAAAACTTAAGGCAGTTGAGTTCATTTTTAAAATGGCTTATAATCCGTTATTGCCTCACTGTTGATATATTTCAATTCTCCTATCATGATAAATGGTTGGTACAGTTAAAATGTTGACTTGTTATAATTTTGGCAACAAGAATTGATAAACCAAACGAAATGCTTAATGAAAGAATAACGAATGAATTTCTTTTCATAAGAATTTTGCACAAAATAGTGCAAACTAGTTAGTACATAGCTTTTAAAATGTAAGCATAAGTAACAACGTTATAATTCCTATCACCTAAATATTATTTAAATAAAAGCATAATTCTTGAAGCTTCGCTTTCATATCATTGTATCTATTTCTAAAAGTCTTTAAAAATCTTACCTTGACTTGAAAAAGAAAGTTTATTGTTAACATACACCCAACCTTAGAAAGGAATGGGCACGCCACGATTGCGGCGGTAAGTCCCCTCTTTGAGGAGTGGTTTGAGAGGCCGCATGGCGTCCTCACCTTCCGCCTGGCGCAGGTCCTCAGCGGACACGGTTGTTTCGGGAGGTTCCTGTTTCGGATAGGGCGGGAGGAAACGCCCGGGTGTTTCCACTGCGAAGATCCACTTGCGGACGGCGAGTCATGGGTAGCTCGCTGTCCGGTAAGGACCAAGCCCAAGTCGATGGCGCGTTGTGTTCCACGCGCTCCTCAAAGAGATGTCATCACAAAAAATGATGGGGCCCGCAAGGGCCGATGCCTGCCAGGGGTGCGGGTTTGTTTGAAAGAGATACCACAGCCCCTGGCATATGGGCTACTGAAGGAACACGGGTGGGTTTTAGTCAGTAAAAGTCTGACACGCCCTCCTGCTCCACCCAGAGCGGGAGAAGTTATTTGATGATTTCGCAAACAAAAAAAAAAAAACCTTAGAAAGGAACAAGCTTAGCATAGTATTGTAGCAAACAGGTATAGCATAATTTTCGTCCTAATCCTCCCTATAGTAAACAGGCAAAGCTTAGCCATACAGCTGGTTTAACAAGAAACAAGAAAAAATAACATTGTGTAACGTAGGACCCAGATTCTCAGTAATGATGCTAGCAGTCCCGTAGCATAGGTAAGCATTTTGCACAATCCGCCAGTAAAACGCCCGCGTATTACATTCACTAAACCGGCTAAGCATTTTACATACCAAATGTACAGACTTTTTTATGGGCACATTTTTGTATATTATTACATGTGAGATTGCGTCTACAGTTTATGAGAAACAATATCCATAATGTGACGAAAAATATTTTAAAGCTTCCTCGTGAAATCCAACCTTTTAAAAGGATTGTAGATTAACGTTCAAGGAAGGCTACGACTGTAAAATTTTACGGTGTATTACGTTTAATCTAAATGGATGGACTCCATTATGTGGCTTTCTTAGAGTTATGGTCAGCCATGCTAGGTGTTTCACTCAGATAATTAAAATATAAATGAAGTAACTCTGTGGTCCAAAGAAAATAAATTAGCAGTTGACATAAAGAAATGGATCAATTAAGACGAGAAAAAACATAAATTTGATGACAGATAAGGGATGGACGGAGTCCACGACATAAATAAGACATTAAGGGGTGAAATGATAACAGCATTATTGCTTAAAAAGATTTATTTGATCACAACGTCTCGATGAAAAAGGCTGGTACAGTACTGAACGGAATTGGGTTCAAACCAGATATAACTGTAGAGTGGAACTTGATATAATAATCAATAAAACCAACACTTACGTAACCGGTTATTGTATCATAAATCAATAGCTTAGTTACACTGTAAACAAACACAAGGGTATCGCGTGTTCCGCTTCATCATCACTTCATAATACATCACTGTTATTATTTCTGAAGAGCGTTTTAGTAATTGTATGTGTAACGTTGCCCCAACCTTCAGTTACTAAATATGTCGTTTGACATCACTATGCACTTAAATTTAATCGAAAGCTAACTAACAGTTCTCAAAAATATTTTTTTTTTAGCTCTACATGATAGTTAGAATTAAACCTGAATACTGAAAACTATAAATTAGTTGATACAGCTTGTATATGTATATACACATTAATCAACCATATCCCTAATACGTACATGCATAGCACCAATTAACACAATCAATTTTCCATGTTAACATTACTAAAACGGAAATTCTAAACACAATCCCAAAGCAGTGTTTGACAAAACAGAACACACTTTTGATCTGTTATGTTAACAGATTTGAATTGTTTATATGTTTGTTTGTTAAAACACTTCTCACCCGTAAAATCGGTCGTATCGTTTCCCGATCGGAGCACATTAGTTCAATGTAATGGAACGTATTGTGTGACCGCATCCAAAGCATAATTTATATGACCAGCCTCTATATGGGGGCGCATTGTAGGGATTTGGAATCATGCCATAGTCATCGCGGATGACCACGGATATATGGATGCTGAAATAGCATATGGTACCAAAGGTATAGAACGCATAATAAGCAATGCAATTTAAAATGGACTGAAAATAATAGAAATTCTGCTTGACATTCAAATAAGTTTGTGTACTAGAGAAAAGGATTCAGTCTAATAGTATTGAAGTCTGGGTATTATTCGGTCCGATTGCACCCCTGGGTACAATATTTGGCGAGTGGTTCTCTCTACCATTTTGGTACATTAATCTGAATGAACCATTACAGAGACCACTGTCTTAGACAGCGTCTTGCATAATGATCTCAGCAGTAATGATCTTTTGATAAGATTCAAGCTCAGTGCCAAATGCTGTGTCTGTGCTATTATCATAAAGATGTCTGTTCGTTCATACCGTTCTCTCTGAAACTATTGCATCAATAACATAAAATATTTCCTTGGTGGGCTTGCTTCTTCTGTAATCGTTTATGTATTATTTTCTCTACGCATCGTGAGCAGAGATTTGGCGGGAAATGAATTTATTAGCACCCGGAAATGCTCGGGGACCTTTAGTTTTCGATAAAATCTACTTTGGCTCAAAATATATTCGATCGTAACATATTTTCGCTAACATTGGAATTACAGTTTTTCCTTTTTGTCACGTGTGTCGTCTATAATACGCTATAACCCGAAGAGTCTCGAGGGAAAAAATACGAGATCCCGGCTTATAGGAGCCATTCTTTTCATTTCTGCCAGCGTAATTAGATTTTAACACAAATATGTTTGATTCTTTTTCTAATTCCTCCGTTCCGTAATTTACCAGAATTCACGTCAAGTCCTTGTTTCTATAGTCAAATAATTTCCACGGTATAAACAAATATGTCTTCCGCTACATACACTGTGTAAATATCTTAAGCGTAGGGAGGATTGCTGTCCCAGCCGAAATACGATAACAGTATTTGCTAATAAAACCACCTTAATTCCTCCATAAAAAGCAAACGAAATACCATGATCAGCCTAAAACAACACAATTTTCAGAATTCTGCACTAAATCTGTTATGTAATTACGTACCTGAACCAGCCTAAATAAGCATATAACGTGGAATTTCGCATTTCAAATAAAACCACTTTAACACTCAGAGGACTTTAATATGAACATCGCTACTCTGTGGCATAGTGTAATTATCTTCATATTGACCACGATACCGCAGCGGATGGAGCCAAATTTAATCAGCATACAATCGGTTGCATGCAAAATACATTTGGAACAATAACTGACGGCCGAATGATTTTAATACGATTTTCCAGACTAACGCCATTTGGTGTAGCTAAAATGCTATAGATGAAAGGGAATTGATAGAGGCAGTACCTCTACCTAAGTATATATTATTATGTACAAAGACAAAACGTTTACTTATAGTAGTATGGATTATCAATACCAATATCGAAGTTAGTATTAATCTAAAGACAAGAGCAGTTAATGAAGACCCAATCAACTAAGACAAATTCCGAATAGAGACAATACCGTCCCTATATATAATATTGTTAATAATACATGATTGTAATCCAATATGTGTAGGGATTCTCTAAGTAGGATCGAATAATCTAATATATGTATGTATGAACCTTAGTGATGGAAATATATTATATTGAGTGGTTATAGGAATGATAGGTAACTAATTCGGTATTAGCAAAGGTTTATTAACGGTAAATTTTGGTACTTACTTCTAGATAAAAAAAAAAAACAATTATCTGAATAAAGTATAAGGAATAAAATAATCGAATTTGTAAAGATATTTAGTAAGAGATATTTAGTATGAAAGAAAACAGACACAGCTGTAAATCAAAGGCTAACTGCCTTGAGACCTGTGCAAGACCAGATTCATTATGTAAATAGTCTCACTAGCAATGAATGTGTCTAGACCAACGTTGAAGACGTGAAGACTTAATAACAACGACCAGCTAAAGTAATTTGTTACCAAGACACTGCAATTATTTGATAGACAAGCTCTTTGAAATATATCCCTTAAATTCTTCAACCAATGCGAAAACATTTATATCCGGCTTTAAACTCCCCCTGAGACCTGACAACTCATAAAGAAAGTCCAAACAAATTCGGAATTCCTTAAGGTCTGTTACCTCTACAAGTAGATGAATTGTGCAGAACCGGAAAGTAGCATTAAGGCAAGGATAATGCAGAGCAGAAGAAAAATTGGTTTATAATTCAAATGTAACGGCAGACACAGATGGTTTTAGAATTTAAAGGTTATTATTTTTTATAGCCTATCTCAATTCGCGTGTCCGTGAATGAAAAATCAGATTGCCGCGTTTATTTTCTTGGGTCTCGAAAGCTTTGTAGTTACTGAATTATAATAATGAAGTTGGGTATTTGTGGTATTTATATAGGTACGGAGACTTTTTTATTATAAAGATCTACTATAATATTATGTATTTGGTTGATTTCCGTTAAGCATTTTGTACAGAACTGAAAAATAAACCGGTGATACATGACAGATGAAAAATATCGTGTAAAAAGTTCGACTGAAAAATCCCCCAAAGCTAGATAGTGCAGAATGTATTGCTCTGTTGGGGCTTACAGATAGAATACGGATCCTAGACGACCATTTCGATGGCCAGAGACAGGCAGAATTCCAAGAACAGAATAGATTTTTAACTTATTTTTGGATGTGTTCCCAGATGGAATACAAATAGTCAAAAGCAAAGATAAGTAAATTGTTAATGTTTATGTAGGGTGACTGGTAATTAGTGACCGACATTTAAACACATGATTGTACTCATCATTATGAACAACTTTTACTATGGGACCAAAACTTGAAATCGCGAAAAAAAAATCAGCTGTTCTCTACATTTATGTTCGCATAACTCGTCAAAATGTAGGGAACACCAGATTTCTTTTTCGCGATTTCGGGTTTGGTATAGCAGCCTATATAAGTGACGGTAAAACCATAAAGTTAACGTAACCAAACACTACTTTTAAAGAATTAAAATCCGTTTCGCATTGAAAACTGAACACCAGTAAGTGAAATCCAATTGAGTGTAATAATTGAACACGAGCACATAAAATTGCTACCATGTGAAGTGCCAATGTTCGCTGTCTGATAAAACCTTACGTAATTTATTTCATTGCCGACGTAGGTTGTAATCCAGTGTCAGCAACACATCGTAAAGTCATCGACCGAACCCGACCTTTCTATAAATTCAATAACCAGATAAAAGAACACACCCTTTACAAATACTTCGTAGAAACAATAAATCATTCCACAATCCCTATTTGGCAAGATATCGTAAGACTAGTGCCAATTACTAGAACTTGGCTAGTATGAAGGGAGATTGTCGCTTGGCTTTATGTACCACAAATTCAAGCATACAGTGGAAGCATTAACATTAATTACACAGTGCTCCAACCCTTGGAGAATGGAGCTCCAGCAATAGGCGTGTTTTCTTGGACTGAAATGGTGAGATTTCGGCTTTAAATTTCATAACGGGCAAATTCTACGCGTTCCTACATTTGTTATGTTTAAGCCGCTTAGTTTATTTATTTTCATGAAATATTTTGCAGACTGTGGCAATGTCATTAATTACATATACAATCTTTATGAGGCACTTCCTTTAACTATTCATTTCTTGGGACGTATATGTGTGTTTCCTTACCACTAAACAGTTTTACTGTCAAAGTGCGTGGCTCGAAAGCGTATAAAAGGGCACCTAATGATTGCTGAAAAATAAAAAAGTCATAACCTTAGTTATCTTTTATATCGCTGCCAGTTATATACCTACGCACAGAAGGAATTGTAATTGAAGCTGGAACCAATCCACTTGTTATTCGGTACTTCCACGATAATAGCATCCATTAGGGAAAATGTTAGCGTTTTCGAATTTTGATATAACATGCAGAAACTTGTTGAAAGCATTTTGGTAGTGGGCTAATCCATTGAAAGTTACTTCGGACTTAGTTATGGTAATAGTTTGTATATTAGTACTGATGGATTCGTTCGATAATATTTCTAAATGAATATACTCACATCGGATGCCTAAATTCACTTTTAACTTTTCAAATCGAATGCTTCAATTTTCTAATTTAAGCTTCCGACCTACCTATTTTCCAATAATAATAATAGCAAATTAAAATATTATTTCGGTTGAAATTAGAACATGAACTAGTGCCTAATACAACCAGTAACGGACAAGATAATCAGATGTTAGGCAATAATCTAGTCAGTGTCAGTACAAGTACGACTATTTCAGACAACACATTTTCTGTCCAATTTACTTCACTCAAGTATAATATTATATCAAGTTTAACTAAAAGTCTGGTCTCCTGCCAAATTGTATCGCAACTGCCCATTATTATGTACATTATTAAGGCATACTCAAGTTAATCCACTTAGTAAATCGTACAAAGCGTCATGAACCTTGAACTTTTGTTGATGATCTCATAAAAATTCTAAAAGTATTATGCATGAAATGGCCTAGAGGGTACGAACACGAAGTTCCCGCAAACGTCAGGTGGGAATATTTTACCGTCGGACAGTAAAATTGATGGTGCCTTGATGCAGAATAATCTCCAATATCACGGTGTCTTACTTTCCATGCAGAAACTCCTTTTAGTACCCCGAAGTCTGCATTTTGCTTCGTATCTCTCAGGCCTTCATTTTTAAAATCCTTCTTTTAACGTTACAAGGAACATTAAAATAAACCTTCATACGTGTAAATATATACTCGTTGATGTATCAAAGCTTGAAATATATTAAGGAAAAACACTTGGCTTTAAATCTCTATAAGAATCTTTACGAAGAATCTCGAATATTAGTAGTTTGAAAGGAACTTTCATAAATTGAGAATTCCTGGAAAATCCGCGCATAGCATTTTATACAAAGTTTCCATTTTACTTTAGCGAGATAAGATTTTCATACCTAATTTTCTAATATCATTATTTTGACCTAATAGAATGAATGTATAATAAACCTTACACCAAAACAATAGCGACATAATCCGAAACCTAACACATAATATACTCAACAGCAACAAAAAAGAAAACTCCATCTATGTATCGAAAAGCGACATTTCTGTGCAATCTAATCATCGATCTAAAGTGCATAGCGCTACCTAAATCCATAAAGACAATGCGGATGAATGGATAGCTAATGATTGTGTAGGTGCTGTGTAGTTGCTTGAGTAATGGGTTCCCAAAGCGATGACAAAACGTTTTCGTTTAAACTTTGGAATTCCAAAATGAATCCACAAAAATTATGATCGAGGTGAATAAACATAATGATGTAACAAAAGTACCTGGTTTTATGTGCTCCAAGACACTGGACATTCAAAGCCAATTTGTCAAGTTTCGAATAAAGGTGCTCGATGGTACGATGACGCTTTTGCTTGAACAAAGTGATGAACAGAAAACGATTTGTTCGTGACAAGCAATTTTGGTGCCAGGGAAGATGTCAGGGGCGTGGGGGGAATGGCTAACGGTGGTCATTAGACGAAGCTATAGGGACGACACATTCGCCAACTAACAAATTACTTTGGTGATAAATTCACAGATACCTGCTTTTCGACTGTACAACCTGACGTGGGTCGTGACTTTTGGTGACGTGGGGTACGTCTAAAACTAAAGTAAATTTTCTGCTGTTTTGCTTCTTTTGTGTCGTGGCTTATTCACTAACATGCAATGCTTCTAATTTGCGTTGCAATCTATGTAAAAAATCTAAATGCAGTGTTGTGCTTTTTTCTGCTATTAAAACTTTTTGTGTGTGCTAAGTGTGTGGATACGTATTTCTTTGATAATTAAATTACTGTTATTTTCTTCAATTCCAATATATGTGTCTGTGGCAGAAATTGTACAGTCGACAGCAGTTTTCGACGGTGCATAATCCAATAGGTTGAAGCCCACCGTTTTAACGTAGTTAACAGTATCCCCCGTGGCTTCAGTAAATGCACGTCTCAGCCGGGCTCGGCGCGTCTGCGACAGGGTTTGTGGACAGAGGAGCAGCCCCGCCTGCAGGTTAAAAACAGAAATCAAACCAAAGGACATTGATTTGATTTGGTCAGAAGGGAAAACCCGTCTCAAGACCCTTACACAGCACTTACACGCCAACTGCATCGCGCTAACTATGAGCCAGGATAAGACTGTCAAGGATTTTCAAGGTCCATGGAAGTGATTGATGATCCGTAAAAATACTCATATTCACACTAAATGATTCGCCTACATACACACAATTACTTAATTTCACTACAACACGACATACTGTGTACCAAAAAAATGATTAGTATTCTTCTTGCGAGGCTTTTTGCTAATTCTAATCTCGAAATTGCCTTGGGAGCCTGAAAGAGTGTTAAAACATTTCTAAGTGTCGTAGCTACGACTTAAATGGCCGTGAGTTGCAAAGGCAGGCAGACATTAAGAAAAGGCTCATCTCGCTGAAACAGCTGGCAGA
The DNA here is from genome assembly GCA_949987655.1 of Polymixis flavicincta. NCBI lineage: Eukaryota > Metazoa > Arthropoda > Insecta > Lepidoptera > Noctuidae > Polymixis > Polymixis flavicincta. Next base: position 11,812,241 of record OX465186.1, on the reverse strand, counting down.
GACGCCTTCACAACGGTGGAACATTCTGTCAATGCCCTGATTGCTTGACAAAGTTACGACTACCTTTTACCTTTTCTTTTGTCTTTTTCATTTGTTTTTTTTTGCGACGAGCGTTACAGCTTTACATCAAATGCGAAACTAATTTTTCAAAAAGCATTTCTACTACATTGTAGCTATTTACAAGTTATATTACAATGCTTTTTGTTTTAAGCTTACGATTTGTAAGACTGAAATGTTTATCTAGGTTTGAAGTTATCTTTACCGAGTATTGTAGGTCAAACCTCGTCTTTAGTTGTGCAAAGTCATTTCGACAATAATTATGCAGCTGTTTCCTTTAACATTTAACTTGGCACTCTAATTATTTTGCCTTTTCCTCGGTGCTTGTTGGTTGTTAAAACCTTCATCATTTTAGCAAATCATTCCAGGAAATTGCTGTTTAAACAAACAAGGAAAACCTTTGTTTACCGCCTGTCTAGTTCCTGATCATTATGCATCGTATTTTTTGCATGATTCCCACGATTTTATTAACCGCTACGCTAACCGTCCGGCAGACATAATATAAAAGCACCTATCTTTGAGTAATTTGAACGCACCTACTGCCTTATAACTAGAGAACGAAAAATTCTACAATGTATGATTTTTATAAAATAGTAGCGCCACCTACCGATCGGAGAACTTACCTGTTTGAAAGGGCGCATACCCCCGTTGATTCGCAGCGAGTCTGCAGCGATGCCAGCGATGCCATCACCTGGTTCTCGCAATTGCCGCAGGGAGGCGCTGGGGTGATGGTGGGCGTGATGAGGACAGTGTGCCACGCATGCGCTAGATTCAGGCTGCGAACTCTGGCGGATGATTCTCGTACTAGATGTAGGCAGCAGTAGCGCCGGGGGTTGTATGACCGGACACGTACTAACGGCGTGGAGCGAACTACAGCCACAGGGGTAGTGCACGGCCGAGCGAACGCTCTCTCTCGACACAGAGCGCGCTAGTTGTATCGACGAAATTGGTGCCGTGGATTGCCGCCGCTCGCAAACGCGACATCTAGAATATGTTTGCGGAACTAACTGGCACGTGGTCACTGACCCTCTGTGCGAGCATGTTGCTACGGGAGACACGAGTGTCTGAGGTCTGTCTGCCGGTTCCCGACATTGCAACTCGATGTCAGGGACGCTTCTTGCGGTTCCCTCCTCCATTCTGATGGATGTAGCACTTTCCTCGCTACCTGGTCCGCCTGACAGTTGTGGTCGCAGGTGTGTGGTGCAGTCTTGTCTTTGCAGAACTGGTTTGACGGTTCTGTTTTCTGTTGGGACTATAACGGTGACTGAGGGACCGGTGACGAGCAGACTTGCAGTCTCATCGCTGCTGCCGTAACCAGAATTGGTGATAGCTTCAGTGCTGTCCGTTGTTGGTGCCGACATGTTTGTCTGTAACAAGGAAAATCTTAATTAACAACTGCCTGATACAATTATTAGGAAATCTTATTAATATATATCACGCTGTGAAAGTATCATCAATCGCCGAAATAATACGTGACAGGCGTATTTCTGGGGTATTATTTATGAACAATATCAGACGGGCATTAATATACGAGAGGATTACGTCTGGACGGCTTACGTGCCAATAACTCGGCAGTCGTTAAACAATTTATCGTTTTCATACTAACCTAAATGGGGTTAATAAAATATTGTAACTATCAATGTTACCGAAATTACAGTATTCAAATTGATTCATCCTTTGATCGGACTAGTTAAGTGTTAAGAGTTCATGGTGTAGTACAAAAATGGACAAGTAATTTATTTTTAAGGTATACAATATAATTCAAGAGCGTGCTTTTAATTTTATATTTTACATTTACACAAGTTGTTATGCGTTTTTTGCACTTTTTGCGTTGCGCCCGCGTTGATGTAGCAAATTATCCCACAGGAACATGCTTTCGGGGCAAAAAGTCAATCTTGCAGTAAAAGTCCCGTTAAAATCGGTCCAGCTGATTCGGAGATGGCTAATCTCCGAATCAGCTGGACCGATTTTGCAAACAAACAGACAGAAAAAAAAAAGTTGTGTTGGTAAAAGTTTAGAACTAGGTACCGTATTTACCTACTTTAATTATGTATTTAGTTACTGTTAGACTGTTATTTTGCTCTCTCTTCTTATCTCTTCCCGTGGGAGTCGTAGAAGGCGACTAAGGGACTTACTAGAGAATGGGCAGCAGCGTTCTCTATGCATTTTACCACCATACTGCGATCGCCAACCCGCCTGCCAAATGTGGCGATTATGGCAAGCCCCCCAAAGGGAAGCCTATGTCCAGCAGTGGACGTCTTCCGGTTGAAATGGTAATGATGATGATGATTGTATTGTTTTGGTGTCTGTTTGGCTATGATTTTTATGCAATTATGACAGACTAAAATTTATTTTTTGCCATTTTATTTTTAAGGCAGGTTGGCAAAATTTATTTTTTATTAAAAAGTTTTTATTTTATAATTTTTTGTGGCTATAATCTACAAATTACTACATGATTAATTTTTGATTTAATACACAACTCAGTATTAAAATCTGTGAGTAAACAATCAATCATCCTGTTTTTTTACCCTTAGGGTTGGAATCTTCTTGAAATCTTCAAAATTTATATAGGACCAACTTCGAGGTATACCCTTTCCAATAAAAAAAGAATTATCAAAATCGGACTACTCTGGAAAAAGTAATGAGTGGTCATACATAAAAAAAAAATATATATGTGCGTCGAATTGAGTAACCTCCTCCGTTTTTTCGTCGGTTCAAAAACTCGTAGGTATGCTCAAAGGTTGGGTAGACTTTCTAAGGTTCCCCTTCAAAGGTCACACATATCTATTTTCGTTCGAATAATAATATTCTAACCGTCTCAAATAACACTTTTTCTCTTCTTATACAATTTCCGCATTTCTCAAGTCACGCGTTCCAATCAAAATAATCAGATTTACAAAATGTCACTCATATGGAACCCTTGAACTGACATGTAACAAAGATGTATCCCCGAAGGCGGCTTGTCACTATGCGTTTTAGTTAGGGTCCCTCCGACCCCAAACTTTATTGTGACTCGGAAGAAGAAACTTTTCACTAAGGAGACTTTCGGTGTTAGTTTTTTTACAGCGAAGTTTTTGTTACACACCTTGCACAAATAAACGTTCATTTTTTTTTTTCAATTAAATAAGACATTCCAATATGAAGGTTAAATAATTGATATAAATAACACTTTAAAAAATGCAGGTTAAGAACTTATAGTTTAGTGAGTAGATTTGAAATACAAACCTAAATGAGACTTTGATGGTAAATAAATTCAAATTCAAATAGTTTTATTTGTAGAACATAGGTAAAGTACAGATGTCAATATTATTATAAATACAAATTGTAAGTAAAATTATTTATTTCGAAAGGTGAGTCAAGTGAAGTGTATGCAGAAAAATGGGCAAGTATCTACTGTTATGCTTTTAAAATGTTTTACGATATGTTGTATAATTACATTAATTATATTTTTTTTCTTTTCTTCACATTAGAATAAAATCACAATAAATATAAAAATAAAAACACAAGAAAACAGAAGAGAATTTTAAATAAGACGTTGTTTTTTTTTTCAAACGGTTTGTGTTTTTTTAATAATTGTAAATAAAAGTCCGTTTTGTTACAAATATAATTAAAATGGTAGGGACACTGACAGAAACATCATGGATCAGTAGATAGGTAGGTACATGATTCAAAAATCATACAAAAGTTCAAGCAAAATTTTGTAAACATAACTTGTTTCTAGATCAATTGTAAAGTTCTCTTTTCCACTTTGCGTGTAAAGATATTTTCGTAAAAAAGCCTCCCACATACTCCCCAGGAGACGTTACGATGCAACTAAGGTACTCTGTGCACTTAAGGTACATGACTGGAGTCAGCGGAGACACGGCTCGTTTGCTTGGCACTTACTTACGTGGGCGCCTTGCTAATGTAGTTCTTAGAAAACTTAGTTTACTTGTGAAAGGTATACTTTAAAACACTATAAATTACATATATGTGATAACACACGATTTTTAAGGAGGGCGTCAACTGAATCACGATTATGCACGTTAAAATAATGCTTATGAACATTAATTAAACGCGTTTGATATCTGTATTGCTTAAGTTTGCTGAGTATGATTGAAAAAGCAAAGTTTTTTTTTTTTACATAGCTTATCAGTAAAACGGGAATCTTAGACGTAGGCAAAAAGGCTGCCAGGCTAAAATGGGACTAGGCGGGTCACACTAGTCGCATGCACAGTGACCGCTGGGCAATTGTCGCCAGACAGTGGGTGCCCGAGGATGGATGGCGCCGCCGAGGCCGGCCCAAGAAAAGGTGGCGTGATGACCTAGACGCGTATTGCAAGGGCTGGATCGAAGAGGCCCTGGATAAGGATGCCTGGAAGGATTTAGGGGAAGGCCTCTGCTCAGCAGTGGGACAGGGAAGGCTAAAGGAAAAAAAAAACAGTAAAAACAACAACACCACAAACTCTATTACATGGGACCTAAAAATAACTGGTGAAATGTGGATAGTACTACAGGTACTATCATGGACATCCACATCTATATACCTTAGGGTGAATCTAGTCCACATTTTTGCCATACAAACTTCGGGAGTCTATTACATTACTCCACTGCTCGACAATGTAACATTAAAAATTAAATACGGTATGGTTTTGTCTCATTATTAATATTGTCTGTACGGAAACAGAATACTAAAATTAAAAACCACTAAAAACTTAGGAGCCAACAAAGATTCGTTAATCTTGCTAATATAACCTAACTTTGGGCGTGTTTAAGTAATAAAAGAAGGGTAAAATCTCCAAAACTAAGTCGAAACCAACAAAGTTCAATTACCAAAAAGTTCAAAAAATTTGATTAGTCATTGATTTATGCAGTGGGCCTTTTCATAAAACCCGATCTTCCGAAGGACTTTTCCCAATTTTTTACGAGCCTGATTAACTATAACTGATCCTGCAGCTCACTCAATAATGTTGTGCGTGTAGACTAGCGTCTAACTGCTCATCACGGGTACTACCTTTGTCGGACACGAAGCCTAAGACAGCGTGCTTTTCAGCCAGGCCCACCAGTGAGTTCGAGCCCGCGACTAAGTTCCCCTTAAGGACTATTTTTGCTTGCAACGCTCGCAGGGGCAGTAGAGGGCCGTTAACAGATGTGGTCATCGTGTTCACGAGATTTTGTTTTCAACTGTATAGATATGGACATCTTCGATAGTACACCTCTACCCATCCCTTTGGGTAAACAAGGCGTAATGTAATGCAAATGAACAACTTTATTCAAACAAATCATTCCATCTAAAAACTAAGCAGGTTAACACGTGTCATTATAATCAAATAACATAGGATAAATAAAAATAAAAGAAAGTTAAAGGAAAGAAAGATCCGTGTGGTGCCGGACGTAAAGCATAGCACCATCCCATCTCTTCCCGTGGGTGTCGTAGAAGACGACTAAGGGACTTACTAGAGAATGGGCAGCAGCGTTCTCTATGCATTTTACCACCATACTGCAATCGCGAACCCGCCTGCCAAGCGTGGCGATTATGGTAAGCCCTCCCAAATTGGGGGAAGCCTATGTCCAGCATTGTACGTCTTCCGGCTGAAATGATGATGTTGATGAAAAAGAAAATAAAAACCTCGTCATTCAATAACGTTTTATCAAGGCACATCTCCCCATTTTACTCAACATCCAACGTATAGTTTACGCTACGGATGTGATATGAATGGGTTGAGTATCAAGCATTCACGGTTGATTTAATGCATCTGCTTGCCATAAAAAGGGAAATAAAATATGAAGGTATAATTGAAGGTCAATTCTCGTAATCAAAAACGTTCAAAATCTAGTCGCAGTATCATCTCGGCGACAAACAAACGGCAAAAACTTGAAAAAAATGTATGAAAACTCGAAGTATTTTTTGACAGATTGAAACTGAGATCAGACTGTGAACGTTCTTAAAATTACGAGAATTGTCCCTCTGGTTTTTTTTATCTCAATCTGAAGTTAAAATATGAAACTTATGCGTAGTAGGTAGGTGCTAGTGTAAAAATCATCTGCTTAGACTTTTCCCAACGATGTTGGGTTCGGCTTTCAGTGGAACCGGATCCAGCCGAATAACATTATTTTTCATGGAGCGACTGCCTATCTGACCACCACAACCCAGTTACTGGGTAATACGATACGTCTTGATAAAACTGGTTGTCAGACTCTCGGACTTCTGACGACCCACCCGTAACGACTGTCAAAAATCCACGAATGACATCTGGAACTAACCGCTTTCGAAGGCAGAGACGTCTTGGTATATAAAAATGGTCACCCATCCATGGACCAACCGCGTCAACAATAGCTTCACCTGATTGATCGAACCATGCGTTAAAGCAAAAAGAGACAATTATTACGTGACAGTTGACAGACGGGAATGAAAGTGAAGAATATATCGCATCGACCCTAAGTAACATGGGACCTAGTCCCAGGCAGTAGAGTGTTCGTACAGACCCTAATTCATTTTACATGAACGGGCAAAATGAAACGAGTATGTCGCCCGAGACCTATTTCCGACATCAGAGAATATACCTTTACAATCTTTCAGGGATCACAAACGTGACATTTGTGCCTAATTTTTATAAAATGCTAGCTTTTGCCAGCGGCTTCGCTCGCGCGGAGGCTGGTAATTGTCCCACGGGAACATACTACCAGGATAAAATTTATCCTATTTGTTAGTCCAGTTATAATCTGTGTGTAATTTTTTATCCAAATTCAGCCGTTCAGCCGTTTTTGCGTGATTGAGTAACAAACATTCAAACATCTATATAAATAAAAAGACTGAAAAAAAAGACTGAAGTACTGACTGACTCACTTTTTTTTTACTGGCTAGCTGACTCATCAACGCCCAGCCCAAACCCTTGGAACTAGAAAGTTGCAATTTTTGACAAAGGTTCCCTTTATAATGTAGACAAGGAATAAAGGTTTTTTCTAAATTCAACCCCTAAGGGAGTTAAATAGGGGATGACGTCTGACACGCCCTCCTGGTCCACCCAGAGCGGGAGAAGTTATTTGATGATTTCCCACCCCAAAAAAAAAAATGGATTTAAATAGGGTTTCGTGCGGACAAAGCCGCTGCCAAAAGATATTTTGTAATATTATAGGGATAAGTAGAATACAGGGCGGCACGGACGAAATGTAAACATGAATGTAGCACGTGATTCTAAGGCCTAATGAATGAGGGCCTAAATCACTTAGCTATCCCTTAGCGTTCAAACATTAGTCGATTATATATTAAAAAAAACAGCTATTTCATAGAAAAATGCAATAGTACGCGGTCAAATGTACGAAACAGCAAGTTTTTTTTCAATGTTAAAACTTTTCATCGCGTCGTTGGTCCAGAATAAAATAGACCTACTGATTCTATTCTATGAAAATGGTTGCGTGTTGATGTCCAGCCTGAATGAACGGAAGAAAATTACATCCGTTTTCCAAAACAACCCCTATGTTCCCAATGTGAGTATTCTAAATTTAATTATTTAGATTTTATTTTATTGATTGTTTCAAATGTTAATGTATTTTATTTTAATGATACAATTAATTTTAATGTATTTGTAATTTTTATATTGGGAATTAGTGACTTAGTAAATAAATTATGTAACTAAGTCTTTGCACCACCATACACTTTACCCTTAGAAACACAGATATTACTAATTCATCATCATCATTATTTCAGCCGAAAGACGTCCACTGCTGGACATACGCCTCCCCCAAAAGGTGGGTTTTGCCATAATCGCCACGCTTGGCAGGCGGGTTGGCGATCGCAGTATGGTGGTAAAATGCATAGAGAACGCTGCTGCCCATTCTCTAGTAAGTCCCTTAGTCGCCTTCTACGACACCCACGGGAAGAGATAGGATGGTGCTATTCTTTTACGTCCGGCACCACACAGAACTATTACTAATTGATATCGTATAATTATTTAAACCATCATACTTTAATGAAGCATTAATATTTCTACAACGAAAACACATTCAAACGTACACTTAAACTATTCACAAGTTTCCGTACAACCCAGAGCATTAAATTCATGATCTTAATTATGTTTATCGTGTTACGAACACATTTTTGTAAAATAAATTTCCGCCGGGAGTTACCACGAAGATTATGGTAGCTTTAGACGAAACCCACAAGGATTTCCGAAGTTAGATGGGACCTGGGATCGAAGTGACTGTAAAAGTGAATTTATTGGACCCACACGAATCTAGTGGGTTAAAGAACGGAATAAAAAGTAAAACAAGATTATTTGGATGAGAATATTTTGTGGAAAGGAAATTCCGGTTCGAGTTGTGTGGTAAACGTGGGTTCTCTCATCGTTTTAATATATTATTCAGTTGTTTGCACTTTTATTTGCTGCCAGGAAAAGTTATAAATGATGTTTTACGCATTCATATTTCAAACATTCTTGCATGAAATAACTCAATAAATCATCGTCATCAACACCATTTCAGTCGAAAGACGTCCACTGCTTGACATAGGCTTCCGTCAAGCTCCGCCACTTCGACACGACCTATGCTTCCCGCATTCAGCAGATTCCTGCGGCCTTCACAAGGTCATGGGTCCCCCTTGAGGGACTCAATAATACACCGACACAAATACTCCAACAAGAACTGTAAAAATACAAGCTATGCATTTTAAAAGCGGCAACAAACTAGTGACTACCACGTTTCAAATTGATTCCAATAAATAAATTATTGACTGTAACCAAGAAAGACACAAATTTATTTTATACTGCAGAAAAATAAATTGCTAAGATAAATCCCTAAAGGCACGCTCTTGAATACACGCGGGCTGTCGTAAGGGATTATGTGCTTAGACATCATATTTCATTGAAAGGGCTCGTGGCTATGTAGCAACCTCAAGAGTCGATGGAGCAAGGATAAGCCATGACTTGAGTCTTTTCACTTCGATTTCATTCATAGCTTTTTGGCAGTCGTTACGGGAAGTCATACACCCAAAATTCTGACAACCTGCCGTACCAGGGCGTTTGTGTTACCCAGTTACTGGGTTGTGAAAGTTATATAGGCGGTTACTCCATATAATTATAATGCTGGTATTCAGCTGCATCCAGTAAAAACTGAATGGCGAACTCAACCTAGTTCAAAAGAGGCCAAAATATTTAATAAACTACAGTAAAAGATGAAACCAACGATTCGACATTTATAAATAAGCTCAAATAAAGATTATTTGAAAAAACGTAGTATACACAATAAACGAATATAATTATGACAAAAAAAAAATTACATAAACAGACACCATACTACACAGGTATATAGATACATTGTTATATGCATAATTCCGTGTGGTACCGGACGTAAAAGAATATCACCATGCCATTTCTTCCCGTGGGTGTTGTAGAAGGCGACTAAAGGACTTACTAGAGAATGGGCAACAGCGTTCTCTATGCATTTTACCACTATACTGCGATCGCCAACACGCCTGCCAAGCGTGGCGATTATGGCAAAACCCCTTTTGGATGCCTATGTCCAGCAGTGGACGTCTTTTGGCTGAGACGATGATGATGATGATACATAGTTAAATATATTTTGATATTATAGTATGTTGACCTTATCGAAGAATTTTTTATTCACAGCCTTTAACTGATCAGACACAGTAGAAATTATATTGTTATCGGAACACATGGTGTACACTTGACATGCGAAGAGTTAAATAAATTTACTTAATTAATGCTATTGATATGAATACTTAAAAATTGTACATTGCATTTTTTTAATTAAATTTTATACTTTTTCTGTGCCCTACAGGGTTCGTAATTGTACCTTAGCTTTACGCCATTTGTAAGACCTTTCAAGATTATGGAATGCAAATAAATAGGTATATGAATATGAGGCTAGGCCAGTGATTAAGATCAAATCACTCACTTATAGCAAGACTGTCATTTCTCAAAAAATTTAGTATGCAAGGCTTAAAAAAGTTAAATTAGTAGGTAAGTGATAACATTTAATTTTTCTACGGAGGAAAGACCTAGGATAGGTACGAGTATACTGTTCGCGACGATGCGTCACTATATAGTTTAATAGTTTGTTTTTGACATTAATTTAGAATCATAAAGATAATAGTGATAGTTAAACCAATAGACAGTGGTTATAAGTGCCTACTATAAGAAAACCGTAAGTACCACCCTTTCAGACCTCATTTAAGTGGGCTGTATAGCCGTAATTTATAGTCTCAAGTGCGTCCAGGTAACCTAGAACCGAGACCTAGCCCTGGGCGTAACTACCCCTAACATAGTCTAAAGATAAACCCACTTAATTGAGCTCTGAAAGTTGTGTTGCTTTAGCTAAGTAATTTTTAAGATTTGAGTTTTGCTAGCCATCTTTCAGGGCGCGTCACGCCCTGAAAGTCATATGTGTAACGTTCTTAATATTAGATTGTTTTGGGTCTGTAAACCACCCTGAGGTATCTGTAATCAGAATTGAAATAAGTTCAGTAGTTTTCGAGAAAATCAACTTTTAAAATATTTATTGGTAACATTTTTCATAATTTTTCGGGTTTTCTTGAAATAATCTTTCAGTGCGGGAAGATATAGTACATACAGATATCTCAGGGGATGGGAAATTTCAAGGGGAATACAGGGATATATAACATGCCATATGTACAGTAATTTAATAATGTTTTGTATGCTATATTCCATTATATCGATAGACAAAATTTGAATAAATAAAAGTTAAAACAGGAAGCAATTTGCGGCCCTCGTTACGGTAAAGTTTCGAGGCACCTCAGAAAATGTAAATTTAAACCAATTCGTAGTCATCGGCAAGATAATTTTGTTATTTTAAACTTAAATTAATTAACATGTAGTACAAGTAAAAGTTCTAAATTGCTTCCTGAAGATTAAATCAAAATGTGTGTTATTTAATCAGGTAAAGTACCCCTTCACAGAGGTGTCTCAAAAACAACCCCTTCCTAGACGAAAGTCTGGAACCTGTTTCTCTGTCAGTCGTCAAAACGTTGGTAACGTCGTGAAGAACGGAAGATAGTAGCCGCCCCTGAAGATATCTGGAACCTATAGGTGCAGGACGTCAGCGCCGCGTGGACTGGGAGACCTACATACACACCGGGATAAAACCTGGATAGGAATACACCCTCCCTACACACCCTTCGTGTCCAAGCGATCACGCCCGTCCGGTACATCTGCTGGTCCTTGCGAGCCGGATTTCTTCAGGAGGAACACATGTGGACCCGTTCAGGAGTTATCAGAAGCCTGAAGTCTTATTCCTGAAGACTTATTCCCGTGTCCTGAAGGATTATTCATGAAGAGTTACGAAAATCTGAAGCGTTATTCCTGAAGACTTGTTCCCGTGTACTGAAGGATTATTCATGAAGAATTATCGGAAACCTGAAGCCTTATTCCTGAAGACTTATTCCCGTGTCCTGAAGGATTATTCATGAAGAGTTACGAAAATCTGAAGCGTTATTCCTGAAGACTTGTTCCCGTGTACTGAAGGATTATTCATGAAGAATTATCGGAAACCTGAAGCCTTATTCCTGAAGACTTGTTCCCGAGTACTGAAGGCTTATTCCTGAAGGATTATCTTTGAACTTAGAAGATTTGAGATTGGAGTTCCGTTTGAAGATCCGGTTTCAAGATCCGGATTGGAGTTCCGTTTTGAAGATCCGTTTTGAAGGTTTTGAAGATCCGTATAGAAGATCCGTATTGGAGTTCCGTATTGGAGATCCGTTGAAGATCCGGTTTCAAGATCCGGATTGGAGTTCCGTTTTGAAGATCCGTTTTGAAGATCCGTATAGAAGATCCGGATTGGAGTTCCGTACTGGAGATCCGTTTGAAGATTCGATTGGAAGATCAGTTGGAGATCCGGATTGGATATCCGGATAGAAGACCCGGATAAGAATTTCTTTTTCAAGATCCGGATTGGAATTCCGTTTTGAAGATTCGTTTGGAAGATCCGGTGCAGATCCAGTTGAGATATCCGGATAGAAGACCCGGATAAGAATTTCTTTTTCAAGATCCGGATTGGATTTCCGTTTTGAAGATTCGTTTGGAAGATCCGGTGCAGATCCAGTTGAGATATCCGGATAGAAGACCCGGATAAGAGTTTCTTTTTCAAGATCCGGATTGGAGTTCCGTTTTGAAGATTCGTTTGGAAGATCCGGTGCAGATCCAGTTGAGATATCCGGATAGAAGACCCGGATAAGAATTTCTTTTTCAAGATCCGGATTGGATTTCCGTTTTGAAGATTCGTTTGGAAGATCCGGTGCAGATCCAGTTGAGATATCCGGATAGAAGACCCGGATAAGAGTTTCTTTTTCAAGATCCGGATTGGAGTTCCGTTTTGAAGATTCGTTTGGAAGATCCGGTGCAGATCCAGTTGAGAAATCCGGATAGAAGACCCGGATAAGAGTTTCTTTTTCAAGATCCGGATTGGAGTTCCGTTTTGAAGATTCGTTTGGAAGATCCGGTGCAGATCCAGTTGAGATATCCGGATAGAAGACCCGGATAAGAGTTTCTTTTTCAAGATACGGATTGGATTTCCATTTTGAAGATTCGTTTGGAAGATCCGGTGCAGATCCAGTTGAGATATCCGGATAGAAGACCCGGATAAGAGTTTCTTTTTCAAGATCCGGATTGGAGTTCCGTTTTGAAGATTCGTTTGGAAGATCCGGTGCAGATCCAGTTGAGATATCCGGATAGAAGACCCGGATAAGTTTCTTTTTCAAGATCCGGATTGGAGCTCCGTTTTCAAGATTCGTATTCAAGAACCGCATATCGAATCAACATGCCGGTGACAAGATCGCAAGGCAAGGCCCCTGAAGCCTGGACAGTGGAGGTGAGCAGAGGACGCGGTATTACGGCCATCACTCATGAGCAACCGCCGCGTTCACCATCCACCACTGAAGGAGCCGAACCAGTACAGCAGCCCCCCCTTGCGCCACGGGCTAGTGAAGATTTGCCAAGACGGACGCGGTCTGAAGAAGCGGAACAGCCCTCTACAGCAAAGGAAGGTAGTTCAGTCAGAACACTGAAGCATTCCGATAGAACATTCAAATAGAACACTGCAGTATTCAGATAGAACATTGAAGCCTGCAGACAGAACAGAGAAGACTACAGATAGAAAGTACAGCCGAACCTTGCCGATGACTACCCGGGGTGACGCCCGTACCGAACATAGCAGGCCGCAGTCGACTACAAATAGAACGACGCGGTCAAATAAGAAAATTTCAAGAGCACGTGAAGACCTACTGAAAGTTAGGTTGGAACTCGCTCAATTAGCACTTCAGAGAGCCGAGGAAGAAGATTCCGACGGCTATATGGATGACAGAGACTCAAACGATGAGTACGTGCGCTCCTGGCTTGAAGAGGCACCTGAGCCTGAGCCGGAGAAGAGGGACAACGCCGCCGAGGGGGACAATAGTAATATAGGCCTTGAGCAACCGCCCCCCCCTGTGGACTTCGAAACTATAGTGGACCTCGAAAAGCAAGTACCGTTGTCGAATCCTACAGCGAAGGAAGTGAACCGATTCCCACAGAGGGGAATAGAAGTCAAAGGGGAGGACGCACTCCGCCCATTCATAACGGAGCTGACATCCGCTATAGCGTCGCTAGCCGACAGAAAAACAGAACAGTGGACACCGAGCAACCCCTCGGCGTCGAAGGTCATCATGACCTTACCGAACTTCAATGGGGCCCACACAGAGTGGCTTTCATTTCGTGCCATCTACGAGACAACTCGAAGATATTTCAACGATGTTGAAAACACAGCTAGGCTTAGAAGAAGCCTGCGGGGACGAGCGTTGGAAACAGTGAGCTCGGAACTCATCGGAAATGCCAAACCAGATGACATCATGAGGGAACTTGAGCTGCAGTTCGGCCGTCCAGATTCGATAGCTCAGGCTGAAACAGACAGACTTCGTGGACTACCGCACTGCGGAGAAGCACCAAAGGACATCTGCAATTTCGCAAGCAGAGTCAGAAGCGGCGTGGTCACTCTGCGCGCACTGAAGAAGGATCACTACCTGATCAACGCTGAGCTGATGCGGTTGTTAACCGAGAAGCTACCGAACTCACTGCGTGTACAGTGGTACAGAACGTACACGGAGAAGTACCAGTCGCTGCCCGACCTTACGCTCTTCAGCGAGTTCATAACAGAGCAAGCTCGTTTCTGCAGTGCATTCGCTCCACCCGAGAACATCGGCGCCACGGAAGCAACAGCGAGCAAGCGTGTCACACAACGGACTCACACAGCGGTAGACAAATCACTCAAGAAATGCCGTATATGTGAGAAAGAGGGACATCAGAATCTTGAATGCAAGAAATTCAAGGAAGGATCCAGTGACAAGCGATGGGAGCTCGCTAAGAAGTTTGGCCTATGTTTCCGGTGCCTGCGAAGTCGTCGTCCAGATCATTCTTGCAAGCCGAAGAAGTGTGGACTTAAAGGGTGTACAGCTACGCACCATCAGCTTCTTCACTACTCCAAGAAGCCTGCTAAAGAAGACGCCGTCAAGAACGAGAAGCCCGCTACTCAAGAGCAGTCGAACAACGTGGAGACAAAAGAAACAGTGGCCAGCTCACGAACAACTTCAAGCCACGCTTACCTCAAAATGGTACCGGTTCGAGTGATTGGACCGGCGGGAGAAGCATCCACTTTCGCACTTCTTGATGATGGATCAACCGTCTCTTTGATCGACGAGGACTTAGCGAAGCAAGTCGGGGCAGAAGGCAAAATTGACCCACTGAAGATAGGCGCGATCGGCGACACCACGATTGAGACTCCAAGTTCGAGGAGAATCACCGTCACTCTTGCGAGCGAGCTGAAGAATAGGGTACCGTTCAGAGCGCGCACCATACCGAAGCTGAACCTCGCTCCGCAGACAGTCAGTGAAGAGGACGTCGCACACTGCAAGCATCTGGATGACCTGAAGCAACAGCTCATATACAACACTGGTACGCCGAAGATACTCATCGGACAGGATAACTGGCACCTATTACTGGCCAGTGAGATCCGCAGAGGTCCGAAGAACCAACCTGTTGCGTCACTCACGACGATGGGCTGGACTCTACACGGCGCACACACCAGGATCTTGGGTCAGCAAGTGCACTACGTCAATAGGCTCACAGCAGGCAATGAAGCAGCGGAAAAAGAAGATATAGACGAGCAGCTTCGTGAATTCTTCGCCCTAGAATCACTGGTCATCAATCCGAGACGGCCAGACTCCGATCCCGAAAAGAAAGCGGAAGATATCTTGAGTCGTCACACTCGTCAGTTGGAGGACGGGCACATAGAAACAGCCATGCTGTGGAAAACCGAAAACATAGAAATGCCCGATAGTTACGGGACGGCCCTGAAGAGGCTCGTCTCAATAGAAAAGAAGCTCGATAGCAAACCGGCTCTTCGAGATAGATACACAGAACAGATGGACTCTCTCATTCAAAAGGGTTACGCAGAAAAGGCGCCCAAGACGAGCACACAAGGTAGAACGTGGTACCTGCCTCATTTCGACGTGTTCAATCCCGCGAAGCCTGAGAAACTCCGCATCGTACATGACGCAGCCGCCAAATCAAAAGGACTGTCACTAAATGACTTCCTTCTCACTGGACCAGACTTGCTACAGTCCCTGCCCGGCGTCATGATGAGGTTCCGAAGACATTGCATAGCCATATCTGGTGACATAGCAGAGATGTTTATGCAAGTGAAGGTGCGAAGTCAGGATAGAGACGCGCTCCGATACCTATGGAGAGGCAATAGAAGAGAAGGAGCGCCCGAAGAATACCGTATGACGTCCATCATATTCGGTGCGGCAAGCTCGCCGTGCACGGCCATTTTCGCGAAGAATTGGAACGCGAAAAGGCATATAGATGAGCATCCAGATGCAGTGGAAGCCATAATTCAGAATCATTACATGGATGATTACCTCGATAGTTACAAGACCGTCGAAGAAGCGACGCACATTGCAACTACGGTGAAGAATATTCACCTACAGGCGAAGTTTGAGCTAAGAAAATGGGTGTCAAACAGCGCGCAATTAATAGAAAATATAGACCCGACACAGATCCGAACTGAAGTCGTCAACATCGGGAATACGGATGACACAGAAAAGATACTCGGCCTGATATGGAGACCGAGCGAAGATACGTTGGGCTTCAACCTAACACTCGCCCGCCTACCTAGAGGCATATTAGAAAAGGAAGCGCCCACGAAGAGAGAGGCGCTGAAGATAGTAATGTCACTGTACGACCCGCTCGGACTCGCTTCCCCAGTAACCATTCGAGCCAAGCAAATATTGCAAGAGGCATGGAGGCGAGGAGTCGATTGGGACCAGCCGCTGGACAACGACCTAGCGACCCAGTGGAAGAGTTGGATACAGCATCTACTGCAGCTCGGAAATATCAGCATACCAAGATGCTATCCGGGATACAGCGACGCCGTAGAGACACAGGTCCATGTTTTCACCGACGCGAGCGAGATGGCTTACGCGACGGCAGTATATTGGCGAACCACAGCAACAGATGGCCACCAGCGAGTCAGCCTCGCCATGGCAAAGGCGAAGGTAGCCCCACTGAAGCTGCAATCAATACCCCGCCTCGAGCTGCAGGCAGCGGTGATGGGAACCCGCGTAGCCGCAGCTGTTGTACGTGAACACGGCATCAAACCCGCATCGGTGACCTACTGGTCAGATAGCAAGACCGTGTTGACATGGATAAGAAGAGGAGCACGAGTATACAAACCTTTCGTAGCCCATCGTATAGCCGCCATAGAAGAAAATAGCAGAGTTGAAGACTGGCGCTGGGTGCCCACGAAGATGAATATCGCAGACATAGCTACTCGTGATGTACCACACCACTTCAACTCACAGCATGAGTGGTATAGTAGTCCTAACTTCCTGTATGAAGAGTCGTCATCATGGCCATCAGAAAACCCTCCGATAGCGGAGGAGACAGGGGAGGAGAGAACGTTCGCCGCCATCGAAGAAATCGACAGCCGACAGATCACAGAAGCCATTCCAGACCCGACAAAGTTCTCCCGGTGGGAACGACTCCTCCGTGCGACGGCGAGCGTTCTACGCTTCATCTCTCTATGCAAAGCCCCAAAGGAGAAGACGTTCTACAAACGAACCCAAAAGAATAAAGAACAGGATCCTGATTGGCGAAACAAGAAGAAGGCCGTCCCCTTTCTCCCGAAGCAAACCGTGCCGACGCGTAACTCACAAGAGAAGAGGCAAATAATAGAAGCAGAGTTTCTACACGAAGCCGAGAAGCTACTAGTGATGGTCGCGCAGCAGCAGTCTTTCGCTCTAGAACTCACTAGACTGCGAGAGGAAAAGGCATTGGACAAAGACAGTCGACTGCGGCCGCTACAGATAGAAGTGAGGGATGACGTCATACGGATAAAGAGCCGTATCGCAGCTGTAGAACAGATAACGGAAGAAGTAATGCGTCCGCCGATACTACATGGCGACCACCATATTACCCAGCTGTACATAGACTGGACACACCGTAGCTTGCAGCATGGTGGGACAGAGCTCACCATCAACGAGGTACGACAGCATTATTGGGTCGTGAAGATGCGACCAACAACAAAGAAGGTGCTGTCACGATGCCTACAGTGTCGTATTCGCAAGGCGCAACCAACCGTGCCTGCGACCGGCGACCACCCAAGAACGCGCCTGGCACATCACCAGAGGCCGTTCACGTACACAGGGCTAGATTATTTCGGCCCACTGTCTGTCACAGTCGGACGACAGCATCAAAAAAGGTACGTAGCCCTATTCACGTGCCTTACCACCAGAGCCGTCCACCTCGAGATCGCCGCCAGCCTCAGCGCAGACGCCGCCATACTAGCGCTGCGCCGCTTCGCTGCTCGTCGGGGCTGCCCCGCCGAGATACACTCCGACAACGGTACCAACATGCACGGTGCCGACAAGGAGCTCCGAGAGGCCTTCCGAGAGGAGGCCAGTCGCCGAGGCGTCGTGTGGCGCTTCATAACACCATCAGCGCCTTTCATGGGAGGCGCCTGGGAGCGCCTCGTACGCTGCGTAAAGTCCGCGCTGTGCACTGTGCTCCTAGAAAAACATCCGCACGAAGAGGTGTTGTCCACACTGTTGTGTGAGGCAGAGTACACTGTAAACAGCCGACCACTAACACATGTTTCAGTAGATAGCGAAGACGACGAGTCAATCACACCGAACCATTTCTTGCTCGGTGGATCGGCGAGACTACCATCACCCGGCGTGTTCACCGAGCGAGACGTGGACAGCAGGAAGCTCTGGCGACGATCCCAGATACTCGCCGACATGTTCTGGCGTCGCTGGGTCAGGGAGTACCTGCCGGAACTCCAAAACCGGCGGGAGCCGCACACCCGCGGCCCCGAACTGCAGGTGGGCGACCCCATACTCGTTGCAGACGGCCAGCTGCCTCGCAATACATGGCCGCGAGGCCGTATAGTTGCCCTGTTCCCCGGGGCTGACGGAGAAGTCCGGACCGCTGAGGTGCGCACTGCCGGCGGCACCTTGAAGCGTCCGGTGAAGAAACTCGTCCCACTGCCCAAGTAGCCGTGGGGGCGAGCGCCTTGGAGGCGAGCGCCGAGGCATCGAGCGCCGAGACGGCGACCGCCTTGGCGGCGAGCGCCTAGGCGGCGGCCGCCTGGGCGACGAGAGCCGGTGGCGAGCGTCGTGGCTACGAGCGTCGTGACGGCGAGCGTCGCAGCGGCGAGCGGCGTGGCAACAGGCGTCGCGGTGGCGAGCGCCGCGACTCCAGTCGTCGCTCACCGTGGCGATGCAGCGCCGCACCAACATCGCTACGAGTCGTCACTGCACTGCACGGCGGGAGAGATGTTCGCGACGATGCGTCACTATATAGTTTAATAGTTTGTTTTTGACATTAATTTAGAATCATAAAGATAATAGTGATAGTTAAACCAATAGACAGTGGTTATAAGTGCCTACTATAAGAAAACCGTAAGTACCACCCTTTCAGACCTCATTTAAGTGGGCTGTATAGCCGTAATTTATAGTCTCAAGTGCGTCCAGGTAACCTAGAACCGAGACCTAGCCCTGGGCGTAACTACCCCTAACATAGTCTAAAGATAAACCCACTTAATTGAGCTCTGAAAGTTGTGTTGCTTTAGCTAAGTAATTTTTAAGATTTGAGTTTTGCTAGCCATCTTTCAGGGCGCGTCACGCCCTGAAAGTCATATGTGTAACGTTCTTAATATTAGATTGTTTTGGGTCTGTAAACCACCCTGAGGTATCTGTAATCAGAATTGAAATAAGTTCAGTAGTTTTCGAGAAAATCAACTTTTAAAATATTTATTGGTAACATTTTTCATAATTTTTCGGGTTTTCTTGAAATAATCTTTCAGTGCGGGAAGATATAGTACATACAGATATCTCAGGGGATGGGAAATTTCAAGGGGAATACAGGGATATATAACATGCCATATGTACAGTAATTTAATAATGTTTTGTATGCTATATTCCATTATATCGATAGACAAAATTTGAATAAATAAAAGTTAAAACAGGAAGCAATTTGCGGCCCTCGTTACGGTAAAGTTTCGAGGCACCTCAGAAAATGTAAATTTAAACCAATTCGTAGTCATCGGCAAGATAATTTTGTTATTTTAAACTTAAATTAATTAACATGTAGTACAAGTAAAAGTTCTAAATTGCTTCCTGAAGATTAAATCAAAATGTGTGTTATTTAATCAGGTAAAGTACCCCTTCACAGAGGTGTCTCAAAAACAACCCCTTCCTAGACGAAAGTCTGGAACCTGTTTCTCTGTCAGTCGTCAAAACGTTGGTAACGTCGTGAAGAACGGAAGATAGTAGCCGCCCCTGAAGATATCTGGAACCTATAGGTGCAGGACGTCAGCGCCGCGTGGACTGGGAGACCTACATACACACCGGGATAAAACCTGGATAGGAATACACCCTCCCTACACACCCTTCGTGTCCAAGCGATCACGCCCGTCCGGTACATATACCATTAAGTTCCACAGCGAGGACTTAAAGTGCAAGCATGTGGGAGTTGGGAGTCTTGGTGTTAACAAAATTCAAGTAGAATAGCGGAAGACGGATTGTGTAAATCGGATTTAGAAGTTACCGACGCCGACGGTACGTGTAAACAACTGCATTTGAAAAGGGGAATTTGTAAAGAACCATGTAGACGCAATTAGAATTCGAATCATACAGAGCAACTCAGTTAAATATGAATCGATTTATTGTTACAATATTCTTGACTTGTAATGTAATATTATAAAAATTATCATCATCCTTATTTCAGCTGAAAGACGTCCACTGCTGGACATAATCCTCCCCCAAAAGGGGGGTTTTGCCCTAATCGCCACGCTTGGCAGGCGGGTTGGCGATCGCAGTATGGTGGTAAAATGCATAGAGAACGCTGCTGCCCATTCTCTAGGAAGTCCCTTAGTCGCCTTCTACGACACCCACGGGAAAAAATGGGATGATGCTATTCTTTTACGTCCGGCACGACACCGAACAATAAAAAATTAAATTAAAAAAATAAACAAATTAAAATATGAACGAAATGATACTCATAACTTGCGTAGAAAGTGTTTTGCAATGTCAATGCATAAATGGATTAAAAAATCTAAAAATCAAAACTCATAAATTCACGTCAAAATACACAAGACAGTCCCCCAAAACGGCCACCCTTCACCACTTCCTAGTGCTTTAGCTGAGAAGAAGTGGTGCATCAAACCACCATCATTATACCTTTTAGAAAACATTGCTTGATGTTAAAAGACGTTTAAACGTCAAAAATGTATGGCTATATCGATGCTAATCGCTACTTTTATCAAAGTTGACGAACAACCTTAAATATAACAGGAAATATGTAGTAAGGTATGCATGTAACTTGACCTTAAGCATCCCATTTGGTACCCACGGGTACTCGCAAAACTACCGTACCTAACCATCTACGAGCTTATTCAATATCAAAAGAATTTTCTAATATGATTATGGATTATCTACGCCGAGGTTTGTTATCCAACCACCACCAAAGGGACCTAAGGTGGGGTACCTTTCCGCTTTCTTGTAAACTAAGAAAAATATCTAGCCTTCTTTATGTACACTCCAACAATATCCTTTGGGTCCATAGGGATGTTTTTATATCCATTATTTATTATCCTTTCTCTTTACTTTCCTGTCGGAGATCTTTTTGTTACATCTTATGTGAAAATAAATGTTAAAAGGTATTTGCAGGCCTAGACAAAACACATTTCTGTTAGCGTTCACGCCAAACGCTACCCCAAAATGCATGGGAATGACATTACCTGCGGAAAGATTTCGTCGTGTCCTTTCCGCAGGTAATGTCCATACATTTTGGCGTAGCGTTTGGCGTGAACGCTAACAGAAATGTGTTTTGTCTCTAGGCCTTGAACGGAAGAAATTTAATTGCTTGCTCATCTGTCAAAATTGAAAACCAATCTACGAAGTTAAAGAGAAAATTGGTTTGTTTAAGTAGAGTTTGATGATAAACGATGTTAGAATAGCCCACTTAAGGGAAACATCTTGATCGGAATAAGACAATTTGATTTGGGGTCGACTTTAGTTCGATAAATTAATTGTAAGTACACAAATATTGCAACTTTTTAATGACTGTGCATTGGTGTCAGAATGTCATCTTTTCAGGGCGTAAGGGGTACACGCCCTGAAAAGATGACATTCTGAAACCCATGCACAGTCATTAAAAAAAACTTTCAATGTTTATGAAAAGTTATGTTTGTCTGGAACGAAGTAGAAACATTTATTTATAACTGGTCTTTGATTTGTTGTGCAAAACATTTGCGTACAATACAAGTTATTTAAGAAAAAAATGGAAAACTATAAATCCTTTAAATTCAATAAATCAGTTGAATTCTGATATTCGTTTTTCAGATAAAACGTTTCCAAATCTTATTAATATTATTACAACCCTGTAACGTCCCACTGCAGGGCGCATTATATTATTTATAAAATATTTCCGTACCCCATTTCATAGCCTACAATAATAGTAAGAACCACATAAAAATATCATAGAAACCATTCATAAAAGCCTGCTGTGAGAATAAAATGCAGTTTACGAGCTTATGTCACGTACAAAGGTCGGTCATTCATTAATATTTAATTGGTAAACCGCACATAAGAATAAAATAGTGCCTTAACAATTGTATACTAAAAATTTAAATAATGTAAGAAAGAAAATACGTTTATTTGTAGAAAATATGACGCAGTAAAAGAATACAAACAAAAAAAAAACAAGTTGGGCGAAAATATGCGTCGAAAACACGCAAAACGGTCATCGCTCAGCATAATGCTACAACTCAATGGGAGACAGAGCTCAAGCGCTGGTATTCAGCGACAACTGGCGTTGAGGTTATGATGTCAAATGCATAAAATAATATAAAAATAACAAAATAAGAAATAAAATAAATGTGCAAAAGAAATTGCGACACGTAAAGTGTTTTTTATAAAAAATATTAAAATACACCCCTTTTTTCATAAACATTCCTTAAAGTTAAGTAATGATTGATTAGTGACTGTTTAACCATTCATTTTTTTATGTTTAAGCGTTTCTCTTATCTTCCAACAACTTTTATAAATCAACACCACAATGTCTGTCTTTAAAGAGTAGCAATGTTTTTGTTTTTTTTTTTTATTTTTTTTGTCATAAGTTTATTTAAAAAACTTTTTTCACTTTTTAGTTACCTACCCCACACCAACTCGAAATTTCATCATCCTTGGAGTCAAAACAATGCATACTTTTGCGATAGCAACATTCGCGGTTGATTTGCTGTAATTTTTGAAGAGTTCCGTTGTCTGTCTCCGAAACGCATCATCAGAACTATATGAAATTTTAATGGGACCATTTCAAAGTAAACCCTTTTCTAACAAAAAATAATTTTGCAAATCCGTCAATATACGACGGAGTTATGCCCGAACATACATAAAAATAAATAAAAAAAACATGTCGAATTGATAACCTCCTTCTTTTTGAAGTCGGTTAAAAATAAAAATTCTAAGCATAATCAGCCCCGCCAGACTTTTTTTTCAATGTTTTCAAGTAAAATAGCCAAATAACAATTAAATAAAAACATACGTTTTTAACCGACTTCAAAAAAAAGGAGGTTATCAATTCGACATGTTATATATATCTATTTTTTATGTATGTTCGGGCATAACTCCGTCGTATATAGACGGATTTGCAAAATTCTTTTTTTTGTTCGAAAGGAGTTTACGCTGAAATGGTCCCATTGAAATTTCAAATAGATCTGATGATGCGTTTCGGAGTCAGACAACGGAACTCTTCAAAAAATTACAGCAAATCAACCGCGAATGTTGCTATCGCATAAAAATGCATTGTTTTGACGCCAAGGATGATGAAATTTCGAGTTGGTGTGGGGTAGGTAACTAAAAAGTGAAAAAAGTTTTTTAAATAAACTTATGACTTTTCAAAAAAATAACAACCGACTTCCAAAAAAACACTACAAAGTGCAAAATAACTTTAATTTCGGAAGGCGGTGACAAATAATTAAAATACACATCCAAAGTCACCGCCTTCCGAAATTAAAGTTATTTTGCACTTTGTAGTGTTTTTTTGGAAGTCGGTTGTAATTATTTTGGAATTTTTTTTTTTACCCATTAACATTTACTGCATAAGTAAAGGTGTCATAATACTGGCAGTGTTTTTACATCATACGTATGGGAATCGTCTATTACCCCCTACTGTTACCTACGTGGAAATACTTCAAAATAAAAACCAAAAAACCATCACTATTGCGCTGAAAAGATAAAATATTTTAAAAACCCCCGACCCAAACAAAAACGTCCAAAAAGTAAAAAAATATATAATTATTGGCCTTTTAAGTTGTAGGTAATTTTTGATCATTGTCACGTCGTGGGACGGCTAATGAAAATGTTTTCCTTTCTACAATAGCATAGTTACATTCATTATTGATGGGTATCGTCTGTTAGGCGTTTTCATTGACCGTCCCCCGACGTGACAATGATCAAAACTACAACTTAAAACCAATTAAATATTCTATTTTTTAGAGGTTTTTGTTATGGTCGGGGGTTTTCAAATTAATTTTTAATTTAACTTTTATTTCCTGCTTTTTATACTTAATAGTACTAGTAAACATGCTACAATCGACACATGTCATTCTTAAATCTACGCAGCTCTGCGTATTTTTCCCACAGTGAAGTTTGTTTCTAATTAATCCTCTTTCCTCGTCCTGATCACCATTTATCTATAACCTATTCATTGAGACCTTTTCAATGAGCCCACACACGAGTTTGTTGGTGAGTAACTTGGGTATCCTGGAAATTCAAAGTGATGCTCCAGCATCAGTTCAAGGTTACTTTGTTCGTCTAATATTGAAGTAATAGAATACCAAATTTCGACTCGATCAGACCCGTGAGAGATGTTCAGATCCCTTCATCAGCCAGAAAAGAGCTGATAATCTTCAAACAGCTCAACCGATTTTGATGAAAAATGTCTAAGAAATATCGCTAAAAAACCTACTTTTAAATAAAAACAACCGCACCCAAATCGGTTTACCCGTTTGAGAGTTACGGTGCAACAGACAGACACTCACACACATTGCGGTCAAACTTAAACCCCTCTTTTTGCGTCGTGGGTTAAAAATAAACGTGAGTGCATTTAATTTTACCTTACTACCTTCATTTTATAAAATAAAGGTTTTTGTGACTTTATTCTCACCCTGAAAATAGTCCAATAAACTGACAACATAAGCATTTTTTTGTTTAAATCTTTTCTAGAATACCATCTTATGACATGAGTTTACCAAATAATGCTTTTAAGATTATTATTCTTAAAGCGCTTTCTTCCTTTTATAGGCTTTCCAAACCTGTTTCGTAGTTCGCTTTATAAGTACTAAAGCCTAAGCCGGGTTAAGTGCCTAAACCTTATATTTATAGATCGGCTAATGGGTTTTCTCTACTTTTGGTAAGACATGAGAACTACTCTTATGCATCATTATCGCTTCCTAATTTTATGGTGATCGGTCTTGCCACTATCTACCTCCGTCCCTATGAATTATCTCAGTGGTTATTTACATCCTTTTTTTCTGTGCATGACGTCTCGAAGTTGACCTTGAGAGGCCGTAACTTCTTAACCGGACTTTCCTGTGAAAACATTTTGAGTGATAGTAAAAGCCTCCAGCCAGGGCATAAAACCTACTTAACTAGAGCAACTGCACGCTGAGGGCACCCCCTGTGGGGTATGGACCTCGGCTCAGAGCGTCACTGGCGGGGGGGAAAGCAAGTGGGGACAGGCTGGATCAAAATATTTTCATTATTATTTTCATTCGGGGAATTTAACTCTACTGGCTCAGCTGCGGCGCGGGCTGGCACATCAACGAGCAAAGGACGGTCGGGTATTTTCATCCATGCTGCATCATCTACTTATTTATTTAACACTAGGTTTTGGAAGTCGAAAAATATCCCACAGGAACGTACGAATGGGATAAAAAGTACCCAGCGTGTTAAATAAAACCATCTGTGAGCCTAATTTCGTATTCATTGAGTAACAAACATCTAAACATACAAACTTTCACATTAGTAGAATAGTAGGAGACAGATAACATCACGCCTTCTTTCCCCGATGGGTAGGGCAGCGGTGTTTCTATAGCACACCTAAATTTAAGTCCCAATAGGAGCCTTTTGTTATAAACCGGGCACGAATCTAGACTCCGACGCGCTACTCAGAAATTCCAGATAGAAAACATAATAATTTATAAAATCAAAAAACCTAACAAGTGAACTTTTAATTAAAAAAGATGGAAACAAGAAACTTGTTTTTCAAGCAATCTCATGCAGTCCGAGGCGTCTTCTTAAATTTAACAATAATGACTTTTATTGTATTATGGTAGGCACTTAAATATATGATTTACTTCCTATCCTGCTCTCTGTATCGGTTTAAAGAATTTAATTCTCATAAAGTTCCCCCACAATCTTTTTGTATTTTTTATTTTTATATTATGTTACTAAATTTTATATTGTTTCTCTAATCTATTGCGAGTTATGTATCCTGTTTTGTTATCATGTCGTGTATCCAAACATTAGGCTAGCTAGCCGCGGGAGGGCCCTGGTGACCTGTAATACCTAGGTTTTTAAATAAACCTACATCAAGCACCAGTCTCTCACAAAGTTAACTCCTATTTCGTGCACTACTGTATAAGTTAGCATTAAGTTTATAACTTAAGTTGAGAGAGAATAAACGTTTTATATTATTATTATTATAAAGAACACAAATAGTTCACTTAGAGTATGAGATATACAAATAAGTCTTGCAGTTTAAAGGCACGTACTGACTCCGTGAGGCGACAAAAGGAAAACAGAGTATTATTAAGCAATAAAAGAACTTAAATTTTATAGAAAAGGTAAGTGATTACCAGCAGGCAACTTTGTGTTTATCTAGTAGTTATGATTTTCTGAACATTCTTTTTTTATTTTTATATTTCGATTTTTTCCATTGACAATCTTATCTGGAAATTTTATGTACAGTAGGTACCTACCGCTCCTTCGTATAAAATAGCTTTCTTCCCGTAATTGGTTCTGGGTGGTCTCAGTTGGTCACAAAACATGCAGGCAAAGTGACCTCTGCAATGCCACCGACGATGCCATGGAAGTGGCGAAGTTTTGGGCCAGAAATATCTGAGATACTGTTGTGCCAGTGACACGAAGAAGAAGAAGGTTCAAAGGTGGGCTAAATATCTTGAGCATTCTCTACTAGTTAACCAATGGTATCATAATCAGCCTAAAATGTTCCCACTGCTGGAACAAAAGTCTCATCCCTTTGAGAGGGATTCCGGGTCTCAGCGCAAGCCCAATGAGGGTTGTTAGATGTCACATATCTTCGAAATTATGGTTCTTAGACATGTCGGTTTTCTGATGATGTTTTCTTATACCGTTTTGAGAGCCAACGGTACGAAAGGTATATATATCATCTCTTAACCAATTAGTATTTCCTTCCATTCCGCAAACGCACATGAAAATATATCAGAAAATATTGTTCTTAATACCACCAAAGCATAATGTGCACTTTCTCTATTTCTTTAATATATCTCTGTTATTACTTGCTCGAGCATATTTCAACCATAAAAATCTGTATAAAATCTTTTAAACGTTCTCATAAAAGTTTATTGAAAATCATGCTTAAACCAGACTACAAAAATATGTTGAAAGACAAAATAAATAAATATTGGAAAACAAAATACAAATTTTGTCGCTATCTCTGTGATTAAACACTTAATTTAAGCAAAGACTTAAAACTTTGATTGCTCTTAATCTTTATCCTTTCGTTAGTCAAACACCGCGAGAGTGAGACAGGAGATGTACCTAAGCTAATCTTCTAATTAAACTACGGATTAAAGTAATCACGCAAGTATAGAGGCTTTGCAGGCGACAGATTTTAATTTAACTCGATTTTCTTCTCATTAATGACGTAATTTCGTTAGGGATATTAAACAATTTATAAATTCCTTGCCTTTGCCAGCGGTTTTGCCCGGGTGGAGCTCGGAAATACTACCGGGATAAAACGTCCTTTGTTAATTCAGGTTATAATCTATCTGTGCAACAAACTTCATCAAAATCCATTTGGCCGTTTTCGGGTGATTGATTAACAAACATCCTTAAATATAAATTTTCACATTTATATTATTAGTAAGATTTTTCAATAGCGTAAATAAATTGTTTTAAGGAAATACATATTAACGTTTTGGCAAGCTGTCAACTTCATTCGTCCGTTAAAATAATAAGTCACAATCTGTTCTTGACAACCGATAGTTCCGACCGACCGATAAGTCTAACATTTTGGTTAAATTGAATTCCTGTCTTGTATTAAAATAATAGAATGTTTAATAAGAATGAAGTCCATTAAAAACGTTTCCGAATTGCCCAGATCAAAGATGAATCATTTCACACCCCTCACCCGAAAAGATAATCCATTTTGCGGTCTTCATTTTATTTTTCTTCGATAAACACTTTATTTTACAAGATTCCGTTGTCTCTTAATTTTCTTGGAATAAGCAGAATCCCGAGGGTCGGGTGAGTGCTCGATTAATATACAATGGGACATTATGCAAGGTTGGTATCCTATTTCTCATGAACATCATAATAAAGCCTTATCTTGGTAGCTTATGATCCGATGGTTAGTCTAACGGGGCGTTAAGTTATGGTGTGTTCTTGCTTTATGATTTATTCAGAAATGTATTTTCTTTGATGGAAATGTATCATCATCTGCCTAGCCTTTTCCCAAATACGTTGGAGTTGGCTCCCAGTCTAACCGGATCCAGCTGAATACCAGTATTTTACATGGAGCGGTTACCAATCTGACCTCCACAACCCAGTAACTGAGTGGTAAAACTAGTTTTCAGAGTGGGCTTCTGACAACCCGTAACACCTGTCAAACATCCAAGAATGAACCACCGGCTTAACGGAGCTTCTTTTCTAGGCACGGAAGAGTCTTGGTAAATGAAGACGGTCACCCATCCACAAACCAACCACGGCAAGCGTATTTCTTAGTATGGGTTCGGCCAACCCGACATAAGATCGTATTTATGGAACTGAAACGCTTTGGTTTAATAAAATAATAATAAACGACTCTATTCATATAGGCAAGTTTTTGACATTTATATCTATTAATTATTCCAATGAAGTTTATAAACGGTACTAAGTACCGTCGGACGGTACAATCCGACATAAGATCGTATTTATGGAACTGAAACGCTTTGGTTTAATACAATAATAATAAACGACTCTATTTAAATAGGCAAGTTTTTGACATTTATATCTATTAATTATTCCAATGAAGTTTATAAACGGTACTTTAAATCACTAAACAAATATAACCAAGGTAACATCGTTTATGAAGAAAAGGAAACATCAATTAGCATTAAATTGACGACCCAAATAGTGCCACAAACTTTCCACTAAGTATCTGGGTCAATCAGGTTATTTACACCGCCCTTGGTTGGCGTTTATTTTGAGTTCGAACCGGTGAAAAATTTATGGAACAAAAATATTTACAAACTTTCCAGTTATAATACCAAAGAATGAAGCATCATTTCGGCGACGGCTCTAAGATTTGAAACAAATAATGTCGAGAGTTAAAAGTCAACAAGTAAAAACATTCCACGCACAAGAATTTTGTGATCGTTAGAAAATGAAATCTACGTATAACTTAATTTAGTTCTGTATTTTCCGAAGAAATAAACGGAGTTGCATAGTTGTTACTAGCTTTTGCCAGCGGTTTCGCCCGCGTGGAGTTAAAAAATCATCCCACAGGAACGTACTACCGCGATACAAAGTATCGTATGTGTTAGCCTAGTTTATGAACTACCTCTTTGCCAAATTTCATTCCAATCCGTTCAGTAGTTTTTGCGTGAAAGTGTAACAAACATCCATCCATCCTTCTTTACAAACTTCCCCTTTTATAATATTAGTAGGACTATAAGTATACTCCTCCTCGAGAGGAGGCCTGTGTCCCAGCAGTGGGAACATTATAGGCTGATGATGATGATGATGATAAGTATACTCTATGTAGTTCCGTGTGGTGCTGGACGTTAAGAATAGCACCATCCCATTTCTTCCAGTGGGTGTCGTAGGAAGCGCCTGAGGGACTTACTAGAGAATGGGCAGCAGCGTTCTCTATGTATTTTACCACCAATCTGCGATCGCCAACCCGCCTGCCTAGCTTGGCAATTATGGCAAACCCCCCCCCAAATTGGGGGAGGCCTATGTCCAGCAGTGGACGTCTTCCGGCTGAAATTATGATGATGATGATTAGTATAATCACACTTAAAGCAGATGAGTCAATTGCCAACGATTACCGAACGATAGTAGGTAATACTAGGAGTGGGTCAGGATCGTATCAGGTGGCGTTCTGTAGTTTCTGCTTACCCCCATGGAAAGATGGGATGACACAAACTCTTGTTCGTTTATGCATGTATAAAAGTAACTCTTCGGCCAGGCAAAATAAATTTCAGTCGATCATAATTACATAAAAATCATAGCCAAACAGACACCAAAACAATACAATCATCATCATCATTATAATTTCAGCCGGAAGACGTAGATTGCTGGACGTAGGCCTCCCTCAATTTGGGGGCTTACCATAATCGCCACATTTGGCAGGCGGGTTGGCGATCACAGTATGGTGGTAAAATGCATAGAGAACGCTGTTGCCCATTCTCTAGTAAGTCCCTTAGTCGCCTCCTACGACACCCACGGGAAGAGATGAGATGGTACTATTCTTTACGTCCGGCACCACACGGAACAACAACGTTAAAATATTCTAATTTAAATCAAAATGTCACTGTCATTTATTCAAACTAAGCTGAGAGTCAGCAAATTTTAAACGTCAAAATAACATAAGACTGTCTCCCGAAACGCCCGCCCTTCACCACTTCCTGCTGCTTTAGCTGGGAAGCCGAAGTGGCGCAACAAAGTCCCCAGAATCATTTCAGCGTCAATATACTCAAGCACTATCCACTGTACCTACTAACAACGTAGTTTACGCTAACAAAACAATACACAGACTTGGCCTTTCCTATTTATCGCACTGTCAACACTAATGCACTCCAAGATTACTGGCTAGGGTTGCCAGGCTAAAGAAGGATCTAGGTTTTTAGCAGAAAATCTGTAATTAAATTAGAAACAGAATGCAACTCACGCGTCATTTAACATCAATTGTAGGCGTGTAGCGTATTTTCGTAACACACTTTAAAACAATTTCTAAATAACTTGCTTTTCGAAAGTTTAATAAAATTTATTGAGTTATTTACGTTGCTGAGCAGGCGATCTGTCGTACCGGAGCCAGTTCTGATACTGAAATGCGACTAGAGTCTACGCCAGAAAGAAAAGGCGAATAATTTTATTTTGGTTATGAAGAAGCAATGAAAACTGACTGACAGCCTCCCAACAGTAAATTATTCCGGTAACTTTATAACTTCGGTCAGCAAAAATATACATTACATTTTACTCCTGGAACAATTTTCTCAAAATGTGTTAAAGATATTTAAGAGAAAACAATATAAAAGTGAAAACGTAAAGTAACTTCTCAATTTCCTTCCACTTTCATTTTCACAACAACACCGAACAAAACACTAATTCTTCGGACATTATTATGTTATCTTCCTACGCCCGCGTGGAGGTCGGAAATTTTCCCGCGGGAACGTGTTACCAGGATAAATAGTATCCCATGTGTTAATCCGGGTATTAAAATAGCTTTGTGTTTAATTTCATCCAAATCCGTTGTTTTGAGTGATTGAGTAACAAACATCCAAATATCCAAACACAAACATTCACATTTATAATAATAGCTTTTGCCAGCGGCTTCGCCCGAAAACAGGTCAGCAATTAACCCAAAGGAACGTGTTACTGCGATAAAAAGTATCCTATGTGTTAATCCCGGTAGTAAACTATCTTTGTGTTTAGTTTCATCCAAATTTGTGGTTTTGAGTGATTGAGTAACAAACATCCAAATATCCAAACACAAACTTTCATACTTTTAATAGGTACTAGATTTTGCCAGCGGCTTTGCTCGAGTATAGGTCGGAAATCATCCCACGGGTATCCAGGTTATAAATCATATGTGTGGGTTTGTCTATTTGTAGTGTAGTGAATTTCATCCAAATCTATTCCATTCAGCTGTTTTTGCGTGAATTAGTAACAAACATCCAACCATAAACTTTCACATTTATAATATTAGTAGGAAAACTCGGATATTTGATGACCCTAGAGGGAGGGGAGTTAAAGGGCGGTGTCGTGTTGCAGAACTGTTATCGTGTACACCTTACAACGTTGTTAAAGCGAAGACACATAATAGGAATTCCTGTTCCCGTTGAGTCGACTCATTTTTGTTTCAGACTTTTAAAACGGGCCTTGTTATGTCAGTATGAAAAACAGTCTAGCAACTCATTAGTACTGCAGTAGATTGTCGAAGTTTCAGGTTGTTTTATGCATATTTAGCGAGATATGGCGGTAATTGGTTGCTTTAATGAAACCATGTTACTTTAAATTTTCAAGCTTCGTTTTAGGCCGACATAATAATAATACGCTGTTAGTAGAACCTTGTACCTCTCTTTCGATTCTCACATTACTTACTTCTTTTTTTGTGTAGCCTTTTATGTACCAATATAAATAACAACAAAAAATACCACTTTATGAAACTGCAAACTTTATGATAGCGAAAGCGGTCATTAGCGAAATATGCCAACATCTAAAGCTCTTAAGTGAGAGACTAGTTTAAGACTTGAGCTTTAATTAATTTTATGAATAGAAATGCAATTGGTACTTATCTAGTCTGTAAACGCCATCATAATTTCGTATAATTATTCCACTTTTCCCGTCTTACCAAGGAGTATTACCCGATTTCCTTACGAAGTCAGATAGGCTCCATGTAAAACACTAGTAATAAGCTGCATCCGGTTAGACTGGAAGCCAACCTTAAGATAGTTGGAAAAAGGGCTCGTCAAATGATGGTAATGATTCCACTTTTGGTGTCAGATCTTTTAGTTTTCTTTCTATCCAAGAATAGAAACAACACATTTGTAGGCAATAATCTAGTATTCAAACAGAAATATCAGTCCCATTGTCCTTTTTAGAACTGTTTATACCCGTTTTATTATTAAACAATCGATTTACCCATTTTCTCGTAAATGCAGGTACATAAGAACCTATTCAATAATAAAGGAGTATAAAGAGAACCTTTCAAGCTGAGTTCAACTCCGGAAAGTTTTACAATGGATGAAATCCAATTTACCGAACTTGAGCTCTTTATTGCCACTTGTTAATGATCTGTACTTAACGATATGAATTATGTTTCATTTTGATTGAAACTTGATGCTAAGATTTAGTTAAGTTCTGAAATAAGTTTTAAATTATTTAGCAGTAAGTAATATTACTACTGGATGATACTACTGAATGCTAGGAGTACAGAACCGATCAAAGTGGCGGTGCTTGAGGGCCTATGTCCAGCACCAGACGTTTTCCAGCTGAAATGATGATGACGAATATCTTCTGAACAATTTTGAAGAAGGGTCGGGTTGGAACGCGCTGATCCTGATTATTTTTTAGGAAAATTAGAAAATTTGTTTTTATTTTATTTCTCTGAAAAATAATTGAAACTGACCTAGCAAACAAATTCCGAAAGATACATACATACTCAGCCTATAACGTTCCCACTGCTGGGACACAGGCCTACCTTTCTGTGAGAGTGGGCCGTAATCCACCCCGCGGGCCCAGTGCGAGGTGGCAGATGTCACATGTCTTCGAATTTTTGGTTCTAGGACATGCCGGTTTCCTCACGATGTTTTCCTTCACCGTTTAAGAGCAGTGGTGATGAAATTATTTACACAAAGTAATGCGCCCGGCTGGGTTCGAACGCACGACCTACAACTCGTAAGTCGCGGCCGTTACCACTGGGCCACCACTGGAAATTATGTATCCATCATTTCATTTATCCATTACTGTACCGGCTGCCGAAAACTGTTCTCTAGATCCTAATAAATTGTTAGTGGGCTCCGAGCAAAATTCTCTAAGCTCGTAACTCGCTTTTCGCGAGCACCAGGAATTTCACTCAAGGCGAGATTAATTGCCCGCTATTGCTAACATACCCGGTCCACATTCACCTCACCACTGGCCCGAGCCCGTCAAACTGACGAATGTGTCCAATAAAGCCTCCACGCGGTCATTTGTCATGAAAGAATGTGCAGCTGGGTTCGTGTATATTTGTCATTCATATTTTGCCTCTTTTATAATCCAGAATTAACTATGCTTTTTCGTCATATTATCACTAGCGACACGCCCCTGCTTATACAGTTTTTCTGACTCAACAAAAATATATGAAAGACATGTTGCGACGACCCCAGGTAAATTAGGATAAGGGAAAGAGATTTATGAAAGATGATTAATGTTTAATACACATAAACTTTTCGGAACAAATTTTATAAATTACTAGGTTTTACGTAAGGTAATACGAAAGTTCATCCCCTATTTAACTCCCTTAGTGGTTGAATTTAGAAAAATTCTTCCTTCTTCCTTGTCTCCATTATCAAAGGTTCTGTGCAAAAATTTCAGCTCTCTAGGTCCAAGGGTTTGGGCTGGGTGTTGACGAATCAGTCAGTCAGTTAGTTAGTCAGGACTTTTCTTTTTATTTATACGAGATGGTGAAATCTGCATCAAAATGCATTGAATCGTTTAGAAAAGAAATAAAATAAAAATAAAAAGTAATTCAGAAGAACTGCGCGCAGAGATACAAAAAGCGCCTTCAATTTACAATTTTCATAAATTATAGATTTTCTTGAAAATCTATCAATATGATAATATGTACGAAAGTAAATATTAAAATTGAATGTCGGGCCTCACAAGAAAACCTCGTCAATTGATATTTTCTTTTATAACATATTCCATTTTCTGGACAATGAGACTACCTGCAAAGCCTCCGTCGTTACAAGTAAATTAGAAAAAGCTAATCCCGTCTTATCTTCCTATTGTTGCGAAAAAATATGCCAGTCAACGACAAAGCCATTACGGTACGACATTTCCTTAACATTGCGAAAAATAAAAATGTTTTCTTAAAGCTTCTAGAAGAACAAATTATTTAAAACACGCAAGGTTTGGACAATAAGCACCTGAATTTTTAGCTATCAAACTTTTTGAAACTTAATAGTTTTATTGATGTTTACACAAACAATTTTAGGAAGTTTCACGTTATTAACGCTCTTATAGATGTATGTGCTTTAAATCAGTAATGGCCGCACTAAATCCAAGGTAACCGACATAGCCCGAAGAATTGCCAAGTGACAGTGGGTAGGGCACATTGCTAGCAGATCAAACGGCTGATGGAGACGAACGATTCTGGAGTGGCGACTGCGTACAGGAGGACGTAGAGTTGGAAGGCCCCCCACAAGGTGGATCGATTACCTTGAGAAGGCCGCAAGTATCCGCTGGATGCAGGAAGCACAGAACAGATAGAAGTAGTGAGGACGCCTATGTTCAGCAGTGGACGTTTTTTGGCTGAAATGATGATAAGGTATACGGTAAAATTAGAAATTTAAGGTTCAAAATCGCTTGAAATTGTGATACTTTAAAATTGGGAAAATTACACCATGCCTAAAAGTTTTAACCGAGCAAAGTACACGCTTTGCTCGGTTAAAACTTTTAAACAACGCAAAACAGTGGAAAAATAAACTTCAGTAGCGTTACGATTGTGCGTCAGGAAACACTTTGTCGGAAATGTATTGTGAAATAGGGTATTTTCCAATTTTTCAAAAACTATTCTAATTTGAAGATTGGAACGAGATATGTAACAGAAAAATAAAAGTAAATTGATTTCTATCCATTTTCTCAATTAAAAACGATTTTAACCAAATTCACTTTTCGTTGTTTTGAATTTACCTCCAAAACGCTTCTTTCGATGACTTTTTATCACGCGACGTCAACTTTGTGTAAAATAAAGTAGTTAGTAAGTAAACAAGTGAGTGTCGTGTTTATAATTAACAAGATTTTATAAGGATAGAAAGTGTGCGGTGCCTCTGTGCACAAATACTTCTAAAACGGCGCCAAACTAAGTATTTGTACCGGTGCCGTTTACACAAAGTTGACGTCACATGTCACGTGATAAAAAGTCATCGTAAGGAGCGTTTTGGCGGTAAATTCAAAACAACGAGAAATAAATTAGATTTAAATCGTTTTATATGAGAAATTGTGTATTAATAAATTTATTTTTATTTTTCTGTTAAATATATCGTCCCAATCTTCAAATTAAAATAGTTTTTTTGAAATCGGAAAATACCCTATTGATCCGCATTCATTCAAAACAAATGGGAAAAGTTTTGCGAGGAAGTAGAATGACATGCAAGTTCCGTTTAATGATTCATTTTGTTGTTCCCTTCGCGAAAATAGAAGTGGATAAAATCAAAACCACACGTCGAATAAAAACAATAAAACAGAAGGCCAATTCTAGTAATTAAAAACGTTCGCAGTGTCATCTCAGCGACAATCGAATTTCAAAAATGTGTCAGAAATGTATGGAAACTCGAGGAATTTTTGACAGATTGACACTGAGATCAGACTGTGAACGTTCTTAAAATTAGCAGAATTGCCCCCCTGATATTTTTTACATTTAAAATAACTGACTAAGGAAAAAACCCTCATAGTTTTTTGGCAAATACTGTTTAACTGCTGCGGGAAGAGTTTGGGTTCAAAGCTTCGTAGTCCCGAAATAATTACTTGTTGACCGCAAACGTTAATTATTACTTTGAGTATGGTAATTTTAATTTATCCAAACATTATTTTACTCGTGGTTGCATGCCCTACTGCTGAGCATAAGGTCTTGGGTTTGATTTCTAAGTCAGGCAAAGCGTTATCGGCTTGCCCCCTGTTATATAGGACTTAAACATTTTTTTTTTGTGTGGTACATCATCAACTAACTTTTTCCGCTATATGTGGAGCGGGAGGGCGTGTCAGACTTTCACTGTCTTTCACTGTAAAGAGTGTCCTTGGAGTTTCTTGCCCGTTCTTCTCCAGAGAGATCTACGTTTTTGGAATGGGCACCTAGCTTCAACTTCGATTTTTGTTTGACAATTCAAAAGTGCCTGTGAAAGGTCTAATTGAAATAAATGCTTTGAATTTGAGTTTGACTGACTAAAAACTACTCATCTTCCTTCAGTTGCCTGTGTGACAGGGCCCAAGGTATCTCTTTTGAACAACCCGCATCCCTGGCAGAGGACTTAAACATGACTGCGTGATATGATTGTATTACAGGTGCCTACAGCACTACTCTTCGAGGATTACAAGCCTGATGTTTATCATAATCAACATCATGCATCATTTAATCCAAAAGACGTAAACCTGCGACTGGTTCTATGCTTCCCGCATCCAGCTGATTCCTACGGCCTTCCCAAGGTCATCGGTCCACCATGTGGGAGACATGAGGTCCTAGAGGTCTTCCGGTACGCGGTCACCACCCCAGAACGTATCGGCCCTGATGGCTGATGTTACGAATGTTGTTTTATTTACCCTTGTATACATGAAACGTATTTTTGAAATATCACAGATGGACTAACAAAAAAAAAGTAAACGATGTTAATAATATACCTAGAGCCTTCACGAGCCTGCCTTTATCCAGTTATCCGCAAGATAAAAAGACAACAATCTAAGAAAAACAAATCTAGTTGTCGGAACCCTCTATTTACTTATTCACCCACCTCTCAATAAAGCTTGTTCCAATAAGCGGTGACTAAAGATGAAGAAAAAAGTAATTCTGTTCGCAAACAACACGTGCCGTACACAAAACCTATTTTTAACCGACTGTAGAAAGGATTGAAAGAAGAAGGGAACGGGAAAATAGAAATAAGGTTTTATCTCCTATATTAGTCGCAGTTTTTCAGACTTAATTTCAAAATAGGTCTTTTTGTGTGATTATTGAGGTGAGGTACAATAAAACCGGTCAAGTGCGAGTTGGACTCGCAAACGAAAGATTCCATTTACACAAAACAGGTTTGTTATATGGAAACTCCCTTTAAGTATTGACTTTATTTTATTTTTATTATTGGTTGCTATAGCGGCAATAGAAATACACATCATCATCATCATTTGAGCCGATAAACGGCCACTACTGGATATAAGCTTCCCCCAAGCAATACCACTTCGACCAGTTTTGTCCTTCTCCCATCCAGCGAATTCCTGCCGCCGACACCATGTAATTGGTCCACCTTTTGGGAGGTCTTCCAATAAGACGTCTTCCAGTACGCGGTCGCCACTCCAGAACCTTTCGCCACATCGGAAAACTGTTCTGCGAACAATGTACCCTACCCACTGCGACTTTGGTTTGTGGGCACGGAGAGGTCTCTATATGTAATAGATGACCACCCATCCATGAACAGACGGCAGCAAGTGTAGTTTAACGTTCGATTGCTAAAAACCTACAATACTATTTTTAGTATTATTTTACGACAGAATTAATTACAACTACAGATAGACCATAGGCCCCTACATTTTAACACCTAACCTTTTAATTTTATATAGGTCAAAGACCTGAAAAACCCTGAAACACATTAACTGCTAAGTATTAGCCTCAAGGAGGCTGTTAGGTCAAAGTTGCCATAAAGTAAGGTAAGGTTTTCAAGCCAAAAGAAAATGCTTACACAAAACTTAAGCTTTCCATTAACTCCCACTTCGTATTAAAAACGTCTTTAACGACAAACAAATCATAAAATATCACGTTTCAGTAATGGATTGAGTAATGTTACATTTTCGTGTGAAATTCAACTTGATTTCCTTATTTTGTTATTGTGTTCATTGGAGTG
Organism: Polymixis flavicincta; assembly: GCA_949987655.1. Classification (NCBI taxonomy): domain Eukaryota; kingdom Metazoa; phylum Arthropoda; class Insecta; order Lepidoptera; family Noctuidae; genus Polymixis; species Polymixis flavicincta. The sequence goes on along the minus strand of OX465186.1, from coordinate 11,773,862 downwards.
AAACTGGAGTTTCCTGAAATGAAAACGGTTTCGACACGAGAACTCATCATTACCCGTGTTCTTAGAAAATTATTTATTGCGATGGTTAATATTTTTATGTATAGGCACATTATACATTGTGTAAATAATTTCATCACCACTGCTCTCAAACGGTGAAGGAAAACATCGAGAGGAAACCGGCATGGTCTAGAACCAAATATTCGAAGGCATGTGACATCTGCCAAACCCGCACTGGGCCCGCGTGGTGGATTACGGCCCACACCCTCTCACGGAGGGGAGGCTGTGTCCCAGCAGTGGGAACGCTATCACCATATATATCAATACAATCAAACAATTGAACACAATTCAATACAATTGTATATCAATACAATCGCCGTACGGTTAGGTACCTACTGCCTAATTATTATCAATGAGCACAATAGGACGCTGGACGCTCGGGCGGGGCAGGGGGCCGCCTGGTAACCATGTCTGTGTAGATAACCAGGTAACATAACAAGCTTATAACTTTGTGATTTTTCATGATACAGTTTTGAAGTTTTATACATATATAGATTCTTTACATAAAAATACCAGACACGTGTCTCGGGTTTCGCATTTACTAAAACTAGGATTGGATACAAGAATTGCTCGTTTACAGGTAAGATACATTTAACATTACAAAACTTATAATGGGTGGCCTTATCGTTTGTTTTATGCGATCTCTTCCAGGTAACCTTGGAATTAATAGTGATTGCGTGGACATAAAAATTGGATTCAACATCATAGTTAATATATTTATAAAATAACACTTTTCAACATAATTCTTCTGCTCTTAACCCAATTTGTTTGGGGTCGGCGTAACGTGTCTTTTTCTTCCACAGTTCTATATTAGTCGTCATCTCCGTTATCACACCCTTTCTAACCATATATATCATCATTCGGGAATCCGCTGGATGTGGGAAACACAAGACCGGCCAAGTGGAGGAGACTGGGGGAGGCCTATGTCCAGCAGTGGACGTCTTTTGCCTGAAATGATGATGATGAAGATGATATCATCATTCACACAGTCCGTATGTCGTTTCTTTGGCCTCCCCCTACTCTTATAGCCATCGACATTCATACTCGAAACTTACCTCACGACATTTTCCTCGTTCCTCCGTTTCACATGCTCATACCATAACTACCGATTTCCAAAAACTAACACTTTTATGATGTACAAATTCTGGCGCATGAAAAACAGGAAAACAGTCCAAGTTAATGTTGGCCAGGGTTATACCTACAGAAAGTTCTTACTTATAATTTCTGGAGGCAACCGTGTGCAGGTACACTTAACAAAAAAAAAAAAAAAAATACTTTTGTTAATATGGTAAGTGTGTGCGCACGGCTACACATCAAGCTATAATTTTCCAATATAAGCTGATCTCGCATTGTATAAGATTTCCTTACAAAGCGAGATCAGCATAAATTGGAAATGTATAGCTTGATGTGTAGCCGTGTGTACTCAAATATGATCTACCCTACTGCATTTATGTAGCTATCAGATAGCATCATAAACTTCTGAAGTAGTATAATAAACTATCGTTGGTATCAATTTTAATCTTACAAGTACATAGAAGCGACATTCCTGCTACGACTGTCATAAGTTGTGTGTTTTAAAGTCAATGAAGATCTAGCAGCATTTTAAGCATTGGCTCTAGGCGTGACATAAAACCCCCACGCGTTTGTGGATAAAAGACATGTCTCAGAGTTTTTAGTTCTGAAACATGGCAGTTTCATGATGTTTTCCTTCACCGTTTTGAGAGCAGTGGTGACGAAATTAAAAATGAGCAAAATTGCCCTGCCTGGGATCAAGCTCACGACGTCCAACTCAAAGTAAGTGTCAAGTCGGACCGATACTAATGGACCACCACTACTCAATCGATGCAAGATATTACTAAATTACTCGGAACCCCTCCTTCTGTTTTATAGTAAAATAGACATTAAGTAAAACCCCGAAAATAACTACGTTTCCGTCCACCATGACCCATCTATAAATCTTAAGGCTTGCCAATAAATGTGAGGATTACCCAGCTTTTTCGGTAAAACCGTACTTATTACTTATATCATTTTGTACATTACAACCCACTTAAGATATTTATCTAAAGGTTATTTTTATTCTTTACCAGCTTTTGCCAGTAACTTCGCCCGCGTGAAAGTCAGGAATCATCCCACGGAACTGTATTACCGGGATAAAAAGTATGTTATATGTTAAACCAGGTTATAAACTATCTGTGCTCCAAATGTCCAAATTTCATCCCAAACCGTTTTTTTTTTTTGGGTGGGAAATCATCAAATAACTTCTCCCGCTCTGGGTGGAGCAGGAGGGCGTGTCAGACTTTTACTGACTAAAACCCACCCGTGTTCCTTCAGTAGCCCTTAAGCCAGGGGCTGTGGTGTTTCTTTCGAACAAACCCGCACCCCTGGCAGGCATCGGCCCTTGCGGGCCCCATCATTTTTTTGTGCTGACATCTCTTTGAGGCGCGCGTGGAACACAACGCGCCGTTGACTTGGGCTTGGTCCTTACCGGACAGCGAGCTACCCATTACTCGCCGTCCGCAAGCCCATGCCTACGGTGGCCGGAAATTGGCCTGGGATTCCCGACGCCCAGGGCGTCTCCGTATCCTGCGGCGGCTAGGGTCGCGAGGGCGCATATGCTGCCTCTCCCTCACGTGCGCCGCCTCCCTCTTCGCGAGCATCACTGCTTCGCTGAAGGAGGTGACGGCTCCCCATGCCCTCTCGCTCCGTACCATGGCCTGGACCAGGGCCGGACGCGAGAGATCGCCGCCGCCGATCGCCTCCACGAGGACACGGCGGTGCTCCGCCCAAGCAGGGCAGACCGCCACCGTGTGCTCCACCGTGTCCTCAGGGCGATCTTCGCAGTGGAAACACCCGGGCGTTTCCTCCCGCCCTATCCGAAACAGGAACCTCCCGAAACAACCGTGTCCGGTGAGGACCTGCGTCAGGCGGAAGGTGAGGACGCCATGCCGCCTCTCAAACCACTCCTCAAAGAGGGGACTTACCGCCGCAATCGTGGCGTGCCCAGCACTGGGTTGCGACAATCGCTCTCTCCATGTCACCATGAGATCCCGCCGGAGCTCTGTCCGCTGTGCCGCGATTTCCCGCGGCAGCGGACTTACGCCCCGGCGTTTGGCCTCCTCGCGCCACTCCCATATTTGCGCGAGGACCTTTGCCTCCAGATCCCATGGCGGTAATCCGGCAAGGAGGCCCGCCGCCTTGCCGGAAATCGTGCGATATCCTCGGATCATCCATATGGCCATGACCCTATGGGACGCCCTCAACCTGCGAGCTGGTTGGCGCCTCAATGTAGGCGCCCACACCGGCGTCCCGTATAGGGCCATGGACCGCACGATCCCTGCGTACAGCCTCCAAGTGGCGGAGCTGGGGGGAGGCCTATGTCCAACAGTGGACGTCTTTCGACTGAAATGATGATGGCTTATTAGTCGATTCGAACCAATTTACTCGAATCAGGGGATTCGTCAGTTTTAAATAACATTTTATTTTCTAAAGGCGACTCGCATGAAATTCATTTATTCGTGGACGAATCGACAATTAGAATCACGATTCGGAAGAGTAAATTAGTGCGAACCATCTAATATGCCATTTTTATTACCACTCCTAATCGCAATTTCATGAAAATTCATTAAATAAATTAAATCATAAAATACATTCATAAAATCACATAAAAAAAAAAATATACAAACGCAACAGCATTGGATTCAACTCCAATAAAGCCGTCACTGCCATCTAACAAGCGTTATTACAAGCAAGAGAGACGAAAGCTATTCTCCATTAAATCGCTCGAGGACATTATCCTAACTAGGCAAAGGAATCTACAATAGAATGAGAAACAATAGTCGACAAATACGTCACTTCCACATGGTAAGATAAACACTTTCAGACTGTATCTTTAGTAGGAGAGTAATCTGTTGTAAGATTGGATAGACTCGACAAGTCTATACGATACATCGTCTATATTTGTTTAGTTTTGTCTATTAATGTGGTTCTAAGATTCTCGGATAAATTCTCAATAGCTATTGGTTCGATAAAGTTATCAATCAAAGCAATTCCTGAACACACAATTAAGAAACAGGCATTGGTGGCTCAGAGATAACGGTGGTGGGTTCGAACCTTGACAGACGCTTTATTTTATGTAATTTGTTTCACCCCCGCTGTTCTTTAAACGGTACAGAAAAACATCGTCAGGAAACTGGCATGTCCCAAAAATCATGAACAAGCGACCTGCCCCTGCTTCACACGGTTTTTACAATATGACAAAATATCAAGGTGTTAGTTTAAGGTGAATCTTGTCGACATTTTTTCCATACAAAGTTCGAGAGTGTAAGTACTCGACTGCTTGACAATGCACATCAAAAATAAAACATAGTATGTTTATGTCTCATTATTAATATTGTCTGCATGGAAACAGAATACTAAAATAAAAGCCATGTTAAAAAGTTATGAGCCAACAAAAGTTCGTTTTTCTTGTAATTTTATCTAAATTTGGGCGTGTCCAAGTTATAAAAGAAGTGTAAAATCTCCAAAACTAAGTCGGTACCGACAACACTCAAGTTTTGAAAAATTAAATAAACTTTTTTGGTCATAGATTTATGCAGTGGCTTTTTCATAAAACCCGATCTTCCGAAGGACTTTTCTTAATATTTTAGGTGCCTGTTTTACTATAAATGATCCTGCATCTCACTCAATAACGTTGTGCGTGTAGACTAGCGTCTAACTGCTCATCACTGATACTACCTATGTCGGACGCGATGCCTGGCGAGGCAGCGTGTTTTTCAGTCAGACCCACCAGTGAGTTTGAGCCCGCGACTAGATTCCCCTTAAATCAACCAATCAACTTAGCGTAAAGCAGTCCATTGCTAGACAAAGGGAGAAATATTATTATATTACTTTAATATTAATGTATAAAACACATAAACGTTTCGGAATAAATACTTATGATTTAAAGTGCATCAAAATCCTTTTCGTAGTTTAGAGGAAAACATATATGTATTTAAGTCTAAATATCACTGTTGAATAGATAATTTCAGTTTAAAAATACTGAAAGAACTGGTAAAAACATTATGTGAGTAAGATAACATAATAGATAACTTAAAATACCACTTCATTAATGACGCTTTGCTGGCCACGTTTTTCTAAGCTAATTCGCCGCTTGAGAAGAAGCAAAGATAGTGTTTTTATAAGAGCTTTAAATATTTCATTCGTAAATAATGGAAAAAGGGAATCCGCATCTTAAAAAGTTAAGTTCAGGTTAAGTTTAAGTTAAGTTAAATTCTGGCAAGAATTAGACACAAATGTGTTTATTATAAAGATAATAAACACATTTGTGTCTAATTCTTGCCAGAATTTGTTACTGTTTCGTAGAAATTCTATGAATGTACTAAATAATTGTCACCCACGTTTCTTGTCATCCGTGATTTATTGCTAAACAAACCTTCACGACGCGACGGTGACGTTGACATGTTTTCCTAGTCGCTTGAGTGTCATTTGCTGAAATCTTGTTCTTGTTGTAATTTCAACATTAATATTTTTAGAATATTTACCTTACCATTTTTACATAATTTAAAAACGAACAGTATTTTCTTCAGTTATTTTAATATAATAATTTGATTAATACAAGAATATAAAAATAAAAAAACCTTTAGAAAAATTCTTGTCAACAGTAAAAGTCTCAAAAAGATTTTTGTCAATTACTACAATAGCATTCATCTCAAACTCAAACTCAAAGCATTTATTTCAATTAAACCATTTACAAGCACTTTTGAATTGTCAAAAAAGAAAATCGAAGTTGAAGCATTGAGGTAATATGTACTGTACGTTAGTACATATTACCTCAATGAATTGAAGCTAGGTCTTAATTTTGAGTCAGTTTATCGCATAAATTTAGTTGAATACTACGTATCAAAATTAGTGCTTGATTAACGAGAAAAAATACAATATCCTTACAGAGCTGCTGAGTCTTGTTGACCAAACACATGATTTTTCTTTTAAAGCAAATCGCGTTGTTAAACAGAATTATCTCGAAACATGCGATTACTTGGTGATGCCTTGAGTTTTAGAATTTAAGACCAAACACATTTTAATGAACTTATCTTAATCTTAATGTGCGGTAAACCTCAATACAACTTAGTGGCAAAGGGATGCCTTGCTTGCCGAAACTGAAACAGAAATTGAATAAGCAACTAGTTTGAACTTCGTGTACCTAGCTTTAGTTGAGATGACTCTATACATTCTATTAACATATAAAGTGCTTGAGCGAATACTACCACGCTTTATTTAGCAGCTTTAAACAAGATCGTTTGTATTCGCATAGTTCTGCTAATTGTAAACTACTGAAAATCATCTTGTTTTGCGTTTGTTTATAATAGGTCTTTACCTATGAAATTGCCGTTTTGTATGAAAAAATGTAAACGAATTTTTTTCATGAATTTTTTATTTGTATTAATCGAAGTAATCACCCATGCAATCAATGCATCTTTGCCATCGCAGTGGCAGTTTATTGATGCCCTTCTTAAAGAAATCAGCTGGACGGGAGGCAACAAATTCTTCAAAGGCATTTTGTACTGCCTCTCGGGTATTAAATTTTTTTCCCGCCAAGAAGTTATCCAAATTCTGGAAAAAGTAGTAGTCTGTAGGCGCAAGGTCTGGTGAGTAGGGTGGATGACGGAGAGCTTCCAACCCCAGTTCTTGCAACTTGGAGACCGTCTGCTGTGCAGTATGAGGTCGCGCGTTGTCGTGCAGGAGCAGCGGAGACGAGCGATTGACCAATGCTGGTTGGAGATGCGCCAGCTTCTCCATCATTGTGTTCAGTTCTTCACAGTACACATCTGCAGTAATGCTCACCCCGTTTGGTAAGAAGCTGTGATGAATCACACCGGCGCTAGACCACCAAACAGTGACCATCACTTTTCTAGGGGTAAGTTTTCGTTTAGGGCATTGTTTAGGTGCTGAACCAGGATCCAACCAACTTGCTGAGCGCTTACGGTTATCAAACAGAATCCATTTTTCATCGCAGGTAACAATGCGGTTCAAAATTCCTTCATTTGTGTGTCTGTTGAGCAGTGCAAGGCACGTCTTGACGCGTACTTCGCGCTGGCGATCATTGAGTTCGTGGGGCACCCATTTGTCAAGCTTTTTTACCTTGCCAATTTGACGCAAATGGACCAATATTGTTTTGACGCTAACGTCGAAAGCTGCTGCTAATTCAGCCGTAGATTGTGTATCATCAGCTTCCACAATCGCCTTTAATTCGTCATTGTCGACCAAAGTCTTCGGACGACCGCGAGGTTCATTTTTCAGGTCGAAATTTCCAGAACGGAAGCGAGCAAACCAATAACAGGTGGTGCGTTGGTTTGTAGTGTTAGCTCCGTAAACGTCGTTGATGTTGCGTGCCGCTTGTGCCGCGTTGCTGCCACGACGGTACTCATATTCCATAATTACTCGAATTTTTAACGTATCCATGATGACGAAAAAGATTGAAATGCGATGAAAATGTAACACTAATCAATAAAGAAATGACTACTTTTAGAAAAAAAAATCCATGTTTTTAAAATAAAATTAATTTGAAATTAGAATTCTTAGCCAAACAAAAATTATTTTGATTTGAAATGGCCAGTACTGCAGAACGGCAATTTCATAGGTAAAGACCTAATATTACATCTTTGTGGGATGTTATAGGAGTAATATTATTCATAGGTAGTCGTTTTGAGATAGTAAACAACGTATTGAATTAGATACAATTTGCAAAAATTTTCTCTGTAGGTAATTTTAAACTACATCTACTTACTCGCTCAGAAAACATTGTTCAAAAATTTTAGTTTTTTAAATCATCATCATCTCTGCCTAACCTTTTTCCAAATGTGTTTAGGTCCTCTTCCAGTCTTACCGGATGCAGCTTAGTACCAGTTTTCTATATGGAGTAACACTCCAAAACTTCCTGAAGAGTTTTTCTGAAAATTAGCAGTAATCGAACTCAGATGAAGGGAGTTTCATATTATTTATTTATTCTTCAACGACTGACTCACTAAAACATACACAAACAAAAAGCATAAGCAGTTTTAGATATTGTTATTTTGTAATTTACAGATGTGCACAGTGTTAGTCGAATTACTAAAAAGTTACAAATAAAGCGAAAATGAGCTATATTTACAAATACGATGGGAACTACAGACCTTTTTAACAAAATGACAGAAAAGGAAGGAAATGTAATGTTATCGTATTATAGATAATGTATTCCTAATATTCCGTTTTATTATATAGAAGTTTATTTAGGGTCACACTGACCAATTTATGTTCTTGCCATATCAGTAATTTTTTGTACCTAAGTTTAAATACTAAACGATTGACTTTGTAAGTTCCAGTAAATTATTATGTTATGAATATACTGCGAGATTAATTAACTTATCAATTATATTTTTGTAAAGGCATCGTTACAACGTTTTGTTTAAAAGTTTATGTTTTGTATTATTAGTTCAGTTAATTTTATCTGTTGCCCTCCCTCTTCCTCGGACCACCATTTGGTGCAGACGTATAGAAGACCGTATCGTTTAAAAAATATAAATTAAATTCAAATTTATGCAAAATAAATAAAAGTGAAAAAATAGGACAGCATATGCACAGAGGAGGTGTTTGTACGCAAGAAGTTTCGTGAGTACAATACACACATCCATAGAATTTATCTTTGCCAGAAACATACAGGCGAGTTAAATTAACTCCTAATTACCTGCTGCCCTGGTACCTGATTACGGCTCTCAACAAATCAACGCACGCGCACAACCACATCGCCGCGTCATCATAACAGGGACATCCCTTTTGCAAGCGCGTCACCGCCTTTCACTTGCGCTATTCGTCAGCTGACCTGAGGCCGTGACCTTGGACTATCTTAAATCTACGCCTACTTTGTTGTCATTGACCAAAATAGGCCGTTTGGTCCCTCCTACTTCGCCCGACGCATCTTTAGCTAATTAGTATAAAAGTCTTCGACACTTATCATATCCTGGTAACTTAGAATCAATTCGTGTCAAGATGAACAAATCTATTTCTGACGGAAACATTTGTGAAATGGGCACCGATGTTACCCCTCCAAACTACGTTTCCCAACGCTATAAAAGGATGAGGGAAGAAGACTTACCCTCGGAATTCTGCCAGTTTAAGGAAGAAATGAAAGAGCTGTTTCAGTCCTTTATAAATACCCAGCAAACTGAATTAAAAAACATAACTGCCAACCTTAAGGAGATTCAACTAACAAATAACAATATAGAAACATCTGTCTCGTTTTTGACTAAACAAAATGAGGAATTTCAAAATAAGATAACTCAACTAGAATTACAAGTGAAGAAGGACCAAGATTATATTATTGTGCTGGAGGATAAAATTGAGGACTTGCAACGATGTTCGCGCAAGAATAATATCGAAATAAAGAATGTCCCTCGGAAAAACCAAGAAACCAGAGAGGATTTAATAAATATGGTACTTAGCCTGGCCAAAAATATTAATCTTGATATGAGTAAACGAGACATCAAAGACATCTTTAGATCACAAGGGAGGAAGGAGGGGGTGAGTAGCCCCCCTATCGTCGTGGAACTGGACTCTGCTATTCTAAAACAGGATTTATTGAAAAACACTAAGTCGTATAATATAAAAAACAAGACTAAACTTCAAGCGAAGCACCTTGCGATCGCTAGCAATGGTGACGTTCCAGTGTTCGTTTCAGAACAACTCACTCCGAAAAACGCGCGCCTGTTCTTCTTAGCCCGGGACTTAGCTAAATCAAAGCAGTATAAATTCTTCTGGACTGGCTTCGGTCGAGTTTATCTAAAAAAGGACGTGGATGCTAAGGTGATTCTCGTCAAGAGTGAAGCGCAGGTGCATAGCTTGCTTCTAAATGCATGACTAATTTTTCCTATTCCATTTGTTTGTTTACCTCTATTGGCGTTATTACTAGACTTTATTCTGTTAGGATTCAGTTTCAATATCTATGGTTTATTTACATTCTTTAGAAGTAACTTTCATACAAACTTTTTTATTGTAAAGCATGTTCACCAAATATCAACACTAAAAAAACTCACCTCGTTCAAATTTACGATGAAACACTCATCAACTACTCATAACATTCAAATTACAACTATCTCTCTCTTACATCACACATCCACTCACACACCCATTGTAAGACTCTTTGAACTAAAACCTCAACTGCATATTTATGTAGTAAGCCTGATTAATATTTGTTCTCCTCAGTATCTCCTTTCATTCATACACCATGAGTTACGTCTATTAGACCACATACAAGAAAATGGATAGTAACTTAACTTCACTTGATGAATTAGACCAGATTGAAATTGCAACCTCGGCTTTAATGAATATCGAACAGATTTCCACGTCTTTAAATCTCGAAAATACCTGCTTGACGGTGGTGACCCAGAACATGAGGAGTATTTACAGCAACTTTGATGACTTGCAGATGAATTTGTCTATGATGAACTTCGACGTGGATGTTATTATTCTTACCGAGTGTAGACTAAACAGTAAGAAACAAATACCAATACTTTATAACTACACTTCTTATTTTACCTCAATCCAGCTAAACCAAAATGATGGTGTGGTAGCCTACGTAAAAAACAAACATTTGCCCCTGGTTACAGAACTAACTGTAAATCATGCTTCTGCTCTTAAAATCACCGTGTCTAATTTTACTATTATAGGTATATACCGTTCTCCGTCTATTACCTGTGCTGACAACTTCATTAACTCATTAAACAGCCATCTTGAAGCTTGCAGCACGCACAAAAATATTATTGTCATGGGTGACATTAATATTAACATAATAGAAAAGTCAACAGAAATATCACAACAAAGATCAAATAGGCTAAATTACCTTAATATGCTATCTGTTCACGGCCTCCTTCCAGGACATTGCCTACCCACTAGAGAACAGAATTGTCTTGACCATACCTGTCTGAAGCTTGATAAAACTAAAACCTCTGCCTTTGTGGCAGTCCTTAATACAACAATCACAGATCATGCAATGGTTCTCCTGCATATGGCTAGCTCAGAGAAGACACAAAGAACTTGTGTAAAAACCGCAACTGTTACAGATTTTGAAAAAGCTTATAAATGCCTCATTAATATAGATTTACCCATTTTTGATACTAACACGCTCCCTGATAGTTTTGCTACTAAACTAATTGAGGTTATTAGGTCATCCCTTCTACAAAACTCAAAAATCAAATCCGTTTCTTGTAGTAAAAGAAGTTTGAAGCCCTGGATCACTACTGGAGCCCTGCGGTGTATAAGGCTTAGAAACAAAATGCAGCGCCAAACAAGACTAGAACCCTTCAACGTAATTTTAATAATAACTTACAAACGCTTCCGTAACCATTGTTCCAACTTGATAAAGAAGATAAAGAGACAATATTATAGAAAACAAATAGAAGATTCAACAAAAAGTCCGAGACGTCTTTGGTCAACCATAAATGAAATCACACAATTTAAAGCACCTAAAACTTCAAATGCCCACCTTCTCAATATTACCACACACCCCTTAAACTCACTAAATAGGGTCAACTCGTTCTTTATCACCGTAGGCAAATCTTTAGCGGAAAGCATCTCTACTCAGACTGGGATCCCGGTAGTGACTAGTTCGTGTAGTAACGATTGGGCTTCCTCGTTCGTGTTGTTGGAGACGGATCCACTGGAAGTGGACGGTATTTTAATGAGTCTTGATTCTGAAAGTGCACCGGGTTGGGACGGTATACCGACAAAATATCTAAAAATGTCCAGGGATTTAGTGGTTCCCCTGATAAGCCAGCTAGCTAATCTATGTTTGAAAACGGGAATATTCCCGAAAGATTTAAAACGTTCCGTGGTCACCCCTGTGCACAAGGGCGGGGACGTTAACGATGTTAACAACTATCGGCCCATATCTGTACTGCCATCAATTTCAAAAATTTTAGAAAAAATAATAAACAAGAGACTAATTAACTACTTACAGAAATACAATATTTTATCAAATGCCCAATACGGGTTTCGGAGTGGACGATCAACTCAAGACGCTATCACAGCTTTGACATCAGAAATTGTTGACAAAGTGGATAAGGGTCATAAATGCTTGACAGTGTTCCTAGATCTCAAGAAAGCTTTCGACACCGTTTCCGTTCCGATCCTTCTGCACAGGCTAGAAAACATAGGTATAAGAGGTACGGCTCTCTCCCTTTTTGAAAGTTATCTTCAAGATAGACGGCAAGTGGTTAAACTTAGTAACTTATACAGTTTTGAAGAGGACGTCTACTACGGAGTCCCACAAGGGAGCGTGTTGGGTCCGCCGCTCTTTTTAATTTACATCAATGGCTTGTGTAATATGCAAATCAATGGTGGAAAAATCTTCTCGTACGCAGATGATACTGCGGTTGTTTTCTCGGGAACGTCATGGGAACAAGTAAAAGCTGTCACTGAGGCGGGTCTGGCTGAGATAGCTGGTTGGCTTAAAGCAAATCTTTTAACCCTTAATACCACAAAAACTAATTTTATCTGCTTTTCTCCAAGCCAGAGGTCACAGCCTGGGTCTGACTTTGGCATTTCGATCCATGTTTGTCAAAATATTGCAGTCCAAAACCTTAGTTGTGGCTGTCAATCGATCCAAAAAGTCAGCTCCACAAAATATTTGGGCATAATTGTTGATCAAAGACTGTCATGGCACCCTCACATTGAGATCCTTATGAAAAGGATCAGGAAGCTCATCTGGGTGTTTAAAAATTTACGACATGTTATGTCCGCGCAACTATTAAACAAGATTTATATAGCTCTGGCGCAATCTGTAATAACTTACTGCATTCCGATTTGGGGTGGAGCTACCAAAATAAAATTCCTCGATCTGGAAAGAGCTCAGCGATCCCTTATAAAGGTGATGTATTTTAAACCATTTAGGTTCCCTACCACAGACCTCTATAAGGTTAGCAACTTGCTCTCAATAAGAAAACTTTATCTTCTGTACGTGTCCTTAACCCGGCATAGGTGTCTTCCTTATGACTCAGCATCTCAGAACAGAAGGCGCAGGAATATAGTGGCAAGTTCCTCAGGGGTTCGAACTATCTTTGCTAGACGTCAATATGTAACGCAATCCACCTACATTTATAATAAGCTAAACCGTAAATTAGATATATATCCCCTTTTGTTATACGACTGTAAAAAAAGAATAACTGAATGGTTGAGATCCCTAACGTACGATGAAACAGAAAATATTCTGACCAGGATAAGCTAACAAAAAAAAAAAAAAAAACATACACACTAACACACGCTAACACATACTTACACACACTCATACACACACACAAACACACACCAAGAGCTGCTAAATTAAAGTTTTATTGTTATTTTATTTTTATATTTTTTATATTATTTTTATTTTCTTTTAAACGTCTAAAACATTGTTAGCTACCACTTACAGGAAGAGCGAGACAACTCCGACACAAGTACTTTTGTAACTTACTGGGGTTGCCTCAATTTATGTTTGACACAATGTTTACGATGAAATAAATATTTTTGTATTTGTATTTTGTATTTGTTGCAATATTCATGTTGGATAGGTGGTAAGCGTAGACAGCTGTCATTTGAAATGTTATAAAAGATCATGTAACTATATTTTTGGCCTATTTTTCTGTACGTGTCGCTGTATGGGTAACATTATAAAAACTTGTAAATCATTGATTTTAATTTATTATCACCTACTTCTTAACACCTGTTACAGTAAGAAGCCACTATTTTTTACTGATATGAAACTCCCACTGAATTCACAACGCTAAAATAGGAAGACGTTTTACAATTTCCCGATAAAAGTATGTAAATAGCGTAGCCTTTATACTCTTAGTTCCACAATAGGTAGAGGGTCATCTAGCAGTAATCCGCTTAGCTGGCAACAAAACCAGTCCACCGCCACCGCCACAAAGTGGGAACCAAAACACGACCAGACTAGAATCTCATAATGTACGTGCATCGAACTGTAGATGATATTGGAACAATGAGATTAGTAGTCGTGGGAAGATTATATTACGCTAATTTTATTAGGTCTGGTTTTTATTAGTCTTCGTTTGTTGTGGTATTTTTGGTAATCTTCGTCATTGAAACATCAATGGTGTAGCGTTGCTAGCCCTCATTCAGCAATGGCTAAAAAAGTAAATAAAAAAATTGCTAGTGCCGATTATTCGCTTCCAATCGAACCACCGGCGGTACCGTGTGGTGCCGGACGTAAAGAATAGCATCATCCCATCTCTTCCCGTGGGTGTCGTAGGAGGCGACTAAGGGAATTATAGAGAATGGGCAGCAGCGTTCTCTATGCATTTACCACCATACTGCGATCGCCAACCCGCCTGCTAAGCGTGGCGATTGTGGCAAGCCCCCCCAAATTGGGTAGGCCTATGTCCAGCAGTGGACGTCTTCCGGCTGAAATGATGATGATGATGATGATGAATCAAACCACCACATTGCTTGATAGAAGAAATAAGTATTGTAGGAACTGTACAGGTTGTCTGCAAAAGGGAACCTTCTATCATCTAGCTTTGTAGAAAATTGACTCTGGTTCCAATCGATTACTCAAGCGAATTTAGAATAAGTTTCAAAATTCACAGTGCCTATTTTCAAAACACAACAGAACTGTGGCGTATAAAATTGAGCACGTTCGCGTGAAATAAATAACGGAATTTCGAAATTGCTCCTTATTTCCTTATGTAGCGCATATACCCTAGATAGTTTTCGGTAGCGGTACTGTTCCGACCAATGTCATTTGCAAGCAAATTACTACTTAGAAGATATATTAGATGCAGAGATGATATTTATTATTATTGATTGATATTTGATGATGAGATATATTACAGCATTAATAATAGTATTATAGTTATATTTATTTTAGGTGTATGTATATGTGTAAGTATGTATGGTCCAAGTATGTATGTTAGTATATTATTATTTGTTTAATTAATTTAGTGAATTATTGGTTTTGGTTAAAAATGTAGTTTATTTTCCCTTTTACTCTTACACACGTTGTCTACATCTCTTTATGTTTTCTCCTATCGCAGGTATGCTGGAAGAGATTTCTTTAGAAATAAGCATCACCTCTGTACCTTTTTTTCTGTTCTAATCTTCTTGTCTGTTTATTTAGTGAGTACATAAATGGTTAAATAAATAAATAAATAAGTAATTTTATACACAACTTAACTTCGTGTTTGTCTTTAATTCCCCAGATAAACCATTAACCTCTAAATCTGCTCTCGCTCAAGCTTCGTCGAGTATAATATAATCCGCTTAGTTTAACAAAACCACTGCGACACTACAACAGAACCTTATACATAGTTGCTGTGGAATTACGTATGCTGCGCAATGAAACTATGCATAATAACTATTATGGGCTAGCTGTTACTCGAGTCGCATCCTTGGAGGACTAGTTTATATACCCAGATGACTGTTGATATATAATAACAGCTGCGTGGGTCGTTCGATCAGGTTAAGCTACGCTTGCCGCGGTTGGTACGCGGATGGGTCTGAATCTTTACATATCGAGACCACTCCGTGGCTCAGACAGCACGCTAAGCCGTTGGTTTCGGCTGTTTTTCATGGATCTTTGGCAAACGTTACGGGTCATCAGAAGCCCGAAAGTTTTTGCGCTTAGAGACTACGAAAAAAATTTTTGAGTATGTTAGTGTATTAATAATTAATTGGGGGCTTGTGGCTAAGTAACATAAGCCGCACGGGTCGATCGATCAGGTTAAGCTACGCTTGCCGCGGTTGGTCCGTGGATGGGTGACCATCTTTACATACCAAGACCCCTCCGTGCCTCGGAAAGCACGTTGAGCCGTTGGTCCCGGCTGTCATTTGTGGATCTTTGACAGTCGTTACGGGTCGTCAGAAGCCCGAAAGTCTGACAACCAGTCTTACCAAGGGGTATCGTATTACCCAGTAACTGGGTTGTGGAGGTCAGATAGGCAGTCGCTCCATGTAAAATACTGGTATTCAGCTGCATTCGGTTAGACTGGAAGCCGACCCCAACGTCATTGGGAAAAGGTTAGGCAGATGATTAGGCAGTGTATTAATAATTAAATCAAAACCTAAACTTTAGATTTATGAGTATTTTCAATGTCTATGTTCCTTCTGTGTACGGACCGCCTGAGGTGGTAAAAACCTCCTCCAAATGTTTCCATTCGTCCCGTAGTTTGGCTTTTCTTGCCCAAAATTTACCAGTTATTTTCCCAATTCCGTCCTCTCACCTTTTGAAAGGTCTGCCTCTTTTATGCTTTTTTATATCTGGGGATCCAGTTTTCCACGACCTGGGGGACCTTTGTGTAGTTCTAGAACCAGACTTAAACAACAATGGACATCATTTCCATTTTATAGCTTAAGTATCTGCTAAACAACTGTCACTGTCAAATTAGTAATTAACAAATACCTGGAGATTGCTTATGTTATTAGCTTCTAGTAGATATTTATAGATTAGGTAGGTCTGTATATCCATTTACTCCTTAACTAGAGAGACTATGCTAGTTCAATAGCTAATAATTCTAACTATTATAAAGAGAAGTTTAATGAATAGAGATGATCGATAGCAAGAGCGCTATTGTAATTGAATCCTCAGTAATTCCATTTCTGTATTAACACGAACCGTAAGACAGGTATTTGATTGAAATCATTCAGTTCGGTTACTGAATAGCTGATACCAACGGTGTCTGGTTTTGTAAAGGTTTTTTTTTTTTTTTTTTGGGTGGAAATCATCAAATAACTTCTCCCGCTCTGGGTGGAGCAGGAGGGCGTGTCAGACTTTTACTGACTAAAACCCACTCGTGTTCCTTCAGTAGCTCGTATGCCAGGGGCTGTGGTGTCTCTTTCGAACAAGCCCGCACCCCTGGCAGGCATCGGCCCTTGCGGGCCCCATCATTTTTGTGCTGACATCTCTTTGAGGCGCGCGTGGAACACAACGAGCCGTCGAGTTGGGCTTGGTCCTTACCGGACAGCGAGCTACCCATTACTCGCCCCGACGCCCAGGGCGTCTCCGTATCCTGCGGCGGCTAGGGTCGCGAGGGCGCATATGCTGCCTCTCCCTCACGTGCGTCGCCTCCCTCTTCACGAGCATTACTGCTTCGCTGAAGGAGGTGACGGCTCCCCATGCCCTCTCGCTCCGTACCATGGCCTGGACCAGGGCCGGACGCGAGAGATCGCCGCCGCCGATCGCCTCCACGAGGACACGGCGGTGCTCCGCCCAAGTAGGGCAGACCGCCACCGTGTGCTCCACCGTGTCCTCAGGGCGATCTTCGCAGTGGAAACACCCGAGCGGTTCCTCCCGCCATATCCGAAACAGGAACCTCCCGAAACAACCGTGTCCGGTGAGGACCTGCGTCAGGCGGAAGGTGAGGACGCCATGCCGCCTCTCAAACCACTCCTCAAAGAGGGGACTTACCGCCGCAATCGTGGCGTGCCCAGTTTTGTACATGGTTGTAGAACCTTCTTGTCACATCTAGTATAAGAGAGTAACAGACTAGAATTGCTTACGAGTTAGGTGTAGGTATAAGAAACATCAAATTGGAAGTCTTTTGTCTTTCAAACACCAATTAAAAGTGATTAAAAATGTATAGTTAAATATTGTACGGTAGTACGGAACCTTGGCCGATTTTTCTGAATATTATATACTACACATACTTCTGTGTAGTTTACCGAGAAAACGTTTTTTCTCTGTAATATAAAATCTCCATATAAAATACTGGTTTTCAGCTGTTTCCGATCAGACTGGAGCCCAACCCATCATAGTTGGCAAAAGGCGACCTATTTATAATATTAATAAAGATAACTGATTCAGAATACATCAGCAATAACTCAAAATGTCGTTTAGCAACCTAAACATGTTTCTTCCCATGACTTATAAATGTTGGAAATCTTAATATCATGTTCAATAATACTTTTCAACTTTTGAAATACGCTTGTCCAAAAATATACTTATTCAAACGTCAGAAACAGATATTGCCGACGACATTTTAATATATTATATCTTACAAAGATCTTGACTGATTCGAGAGTGAAACAGTTTTGTATGTATTGAAAATAAGCATTTTTGTATGAAGTCTTTTTCTTCAATACTTTTCTATTAATCGTCTTCTCTGTAGTTTCTCAACTTTCCCGCAGTCCATCCATCGTTTTTTTTTTTATTTCTCCTACTCTTATAGCCTACCTACTCATACTCAAAACTTTCATTCCTACGCATTTCATACTTCCCAACGATATTCCAAACTGTTTTCAGTCAGTGGTGCCACTTGCAGACTTTCTCTTATATTCATCATCATTATCATCATCAGCCTATAAATGTTCCCACTGCTGGGACACGGGCCTCCTCTCGGTGAGAGGGATTGGGCCATAATCCACCACGCGGGCCCAGTGCGGGTTAGTAGATGTCACATGTCTTCGAATTTTTGGTTCTAAGACATGCCGGTTTCCTCACAATATTTTCCTTCACCGTTTTGAGAGCAGTGGTGATGAAATAATTTACACAAAGTAAAGCGCCTGTCTGGATTCGAACTCACGACCTACAACTCGTAAGTCGCAGCCGTTACCACTTGGCCACCACTACTCTCATATTCATACTCATTTCTTATTATATTATTTCGCGTATCACCACACATCCTTCCAAGCATTTGCATCCGTAACTCACAATGTGTTTCTGTTTTGTGTCTGTGGAAGATATAGGCTTGAAGAACGGGGTGTAAACACTCATCCTCTATTGAAAAGGGAGGATCCTCTGACCAGACGTTTGATCTTTTTAATTGGGTAACGGCATCTCGTATGTCAATTTAGGAGGTTGTTGTGAGCTTAACCGGACTTGCCTGTGGTTACCTTAAGAAATTAAGGTCTCCAACCAGGGCTTAAAAACTTAAAACAAAGCGACTACACGCTAAGGGCACCAATTTTGGGGACCGGACATCGGCTTAAGGCGTCGCTGGAAAAGGGCAGCAAGAGACGGGCTTGATTGCAATGGATCCGATGGGGTGCATGAAAGGAGCCTCCCTGAGTGACGTATTCTCCGACCTTCAGTTACGTCCGGCGCACCCTGAGCAACCGACTTCTGTCGATTGGCTAATCCTTTCACCGCGATACGGCAAATATAAATCCTAATCGGCCCTTTTCAGGGCGAAACAGTCCACTGAAAAAACCAGCCTTGCGTGTAATCTCGATCAACATCGAAGGGTTCTCTCAGGATAAAGCAGAAATTAGTTCTGAATTATCTCGCAAGACACATTGCGATATCTTGTGTGTTCAAGAGATCCATCGGGATTCC
This sequence comes from Polymixis flavicincta, assembly GCA_949987655.1. Lineage (NCBI taxonomy): Eukaryota > Metazoa > Arthropoda > Insecta > Lepidoptera > Noctuidae > Polymixis > Polymixis flavicincta. The sequence goes on along the minus strand of OX465186.1, from coordinate 11,754,508 downwards.
ACCCAAAGCAGGCCTCACATTCCTGGACTGTCACTTGTCACCCAAATCTGTCCATACATCAGACCCGACGATTGATGTAGGGACGTTGCATATTATGTTAATGTCATTTGCGCGATAACCTCTACGCGCGCAATGCAGAATTTTGCGTGACGTCACTGTGATGCGTAGTTTGCATGTGGCGGTATAGATGCCGCTACAAAGTAAACAGGCTTATAGAAATTAATTTGGAATACACGTTGCGTTTCCAGGTGTCCGGATAAAGCCGGACACAGTCAGGCTTTTTGGTTGCGGGTACGTCCAAATTATATGGTAACCGGCCTCTCCGGCTTTTGTTAGGCTTTTTAAATTTGCCATTATTTTTTTCACATTATGTCATGTGTTCGTTTCCGCTCCGCCCTCCTTGCCTTGTATCGCTAACGCAAGCGAGCGGAGTACCACTGTCCATAATAAACAAGACTAATTCATTAAATTTTGTTGTTGTTTCATTAAAATTTAAGAATATTTTGTAGTAAATGATAATAAGTTTTTTTTTTTTTTTACCCAAGTTTCTGGCTAAACAGACTGGTCTATCCGGCTTTTCAGTTTTAGGACCAGGCAACCCTAGGTACACGAAATATTTTTAAACGACTGAAGCCAAACCCATTTCTTTCAAATAAAGAAAGTTAGAGCAAACAATTTTGTCAACTTTGAATAATATCAAACATGAAGCAGTACGTTAAATAGTGAATAGACTTAATACTTTAATCAATAAACCACTCATCATTGTATCAAAAATGTTGGTTTAGAAGCTCGAACGTTGGAAACTGTGCCGAGGACAGACACGCAAGGGAGCTATTAATTTGACATGAACCATCATAATGGTAACTAAACTTTTCGATGTATTTGCGACTGAAGCCTTTATGATATTAAACTTCTAAGCCAACTCTTTGAGAATAAAAGTAACATACATAATTGAGGAAAGAAAATTACCTGCAAAAAAATGCTCAGCCTTGCAACCCGCATTGCACGCATTGATGACGCTATTTTTCGGGAAATTTTAACACGCTGCAATAGTTTTCATATGCAAAGCTATTGTCCTACAAAAAATCGTACATTTCACTAAGATAGTTTAACCGTGAAAGCGTTAAAAACATTCATACAAGTTTTTGCACTCAAATAAAACCAGTAAATTAAATATAACTATTGAAATTGGACATAAATCAAAGAGAACCTCAAACCAGCCTTCAATAATACGTATTAATTGAACTGTGTACATTATTATCTTGAATCAGTTCACATGTTTCGCTTGCTTCTGTGAAGTCAATTACTCTTGATCCGATAAGGACTTGAAACAAACAACATTCATTATCATAGGTAGTTTTTGCCTGTGACATCGTTCGCGTAAAATCTGCCTTGCTTTTTTTTTTGATCGTTGTGGAAATCATCAAATAACTTCTCCCTCTCTCAGGGTCTGGGTAGAGCAGGAAGGCATGTCAGACTTTTACTGACTAAAACCCACCCGTGTTCCTTCAGTTACTTGTGTGCCAGGGGTCACGGTATCTCTTTCGAACAACCCGCATCTTTGGCTGGTGCCTCGTTACTTCGTTTTCGCTCCGCTCCCAAAAGTCATAGCGAGATTTTATATAACTTTTAAACTTCCTCAAAATTAGACTATCAAATCTAATAAGAATTTTTCAATTCCAACTAGTAAGTTCGAGAGATTGGCGTGTTCAAAGAAGCAAACACTTTATTATTGTAATATAGATATAGGTAATATATTTTATCAAACATCAATAGAATAAAGTAGGTACATGAAATAAAAGTTGAATTAAGGAATATTAGTTTAATTTACATTCACATTTCGTTATTCAAGTCAACGATAGACATTAATCACTTTTTGCTGATTAAAATGTTATCTACATCTTTTAATTCTATAGTACATGCCTAATATCCCTTTCCTACCTACCTACTTTTTTCTACTTTCAGTCGTTTAACGTGACTTTTGTCTGTCAGTCAGTTGGTCACGGAACAACTTACGCAATGAGTGCTCATCTAATATTAGCTAGATATTAGGCACTCTAGTGTATTGACAAGGGTTGTGGAATAAAACAGCATTTAAATAACAACTGTTTTTTTCAAATCGTTCGTATTTACATCAACGTGCCAATTTTTTTATTGGTTTTTCAAAACAGAACCTAATACAATTAGTTTAAAAGCTCATTCTAAATAGCTTGACTGTTCGAATGCAACCGGAGTTAATTATTTCTAGTATAGCGCGACCCCTATTAGAGACAACTATTAGAGACAACCCCGCACTTCCAGAGATCGCCGTGTGCCGGCCAGGTTACGTGACCAGTAACGGTTCGGCACAACACTATCATGTCGCCCCGCGCGCCGCAGTCAGTGAAACACAGGCGCCCTAAAAACGCGCACGCGCTCGGCGTCAATATACCTACTCGTGCGCCTCGCGAACCTTCTATTTAACCAATAAGCTAAAAGTATAAGTGTACCACTGTTTTTTTCGTTTGTACCAATACACAGTTTACATGCACAAATAGTTGGAGTTTCTTTTGCCTAAAGTGCCCCGACTATACCTACTAGCCTACGTAAGGTCGAGTTATGTAGACAACCTTTTACAGAACTTCATGTAGTTTACATCACTTCATATTAAACCACATTGCAAGCCAGTATTAGCCTCATTACCTATACTACAGACATCAAAACTAATCTCAGTGGGCTGGTTAGTTTTCTAATCAACAAAAGCTCTTTGTACTGAACTCAGTTCCGCCTCGCTTTTGAGTGCAGACGAAACTCGTATATTAAGCAGATGTGAGTAGAAACTACGACGCAACGGGTATGCAAACGTTTTGAAACGGGGCTAGAAGACTATGTTGCTAAAATTGTATTGCTGTTTTGAGAAAAGCTTTTAAATTACACTAAATGGGTATATGAATGAAGGCGTTCGTTTAAAAAGTGTTTAATTCGAAAATCTGGGAGAAATACTTTGAGCCAGGTGCATACCTATAATAATACCAGCCTAATATTACTGACCCACTGCAGGACAAAGTCTGGAATCCGCTGGATGTGGGAAGCACAAGATCGGTAGAAGTGGAGGAGTCTGGGGCTATGTCCAGCAGTGGACGTCTTTCGGCTGAAATGAGGACAAAGTCTCGTGGCGAAATGATAACCGCCACTCGGGTCGATAGGTCAGCTACGCTTGTCGCGATAGGATCGTGGGTGGGCTACCATCCATTACATAGATATTATAGAGAACAGAGCCCTTCGTACCTCGGAAAGCACGTTAAGCCTTTGGTCGCGGTTGTCTTTCGTAGATCTCTGACAGTCCTTAAGGGTAGTTAGGTGGTTTTTCCATAAAATATATATTTAAGTAAATTTTACGAAATAACATGCAAAATGAAAACTAAAATACAATCTGTTAAATAATGAATGAAAAATTCAATCAGATTTGTGTAATAATAATAAAATATAAACACGATTAATTTGTAACAACCTCAATGTTGTCGCAATGTTTGATTGTTGAAAAGCTTTAACATTTAATTATATGGGTGTCATGTGTTACATTTCTCACGTTTAATTGATTTGGTTAATGATTTGTTACTGCTGTTGTTGAGGTTAGATTGTCAGTCGAACCACTTAAAATACAGGAATTCAGCTGCTTTTGGTAAGAGTAGAAGTCGACCGCAATATATTTGGGTAAAGGCTAGGCAGATGATAATAAGAATAATAATTTAATTATTCAATCATTGTTACGGGCATTTTCGTTTCAATATTATAATCTTCATCATTATCTTACCGTTAACCCAATTTGTGGTCGGCGCAACATGTCTTTTTGTTCCATTTTTTTGACATTTTCTACTCATTAATTTATAATTTTTTTATTTTTCATTATTATTTCGATTGAAAGTTCTGTTTACGTTTTTTTTTTTAATTATTTGGTTCTGCTTGCCTATATTTTTCAATATTTCGTTGGTGTGTGCTAGGTGACATTGCAGATTTAACGTGTTTTTTTGTGTTTCGTAATGTTAATTACCTATTATTGAATAGAATCAAGTTCTTTTAACTTAACAGGCTGTGCTGCTGAGGAGTATGGTGTGCCAATTTTTCTACCCAGATAAAGCACTAGGAAGTGGTGGTGGAATAAATTACTTTTTATTTTATTTTGTAGTACTACTTTTCTAGTAGTCGTCATGTCTATAGTGACCCTTTCTAGCCATATTATCTTTCACTTAGCCCACCCATATTGTCTTCAAATGATTCATGGATGGATGTTATAGCCATCGACAATCATACTTTATATTCAAAACTTTCCGTACGACATTTTCCTCATTCCTCCCAATCACGTGACCGGCGATTGTCGCACACAAGGCATTATCGTAATCTTACTTAAAATTAATAGATATTGTTAAGAAATTTTTGACATCCTCAAAGTAGGCGGTGCCCATATCTTAGAGGCCGGAATCGATTTAGCATTAAATTAAAACACATACATGTTTGTTAAAGCTGTGACAAGAGACAATAATTAAAAGTAAAAATTAGGTTACTATTTATTATAATTTTCCCATAAAACATGTTATTAAGAATGTATCCAATAGTGGAATAATTATTCATCATCATGGAAAAATTTGTATGATGGTGAATGATATGATACTAATAGACTTTCAATTTTAGCTAAAACGGCTACATTGAGAGGAAAATTTCGTCCCAACACTGTATCATAATTATAGCAACAACAACAACCAGAGACGATGAAAAAATAAATCTCAACTTTACAAACAATCTTTTCATAGCACATCCCGTGGTACAAATAAATCTTTCGCAAATAACTGTTATTGCAATAATAAAACAGAGCAGATACTTAGTATCGCGTCTTAATACATTACCCGTTACATTATGCTATAAAAACCAAGTGTACGGTCAGCATAAAAGGAGATCTGTCAATTTTGTTAACATTTTCTTGCAAATTAAAACATCGTTGGTTGTGTGAAACAATCAGAGAGGCAGTTTCGTTTTTATTTTATTTTATAATAACCAAATTATTTTTATAAGTTTTTGACATTAATTGTCGGTGAAATGAGATTGCGACAAGATTTTCTACGTTTTTATGGGAATTGGGATCCACGTACACCGGACACGTCAATCCTACTATTGTACTAATATTATTATAAATGTGAAAGTATGTTTGTACGGATTTAGATGAAATTTGGCACACAAATAGTTTATTACCTGATTAACACATAAGATACTTTTATTTCGGTATTACGTTCCCATTGGATCATTTCCGACCTTCACGCGGGTAAACTAGTTTAAATATACATTGACGTTTCGGAAGGTGCAAAGTACACATGACGTCAATATCATAGTGCAGAAATACAGTTCAAACACTAAGTTTCTGGAAAGCTGAACCGAAAAATTTATACGCTTTAAAATCTTGTCTATTGCTGAGATTTGCTGACCAAAATATCAAGAGCAAGACGACAATTTAAATTCAGAGAGAAGGGTGTTATTATTAACCGACTTCAAAAACGACATATTTTTAACCGACTTCAAAAAGAAGTAGGTTATCATTCGACATGTTTTTTATGTACGTTTGGGCATAACTCCGTCATAATTATATAGACGATTTGCAAAATTCATTTTTTTGTTCAAAAGTGGTTTACCCCGAAATGGTCCCATTTAAATTTCATAGGTATAGATCTAATGATGCGTTTCGGAGACGACAACGGAAATCTTCAAGAAATGAGAGCAAACCATCCGCGATTGCTGCTATCGCATAAATACGCATTTTGAGAAATTTAGAATTGGTGTGGGGTAGGTACTATAAACTAAAGTGAAAAATAAAAACTTTCTCCAAAAAAATAAAACAATCGAGTTCCAGAAAAACACTTTAAAGTGTGATATACTTTTTTTTTATATTCTGATTATATTGCAAGTGACTGCCTCGTTGGTCCAGTAGTTGCTAACGCTACTGGTACCTGGTCCTGGGTTCAGTTGCCAGGTTAGGCAGTGTTTTTTTCCTACCTCGAATTTCTCAGTAGCAGCCTGGAGTCTGGATACACATCCCGATTAATGGCAATAGGCTCGCCTTTTATTACATGAGACTTTAACGGAACTGGCGAAATGTTGGTGTACCTACTATACACATCAAGCTACCCAATCTGTCAAATTTATTTGATAAATTTTTAACTTTATAACATGCCTAATCATAAGGTTCATTTTCAATCGGGAAAATTTGACAGTTAGGGGTAGCTCGATGTGCTGGCGTCTGTATATCTCTGCCTCACTCTTCGGGGATTAAAGGTGTTGCGATGTTATGTTGTTGTATATTCCAAGTGGAAATAATGGAAGCGTATCGTTTAATCTCAGACTGCAGACTACTTATTTTGCCGACAGTACAGTCATAAAGTGCACTAAGTTTACGAGAACCCGACAAAATAATAGTATCAATCGTAAAACATGTCCAGATAGAAAATTGTTCCGTGAATTTTATGTTCTGGCCGCGACTGTACGGGACAGCCGTTTCTTTGAGTCGTTTTCCATGTTGTTAATCTTCATGTTTCCCAGATAATAGGGTATAAGCTACAGAAATAAGCAAATCATGGGAGATTTATAATGTTTGTTTCTCAAGTATGTTAGGTTTGTTAAGACTCTAAAATTATGTTTTAAAATTGGTGTTTGAAAGCATTGCTCACATCGAAAGACGGCTTAAAAAGAAGCAAAAGTAACAAAATTACATGGAGTGCCTCAAATTCTAATAATAAAAATATATAAATTATAAATATGACACTAGAGTGCTAGATTAGGTATTTAAAAAATCTGTTGAAACGAATTACTTTAAAAAGGTCGGGTTCATATTTTCAACAATATTAATTAGGTATTAGCTTTTGACAGCGGCTGCGCCCACGTCGAGGTCGAAAATTATCTCACGGGAACGTACCTACTCATCTGCCTAGCCTTTTCCCAACTATGTTGGGGTCGGCTTTCAGTCTAACCGGATGCAGCTGAATACCAGTATTTTACATGAAGCTGCTGCCTATCTGACCTCCACAACTCAGTTATTATTAAAAAAAAAAAAAAAAAAAAAAAAAAAACGCAAACTGGCTCGATTTAAAAGTCCACGAATATATGTATATTGGACTGCTACATTTTACTAATTCATAACACAACCTCTACTCCCATTTTACCTTTAAAAAATCGACCGTACCGTACAAAATCCCTTATCTATATTCCCATTGACCCTCCATGTATTGTATACGAATCCACTCGTTAATGTCTATATAATGGGTTCTATACCCGTGTATGGAATAAACAAACAAGCCCTTTCAGTATACTTGAAAAAATATCAAATATTCCATGTTAGTTATTTCGAGTTTACAAATAACAAAGAAAGATAACAGAATAGGATTGTTCGGACTAACTTTGTTTGGAGAACAAACATGACGAAATGTCACATAATATAAGGCTTTGTGCAGACCTTAGTCAAGATTGTCTTTAGAGACTTGGTTTGAGAAAACAAAGATGTCAAGTACGCTCTCAACTCCACAAAATATACATTTTCATTAGACAAAGCTCACATAAATCCTACTGAAAAATCAACTTTAACCCAAAAGAAAAGTCGGCGGTTATATCATAATATTATTGCACTCTCATCAGGCAGCAACTTTGTATGTTTTAACTGTCACCTTGACCCATCGTGCAAATCAACTGCCCTATAGATGAATAGCAGGCCTATTTTTTTTGGGTGGGAAATCATCAAATAACTTCTCCCGCTCGACTTTTACTGACTAAAACCCACCCGTGTTCCTTCAGTTGCCTGTCTGCCAGAAGCCACGGTATCTCCTTCGGCAGGCATCGGCCCTTGCGGACCCCACCAGTTGGTGCTGACATCTCTTTGAGGCGCGCGTGGAACACAACGCGCCGTCGACCCGGGCCTGATCTTTACCGGACAACGAGCTAATCATTACTCGCCATCTGCAAGCCCACGCCTACGGTGGCCGGGAATGAGCCTGGGATTCCTGACGCCCAGAGCGTCTTCTGCGGCAACTAGGGCCGTGAGAGTGCATATACTGCCTCTCTCTTACGTGCCCCGCCTCCCTCTTTGCGAGCATTCTTGCTTCGCAGAAGGAGGTGACGGCTACCCATGCACTCTCACTCCGTACCATAGTCTGGATCAGGGCCGGACGCGAGAGATCGCCGCCGCCAATCGCCTCCACAAGGACACGGCGGTGCTCTGCCCTAGCCGGGCAGACCTCCTCGTATGCTCCACCGTGTTCTCAAGGCGAACTACGCAGTACAGTAGGCTTGTATGTTTTATCTACAGCAGCCGAAAAGAAAACTATTTTAAGGCTTATAAGTTGATTCGCAGTATTTATTTGTCCGAATCGAGCGGCGAATCGATACTTTTAAATAATATAGTTATTATTCTCTGTAGGCGATTCGCGCAGTTAATTTATTTGCTGGCGAATCGACAACTCCAGAAATTGAATCCGTATTAGGCAATGGGCACGTTTTGAATTTTATGCACTTTATTGCATGGACTAGCAGTGACCTTTTCGCATAAGTTTATTGCATAAAATTTTAAACCTGCCAGTTGCCAAATAAGTATTTCTGTAGTAAATAAAGCAGCTGAGTAAATGCTTGCGTATCATATTTTTTTTTTTAATTATTTTAATTATTGCTAGCGCCACAGAACAGAGGAGTTAGCGCACTATCTAACAACCAATCAATCTATTCTTTAAAAAAATCACACTGAAAACTTTAGTTAAGTGATCTACCAATCGTGTCAATATAATTATATTATCAGGTGAGACGACATCTGACTTCACCTATGGATTTTTACAGAATAGTCCAACTTTGAACAATAATTTTCGTATGTAGTTGGCTACGTAGTCACAGCTGTAATATGTTTCCATGCAAACAAAACAAAAGCGGTTGAAGCCAACTTCGGACAGCCACAGTATTTCGGCGTGCTGTTCGCAATAACATACGTCGTGTTGGGAATTTTGGCCCATTTAATTAAGTTAAGTTGACAGCAATACAAGCAGCGTTTATTACTATTATTTGCTTTTCTGAAAAAGTTGAATTTGACAAGTTGTCATGGGTTTAAAATGTGACGTTAAATGACAAAGTTAGTCTTACGAGGTCTCGTGTGTGTTGAACTTTGTAAGTTATTTATCTGATTTACACTCATTTATTGATACTAACATATAGCAAGAACTTAAAATCACCTAAAACAGGCCTATATTTGATGTGACTTAAGTATATATGACTGTAACACTTTGATTTTTTTCAAAGAAAACAGGCACAATGCATCTGCAATTGAAATTCTAAATAAAAAAAACAAGTTTCAATGAAATAGGTCTTAAATATGACCTTTAGAACTGAAAGCATCCGTATTACTACAAATACGAAGAGAAGAAGACCCCAGGTATTATTGTTTATTAGAAAATTTTCACGGAATTATTTAGAAATCTTACCTATATATTTATACATTACTAGGGAGTGATCTAAGTGTAGGAATCCTGTCTAAAGATGAGCAGGCATTCCTAGAAGTGGTTGAAGAGCTAAGCTCTTTCGTCTCGTATTGTTCAAGCTGTAAAGAAAAGTCGGTAACCTTCGTATCGGGATTGAGTTCCCGGAAGCTGCACTCATCGTAAGTACTTCACAAGCACTTGAATTACTGTAATTGTAAACACGTAGGCACGTGAGTCCTTCCGTATTTTTGCTTAAAGTTATCATTTCCAATCTGTCATTCCATTTTTAGCGAAAAACGTAGGTTATTTTACCTACTTACAGGATTTTTTCATTAAAAATATACAATGTGTCGGAGTTTTTCATTAACAATCATACAATTTGACGTCTAAAAATAGAAAGGAAAAGGTAAATTAAAAAGAAGATAATAAATAAACCTTTGAAGTCAGTTCCATGCTCCAGCTTCACAACATCGGGTATATTAGATGGTGGATTCGAGTGGACTCGTCGTGTGTACTCCGCAAGGAATTATCTCTAATCGTATCTAACACTAATGACAGTGCAGAAACTGTAGCACACTTCACCAGATATCCTAAGCACTTGCAATATAAAGCCTGTCCGAGTGTATTTTCGTTCTTTTGTTTCAAACGTATTGCTAATTGCATTTGAACTTAGCAATATAACACTTTTGTTCCAAATCTGTATCAATCTCTGTATAAACCTCTGTGGCTACTGTCTATACTGAAATGTACAATTGATGACGCATAAAACTGGAATAGGAAATAGAGTTAGGAAAGTATATTCCGAATAAAAGTTTTTAGCATAGGAGGTCCCCAATGTTAATGTAGGTAACAAAAAATTTAATGATTTCAGATATTATTGAAAATAACAGTAAAATCAAGCTGATTTGTACATTGCTTGATCACATAAAAACAACTTCGAAATGTTCTCGTCTTTGTAGTTCGAAAAATTACAGAAGTAATTCTAAGTCCACGTTCGTAAGGGCGTCAAAATACCGGAGCGGGATGTTTTGCGCACTAGATCTTCAACGCTTTGCTAAACGCCAAAAGTTGACACTCGAAAAGTGTGTTCTTTCGACGTGACTTTAATGAATTTTCAATTTTTGGTTCAACACTGAGAGTCGAAAATCCCGGGCGGGATAAAATCCTGCCACGATATGTTTTCGTCCGTGCGAAGTCTAAGACAGAATACCTACGTCTTAACGCCTCAGTCTACTGCAAGATCTACGAGTAGATTTAAAACTAACCAAAACCATTTCTCCACGAATTAAATTTTAATCTAATACAGCTCAAATATTATAAATGTGCACCCAACCTAACAAACTAAGCCAGACATTCTGCACTACACTTGATTGTTCTCACAGTATTCGATTTGCATTTGAAACGGTCGCTGCAAAGCCATGAGCGAGTAATGTTGCTATAATGTCCACGCAATCGCACAGGACCGCATCTAATGGAATTACTTGAGCCATTTGTTCGGATTATAACTTATGAGATTAAACTTTGTAATTGAGGAGTTTATGCTTTGTTAATTTGGGCGTGATAATGTCGTTTTGGAGAAACAACATAAAAACTTAACTTACGACTAGCACACAAAACCATTTATAATTTATGCAAACTCGTGTGTTATTTTTTGAAATATTTCATACTGAACTAATTCACCAAACAACATTACAATTTTACGAATTTCTATCATGCTTATGTTTATCAATGCTTTCTATTACAAGTCATTAATTCAATCCACAACATATCTAACTTCTAACCCATTGACATGACCCCCCCGAGTGGATTCCCGCATTGTCGTTGCGGGGGGGCTTAGTAACCGTGGTCTCCCACCCACGGTGAAGCCAAGAGGAACCTAACGGTGGGGCCGCTCGTCAGGGCTTTTGCCTTCAAGCCATTGACGTAGCGGCCAAAAAGTAGGTTGCGGTGAGGTGCACCGCAACTGGGCCGCGATGTCGAATGGGAGGCATCGCGGCTGAGGGTTACGGGCTGCGGTAGAGGAGGAGTGCCGGTGCTTCTGAGCAGCGCTCTTCCCTTCCGTGGCCTGGACGGGGCCGCCACCGTTTGATGGCGGACGCGGTGGGGCCGCAGGGGAAGAGGAGTGTCGGTATAGCGTTAGCCGCTCTCCCTATCCTCTGCAGCCGAAAAGTGGTAGACGGGACGGCGCGTTGTGTTCCACACGCGCGCCGTCAAAGATGTCAGCAACCACAGGTGGGGTCCGCAAGGGCCGATGCCTGCCAGGGGTGCGGGTTTGTTCGAAAGAGATACCACGGCCCCTGGCATACGGGCTACTGAGGGAACACGGGTGGGTTTTAGTCAGTAAAAGTCTGACACGCCCTCCTGCTCTACTCAGCAGGAGAAGTCATTTGATGATTTCCCACCCAAAAAAAAAAAAAAAAAAACCCATTGACATGAACAAAATCAATACGCAATACATACATTACAAAATATTGTTAATACATTAAGCCATTCTATTATCTATAAAAAGAAAGCGAATAAAGTGGATCAACGATCAGATTGTTGTAAATATGACAATAACATAAATGAAATGCCGTATGGAAACTTATTCTGGTAGCAATTGATTTTGATTTTGATGTCTCCTAAAACCTCGCTTTTGCGAGATTTCTTAGTTTTTCCTTTCTACCTCATATTTACTGTTTAATAAATAATATGTGCTTTAATAATAAATTTAACCTTTGTAATATTGTGTCGTAAATCGTGTCCCGGTAACAATCTTAATTGATTCGGTAGTTGTGTAAACTTCAAAAGCCGGTCAAATACGCATTACATCCCAAAAAAACGCCAAAAATTAGACTTTTTTTGTTTGTAGACCCACTTTAATTTTTTACTAACTTTTTTATTTTTATTATTCGTTAAGCGGCAATAGAGATACACACTCTTTAAAACTGTCTTACGGAACTCTAAAAAGGATTTGATAGCAAAATATATATCCAATTAGACACATATTATTATTAATCAGTTTATTTCATATTAAAATTAATCCATACAAATTACAAATTATAAAACAGAGAACTAATAACATAGATTCTTTATGTTGATCTGTCATAAACGTTACAGGAACTTAAGTCCCCATTCTCCTGTCTTATCATAATTTATGTGAGGTCAGAGTACATAATAATATTTTATGGACCGAGTGAAAGATGATATGGCTAGAAAGGGAATGACTACCAACATGACGACTAACTCTATTAGAAACATGTTTAAAAAAAAAAATTATTAAAAATTATTATATATTTTTTTTAAACTTTTTTTACACGGAATTAAGATTCTAACAATAGTTTTAGCGATCAGACTTATTAGAACAGTAGTATTCTCAGAATTTTATTATAATAATATCGCCTCACTTATTACTATTATTAACTATTGTTGTTATTGTTGTTGTTGTAGCTGGAACCAAAAATTCGAAGACATGTGACATCTACCAACCCGCACTGGGCCTGGGTGGTGGATTATAGCACACTGTCTCTCACTGAGAGGAGGCCTATGTCCCAGCAGTGGGAACGTTAGGCTGCTAAAGATGATAGCTACATATTATCAGTAACTTCAGAGGTCATTCAATCCAAAAGGACAATTGGTTCTTCTGAAGTTAAATAATTGAAGGAGAGGTAACTAAATCTCAAATTACTTTGAGTTTAGTCAAACCCATGCAAAATTCGAATAAACAAATACTTACAATGTTGAACTTTCTAATCTAAAATGGCTTTAATGTGGAATTGTGGATCCAATTTAATACTCTAACAAACTTAGCAGACTTTGTCTTTTAAAAGACCTTTATCAATTGTATTCTAATTTAATTTGTTTAAAATTTACTTTATGTAAACTTAGATTTATACGTGTGAAACTAAAATTAAGATAATATGTACGCAGACGCTTTACATTGTGTAAATTATTTCATCACCACTGCTCTCAAAACAGTGAAGGAAAACATCGTGAGGAAACTGGCATGTCCTAGAACCAAAACTTCAAACACATGTGACCACTACCAAATCGAAATGGGCCCACGTATTAGTAGATTAAGGGTTTTCATACGATGGATTGGCTGTGGCCATTACCATGGGGCCAACACTGCTCTCTGCACTTTGGGAGAGAACCAAATTGAATGTGTCCGTTTTTGTATGTTAAATATGATAAATAATATTTCCGCACCAAGCTGCTACTGCATGATTTTCCTGCATTGAGTAATTATATTTTTAAATATTTAAGTCATCATCATCATCATCTGCCTTGCCTTTTCCCAACTATGTTGGGGTCGGCTTCCAGTCTAACCGGATGCAGCTGAATACCAGTATTTTACATGGAGCGACTGCCTATCTGACCTCCACAACCCAGTTACTGGGTAATACGATACCCCTTGGTAAGACTGGTTGTCAGACTTTCGGGCTTCTGACGACCCGTAACGACTGTCAAAGATCCACAAATGACAGCCGGGACCAACGGCTTAACGTGCTTTCCGAGGCACGGAGGAGTCTTGGTATGTAAAGATGGTCACCCATCCACGGACCAACCGGGGCAAGCGTAGCTTAACCCGGTCAACCGACCCGTGCAGCTATTGTTACTTAGCCACAAGCCCCACAATTTTTAAATATTTAAGTACCGTTCTTTAACTGAAAATAATATGCACCCAATAACATTTTCAGCAGTAAATAATATCCTGTAGACTGGATTTACTAAGTCTTTCATTAGCGAACCTTCCAACATAAATTTTATTTAAAGCCATTACTATCTGTCAACAATCCCATTAATTTAATCATCAAAGATTATTATGATGTCAATCATAAATCAAACTGTATAATTACTAATTGACTGGCAACTTGCCAAATAAATCAATTGACTTATACATTCTTATTTAATATACAGTTTCTTTTCCAGTGTTCGGAAGACGTAACGTTGGAAGGCCTGTTAGGAGTCCGCTGGATGCGGATAGCACAGAACCGGCCGAAGTGGCGGATCTTGGGAGTGGCCTATGTCCAGCAGTGGACATCTTTCAGCTTAAGTGAAGATAATTATGATACAGTTTCTAAGGACCTCATCATCCTTCAAATTATCGATAGTTAATCTACCGTTATCAATTTGGTATGCTATGATGTATTGCTGTTGTTTTGTGTACAAAACTGGAGGAACTTCTTAGGGTTTTTGGGAATTCAAACACTCAGGATGTAGCACGCAGAGAAAAACTTGTATATATATTAGGTCTTTACCTATGAAATTGCCGTTCTGCAGTACTGGCCATTTCAAATCAAAATAATTTTTGTTTGGCTAAGAATTCTAATTTCAAATTAATTTTATTTTAAAAACATGGATTTTTTTTTCTAAAAGTAGTCATTTCTTTATTGATTAGTGTTACATTTTCATCGCATTTCAATCTTTTTCGTCATCATGGATACGTTAAAAATTCGAGTAATTATGGAATATGAGTACCGTCGTGGCAGCAACGCGGCACAAGCGGCACGCAACATCAACGACGTTTACGGAGCTAACACTACAAACCAACGCACCACCTGTTATTGGTTTGCTCGCTTCCGTTCTGGAAATTTCGACCTGAAAAATGAACCTCGCGGTCGTCCGAAGACTTTGGTCGACAATGACGAATTAAAGGCGATTGTGGAAGCTGATGATACACAATCTACGGCTGAATTAGCAGCAGCTTTCGACGTTAGCGTCAAAACAATATTGGTCCATTTGCGTCAAATTGGCAAGGTAAAAAAGCTTGACAAATGGGTGCCCCACGAACTCAATGATCGCCAGCGCGAAGTACGCGTCGAGACGTGCCTTGCACTGCTCAACAGACACACAAATGAAGGAATTTTGAACCGCATTGTTACCTGCGATGAAAAATGGATTCTGTTTGATAACCGTAAGCGCTCAGCAAGTTGGTTGGATCCTGGTTCAGCACCTAAACAATGCCCTAAACGAAAACTTACCCCTAGAAAAGTGATGGTCACTGTTTGGTGGTCTAGCGCCGGTGTGATTCATCACAGCTTCTTACCAAACGGGGTGAGCATTACTGCAGATGTGTACTGTGAAGAACTGAACACAATGATGGAGAAGCTGGCGCATCTCCAACCAGCATTGGTCAATCGCTCGTCTCCGCTGCTCCTGCACGACAACGCGCGACCTCATACTGCACAGCAGACGGTCTCCAAGTTGCAAGAACTGGGGTTGGAAGCTCTCCGTCATCCGCCCTACTCACCAGACCTTGCGCCTACAGACTACTACTTTTTCCAGAATTTGGATAACTTCTTGGCGGGAAAAAAATTTAATACCCGAGAGGCAGTACAAAATGCCTTTGAAGAATTTGTTGCCTCCCGTCCAGCTGATTTCTTTAAGAAGGGCATCAATAAACTGCCACTGCGATGGCAAAGATGCATTGATTGCATGGGTGATTACTTCGATTAATACAAATAAAAAATTCATGAAAAAAATTCGTTTAAATTTTTTCATACAAAACGGCAATTTCATAGGTAAAGACCTATTATTATTAACCTCTCATTGACATTGAACAAGCACTCACGGACAGTAAGTTAAACGCCTAATTAAATACATAGAGTTAAAATTTGACTTTATACAAATTGCTCTAAGTTATCTTGGTAGTGGAGCTGATGCTTTAACATTTTGTGAAAGGTACCTAGATAATTATCACCATTACAATTTCAATAGTGAGATGTTTAATAACTTAACTAAGTCATATTTTAATTCAGTCATACTTTTAATGTTTAATTATTGATATGAACAAAGGCTAATTGTTTATTTCATTACAACTAACTGTTGTATCATTTAGTTGCGAATTGGGTATGTATATTTTCCTGAAGACTTTGGTATAGCTTCCTACCTGAATTACAAAAAATAAAAACAGGCTGAAATGATTTAAATTAGAATCTATTAAAACAAACGTACAAGTTCTCGTTGGAAACCTCATTTAAAATCAGCCATCAACTAGTAGGGACAGTCGCGATAAAATGTTTCATGTTTCAATTTGCATAAAACTCGAAACTGATTTATTTTCCACATTTTACAGTGCTACCACGAAAAGATAACCTACAGAAGATCAACACATAACTCTTAGTAAGTTGCACAAACTTGTCACAGTCAAGTTACAGGTGCGTTTTTTTGAAGGGTGGGAAATCATAAAATAACTTCTCCCGGTGTCAGACTTTCAGTGACTAAAACCCACCCGTGTTCCTTCAGTTGGCTGTGTGCTAGGGGCCACGATAGCTCTTTCGAGTAACTCGCATCCCTGGCAGGCATCAGCCCTTGCGAATCCCACCAGTTGGTGCTGACAGCTCTTTGAGGCGCGCGTGGAACACAACGAGCCGTTTACCCGCTTGCCCCTTACCGGACAGCGTGTTACCCATTACTCGCCATCCGCAAGCCCGCTCCTATGGTGGCCGGGAATTGGCTTGGGATTCCCAGTGACCAGGGCGTCTCCTGAGGCAACTAGAGCCGTGAGGGCGCATAGATTGCCTCGAGTTATAGGCGCGTAAAATGCTTCTTTCACACTAACGTAATATAAGATAGCTCGAATAACTCAAAATATCATCTTCTATTAGCTGATATAAAGAAATCTGAACAAAAACACTGTAATATTATTACACACTAAACACTCACGTATTTTCGCAGAGAGTCAGCATGCAGGACACTCCAGGCAGTCTTCGGGGAAAACCACTCTTCATTGTAAATCATCTTCGCCAAAATCGTCCGTCTTGTGACAACTCTGTATCACCGTAGTGCCGTGTCACAGTGTCAATCTTCAGTTTATTTCTGTCGGACGATACTTTAGAACGGGAACCTATTTCCAATGCAAGTGCGATGCACTTTGAATAAAGGCACGAAACGTCTGACTAGCGAAGTTAAAAATATCTGTAATGACACCGCGGAAGTTGTTTCTATTTCAGAATTAGATGACTCAGTTGTATACTTAGCTGTAAAGGAATTTAGGTATGCCTCAGTTGTAAGGATCGGTTTGAAAGTAGGTACCGTTTATTGATTCAGAGATGAAAACTTGGCTTTTCTATGCCATTCTTTAATAAAAAGAGAAAAGAAACTGCATTAGAAGGCCATTGATGAACACAAGTATTTCCATTGGGAATCCAAGAAATCTAACACAACATAACCTAACAACAACGATCATACCATAATATATATTACGATATTATAATCTGGCGAAATATGGATGTGTTAAACTAGGAACACCACTGCTTACCCTTCTGGGAAACAAGGGTGACGTTATGTACCAACACTTAAACATGAAAGAACGGTACGTACGGGGACGCCAACATAATTATGATTAACAAAACAAACTCCAAAAAAAAAAAATACACGGAAAAATGAAAGTGTTCATCGCTGCATTTCTACCAATTAAATGAGAATTCCATTCCTCATTGTAATAGATACAGGTTAATGGACTGTTAAACACGAATTACCTTGAACATACTCTTGTCGTTTTGTTGCTACAGCTGTCAGTCAACATTTAGACAGACGTTAAAATTACTTTTGGCTAGAAACACAGCATTTTCTATGCTTAACATATTTGAGAAATGGATATTCTTACACGTTGTAAATAATTATGTTTATTAGTTTGTAAGACTACAGCGGAATCTACACCGCAACATGCGAACTACGCGATGTTTTTTTTTAATACATAAAAAAATGGGTTTTCCTAGAATCCTATGACTTTTTGGGAGGATTTTATGGGGTACTTAGTTGCTGCAAATAAGACATACTAAGTAGATATTCACACGGACGTAATAAGGTCTCGGATTTTTTTTATTGATTTTTTCGCGCGCTGGATTTCCAATGCACTGTTTAGCGCCAAAGGTTGAAAATCGAACAGTAAAACACACTTCGATTTTTGACGTGCTGAGATGTTATGTACAGAGGCCAGCACAACAAGCTACCCCCATCTGTCAAATGTCTTTAGTCGTTTTTCAACTTTATTACAAAAGAAGAAGGTTCATGTTCAATTGGAAAAAAAAATGCAGTTTGGGATAGCTTGATGTGGTGGCGTGTCTGTACTCTGTTGAATTCTCAATGCTCGTTTTAGCATCGAGGGTTGAAAATCCAGTACGGGGAAAAGCCCCATCGCGATTTTATTACATCCGTGTGAATGTCAACTAACATGTTCTAATGGAAGGTATACGTCACATGTCACCCTCTATATCTATATCCGTTCGCATCAACCGCGATACTTAATATGCGGGTAGCTGCAGCGTCTTGTTCATTCACGATATTATGACCGCAGACCACATAAACTGAGAGGTAATTACGCAGTACAGTTACAAATCCACCCAGAACATTCCAGACTAGGTAATATTACCTACTAAATGTACTATGCAAATAGTAAGAAATAAGTCATGAATATTGAACATGAACTTTTGATTGAAAGGTCGAAAGTTCAACTAGTTCCACATTGAACTATTTGTGCAGAAGTTGGTCGGTACTCGTAAATTGCCAGGGATTGTTATATAGTATAACTATGTGGCAATTATTAATCCTTTGGTAGTAGATTCGGTTTCAATAGTTAGCTACTATAATATCGTAATTTCTACCCAATGTTACAAGATGTGAGTCAAAATCTAATGCAAATAAAATATCTGATGATGATCTGTCAAAATTAGAACAGGTTATTCATCAAATCCAACGAGCTCAAGAATTGAGCTATAAACTTCATTAATCTGTTTCTTTTACAATATTGAACACAAGTACGAGTAACTTTCTTCAGTAGGTACTAAATTAAATGACTAACTATACAAATACTGACCTGAAATCTATACTCAAAATATGATCAACAGAAGTCCTTTCATCAGATTTACGGTTAACTATCCCTTTTACAAAATCAAATTATGTATTGACAACATTACCTGCTCCATGAACCGGAATAATTGTACATAAGGTCAATAACAAAGTACACCAACTGAAGCCGGGCAGACGGTACGCGAGTGCAGCCCCCAGCAGAGTCGGCAGCAAGCTTGCTTTGAAAATGACCAGAACCTCCAATGCACAAATTAGAGGACCCTTAGGGATTCAAACTTCTTGTTCGTATCGCTGTTGTTCGATAACGTACCAAAAATACTGGCAGCATTGCTACGTTGAATAATACAATACTTTTTCCAAGAAACCATCGGCTTGAAATTTCCTAAGAAAGGAGATGCGCATTCGGGTCCATGACCCGAGCGTTTTGTCCACAAATGGCTCAAAACTGTAGCCACCCATTAGGTTACAGTATTTGCGCCGTTTGAGGGTCTCAGCAGCCCCAGCAACGGGCCCAGCTTAGGCCTACCCATCTCATAAGGCAAGAACATCATGCTGGAGGGTCTCTTCCAGTCGTCACGTACCAATCCATTTGGTTCATAAATCGCTAATACGCCGGCGGTGACAAAGGCTCGACGAATAATATCGTTGATGCTGGTAAACCGTGCTACATATCCAGCGAAGCAGCAGAACAAGTCATTGTGCTTGAGACTGGACCGCATACAACAAATTGTCAAACTGAATTGATTAAGTTTTAGGCTTTCTTAGGCCCTTGCGATGGTAAAAAACATCCATAAAATAACAAAAACAAAACATCAAATAATTAACACATTTCTCCTTAGTTTTAGTATAATTAGAGTTATAATGAGCGGCTGCCACGGTTCGTGTTACCTCCATTCCTATTCAGACGAATATAATACAATTACAGGCAGTAATAAGTAACAGTTGCTAATTAGTATGTGCATTCATTACTTACCTACTTATTTCTATGAAACCTGTGGGTTCTGAAAATAAAAGTAAATGAATAGAATTCTTTGGTTCGCTGGGTGCTCATTAATCCTCCTTTGTGTGAACGAAGGATGAATGAGCTCCCAGTAATTTAAAAAATGATCGATATATAGATGCAGTACCGAAAAGACAAGCCACAATGTGTGGTGCGTGGTTTTGGCAGGAAAAGGTTAGTTTGTTTTCTTTTTGTATCTTTAATGCCATCGTTGAAGGTTTGACGGATATTTCAGTTGAAAATCGATAATTTCGTAGAAGGAATTATCGGCAAAGAGTTTTCCGGAAAACCGTTCCACCGCCATTAGATATTACTTCGTAGAATTGACTATTGGTGAAGGATTTTTAGTACAACTGGAGAAAGGGACTTTGAGAAACCACTTTCATGTTGTGGTTTACGAAATAAGCAAACGGAAAAACAATTCCTAAAAGCCTTTGTCACATTTTACGTCGAATAGTTAGACTACAATAAATCACCTTGGCAGTGGAATGTAGTAAAAATATGTTTATTACGTCACCAGACAAACATAAGGTTAAGATACATAGGTACTACATAAGTTTACAACACTTAGGACGTTAGTACATTATGCATCAAACTTTCGTTTTACGATGTTACCCGAACAAGAAACCGCCTTGACCTTCAAAGAATCTTTTGTACTTTGAAAATGACCAGAAATTTCCGTGAGGCAATATTCTTCCGAATTCAAGGGTCTGATTGGATGAGAAAGGGTCCAGACCTAACATAAAATGATGTTGATTTTACGATGCCTTTAAAACGCCAAGTTATTTCAATCGGAAATGCTTATTAAAACTGAAGTTATGGCAACATTTTAATCTGATATTTGTGTAGAAAAAACTTTTTTCAAAAAAATAACAGTGTTTTTTTGGAAGTCGGTTGTTATTTTTTTGAAAAAAGTTTTTATTTTTTCCAAACCAATTCGAAATTTCATCATCGTTGGGGTCAAAAAAATGCATATTTATGCGATAGCAATATTCGCGGTTGATTTGCTGTAATTTTTTGAAGAGTTCCGTTGTCTGTCTCCGAAACGCATCATCAGATTTTTATGAAATTTTAATGGGACCATTTCGGAGTAAACGCCTTTCGAACAATTGCTTTTGCTTTTTGCAAATCGGTCTAAATACGACGGTGTTATGCCCGAACATACATTAAGAAAAATTGAAGAATTGATAACCTCCTTCTTTTTGAAGTCGGTTAAAAACAGAAATTATTTTTAGACGAAAGTGAACAATTTCTTTTTTTTTGATTAATTGAAGTATGATCTTATTACTTCCTGAAAAATATTAAAATCAGGTTGCACATTGCTTGATTTATTATTATTATGTCGGTTTGTATGCTAAAAATATTCAACATAGCTGGATTCAAAGCAAACAAAAATGTAAATTGTATTTATATTTTTCATTTTTCACTGAAAAACATTGCATGGAAGCAACTCATCAATAAAAGCTAGGTAACTTATTAGAATTTCAAATAGGACGAAAGGTTTGCTTTTGAATGAATAATTTTGTTTAGTTTTGAAATGAAACCACATCCACAACCGCAATATTTTCATGAAAAATTAATTGTTTTCTGATTTATAAAACTGTTTTTTTTTTTTGTAAGAAAGAAGTAAGAAATTGAATTGAATTTAAGAATTTACTATACTACATAGGCAACATGTAACATTGATTCAACTATGGTAAATCTACTTAATTTTTGCTTAATATTGTAGGTAGTAGCCGCATGGGTCGATCGATCAGGTTAAGCTACGCTTGCCGCGGTTGGTCCGTGGATGGGTGACCACCTTTACATACCAAGACCCCTCTGTGCCTCGGAAAGCACTTCTTAACGTGCTTTCCGAGGCTCGGTGAACCGTAACCAACGGCTTACCGTTGGTTAAGGCTGTAATTCGTGGATCTTTGACAGTCGTTACGGGTCGTCAGAAGCCTGAAAGTCTGACCACCAGTCTTACCAAAGGGATATATCGTGCTACCCAGTGACTGGGTTATGGAGGTCAGATAGGCAGTCACTCCATGTAAAATACTGGTTTTCAGCTGTATCTGGTTAGACTGGAGGCTGACCCCAACATAGTTGGGATTAGGATAGGCAGATAACGATGTTTTATGTGGTCTACTTTTCATAACGACGGCAAACCCAAGTACCTTTATTACTGTTTGGGCTCAGTAGGTGACTCCATTTTTTGGGGGTCGGAGGTGTCGTTAGCATCGTCAAGAGTGCAGGTTCTCGAAATAAAGAGTTGCATATCCAATTGCTACATACATTTTCACTTAAACAAGAACCTTATAGATGAAACCTCTTTTAATGTTTCTCATTCTAAGATACACCTTCGTCAACTTAACACTCAAACTTTTCGACTCAGTGTGTCAACACCTAAACTTTCGAATACAAGAACTTTGTAACATTGTTTGTTATTGTCACCGAGCCATTTTGGGATAGAACTGTTCAGAGCGTATTTAAAAGTTTGATCGGAACTTTTTGTTAATTTGAATGTAACAATTAGGTATCGTTTCCCTCATAAATGCTAAACTTATACCGTCTTATTACAAAACGCCATCTAACTTTAGTTCAAGTTTTGCATTACACACTTTTCTTACATTTGAGTAAAGTTCTTAATACAAAAATAACAATTTAGCACTGGACTAAGTTATCAGTTTTGGAGCATTATTTATAAATATCAGTTAAGTTCTTATTTCAAAAACAGGCTCGATGATTTAAACCATACCTAAAGAAAAACTTCGTTTTGTAATTAGGGGGAAGAGTTCGTTTTTTTTTTTTACAAGAGAGATCCAGCAAAACACAAAAATCGACTTACAAGTTAAACTTGTAAGTAGATTTTTGATTATGACGTCATATGCAATAGAAAATGGTAGGCGCTTGGCGTCAAGTTGTGAAATACCTTAAGGGTACATACACACTTTTGAGTTAAAGAGTTTTTGTTGAAACGGAAACTATTAGCATTTAAGAAAATTTCTCGCTGCCTGGTCGACACTTCACGTGACCAGAGGCGTGGGTCATTCTTTGGCCAAAGAATTATCACTGCCATTCAACGTGGCAATGCTGCCAGTCTTTTGGGCACGTTTCCGGATGACAGCTATGCGGACGAATACTTCGAAGCTTATGTGTTCTTTTGGTTTTGTATTTATTTGTTTAGTTAGATAGCATTAGAATAATTCACGCTCTGACTGTGGAATCACTAAGTACTCATCGTTGATCCGTAAATAACAAGGAAACAACAACCGTCTGAAAACACAGCTGTTCCTACCAATGGCGACGTTTTAATTGACATTCGAGACACGACTGTAAACAAGCAAAATTTGTTTAGGTAATGTGTTTTAGGACCAAGTTTACAGAGACTGTTTTAGATGTTATTTTTGTCTGAACTTTTCAATTGTAAACCTCATCCACCTTTTGTAATTAGGTGAAATCAATTTCAAAAGCGAATTAATTATAATAACATCCTACGCAGTTCAAGACAAAACTGTTCACTAGTAGATGAGGCTATGTGAATAACTCCATGGAAAGAAAAAACCCTTTCATTTCACCACAAACCATACATCATAATGTTCAAAAAAAAAACAATATTACTAGAACAAATGATTCAGTTCGAATAACGCAAAAACAAGGGTATTTAAATGATCATGCACAAAAACGTTACAGTAGTAATACAACCGAAAACACTCTTGTTGTACCACTCGGTATTCTAAGCACGGAGGCAGAGCAAACTGTTCGCTCCACCTACTGCTACGACCGATGGTGGTGTCCATTTAAATCCGGGATTTATCCCAACTTCGGGCACACCCACACAAGATACAGAAGGTCAGCTTTTATTCGCTTTGCTAAGCAAATCCGTTGAATGGACTTACCAAGGGGTATCTTATTAACCAGTAACTAAGTTGTGGAGATCAGACAGTGGCTTCATATAAAATACTGCTATTCAGCTGCGTCCGGTTCTACTGGAAGCCGACCCCAATATACTCGTAGTTGAGAAAAGGCTCTTCAATAGGCCACATCACAAATGCATTTATTAGTAAATAGTTACCTTAATAATAACGTATTGTGCTTGACTTACAACTACTGATCCGGTGGATCACTATTTTATATATTTTTAAATGTTTTTTTTTTTTAATTTTAGTTTTATAAAAATATTTAAAATGTATTCAAATATGTAGTTAAAATAATAAATTGTGCTTGTCTTACAACTACTGATACATTTTCAGTTATAGGCGAGTACGCTGGCACCCAAAACAAAAGTTAAATCTTACATTGGGTGCATGAGTTCTTCGAAAACACTCGTTCCCTTAGTTGTAACGCTGCATAGTCTTTATATACGGTAAGTGTTTTTTTGTAAAACTGAAGGGAACAAAAAATCTTTTTCCTTTAGCATCATTAATAGAATGAACTCAAACTCAAACTCAAACTCAAAGCATTTATTTGAAGAAGTTGTAGATCGCCTTAGGATCGCGTCTATGCATGCGTGCGCTTGTTTTCGCTTGGTGTATGGAGTCGTCCTTCTGTACCCATTTAAATATTTTGTGACACTCGTTTCCACGTTTCCCCCGTGTTACTTCGAAATTTAATTAACGAAGTTCCCATGCAAAAAGAATTATTTATTCTTTTATTCGATGCAAAATGTTGTTTTCATTGTTTTCATTTTGATGGTAAAGTTTGTTTTGTATTTTGTACAACTTTCACGTGCACTGTCCTGAGAAAGAATTTAAATGACAAGAAAGGTACCCTACCTACTTAAGGATACTGATCCAATTTATTTATGACAATAAGTACCCGTAGAAATTAGATTAGTCCATAGGTCTATTCTGTATTATCATTACTCAAGTACCTGGTACTTATTGACAGGCCTCCACTGTCCTCTCATACCTATTATCACTGTATTTGGAAAATATTGTAAAAGCCAATTATTTTTAAAAGAGTAACCAGTAAGTGGAGTTTCTTGCCGGCTCTTCTCCATAGGAAGCGACAAATTGGAATCGTACACTTCGTTTCTGACGTTTCATAAGTGCCCATGCAGGTTGCCCAAAATCAAAATATTTTGATTCACATATGAAACCAAACTTTGGATTTGGATTTTGGTTTTCACCGATATCAGCGTTGTACGTGTAATTAGTAAGGTGGATATTTTCGTTTTAGTTTAGCTTTTTCCAAGTATAGAATTAATTTACTCTACTCTACTAACTTTTACGTACATAGTTCTGCTATCTCGGTTGCAAAATCAGAGTTAATTTTTACTCCTTCCCTTCAAAATCAAATTTCATTTATAATACATACTTAACGCACTTTTTGAACCACAAAAGCTACTAAAGTCAGACCCAAAACGCCCACTTTATTGAGAATTCATAACTGAAACCTAAAATTGACAGTCGAGGTTGGTTTTAGATAGTCTGACATAAAAATAAACTATACGAAATATATTTAGCAGGAAAAGAGGAACGAATTACGTTCGGTGTTCAATGCAGCTCATATCTTATACCTATTGCAATTTATAGAATTAGCTGAACATCATTAACATTTATGCAGGTATTTCAAACAAGCCGTCTGTTGGAATTACCCATTGGCAAAAATTATATGTGTGACTTCCACTCAAAGTTTAATGTCCTAATTATCCCCTTTAGTAGGTGAATTTACTAAAACCTTTCTAATTAACTCTTGAGCTAAATATCATGCAGGAGCATGAAATATTCAAACAGACAACACACAGTCTAAAGCTGTGCATTGGCTGTTTGAATAGACTGTGTTTAGACTGTGCGATATCTGTAAGGGATAGAAATTTTAGTAGTTGTTGTTAAGCCTTTCAATTTGGATTGAGTAACCAAATTTAATCATCCATGGTTCAATTAGGTAATCATTTAAAATCTGCTACATTAACATCTGCTACATTAACGTCTGCTAATTCGGCTATCATCAAAGGGAATAAATTTAGTTTAACCGTGTAAAGTTGTCATTACGTACATTTTAAATGACCTTACCGAGTTGGTTTTAAACAAGCACTTTTGTTCACAAAATTGACCAAAAACAGCAAGTTAATTGCAACATGTTGCCTTGCTTCCGATATTTACTTGGTAAGTTCATACATTGGAATTACCTCTACATTTTAAACTCTTTTACCTCAAAGTGGGCCCCTGCTAAGTCCACAAACGTGGGAGTGCAGTACATTTTGTAAGTGTTGCACGCTTTAAAGGATAGAATGACATACAGACACGCAGTCAGAGAAAAACCGACTGTTAATTGTTATGTTGAAGCACGATCTTACGACACTCTTTTGCCTTTAAGAGTTTAGTAAAGTTCATATTTTTACTGCGATTATTTTTTCTATACTTGATTACTTTAATACTGTGTTTAACCACTGTGTATTCCGTTGTGAAAAAATACGAGTCATAACGATAACTGCTAAAATTTTCATAACTGAAAATTCGATCATACATAATTATTATAAATTGAAATAATAATGAAACTATGCAATTCATCTGGACCCGAGCCGGTAACATTCATTTAACTACAACAAATTAATTGAACTGCCATAGTAATTATGTAGTCTCTAACTAACGTGGGTATAATTTAATTATTTTAGTTCCAAGTTATTATTAAATACCTCTCTGAATATATTAGGCTGGCTGTAGGCCTACCTTAATGCCTATTACAACAGAAATTGAACATACATTTACTTCAAGCCGCACTTAGCCTATGTAATCTGTCTAAGAATAATTGTTCCTCTGTTTGTATTTTGAACTTTAACCAATAAAATACAGCAAGTTTGCCAGTAAATGGTTTAATTGAAATGTATGCTTTGAGTTTTATTTTTTAGTAGTTATATTATTTTACTTTACTTTCATAATTATAGGTTTTATTTGTAACCACAATAAACTTCTAAAAGTGAGGTCGGACGCTCTCTGGCTAGATGGAGCGAGGATCTTCGCAGGGTGGCTGGTAGCAGCTGGATGAGAGTTGCTGAGAATTGAGCTGAATGGCGTGCAATTGGAGACGCCTATGTTCAGCAATAGTCGCTGTAGGCAAGACATATTCAATTTCGTAAAAAAAAAAACATTATTGTTGGCAGTTGGCACTTTCGGTCAAGCGCCACTGTACATTTTTATAATTTCTAACGTATACAGATTGTCGTGGATGTACACGTCCATTAAATGTGGATATACGTGCACTATACAATGTTACGGTGAACACCGTCATCATATTCATTGTATCTACTCCGTAGCCGAAATCGCCATGGGATTGATTGATTGACCTACTCCATACTTCGGATTAACAATAAATTGCCAAGTGGTTGTGAAGACTTGACAACAGTGCTATTTCAGAGTAAACTACGTATTTTTAATTGATAAAGTGCACTGTTACAGCGTGACTGAGTTTTTATCACAGATAAAAATTGTCTGAATTGTTCTGGATTGATTGGATCTGGCTTTTGTTTCAACTTAAGTGTACAATAATAAAGTTTGCATGCCGAATGGTGAAATATGGCTGATCTTTAATGTATAGCACCATCCCTTTTCTTCCCGTGGATGTCGTAGAAGTAGACTAAGGGAGTTACCAGGGAATGGGCAGCAGCGTTCTCTATCATTCTTTTGTATTTTACCACCATACTGCGATCGCCAACCCGCCTGCCAAGCGTGGCGATTATGTCAATACCCCCGAAAAAATATGAGGAGCCTAAGGAGGCCTATGTCTAGCAGTGGACGTCTTTCGGCTGAAATGATGATGATGATCTGTTTTATATTAATTAGGTACCTATTTATCGTCGTTGCTCTTACAAAAATCCACATAATGCCTTTTTTTTGAGTTTTGGTTTTGATGAAATTTTGATCCCTATTTCAATACACGCAAGCTCTAAAAACCTGATTATGATCATTTCACATGGTGGACGACATGCAAAATAAATGTCTTTTCTATTCTATTCTATTCTACGCTGCGTTATCGGGATGCCATGGCATGACCGTCCACGTCAATAACGTCACATTAGAAAATATGAAAACGCACATTATTGTCATTGGTGGATCTTTGACAGTCGCGGGTCGTGAGAAGTCCGAAAGTCTGACAATCAGTCTTACCAAGGGGTATTGTATTACCCAGTAATTGGGCTGTGGAGATCAGATCCATGTAAAATACTGGTATTCAGCTGCATCCGGTTAGACTGGAAGCCGACCCCAACATAGTTGAGAAAAGAGCAAATGATGAGCAGGGTGACATACTTACAGTCATCATCGTTTACATTAAAAAAAAATGACACACAGTGGTTTAAATTTTTCCCTCGTTTTCAATTTCCCTACGGACTGCCGATAAGGGATCTTCGGAAATACGCTATCACGGGAAATTCGCGCTTCGTTGAAAACTTGATAGGCAGGTAATTGAGCATTTCGGCGCTCTAAATTGGTTATTTTTATCTCAATGCTTCGTTAACGAAAGTGATTTCGTTAAGGTTCATATTTTTTTCGGGATTTAGTGATCTGGAAGATCTTATTATCATCTTAATATCTTTATTAAATAAGATTTATCGACTTTGGTACGTTGTTGTGAGTTTTTTGACAGTCAAAAAGTGTCGTTGAAAAATTGTGAAACACCGGATTAGATGGTAATAAAAACAATTGTTACCCCTATTTATATGAACTACTCATACTCTTTCAAAATATGGTAGGCATACATATCTACATTGTTCAGTCATGAGCTTTAATACCTTATCGTTACGCGAATTTCAAAAGCATTTTCTTTTTCAAGAACACTCAAATCATATTCATCGTGAAGTTTCCATTGTCATGATTTACGAATGTTGATATCAATTGTGGTGATTTTAAATATTACTAAATATAAAATTTAAAGTATGTGATTTGTCTCAAATGATTTTTATCAGTGTGACTACACTTCGTGACTAAACTACATGACAATGAAGTTTAAAAAGTATCTCACTTGACGGGTACAGCAAAAGCACTGGTTTTTGTAACTTAACGGAATGAAAAGATGATGTTTAGACCATCGCCTAGTTTCTAAGTTAGTTATCTTCGAGCTTCGAATTCAAAAGATTGTTTTAAAGAAGTCTATGTTGATAATTATTATTTTGAGTAGGTACCTAACAACTATACAGAGTTATTGGAAAATCACCAACAACCTCATAAGAGGTCATTGTACTCAACAACTTTTACTATGGGACCAACCTGAAATTGCGAAAAAACATCAGCTGTTCCCTACATTTTGATGAGTTATACGTACATAAATGTAAGGAATAGCTGATTTTTTTACCAGGTGGGTATGTGTGCAAGAATTTAAATACAGAAATATTTTTACGGGAATGTTTTGACTGCCTCTTTGGTCTAGTGGTCGCAAACGCTACTGCGGAGCATGTGGTTCTGGGTTCAATTCCCAGGTCAGGCAAAATTTTATTGAGTCTCATTCCATCTGGAATCTCTTAGCAGCCGGAGACTCGTTTTGTGCCCCGTTGATGATGTCTATAGGCTCGCCTACTGTTGCATGGGACTTAAATATAACTGGTGAAATGTGGTAGTACGACCTATAGGTACAACTCTTGCCAACCCTTCGGGAGAAGGCATAATGTTATGTTTTATTTATGTTATTTATACTGGAAAAGGTGTGTTTACTATCAATACTTAAAGAGAAAATCGCTTTTGGATCTCGCGTACAGATGCCAGCATATCAAGCTACCCCAAACTGTCAAATTTTTCCAATTAAACATGAGCCTTATGCTTAAATAATAAAGTTGAAAATCTATCAAATAAATTTGACAGATTGGGGTAGCTTGATGTGCTGGCGTCTGTACACTATGCCTGTAACTATAGGTACGTAGTAAGTAGTACAATCAAAACAAAGGCGTTTTCGTGGCAAGAAGCATTTGCATGTAACAGAGGCGTTCAAAAATTGGACATTTTATTTTTGTTGCACCGCTACACTTTACGACCCCGAACCGAGCTCGATGGAGCCTCGTCCGTATAAAATAAGCAATGACATGCAAATAAAGATGGAGCTATGTGATGAGTCATGTGTTGGAAAATGCTTGATGTATGGAAAATTTCATTTGAGAAAAAATCTGTCTGTAAAATAATTTCTTTACTTCGGCCTACCCGAGTCCGGACTCTATTAAAAGACTTCCAGGAAAGCCAAGGTAACTCATGTCTAGGTTTGAGATGTTCAGCAGGTACAACGAATGGGTTTGGTAAGGAAGCACTATCTCGCTACAGGCTTAGGTTGGTGTTAGCACTCTACCGGAGGAGAGCGGCCACGTCAACCTACCAGAGGCTCATGGAAGAGTAGTCCCCGCTTTAGAAGATCTAATTTGTCGGGTTAAGGTGACTTCAGTCGAATACCGTACCAAGAGATTTCTTGTATGTGAGAACGGGTAATTTTAACGCCATTAAATTATCAAGCCGCAGCGATCAACCACAGTATTCTCTCGCAAATTGAAAGCCAATGACCATACGGCTATTGGGCTGGCTCAAGGGCAGCTGCTTTGTACATGGACAACCAGACTGTAGCCAAAACAAACGTAGGAATCGGAAATATAAAATGTGGAAGTCATTTTTGTAATTCGCCGGCAAAATCTAGCTTTACAATAAAATAAACTAAGCTCATAAACTTTCTGTCGAAATTCACCAAACACTGCGCTGCAGTGTGTATGGTGAACTTTAGTAAGAAAAATAACTGCTCTATATACATAATTTGATCGTTTCCCCACAACCTGTATAAGGAAAAGGGTGTTGTATTTGCATAGTAAATACAGCAACAGACGCTGCATTATTATTTCATCTAACATAATATTTGTTAGTGTGATTTTGTCTTGTGTCTCTGTTTCCCTAAATTACCTAAGTCGACCGCATAGTCGATCTCATTTTACCTTACCACTTTTAGCAACAATTCCAATGGAATTGAAACTTCACCAAGGATGGAACTACCTATACAAATCTATCATGGAGTGATGCAGACGTAATACGTAGGTACAGCTGCGTCAACGGTGTTGCAGAACGCAGTAACATTTTTGGTCTCGCCAGAGCATTACCACATCGATTACAGCAAGTGGGCTGTCTTCGCTTCTAAATTGCTTGTTTGAACATAAAATATATCTTCGCATCGCCTGCCCGCGATATTTGCGCGCGTTCCGTTTGATTTTTTTCTGTTTACCTAGCTCCAAAGTCGTGATTTGAAATGCAGATTCAACCTACCTCAATAATCTGTCAGGAGTGCGGGTTGTTCGAAAGAGATACCATGGCTCCTATCACATAGGCAACTTAAGGAACACGGATGGGTTTTAGACAGTAAACGTCTGACACGCCTTCCCGCTCCACACAGATCGGGAGAAGTTATTTGATGATTTTCCAGCCTCAAAATAAAAAAGACACCTACTTCAAGAATTGAGCTGCCAAATACAAAAAAGATCTTCCAAATCTGACCAGTATCTTCAGAGATTACCCTCTACATACAAACTTACTAAAAAAACAAATTTTAACTCTTCACTATAGTAGGTTGGGGGAGGATTAGTCCCAGCACTGGATGTCTTTCGGCTAAAATTATGACTATACATAGTAATTAACTAGTATACTTAACTGTTCAATCAAATAATTTTATTTCAAATCAAATCCAAATATTTTTATTTCATATATAAACCTGCATGGGCACTTATGAAACATCAGAAGCTAGGTGCACGGTTCCAAATTGTCGCTTCCTATGGAGAAGATCGGCAAGAAACTCCACGGTTACTCTATTAAAAATCATTGGCTTTAACAATTTTTTTCAAATTACAGTGATAATAGGTATGGGAGGACAGTGCATGCCTGTCAATGAGTACCAGGTACTTAGAGGAATGAAAATACAGAATATAAAATCGTCTACAAATCTACAGTCTGTAAGACAACGTTCTCTCATTCACAATATGTGAAATAATCAACATAAATACAATGAACCTATTTATCATCAACACCCATCATCATTTCAGCCGAAAGACGTCCAGTGCTGGACATAGGCCTCTCCCAAGCTCCACCACTTCGACCGGTTCTGTGCTTCCCGCATCCAGCGGACTCCTGCAGCCCTCGACTTCTATTTCACATACAAATCTGTTTTTGAATAGCATGGTGAACATAATCTATTACAACGATTAACAACGTAATGAAATAAAATGATTTCAATCACAACAAAATGAAGTTCACTTATCAAATTAGCACCACTCAGTGCACGATGGGTGGCCGATCGGATCTAATTGAATTAGTTACAAAGATATATATAGCACAGCAATAAAACTGAGTGAGAGCAAAGAAAATAAGTCCAATATGGGCATAGTAATCTGTCTAAGTGAACTAAAGTGGGATTTTATTATCTTTTGCGAAGGTTTGTAGCTCATATAGTGATATCAGGGAACATTCACCTTATGTTTATTCTAAGCAAAGAGAAAACTTTGTGGATAAAGTAGACATTTTGTGACTTACGAGTATATTCTCGGGGTAAAACATTTGACAAAAGAAGAATATATTTAGACAGCTTCAAAAAATTCTAGGGGTGCATAAAAGGTACTTTTTGACTATATACTCGTACCTTCCATAAAGTAGATGGTATCATTCACGAATATTTCTACAGGGTAAAACCATGAATTTAGGACATGATCTTAAACCATCTGGGGCGTAGAGATTTCAGTTATTAAAAAAAATCAGGTTCAAAGAAAAGTGCAATACCTACGCAGTCAAAGTGTGGTACAATATTTGTGACCGAACAGCTAAGCACTTTTGCTTGCATGCATTTCCATAAATGCATGCATCGAAACTTTTACCAGTCAGTTCGTATCCGACTACCAATCGCGTAACTCAAACCAAACCAAATTAAACCATCTTAGTGCTAATTTAGCTTAAATTGACCATTTAATATTTGGATTAATTGTAGTGTTCAATATACCCTTCAAAAACCATATAATTTCATATCATTTAGTCAGTGATCGTAAACCAATACCCAAACTATAAACATTCTAATATAACACCAAATTAACCGAATATCAACCAATCCAGAAGTTAGTGCTAAACACGTAGGTGCTAACTCCTACAAAGTGTACGGGCAGCAATGATTTTTTATATCCGACGAAAAATTTCAACGTACTGAATCTATGGTTATGCGTTGATATACCTGCCAACCTTATTATTTTATATTTTGCAGAAAAACGTATATACAAACATTACCTTCCAACATTCACAACCATTAGCGAAAACCATTATTTCCAAAAGTCCAACTGGCTCCGGAAAAAAGAATAGAATAAAAAGGAATTTTCACCCACAATAAACGTCAATAGATTCCTTCATCAATATACCACCTTTCAACTATCCCTTTCTTCTTTGATCGTCCCTGACTGAATATGTAAATGTAACATTTCCCGCCTCCTATATTTTCAAGGTTCATTCCACAGAACACGGAGAAGCCTCGGCAGGCGCTGTTAGAGGTGACAATATCAACACTTTCTATACAAACTAAGTGTCTAGTTGACTGCCTCGTTAGAGTAGTGGTCGCAAGTGAGGTCCTGGTTTCGACTAACAGGTTAGGTTGGTTAATGGATTTTTCTGACTGTAATACTCGTATCTCAGTAGCAGACCGGAGTCTAATGTACCCGGTTGATGGCAATAAGCTCGCCCCCTACTACATGCATGCGAATTGTAGGTGTACTTCTATACTCTGCCCAACCCTGCGGGGAAGCCAGGCGTGATTTTATGTTAAGTGCACAGGTATGTGTCATAGGTCGTAACCGGTGGTAAACTCTTTGAAGAAGAATAAATTTTTGAGGCGGGTATCACATCTCTGCCACGAAATCATAGCAGCGAAACCGCAGTAGTACCATAACTTATACGTTCTACGACAAGCGAAACTGCCTGTTCAAATGCACAGATTTGATTATTCCTGCGTAATTTCGCTGATCTGCTCAGAAGCTCCGCTATATTGGTTCGGAGCCGCGTTTGCTTCGCACGGAGCTGTACCAGTCTATAAGTTTACACAGCTAAATTTATAGATTTTACGGAAAAACGAATCTAAAAAGTTCCGGAGTAGACCTATACTGTATTTACTAAGTCGAAAGCGACGACATTTTTTCGGCTTGCTACAGTTCAACTGACTCTCATGATATTCCGCTATTCGAATAATAACATTATATAGTAATGTTTTTAAACGGAATCCATAAAGATGTTTTCCATCATTATTTACGCAGTGGAGTTGTGCTAAGGCAAAGTGACGACAGACGGGAACAAGTGAAGCGCTTGCGTCGCTTGACGCAAGTCGCATCGCTCGAGGCCCTAAATGGGGCATAATTCGCAGCATAACAGAAATGACATGTAGAAACTGACAGCTTTGTAGGCGGTACATTACAGAAATTATGTGCTCAACGCAGTTTCGGTGCCACAAGCTTTGTTAGTAGGTACTCCGTACTCCCCTCTCTAGACGCTGCCTGCGCTGCGATTCTGAGCTCTGTGACTCGATCTATAAAATCCATTGTGGTCGTAAATGTATGTAAATGGGTGTCCGCCGGTTAAATTACATAATGACATTCGATTGAAAGACAGCTCGGTTGGACAGCCTGATAAAAGAATTAAATATCCTATGAATAATGTAAAATGGTAATGCATAAAGATGTGGTAGAAATATTTTTATGGCTTGACTTCGTTAGTTTTTTTGAAGAATTTCCTGATTAATCTCGTAGTTAACTTAATTTTATGAGTAATAGTGTAAAGTTTTCAACTCAAACTGTGGGCCGATTTTTCAATCACAAGGTACGTTTTATCTCAAGGTGAAATACGACGATGTGAAAACATTTAATTTTTTTTTACATAAAAGCTGTTTTTATTTTTTCAGACAAAAGTTATATAAACAAAGATATACCTCTACTATATATTCTTGAACTAAGTGAAAATAAATTTAAGTCATGCATTAAACGCACACTATGTAGACAAGCGTATTATAAGTTAGATGATTATATCTTAGATAAAAATGCCTGGCTTAATGCTGGTCCTGCTCCACAGCCACCTGGGCTTACTAATTAACATTTTAATATTTGGAAGAGATGCTTCCCCTTTTTTTATGTTTTCTGACATTACGAACACTTCTGTTCCTATTATTACTATTTTTCTGACATTGCGAACATTTCTGTTCCCATTTTTATTAATTTTGTGACATTACGAATTTGTTTTTGATTTTACTGAACCAAGTATTATTTATTAAAATTTCAATAGATACCTTATTATATATTTTTCTTTCTTTTTGGAAGTCAAATTTTATGAATTTCTCAAATAGGATTGAAACTATAGTTTTGTATAATTTAGAAGCATTTTGTCAAATTTTTGTAAATGTGAGTACCATGCATCCTTATAATATGTTGTTTTGATGTACGTCGACTTGAAAAAACGTGGTAGTTGAGAGTATGTCATGCTCACTTAAATGTCTCACTGATGGTGGCGTGTGTGTTGGATCATTCGGTTCCCTAGAAAATGGTTGAGCTGGATGGTGCTGATCCATGCGTCGAGTTCGTGAACGGGCGCCGTCGGTTGAGACTGGTCATCTCTTATCTGCCATGGCTTATTTTGAATCTTTTTTTTTTTTTTTTTTACATTGTTCTCACATATAGAAGCACCAAGAATAATGTTCCCAAAATTTTGTAATACCCACGATTTAAAAGAATGTCCTTGGAGTTTCTTGCCCGTTCTTCTCCATAGAGATCTACGTTTTTGGAATGGGCACCTAGCCTTTAACTTCGATTTTTGTTTGACAATTCAAAAGTGCCTGTGAAAGGTTTAATTGAAATAAATGGTTTGAGTTTGAGTATACCTATAGATAAGGCCAACACAAATATCACTCAAAAGGTTTTCCTAAAATATTTCGAAATTACAGCAAGCTCAGTGGAAATAAGTCAATGCCTGAACCCAACAAAGAATTCGCGGCAATTGAAAAAGATCGTGCCCAATTGAATCACATATCGTAGGTACTCAAGATGCTCGAGACTAGATTATCCCAATATTTTCACGACTCAGTGATCTGTCTCTTCATGTTGGATATTTTCTATGAAATAGACAACTTTAGGGAAAATAATAATAACATAATCATTTTAACGATTTCTGGGAAAACCTTTCATTATGCCTATAAATAAAAATACAGTGGAGCAGTGGTGGCCCAGTGGTAATGACCGTGACTTATGAGTTGTAGGTCGTGGGTTCGAACCCCAGACAGGCGCTTTACTTTGTGTAAATTATTTTCATCACCATTGCTCTCAAAACGGTGAAGGAAAACATCGTGAGGACACCGGCATGTCCTAGAACCAAAAATTCGAAGATATGTGAAATCTACCAATCTGCACTGAACCCCCGTGGTGGATTACGGCCCACTCCCTCTCACAGAGAGGAGGCCTGTGTCCCAGAAGTGGGAACGTAATAGGCTGATTATGATCATAAATAAAAAATAGCAAATACTAGTTGTTGCATGACACGTTTACATACAGAAGAAGACTCATTAATGAGATAGAAATAAAATAAAGACGGAGATAGCTTAAAACAAGTATTCAATCACTGAAAACATAAATATGACTATATTTATGTTTTCACGTATTCAGACAATGTAAATTAAGTAGGTACAGAAAGAAAGAATAATTTCGATCAAGATTTTCTGTCTGTATCTTTGTTCCGGCTTATCTCCGAAAGTTTGATTTGGGGATTCTTTGACCCCTGGGAAAGGACATAAATTTTTCACTGACATACCATGGAGGCGAAGCTTTAAGCGGAACTTAGTAATAAATGAAATGACTAAAAACGTGAGTGAGGTCATTGTTGAATTAACAAATATAGTTTGAACAATTTCCTATATCTCATAGCAGGTCCTAGTGTATTTGTTGGCCAAGACAGAAAATAAAACATCAACCTGAGACCATCCATTGGTTTGCAACTCACGCAGAGAGTGAAAATGACATTTCCCATTACATTGAGAGGAGTTGAACGGTTGCAATCTGAACTACCTTACATATCTTTTAATAGAATTCTTGGTATTGTTGCATAAAATCTTCACTGTCACCATCAAACCTGAAGTCTCTCGTACTTGTAACTTGTTCCAAATCTATTTTCGATCGAATCAATAAAATTATTTTTTAATTCTTGTCTCAACATAACTAAAAGTATTTTTTTTTTTAATATGTGATTGGTCATAAACCTTTAATGTTCCCACTGCTGGGACACAGACTTCCTGTTTGTAAGAGGGAGTGGGCTATGGCCTACTCTCTCTTACACACAGGAAGTCCACCACGGGGGCTCAGTCGGGATTGGTAGGTAAGCGTTTGGTGTTATGGTTAAAAGCGAAAAAAAAAAAACAATAAAGCCAACGTTACAGGAAAAATCAAAATGAAACCGAATTTCAGATGTAGTGAAAATATTGCCCTCTAAAGCTCGCTGTCCAGTAAGGACCAAGCCTGGGTCGACGGTGCGATGAGTTCCACGCGCGCCTTAAAGAGATGTCAGAATCAACTGGTGGGGTCCGCAAGGGCCGATGCCTGCCAGCGGTGCGGGTTGTTCGAAAGAGATACCGTAGCCCCTGGCACACAGGCAAATGAAGGAACACGGGTGGGTTTTAGTGAGTAAGAGTCTGACACACCTTCCCGCTCTGCCCAGAGCGGAAAAAGTCATTCGATGATTTTCCACCCTCAAAAAAAAAAACCCACGTTGTTGCAATAAAATGTATTCAAATGTCCAATAAATAGCACCTGGGGAATTCCGAAGATTACTTTGTGAAGAGCATTGCATTTGTTGGTTAACTTTGCTTTCTTTGCATGAGCAGTTCTGCGCATTCAAGTTTGAGAAAAGCATTCTAGCATTCTTGTTATTATCAAAATTCTGCTGCGATATTTTTACGTCCATGCAAATGTGGTCCAAATCAAATTCAATAGTGTTGTATGTTAATGCGTCAAAGAAATTAAAAAGTTTGTAAAAATGGCGCTTACACTCCATGTTGCTTTGTGTGTTCTTTTTTTGAGTGTAGAGTGTGAGTCTTCAACTAGGCCTATTGCATCCAGTTCTCTGCCTTCCGCGTCCAAGGTTATTCCGAGCTGATAAAACAAAATTCTGTTTGAATTTATACACCTTTTTGTAGTCTTAATAACTATTGACATTGGTTACTTGAAACGAAATTGACATTTACAACTTTGTTGTTCAAGTAGTGATATTGTAGCTAGTAGAACTTATGATGAATCAAGTTAACTCGTAAGTAATTAATTAATTCTTAATTGGAATTCAGTGGAAATCAGCAAGGAATTTGGAGTATTGGCTCGTTATTATAACAGCATCAAGTAAAGTGTATTGTGTATAGAAATTCCGTTTACGAAACTCATTTAAATTTAATAATGAATAGACTCGTTTACAAGTAGCATTATCCGAATTTCGAATTATATTTTCCTGGAAAATATCTCTTAGAACATTTAATTTTTGTAACGGTTCGTAAATTTAACCAGACGGATATCCAAATTTTCAGGAGTAATAATAATTTTCCTGTATGTTTCATAAATCTGACATAGAACCTTTGATAAATCACGTTACGCTTACGTATTTTCACCAATAGTGAAGAGCAAATCTTCTGAATCAGTCAATAAATTCAAGTACATATGTAGCGTCAACAAGTTTTATTTTGTCAAGAAATACGAAATCAGCATGACATTACACTATTTTAAATATTGAAGAACCAAATATTTTTTTGGGGCAATAAGTCTTCCAATAAGATACAATTACGAATAAAATCTAATACTCAAACTGTAAGCTGTGATAGAACAAATTCTTCAAACATCACACGTCCTTTGAGTGAGATAAGTCGTGGCCTGTCCAATTTTCCGTTCCGCAGGACTGAAGACAGAGTTCCACGTACTCTTTCATTTTACGGTAGTATCGACCGCCCGCAGCTGTTTCAACAGATTTCTTTATCACTGGTGGCTGGTGTCTCGGTAATTCAGTATAATCATATCGCTTTCTTGAATCTGAGCTCTTCTAATTTTATTTTTAGATACAAATAAAAATCGTGCTATCGTGCTTTTTTTAAGATCTATTTTGTTTGGATTTGCACTGTTTTGTTAGCTACCATAGTGACATTAATAGAAACCCTATTGCTATCCTTAAGCACTAAAGATAACATATGGTATAGAATCACTGTACATAGTTCCAGCTCAAAATGAAATACTGTAAGAATTGATACCAAATTTTCTGTTTCATATGTTACTTAAATTCAAACGTGTCACTGCACTACGTAGGTCAATAACTTTCCACGTTACTTGCCAGTGTCACGATAAATCGCTTCCGAGTGATGTGTTTATTTCAATTTGAAAAGTTCGGTTTCTGGTATCAATGTATTAAAATCTTATAACTTCCGAACATGTAGAGATAGGATTAAAACCTTTCCTATATCGTTTGATATCATCCAAAGAAGCCGTGCCCTTGGTATGTATATACCCTTTCCGTTACACGTTGTATAGAAATAGATACAAAAACTTAAACGGTCAGCACATTTTGGTTCCGGTTGAAGTGAACACAGGAAACGAAACAGCTCGAGGAGCTTGTAGCCAAATAATAAAAGCCGCATGGGACAATCTTCAAGGTCAGTCGTTGGATAGTATCCATTAGATGCTGAGACTCCTCAGTACTCGAGAAAGCACCTGTTGGTCCTGGCTGTTATTCGTAGAACTTTGACACTCGTCATGGGTATTCAGAAGCCCGAAAGTCTGTCAAGTAGTCGTGCCAAGGGATGTGTTACTCAGTAACTGAATTGTGAAGGTCAAATGCCGTTGCTCCATGTAAAACACTGGTATTCATCTGCATCCAGTTAGACTGGTAGCTGAACCAACAAAGTTAGGAAAAGGCTAGGAAGATAATCAGAGAACAAAACAGCACAATGATTGTTTCCGTGAAGTTTAAATTCGCGAGAAATTATTTAACTCACCTATTTTTTCCAACATATCCGAGTTCTACTGGGACTAAGTTTAAAATAATTTAATAGATCGCTGACTAAGTCGCAAACTGCGATATCTGCGATTCATAGCACATCGCAGCTATTCGAAAACTTTTCCGGAATAATCCACCGCATCGCATTACTTTTTGAGTACTAGAATTATGGATTCTCCGATGTTTGCCGTTAATATGCAAATTCGCACCGTAAACATGAAAGTTGTGAAAGTTTTTGAATTCTGACAATATGGGAAAAGAAATAGAAATGCTTGCAAAGTTAGAATTCTGGGTTATAACTTTTTCAATATAGAAAATCTAGTTACGTCAATATGTCTCCCGGTTTTGAGAGTTCAAGATTGAATTCTTTACGCAGTACGCAGGCAATACTAAAATGGATTTTTGGAACTTCAATAACCTTATTTTCATGGAACTGATGGTTTCTTATCAAAAATTGGGTATCATACTCGTACAAACAAAAATAGAAACTTTTGTCCAGAACAAATAAACCGCGGTTGATAATATGTACATAAGTGTATATAAAAGAAAGCTGTGTCATAACTATATTTCTAGATTTATGTACCTTAATAACAAACTGTGACATCATTACGACACCGCGAAAATAATTAGATCACGAAATTCCTTTCACGAAACACATCTTAAGCGACGGCGATGATACAGAAATAGAATTGTGCGAAACGAAATAAATCGTACGTGATATTGAATTGTTGGAGTATTATTTCAGATATTTTACACGAAGTAAAGCGCCTGTCTGGGTTAGAACCTACGACCTACATCTCGTAAGTCGCGTCAGTTACCACTGGGCCAACACTGCTCTTGACCTACCTTCATTTCGAATATTATAAGATAGGTAAATGGTATAAGATTATGAGATAAACGTTTTTACGAATTAAGAATAAAAGAAAAATAATAGACACTAAAATCAGCTTAACGAGCTGACAAGCGAAGGTTATGACATAAAATCTAAACTTATATTTTAAAGAGAACATAGAGGAGAGTACGGGATGGAGACAAATGCGGGTCAAACGCGGGGCGCAACTAGTGTAAAATATAGTAGAAAAGTATGTTAATAATTATGTTCTATGTAAAACAAGGCGAGCCTATTAAACTAAGATGTAATAAAGAATCATTGCTTCTTCATCACTTCAGCGGAATGACATCCACTGCTGAACATAGGCCTCCTCTAAAAGGGGGGTTTTGCATTTTGCCATAATTGTCATGCCTGGCAGGCGGCTTGGCGATCGCAGTATGGTGGTAAAATGCATAGAGAACACTGCTGCCCATTCTCTAGTAAGTCCCTTAGTTGCCTTCTACGAGACCCACGGGAAGAAATAGGATGGTGCTATTCTTTTACGTCCGGCAACACACGGAGCATCATTGCTTGTTAAACAGTTTTATTTAGCTTGTGTATTTGTTCCTCCTACTAAATAAGACGTCAATGTCAGCTGCTAGCTAAAGCGAAACATGTTAGTGACTGTCAAGTCTTCCAAAAACCAAAAATTACTAGCCAATTCAGATCTTTTAATAATGCCTACCTACGTTTCTTGGAAGCAACGTATTCTTTATTGCTTTAAAAGTTATACTGGTCTGGGAAATACATACTCCACATTTGAGTTTTAGACGTTTAAATTCAAAACAAAATATGAATTTTAAGCCCGCCTTCCAAAACTATGAGAAGACTTCTAAAACACTGATATTTACGGAGCACACAACTACGCGAAACAGTGGCAGCCGGCTTTCTCGGCGTGAAATACATTTATTATTTAAAACAGGGACACTCAACCCGTTTTTAGTCCGCCTTACCATCTAACTTAGCAAAGAGACCCAATATTTCTTTGAGTCAAGCGGGTTCTATCTCGTAATTTGGTACCCTACACTTTACGTTAAGAAGGAATGCAAATCAGTTACATTTTTCCACGTCCGGATGTAATTTGAAGTCAATTTAGTACGAGAATTTCGCATGTGGATCTTGGGCTTTATTTTGTAATAAGAACGATTTATTTGGATTAACCTGCACTTGATATGGGACCATGGGGATTCTTATTTAGAAAAATGAGAACTTGCCATACTTTCAGCGCTTGCAGAGTCATTTCATTTTGTTATTTGTCGACTTTCCATGGATAAGGAAGGTGATTTTTTAACGTCTAGTATAAGTGTACTGTTTATAATAACACTAGATTTTCATCACCTCAAAATTATCCACCGGAACGTACTATCAGGATAAAAGTATCCTACATATATCCTAACCTAGATAACGGTCCACGGATGTGCGCCAATCCGTTCAGCCCACTGCTGGGACACAGGCCTCCTCTCGGTGAGAGGGAGTGGGCCGTAATCCACCACGCGGGCCCAGTGCGGGTTGGTAGATGTCACATGTCTTCGAATTTTTGGTTCTAGGACATGCCGGTTTCCTCACGATGTTTTCCTTCACCGTTTTGAGAGCAGTGGCGATTAAATAATTTACACAAAGTAAAGCGCCTGCCGGGGTTCGAACTCACGACCTACAACTCGTAAGTCGCGGCCGGTACCACTGGGCTACCACTGCTCTCTGAATGAAAACGTAACGGACATTTATTTGGAATCCCAGGGAAACCTAGGGCAACCCTCAAATTTTGTAGGTATTAAACAATGTTTTTCATTTATTTTCTAAAGCTATTGAGACATTTGCGTATGGTCATCGGTTCGAATTGGTGTGGGGTAGGTACTATAACTAAAAAGTGAAAAATAAAAACTTTTTACAAAAAAAAAAAAAAACATCCGACTCCCAAAAAACACTAGAAAGCGAAAAATAACTTCAATTTCGGAAGGCAGTGACAATAAATTAATAAAATACATATCCAAAGTCACCGACTTTGGATATGGATATGTATTAAGAGGAAGTTGTACAAAATAAACTAACCAGGTTAAAAATGCTCAATACTTGAAAAACTTACACAGTTATTTGCTCAATCATAGCATTACTATAGATTGAACGATTAAATTATTACCTGAATATCATTTCACCCCGTCAAATCTCATTGTACTGCAATTTTTTAACCAATCATCGTTTTGTTATGATTGAATCGGGGCCATAAGCCGATTCAGAAAATAAAAAATGTCTATCTCCTATCCTACTAATCTTCAATTAATAAGAAAAGGGAAGAAACCGCTCCTGAATAATTAAATGTCATTAAACATTAAGCTGTTTAACGTATCTTTCTTGTGTAATAAAATCAATCACGATTAACATCTCGAATCAAACGAAACAAATGGTACGTCTTAATACATTGTTTGAACCGGAATCTGGGCTTACAATAAACTTTTAATACTGAAACAAACTACTTGGGATTATGTTTATAGCCTACAAAGACGTAAATTAGGAGAGAGTTAGTACTGACATTTATCCTTACAGTGATTTAAATGTTTCAATTTCAAATCACATCAGATGTTTTGTATGTTGATTGTATAACTGATGCTTTGGAGAGGCCTACGTCTAGCAGTGAACGTCTTTTAGCATCTCCTTATTTTCGAGTCGATGGCTGAGATTAAAATAAATAGTACTACTTTTTCCAGTGGCTTCGCCCTCGTGGACGTCGCAAATGATCTCACGGGAACGCACTACCGTACTAAAAACATCTAAACATACAAACTTTCACATCTATCTATATAAATAAAAAGAAAGGTCCTGACTGACTGACTGACTCATCAACGCCCAGCCCAAACTCTTGGACCTAGAAAGCTGAAATTTTGCACAGAAGTTCCCTTTATAATGTAGACAAGGAATAAGGATTTTTTGAAATTCAACCTAAGGGCGTTAAATAGGGGATGAAACTTCCGCGCAGGCGAAGCCGCTGGCAAAAGCTAGTCTATAATATTAGGAGGATGTTAGATGAGTCGGGCTCAGCCAGTAGGTAATAATAATAATTTGAATTCTTTATTTATTTTATCACTTCAAGTGACAAACAACAGTGTAACCCTGGCTCTTGTACTAGGAGTTCCTGTATCACAAGAGCCAAAAGGTGGCCACACCAATCGCGAACCAGTGGCGTTTTTAGGTCCTCAGAAGTGTTGGTGTATAGACACTTTGAGCATTCCACCATATGGGACATTTATGGTTTGGTCAGGTACACCGCATTCGCACTAGGTGTTGCCCAAGTAAATAGCCGCAACTGTGTTAAGGTCACTGCATACGTAACGTGGAAGAGACGGCGTTAGAACGTGTACGGGACGGGGACGGAACGTGGTTGGTGGTAAACACTGACGGGGATTTTTAATGCACACGTACCGTGAAAGTTAACTCGGAATTAGTTCCGAGCACGTTAGCGTGCTAGTGTTGTGAACAAGGAGAGATGTATTTTTCATTTGAAGAATTGGCTTTAATTGATATTGCTTTAGATGACGAAGAAGCTACGGCCGTCAAGAAGAAAAGTTGATTCATATTTGGTGTCTAAATACTTTGCGTTTGCAAAATTGTA
This sequence comes from Polymixis flavicincta, assembly GCA_949987655.1. Taxonomy (NCBI): domain Eukaryota; kingdom Metazoa; phylum Arthropoda; class Insecta; order Lepidoptera; family Noctuidae; genus Polymixis; species Polymixis flavicincta. The sequence continues at coordinate 11,709,816 of OX465186.1, read as the reverse complement.
CAGAACTGGATGTGATCGTACATACTCAATTAGTTTTTCGTCGTCTATTTTCGCATGCATCACTAATTAGCTCTCCGGAGCGAATGGAGCTACTGTGCATACGCAGCGGAATCACGGACGGGACGGGGCACGCGCGTGGCGGGACATGCTAAACATCGTCACCTACGATTGTTTTCCCTCTCCGCGCGTGCCACGTTCCCGTCCTGTCCGTGCTTCCGTGGCGTATGCTCTTTCGTTTACATTTTCTATGAAACGATATTTCCAAAACTTCACGTCCCGTTCCGTCCGGATAAAAACACGTAACGTATGCGGTGACCTTTAATTACATCAGTAATCTATTGATTTTGATTGCTTTCCAGATAGGCCACTGCAGATCACGTCAAGATCCAGGTGCTCCTCGGGCTGGACTTTGTGGCGTCTTTTGTTTGTTTTTTTTTTTTCAGCAATATTTAAAATATAAATGTTACGTCTACCTATGTGTACCTCGTTCTACCAGTACCTATAATAATATTTGCTTAAATCATAACTCAAAGTTATCTATAATTATCTAAATGTATTAGTAACTGAGAGTCAAATTAATCTCGAAACGTTATATCTTCTACTCAGATTGCTTAACTAATTAATTCAGGTTAGAGACTGAATTCATGACTAATAGCTGATGTACGTAACGTAATACAGACATCTAAGCCTTATCATAAACTTAATGAAAATTGCAATATCGTTTCGTTAACGTTCTTTATTATGATTATTCCATCTTATTAAATAACTCGTGTCAAGTAACTCACTGATATTGATTACAGTTTTAAGAGGGAAAAGGGCATGCAATTCTCCATACAAAAATATATTCTCCTTTTTTCTTCCTGAATAATACCTCTAGAAGTCTAGAGCATTTATTTTTTTCATAAAATCAAGGTCTGTTGAAAACACTTCCCTGTCATTTTCTTTTTTTAGCAATTAATTAGTAAAGAAAATAATTATGACTCTAAAAAATACAAAAAATGCTCTACTTTTACCGCCGTGATTAGAGGATTACCAGACAAATTAGAAAAGTTTTTGACAAAAAAAAAAAAAAAATATAGGAACCTAAACATACTCTTTCTTAAAATGTTAATGTAAAAAATAATAATTGAATCAGCTCACTTTTCGAGGAGAAAAAATTCATACGAAACGTCGATCTCGTCAAAATTTCTGTGAAAATTTCGTTCTGAGCTGCTGCCACCACACACTAGTCGGTTGTTCGGGCGCTGCGCGACAGCAATAGTTTCTTCAAATACCTATTTTTCCTCGAAGGCCCCGTCCTCTCTTAACTTTCTAGATCGTTATTCAAGTGTCTTTTCATTAAACACAAATCAATGTCGGTTTTTGAGCAGCTGTTGAAACCATTGTTATTCCTAATTCCAAGTAACAGTGTTAGAAAAATTAATATTTTTTATTATTTTATTTTCTAAGTATATGGTACGTTATAATTTTAATATTATTATTAAACATACATATCACATTATACTGCCGTTGCCGGTGTAGAAATATTAAAACGAAATTACAATGAATATCATGAATATGAGAGCAGTGTTGGCCAAGTGGTAACTGACGTGACACGAGATGTAGGTTGTAGGTTCGAACCCAGACAGGCGGTTTACTTTGTGTAAATAATTTCATCACCACAGCTCCCAAAACGGTGAAGGAAAACATCGTGAAGAAACTGGCATGTCCTAGAACCAAAACCAACACTCGAATATATGTGACACCTACCAATCCACACTAGGCCCGTGTGGTGGATTACGGCCCACTCCATCTCACCAAGAGGAGGCCTGTGTCCCGGCAGTGGAAACGATAAAGACTGATTATGACTATGACAATGAATATCCCCATTAAAATAGCTTTTAAGTTGCAAACTAAGTACTAATAAGAAAATAATGATAATAAGATAATGATATGCCTAAGATTTTTAATAATAATAAGAACCTAGGTTTTACCTATCATATAAAATAAGAACCTAGGTTTTACCTATCATATAAAATAAGAACCTAGGTTTTACCTATCATATAAAATAAGAACCTAGGTTTTACCTATCATATAAAATAAGAACCTAGGTTTTACCTATCCTATAAAAAAAAAACTCGATGAAAAATAAATATAGCTCGACCACGTTCAAGCATTAAAGCGCACTTTAACAAAAGTTATCTAACTCCGAGGTTTCATAAAATAACGATGTGAAAACTCTCTCACCTCCATAATTAGGACATTCCACTCGAATGTATTTTTAAATTTTGTTCAAAAGTTTCTTATTGATCTACTCAGTCGAGGGAAACTTCGAGTTTTATAATAAGTGGAGTTTTGAACGAATTGAATTAGTTAGCAAATTCGCGATTCGTTGAACAATGAACGTCCAAGTTGATTTTGAAACGGATTTCGTTTTACTGGTCCTCTGTTATGTTCATTCATTCTATGATTGGATAGTCGAGGTATATTCTGTGAAATGACGCGTGAGATGGACAGAAACCTAATATTGTCTAGTCTAAGACAACGAGTTTCATAAGCTCCGAATAACAATTCGAAAATTATTCCAGATGAATCTATGAAACTTTGTGTCTATCATTATTGAAACGGTGAAATTAGATCTACTTTCATTTAAAACAGAATTTATGAGCATGTTTTTTAATAGTCAATCTCAAATTCTATTCTCAAGTTCTAAGAACTAAGAGGGTCAGATTAAAGTTTTAGTGCCATTTGAATTAGCTTATGAGCCTTAGGAATAATAAGGAGATAGGTAGGTACAATAATTTTCCGCTAAACTGCAAATAATCCACAGAATTTAGGACTACGCCAAATCTATTGTTTTTAAACTTCAAGGCTCTTCATATCTATAGAAACTAACTTTACTGTAAAGTGGTAGGGTCCAAGTCTGAGTGTTCAAAGTTATAAGATTCAGGGAAAGCACACAATTTCATTAGATTTAACACGACTATATCAGATTCGAAATTTAAGCATTAAGGCTCGTGCAGACTATCTCGATGCGACATTTGCGTCGCGTCACTCATTTCTATGAAAATTTCATAGATATTGTTCTACAAGTGTCATGCCGCTCTGTCGCGTCGCGCTTTTTTGAAGAAGGGTTTACGCGTCAGGCCGCACACAATCATTATGAAAATCAAAAGCTCTGTAGATCACGTTATTGGTTTTTTCCATTTTGGAAATCCGGATGTGGATCCCTGACCACGGGGTTCATATCTGAATAATTTCAAACAAATTTTAGATGTTCTTTCATAACACCGCATCTACTCAGAAATGACCTTTTCGCCTGCATATGCTTGATCAACAACCTTCTTGAGATCATAGCTTGATGTTGCTTTGTTTATAACAATCAATCAAAATATGTTTATTTCATATGATCCTGCAAGGGCACTTATGAAACGTCAGAAGCTAGGTGCACGGTTCCAAAATGTTGTTTCAATCAAGATATTTTTGTTCCTTGCTTAATTCTTCAGTGGTCTTATATAAATTCCATTTCTCGATTTGGTAGATTTTTGTATGAATTAATACTTTTTGAGTTTTTGTTATTCGAGATTGCGTGGATACGGCGTTAAGTTTTTCGTGGCAGCGTGCATTCGTTGTTAAGTTATTCGTGGTAGTAAGCATACGTTGTTGAGTTTTTCGAGGTAGCGTGCATTCGTTGTTAAGTTTTTCGTGGTAGCGTGCATTCGTTGTTAAGTGCTTCGTGTTAGTAAACTTACGGGGACATGTTATTCGGTGTTACACTTTTCTAGGTTCGCACTCGTTTTCAACTTCATCCTATTATATTTTTCGTTTCATTCCATTTTTCTAGTTCATTCTTTACCTTCGTCACATGTTGGTTCTATTCCCACGTTATTTTTTATAGTGACAGAATATATGAAAATGTCTTTGACGTCAATATAAGAAGCAATATATTTCCATTTGTGGGTAGGATATTAGTTTGTCGCTCTCGCGGTTCTTCCGTTGTGTATGAAGATTTCATCCAGGTACTTTAGTCTTTTGTTTATTACTTTTATGATGCCTGATCTTACCATAAATATTCATCAAATATCACACTTATTTTATTTCAACATGCTTTAATTCGCTTCACCTGTATGTTTATTTGTTTGTAACCGACTCCTTTGGACTTCATTTTGTCCTACTTCAAACGGTCAGATGTCATTTCTACTTTATAAACTTTTGAAATTATTGAATTGTCATCGGTCCTCGATAAGGACCGATAATTTCAAAAAAAAAAAAACAAATATTGAAAGTCACGCTTTTGCAGTTAGCAGAACTAAAAAACTAGAAAATTACTAATTGATTCAAAAATCTAAAAACACGCCTTAAAAACCATACAAAAAAACAGAAAAAATTTAAAAGTTAATAGTTTAAAAAAAGTTATTTTTTAGTTCGGTTTTCTATAAAAAGCGTGTTTTTTAGTTTTTTTTTTAACTATTATTTATTTTCTACTTTTTAGTTTGGTTTATTTATAAAAGCGTGATTTTTTAGTTTTTCAAAATCAAAATATTTTTATTTCATATAAACCTGCATGGGCACTTATGAAACGTCAGAAGCTAGGTGCACGGTTCCAAAATGTTGTTTCCTATGGAGAAGAGCCGGCAAGAAACTCCACGGTTACTCTTTTAAAAATGATTGGCTTTAACAATGTTTTCAGAGATAAAATGTATGGGAGGACAGTGCAGGCCTGTCAATAAGTACCAGGTACTTAGACGAATACAGAATAGAAAATCGTCAACAAATCTACAGTCTGTAAGGCCTACAACGTTCTCCCATTCACAATATGTAAAATAATCTACATAAATAAAATGAACCTAATTAAACATAGTGACATGATTAACATGACAATCACTAAAAAATAAGTTGATATTAAAATTGATGTATAATGACAAATAATGACGAGAATATGTCAGCATTGTAAAAATAAAAAGAATAAAGAAGAACATTGAGAGCAGTTAATAGACTTTCACATAGTTATGCTGTTAATGAGGTACGAGGGAAGCCAAATGTGCAGAAGGAATTAATGCCAAACTTCCCTGTCTTCAACGTAGTCTTTTATCTTATATTATGCTTTTTTGATAAGGACACGTTTGATGTGCGTTTTAAACTTTCCATCGCTGAGTTCTGTAACTGACTTTGGCAACTTGTTATAGAAGCGGATACTGTTTATTAGAAATGATTTGCTAGTTTTAGTCAATCTAAATTTTGGAATCACAATTTCATCTTTACTACGTGTATTCAGATTATGGAAATCGCATCGTTTTTTGAAGAGGCCTAAGTTTTTGCGAACATACAAGATATTTTCTAGGATATAAAGAGACGGCAGAGTTAGAATATCAATTTCGCTGAATTTGTTTCTGAGAGACTCGCGAGGCCCCATTTTATAGATTTCGTGGATTGCCCTCTTTTGTAAAATGAAAATTGAATCTACGTCAGCTGCCGATCCCCACAGCAGAACGCCATAAGACATAATACTGTGAAAATAAGCAAAGTAAACTAACCTAGCTGTGGCTACATCCGTCAACTGCCTTATCTTTCTTACTGCGTAAGCAGCTGAGCTTAATCTACTTGAAAGAGCTCTAATGTGAGCACCCCATTGCAATTTTGAATCTAAAGTAATTCCCAAAAATACAGTTTCCGAAATAGCATCTAGTTTCTTGCCATCAAGTTTTAAGTTTAGACCTACTTGGGGTACATTTGGTAACGAGAACTTAAGACATTTAGTTTTGTTCGCATTGAGTAAAAGATTATTAGCGTCAAACCATTTCGAAAGAACAGCTAGACTATCACTGACATGTAAGACATCTGTATCTTTTCTATCTATTCTTAAAATAAGAGAAGTGTCATCAGCGAATAAAATTATATCCGAGAATTTAGCCATCAGGTAAGGAAGGTCATTAATATAAACTAAAAATAAAAAAGGGCCAAGAATTGAACCTTGAGGCACGCCCATCTTAACTATAGACCCAGAGGACGTCGCCCCATTAACGTTTACTTTTTGCTGCCTGTTTGATAAATAGGAAAGTACAAGATCAGCAGCCTGTCCACGAATTCCATAGTGGTGTAATTTACAGATCAGTGTATTGTGGTCAACGCAGTCAAACGCTTTTGAGAGGTCACAGAAAATGCCAATCGCGTCCTGGGAGTTCTCCCAGGATTCCAAAATGTGATTGATGAGTTTTACTCCTGCGTCAGTCGTCGACCTACCTTTCGTGAAACCAAACTGTCGACTATGTAAAATTCCATTTGAGTTCAAATGTGACAACATCTGGTCTAGCATGATTTTTTCATAAATTTTGCTCAATGCTGGAAGCACAGATATAGGTCTATAATTAGAGGGATCACTCTTACTACCTGATTTGAAAATTGGTACAACTTTACTATGTTTCATTAAGTCAGGAAACGTACCGCTGTCTAAACATTGATTAAATATGCCTGTTAGGACAGGGGCAATTGTGTCAATGATATTTTCAAGAACCTTAACGGAAATCCCCCATAAGTCTTCAGTGTTTTTTATGTTAAGACTTTTAAATGCTGTTTTAATTGTGGCAATAGAAATGGGTTTGAATTCAAAACTTGGAATGTCCTTGCTGAAGTTTTCTTTAAGAAGAGATTCAGCTAATACAGATGATGAGGGGAGAGATTTCGTAACTTTCTTTACCAACATCCCAATAGAGGGATGTTGGTAAAGAAATTTTCTAGAGTCTCAGCAACTTGTAACTTATCTGAAATGATTTCATTATCAATTTTTAGAGCTAACTCATTCTGATCTCGCTGTTTTGTGTTTCCAGTTTCTTTGTTAATTACCTGCCACACAGCTGTTATTTTATTTTTAGAGATACTAATTTTGTTACTTATCAATTTAGATTTAGCGTGAGCGCAGACTCTTTTGAATGTCTTAGAATAGTTTCTTACATAATTATGAAGGGCCTGATCAGAAGTCAATGATTTTTCGTTATACAAATTATATAAGATATCTCTGCTTTTTCTAATGCCAGTAGTGGCCCATTCGCTAAATTTTGTTTTAGTAGTTATCGTAACTTTTTTTACAGGACATGCTTTATTGAATTCTTTGCAAACTGTAGAAAAAAATGTGCCAAAGTTTATATTGGGGTCTTGTGAATCAAAACTTTCTTTTTAAACTATTAGTTGTTTTGTAGAATTAAAATTTATTCTCCTTAGTATTCGAAAATTTGTCAATTATAAAAAATTAAAATTAAGTTTCTTACCTTATCGACTTAAATTAACAAAAATCATATTTTGCAAATTGAAAAATGGAATAATTTTATCAAATTAGGGTATTGTCATCGGTCCTCGATAAATCTACAAAGTTTGAACGAAATCTGGCCGTTTAAAGTGGGTCAAAAACGCGCCCAAAGAAGTCGGTTACAAACATACATACAGGTGAAGCTAATAAAAAGCGTGGGGTGTTTGATATTAATTGATTATAAAAATAACTTAAAAAGCACTCCACGCATTTTTCTTTTTTTTTCTGCTCTTTTAGTTTGGTTTTTAAAGCGTATTTTTTTTTTCATTTCTTAACTATTGTTTATTTGTATAATACTGCTCCCTGATTTTTTCAATTACCTATGATTAAAGTAAAAGCTTCAGTAGACCACGAAATTGAATTACTTTTTCATGAAATGGGTTGTGTTGATGTTAGTTATGACTATAATTCTATAAATACATATGTTTTATGGTCGCGAATCAACATACTCGTATCACCTGGTACTGCAAGTCAGTGCAAAAAGACGTAAGGAAATTTGAATTTAGCGGTCTAACTTTGGAAAGTCCACCTCAAGACGGCTCAAATCATATTACATAGCTCTTTAAACTACACAGCGCAGCGTAATGAAACCCTGATTACTCTATTTAGTTTAAAGAATCATGTCACTGAAATAGGCTTTATTGTATTCACAATAACAGTTCTAATTGAATAACAACAATGGTTTCACTGTCAAGAACGTTGACCATCACCTGAGGAGGTTCTCGTTAGGAAGTTGGGTCAAGGGCTTGAAGCAGAATGCGGAACTCTTGAAAACGACTCGTATTGTTGGAAGGCTGTCTTCTTTTAGCTACAATATTAGCTGGAACTATGTTACTGTAGGTCTTAGGCTACTAACTTTTCTTTAAAATACAAGCGGTGTGCCCTCTGGGATGTCCCGTCGATGAAAATGAAAAACTTCCATACGAACTTTTGTCTTCAATGTAATCTTAATTAATGAATTTATTAAACTTTAAATAATTAATTCTTCTTTGGTGGTCAGTTTTGGTATAAAATGAACTAGTGCAAAACTTCATGATTCTCGGCCCAGTGGTTTGGGCTATGCTTTTTCTGTTAGCACGTAAATTAGATAAAGACCTAACAACAATTTTTCTAATACTAGTTTTTGCCAGCGACTTGGCCTTCCTGGAGATATACAAACATACAATCTTACACATTTAAAATATTATATTGCGATACGTGGAATAGTAGGATTAGCAAGATAGTAGGATTACTCAATACGGTGTCCATGACCTCATTATCCATAAATACATGTACAGGATGTTAGGGTAACACCGTTGTCACTTAAACCATGGGTAGTTGACTTAAATGTTATGCATATCTTATTTATAAAATTCTTGTGTCACAATTACCTTACTCCTCCGAAACGGCTTTACTGATTTTTACCAAATTTTATATGCATATTCAGTAGGTCTGAGAATCGGCTACTATCTATTTTTCATACCCCTAAGTGTCCACGCACAACGGACCGAATGGGAGTCTACGTGCGGAAAAGGGAGTCCCATCATCATCATCATACCCCTAAGTGATAAGGATTGTTCACTAGAAATTACCTGCAAAACAACGTTTGCCGGGTTTTTTTTTTTTTTGTGTGGGAAATCATCAAATAACTTCTCCCGCTCTGGGTGGAGCAGATGCCAGGGGCTGTGGTGTCTCTTTCGAACAAACTCGCACCCCTGGCAGGCATCGGCCCTTGCGGGCCCCATCATTTTCTGTGCTGACATCTCCTTGAGGCGCGCGTGGAACACAACGCGCCGTCGACTTGGGCTTGGTCCTTACCGGACAGCGAGCTACCCATTACTCGCCGTCCGCAAGCCCATGCCTACGGTGGCCGGAAATCGGCCTGGGATTCCCGACGCCCAGGGCGTCTCCGTACCCTGCGGCGGCTGGGGTCGCGAGGGCGCATATGCTGCCTTTCTCTCACGTGCGCCGCCTCCCTCTTCGCGAGCATTACTGCTTCGCTGAAGGAGGTGACGGCTCTTGAAACTTGGTACAAATACTTATCTAAGTAAATTATAAAGTTGGTGATTTATTGTTTTTCTAAACTTCACCCTAAGGGGGGATTGGGGGGTGTCAAAGTTTGTATGGAATAATTTTATCGCGCGGTCTGATTACCTCGAAACTCAGTATTTATACCTAAAACCAAAAGTAAAGAATAACGTGTATCAGGATTTCTCGAAAATCTACCCCTAAAGGGGTAAAAAAGGGTAGTCCGAAATATTATAAATGTGAAAGTTTGTGAAGATGATTGGGTCTTTGTTACTCAAACACGAAAAAACGGCTGAACGGATTTGGATGAAATTTGGCACACAGATAGATTATAACCTAGATTAATACACAGGACTTTCTTTTCCCTGTAGTACGTTCCCGCGGGATAATTTCCGACTTCCATGCGGGCGAAGCTGCGGGCGGAAGTTAGTATAAAATAAACGAGCGAGTTACAAAAAAAATACGAGCGACAAATGACCGACATTAAGACGCGGTGTTACGTCCGCTCGCTAGCGAGACGTCGGAGTCGGGCCCCGCGGCGTGGTCCCCGCACCCCGCGCTCCCTCCCGTATTGAGACGCAAATTTGTTGCCCTCGCGCGTAGGGTGAAATGTTCTTGTGGAAAAAGGCAGATTTTCTTTAAAAATAAGGTTGTTTTATTTTTCATTGAAATTACGTTCTATAATCGAAACCAAACCACTGGTTTTAAGGATAACGGGGTTTAACCTTACAGCCTGTATATTAACGATTCATCTTTTGATCATTGAATACTTCAAAATTCAGAGGAAAATCAATGTTAATAATTACGCTCCGGAAACATCAATCACAATCATCTTACAAACAGTTGCGGTTACCTAATTGCTCAGTCGGAGTGTTTGAACGTCACTCAAATATTCTCGAGCGAAAGATTTACTATCTGCATTTATATTAAAAATGGTTGTATTTTAAAGTGGGTGACTTTTGAGAACTGACATTTATACAGTTGAGTGATTCCATTATGAAGAAATTGTCAAATATAATTGATAAATTTTATGAAAGGTAAGCTTGCGAAATCGTAAATTCATTTAGTATTTAAGCGTTGAATAAGGGACTACTCACACTTATTCAGCTCTGTTCAGCTTTTGTCTAAACAACGATTTTGTATGAGATGCGTACGCATCGTATCTATAGAAAATCGTTGTTTTCTATGGACAAAAGCTGAACAGAGCTGAATAAGTGTGAGTAGTCCCTAAGACTTATGGTTCTTTAGAAGAAACTCAGTGTAAAATACTGGTATTCAGCTCCATTTGGTTAGACTATCTACATACTTTGGAAAAGGCTAGCCAGATGATAACGAAGGAATGAAACTGGGGAATTATTAAAAAAAAAATAACCTACGCTGAACGTCCTCCATTCAATCATAAAATAGGAACACAAGCATTTTGTCTTTTTAACAACACGTCAATGCAAAAATAAAATCACGCCTCTAGTAAAAGTGTTTATGACGCAAAATTTTCTCTACAACACTCATAAAACAACTGTGCGTACGACGGAAAAATAATAATAAATCACGAAAATAAGACTTACGTACTTCAGAAGCAGTAAATAAAACACCTGATGTAATATTTCACCCGAACAACGTTGAAAGTGGGCCTTTTATTCATATTTAATGATGGTTCCATACGTTTCTAGACGCAGAGCAGTTTTTATACGAAGCATAATGTCTAAATAGATAATGTTCTTTGTCTTTTTTATCTTAAATAAAAGAAACCATTTAAGTACGGAAGCTTGATAAGTGCTTCGAGTAGTCGCTCTGATGCTATTAGCTCTAGCTTTTGTATTTTACGTTGCAAGTAAAAGAAAACAGTGTTTGTAAACCTTCAAATAGGTTTTAGTAACACAATTTGATCCTGGTTGAGGTTTATCGTGGATGTCGTAATAGGTGGTGGTGAGGTTTTTGGCGACAGTATAAACCTTTATTAAAATTAAGTTCTTCAACACAGTTTGCGGACTAAAGTTGTAAAAATTAACACGAAACGAAAAATCTTTATGCGACTTTTTTATCTATCGATGCCTTACGGGCGAAAAAGGATAACCGCCTCTTTTCAAATTTTACAGGGGAGTGATTTAAAGTTCAAAATAAACAAAAAAAAATTATAAAAAATTAAGTATAGCTCCCGAAAGCCTGGAAATGAGTTTTTATAATATAATCTAACCAACAATGTAACAATAGTTGACTGAAAGGAAAATTGTATCAAGCACATTCTTTGAAAAGATGTCAATTATTTAGTGGATGTATTTTGATTATTTTACTTTAAAAAACTGTTATCTCTGCATTTAACATTTCAAGTTCACCCAAGAGGTATAGGTATACAATAAAAAACCATTTAATTAGGTAATCAGCTCAGTCTTTAATTAACATAAAAATGGCACCTCGCACTTATCAAATTAAAAACAAGAGTCTGCAAAATGCGGCCAAAACGGAATAAACGACTAATTATGTTTTAAACACGAACAGGCATAACAAACTAAATACATATTTCTGAATTTTTACTTCCAGCCAAAATAGTTTAACGTACAATCATTAAAATATTACAAAAAGTCCAAAAGGTGTATTTTACAAAAATTGAAGTCGTTTACAACGAAATAAATTGACAGAAGTCTATATTTTTCCTACCGCGTAACCGACAAAAAGTTTCACGTAGGCAAACGTTACCTAGACCAATCGACGCAGAAAAAAAAAGGCGATTCTAAGTATGTATTTAACTGAATTTCTCAAAAAATGTCGCTTATCCCTTTTCGGCCGTAAGACATCGCTATATAAATAAAAAGAAAAGTCCTGACTGACTGATTGACTGACTCATCAACGCTCAGCCCAAACCCTTGGACCTAGAAAGCTGACATTTTGCACAGAGGTTCCCTTTATAACGTAGACGAGGAATAAGGAAGGATTTTTTGAAATTCAATCCCTGAGTGAGTTAAATAGAGGATGAAAGTTCCGCGCGGGCGAAGCCGCTGGCAAAAGCTAGTTATAAATAATCTAAAGAAACAGAGAGCTAGTGAGACAGCTTTCAGGGTGTTGAAGCCGATAATGAGGTCAAAATAAAGTTTTAGTATTTTAAAGATAAAAGTTTAGAACATGAAATTCTAACTCGAAGAAAAGGCGCATGGAACTCCTCCTGACGGGTTCCCATCCCCACATGTTTTTAAGCCATTTTCTATTTACAGATTATTGCAGTGATATCACATCCTAAATTGACTTGAACTTCATTAAAATCCATCGAAAGGTACTATTTATTCTGGAGCACACGAATCTATACCATTCGTAATGTGTCCTGATCCTTTCAGCCTTTCAGTAACCTCTATAAATTTATCCCTTGTATCGCGTCACAGTCAGTTTAATCTTGACATCTTTATTCTATATAAATTACGTTCCTAATGCACTATTGCTTTGTATTATGATGTGGTACAATACATAGGTAGTTTTGGTTACCGTTCTTATTCTTCTTGGGTCGATGGCTAATATTTTCACTAGCTGTTGCCTGTGGTTTTTCCCGCGTAGAGTTCAACAAAAGCATTATTTCTCCTAACAAGGGTTATGGACTACCTGTCACGAACATGCAGACATAGGTACAAACTTTCACATTACAATGTATTAGTAGGATTATTTGATACAGGTTCGAAGGGCCTCTTTGAAAATACCATTGATATGTGTACCCACATACTTTAAATAATAGCCACTTAAGTATAGGGTTATAGTTCGTACTATTGTCCAGTCTCCTTTGATTTATTTTTAAAATTTCGTATGAGTTTCAATACTTGCAAGTCAATTACCACAATCTAATAGAATTACGTATTTAACACAGATTGCAAGTAACGACAATGGTTATCGCGCTTTCTAATAAACCATTTGTCGAAGTCAGAAGTAAGCATTGTTCTAAATATAGGTAATTTATACGTCAGAACGTCTACATTTCACACATGGTGCCTATAATTTAGCGTTACCTGCTAATTCGTTCTCCGCACGAAATAATTTACTCCGAAACATACTTACTACCTTCCGATATTCGAAGTTCATTTTAAATTAATCGTCACATTCACAGTTCAGGTGCCGCTACTAACTTTGACTACATTTTGCTAAATATTTCCGAATGAAGCTGGGAAATAATGTTATGGAATCAAGTCGTTAATTAAAATATGCCCGCCAATTTGAATTCAAAGCGAACAGTTCAATGTGTTGACTTATTGTTCAAATTGTTTCCTCTAAACTGAAACTGGGGATTTAAAATTATTGAAAATCAAAGAGAAGTTTGTTTAAATCCGTAAAGCGTTCCGACAAGTACTGTTACCGTTGTTTTCTAATAAGTTTCAAATTGCCAGCAGTTGCTAGAAATTACAACTTCTTTGGTTAACCATTGAAGCATTCAATCGCCTACTACCTTCTTCGTTCACTGTGATGTTGTTTTACATTCCTACGAAAACAAAATTAGGGCACATAAATTAAAACGTATTTTAATACAATTTAAAGGTTCCATATTTGCATAAAATACCAGCAAACTGTTTCATGTCGACACGTCTATCAGCTTTTCGATTGAAGGCCACTATAAAACTGCTGACTTATAGAGCTCTAACTAACCCACTTGAATGCAGAACTAGACTTTAAACTAAGATTTACTGTACAGATACGTTTACCATCATTTGATACTTGAACTGTACTTTTAAATGAACTGTAATTAATGCATAAAATAAACATAGATAGAGGATTAATAAATTAACCTGATTGACAGAGCAGTGTCATTAATAATTGTATAGTTAATAATAACTTCACATAATTGATAGAATAGTGTTATTCATAATTTTATAATTATGAATAAACCCGCTCTCATGTGAAGTTATTTACCTCCATCTGTTTCTAAATATTTTTAAATGAAATTGGCAAACAATGTTAAGTACATAATAATATTATGTCGTACGTACATTTATAAGTACAGTAACCATTTTATAAATTTTTAACTTTTAAGTAGATGGAATGGAATGGATGCAGAAGTTGCTAGATGGCTATTTTATTTTTTTTACAATCAGCTACACTGTATTGCAATACGAATATCTCAATTTACTGATACAGAATAATATATGAAATACCTACTCATGATGTTAACCACAAGGTCTCGTTGTCTATCTTCCATAAATACCTACGCAAAATTACTTACTAATAAACAAACTCACCTTATTTAACTCGGCACAACAGCTCGCGTCTCGAAATTAACTCTCGAGCAACTGGAAAAAGGAAAAAACAGTATAAAATACACTGTATTATATCTGAACAAATAGATGTCTTCAGATACAATCTACAAAAAGCATCAGGGTTATTCCGTAAAGACATACGCTTTTACGCGAAATAAATGTCAACAACGAATAGAATACTGGAAAGAGCGGTACTTTCACCTTTCAAAAGATTATTTTTATTTCTAACTTATGTTTAAGATAATAAATATAGTTTTATCATAACTTCACGCCTGTAATGCCCGAATAGTTAGGCAGAAGTATATTTATGGTACACCCACGTTTTATCAGTTATGTATAAGTCACATGTAATAAGTGGCGAGCCTAATGCCATCAACTGGGCAGGAATCCAGATTCCAGGCTGCTACTGAAAAATCACTGATGAAAAAACCCAATAACACTTTACTCGGTCTGGGAATCGAACCCAGGACCTCTTACTTAGCGGTAGGATTCGCGACCACTTGTCACTTGACCAACGACGCTCGCGAATTTTTTTCTGTTTTGTACACAATGTCGATACTGACTTGCATTCAAATGCAGTCAAGTACGGAATTTCAAAAGAAAAAACTGATTAATTAAAAAGTTTATTTAATTTATTAATAACAAAGTGTACGAAATTGTCGTTTACTTCATTCTTGTTATTAAACTGTAAAAAAAAATACAAACATCGTAGAAGACTTCCAAAACTTTTTTTATTTTAATGACCTTATGGTCATGGTGTTTAATTACTTTCGTAGCTTATGCTACGAAAGTAATTAAACACCACACCATACTGCTAAAGTTATTATTCAAAAATATCCACTGCAGATACCACGAAATTAGCGCTCTTATCCACTGTTTGCTACAACTCCCTGTCGTACAAATGCGGGAGAGAGAGCGCCGCTGCAGAGATTGGTTCAAGCTTACAATAATAATTTTAACGATGTCGATGTTTTTGCCCTAACTAAACATAACTTTAAAAAACTTATCATTCAGTGTCTTGCTCAAAATTGTTAATTGTTGATTTGTAGTATTAAGTAAGTTTTAACATTTTTTTTTTTTTCGATTTGGTTTTATTATTACTATTCCATTGTAAGTAGTATTGTTATTTATTGGTATATTGATTGTAACTAGTTTTAGCAAAACTGAAACGTATTTAAGATATTAACATGTGGAAACGTAGTGGATTGTACATTTATTTATAGCATAGTTTGTATCTAGATGTAATTTACAATGTACGATTGTTTGTTTTCCCAAATAAAATAAAATAAAAAATTAATTGCAAAAAGTTTGTTATAGAAACTATTTTTGGTATTTAATATACTACTAAACCGCGAAACTACCACATGTCCACCATATAAAAATGCTATAGTCGTTTTATAGCAGATAAAATTTAAATTAAAAATCCTCGTTTACTTGGGAACCAAAAACGTGACGATAGTATAAAACATACTTTGGTATATTTATGTACAGGATTCATATTGAAATCTGA
This sequence comes from Polymixis flavicincta, assembly GCA_949987655.1. Lineage (NCBI taxonomy): Eukaryota > Metazoa > Arthropoda > Insecta > Lepidoptera > Noctuidae > Polymixis > Polymixis flavicincta. The sequence goes on along the minus strand of OX465186.1, from coordinate 11,693,798 downwards.
AATCAGAGTTGATTGCGAACGAAGCTCCTGATCCATTTTCCCCTTTTTTCAAACCTGGTATAGATATTCTTAAGAGCAGTTCGTTAAGGGAAATTCAATATATTCCACCGAGTTTAAAATCCATCATTTTATTACAAACACGATAAAAAAAATGATCGTTCCAATCTTCCATAATTGTATCTCTTTCCCGGTAGCCGCTACAGCGCTATAGCAAAATTAGAAAAGCGACCGCACCGCTGTTTCTATGCAATATAAGGTTACTCGAGTAATGAATCTCTTTTCCGGGAAACTTTCCGGGTTCGACTTCAGCTGTTCATTAGACGCATCATGCGCTGCTTTGTGGTGTGATGTGGTTCAAGTGAGGAAAGGAGAGAGGAACATGTTCTATTTTCATTAGAATTTCTCGTTTGATATTTCGTGGCATTCTTTGTTTATTATTTCCCGTAGCTCTTAATTAGTATTTTCTTGGTGTATGTGTAAAGGGTACACAATTAATGCTAACGTCTTCGCGTGTATGTAGGATTGTACATCGACGTGCAACTCTGTGTTTAGATGAGGCAAAGCTTGCATGCAATATTTGCCTTCGTGTAAACTGAATTCGTATGAAATTATTGAATACCAAAACTTGCATTCAATTATTGTATGCCATTTTATGGAAATTGCAGGCGTGTAAACACTGGCATGCTATTCATTGCAATAATGAAACGTGCTTTATGCCATGTGATTCTTGCTCATGAACGTTCCAGAAACTTGCACCGTGTAAACGGGGGTTTACTGTTAACCGAGTACCACTAAACATAGAAGTCGATATAACGAAAAAAGTAATGAGTCGGCTATAAGTATCCTCGAACCGGTGATCGTTGGGTTAAACGTATACTTGAGTGAAGACCACGAATCGGTATAAGTCAGTCATGTCAAAAATCGTTGCTCCAGCAAAGCAAAGAAAATTACTGGAGCAACGATTGTTGAACAGAACTTAATGAGAATATAGAGGAGGATCAAACCAAATAGAGTGCCATTAGAGAGGCCTCTATCCAGCTTTATTGCTGCATGACAGGTAGGCCTATGAGGCCTATGAGTCAAGAAAAATACCCGTAAATCATTGCAACCCTCTGTTTAAATTTCTTCAGATTTTTAAGCGAGAAAAACACACTCCAACTCTCAAATTCAACTCAACGACAACGATAACCATAATATAAGAAGCATTCACTGCAATATTATACATATAGCTCAGACCACAATACTCATAATAATATGCCGACAATCTGAAGAGATAGCGGATGTACCAAGAGCCCCATAAAAGGGGCTCTAGTGTTTCCCGAACCCACGAAACTGTGCTCAATGTGGTGTTTAAGCTAGGAGGAAAATTATTAGTAAAGGGTTGATCGATTTTATCTTCCCTCTGACTTTCCGTTATTGAAGGATTTGCCAATATTGAGGAAGTTATTAAAAACGAATGCGATGGTAATATAGTTCTATGTCAAGCTATGAATTACGATAGGATAAGTTATAGTAAAAATACACTTTGACAAGGAAGCTACGTTAATCAATTTGTATTTTTCACTCAATAATACATTTCGCTTTTTCTTGCATTGGCATATTTTTAAGTAATAATTGCTGATGACATGAATGCAATAGTTCCTGCAAATAATATAAGAATTTTGTAATTAAGATTAATACTACCTTAAAAGCTTTATTTTTATTTTTTGAATAGAATATTTATTTATTCGAGTAACCAAGACTCAACAAGATTGTTAGTATAACTTACGACTATGTTAGTAAACACAGACTATACACAAAACAACACAAGAAATAACGGTTGGTCACCGTTGCGACATCCCATGAGAGACGGCACAACAGCGACCCACGTATAGACTCGCAACCATGCTCAAGATACTATTGCAGAGGCCCCTCACCCTGCGCACCAGGGAAGCGCATCTTTTACGCATTGTTGCGTAAAAGCAATCTACATGCGCATCTGCGAACATCCCTGACGCACTACAGAAACGGGGTAGCCCCACTAATATCCTAAATGCATTGTTATATTGAACGCGGAGATCGTTGTTCGATCTTTGGGAACATCTAGTCCACAGGCTGCATGTATAAAAAGCAGTACAGTAGGCTCGAAAGAGCGTGGTTTTAACAGAAAGTGAACAACGTGCAAACCTGCGAGCCAGCATGTTCGCTCTAACTGACAAAGCCCTCCACTCCCGCTCAATGTCATCATCGTCTTTGACGTCGGGAGTCAATATGTGACCAAGATACTTAAGCTTGTAGATTCTTTGCAAAGGTTTTCCATTAAGAAATACAGGCGGTACTGCATCAGGACTTTTACCCCCAGCCTCAAAGACCAAGACCCCGTCTTCTTAATATTGTATACCAGCCCATGAACTTTGGCATACGCCTCACATTGAGCAACCAATTTTATCTTTTGAAAACGAATTTACTACAAATATTAATTCAAAATTTAGTGATTAATTAACCGTGATTGTTAATTTGTTATTATTGAACAATAACGTATGAAACTTATAGCGTAGAAATAAAGGAGATAATATTCAGTAGAATAGAAAATATAGATACCTAATGTGTTTTAGAAAAAATAGTACTACAAAGGCAAGTTTATTTAACTCATATCAAAGTCTAACGCAAAATAAATACACTCCACATTCCTTCAATTTCACAGTTGAGAGTAATTAGTATTTTCCATACGACTTAGTTTTGCACACGACAGGATTGGGGTAGGTCACAGTAAAAAGGTGAATCGGGGTATACGACACTGAGTTTGTCAACCGTCTGCCTAGCTTCATTAAAAACAGTGAATTTAAAAACTTTCTCTATAAATTATAAATTGCGCTCACAAACGCTGTTAGTATGTATTACTCACGTTTCATTTAAATATTGATGAACAGAGAGCATAGATTTCCAATGAAATCAAATGGAAGTTTTTTTTTTTAGCTTATTTTTTACCCAAAGCTGGGCAAAGGGCTCCCCTATTTTCTTCCAAACCTCCCTGCCTTGTGCGATCTCTGACCATATTGAACCTGCAAACCTTATTAGATCGTCACACCACTTTTGTTGTGGTCTACCTCGACCGCGATGTCCTTTCTCAGGCGTCCAAAGAGTGACGATATTTGCCCATATCTCCGGGTGCATTTGCGCGACGAATATTGCCCGCTCTCACTTCAACCTGGCTGTTCTTGTCCAACATATACTACTTTTCACAAAAGTTACATAATTTGAGGTAACGTCTCTAGATGCTATCTGTTTGTGGTGATACAAAGACCTTAAAGGCCTCAGTAACCAAAGGGCTACTTGCGTAACAAAAATAAAATTGAAATTGATCGCAATACTTTTAATTTTGACATCCATTGATTCATAGGTTGGTTTGATAACATCGCATTCTCAACAACGTCAATAACGCAATGAACGTGGCTGATTTATCAAAATAAGAGGCATTGCGATCGATTGCCGTTCTATTTGTCTACCCTGCATAATCATTTTAGCCGGAAATCGTCCACTGCTGGACATAGGCCTCCCCAAAAGGGAGTTTTGCCATAATCGCCACGCTTGGCAGGCGGGTTAGCGATCGCAGTATGGTGGTAAAATGTATAGAGAACGCTGCTGCCCATTCTCTAGTAAGTCCCTTACGACACCCACTGGAAGAAATTTAATGGGACCCGATAATATTCCCACTGCTGGGACATAGGCTTCCCCTTGGTTGGGCCGTAATCCACCAGTGCGAGTTTGTAGATATCACAATCATGTTTTCGAATTTTTGTTTCTAGGATATCGGTTTCCTCATGGTGTTTGGTTGACGCATTTTATTACTCTGCTGGTCATTAAATTACCATAAAAAGGATGTGGTGCTTCATTGGAAGGTGTAGCTAGCATTAGACGATTTTTCGGCGAGATCTTGTCATAATGTTGTTTGGTGTTAACTTTGATGGATCAGCTAAGGCTGTTACAGCCAATTGGTATGATTGAGTTTTCTAGAAAATTGTGTTGCTACTTCATTCCTAAATTGTCCTGAGTAAGTAGTGGATGCGCTGGGGATACGTTTATGATGGATTACTTAGTAATTCAATTGTAGCTTTACATTTTATGATGAGATAATTACGGGGTAAGGTAAGTTATTTTGAATTTAACATCAACCATTTTTTTTATTCTAAACATGTGGCTTTACGTTTAGCTCAGGCACTAGTCTCCCACAATATAATAATGAATATGTATTATTTCTAAATGTGTATTTGTACTTATATATTGTGGCGGGAAATAAATCATTATTGATTTATTTTTCTTTTGTCTTAGTTCAAATTCAAATCCAAGGAAGATTCCAACTGAACCAATTAGAAAACTGTGGATTTGATTTGATTAGAAGTTTTAACTAGTCTCTGCCACATAATTCAATTTTCTTTAGTTAAGATTTGGCAGGTAGCTTCTCTCTCTTGATCGAGAATAACGAAGACTAACACGAACGAATTAAGAACATAATATACACGGGGAGAGTTTCTCGACCGTTGAGATGCGGATATCCATGCTACACTCGCCAAGGAATTTCCCGAAATAATTACCTATTAGAATCCATATGTTCTGAGTTGAGTTGCAGGATTATTGACGAATGCGTGTAGGTACTGATCACATAGATTGAGTTGTCCTATCCAAGGTCCATTCTTTCTTTCTTTCCTCAAAATTCCATTTTAGACACCAATCTATATGGTCGACACATGATCTGACCACTATTGTCTTGACTTTAAACTGTGACCACTAAGTTTGTTTCGGTCTTTCTTCTTAGAGTAGTCAGATAGGAAAATGCCGACCTAATCTAGTTTTAAATTAGGATTGACGCGTAAAACTGTCCCAGGCTGATTTCCGGCCACCGTAGGCATGAGCTTGCGGACGGCGAGTAATGGCTTGCTCGCTGTCCGGTGAGGACCAAGCCCAAGTCGACGGCGCGTTGTGTTCCACGCGCGCCTCAAAGAGATGTCAGCACAAACCGATGGGGCCCGCAAGGGCCGATGCCTGCCAGAGGTGCGGGTTTGTTCGACAGAGATACCGCAGCCCCTGGCATACAGGCTACTGAGGGAACACGGGTGGGTTTTAGTCAGTAAAAGTCTGACACGCCCTCCTGCTCCACCCAAAGCGGGAGAAGTTATTTGATGATTTCCCACACAAAAAAAAAAGCGCAAAAGTGTTTGTACAAACGCAGTTACAGAAATAAAATAATTTACTGTGATATTACTTTATAATGATATTGATATTAATTTTTGATCACGCAAATCGTCTCACTTCGTCACGTCTAAAAGGCAAGGCGATACTTACTTTTCATCATGCAAGTATCGCACGTAAGTACACGAGCCATTCTTCTTACCTTGATGATTGCCTATTCGAGTCAAGAAATTCGACTCGTGTACTTAAACTTTCTGAGTTTCCCTCTTACAACGATAATTTGCCCCTTCAGAAACTTGGATGTAACATGGATCTGTGGAACATTCCCTATGGGATTCAACTTGTGGCTCCATCCAACTAATTAGGTACAGAGAAATGAGGTCAGTTAGAGATTATACACATATATAATTGCATTGTAAACCTTAGGGAGTTTTCGTGCATAGGTTTAAAGGCTTGATGGATAGTTTTTACGTGCGCTGAATAAAATAATGTAAGTCTAATAAGACAAAATGATGCGGTTCAAATTGGTTCAATTAAATTGAAAAGCCCAGTAACAAAAGTTTCGCCGCTATTGAATGATTCACTTTTATAATTACACGATACAATTTGGTTGTCAAAATTAAAAGGCAAAAGTGAACTCTGCAACTCGCTGTGTGAGAAATATGTGGAGTTGTATTTTTTTTTTTGTTGTTCTGCTAAAATTAAATATGATTCTAGTTCTGAGTTGAAACTTCGAATAGAGACAATAAACTTCTTACCTTTGAATATGGGTGTATTCCGGTATCAATCGATATTCTGAAAGAGTTCTTCAACATTCATTTCTCCGAAGAACGGCTTGCTGACAAGACGATTCACTTTTAAAGTGTCTCGGCTATAGAACTTTTAACCAGCGAACGATTTTCCGACAAAAAGATTTACTTGTATTGCATAATCAGCCTCTACTGTTCCCACTGCTGGGACCCAGGCCTCCTCTCGTCGAGAGAGAGTGGGCTACCATATACCACGAGGGCCCAGTGCAAGTTGGTAGATGTCATACACGTCTTCCAATTTTGGTTCTAGGACATGCCGCTTTCCTCACGAAATTTCCCTTCCACGTTTTGAGAGCAGTGGTGATGAAATTATTTACACAAAGTGAAGAGCCTGCTTGGGTTCAAACTCACGACCTACAACTCGTAAGTCGGACCCTAGGGGTAATTGCGTAACACACTATCAGTAGCAATCGCTTTCAGTTTGACAGTTCCACAACATTCATCGCGTTGTTTACGTTGTTGAGCAGACGAATTATACAAACATATAAAGCAATGGATTCATCATGGAATGGATGGATCATTCAGGTTCTAATTAACAGTGTGTCATGCAATTAGGGTGTAGATGACACTCGGCCACCACTGCTCTCATTTACTTGCATGCAAGGTAAAAAAGTAATTACAAAAACTTAACGTTAAATGCTATAGTTTATTAGTTTTTTTTTTTTTGGGTGGGTAATCATCAAATAACTTCTCCCGCTCAACTACTCCCACTCTGGATGGGTGGATCAGAAGGGCGTGTCAGACTTATACTGACGAAAACCCACCCGTGCTCCCTCAGTTGCCTGTGTGCCAGGGGCGGCGGTATCATTTTCAAACAATCTGCACCCCTGGCAGGCATCGACCCTTGCGATTGGCACCAGTTGGTGCTGACATCTATTTGAGGCGCGCGTGGAACACAACGCGCCGTCGACCCGGGCTTGGTCCTTACCAGACAGCGAGCTACCCATTACTCGCCGACCGCAAGCCCTAGTTACTTCATCATCATCATCATCATTTCAGCCGAAAGACGTCCACTTTTGGACATAAGCCTCCTCCAAACGGGGTGAATTGCCATAATTGCCACGCTTGGCAGGCGGGTTGGCGATCGCAGTATGGTGGTAAAATGCATAGAGAACGCTGCTGTCTATTCTCTAGTAAGTCCCTTAGTCGCCTTCTATGACACCCACGGGAAGAATTGGGATGGTTCTATTCTTTTACGTCCGGCACCACGCGGCATTAGGTTAGGTTTACTTATGATTTTATAATTTTCTATTTTCGTCCCCGTTCACGAGTTGAACTGTGCGCTACTACGTTCGTATGTAAAACCAACGAGCGGTAAAAAGCAGTTCTATTTTTACATCACTCTTAACGTTTTATTTTTCCTTTCGATGTGGGTTGTAATGAGATAAGCACTAAGCGAGGTCACCGTTCTATTTATACTCCTACAACCATAGTAATGTTGAAAGCCTTCTTTTATAATGACGTCATTGATAAAATGGTGTCAGCTGTCAGCGTTCTCGTTTTCTTTCTTTTCATTACTATCGGGGAATATCGTAGTTTTATTTGAAAAAAACTCATGCAAGAGTTAGATAATTTTATAATAATGGATATGTTTTCGATACATAACATAGACAGAAACCTGTTAAAAATAATTATTATAATAATGTTTTTTATGTGAGAGTAATAACGTTATTCGATTACATAGGCTTTGAAATTACGTCAACTTTGTCATCAGATTTTAATTCAAAAAAATCGTTCTCTTATTATTCGCTACCACTTGTTGTGATATCGCCTTTCGCTCAAGTAGGAGAGAAATCAATCACTGTTGACATCGCTTATAACAGAGTCAAAGTTCATGTTGATTAAAATCTTTAGAGAATGAGAATAAAGTTCACAATTGCACGCTATTTAATAATACAGCGATTAACAAAGTTGATGGTAGTGACGCAGATACCAGAGGATGAGATAATGAGATATGTTTACGCTATATCTAGCGCAATTTGAAAATAGAAAAGACAATAGGTAATTAGTTTAAAAAAAAGCTAGAGAACTGTTGATGTCTAATAATTCCTTCGCTAAATCATTACAAAAATAATTTCGCTCATGTAACTGAATGTCCGTTACATTAATCTTCTTTTCCTTTTCCCAACATTGAACTTTCTCAATTTGTTACAATTTTATGTTTGCATAATTTTGTTTGTTTTTATTTTGTTACACCACTGTGGCAAGTAAATACCCAGTGGTCAATTCAATGATACGATGGACCAGACAGCTCAATTTCCAGTCCCAACACCAATTTTTAGACCGAAGAACTTTAAAAAATTAAATTATTTTATTTCAAACACACCTGCATGGGCACTTATGAAACGTCAGAAGCTAGGTGCACGGTTCCAAATTGTCGCTTCCTATGGAGAAGAGCCGGCAAGAAACTCCACGGTTACTCTTTTAAAAATACAATGTTTTCAAATTAACTTAACGATTAACTTTAACGAGCTTTGTGGTACGAGTTGACTGGTAGAAATCCTCACGTAATGAAAAAGCGAAGCGTGACGCTCTCTGCTTTTTTTCTTTTCTTTCTTTTTATGTATCTTTTTATTGCATAAAGTAGAAAGAGACAGAGATAGATAGAGATTTGTCATGGTTCTCGAGGGTGCTAAAGCCGATAGGTAAGGTCCAAATGAAAATCCAAGAGGGCTGCGCAAATTTTCAAATTTTTCGCATGGGTGTCGTTTTCATAGTTTTTGAGGGTGTTAAAGCCAATAGTGAAGTCAAAGTTAAAATTAAAGATGGCGACATCTTTATTAAAGCTTCTAAAAACGTATACTTGATGACTCTGTGAGAGTGTGCATGCGAGTATCGCGTAAGGCCCCCCTGACCGCAAACATTTTTATTGCTTTTATCTTACCTTGATGACATCGAAACATCCAGTTATTATTTTAATTGTCATCTACGCTAAATTATTTCATAAAACACAAACAACCGCACAATGATTGCATTTCGATTGTAAAACAAACTATGAATTCATCGATTGTTAGGAAACCATTTCAATTCTAAATATACAATACCCGTGTTCGTTTAGTATTTCAAACGAATTTAATTTATGCGTCCTAAATATGGATTGTAATGAAACAGAAATACGTCGGAGTAACGCCAATGAAATAACTCGCTTTTGTGAACGCATACGTGATCATCATATCCAAATGGTTTTTTTTATTACGGCGTAAGTAATTAGAGGTTGATCAGGCGATTGTTCCCCACTCACACTGTATTATTATTTTCCTCATTCATTCTATTAATACAGAAACTTCGTTAACCCAAATAGAAGCGTTGTTTACGCCTTCAATGGTAGTCGTTATGGAGTACCACAAATTATGATGAATAAACTTTAATTTAAGATAATTCGATTCAAAATGTTGAAAAGATTATTTTTAGTGTTGTTTGTTTAGTGTTGAAACAAAAAAAAAGTATCTCGGTACAAAGTCAGTCTGTTAGAACAATTTCCATGAAGATTGACCTCACCCTGTTTAAAATAAATGCAACTTTTAAAAAGTAGAAAACATAGAAATTGCTCTAATCGCGTCGCGTTGACGCGTCTCAGCCGTCTGCAAGAGCCTTTAAGTAACTACTAAGCGAGAGGTCGTTACCACTTGGTGGTGACCAAGTGGTAACGACCGCTATTTACTAGTGTAGGTCTTAGGTTCGAACCTAGTCTAGGCGCTTTACTTTGTGTTAATTATAAGTCCGCAGGAGAACCAAGGTAACCAACATAACCCGAAAAATTGCCAAACTTTAGTAAGTCCTAGAACCAAATATTCGAAGACTTGTGATATCTACCAACCCGCACTGGATCCGGGTAGAGAGTAAGAATTCCCTCCCTCTCGAAGAGAAGAGCCCTGTGTCCTAGAAATGGAAACATTACATATAAGCCGTTTCAAGAAAAAATATAGTAAAAACATTACAAAAACACGAACTTGAAAAACGTTCTACAAATAATTATACAAAAGAAAAATATAACAACGATGTAGGTAACATCAGTCTGTACTGTGTACTCATTCAATATTTAATAAAAATGTTGTAAACATCTGGTACCATACAGCATACATAAATTATATTGTTCTTATAATAAGATATTCTAGTTTGTTGTTATAAACGAGGCTTTCTTTATTCAAGATACGCGTATTTTATTTGTTTATCTATTCAGATATTGTACGAGAAATGATATCTTTATTACTGTAGAGTTTATTTTCAAACAACCAATTTAAGTATGTAAATACATAAAATCACGTTTCCTCATTCGAAATTTCTTGCTGTATCTCTGTCGAAATCATTGCGATTTCTATTAATAGCTTATCCTACAAGGCATTTATAAATCATGACGTCACTCACGGTGACAGAACAGCATAATTTAGGCAGAAGTGTCTGCAAGGGTCGGGCCCATCGATACACGTCGTTTGATCAATAATGTTTGCATGACGACGTTCAGTTACGTCACGTCAATTAGAACGTTTTGGTTTTTGGGTCGAAACTTGATTCTTGGTAACCAAGCAAGCAACTGATTGGTCAAAGCTATTTGTACCTACGTTTGAAAAGAACCAAAGAACTTTGGAAGGAAAGTACTATAAATATTGCATTAGTAAAACACGACTATCTTAGAGTGGATTTTTGGAAAGAAATTCTATATTAATTACAGAGTGAGAGCAGCACCGCATAATGTATTTTATTTTGACCGTCACAACACTTTTGTTACGCAATAAAACTGTCGTGCATAAATTTTCGCATTTTAGTTATGGTACCTACCCCACTACCAATTCATTTGCCACTACTTGCTATGTAAATAACAATGGCAGGTCATGATATCGTATTAAAATATCATCCAGGGACACAAAGTACCTAGATTTAATACGTGATATGCTAAGCTAAATTGCTTAAGCAAGAACTACCCAAAAACGGTTAAGAAAATGTAGGGACCACCCCCGAGGCATTTAAAAATAATTTTCGAGATCGATTCACAATTGCTGGAGATATACAGAATAAGTTTTTAACCAGTGCGCCAACTGGAACCATGAATTCAGCATATCATTCAAGAAACGATTTTGTTTTTAATATACAGATATATTGAACCTCGTTTCGTTCCAACCGTGTGGCCCACGACACCTTTAGGCTACATTTTCTTTTGTCTTTTGCTGCAAGAAGACATAAAGGAAACAACACAGATGTAGAACAAAAAAAAACTACCTGTGTTCTTGCAAACTGTAAAAATTAGAAGTAAATGTTCAGTCGGGGAATATAAACCGTAACCATACTTTAAGTCCGTTTTTAAACACAGATTCTAATTTGACAGGTGTAATGTCAAACTCCTCTATTTAAAAAGCAAACCCAAATGATTTAAAATGTCAGATTAGTCTCTGGGATTAAAAAAATTACTATAGAACCTTGCCGCAATAAAAAATGAAGCGAAGCTTGTTTAAAACCAACAATTGGAATCATCAACACGACGAAGAAACTAAACTACACGTAACAAACTATACTAAAATTCAAAAGTGGTGAAAGGTTTCAATAGGCGTCTGTAGGTACATACCAGTCGCTAAGTATCTCTTCTATATAAAAATGAATTGCTGTTCGTTAGTCTCGCTAAAACTCGGGAATGGCTGGGCCGATTTGACTAATTTTGGTTTTGATATATTTGTGGCAGTCAGGGAAGGTTTAAACGGTGAGAAATTACAAAGAAATTTCAAGGAACGTAGTAAAAACAACATTTTTATGTTGACAACTTTATTGGCGGTACGAAGTTCGCCGAGTCAGCTAGTCTTCAATATAAACCAAGAAAGACACCAAGTTACTGAGACAATATGAAGTGGCAACGGAATTAACCCTTTTCTATGTTTATGACCCCACTACGTCCGTAACTGCGTGGAGGTAAAATTAATTAGAGAAACGTCCAGTGTTAATGAATCCTTGAAATTTATTTTCTTCCTGTTATTTGGAGTTATATTTTAGTTGGCAAGAATTTTCCAGTATTTTGTGAATTCTAAGAAGTTAAAATATTTAATTGTTTGCAATGATCAGTGTCGACTGAAGAGGACTGAAAACTCAAGTCTCGTGATTTTAATTGATTTAATTTTGAAAAAATGTTAAGTACTAACAGCCACACAGGTCGATTCATCAGGTTAAGCAACGCTTGCTTCGGTTGGTCCGTGGATGGGTGATCATCTTGGCATTCTAAGACCCTCCATGCCTCGAAAAGTTCATTCGTGGATCTTAGAGAGTAGTTACGGGTCATCTGAAGCCGGAAAACCTGACAACCAGTCTTACCAAGGGATATCGATATTGGACATCCAGTATGCTTGAAATCTGACCGCAAAATAGTTGGCAAAAAGGCTAGGCAGATGATGATGGAAAAGGAAGGAGGTGGTTATTTATCATGAAATGGAAACATGCCACGCACAAGATTGTATCACAAACGTAATTTTATGTAAGAAATTTCCAACACTTAAATTATATTAATAATAATCGGCCTTGGTTTCAGTTTCCTTGAGCTTGTAACAAATTCGAAGGCTATTAGCTTCTTAACTTTGATATTATTATTTGGCCCGATTTCGAGGCCGCGTAGTAGAAAGCAACAAGTTAAGGACCCTAGAATTACTTAACTTGGAATATAGTTTCAATTTTCAGTTTCAAGTTAATTTATTAAAAGGATCATTTGGGCCATGATTTCCATGAAGTTGTTGACACTTCATGGAAATCATTGCCAGATTGCCAGATGCCTGCATGCATATGTAAAACTAATGCTTGAATATTTCTGCTGCCTGCATTTTCAACACCGACCGACCCGAGCAACTATTATTACTTAATATAAACCTATTATTACTTATTTGTTACTTAGCCACAAGCGCCACAACCTCTTTACTTTACCATATATCTAAATAAGTGAAATGAGGTCTTTAAACTCAAACTGAAATTTAGAAAAGCATGTATTTCAATTGGACCACTTACACACACTTTCGAATTTTCAAGGAGTCGGCCAGTTAGAAAGACGAAATTAGTTAACCATTCCAAAGAAGGTTCCTGTGGAAAAAAACGGGCTAGATACTCCATGGACACACGTATATCTTAAAACTAGCTTCTACTTGCAACTTAGTTTACCCGCACCCCGTCGCATCGCATCGCCACTTCTTTTTACCCGAAAGCGCCAAATAATTTTATTAATTAAAAACTGTGAACTAAAAATATTAATTACAAAATAGAAAACCCGACTGCCTAAAACGTGAACTTTAATTAAGGCAATTAAAGTATTGATTGTAATATTAAGAAGATGCCTCCGATTGCATGAGATTGCTTATAGTCTAATAGTTTTCCTTTTGAAACAAGTTTCTTGTTTCCATCTTTTTTAGGTGGTCGGATTTTTGATTTTGTAAATTATTATTTTCCACTTCGTTTTAGGTTTGCGTTCGTTTCTCAAAAAATGGGCTAGCAAAAACAAAAGAATAAAAAACTGTTCAGATTTATTATTAGTATAGATTTATTCAAATCTCGTTTTACGAGGATGAGCAGTTATATTAGGTCTTTACCTATGAAATTGCCGTTCTGCAGTACTGGCCATTTCAAATCAAAATAATTTTTGTTTGGCTAAGAATTCTAATTTCAAATTAATTTTATTTTAAAAACATGGATTTTTTTTTCTAAAAGTAGTCATTTCTTTATTGATTAGTGTTACATTTTCATCGCATTTCAATCTTTTTCGTCATCATGGATACGTTAAAAATTCGAGTAATTATGGAATATGAGTACCGTCGTGGCAGCAACGCGGCACAAGCGGCACGCAACATCAACGACGTTTACGGAGCTAACACTACAAACCAACGCACCACCTGTTATTGGTTTGCTCGCTTCCGTTCTGGAAATTTCGACCTGAAAAATGAACCTCGCGGTCGTCCGAAGACTTTGGTCGACAATGACGAATTAAAGGCGATTGTGGAAGCTGATGATACACAATCTACGGCTGAATTAGCAGCAGCTTTCGACGTTAGCGTCAAAACAATATTGGTCCATTTGCGTCAAATTGGCAAGGTAAAAAAGCTTGACAAATGGGTGCCCCACGAACTCAATGATCGCCAGCGCGAAGTACGCGTCGAGACGTGCCTTGCACTGCTCAACAGACACACAAATGAAGGAATTTTGAACCGCATTGTTACCTGCGATGAAAACTGGATTCTGTTTGATAACCGTAAGCGCTCAGCAAGTTGGTTGGATCCTGGTTCAGCACCTAAACAATGCCCTAAACGAAAACTTACCCCTAGAAAAGTGATGGTCACTGTTTGGTGGTCTAGCGCCGGTGTGATTCATCACAGCTTCTTACCAAACGGGGTGAGCATTACTGCAGATGTGTACTGTGAAGAACTGAACACAATGATGGAGAAGCTGGCGCATCTCCAACCAGCATTGGTCAATCGCTCGTCTCCGCTGCTCCTGCACGACAACGCGCGACCTCATACTGCACAGCAGACGGTCTCCAAGTTGCAAGAACTGGGGTTGGAAGCTCTCCGTCATCCGCCCTACTCACCAGACCTTGCGCCTACAGACTACTACTTTTTCCAGAATTTGGATAACTTCTTGGCGGGAAAAAAATTTAATACCCGAGAGGCAGTACAAAATGCCTTTGAAGAATTTGTTGCCTCCCGTCCAGCTGATTTCTTTAAGAAGGGCATCAATAAACTGCCACTGCGATGGCAAAGATGCATTGATTGCATGGGTGATTACTTCGATTAATACAAATAAAAAATTCATGAAAAAAATTCGTTTAAATTTTTTCATACAAAACGGCAATTTCATAGGTAAAGACCTATTATTTTCTACGTACAATTTTGAAGATTCCTTGTTCGAAGATACTTCTTGTACTTAATTTTGTTATGTTTGCCTTTCTCTCCGTCCTTCACGCCCTCGTAAAACCCAACCGATTTCGAACCATCAGTAAAGGCCAAGATTATTGAACGATCGATCAAGATGACGTGCCCAAATGGCGTCATAACATAATACTTTCACCCCTTGACCTCAAAAAACACACCCCACAGTGTACCCTTAGCCTTAGCCCAGTGTAGCTTTATAACCGGGTTAAACCGAAATAAACAAAGGAGGAAAACCAGTGAACAGGTTTTAATAAGACCGTAACAAGGGTTCTGCATTTTTTTTAAACGTAGTTCTTAAACGCAGCTGGCGGTAGAGGAGTAAACTTGTAGAAATCTTCACGTAACCAAAAAGTATTGTGTCCTCTCCATGCGATCTTTATTATACACTAGCATTTTCCAGCGGCGTCACCCGCGTGGAGTTCGGAAATTATCCCACGGGAAAGAAGGTACTACCGGGATAAAAAACGATCCTTAATGTTAATCCAGGTTCTACGCTATTTGTGTGCCAAATGGTATCCAAATCCGTTCGGTCGTTTTTGCTGACTGAGTAATAAACATCTAAACATACAAACTTTCACATTAAAATATTAGTTAGGATAATAAAGACGGAGGGAGAGGGAGATAGTATTCATGGTTTTGATGGTCTTTTATTGTTTATATTTAGTGGTGAAACTTGCTATATATATTAGGGCCTGTACACACCACGTTTTTTTATACGCGCCGTTGACGCAAGTTTTAAGAAACGTGCGTCGACGGCGCGCTTTTATCCTACAGAAAGGACTCGCGTGCGTATCGCGGTTGTATCGCTACAAACGCGCGTCAACGGCGCGTTTAAGAAACGTAGTGTGCACAGGCCCTTAAGTGTAAAAATTTAAACTTGGAACTGTCTTTCCTTTTTTATACTGACAATTGAACTATTGACCCATGTTCCACCTACCATCCGTAGTTCCCGTCTGATACAGAAAAGTCGCTTACATGTTTGACCAGATCCAGAATCTCACAAACAGAAGCAACAAGAATAATGTTCCCAAGATTTTGTAACATCCAACTTGATTTATTATTATTATTAATCAATTTAATTCAGAACTCATTGCATTCCATAACTTGTTAGTAAAAAATACTTAAAACTATGTTATTAAAATTAATAATTATAAAAAAAAAACTGAGCCATTAAATTAAACAATATACAAAATTGAGCTACTTCACATTAAATAGGGTACCACCCGAGCCGTGAACTGAATTCCAGTGCCTCACAACCGGGCAATCAACCCTTTCCAATATGGTATTCAGAAGGCCGTTGGTGCTGTATCGCACGCGGCGCATCAGGGAGGCCACTCTCTTACGAACAATCGTCCTAAAACAATCCGTATTGGCCTTAGCAAACATACCTGATGCACTGCAAAAGCGAGGCAACCCCAACAGCATCCTGAATCCATTATTGTAAAGGACCCGCAGGGCATCGAAAGATCTACGCGTATACCGAACCCACAGGCTGCAGGTATAAAATGACTGGCAGTAAGCCTTAAAAAGAGCAATTTTTACATCCCGTGAGCACCGTGCAAACCTGCGCGCCAGCATATTACATCTCACTGCCAACGCCCTACGTTCCCGCTCTATATCCAAATCATCTGAGAGGTCCTCGGTGACCCAGTGCCCCAAGTACTTGAATTTGGTGACCCTACTTATAGGCATTCCTCCAAGTGTGACCGGTTTTTTTTTTTTTTTTTTGGGTGGGAAATCATCAAATAACTTCTCCCGCTCTGGGTGGAGCAGGAGGGCGTGTCAGACTTTTACTGACTAAAACCCACCCGTGTTCCTTCAGTAGCCCTTAAGCCAGGGGCTGTGGTGTCTCTTTCGAACAAACCCGCACCCCTGGCAGGCATCGACCCTTGCGGGTCCCATCACTATTTGTGCTGACATCTCTTTGAGGCGCGCGTAGAACACAACGCGCCGTCGACTTGGGCTTGGTCCTTACCGGACAGCGAGCTACCCATTACTCGCCGTCCGCAAGCCCATGCCTACGGTGGCCGGAAATCGGCCTGGGATTCCCGACGCCCAGGGCGTCTCCGTATCCTGCGGCGGCTGGGGTTGCGAGGGCGCATATGCTGCCTCTCCCTCACGTGCGCCGCCTCCCTCTTCGCGAGCATCACTGCTTCGCTGAAGGAGGTGACGGCTCCCCATGCCCTCTCGCTCCGTACCATGGCCTGGACCAGGGCCGGACGCGAGAGATCGCCGCCGCCGATCGCCTCCACGAGGACACGGCGGTGCTCCGCCCAAGCAGGGCAGACCGCCACCGTGTGCTCCACCGTGTCCTCAAAGTGTGACCGGGGGAACGGTTTTCGGACACTTACTACCCGCCTTGAAAATAAGTAGTTCACTCTTCTTACTGTTATACCTAAGGCCATGTGACTCCGCGTACCTCTCACAGATTCCAATGAGAACGTTTAGAGCTCTAACAGATGGGCTCAGCAGGACCATGTCATCGGCATAACTAATGTTGTTCATACACACACCATCCACTGAACAGCCGACACCAGCCCCGCTGAGCTCACCTACCAGCCCATTCACGTACAGGTTGAAGAGCCGTGGTGAAGTCAGGCCACCCTGTCTCACTCCACACTCCAACCTATACTCCGATGAACAAAAGCCCGCCCACTTAACATTATTGGTTTGGTTGCCGTACCAATACCGCAATATGTTTATAATCCTACTGGGTGTACTGGTTTCCCCCCGGAGCTTATCCCACAATACATTATAGGACACTAGGTCAAATGCCTTCGACAGGTCCAAGAAACAACCGTAAATAGGCGTTTTCCTTGTAACATAGTACTGGACAGTATGCTTGAGTCTCAGCACTGCAGTTTCAGTCAATTGCCCAGCCCTGAAACCAAACTGGGCCTCGTGCAGATCTATATGCTCACTCAGGTGTTTATCAAGCAAACCATCCAGCACTTTGGCGATCACCGTAGCCAATGAGATGGGTCTATAGTTGTTCCCGTCGGAAGCATCACCCGTCTTATTCTTAAGTATAGGTATCACAGTGGTCTCCATAAGCTCCTTGGGTAAAAATGAATGGCCTAAACACAAGTTGAATAGCATTACCAGCACCCGAGGTAAATGAACACCTGTGAACTGTAAGTGCTCAATGCTAAGGTCGTCATGCCCTGGTGACTTGCCTCTAGTCATATTTTTAATAATATGGGCGACTTCTTTTGCCTTAAAACTGAACCGCTCGCATTCTGCACCCTCACCATCGAGCACCTGCTGCCCACATCCTAGAGGAGACACTACACTGAAATGATCCCTAAATAATTCGGCTATAAGGCGTGGCTCATTTCTACCCTCAACACTCACAGGTACACACGATCCAGCTTCCAGTTTCTTGGTATGCTTCCAAAAACGCTTGAAATCTCTCTCCTTGTGGTATGTTGCTAAGATATCCATTTTAATGTTATCTTCGTTGTCTTGACACCATTTCAACTTAGACTTAAATAGCTTCCGAGTTTTACGCATTGTATTATATACATCACCCCACTCGGGTTTACCAAGAAGCATTTATAAGAGTTTCCATGGAGTTTCTTGCCCGTTCTTCTCCATAGAGATCTACGTTTTAGAATGGGCAACTAGCTTCAACTTTCCAACTGATCGACGTTATGACAGTTCAAAAGTGCCTGTAAATAAGTTTAATTGAAATAAATGCTTTGAGTTTGAGTTTAAGTTTGACCTTACCATCATTTTGGCTGATTGAACGCTGAAAAAAAACAAATAGTACGTCATCTCATCAATCATAATTCATCATATTTTTGTTCTGCATTGCTACGTTGTATGCGTATCCAGATTTATGCGATAGTAAATAGAGAATTATTATTCCGTGAATACAAATAGACACAGTCAATAGAAGCCAGTGCAGACGGATTATTGCAACTATGCGCTCTATTAGTGATGTGGATAAATAAACCAGACGAGTAAGCGATAAACAATCGATTCAACGATAATATGGTTCTAAATCGATTGCCAGAATAGTACCTATCGATTCAGTACCTCTCGGTCAATCATAAGATGGATTTGAACCGTTTTTATCTATCTAAAATAGTTAATTGTTGTACAGACGCCAGCACATCAAGCTACCCCAATCTGTGAAATTTCTTTAATAGATTTTCAACTTGAATGCTTCAAAATAAGGTGTATGGTGTGTTCAAATGGGAACATTTTGACAGTTTGGGGTAGCTTGATGTGCTGGCGTCTGTGCGATAAAAAATAATATTGAACAACACTTTCTAATCATGAATGAGCAATTATTCTGACTTGATCATCAGTTAGTAAGAAACCAAACGTCTAATTAGACATATTCAATTACTAGTTTTTACCCGCAGCTTCGCTAGCGTGATAACCGGATATTAGCCCACGGGAACCGACTCGTAATCTGCCTAGCCTTTTCTCAACTATGTTAGGGTCGGCTTCCAGTCTAATCAGATTCATCTGAATACAAATATTTTACATGAGACGCCTGCGGTGCCTATCTGACCTCTAAAACCCACGGGAACGGACTACTGGGATGAAGGGGGGACTGTCTTATGTAATTTTGACGTTCAAAAAGAGCCAACTTGACAAGACTTGTTTTATAAAGTATATTTTGTCGTAACTTGGGTAATTGTCTACCGGCGAGCCAAATTTCATCGTAATCCATTCACTAGGCGCGCAAAAAAATAACAAGCAAACATATATAGGTACCTAGTTACTTTCGTATTTACAATATTAGAATGGAAGTGTGGATAACTATCTTCTAAGAAGTAATTGTATGGTAACAGTTAAAATTAACAGTATTGTGCAGCTGTTGTTTACAATGTAAACGAGGCTTTACTCTACAACGCGGTCAAGTGTTTGACCGACCCTTGTTATAATCCGGCAGACACTGAAATATCTCGAGTAGGCCCGAGTTACGAGTGATTCTATGCTCTCGGGCGTTTTTATCTTAGACACTGTCGGATTACCTCGTAATTTTAGACGTAAATGACCGTTGAAATCTTGGAATAGTAAGAGGGAAGTTTTGCTTCAATTCCTTAAGTTAAAAAGTCAGGTAAAATCATAGTTTAAATAATCCATCGTTAAAATAATTATGATTTTACCTGCCTTACACAGAATAAGTACTTATATTTTTTCTAAAGTATTACAATAAATATAATTTTACAATTTAGGGATATATCGAAAAGAAAGTTACAACAACGTTTTTGTGTGCTTGCAGAGTTTACCTAAGTGATTGTTACACTTTATTCTGATTTGTTGCTTTTGTTTCCTTTACTTAAACCAGTGTATGCAATTGTTGGTGAACCAAATAAATAAAAGTAACAATTAGGTTAATTCGAACTGGCGTCCAAGCTAGGTTACTTGGTAACCTGTATTGAGGTTCGCCTGCCCAGTTTTCACCAGGAGTCCAAACATTTTAAGAGAGATTGCTTAGGACTTTAAGGTGCAAACTTATGGTAACTTATACTGAGTGTTAGTGTATGTTTTGTGATGGAATTGTGTATGTGGGTGTGTCTTATGATGTAGGTTTTTTTTTTTGGTTGAGAAATCATCAAATAACTTCTCTCGCTCTGGGTGGAGCAGGAGGGCGTGTCAGACTTTTACTGACTAAAACCCACCCGTGTTCCCTCAGTAGCCCGTATGCCAGGGGCTGTGGTATCTCTTTCGAACAAACCCGCACCTCTGGCAGGCATCGGCCCTTGCGAGCCCCATCATTTTGTGCTGACATCTCTTTGAGGCGCGCGTGGAACACAGTGCGCCGTCGACTTGGGCTTGGTCCTTACCGGACAGCGAGCTACCCATTACTCGCCGTCCGCAAGCTCATGCCTCCGGTGGCCGGAAATCGGCCTGGGATTCCCGACGCCCAGGGCGTCTCCGTATTCTGCTGAGGTGACGGCTACCCATGCCCTCTCGCTCCGTACCATGGCCTGGACCAGGGCCGGACGCGAGAGATTGCCGCCGCCGATCGCCTCCACACGGCGGTGCTCCACCCAAGCCGGCAGACCGCCACCGTGTGCTCCACCGTGTCCTCAGGGCGATCTTCGTAGTGGAAACACCCGGGCGTTTACTCCCGCCCTATCCGAAACAGGAACCTCACGAAACAACCGTGTCCGGTGAGGACCTGCGTCAGGCGGAAGGTGAGGACGCCATGCCGCCTCTTAAACCACTCCTCAAAGAGGGGACTTACCGCCGCAATTGTGGCGTGCCCAACACTGGGTTGCGACAATCGCACTCTCCATGTCATCATGAGATCCCGCCGGAGCTCTGTCCGCTGTGCCGCGATTTCCTGTGGCAGCGAAGTTATGCCCCGGCGTTTGGCCTCCTCGCGCCACTCCCACATTTGCACGAGGACCTTTGCCTCCAGATCCCATGGCGGTAATCCGGCATTATGATGTAGGTGTGGTGTGTGTGTAAATGGAAGGAAAAGAGGTAATTTTAGAAACGGAGTGTTAGAGAAGTCACTACAATTGTGAAGTGAGCAAATATTCAGGTTCGTCGTAGTTTAAACTGGTTACGAAGCATTTTATACTCGTACATTTCGTCAGAGGATTTATTTATAGGGATAGTTTTGTTTATTCTTTTATGTAAAATTTAAGTGCCGAAAGAGTTAAGAATCTTATAATAATTATGTCATAAGTATACAAGCTGAGTTGTTGAATAAGGATCACGACAAACTACGTACATGAAATAATACTTAAGTGAAGTGCCATGTACAGTCACGAGCAATAATATATATACATTGTCACATTTTCTAAAATATCTTAACTTCTACCATTCAAAAAATATGTGTACGGCATTTTTTTTCGAAATTACCTAACCATCAAACTGTGTCAAAACTGAGTACACAATGGTTTCAAAGTAATGTAAACAAAACAAAATCAATAAAAAGTTTACACTTCCAATGTCATTTTTAAGCCTCCATGACAATTTCTATTACATGTATACAAAATGTAATGTATACGTGTTATTGGAATTTTAATGGATACATCAAAATGAAATTGAAAGTGTATACCAATTTTTTCTTGTTTTATTAAGTTTAATTGTATCATACAGTGGTTTATAAATCGGACGAATTCAGTGATGATGATTAATACAATCATCATCAGCCTGTATCAGGCCACTGCTAACACTCCAAGCTATGTCGGATACTTTTGTTCTTTGCTGCATGATTATGATCTAGCTACACTTCACGACAGCAAAAATTTTAAAAACACCCGACCCAAAAACCTCTAAAAAGTTAAAAAAAATTGTTTTGGCCTGATAGGTTTAATGAGAAGTTGTATGTAATATTTTAACGGTCAATTAGGTCGGGTTTTTTTTAAATTTAAAGTAAAACTTTAATTTTATTTTAAACACTTTTTTTTTTAAATCACTGTCTTTATTTTTACTATTATTTTGAATTGTATCAAACTGCTACAGGGTGGAGACCTGGTGACCTGAAACACAGGCCCTTAAAGCCTAGCTTAGGCACCAGTCTCCCACAGTAAACCTAACCTATGATGTACCTATGTGAAAAAAAAAAAACTTTTAATTCCTGCTGTTTAAACTTAATGTAGTAATAAAAATACGACACACGTCACTATCGAAACTTGTGTCACTTAAATCTGCGCAGCTTTACGTATGTTTCCCACTGTGAACCTTGTTACAAAATTATCCTCATTGTTCGTTGCTTCTCCATCATCAAACCCTGATCACCATTTATATATTCATTGAGACCTTTTCAATGAGCCCAAACGCGATACTTCTGCTGTTTTTGGTGAGGTAACTGGGTATCCTGTAAATTCCAGGTGAAGCAGCAGCATCAGTTTAAAGTTACTTTGTTCGTCTAATATAATTAAAGTAATGAATACCAAATTCGACTCGATCAGACCCGTGGAAAGTGCTTAAATCCCTTCATCAACGAGAAAATAGCTGATAATCTTCAAACGGCTGAACCGATTATGATAAAATATGTCTTAAAACTACTGCTATTTCTAGAGGTCCTACTACATACTTTTAAATTAAGAAAATCGTACCCAAATCGGTTCACCCGTTTAAGAGCTACGGTGCTACAGACATAACTGTCAAGATATAACACCCCTCTTTTTGCGTCGGGAGTTAAAAAAACAACCGTAATGCGCGCTTATCCCACTGTATGACTTGCAATGTTGTGGTACGAATCTAATAACACAACAGTTTTAAGACGGCATACGGAAATAAAAACAGTCGACGGGCGTGTCGATGCCGCTTGCTGATGGCTACTAGCTTACAGTAGTTACCATATTTACATACATAGTCAGCCTATAATGTTCCCACTGCTGGGACACAGGCCTCCTCTCTGTGAGAGGGAGCGGGCTTTAATCCACCACGCGGGCCCAGTGCGGGTTGGTAGATGTCAAATGTCTTCGAATTCTTGGTTCTAGGACATCAGGTTTCTCACGATGTATTTCCTTCACCGTTTTGAAAGCATGACATAATATACACAAAGTAAAGCGTCTGTCTGGGTTCGAACCACATCTCGTAAGTCGCGGCGTTACCACTAGGCCACCACTGCTCACAATTTGTAATAACGGAAAATGATAAAAAATCTTATAATACCCATATAATATTATATTATAAGATCCTATATTTATGTATACCGATTTTGTCAAATAGGTAAAATTACAATTGCTAACTACTTATTTCCGAGCTCAAGCTCCTTGAAACTGCTGCTTTGTTATTGTATAGGTACATAATTTTGAAACTGTACTGTAAACATGTTTTTGAAATTTCCCTGGGTATTTATCTATGTAACTAAAAGTTAGTATATTTATTTGGTAATCTATTGTTAACGAAATTTTGATAAAAGTGTGTAGTTCTTTTTGACACAATTTAACGTTTACATAATTATTGGACACAGTTAGCATACAGATTTTTGCAATTTAACTTTTGTGACATTAATTTGAACTTTAAGGGCGTTTCTATGTTATTGCTCGTGACTGTACGTCATCGAGACTATTCCTTAATATAATGTACTCAACACGTCATGTTGGGACAAAATGGTTGTTTACAGATTATGACATCATTTGACGTCAAAGGTTATCAGTTGTTGACGTCACGATTATCTTTGATACCTTTTGATTCCGAGATATGATTAAACGATTAAAGTCATAAACTTACTAGAGTAATCTGGTCCCGTACCTACTTTTTTTTTGTATTGGTAATCCTTTACTATATAAGTGATTAGATTGGAGTATTGGAAGGCCTCCCACAAAGTGGACCGATGACCTTGTGAAGGTGCGCAGGAATCCGCTGGATGCGGGATGCACAGAACCGGTTAGAGGAGCTTGGGGCCTGTATCCAACAATGGACGTACTTCGGTTGAAATGATGATTATGATGATGTAAGTTGCCCCGGGAGAAATGTTGGCTTAGTCGTATCGGCCGCGACTTACGAGCTTATTGTAGGATCGAACCCCGATAGGCACTTTGCGTTAATTATTTTATCACAACTACTCTCAAAACGAAGAAGGAAATCATCATGAGGAAACCGGCATGTCCCAGAACTAAACATTCGAAGACATGTGACATTCTACCAAACCGCACTGCGCCCGCATGATAGATTACGGCCCACTCCCTCTCACCATGAGGCCTGTGTCCCAGCAGTGGGAACATTAAAGGCTGATTATTCTTTTCCTCTATGTAAGGGATTTAAAAAAGACTGACATTTTTTTTTCTATGGCATGTTTTCCAAATCATCACTTCTGCCAAAAGACGTCTACTGCTGGACATAGGCCTCCCCGAAAAGGGGGGGTTTTGCCAAAATCGCCATGCTTTGCGGGCGGGTTGGTGATCGCAATATGGTCGTAAAATGCATAGAGAACGCTGCTGCTCATTCTCTAGTAAGTCCCTTAGTCGCCTTCTACGACACCCACGGAAAGAAATAGAATGGTGCTATTCTTTTACGTCCGGCAACACACGGAATTTTTTCCGAATAGTTTCTCGCAAATCTCTTGCTAAGTAATTTACCCAATTTTCCTGATTTATTGTATTATGCATGTGGTGTTTACGTTTATGTTTTAGGTAATGGTTGCACTGTAGGTTTTACTTTCAAGAAAAAATTATCTGTGTTCACACTTTACCAACAATAGTTTACTTTGGACTGTATCCAACGTAAACATTAAAATAAATAAGTGCACTGTCACTGCCTGTGAAACATCAATTTCAATTTCACATCCACATTACATTTCTTAAAAAAAAATATTCTTTACAAAATAAACACAGGTGCCGTGCATCGGCAACACATTGTCAAAAGCGTATTTTCAAAAAAGGTTTTTACACAAAAAACGCAAGGAAGCATAAAAGAAAAATAATGAAATTGCATTTCTCGTCTATAAAGACCTGTCCGGTAGTGACCAAAAAGTCTATAGACTTTCCTTCACGTAAAGTTTTTCCAAGCAAAGTTCTTTCAACATCCTCTGTTGTTCCGTGGAGACGTGAATAACAAACCAGCCGACTTACAACATTAGTTAGTAAAGAATTTTCTTGGCAAAGAACTTTATACCTACTTGTTACCTAAATAGATGTCTTATTGCACCTTGCAGGTGAACTAAAGGCTGGGGTCATTGTTTGCTAGCATATTCTATTTTTATTTATGCTCGTAATAACGTACCGACTTTCTTTAGTCTAGTGATCGCAACTGTTATTTCTGGGCATGGAGTCCTGGGTTCGATTCCCAAATATTCGATAAAGGAGACTGAATTTGTACCCGGTTGCTGCCACTATCAGCTTTAGCACCTCCGAAAACCAAGAAAACGCCACCTATGACGGAAAATTCGAAAATTTTCTTATCCGCCATCTTGGATTTTCATTTTCACCGCACCATCGCGCATCGCCTTTGATACCTCCGAAGTATTGTTCATTTGTCACTATTGTTTTTTTTACCATTGACCAAATTAAGGCGCAGACGGCTAATGCTGTAGGCAGAGGCATTAGTTCACGTTCGCACGTGCGTAAAAAATATCGCCACAGGATTTTTTCACGCACTGAATATTCAAATTTGAATTTGACTCAACGCTTAACGCCGAGAGTTGAAATCCAACAGTGTGCTTTCGACGCGGTGGTAGGTATGCACTTTGTTGTATTCTCGATGCTCGGTTCAACACCGAGAGTCGAAATTTCAGTGCGCAATAAAATCCCGCCACGATATTTTTACGTCCGTCCGTGTGGGTGCAGTCTTGGAATACAAAGGCACGTTTATGTCAATTTTTACTTGCATCGTGCTATGTGCATGAGACTTATTATTTATCTGACTATGTAGCTATTGCAGATAATGATGTGATAACGATAAGAGAGCAGCTGAAATATATTGTTATACATAATGAATGTAACAATTTTCAGAATGTACTCATATTTTTCACGAAATTGCAGTTCTGTAAACCCAGTTCCTTTCATATGATTTAGGTACTACGCAAAAAGGTTCATCGCAAACACAATATTGTAAAAACCCTTATTCTAATATTCTTTGAAAAAGGCAACGAATTGCGTAAAGGATCGGCCAATGAAGCATGAAAGAAAATTCTAATAAAAGCCCACTGAAAGTAAGCACGAATATTACTATTTTGCAACATTTTATTTAGTATTTTTAATTTAAAAATCAATATGCGTAAAGAGTAATTGTAGTTATGAAATTCTATCCATACATTACACACAAATAAATTATATTGAAGTCTCTGATTGTAATATCAAAATAACGGCATTTTCAAATGCATATATGAAACTACTAGCAGTGCTCCACGGTTTCACCCGCCTAGTTCCCGTTCCCGTGGGAATACGGGGATAAAATATAGCCTATGTCACCCGGGGATAGTTTAGCTTCCCAACACTGAAATAATTTTTCAAATCGGTTCAGTAGTTTCGGAGCCTATTCAACGCAAACAAACAAACATACAAACAAATCTTTCCTCTTTATTATTAGTTTATAGAAGATATACTTACGGTACCCACTCATAATGAAAAACATTTATTTATTTATAGGTATGTCTGTTTGTTTCGGTTAATCTCCGAAATGGCTGGACTGATTTTGAAAAGACTGTTCTGGTAGATGGCTGACAGTATAAGGATTAACTATAGCTACATTTATTTTTAGAAAAATAATTACGGTTCCGCGCAAAAAATAACGACCCATGAAGTCCAGTCTATTGTTTTTCTATATGCACGCGAAGAAAGTCGCGGATACAGCTAGTATTTAAAAGGTGGGTAAACTTCTAATTTTTTTTTATTATGAATTGTGGTCTTAGAGTTTTCAACATAAGAACAGGATTATAACCTCATGCATGTATTTTTGGGCACGCCACGATTGCGGCGGTAAGTGGGGACTTTGAGGAGTGGTTTGAGAGGCGGCATGGCGTCCTCACCTTTCGCCTGACGCAGGTCCTCACCGGACACGGTTGTTTCGGGAGGTTCCTGTTTCGGATAGGGCGAGAGGAAACGCCCGGGTGTTTCCACTGCGAAGATCGCCCTGAGGACACGGTGGAGCACACGGTGGCGGTCTGCCTGGCTTGGTTGGAGCACCGCCGTGTCCTCATGGAGGCGATCGGCGGCGGCGATCTCTCGCGTCCGGCCCTGGTCCAGGCCATGGTACGGAGCGAGAGGGCATTGGTAGCTGTCACCTCCTTCAGCGAAGCAGTGATGCTCGCGAAGAGGGAGGCGGCGCACGTGAGGGAGCGGCAGTCTATGCGCCCTCGCGACCCTAGCCATCGCAGGATACGGAGACGCCCTGGGCGTCGGAAATCCCAGGCCGATTTCCGGCCACCGTAGGTATGAGCTTGGGGACGACGACTAATGGGTAGCTCGCTGTCCGGTAAGGACCAAGCCCAAGTCGATGGCGCGTTGTATTCCACGCGCGCCTCAAAGAGATGTCAGCACAAAAATGATGGGGCCCACAAGGGCCGATGGCTGCCAGGGGTGCGAGTTTGTTCGAAAGAGATACCACAGCCCCTGGCATACAGGCTACTGAGGGAACACGGGTGGGTTTTAGTCAGTAAAAGTCTGACACGCCCTCCTGCTCCACCCAGAGCGGAAGAAGTTATTTGACGATTTCCAAACCAAAAATAAATAAAAAAATGCATGTATTTTTCAATTTAAGATAAATTCCTCGCGAGATTTGTCATAATATGTGACCAGCTTTAAGGACGTTTATCCCACGCGGGCTTGCAACAATGCATTTATGGTAGTTTTTCGTGATAATTTCATTGAATCCAAACAAAAGTACTGTTTATTTTTCAGTCAAGCACTAGATCGCTATCCCTACCCTAACTTGAAAGAATAGTTTTCACAATACTTAAACAATATTTTACGACAAGTTAGCTATGACTGAAGTGTTCATAACTTTAAATATTTAACAGACCTGTTATTGCACTTAAAGTGTTTTCTGAAGTTTTGTTCAACAACAAAACATTGAACGAACAAAATGTCAAAGTTTTTGACTTAAATTAGGAAATAGAGTGTGACTAATTTTACTTTGTTGCTCTCCTTTTACTTACCGAAGACCTTCTTTAATTTGATGATTACCTATTGATTCGAAAAAATATTTATAACGTGAATATTTTTAATTACAAGCTACATTTAACCTGCGAGGCTCAGCTGCGAGACCTGGATTACAAGAATTACAATGATACAATGAGGCGAACTAAGTCTCTTTATCGTCTCATTAGGGCTGGGCCTCAAGTCTGCTATTACAATAGTGTTAGAATGGTCTATCATTGATTTCATAATTGTTGATTTTGACAAGTTTGGTTATCTACTAATATAATGGCGTCATTATGACTTTCCAATGGTCAGCCACTGACACTCCATTGAAAGAAATGGCATTTATTGGTAATCTCGTAAATAATGACAAATGATTGACTGACTTAGGCGGTAATCTACTAAAACGTAATAGTTTCTAAAATAAAATGTTAAAAATAAATATAAATATAGGTAAATGAAATCTGGCATGAATAAATGTTCAAAGTAGTATTTTTTCGAAAATCATTTCTACTAACGGGTTTTATAATAATGTCAATACGACAATGCCATTAAAACATAATTCTATTACGATACCATTGACTGACCAATGATCGACCGTTATGAATTTAGCAGATTACGAACTTTTTGCAAAATGACAATGAGATCGTGTTGGAATGACGAATTTATAAAAAAACCAGACTTGGGCCCCTGGTCTATCTAACTCAATGGAACCACCCAACGAAATGCTACCCGAGAAAGTAACCTACTAAAATCTTTATATCCAGTGAACTGATGCCCAGAGGAATTTAGACTCTAAAGTCTGTTATATTGTACGCTTGACATGGATCAATTTGAATGGTGAGTCTTTCAATATCAGGCAGGTTGAATTTTTCTGTCAGTTAGATTGGACTTTGAATAGGTATCCTAGTACTATTTCTAATACAATTTATAACAGCTGTGAACTTTACAACTTCTGAAATGCTGCCTTGAAGTTATTTTGTTATGGATTTTTGGTTTTATTTGTATTATTTTCCAACATGCCAAAGCATAATGGAGTTTTCTTGGAATCTATCGTACTTAGATTTAGAAGTTTTACAGTGATAAAATTATTATAGAAATGGGTTTCGTGCCTCTTGAGAATACCTTTAATAAAAACTTAGTCTATCACTCAGAACTTTTACTGTTCTGAGGTTTCGCTTGAGTTGATCAGTAAAAATTTAAGGAAGATTATAAAATAACTATCGTTTTATAAGCTTTATCGCTAGCTGAAAAATGATTATAGCTTTTTATCTGTTTACGCTAACGTGATTATTTTCAATAGGCATAGCCTTTTCTCAACTATGTTGGAGTCGGTTTTGGTCTAACTGGATGCAGCTGAATGAACTGTAGTGCTTACGTAATACTTGCACTATAGTGCAGGGCACTACAGTGGGGCGGAGGGTCTTTGCTTTGCTTATTTTTAATGACATTGGGGATGGCGGACTCTGGACGGTGATTACGTCAGCAGTATTTTTTTAATACTTTTATTTTTATTTTTTACAAAATTTCGTCGATTTTGGTTTGAACACATATGGCAATCCTACTTGTCTCTGAAACTCTCGAAGATAAAGACGTCGATATTCAAAAATCAAACAGAAGTGAGCAGACACACAACATTGATCAGCAAACATCCAATGTCATTGAAGACTTAGAGTCATGGATTCGTGTTTCATGGACTGGAGACGGTTAATTTGAATTAATATGCCAAAATTTTAAAAAAAGTTTGTTTCGTTCGTTAATTTATAAAAATTATAATAATTGATTACCATCTCAATAAAATTTGCTTTAATAAATATAATATGCGTTAAAGTCCTCTATTCCAAGCCTATTCCTTATTTCTAGACCTAGGTATAACTGCTGCTCATGAATCAATAAATAAACCAGAACACATAAAAAATGCATGTACCAATGTTCACGTGAGCATGGGCGTGAGGTAAGAGCTTTGCTTACTTTTGCTGACGAGGGTAAGGGGGGTTAATAATTGCAAAAAATCTGCTTACGTAATACTTGAGGATACCAGTATTGTACATGGAGCGATTG
This sequence comes from Polymixis flavicincta, assembly GCA_949987655.1. Classification (NCBI taxonomy): domain Eukaryota; kingdom Metazoa; phylum Arthropoda; class Insecta; order Lepidoptera; family Noctuidae; genus Polymixis; species Polymixis flavicincta. The sequence goes on along the minus strand of OX465186.1, from coordinate 11,663,372 downwards.
TCGATCTGATCCCCACAACGCAGTTACTGGGTAATACGATACCCCTTGGTATGTTTCGGGCTTCGAACTACCCGTAATGATGATCAATTATCAACGAACGACAGTGGAAACCAATAGGTAAACGTGCTTTCCGAAGCACGGATGAGTAGTGGATGGTCACCCATCTACTCAGAATATTTTTCCAGCAGGTACTTTAAGTTTGTCCTCAATAAATTATACTCATTAATACCCATATTTCATCACAGTTAAGAGTACTCGCGTAAAGGAGATGTCAAGATGAAATTATTACTGGGTAATGTAGGTAATATTATGATTTTCTGAAGTAATAATGTTAAAGCACTGAAGTATCTCTTGAAGATATTATAAGTACACTTACTTTGTCATTGACGAGTATATTAATATTTCAACGCTTTTGCGAGAGCTTTATGATTTACGGGCAACTTTATTATAGCAGTTTATTTGAAATTATCTCCCGACTCAAGATATGATGATGATATCATTGATTTGGGAGGGTCTCGTTATTAATTTATCTTTGTAAGGACCAAATCAGTCCAGTGAAGCGAAATTCCTTCCTAAAAATACGTTACTCTTGATAACAATTAGTTAGTCGTTCAATTCTAATTTATTTCTTACTAGCTTTTGCCAGCGGCTTCGCCCGCATGGAGGTCGAAAATTATCCCACGGGACAGTACTACCGGGATAAAAAGTATCCCATATGTTGATCCAGGTTATAAACTATCTGTGTGCCAAATTTCATCTTAATCCGTTCAGCTGTATTTGCGTGATTGACTATCATATCAGCCGAAAGACGTCCACTGCTGGACATAAGCCTCCCCCAAAATGGGGGGATTTGCCATAATCGCCACGCTTGGCAGGCGGGTTGGCGATCGCAGTATGGTGGTAAAATGCTTAGAGAACGCTGCTGCCCATTCTCTAGTAAGTTCCTTAGTCGCCGAGTGATTGACTAACAAACATCTAAGGTTGCCTGGAAGAGATCGCAGAAAGCGATAAGGCCGCCCATTGTATGTTTTTAGTGTTTAATGTTTTATTTTTGTCATGTATTTTCTGGTGTACAATAAAGAGTATATAAATAAATATAAATAAATAAATAAATATCCAAACATGCAAACTTTCACTTTTATAATATTAGTTGGATAGTAGGATGGTCTTTGTTTCAACCAAATTAGTCCAGTAAAGCGAAATTCCTTCAGTAGTTTAAAATAAGTTACGTACTCGTACTTCAGATAACAATAATTGATAAGTCGTTCAATTCTAATTTATTTCCAATTACTCCTTCTGACATCGGTCACGAGTAAATACGCGGTTTCTTACTCGGAGCTATTCAATGGTTTCTATTAGTCGCAATTTCGATCCGATCTAGTAGTATAAACGGCTCGAATCCGGTCATTAGGGTCGAGCAAACAGGCACCCAATCATGTGGCTCACCTCTAGTCAAACCGTTAAGCTGCGGTCCTGTCTACTGTTTCGACGTAGATACTTCCAGTTGCTCTGTAAAGTAATATACAAGTTGGTAAAATGTAAAAGCTTTAAAATACCTAGATAACTTTACATAAGTCAGGGTTTAAAAAGTACCCTAAATAATTTTAGATTCAAAGATCTAAATTTATTTAGGGCAAGTTTTCCGAGAACGTATTTACGTGCACAGTTTAGTGTTATCTTTTGAAAAAGGTTTTATTTAAGCTTAATTTAGCTCCTACTTATTGATTGTGTCCGTATTGTCTTTGATACGAAAACATTATTGTTTTGTAACTTAAAAAAAAGCCGACCAAGTGCGAGTTGGACTCACATACTCTGTTACACAAGGCAAAGAAGAATATGGAGACGTACATACATTTTTAAGTTACTTCTACTTGCTGTTATAGCGCTAATATAAATACGCACTCTGTGAACAAACGGATGGACAGCCGGTAGAGGCTTAGTTACATGGAAAATTTAATATATTTGTGTTTCGTAATGTAAATTACCTACTATTGTATAGAATCAAAGAGCGGTAGTGGCCCAGTGGTAACGGCCGCGACTTACGAGTTGTAGGTCGTGCGTTCGAACCCAGCCAGGCGCATTACTTTGTGTAAATAATTTCATCACCACTGCTCTCAAACGGTGAAGGAAAACATCGTGAGGAAACCGGCATGTCCTAGAACCAAAAATTCGAAGACATGTGACATCTACCAACCCGCACTGGGCCCGCGTGGTGGATTACGGCCCACTCCCTCTCACTGAGAGGAGGCCTGTGTGCCAGCAGTGGGAACGTTATAGGCTGAGTATGTATGTATGTATGTATGTATAGAATCAAGTTCTTCTAACTTAACAGGCAGCTACGCTGCTGCGGAGTTTGTTGCGCCACTTCTTCTTTCCAGCATAAGCACTAGGAAGTGGTGAAGGGCGGGCATTTTATGGGGACTGTCTTATGTAATTTTGACGTTCAAAAATAGCTGACTCTCAGCCTAGTTTGAATAAATGGTTTTTGATTTTAAAGGGATCCGTTGGCACCTTTTGGGTTAGTAGTGTTTTCTTTGTTGTAAATAGGATTTTCTTTACATTGCAAAAATTTTCTATACTAATATTATAAAGGGGAAAGATTTGATTGTTTGCTTTTTGTTTCTTTGCACTGAATGGGCTCCGAAACTACTGAACTGGTTTGAAAAATTCTTTCACTGTTGGGTAGCTACACTATCCCCGGGTGACATAGGCCTTATTTTATCCCCGTATTCCCATGGGAACGGGAACTACGTGGGTGAAACCGCGGAACGCTGCTAGTTGACTATAAAAGACTGGTCTCTAATTCTCCACATCAGAGTCTACAAAATACTAAAATCATCAACATTACTATCATTCTCTTTTAGTTTTAAAGCCGTTTAACTTAAAAAATACTTATTCTATTTTTTTATAGTTCTCTATTAGTCGTCTTATCGGTAGTAAAATCAAAGTATACCACTCAGACCTCTGAAACAGTACCTCAATATGTACATAAAAAGTACTTAATAGAATAATCAACTAAAATAATTTATAGACAGATTCTTACAACGTTTACCAATTTTTCACGTCAAACTTTCAATTCACTGATCGCTTCTTTGATTCATTGTCTTTGAACTGTTAGTTAAGTTGAGCAAAGTTGAGCAGATTCCCTTTTAAAAGCTTTTAGTCACGCTATCAAACATTCGCCTGTATTGACGACTCGTCTTAACTTTGTTTTTTAAGTGCTGGAACGGAAAGTTTCGAAAAGCATGTAGACTATATGTAAAATACTTATAGAGGCAAAGAAGTTGTGTCTGTAATTGAGTAGGTATGTTCTGAAGTTTATTTCGAAAGGCATGTATGTATGTCATACCTTTCAAATTATTAACTCGCAGATATTCATAATCTTCATCCACAGCTCGAGTTGACCCACTGCTCAGCATATGCCACTCTTTTCTTTTGCTAGTCGAGCTACCGATGATCTACAAGATATTCATTAGAAGATGTAGAACTCCACGCTAAAATAAGAATTCTGAAAGCAAGATTCGCCTTCTTCATTATGTACGGACACACGGATATGGGAATAAGCTAGTTTGCATATATCTTTGTCTAGGAGAAAGAAACACCTTATCACGTGACCAGCAGATCCCCCCCAGTGGGTTCCAGGATTGTCGTTGCGGGGGGTTCAGTAGCCGTGGTCTCCCAGCCACGGTGAAGCAAAATGGAACCCCAAGGTGGGGCCGCTCGTCAGGGGTTTTGCCTTCAAGCCGACGACGTACCGACCACAAAGTAGGTTGCGGTGAGGTGCAACGCAACTGAGGCGGGCCGCGATTTCGAATGGGAGGCATCGCGGCTGAGGGTTACAGGCTTCGGCGGAGGAGGAGTGCCGGCCGGTACTTCTGAGTAGCGCTCTTCCCTTCCGTGGCCTGGACGGGGCCGCCATCGTTTGATGGCGGACGCGGTGGGGCCGCAGGGGAGGAGGAGTGTCGGTATAGCGTTGGCCGCTCTCCCTATCCCCTGCGGCCGAAAAGATGTAGGCGGGACGGCGCGTTGTGTTCCACGCGCGCCGTCAGAGATGTCAGCACCAAGTGGTTGGGTCCGCAAGGGCCGATGCATGTTTTAGTCAGTAAAAGTCTGACACGCGCTCCTGCTCCACCCAGAGCGGTAGAAGTCATTTGATTATCTCCCACCCTCAACAAAAAAAAACCCTATATAAATCGGTATCTGAACAGTTTTAAAGGATAATGCTAATCCATTGCTTCATGTGTACGAAAAATTGGTCTACACAACAACATAAATAATGCCATGAATGCTGTTGAACGGTCAAAATAAAAGCCACTCCTACTGCAAGCGTGTTACGGAAACCCCGAATAGCACTGTTATAGAAAACAAGCAAAAAAAAATTGCGCGTGCAATACTGTTTCATTTATCTTCTCTTTCATGTATCATTTGCTGAAAAGTGACGCGTCCTTGAAACTTCACTCTTAATTTTCGGAAAGAACAATACAAAGAGTAACTATGCAAGAAACAAAAAAGAAAAAAGAATCGAACACTTTAACAATGCAGCATTTTATAGCCGTAGATACAGAGGAGCGATAAAATGCTACAATGTGATGTTTCGCAGACTTTTATTATAAACACCAAGTAATATATGTGTTGAGGTATTTACAAGTGTGACTGAAAATATAAATTGTGACGTGTCGACGCGTTTTCTGCAGATTTATACAACGTGCACCGTACCGTGGAATGCTATGAAAAATATGGAATTAATAATATGCGGGCATTTTTAATTTATGATCATTAAAATGTAGGTAATTTGTTTACATATTTTATGCCAAACAATGTGGCAGTAAACGAGATATATACAGTTTTATGTTGCTTGTTAGTAGGCAGGTGAGGCACGTATTATGTGTGAGTGATGATTGATGAAGTTATTTACACTGATTGTTCCATTTTAATTTTGATAGTTCAATGCGGGCATCGAAAATGCCGCTTAGAAGCAAAGCTTAAGCAGCGCTTAGCAACCCGCTAGGGGGACCTAAGCATAATGCTGACATATAAACCCTTTGCTTCCGGTATAGTATGGTTTTGTGTATACTTGTTTGTTACCTACCACTACTAGCTGGTATTTTAGTTTAAACATTTTCAAAAAGTAACGGTGGAGTGTCTTGCCTATTCTTTTCTATACGTAACTATATTTTGGTCATTTTGGAAGGGGCGACTAGAATCAATTATATTTTAATGTAAATTTTGACGTTCAAAAGTGCCTTTTAAGTGTCTATCTATATAAATCAATAGAAAAGTCCTGACTGACTGACTGACTCATCAACGCCCAGCCCAAACCCTTGGACCTAGAAAACTGAAATTTTGCACAGAGTTTTTCTTTATAATGTAGACAAAGAATAAGGAAGGATTTTTCGAAATTCAATCCCTAAGGGAGTTACATATGGAATGAAAGTTCCGCGAGGGCGAAGCCGCTTGCTAAAACTAGTTTGAAATAAATGCTTTGACTTTGACATTGACACAGGCCTCTTCAATTGATTCTCTGCAACTCTTATCCAGCGGCTACCAGTCACCTTGCGAAGAACACGTCTGCCACAACGGCCATCGGTTCTATGGCTAATACAGTAGGCCTACTGCCACTCCATTTTGCTTATTCTGCCAGCTATTTCGACAAACTTTAATATACGAATGAAATCATACACTGGCACTAAAAAAAACCAAACGCTTAATATTCACGACGATTAAACGTACGATTAATAATTCCGTTCACGACACACAAACACATCACAGTATTGATTAGGTATACGCTATCAATCCCCTCGTCACGATTCATCCATGTAATACGTTCTCAATATATGGATACGTTAGCTAAGAGCAAGCTCAATATACCCTGACATTTTTGTCGTCTTGCAATGGTAAATCAGTCAATGTATGTACTGGTAAACATTTTTACATATATATAAAACATTACGCCTTGTTTCCCCGAAAGGTTTAGGCAGACATGTACCTAATAAGTACAACCAAATCTCGCCAGTTATGTTTAAGTCTCATGTAATAGGGGCGAGCCTATTGCCATCAAACGGGGACAAATCCGGATTCCGGGTTGCTACTGAGAAATTCCAGATTGAAAATCCCAAAATCGCTTTGCTCGACCTGGAAATCGAACCCAGTACCTCTTGTTCTGCAGTAGTGCTTGCGACCACTAGCCCCATAGGGTCATTCAGAGAGACAGGCAATCAGTTATAGTAAGTTGTAAAAATTTTGAGTAAAAATAATCCTCCTTATTTATTCCAATGCTATGCCAACTACATAGTAACAAATACTTCCTTGTTCTAAAACATTATCATAATAAAATTAAGTTTTATAAGTGCATATTAAAGTTTGTTTAGATGTTTGGATATTTAGATGTTCGAATGTTTGTAGTAACAAACTGTTTGTGCCTGTTTGAGTACAATCAGGCACAAACGGCTGAACGGATTTGAATGAAATTTGGCAAACAAATCAGGACTAATATATAGGACTATTTTCATCCCGGTAGTACATTTACGTGGGAGAATTTCCGACAGCTGGCAAAAGCTACATAGATGTTATATTATCACTTGTATGGTGGGTCCCGGAAGACCAACACTTTTGAAAAAATGCATGGCACCTTCAGAGATAATTTCATGATAAAGGCACACCCCTATAAAATGGCAGGATTTAGATCCCATGAAATATTCAGCTGTGTTTAGTTAAATATAGACGTACATACAATAGATGGTGAACTGACGTCAAAGGCCTCGTAAAGTGGGTGTAGATAGGGCCGTTACTATTTGGCCTGTTCTAAGTATAACTTGGTAACCATAGCGTTGCTGGCCTGAATATAATATGATGGACGTAAATTGTTCTCTATTATTCTAGAATTTGCTTAAACACCGGCCAGCCACTGGTTTTCTAGAATAACGGGAAAACGAAAATAGTCTTCAAAGAAAGAGTGAACAGGCATATACTGGGCTTGCTCGTTCTACCATAAATTTCAACCATTGCTTCCACCAGGCGAGATTGAGGTCAAGATCTGGCCCATTTCGTAATAAAAAAAGGAATTGCGGATAAATATTTTTCATGGTATCCTTTCATTGGTTGTTCGCTTTCAATCACTCTATTGCCCTTACACCAATTAATTTGGAATTAACGGAGCCTGTCCTTTTTTTATACTATACCCTTAACTATTAGTTGTGAACTCAGAGCTTATTTCCTACCAAACCATATCATCTTTCACACAATTTACAGCATGAGTGTATTGTGTGAAAGATGATATGGTCTTTGGTCATGGCTTGGCTGTTAATCTTCGTCTTCTTTAACCTCTTTTTAATAATATTGTATCCCCTTATTACTTCCCAGTCTAAGTACGATACACCAAAACGTTACCATTCTTATTGAAATGACGAATTAATTACTAAAATATGAATTTCTATCAAAATCTCATTAAGTCTTAAACCAATAAGCTATAAAATCGTTTGATATAATAACCTTGTTAACTTTGCTCACTTAAATATTTACCAATAGTAGGTAGTCAGCTTCAAATAAGTAGAACGAACAGAAAAGTCAAAGTAATCAGAATAAGTAAGAATGCCTAACTTAATTATTAAAAATATTGTCATGCACCTACTGCTGTAATTGGCTGGCTAAGTAATATCACCTACACAGGCCGATCTAAAATGTTAAGCTACGTTTGCCGCGGAAGGTCGGTGGGTGGTTGAACAAATTTACATACCAAGACCCCTTTTTGCCTTGGAAAGGACGTTAAGCCATTGGTTCCGGCTGTCATTTGGGTCGTCAGAAACCAGGAGTCTCGTGTTACCCAGTAACTGAAATACTGAGGTCAGATGGCAGTCGCTCCATATAAAACATTGGTACTATATCCTGACCGATACCGCTGTACCGCGCCTTAGGTATGGGCGCGGCGGGACGGGGGAGCAGAGCAGGCCGCTGATTAGTTAGTGCAAGCCGCTCATTCGTCACCACGCAGCGCGCCCCGTCCCCCGCCTCGCCGCGCATACCTAAGGCGCGGTACAGCGGTATTGGTCAGGCTATATACTGCATCCGGTTTGACTGGAAGCAAACCCGAACATACTAGATGATGATGATCTACAGTGATCATTTTCATGGTCATTGAGACATAGTTATGGTTCTTGACTGTTTTTAACCTTCTGTTCTTCTCTATATTTTTGAAGCTATTTGTAACGGTATATACGATAACAAATGATGTTATTAGCCGACAGGTGTGGCCACAGCCCTGTGTAATCGCTTAGGTGATTCTTACGACGCCCTTGGGAACGCACAGGGTGTGTGGCTCGGCGTAATGCGATGGTATCCGGAAAAGTGAAATAAGGACTCGCATTTATATTACTGGGCCCTGCTCAATCTGGTAACAAATCGCCGTGTAGGTTGAGGCTTATATATGATACCGTATCGTGCCTATTAATTTAGAACATCGATTTTAACTTAACAATGAAACAGTTATTTTAAAAAGAGTGTTAAATCGGTTCAGTTTTGGAGTAGTTTCTTGCCCGTTTTTCTCCATAGGTATGAACTACGCTTTGGAATGGGCAACTAGTTTCATCTTTCTGAGTGAGAGACTCCTGGTGTTCCGTCACCGGCCAAAACTAAACGTAATTTATTCTAATTCTACAAATTTTAGTAACCGATGTTCAATGGTCCACCAGTTAGCGAAAACAAAACTCAGACCTACTATAGTCTGTGGTACATACCGTGACTCAAAAGTTGGAGCGTAAACACTTTCGAAAAGCCCGTGTGTGTGTGAACATCTCCTTTCGCGCTCAACGTTCTCTTGTCCCAATACTGGGCAAACCATCGTTTTCTTTCTTCTACGCGCGTGAATCTCAGACTCGCATCCCGGAACTCCTGTATTCCTACCCTTGGAACCATCGGAGGTGGAAGGCTCAGCGTGTGTCGTAGCAGTCCAAGGTACGTGTATGCACTGTATTTGCTATTGACATTCTGTGGAATTTTTCAACATCGTGCTTTTACTGTCATCGTTGTGTTCCCTAGTAGCAAAAAGCAACCCTGCTATTTCGGCTTTGGTGCGCATGCTACACCTGGATATTTTAAATGTGCCTGTGATTGGTTTAATTGTTTCTTTTTTCTTGACAATTCAAAAGTTCCTGTGATTGTTTTTTTTTTTTAGTTTTAGTGTTAAATCTAAATAAAGAAGCGCTTAGACCACGTTCGCAGGGACGTAAAATAGTGCATCCCAGGGCATCGGAAAAACACTGCTCGATTTTCAACTCTAGCTGTTAGAGCAGTGCGTTGAAGATTGAGTGCGCGAAAAAATCCCGTCCCGACATTTTTATATCCATGCATCTGTGGACTTAGTCTGTTACGAGTTGAATAAACATATTCACGTTGTGCGTTTCTTACAATCAAAGACACATTTTCTGTCAAAAAAACACCACACAAATCTTGGTGATCAGGGTGCTTTCAACTCGATATAATCATCTCATATTTCGCACAATCTCTTTCCCTGTTCAACAACGTTATTTAGGGATGACCTCGAAACACTGCGATAAAAGAATACAATGGAATGCGTACGTATGTACGTATGCATTGTACATTTTTTGTTCTCCAGAGTAGGCGCAATCCCACGATTACATTGATGTGAAGCTTCTATTGATTTCCATCGTTTTGTTTTCATCTAAAATTTTACATTAACTAACTTTACTTTTGAGGAGACAAGGCTATTTTGGTAAGATTTCAGTATTTTGCTGAATTTGAAGAGAGTATTGGTCTTAGAACACACTTCAATAATATAAGTAAGTACTAGCAACTTTTGGTCCTTTATTGCCTTTAATAATACTTAATCGGTGGAACATTATTTTAATTGTATTATACGCACGTCAAAGTAAATTCAAAGTTTTGTGTCGGTACTGCCTACTGTAAAGTACTGTACTGCGCTACAGATTTTATAGGAACCTGGTTTTTGTGGGGCTGTGCTATTTCTGCTGCTCTCTAGAGACTTGGTGTGAAATATGTCCATTTCTTACCTTTACTCTAAGATATATCTATATTTCACACTTCAGTCTTTATTGATTTTGAAGAAAAACTTTGAATACTTTTCTTTGTAACTTTATTATTACTCTTGATACTATGATATGTAAACAAATAAAGAAAACCACTGTTCACATTAACGATTGCAAAAATCGACTGTTTGGTACATGTTAAAAAAGATATTGTGCGTCGACACGTTGCATACGGAGCACTTGTGCTCAGCGATTCCCAACTAGGTATAAATGAAGGGGGCATCTATAACGCCAAGTGCTTGTTCCGCATCACAACTGGCGACACGCAAATCCTACTTCAGTTTACATACTATGCAACAGCCTGGACGCAACCATCGGGCCCAGCAAGTAGCCCACCAGTTGCTACCCGACTGTTCGGTGGATCCTTTCGTTTTTCTCCATAGGAATGAAATGGAATGAGGCTTTATCTTTTTAAATGACAGATGCCTTTGACAATTCCAAATTCATTTTTATCATTTCAGCCGAAAGACGTCCACTGCTGGGCATAGGCTTTCCCTTAGCACTGCCACTTTCACCGGTTCTGTGTTTCTCAAATGCAGAGGATTCCTGGAGTCTTCATCAGGCCATCGTTTCACCTTGTGGAAGGCCTTCCAACGCTACGTCGTCGCCGTCGTCCAGTACGCAGTCCCCACTCCAGAACCTTCTAGGCACCATTGGTCATCTGTTCTGCCAGCAACGTATCCTACTTTTCTGCTAACTGCTACTTTGGATTGGCAATTCATCGAGTTATGTCGGTTACTTTGGTTCTCCTCCAAATTCAAACATTATTTAATTCAAATAATTGCTTTGAGTTTCAGCTAATTCCTTTTCTATCGGCAGTACGGGTTGTTTTCATTACAATTTCATTCCTTCACTCCACGTCGTATTTAGCAACATCCACCGAGACCTTGTGTCGACATGCGCCGTTAATAACGGCCCTCGTGAGCTCAGTTTTATGTTCCCCACAGCGGATACCAGAAAATTCTGGGAAAACGATAGAAGTACAGTAATAGCTTGTTTTCACAAAGTTCAGTGCGCAAATTTCAACGCCTTCCAGCAATTACTTCCAATTCAAATCCGTCTTATTCCAACACTTGTAGTTAATAACCATAGGCATTTATTTTTGTTGTAGATGGACTAAGATTTATAGTAAACGTTTTGTTGAGCATTATTTGATGGAAACCAGCCGGTCTGTTTAAATATAAACGCCTACTCTTTACTTTTTACGACTATTTATATTGTATTTGTACGCTAAATATATCGGAGTAGGTATTTGATTATTTTGGAATTATTTGGAAAGTCTGCTCTTTCTATTTAGGTCGGATTAGCATAGCAATGAGTCTGGACGATGCATAAGGATGTGGGTAAAAGCTTCGGAGTGATTGCTTAGGAAAAAATCGGTTTAACAACATTCATTGCGTGATTTAATTTGCTTAGCGAAAATGAACATTGCTCATCCATATGAGCAGTATCCTTCAAAAAGAATCAGATAATGATTGATAGTGTGTTACGAATTTAGGGTACTGTTATTAGAATAACATCTACTATTACCAACCCGAATATATTTGATAACATTTCCAGCTAAATAAACAGAAACTGAGCTACCATATGCCTATAACGTATATATCGGAGCTACATATCCGCTACTTGTTTCCGAGCGGTGGGATAGCACTAACTTGTGACTAGATGCAATATCCGAACGCGAAGTTGCATAAAGTTGAGAAGTTTCAACGTTAATAAGGTGGGGATGGATTATATCGGGATTTCCGATAGCTATCCCATATTCTATCACGATGTAATATTAGTTTTTTAGAGAATCATGTTACTAAAATAATCGATTGTGATGAGATCCTCACTTCATATATAAATCCGAAAGTATGTGAAATTTTGTGTCTCCATCACACATAAAACGGCTAAACGGAATTGGATAAAGTTTGGTATGCAAGTAGAGCATGTCTGGGATTTTAATATTTCATTTATTTCAATCCTGTTTAAAAAGTATTTCTCCTAATATATGAGTGAAACTGCGTGCAGCAGCTAGTCTACGCAGCAACATATTTGAATATTTACCTTAGCACTTTATTAGACTAGAAGTTTAAGAAGATTTATAACTTCATGGACTAAAGAGCTTACATACTCGCCTAACTCTCATAATATAAACGTTGGAGCTTTTTGGTCAAGGTCAATCTTTTTAGCACTTAAATCGCTACGCGAACAGTTAATTAAGTCGGTCAATAGCGTACTTGATGCGATCTGTTTTATAGTAATAATTCTTCTAGGTATCAAAATGACATTGATATCGACGCGCAAACTAAAATCATGAATTCAGCACCTGATTTGTTGAAGTTTTCCCTCTGTAATAAAAACAAATCTGCTGTTTCATAGAAAATTGTCCTTCACGGTCAAAAATTACAATTTTTAAATAATTATTTTTCACCATTTTTTTTTTTTAATAGCCGATGAAAACTTTCTCCGATCTTGGTCAAACGGTCTAAAATCATGTGCTGAATTTATTGTGTCAGTTTGCGCGTCGAAGTCCGTGCTACCCTGTATAGGTACCTAGAACTATATCACGCGACGCATTAAGTACGTTGTTGACCGAAATAAATAAGGGGCTGTTGTTGTTTCTGAATCATGTACTGAAAACTGACACCCTGTATAGTCTGTCGTATGCTGATATTGTAGGGACAGGATGAGCCATAGAAAAATAATCGTAAGATGGAATAAAGGCAGGTCAGATCTGCTGGAGGAAATTTCTGAAGAAATATGCAGTACCTTTGTACTTAATTGTTTGATTATTCCGTATCTCTTATGTATTTTACTGTGTGTACATAAATAATAAAATAAATAAGGTATGTGCCCGACCCAATGTTTTTTTGTGAAATAAAGGAAATAAATAAATACACATACAATAGCAATGAAGACCTGAAGGCCAATTCTCATAATTCAACGTTCAAAATCGTTCAAAATCTAGTCGCAGTCTCTCCTCGGTGACAATCAAATGTCAAAAACAGGTCACAAATGTATGAAAACCTCTGATTAGACTGTGAACTTTCTTAAAGTTACGAGAATTGCCGCTTTGGAATCAATCAGTTTTGATCCGAGTTATGATGTACAAATAAACATTCTAGTAGCGGATCAATAAAGGCCGAAGACATTATATAGTTCATTATTCATCTTACTTGCTTGGATTTCACTACACATACAAAATCATAAATTTCTTTGTCACCGTTTTCATTTACTTTGACACATTATAAGGGGTAGATAATCGATCGATAAGCTGTGACCTTTTAACAAATGCTACCAATTGTACCCACTGACTGTCATGTCATTTATTTATCGTCAGCTATAAAGTTCAGTGGAACACAGGCTGGTTCAATACTCGTTGTATGTTAACGACTTCTTTGACCCAAGGGCAAATGTCTATCGATGTAAATAGAAAATACTTCAGCAGTTAACCATTCATGTGTTGTAAAAAAGAGAATTTTAATTCGAGGTTCTCAAAGGCATGGCAGAGAAAGAAAATAAATTATAAAGATTTTTGAAGTAAAGTTTTCATTACCTAAATGCTAGGTTCTTAGTTTGAACATAATTCGCATTTTATTACTATATTGAAAATCACAAAAAAATTGTCGCCTTAGCCGTAAAAGTAAAATACCTAGCTGCTTTTATGATATTTTCTAAATTCCTCTGTTTGATTGAAATATTTTATTTCACTAAGTAGCACCAAACATTCCTTTTTCATATAACATACTCTAAAAACATGTCAAAGTTTATTCTGACTTTTTCAAGCATCATAAATAAGGTGACTAAACAATGTCTTATTTCCCCTTCATTGACCTGTTCACATGCACAAAAAGACAAGACACACCAACAAGGTATAAATAGAAGTATCAAGGGCCGTAGACAAGGGCATTTTGAAATCAATATTTTAAACCTCAGTAGTAACCCGACCCTGCTTCACCTGGGTGCAATGTACTAATGTGGCAATATGTCAAAATATCAAGATTTCTGTGCTTCGCCAAATTGAGGTACACGGTTTCTGACAAATGTGTGCACTGATTCGACAGTTGAAACTATTTCAGACACCATTCCACATGGTCTTAATTCCCATGATCTGTCTAAGATTATGCCTGGATTTTAAAAGAGACTGTGACCTCTGAGTTTATTTCCACCTTTCTCCTTAGAGTAGTCAGTTAAGAAACGTCGACTTCATCTAATTTTAAAAATATGGTTGATTATACACAAACATTTCGGAATAAATTCTCTAAAATAAGGTGTAAAACGCATCCGATCTCATTGTGAGTTTAGAAGAACTAAAAGATCACGGAGACAGACATGAAAAGCGACTTGATTCAATACCTACTAGATATGTATAGGTAGGGGTACATTTTTAAGCAGTGCGCAAACTGTAACCATGAATTCAGCATATCATTTTTGACCCCCAGCGCAGAAATTTTTCTGGTTATACAAAAAAAATCTGCTGTCTCATACCAAAGTGCAATACCTACTCGGTCAAAATGCACAGCTGATTTTTTTTTTATATAACCGACGATTTTTTTTTGCGCTGTGAGTCTAAAATGATATGCTGAATTCATGGTTACAGTTTGCGCGCTGGCAAAAATTGATCCTGTATAGTTACATAGTACACCACAAAGTAATTTGCTAAAGGGGTTTTAAATCACTATTGAGTGATGAGAGTCCAGAGGGGTAATTGCGTAACACAGAGACAGTAAGAATGGCTTTCATTTTGACAGTTGAAAAACATTCATTGCGTTATTTACGTTAGGGTGTAGGTAAGATATACATTAGAATGTTAAAAGTAAAAATTAGCTTTAATTTTTAGAGTTACAAAAAAATATAGCCGGAATTTTCGTGCGTGTTAAAATTACATTATGCAAAAGGCTGTCCTTCAGTCATTATTGTCTCCAGAGACTCAATAGCAATATTTTGGAACGGATATTTACATATTTTCCTTGATAAATAATGCGTAATTTGACACGTGTCACATTCTAAAAATTATAGTTTCAAAATACTTTCAACTTTATTAGTAATTATATTTGATAAAATAAAACGCAATTGCGGATGTGCCTTTATAGGTGGTATATAACGACACAGACTGTTTTATGATTTTAAATAATATCCACATTATAGATGCCGATAATAAGAAACATCCCAAGTTGATCATGGCAGTCTGCCATACCTTGTCACGCTGACTGACGAACCGCTGATCAAAGTATGATGTCAACGGTGCGACGCACTGCTTATTAGCGGACGCTCCTATCTCCAGCAGACTGCAATAGGCTTGGTGCCAAGTCTGGTTGACTGACTTTTGTCTTACCAAGGTATCAACTCAAGATCACCAAGCGGCTATCAATATTTTTCTTGCCCTTAGCTTTTCAGACGTACTATGTCTTCTCCTGAGCATCATCTGGAAAGGGTTATAGTACAGGGCCAGGTGGAAGGAAAGCGCACTCAGGGCACCGGCCTGTGGCAGATACATCAAGAATGCTGTCGGAGGCAGCATTTACCGAAAGTCCACACTGCTGATTACCGCAAAACTTCGAGACGCGACGTTTCCTCAGCGATGAGGGAGCGACGCAGAAGAAGAGTGTATACAATTTGCCTGTTTAAGGTACTTAACATAAGTACTAGCTTAGAAACTGAAGGTAAATAGGTATTAAAAGGTGGCTCGAAATGTGTAAAAAGCTTAAAATTAAGTGAGTATTACATAGTCAAGTGGCTATTCCACTATAATTGGATTACGAAGACCATTATGGCAATTGTAAGGCTTGGAAAATAAACATTTTGTTAAAATTGAGCAGAGCAGAAAACAAAATGGTCAGGTATAAAACGATTTAGGTTTCACTGTAATAGACATGACTAAAATGCGTAGCCAAAACTATTTTCCAAAAACATCTGTATCCAAACTCTGATCAAAGGACATAGCTTAATTTATATTCTTAGATAAAACTGTAATAGACAAGCTTAAAAAAAGCTTTATGTATTTGCTAAATGAATCTAACAAACCTTAAGCAATATTTTTTCTATTACAGTTTTATCAAAGAATGTAAATTAAGCTATGTCTAATTTATTGTAATACAAAATAATTGGTTGTTAGTTTACACGGGCTAATGCGCTCTGTCCCCGTACTGGTTTAAACTCTATTACGGTGGAATGTGTTTCCTCAGTCGCGGTAAAGGTAACTAACATTTGACTTGTGGCAGTACTTTGATTGAAGAACAAAACAAAGTAAGATAAATTTATGGGGTAGACGTTTCATTTTGGAACTAACTTACTATATAGGATAAGTTTTTATCCAGTGCGCAAATTTTAACCACGAATTCAGCATATCATTCTAAACCCCCTACCACAGAAATATTTCGCCGGTTATACAAAAAAAAACAGCTGTTTCATAGAAAAGTGCAATACCTACGCGGTCAACATGTATGGAACAGCTGTTTTTAGATTTCTTTAGATTTCAGTAGATTCATGAACCCTGTTAAACATACGTTACAAAATTCCAACACTAACCCTTAAGAGGACTACAAGACCTAAATGGCCTTGAAAAACACACGCTTATGCAAATGGAAACTTGTAATTGGCTTTTTTCTACTTAATACTTCTACTACGCGAAAAAAGCTTTAATCTTTCTTATCATAAATTAATAAAATAAAATAAATTTAACAGAGTACATACTTTGTACGTTATACAATCAAAACTGCATCGTTTGTTTAGTTGTCGTAAGTGCTATATTGAGCAAAGCGTTACTAATTTTTCATCAGGAATTTCTTAGTATAGGACGGTGTTTTACATTATGCGCGCCCGTATTACATGGTACTTTAACATACATAACTAGCGATATGTGGGTGTACTTTTTGGCTACACCTCTGCTTAAGCCTTTTGGGATTACATGCGTTATGTTATGTTAAAAACAAAACATCCAGAACCCCTTAACTATGTAGGCAGGTAGAAGGTACTTTTCAGGTTTTTCTCTAATTTTACACGATGAACGTGTAGTGATTAAATGAATTACAGTTCATTTGTGATAATTTCGTCGGTAGCGGTTTTTGCTGAACACTAATATTAGGCTGTTAGAATAATAGCTATTATCATCATTTGCTACTCGAGAAATACCATGTAATACCCTTGACATAGTAAACCCTGGAAAAGGTCATACAATAGGAGGTAGACAGAAAATTATTGGCGATTTATCGGAAAATTACAAGAATATTTTTATGGCTATTCTATGCATATAAATCACCAAATTAAAATGATCAAATTGAGTTGTAGATAGATCGATGTGATAAGATGGGCCGACGATAAAATTAAGTTGAGATGGAAACAGCAAATAATGGCGAAAAGGAAAAAGTTTTATGGCATCAATTGATAAGAAAATCATTTGGATGATAATGGATAAAATTGGATTTGTTTTATAGCTTGATTAATGAAGGAGCTTAAAATTTTGCATACTACAAGATCTACTTTGCATTAGTACTCAAAACGTTCTTTGTTTTTAGCAAAATTGTGGAAAATATTACCAAAATCGTATTGCCATTCATAAACTTTAATTTATAATTACTTATTGGAAGACTGTACAATCTGATTACCAGATACTGGGATACTCCACAATATCCGTTTGTTCTATATTGCTTAATGATGACATTCTTGACCCACATAATTATGGTTATACACACGTGCTAGTAGCGTGTGAATGCTCCATTCTAGTACGAAAATATTCGGGTAATGCCGAAAAACCAGGAAACGATAAAATTAGGATTGTTTAACAAAGTTGCCGCTCAATAATATGTAGGTAGGTAGGTAGGTAGGTAGGTACAGTATGATTTTCATTATCCCCAAACACACATTTTGTGGCATGTGTCATCTGCTAAGAATAACCGATCTACCACGTACGTGTTATAAGAAGGGATTGAGGGATTAATTCTGGTTTGTGTTCGTATAATTGTTTTTACCTGTTCATCATATTCGTAAGTTTGTTTAGTAATATAGTCAAGGCGACAGTGGAGTGAAGTATTATTGTTGGAGAGTAATTAAAAGTTAATTGAAGAAAACCTAAAGATGGATCCGGTATTTTCATAATCATAATCAGCCTATAACGTTCCCACTACTGGGACACACGCATCTTGTCTGTGATAGGGAGGGACCTTTATTATTATTTGTATAAAATTTCAGTAAATATTTCCAACTAGCTTCCACCCGCGGCTTCGCAGGCGTGAAAGTCGGAAATTATCTCCTGGGAACGTACTACCGGAATAAAAAGTATTCCATGTGTTAATCTAGGTTATAAGCTAGATTTGTGCCAAATTTCATCTAAATCCATTCAGTAGTTTTTGCGTGAAAGAGTAACAAACATCCATACATAGAAACATACAAATTTTCGCGTTTATAATATTAGTAAGGATCTAGCTTTGAATTAAAGGTATTTTTTACTGTTTTTTTTACGTTGATCTCTCTTAAAGAAGCAACAAGAATAATATAGACTATTGCAATTTACCTTGATTTAAAACGGTGTTCTTGGAGTTTTCGCCCGTTCGTTCATAGAGTACAGTCTACATATTGAAATGGTGACCGACTCTTTGAACATTGAAATGCCAGTAAATGGTTTAAAGTAAATAAATGCTTTGAGTTTTAGTTTTAAAGTACACAAGTGCTTTACGTAGAGATAAAACGTAGTTACGAGGCGAGCATACTTTTGAAAACTCTTTTATTTTTAGATCGGCTATTAAACAAAATCATTCAGTAATACTTTTTTTTTGTTTTGGGTGGGAAATCATCAAAAAACTTCTCCCGCTCTGGGTGAAGCAGGAGGGCGTGTCAGATTTTTACTGACTAAAACCCACCCCATCTTCCCTCAGTAGCCCGTGTGCCAGGGGCCAACTCAGCTTCATTAAAAGCGATTACAAAAGAGAGAGCTATACATAAACATCATAATATTGGTATACGTGTATAAGTACAGGTTCTACCTTTGTTATTAACTTTTCCCCGTGCCCCTGTCTTTCGCAGAGATTTCATCGATATCGTTCGTAAGCTGTCAGCCTAAAACCAATTTAATTTGTTCAAGACAAGTCGTGAACGATAAGCCGGGGTTAAAACGTCGAGATACGCTGCTTAAATTAAGAAGTAAGTAATGAAATAAATAATTGATTTTACCCGATTACGGTGAAGAAAAAGGCAGGGTAATGAGAGTTTTGCGCAAGTTTGTTTTATTAGAAATTATTTCATACGAAGCCTAACGTCATGAAAAAAGAGTTTTATGATGGACAAGGTAATTTTATGGCTATATTTATTCGCAAAAATATTGCAGAGTCAGGGAAATTAATTGATAAGCAAGTGTTAAATGCACAGCAACACACACAGACATACAAACATTTCTCACTATTGTCTTTTAACCCCATTCAATAAACATGTCATGTATGTTAAAATCAAGTAATTATAAATTAAAAACTTGTAAAACGTGTCAACGCCACTACACTGTCGCTCAAGATATAGAATCTCTTAATTTGAAGAGCAGAGATCTTATTCATCTATAATAGCCATTATATATCTAACAAAAAAATATTGACTAACAACATAATCGAGATTGCAAATCACAACGGTCTTTCTTTGTCAATCGTTGGTTACCTTAAAATGAACCTAGTCCATATTTTTCCCATACAAACTTCGGGAGTGTATTACTCCACTGTTTGACAATGTACATCAAAAATTAAACATGGAATGGTTTTGTCTTATTATTAATATTGCGCGCACGGAAACAGAATACTAAAATTAAAAACCATTAAAAAGTTAGGAGCCAACAAAGATTCGTTTCTCTTGCTAATTTAACCTAACTTTGAGCGTGTTTAAGTAATAAAAGGAGTATAAAATCTCCAAAACTAAGTCGGTACCGACAAAGTTCAATTATCGAAAAGTTCAATAAACTTTATTAGTCATTGATTTAAGCAGTAGTTTATTCAGAAAACCCGATCTTCCGTAGGACTTTTCTTAATTTTTTACGCGCCTGTTTTACTATACCTGATCCTGCAGCTCACTCAATAATGTTGTGCATGTAGACTAGCACAGACTAGCATTTAACTGCTCATCACGGGTACTACCTCTGTCGGACACGAAGCCTGGTGCGACAGCGTGATTTTTAGCCAGGCCCATCAGTGACTAGGTTCCCCTACCCAGTCAAGTTCTTTACTGGCCGATTCCTATAAATTATGGACCGTAATTGGTTACAATTAAGACTCTTCTATCTTTGGTCCAGGCGTGCGGGTTGTTCTAAAGAGACACCGTGGCCCCTGGTACACAGGCTACTGAGGGAACATGGGTGGGTTTTAGTCAGTACAAGTCTGACACGCCTTGCTCCACCCAGAGCGGGAGAAGTTATTTCATGATTTCCCAAACACAAAAAAAAAAGCTGTCTTTACCAATAATTAAGCAAAGGCGTCATGGAAGTAGCTACCACGAGTATTTGCTTACGAATTCAAATATATAATAGGTCTTTACCTATGAAATTGCCGTTTTGTATGAAAAAATTTAAACGAATTTTTTTCATGAATTTTTTATTTGTATTAATCGAAGTAATCACCCATGCAATCAATGCATCTTTGCCATCGCAGTGGCAGTTTATTGATGCCCTTCTTAAAGAAATCAGCTGGACGGGAGGCAACAAATTCTTCAAAGGCATTTTGTACTGCCTCTCGGGTATTAAATTTTTTTCCCGCCAAGAAGTTATCCAAATTCTGGAAAAAGTAGTAGTCTGTAGGCGCAAGGTCTGGTGAGTAGGGCGGATGACGGAGAGCTTCCAACCCCAGTTCTTGCAACTTGGAGACCGTCTGCTGTGCAGTATGAGGTCGCGCGTTGTCGTGCAGGAGCAGCGGAGACGAGCGATTGACCAATGCTGGTTGGAGATGCGCCAGCTTCTCCATCATTGTGTTCAGTTCTTCACAGTACACATCTGCAGTAATGCTCACCCCGTTTGGTAAGAAGCTGTGATGAATCACACCGGCGCTAGACCACCAAACAGTGACCATCACTTTTCTAGGGGTAAGTTTTCGTTTAGGGCATTGTTTAGGTGCTGAACCAGGATCCAACCAACTTGCTGAGCGCTTACGGTTATCAAACAGAATCCATTTTTCATCGCAGGTAACAATGCGGTTCAAAATTCCTTCATTTGTGTGTCTGTTGAGCAGTGCAAGGCACGTCTCGACGCGTACTTCGCGCTGGCGATCATTGAGTTCGTGGGGCACCCATTTGTCAAGCTTTTTTACCTTGCCAATTTGACGCAAATGGACCAATATTGTTTTGACGCTAACGTCGAAAGCTGCTGCTAATTCAGCCGTAGATTGTGTATCATCAGCTTCCACAATCGCCTTTAATTCGTCATTGTCGACCAAAGTCTTCGGACGACCGCGAGGTTCATTTTTCAGGTCGAAATTTCCAGAACGGAAGCGAGCAAACCAATAACAGGTGGTGCGTTGGTTTGTAGTGTTAGCTCCGTAAACGTCGTTGATGTTGCGTGCCGCTTGTGCCGCGTTGCTGCCACGACGGTACTCATATTCCATAATTACTCGAATTTTTAACGTATCCATGATGACGAAAAAGATTGAAATGCGATGAAAATGTAACACTAATCAATAAAGAAATGACTACTTTTAGAAAAAAAAATCCATGTTTTTAAAATAAAATTAATTTGAAATTAGAATTCTTAGCCAAACAAAAATTATTTTGATTTGAAATGGCCAGTACTGCAGAACGGCAATTTCATAGGTAAAGACCTAATATAAGACAGTAAAAATACCACTATTGGTAGCAAAACGATTCGTTTTTGTTTATAGGTACAGACGCCAGCAGGTCAACCTATCCCAAACTGTCAAATTTTCCCAATTGAACATTAACCTTATTCCTTTGCAATAAAGTTGAAAAACTATCAAAGAAATTTGACAGATTGGGGTAGCTTGATGTGCTGGCCTCTGTACCAAACATAACTAAATGGAATCTATTTCATAACCGTTAAACTCAAACAATTATTCTTCTGCACAAGAAACGAACTTGCAACACGTTAGAGACTGTTGTTTTGCCTACATTACGACACATAAAATATCTAAATTCTAATGCTTCTATTCCTAACCCACACTTCAGTTCAGTATTGTAACAAATGATGTGGAATAATTCACCAAAATCGTGCCACCCACTACATTCACAGTCAATTTACGAGTATCTTTATCTGGTTAAAATGATTTGGCAGTAAGGCTACTAAACTGTTAGTTCTTTAAGAAGGCTTCTTTTGTTTTATGCGTTCCTGGTAGTGTAGAATTCAAATGATACGTGCTTATCTTCTACCTAATTTTATTAATATTATAAATTAGATTTTTGTTTTATGTTTGTATGTTTGTTACTCAATAAAGCAAAAACGGCCTAACAGATTTTGGATAGAATTCGTTTTTACTCTTTATTTTATATTAGGTTCCGGCCGCGGCTTCCCCTTCGTAGAAGTCAGAAATTATCCCAAGGGAATGTACTATCGAGATAAAAAGTATCCTATGTATTAATCTAGGTTATAATCTATCTGTATACCAAATTTCATCGAAAACCATTCAGAAGTTTTTGGGTGAAAGAGTAACAAACATCCATACATAAAAACTTTCCCATTTATAATATTAGTAAGGATTGTTAATAGGTTTTGGCATAATTTACATCTACATTGGTTTTTTTTTCTCCCACTCTGTGTGGAGCAGAAGAGCGTGTCAGACTTTTACTGACTAAACCCACCCGTGTTCCCTCAGTAGCCTGTGTGCCAGGGGCCACGGTATCTTTTACTGACTAAAACCCACCCGTGTTCCTTCAGTGGCCTAGCTGTGTGCCAGGGGCGACGGTATTTCTTTCGAACAACCCGCACCCCTGGCAGATATCTACATGGGTAAAGCTGGCATAAGCCAGTTTCTCATATTTGTTTTTCACCAAAAAAAAAAAACCAGAAACAAAGGAGTAAGTGGGTACACAGGTACTTACAAAGGGTGGTCTTATCGATTAATTAATAGGTAATTCAACCAATACCCATTCACCTCTTCTCTTGGACATAATCCTTATATAATATTAGGTTCAAGATATAATAACCCCGGTCCGTTCTTGGATTATCTAGGGTTATTAAGGTCTCGATGTCTAGGCACCCGAGATACAGATCGGCTTAATTTAAGTAAGATTTGAATGGAGTTAAACTGAAGGATGAGCTTTAAACTTGATGAATCAATAAATCAAAACGTTAAGTGCGGTTTTCGGGTCATTGATGATTCAACTGAAAGAGGATAGATTATTTATTTTTATTTATTTATGTGACCATTTATGTATACACATATATAAACAGACAAGGCGATTAGAACAGAAAAATAGGTACAGAGGTGATGCTTATTTCTAAAGAAATCTTTTCCAGCATACCTGCGATAGGAGAGAAGATAAAGAGATGTAGACAGCGTGTGTAATGGTAAAAGGGAAAATAAACTACATTTATAATCAAAAACAATCGTTCACTAAATTCATTAAACAAATAATATGAGAATATACTAACATAGCTACAAAATTACATATAAATATATATACATACACATGAAGACATAGAGTGGGAAGGCCTCCCACAAGGTGGACCGATGACCTTGCGAAGACCGCGGGTATCCGCTGGATGTGGGAAGCAAAAGACCGGTCGAAGTGGAGGAGCCTGGGGGAGGCCTATGTCCAGCAGTGGACGTCTTTCGGCTGATATGATGATGATGATGACACACATATACTTCTAAAATAAATATCACTAAAATATTAATCCCAATGAGATTGGGCGGTTCACGTCGGCCGTATGCAGGATGACCGCTGGGCAAAGATCTCTACACAATGGGTGCCTGAAGATGCCGCCGCGGTCGGCCCAGAAAGCGGTGGCGAGACGACCTGGATGCGTACCGCGAGGGCTGGTTCGAAGTGGCGCGGGAAAAGAGTTCCTGGTAGGATTTGGGGGAGGCCTTTGCCCAGCAGTGGGACAGTATAGGCTATAAAATAATAATAATAATTTTGGAGTGGAGTAGGAGGAGGGGAGGAGAGAGGAGAAAGAGAGCCCAACAAGAGCCTCGACCAACATCTGAGGAGGCTCTCGTTGGGCAGCTGGGTAAAGGGCTTGATCCAGAAAGCGGTACTCCTAGACACGGCTCGTATTGTCAGGAGGTTCCTCTCTCTGGAGCCCTGACCGCCGGTAGCTTGGACCCTGTTCCCGATACCGGTGGGCTACTATTTTTTTATATTTTTAAATATTTTTATATATTTTATATTCTAATATTTCGATGGTCTAGAAGACAAACGTGCTAATTACACATCTAGCAATTATTCAGGAGGACAGTTTTAGTAATTTTTTGTTTGAAAAGCTAAAACTCAAATCTGTTTAAAGGTAAAGTGTTTATTATAGTGAATATATTTAGTTGAGTATTTTCTGTGTATTCATTGATCATAAATTGAAACGTCCGTTTTCAGAATAAAGTGAAAAAAATCAGTTTTATAAAAAAAGCGTCACTTAGTATTATTGTACACTGAAGTGATTTGTAAATGGTTACTTAGTATGATTGTGTATTGTCTATTAATAACAAAAAATTTAAGGATTTAATAAAAACAACAATAACTATTTTTAACAACTTAAACATTTTTGTATAATCACTTACATACATAGGGTTGTGAAGACCTGAATGAAATTTATAAAAGAAAACTAAAATGAAATTAATTCTAAAGCTCTAATTAGTAATGAGATCAGTATAATTTAATGATCAGGACCATTTTTTCATTAGTTCTAGTGGTTCCGACTTACCACAAGAACGAATGAAAAAATGGTCCTGATCATTAAATTTTGTGCTTCCGGTTTTGTGCTTCCCGCAACCAGCGGATTCCAGCGACCCTCACAAGGTCATCTGTCCACCTTGTAGCTGGCCTTCCAACTTTACGTCTTCCGGTACGCGGTCGCTACTCCAGAACTTTTCGGCCCCATCGGCCGTCTGTTCTACGAGCAATGGTCCCGGCCCACTGCCTCTTAAGTTTGGCAATTCTTCGGTTTATGTCGGTTACTTTGGTTCTCCTGCGGATCTCTTCATTCCTGATTCGATCACACAGGGAAACTCCAAGCATAGCCCTCTCCATCGCCCTTTGGGTGACTTTAAGCCTTTTTATTTTGAGGTCTGGTCCTGAAGTCGGACTGACATAGTGGCGTTTTCATACAGACACTTCAACACCTCGATGTACCGATAGTCAATCTGGAACCGTTGGATCTGCAGTACAGCCCATGTCTCGATCGAATCAAAGGCTTTTTCGTAGTCCACAAACGCTAAACAAAGAGGAAGATTATACTCTTCGGTCTTCTGTATAACCTGCCGCAGCGTATGTATGTGGTCTACTCTGCTAAAGCCTTTACGGAACCCGGCTTGTTTGGGAGGCTGGAAGTCGTCAAACCTGCTCGCTAGACGGTTCGTGATGACTCTGGAGAACAGCTTGTAGAAATGGCTCAGAAGTAAGATGGGCCTATAATTCTGAAGAGCATTGTCACCCTTCTTAAAGAAAAGTACCACCACACCTCTGTTCTATGCCTGTGGCGTTTTGCCCTCGAGTATGACGCAGCTTCTGGAGGGCCTTAAGAACGAGTTTCCCGCCGGCCTTTAGGAGGATAATTTATGCATGTGAACCATATTAAGGTCACTCTCCAAATATATTTTTCTCGAGTCTTTTCTACAGTAGTGAGACTCGATTCTGGGAAACATGTCAGTGTGTTGTTTTACATAATTTTTGACCTCTTCGGTTGTTTTATTGCCAGGAATAAGACGTTTTCGTTTATCATCAGCCATGTAAACGCAATTCGGCCCCAAATATTTTGTACAAGTATCAATCACACTTGTACTGATATTAAAAGTATTGCAAAATCATATTTGGCAAACTCTTATTTTACCTTTGATATACTAAAATTTTGATTTAAAATTCATTTAAAAACCTTTAAAAACCACTTTTAATGTATTGTTGTTGTGTATTATTGTTATTAAATAATTGACATCAATTGTCTACATTTTATTTTTAGTGGTGTAATGATCTTATAGCACTAATCCTTTTTCTGACTGAGTGGCCAGCTATAACAATATCACTTAAACTGTTTGTTCATCGTACTCTTTAAGACTATTATCACTTAAGACAACTGAGAACTGAATTTTATTGAATGCCACAAATTGTAAATATATTTAGATTTTTCGTGTATCGCGATACACTCAAGTAAAATACTTGAGAATCAGTTAACGTGTTTTGTTATTTTAACGATGGTAATTAACTGTCATTAACTTTTGTGAGTTCCAGTTGATGTCACTTAATACAAATGTACACTCACAATTTAGGCTGAAAGAGGTGGAATTTTGTTATTTTAACGAGAGCAAACGGTAGAGCATGCTCATTTAGTACACTTGACATGAAAATGTAAAAATTCAAAATTTTGCACTTAGCACGTTTGTCTTCTAGACCATCGATTTAAAAATGTAATTTGTATGTATTTATTGAAATAGAGGTAATAATAATAATGTAAATAAAAGAACTAAGACGATGTGGACAGATAGTGTTCTTTCACTCTTCTTTTAAAAACTGCAACAGTTTGGCAGTCCCTAATGTCGGGTGGAAGTGCATTCCACAACCTCACCGCGTGCACTGTGAAGGAGTAGGAGTAGAAGTCAGTGGAGTGGGGAGTGGACTTATTAAGAAAAGTATACAGACAGCGGTTTGATGTTGAGAAAGTCCTGTTGGAAAAACCCAATAACTCTTTTGGAGCTAGACCGGAACGAAAAGTACCATAGGGTACTTTAGAGAGAAGAACATATAGATGTTCCAGGTTATAAACTATGTATGTGCCAAATTTCATCCAAATCCGTGAAGAAGTTTTTGCGTAAAAGAGGAACAAACATCCATACATCCATCCTCACACGCTTCCACATTTACATTATTAGTAGAATAGGATTAGTGGGTTTTTATCCTAGCCTTGTTAGTAAGTCACTAAATAAAATTAAAAAATACTATCAAAACCACAAACCTAAAAGTTAAAACTCCAAATTTAACGATAAATTACGTCATACTTGGTGTCAACCGATAACAGTGTATCAAATTAATACTAGAACCTTTACACCCAAAGTAATGAACAAAAAATAATTCACGAAATAACTCACCTATCACGCGAACGCTAGCTATGTGTTATGGGAATAAGTCATCTATAAAACATTCGTTTGAATACGTATTTTCTTTTATTTGTCAAGAGTTGTTTCAAGTGTTGCTACGCATACAGTCTTATTATTTCACAGTTTGATGTTTTTCCACCAGGAAAAGTTGTTACCATGGCTTTTCAGTACATGATTCTGAAACACAAAGTGAAAATTTTTCGTCGTTAAAAAAATAATCTGCTGTTTCATAGAAAAGTACAATCA
Source organism: Polymixis flavicincta (assembly GCA_949987655.1). Taxonomy (NCBI): domain Eukaryota; kingdom Metazoa; phylum Arthropoda; class Insecta; order Lepidoptera; family Noctuidae; genus Polymixis; species Polymixis flavicincta. The sequence continues at coordinate 11,635,870 of OX465186.1, read as the reverse complement.
AGAACTACGTGGTTAAAATGTATGACAGACCAATTATTTTGTAATAACCAGTGATAAAATTACGTCCATTAGGGGTCTTAGAACCATGTGTTGAATTGATGGTTCCAGTCTTAGCATTGATGCCACCCTGTATTACAATGACAGTCGAGTAAAGTGAATTTTTCGTATGACTTGTGTACTTAATAATGATGGCGTGCTACGATTATGAAATTCATTTGCTGCAATAAACAAAAAGGTAGGTACTTGAAAAGTTTTGCTATAGAAAAAAATATGGTAAAGCAAACTATAAGTTTAAATTAAATTTGACGCAATGTTAGTAAGATATAACAAACCTGAAAAGCTTTTAAAAATGAATTGTTAATAACATTAAAAAAAAACATTTTAACAGAAGATTTTATGGTTTTGTAAAAAACTTCTATCCAAAACATAAAACATTTTTACCAGAAAATACTTCAAGTTCACGAAAACTCACAACTAATAATAATAACATCACATCAAGACACGTAAGTCGTGTTACTGACAGGTTACCCTTAGAAATGGTTCCAGAAGCCACGTGTCCTAAACGGCTGTGAGTAATCGACCTAAAATTGTACCAGAAAAGGTTAGACAAATGTTAACTCCCTTTGAAGCATTGGCGTAGTTGGCATTTTAGCACAAAATCGCCACAAGCAACCGTGGCGATATTTAGAAACGATCCGATAGAATGGCCACGAAAACATGGCGTAATAATGGATATGGGAATTCAAGGTCATGTATTGTGGTGATGTTATCTGGAACATCGCTTTCTGTATAAACGATATTGGTTATCGAGAAGATTCCTCTACGTCGCGTAGGTACAGTGCGTCAGATTTCTATTGACTAAGATAATTTAATTGCAATGCTTATTATTGCAAGACGACTCTTTATTTTCGAAGGCATGGCTTTGCAAATCCTAGGAGAACCATGCATATCTGATAGGAAACACGTACCTCTTTTAGCATTTTTAGTTTCAAAAATATGATGTTTGTACAAACCTACCTTTATCATTTAACAATAAGTAAAATCTAACTAAAAGACACCTGTATTAAATACAGGTGTGTTTTCGTTAGATTTTTAAATACGTTTTTAGAACATCTGTTTTCTAAAATTTGATATTGTGCATATTAAAGGTGAACTAAATAGTCCACTGTCATTACACCAATACTGTTGTGTGCCGGCAGTGTTGGAGATTCATTGACTTTTAATGAAACTCCTGTATCATAATTTAATATAATATACATAAACTATATTTTACAAAAAAAAAATGGTCCGCATACGGTAATCGACGATGGAAAAATATAATTAGTGACGATAAAACAATAGTCAGTACCTCCGAACGTAGTGGCCCTTTAGAATAGTTATCGCGATATTATACACTGCATGTCTTTATAATTAAAAAAACAGGCGTAAACATCATGTAATAGAAGGTGAACATAATGCAGTTGCGCACAAATCTCGAGTGCCTACGACACGCTAGTGAAAACCGATAAATAGTATAATACTCCATCCGTTGTTAAGAAACACATACTAATATTTTCTTAGCATTTTTATCAATGAGTGGCATTTAAAAAGTATTACACTTACACCTCTGATGTCATAGTACGTGTTCGTCAAAATGTTATAATCCGTTTTAATCCATGATAAGCGATTTCGCGCTGTATTACAAGAGCAATAACCGTGAATAACCTTTACCATAATTGAAGATCATAGAGATAAAATTGTAAACAACTAAAAATATCGAATACGTTGCTACGTAGAACAAAAAGTTTCTGGTAGGTAATTATTGAAGTTCCAGTTATAGAATGAAATAAAAGGACCAATTATGAGTACCAACCTACTTTATTTCAATGTAAGAAAATTGCTACCCGCGGTAGATAATAGAAAATATTCCGAAAATTTCCAAACTTTTCAACTTATGTCTTAAACACATCATAAGGCGCCCTTTTAAGTCATGTGCCTGCCGAAAACTTCGATGACCTTTTAACTATGGCCCTGAATAATGTAATAACTTAACACAAACTGTCCATTTTCATTAACTGTAACATGAAACTCAGCTCAAGGAACATATTATTCGTGAGTATAAAGGCCCCCGCAGAGGTAAGACGCGGCAGTCCGACGTGACCGTAGTAGAACGACTTCTATGTAAATTTCATAGAAATTATTCTATCAGAATTGCAGCGTCCGAACTTTTTTATTAATTTTATACATTTAAAATCTCAGATAAAATAACGCAATTAAAATATTTTTAATAAGTTTTAATTTAAATTTCTAATTTTTAATTTTAATAAAAAATGGTGTCAGTCGTTTTTTTTATTTTTGCTTCTATCTCGGCTTTGTGGAGCTTGGCTTTTATGACTGTAACACAGTATTATACCAATGCAGTTGTTAACGAACACTGAGTTTCTGTAAACTGAGTTTTTCTTCATTATAAATTTATTTATTACTAGCTGTTGGCAGCGGCTTCGCCCGCGTGGAAATCGGTGTATTATACACATAAACCTTCCTCTGGAATCACTCTGTCTATTGAAGAAAACTGCATTAAAATCTGGTGCGTAGCTTAAAAGATCTAAGCGTACAGACACGAAAAGCGACTTTATTTTGCACAAGTTAAGGATTATAAAAAAAAAACATATGTAAACATGTGAAGCCGTAGTATAATATAAATGTATAATCTTACCTTGTGTTGGTATGTGAGAATCAATATCAAACAGTTTTCGTTATAGTTAACTTCTACATGAGAACAACTCACTGCATAGATATGCTCGCGATACAAATGTATTATTTACACAAAGCACTACACTTATGCCTAAAAGTACGTCTTCCAGAATTTTGGTCCTCGAACACTTTACACAATACTCTTACAAAATATATTTACAATAAGATAAGATATGAAGGATTGATATCAGCTGTTGCTAATAAGTCACTTGTTTGGACCGAAGGGTTGTAGTCTAGTGCAGGAAACTAAGCGTTTAATCTAATATTTGGCTAACTTTGGAATTTATGAATACACATACACGGCTCAGGCGACGAAAATAAACTTTGTACATCGAATAAACCACAAACGCATTCACTTACGACCGAGCGATCGACGTATAAGTTTAATTTTATTAGAGTAACAAAAGTAGATGCCGTCACCGACAATGATGGGGTAATATTCAAATATACACTCGCAACTCTAATTCTGCAAGCAAAATAAAACGTCCGTACGAACTGCGGTTCAAGTATCGCGGCAAGCAGCTGCGCGGCGTGGCCTTACGTCCGCGCGCCCTGCCGCTCAAACGCGGACTGAAAGCTTTCCCGACGTTCCTGAAGCCGGTGCACGATTGAAAAAGCTCACCATATTTTCAATATTCCCATGTGTGTGAAAGAGACGATGAGATGTTTCTTGGTTTGGTGTCAAACGCCATGCTCGAGTAGTGTCTATCAAAAGGAAATGTGAAGGTGTTCGTATCAAAATAAACATGCAACCGCTGTCTGGTTTTGGTAGGTCAGACGTGCAGGAAATGTTTCGAAGACAATGCTTACGAAGCTAATTCGGTAACATGATGTAATGTCCAACAAGGAAAATGATAGGAAGATACAGCTTTACTTTCTTTTAATACAAGTACTTAAAGTAGCTCATAATTTGACAGAAGACTTGTTAAATGCCACGAAATTCTTCACGCATGTCAAATGAAAATTTCCGAAACACTGAAAAAGAAACATTTTCGGTCAGTGTTATACATAGAAAATACATTTAGATATTTTAATCGACTTCAAATATGGACGAGATTCTCAAATTGGTTTTAATATTTTTGTGACTTTGTGTGGGGAAGGTATACAGTAAAAAAGTGAAAAATAAATAATTAATTAAAAAAAACAATGAAAATACAAAACTGAAAAACATCGAAAGTTGTTATTCACTTTGTAGTAATTATTTTGGAGGTTTATTTATTTTATTTATTTAGGTTGGCCAACAATTGTTTACACAATACATTGAAATAATTTATCTAATGATACCTACGTTCACAAGTGCAACAATTACTTATAGGCTAACACAACATGTACAGTTTATGGTTTTTACTTAATAAACACAACGAAAAAGGATATTTACAATAAAATTAAATCAAAAGAATTTTTCTTTGGGAATCATGCGTAACAATAATAATTTAAATTAAATAATTGGGCAAAACTAGAATTGATAACAATATAAAACTAATAATCATAAAACTCTCCTTATTCAATTGAAATTTACAGAATAAAAGTTAAAATAAATATAATGATAAAATTAAAGGTTGGTTGTTTAGTCAAGAAAAAAAAAAACTTTACTACTATGAACCAAAAGAAGTCAGTTCAGGACCCTAGTATACGAAACAAAGCTCTGATCAATCTATCACCAGTACAATCAGGCTCATTAGCAACACTTAATCAGACGTTGTACAATAAGCTACATCGGTACCAAAACCAATATACGGTGGCCTTTATTTTATTAAAATTACGTAGTACGTTAGACCAGCTCAAGGTTTAAGTGTGTCCACTGTACCTACAGTCACCGAAAGAAATAAGTAACCTGGGTCGTCGATTATTGTTGAAGTTTATTAGAAAACTGATGGATGTTTAAAAAAATAAAATAACATTATTAGAATACAAAAAGTTAATTTATCAAATTAAATTTCATTCGAAAACATCCAACAGTTTCTTACTTATCTTATGCTATATCCGACGACCCCGATAAGTTACCCTTTTTTAACCGACTTCAAAAAGAAGGAGGTTATCAATTGAACATAGTTTTTTTTTTTTTAAATGTATGTTCGGGCATAACTCCGTCATGTATAGACGGATTTGTAAATTTTTATTTTTATTTTTTTGTTCAAAAGGGGTTTATTCTGAAATGGTTCCATATAAATTTCATATACCTATACCTATCTGATGATGTGCTTCGGAGACTGACATCGGAACTCTTCAAAAAATTACAGCAAATCAACCGCGAATGCTATCGCATAAATATGCATTGTTTTGACCCCAAGGATCATGAGATTTCGAATTGGTGTGGGGTAGGTACTATGACAAAAAAGTGAAAAAAAAAAAAACAACCGACTTCCAAAAAAACGCTACATAGTGAAAAATAACTTTTTTTTAGTTTTTTTTTTTTCACTTTTTTTTTTTTTTTTTTGAAAAATGTTTTTATTGGTGACTGTAAACAAGTAAGCCGTTAATTATGAGTAAAATTATGACTCAAAATAAATTGTTTATTATCCAAGTCCCTAAGAACGGAAGTGATAAAGACAACAAATAGTTTAAGTAGATTAATCTTTATAATCGTATTAAAGTACACGCTAGCCTCAATTTCAAGCTAGTAAACCAATTAGAAGAAGTAGGCCATTGCTTACATGTAAACGAACACTATAAATGGATTAAAATGCTTTTGAACATAAATTCGGTCTTTTATTATTCCGGAAAGTGGTAACTTTAATTTATGACCTTTGAAACCTATGAATTATGACGAGATCATTACGTTTCGATGAACGAGTCTTCAGAGAATGGTAATACAGTTTGTTTTTTTTTTTGTGAAAATAACCACCCCCACATTTTTTCTGTGATTTCATTCAAAATCACAAATCATTTAATAGAAAATAACACACTACGCAATAATAATAAGTTAATAATGAATTAATTAAATAATAAAATTGCTTTTTTTTCAATTTTATGTGCGTTAAAACGCATGGAGGTTTCGTCGGTACACAATCACTCAAATACGTTTAAATGGATGAAATTTGGCACAAAGGTAGTGTTTATCCTAGATGATCACATACAATAATTTTTATTCCGTTAGTAGGTAGGTTCCCATGGGATAATTTTCGCCCTCCATGCGGGCAAAACCGCTTGCAAAAGCTACTACAAAATAAAGACGAAAAATATAGGACTACGTTGTTCCATGATAGATAACAAAAGAATTCTTGATGGAACTGACTAAATAGAGAACATAGTTATCATCAACATCTGCCTAGCCTTTTCCCAACTGTGTTGGGGTCAGCCTCCAGTCTAACCGGATGCAGCTAAATACCAGTATTTTACATGGAGCGCCTGCCTATCTGACCTTCACAAAATAGAGAACATAAAAAAAAACCTCCATGATTTACTGATGTGAAATAGTTCCTTTGTCTATTCTTATAAGTTCTGGTTAGGAGATGAACATTGTTCTGTTCTGCAGATTAAAATACAAAAAAAAAACTTATTTATTTCCAACTCCCGGCTGTGCTCTATAATCACGTGCCGGTTCCACTGGGAGCTTCACTAATTATCCTAATGTAAATTGAGATTAAAAGCTTTCAGAACACTTCTATCTCGATCTAACCCCGAAGTGATCTGTTTGACCCTTGGTAACAGTCTCTATTTCATAATTTTATGTTTAAATTACTTTAAGTTGTCGAAAAAACTTAAGTTTTGAAACCCGTGAGGACCACAAATTACTAAATACACTAATATATCTATACTAATATTATAAAGAGGAAAGATTTGATTGTTTGTTTGTTTCCATTGAATAAGCTCCAAAACTACTGAACTGATTTGGAAAATTATTTCACTGTTGGAAAGCTACACTATCCCCGGGTGACATAGGCTATATTTTATCCCCGTATTCTCACGGGAACGGGAACTTCGCGGGTGGAACCGCGGAGCGCTGCTAGTCTACTAATCTAATGAACCTGAAAAAGAAAATGTTGTTTGTTTAAAAGCGCTACTCTTTGGAACTGCCAGTCACATTCGGTTTTTTTTTTTGCAATTGATCGCCCAATCCTTGACAAAGGTTATCGGCTCATTTATGATTTTTATAATTTATAATTTTTATTATTTTTAAGTTGTTCTTGAATTTTGTAAACATATATGGATATTTCTGTGATTTAAATGAATTGATTGAACTGAATTAAAATCACGTTTCGATCCTTACAAGTGGAGCAAAAAGAAAAAAAAACAGAAAGAACGCTAAGCGCAGCTACAAGTAAATCTGAAATTTCAGAATATGAAATTTCTGATATTTCAAATAGTGATAAACATGTTAAAACATCATTCTGTCTCTGCCATCTTTAATTCAATCTATCTTCATTCAAAATCGGAACGGTGTTTTAGATTCGTCAGTGCTAAATGTATTTTGTGAAAAGTGGTGCACCTTAATTTTTTTTCAATAAGAGTTATGTTTGAGCTCAATGTCAATAACTATCATTAAGACATTATTTTATTGTTACTCAAAACAAAGTGCGTTGATATTGTTTTTGTCTGTCTAAACCAGCATTGACAGACAATTATATGATTGATGTTTATCAAATTACCTTCAGTTCATTGTGAGAACATAACACAGGTGCATATCGCGCTCATCAATCAAGTCTTTTCTGTTTAGAATAACGAAGTTTTTTTATTCCAAACGTTAAACATTTTACTAAAAGCGTGTCTATATTTATTTTTTTGTATTAAAAATCGTAAAAGCCGAAGACGTTATTGGATCAGCCATTCGAACAAACAAACTCAATAAACATTTTATGTGAAAACCGGTTTCTTTAAGTCCTGTAAGGCCTGCCAAAAATCTTGAAACTTCTCAAAATCACAGAGATAAACGATAAAAGTAAAAAACTTCCCGTAATAAGCAAGAAATCTGCACGTGGGATCAACTTTTTTCATTTACCTATTAAATAGCGACCACTTTAAAGCTAAGAGTTTACGCAATTTGAGTTTTATGTTAATATGAATAAAGTTTCGTTTTGTTGATAATGCTGCTTTTGCGCACAAACATTGTATAATGTAGATAACCCAGGGCAGTGGAGGGTTAACTTTGTTACGTTTTATCCCAGTGAGAACAGGACAGATTGACATGATAAAATGGGCTCGGTTTCTGGGACCTTTATAAATAATTAGGAGCTCGTTGAAATTTTTATAAACTCGGTGTGTTACGACCATATTAAAACATGAAAAAGTGATTTTACTGCCGACGAAAATTTTCTGGCTTTTTCAATTTTCTGTGGCAAAACTTTGTCGTAATATTTTGAAAAGTTTTGAGTTTGTTTAATGTTTCAGTTCTCGTTGACTTTCTTGGGAACTCGGTGAAGGTCGTTGGCATTGAAATATTATTGACTTGAATGTGGTAGAAGTTATTTTCGCAAGTGTGTATACGTGAAAGTTTATTGCGGAGTTAACTCGCTTATCTACATACTTCTTGTGGATTCTGTTATATATTTGTTTAATGTGGTATGGAGGGGACCGTGAAGAATCATCGTGGTGAGAAGATTGGCCAGCTAGACTCTACGATACGGAGTGCCAGCTGTTGCCAGGGTCCGCCGGCCATTTTATCATGATCTACACGCCGCTCGGGGAGGCAGCGGGCTACCAACTGCAATAGTACACCTGGAAATCTCTTAACATACTAAGAAGCTAAGTGGGCCGCTGCCGGCACAACTTGGTCAGATGGGTCTCCAATGAGCTGCAGTACGACTGTGGAGCCACATTGCGAACTGTGCTCCACCTCTTGCCGTGCTCTCTGTGCACCAACACCAGGATTATGGAAGACCTCTGCAAGGCCTACGATAACGCTGTTGAAGTGGCAGAATTCTGGTCGGAACTTGTTTAAAACCAACAGTTGGAGAGATCGACACGACGAAGAATATTTTTGATTGGAAAACGTCTAGGTGTGTGGTTACCAAAATGCCAAGATCGTATGGCCTTAGGACTTAAGACGTTACTTTAACCCACGAAGAGAGAGGCAGCGCACGTGAAGGAGAGGCAATTTATGCACCCTCACAGCCCTAGTCGCCGCAGGAGACGCCCTAGGCATCGGGAATCCGAGGCCGATTCCTAGCCACCGTAGGCGTGGGCTTGAGGACGGTGAGTAATGGGTAGTTCGTCATCTGGTAAGGACCAAGCCCGAGTTGACAGAGCGTTGTGTTCCACTTGCGCCTCAAAGAGATGTCAGCACCAACTGGTGGGGTCCGCAAGGGCCGATGCCTGCCAGGGGTGCGGGTTGTTCGAAAGAGATACCGTGGCACACAAGCAACTGAAAAACACGGGTGGATTTTAATTAATAAAAGTCTGGCACGTCCTCCCGCTCAACCTAGAGCGGGAGAAGTTATTTGATGATTTCCTATTCTCAAAAAAAAAAGTTAAACTCGATATTATCACCATCATCATCAGCCTATAATGTTCCCATTGCTGGGACACAGGCCTCTCTCGGTGAGAGGGATTGGGCCGTAATCCACCACGCGGGCCCAGTGCGGGTTGGTAGATGTCACATGTCTTCGAATTTTTTTCCTCACGATGTTTTCCTTAACCGTTTTGAGAGCAGTGGTGATGAAATAATTTACACAAAGTAAAGCGCCTGTGGGTTCGAACTCACAACCTATAACTCGTAAGTCGCGGCCGTTACCACTTGGCCACCACTGTCTCAAACTCGATATATTTGTATGAAAATGCCACAATTACACCTTTTATATCCGTGCTATGCTTAGAAGTACAAAATACTCCTACCATACAACCCCTAAAGCTACATTTCATTGAGATAAAATCGCCACTAGTTGCACCAACAAATAAAATACAGGCAATTTAAAACTGTTGGAACCACGTAACATCCTCTTAGCTGTGAAACGTTTTGGCTCCGATGCCAACATGAAAAATGTCACCTGGTATACTGGAAGTAGATTTACAAGCATTGCGCCGTAAACGGAACCAGTTGGGGTTGATTTGAAAACATCCTTGAGTTTTATTGCGCCTATGGTTTCTAAATGAAGTTGGCAAGAATTTAGCTGTCGTATAGGTTACCAACGAATATTTTGTGGTGCTTAGTGTAATGCAGTCATATAAATGTTGATAGTAATCTAGCAAAACCAAATAATTGTCGACCATGAAGCTTCGCGATAAGACCACTTTTGACTCATTATTCATGACTTAATTTATTTATTATAATGGATGATAAATTAGACTCCTATTTATGTACTTCGAAAGATCTGTGGTGGTCCGTGATTTCGGCCTGACTTACGAATTTGTAGGTCGTCGGCACGAATCTAGGCAGGCGCTATACTTTGTGTAAGTAATTTCATCACCACATCTCTCAAAACGGTAAAAAAAGCATCGAGAGGTGCCCTAGAACCAAAAATTCGAAGTAATGTGACATCTACCAGCCCGCACTGGAGCCGCCAGATTGATATTACATCACACTACCCCTCGAAGAAAAAAGGCCTGTGGGAACGTTACAGGCTTATTATGCTTAAATTTGAAGGGATAGGCAGATGTGTATACTTCACTAATAACTGCTTGATTTATGATGATTTAGTAGAAAATCGATTTTCAGCAAAAAGCAAAATAATAACTTAAGTCGCTGATAAAATCAAATTAGTCAAAAAGATCTGAGTGAAAATCTCGGAAACTGAAAATGAGATCAATCTGAATTAATAATGACACCTTCTGTAATGTAACTCATCTTTTATTCCAATTTTGGAGATATTAAAAAGTTATTTCGATATTGTTTCAATCAAGAGGGGCAATTCTAGGAACGTTCACAGTTTGATCTGTCTCAATCTGAAATTTCCTTGTCGCCGAGATGACACTACGACTGGATTTTGAACGTTTTTAATTACGAGGTTGTAGGACGGATCTCAGATTGATTGGTTTATTGAAGCGAGCAACAGTTATTTTTACAAGCTTTTATTTAGTTTCACCCGTCCCGGTAATGAAATCTTGCAAGATAAATTTGACCCACTTCCCGGTTTTTGATTGAGCTGAAATTTTGCATGGATATACAGGGTGTGTCGTAAATAATGGATAACCCTGAAACTGTCGATTGGCCAGGTTTTCATCTATCATTTATCCCACTTATATCGCCATATGCCATGGATGATAAAATTATTGATATTTTTGAAATTTAAATAAAAATCGTACTTACTCTTACAAAATAAGCTGCCATTTCTACAATTGGTGATTTTTTCTCGTTTTGTTTATTTTATGTCACTCCTGATTATTTGTATTATCAGATCAATAACAAGATTTTTATTACATTCTAAGATAACACTGCAAAAAATACTTATTCTCAAATTTTTACAATTTTTCTGACGAATTATGCAATTTTGGGGCCCCGTCCCGAATAACAATATATGGCGATATAAGTGGGGTAAATGATAGATAATAATCTGGCTGATCGACAGTTTCAGGGTTATCCATTATTTACGCTACACCCTGTATATATCGCGTGACAATGTAGTATTATGATGACATGAAGCTGATTTGATGCTGGAGATGGAAGAAAGGCATAGGAACTCCGCAATAAAACGACACAACCTCATCGAGTTTGGGCTCGTTTGATTTGCATTGACAATTACTTCCATCCTATATGGTAACAAGGGTCTGATGCTGGAGCTGGAAGGTGGCCATAAGAACTCCGCAATACAACCCTACCGTATTTGGGGCTCGTTTGATTCGCATTGACGAGTACTTTGATCCTATTTGGTAACCAAGGTCTAATGCTGGAGCTGGAACGTGGCAATAGGAACTCCGCAATAAAACGACACAACCCCATCGAGTTTGGGCTCGTTTGAGTCGTTTTGGCGAGTACTTTGATCTTATATGGGAAACAGGGTCTGATGCTGGAGCTGGAAGGTGACCATTGGAACTCCGCAATACAACAACACAATCCTAACGCGTTTGGGCTTGTTTGATTCGTATTGACGAGTACTTTGATCTTAGTTGGTAACCAAGGTCTAATGCTGGAACTGGAACGTGGCCATAAAAACTCCGCAACACAACGACACAACCCCACCGAGGTTTCCCCCCCCCCCCCCCCCCCCCCCCCCCCGAGTGGGTTCCCGCATTGTCGTTGCGGGGGGGCTCAGTAACCGTGGATTCCGGCCACGGTGAAGCCAAGAGGAACCCAAAAGTGGGGCCGCTCGTCAGGGCTTTTGCCTTCAAGCCATTGACGTAGCGGCCAAAAAGTAGGTTGCGGTGAGGTGCACCGCAACTGAGGTGGGCCGCGATGTCGAATGGGAGGCATCGCGGCTGAGGGTTACGGGCTGCGGTAGAGGAGGAGTGCCGGTGCTTCTGAGCAGCGCCCTTCCCTTCCGTGGCCTGGACGGGGCCGCCACCGTTTGATGGCGGACGCGGTGGGGCCGCAGGGGAAGAGGAGTGTCGGTATAGCGTCAGCCGCTCTCCCTATCCCCTGCGGCCGAAAAGTGCGCGCCGTCAAAGATGTCAGCAACCACTGGTGGGGTCCGCAAGGGCCGATGCCTGCCAGGGATGCGGGTTTGTTCGAAAGAGATACCACAGCCCCTGACATACGGGCTACTGAAGGAACATGGGTGGGTTTTAGTCAGTAAAAGTCTGACACGCCCTCCTGCTTTACTCAGCAGGAGAAGTCATTTGATGATATCCCACCAAAAAAAAATTAAAATAAAAACCCCACCGAGTTTGGGCTCATTTGTTTCGTATTGACGAGTACTTTGATCCTATATGGTAACCAGGGTCTTATGCTGCAGCTGGAAGGTGGCCATAGATACATAACACTTTATGTGCTCAAAACAACACATTTATGTGAGGGTTTTACGAATGATTACAAACTACATAACGGAAAAACGCTGGCACGAACTACGCCATAGTAAATCACAGCATATATACGTATAATAATAGCATCATAGAAATACTAAAAAGTTAAAAATTAAATTAGAACAAAAAAATCTTTTTGAAAACAAGCTTGTATTATTACTTGTTAATGTGAGTGTGGAATGGGAACTTTGCTAAATATTTATAAGGGGGATAAATGGTTACGCCCTCGAACTGTGTATCACTATATCATTCATAAAATAAATGTGATGTCACTGTCCTCGTTTCCTTTTCAATAATTAAAATTGTTTAAAATAGAACAGCGATATAACATTAATATACAGGAAAAGTTTTTATCCAGTGCGCAAATTGTAACCATGAATTCAGCATATCATTCTAGACCCCCTAGCGCAGAAATTTTTCGCCGGTTGTTAAAAAAAAAAATCTGCTGTTTCATAGAAAAGTGCAATACCTACGCGGTCAAAATGTATGGAACAGCTGATTTTTTTTTCTAGAATAATGGTTCTAGAATAATATGCTGAATTCATGGTTACATTTTAACACAGGATACATTTTTAACCAGTGCGTAAACTGTTACCATGAATTTAGCAATTTAAAAAATCTGCTGTTTCGTAGAAAAGTGCAATACGTACACGGTCAAAATGTATGGAACAGCAGATTTTCTTTTTTGCAAAATTGACGAAACATTTCTACGGCCTAGAATGATACGCTGAATTCATGGTTACAGTTTGCGCACTGGTTAAAAACTTACCCTGTATTTAGAGATCAAACCTGCTCACTGATTTTTTCGCCCATTTTTTGTTTTACCTAAACGGAATTTAAAAACCGAGTCGTGTTTTTTTTTTTTTTGTTTTTAGTTACGTACTAACAGTACCTACATACTTCAAGTTAGTTACTGCGTCATTGTTATAGGAGTGTTTATTAAAAACAAATTATTTACAGCTGAGTTATTTTGAAAGTGGAACGATAATAAATTATGTAAGTTATTTTAATATACCACAACCACCGCTACCACAACGTAGGCGACATCGCGTTTATTTTTAAATTCTTATATTTTTACGACGTTATTAAATAGTACTTCAAGTATACAGGCAAAGAGCTCATAAAATATTTTTGCACTATTTATGTCTCATCACAAAATAGAAACATTAGCTACGTCAATACTATTTCATTTTGATAATATAATATCTCCTTCAGTAATGTCCTATTAAATGTCTGATCCCATATCCAGTGTACCTATTATACATCTTTTCAAATGGATACAGCTTAGGTACATAATAATGTATAATAATGACAAGGATAAGTATTTTTTTTAAAGATTAACCTACCGTTACATCATGAAAATCTCTTTTCAAGCCGTTAACATGAAATTAATACTCCAATTACCAAAATAATTAAGTCACAACATGACGTAATTAAAACTAAATAATTTCTAACATAACCAAGAGTGTTCGTCACGCAATGTTTACGAAGTCACAATATGTTAGCCACAGCCTACTTACCAACAGAGGTTCATAGCCGTCGACAGATTATAGCAAAAGACATATGTGTCAACGACACAATATATTTATCGCCTCCTTCGCGTATGCAAACTTTTTGTCGGCCCCAGATCCCAAAAACGGCTGCTAAGGTACGATTTCTTTAGAAAGTATTGCTCAACACATCATACACGCACACACAAATACATTACATACACAGACACACACAAACATAAACATACATTCGTTCACAAGTGACTTTCAAAGACTATAACTATCTAGGGACATTGTATGTTGACAGGTAATCTATGCAATACTGTAATACTATATAATTATGTTCATTTTGTTCATGGCCCTAAATATTATTCATATTTGACAGGACTTGAGAAAAGTCAACATAAAATGTCATGTGTCTAAAAATGTAAATATAGTAAACTTTTGTGCTGAATTGATACACTGCAGTTTGGGACAAACGCTGTGCCCCTCACTCAGCCCCTTGACACCGCACGGTTGCTACGCGAATTGATTTTATTTTTTGTAAGTTTGTTTGTTCCTTTTTCACACTGAAACGGTTGAAAAGATTTGGATAAAATTTTGGATTAGGATACGTTACATCCCGATATTCCAAGGGTTTGAGGCTTATGCGGGTGAAACCGCGGGGCGCAGCTAATAGTTCAATATAGGTAGACTGTGGTAAGGCTTTAAAAAAATAATAAATTCGAAGGAGACAGGCCATAAAATTGAGACTGACATACCAACTAATAAAATTAAAAATATGTCAGAAGGTGTCTGAAAGCGTAAGTGATTTATGTACCTATTGGAATATTATTTTCCTTTATAACCGTATTTCTCTTTAGTAATTAACAACTTACTGTCTAACCACATACTAATGGCAGAGAGGCCATTATTAAGTTTTTTCTTTAATAAATGATTTTATTTATGTAAGTAGGTTTTGTATAAACACTTACACGTCCATGATATTTTAAAAGCTAGATGAGGTAAGCGTTTCCTTTCTGACTACTCTGAGAAGAAAGAGCGTAACAAACTCAGAAGTTCCAGTACTCTCTTGTGTAGTCCAGACATAATCTTGGGCAGATCATGTGAAGTCCATGTGGATAAGAATAAGAATAAATCATTTATTTGCATAAAACATGGTATAAACTGTACTTAAATATAATAGTTATGGCACGAACATGTTCAGTTAGGATGAAACATAGCATGCAAAATGTCAGGGTTTTTCAAAATGGTACAGCTGATATGATGAGATGTAAAACCACTTAATACTACAGACAGAGTATAAAAAAAAATCCATTCTAACTTAACCTTTCTAAATGCCACGTAAATTTTCATTTATACCTCCATAAATACTTCCGATCGAGGTGTACCCACAGACAAAATATTCACCACGCTTGTCTGCCACCTCTATATAAATATCAATTTTTGTTGAAAATAAAAGTTATGACCTTCCCTCGCTGCTTTTTATTTATTAAAGCTGAGAAGTACGCTATGGCAACAAGTCGTAACTTATCGAATATATAAGCTGCACTATATTATGGAGTTGGTAAAGTTTCGAACCGCTCTTAGACTACTTTTGAAATATTATATTGGGAATTTGTGAAACTAATGGCATACCTACGGTGACTGGATTCCACTCTTAATTTAATTATCGCTAGTCTGAATTCTGAAGTCTAGTAGAAAATTTGAATTTCACTACTTGAACTATTGGCGATTCGTTTGTAAAGACAAATCGGTTGAATTCTTATATTAACTTAAAACGGCTTTAAACGGCGACGGTTTGTATAAGGTTCAACTAAATGGTTTTTTAATAATATTTATCCTTGCCGCATATTTCATAGCTTTAAAAGTTAGACAGGCTTTGTAAACAACATAAAATATCAACAGGGTCATCTCTGTATTCAAAACTACATATAATCAACTGCGTGGCAGGTGTGTTAATAATCAATAATCTTTTGTAATTAAGGCATTTAAAATTAAAAACAAGGACGCTATATCCCACGCTTTTATTGTAATAAGTTTAAACTTGGATCAGGTAGCTTAAGGACGTAAAGGCAGATCATGAATATTGATGACCTGTTTCTAAATATAAATAAATAAATAAGTAAAATATTTTTTTTAAGTTAAAGGGTTTTAACTAAAAGCTAAAAAATACTTCAGTAAAATAAAATCTTAATATTTTTCATTGTATGTAGTATTTATTCTTTTGTATTTTTATCAAAACTAAAGGTGTGTACCAAATATTAGAGCACTCTACCAACACAAAGAGGGTAAAATTTCAAGTACTAATTTTACCCAAACAAACAACAAACAGGGTAATAAAATAAATAAAACCGTTTTATAGAGTGATTTTTACAACAAAGCCTAGTAAAGTGGCAGTAGTCCCATGAAAGACAGTATGCACGTCCTCTCGGTACTCAGCACAGACGCCCAATGAAGTAAAACTATATTATTTGATCTTATTTTAAAACCGGCTCCCATGTTGAGTTGGTTTGTAAATGATTCGACAATTTTAGCAAGAAGTCCAGATTCACACTGGTTTATTGGTACCTCACATAATATGAGACTATTTTACATATACCTAGGTAATTTAATTTACCCTCACATTTTATATTATACCATTGTACTGACATATGAGATAGCAATACCGACTAATAAAAAAAAACCGTCCAAATGCGTGTTGAACCAGCCAAAATGA
This sequence comes from Polymixis flavicincta, assembly GCA_949987655.1. Classification (NCBI taxonomy): domain Eukaryota; kingdom Metazoa; phylum Arthropoda; class Insecta; order Lepidoptera; family Noctuidae; genus Polymixis; species Polymixis flavicincta. The sequence continues at coordinate 11,619,097 of OX465186.1, read as the reverse complement.
AATGTGGTACCGAACCCTTCATGTGAGTTACGGAACCCTAAAAAAAAAACTCCAACCGCGCCATACAATTCTGAATTTTAATAATTTATTTATTTCGAAAAGTGTGGTACAGTCTGTTAAAATAAATATAATTTTACAATTTAGGGTTAAATCGAATAGAAAGAAAGTCACAAGTAACATATTTGAATTTGGCGTCCTAGTTACGTTACATGGTAACCTGTATTAAGGTTTGCCAGCCCAGGTTCAGGGGTACAAACATTTTAATAGAGACTGCTTGGGACCACAAGGTGCAAACGCATTTAACTTTTAAGTGTTAGTAAATGTATGTGTTTTGTGATGTCGACGTGGTGTGTGTGTGTGTGTGTGTGTGTGTGTTGGAAATATAAATGACCAAACTCCTCTCAATAAACTCCGTGGTCTTATTAGTACCTACTACAAGTTTTAACTCCACTCTTTTGAGTGTGAAACTAGTGACGTGTGCTGCTTTCGTTAGGAAGTTCCGAGTTTCGTCTCCAAAGTTAACAACTTTCGCAGCCTGCATTTTAAGTAGGAAGGTTTAGTACCTTGATTGGTACGACAGACATTCTTGTTAAAAGTTCGCACGTTTAATTATAAATTGATGCTCTTTTGATTAGTCTTTAGTTTATTTATCATACCTACACTTCATATTTATACTTTACATGTATGTGGAAAAGTCTAGTAGGTAATAAATATTTCAGACGAAAAACGTCCTCTGCGAGACGTAGGTGGAGGTCTACATGTCCAGTACGACCTCAACTTCGTTTCTTTGACCAGTTCTGTGTTTCCCGCATGTAGTGGATTCCTGTGGTCTTCACGGGGTTATCGGTCCACCTTGTGGGAGTCCTTCCAACTCTACGTCTGCCGGTTCGCGATCGCCAGTCCAGAATCTTTCGACCCAACAGCAATCTATTGTGCGAGCAATGTGCCCTGCCCACTGCCACTTATGTTTGGCATTTCTTGGCAAGGCTAGTATGATGACTTATAAATATAGCTGAACGGTTTAGTAAAAGCCTGATACAGTACCTGGTCTTATCTTAAAAAATCAAGCAGTAGCGCGGGCCGGTGATACGCAGCGATGCGGTGGGTCGGTTGCCGAAATTTTATTCAGGAGACGCCGACGTCGTGTGCAGAAGCTACTTTTTATTTAGTTAATACCAAAAAAAAAAAAAAATCCATTTATTGGAGATCATCGTCTAGACATAGCTTAAAATTCAAATATCGATCTCTAAAGAGTACTTACTATCTTTCTACAGAATTATATAAAAATATTTCTGCCTCTTATTTTTACCCTGCAATATTGTAAACACTGAAACTATGTATTAGTATAATGTTGAAAACCTTACCGACGACGTTAAACTAACAAGTTTTGTAGCAGGAAAAGCTATTAGGTAAGTAATCATATTAGGCGCTACGGCATAAGGTTGTAAACATCCTGATGAAATTACCACAAACAACGTTAAGAAAAAATAAAGACGGCTATTTGGAACGAAAATATCTGTCAGTGACGAAGGGTCTGCATAACACGATTTCTATTTGTTTTCGCTATCAATAAATAGCCTATCAACTCAATCAATCTGCCTAGCCCTTTCCCTACTACATATGTTGGAGTCGCCGAGTCGGCTTCCAGTCTAACCGGATGCTGAATACCAATATTTTACATGAAGTGACTGTCTATCTGACCTCCACAACCCAGTAATTGGAGTACGATACCCCTAGCTATGATGTTTGTCAGACTTTCGGGCTTCTGACTACTTATAAATAACCTATTATTACAAGAGAAAATTATATTTTTATCGCACGCTTACTTAAATTTTTAAATAAAAATGAATACTGCCATCCTTTGTCATGCCTGTCTTTATACTGACCAAGTCATGTCATCTTTTTGCAGGTTTTGCGCTGGGATTTACAGTCTACCAGGAAGCTACTTTGTGAATCATTTGCACCTCTCCACACATTTTCTTCCTTGTATTTGCACTTGTTTCTGGCGCTTGTGATTTCGCGGAAGGCGTCGTTCATCATCATCGTCGCAGGCGCGTTGGCGATCACAGTATGGTTTTAAAAAATGTATTGAGAACACTGTTGCCTAGTCTCTAGTAACGTTCGAAGCAAAAATTTGGAACCGTGCATCTAGCTTCTGACGTTTCATAAGTGCCCATGCAGGTTTATACGAAATAAAATATTTTTATTTGATTTGATTTGAACGCCCTTGGTTGCTTTTTAAGACACCCACAGGAAGAAATAGGGTGGTGCTATTCTTTTAGTGCGGCACCACACGGACAATCTGACTGACCTTGTGAAGGCTGCAGAAATCCGCTGGATGCGGGAAGCACAGATGATGCCTAGGTATCACAGGGGATGCCTAGGTATGTCCAGCGGACGACGGACGAAAGACGTCCGTCTTTCAGCTGGAATTATGATGATAACGATGATTTACATTTTGACTATCACAATTTTCTGTGAAATAAAGCGCGTTTAGGATACGTTGAAACACAGTTTCAGAGTAATCAGTCATTGTCTTTTTGCCATTCTAGCTCAGACTGGAAAAATACAATATCATAGTGCATGAAAACTGGTATTATTCAGGATCATCGCTCAGAAGATCCATTAATTTTGCTTTACGTCAGCAGTTCACATTTATGGAGAAGTGTGCATTCCGTATTTTTCTTGCACATTCATTCATTTCATAGCTTTTATTTCCCAATTGAACACCGATCGTTTCAAACTGATACCCAACTAAAATTAATGCAATTTTGAATAAAATAAAGAAATAATATTTATGTGTTCGAAGCTCGGAAAAATTCATTAGTAAGTATCTTACTTTGAAAATGTCTCGAAAAAGAGAAGTATTCCTAAAGTCTAGGGAACAAAGTATGATTTAGGCTGGTTGCAGACAAATTGAATTATATTAGGTTAGCCTTAGCTCGAATGGGAGAGATAATTTTTGATACTTGTGTTCATAGTTTGCGGTCAGCACACAAGTATGAAAAATGTCCTCAGATATGCGAGCTGTGACGAACATGTTTGGTTTAGAGGGTACAGAGTATGTGAATTAGGTAAAGAGCAGGCCCTTAAGAGAAAAAAAATAAAACACCCCACCCTTAAACGATCAAATACGTCTTCACGTTTAGTATCCCATTAACTGTCTATCATTATGTTAGGGTACGTCATCATGTTAGATTTCATTTAAAAACTATTTCTAGTTTGCTGTGAGTACTGAAACAGTTTTCCCTCACAATGTTTTCCGAGAAAGGCTCCTTTTATTTCCGAGCTCAGCCTAAGTGACTGGCAGGTCATTAGTTACCAATATAAGATGCCAAATGAAGTAATAGAGTAGCGGTTTCAGAGTAATTTTCCTTTGAAAATTGCAAACTGGATTTTTAGTTAAAACCATACTGCGTCTAGCAGAGAAGTTATATTTTTTGCTACGATGTTTTTGTAGGAATAAAAACGTGCTATTGCATCGGAAAAGCAATAAAAGTGGTGAAACTCGTTATGCACACACGATAGTCGCTTTTCCCAAATTTTTTTTAGTCGTATGTTTCCGCATGTTTTGTTTCGCGGTATTCTTTTCTAGTTCAAACTTTGGATCCATATTAATTTCTATCATAATAATAGGTATTGCCTCGTTGGTGTTGTGGTTGGAAGCGCTACTGCTGAGCATAAAAACCTGAGTTCAATTCCCAGGTCGGGCAAAGTGTTATTGGATTTTTCTAAAATTACTCTTTAGCAGCCCGTAGTTTGGATCTGTGCCCTGTTGACGGCAATAGGCTTGCCCTTTATACTGCTAAAATGTTGGTGTAGTAAAAGTGATCCTCTGGCCTACCCTACGAGGAAATAAGCCAAGTTGTCAAGTTATATAGTAAATAGTTGTGAGCTATATAGTAGATAGTTAGGTAAAGAAAGTACAAGTTACAAGTAACGTTTAAACTCGTGCCATGACAATTATACAATTGAATTAGTTGCGTAGAATAGATTTACATACAGACATTTGGACCGTAACAACTGTTATTGTATTTAGAACCACAATTCAAAGCAGCATGGTTTAAATTCCTATGAAATGTAAGAAAAGGGTTGCATATTAAGAAATTCCAGGAGTTTCAAACATTAATCAGAATATGAATTGGTAATTTATTGTTTCGAGAGACATGGAATTTGAAGCAGAGACTCTAAGCATTTAAGTAAACACAATAATTTAAAGTCATGCCAAATATTTTTTTTGGTTCTACACTACATTATATAAAACAAAGTCCCGCCCCGTTTGTCTGTCAGTTCGCGATAAAATCAAAAACTACATCAGATTGTCATAAGGTAGTTTTGCCGGAAATCGAGATAAACCATTTTTTACCCTTAAATACGCACTCCCATTCACTTCCCGACCTCAAATCGCCCGTAAATTATTTTTCCTTTCATTTTTGTTTTATTCTTTTCCTTTTCCAATGGGTTTCATCAAACTATTTTTTTTTTTGCTTTCAAAAATTATCTACCCTGGTCTTTATAGTCATATTCATATTATAGTCCGTAATCATAATTTTTATTTTGGCAACAGAGTAACACAACCTTATTACAAATTTTACACTAGTATTTATTTTCTATGAATCTAAAATATTCAATTCCCAATTAGTAACTCAGAGCACATTAATAAATTCAGGTTTTTACGAAACCGATTTACTCTGACATTCGTACTAGTTATAAACTGTATTACGGTGGGAAAGGAAATAGTTGAGAAGATACTGGACACATAATAGTTTTAAATGACACTTTGAGCAATATTAATCCTATTTCGAGAGTCGAGTGATTCTAATTTGTATAGATTGACAGATTCGTGCCACAAATGTATATTGTAGTTTGTAAGTGTATTTTCCAACTATCGGACAAGTCCGATAGTTGGAAAATATTTTCGAATGTTGTTTGAATGACTTGATAAGTTTATCAAGTCGTTCAAACAACAACGTTTAAAAAAAAAAACATTTACATAGTATTTTTTTTAAATGTTGCTTCACACTAGGAATTTCTCCTGTATTGCAGTTGTGTTTACAAAAAAATAATACTCACATCCACAAATAGCCAGTCCCGGAACAACTACTTGTAGGTCATACAAATTATAGTTCCGCGCGAGAATCGAACTCGCGACACGCAGCTCAGCAGTCAATCGCTTATCCTCCGCTCCAACCGTACTGTCAAATATAATAAAGGTATATTAGGTAGGTGTTTCTTTTTGTATCTGAGGGTGGGAAATCATCAAATAACTTCTCCCGATCTGTGTGGAGTAGGAGGACGTGTCAAACTTTTACTGACTAAAACTCACCCGTGTTCCTTCAGTTGCCCGTGTGCCACGGGCCACGGTATCTCCTTCGAACAATTGGCAACACCTGGCAGACCCGCACCCCTGGCAGATATTAGGTAGGTGTCAGGTAACATAAGGTTAAAAATAAAAGAACCAATTAATTCGTGCTTATGATATTTTTTTCTTATTAGGCTTCTAGAATTCTTAATTGCTTGACTTATGGATTAATTAAGCTTATTACTTATCTTTCACAACATAAATTAATGAACCATCGAGTAAAACATCACTATCAATAACAACGTTTTCTATCTTACTACAGAATTCATGCTTTGGTAAAGAATTTTAAATTTCATCAAAGATCATTCTCACTACAAACAAATATCCTTTCTCAAAGCAAAATTTGCCGGTAAACCAAAATGGCATAGGCTATGAGTTTCGTAAAACCTCAAAGCCAGAGATAGCCTTACAAATCTTCTGTTGCGGGTGTGAAGTTTGCCTTTAACCCTTCCTTAGAAGACGTACTTTATAAGCCTTCGGATAAATTGTGGTTATAATACGTAGTTACGTTTAGCTGAAGAACCTTCTTGTTTACAAATATTTGCACGTTGAGTTGTCGAGCTATGCGAGTAGCGATGATGAGTTTAGAAAGTAAATCGTTCTTTCGTATGGGTCACAAATGCCTGATTATAAAAATTAAAACACACATAAATGCACGCATTCTTCCCATGGGGGTAGGCAGAAACCACATCATCATCATCATTTCAGCCGAAAGACGTCCACTGCTGGACATAGGCCTCCCCCAAGCTCCGCCACTTCGACCGGTTCTGTGCTTCCCGCAGCCAGCGGACTCCTGCGGCCCTGACAAGGTCATCCGTCCACCTTGTAGGAGGCCTTCCAACTTTACGTCTTCCGGTACGCGGTCACCACTTCAGAACTTTTCGGCGCCATCGGCCATCTGTTCTGCGAGCAATGGCAGAAACTACGTTATTGATTTATGAACGTAATTAAAGCAAACTTCATTTACGTTCATAAATCTGGTTATCCACGCACGCCTGATCTTTCTGAAGGAGTTCTCCAAAAAGGTCACTATATGTCCTTCTAGAGTGGCGTCCCGGTGTTTCCACTCACATATGCCTTGTTAGTACTAGCTAATACTTGTATTTTAAAGTTTTATTTTGTCCACATGAGTGCATACACCATTAGCGTGAACACAGTATATGTGAGATTAGAGTGTTGTATGTGAATAGAACAGGGGTTTTATGGCTTAGTAATAACAACCACGTACGTGTGGTGAAGGATGTAAAGAATAGCACCATCCCATCTCTTCCCGCGGGTGTCATAGGAGGCGACAAAGGGACTTACTAGAGAATGGGCAGCAGCATTCTCTATGCATTTTACCACCATACTGCGATCGCCAACCCGCCTGCCAAGCGTGGCGATTATGGCAAACCCCCCAAATTGGCGGAGGTTTATGTTCAACAGTGGACGTCTTTCGGCTGAAATGATGATGAATGATGAATAACAGCCACACGAAACAATCGATCAGGTTGAGCTACGTTTGTTGCGCTTGGTCTATGGATGGAATACTATCTTCACATACCAAGACAAGAGGTCTTGGTATGTAAAGCTGGCATGCCTCCGAAAATACGTTAAACTGTTGGTCCCGGCTATCATTCGTGGATCTTTGACCCAGAAACTGGGTTATGGAGGTCAGACAGGCAGTCGATCCATATAAAATACTGGTATTCAGCTGTATCCGGCTAAATTAGAAGGTGATCACAATATATTTTGGAAAAGGCTAGACAAAGGCAGATGTATGGAAGAAAATTTGATATAAATTATATTTAAGTCAACTAGGCTCCGAAATGAAACCTATTTATGACTACCAGCGGAAGGCCGAATAGGATTTAAATCCGGTCTAAAAGTTACAGCATCCGCATAATACAAACTCGATGCTCAAAAGTTTTTACGTTTCGCGATGCCTTTCAAATACTTCTCCAAGGAAAGTACCTCGAAACATTACAAATGTTAGTAGGTACTTGTGTAAGAACCAAGGACCGAATTAAGCCAAATTGTTCCCGTTTCATGCCACCCGAACAAAATGCCTCTCTTCGAGGGCGTAATTTGTAGGCACTCAGCTGTTAAAATTTTATTCACAATGTCAAGCCATTCAACTTACTTTAACACAATTACATACACAAAAATAAACCTTTTAGGATTTTTCAGTATTGATCTAGACTAATTTATTAATGAAAACAAACAAAGAAAGGAAAATTTCGTGAAAAGCTAAGTGAAGACCCACTACTAGCCGGAACATACAGACAGATAGATAGAAATAAAAATGTCACGAGTACCGTAGTTATATAATTTCACATGCATTTAGTAAAAAGTTGTTGTTTCGACATTTCTTACATCTATGTTTCTAACAGTCACTTCAGTTTTACTTATTATTGGATACATTTACAGATTGTGTCTTTGGTTTTAGTAACTGACTTAAAATAAAAGTACGATCAGGCCTGCCGTCCATCCACCATGAAGTACCTGGGACTGATGCTCGACAGCCGGTGGAACTTCGGCCCCCACTTTCAGCGGGATACCCAAGTTGATGGGTGCGGCGGGCGCGCGCGCAACTCTGCGTTCCAATCTGGGGGGCCCGAGCACCGCCAGTAGGCTGTTGTATTTGGGGATCGTGCGACGCATGGTTCTGTACGGGGCCCCGGTGCGACCTTGTGGTTTCTGACCTGATGGCCGGCAGCATCGCAATTCTAAAAAACACAGAGGGCAATGGCCGTCAGAAATATCAGGGGATATCGCACGATCTCCTATGATACGGTTTGTGCACTGGCCGGAACCCGCCCTGGGATCTAGAGGCGAGGCCCTCGCCTCACTACACCAATGACGCGAGGAGGCGCAAACGCAGAATGGTGGACCAATGCAGCGATAGATCGAACTTCGTCGGTCACAGCTCCGCGAGGTCTTGGTGGCGGAATGGCTAAAACAGGCTTCTGCGACTATCGCCTGCCTCGCTATTGTAGAGGCAATCCGACCAGTGCTCAACGAATGACTCGGGAGGAGGCATGACTTTCTGACGTTTCGGGTGATGCAAGTGCTCTCGGGGCATGGCTGCTTCGGGAAGTACCTGTGTCGCATAAACAAGGAGCTGGATGCTCGGTGCTATCACTGCGTCCGCTGTCGGGAGGACACGGCGCGGCATACACTGGCAAAATGTACCGCATGGGAGGAGCTGCACCTTACCTTCGTATCAGAAGTAGGAGCCGACCTGTCGCTGCCAGCCGTCACTTCGATAGTCGGGAGCGTCGAGTCGTGGGATGCAGTGATCTCCTTCTGTGAAACCGTAATTTTGCAGAAGTTAATGGTTATAATAAGTTACGAGTAAATGGAAATGAAAGGATCTTTTTACTAACAGAAAGTTTTAGTTCAAAGTATCAAAGGTAGTCAAAATCTACAGAAAGTAACGTGATTACTCTTTCAGCTTTCAGACAGACCTAATCCATCGAAGTACAGAGGCCAGCACATCAAGCTACCCCAAACTGTCAAAGTTTTCCAATTGAACATGAACCTTGAGCTTATAACATAAAGTTGAAAATCTATCAAAGAAATTTGACAGATTGGGGTAGCTTGATGTGCTGGCGTCTGTACGTTAATATACAAACTAGCTTTTGCCAGCGGCTTCGCCCGCGTGGAACTTTCATCCCCTATTTAACTCCCTTAGGGGTTGAATTTCGAAAAATCCTTCCTTATTCCTTGTCTACATTATAAAGGGAACCTCTGTGCAAAATTTCAGCTTTCTAGGTCTAAGGGTTTGGGCTGGGCGTTGATGAGTCAGTCAGTCAGTCAGTCAGGACTTGTCTTTTTATTTATATAGATAAAAAACATTGCAGTGTCTGGTTGTAATGTCAAAATAACAGCTTATTTTGGTAAATACATGGTACCTAAAAGTTACTTTACTAACGAAACTTTTTTTTTTTGTCTGTTTGTTTGTTCCGGCTAATCTCCGAAACGGCTTTATCTATTTTGACAGGACTTCACTAGCTAGGAGTACTATAGGTTCATTTTTTTAAGAGACAGTTTTTTTTTTTTTCAACAACCATGCCGACCAAGTTGCGGTCGCAGCTAATACCAACTAAGATTGTCACAGTATATAAACGCTTTAGGAAAATAATTTCAGGATTACCCACAAATATTTGATAGAATTCTAGACTCGTAAGGGACAGTATCGGTATTATTACAATGTAAACATAATCAAATATCGTTGCAATCACGCACTTACCTGCTGCACCATAAATAAACTCAACGTCTATGGCTTCATGTTCGAACTAATACGGCTTCAATGTTAAATCCCCTGACAGAAGCGATAGAGTTTGAAGGTTCAATAGAATTCCAACAGGAAAATTGAATTCCTATTGTTAGTAGTGATTCGTGTTCGAAAAAAAAAAATTGAACAAGTGAATTCAATAGTGATTGGATGGCTCCAAATCGTGGTTGAAGTTTTTTCTACCCGAACGGCTCATGTATTGGTTTTCATCGCTTTTTTCACGTAAGTGGCCAGAATGCTATCCAACAACATCCATTTTTAAAGTGGATTATTTTCGTTCCTACATACTGGGAAAATAACATAAAAACGTTTAAAATATCAGGTTTTTCGATCACACTCCAGGGACCCCTATTTTAATGTGAATTATTTATTTTAAAGTTAATGTGTTAATAAAACGACGAATGATGAAATATTCCGATTAGAGAGACGTGCCATACTTTTGAATAAACCTGTTACTTTTCATGATAATTTGTTCCTGGATTAGCTCTACTCACATTAGTATCAATTTTGGTAATCGCTTTATGAAATAATAACAACTCAATATTCATGATATTGAGTTGTTATTATTTCATAAAGTGATTCATTAAAATGTTTCTTTCGGCGTAGAATCATCTTAGAACCACAAGTGTCGTAACCATTATTTATACCTACTGCCGCCAAAGTTCGGAAAATATTTCAGTAAATAATCTCCATTTAATTATTGAACAGTATTATTGACAGCCTCAGTATTATCTGGAAACTATTATGGAATTAGTGGCGCTGTACCCGTTTGTTTCTTTGTATTTCCGTTGTATTTCTTTCAATGTCTCTTTGTTTGTCTACGGTTGCCACTGGATTCTCATTTATATTATTGTCAGAATACGTCTTCAACGCTCTCTTCTTTTTATAACATCTCAGGTTTTTATATTAAAAAATTAAGACATCAATCCCCCCCCAGTGGGTTCCCGCATTGTCGTTGCGGGGGGGCTCAATAACCGTGGTCTCCCAGCCACGGTGAAGTGAAGTGGAACCCCAAGGTGGGGCCGCTCGTCAGGGCTTTTGCCTTCAAGCCGACGAAAAAACGGCCACAAAGTAGGTTGCGGTGAGGTGCACTGCAACTGAGGCAGGCCGCGATGTCGAATGGGAGGCATCGCGCCTGAGGGTTAGAGGCTGCGGCAGAGGAGGAGTGCCGGTACTTCTGAGTAGCGTTCTTCCCTTCCATGCCCTGGAAGGGGCCGCCACCGTTTGATGGCGGACGCGGTGGGGCCGCAGGGGAGGAGGAGTGTCGGAATAGTGGTGGCCGCTCTCCCTAACCCCTGCGGCCGAAAACTGGTAGGCGGCGGGGCCACTGTGCTGACCCGTCACAGGGTGACGAAGGGGTCCGCAAAGGCCTATGCCTGCCAGGGATGTGGGTTGTTCGAAAGAGATGCCGTCTTCCTTGGCACACAGGCAACTGACGGAACACGGGAGGGTTTTAGTCAGTAAAAGTCTGACACGCCCTACTGCTCCACCCAGCGGGAGAAGTCATTTGATGATTTCCAAACCTCAAAAAAGAAGACATCAATAAAACATGACACCACCATGGACTTCAAAAATATACCTTTGATTCGTTTGAATACCTCGTATGGATGCATCGCTCTATGTAAATGTACTGATAGTAACTAATGCAAAAAGTAAGTGTAAATCTTGTTCTAAGCATGTCGATGGCAAATGTCGATGAAAGACCCGGCCCAGAATTCGGCTACGTGTTTGATGCGCTGTATTAATAACCCCAGCGCTGTATCTCTACGTTGACGTCGTGGTGTTGCACGCTCCAATGAACTTTGGGTCTGTGCCGGTAGAGTTAACTTTGCTGAAACAGACCTGGATCCGGAGCCAGCCAAGAGAGATACATACAACTGTAAAGCAACATGTGGCGAGCTGTTGGGCAGTCGCGACCTCACCGGCTCCATTTCCCATTTTCTTACCTTTGTGAGTGCACAATGACGAGGAAAAGAGCTCCCCCCTCTTCCTTGCCTTTATTGGCCAGCTTGAGTGGAAATTCGCAAGAGGAGACGTGTTGTAACATCGTATGATTCTTTTTCAGAACTAGATTTCGATAGAATGGAGAAAGGTCCATGCCCAGCAGTGGGACAACATGGGCTAATAAAACAGCATGTATATGGCTACACACCAAGCTATAGATTTTCAGTTTGTGCTGATCTCGCACTGTATGGAAATTCTATACAATGCGAGATCAGCTTATACTGGAAATTTACAATTGAATGTAATTAAAACCGAACTATTGTCCCACAACATTGGTATAAATGGACTATAATTCAGTAGAACAGGGGCTCTTGGGCAAATAATAACAGCCCCACGGGTCGATCTATCAAGTTGAGCTACGCTTCACGCGGTTGGTTCATGGATGGGTGACCATCCTTACATACCAAGACCCCTCCGTCCCTCGGAAACTATGTTAAGTCGTTGGACCCGGGTATAATTTGTGCATCTTTGACAGTCGTTCCGGGTCGTCAGAAGCCCATAAGTCTGACAACCAGTCTTTCCAAGGAGTATCGTATTACCATTAACTGGGGTGTGGAGGCCAGATAGGCAGTCGCTCCATGTAAAATACTGGTATTTTACTGCATCTGGTTAGACTGGAAGCTGACCCAAACATACTTGGGTAAAGGCTATCCAGATGATGATGATGATGTTAGTAGAACATTACGCCGTCCTTCCCAAGTTTTCTTCACCTTGAATTATTGCGAGGCATTAGTATAACATCACGTTCACGCCACTCCTTCAACGACCTTTAATGGATAATATCGTAATTTCAGTTCTAAGTTCTCTTGTCAGTTTGTGGTGAGAAAGTGTGGGAGTTAGTTGCGTAGGCGATCGTGAACGTAATGAAGTATTCGCTTATGTATTATGACATTTAACATAGTTTTAGGTTGGTTAAAGACTACAAAATAAAATAAACACACACCTTGTTAATAATACAATGGCCATGCAAGCGGTGGTTTTTATTGTAACCATGTTAATTACTAACTTAGCTTAAGCAAAATCAGCCTATAATGTTCTCACTACTGGAATACAGGCCTCCTCTCTGTGGGAAGATCGTAATCCACCACGCGAGCTCAGTCCGGGCTGTTAGATGTCTCATGTCTTCGAATTTTTAGTTCTAGTACATGTCGGGTTCCTCACGATCAGTTCACCGTTTTGCGAGTAGTGGTGGCCCAGTGGTAACGGCCGCGACTTACAATAATAATGAATATAATAATAGTACATTATGGTACTAGTGTATAACGTTGGTGATTACCACAGCTCGGGTCTTAAGAGAGCCGAGGACGGTAATCATCAATAGACACGTGTATCATACGACGTTTTTCAACACACTTGTGAAGAAAATAATACTAATAAATCATTTTATCCTTGGAGTTTTAGGTAGTAAACTTTCCATAACGTTAAGGGCTTCACATTTTATATCGGGCAGTGTTACAACATACATAATTTTCTTCTAGTACTTGTAGTCATTTTAATGAATAAATAACTATAATTTCAACAGTGAAAACGAGTTGAGTTTTTTTTTTTGGCCAATGGCGGGAAAAGGTAATCAGTTTTCCAATGCGCGCGCATCTAACAATGGCGATCGGCCATGGATTAAGGCCGCATTCCGAATTAGAAAAATAACGCTGTGAGCGCTCACATCGATATTTTGCGTTCCGAGTTAGATATCACGATTCTGACAGCTAAGAACCGTCATTTTTGTCATCAATACGGTACGCTCGTGATCGCGATAAAAGTGTTCACTCAACGTTAAAACATATATTCACCATATTAAACTTGTATACACCACACATTTTTTCTTCAGTAGCACTATTTCAAATAAATCTAAATTAACTAAAGTTTCGATGTGACTTAAAACAAAACAGCACAACTGTCATTTTTGACCAGATGGCGCATGTCATGACGTCATCTATGACGATTCGTGGGACGTCGTGTGTGAGCGCGGTCAAATCGATATTATTGCAACTTGGAACGTGGCCTAAAAGAAAGACGTTTCTTTTTTTTTTGCGTTTCGCGGATAGCGCTTTAGCCACGTACAAAATGGGGAATTCAAAGTTTTCTTTTTTACAGACAAAAACAAAAGTTATATTTGAGTGAAAGTTTTATTCATTAAGAACGTACAAGTTGAAATTATCTATTTAATTACGAAGTTGCATGAAATGAGCAAGCAATAGGTATATTAATTTATTTTTACTATTGAGCACGACCTTTTTTGTATCGAAAATTTTTAAGAACAAAGCAACTCAACCAATAAAAAAAAAGCTATAACTCACTAGTGAATAATAGTAATGAAAAAGTCACAGTTCGATAATAGGTGTCATTATGTGCCTAATTGCGGTGAAATTAGAGCCATTTTATGAGCCACTTGCTCATAAAATGGCTCTAATGAAAAAAAAAAATAGTTCCGTCCTGTTGAAAAAAAAAAATTGTTCCGTCCGATTTTTTATAATATTATATCTTATAAAAAATCGGATGGAACTATTTTTTTTTTTTTTTTTGTAATATTTAGTTCATTATTAGTGAAAGACGGATGGATAGACATCGGAAGCTTAGCAAAGAGTTCCGTGGACACCCGTTAGGTAAAGAAACCTAAAAAAAATACAGTCACGTAAGTGTCTTCTATTCTTGGTCGCTTGCTTCATTACTGAAGGTCCCTGAAAAGCCTTCGTGGCTTTATGTATTCGGTTCGCAGCTTCTCTCATGGCGGTCGTTACATAGAGTTCAGTGAGGGCGGTTACTTGGTCGGACCAGCGGTAAGTAGGTATATGAGTATATGACTAGGAAATTAAATATGTACAGAATTTTTTTCCCCCAAAATCCGTATGTGAAGACTTTCAAAGAACATCTTACAAGTGCTCGATCAAGTTTCTACATACCTACTGAATATTTTCATACTTAAAGCTCCTTGCGAATGGAACAAGTTTGCATCGTGTCGCTTCGGAGACTTCGCGCCAATTTCTTATAATTTATTGCCGTATAACGTGCTCCTTTAATTTATTACATAATAACCGTGCGCAATATATTAGAAACGTAAGATTGTATATATACAGACTTGTGAAAGAAAATGAAATGAAAATATGTTAAGACAAAATGAGTTAAGACATTATAATTATGGTTCTGTAATATATTTCGAGCGTGTCAGACTTTTAATGACTAAAACCCACCCGTGTTCCTTCAGTTGCCTGTGCCAGTCCTTCACAGCTCCAGTTCCTCACGCTCTCCGCCTCCTCCTTCGTGAGCATTATACTGGCTTTCCATGCACTCTCGCTCCGTACCATGCCCTGGACCGTGGCTGGACGCGAGAGATCGCCTCCGCCGATCGCCTCTGCGAGGACAATGCAGTGCTCTGGCCAGGCAGGGCAGACCTCCACCGTATGTTCCACTGTGTCCTCCAGGCGATCTAGATAATGGTGACACCCGGGCATTTTAACCCACCATAACCGCCAGAACAGGAACCCCCCGAAGTAGCCGTGTCCGGTGAGGACCTGAGTAAGGCACAAGGTGTAATCCATTGCCCTTTGGTGACTTTTAGCCTTCTGATAAGACCCATTGTGAGCAACCACGTTTCAATACCGTTGATCATCACTGGCAACACGCACTGGTCGAAGAATTAAGTTTGAGACAAGTGGGACGAGGAGATATCCGGAATGCTGCCCAGCCGAGTCGAATTCGACGATTGATCTCTTTCTCGAAATTTGACTTAGCAATAGAGAGGACTATGATCGGAGTTTACTTACGTAATCGAATCTGAAATGCAGAGATCCGTAAGAGAACCAAGGTAACCGACTTAGCTCAAAGAATTGCCAAACTTGGTGGTAGTGGGTATTGCTCGCAGAACAGAGGGCTGATGGGGGTCGAAAGGTTCTGGAATGGCGACCGCGTACTGGAAAACGTATCATTGGTCATCGATCTACCTTGTAGGCCACAAGGTAGATCGATGACCTGGTGAAAGCCACAGGAATCCCGGGGATGCGAGAAGCACATTACTGGTTGAAATGGCGGTGCTTGGCGGAGGGCCATATCCAGCAGTGGACGTATTTTGGCTTAAATGATGATGAATCCAAGATATTTTAGTCTCAAGAGACGTAAATATGGAGTCATCAAAAATACATTTAAGAACAGGCAAGATTAGAAAATGTATTACTTAAATGAAGCGTCTCAAGAAATACGTCACAGTAGTCGAGTAAACCTAACTCAAGATTAGAACCACAGATAACTTTAATGTGAAAATAAATATCTTTACCAGATCTTTCTTGCTTTAATATGAAACGAATGTTGTAACGCTGCGTAAACGTAATCATAAAGAATATGTACTATATAAAAGGTTGCTCATAAGAAACTAGGACACACTTGGAAAAAAACAGGATTTTAGACGTAGTTGTCAAAAAACATTAAAATATCGCAATTGCAAGTCAAACCATGTATTTCAAATAAGCACAAAAAGGGGACTTTTGAACATCAACATTTAGATTAAAACAGAATTAAATTTGTATGGAGAAGAATGTACAATTAACTCCACCGTTATTCTTTGAAAATATTTTACAACATTAGGATACATTATTTATTAATTATTACTTAAAACTTTTGTGATCCCAGTGTGCCCACTGTCGAATAATAATTAAATATGCAGCCAAATTCAAAATCAAAACTTGACAAGACGTGTAAAAGCAAAACTTCATCGCTTAAACATTATGCAAAAGCGTATAAATAATAAGGAAGACAAGATCTTTCATCACTCAGTGACTATAAAATGACATCGTAATACGGACATTAAAAATTCAGTCCCAGCTGGAGCAAAACTCTTCGTAAATCTTAGAGATCCGAATAAGCCTGAAGTGACTTGGCGTTATGAACTGAGGAAGATGGAGTTACATGAATTTACAATTGAAGTTCACGTTACGGGGCAAGGAGCAGTTGACTTGATATATTTTTCATTGCTGCCCACGAAATATTTTGCTACTTGATTCTGACATTTTCCAGAGCAATTTTATAGGTTATGGTGAATAGAATGGATTTAAAGATATTTTAAAATTGCTTTAATTTCTGTAAGTAGCTTTGTACGAAAACTTTTACTCGTCGCATCAATCATATTTTAAAAACTAGACGAGGTCTGACAATGAGAAAAAAGTTCTTGATATATATGAAACATGATGAAATTAAAACTAAACTCAAATGAGGTTTCTTCTCAGACAAAGACAAAATTTTCAGATTGCAGACGGATAGAAAGAAAAAAAGACGTGCACATAAAAAGATAAGTAAGTTAACATGCAGATTAAAGTATTACGTTTTTAGCCTCGGGAATGTTACTTCCCTTCTTCAGCTCTTTCTCAAATAGCCCATTATTTGTTGCGTCACTTTGCTTAAGTATTATATCACACCACGCACACAAACACACAGTATTATTGTATTTATTGCAGCTACCTGTTTGTCACTGCATCCCCCAAAAGTTGACGGGTAGAAAATGCCTATCGCATTTAGTCCTCCTGTGTACACACATTTTTTAAATTTATTTGCTTGGGACAAAAAACAGTTACATGCTACAAAATACAGAGAATTTCACCCCCGGGCCACCATTGTCCACGATTTAACTAACGGGGTTAAAATATTGTACACTTAAAGTATTAAATAAATAAAATATATGTATGGTTCTAAAACGATTTACATTATCTTCACTAACAAGGTTACGTTAAAATCTTTCAGTAAACTAAATTCTGTATAACATGTTTTTCGTCTAGTCATCAGTTTCTCTAAAGATTTAATTCAATCAATTCAGTTTTCTTTGAATAGATGGAGTGGCAATTTCACTAAATTGATTAGGCTTTTTATTGGCATTATTAGCGTTCTAGATTCTAGTAAAAGCTTACTTTGGTCACAGAATTAGTTGATCTCTAGCACTTTCTAGAAGCCATTAAGTACGTATCTGATCAAAGTAGTAATTGGATATTGTTTCACGTATCATTTATGACGTAAGGTTTGTAATACATTAGTGGGCTCCTAATTAATTGTTATCTGTTTATAACCTGACCTTGTGAAAATCATTTCTTGTAAACCTATCACTTATATTAAAGTAGTTCGTAATGGCTGCGACTTACGAGTTGTAGGTCATAAGTTCGAACCCCGGCAGGCGCTTTACTTTGTGTAAATTATTTCATCACCACTGCCCTCAAAACGGTTAAGGAAAACACTGAGGAATCCGGTATTTTCTTGAACCAAAAATTTGAAGACATGCGACATCTACCGGCCCGCACTGGGCCCGCGTGGTGGATTATGGCCTACACACCCTCTCACAGGCTGCTATGCTATATATCAAGAGATATCTGTTCTGTTCAAAGTCACAATGTTCATAAAAAAAGGTCTGCTTATAAAAATTGACCCTTAAAAATTCAAACAAAAATCCTGTTTAAAAATTCAAAATTCTCGACCACAATGTATCAACAAAATACGGTTACAACACATACAATTTACACACAAAAGTGGGGCAATACCGTATATATGCCATTACCCTAAATAATTATGTGGACCGCAAACCAGACTGGTCCTAAGGGAAATTACAGACAGGCCAGGGGTTGCAGACTTCACTCTTTACCGCCTCAAATTGATTCTGTTATGGTGATGGTAATGCCTTCTTGGACACTGGGGACGTGGTTATAACAATATGATGAATATTCGAGCAGACAGTGCCTGGTTGTACTAATAATAATAATAATAACCGGACCAAGGTGTGGTTGACACGCACCTGCCGGATGATGATGCCATGTGTTCATTCTGGCGAAACATCTGGTCGGTGCCTGTCAATCACACCGAAGGTGATTGGACTGGGGAAATCGAGCGAGCATGTGATCAAATACCAGAAATGGGGGCACTAACCATCAGCCCCCAAGATGTAGCTCGTGCTGTCCGTCCGTTGCCTAACTGGAAATCTCCAGGGCCGGACGGGCTGCACAACTTTTGGATAAAATGGCTCCAAAGATCACACGCTCGCTTGGCATCCCAGTTTCAGTCAGCCTTAGAGTCAGGGTCGCTGCCCCAGTTTTTAACAACAGGGATAACCCACCTGCTCCATAAATCAGGTAGTACTGCGGAACCCAAAAATTATAGACCGATCACTTGCCTACCGACGGTCTATAAAGTTCTGACATCCATTTTGAGAGCTAAAATTTACCATCATGTAGAGACCAACACTATCATGTCTGCCTCTCAAAATGGATGTCGGAACGGGTCCCGCGGTACTAAGGAGCTGCTCCTCATTGATATGGCCATTAGCCAACAGGTTCGCCGTTCCCGAAAGGATCTTTCGACATGTTGGATAGACTATAAGAAGGCCTATGACTCGGTGCCACATACATGGCTTAGGAGGGTACTGGAGTTGTATAAAGTAGATGCAACTCTGCGTACCTTCCTGAGTTCGTGTATGGGGCAATGGAGAACGGTCCTTCGCTATCCAGGATGTCGAAATATCCAGAGGAATAGCGAGCCGTTAAGGATCGAGCGAGGCATATTTCAGGGCGATAGTCTGAGTCCGCTTTGGTTCTGCTTAGCCTTGAATCCTCTTAGCATATTGCTGGAGCATTCAGGTATAGGCTATCGGCTGAGGAGAGGTGGTCAGGTTATATCTCACCTCCTCTACATGGATGACCTAAAACTCTTTGCCCCCAACAAATTGCAACTGATGGAGCTACTGAAAGTAACTGAAACTTTCAGTAGCGCCATCAGGATGGAATTTGGTGTGGACAAATGTGCGGTCATGCATGTAAAGCGAGGGAGGATTGTGGAATCCGTGGGAACCCAACTCTCGGATTCCATATACCTTAGATCCCTCTCCCCAACCGAAACATATAAGTA
Source organism: Polymixis flavicincta (assembly GCA_949987655.1). Taxonomy (NCBI): domain Eukaryota; kingdom Metazoa; phylum Arthropoda; class Insecta; order Lepidoptera; family Noctuidae; genus Polymixis; species Polymixis flavicincta. Next base: position 11,599,586 of record OX465186.1, on the reverse strand, counting down.
TTTGGGTATGTCGGAAGCGTTGGGTATCAATGTTACTGACATGAAGCAATCGTTGAAGGAGCGCTTCTTCTGCCGCCTGAATAAAGTTTTAAATAGTCTTTTATCAGGCGGAAATAAGGTGCGCGCTTTCAACGGTTGGGTCATGCCGGTTCTGTTGTACTCTTTCGGCATACTCAAATGGACTCAGACGGAACTTGACGCCCTGGATAGGAGGGTCCGCACACTACTTACCACAAATCGGATGCATCATCCACGGTCATCGGTGATGAGACTGTATATCCCGCGAAAATGTGGAGGTCGAGGCTTCTTAAACGCTCAGACCCTCCACAATCGCGAGATATGCAGTCTCAGGGAATATTTCTTAGAAGCCGACGTGGGGATGCACCGAGATGTGGTCTTAGTGGACAAGGGGCTCACCCCGCTCTCCTTGGCTGACGAGAACTGGCGCAAACCTAAAGTATTAGACACTAATGACCGCAGGGAGGTATGGCAGGGCAAAGAGCTTCACGGGCGCTTTTATCGGGTCCTACATGGACCAGATGTAGACTTCTTAGCGTCCGTATCCTGGTTACGATTCGGTGATCTCTTTGGAGAAACCGAAGGTTTTGTCTTTGCAATTATGGACGAAGTTATGATGACGAACAACTACCGGAAATATATTGTGAAGGATGGCACGGTTGACATCTGTCGGGCATGCCACCGTCCGGGGGAATCAATCCGACACATTATTTCTGGCTGTTCTCGTCTGGCTAACGGAGACTACTTGCATAGGCACAACCTTGTAGCCAGGATTATCCACCAGCAACTTGCTCTGAAATACAGTCTTGTGGATTCAGAAGTACCGTACTATAGGTATGTGCCCGACCCAGTTCTCGAAAATGGCACTATCACATTGTATTGGGATCGATCTGTCATCACTGACCGGACTATTCTTGCCAATAAGCCGGACATAGTGGTGATAGATCGACTAGAGCGTCGCACAATGATTATTGATATAGCAGTCCCACATGACGAGAACCTCGTGAAAGCTGAGCAAGATAAAAAAATCAAGTATCTTGACCTGGCACGCGAGGTTGTCGACATGTGGGATGTGGATACAGCAGTCATTGTGCCGATAGTCGTGACGGCCAATGGCATTATAGCCAAGAGCCTCGACCAACACCTCAGGAGGCTCTCGTTAGGCAGCTGGATCAAGGGCTTGATCCAGAAAGCAGTTCTACTGGACACGGCGCGTATAGTGAGGAGGTTCCTCTCTCAGCAGCCCTGACCACCGGTAGCTTGGACCCTGTTCCCGATACCGGTGGGCTACTATTTTTTATATTTTTAAATGTTTTTTTTTTAAATCATTTTTGTAAAAATATTTAAAAATGTAATGAATATGTATTAGAGAAAATAAACGACAATAATAATAATAATACTTCTCGCCGCCGACGACACCACCACCTGTACGTCGGCACGGAAGAGGCCGACCACCGGCCAGCTTGGGACTCCGAGGCCCACCGGTCTCTGATAGGGTCCCCGCTCCCGGTGGAAGTGTGCAGCGCATGAAGTGGACACAAACTGTTAACGAAAATGTCATGCGCGCATACTATGGGGCTACAGAGGGAGGAAGTAACTTGACTGCGTACCGTGGTCGGATGCTCTCTCTGTTTCAGGTGCTTGAGCCAGCAGTCAACGTGTCGGCGCAACGACTGTCGGATCAGGTGCGGGTTATCCAGCGTAACCATATGCTGGATGCCGCCGTACTTGATCGACTTCGCCTTGAATCACGGAATAGCCACGTTACGCCTGCTTCACCACGGGTAGCGGTGCAACCGCAAAATTCGTCCAGTATTTCACCGCGACCCAACCGCGATGATGAAGAGGATGATGACGGGGCTATATCCGTGAGTTCCCAATGCAATGCAAGATTGAGGAGCGCTTTGGAGGATGCATTCCGGGAGTATCGCTCCACTCTGCCTGAACTTAGACCACGTTTACCTCGTTTGCCCATGCACAAGAAAAACAGGGCGCTGGTGTGTGCTCTAGACTCACAGTTGTCAACATGTTTTGACGATAGCAAAGATCTCGCTGATACCCACTCAATCCTGTACTGTGCAGCTGTAGCGGCATGTCGTGTGGCTCATGTTAAATTTCCTAACAGTGACCGAGCTCCACGACCAAACCTAGCCGTACCAGCTTGGCAGTGCAGGATTGAGCGTCGTATCGGTGAGGCTAGAGCACTCATCGGCAAGCTTATCTGCTTCAGGGAGGGCAATACTCGCCCTAGAGTGATGCGCTTTGTGAGGCGGGCGTTCTCTGGGACTGATATTAGTTCTCGAGATTATATGACCCGCGTCACAGAGCGTATCGACTTCCTGAAGCAGAAGATCTGTGCATGGGCGAACCGTATTCGTCGGTACAGGCGGAGGGTGGAGCGGTACACTCAGAATCGCACATTCCGAAACGATGAAAGGTGGGTTTACAGAACCTGGGAGCGACCGGACCAAGGTGTGGTTGACACGCACCTGCCGGATGATGACGCCATGTGTTCGTTCTGGCGAAACATCTGGTCGGTGCCTGTCAATCACACCGAAGGTGATTGGGTTAGGGAAGTCGAGCGAGCGTGTGGTCAAATGCCAGAAATGGGGGCATTTACCATCAGCCCCCAAGATGTAGCACGTGCAGTCCGTCCGTTGCCTAACTGGAAATCTCCAGGGCCGGACGGGCTGCACAACTTTTGGATAAAATGGCTCCAAAGATCACATGCTCGCTTGGCTTCCCAGTTTCAGTCAGCCTTAGAGTCAGGGTCGCTGCCACAGTTTTTAACAACAGGGATAACCCACCTGCTCCATAAATCAGGTAGTACTGCGGAACCCAAAAATTATAGACCGATCACTTGCCTACCGACGGTCTATAAAGTTCTGACATCCATTTTGAGAGCTAAAATTTATCATCATGTAGAGACCAACACTATCATGTCTGCCTCTCAAAATGGATGTCGGAATGGGTCCCGCGGTACTAAGGAGCTGCTCCTCATTGATATGGCCATTAGCCAACAGGTTCGCCGTTCCCGAAAGGATCTTTCGACATGTTGGATAGACTATAAGAAGGCCTATGACTCGGTGCCACATACATGGCTTAGGAGGGTACTGGAGTTGTATAAAGTAGATGCAACTCTGTGTACCTTCCTGACTTCGTGTATGGGGCAATGGAGAACGGTCCTTCGCTATCCAGGATGTCGAAATATCCAGAGGAATAGCGAGCCGATAAGGATTGAGCGAGGCATATTTCAGGGCGATAGTCTGAGTCCGCTTTGGTTCTGCCTAGCCTTGAATCCTCTTAGCATATTGCTGGAGCATTCAGGTATAGGCTATCGATTGAGGAGAGGTGGTCAGGTTATATCTCATCTCCTCTACATGGATGACCTAAAACTCTTTGCCCCCAACAAATTGCAACTGATGGAGCTACTGAAAGTAACTGAAACTTTCAGTAGCGCCATCAGGATGGAATTTGGTGTGGACAAATGTGCGGTCATGCATGTAAAGCGAGGGAAGATTGTGGAATCCGTGGGAACCCAACTCTCGGATTCCATACACCTTAGATCCCTCTCCTCAACCGAAACATACAAGTATTTGGGTATGTCGGAAGCGTTGGGTATTAACGTTACTGACATGAAGCAATCGTTGAAGGAGCGCTTCTTCTGCCGCCTGAATAAAGTTTTAAATAGTCTTTTATCAGGCGGAAATAAGGTGCGCGCTTTCAACGGTTGGGTCATGCCGGTTTTGTTGTACTCTTTCGGCATACTCAAATGGACTCAGACGGAACTTGACGCCCTGGATAGGAGGGTCCGCACACTACTTACCACAAATCGGATGCATCATCCACGGTCATCGGTGATGAGACTGTATATCCCGCGAAAATGTGGAGGTCGAGGCTTCTTAAACGCTCAGACCCTCCACAATCGCGAGATATGCAGTCTCAGGGAATATTTCTTAGAAGCCGACGTGGGGATGCACCGAGATGTGGTTTCAGTAGACAAGGGACTCACCCCGCTCTCCTTGGCTAACGAGAACTGGCGCAAACCTAAAGTATTAGATACTAATGACCGCAGGGAGGTATGGCAGGGCAAAGAGCTTCACGGGCGCTTTTATCGGGTCCTACATGGACCAGATGTAGACTTCTTAGCGTCCGTATCCTGGTTACGATTCGGTGATCTCTTTGGAGAAACCGAAGGTTTTGTCTTTGCAATTATGGACGAAGTTATGATGACGAACAACTACCGGAAATATATTGTGAAGGATGGCACGGTTGACATCTGTCGGGCATGCCACCGTCCGGGGGAATCAATCCGACACATTATTTCTGGCTGTTCTCGTCTGGCTAACGGAGACTACTTGCATAGGCACAACCTTGTAGCCAGGATTATCCACCAGCAACTTGCTCTGAAATACAGTCTTGTGGATTCAGAAGTACCGTACTATAGGTATGTGCCCGACCCAGTTCTCGAAAATGGCACTATCACGTTGTATTGGGATCGATCTATCATCACTGACCGGACTATTGTTGCCAATAAGCCGAACATAGTGGTGATAGATCGACTAGAGCGTCGCACAATGATTATTGATATAGCAGTCCCACATGACGAGAACCTCGTGAAAGCTGAGCAAGATAAAAAAATCAAGTATCTTGACCTGGCACGCGAGGTTGTCGACATGTGGGATGTGGATACAGCAGTCATTGTGCCGATAGTCGTGACAGCCAATGGCATTATAGCCAAGAGCCTCGACCAACACCTCAGGAGGCTCTCGTTAGGCAGCTGGATCAAGGGCTTGATCCAGAAAGCAGTTATACTGGACACGGCGCGTTTAGTGAGGAGGTTCCTCTCTCAGCAGCCCTGACCACCGGTAGCTTGGACTCTGTTCCCGATACCGGTGGGCTACTATTTTTTATATTTTTAAATGTTTTTTTTAATCATTTTTATAAAAATATTTAAAAATATACAGAATATGTATAAAAGAAAATAAAAGAAAATAATAATAATTTGAGTGACCGAGTGAGAACTGACGTGCGACAATGACAATGTGGTGCATGTCATTCTGATTGTGAGGTTAAGAAAAACCTATGAAATAGAAAATACCACAAGGATGTAAAGGAGACGATATTCGTGAATATAATAGCTTTGAATGTTGTTTCTTTATTACAGGTAAATTAATATATATTATAATAATAAAGTTTATTGTGTCCAAAAGTATACAGAAAAAAAATAATTGGGTTTGGAGTCTTTATTTAAGCAATTAATGCCTGTATTTAAGGACTCCGCTCCTTCACAACAGTAGGTACTTACTTAAAACACAATAAAAAACAATACAAGGGAATAGTAAAATTAAATGTAATTATATGAACGTGTGTGTGTGTGTGTGCATGAGTGTGTAAGTGTTACCGTGTGTACATGAGTGTTATGGATGTGTGGTCGTATGTGTGTGAGTGGGTTGTGTAGTAGTACTAAGTCACATTATTTAGGAGACCTTCAGTATTTTGATATGACATTGGTTTTATCCAATCAATCAACATTTCCTTACATAAATGATAAGATTTTGCATATACGAAAATTTCTTTATTTATTTTGTTATATAGTTGAGCTGAACGTATACTAAACTGCATAGATCCGAATTTGGTCTTGGTTACAGGTATTTGAACAATGTTGTTTTTTCTTCTCCTAGAGAGTATATTCGCATCATAAGGTAAGGTTTTGTGTTTTTTTAAAATTAGTTGAGTAATATATAGTTTCCTAACTGACAATACATCACTAAGTTTGTAAAGGTTCTCTGTAGAATATCTCCTTTTTTTTAAATGCATTATTTTGAGCAGGGCTCGTTGTGCTCGCTCCAATTGGATGAATTTTGATTTTGTTGCACCGCCCCAAACAGTAGTAATACAGTATATCAATATTGATTGAACAAGAGAAATATATATTTGTGTGAGCACATTTCTAACAGGCTTTCCTCTACTCTGTGTAGACCTAGGCAACACGTGACGCAGTGTCTTAAAAATCCAATTTAGCTTGCGGACTCTGTTTGCAACTTGCTCAAGATGGGGGTACCAGCACAACCTCTGATCAAGCATTACCCCAAAATATTTTGTGCTAGAAACTTTGCCAATACTAGAGCAGTTACAATTATCAACATTAATACCATCACAAGTGTGAATATTGATTCGGAAATCGCCAGTTGGTTGAGTACGATTGCAGATGCTGAAACTTATAAAGTTTGTTTTGGAGGTATTTAATGTGAGAACATTAGCATTGAGCCAATTCGCAACCTGGGACATTCCTGTTTCAGCACTTAGCTGCACATTATGCCATGACCTACCATAGAAGGTAACAGCAGTATCATCGGCGTACGACATGACTTTGGCGTTAGGAATTTTCATGTTACACAGGTCGTTAATGTAAACCAAGAAGAGCGTTGGACCTAATACACTTCCTTGGGGGACGCCATATGTTACATCTGCAACATCACTAATATGATGCCCCACTTTGACACACTGTTTCCTTTTTAAAAGATAGTCCTTGAACAGATTAAGCGCAACATCTCTAATACCTATTTTTTCCAGCTTGTTAACAAGGATAGGCGTAGAAACGGTATCAAATGCCTTTCTAAGGTCTAAAAAGACAGTTAGGCACTTATCTCCATTGTCAAGATGATTAGCTATTAATGAAGTTAGTGATATGACGGCGTCCTCAGTGGAAATACCTTGACGAAAACCAAAATGTGAAAAAAAAAAATAATGCTAGTGGAGAAGCGTAATTGAAAAGGCTTTCAATCATTCTGGTAAAATAATCTGTTGATCGAATCCAGAATTAGTAATACCAACTATGATTCATGTTTCAAGCCTCAGTTGTGTATTAAAGCGAAGTGCCTTGATCGTAATAGCTTTTCATGGTCCCAGTAGAAAGTAAGATGATAAAATACATTCTAAGAATCGAATTGATAAAATCACGGTTGCATGCGACGATTTAACGATTTAGACTGTGATTATAAATTGATTTTATTTTATTTTATTTATTCGGCTCACCAACAATTGAATACACTGATACAAGCAATGAGAAACATCCACTAAACTTATAGACTAGTGTACCAATTTCTTACAGGTAAGCACATCATGTCGAATCAATGCAAAAGCAATCGTCGTATCCGACTTGGCTGGGCAGCGTTCGGGAAGCTTCGTAATATCTTCTCGTCCTACATACCGCAGTGTCTCAAGCCGAAAGTCTTTGACCAGTGCGTGTTGCCAGTGAGGACATATGGAACCGAAACGTGGTCGCTCACAATGGGCCTCATAAGAAGGCTTAAAGTCACCCAAAGGGCGATGGAAAGGGCTATGCTTGGAGTTTCCCTGCGTGATCGAATCAGGAATGAAGAGATCCGCAGGAGAACCAAGGTAACCGACATAGCCCGAAGAATTGCCAAACTTAAGTGGCAGTGGTCAGGGCACATTGCTCGCAGAACAGATGGCCGATGGGGCCGATAATTTCTGGAGTGGCGACCGCGTACCGGAAGACGTAAAGTTGGAACGCCTCCCACAAGGTGGACAGATGACCTTATGAAGGCCGCGGGAGTCAGCTGGTTGCGAAAAGCACAGAACCGGTTGAAGTGGCGGAGCTTGGAGGAGGCCTATGTCCAGCAGTGGACTTTCGGCTGAAATGATGAAGCACATCATGCATAACTTGATTTTCGTTCGAAATAACAGCCTAAATTTAAATCGTACAAAATTAAATAAAAACAGAATTAAAATACCAATCCAAATACAATTAAAATCAATTTTAAAACCGAAATACAATCAAAATCAAAACTAAAAATCAAAATTATTTCAGTAATTATAAATCAACATTAAATCAAATCAGAACAAAAATCATTATAAAAATCAAGATAACTCAACTGCAAAAAAAAATGTCTACTGAAAATTATTCAAAGCTTAATAGCCGAAAGTAAATCATTTAAAGACACAACGATAAAAAGTTATAACAAAATGGATTCTTTGAAATCTAATAAATGTTATAGCTTTTTCGTAATAAAACGGTAGGTGTGTTTTCACGGCGCCATAAAATGCTAACTATACTAGTCCATTACCAAGTGCTTAGCGACAAATTAACGTCACGTTTCAGGTCCTTGACATAGAATGTGTATTCACACAATCATAGTCTTTATTTGCAAAAAGTTACTGGCGGGAATTGCTTGAAATATTGTACATAGTGTTCAAATTTCCCGGTCTACGTGTGCAGGTAATGCTCAGCCGGGAATTCACAGTCGGCTTAGCACGGCATTTTACCAATTTTTTTGAGCAGAACTATTTGTAGTTTGTCGAGTATGAAATCCACCTAGTTTCCAATGCTTATGATCCTTATTCAACCATTAATAGACAGCATTACAATATTATTGCGTTTGTAAGGTTTCACATCGATAGATTTAATGAAAGTTATAAGTAATCACCAGTCGAACCAAAATAAGTGTCCAATACCGAAACTATTCAGTTTTTTATATACAGTAAACATGAAAAATTAACCTTGTAGTATTATTATCCCCCCTTTTGGGGGAGGCTTATGTCCAGCAGTGGACGTGTTTCGGCTGAAGTGATGATTATTATATACTTGTAGTATTATTATCATGACTAATTTTTCATGTTGACTGTACTTAACAAACTGAATAGTCTCATAATCATAAACATTTCTATTAATTTATCATTTCCCGAAACAGAATTTATTTGGGCGTTTTCGATTTAACGTAATTGAATTTGAATTCAATTAATATCTTGTTTGAAATTGGAATTAAAATAAAATTATAATTTTAATGAAATACGTGTATTTGGACCACTCCTGAATGGGTCGTCAGTGTTCGTCTAATGAGAATTTGAAGAATAAATTCGTTTGAATTCAGATAAACATTTTTTGATAAATTCAAATGACAATTTTCAAATAATGTTATATGATCAAATGTATTTCTGTTTTAATTTGTTAAGAAACAGTTCGAGTTTTTTTATGAAGTCGAGCGTCGTAAACTCGTGATTTCCCTTACCCTACGATAAAATTTATACTTAGATTATCAAACATCCAATTTGACGGTATAACGATCACAGATCGAAAACCATTAATTAAAAATAGATAACTAGGTTTCTTTTAGATAAGGGATAGTGTTAAAAATTCATCTTGTCACAAAGCCGAGAAAAGTGAGAAATTTCAAACTTCATTGGATTTACGAAGCTTTTAGCTTGACAGCAGTGACTTTGAAATGGATACGACGGCGCTTGGATTAAGTGGGGTTATTTAGTTTTCGTCTATATCTGCTTTTGTATTGAATGCAGCATTGTTATATTCAAAACAGTTTTAGATATTAGCATTCATATCAATGAAAACAATAGATGAGTACAATGGTTACAAGTTCTAGTTGAATGAAGGCTCCTAATGACTTTATTAAGGTAGCTAGAGTTGAATGTATTGGAGACGTAACCAACTCAAAAAAATAAATGGAGAAGAGAATATTTGTTTATGATCTCAAATAATTATGACATAGATTAAAATAATTCTGACAGAATCAAGCGATAATAATGAATAATGATGAAAATTATATTCAGTTTGTTTTATAACCCCATGAATACTAATTTATATTGTGAATTCATGACTGTGTAATGCCTATATACAAATAAATAAAAATCTGTTATTTCAGACCCATAACGTCCATTTGATTAGTATACAAACGACTTAGAAACCAGTGTTAGTATTTATATTAGTACTTATATTATTACGCCACAAGTGCATGTAGGCATATCCAATGTCCCAGTATGGGGCTGTCCCAACTATCCGCTATAGCATTTAGCCTATGCTTGTTTATTTTTTCAATTGGCCTACACTGTCCCACCGCTGAGCAAAGGCCTCCCCGAAATCCTTCCAGGTATCCTTTTCCAGGGCTTCCTTGATCCAGCCCTTGCAATACGCATCTAGGTCATCACGCCACCTTTTCTTGGGCCGGCCTCGGCGGCGTCGTCCATCCTCGGGCACCCACTGTGTGGCGACAATTGCCCAGCGGTCACTGTGCATGCGGCTGGTATGACCCGTCCCAGTCCTATTTTAGCCTGGCAGCCTTTTTGCCTACTTTTGGAGCGCAGCGTGGTGTTTCGTATTCGGTCGGTTCGTTTAACGCCTAAAATGCTGCGCTCCATTGTTCTTTGGCAAACCCCAAGGCGGAACTTTTGCGACTCGGTAAGGTCTGAGCACCGTAGGTTAGGACCGGACAGGCAGGATACACATATCGATGAGTTTTCGCTTCAGGTAAATCGGTAGATCGCCCTTCATTAGCGTCTTCATGGACCAGTAGCTTCTCCAGGCATTTTCGATGCGGCGTTCGATTTCCTTTTCTTGTCTGTTTCCGAAAGAAACTATCTAGCCCAAGTAGATGTACTCATCAACATGCTGTATTTCCTGCCCATCTACCTCGACTCTCCGCTTATAGCATTTAAAAAAAAGACAACGATTTTCAAAACAATTATTATTTGTCAACGTCGTTACCATAGCAACACGATCAACAATATCACACCCGACTTGCGTCTCGCAATTAGTAATGGTTCACTGAACGTTAATTAAACGTAATGGCTTGATATTTAATCTGTGTAGGGTAAATTGCTCGCTTTATCGAAGATAAACACTGTTTCGGCTGTCAAGGGCGATCGATTTGTCGGCAATACAAACCTACTTGAATACCAACTGATTATACATTTTTATATCGACAGTGTTTTTATCAACCGACTTGACATCACTTCATAATCCGAATGGTGTCGATATTTGAAACTGTAGTAATTTTCTTTTCATAAACAAACTAGCTTTTGCCAGCGGCTTCGACCGCACGGAACTTTCATCCCTTATTTAACTCCCTTAGGGGTTGAATTTCATAAAATCCTTCCTTATGCCTTGTCTACATTATAAAGGGAACCTCTGTGCAAAATTTCAGCTTTCTAGGTCAAAGGGATTGGGCTGGGCGTTGATGAGTCAGTCAGTCAGTCAGGACTTTTATTTTTATTTATAAATTATTTAGATAAGATAGATGAGTGCACTTTCGTCGTGGGCAATCACTCCATAGTGGTCCCATGTGAACAACTATCTATTCAGATAAAACTGTGACTCGAGCATACATTTTAGTACGAAATCATATCTAATACTGCAAAGCAACATCTTCATAGCTTCATAGCTAAGTAAACGGGGAAGAAGGATCACTGCCAGATGGTCCTTTTCATTAGAACAATTTGTAGGGCCTCCTCTCCGTGAGAAGGAGTGGGCCGTAATCCACCACGAGGTGGGGGCCCAATGCCGGTTGTTAGATGTCACATATCGTCGAATTATTGGTTCTTGGAAATGCCGGTTGCTTCACGATGTTTTCTTTTACCGTTTCGAGAGCAGTGGTGGTGAGAACATTTACACAAAAGTAATCGCTCGCCTAGGTTTGAACCTACGCCCTCTTAAATCGTGGCCGTTACCACTGATAAACCCAGTGGTGGCCCAGTGGGCTTGTGATCGCTTAATTCTTTAGGTAACACACAGATCTTCCAGATGTTGTTGTTGTTGTAGTTTCAATTCAGTGGGAAAGCACGAACGACGTATGTTGGCATAACCAAAGCGGACAGGGGCAACAAACATACAGCCTGTCATGTTTGGTTTCCATCATTTGAGTTTCAATGTTTACTTTATGGTTTTAAGTTACAACAAAGCCTCGTTGACCTAGTGGTCGCAAGCGCTACTACTGAGCATGAGGTTCTCGGTTCGGTTCCCAGGTTGGGCAAAGTCATATTGGGTTACTGGAATATTCCATCTGGACTTTCTCAGTAGTAGCCCGGAGTCTGGATTTGTGGCCGGTTGATGGCATTAGGCTCACCTCTTGTTATATAGGACTTAAACATAGCTGGGGAAATGTGGGTGTGTAGTTTAAGTACACCTCTGCCCAACATTTCGGGGAAATAAGGCGTGATGTTATGTTATAATCTAACACTACGTAAAATATGAATTCTAAATATTTTCAAAGAAGATAAGTCTTGAATGAATCATCAAGTGTAAATTTAAGACTAAAACTATCATATCAGGGATAAATGATTTTGAATAAATATTTTAGTAAGTACCTACTTATGAGCATAAACGAAATCAAAAGTCATTTATTCAAACTAGGCTGTGAGTCAGTTCTTTTTGGACGTCAAAATTACATAAGACAGTCGCCTCAAAACGCCCGCCTTTAACCACTTCCTAGTGCTTCAGCTGGGAAACTGAAGTGGCGCAACAAACTTCGCAGCAGCACAGCTGTATGCAGCGATGCCAGAAGGTTACTTTTGTAACCATTAAAGTGACTTTTAACTCCTTCAGTAGCAAACGCTTCAAGCGCGTTTGGCGCTCCGATTGGCCCTGAATCGGTGACAGACCAATCGGAACGCCGAACGCGCTTGAAGCGTTTGCCACTGAAGGAATTATAAGTCACTTAAATGGTTACAAAAGTAATCCAGTAATCTTCTGGCGTCGCTGGCTGTATGTTAAGTTAGAAGAACTTGATTCTATACAATAGTAGGTAATTAACAATACGAAACACAAAAAATATTAAATTTGCTTTATGTCAGCTAGCACACGCCAATATAACAAGAACACATAGAAAACTATGTATCGGTTTGGCAGCTTTTGTATAGAAAATATGCCAAACTGTCAAAGCTTAAAATGCCAATGCATTCCACAACTTTCTTCAACAAATCCTTTTCTGTTCAGGCCGCTCGTTTGTGGAATGCATTGCCAGTTCAAATAAAACGCGCGCAATCGTTACCTATATTCAAGAGACTCATGAAGAAGCATTACTTGTTGATTGACACTTGAGATTGTTCTGAGAGCAATATTTTGAAATCTCTGGAGAATCTCGATATTGGAGTTGCTAGCACAGCCCCAGAGCTCTATCACGTAGGTCCAGACTGGCTTTATAACAGCTTTGTAGACAAGTAGTTTGTTACTGAGTGTCAGCCGAGATTGACGTCCGAGTAACCACGATAGATCTTTGAATTTTAAGGTGGCTTCTGTTTTCTTGGCTTTGATGTGGTTAGCCCAGGTAAGTCTTCTATCCAGGTGTAGACCGAGATATTTCACACTGTTATTGCTTAGCAGCAGTTTGTCTTCCATACGCACAGGTGGACAGTCGCCTTTTCGGAGTGTAAATGTTACTTGTGTCGATTTAGTTACATTAGGTTTAATTCTCCACTTCTGCAGCCACACGCTAACTTTACTGAGGTGTTCCTGTAGTTACTCTGATGCGTTGCTCGGGTTACAGTCACTTGCAAGGCATGCAGTGTTATCTGCGTATGTTGCTGTTACAACAATCTCTGTTTCAGGCAAGTCTGCCGTATATATTGAGTACAGGACTGGGCCCAGGACCGATCCTTGTGGAACTGAGGCGGTGATGTAGTACAGCTTTGATAGTTCGTCCTCGTATTTTACTCGGAATCTTCTTTAGTTCAAGTAAGATTTTAGAATCATGTAGAATGAGTTTTTAGTTTGTAGAGCAGTCCTTTTTGCCAGACTCTATCGAATGCCTGTTGGATGTCAATGAATACTGCAGAACATTACTCCTTTTTCTCAAGCGATTGTCTTATTTTGTGAACCACTCGATGTACTTGCTCCACAGTAGAATGTTTTTCACGAAATCCAAATTGGTGATCAGGTATAACCTTGTTTTCGTCCAAGCCTGGTTTTAGTCTCAGCAAAAGATTTTTTTCGAATACCTTAGAAAGAATAGGGAGAAGACTTATAGGTCTGTAAGAGCTAGGTTCTGTAGTTGGGGTTTTGCCTGGTTTTGCGATCATACAGATTTGTGATTTTTTCCATAACTTTGGATAGTACTGAATTCTAAAGATGGCATTGAATAGCATTGTTAAGAATACTATTGCTTTTCTAGGTAGTTGCTTAAGGACTTCACCCGTTATTAGATCGAAACCAGGAGCTTTTTTGTTTACCAAGCAACGAAATGTTCGTGTCAGTTCCCTTGGAGTGACAAGTTTCAGCGGAGGTGATAACTGCTGGTCACTGTTGATCATTCTGTCCACTTCTTCTTCAAATTCGGTCATAGATGATTGGTTTGGAGTAAAAACGTTGCTCAAGTGTTTGGCGAAAAGCTCAGCTTTTTCGCTTCCACTTCTAGCCCACGGATCATTGGAAGACATCCTTAAAGGTGGAACATGGCTATATGGTCTTTTAAAGTTTCTTAGTTACTTTCCATAATGAGTAGTTGTCCTTTTTACGTGATGAGAGTGTGGAAAGTTTTTCTTGAAAGGATGTGTTCTGATTTTCTTTGATTATCTCTTTTAGTTCTCTTGAGATTATATTGTAATCTGTCCTGTTTATGTCGGATCTGCTCGCATGTAATTGCCTTCGTTGTCTCCGTTTTTCTTCCAGTTTATTGCGTATTTCCAGCGGTATATTATTTCTTTGAGTGGAGTAGTTTAATGCCGGTGTAGAAAGCCATGCAGCAACTTGTATGAGGTTTGTGATATAAAATGTTGCCTCATCTATATCTTTCTCTGTTTAAGGGTTTAAGTTTGACCTTTAATTCGACTTCATCTTCTAGATATTCAGGGAATGTACCCCAATTTGTTTTATGATTATACAGTGCTGACCTCTGTGCTCTATGTTTTGCCGACAAGCTAAATGTTGCTATGATAGGACTGTGGTCAGATACGCTGTCAAGCGATGATTCCACATCAAAATATACATTAGACAGGCCCTTTACGATGAAGAAGTCTACTAGATCAGGTATCTTGTTGACGTCGGTTGGCCAATAAGTTGGTTCGCCTGTTGCTAATGGTATCAACTTGCGTTTGTCAATACATTTTTTCAATTCACGTCCTTTAGTGGTGGTTAATTTTGATCCCCAGTGGATGTGTTTACAGTTCCAGTCTCCACCGCTTATGAATCTGTTTCCCAAGCTCTGGAAATAGCTGTCAAACATGTGATGTTTTGGATTGTGCTTTGGTGGGTAGTAGATAGCGCTAACATTAATAGGGCCCATACTTTCGTTTATGGTGATGGTAGTAGCCTGCATCCAATCCTCTTGAAACTCGCTGTGGAGGTGGTGTTTGATGTTACTTTTTACAATAACTGCAGACCCTCCGTGTGATGTGGTATCTGGATGATTGGTACAATATACGCAATAGTTGTCCATTTTGAGATTCTTGCGGTCATTAAGGTGGGTCTCAGATATCAGAGCAATATCGACTTTGTTATCCTTGAGCAGTATTTCTAGTTCGTGTTTATTTGGCGTCAGGCCATTGATGTTCCAGGTGGCAATACGTAACGACATCATTGTGCTAAACTATGTTATGAGTTGGTCGATCCTTTCAGTCTGTTTTCTTAGAAGTGCTTCTAAGCTAAATCTATTTTCCTCTTCGTGTTCTATTTTTGTAAAATGTGTTCTCTGTGACTCATGGTCAACGTGATGTTTTGTACTTGTTCTCTGTGACTGTGTGTGGTAAACTTTGTCTTTCTGTGTTCTATGCAGTTCGAGCGGCCAGTGTTATCTCTCGGGTATGCTGTCTGTGTAAGGTCTACCACAGCTATATTTGGTTTTTTGACGGCTGTACTGTACAGACCTAAGCTTTCTATTACGCTTGGTTGCAAACTTTGTGGTTGGGTGGCCCTTGTGTTATTTACAGTTTGGAGCTCGGTACTTTCAGAGTGGGTCTTGTTTACAGGTCTGGTTTATATTTGTTTCCAATATGCTTTCTTTCTAGAATTTCCTTGCATACCTGCATCCTTTGTAGCTAGCAGGATGACTTCCTGAGCACAGCGCGCATACCGCTGGGGTATTAACATCTATTGAGCACATTGTGGTTTTGTGTGCCCCGGCACACTTCACGCATCTGTAAGGCCTCATACAGTTATTTTTGCTGTGCCCATATTGCTTGCATCTTGTACATTGCACCACTGTCGTTTTTCTTATTGGGTATTCTATTTTAACTTTCTGGTTGTATATGAACTTTATTTCTTTGACAAGTCTGTTATTTTCATGCGGGGCTACATTGACAAAGAATGTATTTAGGGGCTCTTTGGTTCCTTGTTTCCGAGCAATGACTATTTCTTCTTGTACCCTGTTTTCAGTTTCCTCTATTGCGTCTATGATAGCATCTTTTGGTGTGCTGAAGTGAAGGTGTTTAATAACAATCCTTGTGCATTTTTGATCCTTGCGTGTAAAAGTGTGACCTATAAGTCCTTTGCGTCTTATATGCTCTATTAGGGTTTTATATTTTATATTTGTCGACCGTATGGGAAGAGATGATGAGCTGATTTTTGGAGACTATTTTGTAAGTGTAATCATCCTTTTCCACCACTTCTTCGATGAGTTGGGTGAGTTTCGCAAGGTCGTCTACGCCATACAGTATTATTGGTGGTGGTTTAGGTATTCTTTTGGCTGGAGCATCTCCGACTTCCACTTCTAACAATGCAAAGCTGTTACTTGTTCCTATTTCCGTGGTGGTGCTCTGTTCAGGACTATTTATTCCTCTGTGTTTGTTGGTAATTGTCTCCCGTCGTTGTGTCCTTTTGGCTTGATGAATTCTTGCCTCTTTTTCATCAGGAGAGCGGTTTCTCTTTTGATTTGGCACTCGTTGCCATGGCGCATTATGGTTGTACAATCTGCTTTGTTCATTTTCTTTCAAATGTGTGTTGTCAATATGTTTTTTCTGACTCACATCGCTAAGTGATGTTGATCGTTGGCGATTGAATAGGCCTGGATGGAATATTTGTTGAGTCAACGTTTTCTTTGGTTTTTCCGGTAGTGTTTCACTGGGTAGCAATACTTTGCCCCCCCCCCCCCAGAATACGTGGGGCAGCCCGAGCTGTGCTCAGGGAGGGATTCTCCGGCTCCGCCGGTACCCTCCTGGGGTAGATTATCTTTAAGTCTTGCTTCTTCCATGGTAAGTATAATTTTTTTCCTTCGGGTTGTCTTCCTTTTACTAGGTAATTCGGTTATGGTGCCGAAGTTTCGCCTTCGTTCTTCATACTCAGCTGCTGCAGTCACGAGGTAGGTGATAGGTGCGGGGCTCGTTATAGACCACAGCTTTGCCCGGAGGGGACGACCCACTAAGATGAAAGTATGTGAGCCCATCACTAGACCGCGTCGGCAGTCCAGGGATGGCGAGGACGTGTATGAAGAACTTGTCGGTGCGCGCCTCATAGCCTAGCTCCGCATACCTAGGCGTACGCTACTGGCAGACTTAATATTTTTTAAAGTGCATGTTCCCTGGTAAGAACATGCCCCACTAAGACCTACACCAACACCCCCTAATGAATAAATAAATAAGTAAGTTAATTAATTAATTCTTCAGATAACAGTTATCTCACTAATCGCCCTTAATCCAATGTAAGTAATGCAGATTACACAACTGTTTCCGAAACTTAACTTATCTTAAATCTGAGTCCCCTATCCCTTTACCTAACTACTTTAACTATCACTATGATAAGTTGGTGGGTGATCAGATATAAAGTTAGATATTATAATTCCAAGTGGGTTACTTGAATAACTTAATTAGCATGTTCTTATATGTAGTTATGGCAAGATACCTCATTTACGGAAGACACTGAAGTCATGTCATTAAATTTTGCACTAAAATGAGGTACCTAATTGATTCGCCGATTTATACAATACAGCAATGGTATAAACATCATCATAGTTAAGTTTTTGAGCCTGTCTATAAGGTAGTATTAAGTAGTAAGGTCAGATGGCCGATGGGGCCGAAAAGCTCTGGAGTGGCGACCGCGTACCGGAAGACGAAAAGTTGTAAGGCTTCCCACAAAGTGGACCGATGACCTTTTAAGGGCCGCAGGAGCCCGCTGGATGCGGGAAGCACAGAACCGGTCGAAGTGGCGGAGCTTGGGGGAAGCCTATGTCCAGCAGTGGACGTCTTTCGGCTGAAATGATGATGATGATGAAGTAGTAAGGAAGTATTACTGTAAGCTAGGTGTATTTTTTACAGACGTACGGACAACCAAAAAGTATCACTTGTTTGTCCGTCCGTCCGTCCATTTGTGTCTGTCTGTCAATCTGGCCCTATAAGGGTGCCGTTTATTCCTCATGAGGTAAAGAACCCTTAAATAATGGCTCTATCTGTGCGCCAAATTTAATCCAAATTCGTCTAGCCATTTTATCGTCAGAGCGAACAAACAAACAAACTAACTATCGTATTTATAAAGTTAGTCAGGATGATTTTACCACATTCAATATTAATAACTTCACGAAATATTTTGGAAAATTAAGTCCACAGCAGTAAAAACATGAACCAGATAGAAACCAGTAAAGCGACACAATATGAAATATTCCTAGCCTGTGGCGGCCCCGTATTGGCACCGAGGAATGGGACCGCAGGGACCCACAAATCCTGTCTCGCCGAGTCCTCGTGTGATCACTGAACTATGGACCTCCAATAACGTAGAATGCAAGCATAAATAAAAAAGGGTAAATTATTCAGTAGCATCTAAGTTGGCGAGACTGTTTTAATAGACTCGTGTCTCGCAACTTTGTGACAGAGTTATTAACTCTCAAATCGTAAGATAGCTGTACCGAATATTGTGATTATTGGAATATAAATAGAAGGAGCAGTGGTAACGGCCGTGACTTACAAGTTGCAGGTCATATTGGTCATAAGGAGCTTTCTTTTTTAGGAAATCATCAAATAATGTTTCCCATTCTGGGCGGAGCGGGAGGGCGTGTCAGACTTTCACTGACTAAAACCCACCCGTGTTATCTCAGTTGCGTGTGTGCCAGGAGCCACGGTATCTCTTTCGAACAACCCGCACCCCTGGCAGGCATCGGCCCTTGCGGATCGCACTAGTTGGTGCTGACATCTTTTTGTGGCGCACGTGGAACACAACGTGCCGTCGACCAGGGCTTGGTCCTTACCGGACGGCGAGCTACCCATTATTCACCATCCGCAAGCCCGCGCCTACGGTGGCCGGGATTCGGTTTGGGGCCGTGAGGGCGCAGAAATTGCCATATCCTCACGTGCGCCGCCTCCCTCTTTGCGAGCATTAGTGCTTCGCAGAAGGAGGTGACGGCTTTCCATGCACTCTCGCTCGATACCATGTCCTGGACCAGGGTCGGACGTGAGAGATCGCCGCCACCGATCGCCTCCATGAGGACACGGCGATGCTCCACCTAAGCCGGGCAGACCTCCACTGTATGCTCCATCGTGTCCTCCGGGCGATCTACGCAGTGGTAACACCCGGGCGTTTCCTCCCGCCTTATCCAAAACAGGAACCTCCCGAAACCACCGTGTCCAGTGAGGACCTGCGTCAGGCGGAAGGTGAGGACGCCGTGGCGCCTCTCAATCCACTCCTCAAAGAGGGAACCAAAAAAAATTGAAAGACGTGACATCTACCAATCCGCACTGGGCCCTCGTGGCGGATTACAGGCCATACCCTCTCACAGAGAGGAGACCTGTGTCCCAGGAGTGGGACAGTGTGAGCTACATAAAAAAATACTCTCATACACCGCGGTTAAACTTTCCTAACACCTCTGAAGAATTATTTGAAAATTACTTAAACTAATGTTGTACAATTTACTAATCTGTCACATAAATAAAAACTAATTTATCAGATCCATCATGCTGCCTTTTGCCCATTCAGACAAATTGCAATAGGTACACAATAAAAAAGGTACCATTGTTTGTTCGCAATATGTTCTGTCCATTAATGTAGAATACGTTTTTCGGCTGACATGGATGGACGGATCTCTGTAATAGTAAATAATGGAATAACGGTTGGAAATACGAATGGTTTCACGCGACATTAAAACACGCTGACGATAAACCGCTGCGTAGTTTAAAATTTGTGAAAACTATGGCAAAAAATCTGGTCATCGAAAAAAAAATATTAATAAGAAGATCGTAATAAAAGCAAGTGTAATGACCTAAAAAAAAACTTTTTCGGGAATTCACCTTACCACGGCGTTCAGATGAGAATGTTGTCTTGTTTCAAACTTTTAAAGCGTGATTTTATAGTTTTTAAACTTACTTTTTTTTTTCAAACAGCTATAGTCTGACTAGACTTTTTGACAGGAACCCGATTCTAAATCAACGATTTTTTTTTTTAAGTGAAGTTGGTTTAGGCGCGTTGAGCACTTATTGGGTGAACGAAAATCATGTAACTCGCGTCATCGTCACCGAACGCTTTCCATAAGCTATACAGGAAAAGTTTTTATCCAGTGCGCAAATTGTAACCATAAATTCAGCATATCATTTCGACCCCCTAGCGCAGAATTTTTTCGCCGGATATACAAAAAGAAATCTGCTGTTCCATACATTTTGACCGCGTAGGTATTGCACTTTTCTATGAAACAGCTGATATTTTTTTGTATAACCGGCGAAAAATTTGTGCGCTAGGGGTTCTAGAATAATATGCTGAATTCATGGTTACAATTCGCGCACTGGATAAAAACTTACCCTGTATGTATACTGTGTATATACTTATGGGTGAACGAGCGCACGGATGTGTCGCACGTTGATGTCTTTTGGAAAATTGAAAAACCTATATCCAAGCTGTGCATTATAGCTAAAATTCTTGAGTGGATTGTCTATAATCAGTTATATTCCGCCCTTGCTAGCTCGTTCAGCTCCTTTCAGCACGGATCTTTGAAAGGACGGTCTACCACTTCTAACTTGAATTTATTTAATGATTTCATTACAGATGCTATGTATAATGTAAAGCAGGTCGATGTGGTTTACACAGATTATAGCAAAGCATTTGATCGGATCCACCACGATACCCTGATTAAGAAGATAAGCTACATGGGCATCCGTGGTGACCTCTTGCGGTGGTTCACTTCCTACATTGATAACAGGTCACAAGCAGACGTACTCAATAATTATATGTCTAGTTGGATAGACGTGCCCAGCGGAGTGCCTCAGGGTTCGTTGCTCGGTCCTTTTTAATTTGTAGTATATGTGAACGACATCGATCAGTGCCTCCATTCATCCAAAATATTATGTTTTGCGGATGACATGAAAATCTTTTGCCACTATTTCCACGGTCGAAGATAGTCTAACACTTCAGACTGACTTATATTGGCTTGAAGAGTATTGTCGAGCTAATAGACTTGACCTCAATCTATCCAAGTGTTCGGTGATTACGTACACTAGAAAACGTGCAGTCCTAGCTACAACTTATACTTTGGCTGGCCAGGTCTTGCCAAGGTGTAATACTATTCGTGATTTGGGTGTCCATCAAAAGCTTCTAAACTACTTGGGTTTATAATACGTCTCTCCAAATGTTTTACTGTTGCTAAAACACTAAAAATATTGTATTGCACTTTCGTAAGAAGTCAGCTTGAGTATGCGTCTCAGATATGGAATCCACGTTATCATAAATACATTGACCGCGTGGAAAACATCCACAGACGGTTTATAAAGTATCTCTGCTTTCATCAAAGGATTCCATATCAGTCAGCCGATTATCTTGGATTCTGCAAGAAGTATCATCTGCTACCACTGGTAGATCGTCGTAAAATTGCAGACGTGCGCGCAAGCAGGAACTTCAATGACATATACAAAGAATATAATTTTGATCCATTCACAGTTAGTGTGAATTCGGCAAGAAGGTGCTTAAGCCTTAAGTTTTTCAAGTAGCGGTAGGTTAATTGTTTTTGTTTTTTTTTTCTATTGTTTTAGTCATGTAATTGTAAAACTTTGTATCAATATTACTTTTCTGTTTATTAAGGCGATGTGTGGTTTTCTTTGTTTTTGTGCTCACACCATAAATTATTGTTATAATACGTCTATACGTGAGGATTTGTAATTGGTATTCTGGTGACTATAGCTTCCTTTTTTATCTGTTTTTAATAGCTGTAAGTCCTCCTTGCTCTTAAATAAATAAATAAAAGTCCCTTTTTTTCATTAGGAAATTCTAATTATTTTATCGCTTTCTTTCCCTACGTATTAGTATCGTAAAAATCTGTGCTTAATGGCTGAAGTCGATCGCTCGTTTACCATTTTTACCGAGAGCAATCAGGACCCAATGAGAAATCCTGTATTGACGATTAAAAAATTACACACGTAATTGTTCAATTTTTCACTTCTGTCGGCACTCCCGGAGTGCCACGGTTTTATTATATTTCATTACTTTAGATCCTCTAGTGGACAACACATTCTTCATATAATGTGACGTCACATGCTATACCAGCGGACATCAAGACGCTTTCAACGATACCCCATTTGTAAAATTATGATAAGTAGTTGAGAAGTTATGACGGAACAGATGAACATGCATTCATAAAAACGCACACACATACATGTCAATGTCAAATCATAACTCTCTTAATCTGGCTTATGTGCGCTTTGTTTAAAACGGACGATGATTTAAATAAAATAAAATCCACTTTACATTCAAAACTAAATCACACAACGAACAAAGGCGATTACAATTTAAGCTGCTCAACTTAAGCTGCATCACACACATCCACAACACATCCAGAAGCACATTTACAGTCAGCTTAAATTAATGCGCCGTAAAGTTGAATTGTTAGATTTATAGTCAGTATAAACCTTAGCGACATCACCTTATAAACACTTGTTTTTACTAAACTAAATTGAATTTTATGCTTCAGACGAAAACAATAAGAGTTGACTACACCGAAATTAAATAAAATATCAAAAGTTTTATACAAAAATAACGAAATTAAATTTCGATCCAGACGCTTCAGAATTTATTTTACGCAAAAATTGCTGTCAGCTATAATTTTCGTGTTTTCATCGAGAATAATAATTTTTAAACGAAGTTTTATAGTTTACTCGATGATAATACTGAAATGTGAATTGGTTTCAAGCAAAAAATAAATGCAATGTTTGAACGAGATTAAAACCAGTGGTTGATTATAAACTTCATCTTTCTAACTCACCGACCTTGACAATTCAAGTGCCTGTAATTGGTTGTTTGAGTTTAATAACATTCTAATAATTTGTTTTCTTTTTTATTACAATATATTTTTGCGTGTGTCTTGGATTCCACCATTGACCATTAGTGTTAAGTTCCCTTCAAAATTGTTGAGCTGAATGGTGCTGATCCATACGTCATGTACACGTCGTGAGCGGGCGCCGCCAGTAGGGACTGGTCATCTCTTAGCTGCCATGGCTTATTTTAATTTATGAATTGTTATTTAATTTTGTTTTAATGACGGACGCTTTTAATGTGCACGTCTTTTTACATCGTTCTCACATTGATTATATCAACATAATAGGTACCCAACTTTTTGTAACAATATTATGATTTTAAAGTGTACCCATGGAGTTTCTTGTCCGCTCTGCTCCATAGGTAGCTACTACGCTTTGGAATGGCTTCATATTTGTAACTCACCTACGTTAACAATATTCAAAAGTGCCTGTAATTGGTTTATTTCAAATATTGCTTTGAGTTTGAGTTTGAATTGAAATTTTATTATAATTTAATCACTACAATAAAATTCGCTTGGTTGTGTATTTCTTTATACAGTTAGTCATTTAATTTAGTACTTAGTGTAAGTAATAAATTGAAAGATTACTACATACAGATTTACAAACATGTATTACCTTTTTATGATATAAGTAGGTATAGATTATATTTTAAGCGACTATTTCAATGATTAAATGACATCTTAAATAAATTGTGATATTATGACTGACAAACCTCCAATTTTAATTCGTAATTATGTAATCAATGTTAATACTGACCTAATAAATCTCTGTCCTATTATAAATATAATATGTACCTAATATTTGAGTGCCACGCGCGGCAGAATGTGATTATACAATTGACTAAAATTAAGACAGTTAAGGTACCATTTTCTAACAAATAAATGATATCCTACCTACAATTGGGACTCAAAAACTACCTGTAAAACAAGCATAAATAAAGAGGTCACACAAGTTCCGTGTTATCCATATTACCGGTTTTTCGGTTTCCAATACTTACGCCGGGCATCATGAATTATTCACATACAGCTCGGGTGACGCTTATCGACGTAGTCGGGTCGAATGTAAAGTGATTTACGAGTGTGCGAGATTCGTCATCGAGTTTCAGACTTTGAAGGTACAGCTGCACAGGGTTTGGGCACGCCACGATTGCAGCGGTAAGACCCCTCTTTCAGGAGTGGATTGAGAGGCACCACCACGGCATCCTCACCTTCCGCTTGACGCAGGTCCTCACCGGACACTGTTGTTTCAGGAGGTTCCTATTTCGGATAAGGCAGGAGGAAACGCCCGGGTGTTACCACTGCGTAGATCGTCCTGAGGACACGGTGGAGCATTCGGTGGAGGTCTGCCCGGCTTGGGCGGAGTATCGCCGTGTCCTTGTGGAGGTAATCGGCGGCGGCGTCTCTCACGTCCGACTCTGGTCCAGACCATCGTACGGAGTGAGAGTGCGGGGGTAGCCGTCACCTCCTTTTGCGAAGCAGTAATGCTCGCGAAGAAGGAGGCGGCACACGTGAGGGAGAGGCAGTATATGCGCCCTCATGGCCCTAGCCTCCGCAGGGAACGCCCTGGGTGTCGTGCCAGGCTGATTCCTGGCCACCGTAGGCGTGGACTTGCGGATTGCGAGTAATGGGTAGCTCGCTGTCCGGTTAGGACCAAGCCCCGGTCGACGGCGCGTTTTGTTCCACGCGCACCTGTTAAAGATGTCAGCACCAACTGGTGGGGTTCACAAGGGCCGATGCCTGCCAGGGGTGTGGGTTGTTCGAAAGAGAAACCGTGGCCTGGCACACAGGTAGCTGAAGGAACACGGGTGGGTTTTAGTTAGTAAAAGTCTGACACGTCTCCTGCTCCACCCAGAGTGGGAAAAATTATTTGAAGATTTCCCACCCTCAAAACAAAAAAGCTAAATAGGGTTCTTTGCAGTCTATGAAGTGGTGACTGGTGATAATTCTTTTATGCACTAACTAAATTTTAGCAATTGCATTATTTTACTTTAAATAATGAAATAAGAAAGAGACGGAAATAAATTAGAGTTGAACTAAGATTTTCTTCAATGCTAACATGACGAACTAAATTCATCATACTTAAATTTACGCCAATTTCAACCACAGGTCGAAAAGTTATTTAGTTTGACAGTTTTAAAGCGTCGCTTGACTATTAATAATAGATAGCAATGCTTTAATTTTAGTTAAGGTGGTGGACAAAAGACTTGTAAAAATACTTAATTCAGTCACTGTTACGAAGAGATCCACGAGAATTTATACAGTTTCTTGCTAGCTTATTTTATATCTTGCCAGATACTACTCAAGATGCTCAGATGCGTCACATATAATTGGAAATGTTAGCCGCAGTTACGGTTATTATATATTTGTAAGCTTTGTAAAAGAAATGTAATATAAAGATAACTTGACTAAGATGTTTCTTTTTATGAATTTTATACTTTTATAAAGTGCAAATGAATCACCCGTTCTATTTGTTTCTAATAAAAATATTTATATTTTTATTACACACGAAAAGAACGTGTTTATAAAACCACCTAGTTTTAACAACACGTACCAAGTTCAGTTTTTCAGTAACTAGACTCATTTCAATATTTCTAATAACTGATTATTATTTTTGACAAATCGCTTATATTGTAGTATCCTACTGACATTATAAATGTGAGTTTGTATGTTTGGATATTAAAATGTTATGATGTTTGTTACTCAATCACGCAAAAACGGCTCAACGAATTAGGATGAATTTGGCACACAGATAGTTTATAACCTGGATTAAAATATATAATAGTTTTCATATCAGTAGTACGTTCCCGTGGTATCATTTCTGACCTCCACGTGGGTGAAGCCGCTGGGAAAAGCTAGTTGAAACATAATTATAAACCATGCATGTGGAAACTATCATAACTCTATTTCAAATTTAAAAAAAGTTATAAACACTTTATGAAACGAAATTATTGACGTGATTTCATCGCGTATTTCCACGGCAATGCAGTCCAGATTTGCGGGAAGTATTTCAGGAAATATCTCGTGATCTAGCCTCGTTAGTAACGCTAGTTACTGGTTAGGCTTTTGTACGTTCACGGGTGAAAATGAGAATGTATATTCGTCGTGTGTTTACTGTAGATTTTGAAAGTAATAAGTTTGAATGTAACAAGGGTTTATGATGCTTTGTAAAGATTCATTTTGGTCACAGTTATAATATATGGAAGCACTGGGTGTGGTATTTTGCACATTCATGGTGTTTTTTTAATAGGCAGAGTAGTACGGTTCAGTATGGGACATGTAAACTGATTAATAGTATCGTTGGGTATTTCCAGAATAGGGTTTTTGAAAGTTATTTCTAACTAGATTTTTTTAAACCTAGAATAATATTAAACAATAGTACTTTTTATAAATATTTTAAATAATAGCGAAGTTCTATGTATTTTTTAAGTCAATGTTAAACAGAGACACCACTAATAGCATCTGACGTCACAGCACAGGAACGCCATAGTAAATTCGAGCTAAATGATCGTTTTGCGTGACAAGGATAGAAGAATAACTTCAAAAGATTGTAACTTCTCTATTTTGTCACCGATGTATTTTTTTTTTTTTTTGGAAATCGTCTTTTTTCATCGCATCTTTAAAATGATTATTAGTAAAAATTCACGTATATTTTAATGGTAATCGAATACCGTATGGTATACAGCCACAAGTATTTTTTTTTCGGGATAAAAACAGCGGGCTTAGCATGACGCTTTGTATTTCTTCGAAGAATAGACAGTGCTTTTTCAATACAAAGTGACATTTCGTTCCTACATTTTTGCTATCGCACCGTAGATATCCTTCTACAATCTGTCATTTAGTCTTTCGTTTCTAACGATATTTGTCTAGGTCCTTATACACGTAGACTATTTCAGAAGAATATTTCTTCCCAAACTGTCAAAATCACACTGACAGCAAAACTTTCTACTCGACGGCCACAAAGTGTATACAATTTTCTACAAAATCATGATTCGTTTAAAACGTATGACTGTGATAATGAATAGAAAAACATAGCTATGTTATCCTATTGTACATCCATTTGTTTAATAGTCATGTCTATTCTTCCGTCGACAAATCGGTGCTCGTGCTAAGCCTGCAGGAGTACAATTAAATGTTTTCCGTACTAATAATAAAGAGGAAAGATTTGATTGTTTGTTTGTTTGCATTGAATAGGCTCCGAACCTACTGAACCGATTTGAAACATTATTTCACTTTTAGGAAGCTACACTATTCCCGGGTGACATAAACTATATTTTATTCCCGTATTCCCACAGGAACGGAAACTACGCGGGTGAAACCGTGGAGCGCCGCTAGTACATACAATCTTACAAAAAAAAACACTTAGTATACTTCTAGCAATATTATCCACTTATTACTAATTTGATACTTATTAATGCTATGCCAGATAAAAACAAACAGAATACATGAGTGTAAGGAGTGAAAGAATGAATGATTGATTGATTGAATGAATAAACCAAATATAAACCAAACCAACAGGTCAATATTATACATACCTACTGTCTTGGATGGAGGGATATCTAACAAAACTCTAAAAGTACACAGGATAAGAAATAAGTTAGCGACACTAAAAATATTAACACATATCGACGATAGAAAGCCATGACATATTTAACAAAATAGAAGCATAAAATATGGGCGACATTTTGCGCCCAGATTTAGTCGTGAAAAATACTAGTAATTTCACGTTGAAAACACGTTTCCCTTGGGGTATAAAATATAAGTTTTACGGTATATATAATCCTGTTTCTAAGTTTTGAAACTTTCAAATGTATGCTTAAAGAAATTGGGTTAGTCTAACGCTATTTTATGTTTGCATTAAAACTGCATATTTTTTCAACTTAATTTTTTAGGAGGCTATTTAGAACTTCTCTATGTTGAGTTAACGTAGCCTGCGCTACTTATTATACTCGTATGTGAGATTTTCTTGAATAATGATTACCTTCTGTGTAATATTGTTAAAATAAGTAGGCAAGTACAATTCTTTGGAAAAAACTAATCTTACCTTTAGTTCATTTATCGTTATTAAAGTTCAGAAGATTAAACCTTAATCATCATCATTCATCATCATTTCAGCCGAAAGTCGTCCACTGCTGGACATATGCCTCCCCCAGGTTCCTCCACTTCGACCGGTCTTGTACTTCCCACATCCAGCGGATACCCGCGGCCTTCACAAGGTCATCGGTCCACCCTGTGTGGGCCTTCCCACTCTACGTGTTGCGGTACGCGGTAACCACTCCAAAACCTTTCGGCCCCATCGGCCATCTGTTCTGCGAGCAATGTGCCCTGCTCACTGCCACTTAAGTTTGGCAATTCTTCGGGCTATGTCGGTTGCCTTGGTTCTCCTGCGGATCTCTGCATTTCAGATTCGATCGCGTAGGATTAAACCTTAATAAGGTGCTCTAATTCAGTAAACTACACGAAAGAAAACATAATGTTTTTTTTTATAAAATTGGCTTTGCTTTCAAAGAACAATTAAAGTTTAAATTGCGGGAGATACTTCGCACCCAGACTCTGCAGAACATGATATCAAAAAAAAAGTGATATTCTTTCTTATAAAACATACAAATATCTTTTGCTAAACTAAAAACTTAAAGAGCCTACTTAATTTGTCTCCGTCGCGTCGCTTCATAATTATCAATGTAGGAACCTAACCCTATTATGAAGGGCGGTATAACGTTTCAGAGTAAAGCGAACAAAATAAAACTGGGAGTGTCAGAGAAAACACGAATCACGGTCACCATTAAACGAACAAGTCGTTTAGTCACTTCGGAATAATTAATTTTCAAGATTTTTTTTAGGCCATTCAATATTTTTTGCAAGCATTCTAGCCTAGTCTTTTCCTAACTATGTTGGGGTAGGCTTTTAGTCTGAATACGAGTATTTTACATGGAGCGATTGCCTATCTGACCTCCACAACCCAGTTACTGGGTAACACGATGCCCTTGATTAGACTGATTGTCAGACTTACAGAGATCCACGAATGACAGCTGGGACCAACAATAATAATAATAGGCTGTAGACACAGCTAGCACACTTACTTATTTTAGTTGTAATCAGCCCATTTCTTTAATAGTAATTATCTTGACTGATAAAAGTAATAAGAAATAATTGGTCTGATTTTCTTTGACCACTCTATGAGGTACTCGTTTAGCATTTATATCCGTACAAAGAACCGGATCATTTCAAACGAAAAACAGCTTATCAAACTTTTTACAATAGACTCGAGTGACAAAGTAGGTACCTACCACGACAAAAATATATTCAGTTGTCATATCATAAAAACAATAACCCACTCAATCCTTTACAAAAAGGGGCACAAGCCAATAGAAAACACAATATTCGTTACACAAACATCAAATAGTCTGGGGAGTGTAAACATTGAAGTGACATAGGTCAATCTAATCCAATCGATGCTCGATGTCGACATTGCTAGGGGAATGCCAACATAAGTCCCAGTCTACGTGGGTATGCATCTAATGAAGTGATGTCATGTGAGGCTGTGGGTACACTGAACTGGTTACTTTTTATACTGCTCTAGATTTATGAGAGCCTGGTACTTTTTCGCTGTGAACCATTACAGGGTTAGTAGTTAGCAAGAAGTAGTGGGGCTTGTGGCAAGTGATAACAGCTGTACCCTGGGTCGATCGATCAGAATAAGCTACGCTTGCCGCGGTTAGTCCGACGGTGGGTGACCATCTTTACATACCAAGACCCCTCTGTGCCTCGGAAAGCATGTCAAGCCGTTGGCCCCTGCCATCATTCGTGGATCTTTGACAATCGTTACGGGTCGTTGGAAGCCCGAATGTTTGAGAACCAGTCTTACCAAGGTTTATCGTATTACCTACCTAGTAACTGGGTTGTGGAGATCAGATAGGCAGTCGCTCCATGTAAAATACTGGTATTCAGCTGCATCCAGCTAGACTGGAAGCTGACCTAACATAGTTGGGATAAATCAGTAACTTCACCGTGGAAAACATACGTATGTTTGGATCGTAGCATGTTTACTATTGCTATATTATTAGGTTTAAAAAAACATGAAATAAAAGATAAATTTAACATTAAAACAAACCCCAACCCAACCGATTTTTCTTAATTCTTAGTTATGTAATTCAGATTATTTACATCTCTCCATTTCGAAAATGGATATATTCAGTCTCAAAATAATGTGGTGCGAGCTTATAATTATAGTCATTATTTTATATTAATTATCTTCCCGTAGATAAAACGTGTACCTACTAACGCCTACATAAAGCAGTTAAGAATAATGAAGGCATTCAAGATATTCTCATATAACGCTTTATATTTATGATATCATGAAACGTTGGAATACTTACGATATCGTTACACTTCCTACGCATAACAATAATGATCACGTTTCTACATGAAAACGGTTTTTTTAATCTCTCTTAATACTTAGTAAAAGTATAAAACGTTTACCTACTGAATTTAATTGAAAATAGTATTTATTGTGATAGTATTTATCTACGAATGTTTGAAAATGGTGATGATTCTATTGTGCACCACCTAAACTTAAGTTAGGCTCATCATTTCAGCCGAAAGACGTAGACTGCTGGACATAAGCCTCCCTCAAAAGCGGAGGTTTTGCCATAATCGCCACGCTTGGCAGGTGGGTTGGCGCTCGCAGTATGTTAGTAAAATGCATAGAGAACACTGCTGCCCTTTCTCTGGTAAGTCCCTTAGTCGCCTTTTACGACACCCACGGGAAGAAATGGGATGATGCTATTCTTTTACGTCCAGCACCACACGGAACAAGTTAGGCTATTGCTATCTTATTCCTTCTAATGAAGCAAGAAAGACACGGAAATAAATAAGGGCTGTTAAATTAAATTTAATATACACAGTTGGATTTTAAACTCTCTCTGTTACCCAGTACGTTGAAAATCTAGTGCGTGCTAGAAAGTCACCGCTTTAGGGCCAACTCTTGTTTTTGACGATACGATGACAAATTTGCGAGTTCTTATAGGTTGCCCCAACCTTTAGACTGCTCATTACAGACATGGTCAGGCTATGCAGCCTTTACTCCACGTATCACCAATGCGTCTTGCCAAGTGTCCTGACCAATTCCCATTTTAGCCCTTTAATACACTCTCCCATACAGAAAACCTTCGTGCGTCTTCGTATCTCGACGACTGGAACTCGGTCTATTAGTCTGATGCCAGGCTGGGAGTTGCAAAGAGCGACTCTCTGTGCATGTCGAGACACACAACGTCAGTATGTGCTAACCCTCAAGTTTTAAAACGTTACACTGCTACAACATTGAATTCGTTACGAATAATCTACAGAATACTCCAAAGAGAGTTCATTGTTTTGTCTTGGATTCGAACCATCGCATCACCGAACGTCGTCATTCTCATACCGGCAGTTTGACGAACCAGCAGCAATTTGAATCTCCAATTTTATTAACGGCAAGCGGTCTTGAAACCTCCGGTTTAATTAGACTTCGAATATCATTACGTAACTGTTAGCCATATACAGTAATTATAATAAAATGATTTTGTAAAATACAAAAAGTAACTTGGGCCTAGCACGGATTTGAACGCACGTGTCTTTTGGAGTACACAGCATAGTGGTATAGAAACTTATTGTTGTGAAGTAGATATTAGGTAATATCTACTTCACAATAATGAGCAAGAGTACGAACGGTTAAGCAATTTAACTGAACCCGAACGCATTCCGAGAACCCTGTTTTAACTCATATGCCATTCTCTATGGCTATGTTCACGTCGCTGGGTGAAAAGACTGACAATAGCAATGGCAGTATATAAAGCAATGTAATAAATGTTCAATTTTATATGAAACGTGCCTCAGCGTATTTTGATCGCACGAAATAGTTTGTGAGTGCAATTTTTATCAAATTGCTTTTCAGTGTAACGACTAGACGGTTCAAGGATTTAGTACCAAATTAAATAGAAAGGGGGTAGATTTAACGCATCAATTTTATTTTATGGTTTTCTTTCTTAATGCTATATGATAGATAAGAATCCACCGATAAACACTTAGAAAAGTGAGGCTTTTGTTTTCAATCAGGGACATAAATGGATTTTTAAGATAAATAAATTCAACAGTGAATGTTCTTCATATATATGAGTATGTACACCCAACTAAATAATTCGAAATGAATATTTTTCATAAAATTCAAAATAGTGGCAGACGTTTGCAATATTCATGACGATAAAGTTGCTCTTTTTTTTAATCAAAGACTTAAACGTTTTATACTCGGAAAAAAGAACCTCGACGCTGAAAACTTATGAATGTTATGTATATAAAAAAAAACGTTTTGAATGCGGATTCAGATTTCGTAATAAGAACTTAAAAAAATAACTTTCATCCAACATTGTTCGTTAAAAATATGAAATGAACAATATTTAGTTTCGTTATTTATTCAATCATGCCAATAAACACATTGGCATAGCCACGCAGGCGCTTTCTGCACAGGTAAACGAAAAAATCTAGGAAGGGCCTGGAGTTTTTGCAAAGCAAACCTATTTCATGAAAATATAAATAAAAAGCAGTGTTCTTTATGCATTTTACCACCATACTGCGATCGTTATGGTAAACCCCCCCAAAATTGGGGGAGGCCTATGTCCAGCAGTGGACGTCTTTCGGCTGAAATGTTGATGATGAATAAAAATGACGCCGCTGCAATTTTGATGGCAATTTTCAGATTTAGGTGAACTTTTTTTAGGTTTATCGTTTGCAGCATTGACATGAAATTGTCGGATTCCAAAACATTACTAATTTATTTTCAACCGACTTCAAAAAGAAGGAGGTTATAAATTCGACATGTTTTTTTTTTAATGTATGTTCGGGCATAACTCCGTCGTATATAGACGGATTTGCAAAAATATTTTTTTGTTCGAAATGGGTTTATTCCGAAATGGTCCCATATAAATTTCATATAGATCTGATGATGGGTTTCGGAGATAGACAACGGAACTCTTCAAAACATTACAGCAAATCAACCGCGCATGCTGCTATCGCATAAATATGCATTTTTTTGACCATAAGGATGATGAAATTTCGAAATGGTGTAACTAAAAATACCTACCTACTTACCTATCTATATTTGGGTAGGTAACTAAAAAGTGAAAAATAAAAACTTTTTTCAAAAAAATAACAACCGACTTCCAAAAAACACTACAAAGTGCAAAATAACTTTAATTTCGGAAGGCGGTGTCAAAGAATTAAAATACCTACACTTCCAAGCTTCCGAAAATAAAGTTATTTAGTAGTTTTATTTGTTAGTTTTTTTGGAAGTCAGTTGCAATTTTTTTAAAGTTTTTTTTATTCGAGAAAAAAGCATGCCTTGGGTGAGTTTTGTCAGTAAGTCTGACACGCCCTCCAGCTGTACCCAGAGCGGGAGAAGTTTTTTGATGATTTCCCAACCAAAAAAAAAAACGGTTGATCCTGGCTGTCATTTGTGGATCTATAACAGGAATTCTGAGTCGTCAGAAGCCCGAAATCCTGACCACCAGTATTACCAAGGGGTATCGTGTTACCCAGTAATTGCATTGTGGAGGTCAGATAGGCAGTTGCTCCATGTTAAATACCGGTATTCAGCTGAATCCAGTTAGACTGGAAGCCGACCGCAACATAGTTGGGAAAAGGGTAGGTAGATGATGATTATGAGTTTAAAAAAAAAAATTGCTCTAGTCTACGTATTTTTTTTTTTCGCAAGTTGATATCCTTGCGGTACTCTACGTCTGCGAGGACGATTAATTTGGATATATATACGCTAGTTTCTGCCCGCAACTTCGTCTGCGTCAAAATTCTTGTTTCCCCGACCCACCCCGTCGTATCGAATCGCCTAGCCTGCGAGTACTTCGTATACGTGACTTTTTTCTTTTTCTCACCTTCTAAGGACCCTAGCGTGATGTTATGTAGCCTTCCTCGATAAATGGGCTATCCAACTCTAAAACATTTTTGCAATTCTAAACGGTAGTTCCTGAGATTAGCGCGTTCAACCAAACAAACAAACACTTCAGCTTTACAATATTAGTGTAGTATAGATATATATATCTATAACTAGAATGTCATAAAAATATCTCAATTTTAATTATAATTATGGCTTCGTTTCGCGCTGGAAATGAAATGATAAATAACCTGATATTAATCATTTTTACCACATGTCCAACCATATTTTTCTGTCCCATTAATTACCGTCTAGACCGGTCTAGTATAATATTAATGATATGTTTGTGGTTTGAGTTTATTCTGAGTTAAACATACGTGCGTTAAATCTAAGTTCTTCCCTTCGATTTAAAGAAATAATAATAGGTTTATTTGTCACAGAAACACGTGCATACACAAATATTTGTTAACTAAAATAATATAAAAAAAATAAGAACAAATACAAAACAGATCTGTAATTATAAGCTCAGAACAGAAATAAAGCACGGCAACTGCACGTCGTGACTGTGACTTCCACTCAGCATGATGCTGTGCTAAGGGGGCCCCCCTTAGCACAGCATCATGCTGAGTGGAACAACACAGCGCTCATTTTCAGTGGTCACCAAAACCTGACGAACGGAAACCAAGACAAGTTTAAATATTAGTTGTAGATGGCTTTTTTTTTTGGGTGGGAAATCAGCAAATAACTTCTCCCGCCCTCGGTGGAGCAGGAGGGCGTGTCAGACTTTTATTGACTAAAACCCACCCGTGTTCCCTCAGTAGCCTGTGTGCCAGGGGCGGCGGTATCTCTTTCGAACAACCCGCACCCCTGGCAGAGGTGTTGATGGCTTACTTTTACTTTCAATAACAATGTTGTGTTTACATTGTAAGTCCCGGAGCAGCCGAAAGATAACGTAATAACTTAGGGACCCCCAAAATCCAGACTTAGTCGGATTTGCGGTCCTAAGTTCAGTACAAGGTCAAAATATCCTTCTTTTGGCTATTTCATTGAAAGCCCTTTCTGTTCTGGAGAAATATAATTATTTATCTTGAAAAAGTACATTATCTAATGCTTTTTTTTTTTTTTTTTTTTTTTTGGGTGGGAAATCATCAAATAACTTCTCCCGCTCTGGGTGGAGCAGGAGGGCGTGTCAGACTTTTACTGACTAAAACCCACCCGTGTTCCTTCAGTAGCCCTTAAGCCAGGGGCTGTGGTGTCTCTTTCGAACAAACCCGCACCCCTGGCAGGCATCGGCCCTTGCGGGCCCCATCATTTTTTGTGCTGACATCTCTTTGAGGCGCGCGTGGAACACAACGCGCCGTCGACTTGGGCTTGGTCCTTACCGGACAGCGAGCTACCCTTACTCGCTGTCCGCAAGCCCATGCCTACGGTGGCCGGAAATCGGCCTGGGATTCCCGACGCCCAGGGCGTCTCCGTATCCTGCGGCGGCTGGGGTCGCGAGGGCGCATATGCTGCCTCTCCCTCACGTGCGCCGCCTCCCTCTTCGCGAGCATCACTGCTTCGCTGAAGGAGGTGACGGCTCCCCATGCCCTCTCGCTCCGTACCATGGCCTGGGCCAGGGCCGGACGCGAGAGATCGCCGCCGCCGATCGCCTCCACGAGGACACATGCCTACTTTGTTTAGAAAATTTTTGTTTAAAGGTGAGTTAAGTTAGATAGGTAAGGAGGCATTTGTCTCGGATTTTATGTAGATGACGATGAAAAAAACAACTAAAATGTACTGCTATAGATTTTATTTCATAGGCCTCCCCGAAACTCCGCAACTTCGACCACTAACTACTGTTTCCCGCATCCAGCGGATTTCCGCGGCCTTCACAAGGTCATCAGTCCACCTTGTAGTCTTGTGGCTTTCTAACTCTCTGATCTGCGAGCATTGTGCCCTGCCTACTGGCACTTAAGTTTGGCAATTGTTCGGACTATGTCAATTACTTTGGTTCTTCTTCGGATCTCTTCATTCTTGATTCGTTAGCGTAGGGAAGCTCTAAACAAAGGCATCTTTTTTTTTTTTTTTGGTGGGAAATCATCAAATAACTTCTCCCGCTCTAGGTGGAGCAGGAGGGCGTGTCAGACTTTTACTGACTAAAACCCACCCGTGTTCCCTCAGTAGCCCGTATGCCAGGGGCTGTGGTGTCTCTTTCGAACAAACCCGCACCCCTGGCAGGCATCGGCCCTTGCGGGCCCCATCATTTTGTTGTGCTGACATCTCTTTGAGGCGCGCGTGGAACACAACGCGCCGTCGACTTGGGCTTGGTCCTTACCGGACAGCGAGCTACCCATTACTCGCCGTCCGCAAGCTCATGCCTACATGCTTTTGGATGACTTTTAGCCTTCTAATGTGGCCTATTGTGAGCGAGATTTTATCTACCGACAGATTTTATTTCAAGACTGAATATGATTTCCTACTGTCTCGAATAATCCTTCTCTATAATAATATTATGAAAAGATAATTTATTCACAGAATATGCTTATTTTGGAATCATCCTGAAATAATCCCGGCTCAACAAAGCTATTTGTAAGCTCAATGTGGCGGTCATTCACCGTCTGCTATAATTAATAAAATCGATTGTCTCTGCAGCTGCGGTCGAGTAGCATCCAGATTGCAGCCATTCCATGGATTTATCAGATTATTGGCCTAACAGATTGTTCGCATCGAGTTGCAGAGTAATTGAGATGCTTGCTGAGATGATAATGATACTTGAGATTCGTATAAATACGGATATATACGGATTTGAATAAACGTTTCAGATCAAATGCTTAGATAAATCAGAAGGAGATATTGTAAAATTAATGATGCCTTTTCGAATAATGACTCTGTTGGAAAGAAAAAAATACGATTAATTATGCAATTACGTGATTTATAAAAAGGAAAAATAATAACAAAAGATGTGGAGAATTATGGTGTTTTAAATTTTTTAAGCTTCAAACAGATATTTTGTGACACGAAAACATTGCAGGATACCGAAAATAGTGTAGTACTCTATGCCTACGACCCTATGACCTATTTTTCATTGGACCTAAATTAACGCTCTTAGTAGGCATAACCGAATTTGTCCCTGAACCATATTGACAGATGATTAGCAAACCCATTAGAATAACGACTCGGTAATGAAGTTAGAACATTACTTACCTTCAAAATCACAGTTAATTTTATAAAAATTCTGCGTCTCTTTTTCCGTTTATATTGCCCACATTTGCACCTTCACGGGGCACTTACATTTACATAATCGCTTGTTCGAGCGCGCTATAAATATTTGAATGTCATGCAAATAAGAAAATTTCACTTCTTGGTCCAACAAAAAGAATTCTGTTGTAGATCGTCCACAACACTTGTCCCCGTTGTCAGACGACCCACTCAAGCCTCAAGTGGAAGCAGAACTCGATGTTAAAAATAAAAGAGAAAAATAATATTTTTGGAGAAGATATTCTTTCCACTTTTGCAAATTTTCTTATGACAATTTTAATGATGACGAAATTGAGATAGCATCTTGTAATTGAATGCTAAAAATGTCAAAAACCCTTAAACATTGCAAAATAATGACTACGTTGATTAAATTATGTTTATTTTAAAACTTCCAAAATACACTGGTACAAGTGCTTCTCGTTTATAACCATTCCAATTATTCAATGCGGTACAAGGTAATTTTAACTTTACTGCCCAGAAATTAAAACCTATTTTCATCCATCGCAATTTTTAAACAATTGAAGACCGTGAATCTACATGCGTAAAAACCATTACGAAGGGTGTTTCTCTTATATTCAGTCCATTTTTAATTGGTTTCGTCCCAAAGAAGGAATAAATAAAAATGGAATGGAACTCTGCTTAAGATCACACTCACTGTGTGACGTTTTCCGTAACCCTATTCCTTGCATCATCAAAGTGCCTTAATGAAGCTGGGGACTGCATTAAGGTACTTTTAGTTTTAGAAATAGACCGTCACGTATGTACGTGTAAAAGTAGCTGCGGATGGACGCTCTACAACGCTAAAGTTTTTCTGAAACGTGATGCGCCGTATAGACGCGTAATCACTTCCTCATCTATCTAGCCTTATCGCAACTACGTTGGAGTCGGCTTCCAGTGTAACCGGATGCAGCTGAATACCAGTATTTTATTTGGAGTGACTGCCTTTCTGACCTCCACAAACCAAGGACAATTTCGGGTTTTTGAAGACACGTAACGCCTCCACGAATGACAGTCGGGACAAACGGCTTAACGTGCTTACCGAGGCACAGAGGGGTCGTGGTATTTAAAACTGGTCACCCATCCACGGACCAGCCGCGGCAAGCATAGCTTAACCTCATCGATCAACCCGAGCGGCTGGTATTACTGTTAATGCAAAGTTAATAACATACTATTATACCCATGATAGTCAGCACCAATTTCCCCAAGTCAAATGAAATCTGACGTCATCCCGCAAAATTGTCGATAGTCGCACATCGAAATTATGATGTTTGCTAGGCATGTTTGTTTTGCGAGGGCTTTGTGTCAACATAGATGATTCATTATGTACGCGCACGCTCATTACTAGGTGACGTTTCAAGCGATGCTAAAGCTATGCGCACATTACACCCAAATAATCGATCTTCAAAAACGGCATAATGTGACACATACAAAGATCGGTAGGTCGAAATATCAAATAAATGTCATAACGAGAATAATGCGGGAGACAAAAAGAGACAAGACGATAAAAGATATTTAACTAACTACAGTTCGTTTTTTAATCCCAGAGACTATTCTGACATTTCAAGTCTTTTGTGTTTGCTTTTCTACTATAGGAGTTTGACATTACACCTGTCGAATTAGTACCTGGGCTTAAAAACGAACTGTAGTAAAGTTTTTACGTGCTACTTGTGGACTGCATATAACCTATATACCTCTTTTCATTGGCTATAGCCGCACCGGACAGCACAACGCATTTCTTAAGCTATATGG
Organism: Polymixis flavicincta; assembly: GCA_949987655.1. Classification (NCBI taxonomy): domain Eukaryota; kingdom Metazoa; phylum Arthropoda; class Insecta; order Lepidoptera; family Noctuidae; genus Polymixis; species Polymixis flavicincta. The sequence goes on along the minus strand of OX465186.1, from coordinate 11,560,709 downwards.
CATTGCTTTTTGCCAAATTTCATGATTCTAGGTCAACAGGAAGTCCCCTAGGTTTTTTTTCCATTGCGAGCGTCAAAAAAACGGCCTTATCCTTAGATTACGTTGACTTGAGTATTTGATACAAATTTTATTTTGATACCTCCACGCGTTCTAGAGAAAAAGGGTGTTGTACAGACGGACAAATGGACAGATGGACAAACGGACTACAAAGTGCTTCAATAAGGGTTCCGCTTTTGCCGACTGAGGTACGGAACCCTAAAAACAAGTTGCGGCCTGCCTTTTGTGTGATAGTTTAGACAAGGTGTGGCCCGCTCATATATGCGTCAGCCTTAACAATCCATAGTCTGTCGAAACGATAATAATGATTGATTTTATGCTGAATGAGCAAAAACTTTGACAAATATTTACATTTATGAAATAGTTTCAGCGGTTAATGCAGTTTGCTTTGATCGATGAGTTTGTACGTTAATTATTATTTCATTTTTGATGTGTTTGCATTTTCATGCATCAGTGATCTCTGGCTCGGGTATGAATACATTTTATTGTTGTCAGAAATGTGTATATTTAACAATAAATAATCGACTGTGTCGGTTTTACGCAGATGTTGATATACATTATCTTGTTAATAAACTGTAATTTATTTAATAAGGTGAAACGAATACAATATACGTTAATAACGACTGCAGTTATTAGTTGATTTTTTATTAATTAACAAAAATGTTATCCTAACACCACTCACATGGCAACATATAGTGTAAAAAATTCACCCGCATCGCTATCGTCTGGTAATATATTCCCAAGAGACTTGCGGCATTACCACGTTGGGCAGGAATGCTTAGCTCATGCTTAGACACCACCCCCTGTGTCACGGAAAGTGTCCACAAAATTGTAGATATATTTGACGACAATCTATCCTTCCAATGTAGTTAAGAGATCTAAAAGTAATGGACAATGTTGCAGTCAAAAGATATCCCTTATTCAGCAGTTTAAATTCAATCTAAAAAGTATTTCCTAGAAAATACAGCACGAATCTGAAAATACTAAACGTCCTTCAAAGCTTTATAGACAAGCAGACAAACAAAATTCGTCGTAAAACTTTTACGGGATCATCAAACTCTTATACCAATAACTTAAGAGGGAACGGTCAATAAAATGAGATTGGTTCGGAAGATTGTTCGAATGAATTCAAATAGAAATGAAGGAAGTGCATTTTTTATCTTTTATTCATCGTAGTGAAAGAATGAAAAGTCGAGTTTCTTTAAGTTATCGGATTCCACAGACGATGGCATTTTTTTGGGTGGGAAATTATCAAAAACTTCTCCCGCTCTGGGTGGAGCAGGGCGTCTCAGACTCTTACTGGCTAAAACCCACCCGTGTTCCCTCAGTAGGCTTTGTGCTTAGCTATTGATTTCAACTTTAACTTTTATTTTATTAGAATTTCGCAAACTGACTCATGGAAAGTGGTACTTAATTTACAGTCCTCCAGATCGTATTTTGGCAATGGCGGCCAATCTCAATGGAGACTAGCGTACGGCGCGGGAGATATTATATTGCACAAGCGCGTGCGCAGACACAGGTGCACGTCCCTTACTCTCATAGGTCGATGGGACGGCACGCGATCCACACACCATACATAAGCCGCTTACATAATCTATACTCCTGTCCGAAAGCCTTCTCAGATATCATAATTTCGAATCATTTTAGGAAATTGAGACTCGTGTGAGTAATTTAAATTGAATGAAAGGCGTGTTAACACTTGTTCGGGTCAGCATGATTCGATATGACTTTACCATCTGGCCGAGTCAGCTGTTTAAGGGGTGTAAAATACCCGGTGTTACACCCCTTAAACAGCTGGCTGCGAAAACTAACCAAAATGTTTGAAAAAGTATTTAAAAAGTATTTTGTTTTTATTTGTGGCCTGTTCCAAAATTATCTGAGTAATACATTCATGGGCATTGGAGGAGGTTTTAACTTTAGGTATATCTTATCACTTTTCCCACAATTACTGCCAGAATAGCATAATTAAATTGTAATTGAATAATCAACGTCGATAATTGATTGATGAGGTTATAATGTTGACCTCAACTTTCGAATGAAAAACGTCTTGAAGGTGATTTAAAATTAGAATTTAAGTATTGTTATAATAAAATCATAGCATTCAATTTATAAGTGGCACCTTAAATTGACATCCACAGGTACCTTCGTTGTTGGATCCATTTTTTAATATTATTATCTGATACTTTTGGAACATACGACTTTTTATCCGGTTTTTCTACGCAAAGGAGGGTAGTATGTTTATCAACCTAAGTATGTATATTTGTTGTTTTGTGGCACTCTAGAGGCACGTGGGCCGATTTCGATGATTCTTACGTCAATGTATTTGTTATCCCCCCCGAGTGGGTTCCCGCATTGTCGTTGCGGGGGGGCTCAGTAACCGTGGATTCCGGCCACGGTGAAGCCAAGAGGAACCCAAAGGTGGGGCCGCTCGTCAGGGCTTTTGCCTCAAAGCCGACGACGTAGTGGCCAAAAAGTAGGTTGCGGTGAGGTGCACCGCAACTGAGGTGGGCCGCGATGTCGAATGGGAGGCATCGCGGCTGAGGGTTACGGGCTGCGGTAGAGGAGGAGTGCCGGTGCTTCTGAGCAGCGCTCTTCCCTTCCGTGGCCTGGAAGGGGCCGGGGAGGAGTGTCGGTATAGCGTCAGCCGCTCTCCCTATCCCCTGCGGCCGAAAAGTGGTAGACCGGACGGCGCACACTGGTCCCAAATTAAAAAAAGTGGACATTGATAGTAGACCGCTGATATTTTTTTTATTGTTGATACAATGATAACAGATAAGGCAAAAAAATATTATTGTCCTACTTCAAATACTTTTCTGTAAAAAAAATTTTTCTTTTTTTTTGCATGGGAGCGATTACATTTTACTCAATTTCTCAAAAACTTTAAGCGATGTCGAGATGGCAATCACATATGTTAGAAAACTAATAATTCTGAGTATTTGGCTCGAAGAAACTTATTGCTTATCTCTGCGTACTTTCGAGATAATAGTGACAGAAAATAAAATTTTTTTTTAATGTTAATTGTTTGCTTTTTTTTAATCATAGCCTTACTTTAGCACATAATTATAATGTATGCGTAATGTCAAATAAATAAAAAGAGACTTCTCTGTAAAAGAGGTTATGGGGGCTCACTAATGACTGAAAAGCTATGACCTTTCTGAAGGAGTATTTTCATCAGTTTTAAAAAAACAATCAAAATGAAGACAAATAAAGCTGCAAACATAAAGTTGAATATGTTCACAAACGATTCTGAAAAAATATTATGGTGAAAGATTAATATTTGGGTCTATATTCTCTTGAGAAATCTCTATTTCCTCGTTTTCCAACGAAAGCAATTCATTGTTCAAGATCAAAGCACTAGCCTCTGGAAACAACTGTTTATGTAAACGAGCAAACTTTGGTTTGATATGGCTGATGTAAGGATCTGAGCTAATTAGAAAGCTGTGGATAATGTCTAAATTAGTCTGAACTCTACCGATTTTTCTTGTATGTGCCATTCTAACATTCCGGAAATCTTTATTCCTCGCTTCGGAAGCTTCTTCGGAAAGCATGCCTATCGGAATAAAGGAGAAATTTTCACAAATATCAGCACCGTGTATCAACAATTTATGGACACTTGAAGGCATGTAATACCATGGATATAAGTTTACATACAGCATTGCTGTTTCTTTACAATATTCCCTAAACAAGTTGGCAAATAAGTTGACCAGATGAAATTGTTTGTAAAATGACTGCAAATCTCTTGATTAAAACAGGGTGGATACCCGTTATTTCAGCAGATACTTCATAATTTTCAAAAAACCTTCTTGCCGTGTTACCGTCATTGGTTGTACCAAATCCCTGTTTTACTATGTCAATTAACAAACCAGTTCTTTCCCGGAATTCTTCTTGTGTCAAATTCTTTTTAATTTCTTTTAACAATTTATCTTCTTTTCGTGCAGCCCACTTTTTGAAGTCTAAGTTGTACGAAATGTGTAAAATACATTCCATACATCTTATCCACATATGAAGCGAAGACAGACCATATTTATACATATCTTCTCTGATGAGTCTTTTGGATACAAAGTCCAAGTCATTCATTTTGCGAGGTAGGGTATTGCAAATATTACAAACAGCTGCAGAAGAAGTATTGGAAATCACAGTAGAAATTTTCCCATCAATCATAGTCATGTACAAAACATGTTTAATATCAAAATTATCTACAATTGTGGGAACAAGATTACGAATTTCTTCCTCTAAGGATGCACTTTCCTTCTTTATCAATTCATTTGTTTCTTTTGCAAATATAAAGCCAATTGGACGACAATAGTTTGTTGAAGAGGGAGCAGGATTTTGCCACGAGATAGTACCACTCTCTTCTTCCAAACGAAGCGGAACCAAACTAATCATGAAAACTGAAGAATCGTCAATTTTAGTGTCGGAGTGTGACTTTTGTTTATAATTACTTTGAGAAGATGACCCGTCAAAACCCCATTTGCTTATTAGTTTTAGCGATTTTTTGTCGGCAGAGTTGTGCTGAATTGTTTTTAATATCCTATTGGTTGTCAAATCTAGAAGCGATTGAAGTCTTATCTTAGCATCAGATTCAGTTACAGTTATGTCTGACTCTGGAGGATAACAAGTTTTTTTAGCTTCCAGGAGCTTTTGATAGGATGGAAGACCATACATTTTCTCTGAAGCAAGAATAGTTCTTAAATTTCGATATTGCCATTTTGACAAATTTGTTGAGGTGTAAAGCGCTAACGTTTTATCATCTGGTAAACACGGTTTGTCAGTCTTTTTAGCGAATAGTACATCATGTACCATCTCACATTTTTCCTTGTTTTGGCTGAGTTCGTTTAATATAGCTGCTAATTTTGTTTTTTTAGACTCTTTTAATTTGGCACATAAAGCATAAACTAATTCCTCCTCTGTGTGATCTAGAAGTGTTAGAGAACGCCTTTTCTTCTGTTTATCAGATATATCAACAAATGGTTTTTTACTTGTACCACAACTCAATTGATGAGTATCCACTTGCGTTTCGAAATTTGGAATTACTTCCTCGGCAACTTTAAAAATGCTGCTTAAATCAAAATTTTGACATTTTGGCCAAACTATTTGGGATTGTAACCAGTCTGAATTTTTGTTAAGAAAGGTCTTTTGAGCTCTACTGGAAGCAGACCATCTTTTTGAGATATTACTTGAAAAATTACGATAAAATAATTTAATATTACTCAAATCTTCGGAAGACAATTCAACACCAATACGTTCAATAAGGGCATTAAATAAAAATTCGACATTTTTAAAACCACCTCCTGATTTAAGAACAACGTATAAGTTTAAGTTGCTGACAAATGCGGACATATTATAATTTTAAGGAAAATTGAAAACAAATTAGAATCAAAGATATCAAAGACAAAGTGACTTTGATTTTAACAAAAAAAAATTACGAAAACAAATTCGACGAAAGAAAGACAAACAAAAATTATTTGATTTTAAAATCCAAAGATTCAAAATACAACAATAACAAAACAAACAAACAACAAGCATTTCTTCAAGCGCACAGAAAAAATAAGGACACGTCTTATCGCAACCACATTTAGTTGTACACTGAGGTGTACGCGCGCGATTCGTGACCGTATTACGTTACGTCATGAGAGGCGGCCATCTTGTTATCCCGGCAAACTCGCGTCGAAGCTCCATTTTGCTGGCCAGCGGACCTATTGCGATATGAGTAAGGCTATGAATAAAAAAAGCGAACAATTAACATTAAAAAAATTGTTATTTTCTGTCACTATTATCTCGAAAGTACGCAGAGATAAGCAATAAGTTTCTTCGAGCCAAATACTCAGAATTATTATCAAAAAAAAAATCAAAATATTTTTATTTCATATAATCCTGCATGGGCACTTATGAAACGTCAGAAGCTAGGTGCACGGTTCCAAATTGTTGTTTCCTATGGAGAAGAGCCGACAAGAAACTCCACGGTTACTCTTTTAAAAATAATTGGCTTTAACAATATTTTCAAATTACAGAGATTAAATGTATGGGAGGACAGCGCAGGCCTGTCAATAAGTACCAGGTACTTAGACGAATACAGAATAGAAAATCGTCTACAAATCTACAGTCAGTAAGGCCTACAACGTTCTCTCATTCACAATATGTAAAATAATCTACATAAATAAAATGAACCTAAATAAAATTGATGTATAATGTCAATTAATGACGAGAATATGTCAGCATTGTAAAAATAAAAAGAATAAAAAAGAAGTTTGTATTTGAGAGCAGTTAATAGACTTTCACATAGTTATGCTGTTAATGAGGTACCAGGGAAGCCACATGTGCAGAAGGAATTAATGCCAAACTTCCCTGTCTTCAACGTAGTCTTTTAATATGCTTTTTTGATGAGGACACGTTTGATGTGCGTTTTAAACTTTCCATCGCTAAGTTCTGTAACCGACTTTGGCAACTTGTTATAGAAGCGGATACTGTTTATTAGAAATGACTTGCTAGTTTTAGTCAGTCTAAATTTTGGAATCACAATTTCATCTTTACTACGTGTATTCAGATTATGGAAATCGCATCGTTTTTTGAAAAGGCCTAAGTTTTTGCGAACATATAAGATATTTTCTAGGATGTAAAGAGAAGGCAGAGTTAATATATCAATTTCGCTGAATTTGTTTCTAAGAGACTCGCGAGGCCCCATTTTATAGATTGCGCGGATTGCCCTCTTTTGTAAAATGAAAATTGAATCTACGCCAGCTGCCGATCCCCACAGCAGAACGCCATAAGACATAATACTGTGAAAATAAGCAAAGTAAACTAGCCTAGCTGTGGCTACATCAGTCAACTGCCTTATTTTTCTTACTGCGTAAGCAGCTGAGCTTAATCTACTTGAAAGAGCTCTAATGTGAGCACCCCATTGCAATTTTGAATCTAAAGTAATTCCCAAAAATACAGTTTCCGAAATAGCATCCAGTTTCTTGCCATCAAGTTTTAAGTTTAGACCTACTTGGGGTACATTTGGTAACGAGAACATAAGACATTTAGTTTTGTTCGCATTGAGTAAAAGATTATTAGCAGCAAACCATTTCGAAAGAACAGCTAGACTATCATTGACATGTAAGACATCCGTATCTTTCCTATCTATTCTAAAAATAAGAGAAGTGTCATCAGCGAATAAAATTATATCCGAGAATTTAGCCATCTGGTAAGGAAGGTCATTAATATAAACTAGAAATAAAAAAGGGCCAAGAATTGAACCTTGAGGCACGCCCATCTTAACTAGAGACCCCGAGGACGTCGCCCCATTAACGTTTACTTTTTGCTGCCTGTTTGATAAATAGGAAAGTACAAGATCAGCAGCTTGTCCACGAATTCCGTAGTGGTGTAATTTACAGATCAGTGTATTGTGGTCAACGCAGTCAAACGCTTTTGAGAGGTCACAGAAAATGCCAATGGCGTCCTGGGAATTCTCCCAGAATTCCAAAATGTGACTGATGAGTTTTACTCCTGCGTCAGTCGTCGACCTACCTTTCGTGAAACTAAACTGTCGACTATGTAAAATCCCATTCGAGTTAAAGTGTGATAACATCTGGTCCAGCATGATTTTTTCATAAATTTTGCTCAATGCTGGAAGCACAGATATAGGTCTATAATTAGAGGGATCACTCTTACTACCCGATTTGAAAATTGGTACTACCGGTACGTTTCCTGACTTAATGAAACATATTTCATTAAGTCAGGAAACGTACCGCTGTCTAAACATTGATTAAATATCAGGCATATTTAATCAATGTTTAGACAGCGGTACGTTTTATTAGGACAGGGGCAATTGTGTCAATGATATTTTCGAGAACTTTAACGGAAATCCCCCATAAGTCTTCAGTGTTTTTATGTTAAGACTTTTAAATGCTGTTTTAATTGTGGCAATAGAGATGGGTTTGAATTCAAAACTTGGAATGTCCTTGCTGAAGTTTTCTTTAAGAAGAGATTCAGCTAATACAGATGATGAGGGGAGAGATTTCGTAACTTCTATTGGGATGTTGGTAAAGAAATTTTCTAGAGTCTCAGCAACTTGTAACTTATCTGAAATGGTTTCATTATCAATTTTTAGAGCTAACTCATTCTGATCTCGCTGTTTTGTGTTTATTAGTTTTTGTTTTATTAGTTTTCTAACATATGTGAATGCCATCTCGATATCGCGTAAGGTTTTTGAGAAATTGAGTAAAATGTAATCACTCCCATACAAAAAAAAAAAGAAATTTTTTTTTAGAGAAAAGTATTTGAAGTAGGACAATAATATTTTTTTGCCTTATCTGTTACCATTATATCAACAATAAAAAAAAATATCAGCGGTCTACTATCAATGTCCACTTTTTTTTATTTGGGACCAGTGTGCGGCGCGTTGTGTTCCACACGCGCGCCGTCAAAGATGTCAGCAATCACCGGTGGGGTCCGCAAGGGCCGATGCCTGCCAGGGGTGCGGGTTTGTTTGAAAGAGATACCACAGCCCCTGGCATACGGGCTACTGAAGGAACACGGGTGGGTTTTAGTCGGTTAAAAGTCTGACACGCCCTCCTGCTCTACTCAGCAGGAGAAGTCATTTGATGATTTCCCACCCAAAAAATAAAAAAAAATGTATTTGTCATAATCTTGCAATTGTGTCAATAAAGATATGACAGTAATTAAAATTCAATACACCGACAGCCAGACGCTATATTGGGAAAAGAAAAAAAATTAAAGTCGATGAACTGTGTCAAATGGAGTATAATTGAATAGGTCTTTGAAATAAATGATCGATTCAATAATTTTAAATTATAATTTACGATTTTAAAGTTGATTTACAACCATTCTCACATAAATGGTCAAGTTTTATTAAATCGGCGATAAAGTTCTCATGTAACCGTATAATTTGTCGGTTTTATTACGGTGAAATTCGAAAAAAAAAAACTGTTTTAGTTCCAAAATAAAACAACCGGCCAGTAGCTACTACGGTTTCTAAAACTCTAACCAAGACCTTTACAAATCAAATATCGGTTCTGCGTACAACAACGTGAATAAATTATGCTTCTTGTGAATACTTCACGAGACATTGTTAGTTTCAGAAATAGAAAATAATATATTGAAGAGCGGCACGTGTTCCATAAGCGCCTTGTGACTTCGTTATCGTTTTTCGAATCACATCTTTAGCCGATGGTTATTTTATAATAATTTCAAATGCATGAGGAGGTAACAGTTTTCTTTATGATTTGAAGATAATCGGAGAGCTTTGTGCAAATAAGTAGATAAATTGATTTGTAGTCAAATATCCTGTTTTATTTGAGGGGCGCAGCCGTGCGGGTCAATCGATCACCTTAAGCTACGCTTGCCGCGGTTGGTTCGTGGATGGGTGACCATCTTTCATTGCATAGTAAGCCACTTTCTTGCCCCGAAAAGCACGTTAAGCCGCTGTAATTTGTGGATCTTTTACAGTTTACCCATTACGGGTTACGGGTCTTTATAAGCCCGCAACCAGTCTTACCAAGGGGTATCGTATTACCCAGTTACTGGGTTGTGAAGCTTAGATAGACAGGTGCTCTATATAAAATACTGGTATTCAGCTGCATCCGGCTTGTTGGGAAAAGACTAGGCAGAAGGTGAGTCAAATATCTTGTTTTGTGGTCTTCACATAGTTTGCACTCTTTTCAATGTGGATATTGCTTATTTTGGTCAACCAATCACGATGTAGCATGAGATTTAAACGCTTATTTACTGATAAGCGATCTGATAAGGCTTTAGTAGGTTATCTTCGATATCAGAAAGGTTTTTTTTTCGGTGGGAAATCATCAAATAACTTCTCCCGCTCTGGGTGGAGCAGGAGGGCGTGTCAGACTTTTACTGACTAAAACCCACCCGTGTTCCCTCAGTAACCCGTATGACAGGGGCTGTGGTATCTCTTTCGAACAATCCCGCACCCCTGGCAGGCATCGGCCCTTGCGGGCCCCATCATTTTGTACTGACATCTCTTTGAGGCGCGCGTGGAACACAACGCGCCGTCGACTTGGGCTTGGTCCTTACCGGACAGCGAGCTACCCATTACTCGCCATCCGCAAGCTCATGCCTACGGTGGCCGGAAATCGGCCTGGGATTCCCGACGCCCAGGGCGTCTCCGTATCCTGCGGCGGCTAGGGTCGCGAGGGCGCATATGCTGCCTCTCCCTCACGTGCGCCGCCTCCCTCTTCGCGAGCATTACTGCTTCGATGAAGGAGGTGACGGCTCCCCATGCCCTCTCGCTCCGTACCATGGCCTGGACCAGGGCCGGACGCGAGAGATCGCCGCCGCCGATCGCCTCCACGAGGACACGGCGGTGCTCCGCCCAAGCCGGGCAGACCGCCACCGTGTGCTCCACCGTGTCCTCAGGGCGATCTTCGCAATGGAAACACCCGGACGTTTCCTTCCGCCCTATCCGAAACAGGAACCTCCCGAAACAACCGTGTCCGGTGAGGACCTGCGTCAGGCGGAAGGTGAGGATGCCATGCCACCTCTCAAGCCACTCCTCAAAGAGGGGATTTACCGCCGCAATCGTGGCGTGCCCAATATCAGAAAGGTGACTTGGAAAACAATTTCAGTATTTGAAAGCAGTGTACGACTAAACGCCGACAGACTGAACACCGACAACACTTTACTTCGACGGGACTCTTCGCCGACAGGACACTTCGCCAACAGGACTCTTCGCCGACAGGGGTCATCAGGTAGGTAATAGGTTAGGTTAGGTTAGAATTGCGCCAACCACGCGAGAGCCGAGCGAGCGCTACTTCCATGTTAGTGGCATTTACTTGACTATTTAGTAATAGCGCAAGGATGAGCCCTGTCGGCGAAGAGTCCTGTCGGCGAAGAGTCCCGTCGAAGTTAAGTCTTGTCGGTTTTCAGTCTGTCGGCGTAGTCTCTGTCAGCGTTTAGTCGTACACTCACTTGAAAGAGGGTTTTTACTGTGGGTGCGAACAATTCAACCGAGGTCTAGACCCTATGCTAAAGCGTACAAAAATGATATTACCACTAAAACGTGTAACGCCAGTATAAATTAAATTCATTACTATGACAACTGAATACTCAGGTCGTTAAATTAATTAATTGAATTACTTCCAGTTGTGAATACTTAATTAATAAAAGTGGTGTGTGTTTTAGCCCTTTTAATTTAAGTTAATTGAAAATTCTGTAGGTGCGCTAATTTGTTTGGAACATAGTGTATTTTATGTTATTTGTGTATTTGTTAATTCGTACATAGGACTGGTAAATTGTTGGCTATGTATGCAAAATACGTTATGGCGATTTGTCAATGCTTAGCAGATAACTTATTCTGTGAAATCATTTGAAAAATAAAACATCATTTTTTTTAAATGAGCTTGACGTACCTAATAATTTACCACTTACCTACATGGAGTACTAGGGGCTTGTGGCCAAATAACAATAGCTGCACGGGTCGATCGACCAGGTTAAGCTACGCTTGCTGCGGTTGGTCCATGGATGGGTGACCATCTTTACATACCAAGACCCACCGTGCCTCGGAAAGCACGTTAAGCCGTTGGTCCCGGCTGTCATTTGTGGATCTTTGACAGTCGTTAGGGGTCGTCAGAAGCACGAAAGTCTGACAACCAGTCTTACCAAGGGGTATCGTATTACCCAGTTACTGGGTTGTAGAGGTTAGAAAGGCAGTCGCTCCATGTAAAATACTAGTATTCAGCTGTATCCGGTTAGACTGGAAGCCGACCCCAACATAGTTGGGAAAAGGCTAGGCAGATGATGACCTACATAGAGTACTACTGGCCCAGTGGAAATGACCACGACTTTTGTGTACAACTCGTAATTCGGGGCCATGGGTTCATGGGTTCATGGGTGGGGGTGGGGACCGTTTTGTGAAATTTTTTCATCACCACAGCTCCCAAAACGGTGATAAAAAAAGACCGTGAGGAACCCAGCATGTCTTAGAACCATTCGAAGACCATGTGACTTCTACCAACCCGCATTGGGAACGCTTGGTGGATTTCGACCCATTCCCTCTAACAGAGAGGAGGATTCCCGGCAGTGGCAGTGGTGGTGGGGCTGATTATGGTTAATTATGATACATACATATTAGCCCCTTTATTTCAAAACTGCTCATTATTGAAACGGCTTAGTTCTCACTCCACTTGTATTACAAGAACAATGTATGTACCTGTTAAAAGCGTTATAAAAAAATTACGTCTTATAGAGTAGTTGTTAGATATAAGGAGTGGACTGTATGGATGGTTCTGATAGATGATGGGGTCGGGTAGTTCTGTAGGAACTAAGTTCTGCTCGTTAGCCCAATCAAGGATACAAATTCAACAGAGAAAAATCTAAGTACGACTCACCTTTTTCTCTCGCTGCGGCCGCTTCTCCAGCTCGGTCGTTCCTTTGAGTGGAATTTTGATCCCGGAGTCCGGCGCGAGTAGAAAACACGGTAATGCACAATTTGTCCTTGTTTTAGCAATTTTCACTCACGGAGCTCAAATTCAGATTGTATTCTAGCGAGCAATGGCGACTGACGACTTTGTCTTTTGCACGCACACACTTGGTTGTCTATGGCAAGCTAGCCACAAAGCCGCGGAATCAAGCGTTTTGGCGGGAATGGGAACCGACCAATCGCGTGCCGCCTTGGCGAGCAGTCCATAGATTATCTATATTGGATTTGTCCAATCATGGGCTATATACAGAACAGTAGTTTTTATCTGCTTTGCTGTAGTAGTTGCATATGTGTGATTGCATGAGCATGAGTTACATATTGCTCTGTTGCCATTTTATTTACAAAGACACCCGTCGTGCAGCAGTTTGCCATACGGCGGCCCGATAACTGGGATCTCTCACGCGTCAATGGCAACTTCCTGTTTTTGAAGCTTTTGGAGCTGTTTATAGTGTTTGGCATGTTGGGTCACCCTTCAGATTCCCAGGTTTTGTTTTGTCTTTTATTGGGTCCATCTCATCTCATCTATCACAACCACATTCACTCATATAGACTTAAAACACTGACCTACGGCACTGACACACAACTATTATTGCATAAACACATTACATAATTCACATAATTTGGCCATTTTGTAATTTCTTACATCAATTTTATGACGCACACGCACATTAACTCTATGGATGACGCTTCGAAATGTTGCCACTACATAAAGAGTAAAAGTTTATTGAGGATGATATTCTCGTAGCATGTTTGTCTATTTCTTTTTATTTTTATTTTTTTTTATTTGTTTTATAATTTTTTATATTCCTGTTTAGTTCTATCATATTTACATTTTAATATATTATTTTTTCTATAAGTTCGCTGTACCAGTTTAGTGTCCTATTAATTGTTTGAGGCACCGGGCGACGTCAATACGTCAAAGCCGGCTGTCACTGAAAACCAGCGCTGGGGCTCTGTCTTGCATAGGGTCGCAGCATAATGCTGAGCGATAGCCGTTTTGCGTGGATGTGACGCATGTTTCCCTCAACCTTTTCTTATTTTTGTATTCCTGTTCTTTTTGCGTCATGTTTACCGCAAATAAACGTTTTTTCTTTCTTTCTTTCTTTCTTTCGTGTCACTGCGGTCTATCAATCTGATTGTTTTGCAGCTGTGGATTACGCATGCGGTCGCCTTCGATAAAAATACTTTCTATTCTTCTAAAAATGTTCTAAAAAATTCTTGACGCTGTCCCCAAAATACCGTGTTCACCCAAATATCTTCATTCATCCGTGTTTGCTCACAACGATGGCTGACGACCGTCAATTTTTAATTGGAGACATTTCCTTTCAGCCGGTTTTTAGGTCACGTACCGTATCAAGGCTGCCCCTAAAATATGTATCGTGGAACTTTTACACGACCTCCCATACGTATTGTGAAAGACGTTACTATTGGATACTGTTATGAAAACGTATGTTTTGTACGTCTCTGAAGTTCAAGGGTTTGTTTGGACGTGTTTTCTGTAGTTTTTTTCTTTTTTTTTTTGTATGTTTTAGGTACTAAATCTATTTGGTGAGTTATTTATATATTTTTAGGTACGAAATCTGTTTGGTTAGTTATTTATATATTTTATATAAGATAGCATCACAGCTGCTGCTTTCAGTAAGTATAACATCATTATTATTTATAATATAATGCCAGTTACATAGTACGCTTAAACTTTTGTAAGAAATACAGAGAGTGCCATAATTATTTACATTTATCGTGTGGGCGTGCATCTGTGCGTTGTAGGTGCTCTAAATAGCGAATTTATTAACGGCACCATGTGTCTTTTTGACATTTTTAACACTATTTGATTATTAAACATAATAATTAATTATCTTATCTACTTTTCAGGTTGGTACTACTAAAAAGTGATTCACAAAAATAGACTTAACTTCTAATGACATGAAGTATACGAATAAGTAGCAAAAATACTTAACGCAATTAAATTTATAAAGTTTTTGAAAAAGGAATACGAAAATGTGCAATTTAAGCAGGGCAATAAAACAATTTCCTTATAATACACTATGCGTTTCAGAAATATTTTAAATGAGTAAAGAGTGAACCTCATATCAGTTCATTATGTAGAACAAAAATAAAATTACTTGGACATAAAGTACATATTTTGCAGCAATAAAATGGCATACCACAACTAGTAAAAACACTCAGTTCTTTTGTTTTTAATATTGCAACAAGAGAAAGGAATTAAATGCAAAAACCTCAGAAAGAATTGGGTCAGCCGTACGTTGAAATGCAAATATATTTTATTTCTTGAATAATTTCATATCCTTAAGACACGCTATGTATTTGAGGATATTTTGTTACGACATTACTGAGTTGAAGAAGAAATTATTCAGTTAAAGCACGAATGTTTAAGACTTTTTCTTAAGAATAACATAGGGAACCAAGTAAATAAGCTACAATATAAGTAGATACGGGTCCACAAGTACCTATATTCTAGATGACACATGAACTTAACTCAACCCTATAAACTCCCCCCCCCCCCGAGTGGGTTCCCGCATTGTCGTTACGGGGGGGCTCAGTAACCGTGGTCTGCCACCCACGGTGAAGCCAAGAGGAACCCAAAGGTGAGGCCGCTCGTCAGGGCTTTTGCCTCAAAGCCGACGACGTAGCGGCCAAAAAAAGTAGGTTGCGGTGAGGTGCACCGCAACTGAGGTGGGCTGCGATGTCGAATGGGAGGCTTCGCGGCTGAGGGTTGCAGGCTGCGGCGGAGGAGGAGTGCCAGTACTTTTGAGTAGCGCTCTTCCCTTCCATGGCCCGGACGTTGCCGCCACCGTTTTATGGCGGACGCGGTGGGGCCACAGGGGAAGAGGAGTGTCGGTATAGCGTTGGCTGCTCTCCCTATCCTCTGCGGCCGAAAAGTGGTAGGTAGCAGGGCCACTGTGCTGACCCGTCGCAGGGTGACCGAGAGGTCCGCAAGGGCTTATGCCTGCCAGGGGTGCGGGTTGTTCGAAAGAGATACCGTCGGTGGCGACAACTACGGGACATACTTGACCCTAGGTGTGCCACCGGAGGAAGCCGAAAGGGTCCTAGCCCGGGAGCGACGGATATCGTACCTCTTGGGGTCGATATACGTGCGCTTCTGGCCCACGACCCTACCCTGTGACACTAAGACTGACTGCACAGACGAAAAGACCGCACCGACAATGACAAAGACGAATGACACCGACATCGCCCAGCTCGAGGAGGTCATGGCCCGAGCAGCGATGGACGACGATGACGACGCCATACCACCCTCATCGCCTGGCTGGAACGAGCAATTGCTTGCCTCGTCGCCGGGCGACGCACACGAAGACCAGCTCAGAGTGGAGGCGGCGGAGAGGCTATCCGATGGATCCATCTCCGACTAACTCCACCTCACCGCCGTCACCGCCCATAAATATCATCCAAACTAACCTCCAACACAGCCAGACTGCCACGGCTAGCTTACGCAGGGCCTTGGAGGTTAAGCCCCGAACCATCGCACTGATCCAAGAGCCGTGGATCAGGAACAACAGAATCTGCGGCCTCGGTAATATCGGAGGTAAGCTAATCCTAGACACGCATGGTGCAGAAAAACCACGTACCTGCGTCTACATTCCCAAAGAAATCCCGACCACGACACTTACTCAATTCTGTTCCAGAGACCTAACAGCTGTCAGGCTCCAGACCGCATGTGACGTTCCAGATGTTGTACTGGCCTCGGTGTACATGCCAGGCGAGGAGGCGAATTGCCCGCCAAAAGAGATGGCCGATCTGGTACAACACTGTGAGCGCGCCAAGCTGGAACTGATCATCTGCACCGACTCCAACGCCCACCACCCGCTCTGGGGCAGTGACTCAGCGAACTCCAGAGGAGAGGTACTATCCACCTATTTATTCTCTACTAACCTTAACATTGTTAACCGAGGTTCTGAACCCACTTGGGTCACAGTCCGAGGACAGACAATCATCGACCTAACTCTCGCTACAGAAACCGCGACAAACCTCATCGCTAATTGGCACGTATCGGACGAGCCTTCCAGCTCAGATCATAGAAGAATCCGATTTACACTAGCTACCCACATAAAGGAACCAGAGCCGAAACGTAACCCACGTCGCACTAAGGTGCCCGAGTACAAACGGCTTCTGGCGGCCCTACTAGAGAGACACCTATCACAAGTAACTGTAAAGGACACTGCACAACTGGAATACACCGTGACAAAACTATCAGAGTACCTAATTGAAGCATACCACGCATGCTGCAAACTGAGGGCGCCAGCAAACAACAGCGTGAGAAACCCATGGTGGAACGCTGAACTAGGTAAACTCAGAGATACACTCAGGCAACAATTCAATAGAGCCAAAAACACTAGGCTCCCGGACGACTGGGAGCAATACAAAGAAACCCAATACTTATACAAAAAGCGAATTAGGACTGCCAGAAGAGCGGCATGGCGGAAATTCTGCGAATCCATAGAAACCCACAATGAAGCCGCAAGGGTACGAAAAATCCTATCGACTGATCAGGATCGAAGCCTCGGCGCGCTGAAGAAACCCGATAACTCTTACACACTAACCGACCATGAAACCAGTAAAGTCCTTCTCGAGACTCACTTCCCAGGCTGCAACCTCCTAGAGAACAGAACATGGGAGGCTGAGCCAGAACGGACACCTACAGACCAAGACTGGTCCAGAGCCCACAGCATAGTAACAGAAGACAGGATAAAGTGGGCTATAAACACCTTTCAGCCCTACAAGTCCCCAGGACTAGACGGAATTTTCCCAGCCCTACTGCAGTGGGGGGTTGACCACTTAACACCATGCTTGGTGAAGATCTACCGTACCTGCATAGCACTCAGTTACATACCCCTGGCGTGGCGCGAAGTGAAAGTCATTTTCATACCCAAACCGGGAAAAACAGACTATACAGAACCCAAGGCCTACAGGCCCATAAGCCTCACATCCTTCCTACTGAAAACCCTTGAGAGACTCTGTGATAGGCATATCCGAGACGGACCTCTCCGAGTAAAACCACTCCATAAACAACAGCACGCCTATTCCACTGGCAGATCAACAGAATCCGCGCTCCATAGCGTAGTATCCAAAATTGAATGCGCAGTGGACCATAAATGCTCAGCACTGGCAGCTTTCATTGACATCGAGGGCGCCTTTGACAAGACTATGTTCAATAGCATTAGCATGGCCCTCGACAGACACAACATAGACATGACCCTGAGTGGGTGGATCACCAACATGCTCAAATTGAGAGCGGTGCAAGTCACCGTAAACGACACTACAAGGGCAGTAGTGGCGAAGGGCTGTCCACAAGGGGGCGTCCTCTCGCCGCTTCTATGGAACCTGGTCGTAGACAGCCTCATCAAATCACTGAATGACAAAGGTTACTTCACCGTAGGCTATGCCGATGATCTAACCATAATAATAAACGGCACCCATGAAAATACCCTATGTAACCTTATGCGCCAAGCCTTTAAAATAGTCGAGGACTGGTGCCACAAACACCAACTATCAGTAAATCCTACAAAAACCGAACTGATCCTCTTTACAAAAAAGAGGAAACTCGCGGAACTGGAACTTCCGCGTCTGTTTGGCTCTACTCTAAGCCTAGCAACTGAAACCAAATACCTGGGCATCTTTTTGGACAAACAGCTGAATTGGGCAAAACACACCAACTACATCACCACAAAAGCCAGCATATCCCTGTGGCAGTGCAAGCGAATGCTTGGCAGGAACTGGGGCATAAGCCCCAGAGTCACCCACTGGCTGTACACCACGGTTATTCGACCAATTATTACATACGGCTCAATAGTCTGGTGGCCCAGAACGGACTTAGGCACAGCACAAAAGGACCTTGAAAAACTGCAGCGGTGCGCCTGTGTGGCAATCACCAGCTGCATGAGGACTACGCCCACCGCTGCCCTACAGGCAATGCTGGGGCTGCCTCCTCTACACCTCATCGTGCGGGAGGAGGCAGCACTGGCTGCCTTGAGGCTCGACATAGCAGGAAACCTAAGCAAAGACTCCAGAGTCAAGCACACACGCATTAAGGAAGATGCGATCAAACGACAACCGATGATGGCATCACCCTGTGACAAAACCCCGAAATTGCACTACTTTCAGAGACACTACAACGTAGTACTCACAGGAGAACAGAACGACTACTCAGGCCCGGATGAGCTTAGAGTCTACACTGACGGATCAAAGACCGACTCTGGAACCGGAGTCGGAGTTTTCTCACAAGACCTTAACATAAACATATCCAGCCCGCTGGGAATGTTCAACACCGTATACCAAGCGGAATGTGTGGGCATTATACAAGCGGCGTATGCCATAGAAGCCAGGAGGGTCACGGATGCACACATACGTATACTCTCCGATAGTGCTTCAGTTCTTCAATCCCTACGGAAAAAATACATCACATCGAGCTTAGCACTAGAATGTCACAATGTACTAGAAAGAATAACGGTTGCCAACCGCAACACTGTGACACTGCAATGGATAAAAGGACACAGTGGGTCACTGGGCAACGACGCCGCAGACGAACTAGCCAGAAGGGCATCCAGCGTGTCAGTCTATGGTCCCGAGCCCATTGTGCCCATACCCTTCAACCAACTACGCAGGTGGCTCCAGGAATACACCCACAAACAAGCCGAGAGCTGGTGGACCCTGACACCAGGCTGCAGGCAGTCTAGGGAAGCAATGCCATCCCTGGATAGCAGGCTGACCAGACGTCTGTTACGCC
The DNA here is from genome assembly GCA_949987655.1 of Polymixis flavicincta. Classification (NCBI taxonomy): domain Eukaryota; kingdom Metazoa; phylum Arthropoda; class Insecta; order Lepidoptera; family Noctuidae; genus Polymixis; species Polymixis flavicincta. The sequence goes on along the minus strand of OX465186.1, from coordinate 11,541,453 downwards.
TGGACAGAATAGACCTGCGTCTGGTGACTGGAACCATCACAGGACACTGCTCGCTGAACAAACACTTCCACACAATAGGCATAACGGACAGCCCCTTGTGCAGGGCCTGCATGGAGGCTGAGGAAACCGTTGCGCACGTGCTTTTCGTATGCACAGGCGTAGCACAGATTAGAACAGAAACCCTCGGGGAACCCAAATGTTACACAGATATTCTGAACAAACCAGGAGTCATAGCCAACTTCTGGAGGGAGGTGGGCTGGCTGGAATAATACCAAAAGGCCGCCATGGCTCACGCACAATGGTCCACTTAAAGGACTAAGTGCGGAAACCAAACCCCATAACATAGAACATAGAGATACCGTCGCCCCTGGCACACGGGCAACTGAGGGAACACGGGTGGGGTTTAGTCAGTAAAAGTCTGACACGCCCTCCTGCTCCACCCAGAGTGGGAAAAGTCATTTGATGATTTCCCACTCAAAAACCTATAAACTTAACAGGCCGTAAAAGGGGGTACAAAGATGCTGAAGCAAAGATAATAATTAAAGAGTTGTTCTCAAGACGATAAATACAATTTCGTCATACGCTCGTACATTATCGTACCCAATAATACGTAAATGTTAACTGTATCTGTAAAATACTTTCGCGCGTTCGCGTTTGATTTAAAAAACACTCTTACGCGGCAAAAAGAAATTTTCGTTTTAAAACTAGGTAGGGTCAGTATTTTGTACTTAACAAATAATTGAACCGTTGAAGTTACGCATGAGCACAATACCATTGCTTCCAAAGTTTTAAAAGCCATTATTATCCCAAACCTCCTGAAAAGGGACGAAAATAAAAATAAAACCAAAGGGTTTTGGCACAAGTGTTTAAGTGTAAGGGTTGAGTTAAATATTTTCACGAAAGGTCAAGAATTATCCCGAAACAACTTTTTATATGCACTCCACTGAATGGGCAGCAGCGTTCTCTATGCATTTTGCCACCATACTGCGATCGCCAACCCGCCTGCCAAGCGTGGCGATTATGGCAAGCCCCCCAAATTGGGGGAGGCCTATGTCCAGCAGTGGACGTCTTCCGGCAGAAATGATGATGATGATGCACTCCTCAGCACTCATATTTATAAGAAAATCCAATAATTTCAAACACTGAAATTACGCGAACAACAGTGTTGCAAAACTTTCACAAATATCCAACAAAATAGCAATAAAATGAGTCACATTTATTACCCTACAGTAGAACTTTTCACAAGGATTTGTGGCGTCAAATTATCAGACCCACATTAACGTCTCTAATTGTTCACAGTAGCCTACCTACCCTTTCGTTTCTTGTTGGCGTGAAGGTGCGCGCACGCCGCGCGCGGCATCTGCTGTGCGAGCGCTGGCGGCCACGGAAACCGGTCTGCTACCTCACCCCGGACGCCGCGCACCGCACAGTCTCCGCAGCCCGCTCAACAAGCAGTCGGCGTCGACCGCCGACCAGTCAGCCACAAGCCCTCATCGCGAATCCCCGTTGCTTTGGCTCGCTACCGCATATTCTATAACTCGCGTGATTTAAATTCTCTATTCGCTCATTTTTATCTTGTATTCATTCTTTCTTCCGTAAAATCTTTTCCTTTAATTCTACCTCAACTTCTACCTGTAATTTCTCTTCCATCTATCTTTGCAAATTATACTCTTACTCAACCTTTGCCGAGCCTCTCATTTCCTCGCAACTATACGATCCAAAAGTGGTGACCCCGACGTGATCGCCAACGGCACGGCGCGAAGACACTGTTACAAGACCGCGTGACGTTAGAGAAGTTTCCGGAACGTTCGCGAAGGCCACGTTGTCGTCGAGCAATTTTTTTTTCTGCAAGTCATTCCAGAGATGGCCGACGAAAAGTTTACGGAGGCGTTGGTTGCAGCATTGGGATCAGCAGAGATCGCTAAGGTTAGAGTACGTGTTCCTCCTTTTTGGCCTGATAAACCCGCGGTATGGTTTGCACAAGTTGAAGCCCAGTTTGCTTTGTCGAACATTACTTCCGATGCGACAAAATATTTTACTGTGGTCGGTAATCTAGAACCTTCCATTATGGCTCAACTTGAAGATATTGTAGAGAATCCACCCACTAATAACAAGTACGAGAAGCTAAAAACCGAGCTAATTAAACGTTTATCAGTTTCCCAGGAAAAGAAAGTGCGCCAACTCCTTATTCATGAGGAACTTGGAGACCGCAAGCCATCGGCGTTTCTCCGCCACCTGCAGGGCCTGGCTGGCCGAGGTGTCCCTGACGAATTTCTGCGCACCATATGGACCAGCCGTCTGCCGACCGGCCTGCAGGCGATTATAGCGTCCCAGGCTAGTACGTCTCTGGAAGCTGTTGCGGAGCTGGCGGACCGGGTATTGGAGATCGCTCCGGTGAACCCGGTGGTTCAGGTCGCGAGTACTTCATCCTCTACAGGGAGTTTACTGGAGGTAATGCGTACAGAAATAGCCAGTCTCACGCGGAAGCTAGATGAGTTATCCACTACGGTGGATCGGCAATCTCGTACCAGCGGTAGGTCAGATAGGAGTCGTAACCGGCGATTCTCCCGTTCGAGAAGTAGATCAAGAGGCCGTGCATTCAAAATGGTGGACAATAAACGTGTATGTTGGTACCATCACAAATTTGCAGACAAAGCTCATCACTGCATAAAGCCATGTGATTATGCTTCGGAAAACGCCAAAGCCAGTCGCTAATGACGGCGAGCGATTGCTGCAGTATTTCCAGCCGTTTATTCGTCATAGATCTTCAATCTAAAAAACCATTTCTGGTCGATACGGGTTCAGATCTGTGCGTCTACCCTCGCAGTTATTTAAATGAGAAGCGGGTACGTGTAAATTACGACCTGAGCGCAGCTAATAATTCTGTTATATCCACGTACGGGTATATTAATTTGCAGCTGAATTTAGGACTACGCAGGGAGTTTAGCTGGAAGTTTGTCGTCGCTGATGTGACCAAACCAATTATTGGGTATGATTTCCTCTCCCATTATAATTTATTAGTAGATTGCCACAACAATATGTTGATTGATGGGTTAACAAACCTTTCTGTTAGCGGAGCTACTGCGAAAATGGAGATTCCCAGCGTCAAGGCTGTTATTGGTACTTCTCGGTACCACGAGCTGTTGCGAGAATTTCCGGCCATCTCACGTCCGTCTGGTGCACCAAGGGAGGTACGTCATTCTACCGTACATTTTATTAATACAACGCCCGGACCACCCGTTTTCTGCAGGCCACGCCGTTTAGCACCGGATCGTTTGAAGATAGCCAAGTCAGAGTTCCAAGCGATGGTCAAAGAGGGGACAGCTTGTTGCTCCAGCGGACCTTGGGCGTCTGCTCTGCACCTGGTGCCCAAGCACGATGATACTTGGAGACCATGCGGGGACTACCGTGCATTGAATGCTAGGACGGTGCCAGACAGGTATCCGGTACGTCACATTGAAGATTTTTCACAGCATTTACATGGAAGCACTATTTTCACAGTCGTAGATTTAGTCAAAGCATACCAACAGATTCCAGTTAATCCAGCAGACATCGAGAAAACAGCCATCACGACACCGTTTGGGTTATTTGAGTTTCCTTTTATGTCATTTGGTTTGAGAAACGCTGCACAGACGTTTCAACGTTTTATAGATGGATTGGTACGTGATTTTGACTTCTGTTTTCCGTACATCGATGACCTTTTAATAGCTTCTAAAAGTACTCAGGAGCATGAAGAACATCTACGTAAGCTGTTCGTACGCCTCGAAGAATATGGAGTGGTCATCAACGTGGCTAAGTGCAATTTTGGTCAACCACAGGTAACTTTTCTTGGTTATTCTGTTTCAGCAAAAGGAGTACGCCCGTTAGAGGAGAAGGTGAAGGCTATTCAGAATTACCCACCGCCTCAGACCATAAGATGCTTAAGAAGATTTTTAGGAATGCTCAATTTTTATAGACTTTTCTTGAAAAATGCGGCAGAGTTACAAGCTCCACTTAATGATTTATTGGCAGGCCCAGGCATGAAGGGATCGAAACCAGTGAAGTGGACTTCCCAGTTGTTAGAAATTTTTGATCTTTGTAAGCACAGCCTTTCAGATGCAGCACTGTTGGTTCACCCAGTTATTGATGCGCAGCTGGCACTGGTAGTAGACGCATCCAATGTTTCCTTAGGAGCTGTTTTACAGCAAAAGGTAGATAACATCTGGCAGCCCTTAGCTTTCTACTCGAAGAAGATGAGCCCCACGCAGCAGAAATACAGCGCTTATGATCGTGAACTCCTCGCGATATACGAGGCCATCAAACATTTTAGACACATGGTAGAAGCACGACTTTTCACTGTATACACCGACCATAAGCCGCTGATAAGTGCTTTTAAAAAGAAAGACCAGCAAGGTTCACCAAGACAGATCAATCAACTTTATTTTATTTCTCAGTTCACGACTGACATCCAGCACGTTTCCGGGCAGGACAACCAAGTGGCCGATGCATTGTCTCGGATTGAGGCAGTCACGGCGCCCGTGGACTTCATGGAGCTTGCTCTTGCGCAGCGTGATGATCCAGAGCTACAACAGCTACTGAAGGGTAACCATTCGTTGACACTGGAGTTAACGCAAGTACCAGATTCAAACGTACATATTTATTGTGATGTATCTTTGGCAAAACACAGACCGTTCGTGACAGCTACCCACAGACGCCGTGTGTTCGAGACGTTACACAGCCTAAGCCACCCTGGTGCGAAGGCATCCATCAAAATGGTCAGTGAACGTTTTGTTTGGCCTTCCCTTAGGAAAGACGTTCGTGTTTGGGTTAGAGAGTGCATTCCGTGTCAGAAGTCCAAGGTAACAAGACATACCACATCTGCACTTGGTAAATTCGACGTACCAGATGTTCGTTTCGCAGAGATTAATATGGACTTAATAGGACCGTTACCAATATCTTCCAATTTTAAATACTGCCTTACTACCATTGACAGGTATACCAGATGGCCTGAGGTGATTCCACTTCCAGACATGACAGCAGAGACAGTAACAAAGGCCTTTGTGCTGGAGTGGATTGGACGGTATGGTTGCCCGAAGAAGGTAATAACGGATCAAGGTAGACAATTTCAATCACACTTATTCCAAAACTTAGCAAGGACGTATGGAATCAAGTTGGCAAGGACAACAGCGTATCATCCAGCCTGCAACGGCATGATTGAGCGTTTACATCGCACGCTCAAAGCAGCTTTGATGTCACACGGTACGAAGGATTGGGTTAGTTCTCTTCCTATAGTTCTTTTAGGATTACGGACAGCGTACAAAGAGGATCTACAATTTTCACCAGCAGAGTTGGTATTCGGAGAGCAGTTAAGAGTTCCCGGTGAGTTTTTCACCACTGCAAATGACAAGGTAGATTACCCAGATTTTGTCAGTATTTTACGACAAAGAATGTCCGACCTACGCCCGTGTCCAGCATCAGACCATTCACAGCATCGGGTTTTCGAGCACAAAGATTTACACACCACTACGCATGTGTTCTTGCGCCAAGATCTGCTTCGTGGATCACTAGAACCACCGTACAGCGGCCCTCATAAGGTCGTCTCAAGAAGTCAGAAGACATTCGACATAGTGCTCAAAAATAAAATAGTCAAGGTTTCAATTGACAGACTGAAACCAGCATATGCATGGCGTGATAACATTGACATACAAAACCACGAAGCAAGAGAGGCGCGACCATTGTGTACTACTCGTTCAGGACGCAAAGTAAAGTTCCCTGAGCGGTATAAATAAACTGGCCCTTTTATTCGTAAGGGGGTCCTGTGGCGTCAAATTATCAGACCCACATTAACGTCTCTAATTGTTCACAGTAGCCTACCTACCCTTTCGTTTCTTGTTGGCGTGAAGGTGCGCGCACGCCGCGCGCCACCTGCTGTGCGAGCGCTGGCGGCCACGGAAACCGGTCTGCTACCTCACCCCGGACGCCGCGCACCGCACAGTCTCCGCAGCCCGCTCAACAAGCAGTCGGCGTCGACCGCCGACCAGTCAGCCACAAGCCCTCATCGCGAATCCCCGTTGCTTTGGCTCGCTACCGCATATTCTATAACTCGCGTGATTTAAATTCTCTATTCGCTCATTTTTATCTTGTATTCATTCTTTCTTCCGTAAAATCTTTTCCTTTAATTCTACCTCAACTTCTACCTGTAATTTCTCTTCCATCTATCTTTGCAAATTATACTCTTACTCAACCTTTGCCGAGCCTCTCATTTCCTCGCAACTATACGATCCAAAGATTCTTGTCGCATATTTCGCCAAGAATTCTGAAGTCGTAATGTTAGCTTTAAATTCCACTTTGTTAGAACTCGTATGCATTATACAGTGTGCAGTTACATTCGTAGCGAGTCGAGCTGCAGTTTAATACAATCAAATATTCTGTACCGACTTGTGAGTACAGTTCATTATAGCAGCAGCCCTTGCTGCAGTGCCCTGTGATAGTCCCCAGCACTAGGCGGAAGCCGGACCTTGTCCAGGCGAAATAAACGTTTGGTTCTAAACGTCTTCTCTGGGATGGCGCCTGGTATCGAGGTCCACAAACTCTCCGCTTGTGAAATCTTGTAACCATCTGCGTTGAAGGGGATGGACACGATAGGTTCAGGTCCACAGACTGACACGCTGGTTGCTCTGCTAACCAGTTCGTCAGCTGCGTCGTTACATAGTGATCCGCTACATAACAGCACACTAGGTAACGACGAAAAGGACACTCTTTTATCCATTGCAGTGTCAGTGTGTTCCAGAAAGATACCGTTGTTTTTAGTCGGGAAATGTTATTATAATTTGAGTGAGTTCCTTAACGAAAAAGGTTTTGTAATTTAGTACGTTTTTTTTATAATATTTTTTTTGTGTACCTTTTGCATGCCTACATGGTAAAATATGGCTGATCTTGTAATCCTTTTTGCTATCTCCTATACCCATATTTGCAAAATAAAATTATCTTTATCTTTAGGGTTAGTAACATGACTAGTAATAAAAAAAAAACGAATTCCAATCTAACTGTTATTATATACTTACGTACTAGGCCACACATAAATAAACGTCCAAAACTAAAATACTTCACAGTTTTAACGATAAAAAAGCCGTCATCAATCTAGTAACATCATAAACGTTTACGTGAAGAATTTTAAACAAGCAAATAAATGTGTGGTGCGTGCCGTAGCACTATCGTAGCTCGTAGCGCTACGCCGTAGCGCATGATAACAACAAACATAAATCGTAGCACTTATAAACACGCACTGAAATCACTTGAAATGAGTTATGAGGACGACACCTTGTGTGAGTTAATTCTGAAACGAGTGGAAAATCATAATGAAGCACTTGAGCTCTAAACATTTGAGGCAGAGGTGCATTGTTATGCCTTTGAACATAGTATTAATGTCTATTAAACAAAATAAATTTACTTCTTTAGAATGCTGTATTCACATTGGTTAACCAAATAAGGCGATTTTAATCTTTTATTTTAATTTTTAATCTCTCGACTAAGTAGATAATACATTATCGTTTAATCCCATTTTTTGAGCGCATGTGGGCTTGAACGAGGCCACCGGACAAAATTGACACTCCAAAGCCCTCACCTGTACAAAGTAATTACCAGCACTATTTGCTTGGCTCATGTTTTAATCAAACCAAGGGTCTACTCCAAAATTTAAACTATTTATAAACATCACCTCGATGAACATCAAATAAGACTGTCTCTTATTATGGACAATAAACATTTATATGAATTATTTCTATGATCAAAAAATATAAAAAATAACATCAAATAATACACACACACAAACACACATCACGTCATAATTATAAACACACACATCACATCATTACAGTTTAAAATGTAAACAGAATCCTTGACAACGTATATTTTCTCGTTATCTCATGTTTCGTCAATTTAAATTCTGCTTGCCGACGCCGCATTCGCATATTATTAAAATAACCAACTCAAGCCGTTCGCAAACATGCACACGTCTAAGAATGTCTCTTCAATTATGACAAAAGATTGCTCAGTCCGTACCCATCTTTTCTACGCCTCGTAAATCGTAGCAATATTATTTAATCCGAATCGCTAAAGGGCCAAATATAAGCACATGTTCATAAAGGAATGTTTATGTTATGAGTAGGTATTTGGGTGTTTTTTAAGGGTAGGCTCAAACTTAGCAACTAGATCGATTGATTACATCGATTGATCTTCATTAGCAGACTGGACTTCTTTTTTGTAATGGGTAACTAGCTACCCGATCCTACTTCGGTCTTAACAATTTGATAAAACATCAAGATTTTTTCATTAAAATAAGGTCTCACCAGTGGCTTTGCTCCCGTCGAAAAACTATCCTTTGTGTTAAGCCAGGTTATGATATATCTAAGTGCTAAGTTTCATTCGTATCTGTTCAGCCATTTTTGCGTGATTGAGTGACAATCATACAAACATCCAAACATAACAAATTTTCACATTTATAATATTAGTACGATAGTAAGATGTAAGTTTAAAATTGATAGATAACATACACAGACGTTTCGTAAATGATCGTGAAAACTGCACTGAAATCCATTGCGTAGTTTAGAAGATCAACGCCGTCACACAGACGGACCCACAGTGACTTTGATTGTTAAATAATAAATAATGTTGTTATTAAATTATTAAAAAAGATGGAAACAAGAAACTTGTTTTAAAAGAATGACTATTATGCACTATTGGGCACTAGTAGATACCTAATGGTGCATAATAGTCATCCGTTTAAAACAAGTTTCTTGTTTCCATCTTTTTAATTACCTAAAGTTCACTTTTTAGGCAGTCGGGTTTTTTGTTTGGTGTTTTTTTTTTTTTTTTTAGTTTTCGTAGTTGTCTGCCATACACACTTAAAATAATTAATGAATAATCATGTAGTTTATGTTGTAACGTTGACTATTTTGTTGCTTTTTTTTATTATTTTATCACTTTTCATTCCAAATTACATGTAAACGTACAAGTTGCCTTCATTTTTGCAAGCTATTTATGAAACCCTTTATTTTGGTACCCCATTCAGGTACCCCAATCAGGTTTTGAGGTGTTTTTTTTTTTTTGGTAACACGTTCTGGCACCAAAAATCGGGCATTTTTTTTTTCAATTTTTGTATACCCAGTGTCACTCTCACAATTAAGACGAATCTAACGGCACCTCTCAAGCTGAAATCGATCAAGCCGTTTAGACTACAGAATGTACCAAAGAAATATACATACACACATACATACATACCCTCCTTCTGGCGCAGTCGGATAAAAACAAGTGATAATCGCTAGTGATTGTGTTTTTGCGTCTAGTGATGGCAGCCATTAGACGCTGTGACCAATAACGAGTGTGCCCGTAAAGCCAGAGATTAGATACCTAATAGCCACAGCTAGCTGTTGAGCTACCCTGTAGTTTGTGCGAAATGTACTATAGTAACATAGAAAATTTAAGCAAAACTTCTATAACACTAAACTTAGTACTATTAGCCACTAGACAACGATCTGTAGTAACCACTTGGTTGCCTAATGTGCGGTGGCACTTATACTGTTACGTATATTCGTGCACGTTCCATTTTGTACACAATACTATTCTCGTCTTGAAAAGTTTGCTTGGATCAAGTTTATTTTACTCCAGTCACATCTAGTTTGATTAAGATCTTTTGGATAAACAAACTGTCTTAGTTGAAGTTTGTTTAAAAATAAGTTTAATCTGTAAAGAGTTTTAATTTGCGAAAGTTTTTTTACTTTGAGACAGCAGTACAAATTTTTATCCTATCTGGCAAACAATGTTATCTGCAAATTAAATAATGAATACCTTTATAATTATAGTAACATTTATTTTAAGAGGTTTAAACCTGGTTGAATAACAGATATTTGTATGCTCTAAATTTGTTTATGTGTGTCTTAAGGCTGATTTTTCAACAGATAACCTTTATCTTAAGAATGTATGTGATAATTTGGCATATTTTCTATACAAAAGCTGTCTGACTGATAAAAGTTATCTGACCGAATTATCCGTACATAGTTTAGTTTATATTAACATAACATGTTATTTTAATAGCGCATACCCATAGGTAATGTGCCTAAATCAAAGATTAGATAATTAATAAGTTCATAATAACTATGTTTTGCCAATTTTCCTATAAAAAATATATTTATTCTTGCTCACGGCATATAGATAGATACTCTGAAATTTCGCTAATTGTGAACCTCCTTTTTGAAGTCAGTTAAAAAGTATAGAAAATAGAAGACCCCCTTTTCCGTTATATAGCAATCCGACAAGCACGATACGGTGACGCCTCAGCAGCTCCTGCAAGAGGCTCATAGTCAACACTTTCCATACAAACTAAGCGAGTCACAGTTTTCTCGAACTACGACACATCCTTCGTCATTCCCTCAATGCTGAGAATCGCGACCACATACGACGCGTCTCCAAGTTATGCGGTCTTCTGCACTCTGGACCACTCGGTAAATGCTGCCTCCAACTCTCCTCATGATAGCATCGGACCACTGCGACACAAAGAACTACAACTGAAGTCTTTGAAGGCAATCTTTGACAGAAATTGTGCATTCAACGCACTTTTGGGGCCACAAATTTTATAAGTACGGGTCATAAGGTTCTCTATCCACATAGTCTTCACATGATCTGACCAAGATTATGCCTGGATTTTAAAGGTATAGGTAAAGTATAGGATCAGAGTAGTCAGATAGGAAACGCTAACCTCATCTAGGTTTAAAAATCTGATTGACGTGTAAAAGTGTTTGTACAAATCTACTTGCATAAATAAAATCATTTATCTAGGCATTGCCGGCGCGGGAATTCCGTGCTCCATGACGACAAAGTTTTGGTTCATGTGCATTCTAGTATGTAATGTTATATTTATCACTGACAAAACCACCCACTGATTTCAGTCGTCCGTATGTGAAAACATTCATTCTAATTTGGTTCAGCAACTTCATCTACTCACCGATTAAATGTTGAAATGAAGATAGTTTGTAATAGAACTGTTGGTTTTGTTTATGCGTTTTTTGTCGAAACTACATTTTGGGATGGGCGACTAGAATCAATTCTATTTTAACGTAAATGTTGACGTTCAAAAGTGCCTTTTAAGTGCCTAATTGAAATAAATGCTTTAACTTTGACTTTTTGTGCTAGCCTATTTAGAGTAAAGAGCTCCCTCTATTTCTTCTTCTTTAATTTTCTTGATGAGATCCATTCAAATTCATATAATAAATGCGAAAATAAGTGTCTCTTATACTTTTACGCCTAAAGGAGTCTGCCCACTATACCGTAACGTAGGAAGAAGGGCATTTGATATTTTCATCCTGTATAATTGTTTCAAGAACAATGAAACACCGAGTAGGTAAACGCAGCCAAAGTTGCAAGCTACCCTTAGTTATTTACTTTTGTGCCAGGAAACTATAATTTCAATGTATCGATGTTAGTAATGACTCGCGGTTTACCATGTGATATTATGCAGTTGATAAACAGAAAATAAATATGCAGGCCACTAAATAAAACAGTACACCACCATTGGCCACAATTGAAAGATAAATAAGTATCCTCCAAGATTTCGTTTACAAATACATAAGAAATCGTCAACAATATTAAGTCGAAAAATTTCGCTTGGAAAGACAATTTCGCTGAACTGCGTGACATGTCAAAGCTGCTAACAGGCTGTAGATCTCAAGAGTCACACTTGAGGCTCGGAGACAGTGGCACTTGTCATTGGTGCTGGCTCATCAATTTCTGACGAATCAATAATTTTTCGAGTATTTCTTCCACGAAGCTATCTAAGTCAACCTATATTTTAAATGCCAGTTTTTGTTTGTCATGGATTACTTTTCTAAAGAAAGACACAATTTACGTACTTAGATTGATGGTCGGGATGAAATAAATATCGTAGTTCGCAGATGTTTCCCAAATTCAAATGACTACGATGTAAGAATATTCGACAATCGAAACACAAAAGTATGATGTAAGTCAATTTTTTAATACTGTTTAGAGTTTCAAAATATACTCGTACTTGGTTACTAAACCAGTATAAAGCCATTTGTACAAGGCATAGTTTCTTTATGAGCAAGTGTGTTGAAAAATATTTTTTCAACACACTTGCTCATAAAATGGCTCTAATTTCACTACAGTTAGGCACATAATGACACCTATTATCAAACTGTGACTTTTTCATTACTATTATTCACTAGTGAGTTATAGAATTGGTTGAGTTGCTTTGTTCTTAGTGAGTTATAGGTTGTTTTTTGTTTGAGTTGCTTTGTTCTTAAAAACGATGATGATGATGATGATGGATGATGCTGGATGATGCTGGATGATGATGGATGATGATGATGGATGATGATGGATGACGATGGATGATGATGATGGATGATGCTGGATGATGATGGGTGATGATGAGTGATGATGGATGATGATAGATGATGATGGATGACGATGGATGATGATGGATGATGATGGATGATGATGAATGATGATGATGGATGATGCTGGATGATGATGGGTGATGATGAGTGATGATGGATGATGATAGATGTTGATGGATGACGATGGATGATGATGGATGATGATGGATGACGATGGATGATGATGGATGATGATGGATGACGATGGATGATGATGGATGATGATGGATGACGATGGATGATGATGGATGATGATGGATGATGATGATGGATGATGATGGATGATGATGATGATGATGATTTAGTATTATTTTCTTCACAAGTGTGTTGAAAAACGTCGTATGATACACGTGTGTATTGATGATTATCGTCCTCGGCTCTCTTAAGACCCTCGCCTGACGGCTCGGGTCTCAATGGCGCCTCAGCGATAATCACCAACGTTACACACTTGTACCATAATGTACTATTATTGCAATAAGTTAGCCAGTAGACTCGCGTATTTACACTTTGGACGCGACCTAACTATATTTGGCAGTGCATTGACACTGACGCATTGCATTAGTCTATGCATTTTATGTTAAATATTTTTTAGTGTTCAAATAGACGTGGTTTGAGTCGGATAACTTGCATTTTTATTTAGATTCATCCCGTTGAGCATTCATTGACATTTTACATTTGCATTGACATTACTTATGTTAGGGATGCACCCTACACAGACAAATGAATTGCTTACCTTTACTACCAACTTAAATTGCCAGTATGTTGAAATCATATTTTTTTTCAGATAAAAATTACTATAAAATGACAACAACAACAATATGATAAAATAATGATATTTGTTTCTGTAAATTGGTTAAAATCAAAATCAAAATCAAAAGTTATTTATTCAAACTAGGCTGAGAGTCAGCACTTTTCGAACGTCAAAATTACAAAAGACAGTCCCCCAAAAACGCCCACCCTTCGACACTTCCTAGTGCTTTAGCTGGGAAAAAAACACTTTAATACATCAAAATTAAACTATGTTATTAAAATTAAAACTAGATGAGTTCAATGTTTCCTAAACGACTGCTCTGAGACGAGAGATCAAAACACACTCAGAGGTCACAATCTCTTCAAAAATCTAGATATAATCTAAGTTCTCACCAAGATTTTGTCTAGATTTTATAAGTGACTTTTTAGACTTTTTATGGCGTGCCAGATGAGGAACATACAGGTTCATGTCCGAGATGGTCTTTCGAAGTAAGAACTATTAAGATTTGAGTTACTCTGTCCCGTCAGTGCACATATTGTCAGTTATCGTTTAGCTCAACTCAGACTACTCGAAGAACAATACCAAAAAAAATATACGGGCAATTGACATGGTGTGTCAATTTGATAAAGAAATAATTTCCTTGATTGCACGCCTACATGCATACACTAATTCATGCCATATTACTACGAAGGTAAGCAAAAACTACAGCACGACACCTGCTATGATCCTTAAATTTTATTTTAGACTTTTTTTTGAGGATGGGAAATCATCAAATAACTTCTCCCGCTTTAGGTGGAGCGAGAGGGCGTGACAGACTTTTACTGACTTAAACCCACCCGTGTTCTTTCAGTTGCCTGTGTGCCAGAGGTCACGGTATCTCTTTCGAACAACCCGCACTCCTGGTAGGCGTCGGCCTTTGCGGGCCCACCAGTTGGTGCTGACATCTGTTTGATGCGCGCAACACGGGTTTGGTTCTTACCGGACAGCGAGCCACCCATTACTGGCCATCCGCGAATCCTCGCCTATGGTGGTCAGAAATCAGCCTGGGATTCCCGACGCCCAGGGCGTCTTCTGCAGTGACTAGGGCCGTGAGGGCGCATATACTCCTTTTTGTCTTTCGTCATACATTTGGTCATACACGCAGGCTGGTTGCGAGTACTATGAACCTGACCTTTCTGAAGAACATCACCAATAAGGTCGCAATATGTCCTCCAAGGTCCCCTCCCAACGTTTCCACTCACATCTGCCTTTTAACCTTTTGCTAGTCACCTTTCATTCATCTTCTTGATTGTACATCTCTCTACATTTATACTATACTAGCTTTTGCCAGCAGCTTCGCCCGCACGGAACTTTCATCCCCTATTTAACTCCCTTAGGGAATGAATTTCGAAAAATCCTTCCTTTTCGCTTGTCTACATTATAAAGAAAAACTCTGTGCAAAATTGCAGCTTTCTAGGTCCAAGGGTTTGGGCTGGGCGTTGAAAGTCAGTCAGTCAGTCAGGACTTTTCTTTTAATTTATTTATATAGATTTTTTTTCTTACAAATAAATTACTTTGTATGGCAAATGCGGGAAAAATAACACCGTAAGGCTTATAAGGTGGTGTAAGCATTGTTTCGAACTCAAAACAATTGTAGTAAGAAAACAACATAGTGGTGTCGAGACTGTAAATTAGTCGGCTAGACACCACTATCTTGCGGATATCCGTTGTCTATAAATTAAGGAACGCTTGTGTAAAGTTGTTATGGAGCTACGAATTTGAGTGTGCACTGTTTGTTAAATGTTTACAATGTGTTTTTCAAGATTAAAAAGAAACTATCGTTTCGAACTTTACTCAGATAGCAAGAATATAACAGTTGTAAAAGTAGGTACTGTCAAACGGGGAGAATAAAGTTAAGTTAAAGTTTCGTTCCGATTCAACCATGCATCCCGCAGGGGTGAATCGGGACGAAAATTTATAACCGATTTTACCATTGAAATAATATAGTTTGCTGCCAATAAGAACTCAAGTATATTCACTGTATTATAATTAAGGATTTAGTGCTTCAGTTTGCAACAAACTACCTAAATTCAATCAATGTCTCTATCATAAAATTAATTTATTTGTATTGCTTCAATTGCATTCTTTTTACCTATTTTGGTATGGTAATCTTATTCTGGATTGTTCGTTTTCATACATAATTTCATATATGATGAATATATTATGTTTAATAATGTACTTAAAATATTTTAAAAGAGTAACGGTGGAGTTTCTTGCCCATTCTTCACCATACGAAACTACATTTTGGGCGACTAGAATCAATTCTATTTTAATGTAAATGTTGACGTTAAAAAGTGCCTTTTTAAATTAATTTCAAAATGTTTCACATTGTTTCACCCCTGCATCTCTATTAACCCTATTTGTGGCTATTGTAATCACATTAACACAATATTTATTTATTAAGACTTTTTTTTTTTTTTTTTTTTTTTTTAATAAAACTTACAATGAGAATTAAAGGCTACTTAAGTCAAAAATCAGTCATGAGAAGGAAAGAAAAAGGCATGAAGAATTTAACTTTCGATTTTAGTTCAGCAATTCCCAAAACCTTACCGATATTGATAAAAATTTGCGCTTCAGCAAATTCTCAAAAAGATCGAGAGAATGACGATGGTATGCAGGCTTGAAAAATGCTATATATTTCGGTGTCTGACACAATAGACGAAAATCGACCAAATCTCTGTGTGTAGGTGGCACACGTCACGTCGATAGGTATGACGAGGGATGAATTGGTCAGACAACTATTTGGATGAATTAACATCTTTCAAAGAAATAAAGTTTATTAACCGTTAAAATGCGACAGCTTTTCTTCTTAGCATGTCGATACAGTATTTCGAATATATCGTTGCGATATATGGCAGTAATAAGGATAAATGTAGAAATTGTCATCGTAACCACTCATATGAATGGGCACGCCACGATTGCGGCGGTAAGTCCCCTCTTTGAGGAGTGGTTTGAGAGGCGGCATGGCGTCCTCACCTTCCGCCTGACGCAGGTCCTCACCGGACACGGTTGTTTCGGGAGGTTCCTGTTTCGGATAGGGCGGGAGGAAACGCCCGGGTGTTTCCACTGCGAAGATCGCCCTGAGGACACGGTGGAGCACACGTTGGCGGTCTGCCCTGCTTGGGCGGAGCACCGCCGTGTCCTCGTGGAGGCGATCGGCGGCGGCGATCTCTCGCGTCCGGCCCTGGTCCAGGCCATGGTACGGAGCGAGAGGGCATGGGGAGCCGTCACCTCCTTCAGCGAAGCAGTTATGCTCGCGAAGAGGGAGGCGGCGCACGTGAGGGAGAGGCAGCATATGCGCCCTCGCGACCCCAGCCGCCGCAGGATACGGAGACGCCCTGGGCGTCGGGAATCCCAGGCCAATTTCCGGCCATCGTAGGCATGGGCTTGCGGACGGCGAGTAATGGGTAGCTCGCTGTCCGGTAAGGACCAAGCCCAAGTCGACGGCGCGTTGTGTTCCACGCGCGCCTCAAAGAGATGTCAGCACAAAAAATGATGGGGCCCGCAAGGGCCGATGCCTGCCAGGGGTGCGGGTTTGTTCGAAAGAGACACCACAGCCCCTGGCTTAAGGGCTACTGAAGGAACACGGGTGGGTTTTAGTCAGTAAAAGTCTGACACGCCCTCCTGCTCCACCCAGAGCGGGAGAAGTTATTTGATGATTTCCCACCCAAAAAAAAAAAAAAAAAAAAAAAAAAAAACACTCATATGAAAGATACTCCATTATTTTCCTGGACACAACGACCGGTCCTGGACTTCCCGTATCTAGGACATTACCACGACCTTTAGGAACCTCGGTAGAAAAATGTGGCAAGACTAAATTTGAATTTGATTTTCTACTATGATACATACACCCAAACTGCGGGGTAATTGTGTAACACACTAACTGTAGGAATGGCTTTCGTTTTGATAGTTCACCAAAATTCATTGCGTTAATTACGTTGTTGAGGAGACAAATTTATGGAACAACGAAGAAATGGATTAGCAATAACCATAACGCAATATGAGTCCTGTACTATTATAGCATACTTAAGGTGAATGCCAGAGTAATTCAAACATTTGCAAAAACGTAAGATTTGGTTTTATTTCGCGGGCTACATTGAATATAGTAGTAAGAAAATGTTTGAAAAGTTCTGAAATTATGTTTTTTTTATGTTTTGAAACCGAGCGTATTACGTTTTAAATATTGACCGTGATCCTAAATATGATACCGTTTTGATCTTGGTATGCGGTATACGACATATTTAATTTACTATTATTTCTCATAATGTCTTCATAAGTAACAGTAACATGTGTTCTCTGACTACGTTACCCTATTAGTTATTCAAGTCCCTTCGCCTAACACTAAGTTAGTATCGTAGGTATCACTTACTGAATTCTAGACACGTACTACAAGGGATCGTAACTTGGGCCCACATAAATAATTAGGTCGCAAGTAATCAGCTTTCATTAGGCACATGGTCGTTTAGATAAATAGGACAGGACAAGTTCATCGATTCTATTTGGTTGACTACTTCTTCTTCTCGTGTCGATGGTACTTGTACACTTTTTATTTTTATATATTTTGTGCCCACAGGTGGCCACGTTTCTTGCGGCATCAGTGGCAGTATTCAGATTATCCAAAGTGCAGGTGAACGGGCACTTAAGGCACTCCAGCAAGTGAGGCATGTTCTAATCAGAAGCACCACACTCGCACTGGGTGGTGGATGGTCCTCTTACCACAGTTTGCTTCTTAAAAAGATGACTACTTTAAGAGAGCAAAGTGAAAGTCATGTTTATTTATTTATTTAAATACTCTTTATCGTACACCAGAAAATACATGACAAAAATAAAACATTAAACTCTAAAAACATACAATGGGCGGCCTTATCGCTTTCTGCGATCTCTTCCAGGCAACCTTGGAATGGACAGCGATTGCGTGGATATAAAAATGGGGTTGATATTGGTGTAAAATATAGATACATAGATATATTCATATTTACTCTATAATAGATACTTATATACATAATATACTAACAATGTAAGCAAAGAAAATAAATGACGACTACAGATTAAAACAGCTACAACAAAATCACAACAACAACTCCGTCACGAGTCTCATGTTGTGTTGGCTAACATTTTAATTTGATAAATCAATTCATATCTTGCCTCTAGAAAGGCAATTAATTAAGTAGATATAAAAATAAACAAATCCGGAAAAAGAAAATCACAATATTTTTGGTAAGTAGGTAATGTTGTTGTCATAAGTTCAACAACTTCACTGTCGTTTATTTATTTAGGACTGTTGTCAAGAGCTTTATGACGTGAAATTACGACTGATGTTACCGGGATCTTCCTCAGTTATTTGCATTTGTAACAGCTACTGGTCTAAAAATGGCTGTCATATTCTTTTTTTCAAGTCAAAAATGTGAGAGGTACGATTTTCAAAGTCAAATTCAAAGGAGATATTCATATTAGGCCCAAAATTCAAAGAGCCGGCCAGCGAAATATATTATGTTATCTTGGAAAGGAAAAGGAAAAAGGGTAAAGGCTAGGCAGATGATGATCTTGGTTGGGCTCCTTTTAATTTTTAACTATTGGGCCGAAAATCTACGACCATTCATTCATCTTGAACAAGTATTACTTACTACGACTATAAACCTCTGCTAGTGTTCCTATAGCATGTTTTTTGCATATTAGCTAAGTATCAATGTAAGTATATTTTTTTTTTGCCCATCGATTGTTAATAAAATGGATAAAACTAGACTTTTCAACTTTTTAAAAACACCTGGTGAAATAGTCGAAAGGTTTGGCGCTATAAAGTAAAAAATAATAAGTAGGAATTTCCCAACCAGGGTAACACATTTTTTTCGCTGACTGACACTTTGGGTTTTAGGCCCAACTTTGTATGAAATGTGTCTAGTCTCCTTTATAAATGTATTATTTTAACAAAAAATTAGTAGATAGACAAAAATATAAAAGCTTACTCTTCAAACCAAAGGTGTCTAGCATAAAGTAACTTTATTGTAGCATGGATGAGAGAAATCTACGACAACCTTTCAACTTTAAACGCTTCGCTGGAAATGTGCCGTAGACGCTATAGAACTCAAAGAAGCATTCACGGGTATAAGCATCATCGTGTAAACTTGTAACATCGTATCGCCATCAGCAATCCAATAGCGAAGTGTAAAAATTCGCAAATCAGAATCCGGGTATAAGGGTACCTATTCCAATACCCGGATTCTTATTTGAAGTTGAGAATTAAGAAAGCCGGCGAATTCCTGTGCGAAAAACGCTAATAAGTAAGTACTACTACAGTACTAAGTCTAATTTTACAGGCTACATTGAAGATTTAAATTATTTTTAGTAAGATTGGAAAGTGAGGCACTATTCTCATTATTCCCTCTATTCCCAATTTTCACATTAATCTCCTTAGTAATAATGTTGAAAAGTGGTCCACCGCCAGTGTCCACGATGGTGCACTCGTTAAATTGCCTAAAGCAAAAGTGGTGCACTGAATTTGCAACAAATAATGACTAAAACTATTAATTCTTACATTACATCTTAGATCACTGTTAAACATGGGCTTTTGTAAGCTACACAGAGCCTATGGTATCCCGTTTTCCTCAACTTCTTCTATGCGCTAAACTTGTTAACATCATCAGCCTATAATGTTTCCACTGCTGGGACACAGGGCTCCTCTTGGTGAGAGAGATAAGAAAAAGTTTAACTTTACTCAACGCAAATCCTGATCCGGTTGTCTCACTGAATATGGCCAATAATTTTTTTTACTGATGTGGGAATACAACTCGCCGAGCAGTCCCTGACTCAACTTAAAAAAACAGAATTAGAATTAGCAAACTTAGCACTAACGCTGGATAACACTGACCCTTCTCTATCACAGTCCTTCTTCATGACTCCAACCGACGAAACAGAAGTTGGTTCTATTATGGCAAACCTCAAAAACGATTCTGCTCCTGGCTGGGATGGTATTCCGAATCGTGTTTTTAAACTAGCTCAAAATTGCCTAGCCTGTCCCATCTCATACATTTGCAATCTGAGCATGTCGTTAGGAATGGTTCCGGTTCAGATGAAAACAGCGAATGTCTGCCCAATCTATAAAGCTGGAGATGCATCAGTCCCATCCAATTACAGGCCCATTTCACTTCTTACGTCTCTATCCAAAATTCTGGAGAAGCTGGTGAACAAGAGACTATTGGCGTACCTAGAAAAGAACCAACTCCTATCGGCCAACCAGTACGGCTTTCGCAATGGCAGATCAACGGAGGACGCAGTCTCTAAGTTGGTGGATCATGTCATTAACAGCCTTGACAAGGGCAAAAAGTGTGTTGGCGTCTTTCTTGACCTTGCCAAAGCATTTGATACCGTTTCGAGGCCCATACTGATCAAGAAGATGGAACGTTTAGGTATCAGGGGTATTGCTTTGGAATGGTTTACGTCCTATCTCTCCGAACGTAAACAGAAGATTTGTCTGGGTGATTTCCAAAGTACCTCTGCGAGCGTAGCATACGGAGTGCCCCAGGGTAGTGTCCTTGGCCCCACCTTGTTTCACCTGTACGTCAATGGACTCTGCTCACTCAATTTGGTCAACGCGCAAATATCTGCTTACGCTGATGACACAGCTATAATTTTCCATGGCAACTCTTGGAAGGA
The DNA here is from genome assembly GCA_949987655.1 of Polymixis flavicincta. Lineage (NCBI taxonomy): Eukaryota > Metazoa > Arthropoda > Insecta > Lepidoptera > Noctuidae > Polymixis > Polymixis flavicincta. The sequence continues at coordinate 11,520,585 of OX465186.1, read as the reverse complement.
AACCTATAGTGCCGCAGAGGCTTGAATGAAGACCGTTACCAGTTGGCTGCAACACAATCTGCTCACCCTTAATATTAAAAAAACTAAGGTGGTTAACTTCTCTGTAAGCAAAAAAACAACTGCTCCTAAACAACTTGTACTCAAATCCCACCATTGCAATTATAGTCTAGGGGATAGTTGCAGCTGCCCTGTTTTTGAGCAAGTTGCGAGTATCAGGTATCTCGGTGTTAGCATAGACGAACACCTGACATGGGCAAAACAAATTCAGTCTGTCGTTTCGCGCGTGAGGAAGCTTCTTTACATATTTAAAAGACTTCGTTCTGTAGCTGACAAGGATACTCTAAGGATGACTTATCTGGCTTTATGTCAGTCTGTGCTTGGTTACTGTATAGTATCTTGGGGTTTCGCTTGTAAAAGTCATTTAATTACGGCTGAACGTGCACAGAGAGCCATTCTTAAGGTCTCTCACAGATTAGGAATCCGTTACCCCACTGATATGTTATATCGAGAAACGAGAGTGCTTACGGTGCGCCAACTGTTCATTTTATCAGTGCTACTTAAATTCCACAAAACTTCAGTGGCCACAGTGGTGACGGATCAGCGCTCACGTAGAAAACCCAAATGGAACAGACCTTTCTGCAGGCTTAAGTTTGGCAATAAGGCTTTCTCATGTACGGGACCATACCTGTATGAAAAAGTTAGTAAAAAGCTCAACATCTACTCCTTGACGAAGTTTGGGTGCAAAAAACAGGTTCAGGATTGGCTACTTGGTCTTAATTATACTGAAACGGAAAACCTTCTATCTTTCAACTGTTAAAGTTCTTATTATCACCCACACATCTCATCCACATACTCACATCATACATACACTCATCACACACACTCTCTTCACAGACACACTAACAATCATCACACTTACATACGTACACTATCACCGCAAACATACTTTTCGTTTCTTCTTATTAGTTGTGGCGAATCATTATTTAGTATTAGTTTTATTGAATTATTGTTTAATATTAGTTTTATTGAATTATTATTTAGTATTCGTTTTAGTGAATTATTTAGCCTTAGTTTTAGTAAATTTACTTTATCATTTAAACCGTTGCTCTTGTATTTCACCTATAATAATTTCATACAATCTGTCGAAAAAGACTGGATCCTGCGACACAGGGTATCCTAGTGCAGGATCCAGTGTCACACCTGTACTGTAACACTTTTTTTTTATTAGCCAATAAAATAAAAAATAAATAGATTGGGCCGTAATGTACCACGCGGGCCCAGTGCGGGTTGGCAGATGTCACATGTCTTCGATTTTTTGGTTCTAGGACATGCCGGTTTCCTCACGATGTTTTCCTTCACCGTTTTGAGAGCAGTGGTGATTAAATAATTTACCCAAAGTAAAGCGCCCGGCTGGGTTCGAACTCACGACCTACAACAACTCGTAAGTCGCGGCCGTTACCACTTGGCCACCACTGCTCTCCAAACTTGTTAACGCTTGGTCTCAATTCAAAATCACATGTCCTTTCAGCTCCTCTTTTTAACTACGACTAGTTTGAATATCCATACTTTAAATCAAATAGGAATGTCTGTCTGTTATGGCCAAATGACAGTTTTTTACTAATGTACACGGTACAAAAAATTAAAAAAAGCTGTCTGTTTGTTTCTGTTAATCTCGAAAACGGCTGAACCAATTTAGACGGAACTTTCACTGGCAGATATCTGAGGGGCAATTCTACTAATTTTAAAAACGTTCACAGTCTGATCTCAGTGTCAATCTGTCAAAAATACTTCGATTTTTCATACATTTTTGACATTTGCTTGTCGCTGAGATGACACTGCGACTAGATTTTAAACGGTTTTAATTACGAGAATTGGCCTTCTGATGTTATTATGAGTAAATTAAGTTACTATTATTTTGGAAAAAATAATAGGGCACCGTACAAAACAAAAACCCATGGAATCCACATCCACGCCGGTGGACCTATGGGCAGAAGCTAGAAAATGATAATTTTAATGCCTCATTTCTAACCATCTTCAAAAGAAAGAGATTCTCCATTCGTCTGTTTATTTATTTTTTGTGCATATGTATGTTCCTCGATATCTGCGGCAGTTAAAAATCGATTTCGAAATTTCCATTTGAAATTTTATAAACTTTACTTAGGTATTTTTTTGCATTCAAAATCAAAATCAAAATCATTTATTCAAACTAGGCTGAGAGCTATTTTTGAACGTCAAAATTATATAAGACAGTCCCCCAAAAACGCCCGCCCTTCACCACTTTCTAGTGCTTTAGCTGGGAAGAGAAGTGGTGCAACAAACTCCCCAGCAGCACAGCTGTCTGTTAAGTTAGAAGAACTTGATTCTATACAATAGTAGGTAAATAATATTACGAAATACAAAAATCATTACTCACTCTCATTGTTAATTTTTTTCTTTTAATTTGTTTTTCATTGTTTAAAATATTGTTTTTTTTTTAATTATTTGAAAAAAAAGAACCATTGTAAATGTTTTTTTTGTCATATTTTTTTTTTTTTTTTTTTAATTATCTTTATCTTTATTTTTTAGCCTGGGTTTATTTATGGTTTTATGTTTTTTTTTTTTCTCTTATTGTAATTTTTTTGTTTGCATTTTTTTTTTTTACTTTTTGTTTTGTCATTACACAACTGATCACTGTGTCTCTGTTTTACGGGAGGACACTGGCTCCTGCAACACAGTTATATAACTAGCGCAGGAGCCAGGAAAATCTACAACTTGGTGTGCATTATTGGTTGCAAATAAATAAATTTTGTATTTTTGTATTTTTTGTATTAGCCAAATGTCAGCTAGCACAGTAGCCTCAATAATAATACGTTTTGTTAATCCACTTTGTGTATTTTGATGAGATATTCTACTTCTTTCTGTCACTAATGTTTACATGGCAAGTAGTGGTCTAAAAACAAAGTAGTAGAATGTCATCAAGCTAAGTTTAATGCCTCCTCCACCTGATTTTAACCAAACACACTTCTTACATCCACGTCACTGCAGTCTGAGTCGCAATACAGCCGATCACGCAAGAGTTCCTTCACCTTTGACCCGACAAACAAATCCAATCCAAGTCGTTATAGTGTAGGCCATTTTAGTAGGCTGTGGTTGAATGCACTTTGCGCCATTACTTGCATGCCATTCAGTTATTTGCGTTTCGTTAATGCATTTTTTTCTATAGTTATGAGGTTATTGTGGTTTATGTGTGGTAATTATAGGAGAATCGTTTTTTTTTTTTTTTTTTTTGAAAATTCCTTGTTAGTAACCTAGAGTTTATAGTTTACTAGCTTCCGCCCGCGGCTTCGCCCGCGTGGAAGTCTGAAATTATCCCGCGGGAACGTACTACCGGGATAAAAAGTATTGTATGTGTTAATCTAGGTTATAATCTATACGTGTGCCGAATTTGATTCAAATCCATTACGTAGTTTTTCCGTGAAAGAGTAACAAACATCAGTACATACAAACTTTCGCGTTTGTAATATTAGTAGGAATGCACACATTCGTATTTATCCTTAAAACATTCGCTAAAAGTAATAAATTCATCAGTTGTGTAGTCATTGTTTCGGTTTACTACTTTTTTGTTTCATTTCCTCAATATTTAGCAATATAAGAAAAACTAACCTAAGTTTTAAAACCGATATATTATCGATGTAATAAGTATATCTACTCAAGTTCATACACCTAACCAAAAACTTACAAAACTTTACATCTCACAAAAAAAAACCCATGAAACACTGACCTCATATATTAGCCATATAATAAAGACCTGCTTTATAAGCCATGCTACAAATAGGTAACACGACACACTGGCTACATTTCCAATTAAAGGCGACGTCACTATAATGACGTCACAGTTATTAACATGATTAAATCTAACAAGGCGAGTTCTACCCACTAACGGGGCCTTTCCGAACCAATTTACCTATGAAAATGTTAGGCGGTCACCAGAATGACTTAGCGGAAACTTTTTATTAACAACGGAAAGTTTCGGACTCGTTACATTTTTGTTAAAAAGTTGTACCTATGTATATGATTTTCCAGCTATCTTTACATTTGTGAAGCTGATGAAATTTTTTGACCGTTTTTTAGTTAATGAACAACACATTTGGTTTTCTCTTCAATTAATTACTATTGCAAGTTACGTAACATTTTAGAGAGATTATTCTAAAAGTATCTTTTCAGGGACCAAAAGCAAGCCAAGGAATAAGGCCCAAAAGAAGCTATATTTTGCCCAATAACTCACAGTTTAAATGAAGTTTTTAGTAAAGTCATATTAGGGTGCCCTTGTAAATGAGAAACATCGTCCGTGGATGGTGACTATCTTTACATACCCAAACGGCTCCGTGCCTCGGAAAACCATGTTAAGCTGTTGGTCCTGGCTGTCATTCGTCGATCTTTGGCAGTCTTTACTGACTTTTGTCCAACCAGTCAGACTGTTGTCTTACCAGGGCGTATCACATTACTTAGTAAGGAGGTTGGGAAGGTCAGATAGGATTGCTTATCTGACCTCCACATAAAATTCTTGTATTCTGCTGTATCTGGTTTGAGTGGAAGCCGACCCTAACATAGTTGGGAAAAGCCTAGGCAGACGATGATGTTGCTGTTTTCCAGTTCAACAAGATGAATGTCTGTTTTATGTCACGGTAAGATTGTGAACACCGTTAGTTTGTAATGTATCTCACGAGATTATAAACTGTCGATAAATGGACTGCACCATACTGCTTAAGATCGAATAGGTTAGGATTTTTTTTTTTGGGTGGGAAATCTTCAAATGACTTCTCCTGCTGAGTAGAGCAGGAGGGCGTGTCAGACTTTTACTGACTAAAACCCACCCGTGTTCCCTCAGTAGCTCGTATGCCAGGGGCTGTGGTATCTCTTTCGAACAAACCCGCACCCCTGGCAGGCAACGGCTCTTGCGGACCCCACCAGTGGTTGCTGACATCTTTGACGGCGCGCGTGTGGAACACAACGCGCCGTCCCGTCTACCACTTTTCGGCCGCAGGGGATAGTGAGAGCGACTGACGCTATACCGACACTCCTCTTCCCCTGCGGCCCCACCGCGTCCGCCATCAAACGGTGGCGGCCCCGTCCAGGCCACGGAAGGGAAGAGCGCTGCTCTGAAGCACCGGCACTTCTCCTCTACCTCAGCCCGTAACCCTCAGCCGCGATGCCTCCCATTCGACATCGCGGCCCACCTCAGTTGCGGTGCAACTCACCGCAACCTACTTTTTGGCCGCTACGTTAATGGCTTGAAGGCAAAAGCCCTGACGAGCGGCCCCACCTTTGGGTTCCTCTTGGCTTCACCGTGGCCGGAATCCACGGTTACTGAACCGCCCCGCAACGACAATGCGGGAACCCACTCGGGGAGGACCGAATAGGTTAGGTTAGGTTAGAACAGCGTAAACTGACCAACCGCGCGCGAGCCGAGCAAGCGAAGCGAGCGGCGCCGTGGCAGCGGCCGGCGAGCGCTACTTCCAAGTTAGTGGCAGTTACTGCACTATTTAGTAGTAGCGTAAGGTACTATCCGTCTAGATACCAATTCACAATTTGAAGGACAGATTTTATAAACTACCGAAAAATAATAAGTTGTAAATGGTTTTTGCAGTTCACAATTTATCGACGGCTTATTATCTCGCGAGATAGATTATAAACTAACGGTGTTTACAATCTTACGCTGACATATATATATACACCTACTAGTCTGTCCACAGCCTGATATTGAAACGACCCATAGTTTGTGGACCAATTTTCTTGCCTTTGTGGTGTGAAGTTTCACCTTTGAAGTTTAGAACACTATTATTAAGTTTCAAGGACCTATTTTACTTGATGTCTCTAGTAATTTTCAAAATACTTGATGAAATACTGATCGCTGTAACGTGCTTTCTTGCTTAAGGATTTTTGATACGAAACTTTGATCTGACATAATAATACCTTTTTCAACACACTTGCTCATAAAATGGCTCTAATTTTACCGCAATTAGGCACATAATGACACCTATTATCAAACTGTGACTTTTTCATTACTATTAGTCACTAGTGAGTTATTGCAATTTTTGTATTGGTTGAGTTGCTTTGTTCTTAAAAAGTTTCGATACAAAAAGGTCGTGCTGAATAGTACAAATAAATACCTATACCTATTGCTTGCTCATTTCATGCAACTTCGTAATTAAATAGATAATTGTTTTTTTCTGTAATAAAGAAAACTTTGAATTTCCCATTTTGTACTTGGCTAAAGCCCTATCCGCGAAAAGCAAAAAAAAAAGAAACGTCATTCTTTTAGGCCACGTTCCGAGTTACAATAATATTGATTTGACCGCGCGCACGAACGACGTCCCGCAAATCGTCATAGATGGAATCTTTAGTTAATTTAGATTTATTTGAAATAGTGCTACTATCTAAGAAGAAAAATGTGTGGTGTATACAAGTTTAATATGGTGAATATATGTTTTAACGTTGAGTGAACACTTTTATCGCGATCACGAGCGTTCCGTATTGATGACAAAAATAACGGTTCGTAGCTGTCAGAATCGTGATATCTAACTCGGAACGCAAAATATCGATGTGAGCGCTTACAGTGTTATTTTTCTAATTCGGAATGCGGCCTTAGCATAAGGCCAATCGCCACTGTTAGATGCGCGCGCATTGGAAAACTGATTACTTTTTCCCGACAAAATGATTTTTATGTATTATTTTCTTCACAAGTGTGTTGAAAAACGTCGTATGATACACGTGTCTATTGATGATTACCGTCCTCGGGTCTCAATGGCGCCTCAGCGGTAATCACCAACGTTATACACTAGTACCATAATGTACTATTATTCTTTTTTCATACCAGTTTGATCATTTTGACTAGGAATGGATGAGGTCATAGTCTTGCCAAGGAGCATCGTGTTACCCAGTAACTGGGTTGTGGAGGTCAGATAGGCAGTCGCTCCATGTAAAATACTGGTATTCAGCTGCATCCGGTTAGACTGGAAAACGACCCCAACATAGTTCGGAAAAGGTTAGGCAGATTGATAAATGGGGTCAAAGGTAGGTCAAAAGGGGAAGATGCTTTTTTACCTTGTTTGACCAGACATGGGATAATAGACAGGTAAAAAGAGTACGATTATAACCCAAACCTATATTTAACCACTCCTCGTCCAATAAGAGCGCAGCTTCAAGAATGTTCTAGAAGCCGCATGAGAAACATACGACGCGCGCCGTTCTTTTGGCAGGAAGCGTTTATTTCACTATTTTCTAAGCTTGTATCTTCGCCCCAACCCCAATTGATTTTACTAGTCGTACCCAGTGGTCGAAATATGGCCATTATCAATTAAAACATAATGTATTTCTAAAGCAAGCAAGCATATAAGTATTCTGCACTCGTTATCCATAGAAACTTTAACTGTTCCAAATTGCATACTCTTCCGTCCGGGTAATTTTCGTAAGAAGAGGTATAAAGTTCTTGCTTCACGTATTCTGTTCGGGCGCCGTCGACTTTCTTCGTCAGGCGTCGGGTAGTTGCGTGGCTGACGGTGCGGGTGACTGCGCGCTCAAGGAGAGGGGCTGAGGACCCAGCACACCGAGAGCAACCGACGACTCACGCGCAATATATTTCTGATATTGTACAATTCTTTTGGATATATCTTAACAGTTTATACAGTCCACTGTTTTCGTTTGAAAGTCCATTTTAAGACCCTTACATATTCATATACATAAATACCATTAAGTTACTGCAAATAAAGCATTTACAGAACACAGTGTGAAATATTAATTTATTTTATTGTCTTGTGAATTGGTTGAAAACGTTATTGATCAAATCTAATGACAGTGAGTTATTAATCTGCTAGAAATAATGCTAGAATATTTGTTTCTCTATTTATCTATATTCCGGCTACACACTACTGATGGCCGACTGCACCACAAAAGCCTTCTATGAAACTTATCAGCGATTGCTCATTGTTTTGTTTAATAATCCTGCCTGGAACTTGTCTTTGAGAACTTGTTCAATTGCCTCGCTTAACTTTTCAGTTCGCCTATTGTCTGAAACATTGAAACTTGTGTCAGCCTCTCCTTTATCCAAATGCAGTCCAAGTTTAACTCGATAAAATAAATGGCCCGATTGTTCGGCGCCGTCTAAACTAAACATCTCTTATGTACTTGCAGAATAAATGAAGCAGAAACTTTAACAACGTCTGGCTGAAGTGACTGAACTTATTTTGTTATAAAGATAAACATCACGTTGCCATGCAATGACACATGACACATTTATCTTAAAAACCAGGCAAATACGAGTTAAACCACCGTACAATATTAAACACAACAAATAAAAAATCATGTGTCATAAATGGTGCCCCATACGTATCCCTGTGTTTTTTTAATAGTTTTTAACTTAATTTAACATATTTGTTGTGATAGCGGCAATACACACACTGTGAATTTCAACTGTCTATCTATAACAGGTCGTGATGGATGTTAAGTGAATCAATTCCCAATTTCCAAAATGTACTTTCAAAGATACCGCGTACGCCATTTGTCAAATAAACTTTATTTTTAATATTTTTGTTTTAACACGTAAAAGCCAAAATTTTGGAACGTTACATGACACGTACATACGACTGGGCACGCCACAATTGTAGCTGTATGTCCCCTCTTTGAGGAGTGGATTCAGAGGTGCCACGGCGTTCTCACCTTCCGCCGGACGCAGGTTCTCATCGGACACGGTGGTTTCAGGAGGTTCCTGTTTCGGCTAAAGCGGGAGGAAACGCCCGAATATTTCCACTGCGTAGATCACCCGGAGACCACGATAGCGCATACGGTGGGGATCTGCCTGGCGTGGGTGGAGTACTGCCGTGTTCTCGTGGAGGCGATCAGCGGCGGCGATCTCACGCATCCGGCCCTGCTCCAGGCCATGGTACGGAGCGAGAGTGCATGGGTAGCCGTCGCCTTCTTCTACAGAGCAGTAATGCTCGCGAAGAGGGAGGCGGTGCACGTGAGGTAGAGGCAGTATATGCGCCCTCACGGCCCCAGCCTCCGCAGGAGACGCCCTGGGCGTCGGGGATCCCAGGCGGATTCCCGGCCACCGTACGCGCAGGCTTGCAGACGGCGAGTAATGGGTAGCTCGCTGTCCGGTAAGGACCAAGCCCGGGTCGACGGCGCATTAATTTCTACGCGTGCCTGGTGGGTTTTAGTCAGTAAAAGTCTGACACGGCCTCTCGCTCCGCCCGAAGCGGGAGAAGTTATTTTATGATTTCCCATCCTCAAAAAAAAGAGAAGAAAAATACGTACATACGACATAGCTTGGTCAACCAAATCGAATGTTTGTTTCATTATTTTTATTTAGAAATCTCAAGAAGCAACGCCGAATAATGATGTGTTTTCTTTTCAAACATACTGTGAAAACAATCAGAAAATTAAAAGACCAACATAGTGTAATTAAAAAGTGTGTAATTTCGTGCCAAATAAAATTAACCAAGTTAAATAGCCCAAGGAAAGTAAATCCCAAAAACGACATTACAAAAGTCCACATTATAATTGGATTTCCTTCGAACTTTAATAAATTAGCAATGAGAAGATAATCCAATCTCCTGAAGAGAACTTTATTGCGATTTTTGTTAGTTTTAAACATCAGCGAAAATTCTGTTGGCTACCGACTAAGCTTAATTAAAAACATTGGTTTCTTTATTCAACATGAGAAATCAGAAAGAGACAAAAGAAATTCAGATTTATCAAATTAGCTAAAAATCACTTGGAAGTTGGAACGATGTGTAAGATCGCGGCCAATGCCAAGATCATCTTAAACTTTTTCTTTTACCTATTAGAAAAAAAAACTAGTGGTCTCCAGTGGTCGAAGCTCAACCATGTTTTTTTATTGTATTTCTAAAGTATTTTTATATTAAAAAAATAGCTTTCTCCACTCCTCCTATACACAATATGTAAAAAAAAATTTAATACATTGTTTTTTTTATTGATACCAGAAACCGAACTTTGTAAATTGGAATAAACACATCACTCGGAAGAGATTTATTGTGATAATGGCAAGTAACGTGGAAATTTACTGATACACGTAATGCAGTGACACGTTTGAAACATGAAACCAATTTAGTAACAATTCTTAGAGTATTTTATTTTGAGCTGAAACTATGTATAGTGATTCTATACCAGCTGTTATCTTTAGTGCTTATGGATAGTAATAGGGTTTCTTTTACCCCAACTTTAACTATGCCAAATTTTCTCCGGCGAGGCGGCGGGCCTCCTTGCCGGATTACCGCCAAGGGATCTGGAGGCAAAGGTCCTCGCGCAAATATGGGAGTGGCGCGAAGAGGCCAAACGCCAGGGCGTAACTCCGCTGCCGCAGGAAATCGCGGCACAGCGGACAGAGCTCCGGCGGGATCTCATGGTGACATGGAGAGAGCGATTGTCGCAACCCAGTGCTGGGCAAGCCACGATTGCGGCGGTAAATCCCCTCTTTGAGGAGTGGTTCGAGAGGCGGCATGGCGTCCTCACCTTCCGCCTGACGCAGGTCCTCACCGGACACGGTTGTTTCGGGAGGTTCCTGTTTCGGATAGGGCGGGAGGAAACGCTCGGGTGTTTCCACTGCGAAGATCGCCCTGAGGACACGGTGGAGCACACGGTGGCGGTCTGCCCTGCTTGGGCGGAGCACCGCCGTGTCCTCGTGGAGGCGATCGGCGGCGGCGATCTCTCGCGTCCGGCCCTGGTCCAGGCCATGGTACGGAGCGAGAGGGCATGGGGAGCCGTCACCTCCTTCAGCGAAGCAGTGATGCTCGCGAAGAGGGAGGCGGCGCACGTGGGGGAGAGGCAGCATATCCGCCCTCGCGACCCTAGCCGCCGCAGGATACGGAGACGCCCTGGGCGTCGGGAATCCCAGGCCGATTTCCGGCCACCGTAGGCATGGGCTTGCGGACGGCGAGTAATGGGTAGCTCGCTGTCCGGTAAGGACCAAGCCCAAGTCGACGGCGCGTTGTGTTCCACGCGCGCCTCAAAGAGATGTCAGCACAAAAAGTGATGGGACCCGCAAGGGTCGATGCCTGCCAGGGGTGCGGGTTTGTTCGAAAGAGACACCACAGCCCCTGGCTTAAGGGCTACTGAAGGAACACGGGTGGGTTTTAGTCAGTAAAAGTCTGACACGCCCTCCTGCTCCACCCAGAGCGGGAGAAGTTATTTGATGATTTCCCACCCAAAAAAAAAAAAAAAAAAAACTATGCCAAATTTCATACTTCTCGTTCCGCGTTATTTTGCGTAGAAAGGAGTACCTACAAAGTTTCTGCTTCACCTATTAGTATGTAATGGATATTAAAAGTAAAGGTCTCGTGTGGGATCTCTGGAAATGAACTTTTGAAAAGACGGAATACATTCACTTAACACCCACCTCGACAGTAAAACGTAGGTGGGTGTATAATAACGATGAAATAAATACCTTCCTGCGCATAAATTTCTTTAGAAATTAAATTAACATTCATATTATGATATTATATGTCTGAAAAGGGTGCACAGGTTTACATAGTTGCACTACTTGAATAGACGTGGAATCAAATCTGGCAAAATGACTTAGGTAGGTACTCTCAGATTATGTATACTCCATTTGAAATAAGAATGTACATTTAAACAAACCTTTTTATAGTCCGTTCAACCGATTTTGACTTCTATTCTGTAGGCATAAGGATGGCATTAAATGCAAAAAAAGTGGTAACAATACCAACTTTTTACTGCAGATGCCATTTATCATGCTATCAACGCAATAGAAGTCAAAATCAGTTGAACGGACTGTAAAAAAGGTATGTTTAAATCTCAAATTGTATCTCAAACGGAGTATAAGTACACCCCCGAGTGGGTTCCCGCATTGTCGTTGCGGGGGGGCTCAGTAGCCGTGGTCTCCCAGCCATGTTGAACCGAAGAGGAACCCCAAGGTGCGGGCTGCTCGTCAGGGCTTTTGCCTCAAAGCCGACGACGTAGCGGCCAAAAAAGTAGGCTGCGGTGAGGTGCATCGTACTGAGCTGGGCCGCGATGTCGAATGGGAGGCATCGCGGCTGAGGGTTACAGGCTGCGGCGGAGGAGGAGTGCCAATACTTTTGAGTAGCGCTCTTCCCTTCCGTTATACCGTCGCCCCTGGCACACGGGCAAATAACTTCTCCTGCTCTTGGTGGAGCAGGAGGGCGTGTCAGACTTTTACTGACTATTGCCGTATTGCCTCAGTTGCCTGAGTGCCAGGAGCGACGTTATCTCTTTCGAACAACTCGCACCCCTGGCAGGCATCGGCCCTTGCGGGCCCCACCAGTTGTTGCTGACGTCTCTGACGGCGCGCGTGGAACACAACGCGCAGTCTTCCCGGGCATTTTTTTAACGTGGAGAAATGCCTACTGCGCTACCACGGAAAGATAGCGCAGTTATGTGGGACTGCAACCCACTAAAACTCCACGGTGTCCTCCAGTGCCGCTTGAGGCGGGTACACGGAAACGCGCAAGCTATCCGCGAACCCGCCGCGGCTGTCCGTCACCAGACCCTCCTCGGAGGGGAACAATCCCTCCATCACCGGCGTACCAGGACGCATGGCACGCCGTGACCACCCCAAGAACCAAACAACATAAGAGCCTCAGACGACCCCGTGTCTGGCATCCTTGGTCCCCCTGCGACGTGTCAGCACAGTGGCCTCGCCGCCTACCACTTTTCGGTCGCAGGGGATAGGGAGAGCGGCCAACGCTATACCGACACTCTTCCTCCCCTGCGGCCCCACCGCGTTCGCCATCAAACGGTGGCGGCCCCGACCAGGCCACGGAAGGGAAGAGCGCTACTCAGACCACCCTCCACCCTCAAAAAAAAAAACCGTGTACAAAGTATTGTTATATATGTGAAATACTTTTCAAGTAGTCTAAAATAGCAATCATTTAAACAAAATATAATTTAAAATTAAACCCCTTAAAATCAAAAAGCCATACACCATCCAGAATTAACAATCTCTTCATTTCCACCGAATCAAGGGACTGATTACACACGATTAAATGATTCTAATTTAATTCGTAGTGAAACAAAGGCAGGGGAACTGTTACACAATTTACCTCCGTTATATAAACCGACAGATTATGATGTCATTCGTTCCTTGATATTAATTAAATTAATCTCGCATGGGTTGAGCATTTAAGTCCTCTGTGTTACATTTATTGCTTTTATGATTATGTATAGGTACCTTACCCTTTATGGGTTGTTCGTGCAATCATTATTTTGGAAGTGAAATCTGCTTACCTGGATTTCTACCCCAGCTGACCGATAAAACCAAATACAAGCAATTATTGCTATTAATAAGATCTATGCCAAGACCAGTAATAACCAGTAAGACCATATAAGTTGCTCATATCACACACAAAAAACACAAAAGGGTGAGAGGTTTTTCTGAAATTACTGAGGAACAAAAGGTTTTTTCTGAAATTACTGTCAAAGCTATTGCTCTGACAGTAATTTCAGAAAACAAAAATTGTTTAGACGCAGTTATAGAATTCTTTTTATAGCTTCTGCCCGCAACTTCGTCTGCGTCAAATTTCTTGCTCCACCGATCCACCCCGTCGCATAGAATCCCCTGGCCGTGCGAGTACTTCGTATTCGTGACTTTTTCTCTTTTTTCTCGGCTCATAGGGGCTCTAGCGTGATGTTATATAGCCTATAGCTTTCCTCGATAAATGGGCAATCTAACAGAGAATTTTTCAAATCGGACCAGTCGTTCCTGAGATTAGCGCGTTCAAGCAAACAAACAAACAAAATCTTCAGCATTATATATTAATAATAATAATAATTAATTAAAGTATATATTACAAAAACTATAAAGTTGTAGGTTTAAAGTACCGATCTGTAGTCTTTTCAATTACGTTAATTGATTTTATTAGTTGATCTTGTAAATCACTGAGATACGGTAGACGACAAAACACGGCGAAAACCTTGGCCCCAATTCTGTATGGTAATAATAATTCCCCGCGGAATCTTACTACGTTATTATCGTGTTTTGTAGAAACCAGTGTAACGGTAAGGAATCAAAATGTCATATTCTATAATTATGTAACAAGACAATTTGTCGATATTATCAATACGAAATTAGCAGATTTCGTGTGTGATTGACGTGGTTACGAGTAAGGAATCGTTAAGTGGTTATAGTGAATTCAGATCCAGCACGATAATTGCGTAACACACTATCATTCACAATCTGAATCGTTTTGAAGTATATTTCATATTATGAAGAATTTAACTGCTCAGCAAGTAAACAACGCAATTCATCATCATCATCATCATCAGTCGAAAGACGCCCACTGCGTACTTGCGTATCCCCGTACGTCACGGTTCATTATTACTGTGCGTAACCAAAAAAAAGTAATTTTCTCCCTAGTTAGGACCTAGTAATCAACGTCACTACTGCTTGCATAATTAGTTTTTACGATCTGGTTAGTGTTTTTATGGTGCAAAGTTAACGACCTGCAGTAGCGGTATTGCATTTTGTAAATAAAAGTAATGGACCTTCTAGCGACTGTAAACTGTAAGTATTCAAACAAGTTTCAAGTAGAAAACTGCAAAATTAATTTTAAAAAGGTTTAAAAATTAAATCTGCTATCTTTTTATTTTTTCCGTATTGTCCAACTCCAAGGAAAGTTTCTCTTTCTCCCATAAATCATCATCATCATCATCATTTCAGCAGAAAGACGTCCACTGCTGGACATAGGCCCCAAGCTCCTCCACTTCGACCAGTTCTGCGCTTCTCGCATCTAGCGGATTCCTGGGTCCTGCACAAGTTCAATGGCCCATCTTGTGGGAGGTATTCCAACGCTACGTCTTCAGGTACGCGGTCACCACTCTAGAACCTTCCGGCCCCATCAGCTATCTGTTCTGCGAGTAATGTGCCCTGCACAATGCAACTTAAATTAAATATGTTGTGTCCTCGTTGCCCAGAGCTCGACTTCACCCACTTACTTGACTACCATCCCGCTCCTGTGCTAGCCTCATCTAGGTTTTGAACACGTTAGCAACAATGTCGTCGACCTATTACGCGCGCTGGACGACCAATATACTCTCTTCCACACCTTTAACGGCACTTTGTCACAGCTTTAGTCCACCTGTCATCACTACGCCTTGTAAAGTGTCCTTGCCTGATGCCAAGCCTGAAACGTTCCATGGCTCTCTGTGGAACTCTCAGCCTGCTGCTATTCCTATTAAATAATAATACAAACAACAAAAAGAATATATAACGCGAAACTTGAAATAACCTACCCTCACAAAACCAATCCTAATATCTTCCTTAAATTACCTAAAAAAATCCCTGCCATAATTTACAAAATGAGAACTTAAACTGCCCATAAATAAATAAAAATAATCTTGCCTTATCTCAAACAGGATGATTCACTTAGCATTTTTGTATGGAAATTAAAATGAAAATCATATTTTCCTGCAAGCTTGCAAAAATTATGCGAAGTCGTGTAGGACCGAACGTGTCGTTTCAATGGCTTCAGGGAGCGGTCATATTGAACTACGGGCTATGAATAATGCCTCGTCAAAGGTAAAGGCTATAAAGCTATGTGTACTCAGGTCTTTGTCTGTGTTGGTATTGAAACTTGTTCGTACTTAGTTTTGTAGATATACAAATTTATCTCTTGGATTTTGATTACAAAGATGGATATCTTCTTCAATTTTCTACATCAACTGATTTCAATGCCACAAGTGGTTTACATAAGTTTTTAAATCTTACTCGAGTATAAAAATCATCATAAAGTCTATATGAAAACATCGAGCTGATAAAACTGAGTGCTTTCGTTAACTGATATTTCACAATTCACTATATAACATTGAGCCTTTAATTCCTTGAAAAATTAAGCAGAGGTGTACCTTAGCAGGAACACCCACAGATCGCCAGTTTAAGACCCACGTAATAGGGGCGTGCCTTTAGAGAGTCAGGGCTAGTATTGAGAAATTCCTGCTAGAAGAACTAAAACCACTGTCGACGTCAGATCTCAGATCATGCCCATGGGGAGAGCTTGTGACCTAAAGACCAACACAGCCCAGTTTTCACAGCTTTAATAACTTACGTTTGTAAGCACAAGTATATTCCCAAAACAAGGGAAAGCGTCTTCACCTCACTAAAAATAAAACAAGGGTTTCTTTTTGATTTTCCCTTCGCATACACCCACGGAAATTTCACGAATCACCTTTTCATTTTCTTTTCCGCTAAACCTAAGAAAAATCTCAGTAAAATTAACGTTTATCGCTGCCATACTTCTAAATTCTTATGACTGTGAGAATATTCGCCATGTTTTCATAAAACAATAATGTCTGTTTTCACACTTGCACCCGGGTTGGCCATAAATCCTTCCCTCGCTGTGTTTCACGTCAAATATTCAAAACAATACGTTACTAATCCCCCGGCTTTCCGGTAAAAAGCGGCCAGATATATTATTCATGTTACCGTCTTTTGTTTATTTTATTGTGGAATTATATGGATGAGTTTGAACATCATAATAATTTTATCATTTTACCGTGCACAGATTTCTCTGAAACAAAACGTTTTTTTAACAAGTTCTTCTATGATAGTGATACATCATTTGGCTGGCTACTATTTAAATAGTGGATTTAGAAGAGCATGGAAATCAATAGAGGATGTTCATGGGACTTATAATGCCTATTAAAAAAAGAAAGAAAATGATCACCGTTTTTATTCTGTAACCTAAGCTAACATTACGACTTTAATCTTCAAGGCAGTAAGCAGAGGTACACCTATTTTTTTTTCAGATGTTTAAGTTTATTTCTTATTTATTTATATATACTTTATTGTACACCACATAAATACATTACAAAAAAACAAGGTACACTACAAAATATACAATGGGCGGCCTTATCGCTTTCCGCGATCTCTTCCAGGCAACCTTGGCATGGACAGCGATTGTATATATTTAGATACAAAGATATATACAAATCCTATCCTATATAATAGATAAATAAATACAAACATACTAAGTATATAAGGAACGAAAATAATTGAAAACTTTACATCGAAAATTACAGTAAAGTATGAGAACCAGATTACAAACACAGGTAACAAAATCTTTGACGAATTTTTTTTTGAGACTTTTAACTCATATCAAGACTGAGCGCGTTTAATTTCAACAAGCAACACGTAATAGAAAGAAAACTCATTGCCAAATCCGGGTTACAACTCAGAAATTGAATATTTTTGAATGGAATATGTACTAACTAACTACTAATAGGTACTAACGATAAGTAGGCAAACAGTTAGCATTCCTAGATAAATAGAGAAATTGTTGTATGTGTTCTGTACTCACGAAAATGAGTATCTTAAAAAATTACAACCAGTTTTAGTATATACGTAACTTCCCAGGGCCAGTAGGTATCCTAGACAACTCATCCACTCTAGAAATTCTTTCATTAAGAGGAATGCACTTATCTGCACTCATACTGAAAGCATTTAGCTTTGAAAATACTAATATTTCAAGTTTATTTTTCTTTTTCCTATTTCCTAACGGTTCAAGCACTTTTCTCTTACGGTAGCGAGCTTTTACCTAACCCAATTCAACATACTCGTTTTATTTGAATGACTTAAGTTGATTCTGTCGTTCCTTGGAAATTACTGATCTTCCTTTCTTGAACTATTCTCAAGCCTGGGAACACCTCTGAGCCAACACTAGTACTTATACAAATTATTAGTACCTACTTATTTACTAAATCCTACAAAATCGATGCTAATCCCTCTTAACCATCATTAAATTAGGGCCTATTTCACAGTTCTGAAATTATCAATTAATTATTAAACAAACTTTACTACAACGGCAATCTAGATTATAGCTTTGATTAATAGGAGGTAAAACTTGGTTCCTAAGTTTTGTGAGTAAATGATTTGACGAGGAAAGTTTTTGAAATGCTAATCACTGGCAAAACCATACTTCGTATTGGCTATCATGACAATGATGCTGTCGGGCGGTACGAAAAAAGCAAGGTTTTACGCATACATTTTTAAGAAGTAACCGAACGAAAACTCGTTAACTTAACTGACATATTTTATCTATATTATAAAAATCGAATCAAGAGGACCTAATCCAGGTCCAAACCTCAGCACTCGCAATTGAAGCGTCAAGACGAACAAGGCCTACATTGGATTAAAAATGTAATATACTTACTTTATCATTGCAAACCATTTAAATCCCTTCAGAAATTCTAGCATTATACACTTCTTGCTAGCAGTAAATATTTCCAACATACGGTACTAAGTTCACGTAAATCCGATTTGAAAATAGAGGGACATTTCTTACTCCCATTTCCACGGTTCGTCGCGTTTTTCAGGCACTCTGAGCTGTCAAGGTGATAATGTAGTATGTCGCACAACAGAAATTCCGCTTGTCAACAGCACACAACACATGACAAAAATACGACCAGGAGTACTTTAGCCCCGGTTTTCAGCTGTATTTCTTGCTAACATTGTGATTATTTTGAAAACGATTTTGTTTACTGAAATTCTATCGTTTAAGTGAGCTTTTAAAAGAGGTAAAACAATGAATTAACAACAACTGACGCAAACACTAAATATTCTCAACTGTACTGCTGAACTGACTTTATATATTTTTGTGGAAAGGTTTTTTTTTTTTTTGATAATTTTAAAAATGGACAAGGAGTAATTTTATACAGGAAGAATAACCCGGAAGAAGCTGTGCCGAAATATATTTATATTAATTATGAACACAACGTAGCATTTTCCTAAAAGGAGGTTGTCTGTTATCATTAATACAGAGCTCCGTAATATAGAAGAAGCTTGCACTCTTGAGCACGCTTAAGTATTCCCGTACTTACTCATAATCTGCCTAGCATTTTCCTAAACATGTTGGGGTCGACTTCCAGGCCACCTAGATGGAGTTGATTACCAGTATTTTACATGGAGCGACTGCCTACCTGACGTCCACAACCAAGTTGCATGGTAAAACAATACTGCTTGGTAGTAGTTGTCAGACTTTTGGGCTTCTAATGACTGTCAAAGATCCACGAATGACAGATGGGATCAACGGCTTAACGTGCTTTTTAAGGCACGGAGGGGTCTTGAAATATGAAGATGGTCACCCATCCACGAACCAATCGCGGCAAGTGTAGATAACGCCATCCATCGACCCGTGCAGCTATTATTACTGCGTGTGGTGTCCATCCCATTTCTTCCAGTGGATGTCGTAGTAGGCGACTAAGGAACTTACTAGAGAATGGGCAGCAGCGTTCTCTAAGCATTTTACCACTATACTGCGATCGCCAACCCGCCTGCCAAGCGCGGCGATTATGGCAAGCCCCCCAAACTGGGCGAGGCCTATTTCCAGCAGTGGACGTCTTCTGGCTGAAATGATGATGATGAACAAGTCCCTTTTCTAAAAACATTTATTTTCACAAGACCCTCGATTCAGAAGCCTAAAATTGTTAACACAACAAAAGTTAAAACAAAAAACAAGCCTTATCACGATGTACCTTATCTTAAAACTGTATTATCCATCCGTTGTATTTTCTAAGTACGTTGTAAAAATGAAACGTGTCCCGGCTCCGTACTTCCTTCGTTGACACATTACGTTTACCGGTGGAGAATCCGCTTTGTGTATTTTTACAGAAACATCTGTTATAATGATATTAGGTCTTTACCTATGAAATTGCCGTTCTGCAGTACTGGCCATTTCAAATCAAAATAATTTTTGTTTGGCTAAGAATTCTAATTTCAAATTAATTTTATTTTAAAAACATGGATTTTTTTTTCTAAAAGTAGTCATTTCTTTATTGATTAGTGTTACATTTTTATCGCATTTCAATCTTTTTCGTCATCATGGATACGTTAAAAATTCGAGTAATTATGGAATATGAGTACCGTCGTGGCAGCAACGCGGCACAAGCGGCACGCAACATCAACGACGTTTACGGAGCTAACACTACAAACCAACGCACCACCTGTTATTGGTTTGCTCGCTTCCGGTCTGGAAATTTCGACCTGAAAAATGAACCTCGCGGTCGTCCGAAGACTTTGGTCGACAATGACGAATTAAAGGCGATTGTGGAAGCTGATGATACACAATCTACGGCTGAATTAGCAGCAGCTTTCGACGTTAGCGTCAAAACAATATTGGTCCATTTGCGTCAAATTGGCAAGGTAAAAAAGCTTGACAAATGGGTGCCCCACGAACTCAATGATCGCCAGCGCGAAGTACGCGTCGAGACGTGCCTTGCACTGCTCAACAGACACACAAATGAAGGAATTTTGAACCGCATTGTTACCTGCGATGAAAAATGGATTCTGTTTGATAACCGTAAGCGCTCAGCAAGTTGGTTGGATCCTGGTTCAGCACCTAAACAATGCCCTAAACGAAAACTTACCCCTAGAAAAGTGATGGTCACTGTTTGGTGGTCTAGCGCCGGTGTGATTCATCACAGCTTCTTACCAAACGGGGTGAGCATTACTGCAGATGTGTACTGTGAAGAACTGAACACAATGATGGAGAAGCTGGCGCATCTCCAACCAGCATTGGTCAATCGCTCGTCTCCGCTGCTCCTGCACGACAACGCGCGACCTCATACTGCACAGCAGACGGTCTCCAAGTTGCAAGAACTGGGGTTGGAAGCTCTCCGTCATCCGCCCTACTCACCAGACCTTGCGCCTACAGACTACTACTTTTTCCAGAATTTGGATAACTTCTTGGCGGGAAAAAAATTTAATACCCGAGAGGCAGTACAAAATGCCTTTGAAGAATTTGTTGCCTCCCGTCCAGCTGATTTCTTTAAGAAGGGCATCAATAAACTGCCACTGCGATGGCAAAGATGCATTGATTGCATGGTGGTTACTTCGATTAATACAAATAAAAAATTCATGAAAAAAATTCGTTTAAATTTTTTCATACAAAACGGCAATTTCATAGGTAAAGACCTATTATTATGAAACATGTTATGATGCAGCTATCGTTTCAGCGGGGTTGTTATGGGAAATTACTATAATTCAATTTTATTATTTTGTCGATTTGTTCTTTTCAATCCCAGATACTTGAGGGGCTACTAGCTAAGTAATAACAGTTGCACGAGTCGAGCGTTCAGGTTAAGCCACACTTGCCGCGGTTGCTCCGTGGATGGGTGATCATCTTTTTAAACCAAGAACCCTCCGTGCCTTGGACATTACGTTAAGCCGTTGGTCCCGGCTGTCATTTGTGGATCTTTGACTGTCGTCACGAGTCGTCAGAACAGAAGCCCGAAAGTCTGTCAGCCAGTCTTAACAATGGATGTTGTGTTACCCAGCAATTGGGTTATGGAGGTCAAATAGCCTGTCGCTCCATGTAAAATACTGGTATTCAGATGCATGCGGTTAGACGGGAAGCCAACTCCACCATAGTTGGGAAAAGGCAGATGATGATGATGATGATATTAATCTGACATTTCAAGTCTTTTGTGTTTGTCTATTCACTAAGAAGTGTGACTTTAGATTGATATTTCACCTGTCAAATCAGTATTAGAGTTTATAAAACGAACTTCAGTTAGGTCAATAATGATCAGTTTCTAATAATATGCATTCGTTAAAATTGGTATAATATTTAAAATACATGATTTTAAAGTTTCCACCAATTTGAAATGATTTCCGACATAATAAAATGAATAATCGTGATTGATAACATCATCATGTATAATTTCATTTGTCACGATTTCTTATCATATGCCTAAAGAATTTTTCGTGGCAGAAAAAGGTACAAAAGCACTTACTTTTTACCGTAACAACACCCAGGTCGTCTTTTAATCCTTACTGCTCACAATTAAACAAAGCCCCTTGTTTACACCGTGATTTAAGGAGTACAAGTGGCAAAGAGCTCACATTCATCTTTGTTTAGACGAAAAACAAAAATTAATGTCGGAATAGGTCACTTAAACCTTGCAAAGGCGAAGAAGTTTTAAGATAACGAACCCAGTGAAGATCTAAAGGAACGCTCGGGGCTACCCGTGTCGTAACTTAAGGGGAACCTAGTCGCGAGCTCGAACTCACTGGAGGGCCTGGCTGAAAAGCACGCTGTCTCACCAGGCTTCGTGTCCGACAGAGGTAGTACCTGTGATGGGCAATTATACGCTAATCTCTACGAACAACATTATTGAGTGAGCTGCACGATCAGTTATAGTAAAACAGGCGAGTAAAAATTAAGAAAAGTCCTTCGGAAGATCGGGTTTTATGAAAAAAAACACTGCATAAATCAATGACCAATTAAGTTTATTGAACTTTTCCACAATTGAAGTTTCTCAGTACCAAATTAGTTTCGGAGATTTTACGCTTTTTTATTACTTAAACACGCCCAAATTTAGGTTAAATTAGCAAGAAAAACTAATCTTTGTTGGCTCCTAACTTTTTAATGTTTTTTTAATTTTAATATTCTGTTTCCGTACCGACAATATTAATAATAAGACAAATATGGCAACACTGATACGTCACACACGTCAATTTTTTTTCCATTTTCCTATTTTCTGTTTAAATTTATTTCTGTGAACCCAAAGTATAAAACCACAGCAAAACGCTCAAAATAAATCAAAATAAATCTTCACAATAAAAGAAAAACTCAATAAAATGAAAAAACGCAAAGAAAATATATTACACCCGAAAATGACGGCTGTCAAATGCAGCCTCGTATAATGAAAAACTAATGGAAAATGAAAAATAAGCTATGTGGACAAGATCAGCTGCTCGACGTGCACAACTACTATCCCCGGACTCGTCGCTCAGCTCCGCCTCGCCGCCGCGCCGCCGCCGGAACCCAGCCCCATCGAGAGTGCTGTGACACCGGCCGTGGCAGTTGCGTCGAGCTCGAGCGACGAATATTTTTCCCCGCCGACGTCGCCAACGCCTGTACGTCGACAGGGGAAAGGCCGGCCACCGAAGAGCTTGGGACTTAGGGGCCATCCGGCCCCGAGCCGGCTCCCCGCTACCGGTGGTTGTATGCAGCGCATGAGATGGACTCAGTCTATGAACGAGAACGTCATGCGCGCATATTACGGGTCTACAGAGGGGGGAACTAACCTCACTGCGTACCGCGAAAGGATGCTGTCTCTGTTCCAGGTACTAGAACCAACCGTTAACGTCTCGGCCCAACGACTGTCGGATCAGGTGCGGGTCATCCAACGCAATCACAGGTTGGATGATACCGCACTTGATAGGCTGCGCTCAGAAGTGCTGAACAACCATATCGTCTCGTCTCCGATACAAACCGCGGCACATGCGTCAAGTATTGATGCGATCTCGCCGCGGTCTAATCATGTTGAAGAGGATGATAGGGTTGTCACAGTAAGTAGCCAGTGCAACGCCCGACTGAGGAGCGCACTGGATTATGCGATTCGCGAGTTTCGTTCCACCCCGACCGAACTTAGACCCCGACTACCACGGTTACCTATGCACAAGAAAAATAGGGCGCTGGTAAGTGCCTTGGGCTCGCAGCTAAAAAGTTTTTTCGAGAACAGCGAGAATCTCGTTGATACACACTCGATCCTGTATTGCGCGGCTGTTGCGGCATGTCGTTTAGCTAACGTCAAGTTCCCGAACTGTGACGGAGCTACTCGACCGAAACCAGCCGCACCAGCCTGGCAGTGCAGGATCGAGCGTCGTATCGATGGGGCCAGGGTACCTATTGGCAAACTATACTGCTTCAGGGAGGGCAATACACGTCCACGAGTGATGCGCTTTGTGAAACGGGCTTTCTCGGGGACTGGAATCAGTCCTCCAGAATACATGTCTCGTGTCACAGAGCGCATCGACTTCCTGAAGCAGAAAGTCTGTGCATGGGCAAGCCATATTCGGCGGTATAAGCGGCGGGTTGACCGGTACACGCAGAATCGCATGTTCCAGAGCGATGAGAGGTGGGTATATAGAGCTTGGGAGCGACCCGAACAAAATGTGACGGACGTGTGCCGCCCGGATGATGCCGCTACAAGTGCCTTTTGGCGGAACATCTGGTCGGTGCCTGTCTGTCACGTTGAGGCAGACTGGATGCAGGATGTCGAGCGATTGTGTGAACCAATACTAGAAATGAAACCGGTGTCCATTACATCAATAGACGTAGCCAAAGCAGTCCGTCCGTTACCGAATTGGAAATCACCGGGACCGGACGGGCTGCATAATTTTTGGCTAAAATGGCTAACTAGTTCACACAATCGCCTGGCATCTTAATTCCAGTCATCCTTAGAGTCTGGGTCGCTACCACAGTTTCTAACAACAGG
The DNA here is from genome assembly GCA_949987655.1 of Polymixis flavicincta. Classification (NCBI taxonomy): domain Eukaryota; kingdom Metazoa; phylum Arthropoda; class Insecta; order Lepidoptera; family Noctuidae; genus Polymixis; species Polymixis flavicincta. Next base: position 11,496,336 of record OX465186.1, on the reverse strand, counting down.
CGTTACCCACCTGCTCCATAAATCAGGTAGTCCCGCGGAACCCAAGAATTATAGACCGATCACATGTTTGTCGACGGTTTATAAACTTCTTACATCCATTTTGAGAGCGAAAATTAATACGCACATTGAGAAAAACTCGATTATGTCTTCCTCTCAAAGTGGATGTAGGAACGGGTCCCGCGGTACTAAGGAGCTACTCCTCATCGACATGGCCATAAGCCAACAGGTTCGTCGATTCCGCAAGGATCTGTCGACATGCTGGATAGACTACAAGAAGGCCTACGACTCAGTGCCACATGCATGGCTCATGAAAGTGCTGGAGTTGTACAAGATTGATGCAACTCTACTTATCTTCCTTGAGTCGTGCATGGGACAATGGAGGACAGTCCTTCGCTATCCGGGGTGTCCACAGATCCAGAGGAATGATGAGCCTGTATGGATCAAACGGGGAATATTCCAGGGCGACAGCTTGAGTCCACTTTGGTTTTGCTTAGCCCTGAATCCTCTAAGCACACTGCTGGAGGATTCAGGTCTAGGCTATCGGCTGAGGAGAGGTAGTGAGGTTATATCTTACCTCCTATACATGGATGACCTTAAACTCTTTGCCCCCAACAAATTGCAACTGATGGAGCTACTGAAAGTTACCGAAACTTTTAGTAGCGCCATCAGAATGGAATTTGGTGTGGACAAATGTGCAGTCATGCATGTAAAGAGAGGTGAGATTATGGAATCCGAGGGAGTTCAACTCGCGGATTCCATAAACCTCAGATCCCTCTCTTCATCCGAAAGCTATAAGTATTTGGGTATGTCGGAAGCGTTAGGCATCAACACTGCTGACATGAAGCAATCGTTGACGGAGCGCTTCTTTGGTCGCCTGAAGAAGGTATTAATCAGTCTTCTTTCAGGCGGAAACAAGGTGCGCGCCTTCAACGGTTGGGTCATGCCAGTTTTGATGTACTCTTTCGGCATACTCAAATGGACTCAGACTGAACTTGACGCCTTGGATCGACGGGTCCGTACATTGCTGACTGCAAACCGGATGCATCACCCACGATCATCGGTGATGAGACTGTACATCCCGCGGAAGTGCGGGGGTCGAGGCTTTCTGAATGTCAAAACCCTCCACAACCGCGAGGTGTGCAGTCTCAGGGAATATTTTATAAAAGCCGAAGTGGGTATGCACCGTGATGTGGTCGCGGTGGACAAGGGACTCACCCCACTGTCCATGGCTAAAGAGAACTGACGCAAACCTGTTATACTAACTACCGATGATCGCAAGGAAATATGGCGAAGCAAGGAGCTTCACGGGCGCTTTTATCGGGCTCTTCATAAGCCCGGTGTTGATTTCTTAGCGTCCGTATCCTGGTCATCCTGGTACGTTTTGGTGACCTTTTTGGGGAAACTGAAGCTTTCGTCTGTGCAATTATGGATGAAGTTATCTTGACGAATAACTACCGGAGAGATATCATGAAGGACGGCACGGTGGACGTGTGTCGGGCATGTCACCGTCCGAGTGAGTCCATCAGACATAATTATCTCTGGTTGTTCTCGTCTGGCTAACGGCGAATACTTGCACAGGCATAGTCAAGTAGCCAGGATTATACATCAGCAACTTGCTTTGCAATATAAACTTGTGGATTCTGAGGTACCGTTTTACAAGTATGTGCCCGACCCAGTTCTTGAAAATGACCATGTCACGTTGTACTGGGACCGATCTATCATTACTCACAAGACTATTGTAGCCAATAAGCCGGATATAGTGGTGATAGATCGGTTAGCGCGCCGCACAATTATAGTCGATGTTACCATTCCACATGACGGGAACCTCGTGAAAGCTGCTTTCTCAGCTTTCAGAAACAAATTAAATATCTTGACTTAGCTCACGAGGTTGTTGACATGTGGAATGTGGACCGGCTGTAATTGTGCCGATAGTAGTATCAGCCAATGGACTGATGGCCGAAAGCCTCGATCAACATCTCTCGAGGGTCTCGTTAGACGGTTGGATCAAAGGCCTGATTCAGAAGGCAGTACTCCTCGATACGGCTCGCATCGTGAGGAGGTTCCTGTCTCTGGAGCCCTAACCACCGGTAGCCTGGACCCTGTTCTTGTTACCGGCGGAACACTATTTTTATATTTTTAAATGTTTTTTATAAGTTTCTTTTATAAAAATATTTAAAAATGTAATAAGGACTGAAAATAAATAAAGGAGACAAATATAACATACCATGTTAAATTTTTCATGTTCATTGTCGAACAGTGGATTACTACACTCCCGAAGCTTGTATGGAAAAAATGTGGACTAGATTCACCTTAAGGGTTCACAGCCGATACACGTGACAACACGAAAGATGGACTTGTTGGGTGAATAAATAGTTCATCTTATTTTTCGCTACTATGATTCTGATCAGATTATTGAGCTGGAGAATCCGATCTAAGAAAGGGCTGTCTGAAAGGTATTAAAATAAGGTGGCCTTGACCATTTTAAGCATCGGGCAATATCTTGTGGATAGTTGAAAAGTTCACTCGATGTTGCTAATGTAATGACTCAATTCTGAAATTTAATACCAAACTTTCTCAACACACGGCATGCCTAATGAGGACGGTTTTGTTTTTATAGCACTGTCTGACCTAAGCCCGCACTTAAGTCACGCTTTTCTGTGACTTAAGTTGTCCATATTTATACAGGAAAGCGTAACTTAAGTGTGGGTTTAAGTCACACTGCTGTAAAATATCATACGAAACGTGTGACTTAAATAGCCCTGCCTCTGCATCCTACACAAAGTCTGTATTATTGCACGACGTTAATGTCCTCAGATTGGGCACGCCACGATTGCGGCGGTAAGTCCCCTCTTTGAGGAGTGGCTTTAGAGGCGGCATGGCGTCCTCACCTTCCGCCTGACGCAGGTCCTCACCGGACACGGCTGTTTCGGGAGGTTCCTGTTTCGGATAGGGCGGGAGGAAACGCCCGGGTGTTTCCACTGCGAAGATCGCCCTGAGGACACGGTGGAGCACACGGTGGCGGTCTTCCCGGCTTGGGCGGAGCACCGCCGTGTCCTCGTGGAGGCGATCGGCGGCGGCGATCTCTCGCGTCCGGCCCTGGTCCAGGCCATGGTACGGAGCGAGAGGGCATGGGGAGCCGTCGCCTCCTTCAGCGAAGCAGTAATGCTCGCGAAGAGGGAGGCGGCGCACGTGAGGGAGAGGCAGCATATGCGCCCTCGCGACCCCAGCCGCCGCAGGATACGGAGACGCCCTGGGCGTCGAGAATCCCAGGCCGATTTCCGGCCACCGTAGGCATGGGCTTGCGGACGGCGATTAATGGGTAGCTCACTGTCCGGTAAGGACCAAACCCAAGTCGACGGCGCGTTGTGTTCCACGCGCGCCTCAAAGAGATGCTAGCACAAAAAATGATGGGGCCCGCAAGGGCCGATGCCTGTCAGGGGTGCGGGTTTGTTTGAAAGAGATACCACAGCCCCTGGCATACGGGCTACTGAAGGAACACGGGTGGGTTTTAGTCAGTAGAAGTCTGACACGCCCTCCTGCTCCACCCAGAGCGGGAGAAGTTTTTTGATGATTTCCCACCCAAAAAAATAAAAATAAAAAATAAATGTCCTCAGATAAGCTCGGCCTCCAAATTCCAGTCGTGCAATAATGTAGTACTTAATTTGCACGCATCATGACGTACTTGTGGATTTTTTGAAACTGTTTTGGAATTGTTTCTGATTCAAAATAAAATCTGCAAAGCCATTTAATTTCCGAACAATACCTAAAGCATCCCGATAGTCATCAATTATCGAATCACCGACCCGAGCCGGAATATTCGAGTTCACTCCATACAATATGTAGTATATATACTACCTACCTACTGACATTACATTTACGGTTACAATTCGCGGAAAACGACCACAGCAAGCCTTTGATACCCGTTTACTGTATTATCAAAACTAAATTGAAGCTCTAGCCTAAAATATCGGAGATTTTGTTACAGGTTTTATTTTCTGTTTTAACATAAAATAAAATTCCTGTTTGTGACCGGGTTACAGCCAAGCAAATTGTTTCTTTTTCATGTTTTGCGAGATGAAATACAGGTGAATCCAAATAAAATAAAAATGGGGTAATACCGAAAATAAATTTAAAATAAGTTTTATTTTAAATTTATTTTCGGTAGGGCCATAATATCATAATTTCAGCCGAAAGACGTCCACTGCCCGATATATCCTTCCCCCAAGGGGTGTGAGGGGTGCCATAATCGCCACGCTTGGCAGGCGGTTTTGCGATCGCAATGTGGTGGTTTAATGCATAGAGAACACTGCTGCCTATTCTCTAGTAAGTCCCTTAATCGCCTTTTACGACACCCACGGGAAGAAATAGGGGTGAAACATGAAGGACTTTATTATAACGGCCGCGACACATGACTTGTCAGTCGTAGGTTCGAACCCAGATAGGCGCTTTACTTTTTATGAATTACTGCAACACCAAATTCAAAATGGTGAAGGAAAAGATCGAAAGGTCCTAGAACCAAAAATTCTAAGACATCTATCAACCCACACTGGTGCCGCGTTGTGGTTTATGGCCCACTCCCTCTCACCGAAAGCAGGCCGGGATCCCAGCAGTGGGAACATTTTAAGCTGATTATTGTACGTATAGAACATACAAAATTAACCAGATTGTACTCGTATATTTATACTAGCACACGAACAAAGGCCCACAGCCAGTATTTTTGGAGAATGAATGAGGTTCTCGAGATATGCACCACTTTTAACTTGATGTTTTTGGTTATTTAGTTACTTTTTAACCGACTTCAAAAAGAAGGAGGTTATCAATTCGACATGTTTTTTTTATTTATTTTTTTATTTATGTTCGGGCATAACTCCGTCGTATATAGACGGATTTGCAAAATCGTCGGCCTAATTCGTTAACCTGCTAAGTCCATTTTTTGGCAAAATTTACTTTTTATACCAGTTAAAAAGTTCAATCTAATATCTACCGTATCGTTTAAGGAATAAGTGCGATATTAGCCAAAAAAGGTGACAAATGCTATGCCCGAAAAACTGCTTTCTGAACAACAGTCAATCTCCACAATGAAAACCTGCTAAATCCTGTTGGGACCTCAGTTTTGTACTTTTTCAGACTCATTTCTAAATATTGTTAATTTCAGATTTTTGGAAAATGATTTCTGTTTTATTATTTTATTTCATTTTCTTTTTCGATATATTCACCTGCAAGCCTTATACATTTTTCAGATCTTTCAATAAGCTTATGCATATCATCAAAAAACAAAAAAAAAAAAACCTTAAAATACCCTAAAACTGCGTCTTTCACTTGAAAATTTCTTGCCACGAAGTTACTTTTTCATGTTTGAGAACAGATAATAATCGCAGGGGGCCAGATCTGGACTATATGGGTAGTTAATTATTTCGAAGCCAGACTTGTGTAGGGCAGCCAGGGCAACACGGCTCTTGTGAGCAGGCGCATTGTCGTGCGAGAGCAAGATGCCTTTTGTCAATTTTTCTCTTTGATAGCTTCCCTCAAACGCTCCAAAATTGACGCACAGTATTCTCCGGTTATATTAAACCCTTGTCCTTATAATCTATCAGCAGGATTCCTTCAGTAACGTATCCCAGAACAGTCGCCATGAGTTTTCCGGCCGACTGCGACACCTTGAACTTCTTAGGCGGTGGTGTGCCTTTTTTATACCACTGCATAGAGTCTTGTTTAGATTCAGTTTCATAATGATGAACCCAAGTTTCATCTCCAGTCACAATTCGACTCAAGGTACCCTCTTGGTCTTCGTTACAGAGGTCCAAAAATGCACGTGCACTCTCAACGCGCTGTTGCTTTTGCGGCGGTGTGAGCATTCTCGGCACCCATCTTGCACTGACCTTAGTCATACCGAGATGGTTATGAAGAATTTTTAAAAATGGTTTTATCGGATATTTCAGCCATTTCTGCAAGCTGTTCCATTTCTGCTAACCTAACTTCTTAAGACGAGCGTCTTCCAATATTATTTTTTCGACTATGATTTCTGGTGTGGTCACTTCGATGGGGCGCCCAGGCCGATGATCGTCTTCAAGTGATTCTCGTCCTTGCTTGAATAGACGATGCCACTTGTAAATCATGGTTTTACAAGGGCAAGAGTCTCCATAAACGGAGAACATCTCTTTCGTAATCGTTTGGACGTTTTTCCTTGCTTGGTAAGGAAGTTTATAACGGCGCGTTGCTCGATTTTTTCCATTGTGAATGCTGTCTTCCCGATTAAATTGCTTGGTTGATGGTAGTTCATCGTAATAATACTCGGTATTTATACCTACTAATAGTGAATCACTCAAATCGTTGACGTGCTAATGAGACCCCCCTCTTCAACCCCGCCATTCCGCGAGCTTAAAAACGCACCCTCGTCGTAAAACAATATTAAATGGCTGTCATTAATAATTATAAAAAAATACTTAGGAGTATCCTGTCAATATGTGTTGGTTTTGTAGTATTACGTGTTGTACGACACGTAATACTACAAAACCAACGGGTAGGTAGGGTAGGTAGGGTAGGTAGGGTAGGTAGGGTAGGTAGGGTAGGTAGGATAGGTAGGGTAGGTAGGGTAGGTAGGGTAGGTAGGGTAGGTAGGGTAGGTAGGGTAGGTAGGGTAGGTAGGGTAGGTAGGGTAGGTAGGGTAGGTAGGGTAGGTAGGGTAGGTAGGGTAGGTAGGGTAGGTAGGGTAGGTAGGGTAGGTAGGGTAGGTAGGGTGGGTAGGTAGGGTAGGTAGGGTGGGTAGGTAGGGTAGGTAGGGTAGGGATTCTGTATGAATGACTATTGGACGGACAGGACAACGTCTGTCAGGTCAGCTAGTAACGTATATTAAAACTATTACAGATTTTTTATGAAAAGAGTATGTCTTAGATATTTTAACCCTGTTTCCTATTAAAGAAGACTGATTGTTAAATTTTTAGTAATATTTTTTTTGATTAGGTAGGTACTGATTGAATTCGTTTTACTGAACAATTCATTAATCTATACACCATACTCAATTTTTATTTTATTTAGAAAACTGCTAAGTCCTCAAGCAAATTGAAACTTCACCTCGACAAACTGCTGAATAATTGCTTTTCTAAATTTTATAAAATGTGTATAAGTTATGCTGCTACATTTATTGTTAAAATATCAAGAAAAATTATAGAAACCAACGGGATTTTCAGAATTTTGATTGATAAATTAATAGAGATATAATTCAGATTTTTCTTTGTCCTGTAAACTATGTCAAAATGAACTTAGCAGGTTAACGAATTAGGCCGACGAAATTCTTCGAAAGGGGTTTACTCCGAAATGGTCTCATTGAAATTATTTTGCACTTTGTAGTGTTTTTTGGAAGTCGGTTGTTATTTTTTTGAAAAAAGGTTTCATGTTGTTGGTAATTGAATTGGTGATTAATAAAATTATTGCTGTAAGATGACCTATATAGGTTATAGGTGAGATTGTATGTACATGGAAATTTCTCTCGGAAATGTAAATATTATTAATTAAAATATTCTAAGTACTCCTATAAAATAAAAACCGTAAACGATATTATGGACAGTTAAACTATATTCTTTTCTAAACGCCGGAATCTCAGAAGCAACCACCTAGGCACATGCTTTACCAACGCATAAATTTATAGGTTTTTGTATGTGCTAAAAACGACCTTTTATGGTTGATATACGATGTTTTAAACACGTGCAAACAATTTAGGTTCATGTAAAGAGTATACATGAACCTGATTAGCGTCCTGATTATGCAAAGCCCTTTGCTGCGGTTATGGTCGCGAATTTATATCGATATTGGATTTAACTATTCCATATTATTTCATTACTAGCCTCCACCCGCAGCTTTGCCCGCGTGGAAGTCGGAAATGATTCCCCAGGAACATATTACCGGGTTAAAAAGTATCATCTACGTTATAATCTATCTGCATGCCAAATTTCATCCAAATCCGTTCGGCCGTTTTTGCGTGAAAGAGTTACAAACATCCAAACATACATCCCCACATACAAACTTTTACGTTTATAATATTAACTAGCTTTTGCCAGCGGCTTCGCCCGCGCGGAACTTTCATCCCTTATTTAACTCCCTTAGGGGTTGAATTTCAAAAAATCTTTCCTTATTCCTTGTTCACATTATAAAGGGAACCTCTGTGCAAAATTTCATCTTTCTAGGTCCAAGGGTTTGGGCTGGGCGTTGATGAGTCAGTCAGTCAGTCAGTCAGTCAGGACTTGTCTTTTTATTTATATAGATAAGGATGGGAATCTCGTGTATTATGTAAGCTGAAGTTTCGAACCAAACTAGAATTCTCTGAAATCAATTTATCAGTGGTTTTTTATTTACCACCAAAATAGACACACACAATTATCATTCAAAATAAATGAGATAAATGCTCTCACTAAATATCTGGGCGTTATCAAAGGCGAAGAGCCTTATAAAGGCGAGGAGATATCTCCCAGATATTTAGTGATGAAAAACTTTATGAAAAACCTAAACCCTTAAAACATAATTATTTAATATTAAATAATTAAGTGTAAGTAGGAGAGTCTTTGATAAATGATAACGCGCAGATATATAGTGAGAGCATATCAAATAAATTTACATGATAGTTGTACCTATGTCTATTTTGGTGGTAAACACCGAACCTATTGAAATCTCCTCTTGAAAATCTCTCTAAAAAAAGACGCTACTGTTTGCCAGGTTCTTGGAAAACAATTCTATAATCGTTCCTTTTTTTACCACGGACAACGAAAAAACTAAAATTAAACAATTTTCCCAGTACTAGATTAAGAATGTAACTTTTTCTTCCCGCAGGAAATCTTAACCATTTCCAGAGGTAGTGTTAATTTCATTCTCCACTGAACTTAAGTTTTTATCGCTAACTAACTCTCCGGGAGTATAATTGTAGAAACTTTTAATTTTCTCGCTTCAGAACTGGTTGTGTTTTAATTATTATATGAAGCGTGTGAGAAGGAAATCACAAGTTTGCTACGTGCACAGTTAAGTCGTATGTGTACTCGTAATTACTTTTCATCAGAATATTCTATTTGATATAATTAGAGTATACATTTATGAATTAACAAGCATGATGAAATAAAACAACGTTTGAAGGAATGGTAATAATATTGTACCTAGTTTATTTTTCTTTAAGTTTACGGAATTTTAAAGAAACACGTTATTAATATGTATAATAAGCAAGCAAAGGGTAAGCATATGTACACTTGTAGACTTACAAATACACATACCTACGCATAAGTTTCGTGAAAGTTAAAATGTTACACTTTTTTCAATCTAGCTATTTACTACTTGGCTCAAAACTTCTCCATTGTATGGGTGAAATTCACGGTTTTGTTCAGCTTACAGAACACAACTTTAAGATTTTCTAATTGCAATCGAATTTTATAAAATACTAGCGGTGCTCCGCGATTTCACCCGCGTAGTTCCCATTCCCGTGGGAATACAGGGGATAAAATATAGCCTATATCACCCGGGGATAGCGTAGCTTCCCAACAGTGAAAGAATTTTTCAAATCGGTTCAGTAGTTTCGGAGCCTATTCAATGCAAACAAACAAACAATCAAATCTTTCCTCTTTATAATATTAGTATAGACTAGCGACCCGTCACGGCTTCGCTCGGGTTGACATTTTTTTTTTTAACATTTCTTGTAACGATAATAGCCTAAGTTACTCAGGGATAATGTACAGTCGCCAGCAGGTCAAGCTATCCCAAACTGTAAAATTTTCCCAATTGAACATGAACCTTATTCATTTGTGATAAAGTTGAAAAACTATCAAAGAAATTTGACAGATTGGGGTAGCTTGATGTGCTGGCCTCTGTACCATTATAATGGTTTTTTAACCGACTTCAAAAAGAAGGAGGTTATCAATTCGAAATGTTTATATTTTTATTTTTTATGTATGTTCGGGCATAACTCCGTCGTATATAGACGGATTTGCAAAATTGTTTTTTTGTTCGAAAGGGCTTTACTTCGAAATGGTCCCATTTAAATTTCATATAGATTTGATGATGCGTTTCGGAGACAGACAACGGAACTCTTCAAAACATTACAGCAAATCAACCGCGAATGCTGCTATAGCATAAATATGCATTGTTTTGACCCTGAGGATGATGAAATTTCGAATTGGTGTGGGGTAGGTAACTAAAAAGTGAAAAATAAAAAGTTTTTTTCAAAAAAATATCAACCGACTTCCAAAAAAAAAACACTACAAAGTGCAAAATAACTTTAATTTCGGAAGGCGGTGACAAAGAATTAAAATACACATCCAAAGTCACCGACTTCCAAAATTAAAGTTATTTTGAGCTTTGTAGTGTTGTTTTTGGAAGTCGGTTGTTATTTTTTTGAAAAAAGTTTTTTATCACAATCTGTTATAATTTAAAGGTTTACCAGTGGTCAACAGCCGCAAGCCTACCCAATACAACAAACTAAGGATTTACGTAACAATAACTTACATAACCAAAGATAAAATGGCCTATCTAGGTAGAAGCAGATTAAGATAATCCCTAGCTAATCAGCCCGTAGTTTGCCCGAGACCACAACCGGGTCGAGTCGATAATCGGCAACACAAACAAACTGCTACTAATTAACCCCTGGCCGGATACTACTGAACCAATAGATCGATGCAGGAAAATCCCCGAAGGAGGTTTTATTCTACCTTCATAGATCTAGGCTTTAGACTGCGCTGGGCGAGAATGGATTAGGTAAAGAAGAAAATATTGCCTAGTCGCTTAATATTGGACTTTAAGTATGTACGATGATAAATAAATTGCAATTTTTAATGCAATTAAAACAAAACCAAAAAACTAACATGATCTTAAAAATATCATAATCAGCCTATAACGTTCCCACTGCTGGGACACAGGCATCCTCTCTGTGAGAGGGTGTCGGCCGTAATCCACCACGCGGGTCCAGTGCGGCTTGGTAGACGTCACACATGATGGATTTTTTGGTTCTAGAACATGCCGGTTTCCTCACGATGTTTTCCTTCACCGTTTTGAGATGAAATTTTTTACACAAAGTAAAACGCCTGTCTGGGTTCGAACCTACGAACTACATCTTATAAGCCGCGTCAGTTACCACTGGGCCACCACTGCTCTATTTTTTTACATGCAAATAGGTAAATAGGTAAACGGTGTAAATCTATTATTTTATTTGGCATTTTCCGAAACTGAACTGAAAGTTTTGGGTCACAAAAGTTTCACATATACCTACATATTTCAATACAAATAAAGCTGGATACGTGACTCGAATTTCAGACCTTTATACCGGTCACCGGTTCCTATTTCAAAGGAAAAATACGTACATTTTCATAACTGTTCTGCAAAAAAAGGAAAATGTCAACTAGGTATAATTGCAAAAGTCAGCTTTGCAAAACGGGTGTCTGCTTGTACCAATTGAATTGGCAAATCGTTCACTTTTTGCACAAATGCTATTTTAACAGAACTTTTCTATTAGTTATACTAGCAAAGATCATTTTCATAGTTTTGCGAAAAAAGCCACGGACGACAAATAGAATACTGAATCCTATTCGTGTTTTTGTACCTATAGATAAATAGAGATTTAAAATAAAAATAAACAAGCGCTTCTCGCCATCAAACTGCAAAGTTTGGCGAATAAAATTATAAAAACAAACATTTCTGTATGGTTTGTAAATAAAAATCTTAAAATAAGGAATTAAATATGTTCTCTTTTGTAGGACGGTTTGGGAGAAGTCTCATTCTTCGATGCGAAAATAAAAACATTCCTACTACGCTTACAAACTAATTTGTGAAACGTGCTCCAAAGCCGTTTGCTTCATTTATCACGCTCATAGCAATTCCCATTTGCAACTTTACCTACTTTGAGTAGGGACTCAACGATAAGATAGAATGTTAAAGTAAATGTAGGCATGATTCCTTTATAAATAAATACTAGTGGTCCTCCAGTGGTCGAATATCAACCACAATTCACTTAAATTTTAAGTTTGAACAATGCATTATCTATACTATCATCATCATCATCATCAGCCTATAATGTTCCCACTGCTGGGACACAGGCCTCCTCTCGGTGAGAGGGGGATTGGGCCGGAATCCACCACGCGGGCCCAGTGCGGGTTGGTAGGTGTCACATGTCTTCGATTTTTTTGGTTCTAGGACATGCCGGTTTCCTCACGATGTTTTCCTTCACCGTTTTGAGAGCAATGGTAATGAAATAATTTACACAAAGTAAAGCGCCTGTCTGGGTTCGAACTCACGACCTACAACTCGTAAGTCGCGGCCGTAACCACTTGGTCACTACTGCGGTCAGCTGTTCCCTACATTTATGTTCGCATAACTTGTCAAAATGTAGGGAACACCTGATATTTTTTCGCGATTTCGGGTTTGGTCCCATAGTAAAAGTTGTTCATAATGATGAGTACAATCATGTGTTTAAATGTCGGTCATTAATTTGCAGTCACCCTATAAAGACAGATAACTAAAATCCATCAAATGGTGGATTTAAGCTTTAGTGTTCTATTCGTTTAAAATAACATCCTGCGCTTACGTTTGAAATGTGATAACAATCCGTTCGTCAAACTCATCCCGCTTATGATAATCCTCTTGCGGCTTCGCTTTGATGCCGTCTGTTTATTTATGTTCATCATTGCATATTTTCCGGCCATTACATTCAAAAGCTTCGCATACAAACCAGTCCTTCCATTTTAGACTGTTCATAAGTCAGAGGCAGCTATCAAGTAAATCTTTAGCAGTTCTGTATGAAGAGGCTTAATTTCCGTGCCGCCTAGGCTGAGGCCGTTTCGGCCGTGTCTTCATTAAGGCCCCCTAGCGTCTCGGATTGCAGGCCATTGTGGCTGCCTAGATTTAATATTTGGGTTAGACTGCCCTCTAGACGTACCTGGGAGAATTAATTTACTCGCACAAGATAATGTAGGGATTATTGTTACTGAGAATAATTTTAAAGTTACACTGAACTTAGTAAGATAACCGTCTGTCATCACGACATTGGACAGACTAATAAATAAGCAGTTTCTTGTAAAGATTTTAAGTTGTTATTTACTTATTATATAATAAAACTTTATAAAAAAAATACGTCTAAGATACTGTGCAAAAGCGAACTTGAGACGGAAGTTGACTGGTTGCAAATGCCTCAGATGCCTCAAATCTTAGCATGATGCAGACACAAAAGATGGCAGATGCAACATCATCATAATCTGTCTAGCCTTTTCCCAATCACGTTGGGATCGGCTTCCAGTCTAAGTTTTAGGCAACATAAGGGATAGATAACTTTAAAAAGGTTAATTGTTAGAGGCGAATCGTTAATCTTCTTACGCCACTTTTTGGCAACGACGTGGTATTTTATCCAAAACTTTACTTCATTGCCTTACATACAAAAGAGTACTTATAGTAGGAGTACATCATCTTACAATAGCCTAAGACTGACAAGCTAGAACCTTATAACAATGTTTATGCTCCCAAACATAACCAAGAAGCATATTCTAAAGAAATCCAAATCCTAGCTTCCACACAAAAATCGATTTCCATCATTCTCCCTCGTGTATTCCCGGAAGCTCGCATTCACTGTTGTTGCACAAATTGGACTGATATTAACGTAATTGAGATCACAAAATGCGTCTAACCTCGACGTAGTACCTACTTGAAACTGGCAGAACTGGGAACAAGCAATGATTTTTAAGAGAAAAGTTTTCTCGTGATTAGATGGATTAATTATATTTGCAGCTCTTGTACTCTTATTACATAAATTCATGTAAACTACAGAACCCGCCAATGCCGTTTATATCGCATTGCGTTAAGTAAAAACGCTGTTATTTTGACATAAAAATGACACAATTATTAATTTGTAGTTGTAGGTATGTAATGTAGATAGGTTGTAAAAAAATACCTGCAACTATTTCGTAAATCTACCCGACAGTGAAAATTTCATACGTCACTTGCCGTTTAGCCGTTTATATGTTGAACAAATCTGACTAGTGATGTTACAAACGTGTTCAGTCAGTACAAGCAAAGGCTGGCATCACATTTGAATATCTGAACAATAGTGTAATTTACGCTGAACATAATTTACGTCATATCACGTGAATACTGTGAATAGTCAGAATTACGTAGGCCTATTTAGCAGTACCTATAGCTACATAAAATTATATTTGATGTCGAAAGATCCAGGAAACCGCACTATAAACTTACCTTGACAAAGGTAAAGTAACCTTTTGTTTATCCATGTTTTCGTGCACACACACATATATTAATAGTTAAAGTTGCTTATATGTAGTTCATAGAATTTGTTTTGTTAACCTGAAAAGTGTTTTTTCCAAAATAAATTCTTTATTTTATTATTTATGTATAGATCAATAGTTTTAAGATTTAGAAAGTAAATGAGATTAATTTCGTTTGGAGTGATGTCGTATGAATGTGGATGGCTACTCGAGTTGAAGATGAGCAAAGAAACGATGGATGGAGTGAGTGGAAGATGATATGTCTAGAAAGGAAGTGACTACTGAGATGAAAGTATGGAAGAAAAAAAATGTTGCGCAGACTAAATAAATTTTGGTTTTGGCCAAATATTATAATTTAAGTGATTTTATTGTTAAAGTAACTTTCGTATTGATAAAGAACAGTAGTTATTCTTACCAACGTTTATTATCAAATGCTTACTCAAAATTCTGCTCATGACATCATACAGAAAATTCAAGTAACCTTAATAAAGATATCAGCTTCGCAAAATCCATTAGAAATTCTTAACTGTCATGTCGCATCCAACTCTGTGAACAAAATCTTAAAGGGAAGAGAAAACTCAAACCTTTGAACGAAGAGAAAACTCCACGTCAGTCGTAAACGAATAAATTGAGATTTTACCTCCATTTGATATATTAGATTTTTTATAGACATGGGGCTTACGACAGTTCGAACTGTTATCCGATATTTAAGACCACTTCAAGAGTATATAAAGGGTTATAAGAACAAAATAAAGTTTTCCGCCTTTTGCTAGCTCTAGACTATATTTTCCAGACATATGGCGCAAACTAAAACTTTGTGTAACATAACTAAAAAAAGATTTTGGAAAAGGGTTAAACCTTAAAGTTTCACGCCTACTCTAAATGTTGAAGTGCTTAGTCTAATACGGATTAGTTTCCGAAATAAAATATTCCTAACAATTCGAATACATAACTGAATTTATAATACGGTAGCTTTTCCCAATTACTGTTTTGCCTACACATGAGAAACAAAAAGGTTAAGTCTACATTATTATCTTGCCTCGCGGGTACGTTTCACCTTTTCAAGTTGTTATTTTCATTCATAGTGTTCGTAATAAATATGTGGGTGGAAAAATAGATTACGTTTTTGGATAACTGTCATGGATCATATAAATCTTCAATAACCTTTACTTTCCTTAACTTAAATTGAATTTAATCACCACTGCTCTCAAACGGTGAAGGAAAACATCGTGAGGAAACCGGCATGTCCTAGAACCAAAAATTCGATGATGTGTGACGTCTACCAACCCGCACTGGGCCCGCATGGTGGATTACGGCCGACTCCCTCTCACGGAGAGGAGGCCTGTGTCCCAGCAGTGGGAACGTAATAGGCTGAGTATGTATGTATGTATGTATGTATGTAAGGACCATTAGAGAGTGCTAGGGTTTGTTGATGAGTTTGAAGTTGAGTGTTGAAATAGAGGAATGTGTGTGAATGATGTAGTGAAGTAGTAAGCTAGGAAAGGGTATGTGTTTGTGTAATAGATAGGATTACCTATACATGAATGGACATTAGATTTTCAGTGTCTTCGTAATCCAACTTCAGTAAGTACATTTTGATCTTATTTTTGGGTTCATAACTGCTAAGTTTTATTGTATTCGTTTTGTCAACGCTATTTGCTTCAACTTTTAGCTATACCTACCTACGCCAAAAAGGTACCATCCGTGTCATACATTTGGGTCGAGTGAACCCAGTAGGCATTGAAGTTTTGAATGGAACTGTTGATATTTTTTTCGCGATAACAATGTTGGTGCCAGGGAGATAGTTGTTGTTTTTTTTTTTTGTCTGTACCATGTCTGTAAATATGATACTTTTTGATACTTGCTATATAAACGCTAATGCACCTAAATTTTTTTTAAACTAGCGTTAAATATTAAAACACTGTCGTAGTTCTCAAACTATTCAAATTTTCGTTAGTAAATCTACGAGCGACAAATTAGTAAGTAATTTGATAACGATTAAAAATAAAATGCTTTGTAAAATAACAAAGCTTTTCGTGTTCTCGTTCCGTGGAGGATATAATTGACTTTATTAACATTAGAAAAGATTCAGAAAATCCATTGTAATTGCTGTTTGAAAAACCGTAAGGTTTCACAAAAGCCCTTAAATGTTAACAGGAAAATCGCGTCTTTAGAAAGAAATAAACTGAATACTTAAAAAGCAAGAAAACCACGTAATATCGATATTTGCAACAAAAATATATAAACATAATAGGTACCCACCTTGATTTTTCAAGTCAAGTATTTTGGTATAACAATGAGCAGTATAATCTGATTAGGCACACATACCTATCGATGTATGTGACATTGATAATATATTATTTTCTAGCTGCTGCCCGCGGCTTTGCTCGCATGGATTTCGGACATTATCCTACGGTATTATTCTACCAGGACAAAAAGTACCCCATATTACTCCTTAAAACATCAGCTGCCAGTGAATTTCGGGCGGTCTATCCGTTTCGGAGACTATCCGGAACAAACAGACAGACAGTTTTGTATATTTTTTGTTATTTTATATGTACCTACCGTGTAATTATTCTATCATGTGCATTTAGAAAAAAACTTTTATTTTAACATTGCAAACAGACACTTCTTTTATTTATTTGTGTTGAATTATTGATATTCATTTTAACAAAACCAAATTACATATTTCATATAATAATTCATGATAAGTATAATACAACAATTGTAACCACATAAAGACGTAATCGTAAACACAGATGTCGGAAAACAATTCGTAATTCGAGAACACAATACATTTTCGGAACACAATAGAGCTAACACAATGGTAATTGGAAAACAGTTAACATTCCCAATGGGCTGCTATACAATTTTCCATGAATTTATCACTCTATTTATTTATTTTTAGGGTAGTTATTTACATTTCAAAGTTGATTTTCAGAAAAAAAATCCTGAGTGAAACTTGTGTATGAATAAAACGTGGCCCGAATAAATGACTGCAGCTAATTATAATAATAAGGAAGATATTTGAATTAGGTAATTTATTTATATTTTATCCCACTAATATTTGAATTATGAAAGAATTAATGTTTGGATGTTTCCTACTCAACCACGCAAAAACGGCCAAACGGAGTTGGATGACATTTGGCACACGTATATAGAAAGAAAGAAAAAGTAATAACTGTGACTCGCACAGGAAGATCACATACTCAACTGAACACACAATCATACAAAAATTATGAAGTAAAAAACTAAACTAAAACAGAAAGTCCTGGACGAGGCCAAGACCTGCGGCCTTAGGACCTGGATTGACACACAGATATATTTATTCCCGGTAATATGTACCCGAAGCTAGTTTAATATAAATCTAGATATTTTTACTTCTATTTACCGCCCCTAAATTTCCATTTAAAACCACCTTTTATAGGTAGAAACTTAGCTCATAATACAAATTGGAAGATCGCCGACTTCAATTTTTCGATAGGAATCCGAAGTCCTCTGATATTGGCTCATTGGAATTCAAATCTCGTCTACGTTGGAATCGCGTGTCAGGTAATTTAGTAACTTCACTGAAATATGGAAGACTTCTGAATCTTGGGTTTTATCAAGTGTAAAAGAGTTTTTTTTTTTATGTTTGTTTTGTTTTAGGATTTTTTTTATTATCCTTATTAAATTTGTGGTACGTACTTATGGCATTTTTTTTTTTTCATAAAAGTCTCTAGCACTTGCGAAGGGCCAAAAATAACATATGCATTACCAAAAAAAAAAGCTGTTTTTAATTAAATATAAAACTTAACTTGATAATAATAATAATTAGTCTATCTATCTTATTTAGATTTCTATAATTTACTAAATTATATATTAATAGTTTTCTTTTATCATTGTTTCTCTTGAACAAAACCCCTAAGCATAAGGTCGTATTTGTATCTTTTTTTGTGTGCAAAATCTTTAAATAATCATTAGTTACTTCCTATTTTCAAGAAACAGTGAGTAATTTAATTTGATTTTCATCATATTCTTAAGTAACGTTATAATACTTTATTATTTTGTAGAATACAAAACTAAAATAAAGTAGAGGGTCCTATTTCTTCAAAGAATTACTCCATAAAAATAGTCCTGTAATTGCCTGAATGCCGGAAATTCTCAGCATACCGTCACATTTTAATCAGAAATATTTCCCTCGAATACTTTTCGTGTTTTATGTTGGCCTTAGAAACACGGAAATAACAATTTTGTTCAATAATAATAGTCTTGATTAGAATTTCATAGGGCTGAAAAGGTCAATAATAATAACCTATTCTCGTTTCGAATTATGTAAAACGAATTAATTTCCGGAGGTTGACTTTAGTGAATTGAACTCTGTCAATGTTTCAAACTCTGAATAATTGAATCGTTTAATATTTTATTTAGCATGTTTTACAACGATTTATTATCCTATTACGTTTATGAAAATAATCCCTACTAAACCGCTGAACCGGTCGTCATGAAATTTGGCAGACATATAGCCTGGGATATGGAGAAGTTTGTAGGCTACTTTTTACGTGATAATAAACTACCTCGCGGACGTAGCCACGAGAAAAAACCAGTCTTATAAATGCGAAAGTAACTCTGTCTGGCTGTAACGCTTTCACGACTAAACCACTGAACCAATCGTCATGAAATTTGGCAGAGATATAGCCTTGGATATGGAAAAGGACATAGGCTACTTTTTTATGCAATAATGGACATTCACGTGGGCGGAGCCGCGGGCAAAAGCTAGTTTATTGTTCTGAATTGTTTGTAAATGTACACTTACACTCTTATTTATAAACGTTGCTAAAGCTAAGAGACATTTGAACGTAAAATATGTATAGTTAAACAGACGCCAATCTAATGATTAGCGTCTGTTTAACTATACATAAAATATATTTAACTATACATATTTAGGTAATCATTACTTTAAGCAATATTTATAAATATGGGAGTCATTGTTAGCAGAGCGAAAGCAGTTTAAATGTTCTCAGTCAGAGAGATATACTATTCCATCCCAGCAAGTACCTTTGTTTTTGTTTACCCTGAACCTGTCAAAGAGTAGGTTAGTCAGAAATATGAAGCTAGTTACCCATTCCAACACGTAGTAGGTATTTATGGAGAAGAACGGGTAAGAAACTCCATGGACACTCTTTTAAATTATAAAGGGTAGCATACATCGAAACCCAAACTGTAACCATGAATACGATACGATAAATTTCTACGGGTCTGCTGTTATAGAAAAGTATAATTACGTACGCGGTCAAAATATATGGAAACGCATTTTTTTTTCAATTATCATGTTCGGAATCATATACTTACTGAATCCATGGTTAGGTACAGTTTGCCGCCGTTGTCTCTGAAAACCTATTATAAACACATCAGTTACATCACTAATATCGAGTTTCGAGAGGAAGTATCCCCCTCTCTTTGCCACGCGCATCCATGGATGGTGACAGCTGATGGCTTGATTTTTCTGAGAGATAAACTTTTTAATGTAATATAAATTGTCATGTTTGTGTAAGATAGTGCAATAAATAAATATTGTATTCTACCACATAAATTATAGTACTTTTCTACTGATAATTAAAGCAATTCGTGCAAAATTATTCCGTAACCATTCCAAAATATCAAAAATGCACAACGTTAAAGCAAGTTTTCACTTCTGCCGGCACTCCCGGAGTGCTAACCGTCGTTTTTTTTTTCTCTCTGAAGTCTTTGGTCTGTTGCTGAGCGTAAGATAAAGAAAGAAAATAAATTAATTTAGCACAGACTAAACGCACACAATGTACAGCAGGAAAGACTAAAATAAAATTAAAGTCAAATAAAAAAGTGTAAAGTGCGATGTCGGAAACTATTGTGCAAAAAAAGGCTCAGTTCAGCAAAAATGCCAGACAACTAGTGCCTGACGCTGGCAAACAACAAACTAACCTACTCCCTTTCAATACCAGACAGAAACAGACACCCAAAACATTGACGTCCAGTCCTCGTCAAAAAGGGACATGCCCAAAATAGATACAGTTAACCTGACCCACTTACTGACTTAATCTGATCGATATTCAAGTATTTCGGTCAAACAAAATACTATTATTTATTCATTTGTTCTGTTCTATTTTCTTTCCTGCAATCATGACAAGACATGTCATACTCGTAAGTTTCGTGGATCAAAAGTAAAAATCGAATGAGCAATGATTTGACAAAATTCCCGACTCGAGATAAGTTTAGTTAGACATCTCGAATATTTAGGACACGCTTTTAAGCTTAAGGTGGCAGTTTATTTATTTTTTTTTTTTTTTGGGTGGGAAATCATCAAATAACTTCTCCCGCTCTGGGTGGAGCAGGAGGGCGTGTCAGACTTTTACTGACTAAAACCCACCCGTGTTCCTTCATTAGCCCGTATGCCAGGGGCTGTGGTATCTCTTTCAAACGAACCTGCACCCCTGACAGGCATCGGGCCTTGCAGGCCCCATCATTTTTGTGCTGACATCTCTTTGAGGCGCGCGTGGAACACAACGCGCCGTCGACTTGGGCTTGGTCCTTACCGGACAGCGAGCTACCCATTACTCGCCGTCCGCAAGCCCATGCCTACGGTGGCCGGAAATCGGCCTGGGATTCCCGACGCCCAGGGCGTCTCCGTATCCTGCGGCGGCTAGGGTCGCGAGGGCGCATATGCTGCCTCTCCCTCACGTGCGCCGCCTCCCTCTTCGCGAGCATCACTGCTTAGCTGAATGAGGTGACGGCTCCCCATGCCCTCTCGCTCCGTACGATGGCCTGGACCAGGGCCGGACGCGTGAGATCGCCGCCGCCGATCGCTTCCACGAGGACACGGCGGTGCTCCACCCAAGCTGGGCAGACCGCCACCGTGTGCTTCACCGTGTCCTCAGGGCGATCTTCGCAGTAAGGTGGCAGGTTCAAACCATAGCGAGTCGTTGCTCAGTCGAGCGAACACCTGTGGTGTGGATGTGTTCTATGCACACCTTTAAGTGAGAATTGAAGACGTGTGGTCGTGGGATTGCTATGGTTTGGTAATGGGGCCCACTTGGCATAGTGGGCTGACACAAGTCGGGGGTGCATGACAATGTACGATTTCCTGGACCTATAACTAAGTACTGGTTTAGGAACTATATTTTAGTCGTTATATGTCCGACATAACCCGCCATTCTCCCCAGGGCCCTGATTCACTATTACCACTTAACGAATCCTTTCTTCGAAACCACGTCAATTCCTTAGATTACACACGACAACTGCTAATAAATATCCACAAATTGTCTTGGAAGATACAGAATATGACATTACAATTCCTTACCGTTACAATGGTATCTAAAAAACACGATATTGGTGCCGATTCTGTTGTCACAAAATTCTCTAAACTAGACTTTGTAGTCTAGTTTAGAGAATTTCACCAAAATTTAGTTTATTCCTGTCAAACGACGATTTCCTATCTTGAAATTGACTAAAGTGACACAACCTAACTATATTTTAGTTTGACAGCACTAAGATTGCACTGAATTATTAGTTTAGTGAAAATGGTAATTTTGCTATTCTGTTGTTGTCAATTTCAATATTCTATTCAACCTAAAATTTTGGTTGTCTAACTAAATCTGACTATTTTTAATCGCGATTAAATAGGTGTGGATTAAAATTAGTTGTCAAGAACTAAAATTCACACCGACACCTCGACTTCTGATGCAAAAATAGTACTGTATTTTTTTTTCTTTTCTTTTGCTTATATCTCGAAAATGGTATGTCCTATCGCAAAAATAATGAAAATTTCGACCCCCTTTATACAGCCCCAAACACCTCCTAAACTCCACATGTGGGTAATAATTTTTCATATTTTCCATGCAAAAAGTCAAAATTCCATGTAAATCACGTCGAGGCTGCCGCCACTGCGCTCCGCTGGCTCTAAAAAAAATCACGGGGTAGGGCTAACAAGTACCACATTGCGAAGCCAAAACATACCACGTGCGAGTCGCGATTGTCAAATTCGATTTTAGTTGTGTCAATTTTTTTCTTAAATTTATTCATATTTTTTTTGCAGAATAGCGTTAATATTCTCATAGTCAAAAGTAAGGAATTTTAGTTATAGTTTAGTTAGTTTAGTTCGGTGTACAACAGAATCGGCACCACTGATTTGAAACATAATAAGATTCCGCGGGGAATCATTATAACCATACAGAATTGGGGCCCAGATCCATGACAATTTCCCGACGTAAAAAAAGATCAAAACCTGGCAATAAGTTCCTATGTGATACCAATCTTGAGTAACGTTTACTTACGGTTGCTTAAATCATCGTGATGCTGCCGCCGCTCCACCTGTTCATTCAGCAGGAAGCAACGATGGCGGCGGTGCGTCTAAAGGCTACAAATCTATGGAGTAAGACAGACACACAACACACCGGGCTGCTTAAGGAACTCAACAGTGAGTTCCCCATTACGAAGGCAATAAATGACCGGGTGCCCAAACAATTTATCTTCGATAAAAAATACAGAATCCAACTGCATGAGGATCGACGATGCGAAGGCTTGCGCCCCGCAGAGCTGCGTATCTTCACGGACGGATCAAAAACAGGTAGTGGCACAGGGGCTGGAGTCTTCTCGGAGGACCTCAACATCCACATAGCCACACCACTGGGGGTCCATAACACAGTGTTCCAGGCCGAATGCATGGGCATCTCCCTTGCCGCGTCTGCTATCATAGCCAGGGAAGTTAAGGATCACTCGATTCGTATACTCTCAGACAGCATGGCTGTTCTGCAAGCGCTGAACAGTCACACGGTTGACTCTGGGCTGATACACGAGTGCCACCAGCGCCTCAACGAGGTAGGTAGCCTCAACAATATTACCATTCAGTGGATCAAGGGACACAGCGGTTCGCTAGGCAACGATGCAGCCGATGAACTTGCCAGGAGGGGGTCGAGCATGACACCAGTGGGACCAGAACCCATTGCGCCACTTCCCTTCGGGTATCTACGCACTCTGGTAAGGAAACGAACCAGGGATCATCATCACAAAATATGGATGGACCTAAGTGAGTGCAGGCAGGCTAAGGAAGCACTTCCTGCGTTCGATGTCCGCCTCACGAAACAGGTTCTCCGTTTAACAAAACCACAGCTGCGTACAGTTACAGCAGCCGTAACTGGCCATGGGTCATTTAATAAACATCTCTTTGTCATAGGAGTAACAGACAGTCCGCTGTGCAGGGCCTGCATGGAGGACGACGAGACAGCGGCTCATGTGCTGTTAAACTGCCCGGCGGTTGCTAATTACAGGGCAAAATACTTCGGTAACCCAGGTACCCTAAGTGAGATTGTCAGCAACACCAAGGCGCTGCTGGCCTTTTTCGAGGAGCTGGGGTGGATCGAATGACCGATTCTCCCACCCGTACGCAAAATACGCGCTTTGACGTGGAGTTGCGGACAACAGCCCGTTTTACCTATTACCTATTACCTATCATCGTGATGGGATTAAGGGTCTATAATCGCCAACATGAAACGTGTAGTAAGGGAGTCACTTTCCTTCCTTCCCTACCAGTGGAATAATTATTGACGGCACGGTTGGCGCAGTGGTTAAGCGATTGACTGCTGCGCTGCGTGTCGCGGGTTCGATTCCCGCACGGAACAAATATTTGTATGACCTACAAGTCGTTGTTCCGGGTCTGGCCGTTTGTGTATGTTAGTTTAAATGTTTGTAAACGCACCCACAATACAGGAGAAATTCCTAGTGTGGGGCAACGTTTTTTAAAGAAAAAAAAAAAAAAAAAATATCTTCCTAGTGGCTAATACAATTTCAAAATCGTGTTAGTGCGTGCTAACCCTGCTTCTATTTAAATAGATTGCAACCCGAATGTAAACCTGAAAATGAATGGATAATGGATATGTGCTTTCAATGGAGCAGGCGGCAAAGTGTAGTGATTTAAGAGAGAGCGCTTTTGTTATACCAAAATGAGAAATTAATTTGTGAAAAAGGTGACGGTACTCCCAGTTTTTATTCCGGTATTCAATTGAATAATGGTATTTGAAAAAATACTAAGGGCAAAATGTAGATTGGGTAATAAACAAAGGCTTTGGCCAGAATAAAATGACGTATGATTTTATTTCTGTAAGTAGGTTTATACAAACACTTTTAAATGTCAATAAAAGAGTTCAAATTAGAATAAGCATAGACAACCTAAGTATTCTCTCTGGCCTCCTCTTTGTGTGAGGGAGTGGGCAGTAATCCACCACACGAGCCCAGTGCGGGTTGGTGAATGACAAATGTCTTCCAATTTTTGGGTCTAGAACATGCAGATTTTCCGATTCCTCACGATGTTTTTCTTCGATGTTTTGAGAACAGTGGTGATGAAATAATTTATGCAAAGTAAAGTGCTTGTCTGGGTTTAAAACAACTTGTAAGTAGCGGACATTACCCCACCATTTCTCTCTGTGTAAGTATTTAATGTCAAATTATGAGAAAATTTTTACATGGAGCAATCTAGTTTTGTCTCTGCTATGGCAACGAACACAAACGTCCTTAGATAGCAGTGGCCACTTCCCATCCGGCAGACATCCTGCTTGTTTATCAACTCACAACACATACAATAGCAAAATCTCAATGAGACTTAAAAAATCTTGAAAGGAGGAAAATGCGAAGGAAAACTCTCATAGAAAATTTGAACAATTGCAATTGCTTTTAACATGAGATGTGAACAAATCCCGAATTTAAGCAAGACTCCAGAAATATATTACTCTCATTGATTCCAGTCACGTTTTATCTAATCTTGTAAGCAATATTTTTCCTTTTGTTACCTTTATAAGTAAATATATCGGCTAATTTGTATAAAAAGGCTTTTAGTAAGCTGCTTACCTTTTTATCGACAGCTTGTTAAAGAATTTTACCTTGTATATACAACCATTTGTTGATTTTGTTTGGTAATGAGGTAGGTAAATGTTTTATCTTCCAATTCACATAAATATTTATTTACCTCATTAACGAAGAGAAACACAAAATATTATTGTAAAGTTCATTTTCTTTCTAAATTCTTAAGTCATATATATTTGAGCTGATTAGAAATCATGATTGAGTTTCTTTGACATCATTAGAAGTTCTATAAAACGGCCTCAAAAATGTTCATATATGTCCGAAGCTAGTTTTTAGCTTAGTTCAAAAAGGACGACGTTTTCAATGTTCTTTCAATGTTTGCTACCACAGATCTCGATCATTTATAAAACGATTTTAAAAATTCCTACTGAAATGGGTAAACTTGCCAAGTGCTCCCATATAAAGGTTCTGATTTATGGTTTTTAAGTAAGCTTCAACTATAGGTATTTTTAACCGACCTCAAAAAACGGAGGAGGTTTCAATTCGGTTGTTAATTTTTTTTTTTTGCACGTTTTAGTGTTTGTTGGTGATGTTATAATTATTTCCTGTCATTTTTATTTACTCAGCAAGTGAAAGTATTAAAATTTGTTTTTGAAAGAGGGTGTACGGTATGTACATATTTATGTATGTATGTACATACCACAACTAAAAACTGAAAAATAAAAAGTTTATTAGTAAAAAAACAAGTGACTTGAATTCGGAAATGGGGTAGTTTCGTATTTTATACTATCTCTGCGACGACCGGAAAATACCCAATTATATCAAAGAATAACACAGTTTGTTCGCCTTTGCTACTGAAGCTTCAACGGAATATTATAAAAGTTTTCAACATTTTCTTACCCACTCCTACTTTCTTATGACTTTTGAACAAACTGAGCGGAACAACATGGAAGTTTTGCATCAAAGTTATCGAAATAAACTTAGCTATTAATATAGATAGGTAATCGTAGGTTGTTCGTCGAGTCGTAGAGCTCCTCAAATGCTGAGTTGAACCCCTTCATTTTTTTTTTGTTGTGGCAACAGAAATACACTCTCAGTGAAGTTTTTTACAGCCTACCTATTGCGGATACTGAGATACAGCCCGGTGACAGACAGCGGTGGCATAGCAATAGGCTGCCGCTGGCACCCTTTGGGTACGATACCCTAAAAGTAAGTAGGCGTTTTTTTTTTTATATTAAAAAATGATGGTTACGCACTATACCACACCCAAATATAAATCAATACAGATTTATGAACATGCTGCAACCAACAGCAAAAACACCCATTTATTACATAAACATATTTATTGGTTTTCCTGTGACTTAATACTGTAGGGCTTAAGGGCCATAAGGTGTTTTATTATTCGATTCCAATACCGGAAGGTATCGGAATCGAATAATAAAACACATTTGAAGTGCAACTTCGGTAACTATTCCTGGAAAATCATTCTACGAGTCTATTTTAATGTTCTGACTGAGAGCAGTGGTGGCCGAGTGGTAACGGCCGCGACTTACGAGTTTATAGGTCGTGAGTTCGAACCCAGCCAGGCGCTTTACTTTGTGTAAATTGTTTCATCACCACTGCTCTCAAAACGGTGAAGGAAAACATCGTGAGGAAACCGGCATGTCCTAGAACCAAAAAATTCGAAGACATGTGACATCTACCAACCCGCACTGGGCCCGCGTGGTGGATTACGGCCCAATCCCTCTCACCGAGAGGAGGCCTGTGTCCCAGCAGTGGGAACATTATAGGCTGATGATGATGATGATGATGATTTTAATGTTCTCCCTTTGCTTGACTGTTCGAATTTGATTTCGAATTTGATTAAAGTTATTTTATATCCAGCCAGTACGACACGTAAGGTCGGCTTTTGCAGACAACCTTCACAATACCTACATACGTAGGTATCAAGCTTTGATAACTCTCAGTCTAGTGGGACCCATCCACCCACACACACAATTTCTCAGCAAGTTTTTAAAACTTTTGAAAGAAAGTTTGTCTCGATTTGTCCTAGTTTTTCGGTTTAGCACCCATTTACACTTTAAAGAAATACATTTTCTAGAATTTAAAATATGTTGAATTCAATCAAACTCACCATTTGGGAGTCAAGAACTTAGGTAATTGTACCTGCTTTGGTAACTGCGAAAAATTTCAGCTTTCTAGGTTCAAGGGTTTGGGCTGGGCGTTGAAGAGTCAGTCAGTCGGGACTTCTCTTTTTATTTATATATATAAAATATTTTTATTTTTATTTTGTCTCTTATTATTATTATGAACCAGCTTTTGCCAGCGTCTTCGCCCGCGCGGAACGTTCATCCAATATTTAACTCCTTTAGGGGTTAAATTTCGAAAAATGCTTCCTTATTCCTTGTCTACATTATAAAGGGAACCTCTGTGCAAAATTTCAGCTTTCTAGCTCCAAAGGTTTGGGCCGTTGATAAGGACTTTTCTTTTTATTTATATAGATAGATAAATCACTTCATTTCAGGTAAAATCAATCCATACAATTACAAATTATAAGACAGAAATAAATCATTATTACTAACTAAGGCTAAGATATGGGAAAAGCCGAGGACACGATTACAGTTCTGGCTAAGGGAGCTTGTGGCTTAGTAATTTGAGCCGCACAGGTCCTTCGATCAGGTTAAGCTACCCTTGCCGCGGTTGGTCCGTGGATGTGTGACCATCTTTACATACCAAGACCCTTCTGTGCCTCGGAAAACACGTTAAGCCGCCGGTCCCGGCTGTCATTCGTAGTGACTCAGCTGTGAAGCATCCCAATACCCCGATCGCGACAGCCGCCCGCTACACTCCCTCCCGTGTTAGTAAGATTCGCCGACCGAGGCATACTCTCACCATTCCCAACGACGCTACAACTCTTCTCCAGAAGAGTAAGTAGTAAGCTCACCAGCACCCTCAGGGTACACCGTCGCAAGTCGCCGTCCTTCCATCGTCGCCGCCGAGGCCTATCAGGACGTCCCGTTCAATGTTCGTGCCGACCTTTTCTCGAGCTAGCCCACGCCTCTGAGCCTGTAGTACCCCTAATATAAATCAATCCGACTGAGTTTGTCACTTGCTGCCCTCCAGCAGCGATGTCCTAAGCCGAGGTCCGTACCCCACAGAGGATGTCCTTAGCGAGCAGTCGCTCCAGTTTAAAGTCTTTTTAAGCCCTGGCTGGTAATCTTAATTTATTAATATTGTCACAGGCAAGCCCGGCTAAACATGCGACAACCTCATTTAGTTTAAACTGCGAGATGTCATTCCCAAAAAAAATCGGTCATTCGTGGATGTTCCATGGTCGTTAGGAATCGTCAGAAGCCCGAAAGTGTGACTACCAGTCTTACCAGTCAGAAATTCAACGCTTCATGAAAAATACTGGTATTGAGCTGTATTCGCTTTTATTGGAACTCGACACGCTACAGTTCTCAACTTCTTATTCTCAGTTCAGGGTCTAAAGCATACAATTTTGTCGTTTGTAACCAGTTATTGCGTTAAGCGTTAGTTCTCCGTACCATGGCCTGGACCAGGGCCGGACGCGAAAGATCGCCGCTGCCGATCACCTCCAAGAGGACACGTGCTCCGCCCAAGCCGGGCAGATCTCCACCGTGTCCTCAGGGCGATCTTCGCAGTGGAAGCACCAGGGCGTTTCCTCCCGAAACAGCCGTGCCTGGTCCTGGTGACTTAAGTCAGGCGAAAGGTGAGGCCATGCTTCTCAAGCCACTCCTCAAAAAGGGGACTTACCGCTGCAATCCGCGTGCCGAGAATATTAATAAATTTAAAGGTAACAGATAAAAGATGAACAACCTGCTGCTGTCTTCTTCGAGAGCATCCTACTTCCTGCTGTATCTATATATATTTATTTATTTCCTACAAATATTATAAATTTGAAAGTTTTGCATGTTTGGATATTTAGATATTTGGATGTTTGTTACTCAATCATGCACAAACAGCTGAACGGATTTGGATGAAATTTGCCTCACATATAGTTTATAATCTGGATTAATATAGGTATAGGATACTTCATATCCCGGTAGTGCGTTCCCATGGTATAATTTTAGAAATCTACGCGGGCGAAGCCGCTGACAAAAGCTAGTTGCTAATAAAAGCTCTTTTATTGTGCATCACTATTTAAGTACTTTTTAAAGCATGTTTCAGACAGATTATCGATTCGTTTTTATCGTGGTAATCTAAAAAATGTACGAGTTCCGCCCGGAACATAGTTTTCGTTTCAGCGAATAAATGTTTTGATAAATGGTGGAGATATATTATTGGGATATATTTCTCCCGTGGGTGCAACTGTCGCCATATTTTAGTTGCAGTACTCTATATGTATCGAAAATGCAGGTCAGCAACTGAATAAACCATAAGGAGCTGTTCGAAAATAAATTTCCAACACGACACGAGGGTATAATACATATAAGACGTCATAGAATTATTGTTATTGACTGTTTTTTTTTTTGTTTTTATTGTGTTGGCTGATTTGTTTCCAAATGAAATGAGAATAATCGGCATATAATGGTCCCACTGCATAGGCCTCCTCTTTTGTGAGAGGGAGCGGACCATAATCCACCAGGGCCCATAGCGGTTGCACCCAATTTTATTTTTTGGTTCCAGGACATGCCGGATTCCTCACGATAGTTCAGATTCAGTGTTTTGAGAGTAGTGGTGATAAAATAATTTGCACAAAGTAAGGTGCCTAAGTGGGTTTGAAACCCACAACCACCTTTCTGCCACCACTAAAACATTTTGTACAAATACAAAACTCTTAAATCCTACAATTCAAATGTTAAAAACAGCAAAACAGTTACCTCATAAAATAACAAACCTAATATAGCCTAGGGAATCGTCGAAGCAGCATCTGTCTGCTATACACCAGCCGCTAACCAGACAGGTAACATGCTAAGCTTCTATCCGCCAAATTAGACCAGGACGTAATTGGGTTAGGCGGCGATTACTGTTCATTGTTGCTTTTGAACGGGAATTTAGTGGGTTAATTGACAGTACTGGAATCATTTTGGGTAGACATACTGCCGAAATTGGTTCCGTGTGGTGCCGGACGTAAAAGAATAGCACCATCCCATTTCTTCCCGTGGGCGTTGTAGAAGGCGACTAAGGGACTTACTAGATAATGGGCAGCAGCGTTCTCTATGCATTTTACCACCATTCTGCGATCGCTAACCCGCCTGCCAAGCGTGGCGAATATGGCGAAACCCCCCTTTTGAGGAAGGTCTATGTCCAACAATGAACGTCTTTCGGCAGAAATGATGATGACTGCCAAAATTTTTGGTAAAACTTTTTGAAAAAGGAAAAACCTAGTACATCATGATCATCATCATCAGTCTACAGTAGTCTACTGTTGGACAAATGCCTCTGCAATTGCACGCCATTCAGATTGATTCTCGGCAACTCTTATCCAGCTACTACTAGCCAACCTGCGAAATTCGTCACCTAAGAGCGACCTACCTTATGTTTGCCGATTCGTGATGTCCATTCAAGAACATTGTGATCTTGAGTGGGCCGGCCATATTGGCCGTAGTAGCTAGTATACATCTAAATATGCCACCGTACGAGTTATCTACAGTATATGAACCATCCCGTTGTGGGGCAATGTCACATTACTAAACGTGGCTTTCGAGCTGTTGCAGTAAAGACACTGCACCTGCACCATTTTATAACAATAAAAGGCAGAGAGTGCACTTAATACGTAACCAGGGCTAGTGAAAACTTCGGAGGCAAGTATGTGTGGGTTTTTTTTTTTTTTTTTTGGGTGGGAAATCATCAAATAACTTCTCCCGCTCTGGGTGGAGCAGGAGGGCGTGTCAGACTTTTACTGACTAAAACCAACCCGTGTTCCTTCAGTAGCCCGTATGCCAGGGGCTGTGGTGTCTCTTTCGAACAAACCCGCACCCCTGGCAGGCATCGGCCCTTGGGGGCCCCATCATTTTTTGTGCTGACATCTCTTTGAGGCGCGCGTGGAACACAACGCGCCGTCGACTTGGGCTTGGTCCTTACCGGACAGCGAGCTACCCATTACTCGCCGTCCGCAAGCCCATGCCTACGGTGGCCGAAAATCGGCCTGGGATTCCCGACGCCCAGGGCGTCTCCGTATCCTGCGACGGCTGGGGCCGCGAGGGCGCATATGCTGCCTCTCCCTCACGTGCGCCGCCTCCCTCTTCGCGAGCATTACTGCTTCGCTGAAGGAGGTGACGGCTCCCCATGCCCTCTCGTACCATGGCTTGGACCAGGGCCGGACGCGAGAGATCGCCGCCGCCGATCGCCTCCACGAGGACATGGCGGTGCTCCGCCCAAGCCGGGCAGACCGCCACCGTGTGCTCCACCGTGTCTTCAGGGCGATCTTCGCAGTGGAAACACCCAGGCGTTTCCTCCCGCCCTATCCGAAACAGGAACCTCCCGAAACAACCGTGTCCGGTGAGGACCTGCGTCAGGCGGCAGGTGAGGACGCCATGCCGCCTCTCAAACCACTCCTCAAAGAGGGGACTTACCGCCGCAATCGTGGCGTGCCCAGCACTGGGTTGCGACAATCGCTCTCTCCATCTCACCATGAGATCCCGCCGGAGCTCTGTCCGCTGTGCCGCGATTTCCCGCGGCAGCCCCGGCGTTTGGCCTCCTCGCGTACCGCCGCTACTCCCATATTTGCGCGAGGACCTTTGCCTCCAGATCCCATGGCGGTAATCCGGCAAGGAGGCCCGCCGCCTCGCACAATATTGCTCCAAGCTTCATGCTGCTCAAATTCTTGTGGTATAAACGCTCCCAATTTTCGTTAGCCAAAAATATATGCTTGCAATTTTATAATAAAAACTAAGTGAACCCACTCTACCTGTCTAGTCAAGTCGAGGACCTCTCCAGAAGATTGATAGCGATAGTGGATATCTATCTTACTTTATGTCCGTGGCATTAACCTGCGAAGTAAATGTCAAGTGGTGGTTATCGGTGACCGCAGCATTCGTCTTGTATCAATTTGTTAGTGCGACATGACGGATTGAGGGTCTACTATTGTATGAAAAGGGCCTTTGACCTATGGTTGTCAATCTGATTAGGTCTTCCTAATATGATAAATGTGAAAAGACATGTTCAATTCTTGCCCTCTGGATATGGGTATGTTCACGATTTCAAATTTTACACTAAGATGAAGAAATGAAGACCTTAATTTTACGGCTTTATTAATCCTTTTATAAATTGAAGACAAAATAAAAATTGGTTCAAACCCACAAGAGAGTCTCAATGGATTTCGATAAAATTGGCTCACATATAGACGACAAGTATCTTAGAATGTCACATAGAATATGTTCTATGTGATATTATTTATAAAAGAGGTCCTTTATATATAAAGGACTTCTTTTGCACTGCGTGAAAACGCGTGTAGTTTATAACCTAAAAAACCTTTGTTGAAAAGTTATTTAAGAGTCTTTCTATTATTTGATTACATTATATTTTTCATTAAATAAATGATCAGAAAGGATAGAATAAAAAACATTTCTGAGAATAATGGTTTCATTTCATAAACAGAGGTTACGAAGCTAGAAATTTTCAGAATCCTAAACGTGGTAGTATACCTACATAATATAGCTTATTTTCTACTGCAAACATAAATATTCCTCTGCACATGGTGTTAATTGGCAAACTTTTCATAAACATTTGAGCGAAACCTCAAAGAGGAAAGCAAAACTAATTACATCGAAAGAGGCGTAATGATTACTTACTACAAAACTAAAGAGCTCAACTGCGAAATTCATGTAAGCAGATTTAATCCCTTTGCCTTATTTTTAAAGATTAGATTCGATTAATGCAAAGCGCGGGGTCCGTCGAAAACTCGAAAGTTATTTTGAAGTAGTTTTGGAAACATATTTGTAGTTGAGTGCCAATAATTTACACTGTACGGTAATTAGTGTGTAAAATGTGTAATTTATTACTTTAATTGTTTACTTAATAGCTCACTTATCAACGCTTAATTCACTTACCCTCGAAAAAGGTAAGTGCTCTTGCTTTTAGTTTTATTAATATTTCGGATTTAGGCCATGATCGATTTCTGATCAAATATCAATAAAAATTATGGGTCAAATGGACATTTTTTTTCAGGGGTTTCTAATGCATCTATTAACTTAATGTGTAGCTTGAACTACTTTCGTTGCTGGTTTCATTGTATGCCACAATGATGTTTTTTTTTTTTTCAACTCTATGTAAAAGGTAAGGAATCAAAAAAGCCTTTTTTTATCACATTATATTTAAGGCGTTGTTGTGACACGTTTGTCTGGTACAAAATTTTAATTCAAATTAGGTATCTTTGAAACATTTAAAACGATTGTGATTTCAGGCAAATTATACAATTTCCTTGCATAAATAAAACCCATTCCTGGCTGTTATTTTGAACTCATTACAACGATGGAAAATATATGCAAAAAACAATGTAAGATATTTCCGGGAAATTCAATCGCATTTTTGGCAGAATGATGCAATTTTAGACGTAAATAGAAGAATGATCGTGATGTAGATTTTAAATCAAACAAAATAAGGAAAATGGAGGGGCTAGTGGCTAAAAAATATACAGCTGCACGATGTTCAAGGTTAAGCAAGACTTGCTGAGGTCGGTCTGTGAATGGGTGACCATTCATTAAATACCGAAACCCCTCTGTCAGTGGCGAAAGCACCATATAACACGATTCTCACCGGCTTCCCTCCGGTGATGCGCAACTCCACCGCTTTTCAAAAATGGCACGTCAATTGTAGTCTACTATTGCCTAAAAACATAGTTACATTATGGGTATTTAATTTGCCATAACGTTCAAACAACAACAACGCTTTGTATTGCTATAACACCAAAAAAATGTACTAAATTAACCCGGCGTTAAAACGTCATAATCGGAAACTAAAATTTCATACAACAGCGATCCCGTAATTATGTAACTAGGCCACATGGCACAGCTTGATATTGGATGACAGCAAGCAGTTGTACAACGAGTTACGACAGAGACGGTTAAAGAATGCGTCAGCGAGAACTAGATATAGGAATATTGCACATATTTGGTTTTCAGTTGTTCAATTTTATGGTATTTTATTCTTCATAATAATTTTAGAAAGTATTTTTTTTTTTTTTGATATGTCAGTAAGTTAAAACCGGCTTTGCGCCGGCTTCTCTCTTGAAAAAATTGACATCTCGCCACGGCCCTCTGTGCCGCAGCAAGCACGTTAAGCCGTTGGTCCCATAGTAAATTATTGACGTAGAAAAGGCTAGGCAGCAATAATAACGTTTTCAATTCACCGGACGTGGCAATAATGCTGTGCAAGTTCACATAAAATGATTAAGTATCAAAACATGGTAACTCTTTGCGGCTGGATGTTTTTTTTTAGTTTCGTTCGATCGATCGTTTTGATCAACTGCCTAGCCTTTTCCCAACTATGTTAGGGTCGGCTTCCAGCCTTACCGGATGCAGCTGAATACCAGTATTTTACATGGAGCGACTGCCTATCTGACCTCCATGACCCAATTACTGGGTAATACGATACCCCTTGGTAAGACTGGTTGTCAGACTTTTGGGCTTCTGACGACCGGTAACGACTGTGAAAAAAAAAAACGATTAATAATAAAGGAAATTGACGCGCTGTGCACATATGTACAGAAACCATCTCATGTGATATACCTGCCTATATATTCTGACCCAATAAAGTTAGACACATAACATTCACAGAAAATGCTGCTTTCTATGGCCGGATAGACTTGTCAAGCAGTAAGTACGAGTACATAACCTGCTAAACCACCTTCGATTTTTGACCTTTGTTTTGCAATTCAATTTTTGATCATTCTCAAAAAATATATTGTAGTTGCCACACACACATTTCAAAATCCGAATTGTAATTGGCATAAACGTTTAAAAAAACATTTTCACCACGATGCGCGATGCATAGAACAGCTTCTAAATAAAGACTGCTATGCTCAGCACAAATAGGCCGCAGTATTATCCCGCCGAGAGAGTGAATTCAGCCCGAGGGTTGAAATATCGCTGTGGAACTCAACACTCTTGAATGAGCTCTGTTTACCAAGGTGCTTGTAAACCTCTCGTGGCCAAGGGTACTTATATAAGAACATATGAACTTTTCATTTACTACGGAAACGGTATTTGATTGAAGTGGCAAAGGTAGTATAGTTGGAATTTGAATTGAGATATTATGTTGCCATTTTGAGTCTGCATATATGTATTCAGACCGTGACTTCGTCCCCGAGAAATATTGATGAATTAATTAACGTTTGTTACTTAGCACCGTTGAAGTATTACAGGGTGGTATAAATCAACGCCCAACCTATTACCATTTTCGGCGGCGGCGATCTCTTGCGTCCGGTCCTGAACCAGGCCATGATATGAAGCGAGAGTGTATGGGTAGCAAAGAGGATACGGGACACGTGAAGGCGAGGCAGTATATGTGCACTCATGGCCCTAGTCAGCGCAGGAGACGCCCTGGGCGTCGGGAAGCCCAGGTTGATTCCCGGCTACCGTAGGTGCGGGCTTGCGGATAACGAGTAATGGGTAGCTCATTTCCGGTAATTACCAAGGGTCTACGGCGCGTTATGTTCCACGAGCGCCTCAAAGAGATGTCAGCACCAACTGGTGGGGTCCACAAGGACCGATGCCTGCCAGGGATGCGGGTTGTTCGAAAGAGATACCGTGGCCCCTGGCACACAGGCAACTGAAGGAACACGGGCTGGTTTTAGTCAGTAAAAGTCTGACACGCCTGCCCGCTCCTCTAAGAGTGGGAGAAGGTATTTGATGATATCCCACACTCAAAAAAAAAACCTACAACCATTTAGGTACAGTACATTATTTTGAAACTTATCATCGACGAAAAATGTGTTGAAATTTTTCGTAGGCAATAAAAATTATTGCTGTTCTACACATTTTGACCGCATAGTTATAGCACTTTCCTATAAAACAGCGGATTTTTTGTTGACAACCGTCGAAAAATCTTGATTTGAATTCATGATTATAGTTTGTGCGTGCGTGTGATCCTGTCAACCTGTCTGGTGGAAGCCATTGCTATTATGTTAAGGGGAACCTAGTCGCTGGCTCGAACTCACTGGTGAGCCCGGCTAAAAAGCACGCTGTCTCACCAGGCTTCACGTCCGACAGAGGTAGTATCAGTGCTAAGCAGTTAGACGTTAGTCTACACGCACAACGTTATTGAGTGAGATGCAGGATCAGTGATAGTAAAACAGGAGCGTAAAAATTAAGAAAAGTCCTTCGGAAGATCGGGTTTTATAAAAAAACCACGGCATAAAAAATTTACCAAAAAGTTTATGGAACTTATCGATAATTGAACTTTGTCGGTAAGGACTTGGTTTTCGAGATTTTACACTTCTTTTATTACTTAAACACGCCCAAAGTTAGGTTAAATTAGCAAGAGAAACGAATCTTTGTTGGCTCACAATTGTTTAATGACTTTTTATTTTAGTATTCTGTTTCCGTACCGACAACATATACATAATAATGAGACAATGCCATACCATGTTTAAGTTTTGATGTACATTGTCAAACAGTGGAGTAAAACCCTCCCGAAGTTTGTATGGAAAAAATGTGGACTTGTTCCACCTTAAGAGGCCATATTATAAAAACCTAGAAGAGTGGAGTTAAGCTCTTGGATCTGCGTTTCCGGTCAAGGGATTGATACCTAATGTATCAGATATTATATGGGTTCAACTCTAATGATATTATTTGTTCAGTCTATTACGTGCATAACAAAGTACATATACAGGGCAAGTTTTTAACCAGTGCGCAAATTGTAACCATGCATTTAGCATATCATTCTAGCCCCCCATAGTTCAGAAATTTTTCGGAGGTTAAACAAAAAAAAATCTGCTGTTTCATAGAAAACTGCAATACCTACGCGGTCAAAATGTATGGAACAGCTGATTTCTTTTTGTATAACTAAAGAAAAATTTCTGCGAGACCGCCCTTCCGTCTAGAATGATATGCTGAAATCATGGTTACACTTTGCGCACTGGTTAAAAACTTATCCTGTAGAAAAGGAATGTGTATAAGACACTGCGCAATAATGTTTGAAACGATATATTATCTGCAGCAGAAACTGTTTTCGGAGACCACGTTCAGCATAGCATAATCAGCCTATAACGTTACCACTGCTGGGATACAGCTAGGCCTCCTCACTGTGAGAGGAAGTGGGCCGTAATCCACTACGCGGGCCCAGTGCGGGTTGGTAGATGTCACTTGTCTTCGAATTTTTGGTTCTAAGATATGCCGGTTAATTTACGATGTTGACTGACACGCAATAGAATAATTAAACGCAAGCCGATACCGTAGACCGAAAACCGCACAAAGAACATTTTAATATAATAAATTTCACTAATCATCTTATTAAAAAACTCATTTTATTTTCACCATTAAACGAATGAAATCCCATTCTTTTAAAAGGATGTTTTGCATTGGGTTATTCGGCTGGTACAAACAGATACCAAACCATTGATTGGCGCGTGGCTGTAGTAATTAAAGACCCTTTTTGGTCATGATGAATATGCACGCGATCATTTAGGTAATGACGACCTTCGGGTCCATTTAGTGATAAGAAACCAAATATAACTAGTACAAAGTCTGGATCGAAAAGTTCATTGGACAGAAGAGATTAGTGAGCACGCAGCCGAAGGAATTTCGATCCTATCATTACCACCATCATTTCAGCCGAAAGACGTCCAGTGTTGGACATAAGCCACCGATACTTCGACTGGTTTTCTCGCACTCAGTGGATTCCTGCGGCCTTCACTAGGTCATCGGTCCACCTTGTGAGAGGCCTTCCAACAAAAGACTTTTGTCTTGCGGTTTGTGGAACTAGATGATATTGCGTAGCTTCCTGAATCCTTGGGCGATCTCACCAACCATACCTAATAAAGGTCCCTTCGAAATTAGGCTACGAGAGAGAGGACAATGTCAATCAATTACCATAATTCCAATGTAGTTCACAAGCCAATACAAATAGCAAACACGAAGTTTTTGGTACTCTGATCTTCGATGCTTCCTAAATAAACGCTCATAAACAAAGTCAGCTTAATAATATTTGGAAAAGGGTAATTCCTACGGGTATTGGATATTATGTAAGTGCTTATGCCACGCACAAATTTCTAACTTACTGTAACAGGAACTTGGAAATAGTTTGGAAAGCCAGATGATCTTGGCTGAACTTTCATTTTAAGAAGCCTCGGTAACCTGCGAAGGTAACTTTCCTAATCTCGGTCTGGGATTAGTTACGAATTGCCGTGGTTAGATAGAAAGATTAGAGAGAGTTTTGCGTAAGTGCTGAAGTTTGATTCGTCAATTGAAAGGCAGTGATGAAGTTGGTAAGCTAAGAAAAGTACAGCACTCTATTTTACATATAGCTACAGGTATTTAAGTGTTTGCAGGGACGTCAAATATCGCAGCTGGATTTTATCGCGGACTGGATTTTAACTCTCGGTGATATATACCGTGCATTGAGAATCCAACAAAAAGTACCTCAGCGCGTCTAAATAACATACCAGGCCACTTCATCCATGAATGCCATTTGAATTCTATCGTACGATTCGTCCGGTTTCAGGAGCCACCTGAAATCGCAAAAAAACAGCGCGAAAATGTTCCCGGTGCAGATCACAGTGCAGATGCATTTTTTTATGAGACACGATCATTTAAATTAGCTCGCAAACAATGTAGAGGGAAATTTTAAAATTGGAACATACCTAATTTTACTTATAAATAATCATATTTTCAATATAGATTATAACTGGCCAGTCTCTCATGCATTAAAACTTTTTTTCGCAATACTTTCTGAGTGTCCCACGTAAGTACTGTTCGATTTTCAAGTTAAAGATTCAGCGAGCGAAAAAATCCCGTAGCGATATTTTCAAGTGCATGCGATCGTGGACTTACAAACTTCGAGATGAGGCCATAAATATTACCTACTTGTTATGCAGTCGTTAACGTCAAAGGATACTCTTAGGACTGTCGTGGCGTTGTAGTGCATCCACAATGTTTACGAAGGCACGCACAGATGATTTTTACCCCATAATAAGAAAAAGAACCGCCTCCATAGCCGGCCGTCTACACGCCACTACCAGCGGTCTCCTGAGCGTGTTCTCAGATCGGTAGGATTCCCCTCTGCTGCGCCACTGGGTAAGAATCCATACCAGTTAATTGTTGATCTTCTTATTAAAAACACTAGTTATTACTTTGTTGGACTTGAAAGAAAAAAATGAACTCTTGTCTGAAATTAAGAATTTGAATTACCCTCTTTTTGTTTATCTGCTACAGCTTGTTACACACGGTGGACACGAAAAAACAACACGCGAAAACGCTAAATAAAATATTGCCTTTCGATCCCTGACATGGAAAACGTTTGAACGACCCTTTACACACACTAAAGGTTCGTCAACAGTCTGTGACGATGTGATATTTTTCAGTCCGCACAAATTTGTACAGCACCCTTAACATGGCCCGGCCTTGTATGAAACAAAATATTTTTCCGGAAAAGTCTTTAAATGCCCATTTTGTTTTTACAGCGTCGAGAAAACTGTGAAAGGGCATTTTCGAATGGACCACGCTGCGGCGTTTTTGCATTATTCTTCGAATTTAAAACAGTTACAAATTAAGCACGGATATCCACATAAGGTAGCTTATGCAAATAATAATATTTTTGTTTCAGATTTTAGAAAGCTAATATAAAGAACCTGTAGCATTTCACAGACTTGTATAAATCGTTCTGTCCCAAATATTGTTATGGACTACTATACTATTGTTATGGAGCGATTTTTCAAAAAAATAACGTGAATTATGCCTAAATGAAGATGCTATTTATATAAATCCTTGAAGGAAAGAGGTCCTTTTAAAGAAACGCTTATGGGGTTTAATTGCTTTTGGGAGAAAAACTGACGGAAGCTACCCGAAAGGGTCAAAATGATGTTTCATTAATTTTTTTCTGCGAACGTGGATAGACAATTCTTTTTAAAACCTGATTTTATTATTGGCCTTACTTATTTCTCATTTTTGGTCCAATCAGAAAATTCGCTACTGGTCACGTTTGTTCACTGACAACTGACACCGTTACAATCACGTGGGGTTTAATTTACGATACACGGAAGAGCATTAATACATGCGGAAATACAACTAACTCGCATAGACGATTCTGAAACAGTTCTACGACATTCGCTTCTCCGATGTTCGCACACAACTGCTTGTCTATCCATGCGTTTACAGCATGGTATAAAACAGTACTTACATGTTTTCACCATTTTTCTATAAGTTTTGCCAAAAATTAGGTCTTAAATTAGGTGTTAATAAACAACAAACGAAAATAGTATTAGAAATGTTGAATAAATATCCTTTATACCGTGGGTGTAAACGCAGGTATTTTCAAAATCTATATAACACGGAGTTTTACTGTTTATGTAAGCGGTTGTTATTACAAGCCCACTTACGGGAGTACCGTTAAGAAGAGATTGCGTTTTATTAACACTAGCAGTGCTCCGCGGTTTCATCCGCGTAGTTCCCGTTCCCATGGGAATACGGGGATAAAATATAGCCTATTTCACTCGGGAATAGTGTAGCTTCCCAACAGTGAAATAATTTTTCAAATCGGTTCAGTCGTTTCGGAGCCTATTCAATGCAAACAGACAAACAGTCAAATCTTTCCTCTTTAAAATATTAGTTTAGATATAATGCGGATAACGTAGATAAGTATATAAAACAAATGTAAACAGTACTTATTTAAAAAAAATCAGCGGCATCTGAATGATTTTATTAGAATTATTATTCTTGAAGGCACGACCTTTTGCATGAAATAGTATTTGAATCAATATTTAGATGGCGCTCATACGAAGGCTATAGTAGCAGATAAAGTGACATCTAGTTTTCAAAAGTACCTACACATTTTGTTATCTGAATACACGTTTGCGTAGACAGATGGCGTTAGGGTGAAAATGCTACTGTAGATTATGTTTGTTTATTAGTTCACTAGATTCGGCCCGCGACTTTTCGCGTCTTACGACTTCGCGTGGAAATCGTAATACTCCATTTTTTTATAAAACTTTAATGTAGTTTTGGTCTCAGCAGAAAAAATTTGAAGAGAATCAGGGTGAGGGCTGGTGACGCGGGAGCAAACGACCAGTTGTCCGTGTGAAACTCGTAACTGGTTTATGATTCCTTTAAAAATTATTAAGTTTTACAATATGCTTATTACCAAGCAATACATATTCATACTAAGAATGTGTTAATTACTTCTGGATGGACAGGAAGCATCTTTTCTCTGCACCTAGACAACCAGCGTTTTCTTTGCTATGCGTATCGCTTTCTTCTTCTTAGCGTGTCGATGGCATCTAAATGAACTCGGTCCTGAATTCGGTTACGTGTTTGGCGCCATCACTAACGCAGGACTCCTAGGCGGAGACGTCTATGAATGTCCAACTGAACAGGTTTTTTTCGCTTCGGCCTGGGTTCAGAGTTCATTTTAAGACTTCTCAGTCAGCCAGGGCAACTCAAACTCAAAGCACTTTTGAATTGTCAAAAAAAAAATCGAAGTTGAAGCCCATTCCAAAACGTAGATCTCTATGGAGAAGAACGGGCAAGAAACTCCAACGACACTCTTTTAAATTATTTGTATTACAAAATTTTGGGAACATTATTCTTGGTACTTCTATATTTGAGAACAATGTAAAAAAAAATAAGATTCAAAATAAGCCATGGCAGTTTTTTTTATTTATTTTTTTATTTTTATTTCAGTAACAATTCACATTGCGTTCGAATATAATCCAGCATGAAACAAAACAGTAATACAAATATAAAAGAATACATGCAAAAAAAATTAAAATAAAATAAAAAATAAATAAAAGAAAATTAAATTAAAATAAAATAAAATAACAAACAACATGTCAATAAAGTAACATTAATCAAAAACTAAAGTCAGATGAACACGGAACACAATAGGTACAACAACATAGACATGTTATGACTTTTAACTGTCTATGAGCATTAGACTATTATAAATCATCTACTGAGTAGAGACATTTTTCTAACAAGAATGCCTTGAGCCTTGCCTTGAATGAGCCTGTGTACAGTGTGCTTTTTAACTCAAGCGGTTATTTATTAAACAATTTAACTGCCTGATACTGTGGACTATGTATAATTATTTCGAAAGCCGGGACGATTTTGTTCCCAAAGTCCTTTCTACGCGTATTCTCCCTAACCAGCCTGCCCTCGTCTGTTTCGTAGTCAAATATATATTTTTTAAAGGTATTTAACAGTACTACTAAGTAAAGGCTAGGCACTGTGAGAATGCCAAGTTCTTTAAAATATGGTCGACAAGTGTCTCGTTGAGAAATTCAGACAATGGTTCGGATTGCTCTTTTTTGGAGAACGAATGCCCTATGCCAGTTGTAATGGTAGCTGTTTCCCCAAAACTGTATGCTATACCTCAGTTTGGACTCAATCAGCGCATAGTATACCATTTTTAAATGTTTTTTGCTCACTTCATCCCTAAGAGTTCTTAAGGCATAGCAAGCAGATGATATTGATGAATCCAATGCTGCCAATTCTTTCTTCCAATTTAACAGTTCATCTATATAAACACCCAAAAACTTGACTTCCCTAACAAGTTCAATTTTAACGTTGTCTAGTTTAACTTCCAAATTGTCTTTGTTACGGGCAGTAGTTCGCATTAAACCAAGAATTAAAGGGCCTTAGAGCTGCATTCACTTTAACAGTAAGATCTTGGATATTGTTGGCTGCAACTACAGCATTTGTGTCATCCGCAAAGACTACAAGTTGTATATCCGGTAAAAGTTTGTGTACGAAATTGATTAGGTCATTAGTGAATAATATGTACAATAAAGGGCCCAAAATTGATCCTTGGGGCACACCGGCTGTAATGTTTAAAATAGATGCTCTGTGGTTGCTTTTATACCCATTTGGTTTTGTGAAATCAAGCTCAACAAACATTTTTCTATTTTTGAGATACGAAGAGAATAGTTGTAAGGCTTTACCTCTTACGCCATAGTGTTCCATTTTTGTGATGAGTAGTTTATGGTCAATAGTGTCAAAAGCCGCACTTAAATCCAAGTAGATACCAGCTACCCTCATTTTACAATTTATTTTATTAACTACATCATTAAGTAACGTGTAAATAGCATCTACTGTACCAACATTCCTCTGGTCAAACTGGTCCGAACTGTCTCAGATTCATTAATTTATTTACACTAATATGTCTACTTAAACGGTCTTTGAAAACTTTTTCGAAATTTTTTGCTAAAGTAGGCAACAAAGAAATAGGTCTATAGTTCGTTGGATCAGATTTTGTACCCTTTTTATGAATTGGGGTGATCTTAGCAATTTTTAACTGTTCCGGGAAAATGCCTTCCACAATACACTTATTATAAAAATTCGAGAGCGGCTCAGATAAAATTGGTAAATTGTCTTTAATGACTGTGATTGGAACTTCATCATAG
This sequence comes from Polymixis flavicincta, assembly GCA_949987655.1. Classification (NCBI taxonomy): domain Eukaryota; kingdom Metazoa; phylum Arthropoda; class Insecta; order Lepidoptera; family Noctuidae; genus Polymixis; species Polymixis flavicincta. Next base: position 11,452,773 of record OX465186.1, on the reverse strand, counting down.
CCACAAGATTTTTTATTTTGCATACTACTCACGATTTTGAAAATTTCATTCGGAGTAGTAAGCGAGACAACCATATCATTTTCCACCCTTTCTGTGCTTTGTTGAAGAAAAACAATAGCATCTTGACCATCGTTACCAGGCATCATGTACTTTTTATCGAATTGCTTAGCTAGCATGTCAGCTACTTCCTCTGGGTTTTCTATTATTTGATTAGTAATTTTAAGTCGGATATCCGCTCGTAATGCCTTAACCCTATTTGTACTCTTATTTATAACTTTCCAAATTTCCCTACTTGAATTCTTTGATTGATTAATTTTTTCACTAACTGTAAGTTTTTAGCACTCGAAATTACCCTTCTATAAATTCTAACATAGTTATTCTTGTAGTTAGGAACACTTGCGTCAAGTTGATTTCTACAAGAGCATAAGAGTCGTTTCATTTTACTCGATGTTTTCACTCCTCTCGTGACCCATTTTAATTGAAAATGACATCTTAATTTCAATTTTTAGTTCCCGTTTTCTAAAACTGTACTGAAAAACTCTACAAATCTTCAAAAATGTGTTGATTCCCATAGCACTCCAGTTATATTCTAGTAATCGTTTTCCAAACAGTGCACCGTTCCTATAATTGAAAACTCTCTTGTACATAGTTACATGGTTGCAATTAATAAAGTTATCGCTAACATTTTCCAACGTAAAATCACCCAGTAGAGCCCCGTGTCCATCAGCCAACCCATTGTGGTCTACTACACATCCCTCTACACAGTCATCAGGCAAGTTACTAAAAATGTTATCTATGCAGGAATAAGAGTCATTACGTACAAACGTATGAGTATTAATGAGATATCTAAAGTTATAGCATGTCAACAAGCTCATGAACTCAGTTCGTTTTTTGCTCTCTGTGAGAATGTCAATAATAAAATCTCCACAAACAACACACTTCTTATTAAATAAATGCTCCAGCAGTTTTTCCAAGCTTTTAAGTCAGCTCAACCATTTCTAGGGAACCCAATGATCCAACACACACGGCACCATCAGTGAGACATTTAAGTGAGCATGACAACTCGTGTCTAGGTGAGAGATACACTATTTTGCCAGTTGTTGGTAAAAGGTTTGTAGTTGGTTTTATAGTCGTGGTAAAACCTAATAATATAAACCAGTCAGAAGAGTGGTAACTAGTTTGACTGTCCAGAGAGCGCTTACATCGTGGCCGCAATTTCAATGAAATCCATAGGGATTTTGCACTAAGTAGACATTGTGGCATTGTAGAAATAGTGCCAAATTATATTACAGGTAGTAAATATTCTACTATAGGCCGCACGGGTCAATCGATCAGGTTAAGCTACGCTTGCCGCGGTTGGTCCGTGGATGACCATATTTACATACAAAGACCCCTCCGTGGCTCGGAAAGCACGTTAAGCCATTGGTCTCGGCAGCTGTCATTTGTGGATCTTTGACAGTTATTACGGGTCGCCAGAAGCCCGAAAGTCTGAGAACCAGTCTTACCAAGGGGTACCTATCGTATTACTCAGTTACTGGGTTTTGGAGGTCAGATAGGCAGTCGCTCCATGTAAAATACTGGCATTCAGCTGCAACCGGTTAGACTGGAAGCCGACCCCAACATAGGAAAAGGCTAGGCAGATGATGATACTCATGTTGATATATTTGGTCTAATGTCGCAAGCGCTACTGCTGAACGTGAGGTCTTAGCTTCGATTCCCAGGTCGGGCAAAGTGTTATTGGGTTTTTCCGTCAGAAATCTCTCAGTAGCAGCCCGGAGTCTGAATTTGTGCTCGGTTAATGGTAATAGGCTCGCCTGCTATTACATGGGACCACGGCATGGGACCTAAACATAACTGGCGAAATATGGGTGTGCTGTAGAGAGCTGCCTTACCCTTTGGGGAATGCAGACGTGATGTAATGTAACCCGCCAAGACCAGCCAAGCGAAGCGCAAGGGCACTACCTTTTCTCGAAGCGCTTCGTCGTTTTAACACGTTTTTATTAGCTTCACCTGTAGGTATGTTTGTTGGCATGTTTGTAACCGACTCCTTTGGACTTAATTTTGACCCACTTCAAACGTTCAGATTTCTTATAAACATTGTAAACTTATCGAGAACCGATGACAATTCAATGATTTCATAAATTTGTGCCATAGTGACAAAAATTTAAAAAACTGAAAGTCAAGCTTTTGTAGTTAGCAGAACTAAAAAATAGAAAATAAATAATAGATGTTAAAAAATTAAAAGAGCTCTTTTTAAAATTATTTTCTGCTTTTTTAGTTTGGTTTTTAATTAATTCATTTTTTTGTTTAACTCTCACATAACTTGGGTGTGGATTATTATCAGATAAACAACGCCAAGCCACATATTTTGAATAAATTAAATAGTTTGTGGAGTTAGGGCTTGTAGAGTTAGGGCGTGTAGAGTTAGAAGCTTGGCTATACATAAGATAACTTTTTTGCAGTGCAAGCCATAGGATCTCGTTTTGGCAACATTTTACATGAAAATGTTTTGGTGGGTGTTTCATATTCTGGTTATGGGTAAAGGTAAAAAAGGAATAAAACCAATATGTTATTTTTATGGAATTTATTTCATCTTCAATTTCAAACTACACCTTCAAAATTACAGTTGATTATAACTACTAAAAGCTATAATTTTTACCTAACTCCGTTTCGGGACCTACTTTGCTCATGAAAAAAATTTTTGACACGTTTCCAAAACTTCCAAATATTAGAATTTCATCCGATACCTTAAGCCTACCTTCCATTACGCATTTACTACATAATCATACATCGTACAAAGTACATGAGACGGATAATTAAGAAATTATGTTTTCTACAAAATGTAGATGTTAAAAATCGTCAGTGACGATGATACTGGACCCAAATGATTCCCCTTCTCATGTAATAAGTACCACTGCTTAATAATAAAACGGTATAATTATTAAGTTCTATACTAAAATTAGTTGCACGCTTGCACAAGCTGCTCTGCGGTGGTTAAGTAATTAGAATTACGTACAATAATAAATGTCACATACATTCGAAAAAATTCGTCCATTCCCATACATTTCTACGTTAATATTATTCTAATGATCACTAAATTAATTAACAAAATAAATCTGTTATAAACGTAATTTATTTTTAAGTCTCAAACAACGTTTCTTTCAAAAAATCAGGTACAAATCAATCAAAATTAACACTAGGTAACTGAACCAACCAGAGGAAGTATTTTATGAGATCTTGTTGTACATTATTAGACAAATGTGAACATAATTAAGCATGAATATGCGTTACACAATAAATACGATGAACTTAATTTATAATACACAACATTTTTTTGGCTTTTATTGTATTAAACACAAAATCACAGAAGAAACTATTAAATATAGCTGCTACACCTTTCATTGAGTACATCACTGGCCGCAATCAATGTCGTTGTAAAAATACCAAGTGATATAAAACTATGAAGAGGAACTAAAACTATCCATTATTGAGGGCCCCATAGTCCATCTCGTTACTCTACTTAAATTCTAATATAACAAAAAATATAAATAAGTCATCATGTGAGAGTTACATAACATGTGCAATCTTCATCTATGATCTTATATTATACTGTTATGTGCCATTATTATCATGATTAGCTTAAGACTTTAGTATAGTATGAAAGCTATATCAAAATCTTCTATTCATATCGTTTTTATATTGGCCTTTGTCTTGTGCCTCAAGTGTGTTTGCTTCTTTTATTTCTAGAACATGTTTAATCGCCTGACGACAATTATACATGAACTCACTGTAGTTTGCAAGCAAGACATTTCGACAATTATTCAAAGTATTTTTTTTTTTTTTATTAGCACACACACTTGAGGTTCCGATATAAATAAGTAGTAGGTACTATATTTACTATGTTTGACATACAGTGTATAAAATTTCCGACTGACATCAAGTCTACTCCGTACAGTTTTGTACTAAATCGATATTATTTTCGTGTCTATTCGACCCACGTGCTTATGACTCATGCTATTACAATCTCTACTAAACTCAACCTTGTATCTATAACATCAAGGTTCTATTTAACATGTACTCATCAATGTGACAACTGTACCCACCTATTTCATGTTTGCTACATAAATATTCCACAGTCTGCAATCTGATTTGTTTTTAACCTTGCTGAATACATTTTATAGTTTGCGTAAGCAGTTTACGCGCTTTTAATATAAAGTTGAATGTTTTCACAGTGAGTCACTTATTGTTAAAACGAATTTATATTCAGACTTGATTCTTCACACCTGTATCTACGTGATTTGTGAATCATGGCAATATCGATCTAAATAATGGCTGCAATAAAGCGTTTTTCTATTACAGTAATAAAATTAAGTATCTTCATAATGCGGTAGTCATTGTGTACGAAAATAAAGGAATTTTCCTTCACTTTCAAACATACGTAATTAGGTTGTTTGCTGTAGCATTCTAAACTTTACGATTCAAGACAACAACTATATTTAGTTCAAAGTCTACCTTAAGTTTGACGTCTTTATCCATGACAAGACCAATAGCAGATAGGCAATTACGATACTAGTCTATTGCTTAGGCCATGTTATTGCAAATGAATACAGAGGTCATTATTGTTTTGATTATTCATCGCAAATTGTTTGCAAAACGAATTATCACACAATATAACTACCTAATATCAATATTTGCGTCAATATAAAACAAACGTACAATATACATACAGTTAACACTGATTAATAAAAGATATATGGTATCAATGCATAAGATAATCGATGAATGAGTAATACGAAGCAAGACAACATAAGTACCTATTTCGTTACACACGGTATACATTTAAATGTGAAAATGATTATATGCGAATAAATAATATTTAATATATATGTGGCTGCGATATTCTGGACTAGCATAATTACACTGCTACCTGAGCGTATACAAATAAATGTAAGCCAGTTCATTAGCAAAAATCATTGAATTCTAACTCTTTGGTATTATTCACTGGATTCCTAAATCTAGACAAATACGATAAGTAACTCCTTCACTTGTGCTTTCTTCAGCAGTCTAAACAAAAAATAATCACACCTTGGATTTCCGATCGCTGTTTATTTACACCTTTCCGAACTTCGAACCGACCGATCAACTGATCGAGGTTCACTCAAAATTAAAAACCCATCTTTCCTGATGGGATGTTCATAGTAGGACGGCTGGCAGAGGTGTGGACAGTGCCATGTGTTCCGCACCTCGAACTGGAAGCCTCTGGGCAGTGACGTAGTGCCGCATCAGAGCTGGCACAGTCGGGAACGCTGTCGCAGCACCACCCAAAGTGTAACCGTCTGTAGCCCGGCAAATACGCATGTGCATAAAACCACGTGTAGATCTGCAAAACAAGGAAAAATACAAAATAAGCAAAGCTGTTTAAAAAATATTCCAAAGACGTAGCTAGGTGACTGAAGTAGATAATAAACAAGATGACTAAATAAGATGCTCTAAGTGTGCATACTCACTTCAGACTTAGCGAATAGTCGTGTTTGGCCGACTCGCTGTTTCGAACCAAAAAAGCGCCTTCATCTGCATCCCTTAGCAGACTCTCAGCTTCAACGCGCGATAAGGTCCCGTGGTACCACCTGTAATCAAATAAAAAAGAATCATTTCCTGTAATTACTTCATTCACGCAGCCAAAACATTATTAGGTATATTCGTGTTCAGCTGAATAATTGTTTAAGAATAAATCAACTCACCCTTGTCGGTCAAGTGGGAGAGATGCATCAACCAAATCTCTAGGCGGAGCAATCGGTCCCAAATTCAAGCGCAGTCCCTTAGAACTGCCTGAACCACCGCTGCCGCTGTCAAAATTCAAATTCAAATTCGGTTTCTGTGTGTTTCCTGAAAACAAAAAATAAGATTGAATAAGGAAATACGTCAAGTGAGTATTGTTCTTAGCATTGATTGAATTTAAGACGCCACCACTTATTACGTCAAACCACACGCAATACTCCGCGAAACGACCTCCTAACTCAACTGAACGGTTACAAATTGCTCCCAACATGTACAGGAAAAAGTTCCCTCAAAAAGCACTCAAGCAAATTAAATATTGGATGGGCGTTGGACCAGAGAATTTCGTGTGGAGCAATCCGGAGTCATACGTCTTAATCGGCATAATGCGGTGGCGGTCGCTTCGAGTTAGAAAGAACCAACAATCTGAGTCGACAGACCCTTCGAGTATACTTCTGTCTTATAAGATTGACATGTAAATCCTTTTGACGTGATGGAATTATTAAAGAGTATTGGAAAGTTCTTAAGTGACTCTATATTTTGACTTTAATAGCTAATGGAAACATTTTAAATATAGACAAAAAATACCAACCTTGATTTAAATCTTGCACGCTTTGGCTGGAAGAGGCATTTGAGATAGGCCCTCCAAAGTCGTTATTCAGTTGAAGTGACTGCCCGCGTAACTTTCGACGCAATTTGGGCATGTCAAATGGCAAGGATCGCATATCAGCTTCGGCTTCAGCCCGTCGCCTCCTCAGTTTGGGCATGTCGAACGGAAGATCAGATAGATCAACTTCCTCATCTTTACGTTCTTCTTCAGTATTACTGTTTTTGAAATTAATAAAAGCGTTTCGTGAGTCCACGCCTTCTCTCGAGTGGATTGAAATTCCACTGTCAGAGCCTTGAATTTCAGAATCACCGGTTGTTGAGTGCCTGAATGTTAGGTTCAAAAGATTCCTGTTTTGCAACGCACGTCGTTTAGGTTTAGCAACAATTTCAACAGTCGTTTGCATCGTATTACCAGTTTCAAAGTCTTCAGGAGATACTTTCTGCGAGTTGTTGTTTTTGTTGTTGTCAGATGTTTCTGATGCTTGTTCTTGTGAAGATTTATCAGAAATGGGGCTTAGAATATGTAACTTAGTTGGATGGTGCCCAAACCCCGATAGCTGCATGTGATGATGTGACTTTGTGAAGGGCACATTTCCTGAATCAGAGCTGTGTGAACTTAGTGAAGACGAATGACGACTTTCTGAACTACTACTACTCCTGTCTCCTTCACTATTACTACTTCGCAGTGACTCCATGCTGCCTCCGCTGCTGCTTGTAGCCATACTTTCTGTACTAGAGTACTTGCGACGTGGACGAATTACCCCAGGCCTTCCTTTAAACTCCATTATAGGGCCGACCCCCTTTGGCCCCGTGTACCGATTCATTTCAGGTGTGTCAGAATCGGAAGTGGGCCGACCCTTAATCTCTAAAAAAATACCGTCTTTTGATTGCCCTCCTTCATCATCACCATCGCGAGATTCGCGACTCGAATCTCTCAAACGTTGTCCAAGATCCAGTTCAGTAGAAACTGAACCTTTGACGTCAGCCATGCTAGCATCGCTACTTGTGGGTGTATCCCGAGCGCGCAGTGACTTCACTGGCAACCTTAAGTCTTTAAGACGAGGGTGTGCAGGTTGTGACTGCGGCAAATTTGGGGCGCTTTTAATACTATTCATGGCAGAGCCGTCCTTCTGTTGAAATTTTGTCGGCAAAGGTGCTGTAGATGGCGGCGACGGAGTGTAACCGCGAAGTGGAAGTTGAGACGTCGAGGCTGTGCGTCCGTCTTCCTCAATATGAACCTTTTCCAATTCCTCTGACAAGGCGCAAGCGTTGTTCTCATTCTCCCTTTTTTGACGAATTGTGGGAATTTTGGAACGTCGAACACTGTCCGTCTTCATAGTCACCTTGCGGCGACCTTTGTAGTCTGGTTCGCTACGTTCAACTGCTTCAAAAGCGGATGACGCGGAAGAAATAACTTTGCGGTCCTCAGCTTGCAGAAGAGCAGGGTGATTGCTGACCCTGTCGAAGTCATCCAAGTCATCATCCGAGCGTGCAATTTTGCAGTCGAACGCTGTTTCGTAGATCTGTCTGGTGGTCATCTCTTGCGGCCAGCGGGGCAATGGCGCCGGCACGTAAAAGACGCTGCGAGAAGGTTGACGCTCCTCTACATCTTCGGGCGCGGCGCACGCGCAGCCGGCCGCGTCGCGCCCGCGACGCCTTGGCGGCATCCACGCGCTCTCACCAGACGAAGATGATGAGCGCTCTAGCTCACGAAAACCATCTTCAGCAACTGAAAATCTTTTAGGTAGATTCGGTCTGGGAGCAACGTGAGGTGCGTCTAGACTAGCTGACTTCCTGTACCGGGGGCCACGAGAAGATGATGTTGTAGAGATGGTAGGAGCCGACGGTGCTTGTTGCTGCTGGGGAGTTTTAAACAAATCACCGTAGTAGTAAGGACTTGGGTTTCTGCGTGGCGCGTTAGCGTATCGTGGGTCTGAGCGACCACTGTCTGGGGAATGTAGAGAAGGTGCTGTAGCGAATGGATCAAATTCGCCGAATTCGTCTTCCTCGCCTTCTGAAGATGTCGATCGATCCTCTGATGATGATTCTAAAACAAAACAAAAATAATATAAGTATGAAGATTTTTGCTTATGAATTTACATACTCGTGAATACAATTTGTGGAGAATGAGTGCACATTCAAGTGCCATTGGAGTAGCTTTAGAAGATAAACTGAATTCAGTAACGAGCCAGACGCGGATTTACAATTTTCCTCCTATTTCTGATGTGGCTCAGCTTGTCTCAAGTGACGTCGTTTAAACCCCTAACGTCCGGATTGTGAATCCACATCCCCTCAAGAATGCAACCAATTGTTAAGAATTGAAAAGCATTTTTTCAAGAACGTGGAAAAGTTTATAAAATCTTTTTAAATCGAAAAGCATGTTCATAAATTCATTAATGCTGGTATACCGGCTTCGTAAAGAATGCTTTTGTAAAATTTCTATGGTTATAAATTAGACATCGTTTCCAGTAGTTGTTATTCGTCCTCGAAGGGGTGAAGTGAGAGTACAAAAGGTGGTTTTGATAAACCTCCTGATTGGAAGATATTTAAAATATTCACTAAACTGTTCCGCCTTGTTGTTATTCAGAGTTAGAGTAATTACTGCAAAATTTGATATTTTATCTGCTTTGAAGATTCTAAATTTCATATTACGTCTCCTTGATTACTTTGCATGTTATTAAAGCTATCTTGATAAGAAATTCTTACTACACTAGGTAGTTATCATTATTTACATTTAGCAAGAACAATTTAGTTATTAGCTAAGGGTACATATTGAGAATTACGACGCAATTAAAACAACGCTCATTGACATTACTCCCTCGTTTTAAAACTTATTCATTTCCATTTGAATCGGATCTGGAGGACTATTACCTTAGTTAATGAATACGTTAAACCCCTCATACACGTGGCTACACGCACAGCTAATGTTATTTCAAAGGCACGACGAAATACCCTAACGAGTATTCCTTGCTTTGGGTAACAAAGGATTCCTTCTGAATGCATCATGAACATAAAACTCGATTTTAAAAGCCACGACGATAGGAAAGAACTAACGAATCGTAGGCAGTCGTAGTACGCCATTTTATAATAAACTTTTTTTAAATGCGCTCCCTAGAACAAGGTCTGCGCCTCTTTTGTTTTAATACCGTATTTTCCGTTGCCTCATTTAGATTATTCTGTAGAGCATTGTTCTTTGTAGTATGTAAAACTTTTATTGTGATACCAAGTTTTTTATTATATTTTTACAATAATAAAAACTCGCTGTCGTGAAATTATCCTTAAAGGTACAGGCCCTCTTTTGAATGTGTCCTAAATAATACTTAATCCTTATTATTTTTTATATAACACTCTTTTTATTGAAACACAAATGCGAGAAAAATTGCCGTCATCAAATATAAGAGAAGTCCCAATACATTCAACACGTTGCGTCGATTGAACAAAACGGCGTCAAAAACTGTGCAAATTGTCTATTAGCGACGTGGAGAGCGCAGATGGGAGGGTAAGTGACGTCATTACGTGACGTAATTACTTTTCCGCGTGGATGACCAGGCCGCACGACTCGAAATTTGTTAAATTGCCGCGATTAACGTGTTAAATGTCTTTCTGAAGCGCGTTGGCAGTGAAAGGTTAAAGGTAATCGACTCGTACGTATCGCACTTAAAGATTTTCATTCGAAACTAAACTCTATTTACACCAAATCTTCAGTGACTGAAGAAGTCCTCGGATTTGGGTTATCCAACCAAAAGCATTCACAGTAAACTAGCCACGATGTAAAAAAAAAAGTAGCTACGAACATCCCAACTTACAATAAAAGCCTGAGTTATTATAAAATCCCGGACATTTTTTCAGACGTGTCTAGACGGTTGGACAAACGACAAAAGGGCTGATTAAAACTTGCTATTGTTGCTTCAATACTAGCTGGTATTAACGAATGAAAGTCCCTGGATGATAAAAAACTGCAATCGTGTAATTAATGCTTGGACTTGTATTTTCCGATAACGTAGACGTAGGTACTTTGATACAAAGGCTTAGTCGCACGCAAAGGCATTGTATTACAAAAAGACAGAATGTTCACTTACCTAGGCAAAGAGAAATAGGACAGAAGGAGTTTTTAATGCTTTACAAATTATTACGGAATATTAAATAAATGTAATTCTTTATCATTGTAACATTAATCATCATTAACCAAAATGATTTAACAGCTATTATTTCAATGATGATTACAGCGGTATTTTATCCATAAATTCTGGAAAGGATCCAACCAGTTGGTTATGTATGATACGCGAGTATCACATATCAACACTTGTACCAGATTAAACTGACCTAATTATCAAGATTGTAGAACAAAGATGCCATCTTTTAAATCCAAGGAGACGGTTTTCTTTTTTAATAAAAGGTGGAGTGTATATGTCTAACCACAGTAAAAACAATGGCTTAACTAGGCTCTGCCGCGATTGTTGCACTGGAAGAATGGACCCTTTGTCCCGACCGTCCTAGACGAGGATGTTCTTAAAAAAGTAAGAGCTTCCATGTAAACCGGGAAAATGAAGCGCAAAATTTTGTTGTATTTTAGGAAACCATCTTTAATTTTTGAGGAGCTCCGTCTTGCTAACCAAGTTTATTTTTAATTTGAAAAATTACATTCTTGAAGCTCTTCGAACAAGAATCTCGCCTTGAATTCAAAATTATTGTAGTCTAAATAAAATATGTGGAAATCAGTTTATTGGATTGCATAAAAACATTTGTAAGCAAACATGCTGATTTGAATGTTATCCGAATTGTGTTGTGTTATTTCAAGGATGTTTTGGAAATCAATTGGTAACATTGAAATGCCAATTTGCTTCATATAGCTACATTGTTAAGAACTGCTGAAATGAACGGAAGTAAAGCTTCATGTTTCTTTTTAATGTCGGCAGTTTCGTTTTCTTTTACCTAACTTATTATTTGGAAAAAATTGTTGATTTGATTTTGAGAAAGAACTTGTATAATCATGTTTTATGTCGATACTATTTTATCAAAATTCACTTCGAACAGTACAAGCAATCTATTCTAGTTAATCTAATCAACTACCCACTTTGAGTTTTTGATACAAACATTGTATGAACTCAACAGACATGAATTGGCACATTCAAAAACTTACTATGTGTTTGTTATGCTTTATGTGATTCATCTATGTTATCTTTTGGCTTGTCATTGTTTCACCTACTCTTTTGTTTTATCATTTTATTACAGGATTTTCTTTCTAAAAGATGTTGTTTTTTTTTCAACTTACCAGATTCGTAGTATGGTTGAGATCTGTGTCTGGTCTGTCTATCGTGCCTCAATGGCGCTGATGGTGCCGGTTCTGGCGGAGATTCCACTGAACCCTCAGGGGCACTCTCAGGGCTTCGCCTTGACACACTAGGAGCTGACAAATCAAAGTCGGTCCTCCTTGCGGACTCGTAATCCGCTCGACGTCTTGCTGATCCCACGTCAAACTCCGCTCGTCTCCCTGAATCCCCGTCGAATTCCCGTCCGTAGTGTTTACGACTCTCGTATTCGTAAGGTTTTCGACACGAGTCAAAGTCGTAGTTTGTTCGGCGGGATTCGTAGCGCCATCTGGTGGCTTCGGGGGAGCGGCGCTGCTCTCGGGAGCGCCGGCTGCGTTGTGGGGAGCGGCGCGCTGTGTCGCGAGGTGTGCAGTATGCTTCTATGAATTCGACCTGGAACAATAAGAAATGGCACATTAAAAAACAATTCCATTTTCAATCAACTTTGGTGTCGTGGGACTGGAGAACCTCAGCCGTGGAATTTTTCTAAATTACCCCATTAATAAGTAAAACGGGAATTCATCGAACAATTAACACAAGCCAGCATCGAGCATGCAGGACAAGGGGCATCGCATACCAACCGACTATTAGTCCGAAAGAAGCCCTTCATCATGAAGGTCGATTATGTGGCAGAGTAAAGTGGTAATAAAATGCAGCGGTCACATATTCAGCGACCGTAATGGCCGGTTAGACGTCCTCTCCCCTCAACGGGGCGTCATTACCACGACCCGTTTCTGTTTATGGGGACGGATATAAAGAATATTATGAGATATTGTGTGCATCGACGATACTATGAGGTGATAACATTTCGGGGGACGCTGCCAAATTTAGTTCGTGCGAAGACAAATTTTTATAGCACATTGCTGGGATGTTTGTAGCTTTTATTTCTTCCGGCCATGTTTGGAAGGGCAGCAAGAAATAGCAAAAAATTGCATACGTAACATATAAAATGAATACGACAGATAATTCTAAATTATAATAAAACGTGCACATTGTACATTCCATATACAAATAGATGTGTATTGGGTGCACAAGTTCCATAAATCTATACAAAACCACCTCATAAAAAGGACCTGCAATTAAAAATTCACGTACCTACCATCAAAATAATGGGACAACAATTCAGACGGGATCGCATGTTTTTATTTTTCGAATCTGTTTATATGATGATATCTGTTTAACCCGGGGGTGGTTTCAGGCCATTAGAGACAGTGATGAGTCCCGCTTCCGCGCCTCCGGACATGGAGGGTCTCTCGTACTTCTCATTAAGGGTTAAATTAGTAGGAGCTCAGATGGATTCCGACTGAACCGAGAGTTGTTGACGTAAACAGTTCACCGTACGCACGTCGTACTTTACGTAATCACTGTTTACGCAACACTTTTATGGCATTTGTAACGCTTTTAACCATGCAAATGTATAACGCAATACAGTACTAGTAATACGTGTTTATTAAATGGAATTCTGTCCGAAAGTTGGACGTACGAGTAAGTACGTCAAAAAGAACAAAAGGGTGATCCGTTTTTGCCAGAGGGGCAGTTCTCTTTTAAACTTTGGCTATAGAAGGGTAGGCTTGGTTCATCTGGCGCATTGTTTAACGATTCCTTGCTATGCATGAAAATTTATTTACATAATTAAACGTCGGCCGCGCCACCCTTCAGTTTTGATTTGCGATGTCTACAGAGATTTCTACGCTCTCCATTTGCATATTTTGATGCTTAATTAAAATCTGCCATCAATTTTATTTAGTATTGGTACTTATTTGTCCTATAAAATAATAAGAATTGAAATTTTCTTCAGTTGTGATCTTTACATATTTTATTGCCAAAATCGATCTTATCAAAGCATATCTAATCTGCATAACATTTGCGAAGATAAACCAAGAAGCATAAGATCATAAGCAACAAGATCTGTTAGAGTACATATGTATTTTGTAAATGCAATTATACAGAATTATTACGTACTCACATATCCCCAAACTAAAAAAATTAAACATGTTCAACAAAACTAGCACGTCCCCTCAGCATTTTATTTACAGATTCAAATCAATACCACCATTCAAGCGTAAGGGTTAACTCTGAAAGGGATCAAATTGAATTCTGCTCAAGCACACATGCTCGCGTCTGGCCATTCATCAATTGTATCGTAGGTATAATGGGGTAGAGTAGTCAACAGCTCACTTCCTGCACTCATATTACGTATAGGCAAGCACAACGGTAGCATTGACTGTACTATTACCATCGTAATTACCTTCCTGCTACAATGTGGTACAGATTCTATAATAGCATGGACCAAAGCAGTAAAGAGGATTATATTATTAATGAGACTATTACTATAGCCACAAATAACTTAGGCATATTAAAAGAGATGAAAAACCTAAACAAACAACCACCTGATATAGCGAATTACCATTGAATTCCCTGATTCACCGCATAATAAAAACAAATTGTACATTTGAATTAAAGAAACTGGCAACAGGTTTAACCAATTCTAACTCAAAGAGGAAATGCAAATTAGGGAACGGCAATGTCTATTACTCAAAGCTAATAGTAATCTAAGGAAGGAAGTCGAAATAAGATAAACAATACTAGCCTTGATTGAGATCAAGTCGCGCCTTGGACAAAGAACAAACAAGGAAATAGATGAACATTTTACATTTAACACCACCGATCAGAGCAGACTATCATTAACATTTAATTACCTAATAGAAATAAAATTGTTTCTCGGAAACATTGGGTAAGCCTTGTGGAATCCAGGATCAAAAATAAATTCGTATATATTTTCAAAGCACGCGTGAACTGACGTCCTTAGTTGTGACTCATTGCGACCTTAAAAGTTCTTTTGCCACATGATAAAAATCTTCTACAGACTTTTTTATATCTGACCGAGATGTTTCAGAATGTGTTGGCAACGTCGGGGATTCCTTCTTGTTTGAATTTGCCCACGTAATTGTATAATTTGTCTTGGACAATCGTGTTAATAATAAACAAGCTCTAGATACCGGCGAAGTCGTCCATATACACGATTCCGGGTTCACCCAGTATGAGTAATACAAACAGTATGAAGGATGTGGGACAAGCAAGACGGAGCTTTCAGACGGCCAGATGAGTCACCGGCCCGGCCCGATGTATTAATATCGGAGACACGCCTCCTGGGATCCCGAACTAAAATAGCGCGGTGTCGCGTGACTTCAATATGGTAATGCGCGAACGTAGCTATACATTTTTTTTATTTTTTTCCGCGCCCACTAATATTTTTAGATGTTGAATCAATCGATTATCAAATAAGGATTGTTTAGGCAAACAACTGCCTACATCGTTATAAAACAAAGAATTCTTATGGATGATTTATGCTGTATAGTAGGTCTATATGGTTTCTGGAAGCATTATTTTTAGCAATATGTATGACAATCCTTTACATGACTTGTGAAAATTCAAACGTTCTTGACGTTAAAACATTGTTCAGACAAAACTGCTACTATTGTTTCTCACATCCTTGTAGGCAATGATAAAGAGGTAGTGACTAATTAGCCAAGCTTTTAGCATCTGCGTCTGAAGACAAACGTGAGTCACCATCGCAATTGCCAGTTTTGTTTACAATAACAAATGATGACGACAAACAACTTACTATCGACGTAAAAATCTCCACACATAACAATTTTAATAAATTATCTTCTTGTTGCGATGGAACGTGCTGATATGGAATTGAGGATTTATCTAAAATTCCCTGGTGTTTGCCCTTTACTTTGCGCAGATGTGCAAATAGAACAGATTGCATTGCAATATAAAACAGAACAACATAAGAATTCGTTAGGTGGAATTGCATTTGCCGGCCGGCAATTGGCACGGTCATGCCTAGGCCGACGCCAGCTAGGTACTGTCTGGTCACGTTCAGCAAACCAGAGACCGCAAACAGGTCCCATACAACTGAATTAAACGGATTGTTTTTTATTCTTTTCACTTTCATGGGCTTTGACGACGTATTTCAATTCGATATTGGCGCGAAGCCCTGCGTCTGTGACATGTCTAGTCAACGAGTCATAATAATAATGATTACTTTGGCACCAACGAAAAATTGAGACAAAGATAATATTAATATTAATTTAGTCTCCAAATTGGATTTACTTTTCTGTTTTCAAATGTTCTATATTGTGTCGAGTATTTCGGGTGCATATTTACTAGACTGGGCACACAATTGTCGGAAACGACAAAACAAGCGGAGGAAATAAGCTTAATTACTAAGTTGCGAGTCCAAGTCACCCAAAGGACCGAGGGTCTCTTTAAGTAGACCCTTACGAACGTTTCAATGAAGGGAGCAATTATGGAAGAAATTTTCAACACCTCTTCTAAAAGGTCATCGTACCTTGAGCATTCATGAGAATCAGCTGTGCAAATAATGATAAGGAATTAAAGCTGATTATTATGAAAATCTGATTAGACTTTTGAATGAATGCTTTTGTATACTATATTCCTCACTGCTTCAATGGCTTTGCAAGAATACACACAATGAGCATGACAAGTTTTAGTTGAATAGTCGCTTGGTTGAATAGTCCTGTAAGGTCGTCATTGTAACTACAAAAAAGGGACACATCAGATCTGCTTCTTTTGTAAACGTTGTGCATCTGTCACAGCCTAAGCTTTTGTAAGGCGCTAAAATTTTAATATGGCCCATAACAAAGTTCCTGCAAACCGGATGGAGTGGCGATCTGGTTATAAATCTTCTGTAATGGACAATACTGCTCACTGAGAACAATAACGACACGACGAAAACATAGCTTTGATAAATGAAGTTTGGGTACCATTTAGTTGAGTGTGAGATTCGTTAGTTGGAACAATTTATCCTGTGTGTATTGTGTGTTTCTTTTAATCTCTTCCTGACTCCTCCCAGTTCGTAGAAGTTTAATGGTATTTTATAAGGATTTTATTTTCGCATTTGAAAAGAGAAAAGATTGTGCCTCTCGTATCGAGGAGAAAACTTTGCTCTCTGAACTTGTAACTGAGTTAAGTCAACCCCGGGGATCGCCCGGAGGCTCCTAATCAATATTTACTTACTACTGTCTCGATTTTAGCTTATTTCTCCTTAAACACTTGAGCAAATTATGTGTTTACATTGGAATCTTCTAGTAATAAAGTTCAATGGATGTATGACATCTCATGCGTACATCATTAGCATATTATGCTTGGCTTCTCATATTTAATTCACATCATGTTATTTTAACTAGCTCAAACATGCAAACATTAATGGTATCTAGTTCATCTTACTCCAAACATTAGATAGCTAACATGAAGTTGAAATCAATGAATTGAATGAGCCACTTACCACATGCACCACCAAGATCCACTGCGCAATCTGGCGCATTTTTGAAATCAGCTTCTTATTCGACGGCATTGTCAAATCATAAATCCAACTTATCACTAACAAATCCAACAGTAAGTATGTATGGAATCCACAAATAGCACAGAACGATCACCAACTTTATCGACCGTTTCACTACCGACACGCACACACACAGGTTACAAAACTAGACCTACACTTTCACACAAACTTGTTCTTGTTCAACGTACACGAAATGTTTGTTACACCAGTAGCTTATCTCGCCAATTATGTTTAAAGTCTAGGCGCTTGGCAGTAAACCCTGCAATATAACGCCTAGGACGGTTCGGTTACTTGACGAGTCCAACTGTAGACTGACAACACTACTCAAACGCTATACGCGAATGTGTAAAACGGTGACTCATCGCCCCGCATACTGTTTACCGAGGCTTGAGTCATCGCAGTTCGAAAAGCAACGGCAGCGATGAAGCGCTGTAGAAAAAGAACGATAGCGAACACGCTAGTAATCCGGCCGGAATTGTAAAGCGCTGGAATGCTTTGTTGTAGATAACCAACTCCATTAATACCTCCATTCCGCACGTGTCCCTGATTATCAAAGACAATTATGAACTTTAACGTTTGCCGCTTAGAGCACAAAATATTTTGAAAGCGGTTGAGTAACGAAACGTAAACTTTCGCGTTTCGATTTCGATCCGACGGGAGTTATGTTAGATTACGCTCGACTAGGTCGAATGCCGTTTTGAGGTCGTTTACGCGGTAGACATGTTGAGCTATCTTAAGTAACAATAACAATAGAGAACTGTATAGTGATCAATGTTGTCTTTGGAATGCTTTGGGGCTCTGGTACCCAGCACGTAATTAAAATAGATACGAACTAGATTAGAAATAGTTGCAAGCGCTTTCGAAACTAGTGTACGTACTGTGGTACCGCTAATACAAACAGCGATGCCAACAATAAATCAAGTTTAGTGACCAATGGTTCTTTACGTCTGACCATTAAACGACAGTGTGGTTGCTAGCGAGCAAGTGATAATAAAACTTGTGGAAAAATAGAAACGGTTTGAGACCTCTCGGGCTAAGTTTGGCCATTTGGCATTTATGTGGCGACCTTTTATGGTCATCGTGTTTTTGCGTAACTTGATGTGAAACGTTAATTATAAACAAATATAACGAGTTGACCTATGCTTTAAAAGTTTTAATAAAAAGACGATGACATGGTTGTTATGGAGCAAGTAGTTTCATCTAATTAATTAAGCATGGCCGTACCGAATAGTAAAACAATAGGCTGCTATTTGTTGATTCTCACTTTGTAACTTAAACCAAGGATACAGGTACCATTGTTTCTGGTTCACGCCTTTCACAAAAATTCTTTATCTCGTTTATCCGACCTTAGCGCCTTTGTGTTTCCAACAATAATATGGACTATAGTGTTTCCTTTATGATTCCAAACCAGAATTTCCTGTTAATATGACTGGACATAGCATAAAGAGGACATTTATGTATAAAATTAAATATAGCGTTTTGCATCTTGGTTTTTCTTCGGTAACTTTTTAACGCAATACATTAATTATAGTGATATCTAGCGAGAGGACATCGATTCCATTGAAAAGGAATAACTTTAAATTATGCCGATGTTATAGAGTTAATATGATATTCTACATTCCGAAGTTTCCCAAATCTAAATTCAGTTCTAGGAAAAAATCTATAAACTGTTTCTTTGTAACCGAAGATAAGTTTTTGGGCAACAACATTTTAAACTGGAAATATCGTTTCATGTTTAAAGACATAAAAGTTCCACAACGTTACACAGAGAAAAAGACGTCACATTTGCCTGAACATTAATTTTCAATTGAAACTAGTAGATACACATTCTTTTCATCGTTTTGTAGAAGGACAATAGCATTTGTAATTGTCATTCTGTATTCAAATATAGAATCTAAATTGATGTTCATTTGTTTAAATAACTTTTAATTGACGTCAAACTTATGTAACATCAAACAGTTTTACAACGTTGTGTCATAGGTACATAGGCGTAACATTTTTGTTATCGACAGACAGTTTTATCTTCCACTTAATTTGTGTGATGTTTACATATGAATACATTTCTATTAACTAACTATAATATCTCAAGTAATCTATTATTATAAAATAGGGTCATTGCGCCGGTTAGCGACCAGTTAGCTGGGTTGCCCACTTAAGATAAGAAAATAAAAATGATGTCTACGCGCAAAATAGTATATTTTAATGAGAATTTGTCCCAAATATAATCTAGTTTGGATACAAAACATAAAATAAAATGCATTAATACAAAAATATTTATAAAATGCTGAAAAAGTGAAAATATAGCGAAAACGTCGGTTTACGACCATTTTTATCAGTTTACGACCACCAGTGTGCTGGTTTGCGACCGCTATTTTAATATAAAAATATGGCATTAAAATAATTATAATCGGTTTAAAAATATTTTAATTTTTGCCTCTTATTAAAAACAAATATGGTACCTAATCATTTGGTGTAATGTTTTCTTAAATAATAATAATTAACCTTCTTTTCGGATATCATCGAGAGCTTTTTCAGGGCTTCTGCAGTGTACTGGACAGTCTTTTTCTTTTTTTTATTGACTCTGAATTATTTGGGAGCTCCATCTAAAAATAAGTAATATAAAATAATTAATTGTTGTTTTTATGACTAATTTTGTTTTAAACTCAAAACTACTAATATTTAGTTTTCGACAGATTAGGTACAACTACATGGTTGCTTGCTAAAATCATTATTAAACGGACATTTCAATAACCAACCAAATTTAAAAAATCAGACGTGGTCGCATACTCAATTAAATTTCATACTTATTTCTGTTAGCGGCCGTTATTTTTCTCATACTAAATGATGGTGGCCGGAAACCAATGTCTTTATTTCGATTATTTTGGTTTACGACCACCTGTTCAGCACCAATTTTGTACGTAAATTAAACAAAGTTCTTTCAAAGAAACTGGTGGTCGCTTACTAAAGAACTACAAAGAAAAACTTTTCCAATGCTACATTCAAAATTGTAACAGTCCTGTATGAAGCATTATGATCATATTAATCAAAACAAAATAATTCGGTTCTCGTCGGTTTGCGACCATGTGGTCGCTATCTAACGTTTTCGTTAAATAAGCATTTCGATTACCGACCACTTGATTTTATCTTAATAATACATTTTAAAATAGAAAAATACAACTAAATAATAACCAAAACTTATCGATTGTACAATTTAACATCTAACTTTTATGTAAAACATGAAATAAGTAATAAAACTTACCTTTGAGCGCCGCGCGCCGTGTTATTTTTTTTCCAACTCGCGGTACGTCCACTCACCCCTGAATCAAGACGCACATTGAGCAATTTTTTTTCGGGTCTGGTTTTCGGTATTTGTTTCAAACTGTGTAAATTCTTATTTCATAATTATTTATAAAGCACCTTACATTGATTTTTTCTTTATTTTACCTCTACAAGTACTATTATCTTGATTTAAAGAAACTTAGTCCGTCAAATGGTCGCCTATTGAAGGTGGTCGCGATACCGGCGAAACGACCCTACTAATAATAAGGTTGAAGGGTTCGATTGTTTGTTTTATGGAGTTTCTTGCCCGTTCTTCTCCATAGGTACCTACGCTTTGACAACTAGCTTCATCTTTCTAACTCACCGACCTTGACAATTCAAAAGTGCCTGTAATTGGTTTATTTGAAATAAATGCTTTGAGTTTGAGTTTTGAATATGGTAATTCTGTGGAACTACCAGTGATTTTTCATTTGATAGCCCAATTCTTGTGGAAGATTATAGGGTAGGTACCTATTTAATACTCGCTGGCTGCGACTCTCAGGAGCCGTTCAGTCCGATTCAGTTTGTGCCTTGCTACTCTACCAGCGATGCCCTAAGCCGAGGTACGTACTTCACAGGGGGTGCCCTTAGCGAGCAGTCGCTCTAGGTTTAAGTTTTTTAAAGCCCTGGTTAAGCAGACGTCAACCTCATAGGTTGAACTGCGAGATGTCATTTCTAACAAAAATCTCATGAGTCAAAAAAAAGTCAGAAAGAACGCTATGCGAAAACGAAGTCATATCGTGGGTGGATTAAGCGAATCTGAAGGGCAAAAAAAAATTCACGTGGGCGAAGTCGTGAGCAGCTAGTTGTAATTTTTTTAGTTCCTTTTAATTACTAATTCTTTCATCTACAATACTTGATGATGTAGGTTTAGTAAAAAACTGACCATGTGTGGCTTTGATTATAATTCTTCTTAAAAATTAGTCCTTTGATTTTTTTTTACATCACTTCTGTCTCATAAACGTCTATCTTTAAAAATCTAGCACATTTAAACCATTCTTTTAATTTTACGAACAGTTCTTCGTGTTCATCGTTTTTATCATTCGTTTCCTTATGATCATTTTCTTCAACAAGTTTCTAATGACGAATACCTTCATAAGCTGTTGAGTTGACTTTACGGAAAGGAAAGCTTTTCCTCGATAAGTCAAAATCACCTTAATTCAAAATATTTCAATAGATCCTTGTTCTCAATGAACACGAATTAATTAATTCAAACACACTATCATCATAAAAACTTACAATTATGGGATCACCATTGACATCAAGTTTGTTTGTGTACCACACACAAAATAAACCAGACACGGTGTGAAAATTATAATATCCAATAGAATCGTCATCCTGATGTCATGTTCAATGAAATTTATCGGACCGTTAGGGATGAGCAACAGTGTAAAAGCGTAGGTGTCGGAAATAAATGGTGTAGCAATGTATATCAAAGTTCCTATGTTATGTGGGAACACAATTAGTTTGGTATAGTTGTAAATGTTATTAATATCGTATGCCTGTCTAAATTCATATCATGATTCATCGTCATTGTCGACATATAGTCTAGTCATATGCGACTTAGTGTCTGCTTCCTCGCCATCATATGTGTACTCTAGTTTAACTTTCTAATGGCGTTGTCTTAATATTATATTTTTCCTTTTCATGATTTAAGTGCAAATATTAATTTAGGGTTTTGCCGATACGCCAACTTTTTTAATCAAGTTTGAAACTAGTACATAACATTTGTTATGGGGAGTCAGTTTTTAAGAAAAATATTTATTTATCTTTCAAGATGCACAATCACCCTATAATGTTCCAACTGCTGGGGCACAGGGCTTCTTTCTGTGAGGAGGAGCGGGCCGCAATCCACCACGTTGTTCCCAGTACGGGGTGTTGGTAACATGTCTTCGAATTTTTGGTGCTAAGGAATGTCGGCTATTTGACCTCACCGTTTTTTTTAAAGCTGTGGTTATGAAATTCGAACCTACGACCTACAACTCGTAAGTCATGGCTGTTACCAAAGGATCACCACTTCTTTCAAGATGAAGCGTGATCTATAATCTAGCAGCAACAGCAGCAGCAATTGTTGTTGAATGGGTGTCAGCAGAAAATCTTTTCCCGAATAAACGTGAAATGGTAATTTTAGAGTTGCCCTAAATGAACCCATCCGCTACAAAAGTTTCCTTTATCTATGTTTGTCAATTAAATTTTGATTAAGTTGTAGACAGCCCTGAATCTAAAGAGTCCACCCACTCGCAATTTGGTAAGTGTGAACAAAAATAAAATAGCGAACAACATAATGTGACTAATGTTGATATATACAAACAAGAGCATTGTCTTCCTGTTTAGCTCATTTTAATAAATTATTGAGATTGTCTTGTTAATCAAAAGGTTTTGCATAAACCCGATTTATGCTTCATGTGCACGTAATTTTAATATTTAATGAAATTAAACTTCGTTTCTTCTGAAGAGTAAGATCTATTAGAACATTGTTCCGTAAGCAGAGTGGCGGCAGTCAGTCTTTTCCACAAAACACTTGTCTTGTCTTGGCGCAACATTTGTTACGATCTACTGGAGAAATAGGTTTCTACTACAGCGTTAGGTAAGTAACTACCTACATATTCAATTTTCTTTTCTTGTTTTCCTAATGTTTTTTAGTTGAATGCTACTTTTAAATCTTGCATTTGTCTTTGGGCTAAATATACAATTTGTATTTTTTGTTTTCAATTTCTACTGAAATTATGTGCAACCGTGAAGCAAAAGCAAAAAATATTCAAGATTTTGTCTAAGATTTTTAGAAAATAATTGGATAAGACCTACTGCAGTAGCTTCGCATTTAACCAGCCACATAACATTATCTAGCATCTAGGGCGCTCCAGGTGTCACTTTAAAGAAAATTTCAAGAAAAAGATGGACAGGAAACGAAACTGAATCAAATATAATATGCAACAAATTGGCAATCGCAGCCAGGCAACAGCACAAGTGAGCGGTGATGATCTAAGCCTGAATAAGGTGAATGCACTCGTTATTCGATGTCGAGCGACCTCTTGGCTCTTATCGATGACTTCACCACTCGCGACTGAATGACAGTTGTTAAGTAACAAAACGTAGTTTATCCACGAGCTCTATTCGTAGTTTATATTATTTTCATGGTAATCTGAGCTTATACGTAGTTTAACGGCCGTTTGTCATGCATGTTCAAATTCTCAAGGAAATAGGTCTCTGTGTTGCAGGGTTTGTGACGAATTACGTAAATTCAAACTCATAGATGTTCATGGTGAATTTTAAGTTATGTCTGTTCTTCTGAAGGTCGGGAAGAGACTATTTCTATGCACACATAGTTCACTAAGAGCTATAATCGTCTGGAAAAGGATTTCGACGTTCTTTGTGACGATCTAAGAAGGACATTATTCAACAGAAGACATTTATGTGCTGATAAAGTGACTCATTGGATAATCTGTGTCGTGGATGCCAATGCATGCATGAAACACATGAACAAACATTAGTCTTGGAACTAATATCTTGAGGCCATACAAATGTTTTCCTCGTGCAGAAATCCATATGGCGACCCTGAGTTCAGAACTACGTCAATGTGTCATTTAGGTCATCAGAGCATAAAAGATAATATTTTTATTTTTGTGATAAATTGATCAACATAAGTCTGAATATCTGAGAGTCATGATGTTTCATGCGATACGCAAAACAGACTTAAAGCTCTAAATAAAAATTCGTCATAATGCCGTTTATATCTCCAAATAAATAAATCGTTACACACAAAATGCAGAAACATGCAAACTCGGAAATGCAAAATGATTTTTCCGATGCGGAAATCTGACGCACAACGCGATGGCGCCGACGGATCATAATCGTGGCTTCTAAGGTCATTACTAAAAAACATCTATTCTTCGTTTAAAAATGTAAATAAACCTAAAATATTATATCTCCTTTTCTTCTCTGACAGGCTAGCCTTTAGCTTTGACAGACAACAAAAGACTTCGAATTTCAAAACTAGGTGAAGACGTACTCTTGATTACCTATTTCGGTAATCTTATTGTACATACCAACATTAGTCATGCATTACATTTGACAGTGTTTACTGTCGTTATCAGTGAGTCACTCCGGTGGTTCCCAACCTTTCGCTGGGTCACATATGGCACAGCAACCTCTCACGTGGACTTAATGAGTCACAACGACGCAGGTGTTGTATTTGACGCTGTCAGTGTCACATACGATGAGTGACAAGCGAATTTGAAGAACAGTTTTTTACTGGTCATAGAAAGAGTTTTATTTTTCCGCGAGTTTTTTGTATCTTTTGGAGTTTTAACTTTGACGCTATTTAATGTTTCTTTTGCATTGATGGCTAAGGATAATACAGCAGCATACGCATTTTAAATTTTATTTTGTCTTGAGAAAATATTTTGATTAATTTTTGACTGGTAAACCAAAAAACGCTAAAGGGAATGAGAAATATTAGCAAGCATTTTTAAGTAGTTAGTGGTTTGTTGCGATTTCGGCCCAACAAAAGCTACACTAATGTGGCTTCTTCGTATTTGAGTTTTTTTTAAACAAATTGACTCCAAAATGCTTATTGCTTAAACGTCAATATTATTCATTTAACTTGGGACACGGTTCAAAAATAGTCAGTGATGCAGAACTGTGACGATCGATAAGGGTAATGTACCATATTGTGCTATACCAAATGTTAATTTAATTGTGATAATGACTGATAGTAATTCGTTTCAACTTCCTGTATTATGTATTCAGCATCGCATAGGTATTCGGTTTTAATACATACAATGAGTAAACGAAATAATCAGCTTCATTAATCCGAGAATATTCGATAATGAGCAATCATATTACCTACAAGTGCCTAAATTCAGAAATTTATACGAGGAGAAGTCAAAACTTGCATGGAAATAATGAAGGTAGTTTATTGTTTTACCCTCGGTTGGTCGAGTGCTCGCAAGCGCTACTGATGAACATGGGGTCCTGGGTTCGATTATCAGGTTAGGCACAGTGTTATTGGGTTTTGTGCCGGGTTGATGGCAATAGGCACAGCCTAGGGGTCAATAGACATAACTGATGAAATGCGGGTGTGCTTGTACAACACTGCGCAAGCCTTCGGGGAAACGAGGCGTGATGTTGTGTTATGTTGAGTGATAAATACCTTAAAACATTTATGAACGATTAAATACATGGTGATGGCAATTTCCATCAGCCAATTCAATGCCAGTTTTTCGTTTCCACAGAGTACGGGGGTTTTATTTTTACCTTTATTATCTCATTGCACATTTTGTTCCCAGTGGGTTAGTTCTGATTACACAAAGATGTAAATTTCCACCAACCCATTAAAAAAAGTTCTACACACACACACACAAACACACACAGTAGTAGTAGTAGTAGTTACTAGGGTTAAAATTTAAAAACCGATGCAGGAATTCAAATTACCTACAAAACGAATGTATATTCGCATGAATCTTACAACGAAGTTGGTACTTCCAAAATACAAGCCTGACTTAGTTTGGGAGTTGGTAGATCATCTATTATGTGCTACTATATATACAACCATCAAACATCTTTAGAAATTGTAATTACATCTTTAAAAATTAATCTTTTGTTGTACTTCGAGAGCGAAATAACAACTTAAATAATAATTAAATAAATAAAAATATGCAACTGCTTTAAAACAAAGACAATCTATCTCCAAACCGCCCATAACTTAAAACTTAGAACAGACAGGATGTAAGGCCCGACCATGCCTTACTGCGCCATGCGTTAGGGGCAGGCGTGACTCTGCCCTTAAATTACGCGAACGCAGCTTTCTGTGAAATTATTGCGTCAATCGGAACAGATGGATTGGTATGTCAATGAGTAATAAACAGATCATTACAAAGTATTGTTGGATGACTCAAAACATGAATTATGGTCATCACACTCATTATTAATCATCATCATTAGCAATACTGTCTAAAGGTTTTGAAAAAAATTGCGGTTTGTGAAATTGTAGCTTTTAAATGGAGAGACTGCCTATCTGACCTCGACAGCCCAGTTACTGGGTAATACGATACCCCTTGGTAAGACTGGTTGTTAAACTTTTGGGCTTCTGATGACCCGTAACGACTGTCACGAATGAAAGCCGGGACCAATTTTATGTATGAAATTTTAGCTTTATTATTTATTAGAATTCGTAGGTTGCAATGCATGAGTCAAGAAAAATAAAGAAGAAGAATTTTCTCCGATGAAGAAAGAACGAACATAAACGGGTCGACGAGCCTTTCAGGCAGCACTGGCGCTTACATGAACCCGTATATCGGGATGGGGCAGGTTCTCAACCTCCGCCAATAGAAGCAACAAGCAATGCATGAGTCAAGAAAAATAAAGAAGAAGAATTTTCTCCGATGAAGAAAGAACGAACATAAACGGGTCGACGAGCCTTTCAGGCAGCACTGGCGCTTACATGAACCCGTATATCGGGATGGGGCAGGTTCAAATGTAAAATAATTATCATCGATTTTTTGTTTGATATTTATACAATTTTTATAATTTTAAATTTTTACTTTTAATATTTCGACATTTTTATAAATGTTATAATTTTACATTTAATTTTGCTAACGGTTCTGAGATAACTTCCTTAGACTTTTTTTTTTACTAGTTGTCGAATATTTAAATTTAATTACTTAATCGCAATTTTATTTTGGGTTTTTGTTTGTTTAAATTTTTTAATAGTTTTATAATTTAAATGTATGAGTGTAAAACTGTGGACTAAATAAATTAAATTAAATGTAATTATTATAAGGTAGCTTAAAAACTCCATGACCATTTGTTCGTGTCTAGGTCAGTACGATTGTTGGTATAAGTTTTTATCACACTATTATCTAAACGGTAGGTATCTATATAACAATATTTAGACAGTCGGACAGACTATAGTCCATATTAATGATTCATTGATTTGATCGATATCTACAACACTGTTTTAAATAAGTTTTTATCATCTCAGTTCCGATGTTTCCTGAAACTGTTTCTCGAAGAATGACTAATAATGCAAAGTTTGCTGAAATAAGTCAGTAATGCTAAAGTTACGTAAGTACAACACTAGAAACATTATACGTTTAGCATTAATTGCGTTTTTACAATTAATGTTGTTGAACTGCCAAAATAAAACCAGTAGTAATCTACTAGAACAGTACGAATGGCTAACATTCATTGCAAATAACCCGATTAATGAAGAAAATACTTTTTTTTTTTTTAACCGACTTCAAAAAGAAGGAGGTTATCAATTCGACATGTTTATATTTTTTGTATGTTCGGGCATAACTCCGTCGCATATAGACGGATTTGCAAAATTCTTTTTTGTTCGAAAGGGGTTTACTCCGAAATGGTCCCATAGAAATTTCATATAAATCTGATGATGCGTTTCGGAGACAGACAACGGAACTCTCCAAAAAATTACAGCCAATCAACCGCGAATGTTGCTATCGCATAAATATGCATTGTTTTGACGCCAGGATGATGAAATTTCGAATTGGTGTGGGGTAGGTAACTAAAAAGTGAAAAATAAAAACTTTTTTCATAAAAATAACAACCGACTTCCAAAAAAACACTACAAAGTGCAAAATAACTTTAATTTCGGAAGGCGGTGACTTTGGATGTGTATTTTAATTATTTGTCACCGCCTTCAAAAAAAAAGCTTGAAAAAAGTTTTTATTATTTATAGCAATGGATTATTGGCAAAATACTTTAAAATTCTGATTCTGATTAATAGTGTGTTTCGTAATTTTAGGCAGTTCTAATTATATTTAGATTAAATCAATTTTAACACAGAATGTCCTTGTAACACTTGTTCTGGCATTGCCAGGTAAGCAGACATTTTACCAGATTATTTCTAAACATTGGCATAGAGAACCAAATACTGGGAGCATAAACACCAAACTGTAGCAGCAAAAAAACAAAATAGATGAAAGAGCCAGCCGACCTAGTAGTAATTCCCGTTTTCCTTATAACACAATACTTACAATATAACCCAAATACATAACCCAATCATCATAACATTACTCATAAATGTATAGCAAAACATCAAAGTACCTACAGAAAATCAGAAAATATTCTTATTCATGCAAAAACTATTCACTACTAAGCATTGTTGTATTGAAAACCCTGTTACTCATGACATGTAACGTCAGAAGTGGGGCCGAGTTCAGTTTAAGTCACGTCGAGGTACCATCTGACGTAGAAAAACGTCACTATGAGGTCAGGCGGATCGTGGATGCGTGTGATCGATTTATTCGCGTTATTTGGTATAATAGTTATGGTAGAGTCTATTTATAGATATTCATATGTTTGAATGAGGAAATACTGGGATTTACTTATGCAGCGCTTTGGCATCACTAGTTGAGGTCACAGGCCACTGCCTGTGACCTCAACTAGTGATGCAAGAATTAAGTACCTATCAGGAGATAAATTAACCTGATAAATTAAAGCTTAACCTGAACGATCGATCCGTGCACCTGTTATTACTTAACCACAAGCCCCTCTGAAAATGATATTACAACAGGATTTATTATAATAAACTATGTTGCAAATTATGTGAAATTGAGACTAACAGTAACAATAGAATAACAACAAAAAGTGTCTTCTGCGTCTTGGCAGTAGACACGTTTCATTATTTTTCTAAATTCCGCATAACATCAAAATGTCAGTTATTCTGTTTGAATCAGGAAAACCAGTCGTCGATGAAAACTCATGAAACATACATAATTCAAAGCTTCCTTATGGAAGCTTTGAATTATGTATGTTTACAATTACGGCCTGTTATCAGGCCGTAATTGTGATATTCAATTTAAAATAACCGATCTGTGTAATATTCCTGGAACTCGATACTAAATCCCCGTTCCGATAATACTGGCATTCGTTCCAATAATATTTATAGTGAAGTTTCTTCGTAACTGAATGGAATATTCCCCTTGGTTAATTCTCCGTATGTGTATAAGGCTCCTTCATTGAGTATTTTCAAGGAATATTCTGTTTAAAAGAGCTCAGTAAGCTCATCCTACTGATAAATACAAAAGTTCGTATGTTAGGATGTTTGTTACTTAATCACGCAAAAATGGCCGAACGGATTTGGATGAAATTTCACACTTAAATTATAACCTAGATTAACACTTTAGAATATTTTTTTATTCCGGTAGTACATTCTGGTGGGACAGTTTCCGACAGTCGGGCCGATAAGTACCGTCAACTGTGGTGTATTTACTTTCTATGAGCAACTTTACCCATATGAAGTGTATTCAAAAATCTCTCGATTACTTAAAATTTGTTACAAATATCAGATTATTCTTCTTCTGCATCGCTTCGATATGAAATGGCGGCAACGTTTTTAATGATCGAGAGAAAAAGTACAGTACTCATGGATAAAGTCGAAGGTTGGTGGTTGTTGTTGTTGGTTTGTTGGTTGGTTGGTGTAGGTTGGTTGTTGGTTGGTGGTAAATTGGTGTTGTTGTGTTGTTGTTGTTGTTGTTGTATGTGTGCATTTATATTCCTTGGTTTTTTTTTTTTTTTTCTGTGGAAAGTAAAGATGCCAGTGTTGACCATACCTAATCTGTGTCATATTATTATAAGGTGTTTCAATTTATCTAGGCTGGGATTGCCCATAAACTTACAGTCATTCCCGAGTCATGTCTGTTTCATCATTCGTCGTGGACATTCCCAAGATGAATGTAATGATGATGATTCATGAACCAGAGATTATTGACACACATATGAAGCATCCAAGTGTGTACAGTCATTTATTATTTATAAAACATTATCTTAGCCAAGATTAATGGCGTTGACTTTCATTGTTTAAGAAGAAACAATTGAGTTAACATCACTTGGTTTAATAAATAATGATGATTGATAATATTTATGTAAATTCAACAAGTTGAGCCCTATAACTTATTCTTGACTACTCTCTAAAACCGACAGTTGTTGGATAAAAAACTTTTTAACAAAAAATTAAACCGCCGAAAAAACTGAAAAGTAAAAAATAATAAACCTTTTTTGTTTAACCTTAATAACGAAGTTCGAAAGTCGGTGACCTTCGATATATCTTTTAATTTTATGTCACCGCCTTTTATAATTTTTTGTGGCTATAATCTACTATGTAATTACTACATCCTTAATTTTTTATTACTTTTTGTAATACACAACTCAGCTTCGATCAATATTATTGATCGAAGCAACTCAGCATTAAAAATCTGTGAGTGGACAATCAATCATCCCCTGTTTTCCTACCTTTTGGATTTTTTTGACAGTCGTAATGGGTCGTCAGAAGTCTGAAAGTCTGACAACCAGTCTTTCCAAGAGGTATCGCATTACCCAGTAACTGGGTTGTGGAGGTCAGATCCAACCAATGTAAAATACCGGTTTTCAGCTGCTTCCGGTTAGACCAGAACCCGACCCCAACGTCGTTGGGAAAAGGGTAGGCAGCTGATGATGATGATGATATGACTAAAATCCTCCAAAATATTAACGATCTGATTCATAATAAGACCGTAAGACGAAAGTTCTAAAAGAACGTCATTTCATTTGGTACAAGTTATATACAATTAACTTTAAAATCACCTTACTGGTGGACTTTCAAACGGCGTTGCACAGACATGTATAGAGCTATGTTTTCTGGTACAAAAATAAAGACAGTCTTATTGGCTAAGCAACAGCATTCAATACCTCTTTCCGTAAATAAAAAGATGATGCACAATTCTCAAAATACGAACGTCAAACGCCAATAGAAAAAAAAAAAGCTTTTAAAAAAGACGTCAAGACACGGATTTCGAATTAAAGTAAGGAAAAAGATGATCTCATGGTTGGCTTGAATAAAAACGAGTTTACTTCGAGCTAAGGGAATAACCATAACTGATTATTTTGACTTTGCCGAAGTTGGACTTTGTGCAATTTACGTCATCACCACCACTCTCAAAACGGTGAAGGAAATTATAGTGAGGACACCGGATGAGTATAGAAACAAAAGTTCCAAGACATGTGTCTTTTACCATATCTATGCCCGCGTGGTGGATTACGGCCCACTCTCTCTGACAGAGAGGATGAATCCACCTGTGTTCCAGCAGTGGAAACGTTATATGGTAATTATGCAAAGATGAATACATTAGCTCTGGATTGAAAGAGCTGGAAACATCGGAAGAGGGCTTATGCGGGATAACAGTAAAAGTATGCAAAGATATAGCTTAACTCTTAATAGTAATCGACTAGTAAATTGAACTATCAGATTCGTTAATTAAACTGTACTAAAAACGAATCCTCAATCAAATTAAAACGTCGTTTAGCTCTGATAAAATGAAATTGGCATAATGAGTTAAAAATAGTTTGGAACATTACCGGTTATTGCTAAAGATTTTTTGGTATGTTGAGTGCTAAAATGAAAGTTCTACAGCGAAAGTCAAAGAAACTGAGATTACTAAACCAGACAGATTGGCAGACGTCAAGCGAAGTGAATATGGCATTCCCATTCATTGTCTATTAAAGGGCTGATTTTACCAAAGTCAGATATCTTTTATCCGTAGAATAAAATTTACGTCTGACAATTCTAGTAAGGGGGATCTGTCAAAAATTCAAAATTTATTCTCATGATAAGACTTATTCTAAGTATAAAAGTTTGGTGAAATTCGCCCTTAGTGACATAACTAAAAAATATTCTCAGTATTAATTGCATTTCAAACATTAACAACACATAAATCATGGTTGCATAATGATGATGTTAGACTGCCAAACATTGATAGTAGTTCTAGGTCGTCATTAATTTAAACCAGAACAAAATAGATAAGGCCAATGATATCGAAAGGACGGAAACGCCTCGGGGGCACGACTCTTTATAGAAGAATACCACGAATCGAGACTCCGTACGTGACGACGTGTGTGCATATATAGCGAATGTGTATATAATGTCTCTCACTGCGCCGTAATTACTGCAAGCCAAAGACACTTAGTCATCCACCAACCAGACGTGTTTAGAAATCAATGGTTGTTATGAAATTTAAGCATGTATTAATAATTAGTGTTCGTACTCTGATATAACAATAGGCAGTAGTCAAAACAATGACACACCCCCGGTGCTAATGGTTACACATTGCACTGACGTGTACGGGGATGGGAGGATTGACTCATTACATCGTTGGCCATTATGCAGGGCAGATACCGAAGTACTAATTGATAAATAATATCAGCCTGTATTTGTGCTACTTCAAGGAAAATGGCTCTCCTTATATGGGAATGAAAAGACCATCAAAACATTCACTTATTCAATGCATGTTATTGATTCATTGTTTCCAGGAGCTAGTAGCATTTTTTCGCACGATTCGGCTACCACATAGCTGATAAAATCTGCGTGTGGTTAGGCTACCTTTGTGAAAGGTCTCAATACTTAGACGCGATCACACGTACTACGATCACAACCACAACACGTGGACGAGCGTTTGAAAATTAAAAGTTTATTCACACGGCCCGGTGTGGGCGATAGGTACTGACCACATCAAGGCTACGTCGCAGCCACAACGCAATCACCAGCGAGACCTCGTACTAGCGGCCGGCTGCGTCGCAAACACAACGTTGCGTCAACCATTTCATTTGATTTTGTAGTTACCACAACACAACTGCAAGAATCTGCAGACTAATCCAATCCAGCTTGTACCTTGCTGCCCTCCCCTAGCGACGCTCTAAGCCGAGGTCCATTCGCTACAGGGGCCCTTAATCTGTAGTCGCTCAGGTTTTATGTTTCAAAAACTGGCTGGAGGCCTTTATTCATTCAAGCGGCCAACACCATCCTAAGTTGACCTGCGAGACATGTAACCATTGCTTGACCACATATTGTCGCTGCGATATGGTGTCATTCTGGCACATATGATTGGTCCCTTATCCATATGCTTCGTAACTGGATACCAGGAGTTAACTGGCAGCCGGAAGGAACGTAAGAAAAAGTGTTGATTTTTGGAAAGTATGTTTTTTGTTTGAAGGTGGGAAATCATCAAATAACTTCTCTCGCTCTGGGTGGAGCAGGAAGGCGTGTGGGACTTTTACTGACTAAAACCCACCCGTGTTGTTTCAGTTGCCTGTGTGCCAGGGGCCACGGTATCTCTTTCGAACAACCCGCACCAAGTAGGTAAATCATAAATATTAAATAAACAAGTCACTGTCCAGTTTTTAAACCCGCAACCCAGTACAGAGGTACCTTAACATGTTTTGTAGTTTTAGTAATAGTACTACATAACCTTGAAAGGTGGGAAGTATTTGAATGCGTATTAATATGTAGTTAACACAGTGACCTCTAGTTAATTGGAATTTAATTGGATGATCGAGTACGGAAAGTGACTAAGTTCAAATCAGTTCCTCATACCAAATCTACATTTCTAGGTTAAAATAATTGGGATTTTGACGGACCCAATTGTATCAGCTCAGCACTATTTCAAAACGTGGAATATTTTATAACTTTTTATACGAAGATGATCTAACGTTCAGTTTCAGGACCGTTCTGTTTCTTAATGTCGGAATAGGCACTAAATAATCGGTTAATTTCAAATGGCAAGTAATTTGGATCAAATTAAATGGCAGACTTATATGAGAAGGTGTAACTAGCTTTAGGTTTATGTAACACATTACATTACAGCTTCCATCACTTTTTTTTTTTTAATAATTTTGCATAATATGGTACGGTCACTGAAAGAAATAAGTAACTAACTTAAGGTCGTCGGAAATATATGTAATTGAAGTTTATTAAAAACCGATGGTTGTTTTTAAATAAAATATAGAAAAAAAAACAGTTAATTTACCTAATTAAATGTCATTGTACAAGATAACAACCTTTTTGTTTTTGTTTTCGGTGGGATATCTTCAGAAAGCGCCCGTAATTTGGGAAGAAGACGTGATTTCGGAGTCTGGGATTTTCACCTCACTAAAACCAGCCTGGTGGCCACCACCTGTACATGGAAGATAGCAACCTATCGCATTTAGAGTGTCCATAACGTACTGCAGGCTTAGCACGAGCGTCGATTTGTCGACAGAAGAATAGACATGATTATTAACTAAATGATGTATAATAGGAGAAGATAGCTATGTTTTTCTATTAATTATTACAGTTATGCGTTCTAAAAGAATCATGATTTTGTAGATAATCGTACCTATATATTTTGTGGCCGTCGTGATGAAAGTTTGTTGTCAGTGAGATTTTGACAGTTTGGGAAGAAATATTCTTCTGAAATAGTCTACATTTATTAGGACCTAGACAAATATCGTTAGAAACGAAAGACTAAATGACAGATTGTAGAAGGATATCTACGGTGCGATATCAAAAATGTAGGACCGAAATGTCACTGTATTGAAAAAGCACTGTCTATTCTTCGCAGCAATACAAAACGTCATGCTAAGCCCGCAGAACTACGGTCTTACTTCTCCTAGTGGCCGTCTCAGGGATGTTAATGAATGACTCACGAGTATAACTCTTGACTCATCAAGGAATCGACAGCCGGCAAATCGACATGTTTTATTAATTGGTCATCTGAATCACTTTGCACTACCGTTTGCAGCTTGCATGTAATTATCAATGAGTGAGTACGTGATTGGAATTCTATAGGAATAATTTATCGTTGTGACTTGTGACTCAAAGGAAGCCCAACATACTAATGAAGGATATTAGAATACTTAGAATATTGCATATGAATTGGACATTAATATCTGTCATTAATTATTGTGTGGTCTTTATTACTAGTAAGATTATTATTCATTGTCCGTGATCTAACTAGAGGGATTAATTTAGAGAAGATAGGCTTTATAGATTATAAATATGTAATAGTAATCCGTTTCTGTTTTTATGCCCTATCCGACAGCAGCAAGCTTATCATGACCACCGTTCGCACTCGTCGACGGAAGAATAGACAAAAATGACGTTCCGTAGACAGGTAGAATTTTTTGTGTTACTAGCACTACTGTCAGTTGTCAATGTGATTTTGACAATTTGGGATAGAAAACTTTCTTCTGAAATAGTCTACATAAAAAAGAACCTAGATAAAGATAATTAGAAACGAATGACAAATTTACAGATTGTATAAGGATTTCTACGGTGCAATCTCAAAATGGAGAAACAAAATGTCACTTCGTATAGACAGAGCTGTGTCTATTCTTCGTAGAAATAGAAAGCTTCAGGCTAAGCATGTTGCAACTATTGTTAAACTTTTAAGACAATATCGCATCGAAAATCTTGTTCTAATTAGCTCATATTCAACGTAGATATAGGTACTAGGTAGGGGGCAATAGGTATTAACCTGTACAACCAAGGTAAAAGCATAATTTCCAATTAAAAACCTACTTCAGCTTTAAAACCGCACTTTAAATCAGCATTCTTCGTAATTGCCACAATTTTATACAGTACCCAGTTAATCAAATATGGCTGAATAATACGAAGCAATTTATTCAAATTTTTAACATACAAATTACGGTCACTTGTCACACATACCTACCTCATTACTTAAATAAACATTCTTCGTACTCAACTTAAACTGTTGACTCATCAACTTAAAAGGATAACTACGTTCAAGTCGAGTGAGCAAGTAGACTGACCGACTAACACTCAAAAACGCTATCCCGAAAACTTAAGACGAAAAGTTTCAGTTACAGATTTTTCATTCCATTGAGTCTTCTAACACACACTTTTGGGAATGTCAAAGAAAGGTTGGTAACATAAGAAGCAGTGGATTAAAAAAAAGAATACATCTCGTTTTGAACGAACGTAGTAGAATTACAACGGAGAGTTGAATGACTGAATGAGTCACTCTTTCACAACGCTACGTTCTTGAAAAGGTCATCGCGAAGTTGGTTCATTGATTTTTTATTTCTCACGATTGTGTGGGTGTCCGTGTCAGTGTGCACTTGTGGGTGAAATTTATTTAAAGCTCATGACTAAGATATGGTACACTTTCGTTTGATATAAAGTTACTACTTTTTTCATTTTACTTTTTAATATTTTTAGTACAATGTAATAAAGTTAAGTCGGTAAAGTCCCGGAATATAAAAATTAAGCACGTTGACGTAAATTTTCTCGTATTGTAATGATTTATTTTCCTTACAGAGTATCAGAATTATAAAATAGACGCATGCGAAATGACAAATTCAATGTTTTTTCGGCACAAATGCCGATGGTTAGAGCATGTACTGCAACATGTATTCGTCTAAGTACATAAATCTCGCACATTCTTCCTCTCTGCTAACCCGGTATGAAAAATAATGACATTCGTATGTACTTCAATGAGGCAGAGCATACTAAATCATGTTTAGAAGATTCTGTACCGCTAATCTCTTTCCCGAAGCCGCCGTCTCAGCGTCAGCTGTCCGTTTTACTGCACCATAAGCATTATCAGTCTATTATGTTCGGACTGCTGGACACAGTCTTCCTCTCTTCGAGAGGGAGTTGGCTGCAATCCATCATACGGGTCCAGTGCGGGTTGGTAGATGTCACCTTCAAAATTTTGATTCTACGACATACCAGTTTCCACTTACCAGTTTTTCACTATGTTTTTTCTTTCACCGTTTTGAGAGCAGTAGGGTTGATTTAATTTACACATCTGGGTTAGAATATACTACCTGCGACTCGTATTTCGCGGCTGTAACCACTGGGTCACCACTACTCATTTTACTGAAAACTGACTTATTTGTACAATTGTATACTACTTTTCTACATAGTTCAAATGCATTAAAATTACCTGAACTAATTTTTATACCTGAAGGAACGTCCGCCCTCAATGCAGTTTTGGCGGAGGTCTAGAGAAATATCCAGTCAACAAACTCCTAGGTGACCTGCGAGATAATATTAAGGAAACGCTCTATCACTTGCAGCCATTTGCAGACATGAGCTACTTTTCCTTATTATTATGGTGTGCACGCTTTTTTTATAATACACAGACTTAGTTATTCTATAAAATTGCGTTTTTCATGCTGGCTGTTCTTTTCTATCTGCAAGTGTATTACGAAAGTAGGTACCAACTTGGCAACATTAGCAATAACAGCAAAAAAATCTAGTAGGTACTTATGTTGTGGAACGGATGACGTATGGTTTTGTTCAAGTTTGATCGTAAGATAACGTTTTATTACCTGATTATTTGACTCAAACTCTTGTCAAGTTATCAAAATATGCGGTTAAGTTAGCAAATACGTCACATTCAAAGTATTTAGGTATTTTTCACTGCGGTTTAGCTACTTAGGACATATTGAATGTACAATTTTTTTACCTTTTCAGAATTTCGGAGCGACGACCCAAATGATGGCATAAGTTTAATACTCCGTCATTTATGACTACCTACGGATATTTTTTAATGGAACCTACCGCCTTACTTGTAAGCAATATTATAATTTTTGAATGCATGCTTAGTTATTGATATTTTTTTGTAATCATTATTTTGTTTATTCATTTGTTGTCCTTACTTAAGATATTTTTAAATATTTTTATAAAACAACCTCACTAAAAACATTTAAAAATATAAAAAGTGATCCGCCAATATTGGGAACAGGGTCGAAGCTACTGATGGTTAGGACTCCAGAGATAGGAACCTCATCACGATGCGAGTCGTATCGAGGAGTACTGCCTTCTGAATCAGGCCTTTGATCAAACCGCCTAACAAAAGCCGCGAGAGATGTTGATCGAGGCTTTCGGCCATCAGTCCATTGGGTTTATCATTATTTTATTTTTAGAATTAATGTCCCACAACTGGACGAAGGTCTCCCTACCCTCTTTTGTCCTTCTCTCTATCCAGAGCTACCAAGGACCAACCTTTGTTAAAATATTCCAGCCCATCCCGTCATCTCCGTTTGGGCCTGCGGCGATGTAATTTGATATACGAGTAAGTCATTTTCATTTCTTACGTTACAATTGTGTAAGTAACCTAATGTCCGTCAGCAAAGGATTCGGTTGGGACAAACTGGATGCGAAATACGGAGAATCGGGAGTGTGGAGCTACCTGGGAGTGGCCCATATCCAGCATTGAACTCTGACAGGCCAGGTTGGTCAAATAAAAAATCAAAAGTCATTTATTCAAATTAGGCTGAGAATCAGCACTTTTCGAACGTCAAAATACATAAGACAGACCCCCAAAACGCCCACCCTTCACAACTTCCTGCTGCTTTAGCTGGGAAGAAGAAGTGGCGCAACAAACCCCCCAGCAGCACAGCTATCTCTTTAGTCGGATGGATTTGATTTTATACATACATTACGGTTAAACTGAATGTCGTCTTTAATATGTAGTTGGAAGACAAACAAAACACAAGATTGCGTTGGATGGAAATAATATAGTTCTATGCGCAGCAGTGGAATACTACAAGCTGATATAATGATAAAATGGATACTATAACTAGGTAGGTATTAATCTGATAACTTTATCAGGACATTCAGGTGTCCTCGAAGGTATTACCTATTAGTCACACAGTATTATTTTTATAGATTATTTCTTTTTCTGCAACGTAACATGAGCTTTGCGTGTCTGTATACGGTAACTACATGAGCAATTTGATAGGATGTTGACCAATCGGATTAAAACGTTGCGTGACCGCGTAGTAACTAAATTCAGTGTAGACTGACAAACGCAGACACAATTAAATAACAAAACTCTCGTTTCGACAACATCAAAGAATTTGAATGTACTAACTTCCCTGTTGGTTTTGAGGTCACAAGCGTGACTCAGGAACTGGGGCAGGACCCCACGCTCCTCAGTCGCGCAGGTTTGATTCCCAGATCAAGTCAGGTGTTAATGGGATTTTTCCATTAAAAATTTCTTATTAACAGATCGGAGTTTAGAAGTTGGCGGTGTGATACCTCCGTGCCTCGTAAAGCACGCTCTGTTGGTCCTGCACCAGACCTCTCTTCGGTCGTGTCGTATTACCGTCCCATCGTACTATGAGAGTGAAAAAAGAGTGAGAGTACACCTGTGTCGGTACACACACTTGTCCAAAGATACCCCTTCGTGCCACGGGAAGCACGTTAAGCCTTTGGTCCTGGCTGTCATTCATACATCTTTGACACTCTCAAACCCGAAAGTCTGACAACTAGTCTTACTGAGGGGTATCCTATTACCCAGTATCTGGGTTGTGGAGCTCAGACAGGCAGTCGCTCCATGTAAAATACTGCTATTTAGCTAGCTGCGTCCGGTTAGACTGGAAACCGATTCCAATGAAAAAGGCTAGGCGGTTTTAAGATACACTTTAAATTCAATATTAAAATTACCTTTTACGCTTGTGACGTTTTAACTAAAAAACTAACCTCACGTTAGGTAATATATGTATAGAATTTGCTGACTCATCAGAGTAAAGTTAGCACAACCCCATTCAAGGCCAATCCTATTCTAACTTTAATCGCAAAGCATGCAATCTTTATGAATTTATAGCACCAGAAATAAAAGGTGACCTAACGTTAATGTCAAAGAAAAACAACAGACGCACTATTTTTGTCTGAAAATAGAAATAGCGAAGAAAGTATGAGTTTTTATAAGATTTTATGTGCGCCATTAACATTTTATGGGCATGCCCCACTCGATGAGATCACTTCAACAAGTGGGGTTGGATTTGGTACACACCTTTACTGCGTTGTAAATAAAACTGAACTACTGAATTATGTAATAGGTCCTTTGGTACACGTTTTATGAATTCGTTAGATAAAGCTTTAATTAGTAAGAGTAATCCTACGGGTTTATCTTAGTAAAATTATTTTAGGGTTATTTAAAAGATGTATCAAGGTAATTTCATCTTGGGCGGGAGCTAAAACTTGTTGAATGGTTACCGTCAAAAATCTACGAAGCATTAATTTCTCATAGATAATTTGGGAGTTTAAATCTGTTGAGATTTTACTCAAGGGCTTCTTATTTTTTTAATGATTCGGGTGTAATCTCTATCTATCTTATATATTAAAACAAGTTCCCCAGTCTAGCCATCTGAAGGCCAATTCTCGTAATTAAAAACGTTCGCAGTGTCATCTCAGCGACAATCGAATTTCAAAAATGTGTCAGAAATGTATGGAAACTCGAGGAATTTTTGACAGATTGACACTGAGATCAGACTGTGAACGTTCTTAAAATTAGCAGATTTGCCCCTCTGATCATCAACCGAATGAAAGAAATTCGAGAAGTGCTGTATTCTATTTCCATTTTGCACATTTTACGTTTGTATGTTTTCTTTAAAAACAACGAAATATAATTGAAGTATTTTCTTTGCAAGGGAGTTGTTTTCATATTTTAGTAGGTATGTCTAATATCCTTACTACAAAATACTAATTGTGGTCTGCAAGAGGTCCTGGGTTCGTCGGGCAAATTATTAATGGGTTTATCTATCTAGAATTCTCATTAGCAGCCCAGAGTTTAACATGTGCCCGGATGATGGCAATAGGCTCGCCCCCTATTACATGGGTCTTAAGAACTGGAAAAATAGGGGTGTATTACAGGTACACGTCTCTCTGCCTAAACCTTCGGGTAATAAGGCATGATGTATCGTGGTAAAAATATTATGGAAAAAACTGTGTTGGCCGATAGGACTAACGTGTAAGTATTTAGCAACTCAGGCGATAAAAAGTTATCACAAAAGAATTATTGTATAGCCTTCGAATAAACGCCCAGGGAGTCTTAAAAATCACGTGATTATTGCGTCAAAACATTAACAATAAATGAAAACATAGTATCTTAGTGGACCGCTTGAAAAACTTTTTAAGTAGGTTTTATCAATTTGATAAAGCATTAACAATGATCAAGTCCCGCATAGACATGCGTCATAGGACGATGCGCCAGCTGCCATCAATATATTTTGATATACACGTAGGTATATTTATTATGATCAGTGATTGGTTGATATCTACATCTTTTTAGTGAGATAAGATAAGATATAATATTTTGTACAAGGGTTCGGTGCATGTGCACTTGTAATAGTGAAAGGCGATACTAGGTACTAACACATTTATATTTAACCAGTTTTTTTTATTTTATTATTTTACAAAATAATATATATTTTTTTTGCTTTTACAATTTTGCTCGCCAAACTTTGCAATTTGATGGCGAGAAGCGCTTGTTCTCTAATACATTTTAAATGTTATCTTAAGACTTTTATGGAGCTAACCTTAAATAAAATACTAACTAAATAATACTAAACAAAAAAACTAATTATAAGGTTCGAAGTGAGTTCATTTCTCGATAGTGGCTGAATCCTCGTTATCGAGAAATAAACTCCTAAGTTTCGATTTTAGGACACCGTTACTAAGTTTAGGGGTTTGTCATAACATATTTATTTTATTAAATATTTTTGCTAGCGTGGAGGTCGGAAACTATCCCACGGGAAAGTACCACCGGGATAAAAGTACGCTATGTGTTAATCCAGGTTTTAGAGTATCTGTGTGCCAAATTTCATCCAAATCCGTTACGAGGTTTTTGTCTAATTGGGTAAGAAACATTATAAACTTGTAAATATGCAAACATCCAAACTTACACATAAAAATAATATCAGTTTGGTACTAAAGTATTTGTTTGTAACTATCATTCTTTCTTTTTAATATTTAAAGCAGATCATCATCGACTACAGTCCGACTTCGCCCACTGTTGGGCGCAGATATAGGCCTCGCTTTTCTTGTGCTAATCCCCACGCTCCTGTGCGCAAGAAGAAAGCTGATAACACCATCCTTAATATTAGGTATCTATTTTGCCCTAGTAATCGGGAATTATTTTTAAAGCAGCAATCGTCATCGTAAATACATAGTTTATTTTCCTATTCATTACTGATTAAGAAATGGTTACGATGCGCGATGATTTGATTTCATTCTCTAGATGTATACCCGTAAGATAGAACTTTCGTTAGATATTTTTCAATGTATGATTACTAAATATGAAAATCACCCTCTGGAATGTTCCCCATACCTAATTTATTTACTCACACTTTTTGATGACGCAGACGAACTTTAAATATTACTCCATAAAATGGGGAATGAATTGACCACAAATAATCCATTAGGCGTAATTCTGAACGAAAGAGGTTTTTTCTAATAAATTTTACTTTCGAAAAATCAATATTAAGGTGGTTACATACTATTGCTGTCTCTCACAGCCAGTATGAGAAATCGGTCACAGCCTATTTAACTAAAAAGTTCTTTATCGTATTTTGTTTGTATTTTTGGGGGATTACGTGATACCTATGCACCGTTATCAA
The DNA here is from genome assembly GCA_949987655.1 of Polymixis flavicincta. Classification (NCBI taxonomy): domain Eukaryota; kingdom Metazoa; phylum Arthropoda; class Insecta; order Lepidoptera; family Noctuidae; genus Polymixis; species Polymixis flavicincta. The sequence continues at coordinate 11,410,203 of OX465186.1, read as the reverse complement.
ATTTTTATCTTTCAGTCTTGATAGCCAAGGAAGGTTTGTGTTTGAATAAGTCGTGGGAAGTTGCAACATGATTTAATTTATAGTGAATAGCCAACAGGGCTTGTAAACTGTGGAATTGTTGATCATTTTCTAATTAATTAAGTACCCTGGTACTTGTTGACAGACCTACAATGTCCTCATAGCTATTAACACTGTCATTTAATTGAACACATTGTAAAAGCCAATTATTTTTAAAATAGTAACCGTGGCGTATTTTTCCGGCTCTTTCACGATAGAAAACAAACAATTGGAACCGTGCACCCAGCTTCTGATGTTTTAAAAATGCCCATGCAGGTTTATGTGAAATTAAATATTTTGATTTGAGGGGCTTGTGACTAAATAACAATAGCTGCACGGGTCGATCGACCCAAGCTACGCTTGCCGCGGTTGGTTCGTGGATGGGTGACCATCTTTACATACCAAGACCCCTCCATGCCTCGGAAAGCACGTTAAGCCGTTTGTCCCGGCTGTCATTTGTGGATCTTTGATAGTCGTTACGGGTCGTCAGAAGCCCGAAAGTCTGACAACCAGTCTTACCAAGGGGTATCGTATTACCCAGTAACTGGGTTGTGGAGGTCAGATAGGCAGTCGCTCCATGTAAAATACTGGTATTCAGCTGCATCCGGTTAGACTGGAAGCCGACCCCAACGTAGTTGGGAAAAGGCTAGGCAGATGATGGCCGATGATGATGACTAAACTGTGAAATGCCATGCAGAATTATATCCTCTTTGTGTACTACCCATTTTATGTTTTTATTTAGAACATCTTTAACTCTATATAATAAAAAAACCAAGTCACCCCGCCGAGTCTACATGTCTGTCTGAACGAGATAAACTGAAGAACTACGGAACGGATATTCATAAGGTTTTCACCAATAGCCGGAGTAATTCATCAAGAAGACGAGATATCGCGGCAAATACATACAGAAAAAAAATCCCAGGCGAATTGAGAACCTCCTCCTTTTTGAAGTTGGTTAAAAAGGTACAGATATCACAATGGCCTATAGTTAAGTGACACTGTGTCAGATTCAAGAGTACCTAATAATTATGATAAGTATAAGTACCACTTATAATACTTTCACCTGAAGAGTGATAAAGTTAAGTAACATTTATCATCATTCGTCACATGTTCACTTTGATTTAATCGGTTATGAATCATTATTTGCACTTAGCGCTTGATATCTCATTGTTCCCTGAACACTCTCTTGTATTCTGAAATTTAATCGGTAATTCCTCATTTCCTGCAATTTTTCAACATAAAGACACAGAAATAACCCGTAGATGAGTTTTACAAGATTAGATCTGAACCTTCTAGTTATTCGCTTACGATTACTTTTTCAAAAAAGTCTATACAGCAAAAAGCTTCTGCTTCTTAAATTGGTTGCAGATGGTGCACTAGAAGGATCAATTGACTTCATTATCTGACGAAACTTCACGAAAGCTTGTTGCTTTATTGCCTAGGTAGAGGATAAACCACTCAAAAAATGAATCTTCTGCTCACTGCTTGTTGCATACATGCTTGTTTGTATAGAAATTTTAGTGGAGGGGCGTAATCTTTTTTAAGAGTGGTTTGAATTTGAAAAGATATGAGATAGGTTGGGAGATTCCTATAACTTACAGACATTTTTTGGTTAAAATTAAGACTTTCGGATCTTTACAAATAACGAAGCAAAGACCTAACTTCTAGACTAGACTACTTTCGCATAGTATAGTATAATATAATCTTTAATATAATATAATCTTTATTTATATAAAACAGATTGTTGTATGTTACATGTAAATTTTTACAAAGTGGTTTGTATTCAATATTCAATAATAAGCTCCCTCTATTTGAAAGTATGTATGTTCGAAACTATTTTTTTTGGCCAGCTTGGAAAAAAAGCTACCATTGTTAACCAAAACGATTCGTTTTTGTTTATAGGAACTGAGCATAAGAAGATTGGGTGCGACCAAGTAGCAGAATTATCCAAACTCTTCAATGCATTCGTTATCGTTCTTAATGTAGCACATTATTTAGAGGTAAAGCTTGATTAATGTATTGCTTTCAATATTTAGTCTTAACATTTCGTTATTGTACCTGCCACTGTTTGTTTGGCATATTAGTCGACTCGTCCGATCGAGCGAATCGTCAATTTTAAATAATACAGGATAAGTTTTTAACCAGTGCGCAAATTGTAGAAATTTTTCGTGGTCATACAAAAAAAAATCTGCTGTTTCATAGAAAAGTGCAATACCTACGCTATCAAAATCTAAGGAACAGGTTTTTTTTTATACGAAAAGTTTCCGCGCCGGGGGTCTAGAATGATTTACTGAATTCATTATTACAGTTTGCGCACTGGTTAAAAACGTATCCTATACATGTATTGTTTTCTGCATTACCCATAGGTTGACCGGTAGGATACGCCTTTGGCATTAAGTCTACCGCTGAACATGTGTGTGCTTGAAACATTAAATTAATGAAGTAATCTTATTATGAAACTTACTTTAGGTGCAGAGATCTCGTGGAAGGAACTGGGGCGAGGAGCTGGCCCTGCTGCTACACAATCCACTGGCACACTGTAGTCAGCGCAGAGAGCAGCCTGAAACAATGAAAATTACATTTAATACTAACACAATATAGTCTATTTTATTCTGAAGAATATTATAATAGTTGGTAGTCCAGAAAGGAAAATACTGCATATGAGTAAATTATCCTTTGGTTATTATGTACAACTACTGTTGCCCGCGACTTCGATATCTTCCAAGAGGACTTTAAGGACTTTAAAAAAGACTATATGACCTCTGAGTTTGTTTCGGCCTTTTTCTCAGAGTAGTCTAATAGAAAACGCCGCCCACAACTAGTTAAAAAAAAATGATTAACGTGTAAAAGTGTTTGTACAAACCTAATTACAGAAATAAAATAATGTATCATTTACTACGATCCAGGATGAATATAGCCTGTGCTCTTACCCAGGTTACCGTCTATCTGTGTGCCAAAGTTTATCGAAATCCGTTTAGCCGTTTCAGCATGAAGACACAGAACCTGCCCCACGCGTAATAAACTTACTTTCACGTTTATAATATAGTGTCAAGTGCCAACATTGCCTTATCATCTTTAAATATACCACAATGGTGGCAAACCTGACTCATAAATAAAGAGCTTATTGGAATCTGATATGGTCCCATGGCAATAGATTAGCGGTCATGCGGTAGGAAACTGTTTTTTTTATTTTTTTTATTGTTACGTCGCCCGAACATTAAACTATTGCTTCATCTTTGTGCTTCCCGATATTTTAAAATAATGAAAGTAATTATCATCAGCAGGCTTAGTACGCACGGCTACACGCTGTACATTTCCAGTTTACGCTGATCTCGCACTGTTTGGAAATACTATTCAACGCAAGATCAGCTTATACTGGAAAACTGTAGCTTGTACGAGACCGTAGAGAAGCGTTTTGTCGACGGAAAAGTGGACAAAAATGACGTTTTCGTTAAGACAATTGACAGTTTTGTACCGAGAAATGTAGACAAGCGATTTCTTATCTACGGTAGAGTAGAAATAGAAAGCGTTATGCTAAGCCTGCTACTTTCATTTGCCTAGCCTTTTCCCAACTATGTAGAGGATGGCTTCAAGTCTTACCAACTGAACCAGTATTTTACATATTTACTATCTGCTCAAACAACCCAGTTACTGGGTAATACGATACCCCTTGGCAGAACGGTTATCAGAGTTTCTGGCTTCTGACGACCCGTAACGATTGTCAAAGAACCACAAATGACAGCCGGGACCAACGGTCGGCCATCTTGTAATGAAAAAATGATCACCCATCCAAGGACCAAACGCGACAAGTGTAGCTTAACCTGAACGACCAATCCATACGGCTGTTATTACTTAGCCAGAAGCCCCTATTAACATCACAATTATGATGGTGATGAGAGCGAGATTTTTGGGAGCAGAGGTTTTTTTTCTGATGAGTCTATGCAGCCTGATTATTCATCAAGGACTTGCTTATCAATAGATAATCTAGATAAACCGTAATCATGGCTATTTCCAACCAGGACTTTGGACTTAATACGTCAAAGGGAATTAATCCGGATACTCTCCGATACTAGGTATCAATTACGATACCATTGTTCTAGAATTTTCTAACGGAAAATTTTAAATATAATATGTTAAATATCGTTGATATATCATTCTCGAATGAGAACGTCAAAATTGGCATGTGTTGTGGTTTTTGATTGGCATTCAATATGGCAGACTCGGTATCAAACCGTAAATGAGAATTGTATGTTTTATGGACCTATTTCCCAGTCACCATTTTCAAATATTTATATTAATACAAAAGCAGATACTACTTGATTGGTAACTTATCGTAGAGGCTTGTGTCTAAATAAAACACCTGCACCGGCGGATTGATCAGGTTTACCTACGCTTGCCGCGATAGGTTCGCGAATGTGTGATTATCTTTACATATCAAGACCCCTCCGTGCCTCGAAAAGCACTTTAAGCCGTTGGTCCCGGCTGACATTCGTGGATTTTTGACTAGTCTTATCAAGCTGTATCTATCGTATTACCCAGTAACTGTGTTGTGGAGGTCAGATAAGCAGTAATTTGAGTAATTTCATGTAAAATACTGGTATTCAGTTAGACTAGAAGCCGACTCCAAAATAGTTGAGAAAAAGCTACGCAGACTGATGATGACTTAAAGGGTAATGCATATTTTTTTATTGACATAAAATTGTCTAGCGTGACAATAATACAATAAAAAGGAACATTACTTCTTTAATAAAGTATGAATAATGTGTTATTGTTACAGTATTATCATCTTAAAATAGTAACATCATCGTGGCGTTAAAGATATTTCAGTAAAAAAAACAAATTGACAATTGTTTGGTTCATTAAAAAAAAAACAACTTTATCAAATAATGTCTTGCTTGATAGCCCATGACTTGAGACATATCCCTACTTCCCTACTAATATTTAAATGCGAAAGTAACTCTGTCTGTACGTTTGTTACGGTTTCACGCCTAAACCGCCGAACCGATCGTCATGAAATTTGGTTTAGATATATAGCCAGGGATATGGAGAAGGACTTAGGCTACTTTTTTACGCGATAACCGACATCCACGCAGAAGGAGCTGCCGGCAAAATCTAGTCCTACTATAATATTATAAATGTCAACGTTTGGATGTTTGTTACACGCAACAACAGCTAAACGGATTTGAATTGAATTTGGCACACAAATATAATTATATCCTGGATTAACACATCGGATACTTATTATCGGTAATACCTTCCCCTGGCATAATTTTCGACTTCCACGCGAGCGGAGCCACTGACAAAATCTAGTTTCCTATAATATAATTTAGGACCTTTTGTTACTAAAATTAATAAATTGTGCAATAGATAAGCGTTATCAGCTCAAAGTAACACCTTATCTTTATTATTTTGACCATGTTCACAAGCCAAAATATTTATCCGCGCAAATGTTATCACTTTATTACAAAGTTATCTCACTGGATTATGTATGGTTACGGAATGTTTCTGATTTATAATCTAGATGTTTGAGTACACGTGCACTTAGATGATGTATCATTTATGATAGTACATAAAAGGTTAAACTAGTCAACGGGGAAGCCCACGACAGTAAGTAGTGACCAATGCTGTGTTCGTCTGTCTGTTTCTCCGCTTAATTCATCTAACACACGCAACAGGTTTTGATACGGATTTTACTATCATTTAGAGATTTATTTTCCGGAAGGTTCATATATGTACACAATACATGCATATTATTGTAGAGAAAACCCGTGAATTTCTAAGTTTTGTAATGATGTGTCATGAATTTTGTTTGGACGCATATATTTCTAACGCCCATAAACAAACGACCAGTACTTTATACCATTACAATTAACTTCTAAGAACACACATTTGAAATGATTAATTGATCCCAGCCAAACAGTCGGCCGATATGCCCCGTTGCCGTCTACACCACTAGGAGACAGTAAAATATATTCAGTCACCGTCGAAAAAAGGGCTAAAATATATGCGTCGATTTTGTTGAATGAGGATCCTATCAAAGCGACAGAACGTCCATTGTTGCCCCTCTTTTTGAAATTAGGCAATTCTCAAATGTAGACAAAGTTATGTAAAGTTACCCGAAACCAATTCAAATAAGTCTATTGAATCCATAGGTACGAACATTAATTGGTTCCTAAATGCAATACCACTGAACCAACAAAAGAACTCCACACGTTAGCGAATAATAGGATCCTTAAATTTGTTAAAACATCCATTAAGATTTAACGCCCATTGTAACGGGCGGCCAGAGACCGTCCGCTAAATAAAATTCATTGCCGAGTGAAAACGTAAAACAAACAAATCGGCTAAACTAAATATCGCCTGGAACCAATAAAAGCGTAGAGGGGACATAAAAGGACCTCACCCTCATTTGCAAGGAGTCGAAATTAATTGGGCGCAATTATCTTTTTGTTTTGCCCCGAAATGAAACCGTCTGTGGCGATTAATTATAACGTTGCAAAACGCCGCCAAGTTTTGCAGATAAAGTATTTCTTCATAATACAAAACATTCGTAAAGCCTTCGCCGTTCAAAGTTTCATGAAACAGGAACGATTGACTGCTTTCGAGAATTTCTTCAAATAGTTCGCGATATAGAAGTTTGATTTGTTATTTAATGTACCGCACCAAGTGTAACTCTATTTCAATTAATTAAAAATAAACAAAACTGAAATTTCGTTCATTTCATTTACGAAAATAGACTTTTAATTCTTGGCTCGTCTTCAGATTTCAAGTAAATATTGGCCAAGCACTTCATGGAATCGAAAACTTTTAGATTGTACTAACATTTCTGAAGTATTTTAATCTAAAAATTGTTCTTAAAATATTCGTAAACTAATGTTAAACTGTAAGGGTGGGTGCACATCAAAGACGGACGCGTATATAGTTTTAAGTCGCATGGTTCGTGATACCTTTCTCTTTCTGAAAATATCGTTGGTCGTTGCGGTGAGCGTTTGCGAGCGGCTGGTTCGTAAATGTGTACATACCCTTAGACTGTCGATGACATTATGGAGAAGCGCGTAGTTATGTTATTGAGTTATGCAGACTGGATGACAGAGATATTGAACGTCTGGCTATTCCGCCTGATATGTCCATACGTTGGCAATACAAGATCAGAGTCTGAAAATGTAAAAGCAATGGCGGAGAATTTAAATTAAATTAATGTTAAATAATCTTTGAATCGACTTTTAAAAAGGAGGAGGTTCTCATTTCGTCGGCTTCTTTTTAATTTTTATGTATGTATTTTCCCCAATTACTCGAAGACGCCTGAACCGATGTGATTTTTTTTTCCGGTTTTTTTAAAGTTTGTACAGAGTAAAAATGATTTTACGAGACATCGTGCAAACACAATTCTGTTATTTTCCTATGAAGAAAAACCGAGTAATCAGAGTATTTTCCTTAAAACTTGAGGGTAAGGTTAACTTTTACAGTTGAAGTTGGAGCAAAACCCAGTGAGAGGTCCCCCTCAAATCAGATTATTATGAGTCACGACTCAGCAGAGCGGATAGATAAAATTATCAACGACAAAGGGAGGAACATTGCCCCAGCTAATGGCTAATTATTTTATCAATTGCCCACAGCGCCGTGACGCGTTCAATTGAAAGGGAAGTTACTTTTAAGTACAGAGCAAATTTAAATGAACTGCTGGTAGCTACTTTAGTCAGGAAAGAGTGTGATTCATGCTTGTATGAATAGTCGTTTTTATTATTTTCCTTAAGGCTTTTTCTAACAGGCACGTCGCGAAGGCGCGATGTGACTCTCGTAGGACCATTTTTATAAAAACGTCATGGAAATTGTTCTACAAGTTCGGCATCACGCCTGTCTGAAGAAGCCATTATGGGCTGGTTAGGTATGTATGTTAAGGAAGAAAGAAAGTACGTCTATTTGCAGTTAAAATGATGCAGGGAAAGAACACAAACAAAAAAAGAACGTATGTATGTACGTGTGTGTGTGGATGTACAGGTATATTTGAATATTTAGTGATGCAATATTTTTAGGGTTCGCTAGTGGTAAAAAACAGCCTGTAGGCGGGTAGGAATCTTTATTTACGGAAGGACAATAATATTAATAACTCACAATTAATTCCACCAAAACCTACTCAAAAATTGGAGAAATATTTACGTTGATTGATTCAATATTTTCAGATTCTATCATCATCATCATCATCATTTCAGCTGAAAGATTTCCACTGCTGGACATATACCTCCCCCAAAAGGGGGGTTTTACCATAATCGCCACGCTTGACAGGCGTGTTGGCGATAGTATGGTAGCAAAATGCATAGAAAACGCTGCTACCCATTCTCTGATAAGTCCCTTAATTGCTTTCTACGACACCCACGGGAAGAAATGGGATGGTGCTATTCTTTTACGTCCGGCACGACACGGAACACTACACGGATCTATTGTCAACTAAAACAGTCCATATATGGATAGAAATCCTTATTTTACGGAATCATTAATAGTTACTGAAAAATTGGAGAAATATTCACGTGTAATAATTTGAACCAACAACGGCTAGCAGAATATAGTAAACGAGCCTAACATAGTACATCCTGTATCATCCCGTGGATCCTATAATTGGTTATTATAGGATTATATCAGGCGAATTGGCAGCGCCATCTATACTTATGCACGTATGCACTAATATGATCTAACTGCGCAAGCCCGGTTAGACGGTTCATCAGTTGGTGTAAACCAATGATCCCCAGTGATTTAAAAGGGAAGAAGTACTCTATTCCGTTGTTATCGCACGACCAGTTTTCGAATTTTGTGTTTCAGCAAAATGCGGTAGAAACAGTGCGTAGAAAAAAAAATCTTGATATGGTTTACTAGTCGATTCACACGATTTTACTCGCCGGGATCGGGCGAATTGACATTTTTAATTAGTATGTTATTTTCTATAAGAGTATCGCTTGAAATTAATTTATAGGTATTTTTGGGCAAATCGACAACACAAGAATTAAGGATTAGGGAACTGGCACGTTTTTAGTAGCTGGCAAGTTATTTATGAGGAAAAGTAAATGGACAAGTACATGCAATAAAATGCCTAATACGTATTTCTGGAGTTGTGTATTCACGCACAATAAATTAACTACATGCGAATAGCCGACCTATGGAAAATAATGTACTAATATTTAAAAGTGTCGATTCGCCCGAATCGGGCGAGTAAATACGTGCAAATCGACTAATAAGCCAATTAAATACTGTTGCAAATGTTATACTATATTTTTAGAGGAAGAAAATGAAAGCCTTAGACATAATAAAGGTATATTTCTCTGTACTAAATCCCATATATTAGGGACGGCTGGTCTATGTTGGCGGTTTCAAAACCTGTGGTTAAGGGTGTCTGAGCGAAACGAGATTTCTAATCACTGTCTGTTTTTGAAACATGTAGGCACATACATATAAATATAGATTTTAGTATCAAACAAGGATATAATGAAACGAGATATTTTACTGCATGTGTAATGTCCTAAGAATGCAAGCCTTGTACGGGAATTTCTTATGGCAATAAATATTGTCCAACAGCGAAGGCTGTAATGTTTAACTTGTTGGTGAAAGTCCTCGAAACCTGTTCACCAACCTTTAATAATGGAAAGGTATTCGAAAATGTGGAAAGAGTATTTGAGTCAAAACGGTAGTCGAAGATGTAAACGTGTTTATTTATACAAGACATACGGTAGTCATCATTGTGTGTAGGTAAATCATTATCTCATTATTGGTCAACAAAACTAAAAAAGAAAAGTTCCCGTGAAAAAAGTGCGATGAACTTAAATAGAAACAAGAGATGGTAAATAAAAAGTTGACTGCAAGTTTTAATAGAACTATAGTATAATTAATTCTACACAAATTCAGTCATCTCTGCCTAGGCTTTTCCCAACCATGTCTGCTTCCAGTATAACTGGATACAGCTAAATACCAGTATTATCTGCGAGTGATCTGACCTCCACAACCCAGTAACTGGGTAATACCATACCCCTTAGTAAGACTAGTCCTCTGACTTTCGGGCTTCTAATTACCCGTAACGACTATCAACGATACACGAACAACAACCGTGAACAACTGCTTAACGTACTTTCCAATACACGGAGAGGTTTTGGTATGTTAAGATGTTCTCCCATCCAAAGACCAACTGCGGTAAGCGTAGCTTAACCTGATCGAACTATGCAGCTGTTATTACTTGGCCACAAGCCCGTATATAAATTCAACTTAAACTAAAAAATAGTTCTACAATCATCCCACCATTGTCACTAATACACTAGGGTAAATAAAAGCCGGATAGCTGTCACACTTTTTGTGAAGAAGAAGAAGTCACTCTATATCTCGCAGTACAAAAATCAAAAATACTATATTTTAAAAACTTCGGTTTTTTGTCTATTTTATGGATAGTAACAAAACATTATCATTGATATTTCCAGAGTCTCTATTAACGATTTTTGCGGACCTCGATATTTAGGACATGTGTGACTAATCTATATAAATTACGTTTAGGATAGATGTCCCGCCGGGAAACAGGACATTTATCCCGCAAAAAATTGTCCCACATTTTCCTTACCATGCCATCGCACAGAGACATGCGACACGCTAAACTTAGTGCTAGTTGGAGAGTCTTTTGATAGACTAATAAAATAACATGCGATTGCACATGCGAAACTAGAGTACTTATAATCGAGGCATCTATCCTGGTTTATCTACAACGTTATTTTCTAAAACGCATTCTAGTCCTATATAATCACCGTACACGCCCACAAGCTTTCATCTCCATTAACATAATATAACGAACAATAGACCTTCAAGCCACTCAATACCATCAAAATTATAAGCACCCTGATTTATTAACCTCCAAATTCGTAGGTTTAATGGCGCGAAATGAACGATAAAGATTAACCCTCATGAATATTAACAACGTCAAGTTTCTGATCCGAACCGAATCTACATTGATAATGGAGGGTCATCCTATAAACTTGAAACAGTTGGACTCGAATTCAGGATGAATTTCAATGATAAAAGCTGAACAGCATTGAGTGAACAAAGCAAAGAAGATAATGTAATTTCTGTGAACTATTGGGATATGATTGGCAATGGTCTGAATTTAGTGGAAATAACCTGTAATAATTATGACATTAGGACTTCACCAACAAAAGAACAAAGTAGCAAATATAGAGGGTGTAAAAACGCCTACGCATTCTGTTTATCAAATTAAGTAACTTTGTGCAATAATAAATGCTGGAAAACGAGTTTTATTTTTGTTGTAAAAATAAGCTATTAACGGTAAACATGGTGTACTATCTTACGCAATGTAACGCATACAAAACATGATGCTAAGGCAGTAAAGGGTAGACAACAGCACAAGGCTCGTAGTTAACATGTACAACACATTTTCGCAAAAAACGACAAAAAATGGTACCCATAATTATATCACAATAACGGCAAGAAGTGATTCTTGGTTTTGTTAAGAATCCAAAAAAAAAAGAATTGTTTAAGTTGTATTATGAAAGCAGATTATTTTAATTTAAAATATTAGTTTTCAATTTAACATCTGTAATAACCTACGCCAGAATATACTGCATATTCAGCAGCTAAAACAAACGATTCTGGCTGAATAATCTGGCATAATTCAGGTGCATAATGCATGAAAGTGCTTATATCATGCATAAGCCTAGCCACCGTAATCCGAGATACGCCGTAAGTCATGCTCAGGGCATCGGTAACAAAGGATTTGTCGCCATGACCAACGCGCCACCTGTGCTTGATATTGATCTCTGCTTAGGCCAAATCAAATAGATGGGATCTATCACCCCGATATATCCTATTGTATCTATCAATGGATACCAATCTGATTGGGACCGGTATCGGTAGTCCAATTATTATCATTGAGTGGTCTGATGCAGCGTGTAAATTACGTACTTTATAATTCGGTATTATGTAGCTACTTATGTAGAATCTACCATATAAAAATACTATAAGTACATACATATAACAAAATAAATACTCATGTAAAACTAGAAAATCAGAAAACAAAATTATCAATCAGGATGACACATTTGATATCAAAATAGGTAACACAAAAAAAGGAAATACCCATACCTTTACTGAAACACCTGTTGATAAAAACAAAAGCTATTACAATAATAAACAGCACTATCATGAGCAATATCTAAAAGCGAGGTAGGTTGAAAGAAAAACCCCAAAACTTGTTTCATCTGACACTTAAAATTTAACAAACACGATAAGGTGTACTTAGAATACCTATCGAGCACTGCTCTATCTAGAATCTTATACCTGCTTGACATAAATTAAAATAAAGACCCCTTTAAAACAAAACTTTAAAGTCAATATATTCAATAAGACATCCGATTTCGAAATAAGTAACATAAAAAGAGAAAAATCCCACACTCAAATTATTGACAGAGTATAGTTATAGAAAAACCTGAAACGATATCATTTGATAAGAAAGTAATCGTCATCGGTATTCAGTTCAACAGGTAAATGATTTTGTTGCAACTGATACATAAACTAACACATCCAATAAGGTAACCACATACAGCACACCTAAACGTAGAATCTTATATCTGCACGAACATAGCTTAAATACTAAACTATCTAAATTAACAAGAAATGTTAAAACCAATATTTTAGATGCCTATATGACACATCCGCTACCAAAGAAGATAACATAAAAAAGGAAAAACCCATAGATACTCAAACAAGAAGGCCTGGTGATAATCCAGTTGATAATCACAAAAGTATAGAAAAATCAGCAACAATATCGTTTGATAACACAATGTGGCTTACAACGGTTAGGTAGAAAGCAAATACCAACAACATACTCAAAATTAAATTTCATTTATTCAAACTAGGCTTAGAATCAGCTCTTTTTGAACGTCAAAATTACATAAGATAGTCCCCCAAAAACGCACGCCTTTCACCAATTCCTAGTACTTTAGCTGGGAAGAAGAAATAGCGCAATAAACTTCCCAGCAGCATAGCGGTCTATTAAATTAGAAGCACTTGATTCTATATAAGAGTAGGTAAGTAATTAACATTACAAAACAAAAATATGTACATTATACTTGCCCAATAGCTAGCACACGCCAATATACCTACAAAACATAGAAAACTAAAGGTACTACTGTTTCATCTGGCGCCTAAACTAACACATACGGCACAGTAACCACACACAGCACAGCTATGCCTAGAGTTTCATATCTGCTCGGGTATAACTGAGATACCAGTCCGTCTAAAATTGAAATAACTTGACCCATAAAACCAAATGTTTCAATCAATGTATTTGATGACACATCTGATTTCAAAATCGGTAACTAGTTATAGAAGCAAAATACCAAAAATGAAACCGTTGATAGTAAAAAAGCAAATGATAACAAAACAAAATAGGAAGAAGATACCACCAACACTAAATACACATAATCTGACACCTAAACTAAAGCACACGACACGGTAACCACACAAACACAGCTATTCCTAGAGTTTCATAGCTACTCGGACATAGGTGAAATACTAGACGGTCTGAAATTTAATTAACTACCCCAAGCGGTGAAACCCTCCTGGTTGACTGTCATGGTTTAGATAACAGTAGAGATAGATTTTGACCACATGAGGATGATCGCAATTTCATTGATCGACACTTTGATGTTGATAGTTATAGACATCTGGAATTAACGGAGTAAACAGGTATGAATGAATTTTATGGTGTAAATAGTTCGATTGTACATGGTAATGCAGAGAATAACAATATTAACGCACATTTTACACTGATTTTCAATACGAAGTGATAAATTTTTCTGACTTTATAAAGCAGTTTGAAAAAAAAAAGAAAGTAATGTATACAAAAGAGTAAAGAAGTAAGTGTTGTTTTGAATAAAGAAATGGTTGCATACAAAAACTCCTATTGAAAAGTTAAGTTAAAAAAGGTAAATAAGTAATTTGACTATCCCACGACCTCCCCCAATCAATGACGTTAACTTACTCAATAAATACAATACGAACTAACGTCGGACGGAAGCTTAAAATGAAAGTTTAACTAGCTCGGCAGGACGTCGATTTACTATCTACGTAATACTATGTATATTGGTAACTGTGAATCGATTAATACCACATGTTACGTGTAGTCTGTAAGTAGTTAGCAGGGACTCCGAAAGGGAGGTTCCGCTAGGAGTTATATCAGCTTCCAGCCTCTAGACGTTAGCTTCGTTTATACTATAGGAATGTTCGTTCAAATTTTTAGTTGGCCTAAGTTGCTATTGTTGTATAGTTTTTGACAATATTCTTGCTTCGAATCTTTTGACGCTGTAATTTGTGAGTTCTCTTTCAGTTTTGTTATAAATTCCACAGAACCAACATCTGCGATACGACTGAGAAAAACATGTATAGTAACCAATACTCGACTTCATTTTAACTCTATCCAAAATCAAATCCGTATCTAAAAGGGGACTGTATGTTATCCGAGCAACATCGATATAAAATTTTATGACCGATATTAAACTGAATATAGTCCTCATAAAATGTTTAGGTAAAGTATTCGGGATACACAAATCATGACTTTTATTATTACCTTGCTGAAAACGAATAATTTGGTCACACGTAGTACAAATATATACTTCTATCGAGATTATAACGTCCAAACAGCTGCTTCAGCATCAATCATAAACTCAAAACTCTCAATCTAACTTAAAAGTCAGACCAAAAACACTTTCATTTTTCTGCACACAAGATAAAACTACGTTTAATAATATTGTATGCCATGAACAGTTCGAAATAAAGGTACCTAAATATACATGATCCATGCGCATAATGAATATTTTTTTAAATATACCATTCACAAGCAGGTGCATAAGAAATTGCTCCTTCGGTTTTCGTAATATCATTATTTATTTTCTTCTTAAAATAATTAATTCCATCCTCGTGATGTAGTTACCCAACAGCTGCTTATTTAAGAACATGTTATACGTCAATAAAAGGAAACAAGTTATTAAATTAATTTTATATATTACGAGCTGTTTAATAGTAGGAACATTTGCTTCGCACATTACCAACCACACACATTCATCTCTCGCATAAACTGTATGTAACTGTAGCGTCATAGCATTCGTTTTTTTGACCTGCAAGAAGTATAATTGCAAGTTTTAACCGAGCACTTTTTGTAAACTCCTCAGTTTATCCTCCCTTTCTGCATCATTTTACAACATCTGTGGTATATGCATATTCAACCCTTCAAAGTACATGTAAGTACGATGTATAGGTTCATAATACACTGTCCAAGCGAAATCACCTAACAATACAGGGTTGCAACCATTGTGAATTACTGAGGCGATAAGATAATGGCTAACACATCACTATCGCACAGGGGTCACATCATTGGGTTATGGATGAGTAAACCAACTCCAACTCTGATAAGTATTGATAAATTAATGTTTATTTTTATTTTATTAAAATGGTATGTTTAATATGTGAGTTTTATTTCGTTAAATTCCGTTCAAAAGATTTAGGTGAGTCATAATTTAAGTGTATCGACCTTTTGTGAACTAACTGGAAAATCATAAATGTTAAGGGAAATTCCATTCATTTTAATAATATCCATAACAATATGAATCACTGCTAAATTTGCGGATAAAAGAATAACAAAATTGTCCGCAAAAAATGCTTGGAATGATTAAAAACTAAACTGGAATCAAATATCTCAAATTCAGTCATGACGAAAAGGAAAATCTTATAAGCGCTCTTCCTCTCTTCTACATATAAAAAACTTTGCTGTCCCCCACAGGGTCCATATTGTTTCTATTTATTCATACTAATTACCCGTTTGTGTACATTATGGATTGCAATACATATTAGTTGAATTAAATTGAAAATATCACACATAGTTATCTACAACAGCAATGTTGACCAGACAATTGCTTTTTACGAAAACCATTAGCCCTATGTCGCAAATCCCCCTGACAAGTATGGAATCCCACAGAACTGTACCTAGATTATCTACAAGTGCACTATCCGAACCGCAAACCACAAAACATGGATACCTCATTTAATTATACGTTTTGTGCGACCAATACCTTCACAATCATGATTTAATAATGGCACAAATGGATTAACGCTGTACACGGTAGCATAAACGTATAGACGCTTGTTAATAATGAAATTGTTCTATCGATCTCTACATTGTTTGGTCTGTGAATAATTGTTTGTGAAATTAGCATTACTGTAATGGTAGTTGCTGATACTGATTTGTTTGATGTCCTAATAGGATTGCGCGGTGTTGCGAAATTATTTTGGACTGGACTGAATTGTGAACACAGTGTGGATGAAATTTGTTTTGTCCGTTTGATTCAGAACCAGATATAATAATGTTTCTAATAAATAGTTATCATAATCAGCCATAATGTTCCCACAAACAGGCCTCCTCTCTGTGAGAGGGAGTGGGCCATAATCCACCACCCAGTGAGTGTTGGTGGATGTCACATGTCTTCGAATTTTTTGGTTCTAGGGTATTCCAGGTTTAAACACGATGTTTTCCTTCACTGTTTTGAGAGCAGTAGTAACGAAATTAAATACACAAAGTAAAATGCCTGCCTTGGTTCGAACTCAAGACCTGCAAACTCGTATCAGACGGCTGCTACCACTGGACCGTCACTGCTAGCTATTTTACAAATTACGTATTAATTTAGAATTACCATTAAATCATTTTGAAATTGATTTCAGACACTTAAAAAAATCGTCATTTAGGTCTGACATGAATTATGGTATTAATTAGTATGTAATTGTTCAATTTATTTTCTAATTTAGTACTCACTATAATTATTTACGTTCGTTTTTTTTTTAATCATTCGCTAGTTTGCCATAGATATTCGTACGCCTCCTGGCATAGCGCTCTGTTCATCAAACATAAGATCTGTATTTTTTTACTTAAGTTTACAAGTAAAAAAATAAAAACTGTATTCACCATTCAGATCAGTTAGCATACTTTCACTAATATAAGGTTATACTCAACCACACAATATCAAAATCTGATACATTTTTTGAATCCGTTATAACTCAAAACAAAAGGCAAAAAGAAAGGAAATGTACAGCAAAAACACTCATAACAAAAATATCCAGACCACAATGGGCGTTAGGTATACTTATGATAATTTATTGTTGGATTAACTAACAAATTGTTATTGCACATAACTCATGATTAATAAAATTTTGATATCTTAATTTCGATAGCAGTGACGTTAAACAAAATCGTACCATTTGATAATGGTTTAAAGATAATCTAAAATGATTTGTCATTTCCCAAACAAATATTTGAGATAGTGACTGTTGGTTTGCAAATCATGATGACTCGAATATTTAGAGGAATACTTACTGGCTATCCCTTGCGGAGTAAAAGTTAAATGAATTCCCTGAACTGAATGAAACCACGTTTCGTGCGATTCGTCTTTTTTCTTTGCTCTTTGACAAGAAAGCAATCAAGATTGCAGCTTTAGCATACAATCCTAACCTCAAATAAGAATCAACATAGTTCTATTAAACCAATAAAGCTATTTTTGTTCCAATAACACAACATCACGCCTATATTTCTTGCAGAGGTGTACCTATACTACGTCCACATTTTACCAGGTATGCTTAAGTCTCATGTAATAGGGCCCTATCGCCATCAACCGGCCACAAATCTAGACTCCGGATTACTTCTACGAAAATCTGATGAATAAACCCAATAACACTTTACCCTACCCCGGAATGAACCTAAGACCTCATGCTCAGCGGTAGAGTTTGCAATCACTAGACCAATCAAATTCTAATACTACATTATTTGCTACTTTTCTGAATAAGCAGAAAAAGGAAATGGATGATCAAAGATTAAATCCAAGTGAATCAAACTGATGAAGAAAGATGAATGATTTAATTTATAATAGATTTAAAAAAAAATCGGTTTAATAACCAAACTAAAAAAGCAGAAAACTATTTCAAAAAAGCGTGGGGTATTTTAATAATAAATTGATATCAAGCACCCCACGCAATTGAAATTATTTTCTGCTATTTTAGTTTGGTTTTTAAAGCGTGTTTTTTCTTTCTATTACTTATTTAAAATTTTTAGTTCTGACTACAACAGCGAGATTTTTCTTTTTTTTTTTCATTTTTTTTTTTTTACATTAGGAAAAATTTTATAAAATTATTGAATTTTCATTGGTCCTCGTTAAGTCTAGAAAGTTTAAATGAAATTTGATCATTTGAAGTGGGTGAAAATCAAGTCCAAAGGAGTCGGTTACCAACAAACATACAGGAGAAGCTAATAAAAGCGTGTTAGTAAAATAAAAATAAACATGACTAATGAATGACGTATCGTTATTTATTCAACGTTTAGCAATAAAAAAATCAAATAAAATCAGCTAATCTTAAAAACGACATCCGGAAAAAATTGCACAAAAATCTATCAGAGAAAAAAATCCCATGTTTTATTCATGTCCATACTCACACAAATATAGGAAAAGAGTCATGTCCAAAGGGTAACAAGTTGAAACAACTTTAATTTCCGGTAAATTAACATTTCGACAATGTTCGGAGACAGGAAGCGAGACGTGCCCTTTGAATTAATGCGAGCCCTTTAGCAATGGAATGTTTAAACCTTTTTTGGTTGTTGCTGATTTTGTATGGTGTGTGATAGATAGCTTCTGTTTCTTTAGTGTGAGTAATGTTTGTCTCATAATATCCGTTGTCTAAACGACAGTAGTACCTATTACTATCGTTTAAATTTTCCTTTGTCTTAATCTCGATACTGTTGCCACCAATATTGTCTTTTGTCACTGTTTTATTTGCTTCCTAACTTTTTCTCGTGGCTTCGCTCGCATGGAGGTCGGAAATCATCCCACGGGCACGTACTACCGCGATAATAGTACATTATGGTACAAGTGTATAACGTTGGTGATTACCGCTGAGGCGCCATTGGGACCCGAGCCGTCAGGCGAGGGTCTTAAGAGAGCCGAGGACGGTAATCATCAATATACACGTGTATCATACGACGTTTTTCAACACACTTGTGAAGAAAATAATACTAAAAAATCATTTTGTCCTTGGAGTTTTTAGGTAATAAACTTTCCATAACGTTAAGGGCTTCACATCTTATATCGGGCGGTGTTACAACATAAATAATTTTCTTCATAACTAGTACTTGTAGTCATTTTAATGAATAAACTATAATTTCAACAGTGAAAACGAGGTGAGATTTTTTTTTGCCAATGGCGGGAAAATTAATCAGTTTTCCAATGCGCGTGCATCTAACAATGGCGATCGGCCTTATACTAAGGCCGCATTCCGAATTAGAAAAATAACGCTGTGAGCGCTCACATCGATATTTTGCGTTCCGAGTTAGATATCACGATTCTGACAGCTAAGAATCGTCATTTATGTCATCAATACGGAACGCTCGTGATCGCGATAAAAGTGTTCACTTAACGTTAAAACATATATTCACCATATTAAACTTGTATACACCACACATTTTTTCTTCTTGGATAGTAGCACTATTTCAAATAAATCTAAATTAACTAAAGATTCGATGTGAGCAAAACAGTACAACTATCATTTTTGACAAGATGGCGCATGTCATGACGTCATCTATGACGATTCACGGGACTTCGTGAGTGAGTGCGGTCAAATCGATATTATTGTAACTCGGAACGTGGCCTAAAAGAATGACGTTTCTTTTTTTTTTGCTTTTCGCGGATAGGGCTTTAGCCACGTACAAAATGGGGAATTCAAAGTTTTCTTTATTACAGAAAAAAACAAAAGTTATATTTGAGTGAAAGTTTTATTTATTAAAAACGTACAAGTTGAAATTATCTATTTAATTACGAAGTTGCATGAAATGAGCAAGCAATGGGTATATTAATTTATTTGTACTATTGAGCACGACCTTTTTTGTATCGAAACTTTATAAGAACAAAGCAACACAACCAATAAAAAAAAGCTATAACTCACTAGTGAATAATAGTAATGAAAAAGTCACAGTTTGATAATAGGTGTCATTATGTGCCTAATTGCAGTGAAATTAGAGCCATTTTATGAGCAAGTGTGTTGAAAAAAGTATTATATGTGTTAATTCAGATTATAAACTATCTGTGTGCCAAATTGAATTCAAATCCGTACTGCCGTTTTTGCGTGATTGAGTAACAAACATCCAAACATCTTAACATCCAAACTTTCACATTTATTATTTTAGCTGGATGAAACATTTCTCTTTTTGTATCACTGTTATCCTATTCTACGCGTTGTCATATAGGTTCTCATGTTATCATGAACTACTGTTACTATTATTTTTAGATTTAATCTTAACACTGGCCGTTTCTTATATTTATCTGTCGTGGATATGGAAAACTACGTCAATCCCAACTTGTCACATCCTCACAAGTTATTTTAGACTATAGCACGTTAAGACAAGCAACAAGATTAGACTTATCAATGAAATACACAAATCCTTCAGATACTCTCGATAAAATTCATCAATAAAACATTAATCTTTCTGAGTAATTACGTATTCTATTTTTATTTAATTGGTTGCTCAAGGTGACGCTTCATACTGTCATTTACATTATTGGTTAAGACTGATATAAGTGCTATTACTCTTATCTACCGGAATATTTTACGGATCTAAAATGGTGTTAGTAACAGCGACTGATAAATTCGATAATCACTTTTGTTTCCATGGAAATTGGCCTTGAGATTATCTTTAGTTACATCATTCTCTCTACACAAACAAGATTTGAACGTTAATCAAAGCCGACAATCTCGTTCAACCCTTTAACTATTCCGGATCATTCTATTGTGCATTTAAAACAAAAGAAGGATGGAACAAACTATCAATACATGTCAGTCTTTCATTTGCAGGATATCTAAACACGGTCTCAGTTAATAGCACCGCAGCGAAGCATTCTCAACCCTCGATGTCCAGCCCCCTTCGCCACATTGACCACATTCAATCGCTGGCACCCTTCACCCCCGACCTCAGACATCGAGAACCCTTCAGGGAATTCTGAACATCCAAGGATGGTTTTTTAATTCCGCCTGTGTATTGCAGATGCACAATGTAGTGAGGAGATAAGAATGAACTCTTTTGTTGCATTCCCTTGCTACTTGATGGGACCTTGCTTATGTAGTACTATATATATATGCTTTCATTGTTGGGGTTGTGATCTCTGTCTATACGTGATACTATTTTGTAAACTCTGAAAATGTTAAATGGACTCATTAAATATAAACTATCGATGAAGGCGAGTGTTATTGGCACACAATCTAATACACTTTTCCGAGCAATACCAAGGAACACACCAAAAAAAAAAGAAGGGTTCTTCAAACCGAAACGAACTCTATTATAAGACGCCGATATTTTCTTCCCCGAAATATGATTGGATTGATAAGATTATAGGGCATTTCCAATAAAATAATCTACAATCATTTTTCAGAAGTCTAGACCTAACTTTTGGGAGAAACTCGGTGAATTTCAAGGTAATTCCGGAAGGAAATCTTGGACCTTACCGGACTTCGAATACTTTGGATTCCCTAAAGATTTGCCTCGAGATTGAGCAGAATATTGGAATGAATACTGAATATTTTCGATAAGGTTTGTGTATCCGACGATAAATAGACTTGGGATTTATAAGGAGCTTTTGATGTAATGATATTGGTAATACGCTTATAAGAAAAATCGTTTTCATATGAAAAGAAGAAAAAATAGGCTTTTGACCCAATTAATTTTGAGAAACGGAACCACTGCCCTTCGAAATTTTTTATCGGATTAAATGTGATATTAATTGACTGATCACCAAAAACAATTAAACAAGATTATCGAAATCGTCCGACTGATAGCAAGGATATGTTATCTGCAGCTGGATGCATAAGTCAATTCATAATGTATAGGTGTTTATATAATGTAGGTATTTTTAGTAAGTGGTGTTTTGCAAAGGGATTAGTTCGTTTTTGGAATTAAGTCCTTTAACGCTGTTTGTGGTAATAAATTTCAAGGGTGCTACAGCCAATAGTGAAGTCAAAATGAAAATCCAAGACGGCGGTTGCCAAAATTTTTAAAGTCCAACATGATTGTCGTTTTCGTGGTTTTTGAGTCTTCTGAAGCCGTAAAATTATAAAATATAATTTTTGTATTTTAAAGATAGAGTAAACGACGTTAAATTTGTAGTTGACGAACCCGGAACCCGCCCGCTTTCTTTTATTAAGTACAAAAGGGTCATTCATTACCAAAAACATCAGAACTGATCAACGGACTTCTGCAATATTCATTAGCTACATCAAACACTTCAGGACAGCTTCTGTAATAAGATTCACATAAAAATTAAAAATAACATTTAAAATCTGTCACTATGGACGGAGAGCAACGTCCACAATGCAGCTTTTCTCTTTATCGTTTAGGTAAAGCGGTAAGGTAGTGCGAAATCAACGTGCAGTTAATTTTATTTCCGTCATATCTTTTAAAGGCCGCGGGTATCCGCTGGATGTGGGAAGCACAAGACCGGTCGAAATGGAGGAGCCTGGGGGAGGCCTATATCCAGCAGTGCACGTCTTTCGGCTGAAATGATTTATTTATTTATCAAGGTACACCAACAGCTTCTGTGTATAATATATTATATGCATTGCAGTGATGGCTTTGGACTTACACAGTCGCCAATTACAGGTTAACCAACAATTTTATGAGTGAGTGATAACACACAATAATAATAAGAAAAAAAGAAATAAAAACGGCTACCTACTTTTTGAGCTTAAGATTAAAAAGAAAAAAAAAAAAGAAATTTTGATGATGATGGTGTCTTTTCAATCATGGGGCTCATATAAAAATAATTAAATCAAATTTGGGTTTATGCATTTTGTAGTGCGTAGCTCGAATTATATTAGAAACTTTGATGGCTTGTGGCTAAGTAATAAAAGCCGCACAGGTAGATCGAAAATTATAATAAGTAATATAATAATAAATTTCTAGGTATTGATGCTGCATTGCGGTCTGACTGTAGGATTGCTTGCCTTAATGGCACCTCAACAGTAACAAATTTAGTTTTTCTTAATATTTTAACATAGGTATCTATTAAACGGGCAAATACACCTACCAACATAAAGAATAACAAAAAGAACTAAGAATAAGTGGCATCAGAACGTAATATATCACCGTCATTTACTACAGTTTACCCCAACACTTAGTCGAAGGAAAAAAATCTCGCGATAAAACTTTCATAAATTATCTCTATGATAGCATCGACTTGAAGTATGGTGGCTTTATATTTCCCATAAACATTCGCGAGGGTTACCATAAGTGTGTATGAATGGTGTTTTCTGAAATTTGTGGAGGAATTTCTATGAATGGCTTAGAAAATACGAAATTCTGGAGTTCTTAAAACCCCTACCAGGTTTGTTAAATTAAAGGGCGCGGGATGCTAAGAAAAGGAAAAGAGAAAATACACAGAACGAACATTGAAGAAAACTGAAGAAAAAACTTAACAAGAAATGCCACGAACGGGGGTATTGTAACAATCAGTCAACGTTCACAGCGACGTAATAATATCGCAACAGGATTTTTTTACGCACTGGATCTCCATCGCACTGCATAACGCCGAAAGTCGAAAATCCAGAATAAAATCCCGTCGCTACTCCTATATTTTACGTCCGTGGGAACTTGGGTTCAGTAGCCAACTTCACTAGGCGTAAGTAAGTAAGTCGTTTATTTGCAAATATGGGTACAGTACATGGATTACCATCTACTGTACCCATATTTGCAAATAAATATGGCTGAACCTATCTGTTAACCTGTCTATGTATTAACATAGACAGTAGATTTTACCAATAGGCATGCAAAAATAAGAGGTAGTTTGACGTTAAACAGTATTAAGGCAATTACAAGATAGTATACATTGAAGTTTTAAATCACAACATAAATAGATCATTAGCACACAATTTATCTATCCTATACATTATTTTTTAATAAAAACACTACACAATACACACAAACACACACACCATACTTCAGTTCACTTCACCATAATTCACTTACACAGTCACCACCATTCACCAACACATTCACCACCAGACACCTACCTGCTTTTGTTTTGTTGTTAGATTTCTTTTTCTTTTTTGGTGATGTTACCTGCCTGCTAAATTGTATGTAAGCCACTAAATGGGGCATGGTGACGTGTAACAGGTTTTTCCTAAGCCTACATCAGGCAACAGCTCTCACAATGTGAATTTATGTGTAAAGTTCAAAACTATTAAGTCCTACAGAACCATTGTGAGAGAAAATAACTAAACGTATTAATTATTGACTTATTACCTACCTATAACATGTGGAACTATATACATACGCAAACCTGATTTTCTTCGACAAAAATAAAGAATTTCTTTGACCGATAATCTTTTACTCCATCCTAGTATTTTATTGGCTTTTCGCCAGAGTCACTTTGCATAATGGAACTGGTCGCGCGCTAATTAGTAAGTGCAGCATCAGCTTTTTCATCCCGAACAATGCCGTTTTCCTTTTAAAATGTTTTTTGCAATAATTATACGAAGAATTTATTTTAATTTTTCTGGTTTGTTTAAAAAAATATATGAATGTAGGCTATACCCCTCAGCTGTAAGGCAGACTCGTTGAGTCTGATAACAAGAGAAAAGTAATTGTGTTAATTACTTGGCACTTGAAGGATTAAAATATAATTTTGCGTATTTATTTATATCACATAAATATAGATCTGTTTTGTTTTT
This sequence comes from Polymixis flavicincta, assembly GCA_949987655.1. NCBI lineage: Eukaryota > Metazoa > Arthropoda > Insecta > Lepidoptera > Noctuidae > Polymixis > Polymixis flavicincta. The sequence continues at coordinate 11,385,360 of OX465186.1, read as the reverse complement.
TTACGAGTTAAATTATATTTGTCATCTGCATGTGTTTGTGTGAAATTTTGCTTTCTTTCTTTAGTTTTATTTCTTACTAATCTAGAGAACATACTAATCTAAGATAGTACAAAGGCCAGCACATTAAGCAACCCCAATCTGTCAAATTTCTTTGACAGATTTTCAACTTTATAGTATAAGCTTAACGTTCATGTTCAATTGTGAATATTTTACAGTGTGGGGTAGCTTGATGTGCTGGCGTCTGTACCATTCCTCATACAAAATTCAATTCTCCAAATCAAAATAACCCTCTTTCGCTAAGTGTTACTATTGCCAATAGGTACTGCCGTAAAATCCCTTTTGTAAAAACTTTCCCATTAACATCGTAATCATAACAAATCTTTTATTAATTCAACTTTATTTACAGGCACTGGATATTAGAACGCACCATCTTAAATAGAGAAAGATGTCTATGACAGGAGGATCCTGAGTTACTTTAAGAAGTCGTACAAAACGGTTAGAGTTACTATCATGAAGCAGGAAAACATAACATTTTTTTTTTCTTTCTGTTTTCTGTAACCTGGCGATCTGTGTTAAACACAATAAGCCATTTAGTTGAAGTATCACGTTCTGTGTATTCTTAGCAGAAGGAATTGTTGAGAGTTCCTTTCACATCATGGTATGATCAAATCTTGCGGTAAGCGTGGGGACACTATGCCGTTTCAATCGGGAATGTGTGACACTTCCTGTGCCTACTAGTTTTAATGCCAGTTCATTGACGTGAGTTGAGATTCTCGTCTGATAGCGTTCATTATGTCTAGCAATCTCTTGTCTGACAGTGTGTTATTTAGATCCTCATGTATATATTTGTTGCTCACGTAGTAAGGTATGTCTAGCATGGCACGCAATGTCTTGCTCTGAAAACTTACGAGAATCTCTATGTTGCTATTGCTAGCAGTACAAACAAAACATTAAATGGGTAAAACTTTCACCAAAAATCTCCATATTGAACTGTTCCCTTCCTGTATCGTACCTCGATTTCGTCCCTACCCATACCATGAAAGTACTCATGTTGCATGCATTCATCAACTCACAGGGCTATCGGCGCAGGCACTGATTTATAAAACGTCAAAAAAACCTCATCGCCCATTTGTATGAGGTTATAAATGGAGGTAAATAACGCCTGTTATGATATACGTGGCCATCCGTGTGGGGCAGATAATAAATAGCATGTAATGTATATGTTGGCTGATGGTACCTAAAGATAGGAAGTTAAGGATGTGGTTATTGTGATACGTACATAAATTGATAACGCGTTAAATCGTTAATTTTTATTTTTCCTTTAATTCTGGGAATTTAGTAGACTTAAATTTTTATTTAAAACTAGCTTGTGCCAGCGGCTTCGCCTCCGCAAACAAATAAACCTTAACAAATTATATACCGAAACTTAATCTTCTTCTTCTCATGAATCACTTTGTCTATTGGTGAAACCGCATGAAAATCCGTTCGGTCATTTTTGAGTTTATCGCGAACAGACAGACAGACGCCGAAAGAGACTATATTTTATAATATGTAGTTATGATGTGTATTTAAAATAAAATAATAGTCAATTTGTTACAAACATTTCGTGTAGGAAATTCAGAATTTACACCCAAATCCCAGTGAGTTAACTCTGGACTTAAATTGTCAACATCTTTAAAACCACCTTCCTTGGCAGACAGAATTTTATAATGTAGAGTACATCTATTTTTTAGAAATTCAGTTTTTCTTGAATTTTGAATCTATCTTCATTGAGACAATCTATACTAATATTATAAAGCCGAAGGGTTTGTTTGTTTCTTTGCTTGAACGCGCTAATCTCAGGAACTACTGGTCCGATTTGAAAAATTATTTCAGTGGTAGATAGCCCATTTATCGAGTAAGGCTATAGGTTACATAAAATCACGCTAGGGCCCTTAAGAGCTGAGCAAATAGAAAAAAAGTCACGAATACCAAGTACTCGCACGGCCAGGCGATTTGATGCGACGGGGTGGGTTTGCAAGGACTTTGACGCAGACGAAATTGCAGGCAGAAGCTAGTTAAGTATATAAATAAGTTAACTCATTAGGTATCTAACGAATTCATATTTTTCCGAATGTTTTTCAGTATACCTAAATTCATTCTAATTTACTTGTACGAATCTATCTCGTAAATAAATTCCCATTTAGGTCTAAAGAAACACATTCAATAAAACTTCACACGCCTGCTTCTACTCAATACGTATTAAAGAAACGAGTAACAAAAAGAAAAATATAACTTCCCTTTTCGCAGAAAACATCACCTGCGCACGCTTACTTTTTTTTTTATTAACCCTGCATATGATGTACCTTTTGCGAACACCCTCTGTTACGCAGCAGACTGTTAACCCTTCGCTGTTTGTCAGCAAACGTGTATGTAGCACCGGTGCTTAAAATTAGGGACGCTCAAGGGTTTTATTGTAAACACGAGCTAAACATGATTTCATTGAAGAGCTTCAGTGAATTCCTATAAGTATAAAACGCAGATAGGGTATTTGTTGGTTTATCGATTTCGGACAGCAAAATATTTATGGTAATGAGTCCCATTTTGGGGTTGGGAATGCTTGCGTGAATATTTCGGGTGCCAAATTTACACCGCAATTGATTTTCGTTTAGTTTAAATCTGATTTAGTAGACCCGATTATTATTGTTAGTTCTTCTTTTCGTGTCGATGGCATTCGTACACTTTTTTGCTGTTTAGGGTGACTGGTAATTAGTGACCGACATTTAATTAAACACATGACTGTGCTCATCATTATGAACAACTTTTACAATGGGACCAAACCTGAAATCTCAAAAAAAAATCAGCTGTTCCCTACATTTATGTTCGTATAACTCGTTAAAATGTAGGGATTGCAGATGATTTTTTTTTTCGCGATTTCAGGTTTGGTCCCATAGTAAAAGTTGTTCATAATGATGAGCACAATCATGTGTTTAAATGTCGGTCACTAATTACCAGTCACCCTATATAGCCCAGTAGGTGGCCATTTTTATTGCAGCATCAGTGGCTTTATTCAGATCGTCCAAGGTGCAGGTGAACAGGCGCTTAGGGTACTCCAGCAAGTGGACCATGGATTGATCAGAAGTTTGTTGCTAAATTATAACAGCCGGACAGGTCGATGACCGCGGTTGGTCCGTGGATGGGTGACCATCTTTACATACCAAGAGCCCTCCTTTCCTCGAAATGCACGCTAAGCCGTTGGTCCCGGCTGTCATTCGTGGATCTTTGACAGTCGTTACGGGTCGTCAGTAGCCCGAAAGTCTAACTACCCAGTAACTAGGTTGTGGAGGTCATATAGGCAGTCGCTCCATGTATATATTCTCAGCTGCATCCGGATAGACTGGAAGCTGACCCCAGCGTAGTTAGGAAAAAGGCTAGGTAGATGATGATGATGTAATTTTAAACATATTGCTTACGTAAATTTCAAGCTTTCTAATTCATAATCTTTAAGCAAATTAATCCCTGTCATGGATTCAGCGTCTACCTAAATGCTCAATGCCCCGAGGCCATTAATCAGGTACAATTAATTTACATGATTTACGATCTACGTTTCCGAATTTGCTTGATTTGTTTTCTATTGCAAATATTATTCTGAAGTTCTATCAAAAATAACATAGGATCACGCCTTGTTTCCCCGAAGGAAGGTTGGGTAGAGGTTTACTTATAATACTTCCACATTTCGCCAGTTAAGTTTTAAGTCCCATGTAATAGGGGGCGACCTTAATGCCATCAACTGGGCTAGAGAAAAATTCCAGATAGTTACACTATGTAATTACACTTTGTACGACCTGGGAATCGAACCCGAAATCTATAAAAATATAACTTTAAAATTGTTCGGTACTTAGCAGCTATTTAAGAGTTACAACTACCAATAAATGCTGTCGTTTTGAAACGATTAACAGTCAAAGAGTAAACAAACAATATGACGAACAGTAAGTCAACATCACACTCAGAGCTAAGTATATTGTGCCAAGTTTGTAGAGTCGTAGATTATAGCAGCGGGAAAACAACGAGTTTGCCAACAAAGAGACGGGGTGTTTGAGCACACTCTGACAAATGCTACGTCATCACCAACAGCCACATCTGCGGTGCTTACTCTTTGACGTTTTTTGATGAATATGACTGGAGTGTTTTGTGTCATATTCACAGATTCCGTTGCCCGAAAACTCATTTCGAAAAGTTTTCGCACGCTAAGTAGCTCCAACTTTTGAATTGTTCGAATCGCGTGTTCCAAATTTGGTTTTATAAGCGAACAATGCGAGCTGATGTTTGAAGTTATTCGTTTCAAAATCATTTGAAGTACCTATTTAAACGTTTAACAAATTCTTTAATTAATTCTTTAGCGAATCTTTGTTTGTCGTTTGGTAGCTAACGGCTGCTGAAATTCCTGTTAGATTTATACAATAAATGTGAAAGTTTGGATGTTTGTTACTCAATCACGTCAAAACGGCTGAATGGATTTGGATGAAATCTGTTACACAGATAGTTTATAACTTAGATTAACACATAAGATAATTGTGGAAACTGCAGTTTAAAACCGAAGTACACAGGCCTTATATTGACGCAGCTGTTCGTTTATAATAATTATATTGTGTTACCATCAAATTACAAATGCTGAATAATTATTATCTTATAATGACAAAAGATATTGAATAAAATTGATTACATATCCATGTGTTACATAATGTGAGAATAACAAGTCAATCACTCTGCCTAGCATTTTCCCAACCATGTCGGAATCGGCTTCCAGTCTGACCATATGCAGCTGAATACCAGTATTTCACATGGAGCGACTGCCTATCTGACCTCCACAACCCAGTTACTGGGTAATACGATACACTTTAAAAAAACTGGTTTGTCAGACTTTCGGGCATCCGACTACCCGACTTTCAAAGATCTACAAATGGCAACCCGGACCAACAGCTTGACGTACTTTGAAAGGATGGCACAATAAGTAACAGTGAAAATATCAATGTCAAAAATGAAGAACAAGGAAGTGAATGACAAAAAGGCTTGAACATTTCAGGGTCCAACATACTGTTTCAATACATTAAAATTAGACTTTACATTAAAATAACAAAACAGTTAATCCATCCGTTCATCACTCCATCCCAAAATAATAGTTCCGAACGAGTTACTAACAACAAATAACAGTTAACTCAAAATAACAGTTCCCCATAATAACAGTTCCGGTTCGACTGATCTAACTAGTTTACCTGAATGAAGTTCCCGTGTTTCAAGCGTTCCCTGTGAACTCCTGACTGAGTTACTTTATAGCCTAGTTACTAATTGAGTCTGTCTAGACACTACTCAACAGATAATCGCATTACATCTGCCTGTCAGTGCCATACTGTTGTACTGATTAATGCAGTTATTTACGAGTTTGCATTGTTGATCTTGGTTTAAGGATAGTGCATGTTCGAAAGTTTCGAATTGGTATGTATTTTGCTACCTTCGAGTGATGGGAACTATATAGTAGTGTTTTTTTTTTTTGAGGGTGGGAAATCATCAAATAACTTCTCCCGGAGCAGGAGAGTGTCAGACTTTTAGTGACTAAAACCCACCCGTGTTCCCTCAGTTGCCTGTGTGCCAGGGGCCACGGTATCTCTTTCGAACAACCCGCGCCCCTGGTAGTAATCGGCTCATGCGGGCCCCTTCAGTTGGTGCTGACATCTCTTTAAGGCGCGCGTGGAACACAACGCGCCGTCGACCCGAGCTTGGTTCTTACCGGACAGCGAGCTGCCCATTACTCGCCGTCCGCAAGCCCGCGCTTACGGTGGCCGGGAATGAGCCTGGAATTCCCGACGCCCAGGGCGTCTCCTGTGGAGGTTAGAGCCGTGACGGCGCATATACTACCTCTCCCTCACGTGCGCCACCTCCCTCTTCGCGAACATCACTGCTTCGCAGAAGAAGGCGACGGCTACCCATACACTCTCGCTCCGTACCATGGCTTGGACCAGGGCCGAACACGAGAGATCGCTGCCGCCGATCGCCTCCACAAGAACAAGGCGGTGCTCCGCCCAAGCCAGGCAGACCTCCACCGTATGCTCCACCGTCAAGTACAGTTTAAAGGTGTTACTAGAAGTAAATAACTTTAAGCAAATTGTTTTTAGTCACCGAAAATATATCTCATCACTATAACTACATTTATAAAACAAAATCCCTCGCCGCGTCTGTCTGTCTGTATGTCCGCGATAAACTCAATAAGTACTGAATGGATTTTGATGCGGTTTTCAAAAATAGACAGTGATTCATGAGGAAGGTTTAAGTGTATAATTTGTTAAGGTTTTGCTTAAATTAGTTAACATGGGCAAAGCCGCTGGCAAAATCTAGTTTGGTACCTAAATAATCTCTTTCTTTATATAAAGATGTTTTAGGTTTTAACGTTTTAGGAAATAATGTTTTGGCGACTGTTTTCAGTGAAATCAGCTAACATTTTGAAAGGAATCTAGCGAGCAAGTACTCACACTCTGCGAGTAACTTCCTAAACCCGAGTATTTACGATCAATACCGTACTTAAATCTAAATAATTTACCTCGCATAGCCGTCCAGTGAATTATTGTATCCTCTTATATGCGGAGTCAATGATATTTCAACAATGTCCGTTACGAACGGGAGCCTCCCTAAACAAGGCGGATGCTGAAATATACTCTATATTTACTTAGCTAAAGTATGTGTGATCATATTCTGTTAAAATATAAATCGGACATTTTATACGGAACGCAATAAGTATTAGGAGGCATAAGTATTTGTAACTTCATCGGGCGTCTAGTTTATCTATCTATCTACATACGATATTAATACGTGAAGCAAAAACTTTGTATTCCGTTTTACGAAAATTACGCGGATGGGGGAGTATGACATTTGAAACAGTTAAAGTTTATATGAAGGAAGAGTGCAGAAAGCTAATATTTTATATACCACTAGCTTCCGCCCGCGGCTTCGCCCGCGTAGAAGTCGTAAATTACCCAGCGGGACCGTACTACCGGGACAAAGGGTATCCTGTGTGTAAATCTAGTTTATAATCTATCTGTGTGCCAAATTTTAACCAAATCCGTTCTACCGTTTTTGCGTAATTGAGTAACAAAAATCCAATCATCTTCACAAACTTTCACATTTATAATGTTATGGACTACCATTTTTACCCCTTTAGGGGTAGATTTTCGAAAAACTGTGATACACGTTAATCTTTATATTTGATTTTAGACATAAATACTGAGTTTCGAGTTAATCAGACAGCGCGTTAAAATTCTTCCATACAAACTTTGACACCGCCCAATCCCCCTTTAGTGGGTAGTTTAGAAAAATAATATATTACCAACTTTATAATTTACTTAGATAAGTATTTGTGCCAAATTTCAAGCTTATTAACTCAAGGAATAAGATGTTTCATACAAACAAAATCCCCCCTTTTCATCCCCTTAAAGGTCGAATTTCCAAACACTCCTTCTTAGTGCTCCCCTACATTATAAAAGGAAGCTGTGTGCAAAATTTCACGTTCGTAGTCCTAGCAGTTTCGGCTGTGCGTTGATTGATCAGTCAGTCAGTTTCTCCTTTTATAAATATAGATTACATCGCATGTAATAATATATTAAAATTATGTAAATACTTGATGGACGAAGTTCGATCACTGGTGACCACTACTCAGTTTTAAATAACAGTAGGTCTGTCAGATCTACAATGTATAAAATAGTGCTAAAAAGGTGTATAACAATCAACGGTTTTTTTTAAGTTCACAAAGTTAAACTTTATACTTACTTATTTCACACTTTAGTAAAATAATCTATTTATATATCTAAATTTTTCGGGAAATAAAGATATTTATACAGATAATTTTTTAATAATATCGCGCCTAGTAATAAAAATCCAAAATACCTGCAATTATAACGATTATATTATAAGATTAGTTCAGATGACTAATTCTGGATGAAGTGGCCATAAAAACGGCTATTACATTTATGTGCAGATAAAATCTAGCTTTCAGCTACTCATAATATTGGAATCTGCAAGCGATTGACATTCTGTGACGCACGAAAATTTGTCGTGCACCATTTCCATAATAAGGTGTATGAGACCTGTCAATAAGACGGTAACATGACTATGCGACATATCAGTTTGCTAATAATTGTCAAACGTTTTAACCACTAAGTAGATTGACAGTCCCAAGTTTAGCAAAAGGCTTACACTGCACTTATTACATTTATTTGGTGCAGTGGTGTCCCAGTGGCTTACGAATTGTAGGTCGTACTCGTAGGTTCGAAACTAGTCAGGCTAAATTATTTCATCACCACTGCTCTTAAAACTGCGAAGGAAACATCGAAACGTGGTGTCTGAGGACCAACAATTCGAAGACATGTGACTTTTACCAACCCACACTGGGCCGACATGCTGGATATGGCCCATTCCTCACTGAGAGGAGGCCTGAAGAGTGGTAGGCGGCGGGGCCACTGTGCTTACCCGTCGCAGGGTGACTAAGGGTTCCGCAAGGGCCGATGCCTGCCAGGAGTGTTGGTTGTTCGAAAGAGATACCGTCGCCTCTAGCACACGGGCAACTGAAAGAATACGGGTGGGTTTTAGTCAGTAAAAGTCTGACACGCCCTCCTGCTCCACCCAGAGCGGGAGAAGTCATTTGATGATAACCCAACCAAAAAAAAACCATGTGGTTCAGTATATAAGTCGTAGATATGTATCACCGTCACTTAAAAATTACGGTTGGTGTGCAATTACTTTTGCTGAAGTGCAAACCTGTCTTGAGCTCGACCCTCGATTTTATCCAATAGTCTGTTTACAACATCAATATATTGATCACGTCTGAGACCATCATGCTATGTAAAGTTTTAAACCTACAGCTACGTAATAAATTTATTATACTTTGTAGAAAGTTGCTTAAACTCCTGTTAAAGCTAACGGGAGTACGGTTAACTCATCTCCGAATTATTCGAATGAACGATTTTATTAGTGCCAATAAAATAGGCGGACTCGAGTACTGTTGGGCTTTCAAGTATGGGGAGGATGCCGCAAACGTATAGGATCATATTTTTCTCCTTTAAGCTGTGATGTAGAATTAAATTCAGACTCAGACATGATTTTTAACTAATTTTGTGTGAAATCAGTTGGTTATAATCAAGATTTTATTTAAGCGTAATTCTAGAATTTATATTATTTATTTCAAAATCAGGGGATCATGTATTGTGTGGATGTGGCGAGTCACGGCAAGTAAACTTGTAACTTTGTTAACTTGTAACGTACAAATGTGTATTCATCATCATCATTTCAACAGGAAGATGTCCACTGCTGGACATAAGCCTCCCCCAATTTAGGGGGGCTTGCCATAATCGCCACGCTTGGCAGGCGGGTTAGCGATCGCAGTATGGTGGTAAAATGCATAGAGAACGCTGCTGCCCATTCTCTAGTAAGTCCTTTAGTCGCCTTCTACGACACCCACGGGAAGAGATGGGATGATGCTATTCTTTACGTCCGGCACCACACGGGTCTATGCCACCCAAAATAAAGTTTTATATTATATTATTATACAGGTCTGAAAGTTTATTATTCTTTAGCATCCTGTTTTGAAGCATGAACTAATTTATCTATTTTCTTGTAGATAAAAATCAAGACACAATGGAAAGAAGAAGACCCTGAATCATCAGCTGCCTGCTTTTCTCAATTACGTTGGGGTCGGCTTCCAGTCTAACCGGATGCAGCTGAATACCAATATTGTACATGAAGCGACTGCCTATCTGACGTCCGCAACCCAGTTACTGGGTAACACGATACCCCTTGGTAAGATTAAATGTCAGACCTTTGCCTTACTGACGACCCGTACGACCGAAGAAGAGAAAAAATAGAAGAAAAAATTCTCTTGGACATTCAGGATAGTGCCTGAATTCTCTTATTTATAATTATAAGTATTCCGATGAAAACATTACCAGTAAATATTATTGGATGCATTCCAATTGGTTTCACATAACCGATATTATGACAGTGGATTGAACAGTACAGTATGCAAAACAAAAGCTTATTATTTGTAAACAACGTAAATAACGAATACCTATTCATATACGAGTATCAATAAAAAAATTGTTCACGAATATTTGATAAACTGGGACATTAGTTGAAATATGCTATTTTCGAATAACAATTGCATGAAATTCAAACCATTTATGTTCATACATATTTCAAAACACGACCAGTAAACAATAAATAATAATTTAATTACCAGTAACAATAATTGAATTGGGCTTCTAACTAAAATACTCTCAGCGAGACCGATAAATAAATACGATCCAACACCAAACGGCAAAATAATCAATCCAATTCAATTACAACACACCTCCGCACTATGTATTAAGATCTGCCGATTGAACGAACAGAGCTGGATTAGGTGGGAAAAATTCCATTTTCAATTAACGCTTGCTTGTTACCAAGGGCTAACATAGAAGGGAATTGGTGGAATTGTGGAATTGCCCAGCACGGCTGCGACACGACTGCTAAATTGCTCGAAACTGTTTGCTCGAAAATATATTTTATTTTCGTGTTGTGACCCAGCCTGTCGTGTTAACTAGTGCAGACACTGCCTTTTTGGTACATGGCGTCGGGTTGCCTTAATTCCAGTCTTTTTGCTCTGCAATTGATTGTTTGGCTTTTGAGGGGCGAAAAGAAAAGGAAAAACAAAAACTTTTCGAGCTTGCGAAGGGGTAAATATGTACGTTCAGTGTTTGTGGAATTTCCGCTGCTTAGATTCCTACTTGTTATAAAACTGAAGGTAATGTAAGACATTTTACAACACATTACTTCCAAGTATAGCACACAACAATGTTGTTGATTTCAAAGTTTTGCTTACACGCAAGAAAACTTCCAAGTTAACAAACTCATAATTACTTTTCATTGCTGTTACGCGTGTTTACTTTCCACCACAAAACAGCGAAGGAGAAATTAAAAAGCCTCACTTGTAACTTTTACTGCTTTAAAAACTAAACAAATAAAAATGGAAAAGCTAACCAGACCTCACCACTTCGATCCCAAAAATAATCACTCAACTTCACAGTGTAAAAAAGGACATAGAAAGAGCATTATCTCCATAGTAGCTAAGTAAAAAGCTCGTATCGAAATCGTCCGGGAACCGTCACGTGGAGAATTGGCACTATGAGTATGTTTCCCTCGCTTTGAGCTAGGGTTGCGAAAAAAAAGTTTTGAAATGTCAATGTCATTCAACACCAGATGTTTTTTGTTTGTCAACTGACGCGAATTTTCGGAGGAAAATCAATGTGAAAAACATTGAGTTTCCTCAGTTTAAGCTTGGTGAAACTCATGTCATTTTTAAATCCAAATATGGTTTTTGTGTACAGTTAGAAAATAATATATGAATGATGTAGGTATGAAACTTGTGCCTATCCAAAACGATGGGAGGTATACGTTAGCCTAAACCACATGACACAAAAACAAATTTGGTCATTTGAATGTGTTTCAATGACATCATATTTTAGTTATTTAGTGTCTGTCATAAAATTCTTAGAACTTGCATGGTGCTAACTAACTGACTGACTAAATTATGCCGGATATGTGTTAAGTGAGTTCTAGGAACTAAAAGCAGCATATGATTAAAGCTTTACGTTTAATTTTGTACGTCATCTGATAGCTATGAATTTTGAGGCGGAAGTATTAATTTCGTTAAGGAAATCGTGGATTACTAATCCACGATCAGGCGTTTCTGGTACCTACTTAATTGGATTAATTAGGACCTACGAGTATTATAATTTGCCGCTGTATTTTACAAAACATAATTAAATGTCAAACATCGTAACAACTCTGGGGCGTATTTAAACCCACTTTAATTTGTACACGAAAAAGGTATTATCCTAACAAATATTTTTAAATGCGCAATAAAGTGAGGTTGTTTGTTTGTTTGTTTCACTTTCACGCTAAAACGGCTCAACCGATTTGGATGATAATTGGCACGTAGATAAGACCATGATCTGGATAGGAAAATATACTACTTTTCATACTGGATCGTAGACGCAGTCGCGGGCAACAGCTAGTTTCATCATAAATGGTTCAGTCCGTCCACGCACAATGGTCCACTTAAAGGACTAAGTGCGGAAACCAAACCCAATAACATAGAACATAGAATGGTTCAGTCGTCGCCGTCGACGTCGGCATATTTTAACCAGAAAACTAAAAACCGGACACCGCACATCCCTAAAAGAAGGGTACCAGTATAATCGTTTTCCTGCATACCTCTTTTGTACACGGTACTCTTAAATATGGCTGCACCAGACGCAAAAAGTTTCAATTGCTTTAACGGCCACTTGCATATAATTGTCCCTGGAACGACACTACACAATGGTGAAGCACGAAATTATTGTAAACTTAGGAGTCTTTATATCGTTTAGCAAGCCATTGGTTTTTAATGGGTATTTGAAATAGTGTTTTTTTTTTTACTAACGACTAAAATTTAACTCTCGGGAATTAAAAAAAAAATACAATATTTGAAAACCTAAGAGGAAAAAGTAGCACATTCATTAGATTATAATTTAAATGATATTTTATGTTGTGCATTTAACTTATCTATAGAAAGAAATACAGTATTTTAACTGCAAACCCACTCTTAAACGGCCTTTTTAAGTTAGTAAATATTCACTTGTGTAATAGCCAACATGGGTTCTTGACGCTTGACATTTTAAATTCGTATAATTACTGTCCATCAAACTTCAACCGACAATAAAAAATACCACACATTGCTGTCAAAACGCAATATCATAGACAAGTTTTTATTTTCATAGCAGAATTTTACTAGTCATTCCAGCGCCGCAGGTGAAAATGCAAGTACGGTATTGACTACAGAGTCAATCTTATAAAATTGTAGCCTTTTAGCATCGTTAGCTGTTATCTTGCGGTTAGTTTCAATCACGTTCTATTCCATTTGTATTTTTTTCTGACAGATATGCAACTTAATGCAGTTTGAATAAAAACCCATAAAGATTTATTTTAAAATAACATTCGTAGAATCAGCATTCGCGAGATGAAACCAAATAAAAATTAAATTGGGGTCTCTTAACATTCCCTCTCTATGGAACCCTAAAAGTAAATGATAATTTAGATGCGCCGCACATTTGATAGTAGAAAATTAAAACTAAATGACGAACATTTCAAGGCTTTAGCAAAGTCTCTATAACAGGTACTGATGACATCCATTATAGACGATAAATGCAGTTCTGAAATGCGCTGGCTTTAACGAAGTTAATTTTGTGGGACAAACATTTTTATTTGTTTTATGGGAGTTTTATGGTGTGGTGGTTGTATGTTACAACACAGGTAATGAAGCGATGGCAAGTAGGGAGACAACTATAGTTTCTTTGTGTAACAATAATATTTCTAGAAGTACGAGTACATGTCTTGACTTTTATTAAAAATAGAAGTACATGTCTCGACTTTTATTAAAAACGATATCAAATACTGGGTACGTTTTAGTTCTAAGGACGAATAAATACCTTTTTTTCTAAGAGAGCATGGACTATTTAGTTGATTATTTATTTTCTTTAGAAATAAATTTTCATGTATGTCTGGTGTATTTAAAGTTACCTACAAAAAACTATTCAATGCAAATAAGCACGTGATACCTAAGTCACCGATGACCTTAAAAAGATGGCTGGGGCAGACAAGATGCGGAGGACGGAGTTTTGTGGCGCATCCTGAGAGAGGCCTACATCCAGGAGTGAACTACGATAGGCTGAGCGGATTGATTCGCTTAAATTACTTAAGTTATTCTATCGTTTACGGTTAAAGCATACAGAAAACACGTGCATTCATATTTAAATCAAGGAATTGACTTTTGTGTAGCATTCAAATTGAAGTCATTTCCATGAGACATGAAAGTTAATTTCTAAAGCGAATAATTTCGAACAGACAATTTATTTGTCAGGAAACCAGTATTGTCTAGGATTAACTTTGTAAACATAGACATTGGGGTGACGAGAGCGACATTTTTTTTACTAGATTCATTAAATTTACCGACGAAAAAAGGAGGAGGTTCTCAAGACGCATATAATTATATTTTTAACATAGCTTGTCTGTAAAATAGCAGAGCCCTTGATTTTGCCATTATACTATACAAACTAACAACATCATGAACAATTTCCAGAATATAAAACAACTCTTCCAACAATCCCAAGAAAGTACCTACTTGTTATTTTCGATAAAATTATAGGCACTAAAGCAACCACTTACTACGACCCAATAACAATAATCGTTCCATAAGTCTTCGTTAAAATGCGGCCTCACGAAATCGTAGCGAAACGCTTATTCGTGTTGACAAAACAAACATGAAAAAAATCCACCAAGGATTTTCATCCGAACTCGCTTCGTCCCCAATCAAGGACAAATTGTTTGTCTGACAAACAAAATATCCTTTTGGACGAAATATAGTACCTTCGTTGCTATCGTAGGTGTCTACAGGATGTTTTGTACGTGCAATTCGATTAAAGTCTTGGTTCACTGGTAATATTGGATAAACCTCTTTACTAAGTTACCGCTTTAAGCCGCTTGACTTGCCACTTGTTTTTAATATAATTTCCTTTATTCCGTTAAATATACATATACATTAAATTTTTAAATATTATTACAAAAATATAAAAACATTTAAAAATATAAAAAATAGTAGCCCACTGGTATCGGGAACAAGGTCCAAGCTACCGGCGCGGCGGTCAGGGCTCCAGAGAGAGGAACCTCCTAACAATGCGAGCCGTGTTCAGGAGTACCGCTTTCAGGATCAAGCCCTTGACCCAGCTGCCCAACGAGAGCCTCCTCAGATGTTGGTTGAGGCTCTTGGCTATCAAGCCATTGGCTGAAACGACTATCGGTACAATGATCGCTGAGTCCACATCCCACATGTCGACAACCTCGTGAGTCAAGTCAAGATACTTGTTAATATAATTATTATTGTGCTATATTTTTTTGTTGACACTTTTGCAACCCCTACCGGGATCATTATTATCAGAAACAGTAGACATATCTTTAGGTCCATCTGAAGCTCAAAGGAATTACAAGAAAATACAATGTGTTACATAATTACCGCAAGACTTCATACACCCCAATTATATTATTATTAAAAGCATAATATAATGACCAAAACTGTTTTTTTAATGACTAACTAACTTTTAGTAGTTAGAAAATAGCGTTGACCTCAGCATTATCTTATGCATTTAAAATTGAGTCTAATTTCCTTTACATAAGATCTAATTTTCTTTGACTCAATCAGCGGTAGGCATGGCAAAATACATACTTTTGAAAAAAATACCTAGGTATATTAAAAGTCACTTGAAATCGATTAAATCAAAATTATGACAACTAACTTTCAGAACTTTCGCTTATTCTATTACACCTTGTAGAAACACCCTGTACGTATACGTCATTGAAGTATTACGTCATATATGAATACCAACTGTCGTAAAATTCGGTGGTATATTGTTTACCTACTGACACGGTAAAACGCCACCTTACTGTTACGTTTTTGTTTGCTTAATTTATACCAACGTATAACTTGGATATGCAAAGAACTCGATATTATAATTCATGTATAATGTAAATAAGATGTAAAAGAGAAGAAATTTTGTATTTACAGCTGAAAAATTGCGAAAGTTTTTGCTGAAAATGCAAAACAGCTTCTTATAAAAAAATATTGTCTAAGATCGATATATCGTAGGTAATAATTTATTTGCACACAGGTACCTAGCATATTTTCTATACCAACGGAATTCCTAAACAAAAGAACGCTTTCTTGGCTAATACAATAAGAATCGCCTATGTTTACAAGACGCTTGCCAAAATTGTTTACTTAGCAAATTGGTTTATGTACTACACAGAATCCAATCAACGTGAACAAAGTCATAACCGAAGATTATACCTACGTATCTATGAATCTAAGTTACTATAGTAATATCACCGTCGTAATACTTGTTTATCTTAGTACAAATGTACGAGAAAACACAACAAACATTGCCCACACGTAAAAACTATTCATTAAAATGACTCATTTGTGGTTGTTTGTTTGAAGTAGGTAAAAATTTATCATATAAGGGATTTTATCTCCATGTTTATTAATCTTTATGTCATGTTTCAACCTCGCAAACGTATGATAAAATAAGCTCCCATTCATAAAACCCTATTCAGAACGTTGATTTGTCTGCGAAGCGTTAATAAAACGTCTATAAGAACATAAAAACCTCAGACGCAAATAAAAATATTTTTCACTTTACCATGTCTTCTGTTGAGCTCGTATTTTTTAATTTACCTTCTCAAAGTGTACTGGAAGGAATAAAACAGTTTTATTCTAAAAGAACATAAAGGCTCACATCCACGGTTAAGTGTTTTCCACCATCCAGACGCACTCGGTAGAAAATTGATATAAACTTGTTGTGGGCCCCCGCTCCGTTTGCACAGGTGACGACGGTGACTTATTTGTTTTATTGTGAACAAACGAAATTCACCCCAAATGGTTAAAAGACAAAGTCTATATTCCACTGTGTCGGTGGGTAATAGAAGCCAGAAAAATGCACCCTGCACACGGTTCGCATAAGTCTTGAGTATAAATGTTGTTCGCGAGAAAACAAGTAGTGTGAAATAGCCCTGCTCGCGATGGAGACGGCGTACATGTTTTAAATATTTGAGTATGTAATGCTTTAGGAATATTTATTCAGTATGACGCCACTATAAAAGTACCCACTTGGCGTATAAAAAGGGAATTTATATAGCCCTAAACTGACCAATGAATTTAACGGAAAATGTAAATAGGAAAAATAAATTATTTGTATGTTCACGCCGATGTATGAATCATTTCATTTTCCTTCGACAACATTGTTTAAAGCAAGATGTTCTGCTGTGAGACGTGTGTGTATTTTATTGCTTCAGATGCAACAAGTGTAGAAAGTGACAATTTCCTCACCCGTTTTCTCGAAGGCGCCTCTAAATACTCAATTTCTTTTCGTCGATTCTTACAACGAACGAGAAAGCTAGTGACTGTGATTTACTCGATATTTCCTCTCGCCCATAGATAGAGAAAGGATATAAAAGGCCTAATGACAAAAGCCTACGACAAATGGTTCCTATTCAATTATCAAATAAAACCACAGCGTGCCCGATAAATTGAATACGGAGATCAAAATTCTATACGCGTGAACAGATATGTCGACATAACGAAGACAAATCAAAGTTTCGCTGACCTGACTCGCTTTGGATGGACACCCTTCTAAGACATAAGACAGAAAGCCATTAAGTCGAGATAGTGGTATTTATCTTTACTGTCGCCCTTCTTACCTTTCGAGGTGACGCAGACATTTCGATTAAAGGCTTCTTCAAACAGACGCGAAGCGAACAATTTCCATGAAGTTCTCATAGAAATTGTTTTACGTGAGTCGCGTCGCACCTTCTTGCAAGAGCCTTACAGAGCTGTAAATAAATTTTGTAGCGAAAACATTTTTAAAGGAAAACTGCTGAATAGAGCGGTTTACAATGAGTGAAATTGAAAGTGGTTGGTGGTACAAAAAGAAAGGTGATGTTGCATTGTGAAGGCGCGGACGTCAAAAAGGATTGTGTGTTTACAACAGTTGAGTAAATACAGTCTGCGTTGATTTTTGCTTCGTTCTGCGTATGAAAACTGGTATTGAAAAAAAAAGCAAATATTTATTTCCTTTTTTTTTTTTCAATACCAGTTGTAAATGAATGACTGGGTGTCTAATTTTTATGATTTTTGCTGTTCTATGAAGAAATATTCTTGCTTGAAAAGTCAAAATTATTTTTAGCATAATCTGACCTATAATGTTCCCACTGCTGGAACACAGGTCTTCTCTCCTTTTGAGAGGGAGTAGACTGTGTAATCCAACACTTGGACCCAGTGCGGGTTGGTAGATCACACTTGTCTTTGAATTTATTATAGAACATCCTCCTCGCCCCTTTCCTCACGATTTTCCTTCACCGTTTTGACAGCAGTAATGATGAAATCATTTAAACAAAGTAAAGCGCCTGTCTCGGTTCAAACCTACAACCTGCAACTAAGTACGCAACATCACCTTTCACGTAACGTAAGTCGCGACCTTTGCCACCGGACCACCACACCTCTAAAAAAAACGATGGTGGAAGTTTGGAAAAAAAACAATGAATGGATAGATTCCGATGACCGGAAAAACGTGAAGGAACCGGATAATAGCCGGGATGGTCGAATCATTTTGATTTAACATCAAACCTGCATAGGACAGGCTTGGTTTTTCTGATCCTTAACTTTTAACACGATTCTTAAGAGGGCTATTACAAAATCAAAATGCTCAATTTTAGGTAAATTAAAGGCGTGTGGCAGACGATCGCATGTGTGTGTCTAGTGAAGGAGGCTTTGCACACATGTAGACTGTAAGCTGACTTAGTAACTTTAGTTAATAAATACTTTAGGATTGAATTTGGATTAAACATACAACGATTAAACACATACGACGAAAAATTATCATTACTTCTCTGTTTTACGGAATTATTTTTGGTGTATTACTGTATGAAACATAATAAACTAAATTGAGCCTTTCAAAGATCAGTCCTATCATGGACATTTTATAAATTACTAAACTATTTTATCTAAACATACTTTACCGAAACAAGGTTTTACTGAATTTTGTTAGTTAAAATATATTTTAGTACACTCCCAAGACATAAATAAAATTTTCTTTCGGGATTTTTTTTATTTTTATGGCTATATCTAATATGGCATCAAATATCGATTCAAACGCTTAAATTCAAGAAATCGGAAGGGTATCTCAGTCTCAGACAGATTTAGAAGGAATACATAGAGGTTTTGGCTCAGTAATGAGACACAATACAGCAGTTTACCTACTGTTAAACACGAATCGCAATTTGCTTAAGTATTTAAAACTTTAAACAGCCATGCGTCACTCGAGCATGCAAAACGCTACTTGCAAAATTCTTTTATTTTAAATAATGGCGAATTTTGTACTTATACCTTTTGTCCACATAGCTGTAGGTAACTCATTAACATGCAAATTATTCCGTGCCTTAGCACGCAATGTAGAAACCTTTCCTGTTTTAAAGGTAGAGAAACGGTACATAAATAGAGTTTTTTATAACCTTATTTTTTGTCCGGAAATGCCTAGTATAAAGAAAAAACAAGAAAAGAAACATTTTATTTTATTTTAATTACAAATTTTAAAATAAATAAATATTTTAACAGCGTTGTCGGGTTAGTCGGGGATTTTAATTAAATAAATCACTTATATTTTTTCTACTTTAGAAAATCTTTTGCAGATTGAAAACAGAAGAAGGAGGGAACGAGCTTGGCAGAAACCTAGTTGTTAGCGACTCCAACAAGATAATAAATTAATTTAATATTGAACAAAGAGGATGTTTTTTTTTACGTTGTAGAAATATACAGGGCGAACAAAGAACAACAGATAACAAACCTACGAGTATTAAGGTTGATCATCTTGGGCTCGATTGATATCGTCGATGTCCCTACCAACCCATACAGGTTGGTGGAGACATCGACGCGCAAACTATAAGCATGAATTCAGTACATGAATATGAAACCTTGATTGAAATGTTTCGTCAGTAATAAAAAAAGGAGCGGGCTGTGCTCGGAGTTTCCCTACGTGATCGAATCAGGAATGAAGAGATCCGGAGGAGAACCAAGGCAACCGACATAGCCCAGGAATTACCAAACTTATGTGGCAGTGACCAGGGCACATTGCTCGCAGAACAGATGGCCGATGGAGCCGAAAGGTTCTGGAGTGGCGACCGCGTACCGGAAGACGTAGAGTGGGAAGGCCTCCCACAAGGCGGACAGATGACCTTGTGGGGCTGCGGTAATCCGCTGGATGTGGGAAACACAAGACGGTTGAAGTGGAGGAACCTGGGAGAAGCCTATATCCAGCAGTGGACGTCTTTCGACTGAAATGATGATGATGATGAATATTGTAATTTTTTTTTATTGGTTTTCACAAAGCCTGCTTTTGACCACGACCTCGGGTGATATAAAATTTAAAGTTTTTGTTACAGAAATAAATATGTACAATAGATTAAGTATGTACAATAGATACGTACACTGTTTAGAAAATGTGTAAGCATAAAAAATCAAGACTTGCGTCCTCTAAACGGTAAACTGATGAGAGCTACTTCAGGCTATATTGCTCAACATCATTTATTTCAGGCGTGCGTGCTTCAGTTGCGTGCCTGAAGTAGCAAGCCTCCTAATATATGTAAATAGCCTGGGCTATTTATTGAAGTATACGTCAGTTTTATATGTTTAGGTATACAAATGGCGAAATTGCAGTAGGTAATGTTAACTTTCTGAATAAGTAATTTTCAGTTGGCTTTGCGGCTTAATTATTGTTGTTAAATTATTTTTGCATGTGTAGATTATATCTGGGGAGTGCCCATTTATTTTACGAACGTAATTACTTGATGTAAAAGGGTCTCATGAAAACTGCGTAAATTTTCGTTTTCCTACAGAAAATAAATATTACACCTACTGTAAAACCATCACTTTCATTATAGAGACTACGGCCAATCTACAATGTCCTATAAATTTCAATATTAATAGCTCTAAAATAATTTAGACAACCTGTTTATAGTTCAGAAATAGTTATGCTATTTCAATTACACCATTTCATTTTATTTTCCCTGATGACCTTGTGAAAGGCAGGAATCCGCTGGACGCGAGAAGCACAGAACTGGTCGAAGTTGCGGAGCTTGAGGGAGGCCTATGTCCAGCAGTGGACGTCTTTCGGCTGAAATGATGATTACGATTTTATGTTGTCTGTAAGACACATTTACACTACCCAACACCCTAACACTTTACGCTACTAGAAACTTACACAAAATCACAGGCACTAAACACACACACATACACACGCTCATTTTTGTATTTCTTTTAGTTTTTCTTATGATCATTCATTGATGGATCTTTTTGCATGTCTTTTGGACTAATGATTATTATTATTCTGTTTTGAAGTATCTGGCGCTGTATGGCCGAGATACAGGACTCGTCCTAGTTCGGCTACCGATACTGTCATGCTATATATACTCCCAAGTACTAGCGTATAAGTATGTGTAATCTGTTTTAATATTTTTGAGTATGTTATATAAGTTGCCCGTTATTATATTTTTAGTGAACTAAATGAATTACTATGAATTATTATAATAATAATTCCAATCTCTTGCTTCAGGTGGAATGACAGGTGACTTCAAGCTCACTTCACCTAAAATTTTAGTCACAATTTAACAGAATAAACCAGCTGGTCGTCAGAACCCCAACCACCCCTCAATAGGCCATAAAAAATAGATTAAAAATTTGAAGCAGTTACGTAGTGTTTAATGTTATGTTATCACAAACGTAGTTTGGATATCCCATAAAGCAAATATTTTGCGCCATTTTTATTTAAACCATAAGCCGTATAAATCAAGTGAAGAGCCATAAACTCGAGCCATATAATTTTTATATCCACGATGCGGAAATAGACGTGATATACCTACACACATACGTACGTACACACTGATATACATATGTACGTGTATTTATTTTGGATCGTATCGATTACCTGTATGAGGTCAGAACGGAATATGACCTATATTCATTGGTTTCAAATAATAAATTTGGATAGGATTCTTTGTTCTTTGGATTAAAATATAAGTGGATCCTTATGTTTTAAAAACCTTTGCATTTTTCGATAACTTCTGTGGAGCAGTTTCCTTATTTTAAAGAACATTCATCTAATCACGGTTACAATCCATCAAAAATATTATTAACATACATTTTTGACATTGATTGTCGCTGTGTTGAGGTTTCAACTAGAACAAATGTTTTTGGACTTTACTCCTTAAGAATCGATTTCCATAAAATTCCCATACCATACCATCCAATAGGGGGGTATGGGAATTTTTGAGAAGTACAATTAATACAAGCGTTAATACAAAAGCATTATGCTTTTCTGCGCAACGTACCTTGCGCACCTTGCACTTTAAAATCATGTATGTTTTAACTTGCATGCAGTTGAAATGTACAGGGTATGCTGCGCGACTAACGCATATGTATAATTATGTATGTATAATAAAGGATATAAGGAGTAAACTTCAGTTGTGTGTCGCTGACAAACTTTCTTATTAAAAGAATTGACCTTCTAATCACTCCACATTGAATACTGAAATTGCCTCAACACGTCAACTCGTCATCATAAATGTGATTCGATGAATCTGTGTCGATGAATCAATCGAGGCAATAAAACTACAGATACAGACGACAATAATAATCTTTAGTCACAAAGAAGTGACTACAAAAGAAGCTATTTCCTGACGTGACTAATCTGTATGTCCTACCCCAACCAAATCACGCAATATTTAAATAGGACCCTAGTTCTTTACAATAACTGTAACTATCTAAAACCTCTATCTATGAGTCACGTGAAAAATTCAAGGTTTTATTAACAAAAACTTGTAAAGTAGCTGTGAAATTAGTACGCTTTATTTATTCACTAGTTTTTGCCAGTGGCTTCGCCCGCGTTAACCAATTTACACGAAACTTTAACAATTATACCACTAATTCCTTATGAACCATCCTGTCTATCGGTGAAAATCGCATGAAAATCCGTTCAGGAGTTTTTGAGTTTATCGCGAATAGACAGACAGGCAGACGCGGCCGGGGACTTTGTTTCAAAATATGTAGTAATTACTTTAAGTACACAAATGTACAGAGGCGCACTTAATGTCATACGCATTTTCTACCAGTCAACTTCTGCATGATGCAGAGACAAACAGTGGTAGGAGCAGTAAATAAATTTGAGGAATAAATATTTTTAAAGAAAGAAAGAAAAAATCTTTATTGGACTTGCACAGGAATCTTACAAACTTGCTACAGTATAAACACATAAAAGAGAAAACACTAAAACACTACTATGCTACACTACTATTAAAATTAACATAAGATTTATACAAAAACAAAAAAAAGTAAAATAAAAAATAAAGTCCTGTACGAAGCCAAAAGGCCACTATCTCAGCATGATGCAAATAGAAAGATACGCATAAACCTATAAGTACAAATAAATATACACAAATAACGAATACATTAAAAGCGAATAAGGCAAACAATGAGAAAACATTACCGTTGTGATGATACTGTCAGCTTCTTACAAATGTGCTCACGAAGTTTAACTTTGAAGGACAATCGGTTGGTTAGCATAATAACATAATAAGCCTTTAACGTTCCCACTGCTGGGACACAGGCCTCCTCTCGCCGAGAGGAAAGGGGCCGTAATGCACCACGCGAGCCCAGTACGTGTTGATAGATGACACATGTGTTTTGGTTCTAGGACATGCCGGTTTCCTCACGATGTTTTCCTTCACCGTTTTGGGAGCAGTGGTGATGAAATAATTTACACAAAGCGCCTGTCTGGGTTCGAACCTACGACCTACAACTCGTAGGTCGCGGCCTTTACCACTTAGCCACCACTGCTCTTATCGGTTGGCTGCCAACCTGATTTCCTGGAGGAGCGAATTCCACATAGCGACTGAACGCAGAAGGAAGAGTGAATGAAATCAGTTTTGTAACATTCATCATTATGTTTTAGTGTGTGAATCTTTTTATATTCTTTTCATACGTAAAACTTTCAAAAGTACCTATCGATTTTATAATCGTGTAGTATCAACAGTATGTTGTAGCATATCGATTCCTATGTGCTAAAGTACCTTCTTAATTAGATGAGGGCCAAGTCAAATTGGTATTATATCAGAGAGAACGGTGATGGGAAAGTCAAAAATGTATTGGATTGACATATATTTTGGTTACCGAAAAGCATATGTCAAGCTAGCGGGGTAATTGCAGAACACGCTATTACATAGTTGCAACGGCTTTCATTTTATAATACTCTATGTTTTATATTTTATTGTTTTAGAATAAATTTTATTTTTTAACTTTTTTATTGTGACTCTTAAAATTTGACAGTTTATTTTAATTTCAATTCTGTGACTTTTCATTCATATATTTTTAATCTGTGACGTTTGACATTTTATTATATTCTGTTTCAGTTTCATAGCAGTTCAATAGCATTCATTGCGTTATTTATGGTGTTTGGAGAGACAATTTTTTCGAACATATGAAGCAATGGTTTAGCAATATGCTTCAAAATAATCCAAATTGTGAATGATCGCATGTTACACTCGAGTGTTGTTGGAAGTCGTTGTAAAAATACAAAACGGTTTGAAAGTGATTGATACTTTTCTAGAACCTCTGGAGCCTGATCTTTGGAATTTGATCTTCTGTCCAATAAAAATTGCTTGAATCATTACGACAAATCAATCAAGGTTTTCATTAGTAGTCTTGACACTAAAATCTATATCTATACCAATGCGAGTTATCTTCCAATGCCATTGGGAATCCCTAACCATTTCCTGACTATTACTCATGTCAATTAACCGATAAATCTTTAAATCTTACCTACATTACATGAATTAATCTTTAACCTACCCCAACTGAGTCACTTCGATAAAAATAAAATTTAAAAACATATTAACAGTAGTAATCCAAACTTGTATCTATGATTCATACAAAAGTTCAAGGTTCACAAAAAACTACTACAATAGCTGTAAAATTAGTACATTTTCTAATATTAGTCACGAACAATTACCCCGCCTTGCTATACGAGTACGTAAACCATAGAACGAAATGCCCCAATTCCAGCATGAGTCACACTACGACCGGCCTTCGCTAGTATAAATGATGCCTTGTAGTTTGCATAATATCGATCGTTCCAGGAAAGCGTTAATAATAAGTGTTATTTTTATACTGATTGTTGATTTCTTTTTTTTTTCCTTATCGCGCTGATGACGTGTCTTTAAGGTAATTAACATAATGGTGGTAAAAATTAAATGATATTAATACTAAACTTAGGCAATGGAAAAATTAGTAACAATATTGGCCATATTGTTACTAATTTTTCCATTGCCTATGTTTGTGTTATTGTAGGTCTAAATGAGCTCTACACATGCGTAATACCGGTAACAGCCTTCACCGTATTTCCCTGTGCGGCGTTACTTGTGCCTTTACTTATGTGTGTGTACGCACATGGTTGCCTTCCGTTCCGTTTTTTACCGTAAAATTAAAAGCTGGAGAGAACTGTTTCAAAATTGTGAAGGCAAAGATGTTTAATTAAGTACCTATCTGAATTTATTGTCACCGTTATCATATGAACTTTTCCTATGAAAACTACTTTGTACATCTACTTTCTTTGATATATGTTAACAAGTACCAAATAGATACTCGACGGTTATGACGTAGTAGTTGCTTAATTATTCCTAAAGTACTTTCAAATATGCCCATTAATATCTAAATCATATTCTTTGTATTTATTTTCCATAATAAGTAATTTATTTGATTTTTATAACAATAATTCAGTATCCTTAACATATTGAGTAATTAACTGACAGTTGATTTGTAATATGGCGGTTAAGTGCATAAAAAGGGAGGCAAATCATTTCCAGCATGCAATATTTTGTAAACTATTGATAAGGACGTTACCCTGCCTAAATACAGACTGAGTGTGATTTATAGTTTGTGTTTAATTGTGTAAAACCCGCCACTGAGTATCATATACTATCTTGGCTATTCCTTATTAAAAAAAATAAAAATACGTATAAGTTTCTCATTTTAGCTAATACTGACTATAAAGAGACAAGTAAATAGGTTCATTATTTTCAAGTAAACTTACTGTTTTTAACAATAATTTTCAAGATCAAGTTTCAACGCTAACTAATTAATTAGTCAATCAAGTTATTAAAACATATCTTGCCACCTAACTGTCTTGAACCTTCTAGTCAAAGTTTTAATAAAGGAACAAAAATAGACAACGACTCATTTATCCTTTGGAAACCACACGTACTTCTTTCTACCTTACAAGAACTGGCAAAGTTATAAATAGTCAAACTCAGCGTTTCTTAAAACTAATTTTACTCATCAAGTTTTCTCAGCAAAACTTTTCGCAGAAGCCCTTTGGTTTTGCGAGACTACAGAGTTTATGGTTAGCAAAAACAAATTAACTACTTAATTTTACTTGCGTACTTTCAATATGAACCTGTCTGTCCTTTGTGTTCATTATTTTATCAAAATCACGAATGCTCGCAAAACAGTGAACAAGAAAACATCGTGAGGAAAGCATGTGCTAGAACCAAAAAATTGAAGGCATATGACATCTGTCAACGCGCACTGGGCCTGCGTGGTAGATTAAAGCCCACTTTGTCTCGAAGGGAGGCCTGTGTCCCAGCAGTGGGAACATTATAGGCTGTTTATACTTTCAATACAATTTCCATATACACAGTTTATATTTTTAATTGAATGACATAAGTGAGACGAGATATATGAATTTAAAACTAGTTTTTGCTGTGTTCCGCACCTTAATTGCATAACTCACGATTAATCATAATCTGTTTCAATTTGACAGTTCAACAATATTCATTGCGTTATTTACGTTGTTGAGCAGCCACATTTTTAGAACATATGAAGCAATGGTTTAACAATCTGTTTCAAAACGAAACCGATTATGATTAATCGTGATTTACGTAATTAGGGTACGGTCAACTTCGTTGACTTTAGTTGTCATTTGATTTAGTGGTTAGAGGCACTTTTAAAATGACCAGGATTTGGTATATCAATGCTAAATCCTGAGTTAACAAAACAATTAGGCATAATGTTAATACATTTAAGGAAATATGAATGTGCCAGATTTAAAGTCTTTTCCGATCAGTTCTTCCGAATTAATGTAATATTCTTGTTTTTCATACGTTCTAATGTTTCTTGGTCAAAAACATGATGAATAATCGATTAATGATAATTACCTATCTCAACATGTTTTTTTTTCTAACCATACACCATACAATCCTATGCAAAATTCCCACGATAATGGGTTATGATTCAAAAATTTACATATAATGAGAATCATTGCAGAAAAATCTTCGTTCGTCCGCTTTCTGTGCGTCATTACGATTCCTGGTACAAATGTTACTTCGAAATGGTCTTAGAACACGTGACTATATGTTATAACTTAAGATGATTAATGCTGGCCAACTTTTTTGTAAGTCTTCATTGTTATTTCTGTCAGTGTGTCCCTTGCTTTACTTAAGGCGCAGACAGCCGACTTTTAAGGACTTTTTATTGAAGATCACGTCTAAAAGGCTTGTCTTATGTATTTGGAAAAATTATATGTGAAACTAGACAATTTTCGTCGTCATTTAATATGTGAATATTTTAAATAATATTTTTATAACATAATGTAATTAATTGGTAAAGTTATGTCTATCGCGGACATGAAAACGATAATCACGCAAAAAATATCAAGTGTATTACCATGAAACTTTCACCATCTAAAAGACAATTTAATCACCCAAAATTTAGTATACGGTTTTTCTTTGAAATGTTTTTGATAAATCTACATGGGTTGTTTTTCGAAAAACTTGATGCGCGTTGAGGCGGGGTCTCTTGCGAGTGACGGGCGGCAGTGCATCGCTGTAGGTAGCTGTCATCTATCGTCGCCTTAAACGGATTGGCAATATCAGAAGGTTTTTTTTTTGAGGGTGGGAAATCGTCAAATAACTTCTCTCGCGCAGGAGAGCGTGTCAGACTTTTACTGACTAAAACCCACCCGTGTTCCTGCAGTTGCCTGTGTGCCAGGGGCCACGGTATCTCTTTCGAACAACCCGCACCCCTAGCAGGCATCGGCTCTTGAGGACCCCACCAGTTGATGCTGACATCTCTATGAGACGCGCGTGGAACACAACGCGCCGTCGACCCGGGAATGTCAAAAGGATGGAGTGTAAAAATCATTAGTCATTATTTGTCATCCTTTTTCGACTTGCACCATATTTTTTGTGGCAGTACGTCAAGCTTGCTTATCATTTGAAATCAATAGTTTGACTAATCTAATCATGGCTATTTGGTCTGAATTTTATTGGTTAACACGTCATTCTATTTCAGCTTGGTATTTAGGCCTTATTTCGACATAGATTATTGTGCAATTCTAGTATTATTTTTTGTACTATTACACACGTTGTCTCTACCTCTGTTTTATCTTCTATCCTATCGCAGGTTGCAGGTGTGTTGGAAGAGATTTCTGTAGAAATAAGCGTCACCTTTGTACGTATTTTTCTGTTCCTTTCTTCTTGTCTGTT
Source organism: Polymixis flavicincta (assembly GCA_949987655.1). Classification (NCBI taxonomy): domain Eukaryota; kingdom Metazoa; phylum Arthropoda; class Insecta; order Lepidoptera; family Noctuidae; genus Polymixis; species Polymixis flavicincta. The sequence goes on along the minus strand of OX465186.1, from coordinate 11,357,127 downwards.
TATATCATCATCATCATCATCATTTCAGCCGAAACACGTCCACTGCTGGATATAGGCCTCCCCTAGGCCCTCCACTTCGACCGGTCTTGTGCTTCCCACATCCAGCGGATTCCCGCGGCCTTCTATTTATACGTGTGTGCATAAATGGTTAAATAAATTATCTACAAGTTTTATATACTAAAACTGCGCTGAAAAGATTCCGTGTGGTCTGAAATAAAGTCTGAGTTATAATAACTTTGATCTCCGATCAATGTCATTGAATTCCCAGCAATGGATGTAAAAGGGTTAGAATTTCGAAAAACGTTTAAAACGATTTTTCGTGGATACTTTTCCCCATAGATTTTTATCTTATGAATAATTTAGCTTACTCTAAAAGGAAAACAATTCATAAAGATTACCAAAATGGAAAAACACAGTAAATATTATCTATTACGGAACGCATATTCTCTACGCTACGTATTCTCTAGAGCTGAAATAAATTTCGTAAAAAATACACATTCATCATCCGTGTTGTACCGGGTTGATCTCTTGCAGGGATCAACGAGATTTATGACGTGAAATGACGTTCCTGATCGCTGTACGAACGCATTTTTACGATCCCTTTTTTCTAGGTTTTTTTGTGTGCCTATTAGAGAGGAGGTTTATTTACTGCTACGTCGTAGATGATAAGATTGCTCTGTTCATAATACATGCAATTTTTTTTGGATATTGTAATTTCAGGATATTGCATAAGGTCCATTGTTGCACCATATAAATTGTTAGACCGCAAGGTTTAAGTACAGTCATTGCATCAGTATTGTAGGAAACAGAAATAGGTTCTGACTAAATTATATTTTCTTGTTCTTGTGGTTGCAGTCGCGGTTATGATAGGTAAAAACGCTTATTTGTTTTGCATATACCTACTATTTAGTATATGATTTTAAATACCGGGGCGCAGAAATGTTTCACCAGTTATTGAATTAAAATTAGGTCTGCCTTACATTTTAACCGAATAGCACATATTTTTTTTACCCCACTAAATATTTCTCCGCTCTAACCAGAATCATGTGCTAAATTTATTGTTCCAGTTTGCACGTCGATGCCTACATGCCTACATGTATTTCTATTGTATCTATAATATTAATATGTAGTGTTGCACAAAATTAATGGATCAAAGAGTTTCAAGTGACAACTTTACAGCCAGTAATACTGTACATTTTGCACTTAATTGATTCATCATAAAACCCAGTTATGTACCTATTATAAATCCTAGCCCTACGTCACCTCGTGACAACTACAACAATATATTATCCTCCGATCTGATCCCTTTCGCCTTACAAGATCACAGTTTAAAAGTACCCGGTAGCTCACGAGTAAACTCTGACCCTCGCTCACAATCTCGTTCGACACCAGTAAGGCTTCGGATGCATGTACATACCTCCATTGTATCCCCGCGTGACACTAAGGGCCTTGTATGCAAAGATTATCTGTTGTCATGAATTCATGATACACGCAAATTGAAGACCTTGAGATGGATTGATTCCGTAGGAATTATTTGTTTAGCAAATTGAAACGTGAATTTGCTGTGCTATTACCCGATATTTATAACTGTGCATCTGTCAACGTCAAAATAGTAACATTATGGCTGCATTCGTAGTGTCAGCAACAGTATTTTCGAAAATAACAGTGCAGAAGAGTGACAAAAATTGAATAGAGTAATGCTTAGATGGTTTGGTCATTGAGAGGATAAATGAAGGGCGGCCAACAAGGCAGATGTGAATGGAAACGCCGGAAGGAGACGCTCGGTGAAGTTCTTCAGAAAGGATGGTGGCTTGCGTGTATGACCAGATGTATGAACATAAACGAGGCAAAAGGAATATGTAAGAATCGGAATGGGTGGCTGTAGTTTCTGCCTACCTCCATGGGGAAAAGGCGTGAGTTTATATATGTATTTATACAGGGTTATTGGATAAACACCAACAATCTCTTAAGAGGTTAAAAAAATCAGCTGCTCCCTAAATGATGAGTTATACGAGCATAAATGTAAGAAACAGCTGATTTTTGTTTCTCAATTTCAGGTTTGGTCCCATAGTAAAAGTTGTTCATAAGGATGAGTACAATGACTTTACGAGATTGTTGGTGTTTTTCCAATAACCATGTATATGTGCAGACAACACGGGAGGTAAGACCGTACTAGTAGGCGTCAGCGGTGAGGTAGAAAGGGAATCGGGCGATGAATTCAATCTTGCCAATGTTTTGACTTTGACAGCCCCAAGCGCACAGATTAAATAATCGAGTTATAAGCTATGTCATACCACTGTCAAAGGTTGAAGTTGCGATTTGAATATCCAGACTATGTTGCCGGTCTGTGACGTATGCAATATTCTGACATCAATAAATTGTATATTCATATTTGGGTCAATTGCTTCTGGAAGCAAAGCAGTACTTTCAAAAGAGTTTTCAATATTTGGATATTTCAAAGGAAACCAATGCGCGCTTGATGTTCAACATTCAGCTTTCGGCTTTAAAACAGTTTTTGCCTGCAGGAGAATTTTCCAATATTTTTGTTTTTATTTCATTATTAGGTACTTTATTGAATAGGTTTTTCTGTTTACACTACAAAAATCCTACTTCCTACTAAAAATAAACATGTGAAAGTTGGTATGTTTGGATGTTTGTTACTCAATCACGCAAAAACGGATGACCGGATTTGGATGAAATTTTGTAAACATGTAGTTTATAACCTGGATTAACACATATAATACTTTTTATTCTGGTAGTACTTGCCGGTGTGATCATTTTCGACCTCCAAGCACTTAAAATCAATTCCGAATCTTGTTTCCCTAGAGTAATGTTCTTCTGACTTTCGTTCAATTTTAATTATTTCCAACAAACATTAAAATATTTTTATGACAGAACTGGCGTCCAAGAGACTCAACAAAAGTACTAAATGGGTACTCAGATTGCTAAAAATATGCAAATCACGAACGTAAAGTTAGTCAAGTGTGCCTTTTAGGTCACAAAACCTAGGAGGATAGAAATGTTTTTATCTTCTAAGATATTCAGACAAATTTCAAGGTTCACTGGTCACCCTGTAAGTCATTACTTCAGTCTGGAAAGCCTTTTAAATAATGCCTACTGAATCAGTGAAAAGCATCTCGCCGATTCAGATAACTGTTAGTATAAGTTTTGCAACAACATATTATTCATCGGATTTTTCTCAAATTTCAGGAAATCAATTGGGTTTTCATGGAATACTGATAACAGATAACGTTATAGTTAGATTATTCCCTTGATCAGATTATTTTAGCAATGACTAAATGGGTAGGTATAGGTACCTACCCAAATCACGTTATGAGATAAGATATAAGGAGACCTACACTATTTTTGTAGGTACAGTGACGTGTTAGTTCGTGTATGATGAGTTTTTATTTTATTTTTATTTATTCACAAACAATACAAAAAATTGCTGTCACAATTTTACTCGCCAAACTTTGCTACATAACTAAACTTTAATACATATTTTAATGATATTTTAAAACGTGTAGAAAAGATAACCTTATAAAAACTACCTACTATTTAATTAATACGTAATACATAACTAATTATAAAGTTCGAAGTGAGTTCATTTCTCGATAGTGGCTGAATACTCGTTATCGAGAAATAAACTCACCCACTCACTAAATTTATTACACCGATCACATTAAAATTATTATGTTTACTAGCTTCCATCCGCAGCTTCGCTCGCGTGGCATTCGAAATTATCCCCTGGGAATGTACTACCGGAATAAAAAGTATCCTTTGTGTTAATCTAGGTTATAATCTATCTGTATGCCAAATGTCATCCAAATCCGTTGGGCCGTTTTCGCGTGAAAGAGTAACAAACATCCATACATACATAAAAACTTTCACGTTTATAATACATATTAGTAAGGATTCCAGGCGTCCTGTTTATAGCCACGCGCCTGTCACCATCCTGTCTTTTAGAAACAAAAAAAAACCTTTTATAATTAATTTGGGACAGTGTAGGCTAAATGAAAAAAAAATTGACACCATAATCTAAAAACGCTCGTATACTGAAATGTAATTAAAGTTATTATATGGCCAACCTCTATAACATAAGATCGTATTTGTAGACAACCTTTACTGTAACATTATTACTGTTTATGGTACAAATATTAGTTATAATATTGCAGTTTTTTTTTATTTTTTTTGCAAAAAACAAAAATCTAATGAAACGGTTTTTGCAAGCTTAAGTACTCTGGGTAAAAAAAACACTGGTTGGTATATCTTTTTACCAACCCACACCCACTTTAAAAATTCAACCCATTACACCAACCTAACTACTTATTTTTCACCGAGCTACCCCATGCTTCTCCCTCAGGGAGCCTTTCACCTTAATGACCGGGCCGGATCAATCTGCTCCCATCTGAGCACGAGAGCTTGCGTGTTTCGACACACAACTCATCCAAGAAGCCAGGCCATCTGAATAATGGCCTCGGAGACACGCGACGTAAAGTGGATGTGGTTAAGTGAAACTGATTTTGATTAAGGTACCGATAGTCTTGAGATAGTAAACAAAAGCAGCCAAGTGCGAGTCGAAGTCACACACGAAGAATGTAACACTAATAATAATCAGCCCACAATGTTCCCACTGCTGGGACATAGGCCACTTCGAGAGGGAGTGGGCTGCGATTCACCACGCTGGCCTAGTGCTTATATAGGTCACAAGTCTTCGAATTTTTTGTTCTAGAAATTCCTCGTCGCCGGTTTCCTCACGATGTTTGAGATATCACCGTTTTGAGAGCAGTGATGATGAAAAAATTTACACAAAATAAAGTGCCTGTCTGGGTTTGAACCTAGGACTGACCACTCGAAGTCGCGGAAATTACCACTGGACTACCTCATCACATATTTTGGTATTTTGTTGTTATGGCAGCCGTAGTAGTACATAATCTGTAAAGATTTCTAGTCGATCATTACCTTTCAAAAGATTGACGGATAACGGACAGTGAAGCCTTGGCAGTCAGCGGGACGTCAACGAAAAACGAGATTTTCAAACTGGACGAGACGTCCGATGGTGTGCGGTCATGTCCTCCATGTGTGCGGTGGACACGCGGCCAATTAAATGTATGTATTGAAATTTTGGCGCCATCATCTCTTTGACGTCCCGTTGACGGAAGCGACAGACAAACGGCCTTAGTAATAGAGACCCGCTGGCACACAATGGGTAAGAAACCCTAAAAAAAATATTAAAAAAATGAGGACTAGTTATGGTATAGTTGAGCTGGTCATTAGGAGGGCTTTACTCCTGTCCAGTTGTTAATCTGTATTTTTTTCATGTCTGAGCAGCAAAGAAGGAGGTGGCCCCCTGATAAGTGGTCAATATCATCTGCAATTTGTAATATATCTGATTTAAATTTATTGTATGTTTTGTGTTTAATTAATTTATTAAAATTAATGTACATGTGTTAAATTATTTGAGTAAATTCAGAAACAAATTTTACTTAGTTAATGAATAAATGAGTATTGAGTATGATGAGTGTGTGAAACATAAAAAATAAAATAATTAACATTAAGTGCTTGTCCAATTCAGTTCTATATTTAGCTAATACATCATTCTTTTGTTTACCATTGTACAATATTATGGGACTTTTATAATTGTGTAATACAAGAGGAATTTATCCTCAATGTCAAATCAATCAAATCAAAATATTTTTATTTCATATAAACCTGCATGGGCACTTATGAAACGTCAGAAGCTAGGTGCACGGTTCCAAATTGTTGTTTCCTATGGAGAAGAGCCGGCAAGAAACTCCACGGTTACTCTTTTAAAAATAATTGGCTTTAACAATATTTTCAAATTACAGAGATAAAATGCATGGGAGGACAGCGCAGGCCTGTCAATAAGTACCAGGTACTTAGACGAATTAGGAATAGAAAATCGTCTACAAATCTACAGTCAGTAAGGCCTACGACGTTCTCTCATTCACAATATGTAAAATAATCTACATAAATAAAATTAACCTAAATAAAATTGTTGTATAGTGTCAATTAATGACGAGAATATGTCAGCATTGTAAAAATAAAAAGAATAAAAAAGAACATTGTATTTGAGAGCAGTTAATAGACTTTCACATAGTTATGCTGTTAATGAGGTACCAGGGAAGCCACATGTGCAGAAGGAATTAATGCCAAACTTCCCTGTCTTCAACGTAGTCTTTTATCTTATAATATGCTTTTTTGATAAGGACACGTTTGATGTGCGTTTTAAACTTTCCATCGCTAAGTTCTGTAACTGACTTTGGCAACTTGTTATAGAAGCGGATACTGTTTATTAGAAATGACTTGCTAGTTTTAGTCAGTCTAAATTTTGGAATCACAATTTCATCTTTACTACGTGTATTCAGATTATGGAAATCGCATCGTTTTTTGAAAAGGCCTAAGTTTTTGCGAACATACAAGATATTTTCTAGGACATAAAGAGAAGGCAGAGTTAGTATATCAATTTCGCTGAATTTGTTTCTAAGAGACTCGCAAGGCCCCATTTTATAGATTGCGCGGATTGCCCTCTTTTGTAAAATAAAAATTGAATCTACGTCAGCTGCCGATCCCCACAGCAGAACGCCATAAGACATAATACTGTGAAAATAAGCAAAGTAAACTAACCTAGCTGTGGCTACATCAGTCAACTGCCTTATTTTTCTTACTGCGTAAGCAGCTGAGCTTAATCTACTTGAAAGAGCTCTAATGTGAGCACCCCATTGCAATTTTGAATCTAAAGTAATTCCCAAAAATACAGTTTCCGAAATAGCATCCAGTTTCTTGCCATCAAGTTTTAAGTTTAGACCTACTTGGGGTACATTCGGTAACGAGAACTTAAGACATTTAGTTTTGTTCGCATTGAGTAAGAGATTATTAGCAGCAAACCATTTCGAAAGCACAGCTAGACTATTATTGACATGTAAGACATCCGTATCTTTTCTATCTATTCTAAAAATAAGAGAAGTGTCATCAGCGAATAAAATTATGTCCGAGAAGTTAGCCATCAGGTAAGGAAGGTCATTTATATAAACTAGAAATAAAAAAGGGCCAAGAATTGAACCTTGAGGCACGCCCATCTTAACTAGAGACCCCGAGGACGTCGCCCCATTAACGTTTACTTTTTGCTGCCTGTTTGATAAATAGGAAAGTACAAGATCAGCAGCTTGTCCACGAATTCCGTAGTGGTGTAATTTACAGATCAGTGTATTGTGGTCAACGCAGTCAAACGCTTTTGAGAGGTCACAGAAAATGCCAATTGCGTCCTGGGAATTCTCCCAGGATTCCAAAATGTGACTGATGAGTTTTACTCCTGCGTCAGTCGTCGACCGACCTTTCGTGAAACCAAACTGTCGACTATGTAAAATTCCATTCAAGTTAAAGTGTGACAACATCTGGTCCAGCATGATTTTTTCATAAATTTTGCTCAATGCTGGAAGCACAGATATAGGTCTATAATTAGAGGGATCACTCTTACTACCCGATTTGAAAATTGGTACTACTTTACTGTGTTTCATTAAGTCAGGAAACGTACCGCTGTCTAAGCATTGATTAAATATGCCTGTTAGGACAGGGGCAATTGTGTCAATGATATTTTCGAGAACCTTAACGGAAATCCCCCATAAGTCTTCAGTGTTTTTTATGTTAAGACTTTTAAATGCTGTTTTAATTGTGGCAATAGAGATGGGTTTGAATTCAAAACTTGGAATGTCCTTGCTGAAGTTTTCTTTAAGGAGAGATTCAGCTAATACAGATGATGAGGGGAGAGATTTCGTAACTTCTATTGGGATGTTGGTAAAGAAATTTTCTAGAGTCTCAGCAACTTGTAACTTATCTGAAATGGTTTTATTATCAATTTTTAGAGCTAACTCATTCTGATCTCGCTGTTTTGTGTTTCCAGTTTCTTTGTTAATTACCTGCCACAGAGCTTTTATTTTATTTTTAGAGATGCTAATTTTGTTACTTATTAATTTAGATTTAGCGTGAGCGCAGACTCTTTTGAATGAATTCCCATAACATGTATACGATAAAAATAACTAATGCTTTTGGTATGTTTTCCTATAATTTGAAAAATAATCACAATAACATTGAACAAATAAATAAATAACAGTTGTAATATTAGGTTTATAGAACTTAATTTTGATGTAATTACCTATTAGGTTATTGTTTAAAACTTACCATTACAGTCGATAATAGAGTAAGAATGACGACAATTATAAGGTATTTGTCTAAACCAAATGTAAAAACCAAAATGTTACTATTTTATGGGTAAAAATCGATTTCCAACCATATTTTCCATACAAAACAAAACGCTGGTAATAACATTATCCATATGAGCTATGAAACTCTATACTCACCAAAAAAACATAATTTGTTTTAACACGAATATTCGAATTCCGATTTTATATGTAGCCAGCCAGTTATTTGTGGGAACTTGTACAGAACTTTTTCCATTACATTTTTTAAAATGCGTTCCAGGTTCAAATATTGCATACAAATAGCGCATCGGCCCAGTAATCACAATTAAAATGGCGGCCAAGATGAGAAAGCTACGTGGAACATTACCATCAGGAACGTTTAAGCACCGGCTGAATTGAAACCGTTTATGGGTGGAAAAATTAAAACGAGATTTGAATTTCGTATTCTGTGTACGCTTGCTTGGGTCATAAATGGTAATGCAGCTGAACTGTAGGATTGTTCATAAAATATTGTAGACAGACGACTGAATATAAGAAAATGAATTGTAAAGTGACTGCGTGAAGTCATGTTGAAAGTATTTGTGAGATGATGCGTGTTTTTAGGATTTAAAATATTAGGTATACCTACCTAAAAATACACTTTTCACGCGAAAATGGTTTTCCTTTAGCCAGTTCCAAAAATAAAACTAGAAAATACTACACCTGAAAGGTCAATTTAAACCCGAACGTTCACAAGTCATCCGGTCATAACGGACGTTTTCAATTAAATCCTAACCCCCTACGCTCTATAGACAATACAAAAAAAAGTAATTTCAATACACACAGCCTAGAAAAAACGTCAAGAGGTTTTTGCGCTCCATTACAGCTGGTTCGGATTACGACCGACGACGTGGAAAATCTCTACATCGTTAATTGAAAACGAACCGTTCCGTGGACAACAGAGGGAAGAAAAATGCATAAGCCTTATTATAAGGCTGCTGTACACGATATAGTCTTATCCACGCATTGGTGGACTGGGATGCAATTAAATATTGTTTATGCTGTGACATCAGGTTTATTGATAGATCTATTTATCCCGAATTTGATCGAAATTCTGTTAACGAATTTACAAATGTTCGTCTAGCGATTATTCACGAAATATAAACGCAAAAAAAATGGAATTTCACAACATAGAAAGAGGATTCATAGACTCAATAAATAAGCGGAAAATACTCTTGAAAACCGCAGACAAAGAATGTGTAAACATTTTTTTAGCTTCAAATAATTGAGTCATCGCAAATACTTGGATTGTCTGAATTCCAATATTTATTTTGAACAGAGCGCCCGAATTAGCACGGAAAATACTCGCGCCCACTTATTTTGTGGAACGTGTGCTACAACTATTTTTAAATGAAATATCAATACATTTTTTCATGTGCCTGACTCGTTTGTCGAATAGTCGCAAGCGCCACTGCTGAGAATGAAATCGATTCCGAGATCGGGCAAAGTATTATTGGGTTTTACTGTTTGGAATTTCACAGTAGCAGCCAACACTCTGTATTTGTATTCCGGTTGATGACTATAAGGGCTCGTCCCTATTGGACCGTTGAAATGAGGATGACCTATAGGTACACCTCTGCACAACCCTTTAGAGAAACAAGGCGTGATGATATGTTATGTTTGACATGTGCAAGAAAAAGTTGAATTACTTACCTACATAATATAAACAATTTAACGTAAGTATTAAGTACCTACCTCATTAAATTATTTCATTGACGTCAGTATCATTTAAGAAGCGCAGTTGTTTTGTATTCGATAGGTGAGTTTAATGTACCTAAACATGGATATAATAGTCATATATAGATACAGTTACGTGTGGTGCCGGACGTAAAAGAATAGCATCATCCCATTTCTTCCCGTAAGTGTCGTAGAAGGCGACTAAGGGACTTACTAGGGAATGGGTAGCAGCGTTCTCTATGCATTTCACCACCTTACTGCGATCGCCAACCAACCTGCCACGCGTGGCGATTATGTCAAAACCTCCCTTTTGATGGAGGCCTATGTCCAGCAGTGGACGTCTTTTAGCTCAAATTATGAATTATGATATAGACACAGCTATTGCCAAACAGAAAAATTTATTAAATTGTTCAAACTGACAGTTTATTGAGATACAGTTTTTTTTTTTTTTTTTTCTGAACAATGCATCTGAGATAGAATTAAAGTGAATCTAGTCCACATTTTTCCCAAACAAACTTCGGGAGTGTATTACTCCACTGTTTGACAATGTACATCAAAAATTAAACATGGTACGGATTTGTCTTATTATTGTCTGTTCGGAAACAGAATCATCATCATCATTTCAGCCGAATGACGTCCACTGCTGGACATAGGCCTCCCCCAAAAGGGGGGTTTTTCCATGATCGCCACGCTTGGCAGGCGGGTTGGCGATAAACACAGATACAGAATACTGCGGAAACAGAATACTAAAATTAAAAACCATGAAAAAGTTAGGAGCCAACAAAGATTAGTTTTTCTTGCCAATTTAACCTAATTTTGGGCGTGTTTGAGTAATAAAAGAAGTGTAAAATCTCCAAAACTAAGTCGGTACCAATAAAGCTCAATTATCGCAAAAATCAATAACTTAATTGGTCATTGATTTATATAGTGGTTTTTTCAGAAAACCCGATCTTCCGAAGGACTTTTCTTAATTTTTACGCGTCTGTTTTACTATAACTGATCTTGCAGCTCACAGAATAATTTTATGCGTGTAGACTAGTGTCTAACTACTCATCACGAAGCCTGGTGATAGAGCTTGCTTTACAGCCAGGCCCACCAGTGAGTTCGAGCCCGCGACTAGATTCCTCTTAAGAGACCACTTTTATTACCCTCAATACAATCTATTAACTTGACTTGACTAAATAACTATCAAAAATTAACTTAGCCTTTTTTCAACTATTTTGTCTAACCGGATGCACCTGAATACCTATTTTACATGAAGCGACTAGCAGTCTGACCTCCACAAACTAGTTACGGGTAATACGATACGGTACGCTTCGGAACTAGTACTCAGACTAGAAGACTAGTTGTCAGACTTTCGAGCTTGTACGATACGAGGTCTTTGACTGTCAAAGATCCATGAATGACAACCGGGACCAACCGGTGTTTTCCGAGACAGAGAAGAATCTGTATGTAAAAAATAAATAATTGTAACCGACTCCTTTGGACTTGATTTTGACCCACTTCAATCGGTCAGATCTCATTTGACTGATCTTAAGAATCCTACGACCGAAGCTCGCAACTAGGATTCGGGCGGAGACAATATTTCGTCCGAATATTGCTATCGTTGCGCTAGTGTTAGTACCTGTCGAGGATATATACCTACAGTGAGCAGTACGATCACACACACATTGACAATGGCTGGACGCGATAGCGCTACTAGCTACTGACCATTTATGATGAATTTGGATGTGTTCTGTAATACCAAAAATTATGATTGAAAACTTACAACGACATTTTACAACTTGATAATATGAGCTATGCTTCTGACACAACAATATTACGGAAATTATTGGTTATAATACCAAAAAAACAGTGAGAAAACATGTCATTTACGTTGTAAAAATGTGCAAAATGCAATTCGCTTAAACTTCATTTGAGGTAAGTATTTTGGAAAAAAAAAACCTTACGAGCCTAGATAAATACTGTCTGAATCCGAATATACCATAATATGGTGGAAATATGCTCAAGTTGCAAATGATTTAGGTATTACATATGTATGGACAGCTCATAGTACGTAGGCCTCTTAACAATTCAATAATAATAATAAAAAACTGAACAATTACGCTTTTGTAGTTAGCAGAACAAAAAAATTGAAAATAAATAATAGTTTAAAAAAACAAAAACACAATTTAAAAACTAAACTAAAAGAGAAGAAAATAACTTAATTCTATTAAAAAGCGTGGGGTGCTTTTTGAGGTATTTTCACAATCAATTACTATCAAGCACCCCACGCTTTTTACACCCCACGTTTTCTATTTTTTAGTTCTGCTTACTACAAAAGCAAGAGCAGTGGTGGCCCAGTGGTAACGGCCGCGACTTACGAGTTGTAGGTCGTGCGTTCGAACCCAGCCAGGCGCAATACTTTGTGTAAGTAATTTCATCACCACTGCTCTCAAACGGCGAAGGAAAACATCGTTAGGAAACCGGCATGTCCTAGAGCAAAAAATTCGAAGACATGTGAAATCTACCAACCCGCACTGGGCCCGCGTGGTGGATTACGGCCTACTCCCTCTCACGGAGAGGAGGCCTGTGTCCCAGCAGTGGGAACGTAATAGGCTGAGTATGAACTACAAAAACGTGATTATTCAGTTTTATTTTATTTTAGTTATTGAATTGTCATCGGTCCTCGATAAGTCTAAAAAGTTTAAATGAATTCTGACCGTTTGAAGTGGTTCAAAATCTAGTCCAAAGGAGTCGGTTACAAACATGCTTACAAACATACAGGTGAAGCTAATATAAGTGTGTTTATATCTATCAAGTAATGAAATGAGGATATAAATGCTAAAGGATAATTATGTTATGTGAATCTCCTTATCTCTACTCCATTGGTATCTATTGCTTTGTTATGAGCAAGCGTTGCCACGCATATAAAAGACACCCTAAACACTACATCACCTCGAAAACTACAGCAAATCTATCTCCGAACAGCTAACCACTTAATTCCTTTTCTAAAATACGATCGCGTGAGAAAGAAACATTCGTTCCGAACAATATCCTTGCACTTGCACCGTAAGGGGCCGGTCAGAAACTGCAAGTTAATCGCCATATATTACAGCGATACATCATTAGGACGACCCTTAAGTAAGTTGTAAGAGGAAATAAATAAAGAAGCCTGTCGGTAAATTAGACGCCATATTGGTAGAGGATCTGTCGGCGTTAATCATTTTTGGGAGAAAGAAATGTATGGTTTATTTTTGGGTTACACAAAACAAATATTAGTATTCAAGTATTCAGCTGGCAAAGGTGAACATGGAAATTCGCACCCAAAATGGCACTTATTCAACATAATGACGTACACATACGCAAGTACTTTTACCAAGAAAAAAAATCGATTGAAAAACACAACATCATGTCATTGCTATTTTCCAAGAAAGATAGTAAATTATTTTTACTGTTTCGTCATTAAATCCCATCTACATACAATGATGTCCATCGGAGTTGACTACGGCATTTACATAATGAATACTGCGCATAATCACGTTCTATGTCAATAGCGTTCGCACGATGCGCACATGCTTACGTCATGGGGGAGTCACGTGACCGCCTGAAGAGTTTTCCAGGCGACTGGTGAGTCATACTAGCCATGGGTTGTGGTACAAGTCAGAAGAAGTCATCTAAGATGCATGATTTCCTCTGCGGACAGTCGTAAACGCACAAATTTTGGAAAAAAAAAAACGAACAATTTCTTTGGTCACGCACCGTCCGATAAACTAAAAATGATGGTTGAGCCGCCTTTTAATGCGTTAAAATAGAAATAGCCATGGAAAAACCATTACACAAAAATCCAAACCTTCATCATTTTCAGCCGAAAGACGTCCACTGCTGGACATAGGCCTCCCCTAAAAGATTTTTCCATAATCGCCATGCTTGGTAGGTGGGTTGGCGATCGCAGTATGGTGGTAAAATGCATAGAGAACGCTGCTGCCCTTTCTCTAGAAAGTCCCTTAGTCGCCTCCTACGACACCCACTGGAAGAAATGGGATGGTGCTATTGTTTTACGCCCAGACACCACACGGGACCTTACGTATGATGTTTTAGATGGGTAGGTATGGTCTCAATTCCGTAGATTAAATTTACTTACTCTCAGTCTCTGAAAGAATGTTTTATTTAACCTGTAATTATCTGGTAGTCTCGTCCACTGACTGGCTCTGAGCCGATTGATTGGCTGTTGAAATGTTGGTCGAAGAATCGATTAGTTACCATACTTAGAAGCTGATTTTGGTTTCAGTTCCAGAATAGAGTCCAAAACCTTATGAGTCGGACATTATAATCTTCAAAACTCCACTTTCTTTTGATTTAATTCAGTGTTTTCACACACGGAAGCCGCTACCGCTTATAAATCACACCTCGTTCCAGCCTTGAACTCTGTGTATGGAAATTTTATACGTCGTTCGTACTCCGTCGCACCCAGAGGCATTGTAGTTTAAAATAGACACGACACAACACTAGTCATTTGACAAATATATGTGCTAGAATTGTATTTTCTCTTGTTATAGGCTATTCTAGACTCGAGGTTTAGTGTTGAAAGCTTATATGCAAGGTAATGTGTCTGAATGTGTCCTTTGGGATTTGAAGGTAGAAATAGGATCGTTTAGGAGCTTATTACAGACAGTACTTTAGCACAGTTAAGAGAAAATGAATTGCAATGAGCCCCTATTTTCCAAAGAGATGCCTTTGCAATGTTAAGTTTTAGGGCTCAATTAAGAATAAGTTTTAAAATAAGCCGTTAAACGCTTGGCTTAAATTAGTAATTGTCTGCTGCTTGAATGCCTGCAAACTTTGTATAATCGTCTACTACTACCCTTTTCTACCTGGTTCGCCCGCGCGCAGTTAGTAAATTATCCCACAAGAACGTAATACTGGGATAACAATTATCCTGTGTATTATTCCAGGCTATAATCTATCGGTGTGCCTAATTTTATCCAAATTCGTTCAGCCGTTTTTGCGTAATTAAGTAACAAACACCCAAAGTATCACATTTATAATATTAAGTAGGATAGTAGGATTGGATGTACCGCCTATTTATTAAACTAGATTGAAAGTGTTACTCGTAGATGGAAGATTTTATAGATAGAAATGATAAAAGACATTGGTATCTCAACAGAAAGTTAATTGGCTACTATTTCCAAGCATTAGGACAAAGAAATACGACCCCGGTAGTCGTCAAGAATGACTCATTTCCGAGCTGGCAACAGTAGATACTATTACTTTTATTTTATATCTTAATTAGCAAGATATCATTATAACATTCACAAAACAAGTAATAAAGATACCAAAAATATAGCTCACATTACCCATAAAACGTAACAACACAGACGTGTCACATAAATGTAATAACGATAATATAATTAACAGCAATGTCGTTAATATTCGAATGACGTCATTTTCACACCGCATTGTTCCACTGAGGTAAAGGACATAATTCATTGCCGCGACAAGGATACGACACCACAAAAGGATCCACGATCCGACGAACATTTTAATCTTTCCATAGCTCGTAATGTCTATATGTACTTAACTAAATTACTTGCATAAATCATATTTAAACGTGACGAACGCCGGCGCCTACAAACCCCACATCACGTAACACACGCAATTACTAACTCTAACACGGTGGGATTAGTTCGAAAATCGTTCCAGCACCCTGGAATCTGCCGGAAAATTCGCAGCGATATTAAAAATGTTATTTATGACTTGCGATATAGAGATCACTTTCGTATTTTCGGTTTAGCTGTAGGAAAACGTTATCTGAGCGAAGATTTTTTGCGAGAATTATTTCGTCCTCGTGACCGCGTCGTGCCCGTTCAGAGGTTCAGAGTGGAAGCAGTTTTTTGCAGCTGTTTTCAATTGCACGATTAAAGTGATAAGTATCATGTAGTATTTGCATACGTATAGTAATTAACATGTAACATTAGAAAGCCGTTTTAAATGTTTGCACTTCGTGGTGCGATTTATTCGACAAATATTTGCATTTTCGTAGACTATGCTCTCGAGTGGGATGAGAGTTGTAATTGTTTAGGCTTTAGAATTTGAAATATTTACCGTGTATTTTCTATTGAAAATTTCTAGTTTTATTTTGTCTGCTTTTGCACAGACATTGTACAAATAGTTATTTAACAGACAGAGGTATAGGTAGGTATTTCATTCAATGCAAATATTCGTACACCTGCTTGTTTTTGCAAGAGCAACGTTTTGCACATTACTACCAATGTGACGTAGTGTGTCGAATTAAGGCCACAGACAAGCGCGACGCAATGGTGCGACGCGATTCTGGTGCAACAATTTTCACGAAGTTTTCGTTGTTGAAGTTCTTTTACTAGGATCTGTTTTGTTTTGTTGTTGCAAGAAGTTTATACGACTTGGAAAGTGCCTGAGATAGTCAAGTACAACGTTAATTTCTCCAATATTTTTCATATTTTATCAAACAAGACACATCTAATATGCTCGTTGCAATATATTTTAGAATCATTTTCAAAAAAAAATCGACCATTAATTCTAATACCCCATTTTCACACTGAAACATTTATGACACCTCAAACATTTAAGTCCCCATGAAATCGCGATAAAACAGTTTTATTCTTACGAGACTCGATGGTACAATCTGTTTCTTCCCACCGGGAACTTGGTACACTCGGTCGATGATTTATTCCGTCCCTTATCTGTGGTACATGTACGTACTCCATTAAGATTAGGTATTCATGTTGCACACCTGATACTTTGAAAGCGTTTGACAATGTTGTAATGTTGGGCCTTTGTGTGCGTGTGATTATAGACAGAAGATGAAATTTCATCGTTTGGATGTTTGTAGATATTGGTATAATGGAGGGCAAAATGATGGACATATTTTTGGACTTCTAAGTGTTATCAACAAATATGTTTTCTGATTATTATTGTTTTTATTATTTATGAAATATACAAGGTAGCAGAGTAGATATTCGACGCAGAAACTGTAACCATGATTTGAACAGATGATTCTAGACCATAGCGTAGAAATTTTTCGTAGTTTATAAAAAAAAACGTGATGTTTCATAGAAAAGTGCAAAACCTACTCAGTGAAAATGTACCAAACACCTTTTTTCAATAACCGGCAAACAATACGACGATAATATGCTGCGCTTCGATGTCCTTGCCACCCTGTTTTAAATCAGTTGTTAATGTTGCCTTAAGATACCGTAAGGCAGATCAATGACGGGAACAAAGGCTCTTAAAAGAAAACAAAAAACCGAAATCTCATTAAAAATAAGATAATCAATACAAAAAGCTATAAATAAACATATTTATCTGCTTACAGATACAATTACTTGTGTCTAACTTAAACTGAACGACACAGAACTTGTATGCTACACACGTCTCACTCCTATCCGATACTGCAGAATAATTAACACAGATTTGTTCTAAAGTTTGCTACTCCATGTTAGAGAGGATGCAGAGGACATATCGGCAGGTACTTGCTAAGTGATTGCCGTCTGCAATTCGCAGTACATGTGTGTGCATGTATGTTTGCCGAACAAAAAAAAAATGTTTTCTTATTTTCATTCTCTGCTTAACATGGCGAACTTGACATGAGTAAGTAATTAGTAAATGTTATAACATCACAAACATACTTACACTTAAAGGAAAATACCAACAGGTTTTTTTTTTCACTTACCCTCTTACACAGATTAAAGTTATTCTCATAAACCTTATGAAAATGTATGGGTATTTCTTTGATATTCTTGGTATTACTTTATTCCGTGTTTATTAGTAAGAGGATAAGTGTATGTTGATTGAAGCTAACTCAAAAACCAATAATCAGGTTGACCAACTTATATGGGACTATTCTCTAAGTATATATTTTTAAACAAAATAATAATATTTCATATCGGTTTATAAATGACGAAGTTCTGAGGTAACAAACATTTAAATAAATACAATAGAATTGTGAATCTCCTTGTTTTTATGAAGTTTATTAAATAGAGTAAAAGAGTGAAGTTTTATTAAATAATTTTCTCCCTTTCCCTTTCTACGTTTATATTCTGAATTCATATGGTTTACCTAATAAAGAGTATCTATTCTACATCACTATTTTATTAATATACTTTGATGTAGATGTAGACTATCAACATTATTCGCAGCTGCATGATTTTAATATCGGATTTCACCCCAAATCCTTGGACTGTGTCCAAGAGCTTATTACTTTGTCTGCAACCTCACAATATAAATTAACTATTTTACACCGTATTTATCATAAGATGTGATTGTTTACGTTATTACAGCCACACGGGCAATCGATCAGGTTAAGCTTCGCTTTCCGCGGTTGGTCCGTGGATGGGTGACCATCTCTACATACCAAGACCACAAGCCTCGAAGAGCACGGTGCCGGCTGCCTTTCGCGAATCTTTGACAGTCGTCACGTCACGTCAGACGCCCGAAAATCTGAATCAACAAGTCTTACCAAGGGGTTACATAATACCGTACAACGTGCGCGTAGATTTTGATCTTGTTCTGATGATGAAAATCCTTGTGGCACTCTAAAAACGAACCATACAATGTCGGTCATACTTATTTCTGTGCCCTAAATAAAACGAAATGAGTTACGTGCCGCCAAGCCGTGTAATACCTGCTGGTATTAAGTTAACCTCATTTTCATTCAGAGGGCTGGCCTATTTTTTGGCCAAAGAATCAGCATCGCCATGCAACGTGGCAATGCTGCCAACTTTTTCCTGTTGACAACGTTGTGGACTCATTTTTTGATGCCCTGTGATAATTTTTCCTCTTTTTTTAATATACTTGCACATATTATTATTATTGTTTTATGTCTGGTAGCTTATATATCATGTAAATATTACAGTTTATATAGTTACTGAATAAAATGCCTCATTCTTAAAAGTTCGAACAAATTGGTACCTTCCAAATTTGTTTACTGACTGGCTTTTGAACGTGGCTTCAGTTGCAATGGTAAGACAACAAAAAACGTAAGCCTGATATAGTTTATATTATTTTTTGAAAACATTTCAAATGAACTCAAACTCAAAGCATTTATTTCAAATAAATCAATTACAGGCACTTTTGAATTGTCAAAGAGTCGGAAAGATGAAGCTACTTGTAATAAATAAGTCATAAATACTAATATTATAAAGAGGAAAGATTTGATTGTTTTGTTTGTTTGCATTGAATAGGCTCCGAAACTACTTGGCCGATTTTAAAAATTATTTCACTGCTGGACAGCTACACTATCCCCGGGTGACATAGACCCTTAATTTATCCCCGCATTCCCACGGGAACGGGAACTACGCGGGTGAAACCGCGAAGTGCTGCTAGTAGTAATAGATAAAATGGAGAATGTTATGATAATTTGCTTTCACGTGCTGTTTTTCCTTACTGTTGTTTTTTTTTAAATGCACAACAAAATTTTATTTAGAACTTGGTACCGTAAATCTATGTAAGTAAATCTAAAGAATAAGTCTAAATGTAAGTAATAATAAATAGGGGACATATCAATCGTAAGTACTTAGTTTCTTTCTCTCAATCCAATAGTAAACTTGGCAAAGTTTCGTCGAAACCTATCCGTTTCTAAGTTACTCCCTAAATAAGGGTCCATTCCGACTCCCTTCCTCTCCTGACGTAAAGGGTTTTCAATGTCGAGAAAGTTGAACAGCCCTTAGAATAAATAACTAACAGTAGGTAGGAACCGGCTCCAGTAATAGAGATTTTATCTGTGTTTTCGTAATTTGTTTTATGTTGTGACAATTTAATAATAGCTGTAGTAATATGGGGAATGTTGTCATAATTGACTTTCACATGCTATGTTTTTCTTTGTTGTTTTCTTTTCAAAAAAGAAAAATATGCTTTCATTCGGAACTTGATACCATTTCATACTGTTTGAAATTTTCGAGGTTGTGTCTCATGAACAGTAATAGATGACTTTCTACGTATTTTAAATGGGATAACGAGAATCATATCGTAGCAGGTGGTTTTATTTAGTTTCTGTCTACCAATATGGGAAGAATGTGTGAGTTTTTGTATGTAATGAGAATCATTACAAAAATAATCATTTAAAGAATCAAGTTTTTCTTGCACTTGCACACAAGAGAAAATATGCTTTGATTCAGTTTCACAAAGTCTAAAAACAAACGACTGACAATTTAGAATAGATGTTCTTATTCAATAACAAAATAATCTCGCTGAAACGTTGTTATACTACGGTGCTACAGATTTATGAAGTACGTAGCGCTACGAGCTACGTGCTACGACCGCTACGCCCCGGTCGACGTGCTCTGCGGTGTGACGTCACGCGCTGATTTACAGCCTACGATGCTACGAGAGTTTATCGACCTCGGTTTTAATATGAAATATTTTGTTGAAACAAAATAAAAGTTTTATTTTAAATTGTTTCGGATTTGATAGACTAAAATATAAAACTGTTTAATTTTGCTTGTAGTATTTAAAATTCAATCTAATTTACTCTTTTGAACAGTAATTTCAATTACAGAGTTGAAGAACTTAACGATGATAAAGTTAACTGAACTTACACTGTAGACACAACCTTTAAAGCAAGCTTGGAGAACTGATTCCAAAAACCGACACAAGCGAAATTCCTGTTTTTTTCGGCTCTTCTCAACACAAACTGTTTTTTAATTGCACTCAAAACACTGAATGCATCTTTCAACCCCAATTGTTTATCCTCGTCGATACATAGCATACATACCTACAGATCTGTCTATACTACATCATGTATCAACATACCGTGAAGCCAGTCATTAACACGCCGTGACGTGTGCAAACAAACGTGAACAGCTTACTGATAGATTATTGTTAAATTAGTGGAAATCTAGAAATGGTTGAATAAAGTTAAATAGTCTAGCCACGGAGATTTTGGTATGACGAAATGTTGACTCTCATAAAGGAGATAGTTTTTCATAAAAGCTTAAGAAAAATTTTGCTTAACGTAAGGATTGGAAGAAAAAAAAAAACAATGCATAAAGCGATATTCATGACTGTAAAACACAAATTGTCAAATATTAAAATGCATCTCTAAAACCACGGCAGATTTTCAGTTTCGTAGAGTAAAGAGCTCAAAAACATGAATCAGGTTACATTTTTTTGTTTTTAAGGAAGTTTGCCTGCTATAAACATGCGAGCATGCACTTTTTGTGACCAAAACATTTTTAATATCTCTGATATACGGGACGCGATAGAATTTTTATGTGAGTACAAATTGGCCACTAAAAATATCCCGAAACGATAAAGCCTGCGCAATTTAAAACCGTTGCACAACAACGTTTAAAACTTTCCATAATAAACGAACGGTATAAATAATTTCATATACGTACAGTCGCCAGCAGGTCAAGCTATCCCAAACTGTCAAATTTTCCCAATTGAACATAATCCTTATTCCTTTGGAATAAAGTTGAAAACCTATCAAAGAAATTTGACAGATTGGGGTAGCTTGATGTGCTGGCCTCTGTACATTCACCGACATGAGATTACCTCACCGTTATTAGTCTAATAAATTTTATTTATGACCAAACAAAAGAATATTAGGCCACATATCCACTTCGGACATTCTGGCCACATTATGTCCGCGCGACAGTTTGACCTTATATGTCCCGACCAATAAATATATCCTCACAGCGTTTGAACTCAACCTAACAAAAAATTACTCGACATTTTTTGTGTTGAACGAACCGTAAAAGTTTCGCAATCAAGGGTGGAAAAACAAGCGAAGCCGATGGATATTTTTGGGTCTTGAAAGTTTAGGATGGTTATGTTCGGAAACGTTTTATTTTTAAAACCAGATGATGTTTTTGCGGCAGCTTGATCACGTAAGAAATACTAAAAGGGTAAATGATAAATGATTTTGTTTCTGTAAGTAGGTTGGTACAAACACATTTATACGTCAAACATATTTTTTAAACTAGATGAGGTCGGCGTTTCCTATCTGACTACTCTAAGAAGAAAGGCCGAAACAAACTCAGAGGTCACAGTCCCTTTTAAAGTCAGACATAATCTTGGTCAGATCATGTGAAGACCATGTGAATTGGTGTCTGAAATGGTCAGTAATTATGCAGCTCAATTCAGAACTTGAGAACTTTAACAGTTGCGGAGTTCGTGGGGTGTGGCAATACTCTTCTACTCATATGCCAATAATAAAAATAAATTCTTCAAACAATCATTTTGTACCTTACTTTAACGATACCCAAACAAACTATTTTAGAAGATTCAGTATCCGTAGATTTATACCCTAATCAACAGCTTTTGGGTAGCTGTCAGCTCTTTGTATCTGAGCACAAATAATTTAGGGCTAAAAAGTTTTATCGTTAGTAACCAAACATGACCCATGCAGTGGTTAAAGCTGTTAGCTTCTAAATTATTTCCGAACATCTTTTAGTGCTAACGACCTATCAATACAAGCCTTTAATAAAAACAGACTATTTTAGAAGATTCAGTATCCGTAGATTTATACCTTAGTCAACAGCTTTTGGGTAGCTGTCAGTTCTTTGTATCTGAGCACAAATAATTTAGGGCTAAAAAGTTTTATCGTTATACCAAACATGACCCATACAGTGGTTAAAGCTGTTAGCTTCTAAATTATTTCCGAACATCTTTTAGTGCTAACGACCTATCAATACAAGCCTTTATAAACAGAACGCCATCAACTAACCAAAACAGACTTAAAAAAAAATACAGGTACGTACAAAGAAAAATCACAGCCTCATTGACAATGGCCGTCCATCTTAAGGCAGCATTAAACAAAGAGTAGGGGGACCATAATGTGATTTAGGCCCGAGGACAGACTCGCCACGTTAATCTTTACGTCCTCTCCCTAGGGTGTCATTCCAGGAGCCACGGACACGACGTGACTTCTTCACGTCTTAAAATATTGGCGAATTGATTTCTTGATAGTTCTTGTGGATGTCAAATTGGGTTTAATGTGTTTTTCGGACCTTGTATTTGTGTTCCACGTTTTATAACTGCCAGTTTAGATACCTAGCTGTTGTTGAGTAGTAATTGTGTAAGTAGATCCAATCTAACCAATGAATACAGTCAGTCTGCCCTAAAAATGCACGAAGCTCTAAGTTTTTACATCACCTAAAAGGCAGTTAATCTAAGCCGATAAAGAAATAGTCTTTCTTTTCCAGACTATCAACACTAAAATATTCAGATTTAAAGAACCCAAAACCTTTTCTCCTCGATCCATTTCCATAAACCTTATGACCTCGCACTCATTATTTAAGATCCCTGAAAGAGAACCTGTGCCTAACGACAAAGGCCCAAATCTCTAATGTGTCATTTATAATTTAAAACCGTCCCTTCTTAAATTAATTACTGCGACAAGAGTTATCGATATCTATCCCTCTCTGTCACGCTCATCTACCAGATTAAAATGTATATTTAATAAAATATTCCCCCGTAATAAGGTCACAGGTTAATAAGGTGCCTCGGAACCAAAACTCACGTATATCATATACGCAACACTGTGTTACACTGTGTCTGTAAATTGGATACAATGTTCAGAAAATGAGATAGCAATTTCGTCGCAGTGCCTCAGCTGGAAAACGTCTACATAGTAGTAAATAATTTATGACCTCTTCTAAAGTTTCCCTCGCTTTGTTCAGTGAAGTTTATGACTAAGCTGTGGACAAAGTAATGTTGTAAGCGGATATCTGTCATTTGTTTACCAGTGACGAGTGATGGGCAGTGGCTATTTGATACACCAATTAATTGGAACTGACCGTCCTTTCTTAGTCTCTCTAATAACGATCAGTCAGTTAACCAGGCTAATTTTAGAATTCTGCACGTCGCCTAGTACCTAATTGGGCTGTGAAAGTCAAATACCAGTCTTCCCACGTCAAAATATTAACATTCAGCACATCTTGATTACACAAAAAGCCCACCACAATTAACTTGCAAATATCTAGCACAAAGAGTAGGTAACTGAACGTTGCCAATGTCATTCTTTCCTTAACTGAAGTGAAACAGTCACCCTCAAAAACTATATATTCCTAGACAATATTAATTCTGCACACGTATCACTAATATTATTAAACTTAATTTTAAAGCCAAATTCTCAAACTAAAATAGTCTGCAACACGAATACAAATTCAATTAACAATTGCAGTCGTTTTCGACGAAAACTAAACGAGCAAGTCGCCAGTCCTTTGGTAACTAAGTTTCACCTGGGTGACGCCGACGATGGAAAAAAAACGAATAATTACTTACCGCAGATAGCCAATTGAATACACCCACCTGAAAAGAACAGACATTTTCATGAATATTCTGAAAAGCTCTTAGTAGAAGTTTATTGAAAAGAAACGGTGGAGACTTTAAGATATTTTAAAGGTTGTGCTACATTTTCGGCGACGTGGTAAGTTTTGTGGTCAGGCGAATTGAATTTCTTTTACGTGTTTAGGGAATCACACCATATTTCAAGGGTTTTCAAACAAACAATCTAATTTTATTGACCCTGAACGTTCATTTATTTATGTTTTACAATGAGAACTGCTGTAGCTCTGCTTTATTCCGTTGATATGGGAATGACAAAGCCAAGCAATATATTTTAGTTTAAAGTTTTTTTTTAAATAAATACACGGGTTATCTGATAGTTTTATACAAGTGCCTACTTTCGCTATTTATTGTAAGAAGTTCCTAAAGGAAGCGTTTGTTGCATGGAAGATATCGCAGAAAGCTATGAGGCCGCCCATGTATGTTTTGCAGTGTGAAAAGTATATTTTTACTATACTATACACCGTGACATTTTAGTCGTCTTACAACGGCAGCCCACTTCATGCGACCAATGACTGCAAGACATTTACATTAAACAAAAATGTATTTTTTACATATTAAGAGCGTTTATTCTGAAAGTTGGCATCGTCGCAAATAGCTGTCAAATATTTACCTGTTTTGATTAATTTGGCAATATTACTGTATAAAAATATGAAATATCGCTAACTAACTATCTAAAATATGAATAATGATTTGCAATTATAACACTGAATTAGACGTTGTAACCGTTTTAGGTGTAAAAAAGGCATTTGGAAAGTTTCCAAGTTCTTTTTTTACATCTAAAACTAAATATTCGATGTTAAAACATTAATTATTGCATTTTATAATCTGTATTTTAGTGATATTTCATATTTTTAAACAGTAATATGTCCAAATTAATCAAAACAGGTAGTTATTTGACAGCTACGTATTTGCGACGTTGCCAACTTTCAGAATAAACGCTCTTAATAATTAAAATATCATTCACTAAGACCCATGACGTAGTTAGAAACACCCTGATATGGAGACAGAATGAATGGTGGAATGTAATGGTATAGGTATCTTCTACCCTTTGATACGTATCTAAACATTATTAAGAGGGTGTTTCATAATTCTAAAGCATTATTTATTATTCTTTGTACCTATTATCATAATTAATGGTAACATTTTTTTCATCGCGCCTATGGGTATTTTATGTCGGATACATTGAATGGACCATCTTTGTAAGACTACTAAAATGTCACAGTGTATATGTTCTGGTGGTGTACAATAAAGTATTTATACATAAATTGTACATATGAGGTACAAAGTTCAGTTCAGAATTACTGTACACGATATTGCAACAACTTTCTTCAAAATAAAAATCTCTTTAACGTCTATTTCCTCTGTTACAAAACAATGTATTCCACCCCTAGCTTAAAATTAAAGCTTACGCTATCGGGACCGTCTGCTGAAACGAAAGAAGGCTGCTATTAAATAAATATCGAGTTAAGTACATGCAAATGTCTAGGAAGTAATTTAAAAGTATTTTAGATGAGTACCTGTATTGTTTCTAAAAGAAAGTAAAGCCGATAGAATTCACCTTAATGTTTATACTAACTTAAAGTGCTGTATTTTCTTCGGATAAAAACTGCCAGAACTAATAAACTGGTTTTAAACAGGCCACTTGGGAGGGTAGGTCCAAGAATAGCAATATAATTCAATTGAATTTGATAAATTAACTTTTGAGAGAATATCAACTTATTTTTTAGTGATTGTCATGTTAATCATGTTACTATGTTAAATTAGGTTCATTTTCCCTCTTCGTCCGGACCTCTGTAAAGAGTAGACGTGCCTGTGAAGCTTATAACCTTCTTAGTGATAATATTAATTTAAATTATCCGCCAAAAATCATACATAAAAATAGGAGTGCATAAAATAGCAGGAGTTACACACTGTTCACTGGAGTGAAGAGCGCTGCATCAAGCTCGGGTGAGACAACAACACCTATCTCATTAACAACTCGCTAGCTAATGACCACTCACGCACTTGAACATCGTAGTGCACGCATGTTCATACATACGTCTCGTTTCGACGCGCGAACACCGCTGTTGTGTAAGCAAGACAGCAACAAATCCAGCGACAGACGACCTTCAAAGTAAATACGTATGCGTGTACGCATAACTTATCGGTGTGAGTGATGCAAGGACGGAATCTAACTACCTGTGATTTCTGCGCACCTAGTACTCCGGGCTACAAACATTATTACTAAACTTGGTCTTTTGTAATCTCTCTGATTGAAAATCACGAAAACAGAAGAAATCACCTGTGCTTTCTGTACGCCTGATATCCTGGAGGGTCCTTAGTCAACTGCAGATTATTTTATAATCGTAGGTGTCTGTCTCAAACAACATTAGATAAACGCGCCTTGATAAACTAAGTACCTAAAGTGACTGCTGGCCTAGTACTATTGAAAGACAAATGGATAAATCAATGTCAGAATCGGACATAAACCAACTGAGTCAAGAAAAAACACCACCAAACTTTATTCAATCTCGCTTTAAAAGGCCTCGGGAGGATGATGACTCTGATATTAAAAGTTTTATATCTTCTCTTATGGCTGAGCAACGTAGGGAATTTGAAAGGGAAATAAATAAGATCAGCTTAGCTTTGTCTAACATTCAGAGGACGAACACAAACATTGAGAGCTCGGTTGCGTTCCTCACAGCACAGAACAAGGACATGCTTAGTAAGATTGACCAATTGGAAAAACAGGCCGTCAAAGACAGAGATTATATAACGGTTTTAGAAAACAAAATTGAAGATATGCAGATGTCAAATCGGAAATCTAATTTTCAACTAAAAAACGTGCCAAAAACAAGTGGAGAAACGAAAGAAGACCTAATTGAAATGGTACTCTGTCTGTCTAAGACTGTTGACTGCAAAATTGAGAAAAGCGACATCAAAGATGTGTACAGAGTGAGTAGCAAGAAGGAAGAGCAAAGTGGTCCTATCGTTATTGAAACCTCCTCAACCCTTTTGAAGACTGATTTTCTCAAGATGTGTAAGTCTTTTAATACTAGATACCAAAGTAAACTTGCCGCCAAACATCTTGGATGCCGCTCAAATACAGATGTTCCCATCTATGTGTCTGAGCAGCTTACTGCAAAAGGCTCTCGCCTACACTTTCTTGCGCGTGATCTAGTCAAGGCTAAGAAATTTAAATTCTGCTGGACAGCTTATGGCAAAGTATATTTAAAAAAAGATGAAACGTCACAAAGAATAACTGTTAAGTCTGAAGCGCAGATCCACCAGCTTATACAAAGAACCTGACTAGACCGAAAACTGGCAGTATACGTATTTGTAAACATTATTGTTAGAATTAGGTTAACTCAAAATAGTTTTATCCCTTTTTCATTTTGTTTTGTTTTCTTAAAAGATATGTTTATTTTTACTACCATTGTTATAAATAATTTTAATACTACACATACACTCACTTTAATGCACACTTTTCTGAAATACACGACCACCGACAACTACTTTCAATCACACACTCTCACATACCTAGAAACCTATCAACAAGCATATTATCATCATACTCTACGATTATCAAAATTGTGATGCCGGCTGCATATATCCATTGCATACAAATGTATCTCGAAGCTCACCCTCGGACCCATCAATTTTAAATTTAATGGATAGTTCGCTTTATACTCTTAATGAAATAGACAATTCGAATATTGCTCAGGCTTTTCAGTGTGATATTGAAGACCTCTCTAAACACATACTTGTGCAAAAGAAAGACTGCAAAATATTCTGCCAAAATATACGAAGCGTTTATAGTAACATAGATGATTTACAGCTGACTTTGTCTAGTATAAAATTCGAGCCAGATATTCTGATTCTTACTGAAAGTCAACTTAATCCTGATAAACCAATACCTACTATTCCGAATTTCTCTGCGTTCCAAACAACAAATCACATAAACAAAAATGATGGAGTAGTGGTTTACGTCACTAATAATATTTCAGCAAATGTTAGGGAAATTAAATTGTCTCATGCCTCTGCTTTAGAAATTAAAGTCAATAATAACAATATTATTCTGGGAGTATATCGATCCCCTTCAAACGCCAACGCAGATGCTTTTATCAACTCGCTCGACTCATATCTGAACTCCATAAAATCTTGCAACTGCATTACGTTAGCTGGTGATATAAATATAAATCTCACTCCATCTCTATCTGAACAGGCCCAGGAGCGCAATAATAGACAAAACTATTCTACAATGTTAACTATGCATGGATTGTTGGCAGGACACACTTATCCTACCAGATTAAACAATTGTCTCGACCATTTTATGATTAAGCTCAATAAGGAAAAAGATTCTGCTCACATTGCTGTCTTAAATACTTCTGTTACTGATCATTCTCTATTATTTCTAAACCTATCTAAAATCAAGCTAAAAAGTAAAGTCCAGAAAACAAAAATATGTACCGACTTTAATATGGCACTTAAATCTTTGTTAGACAAAAATCTTGGCGAACTCATGTACTGTAATGACCCTGATCTTGTGGTAGAACTATTGATTGCAAAAATTTCGGAATCTTTAAAAGAAAATACTAGCACGACTACTTTACCTAAAACTAAGCGAACTATAAAACCCTGGATAACCCCCGGCATTTTAAAATGTATCAGAAATAGAAATAATATGCAAAAGAAATTAAAGAATGACCCACACAATGATATACTAAAAATTAGCTACAAAAGATATAGAAATTATTGTAATAAATTAATTAGAAAACTTAAGCGCCAGTACGAGAGGGCACAATTGGCAAATTCTACTAAAGACAGTAAATTACACATATGAAGCAAACTAACGCGGAAAATACTAAACTATTAGAGGGAAAGCCATCGCCTGTTGAGGCAGTCAATCACGTTAATGACTACTTTGTGGGAATTGGCAAAAAACTTGCAGAAAATATATTGCTGAGTGCTGGATCGGGTGTTGGGACTGACCTAGGAGCAGATACTAATCAATTATCATCATTTGTTCTCTTGGATACGGATATAGATGAAGTGCACTATCTACTCATGAATTTAAAATCAAGTAGTGCTCCTGGCTGGGACAACATTCCAACAGTTTTCCTCAAATTGGCTAAGCACCAAGTTCTCCCGATTATTGTTCACCTAGCGAACTTGTGCTTTAGTAAAGGTATCTTCCCTAAAGTCTTAAAAAAATCTACTGTTACGCCTGTGTACAAGAGTGGACCCAGAGATGATGTTAGTAACTTCAGGCCTATATCACTCTTACCTACCTTGTCTAAAATATTGGAGAAACTTTTAAATAAACGTTTAGTAGACTTCCTTAATCAATATTCAATATTATCTGATGCACAGTTTGGATTTAGACAAGGCAAATCGACAGAAGATGCGGTGACAGCTATAACATCTCTCATTACTGAAAGCCTTGATCGTGGAAAGAAATGCCTCTCAGTTTTCCTCGATTTAAAAAAGGCTTTTGACACAGTGTCAATACCCATTCTTTTACGTAAGTTGGAATACGTAGGGATAAGAGGCACACCCCTTGAATTATTCAAAAGCTATCTTTCGCACCGAACGCAAAGGGTTAGAATTGGACAATATACCAGCAGAGACTCTAATATCACATTTGGCGTACCACAGGGGAGCGTTCTCGGGCCCACATTGTTTCTAATTTACATCAACGACCTATGTGAGTTGGAGGCAGGTGGTGCTCGGGTGTTCTCTTATGCCGACGATACTGCGCTAGTCTTTATCGGCGATAATTGGGATTCGGTGCGGAAGGATACTGAAGTGGGATTGTCCAGAGTTTCCTCCTGGCTAAGAACTAATCTACTTACGCTGAATAGCCAGAAAACTATCTTCATGTGCTTCTCCCTAAGTAATAAAACCCAGCCTGATACTAATTTCAGTGTAAAGTTACATCAATGTCATAATATCCAAAACACTAATTGTGCTTGTCCGACTATCGAGAAGGTTGAGACAACTAAATACCTGGGTATTGTACTTGATCAGCGACTCTCTTGGCATTATCACGTTGCACTGGTCAGTGAACGCCTTAGAAAACTGATCTGGATTTTTAAAATACTGAGACATGTTGCTTCAGCAAAGCTGATAAAACAAATATACATTGCCCTAGCCCAATCCGTTCTAACCTATTGTATTCCTATCTGGGGGGGTGCCACCAAAACTAAATTCTTAGACGTGGAAAGATCACAGCGTGCCCTTCTCAAAACTATTTACTTTAAGCCATACCGTTTTTCTACACACGAGCTTTACAAACTATGTGACCTACTAACTGTAAGAAAGTTGTACCTTCTGATTTCTACCTTAAAAATGCATAAAACAACGACATTTGATCCTAATACTCTCAGGAAAAGAAGGAATCATGGTCGTATAGCTGTGCTTAGAGTTCGTACTGCGTTCGCAAGGCGGCAATATGTTGCCCAAACAACTCTTGTTTATAACGGCATAAGCAAAAAAATTCCTATAAATCAAAAGACAAATTACGCATGTCGGCAAACCGTGAT
This sequence comes from Polymixis flavicincta, assembly GCA_949987655.1. NCBI lineage: Eukaryota > Metazoa > Arthropoda > Insecta > Lepidoptera > Noctuidae > Polymixis > Polymixis flavicincta. The sequence goes on along the minus strand of OX465186.1, from coordinate 11,326,358 downwards.
GGCATGGCTAAAATCCCTTACCTATGAAGAAACTGAGGCACTTCTGAATCCGGTAAATTAAAATTTACTATTTAATGATAATATTAAAAATGTTATCGTGGACTAATAATAATATACAATTGTTCATCACATTTCACACTAATAATATGCATATGGTTTCCTTTTCTCTCTTACTCGCTCACACTCAAAGATACTCACACACACACACACAAACACACACACACAAACACACACACACACTCATACACATACATACACATACACTTACACTACTCGGTCGTTATAATATGTCTGAAGTCGGAACCTGAGATGCTTGAAGAGCAATCTTAATGTCAATCACGAAATGGTTCAACATTTTTCAATTTATTCTGTATAAAAATCTTTACTACCTACTTTTTGTCACAAGTCGACCGCCCCATTTCAAAACAAACCGATTATGCCATGATGAGACAGTTGAGTGGCGGATGAAATATAAATTGTCTGAGATTGCGATTTCAAGTATCTAACTTAATTTAATTTCTCTTTTTTTGATTCTCTAGCTTTAGTTTTGCTAATGTACCTACCTACTATGTTAAATTTATATTGTTAACAGGCTTTGTATTTTGTTCGTATAGTTATAGAAGAGGGAGGTCTTCTGTTACAGGTATCTCCATACTTAAAAGAAGGCCTCTACAACTAATTTGTTAAACCTGTTGATTACGAAATAAATAATCTTTAAATCTTTAATCTTTAAATTTTATTTATGTAGATTATTTTACATATTGTGAATGGGGGAACGTTGTAGGCCTTACAGACTGTAGATTTGTAGACGATTTTCTATTCTGTATTCGTCTAAGTACCTGGTACTTATTGACAGGCCTGCACTGTCCTCCCATACATTTTATCTCTGAAAACATTGTTAAAGCCAATCATTTTTAAAAGAGTAACCGTGGAGTTTCTTGCCGGCTCTTCTCCATAGGAAACAACATTTTGGAACCGTGCACCTAGCTTCTGACGTTTCATAAGTGCCCATGCAGGTTTATATGAAATAAAAATATTTTGATTTGATTTGATTTGATTTGAGTGACAGTTTTTTATTTTTGTTGGGTGGGAAATCATCAAATGACTTCTCCCACTGGGTAGAGCAGGAGGGCGTGTCAGACTTTTACTGACTAAAACCCACCCGTGTTCCCTCAGTTGCGCGTGTGCCGGGGCGGCGGTAACTCTTTCGAACAACCAACTCCACTGGCAGGCATCGGCCCTTGCGGACCCCACCAGTGGTTGCTGACATCTTTGACGGCGCTCATGGAACACAACGCGCCGTCCCGTCTACCACTTTTCGGCCGCAGGGAGAGCGGCCAACGCTAAACCGATACTCCTCTTCCCTGCGGCCCCACCGCGTCCGCCATCAAACGGCAGCAGCCCCGTCCAGGCCACGGAAGGGAAGAGCGCTGCTCAGAAGCACCGGCACTCCTCCTCTGCCGCAGCCTGTAACCCTCACCTTTGGGTTCCTCTTCGCTTCACCGTGGGTGGGAGACCACGGTTACTGAGCCCCCCCGCAACGACGATGCGGGAACCCACTCGGGGGGTGAGTAACACTTCGTGACATTGCCAAGCAGTCGAATATTCACATGACCAGAGAGCAGGCTCGGTTTTAGGTCAAAGAGTCAGCATTGCCATCCAATGTGGCATCGCTGCCAGTGGTTTGGACCCTTTCCCACTGACAGCGATGCGGACGATTTTTTTTTTTATGATCAGTGGGCTCTTCCCTTTAATTTTTTTCTTTATATACTTGTACACAATATTTTTATTTTAATGTTAGATGATTTATTAATCAGCATGTAAGTAAAAAGTAGTTTAAAGTTGACAAGCATTAAATTTAAACATAAACTTATTTTTATTTCAAAACCTAGCTCTCTGGCTAAAGTTAGTATTTTGGTTTGCTTAAAATATATATTCCAGAAAGTAGAGTCTGTTTTACTCTGCAAGACTATTTGCTTAGTACCAATAACAATCTACATCCATTATAAATATTATTAATATAAGACGTTTTTCATTCTCGTCTCTTTGACCGCGTTGTTTTTATGGCAACACATTATTTTGTAGTTTTCACCATGATTCAGAGAATTCATTCCGAAAGTGAATGTGTGTGTGTGTGTGTATTAAACCAACATATAATAGGAAAATCTCAATATTTTCCAAGTCGTGAAAACTAGTTTAATCATAAGTCCACAAACATCGATCTCTCATCTCTCACACATTTATTAACTAACGCTTCCTAAGGATTAACACTTCTATTAATACATAAATAACCAAAAAAAAACAACCAGATTACGTAGCAATAACTATTCTGCCTTTATCTTTCCACCTCGTCACCTATTTGTACAGCCTTCCCAATATTTGGGGATCTAATGACGTCATAATAGCATTTAGGGATTAATTATTTTTGTTATCACCGAAGACAGCATGATTTGCAAGAAATGTTAATCTTAACCCAGCGAGGAGTAAGATTGACATTTCTTGCAGCCTCGTAGGACGAAATGCTTTTATAGTTAGGTGAAGCTGAATAGTTTAGTGTTGAAAAGGGTACAAAGTAAGAATTTCAAAAGTGTTTGGGAGATGCCCGCGGGTTGTTGATGGTACCTACTTACTGTACCTACTTTGTTATGTTATGCGACCAACAATTTAATATTTAAACATATACAAATAGTTGGAACAGTAAGCTTTCACTGACATGAAAACAGAACAGCCTTGGAATCTTTACTTTTTGGTACTTAACTTAATATAAAAGTTAGCATACCGACCAATCTACCCACTGCTGGGACATAGGTCTCCTCTCGGTGAGAGCGAGTGGGCCGTAATCCACCACTCACTCCGAGTTAGTCGATTTCATCATAATCTGCCTAGCCTTTTCCCAACGATATTGGGGTCGGCTTCCAGTCTAACCGCATGCAGCTGAATACCAGTATTTTAAATGGAGCGACTGCATATATCTGACTTCCATAACCCAGTCACTGGGTAATACGATGCCCTTTGGTAAGAGGTTGTCAGTCTTTCGGGCTTCTGACGACCCGTAACGACTGTCAAAGATCCATAGATGACAGCCGTGACCAACGGCTTAACGTTTTTCCAAGGCACGAAGGGGTCATGGTATGTAAATATGGTCATCCATCAAAGTCAAAGTCAAAGCATTTATTTTAATTAGGCAATTAAAAGGCACTTTTGAACATCAACATAAGTAATAAGTCAGTGTGTGAGTTAAAGTAATCACTGAGTGTAAAATGTCATTAATAAAATTATTTATACAATTCAATTAGCAACCAGTTTGATTTTGTCTAGACTCTAGATTGTCCTATGGAGCAGGACCAGTATGTTTCCAGGCATTCTTATCTTGGATATAATCCTCTAACTTATAATACGCTTGTTCACAAAGTTTACTTTTAATATGAGTTTTAAATTTCCTTTCATCCACGGAACAACCGTGGCAAGCGTAGCTTCACCTGATCGATCGACCCGTGCGGCTAATATTACTTAGCCACAAGCCGCTCCGGCTAATATTACGTAGCCACAAGCCCCTCCGGCTAATATTGGTTAGTCGATTTCCTATGTCTACGAATTTTTGGTTCTAGGACATCGCGGTTTCCTCACGATGTTTTCCTTCGCCATTTTCAGATCAGTGGTGGTGAAATAGTTTACAAAAAGTAAAGCGCTTGACGACTGGGTTCGAACTAAGACATACAAAGTCGTAAGTCGCGGCCGTAGGCTCTAGACCACTGCTCCCAACCAACTGTACCACTCAATGATTTAGTATTTGTTATTAGTATTCGGTAAAACGGTTTTGACAAAGGTTGCAACGATAAACTTTGATACGTGCAAAGAAAATTCAATCGACATTTTTTTAGGCCACTGAACATTACTTTATTTACCCTTTTTCCCAGAAAAGAGAAAATATCCTTTTAACATCAAAAGTCGTTGACCCAATGCGAACTTTATCGAGAACATACAATTCACATACACAAAATGTCTAAAAGGAAAAACTTTGTTCGGTATAAGGGATCATTCACATCTGTTGCTAAGGGATGTTCATACAAATGTCTGTTGAATTCCAAAGCATTTTCTGATGTATGTAGTTATTGATACGTGTAAGGATTAAAATTTCTGACAGTCATGCTTACTTGTGGGTAGTTTTGAAGTATGTGGGTAGTTTGTATTGTGAGATTGATTGCGTGTTCGATAATGTGTGGCGGTGTTATTTGCTGTTGCGTGGTTGGAAGTGGAGTATTAGGTGGGCGAGCCCTATGCGTTTAGAACTGAACTTACAACCGATTAATCACTGTATTATGTGATTATTACGGTATGTATGTTTCATAAATAACCCATTCAAAATGGTCAAACCTACTACAACCACTCTTTTCTAGCCTACCCTAAACTAATTTTAGATAGATAAATCGTTTATTTGGTGCACTTATAAATCATAGCATAGCATACAAAAGCATGATGAAATAATAACGAATTACATGAATGTTAGGAAATAGCTAAGTACAAGGCATCACTGTACAATAAAAAAGAAGGAAAGAAGACATAATGTGATGTCACATTCTCAAGATAATGAACTGAACTTAAAAGCTTCATTTCTACTGCAATTACTTTTACATCTATCATTTGTATTCAAAAGGTTACCAATGACAAAAATATTTATATTAAAAAAAAAACAGACTGCATCGTAAAAAGTCCAATAGTTCCCTGCATGAATGACTAATATCATCCCACCCTAACGAGCAGCGCCATCTGTCGGTAATTACGCTATACGTGCTTTGAGAAAAAAAATGGCGTCTAATTGTTTTTATAGCAATACGCCATGGGGACCCGCCATCAAAACAGAGGTTATGGTGTTATATGCGAGTAATGATAATTTAATAGGCATTTTCACACCACATGTAATGTTTGAAAACGCCGAAGCTCGAACCTTTTTTTTGGTTTGAGGTATGTAAATCAAATTGGTTTGTTTTTATTTTTTTATAAAAATATATTGTACGATGTTTTGAATTACATTATAATTAATAAAGGTCTTGCTTTCAATGCGTTGTGAAGCTATAAATAGAAGTTATAATTTTTTAGACGTTAATTATACTAGGTACATACTTTTATACCCAAGGTCCATAGCCTACAAGATTCTTTGCTAATAGCAGTTTTGTAAAAACCAAAAAAATCATATCAAATTTCTTTATTGTATTATTTCCAATGTCCAATATTCAACGTTTAAATCAACAAAATCACAACTTATTTTCAAATTAAACACCACAAGGCGAAATATTCACTAGTCCCACACTACATTAACATCAGAAAGAGCATAATCCAGCTGTATCCAGGCTACAATTTTATATCTTTATGACGCCACACACAAAGGCGTCATTGACAACAAAGAGCGAGATTTACCCAAAACTGTCCTTTTTCTCCGCCGTATAATATGCGCATTTTTATAAGCACGGCTAGTGTTGTGCATTTACACTATTGGCGGTAAATAGTAAGAAAGTTGTTGAGTAAAGTAAAGTTAGGAGGTAAAAGATAAGTCAAAGTTATGATTTAAGTAATAGCGAACTGTTGAAATTGCGATATTAGTTGCGGTAATAGTTTTTTATTTGTTTATGAGGACTTTTGTTTGTCTGACTGTTATTGATTGACGAACAGATTCAGAATTCACATTTGAGGAGTTCGTACGTTCGAATCGTAGCTAAGCCTTCGATTGATAACGATTTGATACGATACATTCGATTACGATCGTTTTCATAACGTACCGAGACTCCTCCGTGCCTCGGAAAGCACGTTAAACTAATATTTTACAGTTGTTACAGGTAGTCACAAGCCCAAACTCTGACAACCAGTCTTACCAAGGGATATCGTTTTACCCAGTAACAAGTTTGTGGAGGTCAAATAGGCAGTCACTTCATGTAAAATACTAGTATGTATTCAGCTGTATCCGGTTAGACTGGAAACCGCCCTCAAAATAGTTAGGAAAATGCAGATTGTTTGGATTCAGAATTTGCATTAAATGAAAGTATACAACTGTTTTTTAGGGGGTAAATCATCAAATAACTAAACTAAATAACTAAAACCCACCCGTGTTCCCTTAGTAGCCTGTGTGCCAGGGGTGACGGTTTCTCTTTCGAACAACCCGCACCCTTGGCAGGCATCGGCCTTTGCGGGCTCCATCAGTTTGTGCTGACATCTCTTTGAGGCGCGCGTGGAACACAACGCGCCGTCGACCTGGGCTTGATCCTTACCGGACAGCGAGCTACCCATTACTCGCCATCCGCAAGCCAGGTATTCAACTGTGCCCTCATAAAGTAGCTTAATGTTCTCCTAAAAGCCGATATAAGAGCTTATTAAAGAATTTCCCAATCTTAAAAATTCAAAGATATCCGAATGCTCCACAAATATTCAGGTAGTTTTAATATAAGCAGCATACCTAATACTTTTTCTAGACAACTATACGAGAAAGTAATATCCAAATTTCGTGCCGATAAAAAGCAAAATCTTCATCTTTCATTCACTACCCTACTTTATCCATCGGCGGACGAAAACGGTTTTTTTCTAAATCCGGATTATACGTATATTCTCATCTTGCTCCAAATGTATTCTATATTTATCGTCGCTGACCGGACGTTTTTAACAATGACCGCTGCATACTTTATTCAAGATGGGAGATTGTCCGGAATGCCTCTATATAATGAGCTTACTTCTGAAATGTAATTTTTCAGGTGGATGACCGAGATAATGAAATGTGAATTAAAATCTACTTTATGAACCTCAAAGGAAGGTCGAGTAAGTAATTTATTTGGATGGATATAAGGGTCACCTTTACTCCTGTTATGATCAGACTTTGTCTGGGGAGAAGGGTAGGTGTACAGGGTAAATTTTTTACCAGTGCGCAAACTGTAACCACGAATTCTGCATATTATTCTAGACCCCCCAGCGCAGAAATGTTTAGTCTTTTATAAATCTATCGTCATGTATCTTTAATAAAACTTTTATGACACTTCCGAAATCAATTCTGTAAATTATGGTGAAAACAACATCAAAATCCGTTGCATAGTTTAAAAAAGTGACCTTATTTCATACGATTTATTGAAACAGGATTTTTGTAACTATTGCGCAAATCGTACCCATGAAAAAAAATTGAAAATAATTAAAAAAAGAAGCAATTTCACTTACGCGGTCAGAATGTATGGAGCGGCATTTGATTTTAATTACCCACAAAAAGCTTCCACGTTACTCTACGTCTAGAATCACAATTATGTTGAATTCATGGTCACAGTTCGCACACTGGCTAAAATTGTATCCTGTATACATGTAAGTTAGTACCTTTACAAAAACACAAGCTACTTACGTACCAACACGCCTTTATATTCAGTCATAAGCAAACAACACACGAAGTGGTCGATACGACCCACTACTTCATTCTTTACAAAAACGCCAAACAAACTTCACGTGTAAGCAAAGCCGAATCTAATATGGACAAACAAAATAACGTTTGATTACAAATTAAATAAACAATGGGAACAAACGAATCGTTCGCCGGAAACGCACAGCGCCGCCCGGAAGTGGTGGCCGTCGCGCTATCAGGTGTCGTTTACGCGGCTTTATATTTCCGGTTGGCCGTCGTACGACCTTCGGGAATGGATATATAAATCGATAGTCTCTATTAGACTAAAGAAATTCAAGGTAAATTCAGATAGTCGTGAAATTAAGGCAACAAGACAAGACTTCATTGATTTAAATTAAAAAAATACAACTAAAATTCTAAGTATACAAAAAATAATAATTGAAGTGTCTGTTTCAAATGGTAAAATAATAGCTTTTTACTAAATGCATATGAAAGTATGTACGGTACTTTTAACAGAAAAAAAAAACGATTTTTATAATTTTTGTTTGTCTGTCTGTCCGTTTGTTCCGGCTAATCTCCGAAACGACTGTACCAATTTTGACAGGACTTTCACTGGCAGATATCTGATGTTATAAGGTCATTTTTGTGCAGGTAGCACATTCCCGTGGGATAATTTCCGACGCCCACGCGGCCAAAGCCGCGGGGCACAGCTGTGCTGTGTGTATGTGTGTGTGTGTGTGTGTGAGTGTGTGTGTGTGTGTGTGTGTGTGTGTGTGTGTGTGTGTGTGTGTGTGTGTGTGTGTGTGTGTGTGTGTGTGTGTGTGTGTGTGTGACGAATTTTAGTATAGACTAGCTAGTCTATACTAAAATTCGTCAAATTGAAAACCTCTACTTCCGGTTAGTAGAAAAATACTGCGCTTTTCACTTATCAACGAAACTCTTCAATCAACGACTACTTCATCGAAAATTGACGTAAAATTAATAATTTGTACAATCTTGGGTCATAGCAATAACTATTGCCGACACTGTTTTCAAGTTCAGCAACTAAATAACCACACTTATGACAAACACAGACTATTCAGAAACATTATAAGACACAAGAGCTACCACCAAACAGCGGGGAATATAATAAATAAAAAATAATAACAAAACTTTCCCCATCATTGCCAAGAGAACTCACGTTGAGAGAAGGCAATTCACCAATTTCATGCAATCTTCAATCACATAGTAAAATCAACCTTGATTGCTGAACGATAGAGTGTATTTTCAAGTGCACGATAGAGGTAATTTTGTCACCCCGTAGGTAAATCATTGAATGCATTAGTGATGTAGCCACACATGCCCGACCGGTGGCGGTACTTTAGTGTCGCATTATGTATGTATGCATACAAAAGTGTCTTCATGTGAACCTAATAAGTCATTTTAGTATTCCAAAAATGTTATTTTAATTGACATCTACACAACTTCTTCAGTGTAATTTTCGCAACGCCATGCGTCCGTAAGGTTTTTGTATGAAAATAAAAACTCCATTGTTATTTTCTATAGTTTATTACCAACCCGCACGGGGCCTACGTGTTGGATTACTGCCCATTATGTCTCACTGAGAGGAGGCCTATGTCCCAGCTCAGCATTGGGAACATTGAAAATACTATGCCTATGGTTTGCAATAGTTAATTTTTATCTATCTAGATTTATATTCCCACATACTATTGCGTAATAATCATTATTAAGTGCCTTCTTTTTAAAGCAAAGATAGACAGAACTGTACCAAAGATAAAAACAACTCCTCCATAAAATGAAGAAAAATCTGCAAACACCAGCATAATTCGGCTATCATCATAAACCCTCAACTTGCAAGCACAGGTGTCACATCACTTAGACACCTTGAACATTTACTTGCAGAGAACATTGCCGCAAGAGTTTAGACCCAGCAATCACTCAATGCGTAATCTCTCAGGATTTCCTCCACACCCTTGCAATAGTGTGAGCTGTGCCCTTTTTTTTGTTTTTTAAAAGTCTGCATCTTCGAGATAAGGGTGCGCCCCTTTCTGACGTCATCTGCATTAAAATCTATCAATGGTGACGCGATATCTAAAACAAACAGTGGATTTGAATAGCATTTGTTTTGATTATATTTGATGGATATATCTTTTGACATTAATTAGAAGCTCTATGTAACAATTATGGTAAATTGTATCTATATTTTGCAATAACAACCCCATTTTTATGTCCACGCAATCACTGTCCATTCCAAGGTTGCCTGGAAGAGATCGCAGAAAGCGATAAGGCCGCCCATTGTATGTTTTTAGTGTTTCATTTTCTGATGTACAATAAAGCGTATATAATTAAATAAAAAATAAGCTCATAGACCTGAAAGTGAGTACCTATTTAATTTTGGAGGTATGATAATATTATTAGTAAACGAGACGCTGAGCTCCGATTCAGAACCTCACCGAATCTGGGAACCCCCCCGAGTGGGTTCCCGCATTGTCGTTGCGGGGGGGCTTAGTAACCGTGGTCTCCCATCCACGGTGAAGCCAAGAGGAACCCAACGGTGGGGCCGCTCGTCAGGGCTTTTGCCTTCAAGCCATTGACGTAGCGGCCAAAAAGTAGGTTGCGGTGAGGTGCACCGCAACTGAGGTGGGCCGCGATGTCGAATGGGAGGCATCGCGGCTGAGGGTTACAGGCTGCGGTAGAGGAGGAGTGCCGGTGCTTCTGAGCAGCGCTCTTCCCTTCCGTGGCCTGGACGGGGCCGCCACCGTTTGATGGCGGACGCGGTGGGGCCGCAGGGGAAGAGGAGTGTCGGTATAGCGTCAGCCGCTCTCCCTATCCTCTGCGGCCGAAAAGTGGTAGACGGGACGGCGCGTTGTGTTCCTCACGCGCGCCGTCAAAGATGTCAGCAACCACTGGTGGGGTCCGCAAGGGCCGATGCCTGCCAGGGGTGCGGGTTTGTTCGAAAGAGATACCACGGCCCCTGGCATACTGGCTACTGAGGGAACACGGGTGGGTTTTAGTCAGTGAAAGTCTGACACGCCCTCCTGCTCTACTCAGCAGGAGAAGTCATTTGATGACTTCCGACCCAAAAAAAAAAAAAAAAAAAAAAAAAAAAAACGAATCTGGGAACAATCTTTTGCCTCTTATTTTTAAATATAAATAGACAAAACACAACTACACAAAAGCCATTGTCATAACAGTCTTCTCTCACTTAAACTGAAATACATAAGATATCAGATACCGATAGACTATTAATTGTTAAGACTTATATAGCGAATATCCCTTATACAACATTTGGCTGAATTAAAATATTAGTATTTCGCATCAAATTGGCCTTGAATAGTATCCTAATTTCGCAATCCATTGCTTCATATGTTTGATTAATTCGTCTGTTGGACGACGTAAATAACGCAATGAATGAATGTTGTCGAATTGAAAAAAAATTAAGTCATTGACATTGTTGGTGTGTATATAACTCAGCTGATATCTGAATCGTTCACAGTAATAATTACTCAAGCAAAACTACATTTTACTGACCAAAGAAGGTTATTCTAGTAAGGTGCAGCGGGGCAATTTCGACAGCGGGAAATTTCAACTAATCTTAATAACTTCTACATTTTACTTCATTTGAATAAGTGCCATCTATGACCGGATAGCTCAAAAGCAATTTCATAATTTCTACAAAGATGGCACTGCTAGACCCAATACTGTTTGATCGACACGGCCATTTTGTTTTCTTCGCTTTTTCTTGCTTGCACGTGCAAATTAGTGTCTCACATTTTTACTAAAAAAAGTTGTAATTAATGTGTTTTTCGAAGATTTTCAAAGGTAAGACATTTAATTAAAGCCTATTTCATGTTTTTGGCTATTTTTTTCTGTTGTAACTTGCGTTTTAACAGCATTTTGGTGTGAGTTTGAATAACCCCACCTGGATTGTAATGGCGGCTAATTTCGACTTTTTTGCAGTTGTAATTGCCCCACCAGATTTTATATGGAAATGAACAAACACTAGTGATGTGCATGTTTCGATATGTTTTGTCGATGTAAATATTTTACAAATATTTAACTTGTAGCTTTATTATTGTAATCTTTCTATTCGCAGGATCGCAACACGATTCAAATAGATGCATTTCGAGGGATTTTTCAATTTCTTACTACTTTATTAATTTATTGCAGATGGTTCGCCACTATAGAAAAAAAACGGACAAGTCATACACAATGGCAGAATTGCAGCAAGCAGTGCAAGATGTCAAAAATAAAGTAATGACGAGTTACCAAGCTGAAAAAATATATGGCATTCCTAGATCAACCATTGTTTTAAAACTAAAAAAGACAGATGAATCTTGATCCTAAATTATAAAATCGCGTATTTATATTGCCGATTGTATATGACCGATTGTAGATTTAGGACGAGGGGTGCTGTGTAGTGGTGGGTCGTTGTCGAATTTTTCGCGGACGAAACGCAACCGTTTTCGAGACGACGAAAACGGTTGCAAGAAACGGTCGTCGTTGCAACTGGTTTGAAGACGAAGAATAATTGCGTTGCCGTCTTTTCGACGTTCTCGTCGTTGTCGTCTTTTCGACGTTCCCGACGCATTGACAACTGGTAATATATTATCGACTCTATATCATTGGTATAAAGTTCACTTTTTATTGCAAGGACTGTTTTGTAAACGACGACGACGAACGACGAGTGACTCGTCGTCCGTCCGTCTACTACTTGTCGCGTTCCGTTCGGTCGTTCGAAGACGACGACTCGTCTACTCGTGTTGTTCCGTTCGTTGAATCATTTATCATTGCGTTCTCGACTGTATTTTCAAAGACGTAAATTAATAAAGAATCGCACTGAATAATTCGAAGACTGGTTTGTGCAACGAAGACTGTTTGAACCCAGGACGTAAAATGGTTCCATCGTCGCAGAACATAAAACGGTCTTTGGAAACGGTTCGTCGTCGCAACGCCCACTCCTAGTGCTGTGGTTCTATTTTAAATACATATTCCTTTCTTAAAATGAAGTTTTGATTTATGATTAGTGAGTAGATATAGTACCTTTAGTAGATAGCAGACCAAAATTATTTATTGGTGTATCCATCGACTTATTTTTTATTAGGTACGTTCCCATCACTATTAACTATGGCGAGCAGTCGAAATTACCCCGCCTAAACCTTTAATGTGTTTTTATTCAAAAATGAGCCTAGCTGCATAAATGACAAGATTAAATTTAGATTACCATCCCTATAAAAATCTCTGCAACTGACTAACATCAAGCTAAGAGCTCTAGAAAAGAAATTATAATTAATAGTTGAAATTGCCCCACGGAGGGGGAATTACAACTATTTTTGCCTTTTTTGACAAAAACACATTTTTAAGCCTATCTATTGAATATTTTTCAATATTAGTTTGTAAAAATGATACACAGATAATGACTCTGGAGCGTCAATACATTACATTTTTAATAAAACTATATCATCTAATATTTTTATACCTTCAAAGTTGTGGTTTTACCAGTCGAGATTGCCCCGCTGCACCTTACAGAAATAATTATTAGAAACTAGCAAACGCAAAAAAATAATAGAATGCAAAATGAATTTGAAAGATCAAGAAAGAACTAGGTACGCAAGTTTACGCAGAACCAAAGCAATTACTGTGAACATTAAAAAACGTAGCCGCAAAAGACAAAAAAAACAAAAACAAATGAACCACCATAGAAGAGCGACAACAAACAAACATCCCGCCAAAATTAAGTCCGATTACTTTACAAAGAGGGAAACTAAAATGGTCGCAAAACAACCGCAAAGAAACAAAGAAAATTATACTCTTCAACGTTTACTATCGACACCCCGTCAAAGCCATAATATTCCCCACTTTTGAGGAGTAAAAATGTCCTCCACAACCCCTGCCATTTTGTTTTTGACACTTCGCTTTAATCACTGTGTGAAAACATAAACAGTGGTTTTCATTTCGAAAAGAGCAGAGTTCCCCACGCAACCAAAGTGCGTATAGTATATGAGAATGCAAGCCTTTGTGTGTATGAACGGGGAAAATTGCTTTTCTTGCTTTTGAACGTCTTATCGCATTGTAGAAAAACAATGCGCTCTCCTCTATGAAAGATTACAATGTTTTTTGTAACTATTGTTGGAACTAGATAGACTTTTGTCAAAGTATTTTCGTCCCTAATGCAGTCCATTCGTAGCAACTGAAATATTCAAGAGATGCACTTTTCGGCAGTGCTCTTCCTTTGGAAAACAAATAAAAGTCTTGCCGAAAGTTCTATAAATGTTTTCAACAAAGCAATGAGTAAGCCTTCTAATTTAGGATTCGTTAAAGATAAGCTATTGTTGTCTTCTGTGACAAAATTCGATTCGAATGATAAAAGTGTCCATAAAAATTAAATTATTCGTTTATTATTATCAACATTAAAACATTTTCTTCAAGGGCGGGTTTCACAAATGAAACTGAAAGTGATCAGCTCATTTATACCGCATTGAAAATCTGTCAGTGTCATCATTGTTGTGGAATATTGACACAGATCTTGATCGCAGCTTAGATGTGCTGATTGCGTTTAGTTTCATCGGTGAAATTGATACTTCAGTCTATTGTCATTGGCATGCTGTCGTATGCTCGCCATCAAATCAGATGATTTCATAAATAAAAATTCAGCTGACCGGACAACACATTTTATACAGTTGACAGAAACAAATGGGTGTGTTACTCATCCCACACGTCCTGTTGATACGAGACACTTATTCGATTACATTTCCCAAAACAATCGCACCCATTCACATGCATAGACGATATAAATCATCCAAAACGACAACACAGCATCGATTTATCAGCGATTTTCGAATATCAAGAGCGAACATTAAAACGGATGCATTCGATTATCAGTTTTCGAATGGAATAATCGATGTCGTGATTCAATAACGCAAATGAGCGAAATGAATACGTTCGGTGAGCCTTTGTTGTGCCCACGTAAGTACACTGTGATTGTGTTGTTTTACGATTTCCGTGCGCGTCAAGGGCGCTGATTGGCGCTTTAACGAGGCGCATATATTTAACGGTTAACTGCGTCGAATTTGCAACATTTGTAATGGGGGAGTTATTTGACGAGCCCCCTGACAACTCTAAACAAGAATTACTTTATTAGTTCTGCAGTTAATATTGCTCCAGTCCCTACAAGATAAGTAAAAATTAGAGTACCGGCCGCGACTTATGACTTAAAGGCGCTTTACTTTGTGTAAATAATTTCATCACTACTGCTCTCAAAACGGTGAAGGAAAACATCGTGAGGAAACCGACAAGTCCTAGAACAGAAGAAATCGAAGACATGTGACATCTACCAACCCGCACTGGGCCCGCGTGGTGGATTATGGCCCAATCCCTCTCACCGAGAGGAGGCCTGTGTCCCAGCAGTGGGAACATTATAGGCTCGTTTTTACTTGCATTATGCAAGGAAAGTGAGCTAAAAAGCAGTTTTCTCAGGTCCAACATCAATCCATATTCTTTTCAACCCTCGTCAGGTTATAAAGGAAGCGCAAACAAAAAGTTGACGGTAACAAATAACTGTAAAAAGTGCCGAGTTGAAACATGGTTATCGATAAAATCGACTTACAGGCAATCTAACTTGCCTTTAAGTCCTGAAGAAACTTCAGTCTTTTCCTATTTTGTAATACAAAAGAAATCGATTTTGCTTGCAAAGAATGCTTCGATTAACTCTAGTAGTCAGCTCTACCTTAATTGGCTTCATTGACGTTGTAGACGGTAATTTTAGCTGAATGCAATTACTTAACTTCAGTATAACAGTAACGGTATGTAATTACAATATGTTTGATTAGATTTAGAGCCTCTTAGTTCAGCGTCAAAACCATGCGAGAGTGTTTTCCTACGTCATCAACATTCATCATTTGGACATAGGCCTCCTCCAAAATATTTTTCCATAATCGCCACGCTTGGCAGGCGGGTTGGCGATCGCAGTATGGTGGTAAAATGCATAGAGAACGCTGCTGCCCATTCTCTGAAAAGTACCTTAGTCACCTTCTACGACACCCACGGGAAGAAATGGGATGGTGCTATTCTTTTACAGTTTTCCTACGTTCTGTATCAAAAATCTAAGATCGAAAACCCTAAACACTATATTGAAAAGTAATAACTTCTGATCCTGCGTATTTCTGCTCAATATTCTGCAGAGAACGTTCAAGTACTATGTTACGTTCAATATTCATTTCATTCCTAGCATATAAAAAACTAAGATACAAGGATATTACAATAACACACGTAAGACTCGTCTTACTGTACGATATCGCCATATGAAATAGTCGTAAATTTTCTAAGAACCTGCTATTCTACTTTTTATTATTTACTAACTCTAACCTACTCAATATAACCTATGAACATCAGCACTATCAGAGGCAATGACCTGCGTTGCCTCTCGATGCTATCTCAGAGAAAAACCAAGACGAACCGTCTTATTGCATAACACGATTTCTAACTTTAGTTCCAGCCTGAAGCTCTGAGTCAGTTTTCCTATATTAACTTCTTAATATAAAAATTACAACTAAGGGTCAATTCTCGGCGAGACACGACGCT
Organism: Polymixis flavicincta; assembly: GCA_949987655.1. Classification (NCBI taxonomy): domain Eukaryota; kingdom Metazoa; phylum Arthropoda; class Insecta; order Lepidoptera; family Noctuidae; genus Polymixis; species Polymixis flavicincta. The sequence continues at coordinate 11,310,415 of OX465186.1, read as the reverse complement.
GCGCGCACTTTTTAATATAGCAAGAGAGTATCTAACTTATTTACAATACGAAAAGGTATAATTTCACAACGAGTGCGAAAGCGTGTCGAAGAACGCTGAGATGCACCGTGTTGTGCAACCCGTATACCTTATTGTGAAGTAAATAAGATCTATTTTGTATCGTGATCTTATAAAGTGCGCGCCGCGTCGCGTCGCGTCTCGGTGTGAACTGACCCTTAGCATCGGACTAAGTTGTCAGTTCTTTAAAAAGAACTGTATTTCGATTAATGTTAGGTTCTTATTTCAAAAACAAGCTCGAAAGTTCAATCCTTACGAAATAATAATTTTGAAATGTCTCTTAAATACGGTTATCCTGCTCGACGCCAGATATAAATTATGTTGGTAGTACATACATCCCCTGGCCTTTACAAAGCTTAGCAAGCTGTTCTTTGACTCATACTTATCTACAAATACTTAAGAAGGGCACAGCTTGCAATAACGTTCTCAGTCCACTAGCCTACACTTAAGGCCGCTCATAAACGACCTCACCCGACTTACGCAAAGTGAAGTCATCTTAAAACGTTCAAATTAATAATTCCAACACATCCTTCAGGCCCTCTTACACGGGGGATCTTTACAAGATAAACAGCCATTAGTTAATCCGGGGGCGGTCCCGCAGTAACTCAGCCGGGCAATATTGCTTATAGACCAACCGCCCTAATGAAATAAAATTTGCATATTATCAAGATTTATGTTAGCCGTACCAGGAGGCCATCGGAAAACAATGATGCTTCGGATAATTTTGAATGAGAGTTGTTTGTTGCTCTGTTAAATATATTAGCTGCCAGTTCTTTTAAAACTGGCTTTAAACTTTTTTCATTATGGTGAGTGGCACCTGAGAAGAATAAGTGTGCGTGGATGCAGACAGGTGCAAATGTAAGGGGGCTACATAAAATTATATTATAAATGTAAGTTATGTTACTCACCTTTATTCTCACTCCTCATTTAGACTCAGTACAGTCTGAGATGCAAATCTTGTCCTGTCTGGCTCGTAATTGCATTTATTTTTAAAACAGTTGCATATTCTGAGGATGAGTTAATATCTACTCGACTATTCTTTTACAAAGCCGATTTGGTGTAATCATTTCACAATCCCGGTGAACATAAAAAGTGTATAAAAAATGTCCGGCAGTGCCTTCCTACTTTAGTAAACGTCTCACAATAAAATGAGTCAATTTTGCTTGCAGATAACGAAAAGGATTAAGAATTTAAATCTTAAAGCAGACTTTCTAAAACAAATGGACAAAACAAGGGAATGAAGTCTCGACGGTATTCATTGCGCACAGTTTTCATTAGTGATTTTACCAACTAGTTTAGTTATAAGTGGAAGAGTGATCATCTTAAAAGAAGTTAGTTCTAAGAAGATTGGTACTGGCAACCGAAAAATGAATTCCGCAGAATTCAAAAGAAGAATAGAGTCATAGCACATACTTTTCTGACGTTTCTTTTTACAAACATTGGAGAACAAAGAGATTTAAATTAGAAAGAATGTAATTTAAAAATAAAGTAGAAAAACTTTCATTAGATTCAACAAGTCAAGATAAAATAAAACGAATAAGTCAAAGTAGCACAATCTAAAATCGTGAAGATTCATGAATGGAGAAAGAATTTAGCGCAATGATAGTGATCTATATGAAGTGGTGCAAACTTCCTTCATTTTTATGATCTTCATTTTAGCTCAGCGGGTTTGGACTATATAAACGATCTGAATGAAACTTTCTCACGAGATTTTATTCGAGATTGAAAGATGAAATTGGCTCTTGAAACGATAGTTTTAGTATTCGAACGGCGTGGTCACCTACCGTGCTGAATTAATTAGGTAAAATAGAATCAATAAGAAGAAGTTTTATCATCATAAACTAGTACTATAAATACGCATTACTGATTTTAAGTCTACCAATTATCCAACTACAATAATACCAATTATAACTTACCTACCTACATAATAATTACAGCGCTGCCAAGACGAGACTTATTGTCCAATTTCTCATGCGATTTGATAAAGCTATTGTTTCGATAGATTAGCATAACGCGTTTGTGATGTCTGTGCTGTCTACACTAAGACAACTTTGACTATGAAATCGTCAGATATTGCCAGTGTTCAGTATCATTGATTCCACAGATCAATAGTCAAACAAGTAGTCAGTCTTGACTGAATCTGTGCCCACCTCATACCCGCAATATCTGTAGCTAACAATTGTCCACTATCCTATTCCATGACGTATAACCACACAAAGCTACATAGTCTAAACAATAATTGGAAAACCCACAATTTCATGGACGGCGACTTCAAACAATGTGCTCGAAACTGGATCAATTTGCATTCTATGCAACTTGTAAGTCTATTACTGTCGATCTCATTTGCCCGGTCTAGTCTTCACGGAATGGAATTGAGCCAATCTTAATCTTAGGGTTAGCTTCGCAGCACGGCGGGGAGTGAAACGGGCTTAGAATTTGAAGGGCGCTAATGTCATATGAAAGATTGGATTGGCGTTGGATTTAATTTGAGACTTTTATGCGTAGAATGTTTAATTTTACAGCTTCTTTTTCTCCTTTGTAGCTCGCTTAATAATCATGACCACATACGACCGTCTCCAAGTTATACGCGTTTTGCAGTGTGGACCGCTCGGTAGATGGTGCCTCCAACAGCCCTCTTGATCGCGCCTGACCATCTTGCCACTTTGCAATTCATCATTTCATCCGAAACACGTCCACTGCCAGACATAGGCCTCCCCCAGCCTCCTGCACATCGACCGGTCTCGTGCTTCCTATATCCAGCGGATTCCCGCGGCCTTCACAAGGTCTTCCCACTCTACGTCTTCAATTATTTTGAGCAACAATAACGAATTTCCATCCTAACTTTCATGGCCTCAATTCAATCAATTTTCAAAAAACCTTCCGTCCTTCGTGTTAAAGAAAGATGAGTAAAATTTGTCTGTTTTTGGATGAATGAATTTAAAAAAATATCGGTTCACCCGTTTGGGAGCTACAATGCTATAGACAGACACACAGCCACATACGTACTTATAGCACCCCTCTTTTTCCGTCTAGGATTAATTATCTGAAGACAATGATTTGTAGCTGGTTTTTGTAAAGAACAGGATATAAATCTCTTTTTCTTAGAATTTTTTCAAGAACTATAAAGTATTAATAAGATTAAAAAGGGTCTCTCGGATAATTGGACCCAGAAACCGATTTCAAGCACCAATTAAAATATTGTTTCAACAAAATTACTATAAATATTCATTTTTAGAATTTTTATCTAAAGATACCTTGCTAAAGGTCAAATCTTGAATACCCAACTTTTTTAAGCCATTACCTTTTCTCAATAAATTTTCTATGAAACGCTACCTTTATAGACGTTATTCAAGAGCTTTAGTCCCGTACATTTTGTACTCCGCAGAATATTAATTTCTTTGAGGTTAAGGGCCTTCATAACTCATTAAGCCAAATGGTTCTAACCTGGGAAAGTGGGTTTAAGGCCTAATCGCATTAAAGTGCGTGGGTTCAAATTCAAATATATTGAGACAGGATAAGTTTCTTCAATTTATTACCTTAAACTTGCCCTTTGAAATTTATTATTGTTTAGGCTTTTAGATTAACTGCCTTTGTTTAGTCAATTCTTTAATGATAAATATTTTTTATTTCTGTATGTACCTAAGTTTGTAAAAACTCTTTTACACGTCATTCAGAGTTAAAAACTATATGAGGTCGGCGGTTCCTGACTAATATGAAAAGAAAGGCCGAGACAGTCTCTTTTAAAGTCAAGATTTAGTCTTGGTCAGAACATGTGATGATGATATAGACTGGTGTCTGAAACGGTCTTTTGAAGAAAAAATCTACACAGATGTAGCAACTCAACTCAGAACTCACTCAAAAATTATGCTACCGCCGATTGAGCCAAAGTAAATTAAATCTTTTATGAAGGCAACAAGACTCAATTTTAAATGCATAAGATAATGCTAGGGCCAACACGATTGTCTTAATAACAAAAGTTTCCTTTATAAAACTATTTATATTTTTGTCACTGTAATATTATAATTGGGATGTGTGGGCTTTTGAGTTAATTATGTTACATGTTGTACAGGCCGCCTATATACTTTTTATTGAAAAAAATCGATTTGAAATATCAGCTATACAATACCTTTGATATCGCTAAATTTCTATAACGTAAGGGGACGCATAATATCTAGGTATTGTATCAGCACCACCAGACGACAGCAACATTCAACACAGTCTACAATTATAAACCCCTGAATCGACGGTGCCAATGCCTCTAAAAGGTGCCGATCTAGTTCAATTGCGCGGAAAATCGAAAATTATGAGCGATTCGGAGCAGGGAGCGTCCGAAACAGAGCTCCAACGAATTTACGGCTGTAGGCTTCGAAATATGAATATGAATGACAGTTAGACGATTAATTCATTTAGTCGTTCGAAATTCGAATTATTTGTAAAAATTTGCTTTGATTTTGTGGTTTAGAAGCTATTAACTTTCACGCTTTTGTGGTGAATGAAATGTGACGTTTTATGTATAAGTGAAGACAATATGTACAAATTATTTTAGTAGGTAGTAGAATAGTAGGTACCTAATGCCGTCAACAAATCGTTTACACGTTGCAGACCTAAAACGAAAAAAAAAAACTATTTGTTTTTTTTCCCATCGTCACACTAAAAGTAGGTAGTGATACAAAAGTAAATTAATTTACCGTAAAAATGCTGTTACGTATGTCTTTAAACAAATTAGTATACGACCTTGATGATTTAATTAACAGATGTCAAAATATATATACAATGAAAGTATGATACTGTGGCACGTACCTATTCATTGCAACATCCCATTCAATCAACATAAAACTCAGTTTAACATACTAATATTAATCATGATTACTGCAGCCTTAATTACAGACATTTCGGAAATCCGCACAACAAACAGAAAGACAACACATTTGAGCGCAACGAAAATTTCTAAGCTCCACATTCTCAGCTTAGCTTTGAACTCATACAAACACTTAATTGGACGATTACACTATTGTTCTACCCCCTCGTCTTCAAGGGGATATAATTCATAGGAGATCCCCCTTTATCTCACGGCGAGATCGGCTTTCATTGAGAATTTCATTTCATTTTCACCCTCTCCGTACCGGTCTTTAAGAAAAGAATGACCGACTGACGTAAGTCTTGAAGGGGATGATGTGAAATTCAAGAGGGTAGTAACGTCTTTTTTGGATTTTTTTTGTTGTCAGATTTACTTGAGGATCACGATAACTTGGAATAAAGGACACGGTATAATGGGTGCGCCCTTTTTATGACGGTTATGAATTTCGAAATGAAGCCGGCCCGCTAAATTAAATGAGTCTTTGGATTTAGAATTGGCTCGATATGAATGCTCGAATTTTGGATTGGGTATACTTGAGGTATGGCAGTGGGCAGGGCACATTGCTCGCAGAACAGATGGGTGATGGGGCCGAACGTTTCTGGAGTGGCGACCGCGTGTCGAATCGGGACCCACAATGTGAACCAATGAACTTGTGTAGGCCACAGGAATTTACTGGATGCGGGAAGCACAGAATCGGTCGAAGTGGCGGCTTGTAGCTTGAGGGAGGCCTATGTCCAGCAGTGGACGTCTTTCGGCGAAATGATGATACTTGAGGTATATGTTATTTCCTAAGCACTTTATTTTCCTTTTTCGTTACAGAAAAATAAAACATTTATCACAAAGTGTATATTGTGTTTAAGTTCCTCTTTAAAACAGAAATAATAGTTTATTATTCAGCTGGTTATTGTTGTACCTATGTATATTAATTTAATCACCTGTTCAAATACTGCATGAATACTTCAAGATCGCAAAAGCGTAGAAATACCTAGTCTGACTATTGTATAACGTAGAAAAATACACGCTGATATTATTAGGTGAAAGCCTGGGAAAATGCCTGTATTTTATTTGCCTCATACGAGCAATTCCTAGAGCACTTTAGCTCCTATTTCTGGTCATGTTTTTTCGAGAAAATAACTCGAGTTTTAGTGTGCGCTTGACAGCACATCGTTTAACAATTTTTATATCTTTTGCCAACTTCGACTGTTCGAAATAGCTATGAAAGCAACTTAAATGCGATAATGGTCGTTATTGTTTAGTTTGCCATAGTTTTTGATTTGAGGTTTTATAAATTAACATGTTTTTGAGATCTAACATTATCATCATAGTACATCGATACAAATACAAAATTATTTTAAAGACTTCACATCTCGTTGATTTCCCCTTTCCAATCCGGTTTTCGCTCGGGTCACAGTACTGTAACCGCGCTTCTTAAAGTAACTGACGACATCCGCTGGGCAATGGAGAATAAGTCCCTTACCGTCCTTGTATTGCTTGACTTTAGTAGCGCCTTCAACTCAGTGGATTTCGACATTTTACTAGGTATCCTCCAATCTATCAATTTCTCTTCTTCCACTTTAGCCTGGTTCAGTTCATATCTCCGTGGACGCTCTCAGTGTGTTCGCCTAGAGGAGTCCTTCTCTGACTGGTGTAGCCTCACTGAGGGTCTTCCTCAGGGTAGCGTTCTCTCTCCTCTATTGTTTTCAATTTTCATAAACCTTGTTACCACAATAATTTCCTCTAATTTTCATCTCTACGCAGATGACTTGCAGCTTTACCGGCATTTTACTGTAGATAGCGCGGGCTCTGCACTTGCTGCAATGAATAATGACCTGGCTTGCATCAGCGTCTGGGCTAAGTCATTTGGTTTGCAAATTAACCCAACTAAATCGCAGGCCATGATCATAGGCAGCAGATTCGTTCGCAATGCGTCTGATGTTGCATCTCTGATGCCTTTATATCTCGATGGTGTTCGCATTGACTATACTGAAACCGCTAAAGATCTGGGTGTAGTTATCGACTCCAATCTTTCGTGGCGTGCTCAGGTCAATGAGGTCAGTCGAAAGGTACATTTCTCATCTCATTCGTTGAAATGCCTTCAAAGTCTCCTGCCTCTGAAGACTAAAATTTCTTTGGCACAAACACTTATTCAGCCGATTATAGATTATGCCGACGCTTGCTACTTGGATGCTACTGAGGAGCTATTAAACAAGCTTGAGCGCCTGCAAAACCTGTGCATTCGCTTTGTTTTCGGTCTTCGAAAGTATGACCACGTTTCTCATCTTCGCAAGGAACTCAAGTGGCTCCCAATCCGCCTTCGCAGGAACACTCGGATTTTATGTCTCCTCTTCAACATCCTACACAACCCTTCTTATCCTTCCTACCTGCGTGAGCGTTTTTCTTACGCTCGTCCTAGTGACGCACCGTGTAGATCACACCTTAGATCCCTCCTTAAGTCCCATCCCCATAAAACTAGTTATTATTCTTATTCCTTCTCTGTCCATGCTGTAAGATTGTGGAACTCACTTCCACCTAGCATTCGTGACTTAAAAACTATTTCCACATTCAAATGTCGAGTAAAAGAGCATTACCTTTCCTCTTAATTGTGTATGTATATAAATATGCACATATATATAATAGTTATATATTTTATCATTATGTATTTATTTAAGTATAAGTATGTAAATTTTCTGCATTATATGTGTAAGTATATTTTAGTTTAAGACGTCACATATTCATATTTTCTCTCCTTGTTCTCACACACTATTGTCTACATTTCTTTTTCATTTCTCCTTTCGCAGGTCTGCTGGAAGAAATTTCTAAAGAAATAAGCAGTACCTTTGTACTCATTGGTTGTTTATGCTGTCTCTTCTATGTATTTTACTGTGTGTACATAAATAATAAAATAAATAAATAAATCACATGACTAAGAATGTATGCCTTAAATAATTTGTATTAATGCGTACCTATTGCAAAACCTAATACTGGTGTATGTTTTGCTTGTGGTCCAGTGGTATGAGCCCCGACTTAAGAGTTATATAGAACGTGATATCGAATCGAGGCAGGCACTTTGTGTATTTATTTCCAAAATCCACTGCTCTCAAAACAGTGAAGAAAAACATCGTGAGGAAACCAGCATGCCTTAAAACCAAAAACTTGAAGACATGTGACATTCACCAACCCACACTGGGCTCACGTGGCCTACTCCCTCACACAGCCCGTGTCCCAGCAGTGGGAACATTATAGGCTAATTAAGCTACTGCAAAAAATGGTTTTTTCTGTCTCGTTATCTGTAGACAAATTAAATACTACTTACTCAAAATCAGAGAAAAAGAAAAAAAAATGATAATCCACCACAAAGTGCAAACAAAATTAGCCACACAAAACCTTCCAAGAACCAACCTAGTTATAAATTAGGTGAGTAATTAAAATTGTTTTCTAAGCGTGTCTATCCTCAGTTTAAGTGCGCCAGAATATTAAATTTAAAGAGGCAGAGTCAGTCTGACTTTCATGGTCTCATACTTTATGTATGAAAACGTCGGTGGGTTAAATTGAACTCGCTTCATGCTAAATTCATCTGGAATTCATACCTTTCGGGAGCAAAATACCATTACTACAGAAGAATGGTTTATTCTGCATGACATTGCAACATTGTTTTGACTCTTAACCTTTTTGAGTGGGCAATGGGGTCTGTTGTTTGTCTTTATGACTTTGAAACGCTACGGTTTAGGCTACGGTACTTCCGTGATGTGAGTTGTTCATACTTTTACGTTTTCTTATTCTTGAGCAGCTCATATTTAAAAAGGATTTGTATCAAAAACCTGTTTTTTTATGAATCTAGAAAACAATATAATAGCACTATTTTAATTAAACGACACTTAACGTAATTCATAGAAAATAGACACAAGATTGTGAAATACTGTTCATCTACCTATATATATATATATAAAGGAAAGTCCTGATTGACTGACGGACTGACTCATCAACGCCCAACCCAAACCCTCAGACCTAAAAAGCAGAAATTTTGCACAGGAGTTCCCTTTTATAATGTAGACAAGGAATAAGGAAGAATTTTCCAAAATTGGACTCCTAAGGGAGTTAAATAGGGGATGATAGTTCCGCGCGGGCGAAGTCGCTGGCAAAAGCTAGTGGCTAAATAAAATGAAAAAAAAAGACCAAAAATATAACCAAATCATTCAAAAATAAACCACTACACTCTTTGCAGAATATAAAATAAAACACTTGTTGATACTAAAATATAAACTCTGGAAAGTCTACTAGTCTACGTCTGAACCAGACTGTTCCACCAACTTCATTCACTGACCTACCCAAATGTCCTTTCTTTGGTATTGTTCGTCAAATCGTTGAGCTCCTCAAGTTCTGAGTTGAGCCGTATGATTACTGATACATGCGTGCACTGAATGGACAGGTCCACTCAACCTGTGTGGTTCTTTCCTCAAAAGACCATTTCAGACACCAATCCACATGGTCTTCACATGATCTGACCAAGATTATGTCTGGACTTTAAAAGAGACTGTGACCTCTGAGTTTGTTTCGGCCTTTCTTCTCAGAGTAGTCAGATAGGAAACGCCGACCTCATCTAGTTTAAAAAAATATGATTGACGTGTAAAAGTGTTTGTACAAACCTACTTACAGAAATAAAATCATTTATCATTTATCACTGAGTGCTAACTTTTATGAATTCCCTATCAAGATCTACACGCACGAAGCACGTCACAAATAAAAATGAAACAGTGTAAAACCATAACAACTTCTAGGAAGCCGAAAACATACTTCATGTTTAAGATATTCCACATCTCCAGCTAAAGCACCACAGATTTCAACTTTAAAAGAAGAAAATGACCTTTATTTAAATTTTATCGTCGAATCTTCCATTTTCGCGGTTATAATGAAAAGGGAAGACAGTAGAAATGGTCTTATTCAACGAGTGTGGTTCCTTTATTAAACGTCTTGTGCTTATTTCAGGAAATTTCGAAACGTAAAAAGATAATGAGCCTATTGTATTTCTTTAATTTTCAGAACAATTGGCTTTCTTTATGTACTGGTAAAAAAGAAAAGAGTGCTTAGCTTTAGACCTTTTTCGAGATGGAATAAACTTTTTGGTGTTTTATTCATGACAAGGGTCAGCACTTCAACTGTTTCGTCTATTTTAGGCTTATTGCTGTATTTGCATTTAGGTTGGATTCTGCTTTATCTGGCAGGGTTTACGGTAGGAAAAATCTAGAACCTTTTACCGATCGACCTTTCCGAGCTTCCCTTTTTTGGTCTGATTTTTATCTGAACCCTATTTATGCTAAATATTGATTGATATAAAATGTGAAGAGGGCTGAATATTTTGAGTGAGGAACTTTACCCATATTGAAATGATATCGATTTCATTGGATGTGAAAATGGATTGATCGACTAGGTAGGACCCAGCTAAATAAAAATACATTGGCTAGACGCAACATATCGATTCTTTTTCTTTTAAAAGACCCCTAACTTTTTTCAAACTCTAAGCACCCCTATTAATGTGAGGGCAAGTTACTACTACCTCACCCGCGGAATCAACCCTGAAAGTCAATTACTTAGTCCCAGTCCTAGGCAAATTCAGTCAGTGCGTGACTTGCATCTCTGTGTTTATCCTTATTAGGTTTGGGATCAGGGGATACGAATACGTAGTTTAAAATTCGAATGTAGATTTTTTTTAAAGGTTTTATTTTTATAGTTTGGCTTCTTTATTTAAATTTCAAGCACAGGACAGGCTATGTATAGAAACCTTTTGTTGTCTGTGAAAATAAACGTACAGACTGCACACGTCCAGAATATTTGAAGTAAACCAGGATTACGGTTTTGTCATGAAATTGGTTTTGTCTTTGAAAATAATTCGACACAATAATTACATACCAAAAAGTTAACTCGAGACCGCTTTTTTCTACCAAAATAATAAAAGCTAATGTCGAATACGAATCCTAACATTAACTACCTTTTATTTCTCTACATATTTTCACTTTAAAATAACGCTTTTATAGCACACAATATTTCAAAAGGCGGCTCCTGTAGGTGACAAATAAGGTTATGCAAAAAAATAACAGCTGACTGGGCGCCATTTTTCATAGCCTAAAAGCCTACAAAAAGTGCACGTTGCTCTCAAATAAAAGAACACCCCTTTAATCGTCAAACGGTATACGGTAAGTCGTAAAACCAAAGGGTTATGTTAAATATTATGCTGTTTTTAAATGAATTCGTCAGTTTTAGAACTAATAATTTTATGATTTTGAAACTTCACCTATTCGTGATTTTTATTCGTTTTACTCATTAACCCTGTGGTACTAGTTACTAAATTAAAAAAAAAGGTTTTTATGGTAGATTGTTTATAATGTATGGCCAAATGAGTCTGATGGCCAGAAGTAATGTTTTCTTTGTATCTTCCAATTTCAAACCTATTTACCAATTTAGTTTTCGTGGCAATGCTGCCAGTTCTCCGGATGACAGCGATGCGGACGAGTATTTCGACGCCTGAGTGTCCTTTTGAGTGATTTATTTGTATAGTTAGTTAGTGAGTCATTTAATTTAGTACCTGGTATAAACAGTTGTGTTAAACATTGCATATCCTTATATTTAAATATAATCCCTATTTAACGAGTATATTGCTATGCTTTTTGTAAACAAAACCATTTAGTTACATTCAATATGGCTGTACGCAGCGCAAGACTAACGCAACGACCCTGATTGATACAAACACTTTATTGGAGGCAATATATCCTGAACATAGATCAACAAGGACACTCCCACTGTATCGTTGATTACATCGAGTCCCAATACCCACTGAGCTTCACCAATCTTCGCGGTACTAATCCGATCGAACGAACAATGCGATCGTATTGCTCGGAGCGAACATCGCGCGTTATTGCCTCTAAATCTTTCAGTCACCGGGATACATAGGGCCCGAAAACCCACTAGTGTTGGGAAAAGTTGGTTTCGGACTTTTTGCCGATACTAAGGTCGCGGTCAAGGACGAAAGTAGATAAAAGTTGGAAGAAATATGTTGTACTAAAAATAGTTTCAGTGAGTTTCAGATTTTGATGTTAGGTTTGGTAGTTATGATTGATGTGTTGTGATTTATCGTGGTAACTATATGTGGCGGAAGCATTATAAAACTAAAAGATTGATTTACTAGAGTAAGTCAACTTGGCTAGAGGCGCTAGAGCAAAGTTATTGCCTATTCTTTTTTTTTTGTGAACTGTCCCAACCCAACTAGTATACTTAGACCATTAATAGAAGATCTGTTTCAAATATCCGTTTAGTTTACAATATTTTAAGACTTAAGCCGAGTTGGATCTGAAACAGGAGCGCCAAAGTGATTCAGTTTCGGCCCCAAAACGTTAGCCGAATCCAACCCTCTTTCTCGGTCTCTATTCAAGGTGTTTGCGAACCCCCTATAGCCCGCGGCTATTGCACTAGGCCTTTAGTGTTACTTTAGCAATCGATGGGGTTACCTTTTCTGGTTGTTCGGTTCGCTTGGTTCTGTAAATATTGACCGTATCCGAGCTTTAGCGGATACTTTTATTGCGTGTTAACAAATAGACGATTGTTTGTTTTATATCTACGTGCCTTTAATGTATCGGTTCGAGGCTTTCGGATAAAAGGTTTTTTTCGGTATGCAGGATACATAAAAAAGTATTTTATTGGTGGAAGCGTTCATACAAACTGTATTTAATCTTCAGAAGGCATTTATAGTCACACACATTTTGAATCTTTTCTAGATAGATATAAAATTAATTTCAATAAAATATTTTATAGACTGAGCGATAAAGTTAATGGCTAAAGTTATTTTAAAATCATAAAACTAGTAAACAAAAGTCTAACTACAAATTATCGTCACACAACATGAATTTCAAATTAAACAACCTTTTAGGTAACATATTTTTAAGTGAAAACTTCTTTAGGCGCGTTGAGCACATTTTCGTCCTCTCTCATCTCTCATCGACATCGACACCGAACGCTTTCCATGAGCTATATGTATACCTACTGTGTATATATGTATACTTTTTAGGTGAACAAAATGCGTGAAACTCGCGTCATCGTCACCGCACGCTTTACATGAGCCATGTGTACTTTTTGAAGCGAAAATTTTGGGCGCGTTGAGCATTTTTTGGGTGAACAAAAATCATGGATCTCACTCACGTCATCGTCACTGAACACTTTCCATGTTTTTTATATACCATCACATTCCTCCTTCATACTTACCGACTGGCCATTAGGTGAAAAGAAGTTCTTTTATTTCTTGGTATAAACCAATAAATGAAAGAACCTCTTTTCAATAACAAAACCCATCATAGATCTAAAAAAAAAATGCAAGTCATCCCGCTTTCATAGGGGCTCGTAAAATCGGTAAAATCGCATTCATATTTTTGTTCCTACGTACACGCAGTTAAGGCACTCACAATTTATTTATTTGTTTGCATTCGTACAATTGGCTACCCGCGTTCGGCTTTTAAACTGGGTATTCGATTGTATTTTTTTTTTTTACTCTGGCTTTTTGTTGATGAAAATATGCGTTGTGCATGAGTTACATAAGTTATAGATTCGTTATTTTTTAGTTTTAGACTTTGTGTTGAACTTTGCTGCAATTAAGATTATTTTACAAATGTAGGTAGGTACGTATTTTTTATAAGTATATATATATACAGGGTTATTTGAAAAACACCAACAACCTCTTAAGAGGTCATTGTACTCATCATTATGAACAACTTTTACTATGGGACCAAACATGAAATCTCGATAAAAAAATCAGCCGTTCCATATATTTATGTTCGTATAACTCATTAAAATTTAGGGAACAGCTGATTTTTTTTACACGATTTCAGGTTTGGTCCCATAGTAAAAGTTGTTCATAATGATGAGTACAATGACCTCTTAAGAGGTTGTTGGTGTTTTTCCAATAACGCTGTATAACAAAGAAACCAAGTAGGCTACTCATACTATAAAAAAATAAATTAAAAATTTAAAAAACCCCCGACCCAAACAAAAACTCCAAAAAGTAAAAAATAATATTTATAGGCCTTTTAATTTTAACGTAATATTTTGATCAGGGCATTGTCAAGTCGGGGGACGGCTAGGCCTCTGTTTGGCGTTTTCATTGACCGTCCCCCGACTTGACAATGCCCTGATCAAAATATTACGTTAAAATTAAAAGGCCTATAAATATTATTTTTTACTTTTTGGAGTTTTTGTTTGGGTCGGGGGTTTTTTTAATTTAATTTTTATTTCTTGCTTTTTAAACTTAATGTCTCCCTTAAATCACCATTTATCTATAATCTATTCATTGAGACCTTTTCAATGAGCCCAAACACGATACTTCTGCTGTTTGTTGGTGAATAACTTGGGTTTCCTGGAAATTCCAGGTGTTGCTCCAGCATCAGTTCAAGGTTATTTTATTCGTCTAATATCATTGAAGTAATAGAATCCCAAATTTTAAGTTGATCAGAGGCTAAAATCCGTTTTTCAACCAGAAAAGAGCTGATAATCTTCAAACGGCTGAACCGATTTTGATGAAACATGTCTAAGAACACTCCCGACTAACACACCTTTCAAACAAAAAAAAACTAAATCAAAATCGGTTCATCCGTTCGGGAGCTACGTTGCCTCAGACAGACACACACACACACACACACACACACACACACACACAGACACGTCAAACTTATAACACCCCGTCGTTTTTGCGTCGGGGGTTAAAAATAAAAAACTATGTTTCTCAGCAGTGCCTAAGTACTGGAAATACTTTCGCTAGTTAGTATTACTTTCACGTGCCTCTGACATTCACGTACTCAGTACGTAGGGGTACTTTATCGTCTGTAGAACTGCGAAAAGAAAAGTTTTCAGATATAAAGTAGGTCACTTAAAGGACGTGTTTATTGGCTACTGTGTGTGTGTGTGTTTAATACTATTCTCTTTCTCCGCTTTCAAATAAATGCTCGGGTATGAAATTACTCATACCTAAATTTGCAAATAATTTTGTAAAATAACATAACACCTACATTTCCCCCCCGAGTGGGTTCCCGCATTGTCGTTGCGGGGGGGCTTAGTAACCGTGGTCTCCCATCCACGGTGAAGCCAAGAGGAACCCAACGGTGGGGCCGCTCGTCAGGGCTTTTGCCTTCAAGCCATTGACGTAGCGGCCAAAAAGTAGGTTGCGGTGAGGTGCACCGCAACTGAGGTGGGCCGCGATGTCGAATGGGAGGCATCGCGGCTGAGGGTTACAGGCTACGGTAGAGGAGGAGTGCCGGTGCTTCTGAGCAGCGCTCTTCCCTTCCGTGGCCTGGACGGGGCCACCACCGTTTGATGGCGGACGCGGTGGGGCCGCAGGGGAAGAGGAGTGTCGGTATAGCGTCCGCCGCTCTCCCTATCCTCTGCGGCCGAAAAGTGGTAGACGGGACGGCGCGTTGTGTTCCTCACGCGCGCCGTCAAAGATGTCAGCAACCACTGGTGGGGTCCGCAAGGGCCGATGCCTGCCAGGGGTGCGGGTTTGTTCGAAAGAGATACCACGGCCCCTGGCATACGGGCTACTGAGGGAACACGGGTGGGTTTTAGGAATAGGGAATAGGGCATAGGATAATTGTTGTACCAATATTCCCAATGCATCAAACCTTTTGAAAGTGAAACAGCGGGCCACACCCAGTTCTTTATAATGAAAGTGAGCACTAAGGACGAATATTTAAAAAATGAATGTAAGGTTTTGTGGACGTTCGAATAATATTCAAATCACCACCATTTTATGCCATTAACAGTGAAAATTTACAAAAGGAAGTACTGTAGAGGTTGTTCGCTCGCCGAAAGCAACTTTACGTAACTGGCAGCCAATGATTAGGCCCTGTCTATTTTCAAACAGTCAGGAGATTCAAAAATAAGAACGTCAAATAATTTACCACTGTTTTTTTTTTTTTTGGCTTCGCACGGTTTGTGCGTTTAGCCAGTGTCAAGTAATTTTACTTTTCAATCAAGTAAATGGCCCGATATCAGGCACGGAGTTTCAAAAGTCATAGTCAGTCAAGTCAAAGTTAAGTCAACGCTATTGTAAAGCGGTAGTAACTTTACAACAACCTATTAGGAGTTTTTGGGGGGAACAGGAAAAGTCCACGTTAGTCACCTATTTTCACCTTCACAACACTTGTGCACTCACACGTAACTAAATTGAATAATTCACTACCAAAATTATACTATTTAATTCACAATTTCACGAAATTTCATGAAAATGAAAAATCGTGCGACATGTTTCAACGCGATCCCGCCAAAAACTTTTAACACTGGTTATGTACGGAGAGCTTGGCTTCGATTGACAGGCACGGACTTGTAAGCCTATAACTCTTAAAATAAAAGTTTTTATTTATATGCACGTTGATTATTTATTCTTCGACCCAGGATACCAAGGACTCTACGGAATCCTTACAGTACCAAATAGTTATGGAGCATAACGTCGATATACCACAAACTGCAACGCAACCCAAGCTATTCCGTTATTACTTACAAGAACTTATAGAACATTTAGTAGCCTAACTACATAATAATATCAACCACTGAACCACAAATTAGTTCGTATTCAGTCTATGAAAGTTTTATGAACCGGTAGCGTAGACACAAAGTCTACATTTGGCCTACTTAACTCTGTGACCTAGTAGGCCAGATGTAACATTATTGAATTATTTCCGTTAATCAACTTGGTCTGAATTGAGTAAACTCTGCCCTTTCAGCGTTCGTTAATTTCAATTGGAAGTAATAAGGTTTTAACAGTGTTGTATCGAACAAAGTCATGGGTTGCCTATAGTAAATCTATTAAAACCTGAAACGACAAAAATCTTATTACTTTCGTACTTGGGTCATGACTTACTTTTTTATAACTAGATTTTTAATAAACTCCTAGTAATTAGGCACTTATAATATTTAAAAGCCCTCCAAATAAAATAAACGTAGCTAGTTATAGGGCCCTTAAAAATGTGCCTTAAAAGAAATTCATTCGACACGATGTCGTCGACGTCTCAATTATTCCAAATCATACAATATTACATCCTGCAATCGATCGAGTGCGCCCCTTGATTCCTTTCTAATAAATTCTCAATTTTTATAATTCTCATCAGAAAGTCATCGATTTGTCCAACCGTAGCAACGACCCAGGTGTCCCGAAAGCCGTCAGTGCGGGGCCAAAGATATTTTTTTCTACCCGCACTCATTCGAATCACGTACTTCCGAATTTGTCATATTGGATTTTGGAAGCGGACTCCCGTCATACGTCTCCCCTTGCTGTCACGACGCGAAAATGAAAACATGTATCATTTTTGCCACATCCCAACCAAATCCAACCTTAATAACATGAGGGCAGAGATTAAATTAGCGCTGCCACACAAATGGAAATAGAGGATTGTCAAAATTTTCTTTAAAAAAATGTCTTGTAATGAAATTTGTTTTTCGTAATACGTCGCACAAACTTTGTAGACACTTTTTTTGGTGTTTTGTATCGAATAAACTTTATCATTTCGGTTTGGGAATGAATGAAGCTTGTGTTTCGTTTCGGCAAATAAAATTGAATGCTGACTTGGCTATTACATTTCCCTATGGATTCAATCTTCGGCGAAGGGTGACACATATTCGTATCGTTTTTGCCTCAACAATATTTCGAGAAATGAATAATAAAAAAGATAAACAGGGATATAATATATACTATTCTGCTGATAGGTACAACAATACTTCAGTAAACATATCGTTTAATTAATAAACGTAAAACCTTTCCATACAACGAGTATATTCGCAATACGAATAAGTACACTCACCAAATGTTCCAACCAATCAGAGTACAAAACTCACAAATACAAAAAGGATTTATTTAAATTCCGGACCTATCAGTCGCCTTCACCTCTACCCTGCCTATTTATGGTCACAAGAAGCGTCGATGTCAAATTAGGCACGTGGTATAACCCTAAGCTGACGTAGCTGACGTAAGCAACATGCCACAAAGCCTTCAGTGACGATGACACCAAGAAATTCACCCTAATAAAACACCGTGTTTCTTTTTTTATTTTCAATACGAATTCGACCTTCAAAGTGGTGTAAGAGGGAATGTTTTTGTTAGCTTTTAAAGCGTATGAAGGTTGTAGATGAAAATTGTGCGAGTAGTTTTCTATGTGATAAATTATAACAAAGGCAGGCGCTGCAGCGCGCGACGCGACATGGTGCAACGCGCGAACAGTTACCAAAGAGTTTTCATAGAAATTGTTTTAGAGTCGCGTTACGCCTGTCTGCTTGTACCCCTTTACCCATTTAAGCGATGAGCTACATAATAGGGCTTTACACCCATTTTTTAAAAGTGTCGTACTAAACGTAAACTGAATACACTTAATTATCTCTCTTCTCTTCCGACTCCCAGTTATTCTCCATTTGTTTTTGGTCAGTTCTCCGCATGTGATGTTAAGAAGAGCATACTATCGATTACTTCCAATGCGGTGGGAAGTGACTGTATCAGCCGTAATATGTTGGTCCCTGTGCTGGATGTTATCCTTCCCGTCCTTTGTCACATCCTCAACTTTTCTGCGTCTAGTGGTGTCTTTCCATGCTCATGGAAAGATGCTCAAATACTTCCGTTACCTAAAAAGTCAAATCCCAAATCTTTTTCTGAATATCGTCCAATTTCCGTTTTACCATTCCTATCTAAAGTCCTTGAACGGTTGATTCACAATCAAATTAGCAGTTTCCTTACTAAAAATAATCTCCTCAACCCCTTCCAGTCTGGCTTCCGTCCAGGTCATAGCACCACCAACAGCGCTTCTGAACGTTACGGATGATATAAGGTCAGCGATGGAAAGCGGTAATCTTACAGTTTTAGCTTTACTTGATTTCAGTAATGCTTTTAATACTGTTGATTTTGATGTGTTGCTTGGGATTCTATGCTCTCTTAATATATCTCCATCGGTAGTCGACTGGTTTCGCAGTTATCTGTTTGGTCGCCGGCAACGTATTTGCTTTGGAGAGACCTTGTCTTCCTGGAGTAATACTTCTGCCGGTATGCCTCAGGGTGGTGTTTTATCTCCTTTACTTTTCGCAGTTTTTATAAACTCCATCTCCGACAAACTAATTTCCTCCTACCATCTTTATGCAGATGATTTACAAATTTACTCGCGAGCTCCTCTGGGAAATCTGTCCGAGGCTATCTTAGCGATTAATCGTGATCTGGCCCGTATATGCGACTGGAGTAAGAGATATGGGCTTATGGTTAACCCTATAAAGACGCAAGTTGTGGTGGTGGGCAGTTCAAGGACGGTCTCAAGGATTGAATGGAAGACTCTTCCCCAAGTTTCTTTTGGCAACTCAGTTGTTCCTTTCAGTGATAAAGTTAAAAACTTGGGGATATTTATTGATAAGAACTTCGCTTGGACTGCCCAGCCACAGGAAGTTAGCCGCAAGCTATTTGCATCCGCCGCGTCATTAAAGAGATTGCGTAATTTTCTTCCGATTGCCACCAAGATTGCGCTTGCACAATCGCTTCTTCTACCCATCCTTGACTATGCTGATGCCAGCTATCTTGACCTTACCCAAGACCAACTCGACAAACTTGAGCGCCTTCAAAATTTTTGTATAAGGTTTATATTTGGCTTGCGCAAATATGACCATGTTTCCGAATTTCGAGTGAAGCTCAAGTGGTTACCAATTCGCCTTCGCCGAAATGCTCACATTCTTTCCCTTTTGTATAATGTGCTTTTCTCCCCTTCCACCCCTCGCTATCCCAAAAATCGTTTTCAGTTTCTTTGTGACTCCCACACTAAGTTCTTAAGGTCATCAGATAACTTGAAGCTTAAAATGCCTATGCATTCCACGACATTCCTCGACCATTCCTTCACTGTCCAGGCCGCGCGTTTGTGGAATGCATTGCCTGTTGAAATTAAACGCGCTCAGTC
The DNA here is from genome assembly GCA_949987655.1 of Polymixis flavicincta. NCBI lineage: Eukaryota > Metazoa > Arthropoda > Insecta > Lepidoptera > Noctuidae > Polymixis > Polymixis flavicincta. The sequence continues at coordinate 11,290,558 of OX465186.1, read as the reverse complement.
TTTACATATGTTTAAAAGACTTGTCAAGGATCATTACCTGTCGTTGTAATCCGGTTCTCATACCTTACTGTAATTTTCGATTTAAAGTCTTCATTTATTTTCGTTCCTTATATATTTATATGTATGTATCTATGTCTCTATTATATAGGATAGGATATGTATATGTCTGTGTATCTATTTTATTATCCCTACTATATATATTATATATAATATTATAAATGCGAAAGTAACTCTGTCTGTCTGTCTGTCTGTCTGTTACGCTTTCACGCCTTAACCGCTGAACCGATCGTCATGAAATTTGGCCGAGATATAGCCTGGGATATGGGTAAGGACATAGGCTACTTTTTTACGCGATAACCGACATCCACGCGGGCGGAGCCGCGGGCAAAAGCTAGTATTGCATATTTATTATTTGTGCCAACAACATCCCCGTTTTATATCCAGACCAATCGCTGTCCATGCCAGGGTTGCCTGGAAGAGATCGCGGAAAGCGATAAGGCCGCCCATTGTATATTTTGTAGTGTACCTTGTTTCTTTTTTGTAATGATTTTTTTGTGGTGTACAATAAAGTATATATAAATAAATATAATTTAAAAAACGAGTTATTTTTCTACTTGTCTTTGGTTTGCTGTTCAGGAATGCAAAATATTGTCTAAATAAAAATTACTTTGGTTACGAAAATCATAATAGTAAAAAGTTGTTCAATTGACACACCGTATGACGTAATAACATGGCGGCTACTATTTCATGGTGTTATTTCACGTACTAAAGCTAACATTTTCCGACTGCATTTTGCCTAAGCAATCTTATTAATATATTTTTAGATATTTTCTCACAGAGAGTAAAATACCCTATTGACGATTTAACAAAACATTTGATAGTTGCGTAATCAGCCTATAAGGTTCCCTCTACTGGGACACAGGCTTCCTTTCGGTGAGAGGTAGAGTGCCTTTATACACCAAGCGGGCTCAGTACGGGTTGGTAGATGTGACATGACTTGGACTTGTTGGTTCTAGGAAATGCTGGTTTCCTCACAAAGTTTTCCTTCACCGTTTCTGAGAGCTATGCTAATAGCTAGCTATGAAATAATGTTCACAAAGTAAGCGCCTGTCTGGGTTAAAACCTACGAGCCACAACTTGCAAGTCGCGGCCGTTAACACTGGGCCAGCACTGCTCTCGATAGTACAATAGATTAAAAAAAAATAAAAAAACGTTTTTTAAAACAACCTTTTATTTAAATGCGCTAAAACGAATAAAAAAACATTTCCTTTAAACTTTTTGCTATCAACTTATAACTTAGCAATTCGTCGTCGCGCGTCGTTGTCGCTTGTCGCAAGATTTAAGTAGGTAGGCACTCGTATTTACTTAGTTTGAAAAAGTATTTTTTTTTTTACTTTTTATTTATTTTTTACATTTTAGTTATTTTTCGAGTTATTCTCAGCAAGGCCTTTCATTTCATACCGATATTGTAAGTGTGGATTAAAAAATAAATAGTCCGCTATCTTAGGTGTTCCGCCATGTTGGATTTAGAATGACATCACACAGCTAACCATGCATTGTCATTGTCATCCAAACTAAACGTGTATACAAAATTTCAGTTCAATCGGTTAAAGATATCTGCTTCAAAACTGAGTTGCAAAATTCCACCCGAACAGACAAAGTTACATACATACATTGTGTTGGCGACTGGCTGGAATGCCACCTTTTCTTTTAGAAGTATATTTTTTATAATGACTTTTTAAATAGAAGAAATGTTTTTTGTTTTTGCTTTGAGTTGTCAAGTGTCAAGTTGAGCCATTGCCTTGTACATAGTTTTATCACATTATATTATTAAATATTAATTCTAATTACTTACAGTGTTTCCATCATCCTCCAATTCATACTAAATTTATACAGTCCATTTGCTCACCAACACATTGCAAGTTAAATAAAAGCTTTAAAAAAATCATTCATCCACGCTGATTTATCAAAAACACACCTCTTAAATCGCATACTTTACATGATATCTAACAGGACAACATAAACCCATAACCGTGCTCATAAAAATAATATTCGTATAATATAATATTTTAAATGTTTTTTGTATTTTTATAATAATATTTAAAAATGTAATTTATATGTATATTTAGCGGAATAAAAGAGATAGTCAGAATTATTTCGTATCTCTATATTTAGTTTAAATCCCTTCGAAAGCCCCTTTAAAATGCATCCTCATACCCACATAAACTTAGATACACCGCAGTCGATTTGTTATTCCTACTCCGTCATCAACAAATGTTGCTGAAACTGTCTCAGTAAAACGCGATGGCCTGTAAAATAAAACACGGATTTTTATGCGTTTTTTACCCAAACCACGATTTTATACGACACTTTTGGATTAAGCCTTTGTGCGACGTATAATATGAAAGGTATCACTGAAGCATTGTTGGGATTTTTTGGGAATCTACTGAAATATGGTAGGTATGCTTGAATCTTCGGTGTTATCGGCTATATACGCGTTTTAAGATCAAAAAGCAACTTAATTAAGGCATAAGTTGTAAGATACCAGCAACTTAGCGAGTGTTTTTTGGCAAAAGTATTAAATGACCACCCTATTTTCGGACGAATCGAAAACATTCTTCATTAGCAGATCTGAAGGCCAATTCTAGTAATGAAACACTTTCAAAATCTAGTCGCAGTTTCATCTCGGCGACAAGCAAATGTCAAAAATGTATGGATACTTGAGGTATTTTTGACAGATTGACACTGAGATCAGACGGTGAACGTTCTTAAAATTATGAGAATTGCCCCTCAGAACATTTTATTCGTTTTTTTTTTTTTTTTTGTAGTGATGCTTTGATTTGAAAGTAGCCGATATTCAGCAGCAATTAGGCCTAATGAGCTACGAGTACTTATTTGGTCCACTAATCTATGTTCCAAAAATATACTGACTTATATTTTTGGTCCACTAATCCATATTGCATTTTGCAGGTATCTGCATTTTGCAGAATTCTGCGGTCTTCAATCTGCTTAGCTGGTCCCAACCATGTCGCGGTCGGCTTCAAGTCTAACCGGATGCAACTGAATGCAAGTATTTTACATGGAGCGACTACCTATCTGACCTTTACAACTTAGGAACGGGGTAATACCCTTAGTAGATCCACGACAGCCGGGACCAACGGCTTGACGTGCTTTCCGAGGCATGGAGGAGTCTCGGTATGTAAAGATGTTCACCCATCCATGGACCGTCCTTGGCAAGCGTAACTTTATGTAGTAAGATCGACCCGTGTGGCTGTTAATACCACGAGCCCCTCTGACTAGAATTCTGCAGTCTTATTGTAGTAAAACAAGATAAAAGCCAACGTTATAATGCAATGACAAGGCTGCCTGCTCATGTCTCTAAATAATTAATTTTCCCAAGAATATTGTACAGTCGCCAGCAGGTCAAGCTATCCCAAACTGTCAAATTTTCCCAATTAAACATAAACCTTATTCCTTTGTAATAAAGTTGAAAAACTATCAAAGAAATTTGACACATTGGGGTAGCTTGATGTGCTGGCCTCTGTACTTTGTAAACCACGAGATAAGATTATGTAACTAAGTATGTATTTCGAGGAAAATAGGTCAGGACGGAAATGAAACTTTTCCATGAAGTGAATAAAATTTCATGTGTAACAAAAAAGATTACATTGTTTCTTTAGTAAGTGCTGGCGTCAACTTTAATTTCACGTCGTTTCGAGAAACGTTATGTGCCTAGTTATGTAGGTGAATGTGTTTTGTTTTCCTTTTTGTTATTATTCTTATGTTTAAGAAGTATTTTACCATAATTTATGAATTCTAGAGCCTTTTTCTTTTTTTTTTTGGAGGGTGGGAAATCATCAAATGACTTCTCCCGCTCTGGGTAGAGAGCAGGAGGGCGTGTCAGACTTTTACTGACTAAAACCTACCCGTGTTCCCTCAGTTGCCTGTGTGCCAGGGGCGACGGTATCTCTTTCGAACAACCCGCACCCCTGGCAGGCATTGGCCCTTGCGGTCCCCACCAGTTGTTGCTGACATCTCTGACGGCGCGCGCGGAACACATCGTGCCATCCCGTCCAACAACTTTTCGGACGCAGGGGATAGGGAGAGCGGCCAACGCTATTCCGACACTCCTATTCCCCTGCGGCCCCACTACGTCCGTTCCATCAAACGGTGGCGGCCCCGTCCAGGCCACGGAAGGGAAGAGCGCTGCTCAGAAACACCGGCACTCCTCCTCTGCCGCAGCCCGTAACCCTCAGCCGCGATGCCTCCCATTCGACATCGCGGCCCACCTCAATTGCGGTGCACCTCACCGCAACCTACTTTTTGGCCGCTACGTCATCGGCTTGAAGGCAAAAGCCCTGACGAGAGGCCTCACCTTTGGGTTCCTCTTCGCTTCACCGTGGCTGGGAGACCACGGTTACTGAGCCCCCCGTAACGACAATGCGGGTACCGACTGTGTACGTCCAAGGATACCTGTAATACTTAAGATATATTTATACACAGAAGCTGTTGGTGTACCTTTATAAAATTAACTAGGTTTTTCCAGCGACTTCACTCGCGTGGATGTCGAAATATATCCCACTGGAACGTACTACCGGGACAAAAAGTATGCTCGCATTTTTCAATTTTCAATTCTTTTCAAATTCAATTCTTTTTGTCTTTTAATCCAGGTTATAATGCATCTGTGTGCTAAATTTCATCTAAATTCGTTCACCGAAATTTGGATGATTCAGTAATTAATATCTAAACATTTAAACGCACAAACTTTCACATTCATAACATTTTATTAAAGTCGGAAAAAAATAAAATGGATGTTGCTCTGTTAAAATGGCGTCGTAGTACCAACGGATAGTAACAAATAGAAATGGCAAATATCAGGGAACTTTTAAACTTTAGAGATCATAATTAGACCATCTATGTAAATCATGTGATCCGGGAAACTATTTATGTATGTAGATCTGAAGGTGCAGCGGAAGCGATATCCTTTGTAACCCAATAATATTGTTTTAACAAGAATAGGTACTAAGACAACAATAATAAACTGCCCTTAATAAACGTAACATAATTGATACTTACCGGTATGAATGTAGTTTCATACATTGAAAGGGTCCGAATGATCCAGCATTTTGTTGTGGGCTTTATCAAAAGCGGGAGGGCATTTTAAACCCAATCAACGGAAAATCAAAACGCGGAAAATGGGAGGGGACTCTAACGGAGGGTTAAATTCGTGTTATCGATTTGTTTTTATGACTTCTGCTGACATTTCGATTCTATAATCGAGAAACGGAAAATCCGATTGAACCTGTTTTGAATCGATTTGCTTCGATATAGGTGAAAACAGCAACAAGGGGCTTATCTGTTTCAGATGTTGTTGTGACAAAGAAAAAGTAGGCGTTCACAATGTCCTTTTTAGCTATTACGTTTTAACCAAAATTCTTACATAAGAAAAACAGAAATGGCGCCTAGGTATCTTTCTGAGCACGAAAACATTGTATTTTTCACTTATATAGAAGAAAGCTTTATTTTCTGCGGCTCATATTCTCAGGATTATTTACGTTTTAACAAGAAATGTATACGGAATAACTCTGCTATATAGGACAGGCAATTTAATTACAATTCTAGGCTCTCAAAACTTTGTCAATTAAACGCAGGTTCCGGCTAGGCCCCACTCATGGTGGTCCTTATATAGCGATTTTCATAAGCGGGTAAGTAAGTGGAGTTGCCAGTCGTCAAAACAACTCAAGGAACACTGTCCCCAATTCTCATTATTACGGTATTTTTTCGCATGCTCACCCCGATAAATTCCTTTCGTAAGGGGAGATATAGGAGATAACAGGAGCATTATCGAAATACCAATGTCCTTGTATTAAAGCGGGAACACTGAGAGTTAAATAGCGATTTATTATCCTAAGGGTAAGAGCAAAGAAGAATGTTTGGAATATTTTCAATATACATTGTAAATAAACAGTGCTTTAAAAATATCTGATTAGATTGAAAGTACTGATTGAAACAAATCTGAAGATCTAATCAAATCAAAATTATTAATTTTGCTAGCATAGGTAAAAGATGGAGTAAGTCAGGAAGGCCGATTCACGGTGTAAATGAGCACTAAGAGAGCAGCTTCCACTGGGTAGTGGCAGCGAATTATAGAAAGAAAGAAAGAAAAAGAAAAATATTTATTGGACTCGCACAGGAATATTAGAAACTTACTACTATGCAATACGGTTGTAAAATACACAAAAAAGAAAAACTAAAACACTACTATGCTACACTACTTAATAAAAAATAAAAATAAGATTAAACAAAAAAAAAACCTTAACATACGAAGCCAAAAGGTCAGTATCTCAGCATGATGCTGCGACATTTAAAAAATGTCGCAGCGCTGGTATTCTGATAGGCTTATGAGTTATAGATCGTAGGTTCGAATCCTGACAGGCGCTTTACTTTGTGTAAATTATTACATCACACTGCTCACAAAATGGTAAAGAAAAACATCAACCAAAAATTTGTAGATATGTGACATCTACCAACCCGGAATGGGGCCGTAGTTCGGTTTCTGTTATAAATGTTTAAACATTCTCATAACTTCCGAACATGTAGAGGTAGGATTAAAAAACCCTTCCAATATCGTTTGATATCAACCAAAGAAGCCGTGCTCTTGGTATGTATATGCCCTTTCCGTTACACGTTGTATAATGACTGCCTCGTTGATCTAATGGTCGCTATACTGCTCAGCTAATCCTTGGCTCGATTCTCAGCTCCAGCAAAGTGTTCTTGGGTTTTTCTATCTGGAAATTCTCAGAAGCAGCCCGAAGTCTGGATTTGTGTCCGGTTGATGGCAATAGGCTCGCCCCCTATTTCATGGGACTTAATTATAACTGGCTAAATGTGGGTGTACTTATAGGTAGACCTCTGTTCACTCCTTCGGGAAAGCATGGTCTAATGTTATGTTATATAAAGAACCACATATTTGTCTTTCTACAATCGAGACAGCGTACTTCAGATTCCTAAGATTCTTCGCAAAACATCACGTATTTAGATCGCAAGATTATACCGCAACCGAAGGACACAACAAACACAGTAGGTATGTATGTCAGTCGCTTCTTGTTTGGAACCTAACTGGGACACACTAATCATATTTTAAACATCACATAACTCATCTTCGTAGAAAAGCATTAGTAGGTAGTAAGGTTTGCTTGAAAGATATCTTTGTGAGAGGAGTCGTCTTCACGTGTAATGGAAAGATATTTGATGCTCTAGTTGAGATTGTAACTCGTGAGGCTACCGACTTAGGTTAATATGTTCAGGGTGATCTTTTTTTCCGTTTTTACGTACTAGCAAAGCCAGTGGATTCGCCGCCGGAAATTATCCTGCGGGAACATACTACCGTGATGAAAAGTATTAGATGTGTTAATCTAGGTTATAATCTATCTGTGAGACAAATGTCATCCAAATCCGTTCTGCCGTTTTTGCGTAAAAGAGTAACAAACTTCCATACATCCATACATACTAACTTTCTCGTTTATAATATTATGTGTATAAGTATATGTTTAAAAATTATGAGGGTACAGATGAACATACATATTATGTAAGTACGAGATAAAATCATACTCATCCTCCTTTTTGCTTTGCCGTCGTACCTTCCACCAATTCAAGAACATCATACGTTTATAATTCCGCAAATTACCCAGAAACTAAAACAGTAGTTCATAACATTTTTACACTTCATTCCGTAGTAACAACTTCTTAATACGTTAATTACGAACTATTTAATCACATGAGTGGGTCGTTACTCCAAAATCACGTTCGGAAAAGTTATGACCACCTGGAATAAACATTTTGCGAATTCCTCGTAAAAATCGGAGTATAGGTTATGGGTGTTTAGTCTCGTATACCCGGCCATTACAGGCGTATACCGTATACGCCGCCCTTACAGCAATATTTCTTTCAGTTTCTTAATTGAAATTCTGCACGGTCGCGATGTTTCCGATCTAACAAGAGATGGAGTTACAAGAATACCGTTTGCAGTCGGTTTGCACTTTATGTTTATCAGCAAAAGGTTGGTTATACTTAGGCTGGTAGGAAGGTCAGTTTGTTAAAATTTAGTATAGTTCTTTTGTTTCATCTGACGGGTGATCTTTGATAGCTATTCGGTTTGTTAGCCAATAAAAAGCAAATTGTGCCGTTTACAATAGATAAAGATAGACTCATTTAATATTTATATGAAATAGTCTAGAAAATAGACAGGCAGATTTTTCATTGCGTAAACGAAACGATTTCAATCTAAAAGATGTCCCCTTTTAAAAAGTTTGCGCTTCAACTCTTCAAATAGGTAATCGGTACCTACTAAATCTATTTGCAAACTTTTCTCAAGATAGCCCAATTCCACACACTTCCAGCCAACATCTAACAAAGGTTGACAAATAACATAGTACAACAATTTCAAGGTACTCCCAAGAGGTCGAATGAAACACCCCTCCTTTATGGTCCGATATTGAAATTCTGTGGCAAGATGTGACTTACATCGTCACAAAGGCGAGGAGCGAAAGGAAACGTTACCACTATTACTGGAAAATGTAAAAGTATAGTGAAGATAAAATATTGGGATTTCATGGAAAATTCAGCTTTAGATAAGATAGTGTTACTAAGAAAATGATTTACTTGGAAGATGTGGGATTTACTTGAACTAAGCCCCAGTGTCCATTGGTATCGGTTTTAACCCAGACAGACTTCGTGCAAATTATTTCATCATCACTGCTCTCAAAACGGTGAAGAAAAATAATAATGAGGAAACCGACATGTCCTAGAACCAAAAATTCGGAGACATGTGACGTCACCAACGCGCACTGAGCCCGCGTGGTAGATTACAGCCCACTCGCTCTCACCGAAAGGAGACCTGTATCCCAGCAGTGGGAATATTATTAGCTTATAATGAACTTGAACTAATAAAAATTAGAGGGATGACTGAGTAAATAATTTAGCTCGGGTACTTAAAGACTCTTTTGTTAGAAAAATTTCGTATATTTTCTTTAATTATAATGATCAAATATAACATCATAATAACATCACGCCTGTATTCCCCGATGGGTTAGGCAGAGGTTTACCTACGGGGTAAATTTTTAAACAGTGCGCAAACTGTAACCATGAATTCAGCATATCATTTTAGGCCGCCTAGCGTAGAAATTTTTCGTCGGTTATACAAAAACTAAATCAGCTATTTCATAGAAAAGTGCAATACCTACGTAGGTATTGCACTTTTCTATGAAATAGTTGATTTTGAAAAAAAAAATCTTCTGTTCCATACATTCTGACCGCGGTGGTGAACAGCAGTTTTTTTTTTTTTTTTTGTGTGACCTATGAAAAATGTCTACGCTATCTCTCAATTTCTACGGGATCTAGAATGATAAAACAAATTTTATCCTGTTTAGAACACCTAACTTTCACCAGTTATATCCAAGCCCCACAGAATAGGGGGCGAGCCTATTGCCATAAACCGAACACAAATCCATACTCCGGGCTGCTTCCAGATTAAAAAATCCACTAACACTTTACCTGACCCAGAAATTAAACCCAGGACCTCACGCTTAACACTACAGCATTTGCGATCACTAGACCAACGAGGCAGTCAAACACCATTAAGTTAATATACCAATCAAAACAATAGTGAGTGATAGTAAATGTTACTAATAAATTACTCTACTAAAACTAAGTTGCAATTTTTCTGTAAGAAAATCTTTTGCTGAATATTGAAAGTCGATATGTCACAAAATAGGTTGGCAGGAGATGGAAGGATAAAGAATTTCATTGGAAAACTTCGAGGAAACGCGAGCCGAAGTCATTTGTGACGACAAAGTTTAGTCAAGCGAAAATTTACCTTATGCTTTGAAGATTTGTCAAGTTTTCAACTTGGGAGTAACTCTTCGCCCTAGTTTTCTTTGTAGGCAAGAGATTCATATCTTCGCAAAGTAAAACTAACTAAAGAGGGTAGATAATAACTAATTTTTGAATGCATTCGGGGCAGACTGGGTTCAAATTAAAGGTTAAGTACAATTCTATGTCTAACAGAAGACTTTTTCTAATATTTTTTGGTTGGAGATTGTTTTGTATTGTCTTCTATTGAACCATCGTCTTTATAGTTTTTGTTCTTCGTTATTAAATCTTTAATATTTTGTACCTAAAAAAATCATAATCTTTCTAGCCTTTGCCAGCAGCTTTGCGCACGTGGAGGGTGAAAATAAATGTCCAGTATAAGCTGATCTCGCATTGTATAGGAATCCCGTACAGTGCGAGATCAGCATAAACTGGAATTTATAGCTTGATGTGTAGCCGTGTCTACTACTGGGATAAATAGTTACATACTATTTTCCATCCATGTTTCATGTTTTGCGTGGTTGAGTAAAAAACATTTTCAACACATTTGCTCAAAAACTGCATTTACGAGGCCTGTATACATGGTTCGAAAGTTAAAAATTACGCACTAATACAACGGAACGTGCGGTAAAATAGGTACTCTCACCTAAGTACCTATTTTACCGCATACCCCGTTGTATGGCTCCGTGCGTATTCTTTACGGTTTTTTTTTATTACCATAAAATATTAAGAATTTCGTCCAAGGAGTTTCGAGAATAAATAAGCTGACTGATCGAACCTCCTTGGAAGCGCTTTTGCTCAATACGTTTCTCACTTTAATACTAAAGAGTAAATGAGATGAAAGATGTAGTTCTAATTTTCACCACGTGCATGTGGCGCCATTTGCAAATTCGCGCCATTTTCATATTAGAAACGTCAAAGATTGTTGCGAGTTTCCGACTGATTTTTTAAACAAACTTAAAATATGAATTCAAGCGAGGACACTAATATTTAGCAAGCATGAATCGTAGGGCGTACGAAACTGGAATCTACTCCACTCCACCTGATATTTTGAATGAGGCGCAAATTGCAGGAAACGGTATCTTGCCGCCAAAATCGGAGAGCGCTATTTAATGATGTATAAGTTCGTTTCATTACATATTGTACTGTTTTCTCGCAAATGTGTTGAAAAACATTGTATGACACACGTGCAGAAATTGGTTTTTACAAACTCGTGACTATACTACATTCGTCTACTCGTTTGTAAAAACCAACTTACCGCACTAGTATCATAAATAACTATTAAACATCTAAACTTTCTTTCACATTTATAATATTAAGTAGAAAGTAGGATTTCAAGTAGAATCATAAGGAACGCCCGTTAAGATATTACTTTATTACGTAACAGATATTGTTTTATTTTTTTAGAAAATCTTTTTACGAAAGAAAATGAAAACAGTAAATTCAAGGAATTTCCTTCGTTCCAAACTTTAAGCAATTCTTGTATAAGGATTTAACAAGAAATATTCCCTGGAGCAATTATGTTAACGATTGTTGTCAGATAAAATTAATACCTCCCGAAATGGTTTGCATACTAAAGTTGCACTCAAATCTGTTTTATTAGGATTTCAGAGTAATGTTTTACTTAAAAGGCCCAGTTGTTTGTTATAAGGTCTATGATGTCGGTTGATGGATTACTGGAAAATCTTGTTGAAAGTATTTCGTTAAGGGGTATCGTATTCCCAGTAACTGGGTTGTGGAGGTCAGACAAGCAGTCGCTCCATATACTGGTATTCCGCTTCATCCGATTTAACTGAAAGCCGACCCCGAACCTAACCCAACATAGGAAAATACTAGGTTGATTGTTAAAGGTTTCATTTCTCTAAGACCTAACTATAATACAACTGTTAGAACAAAGGTTGGTCCTTCGAATTGTTCTATTTTGTACCTCAACTTAATTTTTTTATTGGTCCGTGTTTATCTTTGATTTTCGGTAAAACCGTATGCTTGTTGTGTTGAGTATTTCATAGCTAATCAAATCTACCAAGTTAAAATTAAGTTAATGTTGGAGTTATGATACTATATTTACTAAACATTCAGCTGAATCCATTGGGACTGGAAGCCGACCCCAACATAGTTGGGAAAATGGTAGGCAGAAAACGATCGCAAATTGTAGGTACCGATAAAGTTCATTGACCTATCGAGAAAAGCTTTGAGGTGCAAAGGTGCGGCGGCTAGGCTTTGTGAAGGACCTACCTAGACACAGAGGTGAGGTGGCCCCAAGTGTACTAGAGTCTGGCCCTGTCAGGTAAGTTCAAACGATTGACTGCGTCATTATTATGTTAATGTTAGAGTTTAATGATATACCTATTTGCGCCGGTCACACTTACGCTGAGCGCGTAGTTAAGTATTTGGTGCTATGCCCCCTAATTTTACAAATGAATTTATTACAATTATTTCATATTAAGATTTAATTAAACAATGCCTCATTTTGGTATAAGTTTTTAACCGTCATTATTATAATACCTATAAAGGTGATCATAGCCTATAAAAGTGTTGGGCACGCCACGATTGCGGCGGTAAGTCCCCTCTTTGAGGAGTGGTTTGAGAGGCGGCATGGCGTCCTCACCTTCCGCCTGACGCAGGTCCTCACCGGACACGGTTGTTTCGGGAGGTTCCTGTTTCGGATAGGGCGGGAGGAAACGCCCGGGTGTTTCCACTGCGAAGATCGCCCTGAGGACACGGTGGAGCACACGGTGGCGGTCTGCCCAGCTTGGGTGGAGCACCGCCGTGTCCTCGTGGAGGCGATCGGCGGCGGCGATCTCTCGCGTCCGGCCCTGGTCCAAGCCATGGTACGGAGCGAGAGGGCATGGGGAGCCGTCACCTCCTTCAGCGAAGCAGTAATGCTCGCAAAGAGGGAGGCGGCGCACGTGAGGGAGAGGCAGCATATGCGCCCTCGCGACCCCAGCCGCCGCAGGATAAGGAGACGCCCTGGGCGTCGGGAATCCCAGGCCGATTTCCGGCCACCGTAGGCATGGGCTTGCGGACGGCGAGTAATGGGTAGCTCGCTGTCCGGTAAGGACCAAGCCCAAGTCGACGGCGCGTTGTGTTCCACGCGCGCCTCAAAGAGATGTCAGCACAAAAAATGATGGGGCCCGCAAGGGCCGATGCCTGCCAGGGGTGCGGGTTTGTTCGAAAGAGACACCACAGCCCCTGGCTTAAGGGCTACTGAAGGAACACGGGTGGGTTTTAGTCAGTAAAAGTCTGACACGCCCTCCTGCTCCACCCAGAGCGGGAGAAGTTATTTGATGATTTCCCAACCAAAAAAAAAAAAAAAAAAAAAAAAAAAAAAAAAAAAAGCCTATAAAAGTGTGTTTATTATTATAAGTGTAACTGTTACTTTATTTTTAAGTTCTACAGCTGTATATATTTTTTTTTTCTAAACAAACAACAATTATATACCTAAGTTTAAGTGGTTGTTTAAAATATTTCTACTTTGATATCTATTATAAAACTGCCCGAGCCCCGCATAGGTCTAGATCCATTGGGAATATCGAGATAAAAAGTATTCTATGTCCTAGTTACCTCCCCCGTTCCTTATACCGTCGAAAGTTAAAAATCCAATAGCTGGTTTTTAGTTGGACGTTCACTTAGGTGTCGTCTAGTGTTAGTGAAAACTGACATAAGTGACGTTCAACGTAGGACTTTCAACGTTGAATGTCACTTATGTCCGTGGACATGTCCATGTAATGCTTCACCTATGTGCCATTTGCATGTTTATCCAAATCCGTTCAGCTGTTTTAAAGCGTAACAAACAAACGTACAAAATCAAATCTTTTCTCTTTCAGAGTGAGTATACCTACCTTCTTGAATATTGACAAAGATAAATTGATTGATGGCAATAGGCTCGCCCCCTATTACATCGTACTTAAAGATAACTGACGAAATGTGGGTGTTCTATTGGTATCATCATCATCATTTCTGCGGAAAGACGTCCACTCCTGGATATACTCTGGATGGCCTAAATAATCGCCACGCTTAGCAGGCGGGTTGGCGATCGCAGTATGGTGGTAAAATGCATAGAGAACGCTGCTACCCCTTTTTTAGTAAGTCCCTTAGTCACCTTCTACGACACCCACGAGAAGAAATTGGATGGTGCTATTCTTTTACGTCCGGCACCACACGGAACTATTGGTATACCTCTGCCTAACCTTTCGCGGAAACAAGGCATGATGTTATGTTTTATAAATCAAGATATTTTATTATATAAGTTTGCATGTCTCGATTTTTTGTCAACATCCAAGAAGACATACCACTCTGTCACTTTGTCCAATAACATGTAGCCAGGCTAGTTGCACAATAGTTACACCATCTCTCGTAGTATAATCATTGAATCCCATGGCGAATGGTACGCCATTATACACACACGCCTTTCCATACTCAACATATTTCCCCATAGGAAGCGGCAATCTTAGATTTGTCACCCTTTATTTCTACTTTGCATGTTTGCAATACACTTTTCAAAGCATACCTATTTGTAAACGGAAGGGTAAAATCAGGTAAAATTGAATGTAATATATAAATCGGTTGTGCTTAATATGCTTGTTTTCGACAGTGTTTTCGCACCCAAAACAAGCTGCTCAAATAACCAGTTTTCTTAGACTAGTAAATGATCTACTCATTCTGTTGTTGTAACCAAAAATAATAACTTGGTTTTCATCCAGTGATGTTACCTTTTTGATGTGAACTTTAAATTACGTATTAAAATGTCTCTGAGTAATGGATGTGCAAAAGCTTTTACGTACCCATTATCACAGAATATGATAAATGACGAGTTCGTAAAATATTAAAGTGGGTAGTTTTAATAACTCTTTATTGGCGCCCAGCGTGGGACACGATTATATGAAATTCCCAAACCGATTACTTATACAAGCCTAATGATTAAAACTCTTCAACAAACCCTGTCGAAACATGTTCAATGAAAAATAATAAGTTCGCACACATTTAGATTTCGGGTAAAATCGGCTATTTTCGTGCAATGACGTATTTTCTACGCACATCCAAGAGCATTAATTTTATTAACTACAAGGCTGCTTTAATGAAAGTCTAACGAAGGCTTTCATATTTCGAAGTTTGGTGATAAATATAACTTTTATGAGTAATAATGTTACGTAATAATTTGACGCATATTTTGAAGACGTAAATAAAGTCGCAGGTGTTAGATCACAATGTATTTCATCCTTTTTTCAAAGATCTTTTGAATAAAATAAGTTTGTTTTCCAAATAACTTATTTCCTATCTTCAAATGAAGTACTTCATCAAATGGCAGCATCAACAAAGGCCCCGTAACAGAAATGGTCCTTCTTTACAGAACAATGAAACCGTTCCATTTTACGAGAATCTCGTAAAACCTGTCCTTTACGTTGACGTATTCGAAAAAAGTTACTGAACTGTGATTGGCGGGAACGAGTGAGCGTAACGTCATAGAGAAAATTCCGTTTTCAAATTAGACCCTTTCGTGTGCAATAAAGCATGTATTACATTTTGTTTAAGTAGTAAGATAAGGGTAAGTACGCACCATTGTTGTAGGTGTAATGTTAGGATAATGGGATAATAAAAGTAGAGTACGGCACACGGTAGCAGACGTTGAGTTAAAGTAGACGGACGACATGAAGGGCTAAAGAGTACTCAACGACTCACGTTTTGTCTAGTTAGTACCTCACTCTATCAAACCCCGATTATTTTGTTGAAAACTGAATTTAAGAAAATGGAAGTATAGGTTTGTTTTTTCATTTATAGGTAAGCTCTAAAACTACCAGTCGTATTTGAAAATATCTTTTCCAATTTGAAAACACCATTCTTAAGGGAGGTTACCATCACGCCACGAAGCTAAGGAGCAGAGTAAAAGAAAACAGTCAGAAATAACGCTAAGAGAAAACTAAGTACCTAGTATCGTGGGCGGGTGATGCGATGCAATAGGATTTTATGTTAAAACAAGAAATTTTATGTGAACGAAGTCGCGGGCTAAAGCTAGTGTAAATTAAACAAAGTTACTATTTAGTTTTCTCTTAGCGTTATTTCTGACTGTTTTCTTTAACTCGGCTCCTTAGGGTCGACGCGTGCAAAAATATTTTTTCAAATACGACTGGTAGTTTTAGAGATTCCCTATAAAATTAAAAACAAATTTAACCCGTATTAATTTCTCTTTCCACCAAACGTACAATCTTTTCCAGTATTCAAATGTAAAATATTCTATCTCAATTAAAAATCTGTAAGTACGAAAAAATGTATGTACCTACTCCAACAAATTCAACAGCAAACCCAGCCCAGCTTTAATAATTGTATTACTGGCGAGCTAGGTATTTGCAATTTCAAACTTAATTCATTTGCGAGCCGTCCTTTCAATTCCATCGTAAAATTCTAAATTAATAAAACTAACGGTTTCCGAAAACGTGCCCGACGGGGATAGAATGTCACGAATAGAACATGCTTTAATATTGAATATCGAATTCATTTGGGGCCTTAATTGCAATGAAAATCCGCAAGTAAAAAATAATGTGTATCCTTTTCTTCATCACAGATTTAGATGTTCTCGCTGCTGGGCATCATGGCTCTTTTCTATGAGGAGTGAGCCGTAAGTCGTAATCCACCACACAAGCCTAGTGCGGTACAGTACATGTCACATGTCTTCTAATTTTCGGTTCTAGAGGACATACCTAAAACACCAAATACTAATACCATATATTTTGCCGCGATACTATTTCGAATTGGTTTCAAACTTTCAAGTCTAACAGATCCGTTTCGCTTAGAACCTCGAATTCGTGGAACGTTTTAATTAAAGCGCTAAATGCAGTTTCAAATTAAATGTGTGTACATGAATAATTTAGACGATTCTGCCAAATGTTTGCGCGATACTTCGCTATTCCTGCAAAACTGAATTACATTTTCACATAAATATATCTAGAACATGTTTTACTGAAAATTTAGAAGTATTCTTGTATAACATGTGTTCGCAATTAGTGCATTAATTACTATGATACCTACTCATTTAAATTACATAAAACGTAATCAAAATAAATAAGTTTCATGAATTTGTACCTACACAAAAAATCTTAAAATCAGTTGCGCTAGCCAAGGTACCTACTAGGTACAAGTGCCGTCAGCTGTTTACCTAAATGTTACTACTTAAACTTATGATGATTATTTTCTGCCTCAATCTACATCCATCTCCTTACTTTAATTGACTATTCCTTATTGACTAGTTTTAAAACCAACGCATACCAGTAGTAGTTATTCGCGGTTAGTCCATGGATGGGTGACCATTTTAACATACCAAGAGCCTTCCGTGCCTCGGAATGCACGTTAAGCCGTTGTTTCCAGCTGTCATTCCTGGAATTTTGACAGTCGTTACGGTTCGTCTGACAGCCAGTCTTACCAAGAGGTACCTACCGTGTTACCATCTATAAACTCGTACTTAGCTGCATCCAGTAAGACTGGAACCTGACCCCAATATAGTTGTGAAAAAGGCTAGGCAGATGATGAGGACCAGTAGTAGGCAAATATATAAAATTCCTACACATAACAATACAACTTGCAATTAAGATGGAACTCCAGTTTACCAACTTAGTTTCCCGTAACAACTGGCAATTATTTAAACTTTAATTACAGTTGGCTTTGTGCATTCATAAACGGGACGAAAATAGCTGTCTAATCTAATATTAAAGGTTTTAATAACTTCGTAGCACGGAAAATGTATGGCAAGTTAAAGCTACATAGTTTTACGATGTGCAAGAGCTGAGTTTAATTATATGACTATTTTAGCGTTATGGACCTTCAGGGCTCATAAATTCGGAGAACTTTACTGCTGACAGAAGAACTCGCACTTACCAAAACTTAAGTGTTTTCATTGAGTTCTTCTAACTTAACAGACAGCTGTGCTGCTGGGGAGTTTGTTGCGCCACTTCTTCTCCAAGCTAAAGCACTAGGAAGTGGTGAAGGGCCTGTCTTACGTAATTTGACATTCAAAAAGTGCTGGTTTTCAGTTAAACTTAGCTTTGATGCCTATGGGAATTCAATAATACAAACTATTCGATATCATGGCGACCAAATTATCGAGCGATAGCATTTCACCCGCAACTTCTTCTGTATGTAATTTATAGCTCATGTTACTCCGAAATAATGTAGCTTTCAATACGTGAAAGAATTTTAAAATTCGTTCAGTAGTTTTTTAGTTTATCCATTACAAAAAATCAAACCTTTCCTCTTTATAATATTACTAGGTTTAGCCAGCGCCTTCGCCCGCCCGGAACTATTATCCCCTATTTAACTCCCTTAGGGGTTGAATTTCAAAAAATCCTTCCTTATTCCTTGTCGACATTATAAAGGGAACCTCTGAGCAAAATTTCAGCTTTTTAGGTCCAAGTAGGGCTGAGCGTTGATGAGTCATTCAGTCAGTCAGGACTTTTATTTTTATTTATACAGATAATATTAGTGTAGATAAGAAAGTAAGATGTATTTTAGAAACAACTTGCTCACAAACACAATCCAAATCCGAAATTGAAACCCTTCTTTCGTCAATAACCCTCTTTCATTACAAAACAAATCTCAAACTGGACCGACAGCTCTAAACTTTTTGATTCCGAAAAACTGTCCCCAAAATTCATTAGGTATCGCTGACAAGTTAAGTAATTAAAGAGCATTGGAATTCTTAATCCCCCTGTTACCTTATCCAAGTATTCTCAAAGTCGGATTTGATTTTAAGAGAGAAGTTATTAATCCGAGTTTTGTATCGCTGACGATGATATAAACGGGTCAATGAATCTTGCAGTTCAGCGAGCTAAGCTGGACAAATCAGGTTGTAAGCATAAATAATATGGCCGTGTTGTTCCTGGTAGAGTATTATAAAGTATTATTCCTGGTACAGTATCTATCTATCTATTTAAATAAAAAGACAAGTCCTGACTGACTGATTGACTGACTCATCAACGCCCAACCTAAACCCTTGGACAGAGGTTCCCTTTATATAGCTCAAATGCATAGCGGTTCCCTTTATAATGTTAACAAGGAATAAGGAAGGATTTTTCGAACTTCAACCCCTAAGGGGGTTAAATAGGGAATGAAAGTTCCGCACGGGCGAAGCCGCTAGCAAAAGCTAGTTATTTATATAGGAGGTACTAGCTTTTGCCAGCAGCTTCGCCCGCGTGGAGGGCAGAAAATCTTACTTATCCAGGTCATAAACTGTGTGCCAAATTTCAACCAAATCCATTTGTCCGTTTTTGGATGATTGAGTAAGAAACATTCAAACATCTAAATACACAAACATACAAACTTTCACTTTTACAATATTAGTAGGATAGTAGGATTCTGTATTAGCCAATCTTTTCCTTCCGTAGGTGGAGGAATAACTACAGCCAACAGCAACTTTCACCGGTCTACATATACAATAGGTACTCTGTAAGCTTCTTCTTGTTGACTTGTTGACAGGCCTACACTGTTCTCTAAAACCTATTAACAGTTATTTGAAAACGTTATAAAAACCAATTATTTTTAAAAGAGTGACCTTGGAGTTTCTTGCCCGCTCTTCTCCATAGGGAACGACAAATTGGAACCATTCACCTAGCTTCTGGAGTTTCATAAGTGCCGATGTAGGTTTATGTGCAATAAAATATTTTGATTTTGAACTGTCTAGGTAGGTCCAACATCGAGAAAAGGTCAATCGTCGAATCTGACTCGGCTGGACAGCGTTCAGGAAGCTACGCAATATCTTCTCGTCCCACACACCGCCTCAAGACGAAAATCTTTGAACAGTGCGTGTTGCCAGAGATGTCCTATGGCACTGAAACGTGGTCGTATTTTATGACTTCTCTCTACTCTCCTACCATAATCCGATATAATATAGCGTCAAACTTTTTGTTTATGGAGAAAGTCTTGACCATTATTTTCAGTGAGAATCATAGTTCACCATAGCCATTATAATATCATGTGTCTTCTTAGTTATCTAACGTTATGTGATACATTATCTGCCATCGATAGTCAATAGGTATTATCCCTTACTGATAACATCAAAGACAGCAAACCGTACATGAAGGATGTCATGAAACCCAATATCCTGTGTTTACTAACAGCCGACCCGTATTGATTTGCCTACTGATGTAGGCACACATACTGAGCTCTCTAAAGATGAATTAGTATATCCTTCTACCTGTCCGAAATTTGGGTTGCGCCTATATTTGAAACTTCGGCTGTAAACGAGGTGATATATTCAGATAGACAGTCCGACCTAATTTATATATTTCGGGCTAATTGCGGAATGATAAAAATTTCTTCTTATCTTCCCAAACCTTTCAAATGAAGATCAAGGGCAATTTTGCCAAGCAAGCAGACCAGCTAGATTTTAAGTAACGTGTATCTTATACACAAAATTGCAATGATAATAATTCAACTACTTATATGTGTAGCGGCACTACCGACAATATCGAGAAACACAAAAAGAAAAGTGGCGCCATCTACAATGCCACAGGCGAACTAAATGATCAATTCTGCATCGCGCAATCAGAGTTTTCCACGACACTCGAATATATACAAAATCCCGACATCCACTGTCGGGCAGTTGCCCGGACCAGACACAATACCCGTCTGGTCGGATGATCCTCCTTTACATAGGTATGAGTGAACTTTACACCCTGTTCCTCATACCCCTAAATATGCAAGTTCAAATTTTACATACACAAGTTGAAAACATATCTAATGAACTTTCTTAACAAAACTTCAAACTTCGGTAGCCTAAGATGCAATAGCAAGGCAACCATTTTACAGCAGCCACAACAAGAGGCGACTATTCGCTAACTAGTCCCGGTCATGCTCGTGACTCCAGCAAACTTGGATCTTCTAAAATTTCCATCGAGACCCGACAAAGTTTCTCGTCCAAAGCATAACGAACCTTCACGGACGGTCGTGTAATGAACAATAGAGTAAAACTCAGTCATTGTTTATGGTATCGATAATAGAAGAGGTTTTGGGCAAATTGTGGTGTTTGACTAAACCATAGATGGTGACGTACACAGATCGAATAACGAATCGGTTAACTGAACAAAACTGAAGTTTGGTAAGTAGCCTACAGGCTTTCTTCTTTCTGAAAACCTATTTAATATGGTCTGTCACTAAATACCAAAAGATTGGATAGTATTTTGGTGCTTCGGAACAACTAACATGAGGTTAAACAACAGCAACAACTCATTACCTGCATAAGAATTTCTGATCCAGATATTCAGAAATTTTCTACTACCTAGTAAAAAAACAAATATGGCCTGCCATATTATATAAATCAACAAACCTCCCATAAATAAGGATTATAGAAAATCCAAGATCCCTGCTATTTATTACAGAGACACAAATTCAACAAACAATTTTCAACACAATTCCCTTCAATTTAACTTCCATATTTAACTTTCATATTGATCTATGGAACAGCGTGCACGTGCTCAATTTATATCACGGCCATAAAATTGACAATATTAAAACCAAATCGTGGTATTATTAACGACCAATTAACTTGCATGCAGAGTCCACTTACAATATTAGTACCAACGTTAGTCATTGGCATAAAGAATATAGCCAATGCATTATATTAACGCGACTAGACTTCAAAGGATTTCCAGCCACCTATTAATTTACCAAACTATTAAAGGGCAAATTTTCTACCCTCTACCTAAAATAATAGATATTTCTAATGAGCACGCCGTCTTTGTACGTAACGAAAGCCATAATTAGTTCCCTAACTGTATAAGTTAGTTTGTTTATGCAAAATCAGGAAATGGCCGCTGAAAACATAAAGTTGGTAACTGAAGAAAGTTATGTAAACTACTTGGAAGGAAGACATAGAAAACAGCTGTTGTTTGTCAACAATTTTCAATTAACTGGAACGATTGAATTAATTATTGGTTATGTTTAATGGAGAACGAGAACGTTAAGCAGTTTTGAAATACATAGAATAGTGGTACCTATTTGAAAAAAAGGGCAAAAAAATGACAACTGGAAGAGGTGAAAAGTGCCGGCTGTACGAAGAAACTCGTTCGTTATTTCTATAAAGGTTAACCCTCCTTCTTTCTCTCTAAAATCAACATGATTCTCAACTAAAATCCTACACAAAAATCATAGACGTCTGACAATAAGAATGCCTTTGTACTCTGACCAAAACCGACATAGTATAATCGTATTCTGCGGTTATCACCAAGGAACGTAAACATTCGGTAAACTTTCGCATGCAAACAGCGCAAACGAACCGAGACTCCTGACTACATTGAAGTTTATTTCCTATATTTTACACAGTTTGTAGAAATAAAATGTTAAACCACATGTATGAAGCTCGGCTTACCAAAAATGTTGCGGAGTTATTTTATAATTTACCTGAAACAGAGCAAAAGAATTTTAGGTCACAATATGTCGTAAAAGAAAACATAAATACAATGACCCGAATTTCCGGAGAGCAGTTTTTGAACATCATAGTTTAAGAAATTCTGCCAAATCGGTATACAATTTGAAAATCATTATCCGGTGTGGCAAAAAACCATTCCTGGATATAACGAAAAAGTTTAGGAAAAAAGGCAAGCACTTAATAACAAAGCCACAACTCATTGCATTTTTATGATTTCACGGTCAAAACAATCTAAAACAATAGGCTTAAACAAATGAGAAGACGACCGTCAGTGGAAATTAGAACTGACATTCATGGAAACCCTTAAAATGCGATCCGGGATTGTTCCCGGGGGAAATTATGGACTTAGCACCTGACAAGGATCAAATTTTAATGTAGCGCCCGCGTAGCCTCTTGTAGCCGCGAATAAATTAACGAGTTTTTGTTGATTTGCTTCGCGGTTTTTGACAGGCGTTTTTGTAAACAGACGTGTGATGTAGATTTTGCCACATTATACGATGTACCACTGTAAGCATTATACACTCAACAGGTAAGCAATGTTTTACTGCTATAACTTTGTTTTCTTTAGAAACTTCGCTCCGAGTCTCACGAGGCTTTTCTTACCAGAATGTTGAAGTGTCAAAACTTACGAAAGCACAAACACAAAACAAGGAATAAAGTTGGTTATATTGCCGACATTCGCCTTAAAATTATAATACCAAAACTTAGTATTCTTGATCCCACTTAATACTAAAACTTTTTCACTTAGGCAAGCTTGCTAGGCTGCTTTCAGGTGTAACTTAGACCTAATTGAATATTTCACAAGCAAGTACGGTCCCAGACAGAAATGGTTTAATTCTGCCTGACTTGCTCCAAATTATACTTAGAATTCCCAATCCCAAGAAACCCTAAATGCGATACCGCTCTCCATATGCATGCAAAGTAGGTATATAAGAGTCTATATTTGGGCCTAAGTCTGCCTCCTTGAGTATATAAACAGACTTACAAGATTTTGTAATGAAAGGCTTATACACGTCCCAACTTAACCTCAGTGGTTTCTTATGGAGTGAATGTGGCAATATTAAAGTTTTACCGCAAACGGACCCTTATCTCGTCCGCCGGCGCCTAACGTTGTTACAAATTACGTTTGGACGTGTTGCCAAGACTATCTGGATAAGTGGTTGTTTAGCTTGTTAATGTATCGTTTATACTGTCTTATTATTTGAATGAGATTTAGTATTAGATAGAAGCTGCAGTTGAATTTTTGAAATACCTAAACGTCGCAGCGTCGTTGCGTCTTCATCGCTTACATTAGCAATAATGTTTGAATGTCAGTAACCGTAAAAATAAAGACAGGCAAGCTCAAAATAAAAACACAGATCGCCATCAAGCAAGAAGTTAGTAAAACAATCATTGTTTTATTACACAGTCTTGCTTACAAAGGACGTAAAACGTTCATTCAACAGCGCCTGAACACTTATATGCGGCAATAAAACGCATATCTTGTAACGGCCCACATTTTTTCAACAGGCGCTTTGTTTCTGAAATGCTTTCTGTCTGTTAGATGTTTGGCATACTAATGTCGTGTTTACAGAAATGTTATTGGTCAGAAAATACATACAAACTATCTTCACATAATTGCATATGAATAATCATTCCGATTAATCATTATTTTTCTTTACACATCATTATGTATCTACTTATTGTTAACATATTAATATTTTTAGTCTGTGGTTGTTGTGTGCACTCTGTGGAAAAAGATGGAGAGCTATTCGGGATAAGAAGGAATATTGAACACAATAAAAAGTTAAATATAAGATAAAACCAGTCTTTCTTCCTGTGTCCAAAATTTCCCATCAACAGGTTATGGGCCCAGATTCCCAGAAATGCCTAAGTGGACTTAGACACAGGAAAACAGTGCTAAAAATAAAAAAAATAAAAACCAGTGGCGGCGTGGCCGTAAAAAACAAGTAAAAACCAGGAAAAAACCGGAATATTAATTAAAAATGGATAAAGAAGAGCTAAAAATTGAAAAATTAACAGACGGGGAAAGTTTTCTTCTATGGAAATTCGAATTCAACATTCACGTGAAGGCGGCGAAACTAAGTGACGTTTTATCACAAACAGACGAGCAAGTAAGAAAAACGGAAGAATTTAGTACGAAAGATGCTAAGGTACAAAAGATCATCATAAACACTATAGATAAAAAGCTGAAAAGTCATATCTTGGCTTGTCAGAATGCCCAGGAAATGTATAAGAAACTTTGTAAAATATTTGAAGGACAAGAAGAAAGAAATAAGTCATCATTGTTACAAGAGTTCTTTAATTACAGACAGGAAAATAAGTCTCTCTCTCAAATGATCACTGACATAGAAAACCTACAGTTTCGCTTAAACCAAATAGGAGAGAAAATAAATGAAGAAATGGTGATGTCAAAAATTCTAACCTGTTTACCAAACAAACTAAATTATTTTGTTACTGCTTGGGAATCGACATCGGAAGATAAAAAGACACTAATAAATTTAACCAACCGCTTGTTAAGTGAAGAAAATAGGTTTGAGAACAATAAAGAAAACAAAATGGAAAATCAGCTGGCGTTTCAAGCCGTAAAAAAGGGAAATTCAAGCATAAAATGTTTCAAATGCAATAAACAAGGACACTTCAAGAAGGACTGCAAAATGTGTTCAATATGTCAAAAGTATAATCATCAAGAAAAAGATTGCAAAAATAAGGGAAAACAATGCTCAATTTGTAAGAAAACAAATCACAAGGAAGAAAATTGTTTCTTTAATAAGAATAAGAAGCCAGAGTCATTTAAAAAACCAGATATGGCATTTTTTACTAAACGAGATGAAGAATTAAAAAACAAGGAATTTATTGTAGATTCAGGCTGCACAGCTCATATGACAAATGATATAAAAATATTGACAAATCTTGAAAACAAAGTATCAACAGTCTTAACTGCCAATGACCAATCTGTTGAAGTGCGTGGCCAAGGAGCAGTGAAGGGTGATAATTGCTGTTTGAATAACACTTTATTTGTTCCCGACATATCACAGAACTTGTTGTCAGTCAATGCAGTCACAAATAACCAAGGAACTGTTGTGTTTACTAAAAATAAAGTTGAAATCTACAAAGAGTCACAGTTAGTACTAACAGGAGAAAAAGAAAATGGTTTATATAAAATAAATATAGATAAAAACAAGACAGAAGAAAAAACCTTATTAATTAAAGAAAATGGAACTGCCCTAGAATGGCATGCAAGGTTAGGACATCCAGGAAAAACAACACTAGAATTATTACCAAAAATGGTGGATGGAATAAAAATACAAGGCGGAAAACAATTCGATAAATGTGAAATCTGTACACAAGCAAAGCAAACGAGGCTACCATTTGACACAATAAGAGCTAGAGCCAAAAGACCATTGCAAATCATACATACTGATGTTTGTGGACCATTTGAAAATAAAACATATGATGATTACAGTTACGTATTAACAGTCATGGATGACTACACCCATTTTACTAAGATCTACCTACTAAAGTACAAAAGTGAAGTTAAGTATATACTAAGAAACTACATTGAAGAAACTGAAAGAGAAAGGAGTGAAAAAGTATCAACCATAAGATGTGATAATGGAGGTGAATACACTAGCAATGATTTTATACAATGGTGCATGAAAAAAGGAATAAAACTAGATTTAACAGTACCATATACTCCTCAATTAAACGGCAAGGCAGAAAGATTAAACCGAACATTACTAAATAAAACCAGAGCTTTATTATTTGATTCTGAATTTGGAAAAGAAATGTGGGGTGAGGCTATGTACTGTGCTACATACATAATAAATAGACTACCAAGTGAATCGTTGGAAAACAAAACACCTTATGAAATGTGGTACGGTAAAAGACCTAACATAGCCAATATACAGAAATTTGGTTCAAAAGTATACGCAAAACAACTAAATACAAACATAAAGAAACTAGACCCAAGAAGTAAGAAGTTAATAATGGTTGGATATACTAATAATGGATATAGACTATGGAATGAAAAAGAAGGAAAAATAGAAATAGCAAGGGATATTGTCATATTTAATGACAATAATAAGAATAAAGAAAAAGAAGACAGTATAACATTAAGAAGACAGGTAACTACAGAAATAATATTAGACAGTGATGTAGAAAAAGGTATGAATGAACAAGAAGATGATGAAAACTATAATGAAATACAAGAGTCCGAAATGCAAAGTAGTGAAACAGAAGAAAATGTTTCAGCTACAACAGAAGAAATTGAAATTAATGAAAATACAGGAAATAATTTAGAAGATGAAGTAGAAACTACTAGAACAAGAAGACAAAAGAAGAAACCAACTTACCTGCAAGATTATGTATTACTTACCTACAGTGAAGCCATGCAGTCTCC
The DNA here is from genome assembly GCA_949987655.1 of Polymixis flavicincta. Taxonomy (NCBI): domain Eukaryota; kingdom Metazoa; phylum Arthropoda; class Insecta; order Lepidoptera; family Noctuidae; genus Polymixis; species Polymixis flavicincta. Next base: position 11,263,874 of record OX465186.1, on the reverse strand, counting down.
AGAAAAGAAGAATTGGGAGAAGGCCATAAAGTCAGAACAGGATTCTTTGGAAAGTAACAATACATGGGACATAGTTGATTTAGAAAAGGCAAAGGGACATAAAATACTGACAAATAAATGGGTATTTTGTATAAAAGAAAATGGTACATACAAAGCAAGACTTGTAGCAAGAGGTTTTGAACAAAAAGAAATTGACTATCAAGAAATTTATAGTCCAGTAGTAAGTCAATCAGCACTAAAATCATTATTAGCAATTGCTGCTTCAAAGGAATATGAGATGATTGTATTTGATGTGAAAACAGCATTTTTGTATGGTGAGTTGACCGAAGACATATTTATGAATATTCCTGAAGGATATGAAAATCAGCCTAATAAAGTATGTCACTTGAAAAAAGCCTTGTATGGACTAAAACAAGCTCCAATTACATGGAATAAGAAATTCACTGAAACTATGCTAAAACTTGGATTCAGGCCTACTAAACAAGACCAGTGTGTTTTCTTAACAGAAGACAAAACAATAATAATTGCAATTTATGTGGATGATGGATTAGCGATAACTAAAGATAAAGACAAATTGTTAAAAATACTTAAACATCTGGAGAAGGAATTTAAAATAAAAGTTTATGAAAAACCCACAAATTATATCGGATTTGAAGTTACTAGAAGTCAAGAAGGAATTTTATTGCATCAGAAGACTTATACTGAAAGATTACTCAGGAAATTTAATATGTTTGATTCTAAACCAGCAAGTACACCATGTAATACTGATAAGAAAATTGAACCTGTAATGAAAACATCTAACTTTCCATATAGAGAATTAGTTGGAGGATTATTATACCTATCAACAAGATCAAGACCAGACATAAGTCAAGCTGTAAATGAAGCCAGTAAAAGGTTAGAAAATCCATCTAAACAAGACATATTAGCTGTAAAGAAGATATTGAAGTACTTGAATGGGACCAGATCTAAAGGAATAATGTATAATACAGGAGAAGATATTACAAAGTTACATGCATACTGTGATTCAGATTATGCAGGCTGTACTGAAACAAGACGGAGTACAACTGGATTTATAATAATGTTAGCAGGAGGACCCATATCATGGTGCTCAAAGAGACAGCCCATAGTAAGCTTGTCATCAACTGAAGCTGAATACATTGCAGCTGCAGATTGTGTGAAAGAATGTTTGTACTTAAAATTATTGATAAGTGAGTTAATTGGGAAACCTATTAAAACATATTTGAATATTGATAATCAAAGTGCAATGAAGTTAATACAAACAGGTTCATTTAGTAAAAGGTCAAAACATATTGATGTAAGGTACTATTTCATTCATGAAAATTATAAGAAAGGTAATATTGATATCAAATATTGTCCTACAAATTTACAAATTGCTGATATGTTTACAAAACCTTTGTGCAAAGAGAAGTTTCAATTTCATTGTGAGAAAATTGTAAAAGAAAAATTAAAGTAATTGATTTAAAGTAAATTGTTTGTAAAAGCTGCTATAATTCAAGTGTTATAAATTGATGTGTGTATTTTTTCTTTATTTGGAAAATCAAATAAAAAATAGGAGAAGGTGTTAACATATTAATATTTTTAGTCTGTGGTTGTTGTGTGCACTCTGTGGAAAAAGATGGAGAGCTATTCGGGATAAGAAGGAATATTGAACACAATAAAAAGTTAAATATAAGATAAAACCAGTCTTTCTTCCTGTGTCCAAAATTTCCCATCAACACTTATTTGGCAATCTTGCCTAAAATACGCAGACTTTACATTTCTACTTTGAATCAGATTTATACTCAGAGGCCTCAGTTTCATGATACCATGTTAACTGTAGCACGCATATCTAAGAAAAAGATTATATTACACCAAGTTTATGACAACATTGTTCCCTCAAAACGTACAAATCTCTTTCCAGAGCCTCCGTCTACATCATTAACCCAGCTAACCTCCGAACTCTTATCTAGAGGACGTTAACGTTACAAATGACGTGACGTGCTCGGATACAAGTTAACGTAACTATCTGTATATTTTCTAGGAAATTAAAATAGTAAGCACAGGTGCGAAATAAAAAGATTAAGCACGTTTTGATCAGTTATTATTTACACCATAAAAATACTTTTCTTTTTCCTAAAAACGTTTTGTCAGCAAAGTAATGAAAATGACAGTCGGAAAATAAAGTGTTTGAGAATTAAACCCTTTCTTTCCGTGAATGTACATACATGTACTTAGGTATTAACATGCTCGTTAGTCGAGCTTGTTGCATGAAAACTGTAAGTAACTTCGTTAATCCTGTCTTTTTAATTTTTTCGTATTTCTGTTGCGTTTCCATTTGCCAAAGTTTTGGTTCTGGTAGCTGGGATCGGATTGATACGTTTCATAATTTATTAATTCAGAGTAAGTAGTCCAGTCTCCGTGTTTCCTTCGTGTGCATATGCATATTACTATTATACCTTTATATCGTATTGGCTTCGACCTGCGACTTCGCGCGGAAAATGTAAGACGAAGACACGATTTATTAACAGCAATTTTCAGTGTGTATTAAAATTGCCTAGCCTTTTCGTTCCGCGACTGTACGTATTACATGCTCGTTAGTCGAGCTTGTTGCATGAAAACTGTAAGTAACTTCGTTAATGCTGTCTCTTCAACTTTTTCGTATTTCTCATGCGTTTCCCTTTGCCAAAGTTTCGGTTCTGGTAGCTGGGATCGGTTTGATGCGGTTCATAATTTATTATGGAGGGGCGGCAGTCAACTTATGTGTTTCATGCACATATACGGTCACAAAAAACATATTGGCCCATGGTTGACATTTTGTAAGAAACCGATGGATGTTTTTCGAACAAAATTTAATTTAACTGATAGAAAGCAAATAGTTCATTTATCAAATTAAACTTTAACTATATGTGTTCGACAACCCTGGTTATTTACCTATTTTGGTGTCCATACCTTCTTTAGCTACAACATAATACGTGTGTATTTACTATTAATGCGAAAAATTTACACATACCTACTAGTATTATTCACGCTGTTCCCAACTTGCCAAGTTTTTCACATAAAATCAGTCTCATTTTTACTATTTTTAACCCCCGACGCAAAAACGACGGGGTGTTATAAGTTTGACGTGTCTGTGTGTGTGTGTGTGTGTGTGTGTGTGTGTGTGTGTCTGTCTGAGGCAACGTAGCTCCCGAACGGATGAACCGATTTTGATTTAGTTTTTTTTGTTTGAAAGGTGTATTAGTCGGGAGTGTTCTTAGATATGTTTCATCAAAATCGGTTCAGCCGTTTGAAGATTATCAGCCCTTTTCTGGTTGAAAAGGGAATTTTAGCCTCTGATCAACTCAAAATTTGGGATTCTATTACTTCAATGAAATTAGACGAATAAAATAACCTTGAACTGATGCTGGAGCAACACCTGGAATTTCCAGGAAACTCAAGTTATTCACCAACAAACAGCAGAAGTATCGTGTTTGGGCTCATTGAAAAGGTCTCAATGAATAGATTATAGATAAATGGTGATTTAAGGGAGACATTCAGTTTAAAAAGCAAGAAATAAAAATTAAATTTAAAATTTAAAAAACCCCCGACCCAAACAAAAACACTAAAAAGTAAAAAATAATATTTATGGGCCTTTTAATTTGAACGTAATATTTGATCAGGGCATTGTCAAGTCGGGGGACGGTCAATGAAAACGCCAAACAGAGGCCTAGCCGTCCCCCGACTTGACAATGCCCTGATCAAATATTACGTTCAAATTAAAAGGCCCATAAATATTATTTTTTACTTTTTAGTGTTTTTGTTTGGGTAGGGGGTTTTTTAAATTTTAAATTTTGATAAATAATATAAACTACTAATGATAGTGTAAGCAACCACAATCCATTATTTAAATCTGTGTTTATACAACTCCGTTTAATTGAATTGTCTTCGGAAGATACATGTTTTACTAAAATTTTAAAGTTCACGATTGATTCAAAAAAGATTGAAAGCTTTCGTATGTAAATTGGTTTATTACAAGGCTTTTAAAGAAGAAAACAAAATACAAGAAGACATTTAACAATAACGTTTCGGTCAAAGCTTCGGTCAGTGGAGATTTAAGAAGGATTCCGTAGAATACTTTTGTCTACAAGATTTTACAGAAAGGAACCAAACGCAGTAGCGGTAGGAGTGAACTGGTAGAAACCACGAAAAAGCATTACGCCTCCTCATCATTATCTGCTCAGGCTTTTCTTTACTATATTATGGTCGGCTTCCAGTCACACCGGATGCAGTTGAATACCCAGTATTTTAAATGAAGCGATTGCCTGTAAAAAATCAGCTGTTCCATACATTTTGACCGCGCAGGTATTACACTTTTCTATGAAACAGCAGATTATTTTTTATTACCGACGAAAAATATCTGCACTGGGGGCTCTAGAATGATATGCTGAATTTATGGTTACAGTTTGCGCACTGGTTAAAGACTTATCTTGTTTAATAGAAAGAGACAGACAGAGAGATATTTTTCGTGGTTTTCGAGGGTGCTAATGCTAAAGCCAATAGTCCTCAAAATGAAATTCCAAGATGGCGGCTGCAAACGTTAACCACACCACGATTTTTGTTATGTGTTTGTCTGTATTTTGTCAATTGGTGCTTGATGTAGTTAACATCTTAATAAGATACACATGACATGGCGAACCACCATAAAGTAATGTGCAACTTAAAAATAAACTAAAACAATTACACTGTCTTAATAAAGTTTGGTGGCCTTAGATTGATACATAGGTAAGCGTCTTTTAGTTTTGGAACTATAGTGAAACTAGAAGAATCCTTTTGACATGGACCTTGGGACGTTGTATAATATACGTATGCTACAGTTGCGGAGTAAACTCTGCTTGCGCGAAGCAGGACTTTGCGTGACGACAGTGTGATGTGTAAGTTCGCATGTAGTGTATGTAGATGACACAGCTTCTCTACCTACTGAACCCTAAAAACGGTGTCTGTCGATATTTATTGATTAAAGGAAGTCGTAGGTGTCCAATATATTATTAGATAGTATGTCGACACAATTTGCATAAGTAGTCACCATTACGGTTTGGCTGCGTTATACAGTAATTTATCAAGAAAACGGCATTTTGGAAGTTAGAGGACGCGGTCGGTTTGAATTCCAAACTTTTGAGTAATGTTCGTGTTATCATTCCAGCGAAGGGAGGGTCTGGGGTCCTGTTTGATACTAACATACTTCAAGCGGCTTTCTTGGACGTGACTTATAAACTTAAAAGTGGGTGTTTTATATTTGAGTGCTTAAGGGGCTTATTCTTGACTTTGGCGGACGATGGATGAGGTCTATGGACTATTAATCTATATGCATACCGTTCCCCACACCCTGCTAGTCAGACTGAGGTTCAATACCCGGGTCAGTTTATTTTGAGAGCATAACTTAATTCTTAATTTTCACTTGGTCATTAGGGTATTTTATAAACGAAACGAAGTCACTTATTTGCGGAGATTAGTACCGGCTACGTACTGCGTAGTAGTCAATTACTCGCGTAGTTGTTGACCACCGCGCATTAGCTATGTTGTCACGCATACCCGCCACATGGATCGTAGGTAGGTACTAAGTGACGCGAAAAGTCATGTACAAACAAACAAACCATCTCTGGTTTAATGGTACAAATAAAAAAACTTGTATTAAGACTATACAGGAAAAGTTTTTATCCAGTGCGCAAATTGTAAACATGAATTCAGCATATTATTCTAGAAACCCTGGCGCAGAAATTTTTCGCCGGTTATACAAAAAAAAATCTTCTGTTTCATAGAAAAGTGCAATACCTACGCGGTCAAACTATATGGAACAGCTGATTTTGTTTTGTGTATCCGGCGAGAAATTTCTGCGCTAGGGGATCTAGAATGATATGCTGAATTCATGTTTACAATTTGCGCACTGGATAAAAACTTACCCTGTATATACGATTAAATAAAAATAAATAATAATAAAAACTTCGATGCACCATGATTCGATCTAAAAATTTACTAATTTATTGCATTCAAATACATTAGGCGGGTATGCAGAATGGTTATAACGGATCATCGTGTATTTTCGAAAGAAACACGAAAATCCTAACCGAATATTATCTTAATCGGCTTCCTAATGATTAATAGCACTTAATTTAAACAAAAATATCGAGTTTTGGTAGGCATAAATACGTTCTTAATTACTTACTATATTTAATATCAATCTTATTGGCCTTAACATCGACTACTTAGATCCTACTATCCTACTAATATTATAAATGTGAAAGTTCGGATGTTTGTTACTCAATCACGCCAAAAAGGCTGAACGGATTTGGATGAAATTTGGCACACAGATAGATTATAACCTGGATTAACATATAGCATACTCTTTATGGAGAGCAGTGGTGGCCAAATGGTAACGGCCGCGACTTACGAGTTGTAGGTCGTGAGTTCGAACCCAGGCAGGCGCTTTACTTTGTGTAAATTATTTAATCACCACTGCTCTCAAAACAGTGAAGGAAAACATCGTGAGGAAACCGGCATGTCCTAGAACCGAAAATTCGAAGACATATATGTGACATCTACCAACCCGCACTGGGCCCGCGTGGTAGATTATGGCCCAATCTCTCTCCCGGAGAGGAGGCCTGTGTCCCAGCAGTGGGAACATTATAGGCTGATGATGATGATGATACTCTTTATCCCGGTAGTACGTTCCCGTGGGGTGATTTTCGACCTCCACGCGGGCAAAAATAGTAATAATTTGAAGAAAATTAAGTATCTTGACTTAGCTCACGAGGTTGTCGACATGTGGGACGTGGACTCAGCAATCATTGCACCGATAATCGTTACAGTAAATGGCCTAATAGCGAAGAGTCTCGAACAACTCGGAGGCTCTCATTGCAGGGCTGGATCAAGGGCTTGATTCAGAAAGCAGTACTCCTAGACACGGCACGCATAGTCAGGAGGTTCCTTTCTCTAGAGTCCTGACCACCGGCATCTTGGACCCTGCTCCTGATGCCGATGGGCCACTACTTTTAATATTTTTAAATGTTTGTACGATTTTTGTAAAAATATAAAAAAATGTACCAAATATGTGTGAAAGAAAATAAACGATGATATGAAGAATAATGACAAATTTTTTTTTTTAGTAGTCTATTCTTGTCAGTGGAACACAGATGCTGAGCAAAGGCCTCCCCAAAACCCTTCCAGGCATCCTTTTCTAGAGCCACCTCGATCAAAACCAAGACGTGTGTTGCACATTACGCGCCTAGGTCGTCTCGCCACCAATAAGGCCACCAATTTATCAAAACTTATTTTATTTACGGAGTTATTTTGTCGCCTCATAAAATATTTTGCAGTTAAAAGTAGATCATCATCATCATCATCATCATCATCATCATCATCATCATGATCATCATCATCATCATCATCATCATCATCATCATCATCTCACAATCACCCACTGCTCGGTATAGGCTTCCCCCTTTTCGCGCCATAGTTCTCAGTTCCGTGCGTCTCTCATTCATGTTTTGCCCGCAACTTTGACGATATCATCAACCCAACGCGCTTTTGGACGGCCTTGGTTTGTTTTGTAAAAGTAAATACTTATTGTTAATACCAAAACATAGGTATTCTGGTACCTTACTTTTGTCAGTAAAATGTTAGGAATTGAGATTATCCCTTGAGATTAACACTTTATTTCTCTTGTTGTTATTAAAGGCAGCTCGAGCAACAAAAGAATGGCGAAAGGCAACAAAGAAAAGAAAATGAACATCAGTAAGTATGTACCAACCTATTTGTAATCATGACTGTGATTGCGACTAAGCCGAGCCGAGGTCAAACACAAAATAAATCCATTTACCCTATGTGTTGATATATGTTATGTACTTACAAGCACATAAAGGAAAAAAGGGAAGAGCTCACTGATCATCAAAGAATTCGTCCGCATCGCTATCAGTGGGAAAGTGCCCAAAAGGCTGGCAGCGATGCCACGTTGGGTGGCAATGTTGATCCTTTGGCCTAAAAATAGGCCAGCCCTCTGGTCACGTGAAGTGTCAACCAACCGATTGACGATGTCCCGAAATACTCGATGTGTTGATTACTATTATCTTCTCTACTAAGACAGCCTCCTACTCAAACACATTTTTTTATCCTTTATTAAATAGAAACCCAGTTCTTAATAATTTATTACAATCTAGTCTACTAAGTCTAAGACTAATAAATAAATAATCAATGTTAATCTAACTTAATTTTTTGGGTGATAATTATTTTAAAGCTTATAACAGTGTTGATTGTACAGAAGTCCGTTCCACTTTCATAGACCCTGATATAATGATATAAACACTATGTTCATATGTAATTAACTAAAACACATAATACACCCAGACAGTACATTCTGTAAATCTTCCACCAACGAGACCACGTTATTCAGACAATGCTCTCTGACCTAAAAATAAATTAAACTACAATTTCGAGCCTAAAAATTGCATTTAACAAACTACTTTTGTCCTAGTTAACCTAAAAAGAACTACCAAAGGCACGGAACATTTCCCAAGAGAATTAAGTACGTTAAAAACTAGAAGTACACTTTAATTTTGAGCTGTTTCAGTAGCTTGAAACCAAGTTAGTTAGTACTGTAATCCTTTGACGTTGTCCCGTCATTCACTTGTTTATGTGACGTCATAAAACGAGAGTTTAAGGCTAAGTGCAGACTGAGTCAAGACTATCTTTTAATCAAACTAACTAGGTATCGCTTTATGACAACTACTAATGGTTTACCAGCGGCTTCAAACGCGAGAAGGTCGGAAATAATCCTACGATAATGTACAGAGGCCAGCACATCAAGCTAACCCAATCTGTCAAATTTCTTTGATAGTTTTTCAACTTTATTACAAAGGAATAAGGTTTATGTTCAATTGGGAAAATTTGACAGGTTGTTTTGTTGGGATAGCTTGACCTGCTGGCGACTGTACTACCGGGTTTAAAAGTATCCTACGGAAAAATGCAGGTTATTAAATATCTGTGTGCCAAATTTCATCCATATCCGTCCGGCCATTTTTACGTGATTCATACTCATCCAAACATACAAACTTTCACATTTATAATATTAGTAACAAGACAGTCTGAGGCCAAGATCTAGACGTAACTTGGCCTTATTGCTGTCACTGTCTAACCAGAAGTGTAAGACAAAGACGGGACTAAGCCAAAGCACATTCATGTCTAAGCCAAAGCACAGCCATGTAACGTTAATAGATTTCGGCATCACAGTCAAAGTAGGTCATCATCATCATCATTTCAGCCGAAAGACGTCCACTGCTGGACATAGGCCTCCCCCAGAATGGGGGGTTTTGCCATAATCGCCACGCTTGGCAGGCGGGTTGCGATCGCAGTATGGTGGTGAAATGCATAGAGAACGCTGCTGCCCATTCTCTAGTAAGTCCCTTAATCGCCTTTTACGACAAAGTAGGTGTTCCTACCTAATATAATTTCCATATTTTAGTTACAAGACAGCACTGTCGGTCTACCATAGACAAAACTCTTTAGTTTCTAGTGTGCACGCTGTCTATAAGTCGTTAGGTTGTGCTTTAATTATTCGACGGGACATAAACCTCTCTTGGCGTAGTCATAGACGAGGACTAGGACTATCTCTGAGTAGGCACTAAAACCAAAATGACTGACATTAACGTTTACTTAGACACATGCAGATGTGTAATCTTCACATTTCGTAACTCAAGGAATGGACAGCTTTTCTCACTTACAGCAAAGCTTTGTTTGAAGTACTTTCTTCGCTGCTACTATGTTTCCTCGTCTTTCGAATTTTTCAGCAATGTATGCCTTTGCGTGTTTTATAGAGTAACGTATCACGTCAGTTAAACACACTATTTTTCTCTTCAGCTATCTTTGTTAAGTGTGCTTGAGTTTACGCATTGAAAAGATTATTTTTAGTGTTGTTTGTTTAGTGTTGAAACAAAAAAAAGTGTCTCGGTACAAAGTCATTCTGTTAGAACAATTTCCATGAAGATGTTGACCTGACCCTGTTTAAAATCGTCACCTCCTTCAGCGAAGCAGTGATGCTCGCGAAGAGGGAGGCGGCGCACGTGAGGGAGAGGCAGCATATGCGCCCTCGCGACCCCAGCCGCCGCAGGATACGGAGACGCCCTGGGCGTCGGGAATCCCAGGCCGATTTCCGGCCACCGTAGGTATGGGCTTGCGGACGGCGAGTAATGGGTAGCTCGCTGTCCGGTAAGGACCAAGCCCAAGTCGACGGCGCGTTGTGTTCCACGCGCGCCTCAAAGAGATGTCAGCACAAAAAATGATGGGACCCGCAAGGGTCGATGCCTGCCAGGGGTGCGGGTTTGTTCGAAAGAGACACCACAGCCCCTGGCTTAAGGGCTACTGAAGGAACACGGGTGGGTTTTAGTCAGTAAAAGTCTGACACGCCCTCCTGCTCCACCCAGATCGGGAGAAGTTATTTGATGATTTCCCACCCAAAAAAAAAAAAAAAAAAAAAAAACCCTGTTCAACTATTTTTAATAAAAAATCACGTTCTCTTACAATTAAAAATACCTCAACATCACCTTCAGAAAAGTCGATTTATGATCAATTATAAAACCCAAAACAATACATTATAATCAAAACATTAGCCCACCCTCTTCAATCACACTTCACACACACGCACAAACACCAGAACACACACACACACAACCACGTTGCACAAAACGCAATCTGCAGTGTCCCTGTATGCATGAATAAAATATATTGACACGTGTCCCGCCACCAGATTTGTATTACACGAGCTACAGGCACCCTGCCAAGGAATAGAATGAATTTTCATAACACGATGATGCGAACGAAAGGAGTGAGGAATGAGCACGGAATACGACGAAGATGGGAATTTTATTTATGTAAACATAGTTTTTTAAGAAGGTTTGAAGCAAAGTTCATGTTTTGATGGAAAAGGTGATGGATGCGCAGAAAATTCATACCATCTGCCTAGCCTTTTCCCAACTATGTTGGGGTCGGCTCCAGTCTAACTGGATGCAGCTGAATACCAGTATTTTACGTGGAGCAACTGCCTGCTTGATCTCCACAACCCAGCTACTGGGTAAACTGATACCCCTAAGACTAGTTATCAGACTTTCGGGTTTCTGACGACCCGTAACGACTGCCAAAGAGCAACGAATGACAGCCGGGACCAATGGCTTAACGTGCTTTCTTATTGGCATTGGTATGTAAAGATGGTTACCCATCCACGGACCAAGCAAGGCAAGCGTAGCTTTACCTGATCGATCGACTGATCTCTGTTATAACTAAGCCATGTCAATGAGACTAAAGAAAAAAAAAAACATTTTTGAACAAAGGACGTACTATGGTCATGTAAAATGTATTAATTCATTAAACTATTTATAAACGAAATGGTAAATTAATCTCCTGTACCAATAAAGAAATTTGACAATGTTGCGAAGTTAAAAGAAGAAAATGTAGCTTAAAACACTAACAGGAATAGCGGATTCAACATTAGACATGATCAACTAATCCAAAAGGCTATCCAGTACTTCAAAAAGCAACAAATCTTACTACCTATAGATACACAGGCACTGATTGCAGCCGAAATGAACCTACAATATTAAATACAGCTATAACCAACACTATTGCACGATGACTCAGCTAGGAGCGAACGAAATCAGCGGGCAGATTACAGAAGTAAGCCTCTGCTGGTGCAGCCGATATTAATCAACGGATCCCATTTCGTATTCCAAGATTAATTTTCAGAACGGTGAAAGAATAATGGGTTTCAATTTCTTGGATGACGGGCTGCTATAGGTATGAAAATACTGTAAAAGGAAAACTGTATATTATTCATTTTTTAAAGAGGCAATGAATAGTCTCCATAATAGAAGTATTTGAATTGAAGAGTCACGTCAGAAAAGCGATAAAAACTGGTGAATAAGCCTAAATTTTCAAAACAAATCCTGATCTAACACATTCAAAGCAAACAATAGTCGTAAATTACACCCTCAGACCATAACAGAAAAGTACTAACGACCCATCCATCCCTCACTCGTTTCACAGCTTAAACGGTCATAAAAAACTAAAGCATTGTCCAATGCCGAGTGTAATCCACTTAAACCGACTACCTATTGTACATACAATGCTATGTATGATGTCAGTGCAACGACACTCCAAACAAACAATGTACGGTGGCTGGATGGAGGATCCGACGGAAAATGCGGACAAGGACCGTTTCATACTGAATAATGATGAGATGACATCGTGTAGATGTGGCAGCACTCGCGAATTGTGCTTTGAAGTATTCATTTAGCTAACAGATGCTAATGACTCTAATGAGTCCTGTAGTGATCCTACAATCACTATCCTACATAATGGTGAGTGGCTTGTCAAGGGGCACTCAGGCCAGCAGGAGTTGATTAGAAGATTAGGTTCCATTCTAGCTTGCACAGTCTGTTAAAAAGACTACATTTTCACTTGATGAGTTGCGAGTTTGACAAAGTGGAGAGGTTTGATTTTTGCAGTCTGTGACAGGGTAGAGTATATGGTAGCCATGGCAGTAGCGTATGTGTTAGCTCAGGCTGTTTCATCAACGGGACTGGATTACTGGACCAGTTTCAAGTAGATGAGAGTCGAAAGCTTTTAGACACGTGCGTAAAATTGTTGAGTAGAAGTGTGACAAATTGATGGAACCTCTATACCTTCGTAGATAAACCAATTTTGTTAGTAGGATATAGACAAAAATCTTTACCGAAACTGTCAAGAACCTCCAAACTGAATTCCCGAAACCCAATTTAAGCCCCGAAACAACCTAAATTCGATTTACCTTAAACTAAATAATTTAATCAAAACTGTTACACAACAAGGTCGACAAAATTTGTGATTTATACGTATTCAGCATCTAGGTATATCTGAGGTACACGATTAATGACAAATGCGTGCACTGACTGGATAGGTCCACTGAAACTGTGTGGGTATTTCCTCAACAGACCATGTCAGACATCAATCTACATGGTCCTCATACAAGTTCAAGACCAAAACCATTAACATTAATGGCTCCTCCGCTGGCTTTAATCAATGGGCTACTCCGGGTATTTACAAAAGTAGAGCGAGACTATACGAATTATATGGATTGAAAAAATACAGGTTTGATACTCCTTTCCTAGAGTATGTCAAAAACTATTCAAAATTATTTAAAAAGATTAGTGCTTTTGCAAAATCGAAATTTTTAAGTGACACAATTAAAAATTCTAACAATAAAGTTAAAACCACTTGGAAAATAATTAATAATGAAACGGGCAAGTCTGTTAAACAAGACAATCAACTTGAGATTTTGGTCGACGACAAATTAATTATTACAGAAGCTGAAGTAGCGGAGGCATTTAATGAGTTTTTTGCCAACATACCTGTAACTACGACTCGCTCCTTAGATTCATCCCCGTCTAAAGCAGAATACCTTTTGCATAGTAGTGTGCCTAAATGTAGTGACCTATTCAGTTTCGAACATGTAACGCCTCGTGACGTAGTTAATGTTTTTAACACACTGAAGTCTAAAAACACTGGTGATTTCTGGGGCATTTCCATTAAACTTTTAAGTAATATTATAGAAATTGTAGCCCCCTATCTAGCTGTCACTTTTAATAAATGTGTTGATTCAGGAACTTTTCCTGACCTCATGAAGAGTAGTAAAGTAATACCATTATTTAAATCAGGTAATAAAAATGACATTCGTAATTTCAGGCCTATTTCTATCTTACCTGCATTTAGCAAAATATTTGAAAAGTTAATACTCAAGCAGTTGCTAAAACATTTTAATTTAAATAGCCTCCTTCATAATGAGCAATATGGCTTTACAAAAGGTCGTTCGACTACTGATGCGGGTGTTGCTCTGTTGAAACACATATTTAACGCATGGGAGAACTCGCAAAATGCTATTGGAGTTTTTTGTGATCTCTCAAAAGCCTTTGATTGCGTGCACCATGAGACGCTTTTGTGTAAACTTCGTTATTACGGTGTCCATAACGATGCTCTAAACGTAATAAATTCTTATTTGCAAAATAGGGTTCAATGTGTAGAAATTAATGGTAAAAAATCTTCCGGGCTGCCAGTTCAGTTAGGTGTGCCTCAAGGCTCAATACTCGGCCCATTCTTGTTTTTAGTATATATTAATGACTTACCGTTCTATTTAAAGGGTATTTGTGATGTTGTACTGTTTGCAGATGATACTTCTCTTATTTTTAAAGTAGATAGGAATAGACAAGACTTTGACGACGTAAACAGTGCACTCTCAATGGTTACGGATTGGTTTACGGCAAATAACCTTGTTCTCAATGCCAAAAAAACGAAATGTGTAAAGTTCGCCTTACCGAATGTTAGAAATCTAGGTCCCAATATCGTCTTAGATAAAGAGGTGCTTGAAACCGTAGACACGGCAGTATTTCTGGGCATAACAGTAGATGCCAAACTTCAGTGGGGATCACACATATCAACACTAGCAGGGAGGCTCAGTTCAGCCGCCTACGCCGTCAGAAAAGTAAGACAATACACTGACGTCGATACAGCTCGATTAGTATACTTTAGTTATTTTCACAGCGTTATGTCCTACGGTATTCTGCTGTGGGGCAAAGCCGCTGATATTCAAAATATTTTTGTCCTTCAAAAACGTGCTGTTCGTGCAATTTACCAGTTAGGTGGCAGATTTTCCTTGAGGGACTTTTTTAAAGATATTGGTATTCTCACAGTGGCATCACAATTCATATTAGCTAACATCTTATTTATTAGGCAACATATACACTTGTACACTAAAAACAGAGATATTCATACCGTTAACACTAGAAACAAGGACAAACTACGTGCTCCCTTTCACCGGCTTCATAAGGTTCATAACTCATTTGTTGGGCTTGGTATAACTTTTTATAACAAGCTTCCCACTTCTTTGCTAGATTTGCCTTTTGATGCGTTTAAAGTTCAAGTAAAATCCATCCTTTGTTTAAAGGCTTACTATTCCATTAACGACTATTTAAATGACAAGAATAGTTGGTCGCTGTGATTAACACAAGACAATGTTTATGTTCTTTCTCCAGAATTAGCGTACCTAGTGACAGGTTATATGGGTTCATATATTTATTTAGTTAAATACTTTTTTTTTTTAATTTTATTGACCAAGTGTTTTTTATCATCTATCTAATAAGTCATTAGTTATTGACATATAGAGCCCTTTATACCAGGAAACTTTTTTTTTTGGTAATATGCGTTATTGTTTATTACTTTGCCTATGTATGTATAGAATCAAGTCCATCCGACTAAACAGACAGCTGTGCTGCTGGGGAGTTTGTTGCGCCACTTCTTCTTCCCAGCTAAAGCACTAGGAAGTGTCGAAGGGTGGGCGTTTTTGGGGGACTGTCTTATGTATTTTGACGTTCGAAAAGTGCTGATTCTCAGCCTAATTTGAATAAATGACTTTTGATTTTGATTTTGATACGATCTGACCAAGATTATGCCTTTAATTTTACAGAGACTGTGACCTCTGAGTTTGTTTCGGCCTTTCTTCTCAGAGTAGTCAGATAGGAAACGCCGACCTCATCTAGTTTTAAAATATGATCATGTGAAAGCGTTTGTACAAACCTACTTACAGAAATACAATTATTTATCAGTAGGAATTTGATGGTCTTTATAACACCCTTAATGAGCATACCTTTCTGATACATTCTGTATAATCTCTCTAAGTGTCAATCCATAAATTTAATTAATCTCAGGAACTGAACTGAATAGATTTCCCGCTAATACTAGTGATGTATTTAGCGCGTCGGATCCCCAGTTCCCTGCCGTAGGGGTGCGACTGCATTCCTATTAATATTGCATGCGGATACGTGTACTGTTTAAACTAGAGAACCGACATGGGGTCCGCAACACAAGCTCGGATCTCGGATAAGTCAGCAATGTAAAATAATTTTGCTTTGAGAATGAAATATCTGAGTTTAGTTTAACTTATACGCGTAATTTGTTTGGAGTATTTACTTGGCTGGGAGGTGGACAGTGATGGGGCTTGTAGATTTGTTTTATGTTTATTTGACAACCTGAACCGTGAAAGTGAAGTGCTTAGGAAGATATTAATGTCCATTTTAATGACATTTTCCCAAGCTATGAATACATTCACAGCTCGACATTCTTATGTAGTTTCTACATCCTAAGGTAGGACCAATTAAAACATTAATGTTTTTTTTTTGCACAAAATGATATCCGTGCTAATTTGCACGCAATAACCTAAAAATCTTTTTCGAGACATAGCTAAGCGGTTTGTCGACTCTTTACGTGACCAGAGAGCTAGCCTATTTTTTGCCAAAGAACCAGCGTTGCCATACAACGTTGCAATGCTGCCAGCCTTTTGACCATTTTCCTTTTGACAACGATGCAGATGATTTTTAAATACCCTATGAGTTTTTAGACTTAGATTTTAAATTATCTAAATATTTCAATATAATTAGTACCTTATAAAAGCATGATGTTTTTAAATCATTCACCTCATATACTTAACAGTCCGAATATAAATCTTTTTAGCAAATGAGTACGAGACTCGAGACTAAACTCGAGATAAAAAAGGCAATACACAACAACAAGTAGGTACTTTGCACTCCATAAATATACATTGTCTACGGTTCTTAGCTCAAATGCGACCTCCTCATTAGAATGTCTGAGAGATTGCCGTCCGAACTCCCAAAACGTTTCTTTGGCTACCCTCTTTGAGTTGTGTTAATGCATAAATATATAAAATGTGTGCTTTGCCTGCGAGTGTGCGACCTCCTCTGGGGAGAGTGAGTGTCTTGCAATAAGTTAAGAATACACAGATAGGTAATGTTTGTGGTTATTTTCTGTTTTTAAGATACCTCTTCAAAGACTAATAAAGTTTATTTGTATACCTGTTATGTACAGTCACCAATAGAGATAAGTAACCAGGATCGACGGCTATACTTGAAGTTTAGTAAGAAACTGATAGATGTCTTCGATTGAAACATAATTTGATTAATTAACTGTTTGTTTTCCATTAATTCATTTAAAAAATATTCGAAAACCTCCATCAGTTTCTTATCGATTCGTTTCTCTTTTGGTGACCGTACTTTTTTTAAATTACATTCTAGAAGAAAATGTTACCAACATTGAAGTTTAAGGTACAGTACAATAAGTGTGCAACATGCCACAGACACGACATATTTTCTCTTTAATCGTAAACGTCTTATGGACCACTTTTAAATGAATGACAAAGACTGACATTTCCAGTGTCAGGGGAGATTATTAGTATTGTAAGGGGAGAAACCAAATTATAATTCCAACCTAGTTACAATTAAAATTAATAAACCTAGATACAATTTTCATTTAAAAACTTTCACTATAAATAAGCTTATAATTTTCCCACTGCTGGGGCTAGGCTTGCGTTCAGTGAGAAGGACTGGGCCGTAATCCACCGCGCGAGCCCAGTGCGGGTTGGTAGATGTGACATGTCTTCGATTTATCGGTTCTAGGAAATGCTAGTTTCCTCACAATGTTTTCCTACAGTTTCAAAAATTCAAATGCATTTTGATGAAAAATTTATGCAATTTCTTGTTTCTAATTATAATAATCCACAAGCCCAAGACAAACATCCCAACACAAATTACACCTTGCTAAAACATTCACCAGAAAATCCACAGACCTGGAAATAATTCCCGAAACTTAATTATGCAAAGTGGCAGATATTTTTAGGCCGCCTCTCCAAACAGCCGTCCTCTGTGCAGGTGGAAAGGGTGGTGCTGTACAATAAAAGCAAATCTGTCACGGTATCACCACAGAATAGATAGGTACAGAAGATCAGCTCCACAAAACGTACGAAAAAGCAAAACATGTCTACGTGTACGTGCATTTGCACTCACATTTTTAGGGTTCCGTACCTCTAAAGCAAAAAACGGAACCCTTATAAGATCACTTTGTTGTCCGTCCGTCCGTCCGTCCGTCCGTCCGTCCGTCCGTCCGTCCGTCTGTCAAGACCGTTTTTCTCAGGAACGCGTGGAGGTATCAAACTGAAATTTCTATATGATTCTTAGTTCTACTGTCCCTGGAAGCTGTAGAAAAATCAACCTTCTAATTCAACGCAATCAAAAGATACAGCCATTTAGGCCGCAAAATTCCGCAAATTTTCGAAACTCGCACGGGAATCAAAACCTACAGGGTACTTCCCGTGAACTTAGAATCTTGAAATTTTGTACGAAGTCACGTCTTATAGTACAGATATAGGAAAAATTACGAAAACCGAAAATTTTTAGTTTCGTCATATAAAAAAAATATTTTTGACAATTTTGAACTTTTACTTATATACCCACAGGTTTGTACGGAACCCTCGGTGCGCGAGTCCAACTCGCACTTGACCGGTTTTTGTTTAGTAAAGCCGAATTAGTTTGATAAAACCGATTCTAATGTCTGTTACAAAAGTATCTCAAGAAAATGTAAACAAAAAAACCAGAAATCATACGTGTGAATGCCAATTTCAAGTGCCACTTACAATGAGTACTTACTTTGATTTGATTACGTTGTTGATTTGGTTATGTTGTTGTTGATGAATGTTTTATTTTCTATATTTTTTGTTCTTCTTTTTTTATATGTCGTTTAAATATGAATGTTTTCACTGTTTCCAAATTTTACCTATAACTAATATTTTTACTTTGTTACCTTATTTGTTAACTTCATTGCGCATGCTGTGGTCTCCTACAAGTGAAGGAGTACCTACTTAATACCTGATGTTGCCCTTTATCTATCTGTACATCTTTTGTTAAAGATCCGAAATCAAGAAATAAATTATATCGACTAAAATCTGAAATTTTAATTCTAAATCACCTTAAATATATTTTTCGCTAAAACAGCTGAAGGAAATTTTATAACCCCAAATCGTGGATGACTTTATAATTACAATTTATTTTTTGCAAAAAGTAGTTAGGTATATAGGGTGACTGGTAATTAGTGACCGACATTTAAACACATGATTGTACTCATCATTATGAACAACTTTTACTATGGGACCAAACCTGAAATCGCGAAAAAGAAATCATAATTATGTTCCTTACATTTTGACGAGTTATGCGAATATAAGGTAGGGAACAGCTGATTTTTTTCATCATCATCATATCAGCCGAAAGACGTCCACTGCTGGACATAGGCCTCCCCCAAGCTCCTCCACTTCGACCGGTCTTGTGCTTCCCACATCCAGCGGATACCCGCGGTCTTCGCAGATTTTTTTGTCAGTCACTAATTACCAGTCACCCTATATAGTTGAAACGTTCGAAATACAGATGAATGTGTGTTAAAAATTCCTTTAGTGAGTGATTTCGAACTTAAACAGGCTTTGTTTACCCTTTCATTAGACACTTTTGGAACGGACTATACTTATGTGTCCGTGCGCTTGCTCTTGCTCGTTTCATGGAGTCAGCCTTCTACACCTATCTTTTTTGTGGCGCTACGCACAATAAAAGCAAATCCGTCACAGTATCGCCGGACACCGTGCAGTGCGACTCGGCCCCACATTGCACAGTTAATCGGATTCTATTCCCCTATATTAGTACCAAACATGATGAATCAGAGCGCCTGAGTACGTTTGAAATCATTATTTTGACACGGCAGGAGTATACGTAGCTGTTTTGGATTTTGACTTTCAAATTGCTTTTATTAGCTTCGATTTTCGTACTGCCTCGTTGGTTTAGTGGTCGCAAGCGCTACTGCTGACCACGAGGTCTCGGGTTCGATTCCCAGGTCGGGAAAAGTGTTATTGGGTTTTTCTATTTGGAACATCTCAGTAGCAGCCCGGAGTATGGATGTGTCCCCTATTGATACAATAGGTTCTGCCCCAATTGCATCTGACTTAAACATAACTGGCGAAATTTGGTTGTTACTTTAAGTATATCTCTGCCCTTCCCTTTAGGGAAACATGGCGTGATGTTCTGTTATCAATCCTCTAGTGAACAAGCAATTGTAAAGTATAAACCTGCATATCGTTTAGTCGTATAATGCCTAATTCGCAAAATGGCACCCGATTCTCTAAAGGGTCAATTCGCGAATGGACTAGTTCTCAAAAGGACTAATTCGCGAAATGGCTAATTCTCAAAAGGACTAAGTAGTAAAATGCCTAATTCGTGAAAGGACTCATTCGTAAAAGAACTAATTCGTAAAATGTCTAATTCTCCAAATGGCCAAATGACTGCGATGTTTGATTTAAATTATTCCTGAAGCAAAGGGCACGACTGGTCGTTGAGGCGATGTTAAGGGAAGTCTTCTCTCTGTGGCCGTTCTGTCTTTCAGTTGAGTGAAAACAATAACTAATTAAATGCACTTAAGTAGGTATATAGAGCAGCAGGCTTAGCATAACGCTTTCTTTTTCTACTCTACCATACAATAGAAATCGCTTGTCTACATTCCTCAGTACAAAACTGTCAACTGTATACACAGAAACGTAATTTTTGTCTACTCTTCCGTCAACAAAACGCTTCTCTACGGTTCTAGTACTATGCCTGCAGTGGTGGCCCATTATTAACGGCCTCGACTTACGAGTTGTAGGTCATGTCGTGACACAAAGATAATAATTTAATCACCATTGCTCTCAAAAACGGTGAAGGAAAACATCGTGAGGAAACCGGCATACACTAGAAACAAAAATTATGGACACGAAAACGGAATAAAATGTGATCACTATTCCTGTCAGATATACACCTGTGTTTTAACAATGCGTATCTTAAAATTCCTTGAATACACTGACATGCATCGTCTTTATAGAGTAGCTCTTAACTTCATGTTCGTTTCCTCTCTCTTCTACTCTATACTACTCTACCTACTAATTAAGTCTCCTGAATACAGTACTTTTTTTTTTATGACCTCTTACCGTCATGTGCACCCCCCCGAGTGGGTTCCCGCATTGTCGTTGCGGGGGGGCTTAGTAACCGTGGTCTCCCATCCACGGTGAAGCCAAGAGGAACCCAACGGTGGGGCCGCTCGTCAGGGCTTGCCTTCAAGCCAATGACGTAGCGGTCAAAAAGTAGGTTGCGGTGAGGTGCACCGCAACTGAGGTGGGCCGCGATGTCGAATGGGAGGCATCGCGGCTGAGGGTTACAGGCTGCGGTAGAGGAGGAGTGCCGGTGCTTCTGAGCAGCGCTCTTCCCTTCCGTGGCCTGGACGGGGCCGCCACCGTTTGATGGCGGACGCGGTGGGGCCGCAGGGGAAGAGGAGTGTCGGTATAGCGTCAGCCGCTCTCCCTATCCTCTGCGGCCGAAAAGTGGTAGACGGGACGGCGCGTTGTGTTCCTCACGCGCGCCGTCAAAGATGTCAGCAACCACTAGTGGGGTCCGCAAGGGCCGATGCCTGCCAGGGGTGCGGGTTTGTTCGAAAGAGATACCACGGCCCCTGGCATACGGGCTACTGAGGGAACACGGGTGGGTTTTAGTCAGTAAAAGTCTGACACGCCCTCCTGCTCTACTCAGCAGGAGAAGTCATTTGATGATTTCCCACCCAAAAAAAAAAAAAAAAAAAAACCGTCATGTGCAAGCTAAAGTGAACTCGGGAAAACAAATAGCAGTACTAACGTGTCTTCTGCACTACTTACCTTACATTGTAGGTACCCCCAACCCTGACTATAATTACCTGTATTTCGTCACTTTTAGGCACAATAAGTATTCAGACTGCTGATAGTTCACAAAGGGGCTTGTGGCTAAGTAACAATAGCTGCACGGGTCGATCGATCAGGTTAAGTTACGCTTGCCGCGGTTGGTGCGTGGATGGGTGACCATCTTTACATACCAAGACCCCTCTGTGCCTCGGAAAGCACGCTAAGCCGTTGGTCCCGGCTGTCATTTGTGGATCTTTGACAATCGTTACGGGTCGTCAGAAGCCCGAAAGTCTGACAACCAGTCTTACCAAGGGTATCGTATAACCCAGTAACTGGGTTGTGGAGGTCAGATAGGCAGTCGCTCCATGTAAAATACTGGTATTCAGCTGCATCCGGTTAGACTGGAAGCCGACCCCAACATCGTTGGGAAAAGGCTAGGCAGATGACTGCTGATAGTTCACTGACTTTTTATCAAAAGTCTGTGAACTATTTAACATATTGGCTAAAAAGACAAAGACTTAAAGACTACATGACGTCTTCATTACAAAGTCAAAGTAATTTTTTTAAACTCTTTTGAACAACGGCATTGAATCTAGTTGACCCTTCCAATAGGTTTTTCGTTTGGAGAAGATTGAACAATGAACTTTACACTTACCGGCTTTAAATGTTTTACAATATTTTGTAAGTATAGAAAGCTCTCAATGAAGCTAAACGGATCTCTATTTGTTTCAAACGCAATATTCTACAATATCGTAACTATGAGCTAATACAACATCGCAATTATATTATTGTCTCAGCAACTTCGTCTACGCATTATCCTTATCTTAATTTCACATTACTTACAAACAGTGTTGTTCGAACACTTAATCCAAAACTACGTCACCGCCTACGAACGATAATCGAAAATAATTTTCACTAACATCACCCATGAGTGTCGATCCCGCATTACTCCACCCTACAACCCCGGAGGATGACGCTGTACCCCGGGGCGGGACTCCCTCCGTATCAAGCCTCACAGTCACTAGCAAATTACGTAAGCTTCCAAGGCTACAATTTTTCAATCGCCCATCGCTCGGAGCGAAACCGTTTCGCTCACAAAATTGAGGATGTTTAGTCATAATTTAGGAGATCGATGAGGTACCTTGTTTTCGTTTATGTTTTTGAATAATCGGATGAGTGAATATGAGCGTATCGCGTAATTATCTGCTTCGATCCGGATAATAGATTGCAATGGCTTCTGATTGCCTGATAAATATTTACATCGTGGGATGAAGAGAAGGTAGTTGATGAAAACTAGATACATATTTTTATAAAACAAAGTCCCCCGCCGCGTTTGTCTGTATGTCTGTCTCGCGATAAACTTAAAAACTACTGCACCGATTTTCAAGCTGTTTTCAACAATCGATATAATGGTTCTTGAGGAAGGTTTTAGTAAATAATTTGTCAAGTTTTTGTATACATTGCCTAAAATATTATGATATTTTTTTAGAGGTGTCGTAAAAAATAAGCCGTCTGGGAGCTTGTGGGTGTGTATGATGTATGGTGGAGTTATGTTAAAAAACACCGTCCTCCGACAAAAACATAACATGTAAAAGTACGCGACAATTTACAATATAATCCGTCCCCAACTGTAAATCCAAACAAATGACTATTCCTAAACAACTTAATGAGAGTTATTACCTTTCTCTTAATTCCGCAAAGTGAACACATTTTCTACCTAAACTCATTATTAGAATGCACCGTTTTACTTATAAACAAATAATAATTTACATAATGGGCGGCCATTTTTCTGAGTCTTAATTTTCCCGCCCTAACGTCGGTCTTGAGACAAAAGATTGAT
The DNA here is from genome assembly GCA_949987655.1 of Polymixis flavicincta. Lineage (NCBI taxonomy): Eukaryota > Metazoa > Arthropoda > Insecta > Lepidoptera > Noctuidae > Polymixis > Polymixis flavicincta. The sequence continues at coordinate 11,240,421 of OX465186.1, read as the reverse complement.
ATATTCTCTCTTTTCATTAAGTTAAAAATGATTTATTTAAAACACCCCTCTGTAACACAAACGTCCGCGTTTAAGTTCTGTTTGGGAAAACTTTTGAGTTAGGAGTTCATTAAGTGCCGGCTCAAGATTTTCGTTCAGAACGTCAATACTTTTGAAGAGGAATTAACTTAATTTGATTTGAATGAAAAGGAAAGTTTATCACTAAGTTATTTTGGGAGCTTATCCCTCTTACTAATAAAACAAAAGTCGTATTAAGCAGGTACCAGTAAATTAATAACGAAGAATCACTGTGTCAACAACACTTGTAATTGGAAGATATTGTTTGTGTAAATAGTAAGATTATGGCAAATAATCTCTCTCTGAAATAATAACCCACTGTTTCCCTTCATAATTGATGTAAATAACTGACTATAAACCATATACTATATTGAACCCCAAACACAATTAGAGGTTTGCAGTTGCGTGGGTAACTAGCCCGTAGTGGGGTTACAAACTTGAAAGCTTTGTAAGAAAAACATGATTATTTAAACGTATCTGTTGTCGCCCCAATGTCGTAAGTCTTTTTTGGGAACTTCATAAAATGGGTATGTGGGGCTTGTGGCTAAGTAACAACAGCCGCACTGGTCGATCGATCCGGTTAAGCTACGCTGGCGGCGGTTGGTCCGTAGATGGGTGACCATCTTTACATACCAAGACCCCTCCGTGCCTCGGAAAGCACGTCAAGTCGTTGATCTTGGCAGCTCGTAGATCGTAGACAGTATCGTTACGTGTCGACGGAAGCCTGAAATTCTGACAACCAGTCTTATTCAGTGACTGGGTTGTGAAGGTCAGATGGGCAGATGTAAAATACTGGTATTCAGCTACATCTAGTTAGACTGAAAGCCGATCCCAACATAATTAGGAAAAGGCTAGGCAGATGAGATTAATGAGTTGCGTAAGTAACTTTAGAGACAATATAAGATCCATCTGGTCATATACCTACATGAAATATTTTAAGAGAAACATCTAAAGGTGGAAAAAGAAGTCATAGCAACGGAAAAGATAAATGAATAGTGTTTAAAACTTCACGGAAATCAGCACGTAAATGACAAAATAAGCGTCAAACTCATCGATATACAAAAACCCAAGATGCACATTTTAAGTGAAACATCTAAAGGTGGAAAAAGAAGTCATAGCAACTGAAAAAAAATATGAATAGTGTTTAAAACTTCACGGAAGTCAGCACGTAAATGACAAAATAAGTGTCAAACTCACTGATACACAAAAAACCCAAGATGCACATTTTAAGTGAAACATCTAAAGGTGGAAAAAGAAGTCATAGCAACTGAAAAAAAATATGAATAGTGTTTAAAACTTCACGGAAGTCAGCACGTAAATGACAAAATAAGCGTCAAACTCATCGATATACAAAAACCCAAGATGCACATTTTAAGTGAAACATCTAAAGGTGCAAAAAGAAGTCATAGCAACGGAAAAAAATATGAATAGTGTTTAAAACTTCAAGGAAGTCAGCACGTAAATGACAAATAAGTGTCAAACTCACTGATACACAAATAACCCAAGATGCACAGTCTCAACTAAAAGTAACACTCAAAGTTGTCCCCAATTACACGTCAGTTATGATAAAATACATTCTTTTGCATATTCAACCTTACACGCATGATTTAAAGTGGTTTTTACAAAGCAATGTCCAAAAAGACTGTCTGAAAGACGACTGACGATACTATTGACATCAGCGCATATTGCGCCAATTTATGCATTTTGTGTATCTTGGGTTTCTGTACGGTATATCAATGGTAAAAAAAAATCGGTTTGGCCGTCTTCTTGTGGAGGCGGTCGGCGGCGACACTCTCTCGCCGCCGGCCCTGGCCCAGGCCATGGTTCGAAACGAGAGTGCATGGGTAGTCGTCACCTCCTACTGCGAAGCAGTAATGCTCGCGAAGAGGGAGGCGGCTCACGTGAGGGAGAGGCAGTATATGCGCTCTCCGGGCCCTAATCGCCCTAGGAGACGCCCTGGGCGTCGGGAATCCCAGCCTGAGTCCCGGCCACCGTACGCGCGAGCTTGCAGATAGCGAATAATGTAATGGATAGCTTGCTGTCCGGTAAGGACCCAGCCCGTTGTATTCCACGTGCACCTCAAAGAGATGTCAGTATCAAATGGTGAGGTCCGCAAGGGCCCATGCCGAACAGAGGTGCGGGTTGTTCGAAAGAGATACCGTACACAGGCAACTGAAGGAACACAGATGGGTTTTAGTCAGTAAAAATCTGATACGCGTTTCTAATACTGATACTGATACCCTCAAAAAAGGGTCAAACTGAAACGTTTGAAGACCCTCACAACATAAAACTCTATCTTTTTCCCACGTACATGCACTTTACCATTATACCTCGTGCTCTTTTTAACTACCTACCCCTAATAAGTATCAAGCTACATCGATAAGTACAAACTGATTACGTATCATTTACAATTGCCACAATCACTGGAGTGACAGGTAACATTCACTCATGGGACGGTTGTCCCCTGTCCCCTATGTAAATCAGAAATTATCGTTTGTATAGGGGTAGGGTCCATCTGATATTAACTTTATTGTGTACACATAGTTTACCTTTGTACTTGATGGGATAATCGACGGTGGATGTAAGATGGGTACAGTTGGATTGTGGTACAGATAAGATTCTTGAAAGGCTTGAAAGGGTTATGAATAAGAACATTCCTTGACCCGTGGAAAATTGAATAGATTTAATTTGTTACTAGCTTCAGCCAGCGGCTTGGAAGTCGAAAATTATCGCATGGGAACGTAGTACCGGGATAAAAAGTACCCTATGAGTTAATCTAGGGTATAAATGCCTATGAAGAATGGCCGTTTATGTGTCGCTTAATTTCAAAAGCGGTTATGAATTAAAGTATGTACATTATATGAAACAGTTACAGGGCTTTACTTTCTAAGTATGCGCTTTTTTTTTATGCTGCACAAAGAAAAAACAAGAAAAACAAATATTTGATTAAATCTGACTATCAAAACTATCATGAGGTCGATATAAACGGAGCCACCTGCTCTTTAAACAACACTTTTCTGACAAAATCAAATGTTATAACAAAATGAATTCCTTAGGTACCTTTTGTCTTAATTTGACCGAGATCTGTCTTTTGAGAGTATTTGTACGATAAGTGCGACATCTAAGTTACATGGAGTCCTGAAATTCTTCTTTCATCCAAATCCATTCAGCCGTTTTTGCGTAATTGAGTATGAAACATCCAAATATACAAACTTTCACAAACATAATATTTTGTAGGATATATGGTTTTGAAGTTCATGTTTACCAAACACAGATATTTAGACAAAGAAGTTACATAACTGATGACAGGTTACTTAGATTTCAATGTAATTAATGTTCCAACAATTATATTCCTTTTCCGATCAAACATTGATTCATAGAGATGAAGTTTGAACTAACCATTGTTTTCTTCGTGGATGGTTGTAACATGGATATCTAATGCCACGTAATTGGTATCGAAAATGAATACCTACGCCACTTTTGTGACAATGAACAAATTTTATAGACAAGACCCAGGCATGTCCAAAAACACATTCTAGTCATGCAAAGGCCAGTCAGACTAGACTCCAAACAGCCACCTATCACACTAAATACTAATTAAACAATGTTATTAGAACTACGCTAATAATATTGAGCATCCACACACGCGAATAAAACATTCAAATAATAATATACATAGACATTAATATTTGCGTGTAAATTACTACCGCAGTGAGCTGTTTGTTTAGTGTAATCTATTTAAATGTTAGCCTAAACATAGTTTGAATATATAAAATCGACATAGTCAATAGAAGTTACAATAGATATTTCGAAACGGAAGGAGAGCAAAATCATGAAAATTGCTGCATTTTTCATCTAAAACAGTTTATTTCTCACGTAAGAACTTACATTAGATCGGTTACTTTAAATCGATTCACATTCTGCAATTACTGCCAAGACATCTAAATCAACTGCCATACCAAAATCAGTCAATTAACCAAATCAATCGCAAGGAAACAATACTGTCTCCCCTTTTAGTTAACACGAAAAACCACTTCCAATGTTGGCATAGCGATGTTCCGATGCTTAATTAGATATTTAGTTAACTTGACTATTCTCGCCGAAACTAAAGAGTCGATTGAGAAAGGAAAACTGGTTTTCTGTAGTTTTATTTTAGTCTTGTGAGTCATCTTTTGTGAGTTTATTTATAGATTTGTACCTTTCAAGTGTTATTTTTAGGCCTTCGCAACTTCTAAATACATTTAGGTCTCTTTGGTTGATTTTAAGATCAATGTCAGTTAAACAAAGTAAGTTATTAGAGGTCTAAAAATATCAAATTGTTCTGTTCGTCACATACCATAAGAATGCACCTAAAAATCGATTTGTATGTTTAGAACGGGCAATACTGTTGTGTATTCGATATCTTCGTTTAAAAATAAAAATAAACATTGAGTAGGTGAAGGTGTGGTAAATCAATGAATAAGAACGGTATATTGACAAATGACTCAATTTAGGGACTACAAATCTGCCTATAACCGTAGGCAATATTAATTATAGTGTTTACAATTAACGGTAAACCGTTAAAGGTTTAAATGTTTTGATTGAAATAATTAATATGACAATTAATGTTAAACCATTAGTCAGGACCGTTAATACTGTCAGAATATTTCCACCATGAGGCGAAACATTTGCGCTACAATGCTTTATAAAAACTGACTAAATATCATCAACGGTTCAGAAAATTAATTTGTGCTTCGTATATTCGCCGAAAGAATGAAAAACCAAATCTCTAGTACATAGTTTGAAAAATAAAGCTCTAAGATTGCTCCAATAACGGTAACAGCATCTGGCGTAAAGAGTTATATACAAGTCCTCAAGTCAATATTTATTATGAGTTAGCTACTTCTCAACCCTTCAACCCGATATCGATACAATTCGATTCCCACAAGTAATATCTACGTCTTCCACGTCCCAAAGAAAAATAAGTTCAAGACGCTCGCAACTACCGAGAACAGGTAGAAGAGACCACCACAACAACTTAACTAAATCGTAAATAGGCCAATCAATATACTGAATTCCCTTTGATGGTCCGTAAAACCCTACAAAGTTGGCGAGTAATAGAGTTTTCACGTCGTTGCCAGCTGCCCGAGTGCCAATCAAATTAGGAGCGATTATCGAACGCTGCCTATCAGGACTCGTTTGAACGATCGCTACAGAAGCTAATCTACGGATTAAATTCTTTTACTCAGTCGCCACAGGGATTTCGAGTAATCTCTTTTCATAATTTAAGGATAAAATCCATTGAATATTATCAGGAAATTGATTTTGCAACAAAGCTTTTTCGTGCTTTCCCTGGAAGAATTGGGTCGTTCTGTGACGTGGAATATTCTCATTTTCTATAATCACTTAGCGATCGCTTCACCTAATCCGTTTCTTTGTGAATGCCTACCTCACCTTTTTCATTAGCATATGAAGTATTTTTGTCATCTTCAGGAACTCTTGGCTATGTAATAACAGCCACACGGGTCAATTTATCACTTTAAGCTACGTTTGCCGGGTTTCGTCCTTAGATGAGTGACCATCTTTATACCTTTCCATGCCTCTGAAAGCAAGTTAAGCCGTTGGTCCCGACTGTCATTCGTGGGTCTTTGCCAGTCGTTGCGGGTCGTCAGTCAACCAAGGTGTATCGTTTTACTCAGTTACTGGGTTGTGGAGGTCAGATAGGCGGAAGCTCCATGTAAAAAAGTACTGTTTTCAGCTGCATCCGGTTAGACTGGCCCACCCTAACTTAGTTGGGAAATGGCTAGGCAGATTGATTGCCATCTTCATCCACATAAAATTGCGCCTCTTTCCCAATATATAGCAAATGGTCTTGCAGTTCTTGAAATATTTGTCCAAACAAAAATGCAGGCTCTTCCTCATTTGTTTTAATAAAATTCAAATTCTTGATGAGACCCTTCTCATAAACAAATAACATTTTACTGAAGTCGACGTCCATGGCCATTTTTTCACCATAATCTAATAGCCTTTCCGAGTTCGTATCGGTGATTAGTTCCAATTATTGGCATTCAACGCACATGCGGCTCGCCATTTCAGTAATTGCCTTTATTTCTTCAGTAGATCCTGCTCTTACCACGGGTTTGGCTGAGTTGTTTTCTTTTTTCCAAGGATTGCAAGCGAAATTGGATTTAGGTGTACAAATTAGATTTTAAATTAAGTAGATACTACTTGTCTTATTTTTATCAGCCTTTGTGAAGGTGGACCAGGATATTTTAATTTTCAACATATATTTCAGAAACGGATTTTGCTTCTTTCAAATATCTCAAACTTAGAAGAATAATAAACTAATCCGAAGGAACCTGAACTACTAAAATCTTTTCACGAAAAAGAATGAAAGTTTATTTCAGAGCTCCAATCTCAAAATAATCCAATTTGAGTATCAATAAAAGAAAAGAAATCTAGTTTCACGAAAAACCAACTCTAGTAACAAAAGGAAAACTTAGGAAAATTCCATTTTGCCTTCTCCTTTTTGAAAACGACAACAAGTCGCCAGGACTTGTAAAATCTTCCAACTAACATATTACTGAGATGAGCCGAAACATCTTCGGCATCGTAAAACGTACGCGACAACGAGCTACCAAGATAATTTACAAGTTTATATTTTAGTCTCTTCAAAGTTCGGCTTTCATATAAAACGTGTTGCTGAAAGTGTATGTGAAGTAGGTTCCGAGATTGACCAACAACGTTTCAAACCATTCTTCAATTCAATCTTAACATAAGACTTGTAGTTTCCATCAGATAAGTAACTTGGATTTTAAGGCCTCTTATAGACTACAGAACTATTTTACGGTGACAATTTAGTCATTAGACTAACCGAAACGTATGATGAAGCAGTTTGTGACTGAAACGATACAACAATGCATGGTTTAGCGAACAATTCAGATACAATTTACCGTAGTTAACAACCATATCTTTTCACGCAAACTGTAATGTCGTTACTAGCTTTAACTAAAATGAATGTACATATTTTCCCCTAGAAATAAAGCAGCCTAGACAGTAGAAGATCAAGAGGAGGTCAAGATAAGATATTTTGATACAAACAAGGAAACCAAATTATATAAATTACCACGACGTGGTGGTGGTGCCAAATAGTGAGAATCTTAAAGCAATAGGTCATGGTCGGAGCTTCGGGGTCCTTCGAAAATCAGGTCAAGAAAATTTTATCGTTCACTTTCATTAGTATATTAAGGTTGGCAAAGATTTTTAAGAAAATCATTAACATTTGGGGCAACGACGGATTTTGAAGATCCTTATTGGAAAAACTTTAAAATTATAATGGATTTCAATAAGATTAAACAGAGATTTATACAACTTAAAAACCGAACACGCTGGAAAGGTTTATTAATCTAGATTATTCTTATTCCAAATTAAAAAAAACATTGTTTAGATTTGATTTATGCCCGTGTGCTAACTAACGCAAATATATCAAGTAACAATGATAACACTAAAAACTTCAGAATTTTAATAACAAAATTCCAAATGTGAAGTGTAGCACCACATAACAAATTAACTTAGGCGGGTATTATCCCTCCGGACTCAGGGGTTATTTAAATGACTTCCCCATTGCAACCAAACTCCATGTCGATGGCAAAAAAAAAACAATTTCGCGACGCAAACTTTACACCACCCGTTTTGTTCCTTCTAAATATTCAAATAGGATATGAAAGCTTGTAATGGTTGGTTAGATCGGAGATGTATCCGCTCTCGGGGACATTAATTTATGTAAAGTATTAGATTACTTGGTACCACAGCCTACTCAATATCTAAAACGTGATCCCACTGTTGATTCAAATTGGCAACGACTCTGTTGTATATAACTTGAGTAAATAAACGGCTTTGAATTCGTTATTAATGGAAAATAAATATTGTTGTGTGCAACGAAAATAAAACTCCTTCTGTCTTACCAAAACCGATTTAGAATTTTCATGTACTTATTTTGCTTTTTAAATTAAAATAGTGCTTCTGCTGCTTTCAATTCTACACCAAAAACAAAAGACGATATAAACTGGTCTCTATTCGCAATTCTAACTTGAATTTTTAGACACATTGCTAAAAATCTATTTGAATTCAGGTTCCTAACCAATCAGGTGAAAAATAACCGTCTCATCTACATGATTATAACAGAGAAAATCAGATATCTACATTTGAATGCGATTGCCTTCTGACCTACGTCACACACCGGATACAAGACTATCAATGCTATCCGATTATGTATTGACAATGCCTATTCAACCGATATTATCTGAAGAGAAGAGATTTAGCTCGTTGATAACCAAGGAACACACGGAGAAGTATACATTCTAAAAGAGTCATCTGTAACTGTGAACGAAAGTGTATCAACAATATTTCGTTGGTTAGAAGACATTGTAGCCGCATAGAACTGTCATGAAAAATAACTTTTCTAGTTTTACAAGAAAACTGTGGTTTTCACAAAACTGAACACGATAACAATACAAAACGTCTTAGCACAGTACCAAACACTTAAGAAGAAAACTTTGTACGAAACGATCTTTTATCTCGACTCAAATAGTTTCCTTGTCTCTTCTTATTACTATCCACTTGAAACTTTAAGAACAAGCTCATTTATAAGTGAGGGTAGACAAATGTTTTGTGAGATAAACAAATTACCGGCGGCTTGTGATTTATGGTCCGAAAAACATCAGAAACTCATCAGCGTAAAAATCTGGCGACTGAACGTTTTTCTACAACGTTGCTTTCACTCACATATCCACAAAATATGATAGAACACGTCTCACAAACTCATGCATGAGCTAGCATCATTGAGAACACTGACACGGTCTGAAACTGTAAACAACATGAGATAACGTTACCTTTTTTAATGAAGTATCAGCTTCTGCAGCCGACCAGCGTTCAAATGTAAGCTAACACTTGTACCAATAACACTTGCAACACAATTTATTGTACGATTTCACTGTCTGTAACAGATTGTTAATTCAACGAATGTTTTTGTATCACCACTGGGGAAACGAGGTGCCCCTGCGATCGCTCGGGGGTGACTGTTAGTGTCACTCAGACCTACGGGTTCACCCCGATGACGTCATCCTAGACCAATAGGGTGAGATTTCGCACGCATGCGCGCCGGACTAGCCGCCGCGGCGCCTCTACCGCTTCAGAAAACGACCCTGCCGCGCAGTCGGTGCACATTGTATACATTGCTGCTTCAGTTGTTTGCGCTAGGGCGGCTCGAGTAACGTCAGCGTCAGTGGATATTCGCACGCGCGTTTTTTCCGATTTCGATGTTTACGATCGTAGTGAAGTGTGCTTCTGGGGGTGACAGCTTTGAGAGCACCCCCCGATGGGCTTTTCAAAGGACCAGCGCAACCATTCTTTTCGTAACTGCCTGTGGCATATACCGCGCGTTTGGAATAATTGAGACGCTCGGTGTATGATTTAATTTGCCCTTTCGCGGGGCCAAATGTTTTACCGTAAGGGGAGAAATATTTTATACTTGTTAAAAAATGTTTAACAACAGAAAAGGGGTACGTCCCTTGGCGGACCAAGAGATAAATATTAATTACTATATTTCATTTTGCATCATTAGTCAGGCCATTTTTTTTTTAATTAAGGACATCGTATGACTAAAACATAAAATGAAAAAGGTATGTATAATTGTGTCTGTCCTTCATACGTTTACGATTTTCTGGAGAGACAAAGGATGTTTAAGACTGTTTTCTCAAAAAAGGCTTTTTGGAAACGCTTTTCCATGAAATCCATGTGCTGAATTCATTTTTTTCTTAATTATTTATCCAAAACCGAAATAAATTACGGCACTTCTGTACCAAAGGCTACATCTTGATGGCATCTTAAAACTTAGAAAACTTAAATAAAAGAAAAAAGGTTAAGGAAGAAAGCAAAAAAACGTAGAAAGTCTGTGAGAATAGAACATAATAAGACTTTCTTTAATGTTTTTTACCCTGGATAGAAGCCTTTAAAACAAAATATCAACAGATTACCCCAATTAAGCAGCTGAAGACCTCCTAAGTTGACCTGCGAGATACCAATCAGTAAAAAACATGTGGGGTCGGAAGGACCCCGGCAGGACGGAAATTCCTTACGCTTTTTCTTCATCTCCGGATGTAAGTACTTAACGGCGTTCACTCTATCTTTAAAATACTCAAACTTTATTTTGACCTTACTATCGGCTTCAGCACACTCGAAAACCATGAAACAATACCCATGATGACAAATTTGTAAAATTTCACAACCGCCATCTTGGTTTTTTTTCATTTAGACCTCAATATTAGCTGCAATACCATGAAAACTTTCCATTCTCTCTTCGTTTCTTTCAATTATACACAATAAAAAGTCACATGGACATGGCATAACTACCACAAGAGTTCTAAAAAGTAACAAATAATGTGTTGAAAGCTATCTATATCGCATTTACACAAATACGCAACATTACCCCCAAAACTTCCACACGAAAAAACGATTTCCCTCATTCGAAATAACAAGCAGCACCTAATTTCACAATCTAAATCGTATCGCGTCATACGTTGATCGATAAGTGGCAATCGAATAGCCATCTGAAGCGATTTTTCATACTCGATCACTCGTACAGGGCGGTGTTTAATTCGCCATCCGTCTTGCAGCTTGTAGCAACAGATTTCCCTTCAAGCCTAGCTGATTGTAATCTCATTGTGATTGGCTGGAGTCAGAATTTTGTTGTATGTTTTTTTTTTTGTGTTGTTGTTTTTTTTGGGAAGATGTTCTAGAAGTTTTAGATTCATTTATTTATTTGTTATGGCACTCCAACGATTAGTTCCCATAAACATTTAAACGTAGAAAGCTTAGTCATAATTTACATAGTATTACTGTGAAGTTATCACATAAAGGTATGCACAGCACTTAAAGGTGTGGTAATCAAAGTGATTAACATTTATACTTCAGTTTTTGTAAAAAATGCTAACAGAGACGCAGAAAACGAAAATGATGTCATGTTTGACAAAATATTAGGCACGCTTAATATTTTCAAGAGCTCCTGAAAGTTCCACAAATAACTTTATTGTACTATATAACACATAACCTGAAGCTTACATTCACCGAAAGATTAGACAGTGGTGTTAGGAAGTGAGACATTCTACTCTCAATTATTATTTATTTCTGATAAACGCAAATTGAAGAACATTTTTTTGTAGAAGTATCTAATTTAGATAATAGGACATAGCATTGATTGACTTTTGTACACGGGTAACATGTTATACATGTACAAAAGACAATGCAGGGTGTCAAGAACGTCGACACGCAGACTGAAACCACGAATTCTGTTCGTAATTCTGAATCTGTTTCATACAAAAGTGCAATACGCGGTCAAAAGTCTAGAATCCTGTGCTCAAATATGGTTTCAGTTTTCGCGTCGATGTCCCTGCCAGCCTGTACTGTAAAGTGAGTGAGCCACAAAGTCCCACACACAATGTCACAAGACATGTCATAATAAAAACATACCCTCATTTACATGACTTAGGAGCAAAATATACATACAAACATTACATACATACATGCAACCTTCCACAATACAACATCGACACGGCAGAATAGCAACAAACGAACCGAAATTTACGTAGAAAACTTTGTAAAACTAACTTCGCTCGTTCGAAAAGCAAACCCTAGTACGAGAACTAACTTTTGTGCTAAAACTAGATTACATGTACAGTGAAACACGAATTAGAACTTAGGATGATGATGGTATAAATTTTTGATGTGCACACTACATCAAAATTTTCAATATTTTACCTTAAAAAATCCCAAGTGAACAAGATGTTATTTGCCTATGAGGCAAATAACATCTTGTTCACTTGGGATTTTTTTTCCGCCTTATATTTATCTATAGCCAAGTGGTAACAGCTTTTTATTTTGGTGGTGGGAAATCATCAAATAACTACTCCCGCTCTGGGTGGAGCAGGAGGGCGTGTCAGACTTTTACTGACTAAAACCCACCCGTGTCCCTCAGTTGCCTGTGTGCCAGGGGCCACGGTATCTCTTTCGAAAAACCTGTATCCCTGGCAGAAGTGGTAACAGCTGCACGGGTGATCGATCAGGTACGCTTATGGAATATTATAATTAGAAATAACAAAGAATATCTGTAAGTTTTTCAAAACGAATTTTCGAAAACTAAACTTAAAGAAAATTATATGGGTCGATCGACCAGGTTAAGCTACACTTGCCGCGGTTGGTCAGTGGATGGGTGAACATCTTTACATATCACGATCCCTCTGTGTTTCGGAAAGCACGTTAAGAAGTTGGTCCCGGTTGTCATTATTGGGTCGTTACGGGCCGTCTCAAGCCCGAGAGTAGGTATGACAACGAGTCTTACAAAAGGTATCGTATTACCCAGTACATAACTGGGTTGTGAAGGTCGGATAGGCAGTCCATGTAACGGTATTCAACTGCCTCTGGTTAGACTGGAAGCCGAACCCATGATAGTTGGGAAAAGGCTAAGCAGACGATTTTGATCACAAAAGATCAGTCAAAGATCAGGAACCAACTATCATCTTAGGCAGCAGTTTTCACTTTTCTGCTGAGTTGTATCATACTGCCGACCACATCTGTATTCCTGTATACCAAATGGAAATGTCAGTGAGCAGTGGTGGCCCAGTCAGGCACTTTATTTTGTGTTCATTATTACATCACCACTAATCTTTCAAACGTTGAAAGCAACATCGTGAGGAAACCGGCATGTCCAAGAATGAAAAATTCAAAGACTGACATCTAGCAAACCACACTAGGCCCTCGTGATGAATTACGGCCCACTCTCCCTCACGGAGAGGAAACCTGTGTCCTATCAGTGGGAACATTAAAGGCTAAACGGAAATATTGACAATAAGATTTTCATCATCTTTATCAGCGGAAGGAGACTGCTGGACGTAGACTTCTCCATTCGCACGCCATTTTATTTAAATCCCTGGTTACGTTTACCATAAACAATAACTTAAAGATTGAGAGACACAACAAAAGTATTAAAGTTTACTAGTTTACGTAAACAAGTAACAAAAATTGATTCCCTTAGACACTTTCTCCTTGTAAAGTCAGGTCTCCAAAGGAGCCTTATTGTCCATCCCACCGTTTTTGGGCGAAGGTAACAACAATAGAGGTCGTACGCTTGAACTAAACTTAGTTACTTTGTCTGATATGTGGCAAAACTTGTGATGTCTGGAATTAGTTAGTCTCTGTTCAGCAAATTACATTTTTAACCGACTTCACAAAAAGGTGGAGGTAGTCAGTTTTTTTAAAGTATGTTAGCTTAGAACTCATAATTTTTAAACGAATTTTAATTCTTTGGTTTGAAAGTGTATACTTACCGAGTAGTCGTTTTTAGTTATCTTCAATAATACTTATGAAATACGTATTAAAATAAAGTCCACTTAGTACTTACTGTAAGTAGAAACGTCTTGCAAAGCGATATATGAAATTCATTTGTTTTGGTTGTTGAGGTCTAATGAGGTCTTGAGTTCGATTTCCGGGTCAGGAAAAGTGCTACTGAGTTTTTTAAATTGGAATTTCCCAGTAGCAGCCCGGAGTCTGGATTTCTGTGTTCTTGATGGCTTTAGGCTCGCCCGTTGCGTGGGACTTCAACATAACTCTTAGTGTACTATAGCTACACCTCTGCTTTACCTTTGACGGGATACAGGTGTGACGTTAATTTGTGTTTCCATAATCAGCCTATATCATTCCCACTGCTGGGAAACAGCCTCCTCCCTTCCAGAGGAAAGTGGGCCGTAATCCCAGTGCGGGTTAGTAGATGTCACATGTCTTCCAATTTTAGGTTCCAGGCCATGCCGGTTTCCTCACGATGTTTTCCTTCATTGTTTTAAGAGCGGTGGTGATGGAATTATTAACACAAAGTAAATTGCCTGCCTGGGTTCGAACCCACGACCTACAACTCGTAAGTCGGAGCCGTTACCACTGGCCCACCACTAACTCTTATAAATTCAATTTTAAGTACCGGTTCAGTTTACGCACATTTTTCTTTAATTAACAGAAGGAATACCTGTTTTATCGGCGTTAATTTATTGGCAGATTCCAATAACTCGCACGCAACCGTAATTACATTGACGTTTTGATGTCTTATATTGTCCAAGTATACATGAAGTGTCTCGATAACTGTATTTAGAACTTGTGATTTCTCTCTTTTGTATAAGATGCCGATGAAATAAGTGATCTGTACATAATACATACATACAAATAAGTAAAATTTAAATGTCTGTTTGTAATGTCAAAATAACAAAACGCATATAAAAGTATATACCTACGGTACTTATGACATTTATTTTTTATTTTTTTGCTTGTCTGTCTGTTTGGTCGGCTAATCTCCGAAACGACTGCGTGACTGGAGATACTGCGGGCGAAAGCTTGTCGTTCATATACTAAGACTATAAAAAAATATTTAAACGTGAGGCAGATTCCACAATGTTTTCATAATGTCTATAAAACACCCTTGATGACGAAAATGCTGATATATTTGCCCTTAAAAATCTGAAACTAATGTTAAACTCCAGTATGTATTATGAAAACAGACTAGAAAATATATGGCCATAATTACATCCTAAGAATATTTCGGAAAATTACGACAAGTAGAACGTGCCAAGCTGAACAAGAAACACGGAATAAATATAACGTAGAAACATAACAAACAGCCTCTTTGTACAATGAAACATCACAACACATTATTAAGAAAATCCGTTCAGCAAACAAAAGGCTTAATCCCCGTTAGTACTCACATACCTTTTTCTAGAGCATACATCTAACTCTTCAAACATAAGAAGCTCGTTACCAGTAATGTTGGTATGGCTCGAGCTTTTCCGAGGATGCCCGAAGAAGCCCGAGCTTGATTTATCGTCAAGATAGCTGACGTCGCCTTCATAACTCACACGAGTCGAGCACTTGGCAAAAACTCGACGAGACGCGCCGATAAGTGAGACGTAATTGTTGTGACTTTAATATTATCGTGTTACTTCGTGTTAGCGTTCAAGAAATTAGATTTTGTTTTTGGATTTTTACAGAAAAAATGTTTTGGCGACCGCTGAGCCATTTGGTGAGAAGATTGGGACGGTTCACTTGTACAAAAAAGTGAACCGCGCCAATCTGGGCCATGTGTCATATTAGATTATGATTTTCTTGAGTTTTTTAGGACCGATGTGAAAATAACAACTTCAATATGTTACCTTCGTCTTTCTAATCAATTCAAACAACAAGAAAAAGACATTCCAATCACCTATTATAAGTAACATTACCTGAGTTAGGTTCGAGTTCGAAGTCTCATCATCATCATCATTTCAGCCGAAAGACGTCCACTGTTGGACATAGGCCTCCCCCAAGCTCCGCCACTTCGACCGGTTCTGTGCTTCTCGCATCCAGCGGACTCCTGCGGCCCTCACAAGGTCATCTGTCCACCTTGTGGGAGGCCTTCCAACTTTACGTCTTCCGGTACGCGGTCGCCACTCCAGAACTTTTCAGCCCCATCGGCCATCTGTTCTGCTAGCAATGTGCCCTGCCCACTGCCACTTAAGTTTGGCAATTCTTCGGGCTATGTCGGTTGCCTTGGTTCTCCTGCGGATCTCTTCATTCCTGATTCGATCACGCAGGGAAACTCCAAGCATGTGCCCTCCATCTCCATCGCCCTTTGGGTGACTTTATGAGGATGCCTTCTTATGAGGCCCATTGTGAGCGACCACGTTTCGGTTCCATTTGTCATCACTGGCAACACGCACAGGCCAAAAGACTTTCGTCTTGAGACACTGCGGTATGTGGGACGAGAAGATATTGCGATAGTTCGAAGTCTGGCATAGTGTTATTAAGTTTTTCTATCTGGAATTTCTCAGAAGCAGCCCGAAATCTGGATTCGTGCCCAGTTGATGGCAATAGGATCGCCCCCTATTACATAGGACTAAATCATAACTGGCATAATGAAGTTGTACTATATACATTAGACGGCACGGTAGCAGTGGTTAAACGATTGACTGCTGCGCTGCATGTCGCGGGTTCGATTCCCGCACGGAACAAATATTGGTATGACCTACAAGTAGTTGTTCCGGGTCTGGCTGTTTGTGTATGTGAGTTTAAATGTTTGTAAACGCACCCACAATACAGGAGAAATTCCGAGTGTGGGGCAACGTTAAAAAAAATACAAGATACACCTCTGAACAACCTTTCGGGGCGAGTGATGTTATGCACTAGTATGTACTTATTACTAACAAGACTATTAATTTTAGCTTCGAAGTTTAGTTATTTTATCAGAAAACAAAAAAATTAACAAAGCAGATCAATAAACATAATGTCACCATTTTCACCTAAACAAGAGGTCAAATAACTGCATGCCGTAATTCTTCTATACATCTATACAGATGTATAATATATTCTATTTTTATATAATGACCTATTTTATTTTTATATATTGGTCTATTTGTAATATTAAAATAACCGCTTTTTACTAAATGCATACGGATGTATACACGGTACATAACGAGTATACCAAAATAACTTTTCTTATTTTATTTGTCTGTTTGTTCCGGCTAATCTCTGAAACGGCGGGACCGATTTTGACGGTACTTTCACTGGCAGATAGCTGATGTGTGTAACTCAGGCTACTTTTATTTTAGAAATTGTATTTATTTTTATTAATATCTATACTGATAAATCCCGGTAGTACGTTCCCGCGGGATAATTTCTGACTTCCACGCGGGTGAAGCCGCGGGCAATAGCTAGTTTTTAAATAAAAACTGAGCCCATTTAACCCGACACGTTTCAATACAGTAATTAATTCAACCCAGACGGCCATCCGTCACGACAGTATAATGATTGATTAAGCCATTACCAACCACACAATATAATGAAATCAACCTGTAGAGCATACAGTACGTGCTATTGTTACAATACAAATTAATCAACAATCAAATTCAAATAAAAAGGTACAAACGACATCGCTAGGGGTGTCGATGGAGTCCGTTCAAGGGTGCTAATCCCGGGCGACAGGTAAGCTACGCTAATTTATCATCCCTAAACAATAGGGCTGAGTACATACCCTCTATGTAACGGACGTAGAGGGTTCAATAAACAAAGAGAGAGTTATTACTCTATTACGCAAACGAAACTGTAACTCTATGATGGTGTTGGAAAATATATTGAGGAGCAACGTATCAACTATTTAAATCCGCGTCAAAAGATAGTCGCGTTTCTGTTTCATTTTGACACAAAATGACGCAGTGTCTTGTTTGTCATGGAAATGCTATTTACTCAAAAATGCTTTTAATGTGGTAATAATTTTGAAAACCTTCTTTGAGGAAAGTCGACATTTCCGCGCTACGTGTGTAACGTTGTACAACGTTGAATAACGTTGTATAAAATCTAATTGCTGTAAGTTTGAGCCACCATTTCCTTTGAAAATCCATTATTCTCTGTTTTTAACCGACTTCAAAGAGGTTAAAGGTTATCAATTCGACATGTTTATATTTTTTTTTTTATGTATGTTCGGGCATAACTCCGTCGTATATAGACGGATTTGCAAAATTCTTTTTTTCTTCGAAAGGGGTTTACCCTGATATGGTCCCATTGAAATTTCATATAGATCTGATGATGCATTTCGGAGACAGACATCGGAACTCTTCAAAAAATTACAGCAAATCAACCGCGAATGTTGCTATCACATAAATGTGTATTGTTTTGACCCCAAGGATGATGAAATTTCGAATAGGTGTGGGGTAGGTAACTAAAAAGTGAAAAATTAAAACTTTTTTCAAAAAAATAACAACCGACTTCCCAAATTAAAGTTATTTTGCACTTTGTAGTGTTTCTTTGGAAGTCGGTTGTTATTTTTTTGAAAAAAGTTTTTGTTTAAAAAGTAGTCAGGTGCAAAAAAGAGATAATCTGAATTTGGCTGTATTGGTACAGGCAGTACAATCATCGTTGCATGCATATTGAAAAAAAACGCTTTTTTTTTTAAAGCGCAGTTCCAGGCCAACACAGCGCAGCTGGAACAGCAGACACGCAGTCATCTGGGCACGCCACTATTGCGGCGGTAAGTCCCCTCTTTGAGGAGTGGCTTGAGAGGCGGCATGGCGTCCTCACCTTCTGCCTGACGCAGGTCCTCACCAGACACGGCTGTTTCGGGAGGTTCCTGTTTCGGATAGGGCGGGAGGAAACGCCCGGGTGTTTCCACTGCGAAGATCGCCCTGAGGACACGGTGGAGCACACGGTGGCGGTCTGCCCGGCTTGGGCGGAGCACCGCCGTGTCCTCGTGGTGGCGATCGGCGGCGGCAATCTCTCGCGTCCGGCCCTAGTCCAGGCCATGGTACAGAGCGAGAGGGCATGGGTAGCCGTCACCTCCTTCAGCGAAGCAGTGATGCTCGCGAAGAGGGAGGCGGCGCACGTGTGGGAGAGGCAGTATATGCGCCCTCGCGACCCTAGCCGCCGCAGGATACGGAGACGCCCTGGGCGTCGGGAATCCCAGGCCGATTTCCGGCCACCGTAGGCATGAGCTTGCGGACGGCGAGTAATGGGTAGCTCGCTGTCCGGTAAGGACCAAGCCCAAGTCGACAGCGCGTCGTGTTCCACGCGCGCCTCAAAGAGATGTCAGCACAAAAAATGATGGGGCCCGCAAGGGCCGGTGCCTGCCAGGGGTGCGGGTTTGTTCGAAAGAGATACCACAGTCCCTGGCATACGGGATAATGAGGGAACACGGGTGGGTTTTAGTCAGTAAAAGTCTGACACGCCCTCCTGCTCCACCCAGAGCGGGAGAAGTTATTTGATGATTTCACTCCCAAAAAAAAAAGCCACGCAGTCATAACTGACCACTAAAGTAATGTACTATTAATATTCTTCTCCGTGTGGACTCTTTATCACATGACTAAGTGCGGTGAGCGCAAATATAGCGATTTAAATCTTTGTTTAGTATACAGAGTGTAAGGGAAACGCTTCTGAAGCCAGAACGTAAGTTATTTACAACCTAAATGCAAACGGATACCAATAACCTTTCGCCTTTAATTGGTTATTTTGAATCAATTTAAAACCTTTGACGCTTCTGTAATGTTTCTACTTATTTTATTTTGGCAGCGCTTTACAAAGGATGCCTAAACCTAAAGCCGCCGGCTGGACGTGGCGTCGCGTGCGGTTTTGCGTGAGCCCAACAGCAGATTTTTTTTTTTAATACATTACTTGCTAGAATTGTAACAAAATGTTTTTAAACTAATCTCAAATAACGGTTTATTTAACCGTTCTCACTAGCTAAAGATTGTAAAAAGAAATGATTTGTATGGTACTGTATCGAGAATCACTAGCCCTATCACCTGTTTTCGTTTTTGGAAGCGTTTACCTTACAACCTGTATAAACCACTTTCACGATTGACTGATGGACTGGCATTCAAAGCACAGTTTGAAGCTTTGAAGATTTTGAAGACATATCTACGTTTCTTAAAAGATGTAGAGGTGCACCGAGATGAGTTCTACATTTTTTAAGAAAATCTACTGTAAGGATGCAACAATGTAAGCTATTGATTCAATGACAAAATAACTCAGAAGGTAGTTTACAAACTTCTGAGCAGAAACTAGGATAAAATAAATTATGTGTTAAGGTAATTTAGGTAAAGCGAAGGAAGCAAAGTTAACGGTAAATTAATTAAAAGAAAATTCTGGGAAAATTCTGTATAGGTACGGGATTGGAACTCGGCGTAATATTCTAGAAATCAGAAATTGCGGTCGTAGCAACTTGTAAAAGCTTTTACAAACTGCAAGCTTAGCACGAGCAACGATTTGTCGACGGAAGAATCGACACGACTATTAAATAAATGATGTACAGTCGCCAGCAGGTTATTCCAAACTGTCAAATTTTCCCAATTGAACATAAACCTTATTCCTTTGCAATAAAGTTGAAAAACTATGAAAGAAATTTGACAGATTGGGGTAGCTTGATGTGCTGGCCTCTGTACAATAGGATAAGATAGCTGTGTTTTTTTATTCATTAACACAGTTATGCGTTCTAAACGAATCATGATTTTTAGATAATCGTAGATACTTGGTGGCCGTCGAGTAGAAAGTTTTGTTGTCAGTGTGATTTTGACAGTTTGGGAAGAAATATTCTTCTGAAGTACTCTACATTTTTAAGGACCTAGACAAAGACCGTTATAAACGAAAGACAAAATGACAGATTGTAGAAGGATATCTACGGTGAGATAACAAAAATGTAGGAACGAAATGTCACTTTGTATTGAAAAAGCACTGTCTATTCTTCGTAGAAATACAAAGCGTCATGCTAAGCCCGCAGGAATAGCTTTATTCCTATTAAAATACCTACTACTTTTTCTATTTTCCTGCTCGCTATACTACTAATACTTAATAATATGTTACTATATAATATGAAGAAACAGCGAATAAAACTGCAAAAAAAGATTGTTGACTGCACGAAGGTTTTTTTTTCTATTTTTTTTTTCCTACTTCTTAAATTCCTCATGGAAACCAATTTCTATTTTCTTCAGCTACTATTTATAGACTCGTTTCTCCAATAGAGCGTTTACATACTTAAAAGACCGCGCGATCCCTTATCAGGGAACAACGAACTGAAAAATGGAAACATACATTCTGAGTGGAAAGCAAAACTTCTTTTACACAACATCACGCTTGTATTCCCCAAACGTATAGGCAGAGGTGTACCTATAGTATAGTACCTACACCCACATTTCGCCAGTTATATTTTTTACGAGCATATAACAGGGGCGACCCTATAGACGTCAACCGGGCACTAATCCAGACTCAGGGATGCTATTGACAAATTCTCTATAGAAAAACCAAATAACAATTTACCCGACACAGGCCTCGAACCCAAGACTTCATGCTCAAGCAATAGCGCTTGCGACCACTAGATCAACGAGGCTTCTGTTTCTTTATGTGTAGCTTTTTAACTTATGTTAAAGAAATGTAAATCAAAGGCCTTAGTGTGAGTTTCATTTAACCATTTCGATCAAACGCTTGGAGTGTGTTTGGCGCTCCGATTGGCCCTAGAATGGTGACGGACTAATCGGAGTGCCGAACGCGCTCGATGCGTTTGATCAAGATGGTTAAATGAAACTCACAGAATCACTGCTTGAATTTAGAATTTGTTGTAAACTCTGAAACATTCTTGTGGTTTTCGTTTAGGTAGGTATCATTCGCTTCGCACCGTAAGTTTTTAGATTTTAGACTTGATAAAGAGCCATTGGAATTTTTCAGTGGTCTCTCATCATAATCATCCTATAATGTTCCCACTGCTGGGACACAGGCCTCCTTTCTGTGAGAGGGAGTGGGCCGTAATCCACTAAGCGGGCTAAGTGCGGGTTGGTAGATGTCACATG
This sequence comes from Polymixis flavicincta, assembly GCA_949987655.1. Lineage (NCBI taxonomy): Eukaryota > Metazoa > Arthropoda > Insecta > Lepidoptera > Noctuidae > Polymixis > Polymixis flavicincta. Next base: position 11,218,990 of record OX465186.1, on the reverse strand, counting down.
TCTGCGAATTTTTTATTCAAGTACATGCCTGTTTCCTTATGTTGTTTTCCTTCACCGTTTTGAGAGCAATGGTGATGATGAATGTACATAAAGTAAAGCGCTTGTCTAGGTTCCAACCTACGACGCGGCCGTTACAACTGGGCCACCTCTGCTCGCCCAATTGTCTCTACCTTTAATTATTTTCAACAATGATAAAAATAAGATAAAGATGAAATGTTGACAAGATCAGCCGCAAGAAAAGCACGCCCACCACCTCCGGACTCGTCGCTCAGCTCCGCCTCGCCGCCGCCCGTATCCAGCCCCACTGCGGGCGCTGTGATGACACCGGCCGCGGTAGTTGCGTCGAGCTCGAGCGACGAGTACTTCTCCCCGCCCACGACACCACCAGCTGCTCGTCGACGAGGAGGACGCCGGCCACCGGGCTGTTTAGGACCTCGAGGCCCACCGGCTTCTGATAGGGTCCCAGCTCCCGGCGGAAGTGTGCAGCGCATGAGATGGACACAAACCATCAACAAAAACGTCATGCGCTCATACTAGGGGGCTACAGAGGGGGGATACAATCTGACCGCGTACCGTGTTCAGATGTGTGTTCTTGTGAGGGCCGCAGGAATCCGCTGGTTGCGAGAAGCACAGAATCGGTCGAAGTGGCGGAGCTTGGGGGAGGCCTATGTCCAGCAGTGGACGTCTTTCGGCTGAAATGGTGATGATGATGATCGTAGGTTGATAAGATGAGCACATTTTAAGAAAGAAAGACGTTGCATATCTTTACATAGTATTAAACAAAGTCGCTTTTCGTATTTGTACGCTTAGATCTTTATAAAATACGCAACGGATTTTAATGCGGTTTTCATCTATAGACATAGTGATAATACACCGACCGCTACGCGGGCGAAGGCGCTGGTAAAAGCTAGTTCACTTATATTCCATTTTGTTTTCAAACCGACGCACACAAGCACCTGAATGTAAAAGTATCGAGTTCGCGTTTCAATTAGAAGAGCTGCGTATGACGAGTAAGCTCCCTTTTCATAGCGGATTTCAGCTTTACCGAGCACTGATCAACAAAGAGGCTTTTCATCATTTTCCAATATGTCTATATATTGGTGATATTATGTCATAGTAATTAAACATGCTGCGTCAGTTTTAATTAATTTTTAATTTATGGTGAAATTAAGCAGTAATACTTACATGCAGCTTATATTATTATTTTCATGTCAGTTGTGTGCACTATGTTCATAAATGGCTTATTAGCCAACTCGGGCGAATCATCACCTTTAAATAATACAACGATTTCTAGAGGCGAAGTTTATTTATTTGTGGGCGAATCAACAATTCCTGAAACACCTATTAAGGATAGGCAGTATTGTATTTATTGTAAAATCTTTTTTTTTTTACTATACGTTGCTTCAAATTGACGTTTTATTCAACACGTACCAATTGCCTAATACGTGTTTCTGGAATTTTCGATTCGCCCACAAATAAATAAACTCCATTCAAGTCGCCTATAGAAAATATTTATAATATTCAAACGTGACGATTTGACCGATTCGGGCGAGGTAGTTCGTGCGAGTCAACTAATTAGCGTATAATGTAAGCAAGAGAGCGCTCAAATTACAATATTATTTCTGTTACATTCTTATTTAAAATTCATCACACGGACCGCATATCTCTTATCTCAATTTTAATCTAACTGAATAACATGTAACTCAACACTGCTTCACAAAATCATTATTGCATAACGGCTTTAAGTATTTTTTCCGCAAGTTTATAATGTCCTGGCAAACCTGACATTACCATCTTGATTTCATTCCTTTTCATACACCCAGTACAGTGAACATAACACGGACTAAAATCGAAAGCCAGGCTTCCATCACCGCATTCATACGCAACAGGGTTATCAAACAATATATGCATGCAGCAATGGACATCATTCCTTTGAATCTGTCGCTCAATACGAAAACAGGATTGTGGTAACCCTCTCCCAAATATTTAAAAACCGGTTCGAACGTCCGGGAACAAAGAATTCGTGAGCATTTTGCGGTTATATTAAAAGTAATAAAGATCATGCAATAAAGTTGAAAATTATGTATAATATACGTCGTTTGGACGTGCTGAATGCATTTTGGGATGTAACGCTGTTTGAGTTTTATCACTGTTTTCTAACAAAATTATTGAAACAAAGAAATACGTTACACTATTAAAACTGTAAGAAGGTATGTTGGCTATCTGTATTCGAATCCTTCACAAAAGTTGTTTTTACTTGAAATAAACTTGGTATAAACCTTTTTACATTGTGGCTAAGTAACAGTGGCCGCACGGGTCCATTGATCAGGTTAAGCTACACTTGCCGCGGTTGATCCGTGGATGGGTGACCATCTTAACATACCAAGACCTCTCCGTGCCTCAGAAAGCACGCTAAGCCGTTGGTCCCGGTTGGCATTTGTAGATCTTTGACAGTCGTTACTGATTGGCAAAAACCCGAAAGTCTGAAAACCAGTAGATAAGGTCGTATAACCCAGTAACTGGGTTGTGGAGGTCAGATAGACGCTCCATGTAAAATACTGGTAATAAGCTGTGTCTGGTTAGACTGGAAGTCGAGCCGAACATACTTGGGAAAACACTAAGCAGATGATGAAGCCTTTTTACATTGCCAAAAACAAACCATAAACCTTTTCTGCCCACATCCTTTCATCCATAACAAAAATTGTTAAAAGGGTTCCTAAAATACACTTCATTAACACCGAACAAATAAACTAATCGATTATGAATCCATCTCGATACCTTTTGTTAATCGATTGTCGGACCAAACATACGTTTGCCGCATCACTATTCAGGTGAATCGAGTCATGATCGAATCGCACAGGATTTACTCACGGCACAATAACAAAGGAACCAATCCAATACCAAAAGAAAATAATAAATTAAGTCTGAAAGCTTCAGTTATTGCTGCAAGTTTACTAATCAAAATATACCTAAGTAGCACACAGTTTGTGAAATCTGACCTTCTGAATAGTTTCTAGTTTTCTTTACTATTCGACTATCATCATCATAAACGGCAACATTTATCATTTTATAACTTCAAATGTTCAGTTGATTGAAGAAACTTTTATTTTAATTTTCTACATGTAATTCTTGTTAGATTTCTTATTAGCTACTTTGTTTTCTTTTACAAAGTATTCAAGCATTTCACTATAAAGCTAAGAAATAAAAACAATGCTTTCTTGTTGCTTTTAAATAAATATCACCTTCTCAAGGAAACATGGCAAGCCATTTATCTTAGTTCATTCTTCTGTTTTTGCATTAACTACACATTCTTTACCTTCTTAAAGCTTTGCTATTTTATTGTATTTTATTATCGAATCAGAATAAAATTGAACTTTTAGGTCAGATTTCATTCTGATCACACTACATAAAAGTAATCGATATTGGTCCATGAGTTGAGCATAGGTGCCCTTAAATTCCACTCCTTCCCGAATCTTAGAAGAAAATATGAAGGAAAAAAGAGTCAAAAGAAATCAATTGAAGTGAAGAAGTAAAATTACTTTTTTGACTACCTTTGATTTCCAACTACGTCACCTAACAGCATTTCTATCCATTACTCCGCACATCAATCGACCTGTTGGGGTCAGCTTCCAGTCTAAGTAGATGCTGCTGATTACCAGTGTTGCAATTGGAGCGACTGCCTATCCGACCTCCACAACCCTGTTACTGGGTAACACAATACCCCTTAGCAGGATGGTTGTCAGACTTTCGGTCTTCTGATTACCCATGACAACTGTCAATGGTCTACGAATTTTAACGTTCTTTCTGGTAATGGATGGACCTCAGCAAGCTTTGCTAACCTTGAAGATCGACCCGTGCTTCTATTATTATTCAGCCACAACCTCTCTTATCCATTACTCCACCATACTCATGATATCTCATTAGCTATGTTCCGTCGCCAGGAAGGTTTCCGTTTCAAACGGAAATAATTAGGAACAAGAAATATGAAAAGATTTACGGTACATAGTCAGACTGCCATTGTGTTATGTCATACAAGTCGACGATGCATTATACATTCTTCTTCAAATTGTAATTTGAGAGCTTAATAAAATTTTCCTTAAAATGATAAAATAATCTTCTCATTAAGTAAATGATCAAGTTTTCTGTATACCTTTCCGGAAATGAGACCTTTCAGGATTATCTCATAAGAGGTCCTGAATGAATATCTACTATTATGTTGTACCTGGAACAAACAAAAACATGGTTAATTCATATGTTTTACATTAATTTATCAATACTTTATAGGTAGATTAAATGGTTCATCAATAACGTCAATTATATTATTTTATGAATTGAATGAAGGTCAACGTCAATGAGTGTTTTTGTCATTACCAAAAAACTGACCAGATCTTTAAAATAATTTTAATATTTTTGCTAAGTGCCGGATTTCCGACAGTGACTACAACATTAAGCAAAAACCGGTCGATGGTACTTTACCTAACGAATTGTGAAACTTGTCGATTATTTTACAAAAATATACAAGCGATGTCAAAAACAGACTAACTACATAGGAATAGAGCTGTCAATTCCATTCTCGTCATATTTTTTATCCAGGGAGTCAGCTGGCTTTAAACGTGTATACAAGCTTCATTCCCCTTATTAGAAAACAAGGTCTTTATTTAGATCAGGTTAAAAACACCAAACCAGTTCTTGAATTAAAAACACAAAATATTGAAAACAGTTCTTTTTACAAACCTGACGACTTAGTCCGGTGCTAAGTTGTCATTTTTGTAATAAGAACTTTACCCAAATCGACATATAGTTGGAAATGCAATTATGCGCCTCAGTTCAGGCTAACTAAAGTTAGATCGCGTTTTGTAACAAGAAGACATGAGATCATCTTTGTTACTAGCGGAAGTGGTGGAAAAATCATCACTAAATATGGATTTGTTTATGGACTTGCCTTTCGATGGGATAACGGGAATATTACCATATAGGGCACGTTTGGCAATCAGGTTGTCGTATATGATGTGCCATTCTGTTATAGGTATATGACAACCTCCAGAAGAAAAATAATTGTATTCGGGATATTAGGTACCCAGCTAATTTTTTACGGGTTCTTGATCATTAACAACCTGAACCCGTTCTTTACCCAGGTAGGTAATGTCCCGAATTCATTTTTTTTACAGACATTGAAGAAATACTGCAGTACCGTCAGTTGAAGTAGAAAAACTTGAACAATTATGTACGTGTGTATTTTTTAATCGTCAATACAGGATTTCACATTGGGTCCTTAGGTCCTGATTGCTCTCGGTAAAAATATGAATTCAGCCATTAAAGGTAACAGCACAGATTTTTACGATAAAAATAAGAAGAGAAAGAAGTAGAATAAAGAATTAGAATTTCCTAATGAAAGAAAGGAACTTTTCCAAAAGACATCAACGCGCGACTTATCTGTGTGTTCGTTCACCCACAGTATACATAATAGCTCATGGAAAGCGTTCGGTCACGATGACGCGAGTTCCATGATTTTTTTTCACCCAAAAAGTGCTCAACGCGCCTAACGAAATTTCATTTCAAATATACATTTAAATAAACATAACATCATGCCTTGTTTTGTCGAATGGTTGGGCAGAGGTATACCTATATGACACCCACATTTCGCCAGTTTTGTTTAATTCCCATTTAAATGGAGGCAAACCTATTGCCATCAACTGGGTACAAATCCAGACTCCTGGTTGCTACGGAGAAATTCCAGCTAAAAAAAATGCAATAACACTTTGCCCGACCTGGGAATCAAATCCAGGACCACATACACAGCAGTAGCGCTTCCGACCACTAGACCTTATAATGACTTTATAATGTTAAACTGGACTTTATTTAAATGCGACTAAAGACTTTAATTGACTTTAAAATCAAAGTCGAAGAATTGATTTCAATTAGGCACTTAAAGGCGCTTTTGAACGTCAACATTTACATTTACATTAAAATAGAATTGATTCTAGTAGCCCATTTTAAAATGTAGTTTCGTATGGAGAAGAATGGGCAAGAAACTCCACCGTTACTCTTTTAAAATGTTTTAAGCACAAAATTTTACATACACTCATTATATGTGTGAAAACGATGCAGCCAGAATAAAATTACCATACTAAAATAGGTAAAAAGAATGCAATTGAAGCAATACAGATAAATTAATTTTATGATAGATAGATGGTGCTCACTTAATTACAAACATTGTAAAAGTTTATTGTGTTAAATTATGATTATGTTGCCATGCCCTAACCGGGTTTCATCTTGGAACTTACATAAATGTATTATAAATCATCTAAACCTACACATGAATGCAATAAAGAGATTTGATTTGATTTGACCAACGAGGCAGTCAAAGAAACAATGACAAAATAAATATTTCTCTCATTACTTATTTAAGAGTTGAGTAAAAGCAGTAGAGTATATCAACTGCTTGTTATTCCACACAGGTTATGAATGTCAAACAGGGAAATAAATCCGAGCTAGTGATGTGCCGTTCCCGGGAATGTTCCCAAAGTGGGAATGTTCCCAAAAGAATCTTTCCAGTGCCCGGGAATATTCCCAATTGCTGGGAACGTGTCGATGAAACCATATAGAATTATAATAAAAGTAAAATATAATAACATACAAAGTTACTGATAAGATTTAGTAAGTAAGTAGATTTGACATGTAATGAGTACTCATTTAGTAACTTGTCGTTCATTGTATTAATTTTAGAAAGAGGTAAATAAAACATTTCGAATGTAGGAGACTAGGAGGTTTAGAGATTCACCATCAACATCATCGTCATTTCAGCCGAAAGACGTACACTGCTGGACATAGGCCTCCCGCAAGCTCCGCTACTTCAACCGGTTCTGTGCTTCCCGCATCCAGCGGACTCCTACGGCCCTCACAAGGTCATCGGTCCACCTTGTGGGAGGCCTTCCAACTTTACGTCTTCCGGTACGCGGTCGCCACTCCAGAACTTTTCAGCCCCATCGGCCATCTGTTCTGCGAGCAATGTGCCCTGCCCACTGCCACTTAAGTTTGGCAATTCTTTGGACTATGTCGGTTACCTTGGTTCTCCTGCGGATCTCTTCATTCCTGATTTGATCACGCAGGGAAACTCCAAGCATAGCCCTCTCCATCGCCCTTTAGGTGACTTTAAGCTTTTTATGAGGCCCATTGTGAGCGACCACGTTTCGGTTTCAAATGTCATCACTGGCAACACGCACTGGTCAAAGACTTTCGTGTTGAGATATTGCGGTATGTGGGACGAGAAGATATTGCGAAGCTTCCCGAACGCTGCCCAGCCGAGTCGGATTCGACGATTCACCTTTCTCGAAGTTGGACCTACCTAACTGGACAGTTTATCCTAGGTAAACGTACTCGTCCACAACTTTCAGTGCAGCTCCTCTGACCGTTACTAGAGTGGGTGTTACATGGGCATTGGAAATGACCTTTGTCTTGTCCATGTTCATCCTCCATGGTCTCAGCCATGACAACTATATCATCGGCAAACCGAAGGTGAGTGATGTACTCGCCATCGATGTTGATGCCAGCCCCTTTTCAGTTCAGAACCTCCTCCAGTGCAGCGGTGAAGAGTTTCGGAGAGATAACGTCTCCTTGTCTTACACCTCGCTGCAGAAGGATAGGTTTCGAGGTCCGGTCCTGGAGTCGGACTGACATGGTGGCGTTTTCGTACATACACTTCAACACCGCCATATACCGATAGTCGATCTGGTACCGTTGGAGGGACTGCAGTACAGCCCACGTCGCGATCGAATCAAAGGCTTTTTAGTAGTCCACAAACTCTTAACAGAGAGGCAGATTATACTCTTCGGTCTTCTGTATAACCTGCCGCAGTGTATGTGTGTGGTCTACTGTGCTAATGCCTTTACGGAACCCGGCTTGTTCGGGAGGCTGGAAGTCGTCAAACCTGCGCGCTAGACGGTTTGTGATGACTTCGGAGAACAGCTTGTAGACATGGCATAGAAGTGAGATGGGCCTATAATTCTTATGAAGGGCATTGTCACCCTTCTTAAAGAAAAGTACCACCACACCTCTGTTCCATGCCTGTGGCGTTTTGCCGTCGAGTATGACGGAATCAAACAGCTTCTGGAGGGCCTTAAGAACGGGTTTCCCGCCGGCCTTTAGGAGTTCAGCTGTGATTCTGTCATCACCCGGTGCCTTGTTGTTTTTAAAGCTGCTTCTCGTACAAGCTGACGTCCGGGATGTCTTCAGTATACTGTCGGGTCAATCTAGCTCTTGGGTCGTTTGCCAGATTCGTAACAGGGTTGCTTGTTGACTTGTATAACTGTCCATAGAATCTCTCAATCTCTCTCAACAGCTCAGGCTTGGTGGATACGATCCTGCCTTCATCGGTCTTCAGTTTCGTAAGCTGACTCTGCCCAATAGACAGATCCCTAGCAAAGACCTTGGAGCCTTTATTCCGTTCTATTGCGTCTTTAATACATTCTCTATTAAAGCGGCGGAGGTCGCTTTTCAAGGACTTAGAGATCTGTCTGTTAAACTGCCGGTACTCAAGCGCATCGTCTGAAGACTGCAGGACCATCTCGCGCCTCTCCTCCATGAGCTGCAAAGTAGGATCAGAGAGCCTCTTATTTTTATTGATACGATGGGCCTTGAAAAACTTAGACCCGACCGTATGGACAGTTTCCACGAACCCATCGTTACCCGCAACCCGTCGTTCAGAGATTATGTACAATATTCTGAAACGTTATTTAAATAGACTGGTAGAATACATTATCCTTTTCTTTTTTTCTTGTGTTTTATCTTGCAATCAGTTTTTAAAAACTATGAGCAGATGAGTTGTAGGAAGGTCTGGCAGGGAAGAGTTATTCCTCATCAGGAGCAACTTTCATATGAATAACGAAGCTCTCTCCAAGTTATCCAATTGTAGGATGTTGCGTCTTTTAAGTCTGTTGACACAAGTTGGTATTGTGAGCGGCCAATTTGTTGGGATGTCTCTACAGTCTGGATTGTTTGTTACGCCGACCCGGTTAGTTGGAGCCATAAATCATGCACAAAGGATAGGTAAATAACATTTCTCAAAATTAGCATCACACCTGCACAGTTAAAAGGATAGTTTTTTTGTTGTCAGTTTAACTCTCCAACTACATCAATTAACTGCCGAAAATTCTCAGTACCACATTATGGGTGTAAAAGATATGCATTGAATTTCTATCTTTTATTATTTTAAACATGCGATAAGAAACCTAATCTAAAAATTTAAAAAAAGAAAAATCTTTAACTTTTGAGTTAGTGTTCCCACTAACTGGGAATGTTCCCGGGCACATGGGAACATTCCCGGGAACATTCCCGTTGGGAAGTTACTGGGAACGGGAATGTTCCCACGGCACATCACTGATCCGAGCACATTGCCGAGCTTTGCTATGATTCCTGACCTGACTGTGAGCGAACAAAAATATCCTTGTATAAAGTCATAAACATCTTCTACTGTTTCATTTATTGTAGTTCCGTGACGGACTACTACAGTTTGAGTTGAGACTTTAAAAAAAGTAAAAAACACGCAGCTTATACAACTGAATATTGGATTTATTTTTTCCTATCGTGAGCGCTACTTCTGTAGTCATAGCATCTTTTTTTTTTTTACTATGTGTTTAATAACTCTGTGACCGTTCAATCTGACATTATATTGACAATCCGATTTTGTAACATGATATTTTATTTCAATTCTGTGATTTTATTTTTACTCTCTTTATGAAATTTTATTCTTGTCTGTGGCAGTATTGTGAAATTTTATTTTATTTTAATTTGAAATACGGGTTTCTTGCCTGTTTTTTTTTTTTTATTTTAATAGCGACGGTCCGTACAATCCCCTAAGTGTTAGATACGTGATTTGCAAGTTTTGTTTTCATGACCTTCAGGCCAGCCCATATTATCGTTTAGTTTAGCAAAAATAAGTCTAAGATGGCAAAATGCACTTTAAGCCCATCATGATATCACATTAATAAGAACATGGTATACGCGTGTTTGAAACTTTGAAGCGCTCTCTTGTAAGATTGTCATTTGTATTTAGGGGATTACGTAGGGACCGTCGATAAGTTCGAACCCAGACAGGCGCTTCACTTTCTACATTCGTGAGGAAACCAGCATGTCCTTGAACCACAATTTCGAATACATGTGACATCTACCTACCAACCCGCGCTGAGCCCGCGTGGTTGATTATGCCCCACTCTGTCTCACAGAGTGTAGGTGCAGTGAGAACATTAAAGAGTCGAAAATCATCATATAAATTCTCCCGCTCTGGGTGGAGCGGGGGGGCGTGTCAGACTTTTACTGACTAAAACCCACCCGTGTTCCTTCAGTTGCCTGTGTGCAGGGGCCACGGTTTCTCTTTCGAACAACCCACACCCCTGGCAGAACATTAAAAGTTGAGTATAGTTGGATTAAAACGGGAGTTGTTTAAAGTTTGTATGTGACTGTATCACAGGAAACAGCAGATCAAATAAGAACCAAACGTAGGCACGGAACCAACACGGATTTTGATATTTCTATGAATATGAAGCAGTACGGCCTACTTTTGGCTTTTGCTGATATATGCTATAGAATGTGTACAATGTATAAATTACTAAATATACGTGGTTTTTAACAAATATTTCTTAGAGTTAATTAGCAACTATTCATCCTTAAGTTTTCGACGTTTAAACGTCTCTTAACTTCAAGGAACGTTTGTAAATCTTCTTTTTTGTGTCCCTGGCACGACAGTTATCAAAGTTTGTTGGCCCAAATCATTTCCACTTCTACCTCTTTATGGGTGGCAGCGCAGAGGTCACCATGGCTGCATGTTTTGGGGCATAGAGGGTAAGATACCAGGTGGAGCATAGTTTATGACACAGCTCCTCATATACCAGGCTGATTCCCGGCCACCGCAGGCGCGGGCTTACGGATGGCGAGTTATGGGTAGCTCGCTGTCCGGTAAGGACCAAGCCCGGGTCGACGGCGCGTTGTGTTCCACGCGCGCCCCAAAGAGATGTCAGCACCAACTGGTGGGGTCCGCAAGACTGATGCCTACCATGAGGGGTGCGGGTTGTTCGAAAGAGATACCGCCGCCCCTGGCACACAGACAACTAAGGGAACACGGGTGGGTTTTAATCAGTAAAAGTCTGACACACCCTCCCGCTCCACCTTAAGCGGGAGAAGTTATTTGATGATTTCCAACAAAAAAAAACAGCTCCACAACCACACCCTGCTTACGTTCCGCCAAGGTTGCTCCCCTTTACAGGGTTCGATGCCTTCCCACTTGGGTTCATGATGAGAACCGCACAATAATTTGCAAGAAACAGGAACATATAAATAATCAAAATGTTTTGGCAATTTTTCACCTTTTTAATTTAACACCCGTGTTGATTGCTCACATATAGTTAAAACCAGTAAATCAAACACTCAGCAAGTGTAACACAATACTCTTGAGGTTAGAAAGTAGATCTTATCATTCAAACCGTTTTAACACTTGAATGATATATTGGATATCATATTACAATAACATATATGTACATCCAAATATACAGTTTCTGTAAATGCATGTCACAGTAGGTGTCGTTAATACTTTTTGTTTTTTGCTATAGATTTAAAAACTGCTAGATTGTCGTATCATCTTACAAAATAATGATTTTATTGACTTCTCTTACGGTTTATAGAATCGCCATTTTTGCCAACTTTGTTATGATTATTGCGGATTCATTATAATTTGTAGTTCTACAGATTTTTGATAGAAGTTATTATCGAATAAGTTCTATTAATAGATCATCATAATCTGCCTAGCCTTTTCCCACTATGTAGGGGTTGGCCTCCAGTCCCACCGGATACAACAGAATACCAGTATTTTATTTGGAGCGACTGCCTTTCTGACCTCAACAATCCAATTAATGGCTAATGCGACACCCCTTGGTAATACTGGTCGTCAGACTTTCGGGCTTAAGTTATACCTATTAGTAAATATTATAATTATTTTGCAACAGTCTCAAATCAGAACTAAGAGCGTTCCAAAAACAACTGTTTACATTACTAATAGTATCACAATCCGTAGTTACTCTCTGGATGAATTTTAACATTTCGGTAAAAGTACTCGCGTCTAGAATAATGACAGAGCGATATCGAAAACGAGGTCCTTACAAATCTCTTATATATCTCATAGAGTCGAATTCAAGAAGACATCTGTAAAAGAACAGAAAACTTCTTTTGCACAATAATTTATAACGTTAAAACCGAAAGCCTAATCCAAACTAGTATAATAAGTCATATCGTACGGTAGTTGACACACTATTTCTTAAAAAACTAATAAATCAAGAAATATACGAGTGTATTTAGACGTTCAGAACCCGAGATACCTATCCAATCACAGTATATTTGACGGGAGAATTGAAGAAATAAAACGTAAGCTCGAACAAGTGAGGGATAACGATCGATAAAATCTACAACGTCATGCGAATGTAAATAAAAAACATTCTGCGGGATATACAGACTTGAAAAGTACTATAAGTGACAAGACGCTGACTAAACACAACGTTATCTTGGGAACTGAAAATAAGTCATTCAAATAGAATAACAAAAAGAAAGGACCACAAAAGATAATAATACAGACATTGATAATAAACTATCTAGTCCCATATTCTGTGATATTTTGTCTAATAAATAAGTCCAACAAGTTGTGTCACAAGGTCACATGGTCTATAGAAAAAACTTGTTCCATAACAACGGTATCGCCATACCGATATTGGGAATTCATTTTAGTGTACCAAATGAATATAAACTTTTATGAAGAGACTTCAATGCTAAGGAATTGGTGAAATGAAAGGTCGCTTGCGATATTTACGTAAGAACCTTTCTCCCCTATAAAATACTCATTTTTACCAAACAAGTTTTAAATAATCACAATATTATTGGGAGTTCTCACCATAGAATTAAAAAAAGTAAAAGTGGTTTTTAAAGGACTGCTATTTAGTTGGCCCAACAAAATATTAAGGCCTCATATAATACGCGCAATGTTTAACTTCATGACAAATCGAACCTAGATTTAATCAATAATAAAATGATTCCATTAGTCATAAATACCTTTTTTCTTCAAAAAAAGTGACAGGTAGAGTACCTCTTTGCTATGGGGCAATAATAATGCAGATATCGATGATCTGAACACGGTTCGTTGACAATGGCACCGCCATAATTACGCAGCATTGTGTTCCTGCAAGGTCAAGCCTCTCAGAAGTCCTGAACTTGAGCCGTATGGGTACGTGAAATGTGTGAAAAAAAAACTTAGAAAATAACCCTGATAAGTGTTTGATTTATATCGACAGTAATGCCAAGTACATTTACAGCTTGTATGAATGTGAGCAGTGAGCTCAAAAAATGATTGGTTGAAGGACCTTATGCAACAACGAATTTTTTGAAGGTAAACAATTTTAGCTTGGTCACTCTTCACTCGAAACCAGTATAACAGTACATCAATGATGAAGCAGGTACAATAAAATATCTCAATACAAATGCTAACACAAAGGGCCTTGAACACGATTCAAATATGCATGACTGTTCAAAATTTAATTCGTCGATAAAATTTGGTGCAGATGTTCCATATCGTCATACATAGTATGAGCGCTTATAAAAACTGTATAGCATGCAGACAAGTGTCAAGAGAGGCATAACGTAGTATAACGCTGTGCCAACACCCACGTTAACGTTTAACCTGTCTTGAAGTTTTGCCAATTCGGAAATTTTCAAATTGTTGGTTTTGGGGCAGACATATTTGCTAACAGCGCTTTACTAAAACTTGTGACTGTAAGTTATTGTAGCAACCTTCTTCCGTTTGTTGACTCTTTTCAAACTTGACTAGAATTTATATGTTCGAGAATTTCGTATACCTATTCTAAATGGGTTTATATCGTCTAGATTCAACTAGCTATTCAAAAAGCTGCTTTGCAATGCTCATATGCCATTCACATTATCATATGATGGCTAATCAGTCTAGAAAATCAAGTAGCAACACCAAGACGGTTTCTAACGTGAGAAGTGCGAAGGACGTATCATCTGGTAAATAAAGTTAGCCTTTTTTGTCGACAGCATCATTTTTACGAAATCACACATTCTCTACATGTGCAAACAGTAAAGACATACCAGACTAGGAGTGTCTCACTCAAGGGCATCTATTATCCTGTAGAAGCCCACGCAAAGGTTTTTGTCGCACAAACACATAACGCCGATGACAATCTAGAATCCTTACGTGTCTAGAAATATTAAGAAAGTGAGATAGGTACTATGGTAATCTTGTCACGTCAGCATGAAGCGTTTTAATCTGGTATTTTGATACCGGGACAAAGTAAATTGCTTTTGGGTCGATAATTACGACGGAGATTATGTTGGTGTCATCGACGAAATTATTTACATAATCGATACACAAGCAGAATTTTAAGGGTATACAATAATCGTTCCCTTCCTTCTATGGTTATTTTGCAATTGATTTCTTCTTCAATGTCAGGACCGTGTCTGATGTTAAAACTTAAAATGGTTAAGATTCATTAAAGCAAATCAAATTTATTTTAGACCTTGAATCGTATGTCTTTATAATCCTAAAAACCGAGTCCTGATTAGGAAGACCCTAATTGCATGTGCTTATTTTTTGTATGTGCTATATTTAGTATATTCTCGCATGTAAGACAACTCTGTTTAGATCACATTGTTATGCAATTTAGATAAAGAAAATCTATAAGAAGCTTAATAATATTATTTACCATATATTTGATTATTCTATAGTTTACTGTCAAGTTCAAATGTAGCAAGATCACACCCTGATATAAAGACATACTGGCGCGAGCAACAGTGCGACGTGACACTTATATATCAATTTCCATTTTCATACGCATTTTTCTATTAAAGTCTCGTCGCGCTATTGCGTACATTGATGGTAATGAGGTTTCAATTTAATCAGTACTACGAATAGTTCTCTAAAACTAAATATTAGCGTTCACTGTAAGAAAACTTTTCATTATTCTTACCGTCTAAAGTTGTCTGTCCAACTTTGCGTCTCCCTTTCTTTCCCAAAGTTGAATGAAACCTTCCGTTGAAATCTCTTTCGTTTGCTCATATTACGTTCGCGGTCGTCTATTGTGTGGAACTACGGATTCATTCAGTTCTCTCTCTTCAGAATTCGTATGGTTTGCAATTCTTATACCTTGCTTTTTTAATATGTCTCGGTCGATTGAAGAGTTTGTTCAGACATCTTCCTCAAGGTTTTGCCTATCAATTTGTATAGGATAAAATATAGTGCAAATTAGCAGTTCCATCTTTACGCTTCTGAGTGGGGCCCTCTGTGATTAAGATATCTACATATTCTAAAGTCGTCAAAACGTTACCGCGATACCAAGTATATATAAAAAAAAAGCCAGGAAGTAAAAGATGAATATCACAAAGATAAGACCAGAGGAATAATTGCGTAACTCACTAACCGTAGTAATGACTTTAATTTTGACAGTTCAACAACATTCATGGTGTTATTAATGTTGTTGAGCAGACACATTTTTAACCGACTTCAAAAAGAAGAAGGTTATCAATTCGACATGTTTAAAAAAAATTTTTTTCGGGCATATTTCAAAATTATTTTTTGTTCGAAAGGGGTTTATTCCTAAATGGTTCCATTTAAATTTCATATAGATCTGATGATGCGTTTCGGAGATAGACAACGGAGCTCTTCAAAAAATGACAACAAATCAACCGCGATTGCTGCTATCGCATAACTATGCATTGCTTTGACCTTGGGATAACGCAATTTACGAACTGGTGTGGGGTAGGTACAGACGTAGCACATCAAGCTACCCCAATCTGTCCCCCCCGAGTGGGTTCCCGCATTGTCGTTGCGGGGGGGCTTAGTAACCGTGGTCTCCCATCCACGGTGAAGCCAAGAGGAACCCAACGGTGGGGCCGCTCGTCAGGGCTTTTGCCTCAAAGCCGACGACGTAGCGGCCAAAAAGTAGGTTGCGGTGAGGTGCACCGCAACTGAGGTGGGCCGCGATGTCGAATGGGAGGCATCGCGGCTGAGGGTTACAGGCTGCGGTAGAGGGGGAGTGCCGGTGCTTCTGAGCAGCGCTCTTCCCTTCCGTGGCCTGGACGGGGCCGCCACCGTTTGATGGCGGACGCGGTGGGGCCGCAGGGGAAGAGGAGTGTCGGTATAGCGTCAGCCGCTCTCCCTATCCTCTGCGGCCGAAAAGTGGTAGACGGGACGGCGCGTTGTGTTCCTCACGCGCGCCGTCAAAGATGTCAGCAACCACAGGTGGGGTCCGCAAGGGCCGATGCCTGCCAGGGGTGCGGGTTTGTTCGAAAGAGATACCACGGCCCCTGGCATACGGGCTACTGAGGGAACACGGGTGGGTTTTAGTCAGTAAAAGTCTGACACGCCCTCCTGCTCTACTCAGCAGGAGAAGTCATTTGATGATTTCCCACCCAAAAAAAAAAAAAAAAAAAAAAAAAAGCTACCCCAATCTGTCAAATTTCTTTGATAGATTTTAATCTTTATTGTATAAGCGTAAGATTCATGTTCAATTGGGAAAATTTGACAGTTTGGAGTAGCTTGATGTGCTGGCGACTGTACTATAACTAAAAAGTGAGAAAAAAAACAACCGACTTCCGGAAAAACGTAGTGTTTTACCGGAAGTCGGTTGTTTTAAAAAAAAAATCGACTTCCGGAAAACACTGCAAAATGAAAAATTACTTTAATTTCGGAAGGCGGTGACAAGAAATTTAAATACATATCCAAAGGCACCGACGTCCGAAATTAAAGTAATTTTTCATTTTGTAGTGTTTTTCCGGAAGTCGTTTTTTTTTTTTTTTTGGAAAAAGTTTTTATTCGAATATATGAAGCAATAGATTAGCAATATCCGATTCTGATTTATTTCATGTTATACAATTTATAGCCGGACACCTTACTTATTTATTTTTGTTTATAAATATTGAAATGCATGTATACACAGAGACATGAAATTTGTCATAACATGACATATGTGGTGATCTCTGAGAATAAAAACAAGTAGTCTTAAAAAAAACAATAATTGTAGGTATTGTTTCTTTTTTCTGACTCTTTATCTATATTAATTATAAAGAGGAAAGATTTGATTGTTTGTTTGCATTGAATAGGCTCCGAAACTACTGAACCGATTTGAAAAATTATTTCACTGTTGGGAAGCTACACTATCCCCGGGTGACATAGGCTATATATTATCCCCGTATTCCCACGGGAACGGGAACTACGCGGGTGAAACCGCGGAGCGCTGCTAGTTCTTTCATAAACATAAAAATAAACACAGCATAACATCACACCTGTATTCAAGGGTTAGGCAGAGAAAAATGTACTTAAAGTACTGGTTGTACTATAAGTACCCTTCTACCTCCTCTGCCATTTCGCCAGTTCTAAATCAAAATATTTATGTAAATTTCGGTTATCAAGTAACCCACTAGTACTAATACCAGCAGATTCATGGTTGAAGGCATACGTAACGCTGGCCTACATTTTGTCTATGCAAATGAACAGGAAACCGTCAGGGCTGGAAGCGGTAAAGTAAACCGTTACAAAGTAAACCGTGATTTTTTACAAAACTAACATTACAGTGGACAAGGAACGATAGGTTGAGCAGCATAAGTGTCATTATCGTATGACAAAAAGCTAGGACTCAACTACAAAATGTGTCTGTGATGATTTACAGACACATTTTGTAGTGTAGTGCTATGTAGAATGTAGAGATGCGCAAAATGTATCAGTAAAAAGAAAGAAGTATATATTTTCGCTTAACGAAGTAATCCACGCATTTACTTCAGTAGGTACTCCATTTAGTTCAGCAAATCAGAACGAAACCTTAACATAAGATAACGACAGTGATTGACAAGTTACAACAAATGATGCGCATTAGTTCAGTTTTATATGTATGTCTATTTTACTTCATACTCTGTATAGGCTTAGGACTGTCAATCTAGAAATATGAATTAAGGAAAACTATTTTTATTAAGTAAGGTATGTTTTTTTTTACTGATACGCAAAGTTTGTGCAAGCGAAAAGAAAGACTGAACCAAGTGAAGTCACATTTGAATGACTACTGATTAAATGATAATTTTATTTTATGATATGAAGTAGTTAATTTCCTTCAATCTTTCGCGAACTACCCCTGTCTAGTGCTATGTAACTTGTTTAAAATGTAGACTAATATGAAATACAACAAAGACTGAAAAAGCATTGAAAACTAAATCAGAATGAGTACAAAAAAATATTTGCATATTCCCCATTATCAATCGATTTGAAATAAAAATTGATTGATTCCAAGCCATATTAGTGTCGGTCGTTTAATCATCACTCCGTTTTAAAATCGATTCAAAGTTTTGGTCCAGCCTAAGTCGGAATTTATTGATAGAAAAACTACCTACGACACGCCCAATCAAGGATTTTAAAGACCTTAATTATATGACTAAGATGAAGCAGTATATAAAAATTAACTGCAGTTTTCCCTCATAAATCGTATGTGCCAAAAGATTTGGGTTTTTTTATTATTAATGAAGCCGTTATTTTCGCACTATTCGGTTTTTTTGTTCAAAATCTACTTTTCAAATGTAGGTTAAAACAGTTAATAAATCACAGCGAAACGGATTTTAATCGATGCCTACAAGCACGTCCAATAAATGTAAAGGTATATGAAGCAGAAAAGTAATATAATATATTCTAATTCCATTTTTAAAAGCAGAAATAATTTGGCACTGCATTTTCAATAACTTCAATCTCATTAGCATATGTCAAGTGCAATAAAGTATGCACTTTTAACATAATCGCCGCAGAGTTCATTGACTCCAAATGACCTTGGTTTGCGGAATCTTTCGAAAGGCCCATTTATTCGACCATTTGCTTTCCTTTTTGTGTCATTTTGATACTTTTCCTTTTTACAATGTTTGCGATCATTCCCTTTGATTGTATTTTTTTTTTAGTTAATTGTTGTGAGTATATAATATAATAATTAATTGCTTTAATTTGTCGTTTCTTGTCTTTGACCGCGGATGTTACTTTGGTATTTTTTGGAAAACATGGTTATTTCATTGATTAACTTTTGAAGTGTTTATAGTCACGGTTGACACTTTTAAACACATTTGTGATGTCGTTAAGGTACATTACATTAAAAAAAAAATCAAGAAATCCACTTGGCCACAGAACAAATTGAGTCTGCAAAGGAAAGGGCATAACATTCCTTATAAATGTGCAAGGGTGATAAATATCAATTTAAACGGATGATTATTTTGTATGTTAATCTTTTAAAGAAAGCAGTTAGTTCCGCTTGATGGCATTGCCCTTAGAGCGGGTCCAAGTCCTTATAAATCCAAAGGAGATGAATTAAAAATTCAAGAATGAAGTCACCATGACCGGTCTTAACGCAAAATCCAAAGTTCTTGTATGAAACGGACCACTTCAACTTATGACGGCCAAGATAGCTAGCAAAGTTGCTAAAAAAAGCCATGTTTGGAAAACATTCCATTTACATCTTATACCCAAGTTTAATGAACCTGCCAAACAGGCGTTGTACCCAATTAACAGTAATATGTCATAACAAATAAAATGGGTGTTATCTAAAAGAAATTAATCACACGTAATCGCATCTTAACCCTGAATTTGTCAAGGTAAGGTAAACAGTCACTGTGAATCACCATCAGGGGTCACTAACACAAGAAACCAGTTACAAAAATGCCATAATTTTAAAACATGAGGATGTTTTTTCGGTTGTTAGTCAAAAGTATGGCACTATTCCTGGAAATCCCGTGGGCAGGTTTTAAAATTACATGTTAACGCAAAAAATAAGTCATCGACTCAGTGTTTCAAAAGACATATCATTTATGCTGTCAGCCCTATGTTATATCAGCAGAAAAGCGTTGGAACTCAAACGAGATTTCCTAATATTATCCCAAGCTTAAGGTCGTCCGTTGAGTTTGAATATGTGAATATTAAGCGATCCAATTTGTATTATTCAAGAAGGGTTATTAAGTGCGCTGTGACAGCTGTTATCCTAAAGAAATTTATCGTCAGAAATATAAATAGTATGGGCATAACACTTTTAACTATAGTAATACTACACACTGACAACGAACGTATACTCAAAAGGACGGCTTTACACAGACAACGCTGAAAATACATTCACGTTTCGGTTCAGAATTACGCAGTATCTAAACTCAATTATAAGGGATAAATCAATACAGCCACCTAAGGCTCGCCGAAAACCGCAGACCGCACCTCACAAGCCACAATTAAAAGAAATTATCACCGACGGCAAATATAAATCACGATGTGGTGATTCGGTCCCCATATTTTTGTTATCGTTGTAGGTTCGAACGTATTGCCGCTTGTTCGTTTCAGAAACTTAATTACGAAATGATCCTTAGGGATTTACGAGGTGCCAGTTCCTGGTACGCCTTAATAATGTAACGTGGAATTGTAGATATTAGATTAATTGGGAGAGTTCTGCTCTAGAGTTATAAGGTTAGGGATTTTTCCAGAGATGCATAGAGGGGCACTATTGAAAAGGAAACAAAATAGACAGATAATCATGTAGTTCTACATCTATCGGAACATGAACTAGATTCAGAGACACTTGTTTCTAATAAAGATGAAGATCAAAATACAAACAGGACAACAACAGGAAAAACAAATCCACTTAAAGCTATCTATGCTCGAGACATCACTATTCAATTCGGAAGACTCCACAATATAATTCAAGGACAGAAACTAGTAAACACACGTGCAAACATAGATTTACATAGCAACAGTCAACAGCCAAACCCAGAGAAACCAAACTTAAACACACTTGAAGTTGTCTCGATACCTATTTGAATAATATTCACATCGACATGGGAACTGACTTTTTCTTTAGCCAAATGTAGATTGATAACGTTACACTATGACTGGGTCAAGATGTAACGGTGAATGGATTTGAAGAAGTTTTTATAGAAAAACGCGGTAGGAGGCAAATGGTATCATATTGGACAGATTTATTTTTAGTAACGCACGGATATAAACAAACGTGAGTGCTACTGGAGTCGGTGCTCATGAGCATATACCGGCCCTAGATCATAATGATAAGCCATGTTTGAGTCAACTCAGAGGTTCGGATGAGTCAGCTTTTGTAGGTTATGGGTTTTCATTTGTTTTTGAGGCAGATTTTGTTGCTATGTTTTTAGAGCAGCTAAATTAAAAAGAGTATGGGCAAAGATACATTTGTGCCAATTAAAATCGATGTTAAGGACAAGATATAGGTAGTAAAGGACATTAGAATAAAGCAAAGCAAAGATACAAAAGTATATTTAGAAGAAACACGTCACGGGAAAGACAAGCGATAAATTTAAAGAAAACATTCTTCACGAAGATATTCCTAATTGAATTTTGATTGGACCCGCGACGGGTTCGCGAGATGCAAAATTTACGAACTGTTGGTTATTTATCTAAGTGAATTCATCATTCACTTTGAGCGATATGCCTAATGAATGTTTTATAAATCATTCAAAAGAATGTAAAAAAAAATCTGAGGACAAAATGATTTAATGTTTACTTGATATAAATTCTTTTGAACTTTACTTGGTGCAAGATTGTATTAATCAGTCTATTAATTTCAGAAGGCTGACACACCATATATTTTTTTTTTTTTTTGTTCTTTATAGAGTCCATCGTCAGAATATTGCGGTTTATCATATTTCTTATTTGTAGATGTATACTATAATACAACTTCTATATTATGTTAATACTCATGGAAAAATATTCAATACATAGCTTTTTTGTAGGTTAATTGCACTTTAAAACCCATTACAGCAAACCTTTCTTGAAAGACATTCTCAATTCTTAAAACAAGAGCTTAGATTTATTTGTTTTCGAACGCCTTCGAAAGAACTGTTCCACAATATATCAAAACGTTTGCTGACACTTTTGTTAAAGTTATCTGCGCCTGACCGCAGACGTGGGCGCACTTTATTACGTATCTCCAAAGGAAAGGGATTCATTATTTATTGATTTGATGAAAAATTTACACTTTACATTCCCAGCGGGGACCTGACGTCATTGCTAAAGAATTGAAGTTAGTAAGAGCGCCTTGAGAGTTTGGGACAAACTTTTTTTAACAAGAAATTTTCGGGAAATATCGAAAGGTTTTGAATATTGTATTGGAAGGAAAGGACGAGAGGTAATTAAAGGTATGAGAGTGGGTTTGCAATAAAGAAGTTGAACATCCAATATCAAATCTAAAATTAGATAGGTATTACATAATTCATTAAGCAAGATTATGAAGCAAACAGCTTTGAATGTTTCTCATGATCACAAACACACAGTAGATCATACAATCTCAAATTGACATAGAAGACAGCTAGCCCAATAGCTTCATTCCTGTCAAACTGCTGTCTTCAATAAACTTGGTGATCGCAATGGGAAAAGTAATCATAAAACACATCTTTGTTCTATGTTAGAGGGTTTCTGTACTTAGTCCTTCAGGTGAAACACTGTGCGTGGGCCATGGTGGCCATCGGTGGTTATTCCAACCAACTCGGGACACCTCCCGGTCTGTTAAGTACACCTGTGTAAGATCAGAGGGGCAATTCTACTAATTTTAAGAACGTTCACAGTCTGATCTCAGTGTCAATCTGTCAAAAATTCCTATACATTTTTGTCAAATTTTTGAAATTCGATTGTCGCCGAGATGACACTGCGAACGTTTTTAATTAATAGAATTGGCCTTCTGATGTCTGAGGGTTTCTGTCCTAATCTGAGTAACGCTTGTGCATTCAAAGAGGACATGTGCTAGGGTTTCCTCAGCCTCCATGCAAGCCCTGCATAGAAGGCTGTCCATTATGCCATAAAACACAGAAAGCTAAGCATTTAAAAACACCAACAACCTGACCTTTACCAAGATTACGGTACCATATTGTAAAAACAAAGAAAATGTAATACCCGGAAAGGATTTATTTGCCCTCAACGGGAGCCCTCTCAGGCGAAGTATTACGAATTTAAGACAAACACACTTGGATTTCTTGTTCTTGTGTAAACACCTCGTTGTGTACAAAAGTATGATAGTCTGTTACCGTTACTTGATCGTAATAACTTCAAGTACTTTTTGTTTATGAGTCTTCTTCATTATGAAACACTCAAACTTCTGTTTCTCACCGATTTGTGTTTTTTTTTTTTTTTGCTTATTTGTAAAAATGTATGGAACTGCATTTTTTTAATAGTCGACGAAAAATCTTAACGCAAGCAGTACAGAATCATGATTGTGCTAAATTCATAGGTGTCGATCCCTGCCATCCGTAAGGAAAAACGACAATAAATGCACTTGTGGATGTTGATTTTGATTGCCCATCCATTTGACATTCTATTTACCCTAATCTTATGAGAAGAGAATGTTAAGAGACACAGTATAAAAACCATAGAGGTTTTTCCTCCAACCCCTTTTAATTCAAATGTATGATAATACAATAAAAAGCAATAAGACAAAGATTACAAAGCCATGTCTTTATCGGAGCGGAGACTTATAAAATTCAATCATATTATATTCGGGACCCCACACACACATCCTAATAACCCACACGCTTTATCATATTTTGCATTTGATAAATACAATTGTGGTTATACTCGTATAAATAAAAGCCTTTCTGGGATTAATATGTACGCATTCGTACAGATCAATCTCAAGACTCTGTTTGTATGTTTGAAAGTGGTTAATCCATGAAACTACCATTCCGATTTGTTTTTTTTTTTTTTTTTGTATCTGATAGCTTAATTCTTAAGGAAGAATATAGGCTATTGGACCAATTAATATAAACTTCATATATTCATCAATCGATCAATCAACGTGGCTGGACTGTTCAATTCATCAACCACTGCTGGCCCGGGAATATGTCACACACATACATACATACAAATTCAACAAACACACTACGACGTCGGCGTCGTCAACAAGCGGCGCGGCACGGCGCGGGAACCGGGACGCGACAGCTTCGCGGCACACGACCGTGCTCGGACATTCCCTTTGATTCTGCTATAATTGTGAACCACTTATTAAAACTTTATAAAATACAGTCCACTTGCTTTACTTCCACCTGGGCCTATACAGCTATTTACTATTACGCTTCAACCATATGGAGCCGAGGAAAAATAATATAACTCAGAAAGAACACCTTAACCTTCTGAAGGCCGCGGGAATCCGCTGGATGTGGGAAGCACAAGACCGGTCGTAGTGGAGGAGCCTGGGGGAGGCCTATGTCCAGCAGTGGACGTCTTTCGGCTGAAATGATGATGCTGATGATGAGAAAGCTAAGCGATAACGAAGTCATAGCTTCTGGGCTGCGATGCGTCGCTGTGGTTCAGGGGCCAAATTCCACGCGGAAGAAATTGCAGACAGAAGCTAAAAAATCTCCCTAGCCTTTTCCCAACTATGCTGAAGTTGGCTTCCATTCTAACCTAATGCAGCTGAAGATCAGTATTTGAATAGGAGCGGATGCCAATGTAATCTCTACAACCCATTTATTGGGTAATACTGGTTTTCAGACTTTCGGGCTTCTGACTACCTGGAACGCAGATCCACGAATGACAGCTAGGAGCTAAAGCTTAACATGCTTTTCGAGGCACAAAGGGTATGTAAAGATGGACCCATATAATAGCTTAACCTGATCGACAGCTACCCCGTGCCAAGCGTGGCGATTATGGCAAACCCTCCTATATTGGGGGAGGCCTAAGTCAACAGTGGACGTCTTTTGGCTGAAATGATAATGATGATGATGATCGACAGACCGATGAGGCTGTTATAACTTAGCCACGAGCCCCTTCATAATCAGCCTACAATGTTCCCACTGTAAGGACACAGGCCTCCTCTCTGTGAGGGGGAATTAGCTGTAATCTACCACGCCGGCCCAGGGCGAGTTGCTGGATGCCGCATGTCTTCGAATTTTTGGTTCTAGAACATTCTTCCTCAAAATGATTTCCTTCACCGTTTTGAGAGCAATGGTGATGAAATAACTTACACAAAGTAAAGCGCCTGTCTGGGTTTAAACCTACGACCTACAACTCTCAAACCGCAGCCGTTACCACTAGGTCACCACTGCTCGGCCTCGTATATGTTATTAAAACATAAACGATGCAATAACGTCATGCAAGTCAATGTAGGTCATCTATGACGCAGCACACTACAAAACAACGAAAACAAAAGGGCCAATTAATAAAAGGTCATAATGAAATCATCCTACTTTCCACTTAAACCTGAAGAAACCGTGTTTCATTGAAATCTTGAAGGTTGACTCACGGCATCCGCAGCTATCCTTAAGTACCAAGCATTTCAAAAGAACGAAAACCAAAACCTCATTCGAAATTCCCAAGTTCGTAATCGTTTACCTAACTTCTAGTTAATAGAGCAAGTCGTGATTTTCCTCATATTTATTTACTAAGTCGTTAGTCCAGTGGTCGCAACCGCTACTGCTGAGGTCCTCGGTTCGATTCCCAGGCCAGGCAAAGTGTTATTGAGTTTTTAACCGACTTCAAAAAGGAGGAGGTACGCAATTCGTCAGTATGTTTTTTTTTTTTGGCTTGTTACGCGATATCTTCGTCAATTGTGGATGGATCTTGAAAATTCTCTTCTTCTTTTCAATGGATAGGGTACACTTCAGGGGTGGTCTCATATAAATGTTATTAAAATTGCTTCGGTAGTTTTTGCGATAGCCTCGATATTACGTATTTAATCCACTTTATGTATTTTAATGCTGCTTCCTATCACTGTTATTTACATAGCAAGTAGTGGTACACGAATTGGTGTGCGGTGGGTACACATCAAGCTATACATTTCCAGTATAAGCTGATCTCGCATTGTATAGGATTTCCGTACAGTGCGAGATCAACGTAAACTGCAAATGTATAGCTTGATGTGTAGCCGTGCGTACCATAACTAAAAAGTGAAAAATAAAAACTTTTTACAAAAAAATCTCATTGATTAAAAACCAAAATCCATAGCCAAAGACACCGACGAAATTAAAATTATTTTTCACATTGTAGTGTTTTTTCTGAAGTTGGTGATTTTTTTTTTAAAAAGCGAGTTTCGCAGTGGTAGCCCAGAGTCAGGATTTGTGCCCAGTTGATGGCAATGGGCTCACCTTCTATTACGTGGGACTAAAACGTAACCGGCGAAATGTGGGTATAATATAGATACACCTCTACCCAAGCCTTCGGGGAAACAAGGCGTTATGTTACTCAGCCCCTTTCTCCGTGTAAATAATAACAATCGCAATTAAACGTTTTAAACTATTTATTCGCCTATTAAACATTAAAAATCTCAGTGGACAAAAAATCTGGCCTTGTAATGGAACAGGATAATAAAGTAATTAGCACCGTTGAGGTAAATTGTGACTAAAGAAGATAAAGGCTTCTTCCAACAGGCGCGACACCACGCTTGTAGAACAATTTGCATGAAGTTTTCATAGAAATTGTTCGCAAAATGTCGCAACGCGGCCGACGCGTCGCGCTAGTCTGCACGAGCTTTTACGCCGACAGATAACTAAAAGGATCGATTAAAATCTTTGTGATTCAGACCAATTGCGGTTTGGATGACATCAAACCACCGACAATTAAACAAAAAACTAAGCAAGATTGGGGCAGGAAATAGGTGTATCGACGTCTGGTGCACTTTGTTAAAATTGATTGACCAATTAAGCTGTTAAATAACCAACTAGCTGCTGCCTGCGGCTTCGCCCACGAGGATGTCAGACTTTATCCCACAAGAAGTTGCTACCTTAATAGTAACCTGTTACTGTTACTCCTTAATAATATAACATTAGCTATTTGCCAGTGAAAGTCCCGTGACAACTGACAGTCAGACAGACAACTTTTTTATAATTTTTTACTCTATGTACTTTCATATAAAGCTGTTAATTTGACATTACAAACACACTTGATTTTTTATTTATTTGTAGCATAAATGCTCCATGACTAGGGCTCGGATAAATTACGTAAACACATATTTTTTATTTCTTGAATCATTTGCTTCAATTATTTGGTTTTCTACATAAATTATTATGGTTTGAGCTGGAAAATGAGGTTTCTAGAATCTATATTTTTCCATATTTTAGGGTTAAGACCATATTTTTAGAATTTAATCACATTATTCCATTTTTCCTATCTAAAGTACTTAAACTAGTAAAAACTGCATAATTTTTGATTTCATAGCAAACATGAATGCAGGTAAACTCGTGGGTAAGTCTTGCGCTATTTTTCTATGCGCCGCACCGATAGAAACGGAAGGAGCTTCAATTTTGAAAATTTGAAGAAACATATTGTATACTGCAACAACTCGAATAAAGAGGCAGGCTAAATTTTAGTTAAGCAATTTAATTATGTCGATTTTTAAAAATGTTTTCAAATAATTATATTAGAATAAAGTGTTTTATGTTTGGTATTAGTTGACAAGCAATTTAATTTTTTTGATTTTTTTTTCAAACAATTATATTAGAATATAGTTTTATGTTTGGTATTAGTTGTCTTTTTAGTCCATATTTTTCCATATTTCCGTTTTTTAGATCCATATTATATGTGCATATTTTGGGATTTTTAGCACATAATTTATCTGAGCCCTATCCATGACAATCGCTCCATGTAAAATATTGGGATTCAGCGATCCGGTTAGACTGAAAGCCGACCCCAACATAGTTGGGAAAAGGCTAGGCAGATGATGGTAGATGATTTCATTAATAATAATATCAATACCGATAATCGTTACAGTAAATGGCCTAATAGCGAAGAGCCGCGACCAACATCTCAGGAGGCTCTCATTGCGCGGCTGGATCAAGGGCTTGATTCAGAAAGCAGTACTCCTAGACACGGCACGCATAGTCAGGAGGTTCCTTTCTCTAGAGCCCTGACCACTAGCATCTTAGACCCTGCTCCTGATGCCGATGGGCCACTACTTTTTTATATTTTTAAAGGTTTTTGTACGATTTTTGTAAAAAAATAATTTACATGTATATTTAGTGGAATAAAAGATATCAATACTAATAAGCAATTCTGAACTGAACCTGGGAAGAAAGAAGGCATTTAAGAAGGAAAAAGAATACCAAAGCTTCGGTAAACGGTTTAGTCCCATCTCGGCACGCATGAATTTATGGAATTCAAGATAGGAATGTTTCGTGTTCATCCTACTCCTACTAATGTTATAAATGTGAAAGTTTGTGAAGATGTTTGGATGTTTGTTACTGAACCCCGCAAAAACTGCTGAACAGTTTTGGATGAAATTTGGCACACATAGATTATAACCTAGATTAACACATACTTTTATCCCGGTAGTACACTCCCGCGGGATAATTTCCGACTTCCACGCGGGCGTAGCCGCGGGCGGAAGGGAGCTTGTGATAAATATATGAATGGGTGCCGAGATGGGACTAAGCTACGCAGTATGACTCATTCTCCAGAAGACAAAAAATATCCTACACACGTTTCAGAGGAAGTTCAATAATCTTCTAAATCATAATTTATTCGACTTGTTGGTGATTCAAATGTAAATGTATCAAACTAAGGCGTTAATATCTTGTATAATATGGAGTTATTATTTTTAGAACACTTCATAAAAACATAGTTATGGGCTTAGATTAATAATGTTGAATTAAAGTTAGTTGATTCATTGTATAACGAAGGTGAGGGCTTACGAATTAGAGTGAATCTTAATAACGACTATCATCATTCATTCATTTCAGCCGAAAGACGTCCACTGCTGGACATAGGCCTCCCTCAGAATGAGGGGTTTTGCCATAATCGCCACGCTTGGCAGGCGGGTTGGCGATCGCAGTATGATGGTAAAATGCATAGAGAACGCTGCTGCCCATTCTCTAGTAAGTCCCTTAGTCGCCTTCTACGACACCCACTGGAAGAAATGGGATGGTGCTATTCTTTTACGCCCGGCGACACACACGGGACCAACGACGATAACGACTATGATTTATCAAATTGACATACAGTGGACAGTTCACAGTTCTTAAGGATATTTTAAAGTGTCTACGGATAAATACACCGTAACATTTTAGTCGTCAAAGGTGGTCCACGCAATATATCCGACATAAAATACCTCTAGACACGATAAAAAAATTGTTACAATAAAATAAGATAACAGGTGCAAAGAAAAATAAATAATGCTTTAGAATTATGAAATTTATGAAACACTCTTTTTTACGTATTAAACGGTGGAAGATACCTACCCAGCACACGAGTCGAACATCTATCTCCATTTTATTTCATCATACGTCTTACTGAATTATACCTATTTTAATTTTTTTAATTATTCATTTGTTCATATATTTTTTTTATAAATCTGAATGATTACTAATCATTTATAGGAGCAGTGGTGGCCCCGTGGTAACGGCTGAGACTTACAAGTAGGTCGTAAGTTCGAACCCAGACAGGCGCTTCACTTTGTGGAAATTATTTCTTCACCACGGCTCTCAAAACGGTGAAGGAAAACATCGTGAGGAAACCGGCATGTCCTAGAACCAAAAATTCGAAGACATTAAGAGGGCTGCCTGATTAAAATGCCACGGTTTATATAAAACATAACTTCACGCCTGATTTCCCTGCAGGGTTGCGCAGAAGTGTACCTATAGTATACCCACATTTCACCAGTTATCTTTTAGTCCCACGTAATAGGGGGCGAGCCTATTCCCATCAACCGGGTACAAATCCAGACTCCAGCCTGCTACTGAGACTTTCAGATTTAAAAACCCAATAACACTTTGTTAGACCTAGGAATTGAACCTAGGACCTCATATTCAGCGGTAGCGCTTGCCACCACTAGACCATCGCGGCAAGTACATAACAATTCATTAAAAACTTATGATAAAAAGAACCGCTCCTACCATAACTCTATCAATTGCTAAAATTACTTCGGTGATTTATTTCAGATACAAATGTCAAGAAGACATTGTAATTACATCGGAACATAAATTATATTTGGTACTCCCAATTCTCAATTTGTACTACCAGTTTGTAATTGTCTTACTGTAGGTCAAAGGCCTTTGCTCATATAGGAAAGAAACGTTCATTCTCACCGTGGAATGAGGCACTGAGTACAACCAATTTTAGACTAAAGTCCAAGCATCGAACAACAATGATTTTCCATTCCGGACCCATGGCACCCCTGGAAGACACCCCTGGGGGTGCCACGGGAACATGGATTCGGACCCATGGCACCCCCCGGTACATTAGTACAGTGCTTGGTACTTGTTACTTAAAACAAACACTAGTACTTGGTATTGTTCTATGTTATTTGGTATGGTTTCCGCACTTAGTCCTTTAAGTGGACCATTGTGCGTGAGCCATGGCGGCCTTCGGTGGTTATTCCAGCCAGCCCACCTCCCTCCAGAAGTTTGCTATATCTCCTGGTCTGTTTAAAACATTCGTGTAAGATCTGGGTGCCCCGAGGGTTTCTGTCCTAATCTGGGCTACGCCTGTGCAGTACTTGGTATTAAAACTAAGTATTCCTACCTACTAATATAATGATTATTCTTGACCAAGGAATAATTTTACCAAACGCAGAAAGCCGCTCTCGTAACTAAAAACGTTCAGAATCTAGTCGCAGTCTCATTTCGGCGACAGTAAAATGACAAAAAAATGTCAAAAATGTATGGAAACTCGAGGTATTTTTCACAGATTGGAACTGAGATCAGACTGTGAACGATCTTAAAATTACGAGAATTGCCTTTCAATATCCGTGGAATAAAATGGACGACTGACAGTTGAAGTATGAAAAACTGTAAAATTTCAAACTTTATTCTCAGGAAGTTTTATTTTAGGTAAAAAAAAATTGGTAAAATTCGCCCTTACAGTCAAAAGTCATCAAAAAAAAGATACATTGACACAAACCTACTTAGTTTTCAGATTTACGCATGGCCTAAGAAGTTCCTTAAACAGTTTAAGCAACCTCGCCTTATGAAGGATGTGCCAAGGCACCCCGTTAATTTCCATTTCCGTGCAATTTTAATAATGAGACAAAACTATACCATGTTTAATTTTTGATCTACATTCTCGAACAGTGGAGTAATACATTCCCGAAGTTTGTATGAAAAAAATGTCGACAAGAGGTTTCCAAATCATGACACCACAATTGAATGAATTTCTCTCGCAACAAGGGGTTTTTATCAAAAAAAACCCATCAAATTGATATATTCATTTCTGATATGAATCCTTGTTTTAATGTCATGATGATATACATCCACTTAAAGTGAAGATAAAGGCAAAATCGAATTATGTGTTTCATTACGAAGCATTAGTTGTTCACCTTTGTCACTTTGAGTTTTGACTTTATACGATTTATGGCAGCTTTTTGGTCAAACACCATAAAACAATAAATTGTAAAGCTGTTTACTTTAAAAACATAATGATAACCCAAAATCTATCAATCTGCCTAGCCTTTTGCCAACTACGTTAGGGTTGGCTTCCAGTCTAACCGGATGCAGCTGAATACTAGCATTTTACATGGAGCGACTGCCTATCTGACCTCCACAACCCAGTAACTTGCTTACCCCTAGGTAAGACTATTTGTAAGACTTTCGGCTTCTGACGACCCGTAATGACTGTCAAAGATCCAAGAATGAAACCCAGAACCAACGATTTAACGTGCTTTCCGAAGCAAGGAGAGGTCTCGGTATGTTGACATGGTCACCCATCCATGGACCGACTGCGGTAAACGTAGCTTAACCTGGTCTATTAAACCGTGCCGCTGTTAAAACAAATGCTTGTTAATATAATTATACAAGCAGATTGACACAATAATTTAATTTGCCGTGTTATAGCCACATCAAACAGTCGTAATTTGAATATACGGACAATTTAAGTTGGTAGTCAAATTGCATCACAATTAAATTCCCCGACTTTACTTTTTCTGTGAGTAGGTTTGTACAAACACTTACACGTCAATCATATTTCTTTTAAACTAGATGAGGTCGGTATTTCCTATCTTACTACTCTGAGAAGAAAGGCCGAAACAAACTCAGAGGTCACAGTCTCTTTTAAAGTCCAGACATAATCTTGGTCAGATCATGTGAAGACCATGTGGATTGGTGTCTGAAATGGTCTTTTGAGGAAAGAATCCATTAAATGATTTTTGTTTGTAATGATATTTTGGCTTTGTTAATTGAAAATCATCAAATTCAATTACTTTTGCTACGCCTAACATGGTTTTATGATTTATTACAAAATAAAACTATAAAATTTTCCAGAACGCGGAAATATTCAAATGATTGTTATTGATTAGTGATTATTTGGACCATAATTTTCGATATAAATTATCGTAAGTGCTATCAAATTAATCACTCAGTTGACCGGATTTCATTTAGCTTTGATTTTACTTCGATTTGCAAACAGCAGAAAAAACATTTAATTGTCAGGAAGCTAATTTTGCTATATATATGGAAATTAAAAGTTCAAGGTCAAATATTTGGAGGAAAAATCAAAATCCTCAGTCCACGTCGCATTGAAATGCCTTAAAAAGTGAGCTGAATGCTTTGTTTTTTTCCTTAATCGGGTACAATTAAGTAAGTCATCAATGGTATAATGGGGTATTTTCCGATTTGATAAAGACTTATTTTAATTTGAAGATTGGGACGATATATTTAACAGAAAAATAAAAATACATTTATTTATATCCATTTTCTCCATTAAAAACGATTACAATCAAATTAATTTTTCGTTGTTTTGAATTTACCGCCAAAACGCTCCTTACGACGACTTTTATCACGTGACATCGTTACGTCAGCTTTGTGTAAACAGCACCAGAACAAATACTGATTTTGGCGCAGTTTTAGAAGTATTTGTGCACAGAGGCACCGCACACCAGTGATTTCACTTTCTATCCATAAAAATCTTGTTAATTATAAACACGACACTCACTTGTTTACTTATTAACTACTTTAGTTTACACACAGTTGACATCACGTGATAAAAAGTCATCGGAGCGTCTTGGCGGTAAATTCAAAACACCGAAAAATTAATTTGGTTTAAATCGTTTTTAATTGAGAAAATGGATATAAATCAATTTACTTTTATTTTTCTTTTACATATTTTGTCCCAATCTTCAAATTAGAATGGTTTTTAGTAAATTGGAAAATACCCTATTGATCACATCATCTGCCTAGCCTTTATCCAAATACGTTGGGGTCGGCTTCCAGTCTAATCAGATGCAACTGAAAACCCGTTTTACATGGAACGACTGCCTATCTGACCTCCACAACCCAGTTACCGGGTAATACGATAACCCTTGGTAAGACTGGTTGTCAAACTTCCGGGCTTCTGAAGACCCGTAAAGACTGTCAAAGACCCACAAATGACAGCCGGGACCAACGGCTTAGCGTGCTTTCCGAGGCACAGAGGGTTCTTGGTATGTAAAGATGGTCACCCATCCACGGACCAACCGCGGCAAGCGTAGCTTAACCAGATCGATCGACCAGTGCGGCTGTTATTACTTAGCCACGAGCCCCACATGCCCATTTAATCAAGTTCCCGAAAAAGGCTCAGAACATAGGGTCGACAACAGATACGCTGAAATAGGTAATCATATTTTTCTTACAAAGCTTTCAAGTTTGTAACCCCACTACGCGCTTCACTGAATTTTTTTAATAAAATATTTTCCCATACGACAGCATATCTCATATGAAAACATACTTTTATGGTTTACGTTCTTCTGTGACGTCATTGCCAAATATTTTCTTGCTCTGCGTACATTCTTTATCTTTTTATGTAGATAGTACTTTTTTAACTTAAGGGACTAAGTAATCACTGCCGCAAGGGTCGATCAGTCAGGTTCAGTTACGCTTGCCGGGGTTAGCACCAAGTGAACATGTTTAGTAATCATCATACCAAGACCCCAATACCCTCCGTGCTTCGGAAAGCACGCTAAGCCGTTGGTCCCGGCTGTCATTTATGGAGAAAGCTCCACAAATGACAGCCGGGACCAACGGCGACGACAGTTAGAAGACTGAGAACCAGTTTGCCAAAAGAAATCGTGTTACCCCAATAACTGGGTTAGTTGGAGGCCTTAAAGGTCAGATAGGCAGTCACTTCATGTAAATGCAGCTGCATCTGTTTAGACTGGATGCGAAACCAAAATAGTTGTGAAAATGCTAGGCAGATTGATTAGTAGGTACCTTTAAAATTGTTTGTTAAGCGTTAAAAGGCTGTGGTTGTGTATAGCGGTGGGTAAGTATGTGAAGTTGGTATCTAATTCAATTCGATATTCTTTTTTTTTCGTTTTGACAATTATATAACTACTAGCTTTTGCCCGCGACTCCTCCTGCTTGGATTTCGGTTATCGCGTAAAAAAGTATCTTATGTCCTTCTTCATATCTCTGCCATATTTCATGACGATTAGTTCAGCGGTTTAGGCGTGAAAGCGTAACAGACAGAGTTACTTTCGCATTTATAATGTGTCAAATGTCAATGTCAAATCCCTACTTTAATAGTAGGGATTTGACATTAACAAAAACAAATTGAATGCACACTTCTCTTGTCAAGACAAATGCTCATGTATCTAAAACAAAGAGATAATACATAATCTTAACTTGCAGATCCAAAGGAAACATTATGTGTGCCCAAACCTACCATTTGGGTTTTAATTGCAACGGCGACGCGGTATCCCGATCTGAGTAATGTTTATAACAGCCTTTAAGCCTTTATTGCCAAAAAACTCGTCTTAAAACTTAAAAGCTCCGAGACTAAACATAATACCTGAATTACTTGAATAAATATTTGATAAGTTCTGCATTTTTAATTGTTTTATTTTCTGCAAGCTTATTTACTTAGCGGTTAGCGTCTTAATTAGACCCATTAGGTATAACTGTTTTGACTTAAATTAATGCATTTCGTGAACTAGTGGTTCTTTTGTCTCGATCTACTTCCAAAGTTTTTATTTTTTATTAGGAATAGTATCTACTCTACAAGGTGTAATTATATTAGCTAACGTAACTGCGGCGACGTGATAACTAAAGATAATGAAACAAAAACGAAATAAATTTGATCTAGGCCCCAATTCTGTACGGTTATGATTCCCTGCGGAATCTTACTACGTTCAAACTAAGTCAATATCGTTTTTTTTTTTTTAAACCAATGTAACGGTTTTTTTTTTTTTAGGATGGGAAATCATCAAATAACTTCTTCCGCTCTGGGTGGAGCAGGAGGGCGTGTCAGACTTTTACTGACTAAAACCCACCCGTGTTCCCTCAGTAGCCCGTAAGCCAGGGGCTGTGGTATCTCTTTCGAACAAACCCGCACCCCTGGCAGGCATCGGCGCTTGCGGACCCCATCAAATTGTGCTGACATCTAAGCAATGTAACGATAAGGAATTGAAATGTCATATTCTGTATGTTTCAAGACAATTTGTCGATATTATTAATACTATATTAGCAGATTTCGTGTGTGATTGACGTGGTTACGAGTAAGGAATCGTTAAGTGGTCATAGTGAATTCAGGCCGAGCTTTTTTTTTTGAGTCCTTACATTCAAAGTCCACACTTCGTTCCAAAACACTAACGCGGGCACTGGTCACGCAGCTGCCGAACTAAAGTGGAACTGGGCTGGCCCCATCTGTCGAATGTCGGAGCAGCAAGATGAAAAAACCACCACTCAGTGGATCCCAAATCTCAGGATACATCAGGCAGACTCAGAAAGAGATGGCGGGAAAAACTGGACTCCTTCTTAAAGGATTGTCCTACAATCGCAGTTGGCCGGGAAAAGTGGAAAGAGGGAAGGGAGACGTTTGCCGTGCAGTGCGACAACACAGGCTTTTAGGAAAAAATAAAACTTTTAAAAAATCCTTTCTTTTGTGTAAACTTTACATAATACGTATATTGATATCTATTCTTTTTTAAATCGTGTGATAAAAAAAAACAGATTTTTGCATCTCATACTTCAAGCACAGTATCTTCAAGTCATTAAAAACAACACCAGCGGTCGTTGACCCCAAAAAAACCACCAAGTCTTTTTTTTTATCGTTATTAGATTTCTATACCTGCTGTCACGTCTACAGAGTAAAAAAAAAAATTCAGACATAGTAAAAAATTGTCCATATAATGTTTAGTAAGAAAGGTCTTAAAAACAATGTATGCATTCACGAATAAATTCAGTTCTTAAAGTAAATAAAGTTCAGTTTAGCTAGCTAATTTAATTTGACTCAAGTATTTGTAACCAAGCCGAAAATTGAAAATCACCATGACCACTTTAGCTTTTCAGGGGTAAATTTCGCAAACAGAAAGACAGGTACCCTTTTGTAAGATTAGTCGGTTCGTACAGGTAGTTGTTTCACCGTTATAAAAGGTATTTATGAATCATATTTTAGTGTACCTCCGGAACCCTTGTAAGGTGCGGCAAGTTTTTGAAATACCCAAAATACAGCCTATATTTTGTGTGTATGCCCAACCATACGATTGGATCATATACGCGATTAAACTTTCCTCATTCATTCTGCCTATTTTGTTTTTGTTATCTGAAGCTATATTTTGCAGGATAACTTGATTATCTGTAGAAGCTACCGATGATAAATGATTTTATTTCTGTAAGGAGGTTTGTACAAACACTACATTTACAATACTATACACGTCAATAATATTTTAAAAACTAGATGAGGTCGGCGTTTCCTATCTGACTAATCTAAGAAGAAAGGCCAAAAAAACAAACTCAGAGGTCACAGTCTCTTTTGAAGTCCAGATAAATCATGTAGATTGATGTCTGAAATGGTTTATTGAGGAAGAACCACACAGATGGAGTGGACGTGTCCAGTCAGTGCACGCATTTGTCAGTAATGCAGCTCAAATCAGATCTTAAGGAACTCAACGATTCGACGAACAACACCAAACAAAGGACATTTGGATAGGCCGCAAAAATTACCAAAACTGCCAGACAATGATTAAAAAAGGGGAAATAAAAGAAACAAACAAACAAAGATGGCCTATATAGTCTTCACATTCACGATGATTAAAACAATTTAAAACTAGACAATATAAAAATCCCTGTCATTGTGAATATGAATAAAATGGCTTATTGGACGCTTCGCATCGAATGATGAAGTTGAGAGGGCCGTAGATAAATACATATTTTCAGAGCCTTTCATTTTCGAGAAGGAAAACGTATATTGGAGAAGCGCTCTGGACCAAGTGCGTTGAAGTCAAGGCAGATTATGTAGGAAATATAATCATTTTGGAAGGAATTTCTTTACCGCAGCTTGCAGTAGGAGTAAAATTTCGTCACGTAACGAAACAGCGTTATGCCCCCTCCAACTGAATTTCTATTATATGTAATAGACAGAGACAGAGTGAGAAATAGTTTTTCATAGTTTTCGAGGGTGCTGAAGGCAATAGTGAGGTCAAAATAAAGTTTTGGTATTTTAAACGATGTACATTCGAAGTTGAAGAAAAAGTCGGGGGGTCCCCCCACCCGATCACATATTTTTTATTTGAACATCGCAGTCTTGCACTTGCGGGCCGTGAACTTTTGACCTTACCCTAGTATTATAGACCTCACTTACTTCATGATTTGGGCGATCTTCTGATGAAATGATGAGAGAGTCTATCACTGCTATAATGTCCTCACGGTCCTCACTCAGCCATAGATACCTAAAAATATTTACTCGTGCCATTTTCCAATAAGTACAAAGATTATTCAGTTTGGTATCACTCATGAAAAGCTACCTACTTACGTTCAAAAGGATTTACGGACTGAAATAAAATGCCTCGTTGGTCTAGTGGCCGCTACTGCTGAGCTCCTGGGTTCGATTCCCAGGTAGGGCTAAGAGTTATTGGGTTGGTTTTTCTATCTGCAATTTCTCTGTAACAGTTTGGATGTGTACACATTTGATGGCATTAGGCTGGTCCCCTATTACAATGGGAATTGAAAACATAACTGTGGTGGGGCGAAATGGGGGTGTACGATAGGTTACAACTCTGGCCTACCCTTTGAGGAAACAAGGCGTGATGTTATATTTATATTGTGAAATAAAATCGATCATTTTAAACCCCCGACGCAAAAACGACGGGGTGTTATGAGTTTGACGTATGTATGTGTGTGTGTCTGTCTGTGGCATCGCAGCTCCTGAAAGGATGTACCGATTTTGATTTTGTTTGTTTTTTATTTTGTTTGAAAGCTCTTTTTTGGTTGATGAAGGGATTTGAGCATCTTCCACGGGTCTGATCAAGTCGAAATTTGGTATTCTATTACTTCAATGATTAGACGAACAAAGTTCCTTTTCCGTTCCTGGAACTGATTCTGGAGCAACACCTTGAATTTCCAGGATACCCAAGTTATTCACCAACAAACAGCAGAAGTATCGTGTTTGAGCTCATTGAAAATGTCTCAACGAATAGGTTATAGATAAATGGTGATCAGGACGAGGAATGAGGATAAATTAGTAACAAACTTCACTGTGGGAATCATACGCAACGCTGCGCAGATTTAAGCCTCTCAAACATTAAGTTTAAAAAGCAGGAGATAAAACTTAAATTTAAAAACCCCCGACGCAACTAAAACTGTAAAAAGTAAAATAAAAAACATTGGCCTTTTAAGTTGTAGGTAATATTTTAATCAAGGCTTTGTCAAGTCCCGCGGTCAATGAAAACGCTAAACAGAGGAGGCCTAGCATTTTCATTAGCCGTCCCCCGACGTGACAATTCCTTGACAAAATATTACCTACAACTTAAAAGGTCAATAAATATATATTTTTAGGGTTCCGTAGCCAAATGGCAAAAAACGGAACCCTTATGGATTCGTCATGTCTGTCTGTCTGTCCGTTCGTATGTCACAGCCACTTTTTTCCGAAATTATAAGAACTATGCTGTTGAAACTTGGTAAGTAGATATACTCGTATTCTGTGAACCGCATTAAGATTTTCACACAAAAATAGAAAAAAAAAAAAAACGAAGTTCCCATACTTTGAACTAAAACTCAAAAAAATATATCATCAAACCCATACGTGTGGGGTTCTATGGATAGGTCTGCAAAAATGATATTGAGGTTTCTAATATAATTTTTTTCTAAACTGAATAGTTTGCGCGAGAGACACTTCGAAAGTGGTAAAATGTGTGTCTCCCCCCTGTAACTTCTAAAATAAGAGAATGATAAAACTAAAAAAAAATATGATGTACATTACCATGTAAACTTCCACCGAAAATTGGTTTGAACGAGATCTAGTAAGAAGTTTTTTTTTAATACGTCATAAATCGTATTATGTTACTTGCTGCTACGGAACCCTTCATGGGCGAGTCCGACTCGTACTTGGCCGCTTTTTTACTTTTTAGAGTTTTTGTCTGGGTCGGGGGATTTTATTTAACACGACAGAGCTTTCCTCATATACACTTACCTAACAATTTCTTTTACTTAGGTATTGAATTGGATTTCTGGAAATTCCGTATATCCTTGCACGATCTTGAATCTCTGGTTGTATGCGTCAACCAAATAAATTGGTGTGTGTAATCGAGATTAACGTTGCAAAACTCTGGTTTTTGTTAAAATTATTACATCCTAAGAAGAATGAAGGCGCAGCCTAATGTTTTATTAAACTGTCTGTCGTTTTCCTTAACACAAAGTGGTTTTTTTTAAAGAGTGACCAGAAAAGATATCCCAAAAGTCATATTTCTCATAACTGAAGGCCAAACCTCGTATTTAAAAACGCAATAATCTAATGTCAAAAACTTGTCAAAAATGTATGGAAACAAGAGGTATTTTTGACAGATTGTTACTGAGAATTGTCCCTATGGATAATCCTAAAAGTAATATAATATTATATGGAAATTTAAGCAAAACTGTGTGAAAATAATATGAAGAGCACTGAATAAGCGTAAGCAATATAC
Source organism: Polymixis flavicincta (assembly GCA_949987655.1). NCBI lineage: Eukaryota > Metazoa > Arthropoda > Insecta > Lepidoptera > Noctuidae > Polymixis > Polymixis flavicincta. The sequence continues at coordinate 11,179,127 of OX465186.1, read as the reverse complement.
TCGTAGGTATTCTTTACCAAATCAACATCGATCTATAACCAAACCAACACACACACTTTTTCAGACTTGCCCTAACAAAAAACTCTGAGTAAGCTTCAATGATTTAATGCATATTCAAAAGCTTGCATTCGACAAAGAATTTTCACACTCATTTCTAATAAAAATCAACATTGACTCACTATTACGTATGCTAATGTCAGATTTGCATACAAAATCCCTATAACACAGGGAATTAAAAGGATACAAAATGTCTTTTTTGGGTTTTTCGAACGATTCTGACATTTCAAATTCCTTATATTTGAAGGCATATAAACATACGATTATGTATGACATGTGTATGTAATTTGTATGGGTCGGGATTCTTTACATTCTGTACACGTATATTTTGCTCTGTATTAAGTCAAAATGCATAAATACGGTGTAGATAAAGTACAGTCAGGTACATCAGTCGGAAACTTTGAATTTAAATATTTAACAAAATTGTTTTTCGTCTGTTTAAGCTCACGTTTAAACTTATAAAGGCGGAATAATTATGGTGCGCCTACACAGATCCTTTTAAAACATAATTGGACTCGTTAAACAAAATACTTGTAGGCACTGACAGCCTTTTAAGAAAGAAGTACCGAGTTTGATCTCCGAATTGAACTAAATATCTTAGTTTTACAGTTTGAAAGTCGGCGATGGGTTCATGAAAGCTGCAATGTACCTATTCATTGGTAAACTTAATTATTTCATTTTCGCATTTCTTTCTACATGACTTTACTGTCGGCTATTCCCTTAAGGAAAAGTAAAAAGACAATTTATTTACGACTTCAGTAAAATATACTGACATATCCCATTTAGACAAAGATTTAGTAAATTGTTTTTTTGCATAATTAGACTACAATGTTCCCACTGCTGGAACCCAAGCCTTCTCTCATTGAGAGGCAGTGGACCATAATCCACCTCGCGGACCCAGAGCGGTTTTTTTACTGGAGGTAATCGGTGCTACAAAAACTGGACACGATCGTGAATTTCAAAATTCTTATTTGCAGTTTAAATTCTAGATGATTACAACTTTGAAACAAAAAAACAATAGCAGCAACTACACAATCAGTAAAACCTTGAGTCCTACACAAAACCCAAGCAAAAGTTATTGACATAACTAAATACCAATGAATCATACAAGTGCAAGCCTTAAGAACCAATTAGAACTATTCACATCACCCTGTTTCGGTCAATGGCTAAGTAAATACGCAAATAAACGTAACTTACGCCCACCACTCGTTATGAATGAAGCACTTGCAAGCCCATTCTATTCTTTAGTTCATTAATAGATCTGAAATACTTTTGCGTTTTTTTACTTAAACTGCTATTTTTTATTTCTAAATGTATGTTAAGCTTCTAAATATTTATTTTGTCCTTGAACTTGACATACAACTCTGTTTTGACTAGACAATACAAAAAAAGTAACATAAAAACTTTATGGATCGAACGAAAATGAAAATTAATTGAGGTTTTCCGTATTCACTGTCTTGGAATGTGAACAAAATCACAATAAATCTCATTTTAACCTAAAATCACATTTTATTAATCATATGTGTGATCTAAGAGCGAGGTCATTGTGCGCAGACGCAGAGATGTACGAACGCAAGAGGACGCAGGACTTTAGCTATAAAAATGTCGAGCGACCCCTTATGACCACAGTATCGAACGGGGATCGGAAGGACACAGACATGAAGCTGGTGAGTCCTTGGATATTTAAGTTTCGTGCCAGTGCGTGTGAAAATAAATAAAATATTAAACGAAAATTTAAATCAGTGAAAAAAAATACGAAATATTTTTTGGATTTATTTTTGTGCTCGTCTGTACTTAGTTTGTGCATTATTATAATATTTGTTTTTTTTTTTTGTATTTTAATCTCAAATCAGTGCATCAAAACATTATTCTAAATAGTTGCAACAAGTTTTATTAATTCCAACAAAGCGTACTTAAACTTGAGAAAATTGTTTATATTATTATAAAATGTTACTCTTAGCAATTTTTCATTTAATTGCGTATTAAATAGCTCCTAATTGAGAGCCGTTTCACACTATCCGCGATTTAAAGTTAATTCTACGTAATCTAAATCTTGTTACTATTAATTTTCATTTGGGATACAATATGTAGGTACCTAGTATTAATCAAATATTCAGACTCAAATTAATTACAGATAAAATATAGCCAAAATGAATCCAGCTTAACTGTAAACATCTGATTTAAATAAAAAAATTAGTAATAAATCCTGCTTCATAATTGAAATGTCAATAGTTAAACTCCCACCATGTACCTACATACAAATGAGAAACTCATATCAACGAAAACATAATTCTAACGATTTTTAATCACGGTTTAAAAAATGTAAAACTACGGTACGAAGCGAATGACCTACCTGAACGAAAAACCCCAAAAATATTTCAGAGTTTACAACTTCTAATTGCAAGCTGATGTACATTTCTTTAACACAAATTAAAAAGCATACATAAAAAAAGAAGCAAGAGCATGAGACACGGGGTTCAATTTCCAGGCCGGAAAAAGTATTATTCGGTTTTTCCAACAATAATAATTTGTCAGTAACAACCCCTTAATCTGGATTTGTGGCCAGTTGATGGCAATAGGTTCGATCCCTATAACATGGGACTTAAACACAACTGGGCACCAATTCTGGGCCCCAATTCTGTGTGGTTATAATGATTCCCCGCAGAATCTTACTACGTTCAAACTACTTCAATATCATTTTTTTGAAACCAATGTAACGGCAAGGAATCGAAATGTCGTATTCTGTATGTTCCAAGACAATTTGTCGATATTATTAATCCAATATTAGCAGAATTCGTGTGTGATTGACGTGGTTACGAGTAAGGAATCGTTAAGTGGTCATAGTGAATCCAGGCCCTGGTGAAATGTTGGTGTACATAGCTACACCTACGAGCAACTCTTCGGAGTCTTTACATCTTTCAGAATCTCTCAATGAACTGTAACTAAACAAAAACATTTCTTCAACAGCTACTAATTTTCGTCGCCATCTTGGCCTTCTCACTGGCTGAAGACGAGAAGAAGTCAGAAGCCTTAGACGACTCCCAAGCCGAAGCATCAGGGACCATCGAGCTTATGAAAGAAGGGGCTGACCTGAACGCAGCCGCGAGTACATACAACTCATACGTGCCGCCTAGCCAGAGGCCTCCTCATTGGAACGCGCCAAACTACGTGCCTCCACAGAACACTTGGCAACCTCCTAAGCCTATTCAGCCCGTTCAAACGGGGGTACCCGCTGACGCGCAGAGTGACTACTATGATCATCACCACCACCACCACTGGAACGTTCCAACAGCCCCTCCTCCCACCATCACCACACCACAAGTGGCGGTGATCAAGAATGAGCAGTACATTGGCGAGAATGGATACTACAAATACGAGTGAGTAGTTTAACTTCAGTACGGATACCTTCGTTACTTAGTTACCCTCTTTTGTCATGTACACGTGAGTAGTTCATCAATTAATGCAGATGTCTGTATGTACCTCAAATCTTTTGTTAAGTCCCTATACAAGATGGCAAGGATATTGAAGTGCAACCGGTAACCATAACCATAAATTCAGTACATGATTCTAAACACCTTGTTGAAATTTTTCGTCGGTTATTTAAAAATAAATTAGCTAGTCCATACATTTTCACCGCGTAGGTAATGCTCGTTTCACCGCGTAGGTAATGTTCTTTTCTATGAAACAGCATTTTTTTATTTTGATAACCAACGAAAATTGTCTACGCTAGGAAATCATGTGCTGAATTCATAGTCAGTTTACGCATCGAAGTCCCTGCCACCCTGTATAAGTGTGAAATAGCAGTTGTGTTTGCTATTTCAGACTTAGCGAGAGGCTAAACCAAAGATTTGAGGTAGGTTCATTGTTAGAACCATGGATTTAATGACACAAAATCTTTGTTATTAAATAGTTTGAAAACTGTTCTTAATAATGCTAGCAAATCATTGAGATCCTTTTAAAGCAAGTCTTAACCATTACCAATCACTCTGCCTTATCCCAACTGGGTTCAGGTTCACTTCCAGTCTAACTGGATGCAGTAACATTATCCTTTTTACATAATTTAACTTGCGAAGTATCTATAAACTCGTTGTAACCCTCTGTAGATAGAAACATTCCACACATTAATTCACGTCTTTGCGTAACAATTTGCAAATGCGTTCGCTGTAATCTTGACAAAACGCGAGTATACTTTAGCAGCTGTATTAAAGCTTAACAAAACTTACGTCTAAAACCTACATTCACTTTACTGCCTACTACTTACTTAGTTGAATATTCTCCACGTCTTTATAACTGTACCGTTGTGTAAATATCCATATTATATGTCCGGTACTACATAGTAACATAGTACCTTGTTGGTGGTGTTCTTCAGAATGGTTAGGTGCGTAGTACTAGCAACCGGTGTGCGTGTATGACGAAACGCTTCGAGCGCGTTTGGCGCTCCGATTGGCACTGGATTGGTGACGGACAAATAGGAGCGCCGAACGAGCTCGATGCGTACGTTCGAGATGGTTAAATGAAACTCGCACTAAGGCCTCTGTGGCCCCAGTGTGAGTTTCATTTAACCATCTCGATCAAACGCTTCGAGCGCGTTTGGCTCGTTACGTTTGATCGAGATGGTTATATGAAACTCACACTGAGGCCTCAACGTTAACGAGGTAAAAGGAATATGTAAGAATCAAAGCAGGTAGCGTTCTATAGTTTCTGCATACCCATAGAAGGAATCAGTTTTTGTATAATCTCTTCATATATTCTCACGACCTCATACTGAACTCTTCAGTACTGTATCCGTTATTATTTCATCACACATTTCTTCACGTACAATCTTAACATTATATGAAAAGCAAAAAATGAGTCCATTGTCCTTGACAATCATAACTCGGTTCAAAATGCAAATATTATGTAAAATTCTCTGTTTTGATGACACGGTCCGTTACGGTCCCACAACGGATCATGACAGGTTTTACATAAAAACCCAGGTCATCTTTACCCATAACTGTTCGGGTCCTCAGCCCTCCAAAAAGGTCTTAATTGTGTGCAAAACTCGGGATCCTTTAATAACTGTACAGTCATCGTCATCAGCAGGAAAAAATCTCTAACAAAATATATAACTTTACCGTTTTACCACTGAGTTCAATTTATAGGTCCATAATTTTTATGATGTCTCCGTCGTATTGGAATTTAATTTAAATCGTGTTTCCGTAAACAGAATGTCTTTCTAATACAAGAAATTTTGAATTAATGAGGAATAAATTAACGGTGCAACCTATTGATCTACTAATGTTTTGGTTCATCCATTGTTGTGTAGATAAACTCCTTATATGGCAATTTAGGTACTGCCGCAAACGAATGATATAAGTAGGGTTGATAAAAAACTGCTAAGCACATCCCGCTGTGATGGCAATCTTTATAGTGTGGCAGGCCTTGAAAAAAACTGGCACACTGAACATAAAGGCACATATCACACATGAACTTCGTACATATAGTCTGTTTTATAAGTACCTCCTGTTTACTTTGTCGGAAGTCACCAAAGTTCTTATCATCATGATCGTATTATCAGAGAATTTGTGACGTTTTATGAAGTCATTTTCCCCCAAGTTCGTACTCACAAGGCAAAATGATATAAAAATTCAAATCAAAATACCTACATAGGTATGACTTGTATAATTTTCTTTCTAATCATGTAGGTAATTAGAACGAAAATTATACCAAAACGGTTTTTCTTATTATAATTCGAGACGTTACATAAGCGAATATTGCAGTAAGGCCTCAGGAGAGTTTTAAAAAAACCTTCCAACGGTGACCTCATCGTTCCTTACTCGTGTCAAATTATCTCTCATATAGGCATATATCTATTAACTTTGATATCCAAACCCCTTTGAAATAATATATTTTTCCCAGGTACAAAATCGCTGACGGCACATGGGTTGGAGAAGAAGGTTACTACACGGACCCCAAACAGACTGAAGAGAGCTTGGTGAAGAAGGGCTGGTACTCATACGTTGGCGCCGACAAGAAGACCTACACCGTCACCTACTGGGCTGATAAAACTGGCTACCATGCGTATGGTGACCATCTGCCTACCCCTCCCCCGGCTACTCAGAAGTAAGTATTTTGCCCAATTCAGCCAGATTTACTTAACAAAAGCCCTTTAGACCTTTTTTGAAGCCGTCATCAAAATCTTGGTCTTCAAAATGAGGTAAAAAAAGTTTTCACTAATTGTAAATTCTTTTTAAACAATTTTGACCATAAGGACACAAAGACTATTAATATAAAAACAACACTGAATAGTCACTACAACACTGCAGATGGCCTAGTATTAAAGATTGAATTGTAATTGAAGTCTTATTAGCACCAGCGAACAGTTCAAAATGAAATCGATAAACTCGTTACTCAATCAGAAGAAAATAACAACAACTACCAATCAAAGAAAAAGTTTATAAAATGCCATTGTTTTTCCACGAATCGAAATCCTAGAATTACAATGAAAGACGTGGCCTCGCGGTTTGTTGTTCCCCTTATTTTCTTGAACAGGGAGGCGTGTTGTTGAGTGAATTATTGCCTCAAGTTGTTTGTCATAGCCCGAAACAAATGGCTACAAATAACAACATCACAAAACAAACATAAGTTTTGGAAATTTTCTCGTAAAAATGAAAGTGTTTTCTGGCGTTAAGATGACCGTTGTTACTTATAGTTTTTTCCATAAAAATAAGTAGCATCTGACTCATTCAATTGTATTAATTTTATGACTACACCAGTTTGCTACTGGAACCAGTTTAGTTTTAAAATATACAGTAATCTAGTCCATACAAATATTAAAAAAATAAATGTGAGCAACTAGTTTCCGTTCCGTTAGAAACTCAATCTTTGGTATTTAGTATTTACAAACAAATTAGGAACTCGGTCATAGATAAGACTGTACACGCAAAGAATGTCTTCTTGATGCATACACGCATTGTTGTAATAAATAAATTATGGAATCTACACAACTAATAATATAACAAAATAGTCACACATTAATGTATAGATTAAAACAAGGTCTAAACGAACAATCAAAGAAACAATGATCGTACATATTATAATTCTATTAATATTATGCACTGCTAAACAATCCTACTAAAATGATGTATCTCAATTACAAAGCTAAACAATATATGACAGCACCCGTTTTAAACAACGAAACAAAAATGGCGAATATACAGTTAGAAGACCATATAACAAATGACATACCACCAAACAGTAAGTTAAGAGCTTCAACTGTCCGCCCGCTTGTCACATCAAATATAGAATTAGCATATTACATTATAGATGGTGGGTCAGAGATGTTAAATAGCTGTTTTAAATGTAGCATTAATCAACTTGGTAGAATTAAAATACATTGCCATTGCCATATTGGTTAAACATTTAAGAACAGAAGAAGTTATAATAGAAAGAACATAAACCAAAACACATTCATGATTTCCGGCAAATCGCAAAAGTTACAAAAACCCGACTATTGAATGAAAAATCATGCTCTAAAAAGTATGAAACAAGAAAATATTGTTATCTAAAAGCCGTGGTCGTACCTATGCCACTTTGCCTAAGCGTATGATCTCTTAGTACTGTTAGAGTGTACTCGCATTGTTTTGTTAGAGTAGGTATTCAGATGGGAATATTTTCTTGTTTTATACTTCTTAGAGCGTTTTTTTTTTTACAATAACAAGCATTAGAATTTCGAAATAGCTACATCCATTTGAAATCTTGCATTGTTTGGCACTAGTACACTACTAAAAGAAACATAAGTCATAGATGTGATGAATTCAATGTTCTAGCGCTTCTCTTTTGTTTCTTTTTCCAACATCGATTTAATTCTGGTCTATTTGGCTCGTCGAAACCAATTAATACATCGTATACTAAGTTTGGAGTCCGCTGGATGCGGGAAGCACAGAACCGGTCGAAGTGGCGGAGCGTAGGGAAGGCCTATGTCCAGCAGTGGACGTCTTTCGGCTGAAATAATGATGATGATGATGATGATGATGAGGACACTATTTTTAGTAGACATAAAATGGATAGGGATGGCAATAATAGAAACTATACTTGCACATGATACATGCTAATCTTATAATAAACACAATTTGAAGTAAATATTGTGCCAAAATGCAATAACTTATGATGTAGAAGCGATACAAACGGTAAAATATTTTATTGTAGCGATGTAACGGTAAATAAAAATCACGCAAGTGAATAACTATTGGCAGACAGATTTTTATGAGACATTTATGTTATCTTGACCATAAAAACGACGTTTTCGTCGCTATATATGTTTTCGGCACTGGTGGGTGACATAATCTTTCTACCTCAAGATGACCGATTTGGGATTTCCTGCGTTAAACTAAAATTAAAGTTTTTAAACAACCACTTTAGGTTATCTTTAAGGTGTCTTAACGCGTTTAACGTTAGCATATTTTGGCCCGAATTTTACAACGAAGTTTAATTAAAATCTCTTTGTTACAGTGCTTACGACAAGGAAATCCAGAAACCACAACACGACTACCCAACCCAGACACCAGTGCCGGTGTACTACCCAACTCAGACTCCTGCGCCAGTTCACTACCCAACTTCCGGACCCTATGTGCCGCCCCAAAAGCCGGCTTACGTGCCTCCTCCACAAACGTCTTACGTGCCTCCCCAGTTGCCTCCCTACCAGCCACCTCAACAGCCTTCCATCCCTCCTCAACAGCAATACTACCCTCCTCTGCAGAACTGGCAATAGTTTCCAGCAACCAACAAACCAAGTTTCAACTCATAAATAGGTACTCCTAAAACCTGTGGTATATTTATAATGCAAACAACGACCATAGAGATTATGTATGTATTAAAAGTGTCAATTTCTGTCTTCTGTACATTAAAACGTCTCGAGTCAAATATTTTATAATCATTGGTGGAAAGTTTTGTGATAAAGGATACAACTTTCTTGGGCTCATAATCGTATTAAAATAATGCCATCATGAGACCAAATCTGTTTTACGCAGTAACCGTAAAAAATTATGTCCCCAAAAGTATTCTCTTACTGTATTTTGTATGAACATATTCTCTAATTAAATCGATGAATTTTAATGTACAGAGACGCTTAGATCTTAGGTATACGAATAATATTACCTCTGAACGATTTAGTTATGTAAATCGATTCGATCGATAGAGCAGTGATCTTAGTCACGATTATGAATTGTGAATTCGATCACTGATCGAGGTATGACAGGTTTTGTGATATTAATGTATGATCAAAGCCTAAATAAAGGATATGTGATGTATTGGTAAACAATAAATAAGTTTTTGTATATAATTTGTTGTTTAATTCCGAATACCGTCCTGTTGCGAACTTAATTTGAGCATCATCATCATCAGCCTATAATGTTCCCACTGCTGGGACACAGGCCTCCCTGTGAGAGGGATTGGGTCGTAATCCAACACGCGGGCCCAGTGCGGGTTGGTAAATGTCACATGTCTTCGAATTTTTTATTCTAGGACATGCTAGTTTCCTCACAATGTTTTCCGTTACCGTTTTGAGAGCAGTGGTAATGAAATAATTTACACAAAGTAAAGCGCCCGTCTGGGTTCGAACGCACGACCTACAACTCGTAAGTCGCGGCCGTTACCACTTGGCCACCACTACTGGCCAATTTGAGCATAATGCAATAGATTTCTACTTGATGTACCAAAACGACATTTTTGGATTGTTCAGTTCCCATTAGTACACTGACATTATAATATAATGCAGTTTCTCTCGAAGTAATAACAGAATATTCTTCCATATTAACATAACGCCTGCACTCCCAGAATAATAAGGCAGAGGTGTACCTATAGTACCTACTTCATATTACGTAAAGAAATAATAAAAAAACATTCACAAAATATTCTCTCATGAAATAAATATTACATCATCATTGTCATGAAAATTTTATTTAATAACCCAATTATACCAGCCATAAAAATTGGAGCGATTAAATTCCCAAAAAATATTAATAAAAACGAAAGAAAACAAATAAGCACTTCCGATAAACATTTAACTTTACATAGTATAAAACAAAGTCGCTTTTCGTGTCACTTAGATCTTTTATAGTGCGCCACGGATTTTAATGCAGTTTTCATCAATAGACAGAGTAATTTAAGACAAAGGTTAATATATATAATACACCGACCTCCACGCGGGTGAAGCGCTGGCAAAAGCTAGTACCTATTACTTTTATGAAAATTTTCTTAAAACAAGAGTCACGTGACAATATTAACGAGGTATAAAAAATAAGTAACCCATTTTAAACGTACGGGGCTGGTAATTTAGCCGCGGTAGGTTTACACCAAAATTCTTCAAAACCGGTTTTTTGGGCCATTGACTCGACTTTGACCATTACAGAACTTGCATCACTTTACGACACGCGAATTTGGGACGACCGCATAAAAACCTTCAATTTATCGTGCAATTTATCGAACGCTGCCTCTCCGTATCCGCCTCGGAGGTTTTTGATCCCTTTAATTAATTAAACTCCATGATTTGTTTGTTCCCTTCATATTATTTTTTTCATTTAAAGACACTTCGTGTTCGGAATCAATCGTTTTTACTTCGCCGACGATGGAAGGGACATATAAACAATGCATTCGTTCATCCATTGTTCAGTCTGTTTTAAATGCACTTCTAAGCGTATGAGATAATAATTTGCTTATAACTTCTCAATCGAAAACATTGCATTCATTGCTAATCAAAAAACCAATCCATTTGCGTAGAGAAGTTCATTCTTCACGTTATTTTACCGACAGTCACACGATTTCTGAGGTAATTGACTCGAACAAGTAGGCACAGTTATAAAAACATAAAAATCACGGGTATCTGAACACACTGCCCAATACTGCTTATGCAAATGATCCTTCGTTAAGACCAACAATCAAACGTCGTTTAATGGCGCTTTTACTTTGAAGCCTTAATTGCAAGCAGAGTCGATGCAGTATCGGATAACTGATAAAAACAACAACGAAGCAAAAAGCGTGAATCTGAGAAGAGAAACGTCTGAACGATCTCTTTCACGAATGCCTGGACACATCTCGCGTGCGTATAAATATATGCGGAATTCATTTTCATTACCAGTCTATTTTCCACAAGTGCTATAGTGTGACGTGAAAATTGTTATCAGAAACATACACAGCTTCAAGAAAAATGAAGCTGGTAAGTGGAAAGTGTTCGTGTCGTTCAGTGAACATGGATTTTTTTGGATGGTTTCAAACCGTAAGTTATTGCTCTGATTAACATATGATAATTATTTTTCAGATACCACTGATAATTTTGACGATAAGTTTAGCAGTGGACAATAAAGCTCATGAGCATTTTACTTTTCCACCCCAATTCCAACCCGGTATGTTTACATCTGAGAAAAATCCTTACTTGCCTCCTGAGGCTCATACTCCTCTCCCATATTTCCAAATGAATATGAATAATATAAACAAATTACCATTTCCATATCTTCCCCCGACCGCTACTAAAGCACCATTCGGTTACCCTTCGCCCTTTCCTTTGATAATATCATCAACACTAAGACCGCTCCAAATAGAAGATGAAGGTGATGACGAAGATGAAAAATCAACAACACAAATTCCACAATACTTACGTAACAAAATGAATCGCACTCAAAAAATACCAAACCAAAAGGCCGAAAGAAGAGAAATGAGGCCAATTCCAAAGAGTTTTCAAAATCCTATAGATAGAATAGATACGAAAATGCCATTTCAGTTCAACACTAGCCCAGATCCTCCGTCACATAATGGAGTTATGCAAACAGTGACGCCTCGTAGTATAAGCATAATGGACATTCATCGAGATCACGGTATGGATCAGATGAAAGCAGCAAGTTTTTCAGGAACTCAATATGTACCACAGCCAGGTATTTACATATCTTCTACAACAGAAACCGCGATACCCATTCTACGTTTATCAAATGAAATGGATTTAGATGGAAGCTTTAGTTACGAGTAAGTGAGACATATACTTTCATTTTTATTAAACTATACAGATTTTCAGAGTACTAATCACATCCCATTTTAGGGCTTTAGGAGCAGATCAGACTCATTATGTGCAACATAGTCGCATGGAGAATGCGGGAACTGGCAAAGATGAACAAGTTGTAGAAGGGTCATACTCTTATGTTGGAGACAACGGGAAGACATATACAGTCCACTATATTGCAGATTCGAATGGGTTTAGAGCAAGCGGTGACCACTTACCCGTCGCGCCACCTGTTCCTGAAATTATTCAGAGGTTTGTACGTATAAAACTAGCAGATTATGTTTTTAACATACCGAATATAATATGCAAATATGTATAAATGTTCAACAGATTTATAAGGAAACCTTTTATTTCTAGAGCAATTCAGTACAACTTAGCTGAAGAGTCCAAAAAACCACCGCATTTAAAATCATGGAATGGAGAGCAGCAGGAAAACGAATTAAGCGAAAGCGAAAAACGTCATCAGTTTGCTGTCGCACCGCCGCGGCTCAGTAATTTATTTACAGGAAAAACTCCTGAATCATTCTCGCATAGTTTTTCGCAACCATCTAACACTCAAAATAATTTAGTAGCCGCAGCTAGTTCACAGAGTTCGGTTCAAGCGGCCATTGACTTTGCAGATCAAATGCAAACTAAACAAAACAGTGGAACAATTTCCCCACAAATAACTTTTCTGGCTTCGCAGGGTGCCCACGTTCCGTCTGTGAACGCACCCCAACAACAAGCAATAAACAGAATTTTCCCAACTGAGAAATCCACAATGCCTCAGTTAGTAAATTATGAAGCAAACCTGAAAGAGTCCGATCTAGAAAGTAATAAAGCATTGTGGAGGTGGCAGTATGGTATTAATGCAAATGCTAATCAAAACATGGAGAAAAACTCAATTTCAAGATCATTATTTGGTGAAGATGACATAGCAATAAACTTTAATGATATGAATTCAGAACAGTATAACAAAATGACAAAAGAACATCTAGAACCCAATGTGAAAGAAAATCCTGAAACACCACACCAAGATGAAAACCCTTTTATCAAAGAAAATTATTTTTATGTTGATTACAAATCGAATCCAGAAATTGATTATTCGTTTAGTAATGATAACTTGAAGCCAGAAACTCATGGGCACAGTAATGAAGATAACGATTTCTTACCAGAAATAACTGTACCTGTAACTCATTCAGCTGCGACCCAGCTTTATACCTCTAAAAACCCATATGAACCAACGAAAAACTATCTTCAAAGTACCTTTGATATCTCAAGACAATTACAAAATGAAGGCAGCCAAACTTCTCGGCCAAAACTTGTAACACAGGCAAAATTTATTCCTCAAAGTCAAACTGTAACACAGACTTATAATTATGATGCTGACAATTTTGAATCTAGAAGAACTAAAATATTAAACTCAGATACGTCTTATATTAGCGATAACTTGAATGTTTTACCTCTAAATTACGAAAAATTTATTCATCATCATAATAAACCTGACAAGAGTGAATCTAAAAACGAAACAAAAATAACTGTCACACAAGAGACCCCCACGACTACCAATAAATTGACAGATTTTACAAACGTAAGCAGTAATAAATTTAAATTCTCTGATTTTATTGTGTCTGAAAACAAAGAGGATTTCAAACCACTCTTTAAACTTACTGAACCTGAACCAACTACTACAACAACGGAAGAAAGCATCGAAAATGTATTTCAAGATAATATTTTCTTAAAAAATCTATTTAGGAACAATAAAAATGAACAAGCCAATAACAACATAAGAGAAGAAAATAATAATAAAATAAACCTTCACGTTAAGTCAATTGATACCAGAAGCGAAAAACATCCAAAATTCGTCCAACACCCGACTAAACCTCATAATGAGAACAAACCTACAAGAAAGAAGCCGATTGACATAACTGATGTACTCAATTATATTTCGAGAAATCAATTTGAGTCTAGTAGATTAAAGTTAGCACCCAAACAGGCACCTAATAACATTAAACAAAAGAACGAATTGCGTTATTATACACCTGAACAAGTTGACGGTATGATAGAAGACAACAACCGAAATCAGCGCATATTACACCAGCAAGAAGAACTACGTGGAGTTATCAAAAATTATAAAGTTTTACATAGAAACAATAACTTCGCGAATACAGAGCATGATGACGTTGATGGATTAAGAAGGAATTTAAGTCCTCCCTTAGGGCGCGCAGGGCCGTCTATGAAAAGTTACCTGCCACCTGTTTTTGTGTAATTGACAAAATTCTGTGATTAATTTAGCTAAATGTTTTCGTAATTTTAATGTTTGTTTTGTAAATAACCATTTCATGCATTTATTAGGGGTAGTATTTGGAATAAACGGTACGTAAATACAACCACTTGTTTATATCTTACTCAATCGTCAAAAAACCCGGTTAAGTGCGAGTCGAAATCGTGCGCCGAGGGTTCCGTATCTATCCATTATACCGCCATAATAAAAAAGATATGGGCAAATTTAGATTTTCGCGAAAACTTTTTAGTACCAATTTTTTTTGGAGATTTTCCTTTATTTGTGCTGTAAGACCTTGCTTTTTGCCAAATTTCGTGAGTCTCGGTCAACGGGAACTACCATATAGGTTTTCGACCCAAAACCTATAGGGTACTTCCGGTTGACCTAGAATTGTCAATTTTGGTTAAAAGCAAGGTCTTATAGCACAAGTAAAGGGAAAACACGGAAAAATAAAAAAAGTTGAAAATTAAAGTACATTTTGGTACTGACAAGTATTCGTGAAAATCTAAATTAATTGTCCATATCTTTTTATCGTGTTGACTCAGGACCTTGATTTTTATACACCTAATATGGACTATAGACCTCACTCAGTATCTGGTAACAATTTCAACTTACTAGATCCACCCGTTCCTGAGAAAATTGGTGATGACACACGGACAGACAGGCGGACAGACGGACAAGAGAGTGATCTTATGAGGGTTCCTTTTTTTACCTTTTGAGGTACGGAACCCTAAAAATTAACTTTGTATATATAACGATGCGCTGAAAGCATAAGTAAAGATCGCGTGCGCATCTCAGATGCATCATCTCACCGTCCGTACTGAAAGCGTAACGAGAGAAAACTTTCTAAGAATTATTCGATCCATTATCTCCCAATAGATGTTCAGAATGGGGATAAATCTTTTAGTATAGCAATTAAAACTGACGTTTACGTTGACATTATGCTAAGCATTGACTAGAGTGACATTCCTATCCATACATCAGTCTACAATGTTTTTCTAAGATAGTGTGCCTCAATTTACCATCGCTGCCTTTTCCTAACTATCTTGGGGACAGCTTCCAGTCTAACCGGATGCAGCTTATTACCCGTGTTTACATGGAGCGACTGCCTATCTGGTGTCCTTAAATATAAAATATATAAAAAAATTAAAACGTTTTATTTCAGATGTCACAATCCATAGATACACATACATTAATTATTTTGAAATTAGAGACACAATGAATATATATTCATTGTGTCTCTAATTTCAAAATAATTACGTTATTAATGTATATACTACAACTAATATATTATATACAACTAATATAATACACAGAAATAAAAATAAAAATTAATATTTTTAAATAATATGAAATTAAATATAAAAATTAATAAATTTCTATAAAATAAAATTTAAACAAACAAGTCGAAGTAAAATAAAATAAAAAACCAAAATTAATTAATTTTAATAAAACAAAATTAAATCAAAATGATAAAATTTATACAGGGTAAGTTTTTATCCAGTGCGCAAATTGTAACCATGAATTCAGCATTATCATTCTAGAACCCCTAGCGCAGAAATTTTTCGCCGGTTTTACAAAAAAAAATCAGCTGTTTCATAGAAAAGTGCAATTACCTTCGCGGTCAAAATGTATGGAACAGCTGGGTCTAGAATGATATGCTGAATTCATGGTTACAATTTGCGCACTGGATAAAAACTTTTCGTGTATAACTGATTTAACAAGGGACCGCCAAAGCGGGGATGAGATCCTATTAGCCACAGTCTTCAGGCATAATAAGCCTTACGTTTAGTTTAAGCAACAGTCTCCCACATTATAATAATGAATTATTATTTATTTATTTATTTTTTATTTATTTGGATCTCCAACAGAGGCTACACAATTACATGCAAGTTTACATTAAGCAGAGACAAATACAGTGTGCGCTTCCAATTTTAGGAGAACACATCATTTACTTGTAATCTAGGTACATTAAGTTTGACAATTAAAAAAAAGATTAAAATATTTAAAAAAAAGAAAACAATATACGAAAATCATACTTAAAGGAAACAACGTTAATGACATAAGAAATCAATAATAAAAATAATGTAAATGAACAGTTAAAACTAACAAAATATTACGACTTAGATACTATGACTCTCATGTCTTTTTTAAACTTTGGTAGTTTGCATGTAATATCCAGTTCGTTACGCTTTGATAATTCGTTATACTGCCTACAGAGCCTTGGCAAAACGGCGAAGTGTCCGAGGTTTGTCTTAGATCCCGGCACATAAAAAAAGGTTGTAGTTACATTTACGTGGCAATCGAGATGGTGCACTTATACTTATATTATGTATTGTTTTTAATGATGTATTTGTACTTACATATTGTGGCGAGAAATAAATCATTATCTCATCTTATCTTATCTGACCTCCACCACCCAGTTACTGGGTAAGGTCGTCGGACTTTCAGGCTTCTGACGACCCGCAACGACTTTCAAAGATGTGTCCACGGCCGGGACCGAAGGAAGCACTGAAGGGTCTTGGTATGTAATTCCCATTATGTTCCCGCTGCCGCGGGAAAACGCGGCACAGCGGACAGAGCTCTGGCGGGATCTCATGGTGACATGGAGAGTGCGATTGTCGCTACCCAGTGCTGGGCACGCCACGATTGCGGCGGTAAGTCCCCTTTTTGAGGAGTGGTTTGAGAGGCGGCATGGCGTCCTCACCTTCCGCCTGACGCAGGTCCTCACCGGACACGGCTGTTTCGGGAGGTTCCTGTTTCGGATAGGGCGGGAGGAAACGCCCGGGTGTTTCCACTGCGAAGATCGCCCTGAGGACACGTTGGAGCACACGGTGGCGGTCTGCCCTGCTTGGGCGGAGCACCGCCGTGTCCTCGTGGAGGCGATCGGCGGCGGCGATCTCTCGCGTCCGGCCCTGGTCCAGGCCATGGTACGGAGCGAGAGGGCATGGGGAGCCGTCACCTCCTTCAGCGAAGCAGTAATGCTCGCGAAGAGGGAGGCGGCGCACGTGAGGGAGAGGCAGCATATGCGCCTTCGCGACCCTAGCCGCCGCAGGATACGGAGACACCCTGGGCGTCGGGAATCCCAGGCCGATTTCCGGCCACCATAGGCATGGGCTTGCGGACGGCGAGTAATGGGTAGCTCGCTGTCCGGTAAGGACCAAGCCCAAGTCGACGGCGCGTTGTGTTCCACGCGCGCCTCAAAGAGATGTCAGCACAAAAAGTGATGGGGCCCGCAAGGGCCGATGCCTGCCAGGGGTACGGGTTTGTTCGAAAGAGACACCACAGCCCCTGGCATACGGGCTACTGAAGGAGCACGGGTGGGTTTTAGTCAGTAAAAGTCTGACACGCCCTCCTGCTCCACCCAGAGCGGGAGAAGTTATTTGATGATTTCCCACCCAAGAAAAAAAAACCCATCATTGTTTATATATTTAGAGCGATAAGCGGTCTAAGAGACATGTAGGTAATCTGCGCACAGCTCACTAATATCATAAAATTGACGCTATCGATGACGAATGTTCGGGTGACATAGTCAAGAGGAAGCATGGAGATAACGTAAGGCAAGAATTTGATGACTAAACGATTCTGAAAGTTAGGGATTTCCAAGAAAGTTCCATTTAAACTATTCTAAATACCGTATTTAAACATTGACAATTTTAACAGTTTTTTTTTTACATATAAAATAGGAGTAAGTATGATACCTAATTATAATTTATTATTGATGGCTATACGTAATATTAGGTCTTTACCTATGAAATTGCCGTTCTGCAGTACTGGCCATTTCAAATCAAAATAATTTTTGTTTGGCTAAGAATTCTAATTTCAAATTAATTTTATTTTAAAAACATGGATTTTTTTCTCTAAAAGTAGTCATTTCTTTATTGATTAGTGTTACATTTTCATCGCATTTCAATCTTTTTCGTCATCATGGATACGTTAAAAATTCGAGTAATTATGGAATATGAGTACCGTCGTGGCAGCAACGCGGCACAACACAAGCGGCACGCAACATCAACGACGTTTACGGAGCTAACACTACAAACCAACGCACCACCTGTTATTGGTTTGCTCGCTTCCGTTCTGGAAATTTCGACCTGAAAAATGAACCTCGCGGTCGTCCGAAGACTTTGGTCGACAATGACGAATTAAAGGCGATTGTGGAAGCTGATGATACACAATCTACGGCTGAATTAGCAGCAGCTTTCGACGTTAGCGTCAAAACAATATTGGTCCATTTGCGTCAAATTGGCAAGGTAAAAAAGCTTGACAAATGGGTGCCCCACGAACTCAATGATCGCCAGCGCGAAGTACGCGTCGAGACGTGCCTTGCACTGCTCAACAGACACACAAATGAAGGAATTTTGAACCGCATTGTTACCTGCGATGAAAAATGGATTCTGTTTGATAACCGTAAGCGCTCAGCAAGTTGGTTGGATCCTGGTTCAGCACCTAAACAATGCCCTAAACGAAAACTTACCCCTAGAAAAGTGATGGTCACTGTTTGGTGGTCTAGCGCCGGTGTGATTCATCACAGCTTCTTACCAAACGGGGTGAGCATTACTGCAGATGTGTACTGTGAAGAACTGAACACAATGATGGAGAAGCTGGCGCATCTCCAACCAGCATTGGTCAATCGCTCGTCTCCGCTGCTCCTGCACGACAACGCGCGACCTCATACTGCACAGCAGACGGTCTCCAAGTTGCAAGAACTGGGGTTGGAAGCTCTCCGTCATCCGCCCTACTCACCAGACCTTGCGCCTACAGACTACTACTTTTTTCAGAATTTGGATAACTTCTTGGCGGGAAAAAAATTTAATACCCGAGAGGCAGTACAAAATGCCTTTGAAGAATTTGTTGCCTCCCGTCCAGCTGATTTCTTTAAGAAGGGCATCAATAAACTGCCACTGCGATGGCAAAGATGCATTGATTGCATGGGTGATTACTTCGATTAATACAAATAAAAAATTCATGAAAAAAATTCGTTTAAATTTTTTCATACAAAACGGCAATTTCATAGGTAAAGACCTATTATAACTAATTTTTTGTTAAGTTTAAATCTATATTTAAAAAAAAAAAAACATTTTTGGAATCCTACTACCCTACGGTACTATCCTACTACATCCTACTCATATTATAAACGTGAAAGTTTGGATGATTGTTACTCAATCACGCTATAACGGCTGAACGGATTTGGATGAAATTTGACACACAAATAGTTTATAACCTGGATTAACATAAAGGATACTTTTCATTCCGGTAGTACGTTCTCGTTATCTAATTTCCGACCTCCACGCGGGCGAAGCTGCTGACAAATGCTAGTACGTTAATAAGGCTATAATGTTCCCAATGCTGGGACACAAACCTCCTTTTGATGAGAGGGAATGGGCCGTAATCCGCCACACGGGCCCAGTACAGATTGATAGATGACACATGTCTTCGGATTTTTAGTTCTCGGACATACCAGTTTCCTCGAGATCTTTTCCTTCACCGTTTTGAGAGCAGTGGCGATGATATAATGTACTTTGATAGGTTCAAAGGTAAGGTACCTTATAGCTCATAAGTCGCGGCTGTTACCACTAGGCTACCACAGCACTGCAATTTAGGAATAAAATCAACTAAAGCACAAATATGTTGGAGGTACGTCACCAAAACTGCGTAGGAATATTGGGTATAAAGTCGTCTAGAATACAATAAAATTCCAATATCGTTGCTTTTCAGCTATGTGGATATCCTATTACGAAATGCGAAGAAAACCGATGAAACATACAAATACGGTTACTATTATGTTGGGGAGACAATTTTCAGGACGAATTGTGGATAAATAAGGGAAAACTGTTTCGTCATGAAAACGTCATAGCCATCGCAAAACCCGTGAAGTTTTTAATGTGAGAATCTAGATATTTATTGATAGTATTTTAAGAAATAATATTTCTAAAAATATTATCAATGAATCTATACAAATAAATAGAATTTAAGTGTGTGTTTGTAAAGTCAAAATAAGAGCTTTTTTACAAATTTATAAAATCAGATAGGTACTTAAAACAAAAAAACAACTGTTTCATGTTTTTCATGTTTTATTTTTTTGTATGTCTGTCTGTTTGTTCCGGCTTATCTCCGCAATGGCTGAACCGATTTCATTGGCAGATAGCTGAAGATATAAGGAGTAACATAGGTTGTTTTTTGCAGCAGCTAGTACATTTACTTGTATAATGTAATAACACGAACAATTAGGTAAGTAAACATTATTTTCTTGAGAAGCAAGAATATAAAGTATCAAAGAGCAAAGGGAACGTTATTCTGGACAGTATTTTAAAAACCAATATCGCTTGATGTAACAAATGAAAGTCCCTGGACAACAGCAGTCTATATTGTGTGGCAGAAACCTATTAAAAACCCTATTAAGTTGTCTTTCAAACCCATTCTGTTTCATTGTTGTTGAAGGCTTTGAGGGAGCAAAATATGCTGAAGCAATCCAATTCGTGTGTCTAGCTAACTTTGTGGAGTGTTATTAATTTATTGAAGTAACTCCGGTATAGTTTGGAGAATAATTACTTTTTTTTTTTTTAAATTACTAATGAGGTTCTTTGCTAACTGGTCAATTAATGATTAATACAGGGTAAATTTTTAAACAGTGGGCAAACTGTAACCATTGATGAATTCATGGTTACAGTTTGTGCACTGGTAAAAATGTATCCTGTACTAGCTTTTGCCAGAGGCTTCGCCTACGCGGAACTTTCATCCCCTATTCAACTCCTTTAGAGGTTGAATTTCGAAAAATCCTTCCTTATTCCTTGTCTACATTATAAAGGGAACCTCTGTGCAAAATTTCAGCCTTCTAGGTCCAAGGGATTGGTCTGGGCGTTGATGAGTCAGTCAGTCAGTCAGGACTTTTCTTTTTATTTATATATTATATAGATATAGATAGCTCGTGCTCACACGAAAATGTGGGTTTCTTTTTCGTTCTTTTTACACTAAGTACTGAATGGGCCTCTAGATATGCCCTCTAGTTTTTAGTACAAAGTCCTTATAAAGAATGCACTACGGTAGCTCCCGACATTGTTTTTTTTTTTTTTGAAATTTGTTGGTCAGTCTCATACATTGATTAAAATATGAATCGTGACCGTAACGAATATGGCTTCCTCCGCAGGAGACGCCCTGGGCGTCGGGAATCCCAGGCTAATTCCCGGCCACCGTAGGCACGGCCTTGCGAACGGATAGTAATGGGTAGCTCGCTGTCCGGTAAGGACTAAGCCCGGGTTGACGGCATGTTGTGTTCCACGCACGCCTCAAAGAGATGTCAGCACCAACTGGTGGGGTCTGCAAGGTTCGATGCCTACCGGGGTGCAGGTTGTTCGAAAAGATAGGCCCCTGGCACACAGGCAACAGAAGGAACACGGGTGGGTTTTAGTCAGTAAAAGTCTGACACGTACTTCCACTCCGCCCAGAGCGGGAGAAGTTATTTGATGATTTCCCACCCTCAAAAAAAAGCCTCTCAGAAGTTCATTTAATCCTATTGAACCTGTCTGACATTGACTTGCAAATAACAAAAATAAAGAGAATTTCGTGTGCAATCCTGGCGCTGCCCATTAACTTGTAGGTATTTCTGAAGAAACTGTGTCAACTAACATTATAGAAGAAAAAAAAACAGAAGTGAAAACTTTAACAATTACGTGTGAATTTTTTGAACAGTGTCGCGAGTTCAATTATTTTTTTTCATCTCAAAAAATGCCCAACGTGCCTAAAGAAGTTTTCACTTCAAATTTGTAGATACAGAGGTGTCGGTAAGGTAACGGTAACAGTGTCGCGAGTTCAATGGTTTTTTCCCATCTCAAAAAATACCAACATGCATGTGTACGTACATTCACAACATACGAGTATGTACATATTTATATACAGAGTTGTCAGTAACGGTAACAGTGTCGCGAGTTCAACTGTTTTTCCCATCTCAAAAATACCCAACGCGCCTAAAGAAGTTTTCACTTCAAAATATTTTTCCATACAATACCAAATAGGACTTTCTGAGTGTTACCAAATCACATGACAATTTTCAAATGCAAAATTGATCATAACAATTGCTTACCTAAAACAGATACGCAACTTTGAATAAAGAAAAAGAAACAAAAGACAGTCCCTAATAAACCAAGCCAAACTCTTGAATTTCGCAAACGACCGAAACTTCTTATTGTGATTCAAATAACGCGGGTTTGCTTTTATTTCAAACTTAATTAAACAAAAATCTGCCTCCTCATTAAACATCCGACTTGGTGTAAAAAACCCTGGAACGTCACGTCATTTTATTTTCATCAGCTAATTTGTTCAAAACAGTACTCCATTTTAAGACCTGTAACGCATATTTTAATGTAGCTTGTTAATTTTTGCGAATTTGTTTTTTTTTTTGTTCGGTGCAATATAAGGCAGAGTTTGAAACATTCGTATAACCTTTTGATTTACTTCAAGTTATTCTCTCATGTTGTCTTAGAATTAATTTTAATGAGCGTTTTGTTTATGTTTTAAACGATGAAAACTAACCGAAATTATTTAAAGTTACTAAAAAGAACGAAACTAGTCATTAAAAGTAAAAGTAAAAAGTCGTTTATTTCAACATTAAAATTACAGTATTGAGATATCGTTAGTCCCAAACTAGGCACAGCCTGTATCTTGGGCACCAATTTACATTTAAAACATTTCGGATTATTTTGAAATAAAAGCTGAAATTGGCAACAGTTAAATTAGTGGATAGCCTCTTCGAGACTGCAAAACTAAAATTACAAAAACACAAAAATATACAAAATACTGGTAAGAAAACTTATAAAATTAATTTATGAAAGATCAGACTTGGTTAAATTAATGGTTGCAATAAGAATAATTCTGTAATAATCTCCTTTGAATGATCTTTACAATAAATTACCCATTCTGTCTCATACTTTACGGAATAAATTCAGAAGTCAAAGTCAAACAAAATATTTTAAAAAGGCACTTTTGAACGTCAAGAATACAAATAAGGCTCTCCAAAAACAAACTATGAAACAGGATATATACAACCATTTCTTAAACAGGGTGGCAAACATACATCGTTGCGCAAACTGGAACCCTTAATTCAGCGCATGATTCCACTAGCGTAGAAATTCTTCGTCGGTTAGCAAACAAATCTGCTGTGTCATATAAAAAGCAAAACCTACGCGGTAAAAGGGATGACACCTGAACAGAAAATTTCTTTTAAATAGCATAGTTGGCTGATAAAGCCTCCAATGTCCCCATTGCTGGGACACAGGCCTCCTCTCCGTGAGAGGGCGTTGGCCATAATCTACCACGCAGACCTAGTACGGGTTGGTAGATGCGACATAGGAGGACATGCCAGTTTTCTCATGATGTTTTACACTGTTTTGAGAGCAGGGGTGAAGATATAATTTACACAAAGTGAAGCGCCTGTCAGTGTTTTTGGCCCACGACCTACAACACGTAAGTCGCGGCCATTAGTAGCTCATACTGGGCCACCACTGCTCACGCATTATTTTTTGTAATAACAGAAGAAAATTCAGAATCATGTATTGAATCCATGGCATCAGGTTTCTTTTTTTTAACGTGATAAGTCATCATATAACTTCTCCCGCTCCGGGTGGAGCAGGAGGGCGTGTCAGACTTTTACTGACTAAAACCCACCCGTGTTCCTTCAGTTACCCATGTGCCTGGGGCCACGGTATTTCTTTCGAATAACCCGCACCCCTGGCAAGATGGTAGCAGGTTGCGCGTCAGTGGCCCCTTTAATAATATCACTGCATCGGCTGCGTCTGCACAAATAAACACGTCAGGTGGCGTTAAATTTA
Organism: Polymixis flavicincta; assembly: GCA_949987655.1. NCBI lineage: Eukaryota > Metazoa > Arthropoda > Insecta > Lepidoptera > Noctuidae > Polymixis > Polymixis flavicincta. The sequence goes on along the minus strand of OX465186.1, from coordinate 11,154,958 downwards.
AGCCCTTTGCCGCCAACATTTCAATTAGCAGTACGAAAACCTTTTAGGATTATTATACCATCATTTAATATGACATATAAGGAAGTCAATTTATATGGTAGAATCCAGAGTATTTAATGCATGACAGACAGGTGACATTGATTTAGCTGTCAGGTTTTAAAATCATACTCAATGAGTGTACTTTGATGGGCCCTACAAAACAAGGTTTTTATTTGATCAGATTAAAACCACCAATCTAGTTTTATGAGAACCCAATATGTATAGAAATGCAGTTGTTTTGTACAAAACTGACAACTTGGTCTGGTGCTAAGTTGTCATTTTTGTATTAAAAACTTTACTCAAATCGAAATAAATTTGAAAATGGATAACTGGCTCAGAGCTTTAGGCTAGAACTAAATTTAAGATGGCGTTTTGTAATAAGACGGTTTTATTAATAAAAGTTAGTTATGTTTGTGAAGAGCGACTGCTTAATCACACATTTTTGCCTTTTATACGTATCTTAACTTTAAGCAAAGGTTTATAATAAATAAGGAATAAGTTCTTTGCTTTTCTATAGCCCAGACACCTCCAAATTACCTCCCTCTACGCGAGATGGTAGTATTGACCCTTCAAATCAAATTCAGTTAATTCCGTCTATGCTACAGGAATCGTCTTCTATACATCTATATAATCTTCTTTACAAATAAATAAAATTAAAATGTCTGTGTCCAATGCCCTAACACCAGCTTTTTACTAAATGCTTGTGGAAGTATTTACGATGCTTATAATTACAAAAATTAAAAAACATTTTTAAACATGTTTGTCTGTCTATTTATTCCGGATAATCTCCGAAACGGCTGGACCGATTTTGACATGACTTATAGCTGGCATATATCTGATGTTATAAGAAGTAACATAGGCTACTTATCATCCCGTCCCGATAGCACGTTCAAGTGGGATAATTTCAGACATCCACATGGGCGAAACCGCGGTCACAGCTAGTTCTCACATAAACAAGGGTTGCAGACACTATAGTATACACCATACTGTAACTTACATAAAGGCTGGAAAACAGTTCAGACACAACCGGCACACAATACGCCCGTCTGATTGCGTCGCGCCAGACTACGCAAATTACATCGTATATTGTAGCTAAACTCATTTGTATGATACCGTCTACTCCTAATCATGGACGGTAATATAAGATTGTGTAGACGGAATCATACAAGATAAGTTTTTAACCAGTGCGCAAGCTGTTACCATGAATTCAGCATATCATTCTAGATCCCCCTAGTGTAGAAATTTTTAGTTAGTTATACAAAAAAAATCTGCTGTCCCATACATTTTGACCACGTAGGTATTGCACTTTTCTATGAAAAAGCAGTTTTTTTTTTTTTTTTGTAAAACCGACTAAAAAATTTTTTAACTAGGGGTCTAGAATGATTTGCTGAATTCATAGTTACAGTTTACGCACTGGTTTAAAATTTAGCCTGTTTAAGGGTATCGTTTCGGGGCTGAGATTTTGGGACCCAACCCATGGACCCAACACACAAAGATTCTTGGTTCATGTGCACAAGATCTGCTTATTTAAAACCAACACACAGAACAAAATCAGCCTCAAATGTTCCCACCGCTGCCGCGCTGTGATACAGGCCTCCTCTCTATGACGGAGTGGGCCATAATCCACCACGCGGGCACAGTGCAGATCGATGTCACATGTTAGAATTTTTGGTCCTAGGACATGCAGGTTTCACCGTTTTGAAAGTAGTGGTGATGAAACTAAACAAAGTAATGTGCCTGCCTGGGATCGAACTCACGCCCTACAACAAGCCAATACCACTGTGCCACCACTGCTCCCAACTAAATGTATTCATCATAATAATACAAGTTTGTCACGTTATGGGAATTTCGGGAGAAGATAATTTCAGATTCTACTGCCATTCAATACATCTTGTAGGATATGGTACGGAGCGAGAGTGCATGGATAGCTATCACCTCCTTCTGCGAAGCAGTAACGCTCGCGAAGAGGGAGGCAGCGAGGCGAGCACTAAGGCCGTGAGAGCGCATATACTGCCTCGGAGGAGGCAGGTGACGCCCTGGGCGTCGGGAATCCCAGGCTGATGCCCAGCCACCGTAGGCGCGGGCTTGCGGACGGCGAGTAATTGGTAGCTCGCTGTTCGATAAGGACCAAGCCCGGGTCGACAGCGCGTTGTGTTCCACGCGCGCCTCAAAATCAAAATATTTTTATTTCATACTAGCTTTTGCCTGCGGCTCCGCCCGCGTGGATGTCGGTTATCGCGTAAAAAAGTAGCCTATGTCCTTACCCATATCCCAGGCTATATCTCGGCCAAATTTCATGACGATCGGTTCAGCGGTTAAGGCGTGAAAGCGTAACAGACAGACAGACAGACAGACAGAGTTACTTTCGCATTTATAATATTAGTAGGGATAGTAGGGATAAACCTGCATGGGCACTATGAAACGTCAGAAGCTAGGTGCACGGTATTCCTCAAAGAGATGTTGGCACCAACTGGTGGGGTCCGCAAGGGGCGCCTGCCAGGGGTGCGGGTTGTTCGAAGGAGATACCGTCGCCCCTGGCACACAGGCAACTGAGGGAACACGGGTGGGTTTTAGTCAGTAAAAGTCTGATACGCCCTCCTGCTCCACCCAGAGCTGGAGAAGTTATATGATGATTTCCCACCCTCAAAAAAAACCTGCCTAGTTCTGTTAAACATTAAACGTTGAAGGTATTTCATATAAACTGGGTAAAAATTAATAAACAACAGTTAATTGCTTGATGAGTATCTATTCGACTATTGATATCTTCAATATCTACCAACATCTTCACATGGATCATAGTGCCAAAACAAACAAACCACCATAAACTAAGTTGCATACATCATAAACAACATTTTATCAAACCCACATCGATTCGAACCGCATTGAAAAGGACATCAAAGTGCTTACACAAATAGATACAAGAACATACGGAAAATATGTAAATTTTAATGCTGATGTACGTAAGATCAAAGTGGGAGCTACAGGAGCCGACTGATTTTCGCTCAACATCGGTATTGCCTCGTGTTTCCCTTTTTTCTTTGGATTGTAAAAGCCCTCTTCATTTCCACCGCTTTCAAAGTTGCGTTGTGATACCACATCATGGGTATATTTCCGTATTTTAGCGGTTGTATGTAAAGTACTTTTGTCTCATGTTAGCTACATGTTTACAAATCGTCCTTTTACAAATCAAGGATTAAGTTTTTGGAACGAAGTTCTTTGCGGTAGGTAAAATTGTAGAAATTGTCACGTAACAAATAAGCGCTACGTAACGAAAAGTGTTAGTACCTATCACTTGCGACCTTTCATTATGTGTATCAGAAACAGGCAGATAGAAGGTGAGATAGTTTTCATGGTGCTTGAGAGTGCTGAACACAAATGTCAGAATGAAAATTCGAGGTGGCTACTATGAACGTTTTCAACGTTTTCATCTTGGGTCTCGTTTTTAAAGTTTTCGAGGGTTCTGAAGCCTATGAGGTCAAATAAAAATCCTAGATGGCGGCTGCGGATATTTAAAATGTTTTCGTCATGGGTGATATTTTCGAGGAAGCTGAAGCCAATAGTGAGGTCAAAATAAAGTTAGAGAATTTTACTCTATAAACGGCGTTACATTCGAAGTGGAAGAAAAACTGTTAAGTACTTCATTCCTGAGTACTTCCTGTACTCCGACCACATGTTTTATTTAAAACAAGATACCCCTAATACAGTTAAGAGATTTTATTTTAAGTTACTAGTAAATTGTATTAAAGAGTCCAACAGTGTATCTAGGCACTATCCACGTATCGGTTCGTATCGCGGAATCTACGGTTACCTACTTTACCAATTGATATTAGTAAAGAAAATTTTACCAACACTTTGCTAACTCAGTTAAGTAGCCATGTCTGACTCAGCGAAACATTTACACCGACTATTCCAAAAATGAGTGTACATAACACCCAAAAACATACAAACCGACATATTAAAACGTATCGTAATAACACTTATCCCAACTTTAAGTTCTCATAAAACCGTATCTGTATACCGAAACGGACGGAACATAATAGTTTCAGGGATCATTATCTGTTATAACAAGAATCTATTCCCGTTTATTGACTGTTAATCATTAAACCCATTAGGGGTTCCGTAGGAGCACAACGATCAAACTTTGCCTATAACGGTTATGGCCAACCTGGGCTCAAAGGTTACGTAATGTGGTTTTGTCGTGTCGAGGGATATTCTGAGAAGTTAACGCCATATTTTTGCTCTTTTCAACACTTTCAGCGAAGTTTCGGTAAACAGGCCTGGGAAATGTTCCATTTTCAGTAATTATACAAGTGAAACTTCCACAAGGTTTAGATAAATGTAAGCGCTACAATAAGTACTTAATTCCGAAATTAAACTTCTCTGCCTTGTAACGACGTGAAAGTTTGAACAAAAACAATGTCATCATCATCAGCCTATAATGTTCTCACTACTGGGACACAGGCCTCCTCTCGGTGAGAGAGATTGGGCCGTAATCCACCACGCGGGCCCAGTGCGGGTTGGTAGATGTCACATGTCTTCGAATTTTTTGGTTCTAGGACATGCCGGTTTCCTCACGATGTTTTCCTTCACCGTTTTGAGAGCAGTGGTGATGAAAATAATTTACACAAAGTAAAGCGCCTGGCGGGGTTCGAACTCACGACCTACAACTCGTAAGTCGCGGCCGTTACCACTTGGCCACCACTGCTGCAAAAACAATGTACTTAAACACATTATTTTGTACAAACTTTCGCGTCTCTTAGTTATTCTAGACTTTTCAGACGGAATTTTGATCATGATTTCGAATATAATAATAGAACATGCTATATGCTATATTTAGAATATAAGTATATATTTTTTCTTCTGAACAAAAGGGCAGATCATGGGATATTGGCATGGCTAAAACAATGAGAGGCCTGAGAGTTGGATGGTGAATATGATGAATTGTCCCTGTCGAAAGGTTACGCAAACGTTACACAGAGCTAATCAGCAACTTAAAGACGTCATTTGGACATAATACATGAACCTGAACCACAGACCCTAAACTAAACAAACAAAAATATAACACAACATCACGCCTTGTTTCTTCAAAGGGTTAGACAAATAAAAATAAATACTATTTATGTGGTATGCATAAATGGTGGTACATAAACGTACGTATGTAAAGAAGATCCACATTAGAAGAAATAACTATCTCAAATCAATTCAAGTAAGATGACAAACCATTAGCATTCAATTGAATTTGATTGGCGCACAATCCACACTGATATGGCAAATCATGCTCAAACTCAAGAGATTATTGACGGCTGCTTTATAAGACCCTCATTTAGTCAAAGTATCATATCATCTAACCCTTTAAAGAATTTGCAGTCATCCATTTATTGTAATGCAAAAATAGCGTTGTGCCATCCTGATCCTTACATCTCTTTTGCTGCAGATCTTTCATCTAACGAAGGGTTATTTTAAATTGTGACTTGTGAATTGCAAAGACAGCAAATCATCCGCGATTGCCGCATCAATATGCATTGCTTTGACCCCAAGGATGATGAAATTTCGAATTGGTGTGGGTTAGGGGTACTATGACTAAAAAGTGAAAAATAACCCTTTTAAATAGATAATAAATTATTTTCTAAAGGCAATTCGCACGAATTTAATTTAATTGTGAGGAAATCGACCACTCCAGAAATACGTATTTAGCCATTAGCTAGTAGGTAAATGCAATAAAGTGCATACAATTAAAAACATGCCGATGGCTATATCGTATTTCTGGAGATGTCGATTCGCCCACAAAATAATTTACTTCGTACGAGTCACTTAAAGAAAATAATATATTGTTTTAAACTGTCTATTCACCCTATTCGGACGAGTAAATTGCTAACTTTGTGGATACCTTTCAGCTGATGGATGAATTTGAAAGAACAATTTCCTTCACTAATAGCTCATTGCCATTAGCTATTCTACCATGAAAACCATAAAACAGTCAGTCGACTCAACTGTAGATATCTATAATCTATTTATTTATTTTTTTGGGTACGAGGAAATCGTAAAATAAACTGTAGTACTTATATGAAATTGGAAAGTCTGTAAGGTACATATCATATCATAAAAAAAAAATCATTTTAAACCAGTACAAAAGTTTCCAACACACTCGCCTCTAATACCAGTGACAAACAGTCAAACAACATTGACAAATACCCGAGACATGTCGCCCATGTCGTGACTTTTCCCCTTGTCCCTTTCAGCCAGATTTGGGCCTTCGCGGGATTTACTGTAACAAACTTTACCAATATCGCTGGAATCAATTTACACGCGTTGTTTAAACAAATACGAGTCGATTGTGTTGATGCTACGAAAATCCTATGGGCTTTGTTACTTCTTGAATAGGAGTTATATTGAACTGTATTAAAGTTGTTTTGTTTTGTGAACAATTTTGTCTGACGCAATGATTTTTCTTTTGGTTTGTGGATTAAGTTAAATTGTGTACGGTTAAAAGTACTCATAGGTCCTAATATCTCTGGCTTTCAAACTACAAAAGGGAATCCTTATGTAGTACCTAGGTACACATCACATAGAATTCCTATAAGATATACCCAAAATCACGCCGACGAACTCCGTCTAATATTGCCGATACAGGTAAGTGTGAGATGCACATAGCGTCGTGGGATGGACAATGGACATGTTACATTTACTGATCTCTTCAATAATCAAATATTTATTGTGCATAAGAAATAATAACATACTCCCTCTCGCCTTCTAAATTACTTCAATTATCTTAGTGGTAGTGGGTTCTGTAGTTTCTGCTTATCCCCATGGAATGAAGGCGAGAGTGTATCTTAGTCATAAACCATACACATACATGGTTGTCTTAGCTGTCCGAATAACCCATGAGTATTTTAACCTTGATAACACACTAAGATCTTGTCCACAAGAAACGTCTAAATTACGCAGCATGCAAAGCCATGTCAATCATATAGGGTTGTACATGGAATCAATTGGGAATTATATTGGAGTGGAAAATCCATTAATCAAAGAATTTTTAATAATCATAATAATTTGAGAGCAGTGGTGGCCCAGTGGGATCGGTTGCGACTGTCGGGTTGTAGGATCAAATATTCGAAGACATGTGACATCTTCCAACCCGCACTGGGCCCAAATAGTGGATTATGGCCCAAAACCCTCACCGAGAGGAGGCCTGTGTCCCAGCAGTGGGAACATTGTCGGCTGATTATGTTATCATTTTTAACTTCAAACCATCCATGGCATGACACATAAAACCAAATCACACTACTCAGTCGAAAAACGTATTAAATACGGACGCGCGAGTCATATCGCCCCGTCTGAACAAACTTTAAAACTGTCAAACCTCATTACCATAGTGAGATAACGCGAGTCGTGACAAATATTATGAGGCGTTGCGATAACTACGACAAAAAATATATATCACAAAAATGAATTTAATATTCGATATTAGTTCCTGATTGACCATTGTTAAAATTATCTGATTCACTGGACGGTCACAACAGTTTTTATTGTTCTAGTTAGCGCAGACGACTATAAATCACTTCCATGGGTATCATACCATATCATCGCACATAATATTCTGCCAGATAATGTTTGGACTTAGAATGAGACCATGATCTCACATTGCTCACTGTATCTTTCGCTATGTCAGTCAGACCTTAGCCCCTTAGCACCTCAGACCTAGCTTATGGCTACTTACTATAATAACAGCTACTTGCCGTGGTTGGTCCGTGGATGGGTAACCATCTTTACATACCAAGACCTCTCCGTACCTCGAGAAGCACGTTAAGCCGTTGGTCCCGGCTGTAATTCGTGGATCTTTGACAGTTGTTACGGGTCGTCAGAAGCCCGAAAGTCTAACACCAATTCTTACTAAGGCGTATCGTATTACCTACTCAGTAACAGGATTGTAATGGTCAGATAGTAAATACGCTTCATATATGTAAAATACTGGTTTTCATCTGCATCCGGTTAGACAGAAACCCAACTCCAACATAATTGGGAAAAGGCTAGGCAGATTCTATGATGAGTCAGAGCTACAGAGAGCGTCATTTAAGAAATTTGGAAAAGATAGATTTACAATAATGTCATGGCATCTAACTCTCACAATAGTTTCAATGGATCAGTTGAATGATCAAAAAAATAAAACAATGTAAGCATGGGTTTAGCTGAAACACAATCAACTTTACATAGCAGATCTACTAAAGGTAGCTAGGTACAAGAATTGTGAGCGGACGGTGTTTTGTTTTCCCTAATACATAAAACTTCTCGTAAGCACCATGACTCAGAGAAAAACCTAAACCTGGCCATATAGCTATCTCCTAAGTTTATACATCGGTGCCCAAAAAACTGGTCGGGCCGCAAAAAGTCTGCGCAAGATAATATCACTGTAGTCAACACCGACAGAGACAATATAAATCAGAATAACTTATAGTTTGTACGAACTTGAACCTCAAACGCCCGGTTCATGTGAAACTTCGTGTATTTGCACGGTTAAGTGGTTTCTTACATGATCATTTATTTATAAAGCACGCAACACCTGCTTGGCCGAAATAGCCAGAAGAATTGCCAAACTTAAGTGGCAGTGGGCAGGGCACATTGCTCGCTGACCAGATGGCCGATGATGCCGAAAGGTTCTGGAGTGGCGACCGCGTACCGGAAGACGTAGAGTTGGAAGGCCTCCGACAAGGTGAACCGATGACCTTGTGAAAGCCGCAGGACTCCGCTAGATGCTGGAAGCACAAGACCGGCCGAAGTGGCGGAGTTTGTGGAGCTTGGGGGATGGGGAGCTGCTTAGCCTATGTCCAGCAGTGGAAGTCTTTCGTCAGAAATGATGTAGCTTGTCAAACAAAAGCTAGCATGCCGTTGTAACATTCAAAAATCAGAAGTTACTATGGCACAATAGCAAGTTACTTGCAAACTTTAGTGCAAGTTCCAGGCATGTGCATTTGCGGCTTCATACGTTTCCCACTAATATTATAAATGTGAAAGTTTGGATGTTCGGATGTTTGTTACTCAATCACGCAAAAACAGATTCGGTTGAAATTTGGCACACATTTAGTTTTTACCTGGATTAACGCAAAGGATACTTCTAATCCCGGTAGTACGTTACCGTGGGATCATTTCCGACCTCCATGCGGGCGACGCCGCTGACAAAAGGAGGTATATTTTATAAAGCACGCAATACACCTGTTTGTAGCTTGCACAAAAACTTGCAGGCCGTTGTAAAATTCACCAAACAGAAGTTGTTATGGCACAATTGTAAGTTACGCAAGCGTTTGTGCAAGTTCCAGACATTGTATTTGCGGCTTTACACTGAAATGAAAAGTTCGCAAATACAACTACATTCAATTCAGCTTTAATGTAGTTGTATTTGCGATGTTTTCATTTTACCTACTGAAGCTGATTTGCTTGAGAGTCCCGGAGGGTTAGAAAAAGGTAAGCTCCGTACCGAAACTTTTATAAGGACGATGTTTAGTCCCATGTGACGGGACGAGAATATTGCTTTGTAATTGGTATTTATCGGGTATGATTCCAATACTACGAAATACACAAGTGTACTCACAGTAAAAGTCAGTTTACAGACTAATATTTCCGAGCGAAGATCTAAAATTGCAGTAGCTTTTACAAAAACTATTTTAAAGTAGCCTATAAATGTAGATTTATTAAAATAAAAATGCTATTTAGGTAAAGTCCTGAAGTTTACGAAAACCTGAACAAAAAAACTGTCAAGGCAGAAATAAGTTCATACTCGCAAAAGTATAAATCCACACTGGAGAGACACCCCAACCAATTGGCCGCTCAACTCACAATCCCAGCTTGTGTCAGCAGACTCAAAAAGACGCAACATCCTATAATTGTAGATCTTGTAGAGAGTCGCATTATTTATATGCGAGTTGCTTCCTACAACCCATCATCTGCTCTTAGATTTTTTTAAACCGATTGCAAGATTAAAAAAAAACACAAAAAGGTAAGTCCTTATAAAACACCCTGTGCAATCACTTATTAGTACTCATAGTACCTATCTCAGGCTGTCACTTAATAAAAGGGGTCCATATATAGTAGTAGAATGCTATAAGCTTGAGTACATTTTAAATAAACTTAAGAAACATGTATGTATCTACATTATAACTTCTAATACTTTAGATGAAATTGTATTGTACTGTGTTATCAATATCATACTTACAAATTTGTATCTCATTATAAGTGGACTGTATGTTCTTATGAGCAATACATTCTTTAAATCGAATAGGTACACATGCACAGAGAATTCCTACAAGATATACCCAATATCGCGCCGTAGAACACCGCCTAAAATTGCCGATCCATCTAAGCGTGAGATGCATATAGGCAACAATGCGTACCTAGGGACAGGGGACGGATGCAATGTCATCATAGCGATTAATTAGTGGAAAATGAACATCGCACGACTCGACATTTTCAATTACCAACCGTATCCGAAACTGAACTTGATTACAGTAGCCGAAGGGAATAGTCGAGCGGTTTTAATACGCATTTGTAATCGAGTTAAAAACTACCCAGTCGGATGATTAACGGATTTTAAAGAGGTGCTTATACGGGATTTTTGACGGTTGAGGACCGTTTATTAAATTCTGTATTTAATTTAAATTCCTCGATTTGAAGTGAGAGATTTTAATTTAAGGGAATGATGAGGCAAACATTTTGAAACGTAGTTCATACCTACATACTACTATTCCAGTTTAACGTGTAGAAAGCTGCAATTGAAAAATGAATAGGTGGTAGAATTGCGGAATGGGTACTTGGGCTTAGAAAAAAAAAAAATAGATGTAAGTAAACCGTGCAGACGGCAATAACCTGAGGCGATTGTTACATTATAAGTAACATACAGTTAAGTAAACAGTTAGAAATTAATTCTATGCGCAAATCTTCAGTACTTACACTAAAGGATTCACACACATAATCTCAAAATCTAAAACTTCCACCTCAAACTAACTATACAGAAGTGACTGTACATGTATAAGCTAAAACAACTCGCGGTACAAAATGTTTCAAGTTTTCTCATAACGAAAGTGGAGAGCGAGCTTTAAGCTCTTACTGAGTAGTGTTGCTACAGTTTTTGTAGACTTTTCCTTTCTATGTACGGTACCAACGTATGTAAATAGGCTAGCTGTTTTTCTTAGTAGGTATACTTTTTCGCTTACGAATAGGTAAACCTGGAAGTTACTGGATATTGAAGAAGTTATACTATCACTAGATGAAAATACAAAGATGTTAAACGAATTTAATTGGAACAACAAAAGTAGGTACTTTTTTTTTTTTAGGATAAATAACGAAAATAATGAAGAATTCCATTTCCTAAAAACACTATAGGTACCCGTAAAGTCACTAGATATGGTTAAAGCAGTTATTTTTTCTCTAATTGAAAATACAAAGATCTTATATGAATGGTAGCAATGAAAGTAATGAAGTATGTCATTTCATAAAAATACTATGTATTATAACAAATCATTAAAAAGAAAGTAAGTACAGACTTAAAATGAAATCTTAATCTACGATGCAGAGGTAAGAAACTGAATGAATAAACGACTCATTGAAAATCGTATTAATCTAGCTAGGTGTTATAAAGACACTTAAGCGACTCAGCACTTTAGCAAGTAATTCACTAGTTATAAAGAAAGTGGGGATGATAAATGATAACTAACGGCTTTCAATAAAATATAGTGAAAATTATATCGCCTTTCTTATCTGGAGTTGGTGTAGAACAGTTGAAAATGGTTGATTTACCTATAGTGATGACTAATAAACCTAAATATGAACATTATTAGAAAACATAAAACGGTACTGCAATAATTTATTTATTCTTTCAACATTGCAGTCTTAATCTTTTCTAATAATTTGAAACCCACCTAACCAAACTAAAAGAGAAGAGCCTGTCTGGAGTTAAAATGTTCTAAAGAGCTCAAAATGATTTATTGTCATCAACTTTTCTATTTAAACCGTATAAAGTGAACGACAAGCTTAAACCACAAACGCGACATTACATGAGGAAATCTATTTTCCAACATTTTCAGTCTAGCAGACTTTTATAAGTCTGGGGGGCACATCTGGCGTCCACATTAGTATGTTGATGAGGCAATCGCGATCACGGCGGGGATAACGTGATTTATATCATGGATAGGGTTGCTGTCGAACATAATAATATGAACGTCGGTATTCTTGGTTTAGCATTGGAGAAGTGATAGACTTATTCAAATTTATGTGGCTGTGATCGATGACCTTGTGAAGGCCGCAGGAATCCGCTGGATACGGAAAGCACAGAACTGGTCGAAGTGGATGAGCTTGAGGGAGGTCTATGGCCAGCAGTGGACGTCTTTCGGCTGAAATGATGATGATGATGTGACTGTACCTTCATGTGGTATGCAGTGCACTGCAGCTACATCTCAATGACTTATTAAAAAATCAAAAATCAAATCAAATCAAAAATCAAATCATTTTTATTTCAGGCATTGTACACACATATACATTTCACCCATAGTGACTACATGTCATAAATAAACAAACATTATAATATTAAGCAGGTATTTTGGGTATAACAAATTAAAGATTGAAAAGACTACCTAATTTAGCAAACATTATGTTTGGGCCCTAGTTGTATTTGATCGTCTCCAACACGCGAATAACAATACTGTTGGATTCGACTAACAAAAGCTGGAATTATATAATCAGGAAGTTGAAGAGTGTGACACCCCAGAGAGACATTACCTTGACTTCATATGTCCTTAAGCAACGATAAGTTTGTCAACATAAAAACTAACTTTTTAGGAAGTATTTCATTGAACACGCCCCAAATCAAAACACTATATACACAACAATAGAGACAGCCCTACGAGAATATTCTAAGGATAAATTAGGGTCGTGTGTCAAATTTTTCACGTATTTTCCTTCGATAGGCTGTCGGCGCGTCGGTGACCGCGCCGGTGTAATTGATAGGACAGATGATATTAATGTCTCTCCCCTACACAACGTGTGCACACAATTTATGTTGCAATACCACACAAACTACAACGCACCCCTTGTTCACGAATATTCACGTAACTGTTTTGACGCAAAAGCGAAATTACGCAACAGGATTTGCATTTCCCCGAGTGCCTTTGTTAGTCTCAAATTCAAATACGTTTTGGTTCAATTTGACAACACTTTGACCATGTAGCTAAACCAACAAATGATATGCAATCCCACCTTTCCAACACTTGTGTATTATTATCTATTAAACAAAATAGAGTTTGTTCAGTTTCTTATGGTTTCTGAAACTCTCTCTCTGATTAGCTTGTCCACCATTAGCAGTTACGAGTTGAGATGGTACTGCAGTACTTACAGATGAACACAGTGGAGTGTTTTCAGAACGGAATGCCTTTGGCAACTAAAACTGAAAATTTAAAATAATACTAGATACTATAGTAACGGTCTTAGTACAGGTCCCTGTTGAATAACAATAACGGTTCTACCAACAATATTTTATTAATCTTATTTTTGTAGGCAAGAATCTGTCGCGCATTTTCAGACAAGATACTCAAAGTATAATAATATTGAAGAAGTGCTTTGATCTTGTTTAAAAAGTTTCTATGGCTCATCTCACTTTGTCAAAAGCTTGTTAAATTTCTAATCATCTGTGAACTATCTCAATAAAGTGCAAGCTACTTATAATTAAGAGGCTTCAGAGTATTTTAGATTGTCTAATAAATACCTCATATCGGATAACATTATCTCCCCAGAAACAACACTATCGTGCTGCCCTGGCAAAGCGACCTCTATGTCTGTAACCAGAAACTTCTACAACACACTCGCACAGCGCCATCTACTGATTACGGCTTGAAGCGTCAAACATGAAATTTGTCTACTCGTTCAGGTTTTTTCAGGTTTAGTACCGCACCACCAGATGGCGGTAACGGTAGCAAAAACGGGAATGAATTTCAGCGATGTGTTGTTTATGTTTTCATAACAAAATTAGTCATCATAGAAGTTGCATCATCGCCATTTTTAACCACCGTCTGTACAATTACAAAAGGTGTCAATAGCTTATCGCTATTGAATTAGTCTGATTATTAATTTAAAATGCATGTATTCATAATTGTAGGTACCTAAAGTTATATTATGTAGATGTTTTAAACCTTTAAGTATGTACAAGAAAATAAGTCGACCAGCCACCTATTATTAGTTTACTCCACCTAATTGCAACTATGCTCATCAAAAAAAAAAAAAAAATTACCAAATTTTCTGATGATCTTTCAATTATTTATTTTTTTACCTTTCTCTACCGATACTTCTGGTTAATATTCTTTGATTAGACGGTATTTATAAACCATGTCTATTATAAACTATTTCCGATTAAAAAAAAATTCCGATTCCGATTTTTCTTACCGCTCATAAACTCAGTTGGCTTAAACGTTATTTTCTCACAATACAAGGAATTAAAAACTGTAAAGTACACGATACATTTTCCATCGCGTATGAGGAAAATATTTCATAAAAGTTTTTTTATGATTTGAAACTGAGATAAAACCCAGAACGGTCGCTAACACAATTTCTGCGAAACACGTTGTATTGATGGTGTTGAAGTTCAATAGACTTATTTTACGGAAATCCTTCTCCACAGACTTTGTAAAGTGAGCCCTTTGTGGAAAAGATGACTCATCTAGATAAGTGGGTACGCTTTCATGGTAAGAAGGGCGGCGGTATCACACGAGCCTTGACTTGCTTTGACACTCCAGACGGCTTTTCTAAGGAACTCGATTTTACAACGATAGGAAAACGTTTGGTACTGAAATTTATTTTGATACCGCTCCTGTGAAGTTAAGGCGGAGATTTCTTGAAAACGCTCATAAAGGTGGTTTTTTTTAACCAGTGAGTATCTCTGTAAACGTAAACAATTTTAAAAGCAATTTTTTTTTTTTGATATTTTCAAGTCTTTTTTGCATACAGTGATAGTACTAAAAACATAATTAAACATACTTTAATGCAACAAAAAAATCATCAAAGTTACCTCTTAATTATCTTTAAAACCAGTTTATTCCTTCAATAACAATTATTATTATAATTACAAAAATACCATAAAATTTCAAATACCAAACTGCATCCAGGGATTGATTATTTATTGTCAAATAGTTAATATATTATTTTATACGATTTTATTTGCATTTTTACGACAATGCTTGCTCATTTATTATTCGAATTTATTACAACAGATTTTAACCCGTATCGGATTGCAGTAAGAACTATTATCGCTCATAACGACAATACGACGAGTACATTCAAAATTACCAGGGCCTTAAAGAACTACATTATGTTACTATACCTATGACTATAGGTTCAAAGTCTTACACTTTTATCATATACTTAGACGGTATTTAACATCTATTCTCTCTATCTATTTAACATTATTTAAAAGCTTTTAAGTTTAAAAAAATGGTGTTTGTAATCCTAGCGATTATTATTTCACTGATAAGTATTCTAGTTAGTCTGTGAAGAGCCTAGTGGGCTGCAATATTGTCTAGTTTTTAACCGACTTCAACTGCATTCATTCATTCATTTTTTATTAGCTGTATGTTTTTGTAAGTTATTCTTTTGAACAAAAAACATTTTAAAAAAATCTTCAATTTTGCGGGTGTCCGTTATAAATAAATGCGAATTTGCGTTTTATGACAATAGATAGTTTACACACACAGGCGAGGGAAGACAACAGTTATATTAAAAAAGTATTTTGAGACCAACGGTTTTTCAGCGTACCTACAGGCTGTAGGCTACAGCATACCTACAGCTACTTACCTACTCCAAAGTTCATTACACTTTCCACCTACAATAGGTATAGGTTTACTTTCGTTCATAGAACCCCTATAACTATTTAATGTCTAGATTGAAACCTGCATTAGCATAACTAAAGTGCTATGTGCCGAACATAATTCAATGGAAGTCTCCATCTTTTATGAACGACAGAATGCCAAAATACTCTTACGCTTGAGCTCTGACGTCAAATGACGTTAAAGGTCTATTGTTGGTCCGACAAGAGAAATGATCCGTTTTCATTAATAATTAATCTTTCTTTATCTTGAACTGACTGCTCCTATGTTGCTTCTACTTCCCTAATTACATTATCTTAATAGTCTGCGCATCTAAACAAATATGATACGACTTCATCGGGGATAGAGAGAAGCTCCGTTCGAGTTCGAAAGTAATTAATGTTTATAACCTGAAATACACAACGAAAGTTTTGATGTAGGTATACCTACCTACTATTTTAAATGCTTAAATATAAGAGGCTTTTGTCCACAATAGCATGTCAGCCTCATCGTTACTAAAACTATCCAAAACTAAATTGACAAATACAGTAGGGTTACATTATTGATTTATGAACAAATTTTAATAAGAAAGCAGGTTTGCTATCTCAGATAAAGGCTGCGCTAAGACTTCATGGACCAATAGCATTTCATTTACTTTATCGTATCCGCAGTGTCCTTCTTTGTCTTAGTGCACTCCATAAGCAGATGATGAACATCTCCAACCGTTTCGCATATTTCGCAATTAGGAGACTCTTCAGTTCAGAATTAAGATCTATGTGGACTCACCTGTGAGCCTGAAGCGAACTCATCAGCTGGTGGTTCCCTGGTGAACCTCTCGAACTTGAAGCTGTTGGAGCGGTAGAGCTCGTTGTCCTCACGGGATCGTCTTCCGCGGCAGAAGCGACGAGTTATCGACGTGTGTCTGAAGAGAAATTGTAGGGTTTAGTACAAAGAAAATGGTGGTTTCAGTAACGCAAATACCTACACGTTGGTGGAACTTTTCGATCCTATTGACAATGCAAGAATGTACGTTAATATTCAGGAAATAAAAAAAAAACATTGAACTACAATTCTTTTCATTTGCGAACACGCACCCAGTGAATATTGGCAAATGCACAACAACGCGCTTTTGGTGGACTATGGCCCAGCTCTGCCCTCTCACTAAGAGGAAGCCTGTGTCTCAGCACTGGGAACAGTATTGGCAGATTATGCTACTAAACCTGGGTTTTGTCCAATTTCACAAAGGTCAATGCGTATAAGTAGCGCAATGGAAGAATCAAGTAGGACGTCCAGGATCTGCTACAAGTCGATGACGTCATCTACAAATCTCAAGTGGGAGAGGTACTCGTCGTTGATGTGAATGCCGCGTCCTTCCCAGTTCAGCGTAAACACATCCTCCAATGCGTTAGAGAACAAATACCGGGAAATTACGTCCCCTTGTCTCACCCCTCAAAGCAGGAAGATATCTTCAGTTCGCTGGTCCTGAGTTATGACGGTCATTGTCGCGTATACATAAATATATCTCAGCACTTGGATGTATTCCAGTCGACTTGGTATCAGAGACTGCAGAGACTCCAAAATAGACTAGGTCTCGATAGAGTCAAAAGCCTTCTCATAGTCCTCAAACGATTATACTCTTCGAACTTCTGTGTAATTTTCCGCACTCTAGGATGTGGTTACAGTACTGTATTTAGGCAATGATGCCACAGATGAACTTCCGAAGAGAGGCTCTGATATAAAAATGCTAGGCCCGTACCCACTTCTCTCTTGCCTTTCTCACAATTTCGTGCGTGGATTCGCCAAAGGTCGACCCAACTCCATAACAACAGATGGTCACGGGCAACAGACTGTAGACAGTCAAAATTGGCTTTACCAATTGTACAGTCGCGATTAACCAAAAAACTTTACGGGCCATAAACCCCTTAACAAACATCTATTTAACATAGGCGCCACAGACAGCCCGCTTTGCAGGGGTTGCCTTGACGCCGAGGAATCAGCCGCCCACATCATCCTGGAATGCGAGACCATGGCTTCTCAACGTGAAGAAATCCTCGGAACAGTGAGGTCGCTCCGCGAAGTCTGTGAAGCTCCCAGGAAGCTTCTGTGCTTCTGGGCGGAGCTAGGCTGGCTTTTTTAGCCAGAATCCCCAAGCACAATGGACCAAATGGGAGTCTACGTGCGGAAAAGGGAGTCCCATCATCATCATGTACTGTATCGTCCTCGAAACCGGCCTACTGTGGTGGCTGAAACGTGTCGAGTCTTCACGCAAGACGATTCGTGGAGACTTGGTAACAGCTTAAATATGTGGTTTAGGCGCGAAATGGGTCTGTAATTCTTTAAAAGGTTGTTTTCACCTTTTTTAACCTGTCTAGGACATCTAATGAGATAACAATAAGTAGATTTCAACCCGAATCGGGTGCACAAGGTATAGAAGAACCACCACGCTCCTTCGCTACGCTTCTGGAGTTCTCCCAGAGAACAGCACAGAGTGAAAAACCTCCAGGGGCATTTCCGTACAGGACTTCCTCCTGGTTTCATGGCTCGTAATCCCGTCCTCTTCAGGGGCTCATGAAATTGAGACGGCTGTTTGAAAGCCGTCTCAATTTCATTTTGGCTGACTTCTGACAGGTCTTCTGTGAAATATAGGTTTACGGCCGCCCTGGAATCCAGATTTTTGGGACCAGGTCGAGATTAATGCGATACGTACAATTGGCCCAATTGGCAATTGGTCCCGCATGGTGCCGGGCGTAAAAGAATAGCACCATCCCATTTCTTCCAGTGCACTGAAAAACCGAATAAGTTGAATTCCATAATGTTGATTTCATGTAAGTTGCGTTAACCTAATATTATGTTTAAACAACTATTATATGACATTTATTTCTACAGTAAAATTGTTAAAAATTAATAGGTTAAACCAACCACTAAAAGAGGTTAAAACGACACAATATTCGAATCTAAGTAAGTCTAACTGATAATATAGTCAAGTCAACATATTAACGAAGTAGAGTCAACAAAATAACTAAGTTAAATATATATAATCAGTTTAAACCAAACTGAACACAGTTAATTCAACAAATCATGTCGGTAGGTGCTATATTAACCTAAAATAAAGGTTGAAAAAAGGTTAAAACAACCTATTCGGTTTTTCAGTGTGGGTGTCGTAGAAGCCGACTAAGGGACTTACTAGAGAATGGGCAGCAGCGTTCTCTATGCATTTTACCACCATACTGCGATCGCCAACCCGCCTGCCAAGCGTGGCGATTATGGCAAAACTCCCCCTTTTGGGGGAGGCCTATTTCCAGCAGAGGACGTCTTACGGCTGAAATGATGTAGGTACAATTGGCCGTAAAAGTTTTCGACTTCCGAAAGAATCTCCAGCTTTGAAACGACGATATCCCCACTAGGTTTGCGACACTTCGTCAGATGGCACCCGCCAAAACACTTTCGACCCCCGATTTTACTCAATCGCTTTTCTATAGAGCGTGTATTGGAGCGCCGCCGGAGCGTCGTACCAATATAAAATTTTTTTTGAGTGCCCGTTGCTCTGACGAAGTGATAAGTTAGTTTGCATATCGTTCCGTCATAAGCTCCAGTCTTTTCTGAAAGTGTAGACATTTCGGAGGACATTCCGGACATTCCTCCCTGAGGATTTACTTCTTTAGATCGAGCGCCTGGTCATTTATGGTTTCCACTGCACTGAACTGGTTCTCCAGGTCTATTTGGAACGCTTCAGATCTTAGCATATGTTTTGAAAAATATTTGAACGGAGCCTAGACTTCATCATACAAGTTCGCTCGCGCTTGAAGTTGAAATCAAAAGAGCCTGAAACAAGTCTGTGATCATTTGAATTGTATTGAACCTGTTGATCACATCCCAGAATGCAAACTTTTTTATCATTTGGATTTCGATATGTCCAGTGCCTGTGGATGTTTCTTAAAGAATGAATTCATCATGAAAAGCTCTTAAGTTAATAAATTCAAATTTGATGAAGTACACTTCGAGGCAAAACATAGAGAATCACGTAAGCGTTCAACTCCCCCATAAAAACGTTGAAATTGGTCTTAGTAGTGGAATACAAAGCCTTGGAGATGTCGAGCAACATTCCGATCATCTCCATTCTCGAACAGCTCCTCTACTTCATAATCCTAGTGTACAGAGTTCGGTGTGTCAACCTGAACAACCTTGAGGATATACCTCTCGGTTAGCTTCACAACGAGGTTATCTATCCTGTTGGAGACACTGGAGACTACAACAACGATGTCACAAAGGGATTTATTCACCGGGAACTGGAATCCGCCTTGTGATAGCTGGGCCCTGCACCACAAAACTACAATTTGTAAATCTTTCTAGTGTCTGGACCACAAAACATAATGATAACGGAAAATCTTATAAATATGTAAGTTGTAGTGGCAACTCTACAATTTAATAATAGGTAGGTACATAATTTGTAATTTCTGTGTCACGCAATATTTTCTACAATGTAATTTTGTGGAAACGTAGACTTTAAAGTTTTGTGGTATAATAGGCCCTGGTCCGGGATCTCGAAAATACAATAGGTAGCCCGATACAAGGGTTATTGTTTCCTTCGCTCCTCGGACTTCACTGAACCCTCGCACTATGTACCAACTTCATTTCCGAGCTCTTCTTCTAGCGGCACTAGATGTTTGTGGAGACGTAACCAAACCAACAAAAACCCTTCAAACCGGCGATTTAAATGTGCCTTTTATGTGCCATTTAAAATAAATGATTTGACTCTGACTTTGACCGGAACATACTCGTAGCAACGCTGTTTCACGGTAGAAATAGGAAGATATAAGGAATAGTCAGAATCTCGATAGTGTCAATGATGGAATTGGCAGTAAATACTTCTAATTAAATAATACTTAGAATGATTGTATCTCATCTGCTTAATCTGACGTCCGCGTCACCAAGATAGTTGGGAAACGGCTAGGCTGATATTGACTGATAAAGCACAATCTGCGACTGATAACATTTTGCCACGGACATCTAGACTCAACAACATAGGGGCTTAACAATGGACAGTATTAGGATACATAAGTATATGTAGGTAGTTTATTTAAGCAGGATAAACAATGCTTATATTAATATCTTTTAAACTTTCTGTAACTTCATCTCTAAGATTCGCAAACGTATCGGCCGTGTTGTTGTTATGGTGGCAGAAAGGCATTTGGCAATCATCATCATCATCTCATCATCATTTGCCTAGCCTTTTTCCAACTATTTTGGGGTCGGCTTCCAGTCTAACCGGTTGGTTTTAGATAGAGCGACTGCCTATCTGACCTCCACAACCCAGTTACTGGATAATACGATACTCCTTGGCATAAAGGCATTTGCCAATATCGACATAAAAAATAAGCCATCTGCTAAAACCGGCTTGCCTGATATCGTAAAGCCGTTATATTACTGCAAGTCATAATTTTTGCCTTGTCATCACAACACATGATAAACTCTGATAGAAATCAACACAGTAATTAAGGAGTCCAATATTTTGCCATGTTGATCGTTACCAGTCGAAAAGTGAGGGAGATAAAAAAATAAACTTAATCAGTTAGATGAGCAGCAAAAAAACTAGTTTCAAAACAGTACACTGTGATGACTAGTACTTTTGCCAAATATACAAGTCCAGGATTTAGCCCTGTATATTACCTCGTCTGATGTCCGTCAGCGATCTATAACGACGTCAGACTCCGCAGTAGAGGATGGACTGATAATTATGTTGATTAAGGAAACCCAAATATACCTACTCTATGGGGAAATCACTATCTAAACAACAAGGTCTTCGACGCACTACAACAGGTCAATAGAGATAGATCTTCAAAAACTTAATACACCTCTGCAGAACCCTTCGAAGATTACAGGCGTGATGTTATGTCTGTGCTCAACAGTGAGCAAACATCTGAAGAAGGAGTGAGGGTACCAAATGAACTAATAAGGACTCCTAAAGGAGTGGTGGACACTCACGTTACGGCTGGTCCATAAATTCAAGGTCGCTCAGCGAACTACGAAACGAGCTATGCTCGGAGTATCTCTGAGGGATGGAATCCGGAATAAGGTGATCAGGCAGAGAACCAAAGTTGTCGACATAGCTCACAGAATTTGCAAGCTGAAGCAGCAATAAGCCGGCCATATTAGCCGTAGAACCGATGACCGTTGGGGTAGCCGTGTTGTTGAGTGGAGACCGCGAATCGACAAACGTAAGGTAGGACGCCCTCAGACTAAGTGGAGCGACGATCTTCGCCGGGTGGCTGGTAGCAGCTGGATGAGAGTTGCCGAGAATCGAGCTGAATGGCGTGCAATTGGAGAGCCCTATGTCCAGCAGTGGACTGCTGTAGGCTGATGATGAAAGGAGTGGTGACCATTGCTCAATTCTTCTCTGTATGAAAGGAGAATTCCTCTTCAGAGAGAGAAACTAAAGCTGACTTTACTGACACACTTTTATGTGTTAACAGCTTTTTCTCTTAGGGATCATTTATTTCTACCTTCGATGAGGGCTCAGCGCAGCCCTTCTGATCGATAGCGTACTAAAACTGGCACGTGTGTTTCACGTGCACCCTATCTGTTTTATAACAACATTATCACTTCTATTTACTTTAGGTTGGAAACCGCTTAATTATGGTTCGTTACGATGTTAGAGGGAATGTTACAGTACGCGTATTTGCTTTTAGATAGAACCGGTCGGTAAAGGAAGTCATCATTTGATCATATAAAAAGAGATACTCCCCTAACTCTCAATGACCGTTACGTAATTTTCAAATTAACGGTCAAAATAGATCTATGATCAAACGTTTTTGTGATCTCAGTTTGTTGTAATCAGACGGAAGAGATTCTGCCCATCCTTTAGATAAACAAAATCGCTTAGTCACGGGAATCTCATACCTACATACAATTACCCATGGTATGACTCATGTCTGGACAGACAAGAGTTATACCATGGGTGATTTAATAGGTCTCAGTCCAGTTTGTAAGACTCTCAAGACTATAATATCTTGTAGGTACACATACAATATCTATTATTAAAGATAGATTATTCCGCAGCTTGCATGTAACCTAATCTCAACATACGTAAGAAACAAAGTTGCGCACCATTGGAGAATTTAATTTATATTTAATCATTCATCATTACCCATCGTTCATTTTTTATGCGTAAACAACAAATTATTTGCCTCTAACGCTTGTTGCATTGTTGCGTCCGCAGCTAACTGCAAGTTTACATAAGACAGACTGTAATCATGTCGTGCAATCTACCGTATTGCAGTATAATGAACCTAGCTGATGAAGTAGCTAACGTATTTCTGATGTAAATAATTAACAGTTACCTAGAATCGCTGGAATGCAACGGCCATTGTATCCCGAATATCTTCAATCTGGCTGGTGGACGCCTCTTTTGCTCCGTACGAGTGTTCTCCTCTACTGGTGGAGTGTGATGTCTACTCCCGGAAGAAGCCCTCGTTCCACTTCGCCGACGCCTGCGACGTCTCCTCTCAACCAAAATAAAATTATCGCCGTTTCTGATAATGTACGATGAGCGCAGAGTCGATTTCTCGCCCTCGCCCTGCCTTTGTCTTATCAAGTCAGCTGTTCTCAGTGTGTGTATGTTCTGGTACTCAGCCTCTTGTGGCGGTGCAGGTGGTGGAGCGGCAGATGGTGTCACTTCCTTGCTTGTGCTAGTCCCACTTCCATCCCTCTTCTTCCGGGAGGAATGGAGACCAACCCGACGCCAAACCTTTTCCATCTGTCTTTAATGTCATCCCATTATTATGCTCACAAATAGTCGCAATTTTCACGCGAAGAGTCACTTGACACTGAACGCACAATCACAATGTTTACCGAAACAAGTAATCCTCGGGGATCATTAAATTGTTCATAGGTTTTTATCGAAAGACGTCCGAGGTTCCCACATAAATATTAACACAAATGAATCACTTTCCAGTCAGCCGTTCCCTGTCATTGTTCGAGCTGATAAATATTTCAAGAGTCCTGCACAAATCTTCGGTTCCCGCTCGGAGCTTGCGTGTCAACGATCAAATCACAAAAATCAGGGCGTTTATCATTAATTTCTCTTATTAAGACGTACTAGGTTAGTAGAATTAGGGGAGAGAATAACGTGTTTTTTGACATCGCACTTGCAGAAGTCCCGGCCCAAACAGGGTGCGGGTGCAAGCTTTGCGCATGCGCGATCCCCCTTCACCCGTAGCCCCGTCTGACCGAAGCTCCAAAATGGCGGACCTCCGACCCCTTCCCGTTATTGAATATCTAATTTTATCGCTATGCATTTATTGTATTCAGCTGCTATGCATTCACGGCCTTCTTTTATTATTATTATCCAGTTACCTGGCCGGCCTCATAAGTTATGAATATAAAGCGGCAGTTCGGGCCTACTTTAGCACATTATGGTTCAAAGCTTTAACGAATTAATGTCTAGAATATTCTGATCTATGGCTATTTCTGGAATTGTGATAATTAATAGTGGCAAAACGACTAAACAGCTGTGCTGCTGGGGAGTTTGTTGCGCCACTTCTTCTTCCCAGCTAAAGCACTAGGAAGTGGTGAAGGACGGGTGTTTTGGGGGACTGTCTTATGTAATTTTGACGTTCAAAATGTGCTGACTCTCAGCCTAGTTTGAATATTAATGACTTTTGATTTTGATTTTTTGAAAACGGAATCAACAAGTATTTTTATTATCCTGTGGGTAAAGTGGGCCCTTATGTACATATTCAAGAGCCTTCTTAGAACTCATAGGTTGATATGATGATTGTCTCCCTTGCTAATTGAGCACTGTGCTTTCAGCTGTTCGATCCTGGAATCGAGTGTTTGTACTGAATATTTAGTCTAGTTTTTATCATAAATTATTATCAATAGCGTACTTTCATAAACGGCCTCACATGCCACAGATTTGTAGTATTACCTACCTATCTACCCAGGTGTGAACGACTTGTCCACGTATTTAATATTTTATTGGATCGAAGATACTTCTTAGGACTCAAATAAAATATTAAATACGTGGACAAGCAACTCTCCACGATGCATTACCTTTCCTTACTAACTTAATTTCTTGGTGTGATCTTCTCTCTTGGTGAGATCACTAATGCTTGAGTGAAAGTGAGTTGAAATGCGAAATAAGAAATATTAGATGAATACCTAATAAAGGCTCCCGCAACAGGCGCACCACGAGTCTAGTAGAACAATTTCTACGAAAATTTCATGGAAATTGGATCTACCAGAATCGCGCCGCACGGTCACGTCGCGCCTGTCAGCGGGAGTCTTACAACTCTTCAAAACAGTTTCCACATTCAGGTTGCTTTCATATACAGGAAAAGTTTTTATTAAGTGCGCAAACTTTAACCATGACTTCAGTATATCATTCTAGACCCCCCAGCGCAGGCTTTTTCGTCGGTTTTACAAAAAAAAAATATCAGCTAATTCATAGAAAAGTGCAATACCTAATCGGTCAAAATGTATGGAACAGCTGATTTTTTCTTGTATAACTGACGAAAAATTAATGTGCTGGGGGGTCTACAATGATTTGCTGAATTCATGGTTAAAGTTTGCGCACTGGATAAAAACGTATCCTGTACCTATTTACTTATGTTAGCCAATAGTTTGAACGCTCTAACTAACCAAAAACACTTGGGAGCATGATTATTATCCACTTAGCCCCGTGATACAAATTCCACTTCCAGAATATATATGGATAACTCTTAAAATTCGTCTTTGCTATACCTACTAACCAATATCATAAAGAGGTAGGTTTTCGTTTGAATGTAGGGGAACCTAATCTGTGGAACCTATTATCGGATTTGTATTTGATAGACTTATTCTTGCGGAATGCTATTTAACATCACGCTACGACCCACGGGAGCCGAGCAAAAAATTGAAAAAAGTCGGAAAGAACGCGTGAAGTCAAAAGTAACCAATAGCGCGGGTGAGTGATGTGATGGGTTGCGGCGCGGCGCGGCGAGTCGTGGGGAAGCGATGTGACGCGACGCGGCGCGCGCGACGTGCTGTGCTAGTTTACGAAAATTTTACCAGCGCCCATATGTCGCAGCAATAAGGACGATTTTTCCACTCGACTGCGGTTGACAGTACCTTCCATAGTTTACCTTCTTATCATGACGTTTTGAATCACTAGACACCACCACCACCCACACCACCATCAGTTACACCAAATATTTGTGTGTGTATGTTAGTGTTCGGGTTCAGCCCGCTAATACCTACTAAGTAATTCAATGCGCTAATATAATTAAGTGTCCCTATTGAGAAACTTAAAGATAGTAAGGTCATTCGGTCATTCCCACTCAATTCAATCGTGAATATCTGGATGACCCTGATGTTTTTTGGTTGGCGTTTTTAAAAATGAAACCTCTATAAACCTACCTAGATCGATTTATCGCCCCCGAAACCCCGTGCATGTTAAATTTTAATGAAAATCGTTGGAGCCGTTTCCGAGATTCAGATTATATTTATACAAGAATTGCTCGTTTATAGATAAATCTACTTTCTGCTTAGACAGCAACATGATTCATGCTTCTATTCAAAACTGTGGGGCATTCGAGTTATCATTAATTCCGACCGAACTCAACAGATGGCGTCGCCGGTCTCTAAACAATGAAGTGATAGTGTAGTAAACTCACTCAGTTATGCGATAAGTTTTATAGGTAGGTACTTGATTAACATAACATCATGCCCTTATCCCCCGAAAGATAGGGCAGAGATGTTTAGTAGGTACCTATCATCCATTTTCTCCACTGGTTTAACAAAAAGAAAAAAACCATTGAATCGTCATTGATTGGTTAGAAGTAGGTAGTTACCTACCAGCCAGCTAATGTTGGCCATGAGCCTGCACTGCCTTATGGCAAGATTTACCAGGTAGGTACCTTTTAAAACCGTATGTAAGTATCGGTAGGTACCTGTTGCTCGAAACGGAGCACCACAGAACTTACGTACCTGTATACCTACCTATCAGTGGCGAAAGGTGGTTTTAAGGGAGAGGTAAGCCGAAGCCGAAGCCAAATAAAAAAAAAACTTAGGTACCTAGGCTAGTTGGGGCGCACGTAGTCCTAAGTCCAGTAACTTAAAATCTGTGACTGGCTTCCTGGCTTCCGTCTTGTATAGGCAGAAGCGTCTTCAGTCAGAAACAGTATCTTGCAAACATAATAAATGTGCCTTTTTGCGCTAAGACCATAAAAGTCGGGATGATTCCAAATTTTTAGCGATAAAACTTTTTTTTAAAAGAATGGCTAGATCCGATAATCGTTCTTGTTTTTGAGAATTACGCAAGTACGCATGAATTCGATTTAAAGCTGAAAATGACCTCTCCTCGGATGCTACTA
The DNA here is from genome assembly GCA_949987655.1 of Polymixis flavicincta. Lineage (NCBI taxonomy): Eukaryota > Metazoa > Arthropoda > Insecta > Lepidoptera > Noctuidae > Polymixis > Polymixis flavicincta. The sequence continues at coordinate 11,127,735 of OX465186.1, read as the reverse complement.
TAACAGGAAGTGTCAAAAATATAATGCAAAATGTTGCAATTTGTGAAGTGTCAGCTAATAATGAATTTTGAAAAAGGGTGATCTCATTTTTCTCTCTAGCTCGTAACATCTAATTCGGCTTCGCCCGCGCGGTACTTTCATCCCCTATTAACTCCCTTAGGGGTTGAATTTCGAAAAATCCTTCCTTATTCCTCGTCTACATTATAAAGAGAATCTCTGTGCAAAATTTCAGCTTTCTAGGTCCAAGGGTTTGGGCTGGGCGTTGATGTGTCAGTCAGTCAGTCAGTCAGGACTTCTCTTTTCATTTATATAGATAGATCATACGGCTCAACTCAGAACTAGAAGGGCGAGCTCAGAAGAAAGGACATTTGGGTAGGCCGCATAAAGTACTCATACTGCCAAATTAATATTAAAAACTAACTGAGAAAGAGATGAAACACAAAAATAAAAAATGACCCACATAGTATTCACATTCACAATAGTTAAAACAATAATAATATTATATTTCTCAAAGTAAATACTCATGTCTTTAGTATTTAATAATAATCAAATGTCAAAGAGTCATCAAGTGTCGGTATAAAAGGCTTCCCCCGAATGGGTTCCCGCATTGCCGTTGCGGGGGGCTCAGTAACCGTGGTCGCCCGGCCACGGTGAAGCGAAGAGCAACCCAAAGGTGGGGCCGCTCGTCAGGGCTTTTGCTTTCAAGCCGAGGACGTAGCCTCACCATCGGCTTTAGATCCCCCAAATACCCTGAAAACGACACCCATGATGGAAAATTCGAAAATTTGCTCGGCCGCCATCTTTGATTTTCATTTTGACCCCACCGTCAGCCTTAGATCCCCCAAATACCCTGAAAACGACACTCATGATGGAAAATTCGAAAATTTTCCTGGCCGCCATCTTAGATTTTCATTTTGTTCTCACCATCGGCTTTAGATCCCCCAAATACCCTGAAAAGTACACCCATGATGGAAAATTCGAAAATTTTCTCGGCCGCCATCTTGGATTTTCATTTTGACCCCACCATCAGCTTTAGATGCCCCAAATACCCTGAAAACGATACCCATGAAGAAAATTCGAAAATTTTCTTGGCCGCCATCTTGGATTTTCATTTTGACCCCAACATCAGCTTTAGATGCCCCAAATACCCTGAAAACGACACCCATGATGGAAAATGAGAAAATGTTCTTGGCCGCCATCTTGGATTTTCATTTTGACCCCACCATCGGCTTTAGATCCCCAAATACCCTGAAAACGACACCCATGATGGAAAATTCGAAAATTTTGTCGGCCGCCATCTTTGATTTTCATTTTGACCCCACCATCGGCCTTAAATCCCTCAAATACCCTGAAAACGACACCCATGATGGAAAATTCGAAAATTTTCTCGGCCGCCATCTTGTAATTTTCATTTTGACCCCACCATCGGCGTTATATCCCCCAAATACCCTGAAAACGACACCCATGATGGAAAATTCTAAAATTTTCTCGGCCGCCATCTTGGATTTTCATTTTAACCCCACCATCGGCTTCAGATCACCCAAATACCCTGAAAACGACACACATGATGGAAAATTCGTAAATTTTCTGGGCCGTCATCTTCGATTTTCATTTTGACCCACCAGCGGCTTTAGAACCTCCAGAAACCCTGAAAACGACACCCATAATGGAAAATTCGAAAATATAGGTACCTTAGGTAGGTACCTACAAGTATGAAGAAAGAATTTAAAAAAATGAGCCGTAAAATGCTACGAAGATTACTATTAAAGTCTAATTGGACTGTTTATTTCCAGTCTGCCACACCCGTACCCCTGCCCAACCCTTTGATAGAATAAAGGCGTGATGTTATGAAGAAATTTTATTTCCGCAACTTTTTCGCGCAAGTAGATTCGCGCAATTGTCTTTCGCGCAACTGTCGTTCGTGCAAGTGTCTTTCGCGCATATGTCCGTTCGCGCAAAGGTACTCGTACAGTCGCGCAAAAGTCCAGTCGCGCAAACGTCCGTTCGCGGAAATGTCTTGTCGCGCAAGTGTCCCTTCGCGCAAAAGTCCGTTCGCGCAAAAGTCCATGCGCGGAAATGTCTTTTCGCGCATGTGGGTTCGCGCAAGTGTCTTTCACGCAAATATCTTTCGCGCAAGTGTCTTTCGCGCAAATATCTTTCGCGCAAGTGTCCTGATACCGTAATAAAACAGGTATTATTAAACACTACTGACAGTATGAAGCCGACAGGAATCGTGTTAGAAGTTAGCTTCGGCCCTGCTACATACCTATAGCTAAGTTGCCTCGTATGAATAGACTGCTACTGGCTACTGCAACGTACCTTCATGTACTCGTGTAAGTATTGTTTTTTAAACCAAATGATAAAACAATGAAGTGGACACAATAATTTATCAATGGACGATTGACGTAGGTAAGCTACGAGATCAGGCGAAATGGGCATTGGACAACTGAAAATAGGTAACTACCTGTGATGTGACGCTAAATGCTTAACGATAGTTCTTTATTCATGTATCATTGTTTCCCTATTGCTTCCTTATTCTACAAACTCCGATGATATAAAATTATGATTCCAGTCGGCGCTCGCGACACTGGCCACTGCACTCAGTGAATGTTTTCAAATATGAGGTAAATGCCAGCGACCAATAGGAGCTCGGTATGGCAGTTGCGTCACCGCGACAACGACGCAACACGAATAGTGCCATGTCGCGTAGCTGACATGACGCCATCGCCAGTCCAACTCGAGCACGAACACTAACGGGGCGGCAACATTTTCTCACAATCATGTGCGACAAAAACATGCAATTGGTGAAAGCAATTGAAAAGTTTCCTTGTCTGTACAATTATAATTTAGCGGAGTACCTGAAAAAGGACATAAGTGACAAAGCGTGGCACGATGTGGCCAGCCAGACTGTAATGTCAGGTAAGTAAGACGGTTTTATTTATTAGGCAAGAGCGAGACGTAGTAGATGCGTTAGAGTTGCATTTGGCATTGCATGCATTTGTATAAATGGGTAGGTAGCCGACTCGACATTACATTGTATGTAAGCAAGATTGCGGTAGATAGATACCTAGGTACCTACATACTACATAATAAATTTATTGTGTTTTGTTATGATAATATTTATTAAGTAGGTACCTACCCTGCAACTACAGATTTTTTTTTTCTATTTCAGTTGCAGAGTGTAAAGAAAAGTGGAAAAATCTGCGTTATGGTCTGTTGCGGAGTTTGAGACTGAACTCAGATGGAACAGGGAAGAGGAAATATTATTTGCATGATGAAATGGAATTTGTATTACCATACATCAGATCTTCAAAACTACAAGAGACAGTTTTGCAACAAATTGATGTAGAAACTGATGAAGAAGTAAATGGTTATCACGAGCATGATAAAGGCACTTCTCCCCTACAATTTCAGTATCAAGAAATCGAAATTCCTGAGCCTTCAAGAAAGAAATCCAAGAATAGCGAGAGCTTCATTAAATATTTGCAACAAAGACCAAATAATACCAATGAGGTGGTCGACGACTCAAGAAAAATGTTTCTGTTAAGTTTGTTGCCAGAAGTTCATGCGTTATCCGAATGCCAAATGAGAGTTTTTAGAAGAAAAATCTTGTTACTTTTGGACGAAATTGTAGATAGTCCAAGCCAATACGAAATGTGTTTACTTCAGTGGCAAAAAGAATCTATAAGTCAAGAAGCCCAAAAAAGTTCTCAAAATGATACAATTAAAAAGGAACCATTATGATGTTTGATGGAAATAACTTCAACCTCGTATAATTATTTTTCATTAATCTTGTTATTCAGCACAACAATGCCATCTAATGACTATTGCAGACACCAAAATATATCCAAAAGATGGCGCTCAAAGCGATTACAAAGCCATAAAGTGTCACCTGTTGAAAAAATGAATGATTGCGATTTTTCAGTCCGGCGCGGATCGAATTGGATCCATTACAATAGAAAATCAATTGTGTCTCATTAGCCGGGATCTAATTAGTTAAATTAAACAATACGATAAAAATTAATAATATTTTATTTTGAATGTTCAGAACTTTAAATCATAAATTAGACTTTAGCTGGAAGATTATATATTGAGGTTTGTGTAGCAAATGCTAAGAAAATGCCAGAGAGCAAATAGAAGATAAATTAATAAATTAAGCATCTATTTTATAGGTGCATTCTTCATAGATTTAGTTGTAACAGGATTTCCATTTACTTTGCTAATCAATTTATTATCCTGCCAAACTGCCAGAAGGCTCTCATTGGTTTTTAAGTCAACTTGCAGTTTTTCCCAAACTTTTTTCTTAGGATTTAAAACATCATCAGGTTCGCCTGTTTCATATCCTTCTATCACCACTCTATCACCTGGTTTACTATCCTCTGGTGCTAAAAGCGGCTCAACCTGTTTAGGTTCATCAACAGATGCACAGAGAACCATACCTTTTGATTCAACACCACGCATTTTAGCAGGTTTCAAGTTGCAGAGAACCACTACATCTCGGTTCTGCATCTCTTCTATAGGCACAAAGTTAACCAGCCCAGAAACCACAGTTCTTGGTTCTTCCTCGCCTAAATCAATCTTTTCAACATAGAGAGCATCAGCATCTGGATGTCTAGAAACTTCAACTATGCGTCCAACTCTAATATCGAGTTTTGCAGGAGTTATTTCATCAGCTGCAGGTGCATTTCCTTTAACTTTAGCTGGAGGTGGGTAAGCCTTCTTGGCCAGCTCTTGAAGCTTGGGTTGTTTGAATATTTCTTGAATAGGACCTAATAGCTTGTTTATAGCTAACTCAACACTAGCTTTCAAATCTCCTGGATGAATTTCCTCTTTAGCATATGCACTTTCAAGATCTTCAAATTTTGTATATTCAACATTACCACCATGCTCAGGTGCTCTACTTATTTTGAAGGTTTCATCACCTTTCATTAGGGGAAACACTACATACCTGGTAAATGATAAAACACCATTATCAGTAATATTGCCAGGTTCACAAAAAGCTTTTTTTAACTTCTTTTTCACATTTGCGGGGTTGTCTAAAAGATCAATTTTACTGTCTTCTTCTGATGCTGACATTTTTCCACCTGTAAGACCAGGTACCATAGGGTTCATTAAATGCACTCTCTTAGCATAACCTAGTTGTGGCAAATATTTTTCAGCCATTGTAAATATTTTTCTTTGATCAACCCCTCCAAACTGTGCATCAACTTTCAAATATTCTTCATCTAAAGCTTGAAGTCCTGGGTATAGAAGCCCACTAAGTAATGGATGATCAACTTGCTTTACCACCTCTGCTCCTGCCTTTCTAGCATCATGGTCTGTTACAACAGATGACATACGGTACACATCAAGACTGTACTCTTTGCTAAGCTGATAGTCGGTACCCTTTACAAACTTTAATTTCTCTAGTGGTACACCAATTGACTGAAGCATTGCCTTAATAGCAGCTTCATAATATTGAGTACGGAGGTTTAACAGTTCCCAAGGTGCTTTCATATTGTCTAAATAAGCATGTAAATCAGCAAACAGTATAGTCACCTCACATCCAGCCATTAGAAAGTCGGCTATCTTCGACATTGGGACGAAATAAGCCACATGAGGCCGTCCGGTTGTTGCTGTACCCCAATAGATTTTAAGATCTCTTTGCTTCAAGATTTCAGTGAGCTTTTCATCACCCAAGAATTCTTGCAAATTGCGAGTAATTAGTTGTTTCTTCTCCTCCCAAGTAGCCATGGCTAATAAATAAGCAAATTCTGGAAAATGTGAAATAAGTGTAGGTTAATCTTTTGCCACAAATCTAGAACAGATTTTATAAATCTTTAACCACATTCGCAAGATAAAATACGACACAAGAAAGTATAAGTACTAATTGATACTCACCGTTTATGATGGAATTGCAAATGTGTTTTCAATGAATAGGTTTATAACCATAAATAGTTTTTCAAACTACATAAACTCGACAGTTACGACAAGCAATAACACGTAAGTGAGGTGTCTTACGAAACTAGACGAAACATAACCTCTAAAAAAAATTGCAGTAAAAAGTCTGTAAAACTAACGCATCGACACTTAATTGAACTTAAAAACACGAAGTAAACACTTTTCATCAGTTTTTCATTGAGAAATCACTGATTTTCATTTGTTATTGAGCGAAAATTAAAAAAATATTGTAAAATTTGACAGGTCTGAAGTTAGTCCCAGTTCAAAATACTTGTTACCAACTGCTCATTGGCGCTAGTGTCTCAGTGAATGCTCGCGTTTCCTGTCAAAAGCGCCATTGCGCATGACAGTCAGTGCGGCCTTGCAGACTGAGAGCGCTGCCAACAAAGGCCGAGTCGATGGGGTTACAAAAAGATTGTTAATTTGGACTTCTAAAACCCTTTTGTTGTTGTAATTATAATTTTATATAGGTTGTGAATTTGTGATTACGGTTAAGAAAATGTGTGAATGATATGAATCGTGACGACTAGCAAAGGAGTCAGCTGGTCCACAGTGCGAATAGTGAATAAGAAATGGCGGCCTTGCCAGCAGGTGTTCAGTATGGGTTATCATCGGAGTCTACTTATAAAGAAAACAAGGAACTAGTGTTTGTGAAATTAACGGATTCAGCGCTGAAAGCTATTGAAGACTTCCTTAGGAATAATAGGGTAAGTCCAATCGCCATATTGTTAGACCAAAATAAAGATAAGCCAACAATGTCAGGCGCCATACTTATATTACAGTAATTGAAATGAAACTGCAAATTTAGTAGTTTTATTCCAACAAATCAGTTTTCTAATTATTGTAATTGGCTTCAAAACAAGTTTAAGTAGGTAACATTGCGATTTATACTCCTCTCCAATGTCACGCCACGTCAACATGTAGAAAATTTGCTCTGTTATTTTCACAGATTTACATTTCATACGGCTATAATTAGAGAATTCGGACTTATTGTTGCGGAATTCGACGTTTACCGTGGAGTTATGTTACAAATCGTACTTTTTTTCTCGTTACCGTTTCACGTAAAGAGAGATTAGGGACCTGCGAGAGATTGAATTCAGAATAAAAACATTCAAGACGAACAAGTTTACTTATCTGGCTTACCTACTGGAAAAACACCACACAATAATTGTTGTCGATGTAGTTGATTCTAATTGTATAATTGGTACGAAAATTCATGTACAATTTTAAGCAATCAGATATTTACATTATTATTTCCACTAGAACATTGAACAACAACTTGTTTCTATAGGAATATTTCTGTATTATCTATGTTGCAGGAACTACGAATAGATTTCTAAAATAAATATATTTCTCTATCATGGATTTATGAACTGAAAAATAAGTGGAACATAGTATGATATCATATTTCATGCAAAGAAACAGGGCTGACCACACATATCTAAAAATTGACAACATTTACCTGACTGTGCAAGTTTACCCACATATTATATTGAACAGTTACGAGTAATTTCTAACATTTCAGCAAATAATTATTTTTTTCAGTTAGATGGAATAAAATGAAATTGGGAAACACATTTTCAATGTCAAACATCATGCAATCATTTAAAAGTATTGCCTGTGCCTTGTGATTTCATCAAGCAATGGAAATCAAACTTATTAGTTCTAAACCTCAACTTAGTTTCATCATTTTATAACAACATTGGCAATAAGACAGTGTCTCTTTTTACTTTCAATATAGAATTTTAGGATATGGTTTCTTCAGTACTATAAAAATATGAAACATGTATTGTTTTAAAGATTACACATATTTCAAGGCAACATTTTTTCTTAGCTGTATAACAACAATTCTTTACTTAGTACTACATTATGTCAAAAGATGGCGCTGAATGTTTGTTAAAGATAATATTATGGCCAAGTAATTATTTAAATAATTTATGAACTATAGTTCCAAGTTGCTATTAAACAATATTGGCATTTAGTATGTCACATTATTAATTTTATAATAAAGAATTATGTAAGGATAGGTTATTAGAACTGAAATTGTTATTCAATGAATCCTGTTCGCCATAAAAAGTGCCACTGGTGAAAATGTATCTAATTAAATCACTGATACTAGCCTTATTTATTTTGGCCTATTAAGAAGTTTTTCCTGTAATTAAAACGCTGAAACAAATTTTTATTGACATTCTTTTTTAAAGTGTTGTTAATTTGCCACTCATTCTCTCTAAACTTTGGATATAATTAATAATCAAAACATTTCTGATGAAAGGCTTATTAAGTAATGAAGAAAAAACAATGTAAATACACCTAATAACTAAGGATTAAATAGTTTCTTGGAATTTGTAGAATTCATATTCTGAGAACTATTAAAAAGGGGAAATACTTTATAGCAAGGCCAGCAAAGCAATTGTGGTACCTACCTCTTTGAATATAATACAAATTAATGACACTGCCTTTTTAGTCAATTGAATTACAGTCTTATCAATCTTTATAAAGTACCTAATTCAGATAATATCTACATTGAAAACTTCCTACCATGAATTTTAAAGTAACTGCTAACCTACTTGCATTTTATAAAAGTATCTAATCTAGGTCATCAAATAACAAGTTGATTAGGTACCACCTTACAGACCAGTCAACTTGAAGTATTGATAGGAACAGGTGAACGACTGTGCTGTCCCGCTCTAGAGCATTCAATTACTAATCAAACCAGGTTGTGCATTTGAATCTTTCACAATGAATGAATATTTGAATGATGATGAATGTGTCCAATATTAGTTTTAGAAGTTATAACAACCACTCATGTAGACAAGGTAATGTTGCATAGTTTAATGAATGAATTGCGAGTTGTTGCAACAACCGTGTTGAGAAACTTCTGATAACTTCACAACATTATTAACCATGCTGTTAATTGATGTACATCAATATGAATTTTAAATACTATTTGAAAATCTTAAAATTTATTTCGTAATGGTCTGCAATTTTGTGCTGAATAATAATTGTTTTTCTTTGATAAGAAATTTGTTGTTGCAAGATAGGTATTCTTCACTAAATTGTTAGTCATGTGTAAGCTTAATATTATGTAATTTGCATAATAAATATAATAATACATAATCCTTATTTTTTAATTTAAAAAAAAATCTAGTCAGTTCTACATAGGTGTGGAATTGACAGTTCTGTAAGATATTCCATGTATTTGACAATGCTCAGTATGTCCACAATGATGTATTACCAATAAGTGTGGGAAAAAAACAAGGTCCATTCCGTCCATTTAAAACTAACACCATACACACTAGGAAGTACAAAAATTAAGAAAAAAAACCTGTTGCCCACTTAACTGTTGGTGAAAGTTTTTTACTCAAAACCCAAAAGAATAAGTAAAACTCTTCAAATAAATTGCCCCCTTATTTATAAACTTTGATTAAAGTTAAGAGGTGTTTAAGCTTCAAAAATGTATAGTTAAACAGACGCTAATGATTACTTAACTTTAAGCAACGTTTATAAATAAGGGGTGCATTCCTAATTATTATTTTAAGTCTACAATTCTGTTATTTTCCAAGCATTGTGTGTCATACTTGCATTATTTATGAAGAACTGCAAATTATAGTTGCAAATATTTTGGAGAGCAAGGTTGTTACACTTGTGGCATGTCCAGGAATTATAAACAAAAAATAATAATCTTGTAATCAATAAAGGAAACTAATAGGATTGAGTTTGTGACTGTGTCATTGCAAATGACCAAAGCACCATCTAACTTTTATGCCATTAGCATAAGGTTTAAATTGCAATGATTGGCACAAGCTCTTGAAGTGCAAATAGGTACTTCCTCTTTTTACTAACAATTTCGATTTTTGATCTTTATAATTCATGACTTTTTATGGCAAAAATATTTACAATCTAAGAATTGGAAATTCCTAAAGAATCTATGCAACATTTTTAATTAACCAAGCATCAATATTTAATTTGTAGTTAAGTACCTAATTTTCAAAGTAATAGACTTTGTGCCTATCTATTGTAATGAAGCTATTATTCTAAATTCATATTATATAAGCCACTACCTTAATTGTCTTTAGTCGTAATTGAACATGATGTTAGTATTATACTGGTCAAACCAGTATAATTTAAGACACCTTTCAAAACAAAACATAAAGAAAGTAAACCAGTTTTCAGCCTGAAAACCACTAGAAACAATGGTTTTCTCTATCAAGTCAATGTCCATAACAAAACCGTCGCCTCACAAAAAACTAAAAACCAGTTTTGGGTGAGTTTTATTCAAGCAGTGTTTCCTGCTGTTACATGCCAGATAAAAATATTATCCTGCACCTTTGCATAAACAAAATACTTCAAACCCGCCGTATATTTTTGAATTGATCACCCGAATTTTTTGCTGGCGGATTTAACGAAAAAAAATATCTTTTGAATTTCGTTTGGCACATTTTCTAACATTAAATCTCGTTTACTGGTCATTAATTGAAAGCTTATAGTTTATTTAACCATTTCCAATGCTACATCAGATTGCTCTTATTTCTAAACCGTAGGCATTCAGCGCATGTCTAGCCGTTTGGGCCCGGTTTCGCAAACTCCGTATATTAGGTAAGCGAATCGGGCGCATAGCCGCAATGACAATGTTCGGGCGCCGCCCGCGCAGGTGAAAGTACCAACAGCTGCCGGATTACAGTGCAAAACATCTTTCCTCTAAATTCTAATCCATGTGGCCACTTGTTACCACTTGCTCATCAAATTGCGAAAATAAAAATAGTGTTAGCATAATCTTTAATTAAATTGTCTTACCTAATTATAGGTAGTGAAACATTAACTATTTATTTGCACAAATGAATTTCCAACTTATCAATGTTTCTCAACTATTAGAATGATGTCTTGTTGACATTGTTAAGATAATCTAGTTTCCCCTACATGTAGTGTGACCTCGTTTTATGATTTACGACACCTCATTAACGTGCATCTGTTTCATTACCATTGATGATAGGGCGTCATTATCAAAATCACAGCGATTAGTAGAAATGGGGACGATTGAATTATTAAATTATAAAAAGGTCGCACTCATATCATAGGTTTATCTTTGATTAGTGACGTAATACTTGGAAGCACGGGTCGATCGATCATGTTAAGCTATGGGTGCCCATTACAACATACCAATTAAAACCGTGCCTCGGAAAGCACGTTCAATCGTTGGTCCCTGCTGTCGTTCGTGGATCTTTGGCAGTCGTTACGGGTCGTCAGGGGCCCGAAAGTCTCACTCAGTCGTACCAAGAAGGATTTGTACCCAGTTTAGTAAGTTATGGAGGTCAGATAGGCAGTCGATCCATGTAAAATACTGGTATTCAGCTGCATCCGGTTAGACTGGAAGCTGACCCCAACATAGTTGGGAAAAGGCTAGACAGATTGATTTTAGTGACGTATTCCTTACAGGTAGAGTAATTAATCATCTGTAGAGGACACCACTTAAATTTTCGTTCATAAATTCCATTGATAGGTACCTATTTACCTAGTTTATTGAATTTTAGACGTAAGTAATTGGCGTAGGTACCTATTAATCAGTTAACTAAAGACGTAAGTAACTTATCATTATCAATTACTTAATTATTCCATCGTTTCTGATGATTTTGCAAAACGTGATGGTTTATTATGTTTTCCATTGGCATAGATAATGTAATTACCGGCCTATGTATCTTAAAACTTGGATTAAAGATGGTAATAGCAATAACTTTACATTGTATGGATATATCGTTCGAAGTTCATTACTGTTTCAAATGATAACATACGCAGACGTATTGCATAATAATGTTTATTTGCAAATGTTTTGACGAAATATGCGTGTACTATACTGCCGTCCTTAACTAGAAAGGCGTTAACCCTCACTTGGTAAATTTTTACTTTTTAATAGAATCTAAGAGAGTTCACAATTCTCCATCTTTCTGTTTAACATTTTTTTACAATTAAAATAGTTCCCAAGATATGAGAGTTTGTAGGCCGTTAGCTGGCAGGGATTCTTTAGAATACACAGAAAGAAATATCATTTGATGTGTCCTACAATAAGTAACTGGGAAGGATTCTTTAGGATAAACAGAAAGAAATATCAATTGATGTGTCCTACAATAAGTAACTGGGAAGGATTCTTTAGGATAAACAGAAAGAAATATCAATTGATGTGTCCTACAATAAGTAACTGGGAAGGAATCTTTAGGATAAACAGAAAGAAATATCAATTGATGTGTCCTACAATAAGTAACTGGGAAGGAATCTTTAGGATAAACAGAAAGAAATATCAATTGATGTGTCCTACAATAAGTAACTGGGAAGGAATCTTTAGGATAAGCAGAAAGAAATATCAATTGATGTGTCCTACAATAAGTAACTGGGAAGGAATCTTTAGGATAAACAGAAAGAAATATCTATTGATGTGTCCTACAATAAGTAACTGGGAAGGAATCTTTAGGATAAACAGAAAGAAATATCATTTGATGTGTCCTACAATAAGTAACTGGGAAGGATTCTTTAGGATAAACAGAAAGAAATATCAATTGATGTGTCCTACAATAAGTAACTGGGAAGGAATCTTTAGGATAAACAGAAAGAAATATCAATTGATGTGTCCTACAATAAGTAACTGGGAAGGAATCTTTAGGATAAACAGAAAGAAATATCAATTGATGTGTCCTACAATAAGTAACTGGGAAGGAATCTTTAGGATAAGCAGAAAGAAATATCAATTGATGTGTCCTACAATAAGTAACTGGGAAGGAATCTTTAGGATAAACAGAAAGAAATATCTATTGATGTGTCCTACAATAAGTAACTGGGAAGGAATCTTTAGGATAAACAGAAAGAAATATCAATTGATGTGTCCTACAATAAGTAACTGGGAGGGAATCTTTAGGATAAACAGAAAGAAATATCAATTGATGTGTCCTACAATAAGTAACTGGGAAGGAATCTTTAGGATAAACAGAAAGAAATATCAATTGATGTGTCCTACAATCAGTAACGTAAGTGTCACAGTTTTTTAAGAAATCCTAACGATTCTCGCGTTTTTTGCCATTATATCGGAAACAACTTTTAGGGCTTAACGCCTGTCTAGATAAAGAATGGCAATATAGGTAAAGGTACACCTCTGCCCAAACCTTTTGGGGAAACAAGGCTTGATGTTATGTAATATTTATTTGCAGTGATTTTCGTGTTAATCAACACATTTAGATAATCAATTAAGTACTTTCCTACCTGGCCTTGCTATCTACTTGTACATAATGGTTATTATGACGAGCTGAAAAAATGGCATTAACTGTAAACATGTTTATACGTTGGTGACTTCTGTTTACAATATTGCTTATGTATTGGCCGTTCGACAAGAAATTTCGGAGGAATACCTAAATGTATCATAGAATAACCGTGTCTTAACGAAGTAAATTAATCAGTGTTCGTAAAAGTCCGATATCCTATAATACCACTAATATTAACTATTATTATAAATGTGAATGTTTATGTTTGTTACTCAGTCACGCAAAAACGGCTGAACGGATTTGGATGAGCCAAACTTCATCTAAATCTAGCTGGGCGAAGCCGCTGGAAAAAGCTAGTATTACCAGCGGCTTCACCCGCGCGGAACTTTCATTAACTCAAGCCTATTTAACTCACTTAGGGGTTGAATTTCAAAAAATCCTTCCTTATTCCTTGTCTCATACAAGGAACCTCTGTGCAATATTTCACCTTTTTAGGTCCAAGGGCTTTTGGTTGGGCGTTGATGAGTCAGTCAGTCAGGACTTTTCTTTTTATATATATAGATTTATCGCGTTTAAAAAAAGATTCAATGGAACGGGCACCTAGCTTCAACTTCGATTTTTGTTTGACAATTCAAAAGTGCCTGTAAAAGGTTTAATTGAAATAAATGCTTTGAGTTTAATTCGATTTTCTTTCTGTAAGTGTGCAATATGTGTGTTCGAGTTACGAGTAATTAGTTCTAAATTCATACTTGAATACTAGCAGCGCCCCGCGGTTTCACCCGCGTAGTTCCCGTTCCTGTGGGAATACGGGGATAAAATATAGGCTATGTCACCCAGGGCTAATGTAGCTTCCCAACAGTGAAATATTTTTTCAAATCGGTTCAGTAGTTTCGGAGCCTATTCAATGCAAACAAACCATCAAATCTTTCCTCTTTATTATTAATATAGATGTACCTACTTGTTTGGATGGTACAGCATTAAAATGAATGAACAGTTCTAAAAAAAATCATGAGAAAGGTAAGCGTGAAGGGATTACCATAAAACTAATAACTATAGGAAAATACCTAATATAAGGTATAACTTCCTGTATTGTAAACCCTGTTATGGGTGAACGGGCATATTCATAAACGATGATTAAAGTTCAGACGTGTTTAAACGTCAAAAATGTATGGGTAATCAGTCGCTAATCATTACTTAACTTTAAGCAGCGTTTATAAATAAGGGACAATGTTTAATTTTCAAAAAAACGCTTACCATATTTGGTGAATTCCCCGAAACTTATGATTCGATTGCCACTTACTGGTTATCCAATTTTTTTTTTCTGTTTGGTGGTAAATCATCAAATAACTTCTCCCGCTCTGGGTGGAGCAGGAGGGCGTGTCAGACTTTTACTGACTAAAACTCACCCGTGTTCCCTCAGTAGCCTGTATGCCAGGGGCGGCTGTATCTCTTTCGAACAAACCCGCACCCTTGGCAGAAGTGTTGCTAAGGTAAACTTTAAATTTAAGTTTCTATCTAGTTTTGACAATCCATATCAACTAATATATCCACATAAATAGCAATTGATAATGATACAGGTACGTGGGGACACTCAGAAAGTTTTGCGAAAAAAATATTGTTCTATATGCAAATATTTTTTTATTCAATCTTTTCAAAGTACCTACTCTCCACTAGCCTCTATACAAAGTTTCATGCGTCGTAACCAGTTTTCGAAAAACGTTTACCATTCCGCCGCAGACACCTCGTTTACAGCCTACGTACTGACTGCGCATCTTCCGGTGACGAAAACTGTATCTCTTTGAACTGATTTTTTATTTTCAGGAATAAAATGAAGTCACACGTTGTAAGGTCAGGGTTGTAAGGAGGATTACACAGTAGTTTGACCCGCGGGCTGTCCAGGAGGTTTTCAAAATAGATTATAACTGGCCAGTCTCTCATACATACACTTTTCTTCGCAATACTTTCAGAGTGGCCTGGTATATCAACGAAACCTGAAATACATATTGATCTGCTTTCCTCCACCATTTGCCACCTATCCATCTACTACGACAATGCTGCCCTGCTAATTGTAAATGCAGCACTTGCAAAAAAGCGGTCTCGAGAAAAACGCGGAAATCTAAAAAAAATCATGCAAGTACTATGAATCGCGTTATCAAAAAAACATACCTCCAGTACCCAAATATTTTTATTTGTCCCATATAGGTTTGCCCCTAAGGATGGCATTTCTGCAAAAAAGTGAAAAACCCAAAAGTGTTGATTACTGCAGATACAATAAGCAGGGCAGAATGGGTTACCTACGCACATCAAAAAAAGTTTGCGATCACTTTGAAAAATCTAAATCTTTTTTGTTACGGTAGATTAAATTATGATTTCTTCTTCTTTTTAGATTCTTTATTTAAAAATATAGATTTAGAATATAAAACAGTTCAATTGTTTTTCCATATTAAAAGGCTTTCAGCTTACGCTCATTCAGATATCTGATTTAGGTAATTTTAACGGATTTAAAATACTTTTTCGCGGAAAGTTGTGATTGAAAAAATGCTAAGAGGATTATCAGAAGTTTTACGAGCAAGAATAGTAACTTTGAGGGAAGAAGGATACACCACGAGAGAATTAGCACGCTATATCCCAATCCTGTGTCGTGACCACGTTGCAGAGGTACCACGGGATGGGTAATTTTGCTGACCGTCCCGTAGTGGTCGCCCAACTGTTTTGACTGCTGCCCAAAAGAGCTATATTTTAGATTGCTGGCAGCCCGTGGCCACAATCAACGCTACTAAAATAAAAGCAGAAAGTTCGGGCCGCCTCTGGGCTTGAAGTTAGCAGTCAGACCATTCGGAATTGCTTGCACCAGGCTGGACTACGAGCACGGAGGTCTTGGCGAGCTCCTCTGAATTCCCGGCAACGATAACGACGGAGATTGCAGTGGGCTAGGCTTCGGCAAAATGAAGAAGAAAACATTTGGCAAAACTGTCTCTTCGTTGACGAATCGCGAATCAGTACACATCCAGGTAACCGACGTGTCCGTGCCTGAAGAAGACCAGGAGACCGCTATCAGTAAGGCGGGAAATCGGTGTCATTTTGGGGAGGTATTATGATTGGAGCTAGAACGCCTTTGATCCCGTATCGAGGCTTCATGACAGCAGACATGTATAGAGCAGTTGCTATTGATGTAGGTAATTGTCAGACCATTCCGAGTAAACCATGGGCACCAATGTGTACTAGTCAATGATAATGCGCCCGCCCATCGAGCTCAACGAGTCAATGCTGCTCCAAGAATACGACATCACAAGGTTAGACTGGCCTGCCGGTTCGCCTGACTTAAACCGAATAGAGCACGCGTGTGATGCTCTTAAGCGAGCTGTTTGGAACCCTCAGCCACGTCCCCAGACAGTGCCAGAGCTCAGGGAAGCCGCTATTCAAGAATGGGACAGGTTACCCCAAGAAATGCTGGATAACTTGATTCTTAACATGCCCAGGAGGATCACCGCATGTGTTCGAGCCAGAGGAGGCGATATTAAATTGAATATGAACCTTTTATTAATAAATTGTTGTATAAGTTTGGTTAAACAGTCTTTTTCTTTCTATCAAATTTCTGTTACAATTACATTATGATTAATTACTCAATATTTTTTTTAAACAAAATAAAAAATTGTATTATTTTTTAATTAATTTCAAACAGGGTTCTATTTAAAGAAAACACAAAGATTTTTTCAAGTTCAATTTAAAAAATTATATCAGCTTAAGCTGGTGATAACAAACTTTCTTGATGTGTGTACTTTTACATCCTAAAACAGTTTAATTTTAATAATAATTTATTTATTTTATTTTAATAATTTATTTTATATTTTATCTTCTTCTCTTCTTTTCTATATGTTTACATTGGTCATTCTGTGATTAATTTCTGAATGAAACGAATTAAATAATATGGATTATCGCGCATGTTTTTTAATACAAGAACTAGCGTCCCACGGCTTCGCCGCGTGGTATGTCGACAAAGCTAGCCTATGTCCTACCAAATCTCACCAAAATCGCTCCAGCCGTTCCGGAGATTACCCCCTACATGTACAAACAAACTATACGTCGCTATAAGATTAGTATAGATAGGCAGATATGACGTCAAAAACGCCACAAAATATCGGACTTGTTACGACTTTACCATACAATAGTTAACAATCCGACATTAGTAGATATTTAAATTGAATTATATAGTAAATGAATGCAACGACATCATTTTTCCAAGTTAAGGCAGTGATTTCTTGAAAACGCTCAAAAAGGGGTTTTTTAACCAGTTTATCTCTTTAACCGTAAATAATTTTGAAAGCAAAAAAATATATGATATTTTCAAGTCTTTTTTGCATATAGTGATGGAACTCAAAACATAATTAAACATACTTTAATGCATCAAAAAAATCATCAAAGTCACCTCTCAATTATCTTTAAAACCAGTTTATCCCTTCAATAAAAATTATTATTGTTTAATTAAAAATATACTATAAAATTCCAAATGACAAAATGCATCCAGTGATCGATCATTTTTATCAAATAGTTAATATATAATTTTATACGATTTTATTTGCATTTTTACGACAATGTTTGCTCATTTATGTTTCGAATTTATTACAACAGATTTTAACCCGTATCGGATTGCAGTAAGAACTATTATCGCTCACAACGACAATGCGATGAGTACAATCAAAATTACCAGGGCCTTAATAATGGGAACAAGACTATTTAATAACTACACATCACTGATATCAATCTACCGCTAATAGTTAATATGTTTAATATGGTTATAAAATACATGAGTGGGAGGACTAATAATAGACCAAAAGACAATTGGACAGGTTGACATAATATAAAGAAAGAAATAAATAAATAATATCGAAAGTTTCTATTCGAATCTGTAGGATCGGATATTTCGGAATCCTTTGAATTTTCTTGACGGACAGTGTACATTAATTTGTGGCTAAGTTACAACAGCCTAACGGTTCGATCGATCAGGTTAAGCTAAGCTTGCCGCGGTTTGTCCGTGGTTGGGTGACCATCTTTACATACCAAGACTCATCCATACCTCAGAAAGCACGCTAAGCCGTTGGTCCCGGCTGTCATTCGTGGATCTTTGACAGTCGTTACGGGTCGTCAGAAGCCCGAAAGTCTGATAACCAGTCTTAGCAAGGGGTTTCGTATTACGCAATAACTGGGTTGTGGAGGTCAGATAGGTTGTCGCTCTACGTAATACACTGGTAATCCACTGCATCTGGTTAGACTGGAAGCCGACCCCAACATATTTGGGAAATGGCTAGGCAGATGATGGCAGAGAACATAATATAGTATTTAATAAATTAATTATACCTGGAAGAGAAAATTTTACAGATTTCCACTAATTTATCTGTTTCATACATTTTGACCGCGTACGTATTGCACTTATATATGAAACAGCAGATTTTTTAATGATAGATAACCGACGAAAAATGTATTTTGCTAGGGATCTAGAATCCCCCGGGATACCTAATTATGTGCTGAATTCATGTTTACTGTTTACGCGTCGCTGTCCCGCTATCCTGTATAGAAATGACACTAACCAATCCAGAAGTGTATGCAAAAACAGAACTATGCTAACAAGCTCATTGTTGTATTGTTTGTGATACATAACACCGAATATACCTAATTGATTACTAACTAGAATTACTATTCAATTCAAAACTAGTAAGTAATCCAAGGAGATTTACAAATTGTGTCTTGTTTCACCTAAAATTAGAATAATTTTTACACACTTGTGCTGTTATAGTTTAAGGATATGCTGTAATTTATACTTTTACTAGCTTTTGCCAGCGGGTTCGTCCGCGTGGAGTTCGAAAATTATCCCACAGGAACATACTACCGAACACACTTTATTTTGTCATACGACCGGGATAAAAATGCCTATACGTAAGTTAAGCAAGGTTATAAACTATAGGCGTGCCAAATTTCATCCAAATCTATTCAGCCGTTTATACGTGATTGAGTAACAAACATCCTATTATCGAAATATCTAAAACACAGAATTTCACGAAGTGGGATAGGATTCATTCGATTCCCCAAAAAATATTCGTGTTTTGCTGGAAAATCATTAGTAAATTAAATAGGAAAATTACAGCTAAACGACTATTCTAGTGTATTAAGATGGAAAGCGCGATAAATATTAATTTTCGTTCACTAATTCGATCCAACTCCCGCCATTTCCTTATTTGGTTACGGTTATAAAAACGCAATGACATTGTTCACGTCATTCATATAAATTACATAAAAGATATCGAAGCTACTACAGCTTTCAAAGCAATCGAGATAGGTACTAAAAAATTCGTGTATTGCCAATATAAACAATTCTGTAGCGTCATTCAAAGCTGGTCGCCCACCTGATTTTGATTCCCCAGTCCATGCACGTGTATAAAAACGATACATTTATTTTGTGTCGACCTAATATCACGGGCACCCAACTATGTATTATTCAACTTTGTTGAACGATTATCAACACTCTCGTTATGCCAACAAAATCGAAATTCCTATACACTCTCCTAAGTGATGTGCCGCAGGTCTGGTGGACGTTTTTTTTTTTGGGTGCTTTGTAAGCGTGCCACCTGGCCTTTTTTCCTGGGCATAGAATCCATTGAAAGCCATGAATCACTTTTGTAACGCTGCCGAATGAGTGACCAGCGAATTGCCTAAACCCCTTGATTGAATGAATCATAGCCGTTTTAAAAGAAATACTTAGTGCTTACTTATTAGTCCATTCTGCAATGCTGAGATCGCATTTCAGTTTTATTAGAATTGATTGTAGTGAATTACTCTTTATGAAGTATAAGTACTTTGTCACGTGCGTTTAAAAGTAGGTATCTGTGCCGGATATCCACATTTTACAAAGTATGCCATATTTGCACTAGCGATACCGGAATTTAAAAGAAAAATTGTCAGTTTCATTGATGATACAAATACCACCTTTCTCGATACCATAAATCGACTTAAACTAAACTCTGTTTTTTTTTTTTTAATTTGCTTTGCCAAAGTGACAGCTACGACGATCTAATATTAGAGATACGTTTCAAGTTCAAAGATGGCTAAACTGCCAATGTGTAGAATAGGTATGTTTAGTAAAGAAAGTACATACCTATGTAGTAGTCAACAGAAACTTGCACGAACTTTATGAGAAGAAGGTCAGGCATGTGAATAAATATAAACTTAATTTTTTTTAAAGGATTGACAAAACTAATTAATTTACAAACAATAAGAATAAAAATGAAAGTCATCATCATCATTTCAGCCGAAAGACGTCCACTGCTGGACATAGGTAGGCCTCCCCCAAAAAGGGGGGTTTGCCATAATCGCCACGCTTGGCAGGCGGGTTGGCGATGCAGTATGGTAGTAAAAATGCATAGAGAACGCTGCTGCCCATTCTCTAGTAAGTTCCTTAGTCGCTTCCTACGACACCCACTGGAAGAAATGGGATGGTGCTATTATTTTACGCCCGGCTACCACACGGGAAAATGAAAGTAATAGAATTTAATCTATAATAAACTTTAATATAAAAACGCACGGTATTTTTGCAGCGTACCTATTGGCAACACACAATGTATGTAGATAATTTTATCAACTCACTTTGACATCAGGGTCATCTGGGTAGTAAAATAAAAATGCCGGCGGCTACTATGATGAAAGTAACCGCTAGAGAACATCTAGATATCGAATTAATACAAAGACAAACCAACAATCTTAAAAGTTTAAATATCGCAAGAATAAATTAGGGATAGTTGAAGATATTCTCGCAAATGTCAGGAGTCTGCAACTCTGAAGGAAGTTCCAAATTGATCTTTAAATTGTTTGAAGGAGAGTCAATATTTGTGTGTGATAGATGTTGTGACGTCTGCGTGACAATGAACACGAGCGATAGGGCCCGAGGTCGTCGCACCCTTGGTCCCCCCGAGCCTTGGCACCTGGTTGTCCCTTGCTAAGCAGTTACTTGCGAACAGATGTTAGACTCGAGAAATCCCACCGCCTCGCCCCATCATTCTATTTTTGTCCTAAGATTTTTAAGTATTGTTCGTTAAAGTTTTTATCACGATGTTAACGAAAATGGCTGCTGCCCGTAAGTAGTCAACGATTTGTATCATGATGATAAAATATATGGTATTATTTTGTAATTAACCTTATTTCTACAAGTTAAACATGATCAATTGATCATAAAATGAAATGGAATCCATAACCATGTTTAATTTAATAGATGCCACTACACCAAAAGGCTGTTTTAAAACGCCTGAAGTAAAAAATACCATACCAAAGGCCATTCTCTGATTACAACGTGAACATTTTAACTGCACAGTTATCCTCGCGGTTTTAATTAAATATTGTTTACTTCAATAACTCTACATCATAGTAATATGCTTTTAACATTTTGTTTACTAGCGTGTAGAGTTAGAACAAACCAGTTTGCAAAATGTCAGCCAATCCGTTCAGCAAGTGCCGCAACTTACATGATGCAAGCAGGTATAAAGGGAATATATTTAATTGTTTGAACAGGCATAAAGCGTTGATGGACCACGGTCCCTATAAAGACGTAAAACGGTAGTAAAATGAAGAAATGGATCTACGAATCATGTGATGTTTTTATGAAGATGGCCATCATTTACGACGGGGTATACCGCCCCATGAAAGGCGACGTGCTTTAGACAAGGACGGACGATTAGGAGTAGGGCGGTTAGGGACGCCAAGCTTATGGCAAGCCAACGTACAATAGACGTGTGTGCAGTTCGTTAATATTGAAATAGAGTGGCTTGCCTGTGAGGTCAAAATGACTGACTACGCTTTAATCGTCCATCAAACTTAATGTTACACAGACACGTTGCGGCAACGACTTAAGCCTGTAATTGCTTGTTTTCATAATACATGTTTGTGCAGCGTTGCTTTGTTTTCGTAAAATATGAGTAAAAATGGAAGGCTTTTTACCAATAGATGTACGTAACGATGAACGTAAGTTCAATAACTTATAATAATGATCCAATAACCAGGTGCAAACTAGGTACAATCAATAATTGTCATCAATAAAATATTTCACATGGATGACTAGGATATTTAAAAAGCTTAGCATGGACTAAACATGAACCCTCAAAGACCAGCGGAGTAATGAGGGTTTTCTAAAATGACGTTCACTAGGTGGCACCACTGAGACGTCAGGTCCGGGTACCTGTCAAAGTCCGTAGGCGCCTACGGACTGAATGGTGAACGAATGAATGAAACGAATCACATCAAATACTTTAAGTTCATTGTCGAACTGGATGACCTCTTGTCAAAGTGGCGCCGACTGGTGGCTTGAATATTCAAGAAAACCCTAATAGGGTATTTTCCAATTTCTTAAAAACTATTCTAATTTGAAGATTGGGACGAAACATGTACTCGTAACAGAAAAATAAAATACAATTGATTTATATCCATTTTCTCAATTAAAAACAATTAAAATCAAATTCATTTTTCGTTGTTTTGAATTTACCGCCAAAACGCTCCGTACGATGACTGTTTATCACGTGACGTCAACTTTGTGTAAACTAAAGTAGTTAATAAGCAAATAAGTGAATATCGAGTTTATAATTAACAAGATTTTTAATGGATAGAAAGTAATATTACTGATCTGCGGTGCTTCTGTGTACAAATACTTTTAAAACTGCGCCAAACTAAGTATTTGTACCGGTGCCGTTTACACAAAGCTGACGTCACGATGTCACGTGATAAAAACTCATCGTAAGGAGCGTTTTGGCGGTAAATTCAAAACAAGGAAAAATGAATTTGATTTTAATCGTTTTTCATTGAGAAAATGAACATAAATAAATTTACTTTTATTTTTCTGTTACATATTTCGACCCAATCTTCAAATTAGAATAGTTTTTAATAAATTGGAAAATACCCTATTGATTAACACACTAAAAGTAGGAATGCCTTTCTTTTTGACGGTTCAAGAACATTCATTACGTTATAATTACGTTGTTGTGCAGACAAATGTTTCGAACTTAATATATGAAGCAATACACTAGCAAAACCTTCAAAAATTTACAGAAAAATTATCCTGAATAGAAACGGTGACTAATGAAGATACATATATACTAAAGACAGAGAGAAAGAAAAGCCACATCAATTCCAGGACACAAAGGAAAATAGAATAGAAATGGCGATGATGCCTTGATTCTACCCTAACCTAAAAACGCGTCATAGAAAGGAAAATAGGAGGATGACAAATATGACACATACCAAGAAGAAAGGTCACAAGTACAACTGAAGGAAAATAGAAATGTTAAAAGTTACGGAGAATTGGAAGACTTGGTAATATATGGAAATGATGGAAATTGCAACTAAATCATTACGGATGATGAAAAGGTTGAATGAACTGTAGCATAGTATTTGTATGGACGTTAATTAAAATTACTCGCATGAAAACCTAAGTGTTGAACCCACAAGTACGCTACTGTACACAAACATCTTCTATAAACCTGTTAAGGATAACCAATGATGAATTGATGATTCATCGAATTAATTATTGAAAAGACAATTCCATAATAACTTGACAGGTGTATTTTAGAAACAGTATGTATAATTCGTTATCGTTGTGGAGGTCAGATAGGCAGTTGCTCCATGTAAAACACTGGTATTCAGCTGCATCCGGTTAGACTGGAAGCCAACCCCAACGTGATTGGGAAAAGGCTAGGCAGATGATGAATGCAATTCGTTATCAAAATTTTCTATATTGAATACCGATAAAGATGCTCTAATACATGAATCCAACGAAAAAGATGCTGTAATACTCGGGTAGAGCATCTAACGAAAAGGCTAAAAGATTACAACGATATTGTTATTGAAAAGGCCTAACTCAGGACAAAAAATACTTATTCATCTTACTTCCTAGCATCACATAGGTAACCCAGATTAGGTAATACAGATTGATTTATAAAACATAAACACTTATGGCACTGAACGAGGCCTTCATTTTTCGCATCCCACACTAGCGCATTTAAGTATGTAGTGTTATTCAAGAGAATAATATTGTACAAGGAATAATGTTGACACTAATAATTGCAATCTTACCTAACTTAGAACTTACGTTACCACATAAATTACACAAACGATGCATACAATCATCTGAACCAATTCCATGTGCTTCTAATTTTAGCTTCATTTAACTTGCACTAATTAAAATGTAAACAAGCTTTCGGTTAAGTTCATTTCCGAAGAGACCTTGTAAGTGCCAACACTATTAGACCACCTGTGGAACTACAAATTACGTAACTTTCATGGTGTGAATTATGAACTGAAAATCTATGTTTGGAAATCATCGCACTGGAAATGGTGGGTGGGTTTTGAGAGACTTTTTAGAATTTAATATAGTGTGCGAGAGGCACATCCAGTTAAAGTAGCGGCGATTAAGTTTCAGGGAAATAACCAAACGTTAAAACCGGTAATTACAATGTCTGGCAATTAAAACTCATAAAAGAAAGCCTTGGTGTCTGATAAAGCAACCGGATTATGATTTAGATTAAAATTTTGAACGATAAAAGTCATATCCAATCATTTCAAAGTAGGCTTTTTCTGTACTTCACAGAGAAATACTATACCAAAAAAATCGGTTGAAACTATAAAAGTCCAATCGTATTTGTGACATACCCCGTAATATACGAGTATACCTTATAATACGTGAAGCCAAAATTTTGTACGCCCTTTTTACGAAAATTATGCGGACGTAGGAGTATACAATTTGGCACAGTTACTTATAGTGTATATGAAGGAAGGAGCGCAGTAAGCTAATACATTTTTTTTTTTAATGAATTATTATTATATTAGAGGTTGAATTTCGACCAGTTAGCGACCACTAGTATACTTAATTTATGGAGCCGAGGCGTGATTCTAGAAGACAATTACGTAGCTCACTTGAAAGTAACACGAGATAATTAAGTACGTGATTCAGGAAAAAACTTGATAGTAGTATTAGACAACTTTATACAAAACTAGACATGAACAACTTTCATTTTATAATCCTCGGATTCCGTGGCTCAGGTAGGCGCCCAGACACTTTTAATATTATAAATTCTCCAACGGAAGATCCTTTCACGGTGTATTTAAAGATGGTTTTAAAGTTTTTATTGCACTTATTTGCTGCCCATATTGTTTATTCACGTTTGCAATACTTCATAAAACATATAAAAAATCTAAAAGATTCGTTTAAAATATTGCTTACTTACCAACCCAAAAAATAAAGCCCCAAAAGGCCTCTAATAAGGCAGTATTGGAAACGGTGTTGTTATTCAAATGTGTGTCGCTAAGTGGAGTCTTGATCAGACAGAACATTTCGTACAACGGTTCTGAACGCCACGGGCCTACGGCTTACATTTGACGAATTCTTATCTTGTGCAAACAAACGAGTATCATGGATTGACCCTTTTATAATGATTTTTGGAAACACATTTTGTTTGACAAACCATTACTTGCTAGAGTTGTTAGTTTAATGTCCAAAACTAATATAAAATACATTTTTGTCTTTACCCAAAAAACTTTTGTAGTTGCAGAGATAATTCAGATGTTTTTATAACCGTGAATTTCCAATAAAAAATGATGACAACAACTTGTTGAGTTCACAAATCTGTTTGAAATTGAAGATTAGAGTTGATTATTATTTGTATGCTAATGTTCTCCGTTAGCAAGTATTCTCGGTTTTCACTAATCTAAAAACGTAAAGCTTGTAAAAGTTTTTTACTTAGCTAAAGGTCACCAGCATATTCCGCTAAGGTCACTTTGTGCAGGTATTTTATTGCCTCACTCCGTACAACGCGGCAATTCAACGCAAGGCCAAAATTGCTTTTGAATTTTTTGCTCGACTAAATTATACTTATTTACTACATGTAGCTTAGGTATACTTATCTCTTTATCTACTACAAATCGTCTATTCGGACGAATTTGCTGAATGATACGCTAGAGGTAACTGTTTATATTCAGCGCAGTGCCAGTGTTGATAAATATTGTTATTTGCTTATCACTTCTCGTTATTTCCCAACTTTAATCACTCAGATCCTAATGTTAATGATACTCATTATCTTTAAATGGCTCCCAAGGTACACATATGAATACAATAAATAATATGATGACGTAATGCAATAACTAAGACTAATGCCAACATCTTCACCCCGATCAATAAATATGTTAGGTAATGTACTACATTTTAGTATGGAAAATTAAAACAGCGTATGACCTTGCCAGTAAAAAACTGGTTTGACATTCGCGACTTAGTTCAATCTTAATCAAAGTAGACGATTCTGTTATCGCACATTTGTAGCATTCACATGTGTAAATTTTTCAAATACAATTTTATGGCCGTATGAAATGTATAGAACAAAAATAGTTCTCGTATTGGCGTAGTAATTGGTTGACCCTCGAGAGATCGAGAGTCACGGCCATGGATGCTAACCACGGCAAGTTCCGGGTCATCCCTTCCCACTACGAGTCTAGACGCCAATGCAACTAGTTGAATTTCACATTGAGTTTTGCGGTTAAGTAAGTAAGTAAAGCAATTTTTAAGTTTACATCATCAGCGCTGCCGCCCAGCCTAGTTATGTTTCTCGCGTTCGACCATCGCCGGTTGTGCAACGCCACGACTTGCCGACACTTGCTTATTGTGGCCAACCCAACTCGTTGCCCAACTAGTCCGGCTTCTTGTCGTCTAATTACGTTTCATTAGATTATGCCTTATTATAATGTAGAAATATTTGACTCTCTAAGTGCTCATCTAAGATAAATATTTTGATTTCATGCACCATTGAAATATTTAACTTGTCATGCATATAAACTTCCGCTTCTCGACTATTAACAGAATGTTTTGAATCTCATTCGCTATCTGAATATTCTATCTAATTGTGAAAAATATGTAAACATAGATGTGAGATAACACTCACATAAATTGTTTTAATGGTTAACATGAAACCCTCGAATAAACTGCCCAAAACTGCGATTTTATTACTACATAATAGATTAAAAAAAATACATTAGCCTACAGTTTCTACTAGCTTAACTACTTATTGTAAAAAAAACGATTTAGTAAGTATATCATATTCTATAGCAATATTCTACCAAGACAAAATTGTGATTCATAGATCGTTCTTAAATGCACGATGAATTGCCATACTTGCTTTGATTTTTACTTTGCATTACTATACTACAGTTTTACCTTGTAAAGCCAACAATGATGCGTCATGATGTATTTTCCTGTCTACGTAAATTCGTTTTGAAAATATTTCGCACGTCAATGCATTAAACATCGGTCCAATATATTTAACAGTAAACAAACAGTTCTAATAACTATATTATGTCTCTATTTCAAAAGTCATAATGTCAAGTATTTACTTAGCTATTTTATTTGCAACTCTCACACTTGTAGCATTGTATAGCATTTGAGCATTGTGCTGGTTCTACTGAACATTAAAATGGAAACTTCAATTATCATTATCTAACCAAACGATTCGCCACAGAATCTAACGCAGACTTGTGGGAGACTCTTGTTAAAAAACAGCACTATTAATTAAATCGAGTAATTCCAAATTTAAATCCTATTTCTGAATCGAAAGACGTCGGCTGATTTTGGTTCTGTTCAATATCTTTGTAGTCGATCTGACATTCTTCAATAACAAATTGATTGGTCGAACTTCGACTAGTATTTTTTTACACAAGACGATACTAACCACTGGTTCTTTCTTTTTTCAGGACAGATTGGCAAAACCTAAAATACAGTTCCTACCCGGAAATGAAGGGGTGAGTTTCAATTATTTTCTTTAAGAGTTTAAAATGTGTGGCAAGTGTCAGTTTTTGTAGGCCGAAAGCTTATCTAAGGTGGTTTGTAGAGTAAAAACGTTCAGCACACAAGAATAAAATAAGCTCTATAAAGAGACAACACTTCGTGGATATGGTCCCGTGTGGCGCCAGGCGTAAAACAATAGCACCATCCCATTTCTTCCAGTGGGTGTCGTAGAAGGCGACTAAGGGACATACTAGAGAATGGGCAGCAGCGTTCTCTATGCATTTTACCACCATACTGCGATCGCAACACCACTTGCCAAGTGTTGCGATTATGGCAAACCCAAAATGACAAGCACCATAAATAAATGGCCCTTAGTGCCCGGCGGCCCACCTACCCTTGGCTACGGTAGCGGTCAAGGCCACGGTGAGGCAAGGGGTGCGAACAATCCCCAGGAAAGATCCGGCTACCACAATCACCCAACCGAAACGTTATCGCTCACAATGGGCCTCATAAGAAGGCTTAAAGTCACCCAAAGGGCGATGGAGATGGCTATGCTTGGGGTTTCCCTGCGTGATCAAATCCGTGATGAAGAGATCCGCAGGAGAACCAAAGTAACCGACATAGTCCGAAGAATTGCCAAACTTAAGTGGCAGTGGGCAGGGCCATTGCTCGCAGAACAGATGACCGATGGGGCCGAAAAGTTCTGGAGTGGCGACCGCGTACCGGAAGACGTAAAGTTAGAAGGCCTCCCACAAGGTGGAGCGATGACCTTGTGAGGGCCGCAGAAGTCCGCTGGATGCGGGAAGCACAGAACCGGTCGAAGTGGTGGAGCTTGGGGAGGCCTATGTCCAACAGTGGATGTCTTTCGGCTGAAATGATGAAGAGACAACACTT
This sequence comes from Polymixis flavicincta, assembly GCA_949987655.1. Lineage (NCBI taxonomy): Eukaryota > Metazoa > Arthropoda > Insecta > Lepidoptera > Noctuidae > Polymixis > Polymixis flavicincta. Next base: position 11,098,863 of record OX465186.1, on the reverse strand, counting down.
CATGGATATGAGTAATGCGCGTAAACTATGCTTCCGTAAGCTTTATAACATGTTAACTGCAGAGAACCACAGTAATCACAAAATACCAAGTCAAGTTTTTATATATACCTAAGCAAAAAAAAAATACAAAAACTTTAGTGCATTTCACGCCCTTTCACAAGCTTTTGACAGAGCTAGAACAAATAACTGAAGAAAATTAATGATAATTAATCAAATTAACCTATCTATTGGCCTTAATTCGATTTAAAACTGTATCTTAATATTTCTTCATGTTTGGCAAAGCTACTGCAAGACTATATGATATTCTAACTGCTGGGGTTCCACAGGGCAGTGCGAATGGACCAATTTTAATTATATTATGACGTACATAGTTATATTGAATTTACACTATAATAAAACCAATACCACCAATATGTTATTCAGCCAAGACTATGAGGTTTACGCACAATAAAGCTGTGTTAGTATCACACTGAAATTTGCAAAGTGCATTAATGCAAAAAAAAAACGGATATTCGAATTATAAAAATAAATTGTTTAAACGACATCCTTCTTGGGAGTCATCGATAAAAGAAAATGGAACTACACATACCTTGTACAATTAAAAGACAGATTTTTCTCAAATAATTAACACAATTGCTAAGTAACCAGTAAGTATTGGTTATAGGCAGGTTAAGCACCTAAACTTGGGTTCATTAGAAAATGTATTTAACGGCAGTTTAGAAACCATAAATAAAACTGTACCCATTAATTAGCATACCCTAGTATCCGTATTAGATATTAATTGTTTAAACAATCACCGATGTTGTATGTAAACCGCGTACCAAACACACGGTTGACAAAATGTGAATTTGCATGACTGAATTTTCATTTCAGAGAGAGAGAGCAATTCAAAATGGTATTTCTTTGTTCGCCCAATTTATTTTCTTCTTTATTGAGTCGCTTTGTAGAGAGTCAAGTTCAGTATAATGTTTCAAATTGTCCCCTTTTCACTTTAAATACTTCTTTTTTTTGCAATAAACGGTACCCGACGTTTATCACGTTGATGCAATTTATTAACATAACATTTACTTCACATTTCAATACATCTTTAGTATAATATACATCGGAATCTTTTTACCTTTAGATTTCCTAATATGTGTGATATAACAATTGTCTGCTTTGCACGTATTCTTCTGTGCATTTTACATAATTCGATGACCTTATCAATAGTGACGTTTCGAATGAACGTTTAAGAAACATTTTATTAATAGCAACGTGCGTATATCTCGTTATGGTTGACGCGAGTAAACATACAATTGACGTGTTTCGAAAACAGCTTAGATTTTACTAAACACAAGTGCAACACCAAAATATTTATAATTTCCAACTTACCTTCAAACTTATTATGCAATTGCAGGCTATAAAAGCAAATGGCTGTTCTAGTTTAAATTTAAAGATGAAGTTATATTGGTAAGTCGATCACATGTCGATGTCGAATTAGGATATTGAAGATGCATAAGAAGGTAATTAAGGAGTACAGCTTTGTCAGGATCTGGGCCTCATCGTTGCACGGGCCTTGACTCGCCTCGGGCGTACCAGTTAACGCTTGCGGCACTCGATACGCTTGCGAAATTATATGATGACCCACTTAGCCGATTTCGATTTGCTGCTTGATGCTGCGGTCGGTGGTCTATTAAACTTTTTACCCTAAATTATTTCGAAAAACAAATTGTAAGCGAATCATACGCCGCCCGTCACGTACTCTAAGCGGCCTCGTCATTCAGACTGATCGTGCTCGAACTCTGAGACTTTGAATAAACTAACACAAAGTGACATTGTATCAGTACGCCTATGGTTAACACTATTTATTATGTCTTCAAGCCTTTTCTTTTAAAGAGACGGCAGCCTCTTGTTTACTTATAAACTTTCCGCGGGGGGCTCGTCGATAAATTACGTCACGTAAAAACCGTACAGCCATGAAGAAGAGATGGCGAATTTGTGCAAAGCTGTGTGAAATTGAAGTGTAGAGCGTTGATAAATTTTATTTGGTGTGGTTAGATGCAACAAGTATTACGGCTAACGTCACACTTACTGTTCAGTCATTGCAGAAAACGTGGCTAACGCAATTTTGTTTACAAAGTGTTAATCCCCGGTCGATCCCCGCGCCCGACGCCGACGCCCGGCGCCTTCGACCGGTTTGCTTGTTGCCACCGCTCGACTCGCTTGCCGGTTTGACGTGATCTCTTCTCTTGTTGCTCGTCGAGAGTCACTTGCTCGTATCGCATGTAAACGACCCCGACCACCTCATTCGAAATCTAAAACGTCACGCTTCAATATTTTCCTGTACAACTGAGTTAACTAAACTAATGCCAATTAAACGTTTGGACATGTTCTACATTGCAAATATGATAGCCATTTTATGCAAAACAACATAAGACATTATGTCAATTCTAACATTGTTAAAACTAATAGCCGGTCAACCTTGGCTTTGTGATATATTTCTGTATGTGTTCCTAAGAATATGTTTGGGATAAGCGCTTTTCTCTGAAAACGCTTCGCCATCATTCCTCGAATATCTCTGTATCGGTGTGTTAGGTCCGAGACTCGCTGGCACATATCCAACTTGCACATAATAACCACAATTCAATGAGTCGCAGACCAGAATAGTAAATAAGATAGAGTGGAGTGTGTAAAAATAGCAACAGTTCCAGTCGCTAGTGGGCACATGTGGATTGCACCTCACAGGTGCGACGGCCGTTGTCCCCTTTCGCGATAACGTTTTAAACACAGTGTCCGTACTCCGGCATTGTATAAGCTTGATCATTTATGAACAAAATATTAGAAAAAGGCAAATACAAGATGCTATCAGATAGTATGCGCATTAGTTTTCCGAACACAACATATCGCCAGCTCTAGTATCGATGATATCTCTGCATCTAATGAATCATCCTCCTATGTACATTGAACCCAATGTTCTGCATTGTAAAATTGAATGTTCCTCACAATGCAAGTTGGAATACGTCTTGACTCGGTCAGGTCGTTGTCCTCCCAACACTTTACTACCTTCACCAACGGTTTACGGAACATTATCGCATTCGCAGTCCTTGAAAACAGGATTCGATTTTGTATTAAACGAAAATGTATGTTTTGATAATTCTCACGTGTCGAATATAAATTCTTTTCAATATGTACACAATAATCTTTAAATTTAACTTGTCAGGGATTGAAAAAATGTACCGTTGTTTAAGTTGAATGTAGTATCAGGCCACTTACCTCTTGTTGTTATAATGGGATTCCGTATTCATTTTATATACCTAGTATGACCAATTTATGGTTAGCTAGGAACATAACAACATAGTAGCGATCATATTCTAGGCTTCATCTCAGCTCTGCTTCCCGGCTACATTTTGTTCATCTTGTAATGCCTGACTGACCACTGAAGGTTAGCAGCCGATTGGTGATTTCTCTGTATTGCTCATTATAGATTTTGTTCATATAACCTTCCCTAGAACCTTGTTTGACTTGAAACGTGACACTGACTTGATTTATTAACATATTCTCAATATTAAATTAAAACCTTTAAATAAATTAATAAAGTTTAAAATAAAAACGAAACCCAATAATCAATATCCGTTTTAAATGGGCCTCATTGGGAATAATACAAATTCAGTGGAATAATCGTTTCTATGACAGACATTGTTACGAATGTAGCTATAGAACAAAGGTGTGTTGGCGTTAACCCCTTTATCAGATCATAATGGGTGCAGCCACGTGATCAAACAATAGTGTTTACACTCGCTACAAGGACGACCTGTTGTACCTACGTCCAGTTCATAAGATCTCGAATACAGGCCTATTGTTTTTAACGTCTTTGTGTCTCGTGTTAAACTTGGCCCACTCTATAGAAGCCTTGTCCGACAAAAAATTACTACATCAAAAAAAAAATTTTTACTTGCAAAACAAGCGATTTAGATTTCATTATGCATTTCACAACATTAATATCACCTGTGCAAACACATTCTGATGATTTATATTCGTGCGTTTATTGGAATTTCCAGAATTTTCTTCCAAGTCTTTCTGGAATCATCTAAACTTTTTTGAAACTGGCTTTGAAAGGAAACTCTCATTGTAGAGTTAAGGTTCTGTTACTTCTAGTTTACTTAATGTTGCACCATCTATTCTTTCAATTGTTTATGTAGCTAAGCAATGCTTTTTCATTTAGAACAACAACACTTGATTCAGTTTACATTTAACGCGCTGTTTGACGTGATTACATTAATTTACTTGCGCATTGACATTGACGTCATTTGACTAGTAGCTATTCACTCATCGTCATATTGTTTTTTACGCGAATTATTTCACTATTGGAAATTACACGCGTAAAAATCTTGTGTTACTTTCCATTTTCTTTGAGACATTCACACGCAACACGTCAATACAAATAATAAAAGTTACCATCGAAAAGACTGGACAGTAGTTAATGTATTAACAATGTTACTAATCGTTACGTAACGCAAATCCACGTTCTATTGCGGACCGGAACCAAATAAATGTAGAAGAGCCTTAGAATCAATAGCTGCTGAGGCCGGTTGGTTGCATGTGCTCGATTCAACCTTGGGGTCAGGGTTGGAAATACATTCATTTGATATCCCGTGAAGATAAAATGGAATATTGTTTAAGTCGACTTGTCTAAGCGTAGGTGTGTCGTACATGAAACAAAATCTTACAATGAAGCTAACTATTGTGGGAAAATCGATCATCATTTAGAAATGCTAGTGCATAACCATTACTTTCATTGGTTCCATATATCATTCATTCAACTTTGTATTGTAGTGTAATTTGAGTAATTATTGTTGTTATTGCTGCAAGACAGGTTGCAATATGGGATGCACTTAAGATTCAGCGGTTTGGCCTATTCAGCGGCGTCTTTAGTCAGGGTTCTGGGAGCGACTTGGCGGAACGGTGCTGATTTCCTTGTGGTAATTGCTGAAGTATGCGGACGGCGGCGGCGGTGTCGTCTTATTGGGGCTGCGGGCCGACCGTACGTGCGCGCTATTCACTTTCACTTCGCAGCGCGTGCTTTTGCTATTGGACCTGAGCGCACGCCGATGTGGATTTGGGCGTATCTTGGATTGTAATTGGGGCCGCCACGACTTGATCCATATAAGTCTCTAACTACAAAATACACAAATGTGATAAAAAGGACACATTTTCCTTCCTTAGGAAAATCCTGCAGATTCGTCATACTAACAATGAAACATACCGTAACGTCAACATAATATTATGTACGAGTATATCATAGAATCACGCAACGATGACGGGTGCAGTACAACTGTTGCAAGTACAATACGTCGTTTTAAATTTTATCTGATACGTTATCTATTACTTGGAACAAATTGGGGGACTTATTTCTAACATGAATTAGTATTCGATAAAATTGAGGGCACAGCTTAATCTAATTCAAACTTCCTCTTATTCCACTTCTTCCCTTGCAGTTCCTTATAAAATTGGTCATCGAAATTGATGAATTAGGCCCTTTAAGATTGTTCCGGCAGTTGCGCATTTTCACGGTGGTCTCAATCAACTACAGGGGCCATTGATAAAAAATTTAGCATCGATATAATTATCGGGCTTCATTCTCAAGCTTTCACTTTTTGGCTTTAATGGTGTTCAATCGTCTTCGTAGTTGTTAACGACAGTCATTACTACCTACTTGGCCTATTTTGACATACCAAATAAAATTAATCGAGGCAATTTTGATTAACGACCTTTGCGTAAACACTATTCGGGCATTTTAAGGACGCGGCAACAGTCTTTATGTTAAACAGAAAATATGTGCTTAATTCGCTGTCGATCTTTTACAAGGTTTTTTCTCGGATATCGATAGGTATCCGACGTGTTGTGTTTCGTTATCTGAAGCGCTTCATCTTTGCTTTAAGGGGGATGCGCTAAGGTAGTCCAAGAAATGCAAATTTACTTACGTTTTGTTGTAATTTGTAGGTTAGTGGCAGGTTGTATATGTGTACGATATAATAATGTAAAGTATGATTTGAGAAGGCAAAAAATATGGCTTCACAGAATTATAATCATTAGAATCAGCAATACAACTCCTTAGGATTAACCTCAAATGGCTCAAATGTCAGGATTTCATGAAATAGTCATTTAATAACAAAATATGAACTTAGAGATGTATTGATGATCTTTTATGATTCTAACTCTGCTATGAATCTTATTTAAGTCAACATACAACCTAAAACTGAGCTGCACACTGCAAAAAACGTAAGATAATTCGAATTTCGTGGGTATCATGACGCTTTCGCCTTAACCATTCGATTCGTAGAAATGATTGCCAGGTAAGGCTTAGCGTGATCCGCGCTATAGTAATTATGTAAATAAATACGAAAACACGTGATGGATTGTCTCACTTCGATAAGGTCTGCGTAAATAAACAGTTCATTGAAAACGAACATCACCGTTTGGATTGAAACAAAGAGCCCACAGATCAAGAGTGTGTATAATTTGTCGCTTCTTTTTAAAGATTTCTCAGAAAACGGAGCAGTCCTTGCACACTGACTGAGACTGAATTATATTAAACATTGTCAACACCTTGACTAAGTAGAGCTTGTGGTCAAGCCAGTATCCCACGCGAAACGCGTGTGCCTTTCGAGTTTTATCCTTAAGGCTCTCGTTTTAATGCCGTTTTTCCGTTAAAGAAGGGAAAGTTGTCGTGTGCGCCGACGCCGCGTGTCCATCATACATAGCTAATACCGCTTTCGATGCCCAACGAGGAACTGGACGCAAAATGTGGCTTGTGTGTCTTGTATACTCAAGTCAATAAATGCGTAAAAACACACACAATTTTTATTTATTGCATGCTTTAACCAAACAGTGAAAATTATATATATCTGCATTAAACTGGTGTTTCAGTTTTATGCCTTGGTTAGAGACGATCGTCCCCTCATAAAGTGTCCAGTTTATTTTTAATACTAGTATCGTTATAGCCGCACATCTTTGTGCTAAAAATCGCGACCGCTGTCACTAATATAGGAGTCGTAAACATTTGACACTGAGAACATCCTCATGTATACCCAGTGATGGGTGGCGCCACTGTCGCTGTACATCCACCGCTTATGATACACGCTGTGAATTTCTCCTCAGAAATGCCGGTTTCCTCGAGATGTTTTCCGTCAACGGCTTGTGATGAATGTGTACATTAAAGAATTCTGTAAAAATTGATGGAGTTTCCAACTAATGTGTTAGGGTATAAATAAAATGGTTGCTACTAAGGCAATATTGTACTTTTAGCAAACAAAACATAATATCTTTGATTGGCATCCTGATAAGTAAGGAACGTCGCTCTGAAACAAATCTTGATAACATTAATTAGCTGTGACAGAATAAAGAGCGATTAAATACATAATTATTCCATATGTTTTGGACTAAAAGTTATAAATTCACGGACAGCCGTCCGTGAATTTAGGCACACGACTATTTATTTAATTAGTATGATTTTTAAATTAATAACGTCAATTTATTTAATAGAATCCGGGAATAGTGAAAACGCATTTTAATATTAAAAATACTTTGCGGCATTTACTCAATTTGAAAGCGAATGAGATCACTGTATGCAATGATGCGTGCAATGTGACATTGCAGCTAGCCCACCGTCGTTTTCAAATGTTTTTCCGTTTTCGACCTTATTGCTACGTAATAAGACTCGAGGGCAACAAATCTGTTCACGGGCCATTTGTACTTATAGTTATAACCCACTGATAATGGTTGCTGTGTTATTGTTGAATAACAAATAGGTAATTAACGCACATGTACGATCTTTGTAGCGAGAACTGCACTGATTTACCGGTTGGCATTCCAATTAGCAGTACAATCTTTAATTTGTCTTTATCTAAGCCTTGTCTGTTAATAAGAACCTGCATTCGATAAGGCCATACTTATAAATGTATGCAGGTGTTTCCCACATTTACTAATACATTATATATTGATGTCTTCTAGTTTTTCATCAAATGTTTTTCTCGTAGAATCTATTTAACGTTCATTATACATATATGTATTTACTTTCCAATTGTTGGGCTAAAAGGTCAAAAGATCAGGCATACGCTTGTAAGTCTTCGGCCTGCGCCAGTCACATTTTATTAACTTCACTTAGACATTAGCATTCATTTATTTCATTCTATCGACGTTCCTATTGAAAAATGTATCAGCTGGGTCCGTCGTGAATCGAGTCACCTCAAATACAAAACAAACAAAAAATATAGATCTAACAGTGAACTGAGTAGTTGAAAAGGTTTCAACAGCTGCAAAGCGCTAAAAAGCATTACACAATAGAACTAATAGCTGTCATTCAAAATAACTATTACGCTAAACTGGATTAAGAAAAACAAACAAGAACAACTGAACACAGCTTTCACTCGACTACATTCAAGAAGACTTTATAAAACTTAAAATTATGATCTATTTCTACTTAGTTGAACCCACAGCGGCCACAACTAATCTAAAAATATTACAAATGCATAGTCAACTCAACAAGAATTCAACCAGTTATTTAAGATGATTTACTAGGATTTAGTCGTAGCTGTTGTAAACGTGTGCCGGCTAGTCTAACCAAGGCCCAAAACATCCGGGTGTCTATGAAAAGAGGACAAGTAGACATAAAGTGCATAAGCAGTGCTGGCATATATTACGAAAGCTCGCAATGGAGCCGATAATAAATTGTGCCTGGCAGTCTTACGTAACCAGGTAAAAGTTACCGCTCGTTCGCACCACTACTCTGAACTTCACCTGAGTTGGCGGCAATCACTGGACAATTGATTTTTTAATATATGTCGCCGTCACGCCCATTATCCACAAAGGAAAACCGATATGTTACTGTTTCCATGATGCACTACCGTTTTCGCCGATGACGTTATCAGACCCCAATATGCCGAGACTCGCTTTCACCGTTTTTTATCAGTCACGGATACTATCCCAGCAGCTCAAAATTTTCAAGGAAACGAAATAAACCCGTCTCCAAGTTCAATTTCAGAAATTCAGAAACGCGTGTTGACTCTTTCAGAAGTTAATTGATACAATTAAAATAGGTAAAAACCAATTAGTGTCCTGTTATGTGTTTTGTGTTCCAAAAAAGCAATGTTAGCAAGAGCTGTATGGCCTTCACCTCAATACCTATTTTTGATTTATGTAATGCCACACCGTAACAAATGTGACTAAACCTCGTTGCTCAAGTCTTAATTAATGATAGCACCTCGCTGCTTTGCACGAATAACCGCACAATCCAAAAAACACACATTTTACAGGGTAGCTATTTGAAAATTAAACAAAATATTTAGTGTCATATCTTTTCACGTATTTGATCAATAGAAGAATATAATGTATAAATCAAAAGGGTATTAATCAAGGTTTAATTGAAATCTAAATATTTAGGTTTTGAGCTGCGAATACCTTAATTAATAATTAAAAACTGTGCGTTATTCGACTTGTTACAAAATGAGTTTTGGTATATTATCATGAATAGGAACATAAATCAAAATAATACACTTGAGTAGTTCTCAATTTTTATTTTAGAATGGTACAACTGGTAATATGATCAACAAGATATTTAAAAAAATCTGTAATAGTAACACAATTACGATTAAGATAATATGAATGAAAAGTATGTTCAAACCCAAATCAATTTATTAGTTTTATGTTGAAGCCATCGGAATGATTTTTTCTTTAGAATAACACATTTCTGTTTATCATATTAGTGCATTATGCTAATTAACATGAAATTCAGAGATTAAACAAACCTGTGGAAAAGTATTTTTAGAAGAAAATGCTGTTATACAAAATATATTACATAAAAAAATTATAGGAACATCAAAAACGTCCACATTTTGTAACAATTTACAGTATGACCATCACCCAGATACCAACCAGTACGCACATTAAAATGACCACCCTTAACTTTACAAATATTAGGAACCACAAACATTAAACAAATCTAACAAACAATATCTATTACGCTTCTAAAAGTAATTAGGAAAAATAACATTATGAACCATAAACATTATAAAAATTATCAACAAACTCAAAATAATTAGGAACACTACGAACCATAGTTAAACATAAAACAATACGTACTAACAAACTTTTGGTTTAAAAAAAATTAGGTTCATTAGAAACCAAAAACATAAAAAAATATCTTCAAACTAACTTATCTTCTTTTAGGCTTCTTCTTAAAACTATTTGGCAACTACCGCATAATCAGTCTTCTTCAGGTATGTACTTAATAAAAATTAGAGATTCTCAAAAAACGGTTTATAAAATCTTGGTACAATATTTTTCCTAATAAGGTCTAGCAAACCCTTCTTCTTCTTCTCACTTATTGGGAATTTTTCTCTGTATGCCTTTTTAACAGTGATACTATTAGCAGTGTTTCTTGTCTTACCAATTTTATCTATCATGACTGTTTTAAACTCTTTGTCCTCGTACGATGTTTTATACGAAAAACTGTAATTAGAGTCATTAGATTCCACCTTTAAAATTTTGACGTCTCCTAGCTTTAACGTTTCTTTGTCCATATTCTTAGAAAAATTTTTGCCTATCGATGAAGCCAACGCTTTTATATCAAAAAAATCTTCATGTACTAATTCATTTACTTGATATGTTTTGCCAGATTTTTTAGCATTTCTTATAATGTGCACATACTGGTCAGGTGTATATATGGGTCCAGACTTCAGAGCTTTACCTACTCCTTTTTCAATGAGGGAGTGGACATTATCACCTTCATTCTGAGTGTGCCCTTTTATTAGGTATTTGTGGGTTATTGAATTAATAAAATCGAGTTGGTAAACTGCATATACATAAAGAGCTATTATGTACTGGTTCTTTTGCTGGCCGCAGCAATTGTCGGAATAAAAAATTATATCTAATTTTGAATCTAGTTCTTCAGCTTTAAGCTTTAAATTCTGTCTGTATTTGAGCAAACAAGATCCTATTTCTATAGCACCGCGTTTAGCTTCACCTTCATGCCAGACATAACATGCAGTGTCTTTAGATTTGATATCGCTTATTGTGAAATTATACATATTTAATTTTGATACGTAATAAAAGTTTGATGCGTCTCCTCTAGGGCATGGCATTGCAGCCTGAAGATCATAAACCGCTACAATACAATTATCAGGAGTAAATTTTTTGTCATCTTCTTTATTTTGCCTTGACAAATCTTTCTCTTTTAAATGCCTATCAAACTTTTCTTTCAGATCTACCTTATCGTTTTCTGTGGCATTACTGTATGATGTACAATCCTCACATTGATCTTTTTTCGGTTGGAAAAAGGCAATATTGAATTCGTTGCTAAAGATCCTGTAATACATAAGGTAATTGGCGCTTGGTAGACTTTTTGATTGACAGTCGAGTTCGTAATCCCTATGTAAGTCTGCTACAGTTTTGCCACCATCAATATAAAGCCTTTTTGTGTCTGCACGACAGTAGTGACTTTCGATTTTTGGAATTGAGTTGATGTGTTGAATAATACCGTCTTTAATAGCCGGATCTAAATGAAAATGTTGGCTGTGTTTGCCACGATTATCCAAATCTAACATGCCACATGATTTTTTCTTCTTTTGAAGAACAGTTCGGATAGAGGCATCAGTTATATCTAGCGTAGCTTTAAAAAATACTTTACACACTCGAATTCTCTCATTATCAATGGTCAAATAAAAAGCATTGTTTTTCCCCCGGTTACTATTATGCATCTTGTATGAATATCGTGGTTCAATGACGGAAAGATGGCGTAAAATATACTCCCGTTGCCTTTGCAGATCTCCCATGCCCCAAAAGCATTCAAAAATTTATTTGCGCTGTGATTCTGTAATATTTTGAGTACACTTTTGTTTGCATTTATCAGTACACGGTGTTTTTAGAGACTTTGCAGGCACAATGGTTTTTCCTTTTTTAGAATTGGATATATAGGACTTACCAGAGTTTCTTAGGATTTTTGCCTTGTTACGCAACCAGTTATTGGGAGTCGATTTTCGTTTTCGTCCTTTATTTGAGCTGATATTGTATTCACAATTAAGATATTGTGTAGAATTGGTATTAGAAGTAAGTTCCAAAGAAGTTGGAGGTGTATTAGCTGTAGAACGTGAAGTTGAAGCTACTGGCTCAATAGAATCATAGCGAGAAGTACCATCTTGGATGCAGTTAGCTGTTGTAGGAAATATGTTATTGTCTACCCTAGACTGAACCGCTGCTGTTAAACGTTCATTATTCAATTCATCGTCTGATGAACTCTCGGAATCTGATGAACTAGATCCATCGCTTGAGCTGGATGAATTAGATCCGTCGCTTGAGCTGCTACTAGATTCTGTTTGCATGGGGGCTATCGGCATAGGTATTGGTGAACTTGTTTGGTTTATGGTGGAAACATCGTTACTGAAATTGTCATATCGTTTTTCATTCAAACCTATTCCACTCATTAATTTTTCTCGGCGTTCATTTCTCAAAAGAGACCTCTTTGTAGAACAGGAAGTATCGATTTCTACATAATCAGGATCCTTCACACTATCATCTGAGCAAAAGTCTTCACTAACATTAGATAAATCTTTATTTTCAATGTTATCTTTAGGCTTGGGAGATAAAATTAACTGTTCCTTTTCAGTAAATTGTATGGAAGTTGAGGTCGTAGGTATTTCGTTTTGTACAATATCTTCATTAACTTGTTTGAGATTCCGGATTATTTGTAGGGTACGGGGATTTGGCACTGTAAATAATAAGAACAATTCATAAAATAACAAACCACACCGTACTATGCCGTGCCATTTCATGCCACGCCCACACCACAATACAACACACCACACCATACGATACCACACTACAACACACCACACCACTCCATACCGAACCGTACCACACCAAGTCACATCATGCCACACCACACCGTAGCTACCATACTACACCATAACACGACACAACTTAGCATCAGGCCTGTAATAACCGAAGGTGTAGGCAAAGGTGATAAATTCACCCGCGTTTCGCCGGCTGTTATTAGGTCTCATGGATACGTTATAGGAGCGAGCCCTTTGCTTTTGCATCGGGCACAGTTTCTAACTCCGAGTTGCTATTATGACTTTTCTAAATTTGAAATGACGTTTAGCACGTTTACTGCTCGACCCAGGATTCGAACTCCGGACATCGCGGTTATATAAGGCCCTATGCAATAACCACGAGGCAGCAAAAAAAATCAAAACACGTTACAATTATATTATATCGTTAAAAGTAACTTAACTTGCTTTTGGTTCTAAATTATTGAGCTTTATTTCTAAGCAATAATAACCTATTTCGTAAATAATGTTAAGAGATTTTGTTATTTCTATCTTGAATAAAGAAATAAAACGTAATAAGTATTATTGTTTTACTTACTCTTTCGTGAAGAATGTTGTAGCACTAAATGCCGCACTTTTCAACAAAAAATTGATCAAAAATTGTCACAATTTTATCTCGAATAATCAAACAACTCAAAATGAATCAATATTGCAGAAAATATTACTAAAATTTACACTTTAAACACACGATTATTTAGAAATGTGATATTATTCCCGAAAGTTTTAATGTGGTCACGCAAAAACAGTAATAGCAACTGGCGATCGTCGACTGTTGCACAAATATGGCGTGATAAATCAACCAATCACATAACGACATTTTTGCGCGCCACTACGCCGGTTTTACCGTTGTGAATGTGAGTCTTACTCACCATGAAATAAGGACTATTTTGCATTTGGCTGTGTTATAAACCAGTATTTTCAAAATTTTGGTTTGTGCGGGTATTCATGCAAAGCAGCGACCTATATTCGGAATCAATACAATAATTTGTCATTTAAACACGTGCTATATCTGCTTAAATAAATCATACATGTATTTTTATTGAAATTCACTTTTTCAATCGATATTTATATGTATATACACTCTAGTATACATATTCGAACAAGTTCAAAGTTCTATCCAAACAATAAACTGGAATTGCAAAAAGGTGTACAGTGTGATTCCGTTTTCAATTCACAGAAAATACTATCCCAAAAGTCTATAGACCAGCCTCAATCGTCATTCGTTCATACAATCGATTTGAATGTAAAATATGGGGTATTGAACCGATATCCATTTACAATACGGTGTGACGTGAGGAACAAACAGCTGGGACAATTCTACTTCAGAATTGTTTAACATTAGAAAATATTCCATTACTGTAGGTACTTGTCTAGTATCATGATCATGTTTGTTATGTTTTGTTTAAGATAATTTCATTCTGATTTTGACATTTTGTCTCTTCCTATAATTTATGCATCTTATTGAGGTACCTATTTCCTGTTCATTTGCTTTTTCTTGGTCAGTTACAGTCAACACTTTAGAGGTATTGTTTGTAAAGTTAACATTTTGTAATATGCTTGCTTCTACTAACTTATTGATGCTTGTTTGCTTCCAAATTAACATAGGTGATAACTGGTCAGGTGATAACACTTCTTTGGAATAGCTCGCATGTAATTTAATTATTATAACTTAATTTTTGCTGAGTATCTAAAATCTGGCAAACACCATACGGTGAGGAAACCGGTCTTGTCTACAATTGTTTTCGCCCTGTTGGCCGGTCGAGTCGTCATGCCCGTTATACAACACATCTTATTAGCTAAACTTGAGGCCAACAGTTAGTCGTGCATGGTGTACAATTTTCTATTGGTCATCTATGGCACGGATGGGTGTTTATTTTTATACACATAAGCAAATCTTGGCTTATTAAATCTCATCAGCCAATTTAGTCAGTGGATTAAGTTTCATTTCTCCGAATCAAAATTCATTGATGTGCACAAGTAAACTTCTTCTATCGTCTTATTCCATTCACAATTTTCCGTCTTCTTTCATCGTGAATTTTACCACCGCCGAAGTAACGGCTGTTTGCTGAGAGTGAAAATTTTACAACTTGACGCAAATTAGGCACACGAGCAACATTTGCGTTTTGTCACAATGCTGTAGGTGCCAAAAATATTGAATTAGCAAATGCCTTTTCTATGTTCTAATTTTCTTTTTGGGATTAAGCTTTTAATAAGTCAATCCTATACGCCTTCATCGCCTTATCGACTTTAATTATTCGGTTGTCTAATTATGTTTATGTCTACACTAATGCTTGTTTCATATACTTAAGTAAATTTAAACAAGACATCAGCCTAATCTTGTTTATATTAAAGTAGGTACAATAAATGTTAACATGAACTTTTAACTTGCCTTCAAAAATCAAAATCATCTTCAGGCTGTCTTTCACACACCGTCCTTTGTATTCATAATAATATCGCTAACTTTCAGCTTCGCCCAGTCGTCTGATGTTTAAAAGGCTTATATTCAATTGTCATTTATTGATCATTGTGATTTTGTAAATCATTTGATTCATCCACAAATCTTAGTTAAAATATACGATAATTTGGTCGGGAGCATATCCGCCTGGAAACAATAACGCCGCACCTACTCGGCTACAGTATATTGAATTCAGCCACTGCGCGTGGTTTCGCAGTCAATTTGTCTGCTTTATTGTGTGTGTTGTGCGCTGTCGCTGTTCGCCTTTCAGTCTCAAACTATCATTGACATATGGCTAATTTATTTACAACCTTGTTGGCGCTGTTGATATTATGCAGTGGTTGGCGGGTTATTGTTCCAGAACGCTTTGATATTTCACTATAGTTTTAGTAGGTATATGACTCATTTCTACTCTTACAAAAATACGTCAATGTATACACGAATCAAAGAAACCCTAAAAAAGATTTCTGTACCACCTATACATTGTACTACTTACTCAGTTCTTCAAACTCAATTTCAACAACAAAGTTTATTAATTACTCATTGAACCTTTGTTTTAGTTGTACTTCGCCAATTCTCATACTATACTTACTAGGCTAATTACCATTTAGCTCAACCTATTGTTAGCTCCGACACCAGCCATAATTTTAGAGAACGTAATAATTTGTGTACATTTATCCATCTATAGGACCACAAATTCCTTATGATCTCAAAGATAATGTAAATGTCAGTGGGGCATGTAAAGATTTTGTGTTCCTTCTACATCAATAATTGCGTCGGTAGCAGACATAATATGAATCCGTAGCGTAGCATCCGTAGCGTCGGAGGCGTGGCCGGCGTCACGTCGCGTCGGCGCCGCGTCTATGCCACTAGATTGTTCTGCATCCAACGTTCACACAACTTATTCTCCAGCACTCTTATAAAAAATCCAAGTTCTAATGCTCATATCGGAAAGCACTTTTCTGCAATTTTGAATTTTACTCTTAGTCATAATACCAAACTTCTCGAAAACACGAGCACTTTCGCTGATAATTGTATGTATTGTTGTAGTATGTGTTATTGTTGTTACTATCAGCTGTATACTGTCTTATCTCTTACACACCACACCGGGTTTCGATAAGATGCCTTCTAAAGTATAACTTTGTCCCCTTCGTGACCCTAAACCTAAATTCTCCATTTTTAGCCCGTCGCAATGCGAATTTGCCTTTTGATTTTATGTATTTGAAATTGTTTTCCGTTCTAATATTCAATTGAATCGTGTGTGGATTTCTTGTTTTATGCATTAATTTCTACTGTTGTATATTCCGCTTTGTTTTCATTATGAATTTATGCGCTTCAACGTGAGCGCGAGCGTGATCTTCAACAAAAATTCCTCGGATCCGATCTCGACTCTCGAACGCGTGTTTCGCACCTTGATCTAAATACTTGCGACATTATCTGGTCTCGTCGTTATATTGTGCGTCAGATACTGCATCGACAGTTTCGACTGCCTTGAATTACTGTTAACTACATTAAAATAAAATTAAAAGTAAAAATATCTTATTGGTGTCATGTTGAACAATGTTTGTCCTCTAAATTAATGACTAGAAAGTACAGGGGTAAACCTTATTCGTAAAGAAAATCGTGACTTATCTGACTTTTATTAGACAAGCTTATTTTTCCGTTTAATCTCTTCCTTAGCGTCGAGTCCTGAGGGAAATAACCTCGGTCAATCCCCTTTCGCATCAGTATGCTACATTTTGAAGCGTTGAATCTCATAAATTCATTGCTTCGCATTTTATTTGTTTTTAATATATCATTGAATCAGTATTGTTCCTTTCATATATGTTTTTACGTGAAGTAACATCCAAAAAGCTTTCATTTAATAGATTGCTTTAATTATAATATTATCAGATATGAATAATCTTAGTAGGTACCGTCGATACAATTTATACGTGAGGTGTTTTTAGTATTAAATATACTAAATCATGTGGAGCACATAAGCACGTCATCTTCTCAGAATTTACTACACCACGAGCGACAAGTGCTTCTCCTGGTCTAATATTGTGACGTCAGTCGAGAGAATTACCCATCGTGTCAACATCCTATTTCTGACGATATATTCTTGTTGTTCTTTTTCTTTCATTGTTTATTACATTGGTCGCTAATCTATAATGAGGCGTCGATTTAATTCTCCAAAATTCGCAGAGAACTGTGGAATTACAATCTGTACTTCCCGTATTTTAGTAGTTTTACATCTTCATTTCTATGGCTAGTTCTTTTAAGATTTATCTAAAGAAGTTTTGGCCATAGATATATTATAAAGTTTAGTTATACATATTTGTAAGGTTTAGGCATGTTATAATAATTGTTGTAGTTACCACACGGCCTAAATGCGTGGGTGAATGTCGGTTTATGTGTTTGTGGAAAATGAAACAATAAGTTGTTATTCTGATGATAGTTAGTAAAAGTAGTTCTGTTTTGTTTTGTACAATGGCGCAGTCTTACTCGCAGTGGGAACATCCATTCGCCTTTTACTTACCATTGTTTTTGACGGAGCGATCTCTAGAATCATGTTTTCATACGTACTACTTAACCATCGTCGTCATATTAATTATTATCATCGACTCTCTTGAAACTGTTCGCAATTAGGTTTTTTGTATGTTTTTGATGTACTTATTTATGATTAGATACTAGGAAATTTGGCTGATGTTATTCTGTTTTCGCAACTGTAGTAATAGTTTCACCATTATTATGTGTCTCAATAATGAAAGATTTCTATGTATTTCACGTTGTACCAAAAGGTGTGCCGGCAATAATTCGTTACGCAAGGTAATCACGTGATCTGCTGGTGGTTTATACGGCGAAGCAAGTATGTAGGTATGTATCGACGGAACTATCGGGCGTTGAGTAACCGCGGCTGGAAAGAGCTTCGTTACGTAGAGGTTTCGATACAGCCTCGCGACGTAAGGCCGTGGTTGCAGTCACGTCGCCGGTGAGAGGTGCCCCTCCTCTGGCGGAAGGTCGCGAGCGGCCGCCGCGAAGGAGAACGGCACCAGAATGAATCCTTGCAAAGACCCACCCGTCAACCACAGCGCTCGTGATATTTACAATGCAACGCACATATTTTATACTTCAATGTTTTTATCCAACGTAACATTGAGCAAAACTGTACTATATTTTGTCACGCCCAAAGAATAATCTCAAGTTTGACGTAATCAACAGTATCTATAGTATAGGAAGCTACGATAACAAAATACACGCTCAAGTGGCCTGGGTACTAATCTAATCACTTACCACGCGCAAATAATTAACATAGTTCATTCACCGCAATAGAAGCTTTACGTAAAATAGAATTTAACTATTTGTCGACAAGACAAACTTTGATTAGGTATTGCAACCGCAAAAATTTCGCAACCGTGTTAGTGCTAGGTGTTTGCTAAGAACAGAATATTTGCTAAGTTTGAAATTATTCGATTCGGTGGTCTCGTTAGATTCGTGGCGCGATTGCTTGGCTTAAATCTTAAGCGATCGAATAACGTAAAGACAAGGTATTCTGGTTTTCGAACGCGACTTTTTAATAAGTGGCGCTGCGACCAATGAGTGTGCGCCGAGCGAGCGAAAAAACCCAAGCTAGGCTGGCATACACAACAGCGTTCAATGGCAACAATGCGCGAGACTCGAATACTGTTTTTTCAACATAAGTATATAATTAAATGAATCAGTGTTACCTCACCGCTGCCGACGATTGCGACAAGAGCGGCCGCATCGTCCATTAGAAAGTCGGCGAATATGCAAATAGTATTGTAGAAACCTCACGAATAACTGGCCACTCACTTCGCCTTTAAATGTGTCTGCTGCGATGAAAGTGACTATTACCGTTAGTAAATTGTGTTAGAACAATTTATTCCGCGGACGCATTGCCAAATTCTCTGCTCTCCATAAAGTGGATTAAAAATTTTCCTTTCTTGACACTGTTCTTTCGTACTGTATCATCAAAACGGAAAACATCTTGTTCAAACAGAACGTTGTTTATCAACACGTCAACTACTTGAACGTTTACATGCGTAAGTTTATTTATAGCCCTAGTGCTTATTTCTTACGATTCCTTATTTTGTAGATCATAGTCTCAAGATTGTCAGTATTCGTTTAGGCTTGTAACACTTTTTTTTATTGCCTTTCAAAGGGCACGCGGTCACTTAATATTCAGATCAGATTTGTTCTTGCTTGTTGTTCAACTGATCAATCGATTGGTTATCTTTTTTTAACTACGCGATAACTTTACCGGTCGATACGTTTAAATTTGATAAGTCCTAGATATGAGTACGCGATAAAAAAAAAGAATTAATTGCAATTATTTTGCTTGGATTAATTAAAGTGGCTCTTTGTATCGTATTCTTATCTAAAAAGTAGAATTTCCAGTCGTCACTAGAATTTTTTGTTTCCTGCCACTGCATTATATTTAAAATTGAAGGTTAAATTATACAAAATGGAAGATTGTAATTTGACTTGTCAGATTTCTTTGTTGTTTTCAAGTTTATAGTTTCCTTTTTCATTCCATTACAGTTCAGCACATTCTGGGTTGAAGATTGAACTGTAAACAACTTAGCAATAAGTATTGCCGATACACATTATCATATATCATAAAGTAAAGAAAATAACAAGTCGGCAAGCAATTAACATGGTGCCGATCACAAGCCAGTCGCGTGGATTTCCCGCTACGATTCGTGTTGAAGTGAACCATTTATTATCGTACACTACTGACGTATGCCAACATCGGTAGTAGGTACGAATATTGTACCAACGGCAGGCTATATTTAAAGTTCAATTTGCATCGCACGCTCGGTTCCACCTCCGCGATGTTACGTCAATAAGATACAACACGTTAACTCGAGGCTGGGGCACACGACCGCTGGTTTGCGTCCGGGTTTGTCCCGTGGAATTGTAATATACATTATGTATTTTATAACTTTCTGACCGATTACCTAGAAACAAAGCGGCTTAATAACATATAAGCCAATCCACAACGGAGAACACTATCTGCGACGTAGTTGTATATCTCTCGGTCGAGCGAGCCGAACGGACCGGTTGTGACGGCCTCTCACTTCGCAAGTCTGTGTACCGCTCGCCGCTTGCTGTGAAATTAGGTAACCAACAAAAGCCACAGTCGTTGCGCACGACGGGCAATACACAATAAAGAAATCCCCTACCACGACCGAAAAAACCAAAAGAATCCAGCTGAAAACAGCTGTTTACTCATTCAGGGTGACGTAATCAAAAGATTTACTGGCACAGCTGGCATGTGAAGTCTGATAAGACACCAACGGAGTAATCGTCTCGGCGGCATTTCAATAATGCCTTGAAAAACGGACGACGGATTTCCTCGTGTACACCTATTTTCCGGTCCAAACGAGGCGCACTGGCCGACCTTCGCCAGAAGACACAATGAAACTAGCGACCTTGACATGATACTATTTGCAGATGGTTAGACTATTTACCTATAAATTACTATCTAATCGTTTATGTTATTGTATTAGTGACAATCACACAAATCGGTCAATAAAAGCAGCAAGCCAAAACAATACAGGGAACCATGGAAGGAGCAGCGGGCGATGCGGGCGAGACGGCTGTTCACCGAATGCCGAAGTGTTCCATCGCGAGGCGCTCTTTATATCGGTCGGCTGGTACTGCAGAGAAAGCCGCGCCCCGCACTCCCCCGCAGTGTCTGCTGCCCGCACCGCTCGTAGCGGGTTTTTTCCTCATTAGCTCCATAATTCCATATTATGCTCTATGCCTTTACCTTGTGTTTATCAGACTTGAATCGCGTGATGGACGACGACGCTTTGTGCATTATTGACTTAGTTTTTATGGAATACTTATTAAGATTCTACATCATATTGCGAAGAAAACGATAACTGGCTTAAAATATAATGTACTACAAATAGGTACTTATCTGAGCAAATGTAAAGATACTGTTATATTTTACAGTAGTTTTGGATTTACCTAGTAAGTAATCAGGCCTAGTAAGTACTCACGTTTGTCGAGCAGAAAATACGCTGTTACCTAATTAAGGTGTTGCCACGACCACATTTTATCAGCTGGTTCAGGGAATAAACCTTAGAAGAAAACGAGGAAGGGTGTAATGAGCAATCTGAGTATCGGTTAACACGTTAGCGGCGGGACATTTTGGGTTATTGCTCCATCGGTGTCCGCTTCGCGGCGCACTCTTTAATAGGTTAATTGCCTGGCATTGTGGTGCTGGCACACATCGCCAGCCGCGACCTTACGGTGGCTCGCGGCCACGCATGTAGGTGTGCGCGTCACCAAATGAGGCACGCCTGGACACTAATCTTGCTGTTGTACACTATTTTATAATAGAACACACCGCTGGCAAACACGCCGCTTTTGCGTCAAAAAGGGTCATCTTGTAGTCATGTTTCATCAGTCACTCTAAAAAGAAACTCAATTCTGTAGTGTCTGTGAAAGGGAAGTGGAAAATCTGGACAACATAAATCGAGTTCATTTGTTTTTTCTGGCACTGCGTAGCGAACCATGAAGAACTCGTAGCGACCTCAATAAACAGATTCCGAAAGTTGAGTGTTGTTTTAACGATATTCGTATACTAATACAGGTATTATTAATATTGTTAAAAATACCATGAGAAAAAATATTTATTAGTAAAGTTTGATTTATTTACAAATATGATAAATAATGGTGAAACGGTATATATAATACGCTCATCGGCTTCGTAGTCGCGACGTTGCCATACCACGACCAGACGATGAAAGTCATTACTCACTTGTTGAGTTGTGTACATCTATGGCCGCATATGTGCGTACGCGGTTGCAATTGCGTTAAGCCTACTGGCCCAGACCAGCCTTATTTGGAAATGTAACAAGAAACGTCGTAGATTTCTCATGGGATTACTTTGCTCTTTTATCAACTACGCGCAATCGCATAGCAGGTGAATAAGTGTATGTAATGCAATAAAACACTGGTCGCTCATTAGCCATGATGCTTGATTTCGTCAAATAGCCCCCATAGTAATTTGGCGTTTTATTTGTGTGATTCACACAGCGATCTCGTGCCAGATTTCCCACGTTAAAACTCCTAACATCTTAGACACGCGATAAAACAGATTCTTTTCAAATTATTCACGTGCTGCCTAGTGTTTCAGACTCTTTCCTTCGTTTAGAACAACGTTCTCTGCACATTCTGTACTCGCCGAAATACCTCTGTTTATCATTTGCTTACGTCAGTCATCATAGTGTTACGACTTAACTATTATTCACACGTACCGCGCACATCCTATTTTTGCTCTATAAAAACGAAAACATTAAATAAATATTTATTACTACAGCTTTCCTGAGATAGTGCTCAAGGGCAATGTAAAACATTGCTTGATTATACCTACAGGTATCTGGTATGGTATAGTGAGATGGGTCTTGGTTGGAATAATTACATGTGTAACAAATCCAAGGATCGTTTTTGTTGAACTCCCCCGCAGTGTCTGCTGCCCGCACCGCTCGTAGCGGGTTTTTTCCTCATTAGCTCCATAATTCCATATTATGCTCTATGCCTTTACCTTGTGTTTATCAGACTTGAATCGCGTGATGGACGACGACGCTTTGTGCATTATTGACTTAGTTTTTATGGAATACTTATTAAGATTCTACATCATATTGCGAAGAAAACGATAACTGGCTTAAAATATAATGTACTACAAATAGGTACTTATCTGAGCAAATGTAAAGATACTGTTATATTTTACAGTAGTTTTGGATTTACCTAGTAAGTAATCAGGCCTAGTAAGTACTCACGTTTGTCGAGCAGAAAATACGCTGTTACCTAATTAAGGTGTTGCCACGACCACATTTTATCAGCTGGTTCAGGGAATAAACCTTAGAAGAAAACGAGGAAGGGTGTAATGAGCAATCTGAGTATCGGTTAACACGTTAGCGGCGGGACATTTTGGGTTATTGCTCCATCGGTGTCCGCTTCGCGGCGCACTCTTTAATAGGTTAATTGCCTGGCATTGTGGTGCTGGCACACATCGCCAGCCGCGACCTTACGGTGGCTCGCGGCCACGCATGTAGGTGTGCGCGTCACCAAATGAGGCACGCCTGGACACTAATCTTGCTGTTGTACACTATTTTATAATAGAACACACCGCTGGCAAACACGCCGCTTTTGCGTCAAAAAGGGTCATCTTGTAGTCATGTTTCATCAGTCACTCTAAAAAGAAACTCAATTCTGTAGTGTCTGTGAAAGGGAAGTGGAAAATCTGGACAACATAAATCGAGTTCATTTGTTTTTTCTGGCACTGCGTAGCGAACCATGAAGAACTCGTAGCGACCTCAATAAACAGATTCCGAAAGTTGAGTGTTGTTTTAACGATATTCGTATACTAATACAGGTATTATTAATATTGTTAAAAATACCATGAGAAAAAATATTTATTAGTAAAGTTTGATTTATTTACAAATATGATAAATAATGGTGAAACGGTATATATAATACGCTCATCGGCTTCGTAGTCGCGACGTTGCCATACCACGACCAGACGATGAAAGTCATTACTCACTTGTTGAGTTGTGTACATCTATGGCCGCATATGTGCGTACGCGGTTGCAATTGCGTTAAGCCTACTGGCCCAGACCAGCCTTATTTGGAAATGTAACAAGAAACGTCGTAGATTTCTCATGGGATTACTTTGCTCTTTTATCAACTACGCGCAATCGCATAGCAGGTGAATAAGTGTATGTAATGCAATAAAACACTGGTCGCTCATTAGCCATGATGCTTGATTTCGTCAAATAGCCCCCATAGTAATTTGGCGTTTTATTTGTGTGATTCACACAGCGATCTCGTGCCAGATTTCCCACGTTAAAACTCCTAACATCTTAGACACGCGATAAAACAGATTCTTTTCAAATTATTCACGTGCTGCCTAGTGTTTCAGACTCTTTCCTTCGTTTAGAACAACGTTCTCTGCACATTCTGTACTCGCCGAAATACCTCTGTTTATCATTTGCTTACGTCAGTCATCATAGTGTTACGACTTAACTATTATTCACACGTACCGCGCACATCCTATTTTTGCTCTATAAAAACGAAAACATTAAATAAATATTTATTACTACAGCTTTCCTGAGATAGTGCTCAAGGGCAATGTAAAACATTGCTTGATTATACCTACAGGTATCTGGTATGGTATAGTGAGATGGGTCTTGGTTGGAATAATTACATGTGTAACAAATCCAAGGATCGTTTTTGTTGAACCAATTGTTGATACTATGAGCAGAATTCAGATTATGTGTTAACAGATATTTTAACGTCTTCATAAAGATGTCACGTGCGTTAATTAAATGACACTGTTTACATTTGTTCTGTTGATAAGGGCAGATAATACTTGTGCGAGGATGTTATTCATATGGAATACTTCAATTTTCTATTTATAATGTCAGGACCCTGGTTTTAATCTCTTAACGTTTCCAAGGAGCCAATTGAAGCAAACCTAAGAGCCTCACCAACAATACTGATGCAATTATTGCTGATTTACCAGGCTTGTAACTAATCAATTCGGGGCTTTTTCTCATGTTGAGGTTTCTCCTATCCTTTCGGTAATTAACATGGTGTTTTTCCTTATTTCAGAAAATCTCCATTCCGGCGCCAGCCAGTGGCAATGGCCAATCAGGCGAGGCTACATTTCACTTCAGCTTTAATAGTAATGCAGAGATGGAGGGTCCACAGGTAACCAATCAGTTCATACTTAACTTAGTCTTTAGAAGTGCACTGGTCTTAAAAACCTTTTCTTGCTAGTAAAAAATTCGAAGAAAATGTTTTAGGATACCATTTTGAACTGTAACAGGTAATTTAAGATATACGTCATGCGTACTGGCAACGATGATCCACAGGTCACCAAACAGCTCATATTAAACTTAGTCTTTAGAAGTACACTGGTCTTCAAAACCTTTCTCTTGCTAGTATAAAATCGGAAGAGAATGTCTTAGAAGACCATTTTGATCGGTAATAGGTAATTTAAGATTTATATCAGGCTTATTGGCAACATCTACTTCAGACTGATAATATCTGCGATCTCCAAGCACGTGTCCAGCATGATAACTATGACATGATTCCCCAAGAACATTTGTTTTTGTGTATGCGGGAGGCAAATGTGCAGTAGTCGAGTTGACATCCACGGGCTGTTATGTGTGTCAGGTGGAACGCAAACCTTTTGACACTCATTAGGTGACCAACATTACAAATGAAAGTGATCCTCAGAGTACGAAGAGCATTTTTGTGCACTCAGTAGTTCAGATTCTTATGCTACATATAGTGGCAACTTCAATGTTACCATTTTATTTTGTTCAGTTCTTAGTTGAAATCATCATCATCATTTCAGCCGAAAGACGTCCTCTGTTGGACATAGGCCTCCTACAAGCTCCGCCGCTTCGACCGGTTCTGTGTTTAGTTGAAATGGCTTGCCAAAAATATCTTGTCTCCTAGGAGAATCACCCATAAATAATTTGTAATTATAAAATACATATTGTAATGAGTCTAACATAAATAGGCACATCTCATATAGATCAGGAAAAAACGGGTTTTTGCGACATGCGGGTATTATCAAACAAGCATAGCCAATAGTCTCAATTTTACTTGAAATTTTATCTTTTAGCACATTTTAGCTATAATTTTCCCACATGCTCTAGTTTAACTTAGATTTTCTTTGTAATGAATTAAAAAGTGCTACATCGACGACAAAGCTAAATCCCTTGCCTTCTAAATGTCCAATAAGACGAAAATATTAAAAACACTATGTTTTAAACATTTTCCAGAAGTGAATTAGCGTTTTTCCTTCTCGTGTAAACGAGTTTTTCTTTATTATAAACAAAGTCTATAGGTACTTCAATCATCTTAACAAATATCAAGGTTAAAGATCGGGCGACAAAATTTAAAAACCTGATTATAAATTGCAGTGGACATTTTTATAAGGCCTCTATGGTAATATCTATATAGAATATACTAGAACTCTTAGAAGTATTTCGTTAAAAGGGGCATGCCCATGTTGCTACAATACACCTGTCTGTGTCAATACACAAACAAAGAGAGGTCTATGCCCAGTGGTGGGCGACGTGGACCTGTAGATGATGATGATTTAATTAAAAAACACACTTCATTAGCACTGGCTACATGGTTACCAAGTTCCATCAGGCGAGATCGAGGTCAAGAGCAGCCAATCTGGCAATAAAAAATATTCTTCCGTTATTAGAACGCTAAGAAGTATAGATCTTGTGTTTTCTTCTCAGAAACTAGGTTTTTGCAGTATGTTCTTATCATTTATGTGGATGGTACTTGATGTTTTATGGATATCTTCTATCCATGACAAGAAAGGGATGGCCTATTTATTACTCCTTTATACTTTACTTATTTGCAGCCGATTATGTTGTTTTCAATTGAACAGGTTTTACATGATATTGTATCCTCTATCCTCTTACACCTTACATTCAATGTTAAACTCAATTATTATAAAACATTGCGCTGTTTTATCAGACTCTTGACATAAATAAATCCTATGTTGGGTTAACGACACAAAGCCCTTGGCAACTGAGTAGTATACTAGTATGTGTTATACACAATCACGCTTTCGTCTTTCACACATCTCGGTCAATTTTTACGACCTAACCGAGATAAGAAACTTGACGACTTACATTCAATGTTGCTTACGCATATCAAATTTGAAGCATATAATTTGCGATGTGTTAATCAGCTGTTCAAGATGGCGGGTGATTATTATTCTCCATGGTTCTCCCATGCTGTGACGCGTTCGTGGGTTTGTGGGTCGCGGAACAGTTGCAACCGATAATAAATTGCGTGACCGACAAATTCGTAAGAGTAAACTTACGTGTGGCGCCTTTAACTATGCCCTGAATATTTTCGTGGGACTACGTCAAAATATTTTACTTTTAATATGTGCTGGAATGACAGGTATGTAGACGGATTGGGTAATGGTGTTTTGGATTCAATTATAAATAGATCAGTGATATTATATTTAAAAAAAAATATTGTTAAATCACAACTATCTTAAAACTAAAATTAGTCGAGATGACTCTTCAGACAAGAACGCTGGCACGACGATGCACACATAATGACGCGGCATCTTTTACAAACTTCCGCACTAGTACAGGATAGATAATTAAGAAATATAGTCTGTAAATCTGTATACTTATTAAATCCTTCAGTCGTGATTCGCAAAAATTTAAATTTCACATGGACTCGAAATGTTGTGGTACGGGCCGTACTAAGAACGTTACCCAATAGCCGTTAGAAAGTGCGAATTCAGTCGCAGAACGCACACGTTGCATCATGAAGTAGCTACAATTTAATTTGTAATGCAAAATTATTTACTCTTTTCTGTTCAGGAATAGACCCAGATATTTTTGTAGCCTTTCACCTATCTGACCTCCAGAACCCCCAGTTATTGGGTACCACGATACCGGTTAGTATGACTGGTTGTCAGAATTTCAGGCTTCTGACGATCCGCAACGACTGTCAAAGATCACGAACTGCTTAAATAAAAAATAATAATGGTAAATGTAACGAGACACGTCTTGATATTAACCCTAAAGGTGTTAGGTAGAATATCACAAATAGCTGAAACGATTCATCGCCTCTATAAGCGTTTTTCGCGTGGGCGTAGTAATTTCACCCTCCCACGAGCTGCGTTCAATAAAGCTTCGGAAAAAGGTAAGGCAATTCGCCTTTATTTTTTCGGTATAGGATCAAATTCCAGTAAATACTTAATGATATTTTAGGAACTGGATTGGAAACAGTAGTTTCCAGTAATACCTATACTTAGAACAGAATTTCTTTGTAAATTATATTTGCAAGGTTTCTTTTAAACAGATAGGATTTGGATTTTAATGCGATTAGGAAGAAACTCAATTTCCGCGACCGGCAAATCTTTTCATTGAACAGCCTTGTCCGTAGAACTGAGCAATATTTTAAAAGAAATAATTCGTAGAGCAGTCGTCAGCCATTATTATTTTTGCTTGTAATGACCTTTTCCAGTCAGCAAACTAGGGTATCAAGAAGACCACTGAGCTAGCTGAAAATGACAAATTAGCAATGACTTCTAAATTTCTGATTACCTGTCTTTGTTGCCTTTGCTGAGAGCAGTGGTCGGTCAGTGGTATCAGCCCCGACTTTTTTTATTTAATTTCATCACCACTGCTGTCAACACGGTGAAGGAAAATATCGTAAGGAAACCGGCATGTCCTAGAACCAAAAATCCGAAGACATGTGACATCTACCAATCCGCACTGGACCCGTATGATGGATTATGGCGCACTCCTTCCCACAGAGAGGAGGCCTGTGTCCCAGCAGTGGAGATCTGATAGGCTGATGATGATGATGGTTTGTTGGGGTCAGATGGATATGTTCGCATAACTTACCCAAGCTGTCATTTTTAAGCCACCTACTTGTGTTTCAGGGTTCGTTCGAGTGCGTCCGAAGTGGCGGCGCTCGGCGGTTGGAGTCGTGCGGGCCACTACCACGCAGAATGCGTGTCCAGGCCAATGACGACTCGTACGAGGCCACCAAGGACCGTATGGCGAAAACAGTCGCCGCGGAGCAGAGTAAATGGTCAGTCCACCACATAAAAGCACCACTTGCACAATTTTGCACGTGTAGTCAATAGGCCTAAAAACTTCCTTCGCTTTTGTTGGAGTCCACCATTTGAGAGGTCGTGTCTTAAAGCGTTTTGTAACTTAATTAGTTGATTTTCTCAAAATGTGCCTCGGTAAAGATATAAAAGTGTAATCGACACTTCGTTAAAGCCTCTTTCTTACTTTTTTGCTTGCCATGTTTGTTTAAAACTGAGTCTCCTTTTCTTGATTTAAAGTGATTTTGTCATTTAATTTCCCGGGTTTTCTGGACTTCTGCCATTTTAGGTATACGAGTATCTTCAACATTGATAAGGAATGAGAATATAAACAGGAAACTTGATTAAATTAAAGCTTATCAAATCAAAATATTAAAGGATTAAAGTTAAAGATTATTACGTCACATAAATCATACCAATTGGAAAATATTGTATTTTGTTACGTTAACAGTAGAAATACACTTAAATCTTAAAGTCGCTGTTAATCTCCCTCACGTGAAATCTAAAACTTTTGACTTGCAATTAAATCCGCTTAAACTCACTGAACTGGTCCTATTCCAGCACCCGCGTGATCAAACCTAACCAGACGGACATCGGACGTCGCGTCAAAGTGCGCACAGCGCATCCCTACTCAGCCGCGGGAGCGACCCAGTTAGCCGAGCGGGCTGAGCGTGCCGAGCGAGCTGAGCGGGCCGAGCGGTCTGAGCGACCCGAGCGGGCAGAGCGACCCGACCGGCCCGAAAGACCCGAGCGGCCTGAACGGGCAGAACGGCCTGAAAGGCCTGAGAGACCCGAGCGGCCCGAAAGGCCCGAACGGGTGGAAAGGCCCGAGCGAGCGGAACGGCCTGTACCGCTCGCATCGCGCCCGCTACCCCAGCCGGCCGCACCGCCGCATCAACAACACCCCCAGCATCAACAGCACCCGCAACACCCGCCCAATCCGCCCAACCCGCACCAGCCGCAGCGGCTACCCCCAAATCCGGATCTCACTAGGCGGTCCTTGAAGTAAGTTTTGCACGATTCTTTAAACTAAGTAAGCTCGCACAGTAGGAACAAGTCAAATCAGGATCAAAGATTGCAAACTGTCCGTTAGTTTAAATCACAGCTGTCATACTTTGACAGCCGCATGAAATGGCAAATAGACGTAGTGTGTCATACTGCAAAAAATATGTAACCTAACCGTACAATGTTAGAATAAAACCAACATTATTTTAGCTTTAAAGGAGGCGAAAGTATATTCTACCACTTCTACACAGAAGGTCCAATGGAGGGGCGTCTAGATGAGACTTACATATTTTATGATCTCTCTTTTGCGCACTACCATCATAATTTGAACTGCAACCATGCAGATGCAGACGTAGTATATGTAGCTGCTTACGTAACTTTACGTATGAAACATTACCTGGAATTTGAGTGGGTATAACCGATGATGATGACATCATATTGTAGTGAAGCTTAATCATTTGGATTTTCATAAGCTTTCACAATATATTGTTCAGTAGTGTAAACATTTCAGATTGTTGCATTATTTGATTTAATAAATTAGCAACTGCCTTGGGCAAAAGGTCTCGGGTTCGATTCCCCGGTCGGGCTAGGTGTTATTGGGTTTTACCCTAATTCGGGAAAACAAGGCGTGATGTTATAACAAGGAATTTGAGGAAGGATCACCTGATTATTAAAATGAATACAGTATGCATTTATAACCAGTGCGCAAACTGTAACCATGAATTCAGCATATCATTCTAAAACCCTGGCGTAGAGATTTGTCGTCCGTTATACAAAAAAAATCTGTTGTTCCATACAGTTTGACCGCGTTGGACCGCGCACTTTTCTATGAAACAGCTGATTTAAACAGCTAGGGGGTGTAGAATGTTATGCTGAATTCATGGTTACAGTTTGCGCACTGGTCAAAAATTTACCCTTTATATACTTATTCTGAACTTCCTCGTAATAAAACAAATAACTTACGTAAGGGTCATATTCTATTTCATATTTTAATGATACGAGAAATAGTGACGCTTCACGGGACGGTCTTCTGATAATTTTTTCATATCGTTATCATAATAAAAACCGAAGTGATAATTTGCGGCTGATACACAAAGGAACAGCGGTTTATGTTACATTATTATGTACAAAATATATTTAGTATACAAATATTATTTTCTACAGAAATATACCTACAACAACAAAAAAGTATGTAATTTTGTGTCTATGAAACGGTACGATTACGACCTTGTTTTAAATTATGATGTTACTTTTAATTACCCATCGCATTAGTGAAAAATCTGACTTTACTTGTTTTGTAACGTACTTTACTACGTTCCACATAAAACGTAACCTTTTTTTAACCAATTTGGGCGAAATAGTCTTCATAATCGGCCTTTAATGTTCTCAGTCTTGAGACACAGTGCTCCCCTTTTCGAGAGAGAGTGGGCTGTAATCTACCACGCTGGCCCAATGCGGCTTGGCTTTAGACATCTACCACTCCCGGATTTAATCGACATGTCCTAGCACCTAAAATTCGAAAGAAAAACAATATGTTTTCGAATTTTTGGTTCTAGAACATGCCGGCGGTTTCCTCGCGATGTTTCCCGACACCGTTTTTAGAGCAATTATGATGAAATTATTGACACAAAGAAAACCGCCTGAGGATCGAAACCACGACCTACAACTCGAAGTCGGACCCGGTACCACTGGGACACCAATACTGAAACGAGTGGAAGTTTTTTTTTTTGTTTTTAAACAATTGATGGACATATAGACTTATGCCTTCGTATTATTTCCTTGTAACTGAACAGTATTCAATATAATTACATGAGTCTGAACCAAGGACAACATAAACCATTTTGTATTGTACTATAGCAATATCTAACCAAAAAAAAAAAAAACAGGTGATTTCTACTACTCTCAATGTTTCAAAAAGGGAATAATTGGTTCTTTTTTTTTTCATGATTTTCTTAACTGACAATTTTGCCATCATATCTGACGGCTGACGTTACCTTGAACTTATGAAAACGCGGTGTGACATAGATAAGACACTTGAAACATGATTAAGTAACGATAGAGTGAGATAATCTTATACAGAAAAGAAAGCAACTAGCTACTTCTAGAGCATCCGCCGGAATATACAGTAGTGATCAATGTTTAGAAAAATACCCGTCAACATGATTGGGTATTTCAAGCTTCAATTAGGAAATCCCCGATCCTAATCCGACAGAAAGCGAAATTATCAATGAGATAACCAATCATTTTCCATTGGCACAACAAATAAATATATTAATAATTTAAATAGGCATCATTTTCCTCCCTTATCTCAATTTATTTGGACGTGTTGCAACATGTCTTCTTCTTTCATGCATCTCACAACGGCCGTCTGTATTCATCCCATTTATGAATACGGATTTTCTAAATATGGTCCTGCCATCACATTTTCGGCCAGTCTTATAAAAACATACTTATCATCTTCAGAAACGTTTTTATTTTTCGAAATACGACTAACATATAAATTTTCTTCTATTACAGAGAAAGACTTATACAGTTATTAGCATTGAAACCCTTCAAGAAGCCCGAATTGTACGCGAGGCTTTATAGTGGTAAGTCGAGATTTCGAGCACGCTGTGCATTCGCACATACTCCACTTGATTAACGCTCGCCATACGATTACAGAGGGTATCAAAGACAAGGAGCGCAGTTTGGTGAACAAGATTTTGCCTTCAATCAGTACGCTCAAGGATAACTGTTACCACTTAAAAAGAAACATTTGGAATGACGTCAACGAGGACTGGCCTTTTTATACTGAGGAGGAGAAACGTATGCTCAAGAGGTATGGTATTGTTCACACGATAATTCTTACTAAAAAATGCAAAATATTGGCTCCACTAGCTTTTGCAGCACCCGCATGGAGGATGAAAATTATCCCACGGGAACGAACCACCGGGATAAAAAGTATAATAGTATACTTTTTATCCCAGAAAACATATAGATGTTGGTCCAGGTTATAAACTATCTGTGTGCCAAATTTCATCGAAATCCGTTCAGCCGTTTTTGCGTGATTGAGTAACAAACATCCAAACATAGATTTTCACATTTATAATATCAGTAGGATAGTAGGATTTATGCTGGGTACACACTGGGCCACTAAAGGCTTACAGATATACGCCAATAATGTGACTGACGTTCTTTTCACTGTTCAAATCGGACAAAAGAACTCTGCTAGCCTTTTTATTGATGCTTCATGGCCTGTGTGCTTACTCTTGAGTTCAATTCCGATCGATCGACATTGGAATTGTGACTTTTCGTACTCTTGAGTTCGACGCTAGCGCCAAATCGTGTTTAAATTGCGTGTCTTTTTAGAGAACTAAATGAAATCGGAATCGGGCTTGGCGCGCGGTAATCGCTACTCTTGAGTTTTTTTGACAGCTGTGTATTGCATCAATATTACGCTGGGATTGTTTGTAGATTGTGATTTTTCCAATAGCAAAAGTGTAACTTTTTTGAAATTGTTTTGCATTTTAGGTGGTTTTAAACAAGTAAAAGGAGTTTAATATGGCACGATTAGCAGTATTATACAGTGTTTTACGTAATTCCCTAAAAAAGAATGGAAACAAAGACGAGAAATGTTAAGAGATTTTGGCTCAACTCAATGTATAGGTTTCTAATTAACTAGTTAATTTAATTTGATCTCATTACTATCTACATAGTTTTCATAATGAAATCCAGTTGCACTTATTTGAGTTTTATACGGAATATTTGAAAATAATGTAAGGTTCTCGTATAATTACGTAAGTTGAAAATGAGATTTCTTATTTATGTACAGTTTTTATTTATTTTGGTTTTAAACGATAGATCTATGGATAAAACCATTTTTACAGTTGGAATTGTGTAAAGCGTACCACGGGTTCCAAAGATATTCAAGATTTAATGTAAGAGAAAATATACCACACTACATTTTCATTGGTTTTCTTCTAGGTTTTTTTATTATTACTAGACACACTCAATATTGTTATTTTACATAAATAAAGAACGCCATTGGGTATTTCTTACTACAAAGGAACCAAACGCGAACAATATCTAACTGTTCTAAACAAACTAAAACTTGACTACTTTTACTATAGAAAATTGAGACCTTCTACGCCGTCTTTTTTATTAGTAGATAGTGTAGGGCATGGCAACGATCCTACCGCATGCAGCCAAAGTCATGGTTAATTTTATGATTTTAATCATTTTCTTACGCCCAAATGAATTGATTACGTCACAATTACTCAATTAAGCAACTATCTATAAGATATTTATTTATTGGCCGCGTTATTTAAAGGATAAAGCATTTTAATTCTCTATTACCGGTTTATGTAATGAGTCGAACAACACTATTGCAGCCCGTAACGTAGCTAACTTCACGTTGAATAAAATAATGGCGGGGCAATCCCAATTTCAATCCAATGTTGACACTATTGTGTTCAAGAGTACCGAATCACGTGACTGCAAAATTGACATTGGAATTGTATTGGGTTTAGATTGAAATTAAAATTAGTTTCAAGAGTAAGCCCCCTGGTCTGAACCCAGCATAACGTAATTCTGCCAATAAAACTTAGTAAAGAAGTAAAAGTTAGATTGTATCCTAGATATCATAAGGTAAGTCTCATCAAGGAATTCAGGAAGTAAATACTGCAAAAAGTAGTAAGTAAAATACATTAAATAATCCAATGCCACTGCGAGTTCTCGAACGTTCTTAATTAATTCAAATATCATAGCCGTATCAAATCAAATTAAGATAAACTTAAATTGAATTTGATTCAGTGTTGTCATGTTGACGAGAGTTTAAATAAATATGAAGATGTTATTTAATTGTTGTTTTCAGTGCCAGTATAGTACACAAAGCAATTAAACTGAATTATGTTATTGCCGAGCTTGATTATACACAGATAACAAAATCTTCCATACATGTAACATATCTAAAAGTGTTGCTATCTTCAACAATTTCTTTGAAAACATGCTAACATAAATAGCTATATATTCTCCAGTTTCAGCCGAGATTACAACTGCAAATAAATGGAAATGAGAGCCATAATATACTATATTCTTCATTATCGTAATTACTTCCGAAGAATATGAGTCGATCTAAGAATTCCACACATACTATCGAAATACGATGACAAACTTAATGCTGTGATCCTCAAACCTTCACTCACGCTTAAAGAACTTACGATGGAGTGACCTGATGTTCCACCTGTAGTGCTATTCTGTGAAAATCTCACAGTAAAAACTAAGGCGAAGTGAGCTTTGTACAGAATCACCAAGCTGACGAACATTATAGACAGTCCACTTCACTCAAGTCTTACAGAATACTTCTAAATTCTGCTTGCGGAAAACGTCAAAATTCACCAGCACCCTTTGTACCCCGCAGGCGGAAACCTCAAAACCTAACGCCACCGCTAAGCAGCGACTCGGCGAACTCTCTATCACCGCGGGCGTCGCCCGGCGCGGGCAAGCGGGCCGGCTGCCCGGCAGGCGCGGCGCCGGCGCCGGGCGCGGCGGCGGCGGCCGGCGTGGCCGTGCTGCCGGCCGCCGCCGCGGACGAGCCGCCGGCCGCCAAGAAGCAGCGCATCTCGCACTACCGCCGGCCCTCGCCGCCCTCCTCCGGGTACGCCACCACCTCCTCCGGCGAGCGGCAGGCCTCCGACAACGAGGACGAGCGGACCAATGGTGAGCTCATACCACTCCTATATTCGGCAGGGTTACAATGTCTCGCGCCTCCGCCATGTGAGACTGACCCTACAAGACTCGCGCCTGATCACCCGCCGATCGTGTCGGATTGCCATCCCATCGGACTATGATTGAGGGAAGAGGCACCTGTGTTAGCGCACACACTTGTCCTCTAATAATATGCCCTGCGTTGATAGTGAATCTCCGCTAACATTCATCCCCGTAGCCGAAATTCAACATCTGGAGGACTATTATGCAAAAAAAAAAAACACTACATTTAGTAAAAACTAGGCTGTAGTATGCACACGGTTTCATAGTTGTCTTCTAGACAAAAGACAATAATTTCACATGATTTTAGAATAATCCTAGTTATGATAGAATACTTAGAAATGAATTTTATAATGCTGTTCTCGGATTGGGGGTAATGCCCTTTGTTACTAGGTTCACCAAGGTTGTTGACCTTTATGAAACCTTAGCCCAACCAGTTGTACTAGAGATCTCTCTAAATATCATGAAACTCATGTAAATAATGTCACTGACCCTTGTGAGTCGGTGAGCGAGAGGCACAAGTAGCCAAGGTTCAATCATAAGTTCATGCCTTTGAGACCAAGGTCTTCGAAAGGTCAGATAAGATGTCTGAATAAATGACGATTCATACACACGTATCTGAATAAAAACGACTATCAGTGTCGAAATCAAAGTCAACCAATCTGACTAGCCTTTTCCACCAGTATCTTACATGGAGCGACTGCCTATCTGACCTAGACAGGTTACTAGGTAACACGATAATTCACGATACCCCTTGGTAAGACTGGTTGTCAGATTTTGGAGCATCTAAACTACCTGTAACGACCGTCAAAGGTCTACGAATTACAGCCGGGACCAACAGCTTAACGTGTTTTCCGAGGCACGGAGTGGTCTCGATATTTAACTGATGGTCGCCCATCCAAGAACCATAGTGTAGAAATCAAAGTATGAATCTTAATACACTCGTGTAAGCAATTGTTTGTATTATTGAATAATGTACGAGTTGCGAAAATATTTGCATCGGTTTATGAACGTTAATAGAATCCGCTGTAATTATACTGTAACATAAATATGTTAAAATACTTCAATATACATACAATTACACTTATTATTTACTCCCGTAGTAATGTAGGATAGGAAATGACGTCAGAAACACCTAAAGTATTTTAAAGGATATGGATCTAGCCGTAATAACCCGCTTTCTTGCCGGAAGTACGAAGCTATTTGTTTACAAGACAATTTATTGTTAATCAAATGACAATGAGTCATTAAAAAACTATTAATTGGAATTTGGAACGACTACGAAATACTGTTTATAGTAAAAAAAAGGTGGTGATATTCACTTTTCTAATAAAACGATGTTAAAATGTGTTGTTTTCAATCTTTTCAGCTAAAAAGGACAACGGCTATACCCTCAATTATAGTACTGTAAAGGATCTCTGCCCCAGTCCTGTGAAGGCGAACGGTTTTAGAAGTAGTCCCCCAGTAGAGCAAACTAATATCACAGGTATGTATCACAGTTAAAATACGTATAATAATAGACTTCATGGGTTTCAATTTTGCGCGGAACCTTAATTATAATTCTAAAATAAAAGTAGCCTATGTTACTCATTATAACATCCGCTATCTGCTAGTGAAAGTACCGTCAAATTCGGTCCAGCCGTTTCGGAGATTACCCGGAAATAACAGACACGAGGTTTTTTTTGTGATAGTTACCGTATATACTTTCATGTGCAATTAGTAAACAGTTGTTATTCTTTTATAACAAACAGACAAGTCTATTTTATTACAGTATAGATGATTATTAGTGAAATTAGGTGAACAGTTAGTCTGACCAAGTTTAGAACGAACGTACGGTAGCTAAATTAATCATAGCCTTATAAATCTTTACAGCATACAAACGAAGGCTAGCGCAACTCATTCACTCGTTAATTCGGCCAGTCTAAGCCTTAAAAAAACTTGGTCATATTAACTGTTCAAATTATTACATTAATGATCTTTGTAACATTCTGTTCTTGTTTATTATATACAGTTACAAGAATCGCTTATAAATAGCGATTCTCGCAGTTTACAAATATTACCATTTTCTTAATGCAAGATATTTATTAATGCAAACATATGATGATTTTGAATGTATATCGCAGGTGACTGATCCGATTAAATATCTCTGTTTTTTTTTTCTCAAAAGTGCAAAACTTAAAGATCGGCAGTGTATTGTTTTACGTAATTTGTAAAAACTCGGCGACTTACGAGTTGTTGTTGACAGGCGTGTTACTTCTTGTAAATTATTTTATCAACACTGCTCACAAAATGGTGAACGAAAATATCGTGAGGAAACGTTTGTCTTAAAACCAAACTTCCAAGAGATGTGACAGCTACCAACTCGCACTGGGCCCTCGTGGTGGATTACGGCCCACTCCCTATCACATAGGAGGCCTGTGTCCCAGCAGTGGGAACATTATAGGCTGATTATGCTTATGCTAGTAAAAACTTTTTAGGGCTTAAGAATAATTTTATCATCTTTTATTTACAGAAAAAGACATCACAAATAATGAACCCTTAGAAAATACTACAGAATTACCGCCTGTCCCTGATGAGAATATGACTGATTTGGAAGAGATTGAAAGGTAATTTGAATAACATATTTACGTAAAATCAGTAAAGTAACTATTACAATGTACACTTAAGGTTTATCGTGGTGTATTTACAGTTGATGGAGTATTTACAAATATTGGCGTAGTCGTAGATTTAATAAAATCACACTAGTTTGCAAACCCATCGCCATCTATTAAAGTAGCGTAAACCATTCCCCAAATTGGTCTTAAAAGTAAAATTGTAATAGATAGTACGCATTTGATACATTCCATGTTTTTCTTTATCCCCAGATCATCAAGGATTTCAAGGTAAACAAACATTTTGAACTAAATTTAAACGGTATCTTTCACACGAAAAGAAACGTACTGAGAATATTAATCAGTTCCGAGATTGATTCTAAACGAGCTCGCTACTTTAGCGAGTCGTGTAAACGCAGCATGAAAATTCAATAAAGATGGCGTCAATAATTTGCGTGGGAAATGCAAACGTGTGATGTCCCAATAACAGTATTGCATGCATACATGTGGCTGTTTTCTTTGAAATTAGCATTTTGTCAACACCTGGTGTAGTCTCTCAATAAATCGCAATGCAGTTGACATTCTGATCTTGTGACTGTCAGGAGTTTATTATAAGTACGATGACTTTAGAAGCTAGTAACTTACACTTGTTATTTTATAAGTACTTAGTTAGTTATCATAATTAGTTTCTCGAATATTTTGCTGGTAATTAGTTTGACTATCGTAGCTTCGAAATTAAAAAGTTCAAACGTCAGGATGACTTGAAGGAAATGGTTGCACCTAAATATTTCCAACTGATAATATTGAAGCAATACACAAATGAAAGTGCTTCGGAAGTGAGGGAGATCCATTGCGAGCTGATATAAGCATTATTATTTTCTTATACATAGGTGCACTTTGACTAGGTACAAATGAGGCTAGGGAATTTTTTAATAACCTTATCTTTTCTTCTTTCCAGGCAATATCCGCCTATCACTAGTTCTAATATTCGGCGGGCGTATAAGAACGAGTTCGCGGAGTTGTATACGGAATACCGGTCGCTGTACAATCGTGTGGCGCAAGTTGCTGCCCTGTTTACTCGCTTAGAAGCAGATCTTAAACGCGCGCAACCGTTGTCGCCGCATCATCAGGTATATTAATTTTCAAACTAGCTACAAGCGCAGGCTTTATACGAGTTCTTAAAAAAAATGAGAAATAAGATGTGAAAGTACAGAGAGTATTGAGCAGTGATGGCCTAGTGGAAATGGCCGCGACTTACGAGTTGTGGGTCATAAGTTCGAACCCATTTGCTTTACTTTGTGTGCCAAAAATTTGGTGACATCTTCCAACCCGCACTGGGCCAGCGTGGTGGATTACGCCGGCTCGCTCTCACCATGTGTCCCAGCAGTGGGAACATTAAAGGCCGATTATGGATGTGTAAGTCCACAAAACCAGCTCTGGTAATTGTAGTATGGATTATATGGGACCTTTATCCAACTGTGGACGCTTTACGGTCTAACACATAAACCATCCTCAAGCAAATTTCTAAATTATGGTGGAAATTGCATCAAAATCTTTCCAGTAGTTAAGAAGTAATATTTACATACACAGACAAGTGATTTTGTTTCTTACTGTTTACCTTATTAGACATTCGACCTTTTGACAACCAGTGACGTCATAAAAACAAACCTACATTCTATTATCATGCTTATCATCATCATCTCCTTTTTCCTAACTATGTTGGGGTCGGCTTCCAGTCTAACCAGATGCAGCGAAATACCTAGTATTTTACATGGAGCGACTGCCTATCTGACGTCCACAACCCAGTTACTGGGTAATAGGATACCTGTGGGCTAGACTGGTAGTCAGACTTTCGGGCTTCTGACGACCCGTAACGACTATCAAAGATCCACGATCCACTATGCTTATATTGTTAGGTAAGGGTTGAGGGAATGATTCTACCATCAATCAACAATTGCTGTCGAAGATTAATCTATATAAATAAAAAATCATTTATATGAAGACAAACATATTGACTAAGTGCATTAATTATTGCCTACAAAAAGATAATTCACAATGGGTGGTATTATCGTAACTGGTCTTTCAGACAATCTTTATAACGATAACTGTACTTATATTTGTCACAAACAACACATTATAATTGATTGTGCAGTTTTCCTTAAAGGAAGGAAATTCCATATTCGGGGGTTTGTCTTGGTTAAGAATGTTCTGCGGACACACCCATGTGAAGTATTGCAGTTTGTGTATGAGATTATTCCCAACACTATAATATTGTAGGCATTGAAATGTACTAAAAAAAAATTCCTAGATATAGCCTTAGCATGCAGCACAAATTACATTTTAGATATTAAAATAAATATCAGATTGTGATGCTGCACTGATTTTGTACGCCTTTGTATGGTCTGAAATATGGTAAATTTGCTGACCGCATTGTTTTTCTAAAATCCGCAACGGATTTTAGAAAAACAATGATGCAGTTGTCAGTTTTCACTAGTATTTAGATAATGTATTGCAGAAGATGTTGTATGTGTTTAACATGAATATTAAACTTATATTTACTTAAGAAATCTCGAAATTTTATCAATTTGTAAAAACATACGAAAAAGGGGTCTATCGCTAGTTGAAATAGAATTCAAAAATACGTGATCCATTGAGAGTCCGA
Organism: Polymixis flavicincta; assembly: GCA_949987655.1. Lineage (NCBI taxonomy): Eukaryota > Metazoa > Arthropoda > Insecta > Lepidoptera > Noctuidae > Polymixis > Polymixis flavicincta. The sequence continues at coordinate 11,057,903 of OX465186.1, read as the reverse complement.
TAAATAAACAATTATCTACGTTATTCTACGAATAAGCGATAAAAGACTATCGTATCTTTTCCTAGATAAACAAATTTAGTTATGCGTGATTCAGACTTATTATAATTAAAATTACGTAACTAATATTTTACATTAAAACTGACTATCAAATCACGTGATAAAATAATGATAAATATTGTAATGAAGAACATAGATAATTCTGATTGCAATAATGTACAAGTTTCATGAATCATCAGACCTTGAATCAACCAAGCTTATGTGGAATCTGGAAAGTTCTAGAACGCTCTTGAGAAAATCTGCTGATGCAGGATTTAGCGGTCATTGTCATGATCACGATCAATCAAAGTGATATTGCTGTGACGTTTGTTATGCATCATAGCGGGGTATTATTTATGTTGTAATAAATCCCCGTCATCATCATCAAGTGTGGGACCGGTGGTTGTGGTGAAGCTTGAGGGAAGGCCTTGGTCAGCAGTGGGCTGATGATATGATTATAATGAACCGAAAAAGTACCTAACCGTAGTAAAATGATAAATAAGTCTTTAGAAAGAGGCAATTTATGTTCCATAATACTCTATCAATATGTAGCTACAATTGAGTACCCAATGTGTAATATGTTATGTGTTTACACATTGATACAAAGTCATAGAACAAAGATTGTAGGCATTTACATTAATTCTTAAGACGTAAACATCGACAATAATAAGTTACCAATTACTAAATTTATCATCTGTATGGTGAAAGAGACGAAGCTCTACCAAAACGCACGTTTCTTCATTTTTCTAATGAGTTTAGGAAAAGTTGATTCCCAAAGTGTATGTAGTCTTCTGACTTAGTTACATATAACATACATTATTTTTTGTTCATAACTTCACATACTATTTCCATGTCCCTAATAGACCTATTATCTTTACACAGAGTATAGAACAACGCATCGTTGACGAATACCGACGCGTGAACAACGACTCCGGTTACAAACAGGAGAGGCGGCGTGTCAACTACCTGCATCGTAAACTCACTCACATCAAGCGTATGGTTTATCAGTACGATCAACTGGTGAGTTTCTACCATTTTTTACCGACATTTATCGTATTTATAGCATAAAACTCCCCCCTATTTAAACAAAACACTATCTCCCTAATACAAGGTTTTTATTTAGATCAAGCCAGTTTTTGAATCAAGAACTAATAAGTATTGAAATGTAGTTCTTTTTACAAAACTGTCATTTTTGTATTAAGAACCTTTTCCAAATCGAAATAAAGTTGGATTTGCAAAAACTGGCTGTGGGAATATTTTAAGTGAAACAGCTACATATTAGATCTCGCCATCGCGCGTTCGTATTTTCGAATATAGACGATGATTCCCGAATACCTTCTTTTGGGAAATTGTATGTTGCCCTAATGTGTCAGAAAACTAGTTTCGTTAGCAGTACGAGGACAATCGTCTTTTCGTCACAATCTATTATATAAGAGAGACCATTTTTTTGTACTGTGATTGACTCAATCGCGTTTTAGTATTTAGTAACGTGCTACATATACAGCAGCGTGGCAGAGACATCAAATTCAGCACATGATTCTAGAACCCGTAGCGTATTAATTTTTCGTCGGTTATCTAAAACAAACTACCTACGTGGTCAAAACAGAACATTTTTTTGTTTATTTTACTAACAGTTAGCCTCATCAATACTTTTATTTTTCGGTGTATCGGTTGATAGTAACTCTAGTAGAGATCAACTCATATAAAACTGCACGCCGCTCCACTAAAATTTGAAATGTGCATGCAAGAAAACGAGCGTTTGAAATGTGGATGCAACAAAATAAGCGTTTGAAATGTGGATGCAACAAAACAAGCATTTGAAATGTGGATGCAACAAGCAGGGAGGGGAGGGGCGTGCAGTTTCAAATTAGTTGAGCTTTATATTCCTTTCACATTTATTTTACCCTTGTTGCATCACTGTCAATATCACAGTGATCTTTGTTCTCATTGTTATAAGGTTCCTGTTGGCTTGCCGCTGTCAAACATAATATAACTGTGAAACGATTGTTATTGATGAAGGCTGATACCTATCCAACTTATAAGTTAGTAAAAGGCTAGAGTAATATTGATAACCGTAAAAATATATTGCAGATAGATTTCGTTGATGATATTCAAAGAGAAGAATTCTCTGTTGACCCCAAAGTTGTTCTGTAAATGTTTAGAGCGGCCCTACAATTGAATTTATTTATTTCAAGTCTGTATCGCCTTTATTGCCTGTAACGGACTACGCAAACATACCAGTAAGTTATTGTAATGACACCGTAGATCGAAACGTTGTATCTTTAGGAAAATATGTTGTTCAGTAGATAAGTTAATATTATTTATAGATCGATATCTGTGTCTCGTCTGTTGGACTGATAATTCGATATCAATAACAATATTTTATAATCAATTAAATCTCTCAGCTTTATTTGTTTCTAGAACAGTTAATATTTTTGATTAATGGACCAGATTATATACTGTAAATACCCGAGGGGCTTTTGGCTAAGTATTAAGTGCCGCATGGGTCAATCGATCAGGTTAAAATACGCTTACCACGGTTAGCCTGTGGATGGATGACCGTCTTTACATATCTTGGATCCCTCCATCCCTCGGAAAGCAAAGCCAGCATTCGATACGGATCGTCAGAAGCCCGAAAGCCTTACCAAGGGGTGTCGTTCTACCCAGTAACATGGTTTTGGAGGTCAAATAGGCTCCATGCAAAAGACTGGTATTCAGCTACACCAGGGTGCTTACTCTGGAATATAATTCCGATATTATTTTTTAGTGATTGTCATGTTAATCATGTCACTATGTTTAGTTAGGTTCATTTTATTTATGTAGATTATTTTACATATTGTGAATGGGAGAACGTTGTAGGCCTTACAGACTGTAGATTTGTAGACGATTTTCTATTCTGTATTCGTCTAAGTACCTGGTACTTATTGACAGGCCTGCACTGTCCTCCCATACATTTTATCTCTGAAAACATTGTTTAAGCCAATCATTTCTAAAAGAGTAACCGTGGAGTTTCTTGCCCGCTCTTCTCCATAGGAAACAATATTTTGGAACCGTGCACCTAGCTTCTGACGTTTCATAAGTGCCTATGCAGGTTTATATGAAATAAAGAGATCGACATTGGTCAAACGTCAGTTGGTTGAGTTAAACGTCAGGGATTGGCTGGACTCACTCCCCCTTATTACAGAACAAGGTTTTTCTTTAGGTATGGTTTAAACCATCGAGCCTGTTTTTGAAATAAGAACTTAGAACTGAATAGAATTACAGCTCCTTTTCCAAAACTGACAATTTAGCACTGGACTAACTTGTCAGTTTTGTAAAAGGAGCTGTATTTCGATTTCAGTTCTAAGTTCTAAGACTCAGTCCCCCTTATTCCAGAACAAGGTTTTTCTTTAGGTATGGTTTATCCATCGAGCCTGTTTTTTAAATAAGAACCTAACTGAAATCGAAATACAGCTCCTTTTACAAAACTGACAAGTTAGTCCAGTGCTAAATTGTCAGTTTTGGAAAAGGAGCTGTAATTCTATTCAGTTCTAAGTTCTTATTTAAAAAACAGGCTCGATGGATAAACCATACCTAAAGAAAAACCTTGTTCTGGAATAAGGGGGACTGAGTCTAGCCAATCCCTGACGTTTGACTGACAATTCCAATGTCGATCTATCGGAATTATATTCGAGAGTAAGCACCCCTGGTTTGACTGGAAACCGACCCCAGCAAAGTTGGGAAAAGTCTATATATATGATTAATCTTCTTGGCTTAAAAACACAATGGCTTCCATTTTGTATCTAATGTAGCTACCTGAAATTGCAACACGCTTATCAATTGTTATCGATATCGGTTTCACAGAAACGTACGATGTTTAGTTTAGTGAATTAGTGATAAGACGTGTGAAATGATATGCAAATATTTTTCCATTCGATTTTGCATGTGTTTTACTATTTATGACTGATTGTTTATTTGCTAGACCAAAATGATAGTCGACGATCGACCAATGTAAACGGTGATGGAAAACATTGTGAGGAAACCGGCATGTCCTGGAACCAAAAATTCCAAGACATTTGACATCTACCAACGCACGCTGAGTTTGCGTGGTGGATTACCGCTCCCTCTCACAGAGAGGAGGCCTGTGTGCCAGCAATGGGAACATTATAGGCTGCTTATGCTAGCTGTTATTTTGGTCTAGGAAATTAAAAATCAGAGCATATGCTCTGAAACGAGTGGTAGTTTATCTAGGCATGGCATTGCGATAAGATGTCAAAAACTACTCAAGTTTTTAGTTAAAGGGATTTGCAAACAAAACTACCCTTTTACAACGTGTAACATAATTACCGCATGACCTCATGCACCCCAATTAGAGTATTGAATTAAAAGCTTAATACAATGACCAAAACTATTTTTAAACCAAATGTTATAATTAAGAAAAACATGTAGACCCCAAGCATTACTTTATGCGTTTAAAATTGAGTCTCAGTGCCATGAAATAAGATTGGATTTTATTTGGTAGGTATTTTTGAAAAACACTAATTATATTAAAAGTTACTGAAATCTATTCAGTAGTCAATTAGGAACAAACTACTTTCAGCAGGCTTAGCATGACGCTTTCTATTTCTACTCTATTGTAGAATAGAAATCGCTTTTCAACATTACTCGGTGAAAAACTGTCAACTCTCTATACGTAAACGTAATTTTGGTCTACTCTTCCGTATACAAAACGCTTGTCTACGGTTCCTGTGCGAAGACTGCTGGTCTTGCGTTTATTCTGTTTGACCTTGTAGTATGTATGATGATATTACGAATGTTATATTAACATATTGTTTTTGGTTACAGCGAAACTTAAAACCAGACCGAGTGTCGACCGCGAGCACGACGCAAGCGTACTGACACTCGAGTGCCCCGCCGCCCGCCGCTCGCTGCCTTTAGCATTGATATATAACTAACACGCCTACACAGAGCATCTCAACAGGTCATAGACATTTGTATTATAAGATCTATAGTTTTTATACGAGTCAGTGTCTCCCGTTTAGTGACAGAGTTAAGCTTTTTATATATATAAAAATAGGCCTTCGATTTACTCTTAACGGTCCTGATAAAGCCGCGCTGACTGCGAAACGTTTTATCACAAGGATTTTGAATAGCGATCCAGTCTTATGATGATTGTAAGGGACGGTAATCTGTGATCGATGCGTGGCACCGTATATTTCTGTGAAATGCAGCCGTTGTAAATATCATCAAATAGTAAGTAGTGGGGCTGACAGTTCCAGCTGCATTGGCTCCATGCTTTGATCATATTCCATCCCTGTTGTTAGGGACTCGATTATCGTCCCTGAATAACGTTCTAGGACAACGTATCGCAGATTTGTATGTAGTTCTTGTCATGTGGCAGATTTTCAAGTGTTAAGTATATAATTGAATTGAATTATTTTCTTTTTTAATTGTGTGGGTTTACACGAAGATTGCAAGCATTTTGAAATCCAATTTCTGGAAAGGATAAATGGATTTCTAAATGTAATGCCGTGTTGATTCTTCGTGTAATTCCCCTTAGAGCGCTTTTTCAATTAGCTATAACACGAATCGTGAACAACATTTTCGCTCGAGTATACAAGGAAAAAACCTTAATAAATATGCATGAATCAGGTCAATCAACAATTTATTGTCATTGGAATACTATACGTACTAACGAATGACCTCTACTCGGACGAAAATGAAAGTTTGCTATTCGTTCTCTAATTGGATAAGCGTCTGTTAAAGAATTTGAATTTTGCGTTATTTTTTATATATGCATCGATGATGCACTAAGCTGACGTCCAAACGGACGGAATAAAATCGCGGCGGAATTTTATCGCGCAAAGAATTTTCAACTGTCGGTGTTGAACGTAGCATTGAGAATCGAATAAAGTGCAGCGCGAGTAAGTCACATCGCGTGCGATTTTATTACGACCATGAGTACGTGGGCTAACGGTGTCCTGCCAACTTGGCAAGACGAACACTAGTTGTGACTACACATGGTTAAGGTAATTATTGTTCTGTTTTTAGTCATTCTCATTGTAGTTAATAAATACAAAATATTAAGTTACATAATAGTATATTAAGCTTCATTGTTCTTCCATTAATTTTAACAGAGCGATACCTTGACCATCTGATAAAACAGAGCGATATTCGCTGTAACTGATGTGAGTTTGCATACTGAATAAATCTTATTCAATACTTTGTAATACAACTATTGTATTCTTCCTTTCGGACCTAACCGTTTCTTGTTTTTGTAACGAAGTGCAAATTTTTATCAGATTTTGAATTAGTTTTTAAAATGGTAGAAACAAAAACGGTCCTGCTATAAACTGTCCTTATTTGCCATTGTCATAGAAACTTCATGACGATCGCAACTTTACTCCGTCGTCAATCGTATGGAGTGAATCTATTCCCCATATCGAAGACTTGAACTGGTTGATTATTATATTGTAAATAGCATATATATATGTATACTAAAAAAAAAAAAATATCAAGTAATATAATAGTCCAATTAGATATATGTTCGTCCACATTTAATTCCAGTCGAAAATTATTGCCGTCTAATGTTATTGTTGTCCAAATGAATTTTGCTTATACTGTATGCTGAATTATTTTATTATTTCTCTTGTAGCAAGGTCAAAGTGTAAATAATTTAATGTCGCAGACGTGTATGACTAAAAGTACTGAAAACTTTGACAATTCTGAAGTCAATTTGATCGACTATTGGCCTTCTATAACAATTATAATACCCTTTTTTATCTGTACTAATTGGCCCAATGTCGTCCCTTTCGCTTCTAAACAATCCATCCATATTTTAATGTTGGACGTTCATTTTATTTTATTTGTCTTGCCCGGCTTGCATGTTGTACATAGTAGTATCTTATAAAAGAAATTTATTCACGTTCTTGTTAAATTTTGTTATGACTAGTATAATAATTCAGGTTTATTTTCAATATTAAAAAATATCATATTTATTTTAAAAAAATTGGCTGTGTCGTGTTATTGCCGTGTAAAGATCTTTTATAGAATGTATGGCTTTAAACTAACTCATTGTATGTCACAAAAGTAAACTCTTCCAAGAGTGATGGCTAATGTTTGTAGCGTTAGAACGGGATCACACGACAGAGTTCCAAATGCATAATGAGGTTATAGTGTTTGCCAAAATCGCGGAGTAAATGTTTATTTTCTATTGCCAAACGTAACGTCTCGAAAAATAGCAACAACCGGCCAGTGTTGGACATCCACTAGAAATAAGAAAATTATCTGGTCCTTTTCGGAAATACCCTCCAGATCACAATAAAATTCTTAGTAATTTTAGTATACATTCGGGCCAGTCGACGGTCTTCGGCCAACCTAAAGTACTTACATAAGATCTAATAAATAATGCTTACAAGATGCAACTGAACTTTCCTCGCGTTCAGTGGCCCAAGTGTGAGTTTCCTGTAGCCATCTCGACTTCACGCATCGAAGGTGCGGGTTGTTCGAAAGAGATACCATGGCCCCTGGCACACAGCCTGACACGCCCTCCTGCTCCATCCAGAGCGGTAGAAGTCACTTGATGATCTCCCATCCCCCAAAAAAAAAAACGCTTTCTGAGCTCCGATTGGCCCTTCAATCCTGAGTCAATCCGAGCGCCGAACGTTGTTGATGCGTACAGTCGAAAAGGTTAAAATATACTCACACTAGGGCCTCAGTTCCTGGCCCAATGTGTGGAAGCCGTCTTGCATATTATGTCCTGAAAGTAACGTCCATATTTGAAATGATTTAGCGTTAAGTGATTCTGATTTTTATCTTCGAAAGCAAAGTCAGTTGTGCAAGTCCATTACATAATTCCAAATGCAATTTGTTACAAGTCAAAACGGCATAAGCGTCCTTAAATTTTGATGATGTCATTGTAAGGTTAATTTTCACCTAATGTATACTTCTTTGTTGTTATATGCGTATTATATAGTATAACGCGAACATTTTGCGTAGGTTAACGAAAACTTGTTAAAGGATAAAGTTAATTCTGTTAGTTTTTTGTCAATTAAAGTGTCAAAACGGCATTAGGATTTCATTTTCATTATAAACGTCAATTGTTTTATGTATATACAGGAAGAGTAGATTTTTCACTAGTGATGGTGAAGTTATTTGGTCAATTCAAACAAGTGCCCTTTTGTTGCTCACGATAATAGTTTGTGGTTTTATTATCGCTTTTTACTCATTATAATGCTCAATATTGTGGTCATGATATTAGATGATTAAACTTCGCTTTGGGTTTTTAATTTATTTTCTGTTATTTAGTAAAAGTCACTCATTCTTTTCTTCGTAACGGTCACCATAACAGTTTGTTTGTTACGAAACGTTATTAAAATAGAGGCCTTGAATGTACAATGTTTATTAGTATTTAAAAATAAATTCAATGAACATCGTTTAGTTATAAATTGAACATTCATCATGTGTCGAATCGTTAATAGGAGCCATCAACACAACACAAAAGAGTTTATATTTTGTTCTTTTTCTAAAAAATACTGTAATAGTGTTTTTAAAGTTGTAAATAGTTTTCAACAAAAACACTGTTCGTGAGTGACTGTTGGACATTTTCGGCAAGATATTATTTGTGCGGGAAATCTCTTATAAACAATGACCTATACGACCTACTGACAACCTGTTACTGATAAGTGATAACACCTATTTTCATACGTCAATTGATATTCATAAGATAATTCCCGCATTAGTAAATCCTTAATCTTTAACATTTTGCTTGCATCGCATGGTGTCAAATGTCATTTATTACAAGTATAATAATAAAAAAACTCAATTGAAATCGATAAGGAACAAACGGTTAAAAAATGTTATTGTTACCACTAGTTTAAGCACTATCGATTGTTTTATTATAATAATTCGTAATAACTTTATGAATAAAACATGCATTATATTAATTGAATCATTCGTTTATTGATAGTAGATTTCTTCTGTTAATATTTTTCGGGGAGGTTGTTGGTAGTTATTGAAGTGGATATTGTGAAAAATGCATTCCATTTGTCAAAACCGTTGATTTAGCACTGTTCATCGGCGCACCTATTACATGGATAGCGATAAAAGAATGTGAATACTATATTTTTACAGGCAAAAATGCATAGGAGATACGCGGTCGTAATTCCGTTCTAGATTCAATATGACACTGACTAGATCCCCTATTACTAATACGTGTCGTGTCATATTGAGGTCTGCATAACGTAGATTAGACCTATATTTACAAATCCCAGACCATTTAAAATAAGATATCCCTTTCTAAACGTAACTCAATATTATATATAATTATACTGTCACAAAGGGAGTAATAAAATGTCAAATGTTGCTCGATTGTTACCGGTTAAGTTATTAATAAATTTGGACAGAAATATTTGTATTTTGTCATGTTTATACAAAGGAAAAAAAATATCTCAATAAAATATCATAGTCCATTGTACAGAGTAGAAGATATTTAGTATCTAGTGACGTCATCTTCTTCTTAAATCCTAGTTAGTGATATATTAGGAGTACTAATTCCCAAATATGTATCACCTGTTGTCGCATGACAAATCCGCCACAATATTTGTCTACTACGTTATTTAAGTTATCATCTTGATCGCACCTATGAAACTTCTTAACAGGTTGTGTTAACCCCATATTTGAACCGTAACAATGAATGTGGCCTATTTTATTTTATTCAATAATGTTATGTATGCTATCGAGTGGCATTTTTGTCATTTGCAAACTTAATATGTTATATTACTTAACATAGCTGATATTATAGCGGCATAAGGCGGGCGTTACATACCTACATGATGATCCTTACCTTACTATAATTTTTAGATATAGATCTTTGAGTTTGCGTATTCTGATCAAATGTTATTGTAAATTTGCTGTACAGTAATAGAGGAGGCCGCCGCCGCTCGCCCGGGCTCGACGGCTCGACATCGATCTCGCAAGACTGTCGATTCACCGAACAATTTGAATATTATGTGTTATGTCAAATGTAAATAGAGTACGAATTAGACATTTAGACATGTTAAGGGATGTAATCTTAGTGTTTTATTTTTATTAATTGCTATGAAATGTATATGACGGGGAAATTATATAAATATAGAATGATGGTTATGGTTGGTGCGAACCGACCGCGCGGCGGCGGCCGTGCGCTGAGTGCGCGATGAAACAATGCTGCGATATTCCTGTGCCCCTCGAAGTATCAGTGCATTAAATGAGTCAAGATGTATAGACGATGCGGTAGTGTTATTAAGTATAGATACGTTTATACAAAGCTCGAGTCGGGCGGACGAGAGAGACAGACTTGCCAGCCGGTTCGAGCGAACGACGACTAGCTATGAATCCTGACATCGGCTCACGTTAATTAGCTTATAAATATTTCATCAAAATATAAAATACACAAAAAAAAAATGGATATAAATTTCTCGACCAAGTACTGGTTGTTTTTAAATTATTAAAATGTAAAAAAAAATTAGAATATAAACAAAGTATAGGTACAATTTATGAATTATACTTTTCTTTTCGGCATTTCATGTAACAGTGGAAGAGACCTAGCTTTTTTGCTACACCGAAATATTTTGTGTAAGTTAGCAACCCATGTTCACATAGAACATCCAAGCACACTTAATGAAGCAACCTTACACAATGTCGAATGTTTCTATATATATTTTGTGATTTCTTTTGCTCATTGTCCTCTTCCATTGCTTTTTTTTTGTTTGTCAACTGTCTAAGTGTATAATATGATTTTGTTAAGGCAGGGTAATGCAGAAATGTGAAGAGGTACTTTTTTTATTTGAATTGATTGAGGATTTGTTTGAATGTTTTAAATTGAGTTACTTTTATCCATTCAATGGAATTTGTATTGTTATGAAAGGAGCCAGAGTTTGTTGTTTTTTTTTTAATTAAGTCAATTTGAATTTCGATTTAATGAGGCAGCAGATTAGTTTATTATAACTGTCAAGTTACCACAGAAACAATAGTCAGATGTAGGCTCTCTTTGGCGTTGCCCTTTGTAGTTTTGAAAACTTTGGCAGTGCGCGGACGCTAGCCGTCCGCAGTGCTTATATGAAGGTATAATAGGTAGTCAGTATTAGATCATGCAATACATGAGCTGAAGAGAGGTTGTGAAGAGTATCGTTATAAAAGGTACCTATTCAAAATCTGGACAAACAGACTAACTTATCTTATACGACAGATAGTGTTGCTGCAATGTGCATTTATGCCATCTTCACTTTAATTTGAATAATGGGATCAGTGCCAAACTTTCTCCTTCTTATTTAGCTCAAAACGATGCAATTGTTAGCATGCTTGATGAAACAGCTAAGTAATTGTTTAGTTAGTCTGCCATTTTGTGAATATTTTGTTTTGATAGTAATATGTAAATCTTTTATAATATATTTGTTTACAATAAATAAATGACAACATTATAAATAAATGAAATTGTATTTTCCATTTAAACTGATGAAAAAAAAATATAAAAAGAATAATATGCAATGATATCTGATGTTTCATTTTAGGCGTTGGCCTAGTAAAGAATGACTTCCTCGCTTCTATCGTACTTTTTACATTCTAAATACCTAACTAAACGTGACAAGTATGTACAATGATGAGGATACGAGAATGGCCTTGGAGGTGAATCACCATTTGGATGTTTTATAGAGATTTGATTATCTTAGTAAGAATCTAAGTGCCTACTTTGCTTAATATCTAGTGCCAGGAAATTTTAAGTATCGAACCACCTAGCTTATCTAATCCCGGGCTAGGATAGGACAATTTTTTAAATGTTGCCAATCAAAAAAAGTATATTTAGCACGCAGTCCTAGTCGGTGGCACTGCAAGTCGCTATAGTTCTTACTTCGAATCAGTATTAAATAGGTATAGGATAAATGCTCTAAGAGGTACTTCGGGTAATTCACGTAACTAACGGAAACAGTCAGGGAAATTAATCGTTTAGGAGATTGGCACACCACGTAAATTATTCGTGCAGGTACGGGTGACAAAAAATGCCAGTTTTGTTTTGTGAATACATTGGCAATTTTAGTTGATTCTCAATCATCTGCCTAGCCTTTTCCCAACTATGTTAGGGTCGGCTTCCAGTCTAACCGGATGCAGCTGAATACCAGTATCTTACATGGAGCGACTGCCTATCTGACCTCCACAACCCAGTTACTGGGTAATACGATACCCCTTAGTAAGACTGGTTGTCAGACTTTCGGGCTTCTGACGACCCGTAACGACTGTCAAAGATCCACAAATGACAGCCGGGACCAACGGCATAACGTGCTTTCCGAGGCACGGAGGGGTCTTGGTATGTAAAGATGGTCACCCGTCCACGGACCAACTGCGGCAAGCGTAGCTTAACCTGGCCGATCGACCCGTGCAGCTATTGTTATTTAGCCACAAGCCCCCAATCTAACGTGACGTTAGAATAATTTATGACGGTCAGTCAAACAACGCTATTCATACAACGACAACAACCACTGACAGGCAGTTTTTGGCGGGATCGCGCTGGAACATGTCGCATGCATTTTCATTATCATGAAATTTTGTGAAATAGCGAATTAAATTGTACAATTTTGGTAGTGAGTTATCCAATTTAGTTACGTGTGAGTGCACAAGTGTAGTGAAGGTGAAAATAAGTGACTAACGTGGACTTTTCGTGTTCCCCCAAAAACTCTTAATAGGTTATTGTAAAGTTACTACCGCTTTACAATAACTTTGTGATGACTAGAATACGTTCATAATAAAGACTTGGCTAAAAGGTCTATGAAACCAGGCCATGAAACTAATAAAAATAAATAAAAAAAAACACTGACAGTTAGAGGTGTGTAACTCTTTACGGAATCGATTCACTGATCCGGATCATTGAAGTACTTAATTCAAAAGATTGGTTCAGTAACAACGTTTTTTTTTTTTTTTTTTGGGTTGGAAATCATCAAATAACTTCTCCCGCTCTGGGTGGAGCAGGAGGGCGTGTCAGACTTTTACTGACTAAAACCCACCCGTGTTCCTTCAGTAGCCCTTAAGCCAGGGGCTGTGGTGTCTCTTTCGAACAAACCCGCACCCCTGGCAGGCATCGACCCTTGCGGGTCCCATCACTTTTTGTGCTGACATCTCTTTGAGGCACGCGTGGAACACAACGCGCCGTCGACTTGGGCTTGGTCCTTACCGGACAGCGAGCTACCCATTACTCGCCGTCCGCAAGCCCATGCCTACGGTGGCTGGAAATCGGCCTGGGATTCCCGACGCCCAGGGCGTCTCCGTATCCTGCGGTGGCTGGGGTCGCGAGGGCGCATATGCTGCCTCTCCCTCACGTGCGCCGCCTCCCTCTTCGCGAGCATCACTGCTTCGCTGAAGGAGGTGACGGCTCCCCATGCCCTCTCGCTCCGTACCATGGCCTGGACCAGGGCCGGACGCGAGAGATCGCCGCCGCCGATCGCCTCCACGAGGACACGGCGGTGCTCCGCCCAAGCAGGGCAGACCGCTACCGTGTGCTCCACCGTGTCCTCAGGGCGATCTTCGCAGTGGAAACACCCGGGCGTTTCCTCCCGCCCTATCCGAAACAGGAACCTCCCGAAACAACCGTGTCCGGTGAGGACCTGCGTCAGGCGGAAGGTGAGGACGCCATGCCGCCTCTCGAACCACTCCTCAAAGAGGGGACTTACCGCCGCAATCGTGGCGTGCCCATCAGTAACAACGTTTAAACGCATCATTTGGATCTGAAACATTATTTTGCTCTGTGCTCATTCCGAATTCCGTCCAAAAGACGCGTCACTCGCGAGGCAAAGGAGCAGTGATAAAATAATGTACAGAGGCCAGCACATCAAGCTACCCAATCTGTCAAATTTCTTTGATAGTTTTTCATTATTACAAAGGAATAAGGTTCATGTTCAATTGGGAAAATTTGACAGTTTAGGATAGGTTGACTTGGTGGCGTCTGTACTCTGTGGAGCAGTGAGAGAGCGAGACTTGAGACACACTGAGTTGCTTAGCTATTGACTCGCGAGTAGGAATGGCGATCATAGATCGATTTATCGAAGAATCTATTTTAAGAAATCGATCTTTTAGACCTCGATTTTTTTGTGAATCGAATCATCAGCTTATGATTCGAATCGATTTGAAAATTGATCTTTTTCGAAGAGAATCGATCGTGATCCAAATGAGATGTGTATCACATATACCTATAAATAATATATTCTCTAGTATAAATTATGACATAGACTATCACACCCATGGTTCGTTCGGAACGAGATCCTCCATCTCGATCTGAAAATGCCCACTATTGCTCAATTTATGAAATGCAACTCGAAGCGTTTCTTCGATAAAGCCGAGATACATCGCAATCCCTTGATTGTGAAGGCCGCTAGTTATGTCCCCAGTAGAATCAGTAGTATTCGCCGGCCGAAACATGTCCTCTCCGACCCAGATGACCCCATCACTGTTCTCCAAGAAAAGAATAGGGCCACCAGTACAGTACACAAACACAAACGACGACCGTCCTACCGACCTCGCCGCCGAGGTCCTCGCGCCCCGCGAAGACTCCCGAGTAGCGGTCAGACCCCCGACCGTCCCTTGCTCGTTGATGCGCCAGCCCGCGCCGCAGCTGAGCCAGTAGCTTTAAATTCCCCGTATAATAATCATGAAAATAATATCTTGATCCAGCCTGTCCCCAGTAGTACTAGCTGCCCCCCCCCCCCCCCCGCCAGCGACTCCCTGAGCCGAAGTTCGTACCCCACAGGGGGTGCCCTCAGTGCGCAGTCGTTTTAGGTTTAAGTAGGTTTTACGCCCTGGCTGGAGGCTTTTAGAGTTCTAAAAACCTTCACAGGAAAGTCCGGTTGAGCAGTCACGGCCTCTCAAGGTCAACTGCGAGATGCCAATATAAAAAAAAAAAAAAAAAAAGACTATCACAGATTTTCGTTGTCGATAACCATGCACATAAAAATTACCAATAAGGCGCTTAATTATCAATTACTATACGGTTGTTTTTTGAATAGAATGTTTTTACTAACACATTATTACACATTATCGTTTTACGCAAGTTTTACGTTGATGCGGCACGCGGCAGATTGTTTGTTTGTTCAAAAACATTATTGTGCTGTTTACGATTTGTTTGCGTAGTGATTTTTGTGACCTTCTTCCTTTTATTCATAATGTTAGAGCTAAGAGACTACGTGAGAATTTTGTGTAAATAGACATTGAATTACGTAAATAGGTTTAGTTTAATGACCTGTATCAGGAGAAATTTGTACACTTATATCAATGATATTATAAGTGTAAAAAGGTGACTTATATCATTTAGCATTGTTGCTACATTATTATTTTCTCCTCACTTTTCTCTGACTCAGTAGTAAATGCCCGCGACGCAACGTTATATACAATAATATGTCCGGTTTCGGACTTTAAAAACTTAAAGTTTGCTCTGTTCTATCAATAAAATTATTCTACATGTGGGGTCGGAAGTCGGAACCCACGCCCCCCTGAATTTGTGTTTAGTCGCCTTTTATAGAGCGAGCATACTAAAAGTACAGTAACTTTGAGATTTAAAGCCCAATTATAACTAGAAAAATACTTTTAGCAACGGAAAAGTATTAACAATGGGTTAAATACCTAACTCAAATAATAACATTGAATGCTGCTTATGCTGCATCATCTTGAAATAAATGCTAAATCAGCACCCTAATTGCGTAACTCACGATTGATCATAATTGGTTTCGTCTTCACAGTTAAACAATATTCATTGCGTTATTTATGTTGTCGAACAGACACATTTTTCGAACATATATAAAATTACCATTTTCACTAAAAGAAAATTCTCTAAACTAGACTAAAAATCACCAAAATTTAGTTTATTCCTGTCAAACGACGATTTCCTATTCTGAAATTGACTAAAGTGACACAACTTAACTATATTTTAGTTTGACAGCACTAAGATTGCACTGAATTATTAGTTTAGTGAAAATGGTAATTTTGCTATTCTGTTGTTGTCAATTTCATTATTCTATTCAACCTAAAATTTTGGTTGTCTAACTAAATCTGACTATTTTTAATCGCGATTAAATAGGTGTGGAATAAAATTAGTTGTCAAGAACTAAAATTCACACCGACAACTCGACTTCTGGTGCAAAAACAGGACTGTATTTTAATAGGTCTTTACCTATGAAATTGCCGTTTTGTATGAAAAAATTTAAACGAATTTTTTTCATGAATTTTTTATTTGTATTAATCGAAGTAATCACCCATGCAATCAATGCATCTTTGCCATCGCAGTGGCAGTTTATTGATGCCCTTCTTAAAAAAATCAGCTGGACGGGAGGCAACAAATTCTTCAAAGGCATTTTGTACTGCCTCTCGGGTATTAAATTTTTTTCCCGCCAAGAAGTTATCCAAATTCTGGAAAAAGTAGTAGTCTGTAGGCGCAAGGTCTGGTGAGTAGGGCGGATGACGGAGAGCTTCCAACCCCAGTTCTTGCAACTTGGAGACCGTCTGCTGTGCAGTATGAGGTCGCGCGTTGTCGTGCAGGAGCAGCGGAGACGAGCGATTGACCAATGCTGGTTGGAGATGCGCCAGCTTCTCCATCATTGTGTTCAGTTCTTCACAGTACACATCTGCAGTAATGCTCACCCCGTTTGGTAAGAAGCTGTGATGAATCACACCGGCGCTAGACCACCAAACAGTGACCATCACTTTTCTAGGGGTAAGTTTTCGTTTAGGGCATTGTTTAGGTGCTGAACCAGGATCCAACCAACTTGCTGAGCGCTTACGGTTATCAAACAGAATCCATTTTTCATCGCAGGTAACAATGCGGTTCAAAATTCCTTCATTTGTGTGTCTGTAGAGCAGTGCAAGGCACGTCTCGACGCGTACTTCGCGCTGGCGATCATTGAGTTCGTGGGGCACCCATTTGTCAAGCTTTTTTACCTTGCCAATTTGACGCAAATGGACCAATATTGTTTTGACGCTAACGTCGAAAGCTGCTGCTAATTCAGCCGTAGATTGTGTATCATCAGCTTCCACAATCGCCTTTAATTCGTCATTGTCGACCAAAGTCTTCGGACGACCGCGAGGTTCATTTTTCAGGTCGAAATTTCCAGAACGGAAGCGAGCAAACCAATAACAGGTGGTGCGTTGGTTTGTAGTGTTAGCTCCGTAAACGTCGTTGATGTTGCGTGCCGCTTGTGCCGCGTTGCTGCCACGACGGTACTCATATTCCATAATTACTCGAATTTTTAACGTATACATGATGACGAAAAATATTGAAATGCGATGAAAATGTAACACTAATCAATAAAGAAATGACTACTTTTAGAAAAAAAAATCCATGTTTTTAAAATAAAATTAATTTGAAATTAGAATTCTTAGCCAAACAAAAATTATTTTGATTTGAAATGGCCAGTACTGCAGAACGGCAATTTCATAGGGCAATTTCATAGGTAAAGACCTAATATTTCTTTTCTTTTGCTTATATCTCGAAAACGGTGTGTCCTATCGCAAAAATAATGAAAATTTCGACCCCCTATATAGAGCCCAAACACATGTAAAACTCAACATGTGGATGCTAATTTTTCATATTTTCCATGAAAAAAGTGAGAATTCCAAATAAATCACGTCGAGGCTGCCGACCCCGGCACGCTGCTGGCTCTAAAAAAAAAACACGGGGTAGGGCAAACAAGTACCACGTTGCGAAGCCAAAACATACCACGTGCGAGTCGCGATTGTCAAATTCGATTTTAGTTGTGTCAAAATAGTTTTTAAATTTAGAGATATTTTTTTGCAGAATAGCGTTTAGATTCTCATAGTAAAAAGTAAGGAATTTTAGTTATAGTTTAGTTAGTTTAGTTCGGTGTACAACAGAATCGGCACCAATATCTCTTAAACCAATTGTTATAGAATCGTTTCTCCGGGTGAATTTTGTAATAACCTTGACTAACCAAAAAAACCGGTCAAGTGCGAGTTGGACTCGCGCACCGAGGGTTCCGTACAAACCTGTGGGTATATAAGTAAAAGTTCAAAATTGTCAAAATTTTTTTTTTTTATATGACGAAACTAAAAAATTTCGGTTTTCGTAATTTTTCCTATATCTGTACTATAAGACGTGACTTCGTACAAAATTTCAAGATTCTAAGTTCACGGGAAGTACCCTGTAGGTTTTAATTCCCGTGCGAGTTTCGAAAATTTGCGGAATTTTGCGGCCTAAATGGCTGTATCTTTTGATTGCGTTGACTTAGAAGGTTGATTTTTCTACAGCTTCCAGGGACAGTAGAACTAAGTATCATATAGAAATTTCAGTTTGATACCTCCACGCGTTCCTGAGAAAAACGGTCTTGACAGACGGACGGACGGACGGACGGACGGACAACAAAGTGATCTTATAAGGGTTCCGTTTTTTCCTTTAGAGGTACGGAACCCTAAAAACGATGTCATTTTTATTTCAAGATGTTGCAGCATTATTAATGTTATAATTTGAGTTATTTAACTCATTGTTAATACTTTTCCGTTGCTAAAAGTATTTTTTTAATGATTATTGGGCTTTAAATTTCAAAGTTACTGTATTTTTACAAAACACAAAAATGGCTGCCATTCAGGGGAGTGTGGGTTTCGACCCCACATGTAGAATAATTTTATTGATATAAAAGAGCACAGTCAGTGTACAGTCCGAAACCGGACATATTGTATACATCACATTCTGTATGTGATTGAACATTTGCAAAGGATATAAATTTTTTATATCCTTAGCCTTAGCAAATGTTCCAAATAAAGTGTATCATTTTTGCGATTAGAACTTTTATGGGCTACGTTCCGAGTCACGATATTATATCTGTTCAATTAAGAAGATGAAATATGTGGTGTATACAAGTTTTATATGGTTAAAATAGGTTTTAACATTGAGTGAGCACTGTTAGCGCGTTCACGAGCGTTTCATATTGTTGATAAAAATGACAACTCTCAGCTGTCATAATCATGATATTTTATTCGGAACGCAAATTATTATTGGGAACGCTCACAACGCTATTTTTCTAATTCGGAAAGCGGCCAAAGTTATGCAAAACTGCATTGCAACTGTGGGTGTGCATAATAGGGTATTTTCCGATTTCATAAAAACTATTTTAATTTGAAGATTGGGACGATATATTTAGCAGAAAAATAAAAATAAATTTATTAATACACATTTTCTCACTTAAAAACGATTAAAATCGAATTAATTTTTCGTTGTTTTGAATTTACCGCCAAAACGCTCCTTACGATGACTTTTTATCACGTGACATGTGACGTCAACTTTGTTTATACGGCACCGGTACAAATACTTAGTTTGGCGCCGTTTTAGAAGTATTTTTGCACAGAGGCACCGTACACCAGTAATATCACTTTATATCCATTAAAAATCTTGTTAATTATAAACTCGACATTCACTTATTTACTTGCCAACTACTTTAGTTTACACAAAGTTGACGTCACGTAATAAAAAGTCATCGTAAGAAGCGTTTTGGCGGTAAATTCAAAACAACTAAAAATAAATTTGGTTTAAATCGTTTTTAATTGAGAAAATGGATAGAAATCAATTTATTTTTATTTTTCTGTTAAATATCTCGTTCCAATCTTCAAATTAGAATAGTTTTTGAAAAATTGGAAAATACCCTATTCAAACCACCAACTCAATAACTTATGAGAATGTCATCTCGCCCAATCTAGAAAGTTATCGACTGCTTAACCAGACGTGCCTGTGGGCACTTTAATAAATTTAGGCCTCCAGGTCCACCTAGGGCATAAAACTGAAACCCAGAGCAACTACATGGTAAGAGCATTCCCTGTGGGGTGAGCGCCCTCGGCTTGGGGTGAAAAATTCTTCCCCATACCTTATAAAGTCGTGTTCAGCCGACAGCGATGCAGATTAAGATTATAATATTATTCGTGACTGATTTTATAATCCCTTTGAATGGCTTTTTCATGAAATAGACATTAAATGGGATGATGTGAACTTATAAAGTTGTCCAGGGGAGCGGGTTGTTCGAAAGTGATACCGTGGCCCCTGGCACACAGGCAACTGAAGGAGTAAGGGAACACGGGTGGGTTTTAGTTAGTCAGTAAAAGTCTGACACGCCCTCCTGCTCCACCCAGAGCGGGAGAAGAATTTGATGATTTCCCATCCTCAAAAAAAAGAGAGTTGTATTGATGGTTTTAATGATTATAATTCTGTAAACCCATATTTGTTATGGTCACGTTGTATCATATTTTAATCTACATAAAACCTGACACTGATCTAGAAATTGCAAAAAAGGTAAGACAATTAGAATTCCGCGGACTACTTTACCGTATCCTCCTTTCATTTGTATATTTAAATTACCTAGTTATGTGCTATTTATGTTATTTTCGTGATATTATTAACATGATAAGAAAATATTGTATCCTAAAATATGTTTTTTCAAGACCAGATTGTTGTATTGATAGTCGATTTTTTGGGATTAGTAGGAAAAACGCAGCTCTGTAGTATTCTGAATTATCTGTTTTATGTCGTACGTCACTAATTATGTGAAGTTCGTACGAGTTCGTAAACGCGAGAAAACTGAGAAAGGCTAATCTAATTCCATCTAATTTTTCCAATAGAAATTCATTGTAGCATGAAAAACAATGATTCATTTCAAAGATACTAAGACCAAATCGGCACTAAGTACAAGATGGGCTCAAATGACGAAACAGGAACAAATAATCGAAAGAAAGAAAATGGAGATACATGCCAAGTTGGAGTCTCAAAAGCAGGCTGCGGCGCTTTCCGCTCAAGCAAAGCTATCTCAGTAAGCCCTAAGAATCCAATTATGTACCTATCAGTCATTTGACACGTTCTCATGAATTTGTAAGCATTCGTGCTCATGGAAAACGTACAATTAATACGAGTTTACGGAAGTGGCATTATATGGCATCACTCCATAACCAATTAATAATTTAAATCCAACTAGTTACTAGTGAGGTGGTAGTAGGAACTATAAATTCATCCTGTTGCACTCAAACTAATAACAAGTAAACAGAAACTACAGCAACGAAAATACGGGAAGTATTCCACCATGCCAGTTTGCAAACTTCGTTATCTCTTCATTGTAGGGTTTATCAGTGTAGAGGTATTGGTTGTATGCATATGGTTCCTTTAAGTATGACCACTTTGAGACACTACCATACAAGCACTTAGGTTGTCAACCAATAAACAGTTTATCAACTTTAGTATGTCTCATTCAGACAAGACCAGCCAATAAACATTATGCCATAGTCAAACAATGGCACATTCGAATTAAACATACTTTTGCAGAAAAATAAGGTCTCATTTACCTAACACTTCAACCAGACAAATAATCTGCACCCCACAAAAACAGCTAAATTGTTCTCCAAGAAAAAAATTTATTTACAGCAATGTGGGTTCATGCTAACTCTTAACTAATTACATTAATAACCCTTTATTATAATGTATTATGGGTATAGCAATAATTCTAAATCAAAATAATACTTTTACAGCATTGTGTGGACCCAGGCTAGAATCTTTTTGAATATTGAACATAGTAAACTTTGTATCAAAACATTAAAACATTGTTATTTTATGTATACATACAGTTAGCCATTGTATTACCACTACAATTCACTGCTACAAAGTATGCACACACAATGTTTTGTATGTCGAGTCATTGATGCGAAACCACAAAAAACTGTTCAACATTGATGAACATCATCATCATTGATTGATTTTACTTTCTGTTGCTTAATTTTTTGTATATTTATTTACATTATTATTTATGTACACACAGTAACAAAGTGCTTCATTATAACTAGTGTGTAATTATTTACTCACTTTTATGCTTTAAAATGGAAATACATATATACATAAACTCTATCCCATGAGAGTGGGCAGAAACTACCGAACTAGTTCAGAAATAGAAATACACAAACAGAAAACAAAAATATTTAGGAAACTGGCTCTGCTAGCCAGCATCCCCACGCACAACGGACCGAATGGGAGTCTACGTGCGGAAAAGGGAGTCCCATCATCATCATCATCATCATCAATATTTAGGAAAATGAATATAAATTATACCAACACACGTTTTGGTACTCAAAATATGCACTTTGACATGGATTTGCAGACATGAGCCCGTATTACCTATACCAACACAGTTTTCTGTTCTTTATATGTTATTAGCCAATCTGTGGTTCTTTCCTCAAATGCTCATGCCAGACACCAATCTACATAGTCTTCACAGGATCTAAAATATTATTGCACTGTAAAAGTGTTTTTACAAACCTATTAAACAGAAATAAAATCAATTATCATTTACCACACAGGAACCATATGGTAGATTGTGGCCCACTCCCAGAGGGGGTTATGTCTCAGCAGTGGGAACATTATAAGCTGTTATGTTATGCATATAATTAAATCAATAAATTACTTACATTTAGAAATTTACTAGGCATTTAGAAATTTTGTTTCTAAGAGCTCGATAAATTCGACATTTCAAGATCACTTGATTATTATAGCTTCTGTGAATATGATTGAAATGGCAGGGAAGCATTTTAATGTCAGAAGCTATGGTAAAATTGTATCATTGTTTAACTAACCAAGAACTCAACTCCTCAACAAAAACTTCTGCTTCAAATGATCACTAACATTTTGTTATAAAGAATCGGAACAAGTGATTTCATGGATCACCATCTAAACATCATCAACATCAATCTAAACAATGGAAACAAACATGCATACTCACATGCTATCACCCATGCCACACCACACCCATTTGCGACACACTTTTGTCAAATCATATTCTGAGCGACAGATACAGACTGTCAAGTCCGAGCTCTCTGGCAATATGAATTGTGTAAAATAACTGTACCATACTACTTTTACTGTTATCTGTTAAACTATTCACTGCTTGGTTTCATATCAATTGCCGTGCCCCCAGCACCCAGGTCATAAATTGACAAATAACCTATGCCAAATAGGGTTGTGCAATGAAACAAAAAACAATAAAGGTTCTCAATCATATAAATAAGACTGAGGTGATACAGGAAATATTGTTTCTCAGGCAATACTACTAACATTGCCTGAAAAATAATGAAATTCCTATAACTAAAATGAATATAAAGCCAGATACTAATCAATAATATCTCTATGATGTTCATTTCCAGTCCAATTTCAAAAGATGACAAGGGCTCAGTCAACATATTCTCCAATGATGGCAGCTTCATGAACCAGTTCAAGGCATTGCTAGAAAAACAGAAGCAAACTGACAAACATGTTAAAGAAGAGCTGGAAAAGCATGTTCAGAATGATGAAGAAGTAAAACCAGTCAAGAATGAGGTTAAAGAACTTAAACCACCTATGGATAATGATTTTGAAAATCAACACTTTGGTCATGGCAATGATGAGAGACGAAAGTTGGCAGACAGAGGACAACAAAGGTACATTGAAATGTTTTGTTTTGTATATTTATATTCATTTAGCTCTCTCCTGGATCTTATTACATCTAATCAAATCATCTAGAAAAATAAGTTATTTTAATAGAGGTGCTTCTACTCCACTACCTCCACCTGCTGCAAATCTTGCACCTGGACATGAGTTGCCTTGGCTTTCCTGTAATTCTTTAAATAGTCCTCATGTAGAAGCAAAGAAAAGCTGCTCAGGTGGAGATTAACAGATTACTCCACCCTGGATGTGTGAAATGTGGTACTGTCCTATAAACAATATGGGGGATTTAATATCTTGTCCAGCGTGTCCTGTCCTGTCTGCACGCTATAGTAGTTGATGGACGTTACTAAAGGTGCCAACCTCGTAGCTAAATTTGGGGCTGACTGTAAATAGATTACTATCAACAAACCAAGAAGAAGTTGTGTCAATTGTTAGAATGTTGTTTCAATTTGACACATCCGACACACAATTCCGTATGCCGCCATGGAAACACCATATGCTAAATGTGCTCACTATTCTCAATATGCACACTTTTCGCGCTACATAAGTATTAGTGAATGCAAAAACTAACAATTTAAATTACCCTCCCCCAATTTTGGCGCAACTGCAGTTATATTTAAACTCGACCTTGTGACTATCAAATTAAATCATAGAACCTATTGACCAAAAACTAGTTTTGAAATGTCACACTAAATCAAATGACATTAACTTTATTTTAGGTTGTTTCTAGTAGGTATTTGCATTCAATTTTGATATTAGCCTTCAAATCACTTAGTGCTATTTATTTAGTTACAATGTTGTATTCTATGTAAAATGTATAATATAAAATTTACAAAAAGAATGAGAAAATAATGTATTCAATATTGGATAAGAAGTGACTTCGTTTTAATTACTGAAGATATTAATTTTGTATTCATGTGAATTTTCAGGGAAAAACATCGACGATGGAATGATAGAGGACGACCCCATCCGCATAGTCCTACAACACCAGTACTGGAAGAGAGAAAGAAACATATAGTTGATAATAAAAATCCCCATAGCATCCCAGCCCTTATGCAAATTCCTGTAATGCCACCAAATACTCAATCCATTGATTCAGATCATAACCAATGGCATCTGGGCTCAAAATCTGATGAAGATGCAGATTCCAGTGGAGAGCAAGGCCCAAATATGGGACTAGGAACATTACCGCCTGGTATTATGGGCTCCAGTTTGATGGGGCCCGGACCTGGCATGGGTCCAGGGTCAAACATGGGTCCTGGACCTGGTCCGAACTTAGGACCTGGATCTATGGGGCCTGTCTCCAATATGGGCCCTGGGCCTAATATAGGGCCTGGATCTAATATGGGTCCTGGGAAAAATATGGGCCCTGGGAAAAATATGGGTCCTGGTCCCAATATGGGTCCAGGACATAACATGGGTCCAGGACCTAATATGGGGCTAGGACCTAATATGGGGCCAGGACCTAATATGGGGTCAGGACCTAATATGGGGCCAGGACCTAATATGGGGCCAGGACCTAATATGGGCCCAGGACCTAATATGGGCCCAGGACCTAATATGGGGCCAGGACCTAATATGGGCCCTCGTCCAGGCATGGGACCAGGACCGATGATGGGTCCAAGAGGACCAATGCCACATATGCCTCCTGGTCCAATGCCTCCATTCATGGGTGGGCCCCCTAATTTTCCAATGCCGCCAAATTTCATGGGGCCAAACGGCCCAGGTCCCTGCGGTCCAATGCCACCTAACATGTGTGGTCCTAATATGGGACCCGGTGGCCCTGGACCAAATGGTCCTATGCCTCCATTCTTTGGTCCACCCTTCCCGAATCCTATGATGGGACCAAATGGTCCTCCTAATTCGATGATGCCACCAAATTCTATGAATAATTCCAACATGCCTTTTATGGGTGGTCGTCCACCATTCGGCCCTAACGGTCCTCCGAACTTTGGAAATGGCGCTGGTCCTCCTATGCCACCTTTTATGCCTCCTAATTCAATGCCACCGAATTCGATGCCAATGCACCATCCTGACTCGAAATCTTTAGAAAATTCTTCAATGAAAACGGATGGAATGCCTATGCCTATGGGCCTGCTGGGAAACCCTGACGATATGGATAATCCTGGAAGACCCTTCAAACCATCGCAAGGTAAAAATCGTCCATCAACATCTCCCTTCAATGCCTTTATGTTATTATTTTTGTTGTCTATAATAATAATGCAAAGGCAATAGATGAATATTCTGATTGTATTACATAAACTATTCTGATATTTAGTTTTCTCAAAGTTATGTTTTATTCAACAAAATTATCATAGCTATTGTGAACAGTTGCCCTTAGAAATGAAATGCATAGCCTTCAGCTAGTATTGCAGTAAATTATAGCATGTTATCTATCTATTTCCACAGTAGTTCTAAGTGAATGTATCTGCTATTATACTCTTTTACTAAAACATTATTTGCTGCAATAAAATAAATAGTCACTTGCTTTCAATGGAGTGTAAATTTAAAATAATTCTGTCTAAATATCAGAGAATTTGCATGCGCTGAACGAATGAAGCGTAGTTTACGTGTAACTGTCGGTAGAAAACTATTGATTTAACGCTAGAAGATGCGTTGAGTAAAAACTGGAATGACGCTTACAATGCCTAAATGAACACAAACAAATTCTGAAGACTTTCTCCACCAGCAACTTTATTTATCGTATGATATTAAAACGTTACAATACATATCAATAAATCAATCAATCTGTGTGGTTCTTTCCTCAAAAGACCATTTCAGACACCAATCCACGTGATCTGACCAAGATTATGTCTGGACTTTAAAAGAGACTGTGACCTGTGAGCTTGTTTCGGCCTTCTCAGAGTAGTCAGATAGGAAACGCCGACCTCATCTAGTTTAAAAAATATGATTGACGTGTATACGTGTTTGTACAAACCTACTTACAGAAATAAAATCATTTATATATTTGCAATAAGTACGAGACTCGTAATTATAAGTCATTAATGTCGCTCTGCTGGGACATTAATCATCATTCTCCTGCCCTTATCCCAATTTATTTGGGGTCGGCGCAACATGTCTTTTTCTTCCACACTTCTCTATTAGTCGTCATCTCCGTAGTCACACCCTTTCTAACCATATCATCATTCACACAGTCCATCCATCGTTTTTTTGGTCTCCCCCTACTCTTATAGCCATCGACATTCATACTCAAAACTTTCCTCACGACATTTTCCTTATTCATCCGTATCACATGCCCATACCATGACAACCGATTTCCACACAACTTTTCATTTATCGGTGCCACTTTCAGGCTTCCTCTTATGTACTCATTTTTTTCACTGCTGGGACATGAATGACTTATGCAAATGCTTTTCTACTCCTTCCATCTCTCTGTTCAGAGCTGCCAAGGACCAATATACAGGGTAAGTTTTTATCCAGTGCGCAAACTCTAACCATGAATTCAGCATATCTTTCTAGACTCCCTACTGCAGAAATTATTTGCCGGTTATTAAAAAAAATCTGCTGTTTCATAGATAAGTGCAATACCTACGCGGTCAAAATGTATGGAACAGCTGATTTTATTTTTGTATAACCGGCGAAATATTTTTGCGCTAGGGGGTCTAGAATATGCTGAATTCATGGTTACAGTTTGCGCACTGGATAAAAACTTTTCCTGTATATTAAAGGAGTCCATCAGCTTATCCCGCCATCTCCTGAGCCTGTCGTTTCTCACTAAGCAGGACACATGGTCTTAAATTGATCGCCTGACATGCGGCAGATGTGTCTGGCCCAATTCCATTTAAGCGTGGCAGCTTTCCGAGTGACATCAGTAAGAGACTCATGGTAAACATAATGTTGTTCAACTGTTGTTTCCACGAATACGGTTTGAAGCAAGTTTTCGAACACGTTGATTTCGCAATTTGTACTGCTGAAGTTAACGCCCGCTAACGCCCGCGAGTTTTCTGAAAGTTAAAACCTACAGTTGACTGGTGCTTAAGCAGTTCAATTTGCTGGTATAAACATCGTTTAAGAAGTTCACGTGTTCATTTAGGTATCGTGTCGTACCAGCTTTATCTAAAAGGTAGTAAGATGTAATGTCGGCCCGGTACTTCGTCGTCGTGATCGCCAGACAATATGTTGACTCGTGGTGTGCAGTTCTCTCTGCAGATGCGTTGCCGCCAACAATCCTGCGAGCCGCCAGCGAAGTCGCCTGCAACGGCGACCACTGGGAAAATGTCCTGAAAGCAATTCACTCACAAGATCAAAATTTGTGGTAATGCCACTGTAGCCACTTTGATCCCCAACAGGAGGATACCGTGTATTCTTTTTTATATTTACTTTTTTTTTATTGTCGCAATGACTATGATGGAGCAGACAAATTGTAGTGTTTTTCTTATCAAAGTTTTAGAAAAAAAAAAAACTTTTTTGTTCATTTAGCCTTTTTTCATGCTGATCCATGATAGTATTTCCAGGTTAAATAAAACCTAACACAAAAGCATCCTTTGTTGTTGTTTACCCTTTACACTAGATCATTGTATTGAATCGAATCATTCCAGGTTTCTTCACAACACAAATTCGAACGAGTACAAGGCGTTTAGAGATATAGTTAATAAGATCAGGAGGGATACGGGCGATAAGAAGCCTGAAGTTAACCCTGAGGACAAATATGAACCAGAGTTCAGCTTGGAAGATGATGATAGTAATGAAGATTACAGATACAATAATAAAGACGATAGTCGAGACGGGTATGTGGCACAAACTTTTATTTTTCTTCACATTCTAATACAATATTTTGTTCATTGTCATCATTCTCCCTCATCCCATTTATTTGGGGTCGGCGAAAAATGTCTTATTCTCCCAAAAATCGAAATCAAAAGCAATTTATTCAAAGTAGGCGGAGAGTCTGCTCTTTTTGAACGTCAAAATTACATAAGACAGTCCCCCAAAAACGCCCGCCCTTCCCCCAAACTTCTCTAATAAAATATGTATTTATTTATTTTGTCACATTAATAAAAATAAAAAAAAATCAGTTACTATAGTTAAACTTTATAAATAAACCCTTCATTTATCTAAGCATTTACCCACAAATATGAATAAAAAGTTACCCTTCTAATAGCTTCGGTTACGGAAGGCCGTACAAAAGGGAACCTGCAAGCTCTCAGAGTGATGAAGAATCTGACAGTAAGCGCGAAAGACGTAAGAAGAAGAAGTCCAGATGGAGTGATGACCCACCGGCGGCGGATATTAAGCCTCCAGGAGTGGTGGCACCGCTACCGTCTATGCTACCAGGTAGACTGAAATCTCGCCGCATTTTATAAAAATAAACTAAATAATATAAATTTTTTAATAATCAAATTTTGACATAAGTAAACTTTCTCCGAATCGCTAAATGACTTCCAAATATGGTTGTTTCCTATAAGCAAAAACAAATTGTTTTGCTTACCAATAGCATTGCTTACCGTAGCATTTTTTGTGCTAAACTGGGCATTCGGGGAAAGTTTAGTATGTACACTTAATAATAATACATTTTAGTTTCGTCATGTCCGTTTGCATGTAGTTTTCAAGGTTTTTGCTTTTGTATAAAATAGCTAGTCGCGCTGCTCCGTCCATTTAAAACGCAGAAGTTTATCCTTGAAGCCAATCTTTAACATTTGATCTTAGTAGGGAAACGGACTGGTATTGTTTCAAGTATGTATATTTTCTTTTAACTTTTGGTGAAAAGGTTTATAAAAATGCATTGTTACTAATTCCTTGATATTCCATCCACTGATTCCTAGGCGCTAATTTCCCTAAGATAGAGGAAGAAGCTGTTAAGGTGTGTACCGTTAACCGAAACAACCAGGCTCTCATGCAGTATGCTATGACCAACTACGGCACTACCAACCTAAGTGTTGAAGACTGGAAGAAGTGTGAGGATAACTTCAAACTTAATCTTTTGTATCAGGTATGTACTTCTACATATTTGCTGTCCTTGTTTTTTCTGGAAACCCAAGGAATTTTAAATCGGTTTCTGCACTTTTCATGAAGTAGAAGTAAGTGTTGCTATAAGCAAAGGTTTAAAATAAACAAAGTAAATAATAAAAAAGTCTATCATTAATTTATTTATAACCACTTAACATAATGGCAGGGTCAAAGACGCGCAAGTTGTAACCATGAATAGGGTATTTTCCAATTTATTAAAAACTTTTCTAATCTGAAGATTGGGACGAAATATGTAACAGAAAAACTAAAAGTAAATTGATTTATATCCATTTTCTCAATTAAAACGATTTAAACCAAATTTATTTTTCGTTGTTTTGAATTACCTCCAAAACGCTCCTTATGATGACTTTTTATCACGTGACGTCAACTTTGTGTAAACTAAAGTAGTTAGTAAGTAAACAAGTGAGTGTCGTGTTTATAATTAACAAGAGTTATGGATAGAAAGTGAAATCACTGGTGTGCGGTGCCTCTGTGCACAAATACTTCTAAAACTGCGCCAAACTAAGTATTTGTACTGGTGTTGTTTACACAAAGCTGACGTCACGATGTCACGTGATAAAAAGTCATCGTAAGGAGCGTTTTGGCGGTAAATTCAAAACAACGAAAAATAAATTAGATTTTAATCGTTTTTAATGGAGAAAATGGATATAAATACATTTATTTTAATTTTTCTGTTAAATATAACGTCCCAATCTTCAAATTAAAATAGTTTTTATCAAATTGGAAAATACCCTATTCAGCAGGTGATTCTAGACCCCCTTAATTTAGACATTTTTCGTCAGTCATCAAAAAAAATCTGCTGTTTCATAGAAAAGTGCCATACCAATGCTGTCAAAATGAATGAAACAGGGTTGTTTGTTTTTTTAGTTAATTCAATCAGACCTTTTGTAAACAATATTATAGTAAAAAATAATTTTGGCTGAAATATAACCAAGCCTAGTCTTTTGGCTAGAATGCTAGATTATAGAATGTTTGTGCTTCCACAGGACATGCTAAAGAAGCGACAAGAAGTGGAACGTCTGGCAGCTGCTGGCAAGTACAAGTACGAATACGACAGTGACGAAGACATCGCAGAAGGCACCTGGGAACACAAGTATGTTCTTAAAATCTATAACCTAGTCTTTTCCCAACTATGTTGGGGTCGGCTTCCAGTCTAACCGGATGCAGCTGAATACCAGTATTTTACATGGAGCGACTGCCTATCTGACCTCCACAACCCAGTTACTGGGTAATACGATACCCCTTGGTAAGACTGGTTATTAGCCTTTCGGGCTTCTGACGACCCGTAACGACTGTCAAAGATCCACAAATGACAGCCGGGACCAACGGCTTAACGTGCTTTCCGAGGCACGGAGGGGTCTTGGTATGTAAAGATGGTCACCCATCCACGGACCAACCGCGGCAAGCGTAGCTTAACCAGTTCTTATAATCTATATATATACTAATAATAAAGCTAAAAAGTTTGTTTGTTTGAACGCGCTAATCTATGGAACTACCAGTGGGACTTGTTTTTTTTTTTTGCGTTTCATAACCCAGCTCTTGAGGAAACGTTACAGGCTAGTTTGCACCGCGCTAGGGCCCTCAGAAGCCGAGTAAAATAATAAAAGTCAGAAAGACAAAACGAAGTAACAGCGCGACCAGGCGTTGCGAAACGACGTCACGTTGACAAATCTGACAGTTCCAGAGATTAACGCGTTCAAACATAAAACAAACTTCAGCTATTATTTACTTCTACCTGTTGCCGGCGACTTTGTCTGCGATCCAGGATATGTAATGGCATATTTCCTTACCCATGGGTACGGTAAAAGCATATTATGCATCTTTTCATCAGGTCTATGTGCCAAAATTCTTCCAAATCCGTTCAACCTTTAGCTTGAAAGCGGTTGATAAAACTAACAAACTTACTTTAGTATTTATAATATTCGTTCGGTTTTCTCCAATTAATTACCGCTAACGTAAAAAGTTAAATAAGCCAAATGCGTAATATTTTTTACCTTTTAGAGATATTATTGTAGGTATTTCTTTCGTAATCTGTGATAAAATCTCGAATATTGAAGCTTGAGTTGTGAAGACACATAAGAAACGAATATCCACTTGTTCGGCCAAATAAATAATTATGAAGTGCATTTTTGGCACGCAATAGTCTGTCCCAGTTAAATGAGAAAGCAGCAGGTGGCGCCACGTGTCCTATGTTTTGAACATCGTAGTCTTTTAATAACTGTCTCGACGATATTATCTTTGTTTTCAAACTGAAAATTAATATAAATAACAAGTTTTATTAATAATATGTTTATTGCATTGGTTGAAACATTTGATGTTGACATGAAAACAGGCTACTACCGTAGATTTTATAGCGTGTGAAAATTTAAATGACACAGAGAGCTAAATCTAAATGTACGCTTAACCGCAAGTCACTGGTAACACTTGAACTACGAAAACCGCCCTTCATACTTACTGCTTCCACTTGGAAGCTCTCTTAATACCAGGGTTGATGCGTATATCATTGGTTGGACGTTATAGAATTATTGTGTGACGTGCATGCGTTGTGTAAAGTAATAAATACGTAAAAGATAAGTAAGATATGTTTTTATTTAAGTAATTAATTATATCAGCATCAGCATCCGCTGATACACTAAAAAATTGTATCAGCAACAACCTTAGTTAATACACCTGTGTCACTATTATTGTTATTAAATACGCCGTTGACTGTACATATTTTATTCAGACAATTTTGAGTAGAAATGGTTATGTTTTGAAAGCAATAATAAAACAAATATCCACAACACCTTATTTTTATCGTAAGACATTTACACCTCGGTTAAGGAAAACAAATCTTGCTTACAAACTGAACTCCTTTGTTTTTATTTTTAAGACAGATCGTTGATTTACTCAGTATTTTTGTTTAAACAACACATTTCTTATTCTTTGTTCCTTTCCATTAATAGGTTAAGAGCCAAAGAAATGAATGCAACTGAAAAGTGGGCGGACGAACTCACAAAGCAGGCGGCTGGAAAACATCACATCGGCGATTTCCTACCGCCAGAAGAGCTTAGAAAGTAAGTTTACGTTGAAAAACACATTTAATTCGCTTGTTTTGTTCACAGTCAAAATATAAACGGCGATTAATTTCTTTTACTGTGTAGTCTGTTTGTTTTCAGTTGAAAAAAAATGTTTGTTTCGCACGTGAATGTTCTATAATTGCTGCACGAAACTGGGCCATTCGGTCTTTTTCATTCATTATTTTCTTATACAAACTCCTTGAAAATGTATTTCTGATTCTGCCATTATTTTTACTATTCATTCTTACTACCCTTTTGTCTGGAAACAATAGCCTGTTTCTGTTGGATGTTATCACCATTAAACCTTTCTTGTGAATTCTGAGAATGAAAAACTGTTTTCGACTGATGCCCA
Organism: Polymixis flavicincta; assembly: GCA_949987655.1. Classification (NCBI taxonomy): domain Eukaryota; kingdom Metazoa; phylum Arthropoda; class Insecta; order Lepidoptera; family Noctuidae; genus Polymixis; species Polymixis flavicincta. The sequence continues at coordinate 11,025,022 of OX465186.1, read as the reverse complement.
ATTGGGCGCCATTAGCTTTTCATAAAACTAAGATCATCTTTTATTTTCTAATTCTGCTTACACGAGTAATATGTAAGATGAAGTTGGATAGCAACATCATTTTATGACTTAGCGTGCCCCAACTGACAAATTGAAATCGCAACCGCTTTAATAAACGAATTGGACCTTATGTCCAGCGGTGTACATAGGTACCACTCACTTTGAAGAAGAACATACCTGGGGAGGTTTTGGGTGGATCCGGCTCCAAGGGGCAAAGTTTCTACAAAACAAAAAGTTAAAATCACTTGTTCTCGTTCTCATCCACACCTTTAATTATTTATACTAAATACCATACATTTTCAATATGTATGTATATGATAAATTCTATACGAACATCTATATTAATATGAGTGTACATTGCAGATTCATGGAGAAATATTCTGCGTTCAAAAGTGGCAAAGAGCCAGACTTGAGCGACTACAAAGAATTCAAGTTGAAGGAAGACAATGTCGGTGAGTGCGCCTAAATATTTCAGTACATTCTGACACTATATAAATAACTGCAGAAGGTCAAAACGCAAGAACGATTTACGGATTTCGCATATATAAATGTCAAAGATACGAGGATTTCTCTTATGTACACACTGTACACACTGAATGGCTTATTTATTTGTTATGACATCCCATTTCGTTATTATTCGGTACGGCAGTGACGCTATAAATGCTCTAAAACAAATGAGCATCGCGCCTCGGTGCTACATCGATCCTGCATTTGCTTCATGACCGTTGTACCAACAGAGTGAATTTGTTTTTACGTATATACATAGTACCTTTATTTAGTAGTTTCTCATTGTAAATTGTGCAGAAAAATAAAAGTGATAAGTTATTTATTTAAACTAAGCTAAGTTTTTGAACGTCAAAATTACATAAGACAGTCCCCCAAAATCTCAGGATAGACCTTTTATACTTCTCTATGTTGTAGTTCTACTACATATTTTGTGTATAACATGTCAAATATTTGGCATCTACTATTATCTCTAGTACTATTTATATTGCAATGTCAAGTTATTTCGCAGTAACTATGGCTCATATTTATTGGACGCCACGCGTGAGTTTTTTTATCGTCGGATAGTCGACTAATTTATTGTCGTCTGGTAATCAAAATGCGCACTTTCGCGTAATACATTACCAGTCTAGATTCGATTTATGCATCAATTATGCGATATTTATTGACCTTTCATTTTCCCTAAATGTAAGATCGCTTGTGTCTCCATTCTCAACACTGACTTTATCGGAAGGAATGTATCACAGTTCTACGAATTTGTTCCGATGTTTGGATACAGGCCAGGCACTTCAATGAGTTGTAAATACCGATGACACACTTATTTGAAGAATTACCTTTTAGTATCTGGCAATTTGTACGAAAATCTTGAAATTAAGTAGCACATTTATTACGTCGACGCCGAAGTGTACTTTGTTTTTGCATTTATTTTTATAGTTAGCTTTGACTGTCTCAGTAATTTCTTCAGTGTAGTATTTTCCTTAGGTTATTTCTACTTGGCTTTTGATCAAATCGCATATCTTCGGATCACTTAGTCCTTTGACATGGCTCACAATACGTATCTAGAAAATAGAATGAATGATTGAAAGAAATGAAGAATGAAAGATTATCTGCTATCATATCAGGGCCTCCAGAAATTACGACATACCAACAATACTTAATCATCATCATCATCATCATCATCCTGGACCCTGCTCAGGGCCCTAATTCAAACTTCTAAACCACGTCAATTTCTTAGATCACACACGACATCTGCAAAAAAAATATCGACGAATTGTCTTAGAACATACAGAATATGACATTTCGATTCCTTACCGTTACATTTTCTACAAAACACATTATTGAGGTAGTTTAAACGTACTAAGATTCCGCGGGGAATCATTCTAACATTTATAACGATACAGAATTGGGGCCGTTATCCCAATTTAATTGGGCTCGGCGCAACATGTTTTTGATTCTTTATAATACTTTAAGATTTAGATTCAAATGTTAAGATAGTTTAGATAACTATATTTTGTCTATAGGTTTCAAAATGCTACAAAAGCTGGGCTGGACTGAGGGTCAGGGTCTCGGCGCTGAAGGTTCTGGCATCGTGGAACCTATTAACAAGTAAGTTATTCGTAGTTTTATACTCAGACCTGCGGTACTGTATGATGAGAGGACAACTTACACATTATAAAACAAAATTTTATCCATTTGATAAATAATAGTAGTAATGCATTTGTTTCTTCACATTTAAATATTAATGGATAGTGGGAATTCAAACGTGCAAACGTTGCAAGACGTCGTAGTATGCTGCCTTTGTAGAATAAAAGCTACTAGCGATTGTCGAGGGAAAGGGTAATTCGGGTCTATTGTAGGATATCCATCTGTGAGCCAAGTACAGTCAACGAAACAATCCCATGTATCCGATTGTTTCGTTGACTGTACTTGTCTTATGAAGGCGTCTGGACATCATTCTATAATTTTAAGCAAAGTGATTTTTTCGTTATTTTATAGTAATAATTATTGTATTTTTTCCATCTTATAAAAGTATTTCGCCTTACAGTTTGATGACAAACAGCTTTTAATTAAATTAAAGCAATAAATAACAAATTCTTGGCGCCTTCAACATCATACATAATAGTAGGCATTTTTGTATGAAATAGTGCCCCGAGGCCGTTTCTATGTGAACCAGTTAAACTGGTTTCTTAACTTAGCCTACGTACTTTGGAATGGAATTCCAAGTATTTACTACGATAATAAACGTAGGAATATCTGATATAAATACAATAAAAAAAAACTAAGGCAGTTGAGTGTTTGTTTGGTGGTTGTTATTTAGCTACTTAAAATTAATTCCTAATAAGTTAGATTGATTCGGAAGTAGTTTGTTTTTTGCCGATTTGGTCTTCATATACATGGAGAGTTGTTGAACGTATTTCAGCAATAAACAAAGTTTCTCGTAGATACGATAGTAGCACTAAATAAATAAACGTGAAAAACAAAAACTAGCAGGTTGACCAACCAAAAACCAGCAAAATGTTGTGCTAATCTTCTTGCGTTAATACTTTAAGGAATCTCGAATTAAGAAATGTTTACAAAATGTGGCTTTAAATATTCATCGTAGATCCGATTATGTTAGAAAACACAAATCCCACTTAAACGTTATTAGAATAGAATTTAATTTTAAATAAAAAAAAAAACAATCATTTCTATTTCTTATCACAGAGCAAATCAGCCCGTAGCCAACTTGGGTCTGGGAGCTTCATCATCTGACGGTGTATCGGCAGAAGATGATGAATTCGACGCCTATAGGAAACGGATGATGCTCGCGTACCGCTTTAGACCAAATCCCTTGGTAGGTACCAAATGGTTCTAGTTATCAAGAACACCACTAACCATATATATATATATATATGACTAATATGTGATTAAAGGTTTTCCATAAATTAAGTGAAATAATTAGGTACTACTTATATTTTCTTACTGGCATTTGCCTATTATCGAATAACATCTAGTACCTACTCGACCCTAACCTATGAGGCAACTGAATGTTGTTTTTTTTTTTGCTGCAAACAAACACCGTTGTTTATTATTTATTTTCGCTTTTTTTTGTGTATTTTGTGTCCAAATAAACGGTATTTTTTCTTTCTTTTTTACGATGTTGGGCCCATGGAGAATGTCGTTCAGTTTAATGGTCCAGCACCCTAATTGCGTAGCTCACGATTAATCATAATCTGTTTCGTTTTGAAACGGATTGTTAATCCATTGCCTCATATGTTCGAAAAATGTGTCTGCTCAGCAACGTAAATAACGCAATGAATATTGTTGAACAGTCAAAATAAACCAATTATGATTAATCGTGAGTTACGCAATTAGGATGCAGATCTTTGAAAATAACCACACGTTTAAGATAATAATAGCCGTTTATTTCCGAACTCTGGGTACATCGTTTGTAAGCAAGACAGTATTTGAGCCAAAATCAAATCATAGTATGTCCCGCAGCTCGGTGTGCCTTTAGGCATAGGCGTCCTCCAACTGTTACCATAAAACTTTGTCCTCTGAAACCCTGGTCCAGTATGACTCCAGGGTTAGTCATCTTCCCGTCTTGGGTATTGGGCATCGAAGCATGTGTCTTGTCCAGCCCCATTTCAAGTGGTCTATACGAACCAATTATATCCTTGACTTAGTTTTTCTTCTTATGTTTCTATCCCTTAGTTGGACTCCTAACATTCTTCTTTCCATCGCCCTTTGTCATTTTACTAGTTTTGGTCTATGATTGTCGGCGAGCGACCTAGTTTCGCAGCCATATGTTATACTGCGAAGAATGCAAGTGTTCAAAGTTTTCCACTTGAAATGCATGCTAAAGTCTTTGCTCGTCATTATTTTCCTTTCTTATACGTTTCTGAAACACTCTGTACTTATATTCTTTCAAATAATAAAAACATGTTCGAGAAAAACACTACTTCCTAGATGGTAAAGATACGCAAAGCGTACGAAAAATATGTGAAACATGCGAATCTCATTTGAATAGATTGTCGAACTGTATTGAATTGTTATGTAAAAGTATTCGTCTATTTTAACTAGAGATGAAACGGATATCCGGTATCCGGCCTATCCGGCGGCCTAAATACTATCCGGCCGAATATCGGATTAAAAATATATATAATTAGGTAATTAATTGCTCTATTTAGTTAGCATCACTTAAGAAATACAATCAGTAAGCAAAAGATAATCCTACAACTTAGAAAATTAATACTGCATACTCATACTGCACTATGAGCAAATTATGGTGAATGAATACTAATTAATCTGTATTAAGAGGTAGCAAGCGGTTCCGCTTGTCTTCGTCAGTAAGGCCAGCTTCAGAAAAGTCTCTCTCTGTACACACTGCTGCAAGGTGCTGAAAGATAGATTTTGGTCAACTTTGTTAAATTTGGGTATTGTTTAGCATTATGAGCTGCCCACCAAAAATAAGGGACCGATATTCGGCGGCCGAATATCGGTGGCTATCCGGCTACAAGGTTGGCCGAAAATGCGGTATCCGGTATTCGGCTAAAGTGCTATCCGTTTCATCTCTAATTTTAACTATAAGATTATTTTCAACTTCCACAGACTTAACCAAGGTTCGCACGGGCGATTATTTAACGCGATGATTTTTAAAGCACACTGGATTTTCAACTCTCGGTATTGAGCGGAGTATTGAGAATCCAACAGACCGGCACGCTAATTGCGTAACTCACGATTAATCATAATCTTTTTCAATTTGACAGTTCAACAATATTCATTGCGTTATTTACGTTGTTGAGCAGACACATTTTTCGAAACAGATTATGATTAATCGTGAGTTACGCAATTAGGGTACAGATGCCAGCGCGTCGAAAAAAATTTACTGATGGATTTTAAATTCTCATCGCTAAGCAGTTTTAAAATCCAGTGAAAAATATCGCTCGTGTTTACCTGGGCTAAGACTGTGGAAGATGAAAACAATCTGGCCCTAATGTGAGTTTTATTTAACCATTTCGATCAAACGCTGCGAGAGCGTTCGGCGCTTCGATTGGTCCGTCGCCAATTCAGGGCCAATCGGAGCGCCAAACGCGCTCGATGCGTTTGAACGAGGTGCTTAAATGAAATTCACACTAAGGCCGCTGTAGATCTCCACCTGCAAACAAGTGATGTAGATATTTCACCTGCAATTTAGTCCCTATCTGTATTCCTCTCCCGCCCACTACAAAACGTGAGTGTAACTCAAAAATAAACTGTCATAATGTATTAAGGATGATTGCCAAAATTACTATTATTCTTGTACTTTGCACCTTTTCGCTAATTAGCTCAGGTATAAATAAAAATAAAATAAAAAATACACTTTTAAATATCACTTTTTTTCTATAATAATTTTAATAATATGAGTGTTTTAAGCAATTACCTTTTTATTTTATTATTTTCAGAATAACCCACGAAGACCTTACTATTAAGAAGAATCTTTGAAGACTAAACTATTCCTGTAGTAGACAAAAGGTTCTTTTCAAAAGTGTCAAATTATGTTCAGCGGAGTTTATTCAAGATATTTTATTCCTTTTATAAATGGTTGCTAATGATGTTGTTGATTGTGCTGCCAAATTGATTTCTGTATGTTATGTGGATGACTTAGTACTTAAGTTTCTCACTTACAGTACAAATGATGAAACCTTGTATTTTTAAACTGTTCATAAATGTCAAGTAACATTATTTAATTCTTCCTATATTTTAACAATTTTGTATGTTAATTCAGTTAAGACTGGAAGTAATATGAAATTAATTAAATATCGATTTTTTTAGATACATCCCGTATGCATATTTTTTTTGACATAAGGGTTTATCAGAAGAATATTAAGTAAGTACTTTAGGTACATACATTTTGTTTAGTATTTTGCATTTTACCCTTCTTTCAAATAAACTGAGGTTGCCCTTCAGTCAGATGCAAATGCATAACATGTGCCTATTTGTAGAACAGTCGAGGAATAATTAAGTTTACACTTAAATTGAGGATCTAAGATTATTTTTTCATGTTGAAAAACCGCAAACTCAATGTTATATGTGATAGAGTGCAAATTCCATTGATCCCAAAATTTATTTAGGGCCTTTCTATTGCATATGGCCACTCAAATATCAACTTTACTACATAACGCTACAGTATACACGGTGTAACAGAGACCCTATTGCTATCCTTAAGCACTAAAGATAACAACTGGTATAGAATCACAATATATAGTTTCAGCTCAAAATAAAATACTCTAAGAATTGATACCAAATTTTCGGTTTCACATATTTCTTAAATTCAAATCATACCAAACTTGTCACCGCACTACTTAGGTCCATAACTTTCCACGTTACTTGGCAATATAACGATAAATTTCTTCCAAGTGATTTTTTTATTTCAATTTGAAAAGTTCGATTTCCAGTATCAATGTATTAAAAATTCTCACAACTTCCGAACATTTAGAGATAGGATTTAAAAAACCCTTCAAATACCGTTTGACATCATCCAAAGAAGCCGTGCACTTGGTATGTATCTACACATGTCCTTTCCGTTACACTTTGTATAGTTGAATAACTGCCAATGTATTAAATCATCTAAGATTCTGAATTCAAATGATTACCTGCACACTAATGAATGAAATTCCTGTACCAATATAAGATTCTATACAGCGATGTTATAAGACTAAAAGAAAAGAAAATGTTCTAAATACAAATTATGTGTGTCTGTTCGTAACTTATAAGTTGGTTCTAGCTAGTTGGCAATAAAGGAGATTTTAATAGTTAAGGCATTTCAGTTTTTTTATTTGACCCAAACATTTCTGAGTAAGATTATTAAACGATTTTTGGTACTTTTGGGGCAGAAATTAGAACCCATAAACAGCCGCTCTGCGCTGTAATTGTCCGTCGGTTATATAAAAAAAAAACTACTGTTTAGAAAACTGCAATACATATGCAATCAAAATGTTGGAACAGCAATTTTTTTTAGTAACCGGCGGAAAATTTCGTCGCTAGGGGTAATCAGGGCTGAATTTTTGTTTTCAGTTTGTGCGTCAATGTCCCAGCCACCCTGCCAAGATGGTCTTTGATGGCTTGAGCTGATTTAGAACTCTACCAAGAAAACTAAGCAACGGATAGTCTGATAAAAAATATATCAGATTTCTCATTCAATTATATTTCTACCTGATTTGAGAAGATACCAGGACATGGGCGCCGGCAAATCCATCTTCAGGGGCATTGCGGATCCACGAAGCGAGCTCGATAAGTTTTGCACTTCACCTCGGATATGCTAGGTTATCGTTTGTCCATTCATACAAGGAGTAACTTTATCGACTTATACAGAAAAACTTAACATTAAGAGAATGTTACATGCAAGACCGAGCAAAGCGAGCTCGATAACATTTGCAACGCGCCTTGAACGGGATTAATTAATTTAGTTCGTGAACACTGAAAGAGGACTGTGTCGATTTATCTATCTATAAATTAATACGTGAAGCAAAAACTCTGTGCCCCTTTTTACGAAAATTACGCGAACAATATGTGGCACAGTTAAAGTTTATAGGAGACTAGCTTTTGCCAGCGGATTCGCCCGCGCGGTAGTTTCATCCCCTATTTAATTCCCTTAAGAATCCTACGACCGAAGCTCGCAACTGGGTGAAAATCATTTAAAATGACCATTGTGACAAAAATGAAACAAAAATGGAAATGTAACAAAAATGAAACGCGTAACAAAAAATAACAAAAATGAAATATTAGGGCTCGGTTACAATACACATTATTATCTGACTGTTATTTATTTTATTGATTTATCATATGGTGTTTCGCAATTTCACTGTTTATTTCTTTTTTATCATTTGTTTTATTAATTAATTATGAGGAATCTATAAGGAAATTAGAATCTCTTAAAAACATTTTTTTTTCTTTGGCGACAATAAAAAGAGATCAACGTTATATGAGTTGCCTATCTTATCAGTTTAAGAATAGTCATATTGAGAATATTATTCTCAGATATAAAGTTATCAATCTAAAATAAATCAACAATGCAAAAATAAATGGACATTCTTGTCAACAATATTCATTAATAACATAAACATGACACTTGAAAAAAGGGCAAAATAAAAAAAACTTCTATATTTTCTAACACAATCGTACGCTGCATCATTATTTTTTATAAAGTCTGTTCTGAGCCAGGTTATCATTAAGTATTTATTTTGATGTAGGTCATCAAAATAAATACTTAATGATAACTTTAAAAAAATCAGTCACCGAAGCCACTTTTAGTTGCACTAGGCTACGGATGTAGTTCCAGAGTCGACGGATTAGCCATCTCAACGCACCTCTCTTATACGGAAGTCAACACTAGTCCAAGAAAGCGGAAGTCATACTACAACCCGCAGCTGTCGACGTTAGTGTGCACCTGTGAACACCTGTTTGTGGGTACGAATTTGACAGACCCCTCCGCCCACTTCAGGGCAGAGAACATGACGGACAAGGCGGAAGACATCCACGAGGATTACCACCACGAACAAAAAGACTATGGGCGCTTGTAACACGGAAATATAAATATTCGTGTGCAATATAAAATAAATAAGGGCTAACAAATGACATTGTACATAACAAACAGAAAGACATACGGACCCATATTATATACACCGAAAATTCACTCACATATTTTATACAACATTAAAATCACGCGCTATTAATAACATTTTATCAGCAATGTGATTGCGTCTTTATTTCACTTTTGTTATTTCATTTTTGTAACGTAATTAAATCATAACAAAAATGAAAAACTGATGTACTTTGAAAGTAATTTCAAATACGTTAAGCCAAACAGAAATCGCAATGAGTTACAACCACCTAGCATTTCAATAAATGTCAACAATAAAGTACCTAATTGCTTAATTTAATAATATAAGTGTTCACTTACCTGCGTTGTTAGAAACAAAACAAAACAGATAATTTATAATTGGAATTTTTCTCGCCGACAAAAAAACACACGTCATTCACTATTTTCACTCGAGGACAAAATGGCCGACTCATATTAGATTCTGGCATGTGATTGGCTCGTTATAGTTTGAGTGTTGCCATTTTACAAATTCTATATATTACCAAATTGGGCGTTACAAAAATGAATAACAAAAATGATCAAAATAATGGACATTATTTTGAACCCAAAATTTAAATATTTTAAGTAATTAATAAAAAATATTTTTAACCGTAATCAAGGGCCATCAACAACGATTTGGCAAAAAGTTCATGAATAAGTAAATACTGTAGCTAATAAATTTATTCAGATGATATTTGTAACGTAGCCCGTGAAGAGGACAAATTATTTTGTATGGAGATTATCCGACTTTGATGAGAACAAAGCAATATAAAGAATTTATTATGCTCAACAGATATAGATGTGTGTGTTATATAGTTAGATAATATACATCAGAGTACTAATAGGTAGTTTTTACATAGTAAAAATAACTGTATCATAAAATATCGGGTGTGGACAAATTTTGCAATCAAAATGGTCATTTTAAATGATTTTAACCCAACTAGGATTCGCGCGGAGACAATATTTCGTCCGAATATTGCTATCGTTGCGCTAGTGTTAGTACCTGTCGAGGATACATACCTACAGTGAGCAGTACGATCACACACACATTGACAATGGCTTGACGCGATAGCGCTACTAGCTACTGACCATTTATGATGAATTTGGATGTGTTCCGTAATACCAAAAATGATGAATGAAAACTTATTGTATTTTAATATTTTTTTCGACATTTTACAACTTGATAATATGAGCTATGCTTCTGATACAACAATATTACGGAAATTGTTGGTTATAATACCAGAAAAACAGTGAGAAAACATGTCATTTACGCTGTAAAAATGTGCGAAATACAATTCGCTTAAACTTCATTTGAGGTAAGTATTTTGGAAAAAAAAACCCCTACGAGCCTAGATAAATACTGTCTGAACCCGAATATCATCATAATATGGTGGAAATATGCTCAAGTTGCAAATGATTTAGGTATTACGTATGTATGGACAGTTCATTGTACGTAGGCCTCTTAAGGGTTGAATTTAGAAAAATCCTTCCTTATTCCTTGACTACAGTATAAAGGGAAGTCCAAGGGTTTGGGCTGGGCGTTGATGAGTCAGTCAGGACTTTTCTTTTTATTTATATAGATAGAAGTGCAAAAAAGCTAGTATTTTCATAATAATTAATAACATTCAAACTTAAAATTTAAATGAATAATGGTAGAGTTTCGACCACTAGTAGGTATATATAGAGTAAATTTTTATCCAGTGCGCAAACTGTAACCATGAATTCAGCATATCATTTTAGACCCCCTAGCGTAGATTCTTTTTTCGGTTATACAAAAAAAAAATCTGGTCTTTTATAGAAAAGTGTATTTACCTACGCGGTCAAAATGTATGAAACATATGCTTTTTTTTGTATAACCGATAAAAAAAATCTACGCTAGGGGGGGGGGGGGGGGTCTGGAATGATATGCTTAATTCATTGTTACAGTAGTTAGCGCACTGGTTAAAATTTTATCCTGTATAAAGAAGCTTAAGAATTGAGATTAAGTAAGATGCAAGAGCGAGCAACGCAAACTTGACATTGTTAGCACCCCGCCTGGGGTCGATTCGATTATCCTAAATAAGGAGTTCGGTACTTTGCTGACTAGCGCATAAAAGTTTTAGAATCGAGATAATGCAAGAGCGAGCTCGATTTTTTTTGGATCTCGCCTCAAATATGTTGAGTTCTCTAATAATCTACTAGGCTTTTTTTTTTCAAATCATCAAATAACTTCTCCCGCTCTGGGTGGAGCAGGAGGGCATGTCAGACTTTTAGTGACTAAAACCCATCCGTGTTCCCTCAGTAGCCTTTGTGCCAGGGGCGGCGGTATCTCTTTCGAACAACCCGCACTCCTGGCAGGCATAGGCCCTTGCAGGCCCCATCAGTTTGTGCTGACATCTCTTTGAGGCGTGCGTGGAACACAACGCGCCGTCGACCTGGGCTTGGTCCTTACCGGACAGCGAGCTACCCATAACTCACCGTCCGCAAGCCCACGCCTACGGTGGCTGGGAATCAGCCTGGGATTCCCGACGCTCAGGGCGTCTCTTGCGGCGACTAAGGCCGTGAGGGCCCATATACTGCCTCTCCGTCACGTGCTCCGCCTCCCTCTTCGCGAGCATCACTGCTTCGAAGAAGGAGGTGACGGCTACTCATGCACTCTCGCTCCGTACCATGGCCTGGACCAGGGCCGAGATCCGATCGCCTCCACGAGGACACGGCGGTGCTCCACCCAAGCCGGGCAGACCTCCACCGTATACTCCACCGTGTCCTCAGGGCGATCTTCGCAATGGAAACACCCGGGCGTTTCCTCCCGTCTTATGCGAAACAGGAACCTCCCGACACAGCCGTGTCCAGTGAGGACCTGCGTCAGGCGGAAAGTGAGGATGCCATGCCGCCTCTCAATCCACTAATCAAAGAGAGGACTTACCGCCGCCATCGTGGTGTGCCTAGCACTGGGTTGCGACAATCGCACTCTCCATGTCGCCATGAGATCCCGTCGGAACTCTGTCCGCTTTGCCGCGATTTCTCGCGGCAGCGGAGTTACGCCCCGGCGTTTGGCCTCCTCGCGTCACTTCCAGATGTGCGTGAGGACCTTTGCCTCCAGATCCCATGGCGGTAATCCGGCAAGGAGGCCCGCCGCCTCACCGGAGATCGTGCGGTATCCCCAGACCATCCGAATGGCCATGACCCTATGGGGCGCCTTCAACCGGCGCGGCGGGCTGGTTGGCGCTTCAATGTAGGCGCCCACACCGGTGCCTCGTAAAGGGCCATGGACCGCACTACCCCCGCGTAAAGCCTCCGGCAGCGACAGCCCCGGCCCGCTCCAGTCTGGGAGCCAAACGTCGGAAATGCTCCGCAAAGTTCCACCGGCTGTCGAGGACGAGTCCTAGGTAATTCATCGTCTACTTGACGCCGATGTGAACCCCTCCTGTCGTTATCTGGGAACCCGTCGGTGGCGCATTCCGAGGACCATAAAAACACATGGCCTCGGACTTGTGCAAGGCCACCACGAGTCCCAGTTGCCGGATCCTATCGACGATTGTTGCAACCCCGTATGTAATTAAGTCGGCCGCCGCGGCCGCCTGGTACGACCTCCCTTGCGCCAGAACCAGCGTGTCCTCAGCGTAGCAAACTACACTGACGCCGCTAGAGAGGTCGGCGCGCAGCACCCAATCGTACTCGTGCCCGATGTCCCACAGATGCGGCCCTAGGACCGATCCCTGTGGGATACCGCACGACATCTCTCGCCGGTTCCACTCACGTTGGTGACCGGGGTAGAAGACGGCCCTGTCCGTCGAATAGGTCTCGACCACACGACAGAGGAAGGTCGGCATCTGGTGATACCGGAGTGCCTCCCTGATGCAACTCCAGGGCAGGGTGTTGAAGGCATTGGCGACACGCCAAGATGACCCCATCCCGGGCCACAGCGTCCCCTATTGTGAGGGCTCACACGCGCATGATGGCGTCCACCGTGGTCTATTAGGCGTTACGCACATTTTTTTTAGTTCTGAATGTTTTACGCGTATGTTCTATTTTAAAGCAAGTGCACTATCTTGCACCACGCTCCGGGCGCGCACCCATACATCAGGATATTTTTTTGGTCTTGGTATATAAAAAGGGTCACCCGTCTAGACCAACGGCGCTAAGCGTAGCTTAACCCGATCGATCTACACGTGCGGTAGTTCTTAGCCACAAGCCCCTCCGAAATCAACCCAACCGAATTCGCGGCCTAGAGCACAAATGAAGGAAACACTGCACCTAGTGAGTCATCACTAACAAGATCACAAGATAACTGAATACCGCGTATTGATAAGCGTGCCCATCGATATAACATAGATAGATAGCAACGATCAATAGTGTCAAATGACGGTAGTTCAGTGTAAATGCGGCTGTTGGTTCATATATAGTGCTCGATTCATTGGCTAGAATCTCGGCTTACAAATTTTACGAGTCTTGCGTATAATGTTTATGAGTTCTAGTAATGTGCGGTACTAAAGATGAATTGGGCGTTTTTCGACTGATCTAATTGTATGATGAGTCAAGTCGGTTCGCAATACCGATCGCCGGCGCAAGCGCTTCGGTCTCTACATCTCCGTTTAAATTTAGAAGCGAGTGACAAAATTTTCATGTGTGAGCGTAATCCATTCAGATAGTCAACAAATTCTTAGTTTTGAAACAGACTTCAAAGTGTCCGGATAGTGAATTTGGTGTTACTGGATGTTTTACAAAACAGTTCATATTACGTAGTGTTAAGGTGTAGAATACAATGCCAGGGTCAAAGAAGCCGCTGCCTATGCGCAAGAGTACGAGTTGTCAAGTGTATACCTTCGTTAGCCACATAAACTCGTGCAGCAGTGAGACATCGACATCTACTAGCTCGTCATCAGAGAACTATGATACGCCACTCAGAAGGTAAGGTCTTTAATGAATGAATAAAGATAAATAGACACTTTCGATTGATGTACCATCACAAGTAATCAGTGATTGGTTACCTTGTTGAGTTTTTAACTTAATTAATCTTTACTATACCTACATATATTATCGTATCTGGAACTTCTTGAGGAATGTTATAGGCTATTTACCCCTTGCAAACGTTGCTTAAAATTGAGTAATGCTATGCGACTGTTTAACCATACATTTTTGACTTTAAAAAAATCTCTAAATAAACCCCCTATCATCACGATACGAGCTTAGCAGCTGAGCAAAAAGAAGAGTGGGGGGTAACCAGAAATGAATCTAGTTTATTCAAAAATAAAAAAAAATATCCCATTAGGTAACCTGTTAGGTACGTGGGTAACTCGGTGGGTGTTTCATTGTTTGGTATATACATATAGGTACCTAAGTGGTTTAGGTAAATGGTGAGGTGTCGTATTTACCTACTAACTGAATATAAGACCTACACACCTAGATACATACATATCGACATAGCTGGATCACGCGTGGCAACACATGGTGTGTATTTATATGTATACCTACAGTATAAACACAAACATAGGTATGAATTTGACAGGACTATCTTGAATTTAGTAAGATACAGAAAATTTCAAATACATATTATGTCTTTATCTTTGTGGAAATGTCATTTTTTTGATGTAGATAGGTAGTGTACCTACTTCTTAAATCAGCTTATAGTCTTCCAAGCATCTTATCTTAAGTAGGTACCTATTGAATGTTTCAGGAGTAACGGTTATTGCCACCTAACGTTATGAGAAGCTATTTCAGTTCTGGCATGAAAACCATCATAATAAATACTGAAACGTTTATTAGGTACTCTCTTCGTAATAGCTAGCGTGAACTTTATTAGCCACATTACTAACTCTATAATTTTTTACAATATTGCAAACTGTTTTGTTATTTTACTATCTGCGATTTACTATCTATCAGTCACTCATTTAAGGTCTAAATTTGAACATAGCACGACGGAGTAACAACACTCGACTTACTCCCACAGGCAGGCTCGTGTAAATATCAAAACATGTTTCTTTGACATAAGGGACGTCATCGTCACATACGAAACGTGGTAGAGAAAAATCTGTTACTTACAAAAAACAAACATCCGACTTTCAAAAGAACACTAGGTACCTACTAAGTAAAAAAAATCATTTCGGAAGTCGGTGGCGGTTGTGTAGGTATTTAGGATTTTTTTATGTTTTCACTTTTTAGCAGTCTTACCTAACTCACACAAATTCGTATAGGTGCCACTACCTACCTGCTAATTACTAGTTAATAACAGTGACAGCAGTTTTATAAAATTACTACCTAGCTGTTGTTCGCGGCTTCGCCCGCGTGGAAGTCGGAAATTATCCCGCGGGAACGTACTACCGGGATAAAAAGTATCCTATGTGTTAATCTAGGTTATAATGTTATCTGTGTGCCAAATTTCATCCAAAACCATTCAGTAGCTTTTGTGTAAAAGAATAACAAACATCCATACGTCCATACATACAAACTTTCGCGTTTATAATATTAACCCACAGTCAAACGCGCAAATGTGGGAGTGGCGCGAGGAGGCCAAACGCCGGGGCGTAACTCCGCTGCCGCGGGAAATCGCGGCACAGCGGACAGAGCTCCGGCGGGATCTCATGGTACATGGAATGGAGAGTGCGATTGTCGCAACCCAGTGCTGGGCACGCCACGATTGCGGCGGTAAGTCCCCTCTTTGAGGAGTGGCTTGAGAGGCGGCATGGCGTCCTCACCTTCCGCCTGACGCAGGTCCTCACCGGACACGGTTGTTTCGGGAGGTTCCTGTTTCGGATAGGGCGGGAGGAAACGCCCGGGTGTTTCCACTGCGAAGATCGCCCTGAGGACACGGTGGAGCACACGGTGGCGGTCTGCCCGGCTTGGGCGGAGCACCGCCGTGTCCTCGTGGAGGCGATCGGCGGCGGCGATCTCTCGCGTCCGGCCCTGGTCCAGGCCATGGTACGGAGCGAGAGGGCATGGGGAGCCGTCACCTCCTTCAGCGAAGCAGTGATGCTCGCGAAGAGGGAGGCGGCGCACGTGAGGGAGAGGCAGCATATGCGCCCTCGCGACCCCAGCCGCCGCAGGATACGGAGACGCCCTGGGCGTCGGGAATCCCAGGCCGATTTCCGGCCACCGTAGGCATGGGCTTGCGGACGGCGAGTAATGGGTAGCTCGCTGTCCGGTAAGGACCAAGCCCAAGTCGACGGCGCGTTGTGTTCCACGCGCGCCTCAAAGAGATGTCAGCACAAATAATGATGGGACCCATCGTATCCCGTCGATGCCTGCCAGGGGTGCGGGTTTGTTCGAAAGAGACACTACAGCCCCTGGCTTAAGGGCTACTGAAGGAACACGGGTGGGTTTTAGTCAGTAAAAGTCTGACACGCCCTCCTGCTCCACCCAGAGCGGGAGAAGTAATTTGATGATTTCCCACACAAAAAAATAAATAAAAAAAAACCCACAGTCAAAACTTCAAGTTCAAACTTCAAGTTGTCAAAACTTCTTTTTCCTATCCTCATTTATTAAGTGTTCCCAAATTGGTACAGTGGTCAAGAATGGGTTAAGTAAGGACAACATAAGTACACAAAGTGGCCGTAGGTATTATTGAAGCTAACTCAAAACTATCAAAGCAAACGAGCACCATATTTCGACCCAACGCGCGAGTTTCCTCTAAATATTCCTCATCTTCCAAATGAAAAAAGAATTTTCAAAAGTCCACATTTATAAAAAATCGATGGACATGTTACAACATAAAAAAATACATGGGTATCTACAGATGAACAAAGAACCTCTTCCTTTTTTGTAAGCAGTTAAAATTGAGAAAACGTTTGATAAAGCAAGTACGTACTTTTGCGTAATTAAATAATTCAGGGTTGTAGCTACCGCCGTATCAGCCCTAAGCTGTGGAAGCCATGTCATCATCATCATCATATCAGCCGAAAGACGTCCACTGCTGGACTTAAGCCTTCCCCAAACTGGGGGGATTTGCCATAATCGCCACGCTTGACAGGCGGGTTGGCGATCAAGCCATGTGTGTAAGCAAAAATTCGTAAAATATTATCCAAAACTTACTGATAAGAGGCCAGTATTGAATGAATACCTAATGGATATAATAAAATTAACGTCATTTGTTTATTGATGCAAAGGCTTCACTTCAATCCACAGGCGCGGTGCAATAGCCTATCCGAGTCAGAAACACCAATTTTCTAGCTCGCTTCGCTTGCTCATAAATCAAATAAAATATAAGTATCCAATCCGTCCAGAATGTTACAAATTGCGAGGTCGCTTCGCTCGGTATTCAATGAGAGAGTCAGGATGCTCCAACTTTCTAGCACGCTTCGCAAGCTCATGCATTTTCTAATAAGGTCACAATTACTCCTCAATCAGGATGTTATTTTTATTTATAAAAAAAAAACACTACTATCCTTTTTTGTCTTAGTCGGGTAAAAAGGGCTCCCAATAATTTATGTTATGTTATGATACAGGTCCTCTTTAGGACTAGCTACGCCACTGTAGGTAGGTAGAGTGCTGATAGATGTCTCTGTAAGATAATTTACTTACCAATCTATCAGTACTTGTAGGTCTGTACTATTATGTATACTGTGCTATCACATAAAAACATACGATTAGATACATGTTGGTGTCTTAGATATAACGCAAAAGAGTTTAAAAAAATACCTATCTTCCACAAAGATGCCACATCATGAAAATTATAACATCAGAATAAATCCCTTGTGAGAGACTGGTATCAGCACTAGGAAAAACCTGTCACGCTAGTTGCATATCGGTTTTAAAAACCGTGAACCGTGTACACGTTACCTATAACCGTTTACCTACTTATACCATGGGTTGGTTTCCGTGTGGTGCCGGACGTAAAAATAATAGTACCATCCCATTTCTTCCCATGGGTGTCGTAGAAGGCGACTAAGGGACTTACCAGAGAATGGGCAGCAGGGTTCTCTACGCATTTTACCACCACATTGCGATCGCCAACCTGCTTGCCAAGCGTGGCGATTATGGCAAAATCCCCCATAAAATCCGCTCGATGTGAGAAGCACAGAACCGGTCGAAGTGGAGGAGCCTGGGGGAGGCCTATATCCAGCAGTGGACGTCTTTCGGCTGAAATAATGACTATGGGTTGGTACCTAGTCATCGGGGGACCTGGGGAGCAAACCTTGTTTTACTACTTACTTATTTTGTTCAAATATCCACCTGACAGGCAAGTAGGTACCTACTTAAGTTTATAAAGCACCGGATTAAGGTTAAGGCTAGCGCTAATTGGGTTAGTGAAACAGAAACGACCTTTCTCGAAGGATACGATGACCCGCACTGACCCGCAGGCCGCAACCCTGTACAGTGCGCGAAGGTCGGACAGGAGTGTCAAGACGAGGATCGATAGACGAACGGGATCGCTGAAATAAAATAAAAAACTTTTTGTCTAATGGGAACAATCACTTGGCGGTGCAATTAAATCCAAAATGGTTGCTCTTATGTCGGTACATAACATTCATTTCTGTCGGTCATTTCGTTCCTGAATAGGAACGAGAAGACTATTAAATGGCTGCCACTGAAGATCATCTACTGATCACAATGTCCTATGAAGGAGACGTTAGAAACTACCTAATTAAGACAATAGGCATCGTATTGCCTTAATTAGGTAATTTCTTAGTCTTTTTTTACGACATGGATGTCAAAAAGAAAATCAGCTGTAAGGCTTTGTCGTCTACCATTTCTTTTATTCCACCCATCCCGTAATTTCAGTGAAGCTGCTATGGAACCGTCAAAGTAAATAGGTACCTACCTACTTATAGATATTTCGAGCATGGTATTCACATGGTAACCTACTTATTGAATAACCCACGTTTCACGCTGGGATGTAGTAAAATGTGTTAACGACTGAATGCTGACGTCTTGGGCGTAGACGGTGCGAATGCGATTCATAGACTAAGGTCGTGGCCGCACTGTCGTTGACGAAGGTGAATCCACGAGAGTGAAATGATGCTGTGGTACTAAGAAACAATAATGAAGGGAAGAAAATAAAAGTGATGAATAGAGCTAATCAGTAAATCCCACGCATCAATTCCTTACACTTGGACAGAGTCAGAGAGAGAGGTTAAGGGGGGAAGGTCTATATCTTTTTTTTGTCATAATCTGACCGTTCAACTGTCAAGTTACTGAATACAATTAAAAGTCCAAGTATACCGAGTTACTGCTCCAGAACTGGAGGGACCGCCGGAATCGCGGAACATATAATTCAGTTTTTGTTCTGCTGATTTTCAAGCCAAAATTCTCCAGCTTCTGTTGCCATTTCTTCAATTTGCTCTGGATCTCAGATCCATCTTCACCGACAAGAGCAATGTGATCGGTATAGCATGCATCAGGGTGCCTCTTCCTGTATGTTCGACGTCAGAGCGTCCATAATCAACAGGAAGAGGTAAAGACTTAAATCTCTGGTGCAAGCCTATAGCGACACTGCAGTCGTTGGTATTGCTGGTAGCCAACCGGACGTAGGGACGAAATTGACTGTACATAGCACGAATTAACACTACATACGTACTTCCCGGGCAAGCCATTGTCTTTCAAGACCCACCATAGAAACCATTATAGGTACCTACTATTATGAAAAAGGGTTTTTCTGAAAGAAAGGTTTTTTTTTTTTTTGGTTGTGAAATCATCAAATAACTTCTCCCGCTCTGGGTGGAGCAGGAGGGCGTGTCAGACTTTTACTGACTAAAACCCACCCGTGTTTCTTCATTAGCCCGTATGCCAGGGGCTGTGGTATCTCTTTCAAACGAACCCGCACCCCTGACAGGCATTGGCCCTTGCAGGCCCCTTCATTTTTGTGCTGACATCTCTTTGAGGCGCGCGTGGAACACAACGCGCCGTCGACTTGGGCTTGGTCCTTACCGGACAGCGAGCTACCCATTACTCGCCGCCCGCAAGCCCATGCCTACGGTGGCCGGAAATCGGCCTGGGATTCCCGACGCCCAGGGCGTCTCCGTATCCTGCGGCTGAAAGAAAGGTTAGGGTTTGTCTCAATTTTGCGTAAGTGTAGTGTATTTACGAAGAGGTACCTAGAGTTAGAGGTCTATGGCCAGCGGTGGACATCAGTTGTTATGGCGATGCGGGGTTACAACTAGGTACTCTACTTATTTATAGATAGAGATAAAGATGTAGATTCGTAAAGGACATGCAAAGTTATTCGCAGAAGTGATCAGGATGGCCCAGTGGTAACGGCCGCGACTTACGAGATGTAGGTCGTAGGCTCGAACCCACAGAGGTATTTCATCATCGCTGCTCTCAAAACGGTGAAGGAAAACATCTTGAGGAATCCAGCATGTCCTAGAACCAAAAATTCGATGACATGTGACATCTACCAACCCGCACTGGACTCGTGGTGGACCGCTCCCTCTCACAGAGAGGAGGCCTGTGTTCCAGCAGTGGGAACAAAATAGGCAGATTAAGAGGCAAAGTTATTCTGATAAATAGTTCAAATAATTCCTACGAATACTTCAGGAATTTCAGAAAACAGTTTTGTGTGAATCACAATTTTATAGAAATATAGATTAGGTACAGCATGTATTTAACAGGTAAATAGGTATAGTAAACATGTATAGAGATAAGGGTAAGGTTCAGTATATATAAACAAGTGTATGAAGAATAATTGAAATAATGAGTACCTAGGAATCTTCCTCATCATCATCATCTAGGCTTTTTCCCAACCAACAAAGTTCCCACCCACCTACAAACAAGCAAGTTCCTACCTACAAGTAAGTATAGGTACGCTAGACGTATAAAAACAATATAATACGACTTTAGTTATAGATTGTTTGATAAAGAAGGTTTTAAGTGTAGCAAATTAGCAATGTTTATATTGTTTAAGTATTGATATTGTATCTTTAATGATACATAGGTCTAGGTATGTATGTATACCATGACTCACGTACGTAATGTATGTTTTGAACACCTGGGTCCCGTACATATCTAGATAAGCTGTTATTTACCTAGTAAATCAACACTGCTATCACAGACCAAGTGACAAATCAATAGATTAGGAAATACTACGTCGTAGTAAGTTTGCAATTTAATCATAAGTCACCTTCATAAATCTTCTTTAAGAAATTCACTTGTTGCGATTGTTATAAAAATTCAAAAAAAAAACATGTCCCGTAATTTGAGAAGTTCGAAGGCTGGAAGCGTAATAGAAGGCAGCGTCGGTAGCCTCCCTTACAAGGTGGACGCTTTCGGAAGGCCTATTTCTATTACATTTTTCGCCTGACTGATGATGATGTCAATTGATGTAGATGATCAATTAGAAGTAGGTTAAGGAGATATCTAAATACCTTCACAGACATCAATAAGCGACCTTATTCATCATCATCATCATTTCAGCTGGGGTTTGCCATAATTGCCAAGCTTGGCAGGCGGTTTGGCGATCGCTGTATGGTGGTAAAATGTATAGAGAACGCTGCTGCCCATTCTGTAGCAAGTCCCTTAGTCGCCTTCTACGACACCCACTGGAAGAAATGGGATGATGCTATTATTTATGTCCGGCACCACACTGAACCACACCTTACCCATTATTAAGAGTAAAAATAGATAGCAGGCAAGTTTATTTGAGATATTTTATTCCATACAGGTTCAATCGCATTCTACGAACATCAGTGGCGAGACACTGGCCCTACTTCAAGAGGAACAACCAATCAGCTCTCGGCAGGTCGAGAGGACGCTCCGTGTCCGACACAGGACTTTTTGAAGTCGTTGAGAAGGGTAAGAAACAAGTTAATCATTCCGTTGGGTACAGCTACAGATCGATCTGGCGTGAGAGTTTTTGAGGGTGCAAATTGCACCCCCAAAAACTCTAGCGGGTAGCATTGCAACGTGCAATGCCACCCGCTTTACAGTTGACGGGAAGACGTGAACCAACTTTAATTGCACCACGAGAACAATTTAGCGAAATTTATCAGAGTAGGAAGGGCTGTCATTCATAACATGTCACCCAATGATAAATGTGCTGAAAATTACATAGTACACGTGCTACTATTAGTAAACATTTATCAGCATTTTACGTCGAGCAGCAAATAACAAGCCTCGGAAAAGGTCGGTACAGGTACCTAATAGTGCAGCAATATTTATTTCACGAAACATCTATCCTATCGATAAATTTACATAACATCAGTAGTTCGGAAAATCATTTCCGTAGTTTAGCATCATAACCTTGTAGCCTTCGTAGAGCGTGGTTCTGTTCTCAAGGAGATTGCCATATCTGGCCCAAAATCCAAGACGAACAACAGATACCTAAGAAGTACTCCCCGACCAAGGTAAAATTTATTTTCCCTGGCCGGGACTTTGTGGTTGGGCCCATCTTATTAGTGACATTATTTCCAATCAAAATTCGATTGTTTCATGCTCAAACGAGCGTGGCGTGGGTGGGTTTTTAAGTAAATTTTCTTTCAAATATTTAATTATACTAGCAATGGCTAATGGCGTCCAGCTGACATTCGTCCGCTAAGCAGACGACGACCAGCCGACTGCACAGCCTACGCGCGTTATCGTGCAGCCGACACACAATTCGAGTCATATCGTGCTACTGATTATTTAAAAAGTTAGGTCTAACCCAAAGAAACGTGAGTCTGTTGTAATACCTAAAAGTGAGCAGTCGCGAAAGTGCGGCTATCACTTTTAGATCCTAGAAGAAAATAAATTTTGACTTACTTCGGTTACTTGACTTTGTACTATTATTTTATTTTCACACTGCAGTGTGAGTTCAAGAAGAACTAACAATACGACAATAGCTACCGGCGATGACACCACATGCGCTTGTGGCTCCTACCCGCAATCGTATTGCATGTTTAAGAAATATCACGAATTCACGAACATTGCGGGTACAATTAAACTGCAAGTTCGTAAATTCAAGGGGTTATCTCACAGTAGGTCAAACGAATACTCGAACACCTAAATAGAGGGACAAATCATCCCACTGCACTCCCAGGAGATTCACGAAGCACCAGAGAAGAACATTCTGTATCAGTACGGCTTTTGGCTTAACTGAAACAGGCTTCAGTATGCTTCCGTCAGTGGTGGACCATGGCCTGTCACCACGACCTGTCACCATGACCTGCACCCTAATTGCGTAACTCACGATTCATCATAATCTGTATATCGTTTTGAAACGGATTGTTAAACCATTGCTTCATACGTTCGAAAAATGTGTCTGTTCAACAACATAAATAACGCAATGAATATTGTTTAACTGTGAAGACGAAACCAATTATGATCAATCGTGAGTTACGCAATTAGGGTGCTGATGGTTCTATAGTAAATGCATAACAAAAGCTCTGATAAACGTAATGGCTATGATAGAGCAAGCTCTTAAGTCTAAGAACCTAACAATAGTTGTAATATTTTCTTGTAAGATTAATTATCATTGTTCCGAGTCATCATATCCAGTATAAAATACCATACTTGAAAGCACCTCTCTAGTCTCCACTCTCTCAATTCATATCCTGAACCCCAAGATACAGACTAACTGTCTAGTTTAGGGGTCACTGGCAAATAATTATGTAACTAGTTGTAGGTAATATTTAAGCAACCTACTCAAAATGTTGTCTCAACTTGATGTTACCTGCTATGTATGCTTACTGTATAGCCTGGACAATAAATATTTTTCTATTTTCTACAATAAAACATGATTCAATTGCTGATCAGTGATAAGGAACAAAGATGTATTCAAATCACGAAAGTCTGAAATTTTAAAAGTGAAAAGAACGCAAAATCACGCAAAGCTTGTTAATTCTCGTGACTACAAACAAAAATCGATCGCTTGGCAACTCATTTCAGAATAAAATCGCGATAAAATGGAGAAGGCCAGGCAAAAGGCAATATGAATAGTAAAGTGTGTAATTTTTTTTTTATAATATCTAATCATAGTTCCAAGTGCCCTTGACTTTTAATCATTCTTGAATAAATCGTTACATAAGTCTAGACAGTTTGTTTACATTTCAACCTACCGTTATAAATACATCCGCATTTTCATGTGTTTTCCTCTCTGAAAGTGATTAGGAAAATCCACTGAGTCTACCTATTTCGAAAGTCGAGTAAATAATTAACCAGGTAGGTACTTAAAAAAATATGCTCAAGATCTCCCGTGTAGGTAGACGATGTTTACGAGCTTTTTATTTCATCTGGTATGAAGAGATTTATAATGTCTTTCGTAGTAAGGAAGTCAAAAATTATTAAATAGCCCGGTCAAAATATACAGTCAAGGTTAAATAATTCTCATAGAGCTGAAAATTGGTACAAATTTTGAGAAACCCATTTTCACATATCATTTGTAATGGTTTTCTCATAAGTACACATTGGCCAAAAAAATGCAAGGTTCGCAAATATAGGTTTTTTGCATTTTTCAGCCATACGGTTAGTTTTATCATGAAAATAGGTCAAACAATAGGTAATTGTAGATCGTACAATCGTCCTTTTACACTTTATTCCTAAGAATCTCCATTTCGGAGATAAAGCCATTCAAAAAGTTAAAAACGTCGTGTTCTTCATAATATGCACACGTTTCCATGCCTGGTATATATCAAAGTTGAAAAAAGATATAGAAGTTCATTAGGTTTTTTTTATTAACATTCAACCTTAGAGGCGCGACAAAGTTTAGGCCATTTTTACGTCACATTTTCGCGCCTCTGCCCCATTTACACTGTTATTGACGCGGGTCCACAATAACCTCATAAATTCTTCCTTCCACCAGGTCCAGACGTGGCGTACCTGGACATCCAAGCGGTGTCCCCTCGGCGCTCGCTACAGACGATTGGCAAGGATTCAAGCGCGCCCACGTTTTACATCACGTGAGTTTCTATGACTGTTACTGGTTTATCCAGGCGGTATCTTTGTTTTGTCTGTGCTCTTACTATTCTAATTTTGAATAGGGAACTAGTGTTGTGACTGCTGAGTCCGGCGGATATGTGTTTGAGATTTCGGCAAGTTTCAAGCAAATTGTAACATGTCTTTTATTGCGGGTCATTGCAGGATGTAATAGAGTTTTATTGCCGCACCACCGGAAACCGTTAATAACTTTCTGTTAATAATTATTATCAAAAGAATATCTATCTTCCAGCAGGCTTATCACGAGAACCGTAGAGAAGCGTTTTGTCGACGGACGAGTAGACAAAAATCACATTTCCGTGTAGACAATTGACAGTTTGGAGGAATGAAAAGGAGAAAGGAAAGCTTTTGCAGTTAGTGAAAAAATACAGACTTAAAAACTTTCTCCAAAAAAAAAAAACAACCGACTTCCGGAAAAACACTACAAAGTGAATAAAAACCTTAAAAAAAATACAACCGACTTTCAAAAAACACTAGAAAATGAAAAATAACTTTAATTTCGGAAGTCGGTGACTTTGGATACGTATTTTATTAATATCTTTTATTTTTCTCTTTTTAGTTATAGTACCTACCTCTCCACACCAATTCGAAATTTCACCATCCTTGGGTGACTCCAATGATGATGAAACAATGCATATTTATGCTATAGCAGCAATCTCGGTTAATTTGCTGTCATTTTTCGAAGAGTTCCGTTGTTTTTCTCCGAAACGCATCATCAGATCTACCTATATGAGATTTTAATAGGACCATTTTGAAATAAACCACTTTCGAACAAAAAAAGAATTTTGCAAATCGGTCTAATGACAAAGTTATGCCCGAACCTCCATCTAACTCCTAACCGTTCAAGAGTTGTACCTTCCTTCATCAGCTCAGCGTCATGAGATGATGATGACCATACGCAAATGTCTCAATAGCATTAGAAAATATATGAAAAACATTGTTAATACCTACACAATTTGAGGGTTGCCCTCGATTTCCCTGGGATTCCATCATCAGATCCTGACCTGGTGCCAATGGGACCACTTCAGGAGTATACTCTTTCAAATAAAAAAGAATTTTGAGAATCGATCCACAAATGAGGGAGAAAACGGTGAACATACATACATAAAAAAAAATACATACAGTCGAACAAATAACCTCCTCCTTCTTTTGAAGTCAGTTAAAAAAAGAGCTTTTGCTGTTAAAGCTCGTACCTCTATTGACAGTGCATAAGCAGCCTATAATGTTCCCACTGCTGGGATACAGGCCTGGTGGTGGGAGGTGGGCTGTAATCCATCGCACGAGCACAGTGAGGATCGGTATCCAGTTATCGGGTCTATTGAAAGTGATTTCATGAATCTGTACGAAACGGTTGAGAGAAGACTGTTAAAGGCAATGCCTGCCGTGTTCAGAAGTGAAGAAGAAACATAGGCCTCCTCTCTGTAAAAGGGAGTGGTAGTGAGAATTCACCACGCGTTCCCAGTATGGGTTGGTGGATATCACATGGCTTCAGATGTTTAGTTCTAGGATATGCTGGTTTCCTCACGATGTTTTCCTTCACCATTATGAGAGCATTGGTGAAGAAAGAAAAAGTGGCGGTGCAGAAGCGTAAATATTGTCAATATCTTAAATTTCAGGCGCAATAGTCCTGAGTTCATCATACTTCCAAATGACCTCAATATTAGACCTAAAAGTCAAGTAATATTGTACCTCATAATTTCTAAACAATAGTGAAGAAATGTGTAATAGTTGATTGTGATTGATAATTAATTATACATTATTATCTACGTATTTGCATATCGTTGCGTCGGTAAACTTGCAAGAAATCACTTGAAAATTATCTTTCGGCCTCTATCCTCTAATGTAATCGGTTGTTCTACCTATCAAAATTAACAAAGGAAATAAAATCGAAGAAAAACCATATTTTGCAATTTATTTATTAGTTGTAGGTACTTAGGTAGGTAGTATGTTCAATAATAAAAAATATTTCGTGTTTCAGAAATATGAAGAAAGTTTATCTAAAACATATTGGAATGGCTTATACCTGAAATACTCAGAATATTGATTCCTGTCTGTGAAATCCCAGAAACTTTTCACAAAAACAGCTTATTTTTGCTGTATTTCATACGCGAATTATAAATGGTAGGTACTTATTACATAAAGGAAATAAATTATAATAAAATATGTTTTATATTTTTCTTGACGAACAGGCTCTAACAGGTTATTAGGTGGGAAAATAGGTAGGTAAACAAAACACTGTCAAACATAAACTTTCAGATAAAACTTTTTGAAAAATTATTAGAACGCAAAATTCTCTCGTAACGTTTTTCCACGGCAAACTCGTCTGACGAAAAGACTGCTCTTTATTTTTCTTTTAGGAACCGACGTTCAAAGGAAACTGAAAATAAATAATTACTTTACATAGTCATTGGTATTTACAGTAGGAATTCTTGACATGTTTATACTTACAATTAAAATAGTTCAGCTCATGTACTTCACAATAATATTTCGGCTAACATTATGTAATGTATGCGTCTAATAGATGCATCGGTAACTACTAAAACTTGTAGTTAATTTTACTGTTTCCGGATCATCCTTATAAACGACCATAACTCTAAAGTTATATCCATGTAAAATGACAATAAAACCCAAACGAAATCAAATTTTCCGCCATATTTTCTATCATACATATGATTGCAATCAATATTGTGCGCAATGCACCACTGCGCATGTTTCCCTAGGACCGGTACACGAACATGCGAGCTTCAACTTTAAGTCAATGAAGCTAAGGGTGGGGTTTACTTGAATAGGGGAAACCCCAGATGACAGCTTGTGGTGTGGAGTGGATGGACAGTTTGCACTGCCTGTTTTGTGTAGTCTGTACAAAATACGTAATATTAACATAATATCAGTGATACCTCGCCGTGTTATCACAGAAAGCTGTGGTTTTACAAACAAAATAACGTGTGTTTCAGTGATTCCGCGTGGTGACATTGTAAATTGTAAAATTTCCTTTAAAAATCTGTAATTGGATGCGTTTTGATATAAAGCGTTAATTTATCGGTTTTAAGCGTTTGTTGTTTTCACTTTGTTACGAATTAAAAATCTTTTACAGTATCGTTTGGTCAGTATTAAAAATTATATTTTTCAATTAGATACATTTTTATGAAAATAAATATGTTAACGAAGGTTCATTTTCTGTGCTTAATTAACCGTTCATCCTTGGAAAATTGACTGTAAGGGACGTCTTAAAATAAAATTGGGTTTGCCCTAATTTTCACAATCCACGAGCTACGTGTACCGTATTATTTATTGCTACTTAGAAATAACAAAGTGTTTCGGAAAATTTTTAAACAATGGTCACAGTAATGGTAATATACATTGTTATTTATTCACGTAATAAATAATTCCACAATTACATGTAAGTAAATAAATAATACCAGACAGAAATGCGACATCACATTATTTACTTTTAATTTCCTCATAGCGACTAATATTTCCAGTATATACGAGTACATATGTATGTAAGGAATGTTAGAGATTCTCAATATACCTACATTTTTTTTTTAGATTTGTATTGGTCATACTTCCGTATTCTCTTCATTGCACAATAATATCAAGTTAATATCCCGTATAGGTATATGACTTTCTGTTTAAGGAGCTAATGGATAAATATGAAATTAATCATCTTCTGTCATAGACAAATAAACTTACGAGTACCTACAGTTTAAAAATGTATTCAGTTTGTAAAAATACAACATACTTACACAATACTTGTTAATATTTTTTTAATGCTAAATTAAAACTGACTTACATAATACGAGGCAAAAATGTAATAAATATTACTTTCTAATAAAACATAATGGTCAATCTTTTTTTTTTAAATACTAGTAACAAAATAGTTAAGTTCGAACACCGAGTTTTTTTTTAAATCGACTTCGCACGAGACTCGTGAAAATTGAAATAAAATGTTAAATTGATTGTATCGTGTCATTGCACGTAATCCAATTACATTGTAAGTCATCTCTGACTCTCTAACTGTTACTTTATATGTTCGTTTTCCTCTATCTAGTTCATAAAATGGATGCTTATAGGTAGTGCATTTAATATGGAATTACAAACAGTTCACATTCATAGGAATTACGGAAAATAATTACATGAGAATTTCCGCAAAGTTGCAATTGATGTTATTGTTTTTAATTGTATCTATTAAGTCATAGGTTTCGTATTACTTATGATTCTGAAACAGTGTTAAGTTACCATAATTTACTAATGAATAAAGTAAACAAAAGTACTCACAGTTATTTTTAAAATAATTGAAATAAACTGCAAAAACGAAACTCAAAAGGAAGTTACGTCAACAAACTTGCAAAAAATTTGGCAAGTTTTTGCTCGTTGGGTGATATTTAATTACTGATGGGTTATTTTTACTTGCCAAACATAACAACGTGTCAACTGAATCTGGCACTCAAATATTTTTGATAACAGACAATTCAATTAGTAATGTTTATCTTATTAAAACAGACGTGCTACGAACTTGTAGTCCCCAAAATAAAATCTACGTTAGGTATTATCAATTAAAGAACAATAAACCACTGCAGCCTTATTATGTATCATACTATCAATCAGAATCTGACAAATTTTGAAGAATTTTGCTAATCCATTGCTTCATATGTTCGTAGAATTTGTCTGCTCAACAAACTAAATAACGCAATGAATGTTGTTGAACTGTCAAATGAAACTTCTACTGTTGGTGTGTTACGTAATTACCCATCTGGGCTAGTAAAGTCTCAATAGTGTTATGTAGGCAGTTTTATAAAAGAAAAATTAACTTAACCATTAATTAATTTTCATTAACACGCCACAGGTATCTAGTACGATAAAATTAATCAGCATGATGGAATCGGCTTACTCAAACTAAAAGTGATTTAAACTATGTACAAATGTACGCAAGTGTGCTCATAGCATAGCATTGTGTGAGAAAAGTGTATATAAAATACCAAGTCATTAGTCGGCTGAAGAGAATATTTCGGTAAGTTATTACTGTTAGTAGTGAATAGATTTGAATTTAAAATTATTTTCGAACTTGGCTCGAGCACTTCCTTGTTTGGAAGATTTCGAGGTCAAAAAAGACTAAAGTATTTAATTTTTTTTTTATTAATTGTTAAAGTTTTCAGTAAAGTATTTAAATAAATGATTAAAAAAGTACCTTAATTATTTTATAATACAACCAAGAAAGTGAATTCCCTCAAGATTTTGTCTTAGATAGAATCCTTCAAGACATAAATGATTAAGAATAAATTGTTAAGTGCAAATGTTTAAACTTTTATTCTTCTAGACTTCAGAGCCTAGAGACAAAATACATTTCTGTTAACGTTCACGTCAAACCTGCGGAAAGGTTACGTCGTGTCCTTTCCGCATGTAATGTCATTCCCATACATTTTGGCGTAGCGTTTGGCGTGAACGCTAACAGAAATGTGTTATGTCTAGGCCTGCAGGCTGAATACAACTTGAGGAAAGTCGCTGACTTGTATTAGTTAATTAAATGCAATAATTAAGTATGATTCATGAAGGCATCCTATAATTCAGTATCTATTTGTATCTAATTAAAACCGTAGTGGGTTATATTTGTTTGTTATACTTTACATAACGTATTTAATAGAAGTTTTGGGCTGGTTGCAGATAAACCTATCTCTACAAATCTATACTATAGTTTTATTAAAATGAGTTTAAATGTATGCCCCCCCCCCCTTTTGAATAAATCGTTATGGAAACAACGAAAAGTTAAGGAAAGAGTACCTACACTAACGTTATTACATAAAATACAAAACGTGCCAATTACCTAATATGTCTCCCGACCGTCCCTTGGTCGTTGAAGTGCCAGCCCGCGCCAGTGGAGTTAAATTTCCCGATTGTTAACAATAATGAAAATGTTTTGATCCAGCCTGTCCCTTGCTGTCCCCCTATCAGTGACGCTCTGAGCCGAGGCCCGTACCCCGCAGGGGGTGCCCTCAACGTGCAGTCTCTTAGTAATTTAAGTAGTTTTACGCTCCTGGCTGGAGGCTTTAAGTTCTCTTAAGGCAACCACAGAATAAGTCCGGTTAAGCAGCCACGGCCTCTCAAGCTCAAATGCGAGATGCCATACCCAAAAAAAAAAATGCCTAGTAAGTAAGTACTTATTTCTGGAATTATCGATTCGCCCACAAATAAATTAACTTCGTGCGAGTCGCCTAATGGTAAACATCATATAATTTTAAAGTGACGATTCGCACGGAACTCTTCGCAACGGAATTCTTCGCCAAAATGTATGGGAATGACATTACCTGCGGAAAGGTTACGTCGTGTCCTTTCCGCAGGTAATGTCATTCCCATACATTTTGACGTAGCGTTTGGCGTGAACGCTAACCGAAATGTTTTTTGTCTAGGCCTGCTGCTGATCTGACTCCGAAAATTCTTTACAGCAACAGAATTGTCTCTCATAGGAATATACGGAAGAAGTCGCGGGCAGAAACTAGTCTATGTTAAAAATCCGATCGCAATATACCATTCCTAATATTGGACTTCATAAAAAATCGATTGGTTTCACCAACTGATAGCATTCCTACTACTTATACAGAAGGAACTTTGGTAGCTCGTAAACACGCGGGCAATCGATCACCGTCTTATCCTATAGATAGGGAACTCAACTATCATAATGTACTGGCTGAGAATCGAGGATTTACGGGATAATGCTTTTAAAACTATATATGTGATGGTGGATAAGGATATAATTATTCAGATTGTAATGCATAGTTGTACTGCATTATTTAATTAAGCTTCATGCGAATATTGAGATGGCGGAACGAGCTAGATAGGTTCCGTCAAAACTGGAAGAAGGACGCGCGGGGTCGCGAAAAATGGAAGCAGTGGAGGGAGGCCGTTCTCTAGAAGTTGGACAGCGTAGGCTACTTGGTAAAAAAAAAAAACTATATGCAACATAAAAGGAACAAATGTTTACTACCGCAGTAGCACTAGTTTCCCTACCAGTCTACCAATCATCATTTATCATAGGTTACCGGTACAAAGACAACCTTACAACAAAACCATTTCCTATACCTCAAGTGACCCTGACCCTACTGACCTGCGCGGTAATTGCGAAACTCACAACATCAATGTGTCAATGCATTTTGACAATTCAACAACATAAATTGCGTCCTTTACGTTGTCGAACAGACGACATTGCAAAACATATCGAGCAATGGATTAAGGACCTTCAAAATCCTTTGGATTGTGGTTGAAAAGTGTTACGCAATTAGGGTGCCGGTCAGAACTGTCATATCTGCAACCAGCCTTCTGCCATTCATGCCCTTATTATTTCTAGGTTTCGGCATGGCGTGTGACAAGTATATCCCTTACCATATAAACAAGACTTAGTGCCTGCTTGCGGCTTTTTGAGAGCTTATAATGCGAAGGTACTGAGTAAATGCATGTGCATGCCTTATTGTCTGTATAGATAGAGTAGTAACGCTGTATAGTGTGTTCTTCTTTTCTTGTCCCATTTGGTAAACAATCACTGGCGTTTTGTAATTTGTTAAGTTCGATATGTTCACATGGTTCATTCGAAACAGTTTTTGATTTATTTCAAACCATATCTATTTCTTTCTGAAAATCAGTCAGGCGTGTGAGTAATGAGAAAATTCGTAATTTTCATAGCTTGTTTACCAAATAGGATGACTGAGGAAAAATGAACTCATCAAATCGTTCCCTTTGTCTTTAGTTGCACTCTTATACCTTGTGAAATACATATTTAAGTACTTTTTCTTACTGTTTTCTAGCACGCTTTTAATATTATAACTATTTTGAAATTGATCCTGACAACTACTTACCTACGTAATCAATCAACAGATTCTATTATTTTCAGTAAATATTTTTTTAATGTAGGTGCCACGTACACATTGATGATAGAATCTTGTTTTACCATCTGAAGTGACAAAACGCTTTTCCTTTTCATAATAATGTACAAAAAAAAAATACAAAACTTTATCCTTAGTTTTATGAAAACAAACTGGATTAAACCTATATTTAATTATGCGATTATTATTTTATAAAAAACATTTATTACTATTAAATTAACTTAATTAGTACGTTATCTTGCTACATCCGCAATTACGGATTAGGTCTTGGTAAACCATTGTTTTCCCCTTTTTTGGGGCATATTTAGGTTATTATTTTCAGTAATATCCATGAAGTCAAAGCTGAACAACCGTTTAGTGTTTTCGGAATAATTCCCTAGTGATAAATCTCCATTTTGTATATTCCAGCTGATTCCACAGAAACTAATATCTTCTTTTACTGTTTTCGGATCAATTTTATAGTAATCCATTTGGACTAATTTCGTGGCGACAAAACTCTGTTTACTGTGTTTTTACTAATTTCGTACCCAAACGAAAATTTTGAAATGCCAGTTGTCTCTGAATTGGAAACGTAAGTCTATTCTTTCTTACCGTGGTGTGATGTAGGTATCTAATGTATCATCTCCAGCATGTTTCAGAAAGGTGCAGTCATATTTAAGGGTGTCTCACAGACAGCCTAGACCATGACAACTTACTTTATAGGACTAACATCGTAATCGCGAAAAAATGGGTTATTCCCTGAGTACCCCGATCCCCGAGGCCTGTCCTGGGGGAAACCCATTTTTTTATCGTGATAAACTCAATTCAAAGCCAGTTTAGCTTAAAAGTACCGTCAGCAGATGATGATATTCAATAAAATGTTATTACTTACTAAAATTATAAAACTTAACTTTTAGGATCACGAAAAAATTATAATCTTGCTTGGTTAGTTAAGGTAATAAAATTTAGATAATACAAAATAGAGTCTTCTAGAGCAATTACAGGTTTTAACTGTTATCACATTCAGAATAGTTCCTATTTCCATACGTTATATCAAAATACCCTACCTCTACGTGGACCATTAACATAATTTAAAACCGTACAAGTTGAAATTGAAAACAAAAAAAGAAAATAAAAATAATTGTAATGATATCTATTGTATTCGGAGTCCTCCGGGACGGGGTACCTACTCAGGGACGAAAAACATATCATCTGTTGAATACAAAACTTCAGTACCCACTCGACCAATTTTACCTAGGCATGGCTGATATAATTTTTTCTCGATTACAATGTTGGTTCCTTCCATGGAGAAAGTTGTGTGTGTGTACTTAGTGTATTTCCATCAAAACTTGATGGTTTGTAACGCACCCATAAATACCACACTTTTGTGATACACGCTGTATATGTATGTCTGTTGATGCTCACATCGTGTCTTTTGTGTTCTATCTCGCAAGTAGAGCGACCCACTTGTCTCTTTACAACTAGCATATTTTCCTACTTTGTTTGTTGTTTGCTAGAATGTTTCACTTGACAGCCACTTTTTAGTATTGATGGCTGATAGACCCAGTATTATTTTCTTAAGTCTAAGTCAAATAATTTATTCCAAGTAGGCACATAAAGGGTAGTTTTGAAAGTAAAAACATTCAAAAAAACATAATTTATTCTAGTCCAAAAGAGTTTCGTATGGAGAAGAACGGGTAAGAAAGTCCATAGTTACCTTTGACAAACAAAATTTGTATCTACCTACTTATTCTTTTAAAATGTATAGAGATAAAGTATAATTGGTGAATAGTGTCCGAAATAAATCACTGTTCGAACGACTTAAATTAGACTCTTATAAAACTTTGTTTTTCTATTCAGATGCTATCGTCGAAAAAACAAATAATTATTAGACATGAATTATTGTTTCAGTTAGCTTGGGCAATGAATGTGATATTTTCCTTTCGGCCATTATTTTTGTTTGTTTGATCCAATCTGAGACTAATTATTTCTATTTCTGTTGCTTTTTGTTTTGATAAAGCTTTTGGCGTCGAACTGTTCTCTATCTGTTTCGAATTAATGGATATTATTATGTAGGTAATATCTATACGTATCTACTTATATTGCCTATTTTTTTGTCTTTAGTGTCTTTACCTATATACTCTAAGTCTCTGTTATCGTTAAAACATATACTAAGAATTCAATAAAAATATTACAATAGTCTGGAAAATTCAGAGAACTCGGAACGCAAGCTTTCAATAATCCAATACAGACTCTCTTCGTAAATAATCCTATTTTATGGATTCCACTCACATAAAACGAATACATTGACCTACATCTCCCAGTTGCCCTCTATAAAAATCATTAAATTGGTGCTACATACACATACATAAACTTACGCCTTCTTGCTATAGGTATGCAGAAACTACAAAGCGCCACCTCATCATCATCATTTCAACCGAAAGACGTAAACTGCTGGACATAGGCCTCCCCTAAAAGGGGGTTTTGTCATAAACGTCTCGCTTGGCAGGCGGGTTGGCGATCGCAGTATGGTGGTAAAATGTATAGAGAACGCTGCTGCCCATTCAATTCACTAGTAAGTCCCTTAGTCGCCTTCTACGACACCCACGGGAAGAAATGGGATCTTGCTATTCTTTTACGTCCGGCACGACACGGAACCACTTACTACGATCCTTTTCCTTTTGCCTCGTTTACGTTCTTACATCTATCCGCACCCTAATTGCGTAACTCACGATTGATCATAATTGGTTTCGTCTTCACAGTTAAACAATATTCATTGCGTTATTTATGTTGTCGAACAGACACCATTTTCGAACATATTGTTACGAGCTAGGGGTTCGTGACAATTAAAAACTGCCGATATGAATTACCAAAAATAACACTTTAATTACACAACACAATAGCACTACGGATCACTCTTAAGTCGCACTTGAAGATCGCTTTAGATGTTCTCACATGTATCGCTTATCCAATACTACTCCGGGACGCGCTCCGTTCCCGCTTATATAGGGCCCTCGGATAGTTCCAGAACCTTCTACCGTAGAAGCATCTAGAATGTTCGAGTACTTATCGGCCCTGACCGAACACATGTCGATAGTTCCAGAAAGTTCTAGAACATCATCGAACTTTATAGAAAGATCTTGACGATTAACTCCGCTACTCGATAAGAGATGGCGCTAGTGGTAACCAAACATCAATCGTGCGGCTCAACACTGCCCCCACCTAAGAAATGCTCGTCCCGAGCATTATCGGCCCCATAATAACGCGCCAGTCGATCCACGTGGACTATCTTAGGAGTACCTCTTGCACCTTTCTGTATCCGGTAGGTAACGTCATTGATCTTTGTCACAATCCGGTACGGTCCGTCCCAGTTAGCTTGAAGCTTAGGAGATTTCCCTTTGCTGCGGACGGGATTGTGCAACCACACTAGTGAACCTTCGTCAAACCCTTTATTGTTCATTTTGCGGTCATAACGGGTTTTCATCTTTTCAGACATTTGCTGGCCTGAGTGTCTGACGTGCTCATAAATGTCATTCATCTTGTTCCGCAAGTCACTCGCATAATCAGTTATACTGCGTGGGGCATCAGGTGGTATTCCGGTGATCAGGTCTGCAGGTAGCCGTAATTCCCTTCCAAAGTTTGCAAAAGCTGGTGTCACCGATGTGCTTTCGTGAACAGCGCTTCGATATGACAACAAAAACGGTTGTATGTGCTTGTCCCAATCTCGTTGCCGATTTTCCACAACTTTTGCTAGGTACCTCTCTAATGTCTGATTGAATCGTTCCACCATTCCATCCGATTGTGGGTGGTAAGAAGTTGTTCTTGTTTTATGAGTACCCATAACTCGACAAGTTTCCTGGAATATTTGGGACTCAAAATTCCTTCCTTGATCACTGTGAATCTCTAAAGGTACTCCAAAACGACAGAAGACTTCATGAACTAATTTATCTGCAACTGTCGAAGCTTCTTGATTTGGAATGGCGAAGACTTCCGGCCACTTAGTGAAGTAATCCATCACAACCATGAAATACTTGTTACCACTTTCACTTTCCGGAAACGGCCCCGCAACGTCAAGGGCTATCCTCTCCCATGGTGCACCAACATTGTACAATTTCAATGCACCTCTGCTACGCGTCTGAGGTCCCTTTACAGCTGCACAACTTGTACATTTGCGACACCAGTCCTCGACATCGTCCCGACAGTGGATCCAGTAAAACCGTTCTCTTATCTTCAGTAGCGTCCGTTTTACTCCTAGATGACCTCCTGAACAACCATTATGGTAAAGCTGGAGAACATCCGGTACTTGAGCTTTAGGGACTACCATTTGCAAATGACAGCTATTTCCCCGAGCATTTTCCCATTTACGGCACAGGACTCCATCCTGAATCACCAAGCTGTCCCATTGGGCCCAATAGCTCTTTGTGACCGAACTCATTGCTGAGACGTCGCTCCACTTGGGCTTAGGAGATCTGGCCCTCATCCACTCCAGAATCGGCCTGATTTCCGAATCTTCCTGTTGTGCACGTTGTAGGCTTTCCTTCCACTCGTTGCTGAGGTCCGTCCTGAGCATCCCCACAGGTACCACTTCCTTACTCTCTTGCCTAGTACAATGCTTGCAGTCTTCAGGACAAGGTCTTCTTGACAATGCATCTGCGTTGCCATGAGATTTCCCGCTGCGATGTTCGACCACAAAGTCGTATTCCTGCAGTAGCTCAATCCATCTCGCAACTTGTCCTTCTGGATTTTTGAACTGCAATAGCCATTTCAGTGCAGCATGGTCGGTTCGTAAGTGGAATTTCCGCCCCAGAAGATATTTGCTAAAATGCTGCAATGACTTTACCATAGCAAGCAATTCCCGTCTCGTGACACAATAGTTCCTCTCCGGCTTTGACAACGACTTGCTGAAGTACGCTATCACAACCTCTTGATCACCATTCCGTTGAGACAACACACCACCAAGTCCTATGTCACTTGCGTCTGTGTCAACTATAAATTCCTTGCCTGCATCAGGGTACCCCAAAATAGGTGTTTTGCATAGTCGGTCCTTTAACTCCTGGAATGCGATATCGCAACTTTCATCCCAGCAGAAATGTCGCTTCTCCTCGGTTAGCTTATGCAGGGGTTTGGCTATATCTGCAAAGTTCTTAACAAATCGCCGATAATAAGAGCACAACCCCAAAAACGCTCTGACCTGCGTCTTGTCTTTCGGAACTGGCCAATCCTTGACAGCGGCGATTTTTTCTGGATCCGTGCGGATACCTTCTTCCGACACTACATATCCCAAAAAGCTAACTTGCCGTTTGAATAGTGAACATTTCTTCGGACTTAACTTGAGGTTGGCACTCTGGATCTTCATGAGCACGCGTTCCAGGTTTTGAATATGTTCTTCAAACGTACGGCCTACGATGATGATGTCATCCAAGTAGACCAGACAGGCATCGCCAATCAACTTAGTTAGTACAAGTTCCATCAACCTTTCAAACGTTGCCGGAGCGTTGCACAATCCAAACGGCATAACTTTAAATTGCCACAGACCCTTTCCTGTCGAGAATGCTGTTTTCTCCTTGTCCTTGGGGTCAATTTCAACTTGCCAGTAGCCACTTTTCAGGTCCAGCGTGCTAAACCACTTTACTCCAGTAAGCATGTCCAACGTGTCATCAATTCTTGGCAAAGGGTAGCTGTCCTTCTTCGTAACGTCATTCAGACGACGATAGTCAACACAAAACCGCATGCTGCCGTCCTTCTTCCTTACCAGCACTACAGGTGAACACCATGGACTAGATGAAGGTTCAATAACACCATCCTTCACCATTCCCTCAATCATGGTTTCTACTTCCTTTTCACGCGCTACCGGCAATCTCCTTGGCCGCTGACGGATAGGCAACTCGTCTCCTGTATTTATTTTGTGTTGAACTAGGCCAGTCTTCCCAATGTCACTATCGTTTAGGGAGAAAACTTCGGCGTACTTCAGTAATATCTTTTTCGCCTTGCCCATCTCATCTTGAGACAGAGCGCTGCGACACTCTTCTAAAAGTGTAGTCACTCTCGTTTGTGCATCCTTGCTGGGGGTCCTAGTCGATAGATATTGGCATTGACGCAGCCAATCCACTTCCTCGCAAGTACCGATCAGTGTGCCTTTTTTAATAGTCTGTTCCTGATCACAAAGGTTCAGCACACGTACCCCTGAGATGTCGGTGGCTCTGACCAAAGTTCGTGCCACTTTCCATGGAAGGTCATATGGGTCTACCCTTTCCACGAGTACACAACGATGAGTTTTCCCAGGATTCCGAGGAAGACTAACCGGCACAATCGTTTCTGATTTCGGAGGAAGAACAATTTCCTTAAGGCTGTACACATTCCCTGGTAACGCCCCTTCCATAAAAAGTTCCTCTTGGCCACATTTCATAACTCCCTGCTTGACGTCAATCTCGCAAAAATTCCTCCTCATAAAGTCAAGACCCAGGATGCAATCGTCCATTATATCAGCCACGATGACCTTATGCAGGTAGGTCCTGTTGCCTAGCTTCAACTCCATCTCCTTCTCTCCACGGACGGGTATGCGCTGACCGGTGGCTGTCACCAAATTAATGCGTTCCCGGTTGTATGCGGAGTCCCCAAGGAGCCGACTCATAACTTTGGAACTGACGACCGTACGAGAGGCTCCCGTGTCTATGGTCAGCTTACAGGGCATTCCGTTGATCTCACCCTTGATGATTAAGGTGTTCCCGTCATGGGTTTGTGTGATCGAAATCCTTGGGGCTCTTTGAACATCAGCCAGCACCCGCCCCGCAGTCCTGGCTATTACTCGTTTCCCTGCTGCTGCTGGGTAGAGCTGTTAGCCGCGCTACCCTCTGGAGACCGGCCATCTTCCCTTTCTGCAGTTCGCTTAGGGCAACTGGATCGAAGGTGGCCCCTTTCCCCACAGCCGTAGCACCTAGGGCTGTATCCTTTACGATCGCGAACCGTAGCCGCTACAACCTCCCTGACGCGATGGGAACGATGATCCTGCCGCACAGCTTCCACCTCCAGTGCATGGGCCAAGGCGTCCTTAAGCGTCCCGTGGTGACCGAGTCTCACAGCAGCTCTAACTTCAAGGTCCCGGATGCCGTCGATGAATGCCTGCACCAGGTTCCCATCAATAAGCGCAGGTACGGACTGGTACGCTTTTCGAACCAGCTTCTCCACTTCAAGGGCCCACTGCTGCAGGTTTTCGTTACTGCGTTGCACACGATCCTTGAGCTGCGCACGAAACACGTGTTCCAGGTGAGCGTCGCCATATCTAGCCTCCAATGCCTCGAGGAGCTGCTCGTAAGTCACTTCCTTACCGAGAGCTTCCAGCACATTTA
This sequence comes from Polymixis flavicincta, assembly GCA_949987655.1. Lineage (NCBI taxonomy): Eukaryota > Metazoa > Arthropoda > Insecta > Lepidoptera > Noctuidae > Polymixis > Polymixis flavicincta. The sequence continues at coordinate 10,984,862 of OX465186.1, read as the reverse complement.
AAGCCTGGTCGCGCAGGCCTAGGGTGAGGGCAGTCATGGCCTGACTTTTATTCCACCCGTTCGCCTTCATGACAGCCGCAAACTGAATTTTGTAGGCCGACCAGGAAGAAGTCCCGTCGTACGGCGGCACTTTGAATCCACGTAGCGAAGGTGTTGTGGCTACGGGAGCTGCGATTCCATCCCCAAGTTTAAGGTTACCCAACTCTTGCTTCACATCAGCAATGACGTCACTAAACTTGCTGATCTGAGTTTCAGCTTCTGACAAGCGGTTGTCATGCTGGGCAACCTTCTCCTTCACCTCCTTCATGTCTTTCCCGAAGGTTGCATGAAGGTCCTTTATGAGGAGCATCTGCTCTTCCTGTCGGTGCACCTGCTCCTCTTTGTCCCGTTTGAGCTGTTCTTCCAAACGGCGGGCCTGTTCCTCCTGTCGGCGAGCCTGTTCCTCCTGTCGGCGGGCCTGTTCCTCCTGTCGGCGGGCCTGCTCCTGCAACATCATCATCAGAGCAGAAAAATCTGGTGCTGGTGATGCTGGAGCAGCTGTGGACGGGCCGGCCTCTGTGGTTGGTAGCTGGCCCTCCGACGCCTGTGGCATTGCTCCACCAAATCGTCTCTGGTCCGTCTCCTGCTGGCGTTGACTCCGGGTACGGATACCCTCCGTGTCGTCTTTAGGTAAAATCGGCATGATTTTAATCCTTGCTTCTGACACCAATTGTTACGAGCTAGGGGTTCGTGACAATTAAAAACTGCCGATATGAATTACCAAAAATAACACTTTAATTACACAACACAATAGCACTACGGATCACTCTTAAGTCGCACTTGAAGATCGCTTTAGATGTTCTCACATGTATCGCTTATCCAATACTACTCCGGGACGCGCTCCGTTCCCGCTTATATAGGGCCCTCGGATAGTTCCAGAACCTTCTACCGTAGAAGCATCTAGAATGTTCGAGTACTTATCGGCCCTGACCGAACACATGTCGATAGTTCCAGAAAGTTCTAGAACATCATCGAACTTTATAGAAAGATCTTGACGATTAACTCCGCTACTCGATAAGAGATGGCGCTAGTGGTAACCAAACATCAATCGTGCGGCTCAACAATATGAAGCAATGGTTTAACAATCCGTTTCAAAACGATACAGATTATGATGAATCGTGAGTTACGCAATTAGGGTGCTGGTCATACACGTATTAGCTAGTACTATACACCTGACTTTTCTGAAGAACATCACCAATAAGGTCACTATATCGATGGTCACTACGTATAATCCCCTAACTATAAATGACGAATTTTACAGAAGAGCGCTTCAAAGTTTCAAATACGTGTACATCATGTTCTAGTTAATGTAATGTCATGATGAATCTGCCAGGGGTGCGGGTTGTTTGAAAGAGATACCGTGGCTTCTGGCACACAGGCAACTGAAGGAACACGGGTGGGTTTTAGTCAGTAAAAGTCTGAAACACCATCCCGTTCCACCCAGAGCGGGAGAAGTTATTTCATGATTTCTCAACCAAAAAATAAATATCATGAGGGGTTTAAAGTGCATTTTGCCACCTTAGACTTATTTTTGTTAAACTAAACGATAGTATAGGTTGGCCAGAAGGTCACGAAAATAAAACATGCAAATCACGTATGTACCGATTAGGGGATTGTACGTAGGGACCTTATTCTGCGCTGTGTGGCGAACAGACTCGATTGTTTATATGTGAGTCGCTGCTGCACGCTTTCCAATTTGATGTTACGCGTGTGGCAGTGATTCTCATGTATTCATGGTTTTAGGTTAAGTGATTAGAATAGGAAAACTAAACATAGGGGTAAGAAATATTGTTACTAACAAATTGAGTCATGTCACTTGATAAATAAAGATATTTATTTATATCCTCGTAGGGCGACCCCTCCCAGGCGCCACTTCCACTCATATCTGGCTTGTAAAAACCCTTTGTTAGTCGCCTTTCATACGCTCTTTCAATATGACCAGACCAAACCATCCAAGCATTGGGCAGGCCACGATTGCGGCGGTAAGTCCCCTCTTTGAGGAGTGGCTTGAGAGGCGGCATGGCGTCCTCACCTTCCGCCTGACGCAGGTCCTCACCGGACACGGTTATTTCGGGAGGTTCCTGTTTCGTATAAGGCGGGAGCAAACGCCCGGGTGTTTCCACTGCGAAGATTGCCCTGAGGACACGGTGGAGCGTGGAGTGTGGAGCGTGCCCGGCTTGGGCCGAGCACCGCCGTGTCCTCGTGGAGGCGACCGGCGGCGACAATCTCTCGCGTCCGGCCCTGGTCCAGGCCATGGTACGGAGCGAGAGTGCATGGGTAGCCGTCACCTCATTCTGCGAAGCAGTGATGCTCGCGAAGAGGGAGGCGGCGCACGTGAGGGAGAGGCAGTAAATGCGCCCTCACGGCCTTAGTCGCCGCAGGAGACGCCCTGGGCGTCGGGAATCCCAGGCTGATTTCCGGCCACCGTAGGCATGAGCTTGCGGACGGCGAGTAATGGGTAGCTCGATGTCCGGTAAGGACCAAGCCCAGGTCGACGGCGCGTTGTGTTCCACGCGCGCCTCAAAGAGATGTCAGCACAAAAAAATGATGGGGCCCGCAAGGGCCGTTGCCTGCCAGGGGTGCGGGTTGTTCGAAAGAGATACCGCCGCCCCTGGCACAAAAAACTACTGAGGGAACACGGGTGGGTTTTAGTCAGTAAAAGTCTGACACGCCCATCTGCTCCACCCAGAGCGGGAGAAGTTATTTGATGATTTCCCAAACAAACAAAAATAAAAAAAACCATCCAGGCCCAATCGAAGTGCCGAACGCCGTCCATGCGTCAAATCGAAATGGTTAAAAGAAACCCACACTAGGGCATCAGATCTCAACTGTATTTGAATAGTTATTGTAAGTTACTTAAGCCATTTTGATGTCCTGCCAGGGGTGCGGGTTTGTTAGAAAGAGATACCACAGCCCCTGGCACACAGGCTACTGAGGGAACACGGGTGGGTTTTAGTCAGTAAAAGTCTGACATGCCCTCCTGCTCCACTCCAGAGCGGGAGAAGTAATATAGTGATTTCACACCCAAAAAAAAAACTTACCATACAAGCTACTCTTTTCAATTTTTATCATTACATCATCATCATAATCATGTAAAAAATCGGATCTAGTCATCGATCGCAAGATTTGTAAATAAACTCTTAACTGAAAGCAATCTCGGCACTGCCAAAGGCTACTCAACAGCTAAGGATTTCTCATGAAAACCACTTGTCATATTCCACTTAATACGCATCGAATGGCGATAGTTCTTTTTTTATAATCTGTCGGCCCTTCTACCACCACTTTGCTGACTGGCTACTATTTTACAACGGCATGAACTATTATCATAAGTATCATAATATATGGTAGCGATCTAGTGGCCAATTCTCGTAATTAAAAACGTTCAAAATCTAGTCGCAGTGTCATTTCAGCGACAAGCAAATGTCAAAAACTTGTCAAAAATGTATCGAAACTAGACGTATTTTTGTCAGATTGAAATTGAGATCAGACTGTGAACGTTCATAGAATTACGAGAATTGCCCCTCAGGTCACCTGCATCTGTCAAGGGGGTGATTCTACACGTCATTCTAAACAACTTTCGCTATGAAACCCAATAAAAACTTTCGCCATGTTTTGTACAGTGACCAAAAGAGATTATAACCAGGGTCGTCAGATAAAGCTAGAAGTTTAGTAAAAAACCGAGGGATTTTTTCGAATAAAATGTAATTTAATTAATACAAAACAAACAGTTAATTTATGAAATTAAATTTACTAAATTTCAACAACATCCGACGACCCTAGTTACATATCTCTTTTGGTGACTGTACATGTACATACTTGTCATTGTTAGATGTTTTAATTAACTATGTACAAATATCGTAAGAAAAGTATGTGCTTCGGGAATAATCGTCAATGTTCAAAACATAGAACCATTAATTGCCTGTGCAAGCGGTTACTCTATGGCGCGTGGCGCGACGTTCGTACTAATTCGGAAACACGAAAATTACCGAAGCGCAAACCTTTTCTGGTTTAACTGTATAGTTCATGCCGTATACGTGGGCTGAAGAAGACTAAGCATTTCTTCTGTGCAGGTCGGCGGGCGGGTCGAGCAGCGTCGGTGCAGAAGAGGCGAGTGACGGCAGCGACGCTGAGCGACCCCGCAGAGGGCACCACCTCCGTGTCCCCACACCGGCCCCCCAGCAGTGAGTACCTAGCTTTATCCTTTAGGAAACAGTTTGAACAGCTCATAACATGATCGTATCAGCCCTCGTTGGCTAAGTAGGCACAAAACCAAAATATTTGTAGTTTTTTAAGTAACCTTAGAAGCTTAATAGGTGCACGTTTTCAATTGGTTCTTTTCTATGGAGAAGAGCCGGCAAGACAACTCTACGGTTACTCTTTTAATTTTGTTTTTTAGTTTTCGTAGTTGTCTGCCATACACACTTAATGTAATTAATGAATTATCATGTGGTTTATGTTGTAACGTTGACTATTTTGTTGCTTTTTTTTATTGTTTATGAAACCCTTTATTTTGATACCCCATTCAATAGGTTTTGAGAAAAACTTTTTTTCGAAAACGATGTGGTGCCAAAAATCGAGCATTTGTTTTTTCCAATGTTGGTATACCCAGTGCCACTCTCACAATTAAGACGAATCTAATGGCACCTCTCAAGCTGAAATCAATCAAGCCGTTTAGGCTACAGAGCGTGCCAAAGAAATATACATACATACATACACACACACACATACACTCGAAAAACATAACCCTGCTTCTGGCGCAGTCGGGTAAAAATAAATTAAAATTACACTGTTAATAAGTACCTATGGCCTGTCAATAAGTAGGTATTCAATAAAATAGAAAAAGGGCCTCGAAATCTCAGATTCACAAAATACAATTACATATTTACAAAAATAATAGATAGATATGTTCTCTATATAGATAGATGTGTTCTTCTCATGTTGTGGTTGTCATGTCACCACAACTAAAGAGTTACATTTGCGAACTTGGATACGTTTGTAGCTACAGACGTTTCCATAACAACAGATGGTCACGGGCAACAGACTGTAGACAGTCAAAATTGGCTTTACCAACTGTACACCCGCGATTAACCAAAAAACTTCTCAGCCTGAGCAGAAATAACCTTAGAATAATAATAGGAACAATTACGGGCCATAACACCCTTAACAAACACCTTTTTAACATAGGCGCCACAGACAGCCCGCTTTGCAGGGGCTGCCTTGACGCCGAGGAATCAGCCGCCCACGTCATCCTGGAATGCGAGGCCGTGGCTTCTCAACGCGAAGAAATCCTCGGAACAGTGAGGTCGCTCCGCGAAGCCTGTGAAGCTCCCAGGAAGCTTCTGTGCTTTTGGGCGGAGCTAGGCTGGCTCTGCTAGCCAGCATCCCCACGCACAACGGACCGAATGGGAGTCTACGTGCGGAAAAGGGAGTCCCATCATCATCATCATCATCAGCTACAGACGTTATCAGTTAAAATGACTGCAGCATTCATTGATTTCGTCATATGTATCAGAGAGCAATGAAAATGTCAATGAAGGACGCTCGTTTGTGGGGACTGGGGACAAAGAAAAGGAAAACGTAGAACATTAAAAATGGGAAGCGAAATTGGGAATCCCGATAATTTCCAATTAATGAGAGCCGTTTCCTCTTTTCATAAACTTCGTCATAAATTGTGACACAATATTTTACAACTCGAATGAAGCCCGATTTTATTGGGGTTCTTAAAATTGTCTAATGGAAAATAAATAGGTACGTCTTTACGTAGGTGTTACGTATTGTCTGTCGATTACGCAAGCTCAAAACGGTTGAAGAAAACAGTTAGCGGTAACAAATAGGCATTTATGGTCATCTAAGATTCGATCACCTGATGATATGTGACGCCACATCTACGTGTAAGGTACAGTCACCAAAAGAGGTAAGTAACCAGGGTTGTCGGATATTGTTGAAATTTACTAAGAAACCGATAGATGAATAATTTACTGTTTGTTTTCTAATACTTAAAACAAATTTTATTTGAAAACTTCCATCGGTTTCTTAGTAAACTTCAACTATATCTGACGACTCTGGTTACTTATCTCTTTTGGTGACTCTCTTTTGGTATATACGAGTAGGTACTAGTGATGTACCGCCTAGTCGGCTGCTAATCGGCCATATTAATTTGTAGTCGGCGATTAGTCGGCGACTAGTCGGCCTATTTTTTACTCGTATTGATATACTTCTTCTTCTTCTTCGACGAACAAAGTGAACTGATGCTGGAGCAACACCTGGAATTTCCAGGATACCCAAGAAACTCACCAACAAAACAAGTACGATTATGATGTGAAAGAGCGGAGCCTTCTAATACAGGCATTGTTGCTTAAAAGAAGGCTCCAAACACGTTTAAATGTTTTGTAACTTTCTATTTATCACAATAAACTATTTTGTATTTGTATTTGTATTGTAACAAACAGCAGAAGTATCGTGTTCGGGCTCATTGAAAAGGTCTCAATAAATAGGTTACATGGTGACGAGGATTTAGGATAAATTAAAGTTAAATTTAAAATTAAAAAAAAAAAACGACACAAACCAAAACACTAAAAAGTAAAAAATAAATATTTATTGGCCTTTTAAGTTGTAGATAATATTTTTTTTTTATTGTAACTTAAAAGGCCATTTTTTTTTTTACTTTTTAGTGTTTTGGTTTGCGTCGTGTTTTTTTAAATCTTAAATTTAACTTTTATTTCCTGCTTCTTAAATCTGCGCAGCGTTGCGTTTGTTTCCCACAGTCAAGTTTGTTACTAATTTATCCTAAATCCTCGTCACCACGTAACCTATTTATTGAGACCTTTTCAATGAGCCCGAACACGATACTTCTGCTGTTTGTTGGTGAGTTTCTTGGGTATCCTGGAAATTCCAGGTGTTGCTCCAGCATCAGTTCACTTTGTTCATCTAATATTATTGAAGTAATAGAATACCAAATTTCGACTTGATTAGACCCGTGGAAGATACTCAAATCCCTTCATCAACCAGAAAAAAGCTGATAATCTTCAAACTGCTGAACCGATTTTGATTAAACATGTCTACGAACACTCCCCACGAATTCACCTTTCAAACATAAAACAAAACCAAAATCGGTTATACTTTCAGTGCAATCTAGAAAAGGATAGGAAATTACCTAGATAGAATAAATGCAAAGTTAACAAAATATGTCCCGACAATTCCGCCTGGTCGCCGGGGGCGCCGCGTACTGGCACTTATGAGCCTAAAGCGTAGTCACGAACATTACCGATGTCACCGGAACTCAACCGAAAGCAATGGGGGGCTTGGCCGACTAGCCGGCCATTTTGAAGCTGACTTGTCGGTTAGTCGGCTGGTCGGCCAGTCATAGTCGGCTCACCTCTAGTATATACGTACGGGACTTCAAGTGTTTCAAATGCATTTCAAGATTTCAACACGCAAATGCCTTTCGTGGCTATTTCCCTCGTAGCTAATCGACCGGAAAATCAATTTGATGTACACAAATAATGCTATGCCAAGTTTCTATCAGCAACCTTGAATGCCACTCTATCATGATACAAGTACTTTATATGGATAGGGATCGTTTATTTTTCTTATCAATTCCGGACACTGAAGGGTTTTCGCGGTAATGTGCGGAAGTTTTCCCCTCGTTTTCAAAACGAAATTTGTATGGCCATGCTATAAAAGCGGGTTGATTTATTTAGTGGGAACTTCTATTTTCTTTTAACGCTTGAGCAAATTGAGTTGGAAGTCTGTGAAAAGTTTTAGAACAGATTATTTATTTTAACTTTTGAATGTTGTTGGACTGGAAGTTGTTTCAACAACTTTTCAAATCAATATCTACTTTTACATACCAAACAAACTATTCTAGGTCACTTCAAGGCTTTACAATTATACCAATATTAATAAATGCGAAATTACAGTAAGTCTATATCTGTCTGTTTTGGTAACTTGAACGGATTTCGATGAAATAATATAAAAAAAACCGGTCAAGTGCGAGTTGGACTCGCGCACCGAGGGTTCCGTACAAACCTGTGGGTATATAAGTAAAAGTTCAAAATTGTCAAAAATATTTTTTTTTATATGACGAAACTAAAAATTTTCCGTTTTCGTAATTTTTCCTATATCTGTACTTTAAGACGTGACTTCGTACAAAATTTCAAGATTCTAAGTTCACGGGAAGTACCCTGTAGGTTTTGATTCCCGTGCGAGTTTCGAAAATTTGCGGAATTTTGCGGCCTAAATGGCTGTATCTTTTGATTGCGTTGACTTAGAAGGTTGATTTTTCTACAGCTTCCAGGGACAGTAGAACTAAGTATCATATAGAAATTTCAGTTTGATACCTCCACGCGTTCCTGAGAAAAACGGTCTTGACAGACGGACGGACGGACGGACGGACGGACGGACAACAAAGTGATCTTATAAGGGTTCCGTTTTTTCCTTTAGAGGTACGGAACCCTAAAAACAAAGCATAGTCATCATCATCTGTCCACTTTTTTCCCAAGTACATATCTTGGGGTCGGCTTCCAGTCATACCGGGTGTAGGTAGCTGAACACCAGTATTTTACATGGAGTGACTGCCCATTTGACCTCCACAAACCAGTTACTGGGTGCCTTACTTACCCTTTGGTACCTAAGTCTGGTTTTCAGACTTTCGGGATTCCGACTACCCGTAACGACGGTCAAAGATCCACGTATAACAGTCGGGACCAATGGCTTCCGAGGCACGGAGGGGTCTGGTATGTAAAGAAGCTAACCCATCCACGGACCAACCGCGGCAAGCTTAGCTTAATATGATTGATCGACCCGCGCTGCTATTATTAATTAGCAACAAGCCCCTCTGGCTAAAAATGCTTTTTATGCCGGGAGTATTTTCCCGTGGGATAGGAAATATCCGCCCCCCACGCGAGTGAAGTCGAGAGCTTAAGGTAGTTGTTAATAATGAGGCTAGTATTATGTAAAGTCACCGTATTTGAAGGTCTAGTTGACTCAGGAAACAAATTAAAAATATAATAAACAAAACTCAGTATTGTCCAAACGTCATGACGTTGGTAACAACTTCGCGCAATTCGCGCTTGGCGATAAAAACATTTAAACTTTAAGCCAACTCACATCAGTCACAATATAATTTAAACAAATACAGTACGTATTTACACATTTTCCACCATTATCTTAAAACGTAAATATGAAATAGAAACCGTGAAGATAAGGGCACAGCATTCATTTAGTTTCAAACCTGGTGTTATCGTTTTTAGATCGTGTAATGCAATTGTTTGTGTAATTTTGTTAATTGTAGTTAGAATTACGAAAAAATGGCACAAAATAAATGTTGAATCGAGATCTATTAAATCTTCTGTGTTATGTGGTAGTGCAAATGGAAAAAAATGCAGAGAAAAGTGTTCGTACCGTTCGATGGTCGTTGCGTCGGGAGAGTTTGCCTCTAGCTCAATTCAGACAGGCTTTTCTGAAAGGCAAACGGAGTATCTCCCCAGATAATTTACTTTGGAGACGTCGGTAAGTTTTATGAAAACATCATAGCTATTTTAATACCAACTTTTCGAATACTTATGTAGTTTAAAATAATCATTTAGACGAAGCATGAGAAGTGGGCGTTTTCACCCTCATTTGTTTTTATTCGATATTCAAATTCAATGTTGTCTTTGGTTCCTGCCAGTACCTAACGTAATTTAAAGGAGTTTGAATTTTACTATGGCTTGGAACAATTATTCACAGTTTCGTGGTTATCTGCTATATTCGTGGCTAATAGCCATCGACCCGTCTTCATTGCTTTCAATTGGCTGTAAGTATTCTAACGTAGGTAATGTAACTTACCGTTTAGCGATAAAGCTTCCAATAACAATAAAAATTATCTATTATTAAAATCGAAATAACCATACTTATTTTCTAGTTATGAGTCTACTTTCTAGGTTAATAACTAAAACAAAGACTGAATTAAAGGAGACAAAATTCCCAATTAACTTAATTGCTTTTAAACTGTGGCAAGACTCACTAATATTTTCAGTGTTGCCAATGAATCGGGTTTAATCTACTAATTGATCATTCCGCCCCAATTTCCTCAAAAACCTTGATATCTTACTTTGTTATCACGAAAAGACATCGTGTGAACAAAACAATGTTAACTACAATGTAAATTGACATTCCTGTTATCAGTAAGGAGGGTATAAAATGATTATCTAAGTATCAACATCTATTATTACATTTGACCCGTTATGTTATGTAACGTTCACAGTTGGGTGCGTTAGCCTGACCTAGTGGGTTCAACCATGTAGAATGTAAATAGTTGGTCATCGATTTATAACCGACTTCAAAAAGGAAAGGTTCTCAATTAGACTGTACATTTAGGTACCTACAAGCCGTTTTGATTTGTCAAGGAGTCAGTTAGTTAGAAATTTTTCGTCAGTTATACAAAAAAAAAAATCCGCTGTATCGTAGAAAAGTGCAATTACCTACGCGGTCAAAATGTCTGGTACATACCTGCTGCAAATTTTTTTTTTTTGTATAACCGACGAAAAACTGCGCTGGGGGCTGTAGAATGATATACTGAATTAATGGTTACAGTTTGCGCACTGGTTAAAAAAATATCCTATATAAGCTTAAATCATCAAGTCGAAAGACTGAATTGAATGCTGGACATTGGTCTCCCTCCCATATATTCCGTGGGTCCTTCCTTAACCTCCAAGTATCGATACAATTTCCTACTTACCTACTTATGTGCTTTTCACATCCAGCGAAAAAATCTTACTTATCTTTTAGATAAGTAAGATTTTGAAAATCCGTTCAGTTTGAAAATGTTCCGTGTGGTGCCGGTCGTAAAGAATAGCACCATCCCATTTCTTCCCGTGGGTGTCGTAGGAAGTTACTAGAGAATGGGCAGCAGCGTTCTCTAAGCATTTTACCTTCATAGGTACTTCAATCGCTAATCCGCCTCTCAAGCGTGGTGATTATGACAAACCTCAAATTGGGGGAGGCCTATGTCTAGCAGAAAAACCGGAAAAGTTGAAAAACCAACCTGAAGTCTTTGGAATAATTCTTATACTTAACTCCATCATTAGGTTCAGGAGGACACTATGAGTAAAAAGGTAGGGTCTACAGAATAGGTACCTATTATGTTCTTTACCAATAGCTAGGTAATACTAATTTATTTATAAATACTTGTAACTACGTTGCGTATCGCGTACGTGCCAGAGGCAAAGTTTACGTTTTTGTGTTGAATAATTTAAAATATGTAAATATTTTCATTTCATATCAGCTTAGTTATCTTTTAGTAAATTCTGAGAAAAACACGAAAATTGTTTAAGTAAATATACTGAGAGGAGATTAAATAAACATAAAGGAGGCATATTCTGTGTATGTGCACGTAGGTATCAAGTCTAACATTTTCGCCTAATCTCCCCGATCAAATTGACTTTTTATCTGAAATTGTCCGTAAATTCAAATCAGTTCTTTAACAGTCATACTTACTTTTTTCTGATTTAACTACTCTTTTATGTTTTTTGACACTAACCTAAGGTTTCAAGCTGCGAAATCGTTAAGAATAATCTGATATTTTATAAGACATTCACTAGTCATCTCGCTGTATCTAAAATTAGACAGAATCGTCAGAATCCGTAATGGAAGATGAAATATCTGAGCCGTGACTAATCTTAAATCGACATAAACACATTTATTTGTATAAATATACATTCCATTACCAATCAATACAACTTCAGCACCAATAAGCCGCGTATAAATTTAGAAACATTCCACAAACACTGTTGCAATTCGCCAATTCCAGTTTGGTGGACAAGCCTCGAAATTCCTAATAAGAAAAAAGTCAAATCGTGCAGTAGCTTAAAACATAGGCACAAATACACAGTAATTGGCTTTAGAAAACAAATAAATGGAATTAACTAGGCCTTCACCACCAATTGGATACTTATAATATACACCGCGACATTTTAGTCGTCTTCAAACATGGTCCGGTCGAAGTGGAGGAGCCTGGGGGAGGCCTATGTCCAGCAGTGGACGTCTTTCGGCTGATATGATGATGATGATGATGAAACATGGTCCACTGGTATCCGACATAAAATACCTCTAGCCGCGATTAAAAAATTGTTACCATTAATTAAGATAGTAGGTACAAAGTTAATAATAGGTAATAAATAATGCTTTAGAATTATGAAACATCCTGTTAATAATGTTTACGTTGTTTCAAACTACGTCATGCGTCTTAGTGAATATTTTCTCTTTTTTAATTATTGATAAAAGTTAATTAATTTATTTATTTTTTATTTAAATGTATTGTAGTCATTGGATACATGAAGTGGGCTGCCGTTGTAAGACGACTAATATGTAATGATGTATATTAATATATGTCTAAAAGAGGGAGGTTGTCAATTTGTCCGTATATAATATATACATATAGGTACCTAGACGTAATGAATGTTTCAAGTTATCATGGATGACAAAATCCGAAACTTTAAGTAGATAATACCTAAAAATAAGAAAAAGTTTCGGGATCAATTATGATGAAAACTAAAATTGCATACTTCGGTTTTTGAAATATACGTTGCTCTAGCTAGTAATGGAGCTGGAAATATACTAGAATCTTCAAAATTATATAAATTGTGAATAGTTAAAACTGGCTTAATTCCTGTTTTTGAATGTACATTACGTTTATTTTAGTTGTGGAAGAGTGGAGGGTCCTATAATACAGGCATTTATTTGCTCTATCCTATGTAGTACACAAAGTTAAAGAAAATAAACTACTTGTGTCAATCGAAAAAAAAAACACACGCCAAAGTTACACCACCCGGTTTTCCTTCACCTTTCTCACCCTGACTGAAATGTACCAGTTGATTCCCGTCACAGAATTGGCGTGTCAGTAACGTCACGTAATTTCCCACCCTCAAAAATAAAAATAAAAACGTAAAATTGTTGAAGATGTGACTGGAAATAACAGCTGACCATTTCCATTGGAAATGACAATATCCTCATTTGATCAGCGTTTGGCTTGATATGTATGTGATGAGGAGTGAAAAATACATGTGAATAAAAGAGCGATTAATATAAATGTTCATGAATGGAGAGGGATAGAAAGGCCACAGAAAATATGGATAGATTCTTTGAGGAATGATATGAAAGAGAAGGGAATGAATGTTAGCGTGACGGCTGACAGGGGAGAATGGAAGAAGAAAACGTGTGAAACCCAAGTAATATAGGACACGGGCAGGAAGATGATCATGACGATGATGATTCATTTTTACTTGCAAAACTACTAACTAAGTAACTAATGGCCGATTCCTATAATTTACAGTTGTAGGTTAAAATTAAGACTCTGTATCTTATATCTTCACCAAAAATGAAGCAAAGACCTTAATAATACTTTCGCATAGTAGAACCCCCTATTTGGAAGTAGTTAGCGTACGAAACTATTTATTTACTCAGTTTGGCAATAAAAATGCTACCATTGCTAAGGAAAACGATCCATTTTTGATTATAGGAACCTAGCATATATGATGTAGAAACCAAAACCTAGAGATGCCGCTCCTGGCACACAGGCTACTGAGGGAACACGGGTGGCTTTTAGTCAGTAAAAGTCTGACACGCCCTCCTGCTCCACCCAGAGAGAAGTTATTTGATGATTTCCCAACCAAAAAAATAAAAACGTGGAAAACAGACTCAATTAAGAGCCACTAACAGCATTGTCGTAATTATTGGAAAAATAGCCACATCTTTAAGTCACAATGCAGCCATTGTCCTCACGTTCATTCTACCATAAATGTCCATTCGATGTTTTATTGGACAACCCCGTCCCATTTCCAATACGCACTCGCATTAAGGTGGGAACACGTCTTAACGATAAGGCGACCTACTGCCTGGAAACCAGGTTAAATTTCCTGTATTAGAAAAGTATTGTGTGCCATATCGACCCTAGTTTTATAAAGAAATGCTTGAAGGAAGATTGCGTCCTTGAAAACTCTTTCAATATTTGATTAAGAAATGCTATTAGAGATGGGAAATCCAGGGATTCATTTAGAAAGGTCGAGGAGCACAGCCCAGCTTCGTCCGACGCTCCGATGATATTAGTATTACATACATATGTATGAGACTTTTTCCTCTTATGTAAGGTTTCCAGTTCTGCTGCTTGCGTGAAGGTTAGATAATTTTATAATTGTGTATAAGAATTTAAAGTATTAATTCCCGGCACCCTAATTGCGTAACTCACGATTCACCATAATCTGTATCGTTTTGAAACGGATTGTTAAACCATTGCTTCATATGTTCGAAAAATGTGTTTGTTCGACAACATAAATAACGCAATGAATATTGTTAAACTGTGAAGACGAAACCAATTATGATCAATCGTGAGTTACGCAATTAGGGTGCAGGTTGCCTATATTATGTAGGAGATTTACCACAATCAGTAAGGCAGTAAAATCTATCATGTAATAATTTATTGTGTTATAGTAATATCTATATCTACCTACAACTACATACTTTAATTTAAGTCGTCTTTCGTGTCTGTTGTGTGACCGCGTTATTCTTAGAAAATACGCAACGGATTTTAATGCGGTTTTCACCAAAGTTTAGAGAATTTCTCATAAATCTGCCTAAAATATTCTCAATGCTGGGACACAAGCCTACTCTCAGTGCGAGGGAGTGGGCCGTAGTCCACCAAGCGGGGTCAGGCAGTGTGGGATTGTAGATGCCACATTGTTAGAATTTTTGGTTCTAGGACATGCCGGTTTCCTCACGATGTTGTCCTTCACCGTTTTGGGAGCAGTGGTGATGAACTGATGAAATAATTTACACAAAGTTAAGCGCCTGTCTGGGTTCGAAATCTCGATGTTTTTAAAGTCGGAAAAACCGTGCGAAGCAGGGACGAATCTGTAGTAAAAAACAAACGCATTATCTCACATAGATTTCTATATACCATAGTAATTTATTGAACAAACCTGTCAACATGTTAGAGAGGACCACAATTTTCCATGAATAGCTAATGCGATGACGGAAAAACACTATTCAGGGTAAGGCTACAACATACTTGACCTAATATGGCGGCGATAAGTGATTGAACTTAGCAGTGCATTCAGAAGTGTGGAACTGGCCTTTTATGAGCTCTCTTGTTTTTTTTGCATTGTTAATATGCTGCAAGATGGTAAAAGTTATGTTTTCTATTTTGATCATTAATTTGGAAAACCTTAAGTAAAGGTTCGTGTGGCGCCGGACGTAAAAAAGAATAGCACAATCTCATTTCTTCCCGTGGGTATCGTAAAAGGCGACTACGGGACTTACCAGAGAATGGGCAGTAGCGATTTCTATGCATTTTACCACCATACTGCGGTCGCCAACCCGCCTGCTTAGCGTGGCGATTGTGGTAAACTCCCTTTAGGGGAAGCCTGTGTCCAGCAGTAGACATTTTTCGGCTAAAATTATGAATTAACATTCTTCAATTGTTATCGAAGTATAGATGTCATGTAGCTAATCAAATTGCCTTCGAATCCTTTTTAAGCACTAATTAGGCATTTTTTGTTTATACCAAATACTAAGTACTATAAACTATCCGTTTTGAAATAGTAACTTTCTTCTCTTCTTCTTTCTTTCTTTTTCTACGTTTATATCTGTAATTTGTATGATGTACACATAATAAAGAGTACGAGTGCTTAAAGACGCATTTAGTATAGGTAAAAAACTTTGACACTAATGCCAACAGAACAACTAAGTAGGTAAATGTATACTTACTTTATAGCATAAAAATGGAGGAAAACCTACGACCTCGCCCCAAGCTTATCGTGATAGCTACAAATACCACAATAATCGTACCTACGTAAACGGTTGATGTATGCTAATATGGGCTATAATTTGCGCAAGAGCCGGCAGTGTGTGGATGACCAATTGACACTGCAGTCTGACCTTTTGGGTCCATAAATTCAAGACTGTTTAGTGAAACATCATCTATCGTATGCCATTTATATTCAAGTACTTAGTTTTAATTAGGATGAATATGAATGGGGCAGCCTGTAGAGTTTAATGTATGATTTGAATCAAGTTTGCCATAGGTCAACTCCACGTCAAAGCGCGTATTTTGCGTACGGGTGGGAGAATCGGTCCATCGATCCACCCCAGCTGCTCGAGAAAGGCCAGCAACGCCTTGGTGTTACTGACAATCTCACATAGGTACCTGGGTTACCGAAGTATTTTACCCGGTACTTGGCGACCACCGGGCAGTTTAACAGCACGTGCGCTGCTGTCTCGTCGTCCTCCATGCAGGCCCTGCATGTCGGACTGTCTGTTACTCCTATGGCAAAGAGATGTTTGTTAAAAGACCCATGGTCAATTACAGCTGCTGTAACTGTTCGCAGCTGTGGTTTAGTTAGACGGCGAAGAAGTTTGCCTTAAGGTGGACGCTAGCCTGCGAAATTAAATTTTTCTTCTGTTTCTACAATATGCGGGTCCTCTTCTGTTTTTTACAATTTGCGGGTCAGGGTCAGGTTGCATGGCGATTAAAAACCAACCATGAATTGGTATTTTCATAACGAATAACGTAGATTTATCAAAACATCTCTTTCTCTTGATAATATAAATGTATATATTTATATTAGAAGTATATATTATAGTAGATATGTATGCTTGTATGTGTATTATAAGTTTATAACCTATTTATGTACCTAGCTTATTTATAATACAATTAGTATTGTTTTTTAAATCATATTTCCTCTCAACCTAAGCACCTTGGGCACGCCACGATTGCGGCGGTAAGTCCCCTCTTTGAGGAGTGGTTTGAGAGGCGGCATGGCGTCCTCACCTTCCGCCTGACGCAGGTCCTCACCGGACACGGTTGTTTCGGGAGGTTCCTGTTTCGGATAGGGCGGGAGGAAACGCCCGGGTGTTTCCACTGCGAAGATCGCCCTGAGGACACGGTGGAGCACACGGTGGCGGTCTGCCCTGCTTGGGCGGAGCACCGCCGTGTCCTCGTGGAGGCGATCGGCGGCGGCGATCTCTCGCGTCCGGCCCTGGTCCAGGCCATGGTACGGAGCGAGAGGGCATGGGGAGCCGTCACCTCCTTCAGCGAAGCAGTGATGCTCGCGAAGAGGGAGGCGGCGCACGTGAGGGAGAGGCAGCATATGCGCCCTCGCGACCCCAGCCGCCGCAGGATACGGAGACGCCCTGGGCGTCGGGAATCCCAGGCCGATTTCCGGCCACCGTAGGCATGGGCTTGCGGACGGCGAGTAATGGGTAGCTCGCTGTCCGGTAAGGACCAAGCCCAAGTCGACGGCGCGTTGTGTTCCACGCGCGCCTCAAAGAGATGTCAGCACAAAAAAAAATGATGGGGCCCGCAAGGGCCGATGCCTGCCAGGGGTGCGGGTTTGTTCGAAAGAGACACCACAGCCCCTGGCTTAAGGGCTACTGAAGGAACACGGGTGGGTTTTAGTCAGTAAAAGTCTGACACGCCCTCCTGCTCCACCCAGAGCGGGAGAAGTTATTTGATGATTTCCCACCCAAAAAAAAAAAAAAAAAAAAAAAAAAAAAAAAAAAAAAAAAAACCTAAGCACCTGCCATCTAATCTCTTCACCACCATTGGTTGACTGGTAGAGAATGCCTAAGGTATTAAGTCCGCCTTGTTACCTTTTTGGTGTGCGAGAAGTTTAAATAAATAAATAAATTCAGCATATCATTCTAGACTCGCGCAGAAATTTTACGTCAGTTACGCAAAAAAAAAATCTGCTGTTTCATAGGAAAGTGCAATACCTACGCGGTCAAAATGTATGGAACAGCTGATTTAGCCGACAAAAAATTCAGGGGTCTAGAATGATATGCTGAATTCATAGTTACAGTTTGCGCACTGGTTAAAAATGTACCCTGTATGTAATCCTTTTTTTTCTTTTGTAGCATTTCCATGCCGTCTAAAATTTGCATTTTCTTCATTGTCACATTCTCCTTGTTTCTTGTACATCGCTATACACTGGCCTGCAAAAATAAGTATCACACTTTTAAAATTGCAATAACTTTTTAAGTACACAAGATATACTTTCGAAACAAAAAGGACTCGAAAAAGAGTTTAACTTTGTACATAAAAACTTCATAGTCGGTAACCTTCTTTTAAGAAATGGCTGAAAAAAACTTTAAAATCAAAAATAATCCTTTTTTGAATTGCAATTTTACCAATCATTTATTGTTTCTATTTTTGTTTTCAATTTTTTTCTTGATCGATGAGTTTTGTTACAAAAGCTAAATTAGACAACAGCACATAAACTTATCTATCATGCCTCTTTCACCTGAAGAATGTGCTAGGATCATGACTTTTCTGGAACTAGGCATCAGTATGCGTCGTACTGCAAGAATGGTGGGTGTGACGTTACGAACAGTCCAGAAGGTGAAGCGAAGATACGAAGAGACTGGAAACCATGTGAGGAGACCTGGTAATGGCAGACCCAGGTGTACTAGTGCCCGAGAAGACCGTTATATTGTTTCCACTGTGTTGAGAAATCGCCACCTAAATGCAGTCGAAGTCCAGCAACAGCTTCTTCAGACCCGAAGGGACTACATTAGTGACAGTACAGTGAGAAGAAGACTGGCTGAAGCAAACCTGAAACCCCAAAGACCAGCGAGTGGCCCCAAACTCGAGAGAGAGCATCGAGTAGCGAGACTGCGATATGCCCGTGAACACATACGGTGGGATCAACAAGAATGGTCAAGAATTTTGTTTACAGATGAATCTCGATTCACACTTTACGCTTCTGATGGAAGGCGAAGTGTCTACAGGCGACCTGGTGAGCGATACCTCCAAGCCTGCTTCTCAGAAAGAGTCCAGTACGGTGGAGGCAGTGTACATGTGTGGGCTGGCATATCTTCAGAAGGTCGCACAGAGTTGGTGGCCATAGAAAATGGCACTCTGACTGGGGAAAGATATGCCTAGGAGATTCTCAATGAGTATGCAGGGCCGTATTTAGTGAGTATGGGTGATGGATCGATGCTGATGCATGATAATGCCCGGCCACACACGGCTCGGGTCGTGCAAGAGTATATTCATGAAGTTGGTATCAGCGTGATGGCTTGGCCATCAAGAAGTCCTGATCTCAACCCAATTGAGCACGCCTGGGATGAGCTAGGGAGGCTAGTCAGAAGCCGCAGACCACCACCTACCACCCTTAGGGCACTAAAACAGGCCCTGATAGAAGAATGGGAGAATATTCCCCAACATCGGCTCCGAAACCTCGTGTTCAGTATGCCAAATCGACTCGAAGCTGTAAGCAGAGCCCGAGGAGGCAATACCAGTTATTAAAAATGAATAACATGTAAAACATACTTGTAAATGTTAATTCAGTTTTATGACACTAAGCTAAAAATGGCTATTTTTATTGTTTTATCTTTTTTTAGACTTAAAAATGTTACTAATGTGTAATTTACTATAGTTTCAAAGAAAGCTTATAAAAAATGCTATAAAACGTTTTTTATTTTAAATCTATAACTTCTATAGTTTAGAAAAAAATGAAATTTTAAAAGTGTAGTACTTATTTTTGCAGGCCAGTGTAGATTAACAAGTTTTTTCAAAATCAAAATATTTTATTTCACATAAACCTGCATGGGCACTTATGAAACGTCAGAAGCTAGTTGCACGGTTCCAAATATATAAATATACAAATAAATGGCATTTTAACTTATCATTCTTCCGTCTTGAACTTGACCTTGACCTCGTCCATCTTCATTGCGCTCAGAGTTGCCGTAATATTTCTTTTGTCAGTTGTCTACACTATTCTTGCAAAATAGGATCTTATGAGCAGGTTATGTGGTTGATGTTATTTGATAGAAACTGGCACTGTTGCTATTTAAGATCGTTAACATACAAATTGCTACGCTTGCACTAACACTGACGTTCCTTCACCACATTACTGCCATATACCACGCCAAGCGGAACTGATGTGCTCAACTCATTACCATTTTAAGTGTTGCTTGCCCCCTAGAAGAGATTGAACCATACAAATAAAGATTAAATTAATTAGCCAAGTTACTTACAATAAATTGCACTGCCTGAATTCAAGGTGAACAGCGTACGTTTTGTTTACCACTACGAAGGATACCTACTCATGTTTTGAAAGTGCTCAAACTCTTGTGACGTAAGCAGACTGTCGCCAGTGTGTTTGTGCCAAGAGTGACGTCGCGAGTGTCGCGACACTCCCATCGCTCGCTCGCCAAATATTTTGAACGTCACCTGCTGCGGATCGGTATTAATTCCTGAATGGCGCAAAAGTATCTAATCTTGTTACGATTATGTGTGCTGTAGAATTTACGTTACATCACTAGCTCGGCTATTTTTTCTCTAGACTGTAATTGCCCGTGTTCTATAATCCACTCGCCGTCACAACACGTGCAATAGTGTTGCAAGTAAAATGGGAGATTAGTTAACAAAGCCTTCTGAAGGATGGAATTAAATAATAACCTATTGCCTTAATAATGCTGTTAATATCTGGCCGTGGACGTTACAAAACAACATAGAACCAAACTCACCATGAGTTGAGAACCAGAACAAAAGAAACCGATGACTTGTCCAGAATTTACCAGCTAAAGTGGAGATGGACATGCCACATGATCAGAGAACACAGAGAGAAATGGTGGTAAAATCGTAACCGATTGGTACTCACGAAACTACAAACGGAGCAGAGTAAATAGGATATGGGGAGACGAGCTCTAACTTATAGCGGGGTCTAACTGGAGGAGAGTGGCTCGTGATAGAATACAATGGAAACTGTAAGAGGAGGCCTTTGCCAAAAGGCTTGCTGAATTGAGTGATATACTATTACTTGAGTAACTGTAAAAAGCAAAAAATAAATAAAGGGGCATTATTATTACCCGGATGTGGATATTGATAATTCTTGCAGCTTCCTGCTGAATTTTTGAGAGCAAAGAAGTTGGCTGTGTGCGGTCAGTTTTTCACAAAGACTGAAGACCTAATTCACCATTGATTGCTATAACATCATACTTAAAAGATGTTACACGCTGAAAGAGCTTTCACACTAGCTGTTCCAGATTCCCAGCCAATTACAAGTTTGCAGCACTATGTAGTCTAACATTACTTTTCCATTGCACGTTCAAATCGTTACCTCACATACATATTGCAAAGATTACCTATATCTACCAGTGTGCTATTCTTTTTCGATCTAATTCAGGCAAATTATGTGTTCAGCGCAACGATTAAGCCGAGAAGAATATACATTACCGAAGAATACTTCGTCTAAAGAAATACTGATTCACTCAATTCATGTAATACGTAGTTGTATTGAACAAGCCGGGTTTCCGAGATAATAGGTTTACGGCCAACGGCTGACCTAAATGCGTCAGAATTTGTTACCTACCTAGTATTAGTATCTTTTAGAATTTTAGAGTAACGTGTAACGGTTTGCAGAATTTGACGGTTCATCTTCCTTTAGTTAGAATAACAGTTACGTTAATGTTTAATACAAGTTTGTGATCTACTTTCAATGGAAATGGAAACTCGGAAGTCAACGTTCACGTACTAACGTAAAAATATCACGGTGGGATTTTTTTGCACAATGGATTTTCATCGCACTGCTTAGGGCCGAGAGTTGAAAATTGAACGGAGTATTTTTTCACTCTGTTGGAATCTCAACGCTGCGCGCTGGGACAATAACGAGAGTGGAAAATCCAGGGTGCGACAAAATCCTGCCGCAACATTTTGATAACAGTGTGAACGTTTCTTTACAGCAGGCTTAACATGACACTTTCTATTTCTACTCTACTGTAGAATAGAAATCGCTTGTCTACATTTCTCGGTACAAAACTGTCAATTGTCTACACGGAAACGTCATTTTTGTTTACTCTTCCGTCAATAAAACGCTTCTCTACATTCTCATGCTAAGCATGCAGGTTTCTTAATAAAAGACTTACATTAGGATTATAATGGTGTACCGAAAGTGGAACAAACACCAATACAGGAAAAGTTTTTATAAGAACCGTTGAGAAGCGTTTTGTTGACGGAAGATTAGACAAAAATGACGTTTCCGTGTAGACAGTTGACAGTTTTGAACCGAGAAATGTAGACAAGCGATTTCTATTTAACGGTGGAGTAGAAATATAAAGCGTCATGATAAGCCTGCTGAAGAACACCGCGGTCACAGACAAACACGAAAAAGTATGCTGAGATCATTGATGACCCAGTTTTCAGTTCCCATACGTAATAGCGTTACACACTCATAGGATTGGCTTACTTTTTAACAGTTCAAAAATATTCATTGCGTTTGCATTGGTCTAGTTCTGATTAGTGGCTTTTGAGTAGGTAAGCTTCAAGAATCACCTTCGTTTTTGAACTGAAAACTTCTTTAGGCGCGTTGAGCACTTTTTGGGTGAACAAAAATCATGGAACTCGTTTCATCGTTACGGAACGCTTTCCATGAGCTATATGTATACTGTGTATACATGGGTGAACGAACACACGGATGAGTCGCGCGTTGATGTGTTTTGGAAAAGTCCCTTTCATTAGGAAATTCTAATTCTTTTATCCCTTTCTTTCCCATGGTATTTTTATCGTAAAAAAATGGCTGATGTCGATCGCTCGTTTAGGTATCATTTTTTACCGAGAGCAATCAGGACCCAAGAACCCAATGTGAAATCCTGTATTGACGATTAAAAAAATACACACGTACCTAATTGTGCAAGTTTTCACTTCTGTCGGCACTCCCGGAGTGGCACTGTTTTTTTTGTTGAAGATGTTATAATACCTTTTTGTCGCTGTGCTTTACTTGACACAATCAAATTCGTATACCCTTAGGTATACGAATTTGAAAAACTTTTCTACCTATTAAGTACTACCTATCTATGCTGTAACGTTCTACAAATATATCATCATCATCATCTTCATCAGCCTATAATGTTCCCACTGCTGGGCACAAGCCTCCTCTCGGTGAGAGGGATTGGGCCGTAATCCACCACGCGGGCCCAGTGCGGGTTGGTAGATGTCACATGTCTTCGAATTTTTGGTTCTAGGACATGCCGGTTTCCTCACGATGTTTTCCTTCACCGTTTTGGTGCAGTGGTGATGAAATGATTTACACAAAGTAAAGCGCCTGGCTGGGTTCGAACTCACGACCTACAACTCGTAAGTCGCGGCCGTTGCCACTTGGCCACCACTGCTCTACAAATATATAGGTACCTACATTGTATGATTTCCACGAATTAAAATGATTAACGTAGATATAATTTAATTGAACGAAGAATCTTCCAGGAAAACTATTTCTCTTAACTACCATGTGTGTACGTTAATATTATCAATATTCCTTCCATTAAGAATGTGTAAACAATCCGCGAACATTTTCGCACAATATTTACAGGAGAGCCGACGACTCCAAACAGGATCATACATCAAAGCACACTGTACCAGGAAGCCTGGTCTCCCTCCCTGTCATGGCTAAATATAGTTACCATGGGGATTATTTACCTTCCATAAACACGTGGGTTTGTTATTATAGCTTGCGAAAAACAAAAAACAAGATCCACGAATTTCGCGATCATCGATAATTTTAATCGAGTTGTTGACGGAACTTCGGTTGTATTGAGATGAAAACAATCGATGATCGAAAGCTCTTCAAAGTGCGTCTGGAAGTTCAATAAACTACAGATTTATTAGTGTAGTTTGTAAGCAAAGGTCGCTATGCTAAGAATATGGGTCAGTTTTTATTCTACGTTGTAGTTATTAGAAATAAGGAATGAATCAGAGGTTTTATCGGAAAGTGAGTAAGTAGGATTTTACCAAAGAAACTGAACGCGATCAGGGCCTAGAGACAAAATACATTTCTGTTAGCGTTCACGCCAAACGCTATGCCAAAATGTATGGGAATGACATTACCTGCGGAAAGGACACGACATAATCTTTCCGCAGGTAATGTCATTCTCATACATTTTCGCGTAGCGTTTGGCGTGAAGGCTAACAGAAATGTGTTTTGTCTAGGCCTGCAGTAACTCTAAACCGCGTTCAAGAACTGTCAGTGTCAAAACTCTGCAGCCATTTGACACTGACTGCGCTTGAACGCGTTCAATTTCACCCAAAAAGTGCTCAACGCGCCTAAAGAAGTTTTCAGTTCAAAAACGAAGGTGATTCTTGAAGCTTACCTACTCAAAAGCCACTAATCAGAACTAGACCAATGCAAACGCAATGAATATTTTTGAACTGTTAAAAAGTAAGCCAATCCTATGAGTGTGTAACGCTATTACGTATGGGAACTGAAAACTGGGTCATCAATGATCTCAGCATACTTTTTCGTGTTTGTCTGTGACCGCGGTGTTCTTCAGCAAGCATGACGCTTTCTATATCTACTCCACCGTTAAATAGAAATCGCTTGTCTACATTTCTCGGTTCAAAACTGTCAACTGTCTACACGGAAACGTCATTTTTCTCTAATCTTCCGTCAACAAAACGCTTCTCAACGGTTCTTGTGCTAAGCCTGCTGATGCAGTTTTCACCGTTATTTGGAGAATTTATTTCGGAAGATTTATGTGAACAAAACATCGAGATTTCTTCAATACAGGAAAAGTTTTTATCCAGTGCGCAAATTTTATCCATGAATTCAGCATATCATTCTAGAACCCCTAGCGCAGAAATTTTTCGCCGGCTGTACAAAAAATATATGAATGATATGCTGAATTCATGGTTACAATTTGCGCACTGGATAAAAACTTACCCTGTATATTTATGTAAGTTTAGTGAAGGAATCTTTATGTTTTGCGAAATCAGTCGCGGTATTCTATAATTGTTGGATAATGGGGATTGAATGATTCATGCAATTGAAAAATACTTAATTATTCAGCTGCATCAGCACCCTAATTGTGTAACTCACGATTAATAATAATCCGTTTCATTTTGACAGTTTAACAATATTCATTGCGTTATTTACTTTGTGAGCAGACACATTTTTCGAACCTTTGAAGCAATGGTTTAACGATCTGTTTCAAAACGAAACAGTTTATGATTAATCGTGAGTTACGCAATTAGGGTAATTGCGTAACTCACGATAAATCATAAACTGTTTAATAGGTTAATAGGTTGTAACCATGGTTCGTTTTAAAACGGATTGTTAAACCCGCTGGTTAGACTGGAAGCCGATCCTAACATAGTTGGGAAAAGGCTAGGTAGATGCGTCTTAAGTATTCATAACATTGCGGTTATGCAGGTTGTATAATTTATAATCTCACCTCACAGCTACTCGCAGTTATCAGTGCAAGAAAAATATGTCGCGGTTTAGTGCTGCTGTGCATAGTCTCATGCCGAGTTAGTTCATACCTTAGGCCATATACGGCGTTTATTTCCATTACATGAGTTGAATAGATTAAAATTTGAGAACGGCATAGCTATTCGCAACCATTCATACATGCTACCGTGCCGAATCGAACATCAATCAATGTTCTCGAAGGAGTCCTCTAAAGGTTCACAAATCCGAAACCCGGACATTTTGACAGTGTTAAATCAAATAGAAGACGGCACCCTAATTGCGTAACTAACGATTAATCATAATTTGTTTCGTTTTGAAACAGATTGTTAAACCATATGTTCGAAAAATGTGTCTGCTTAGCAACGTAATTAACGCAATGAATATTGTTGAACTATCAAATTGAAACAGATTATGATTAATCATGAGTTACGCAATTAGGGTGCGGGAGCAAGACAAATCAGGTACCTAGCCAAAAATCTATAGTTCGTTACCAAAGAGGAATTTAATATGTTTCATCATCATCATCATTTCAGCCGAAAGACGTCCACTGCTGGACATAGGCCTCCCCCAAAGGGGGGGGGGGGGGTTGCCATAATCGCCATGCTTGGCAGGCGGGTTGGCGATCGCAGTATGGTGGTAAAATGCATAGAGAACGCTGCTGCCCGTTCTCTAGTAAGTCCCTTAGTCGCCTCCTACGACACCCAATGGAAGAAATGGGATGGTGCTATTATTTTACGCCCGGACACCACACGGGACTATTAATATGTTTACCATATTATAATTAACGATTAAGTGTCCTTATTGGCAACAAATACAGTTTATTGCATTTCAACGATAAAATCCATTTTAGATCCCGATTCACCCCTGCTTCTTCCTCCTTGCCGGATTACCGCCATGGGATCTGGAGGCAAAGGTCCTCGCGCACATGTGGGAATGGCGCGAGGAGGCCAAACGCCGGGGCGAAACTCCGCTGCCGCGGGAAATAGCGGCGCAGCGGACAGAGCTCCGGCGGGATCTCATGGCGACATGGAGAGTGCGATTGTCGCAACCCAGTGCTGGGCACGCCACGATTGCGGCGGTAAGTCCCCTCTTTGAGGAGTGGTTTGTGAGGCGGCATGGCATCCTCACCTTCCGCCTGACGCAGGTCCTCACCGGACACGGCTGTTTAGGGAGGTTCCAGTTTCGGATAGGGCGGGAGGAAACACCCGGGTGTTTCCACTGCGAAGATCGCCCTGAGGACACGGTGGAGCACACGGTGGCGGTCTGCCCAGCTTGGGTGGAGCACCGCCGTGTCCTCGTGGAGGCGATCAGCGGCGGCGATCTCTCGCGTCCGGCCCTGGTCCACGCCATGGTACGGAGCGAGAGGGCATGGGTAGCCGTCACCTCCTTCAGCGAAGCAGTGATGCTCGCGAAGAGCGAGGCGGCGCAGGATACGGAGACGCCTTGGGCGTCGGGAATCCCAGGCCGATTTCCGGCCACCGTAGGCTTGCGGACGGCGAGTAATGGGTAGCTCGCTGTCCGGTAAGGACCAAGCCCAAGTCGACGGCGCGTTGTGTTCCACGCGCGCCTCAAAGAGATGTTAGCACAAAAATGATGGGACTTGCAAGGGCCGATGCCTGCCAGGAGTGCGGGTTGGTTCGAAAGAGATACCACAGCCCCTGGCATACGGGCTACTGAGGGAACACGGGTGGGTTTTAGTCAGTAAAAGTCTGACACGCCCTCCGCTCCAGCCAGAGCGGGAGAAGTTATTTGATGATTTCCCACCAAAAAATAAAAAAACCCTGTTTCTTCCGTCCCGATTCACACCGTTTGTAGTTACTTATTATTCTGTAATCAGAATTTGAATGGGTTTGGATATTTGGATTTCTCAATTATGACAGTTCCTGACCAATCTTTCATCAATTACCAGGAGTTGGAAAACGATGCGTTTTCCAAGTTAGAAATCGCAGCTCAATCATTAGAAGACCGGTCCGCAGCAACCGTAGATTAGCATCTAGTTACTACTAATGTTCTAACTTTGCGAATAAGTAATTACGGATTGCTAATGTACAGCCAATTACCAGTAGTTACGCGTAGTTACCTGTTGGGTAATCTGTGTCTTTAAGGGGACATTTTTAGCATGGATACGTACGCCTGTCATTTACAGTTGTTTTCTGTTAAAGACATTAGGTATATGGCGACAAATATGATTAGGTAATAGGTACATATGAACATAAACTTCTTCCCATGGGGGTAGGCACTACGAGCTTCAGGTACACAGTCCTCAAAACTATATTCGATAACATCTACGCCTAGTTACGTACGGTACAAAAATTATCAGGCGTCATTCATTACGCAAACGATAACAACCATTGTTTCCTTATAAATTCCTATCCCGTTTGCCTACGTCATAACCACAAGTTTGGGTTTCCCGTATCCTAGGAGATTCCTGTAGGTACCGGATTATATTGATCGTTTACACCGACTACCCTATTTTCGTTCGTGTCGCACTTACGAATTACGGAATAGGCGTCCTGTTAATAAAGCGTCGTACAAGCGACGTTTATTACTGAAAAAATGAAAAGAAATAGCCAAATTAATGAGGAAAATTAAGGTGAATCTAGTGCACATTTTTCCCATTCAAACTTCGGGAGTGTATTATTCCACTGTTTGACAATGTACAGAGGCCAGCACATCAAGCTACCCCAATCTGTCAAATTTCTTTGATAGTTTTTCAACTTTATCACAAAGGAATAAGGTTCATGTTCTATTGGAAAAATTTGACAGTTTGGGATAGCTTGACCTGCTGGCGTCTGTACATCAAAAATTAAACATAGTACCTATGGTTTTGTCTTATTATTAATATTGTCTGTACGGAAACAGAATACTAAAATTAAAAACCATTGAAAAGTTAGGAACCAACAAAGATTCGTTTTTCTTGCTAATTTAACCTAGCTTTGGGCGTGATTAAGTAATAAAAGAAGTGTAAAATCTCCAAAACTAAGTCGGTACCGACAAAGCTCAAATATCGAAAAGTTCAATAAACTTTATTGGTTATTGATTTATGCAGTGGTTTTTTCAGTAAACTCGATCTTCCGAAAGACTTTTCTTAATTTTTTACACGCCTGTGTTATATATAACTGATCCTGCAGGCTTAGCACGAGCACCGATTTGTCGACGGAAGAATAGACATGACTATTATCTAAATGATGTACAATAGGATAACATAGCTATGTTTTTCTATTCATTATCACAGTTATACGTTTTAAACGAATCATGATTTTGTAGAAAATTGTATACACTTTGTGGCCGTCGAGTAGAAAGTTTTGCTGTCAGTGTGATTTTGACAGTTTGGGAAGAAATATTCTTCAGAAATAGTCTACGTGTATAAGGACCTAGACAAATATCGTTAGAAACGAAAGACTAAATGACAGATTGTAGAAGGATATCTACGGTGCGATGGCAAAAATTTAGGAACGAAATGTCACTTTGTATTGACAAAGCACTGTCTATTCTTCGAAGAAATACAAAGCGTCATGCTAAGCCCGCTGTAGCTCACTCAATAATGTTGTGTGTGTAGACTGACGTCTAATTGCTCATCACGGCTACTACCTCTGTCGACTCTCCCTTTGACACACGACTCAATCGTGTGGAAGTTGCGGAAACAGGATGGAAAATTATTGTAATAATTTTATTGCTAGAATTTAGGGTACCTAGTACCTAAGTCAAGAAGCCAGAAAGTCGGTATACCTATTACATACATACCTTATTCAGAATCTATAAAATCTATATAAATAAAAAGAAAGGTCCTGACTGACTGACTGACTCATCAACGCCCAGCCCAAACCGTTGGACCTAGAAAGCTGAAATGTGGCACAGAGGTTCCCTATATAATGTAGACAAGGAATAAGGAAGGATTTTTCGAAATTCAACCCCTAAGCTAGTTAAATAGGGGATGACAGGTCCGCGCGGGCGAAGCCGCTGGCAAAAGCTAGTAATGAATAAAAACATATGGCAACTCGGGGTATTATTGCCAGATTTTGACTGAGATCAGAGGGGCAATTCTCGTAATTTTAAGAACATTCACAGTCTGATCTCAGTTTCAGTCTGTCAAAAATACCTCGAGTTTCCATAAATTTCTGACAAGTTTTTGAAATTTGACTGTCGCTGAGATTAGACCGCGACTAGATTTTTTTAGTTACGAGAATTATTGGGCTTCAGACTATGAACGTTCTTGAAATTACGAGAATTGCCCCTCAGATCAAAATAAGATAACCTTACGAAAGATGGACAGCAGCATCAAACTTTAGCTGAAAACATTATCGAGTAGATGGTCGATCTGCAGAAAGGCTCTGGAAATTAGGCCGGGCACCACAACTTCATCAATGTTGGTCAGTAATTTTACCCCAGGGACTTTTTCCAAAAATACGCCGTTGAAGACAAAACGATCGTGTTTTATATCTGACAATTTCGAGTCTTCATGTCTAAAACTTTTTTATTAAAATGTCTTGACTTCCCGAAGTCAATAGCAGTGTAACATTTTAGTACCTACCTACCGATGAGAAACGATCTATAAAACAAATTGATGTTTTTTCTTATTTTATTGCCCTGTTCTTATTAGGACAGTAAACCATTAATTCTTATTTAAACTCGATCAGGGTGACAATGTAATTTAGGCACTTTCTACTATTCGAGGTTCTGGAAGAGATTTCTTTAGAAATAAACACCACCTTTGCACCCATTTCTGTTATTTTCTTCTTATTGTCTGTTTATACATAAATGGTTAAATAAATAAATTAATTATACCTTAAAGATAAAAAAACATGTAAACTGATGAAGATTTTAGAGTCAGAAGAACAAGGGGTTATTAGATTAATCTTATAACATGCTGAGGTCTTTCATTTTCTCATAGCTTCGGTCTACGAACATGCATCCTATAGCTACGGATTGTGGGGCAGATACATTCAATCCTGCATGGGTCTTCATCTCCTTGCATTTGGATGTCATAAAAGGATGGGATAGTCTCGTGAGTGTTTGTTTAGCATCTTTTAACTCAACTTTTAAAATAACCCAGTTTTTTCAGACAGAAAAAACTGGGTTATTTTTCACGCTTAAGTATCATTTTTATATTTGGGATTATTTACACCCCACCCTCGAAACATGCTAGCAGCTGGATGGATTTAAAAAAAATTTGGTGTCTATCAACTCGTCTATAGTGTGCGATAGCTATGGTATGGCTGGTAGGTATGTTTTGACGTCATTACGTCCATAATGTCTTCAAAAATAAAAAAAATTGTACCACGACCATGTGCGGTCTCAAAATAAAGGGCTTGAGGAGACTATTCCAAAAAATTACAACACACCAATAGGTTGAAATAATAATTATTAGATCAAATAAACTAAAAAACACGCTTTAAAAACCAATTAAAAAGCAGAAAAAATTTCCAAAAAGCGTGGGGTGCTTGATATTGATTATAAAAATACTTCAAAAAGGACCCCAGGCTTTTTTGAAATGATTTCTGAAATTATTTTTTAATCTATTTTTCTTTTCAATTTTTAGTTCTGCTAACTACAATAGCGTTGTAGTTTTTTTAATTATTGAACAGTCATCGGTCCTCGATAAGTCTACAAAGTTTAAATGAAATCTGACCGTTTGAAGTGGGTCAAAAACAAGTCCAAAGGAGTCGGTTACAAACAAACAAAGATACAGGTGACGCTAATAAAAGGGTGTTAAAAACAGCCGACTGCGACAAAAAATGTTCAAAACGCGAAAGGGGTAGGTAATTGTGTAACACCCCGACAGTAGAGATTGCTTTCTTAGTGACAGTTCGACAAAATTCATTGCGCAGTTAGGTAAGTACAATGTTGAACAGACAATTTTTTCGAACTTAAGAAGCAATGGATATGCAATATCCTTCAAAATTATTCATATTTAGATTGATAGTGTATTACGCAGATAAGGTGTTGCTCACTTTATATGCACTACTGTGGCAGTAGATAGGGGCCATCCATAAATTACGTCACACAACTTTTATGTTTTTTTGACGCCTCCCGGCCTTGTCACAGGTGGTCACCCCCTCCCCCTTGTGTGACGTCACATATTTTTCAATTTTATATTTAGAAGTACCTAATTAAAAACAGCAGGTTTTCCACTTAAAAAAATCTTTAATTTAAAAAAGGAAATATATTAGAAAGATAGAAGTAGCCATATAAATATAGATCGAATAAGTAATAATAATATTTTTAAGTTTTTGGTTTACATATAAATTTCGAGTTTTAGTATTTTTAGATTTCAACGTGTGACGTCACAAAGCTTTTGACTCCCCCCGTCACACAATGTCACATTTCGTTGACCCCCTCCCTCCCCCTTAACGTAATTTATGGATACGACTTACGAAATTCAATACTTAGGTACCTATTTATCTCATAGATTTCAATGTTCGATTTTAATATTTACCATTTAAATCTACCGACGATTTTACTGTTAGCACTCTGTAAGTCATTGTGCTCTTTGTTATTAGGTACCTACCTATCAATTTGAGCGCATTATAAATGCATGTTCCTTTGAGTGTTATCCTGACGCATTCAGAGTCGAGTCGTTGATAGCTTGAGTATAAGGGGCTTGGAGGATTGCCTATCACATGGGTTCCCACGTGAAGATTAAAAGCAAAACCTAATGGACTAGGTTTTCCAAGGTTACACACAAGGGCCTTTGAACCTAAGATTTATTCAAATGCGAACTGTGAAAATTGAACCCTCTGTCGCAAGACTTCGCCTCAAACTGTCAGGGGGCGCCGAAATATTGCCATATTTTGGCAATAAAGACAGTTTAATAGCTTGAATTGAAATATTAAATTGCATCAGTTATTTATCTCTGGGTAATGATTTGAAAATTGTTCACGCAACTTCCACACTTTGTCTATTGCAATTTGCCATTCGCTCGATTTCACAGAGAAATGTAATATCTCGTGATCATCTCGGTTTTTCAAGGTCTCAATCAATCAAAAGTGTGACAGATTGAATCGTTTTATCCAACTTTAGCTGTTATGTTGCTACAAGTTACAGACTCTCAACTCTTTTGTGAAATTATATAAGGTCCTACGTAAGGTATACCTCCTGATAAAAAACTTTGTGTTTTCTAAAGCCATTGTTATTTAGAGATTTAAAAAATAAAAATTAATACCACATGAAAATAAACCTCGACAAAGCTATCCTTGGAAGTTTATTTTCATGTGATATATTAATTTTATGGTTATATTTTTCAACCAGTTTTAATTGTAGGTACCTGTGTACTTACAATAGGGTATTACACCCATTTTTGAAAAGTGTTCTAGTTAGATTCTAAAGTAGTAGTACGAGTATAAACCAGTAAAAAAGACATCACATTTTTATTTAATCGTTTAGTGCCGTAAAAATACATTTCATTTTCAAATTTCGCGCGTAATTTGACGAATACTCTGGACGCAGTGGACAACATATTGCTCTGTGGGTATGACGTCAGTTTGCTGTGTAGACAAATGCGTTGATATTTTGTATGATAGCTCTGTATAATTATAAAAAAATAGTTATTATTCTACTTATCGTAGGTTTGTTGTTCCTGAATGCAAAATATTAAATAAATAAAAATAACTTTGGTTAGGAAAATATTAAAAGTACCCACAAAGCTGTTCAATTGACACGTCATAAGACGTAATAACATGGCGGATACTATTTCATGGTGTTCAAAAACAGATTGAAAAACTGAAAACTTTGAATTGAATAAGTAATAACATTTTTGTTTTTCATGAACAAAAACTTAACTTTTTCCGACTGCATTTTGCCTAAGCTATCTCAATAATATATTTTTAGATTTTTTCTCGTATAGAGTAAAATACCTTAATAAAACTGGCGGGTTGTTAATGGCTATTTACAACACTTTCAGAATTTTAAGTGAGTTTGCTTCCCGGTAACCCTGACGATCCCTCACTTTGCTTTGTTTTCCCGTTATCGATCCAAACGGACCGGCACGCAATGCGATATCATTAAATTTTTCTATTAATGTTCCATGCTTGTCTACCGAGATTTTTTAAAAATTAGGATTAATAACAAGTAGAATTTTGAGAGCTAAGTAACCAATAACTTTTAAGGTAACCACTTATTTGACTTGGCAACAAACCAAGTGCGACAAATTCCAAAATTGGGAATGGGAATGGGGGATCCATGGGGAAGAGAAAAGCAAAGGTAGGTACAGACGCCAGCACATCAAGCAACCCCAATCTGTCAAATTTCTTTGATAGATTTTCAACTTTATAACGTACATTTTAAGGTTCATGTTCAATTGGGAAAATTAGACAGTTTGGGGTAGCTTGATGTGCTGGCGTCTGTAGGTACCTAGCGTGTGATGAGGCGGCTCGTACCTTATTACTTCATGAGTCACACAAAACAGACGATTTATATATTCTGTGTTCTTCATCATAGTATGTATTTTATGAATATGACAATATGGATAACAGCAGTAGGCATCTTCTTTGCGTGTTAATAACAGCTCAGCTACCGCTATTAGGTAGGTACCTACCTACCTACTAAGCAAGCCGTAGGCTAAGCGAGGTAATTGAGCATGGGAATTTTCCCTCACGGCATCGGCAGTCCTCTGGCCCACAGGGCCACGGCCACGATTCGTGTGTAATAATGGATTTTGAATCGTCTTGACATGATCATTATGATTATTATCTGTGAAAATGGCACAATGCATCCACCATGGAAGATCCGGAAAGAATCATCTGAATTACCTATTGTATTTAGGTCTAGTTTAAATCTATTTCTGAAACCATAAAGTACCTATGTAGGTTCGGAATTATTACCTATCATGTGGGCTGTATGCAATTCTGATTAACTCAACGTAACACTTGCCGTGAAAAGATTTGGCACTTGTCAGGTGCTATAGAACGACGTCACATTCTTCATTCATTGCGAGTTGAGTTCGCGAGTTTCGCGACGCGGCGCACATTTTGTGAGTCGCCGCGTGGCGTAGACGCTAGGCCGAGTGGGGGCGGCCAAACCGGTGTCAGTCCGCAAACAGCCGAGGCCGTGCAAGATTGTGTTTCCGAACGCAAATCGACTTACGGGCGGTTACCGAACGTGAAAGAAATGTCAGTTTACCCCGATATTTTTCGGCGGCCTACGTAAATCCTTCGATTTTCGGAACAATAATAAATTCGAGAATATAAAAGGACAATGAAATCGTGAAATTTATTTGAATAATATCGAATTCCGTTGTGTCGGTCGTGTGATTTACCATTTTAATGCAAAGTTACCGATGTTGAATGTGTTTTATTATCCCAGTTACGTACACCACAACAAAATAAGTTTTAATCGAAATTCAGAGAAGTCTGTACTGTTTTCGTGTTTGAAAACGTCCGGTGACTCGCTTTTTTAGCAAATTAAAGTTGGTGTAACGAATCGTTGACTGTTGTGACCTTATTTGAGTGGATTACCTGCGTTTATCGAATATTAGTTATGACCTTCTAGATGAAGGAGTCGTATCCTGATGAAATTATGCTCTGTTTCGTCCAAGGATTTGGTGATAGTGAGCGTGGGTATAATAAGAACCGTGAGTTTGATGGCCGTGTTGTGTCAGATGCTGCTTTGAAGTATAAGAAGCAAGGCAAGAGAGTATCACTGCAGTTGGAACGGGAGGAAGTCGAAGAGCCTGTTGATTACCGTGCTAAGAAGTCGCAGGGACTCGTGACTGGGAAGTCTTTGAGGCTGTCTTCAGGCGGACGGGTTCCAGAAGTGAAAAGAAGTTTGAGTGACCGTTTCTCAGTCATCACTGATGCAGGAGGGAAGAGGCCAGCGAAAGGGCTCTTGACCATAAGGAAGACTTGGTAATTATAACATTTTATATTATAGAATTCAGTGGTGTGAAAGTGAATTTCGAAATCTCACATTTATATTTCAATAACATTCTCAAGTATTTTATCTTAGTTAAGTATTCAGTAAACTTGAATATTGCTGCAGCAAAAAGTTCAATGCAAGGCTATACTCATTCATTTATTGCATCCTTTTCTATTCCAATAATTTAGTACAATGTTATTGAGGTTTTGTGGTACTGCACAAAGTACCTTTATCAGAACAAAAGAATATCAGTTTTTATTAGTAGCTTTAGTACCAAATTCTGTTGTAAAGCATAACAATATAATGGTAAGGCTCAACGCAATAAGCATTTTCTATAGCTGGCTTCAAGGCTTTCTGGGTACCTGGTACCTGCATGTGGATAAATCCGACAATAGCTTGGTGCAGTATAATATCCCTTTTAAAAGTTAGTATAGTATTACTAACCCCAGACTTTGCCTATGTCAATCAATTTAAAAGGAAACTGACAGATTTGATAATCATATCTTCTAATCTAATCTTCGTCTCAGCTGTCTTCTTTCCAATCTAAAAACATGATTCAGCATTTGTATTCAGCTTCGTCCGGTTTGACAAGTCAACCCCAACATTGGGTGACAATATAATCTGAAACTGGCTATAGGCTCCTGTCTGACCCTTTTTTAAATGCTGGTGTGATGTTATGTTTGTTACGTCTGGTACACACGGCTACACATCAAGCTATACATTTCCAGTATAAGCTGATCTCACATTGTATAGGATTTCCGTACAGTGCGTGATCAGCGTATACTGGTAATGTATAGCTTGATGTGTAGCCGAGCGTACCTCAAAAGCTTTATTTCTTGACTCGTCACTTATTATTTCCTAATCATACACTAAAATCCTTCAAATGACTAAACAATTTTTTTATGAAAACTATAATCTTGACTATTTGCGAATGAGCGAATGTAGCATTGTATAATTAAAAACTTAAACTAATAATACTTCAATTTCTATAATTAGAATCGGTATTTTCATACAAATTCTTTTAATTTAGTTCAGGTTCCATTCATAGAATGTTTAAGTACCTAATTAATTTTTTCATTTGTTAGGTACTTATATGTAATCGAAATTTTCTTTTCTAATAGAAGATTAGTGACCTACTTAACAATTAGTAAGCAATTTAACTAATGAACTGGCTAAAATGTTACACAAATACTTAACTCTCAACCTAATCAAGATTAAATCAAGACCTACTGGACTTTCAGTA
The DNA here is from genome assembly GCA_949987655.1 of Polymixis flavicincta. NCBI lineage: Eukaryota > Metazoa > Arthropoda > Insecta > Lepidoptera > Noctuidae > Polymixis > Polymixis flavicincta. The sequence goes on along the minus strand of OX465186.1, from coordinate 10,948,511 downwards.
AAGTAAAACAATTAATCACTCACTATCACCTATATTGTTTACCTTTTTGTGACAGACCCAACATTAATGGAATAAATGTCATATCAAAATAATGAAGGTATTATAATAAATTAATTCTGAAATATAGTACAGACGCCAGCACATCAAGCTATCCCAAATTATAAATTTTTCCTACTTGAACATGAACATGAACCTTATTGTCTAAACTTATTAATATTATAAAACTGAAGAGTTTGTTTGTTTGGTTGAACGCGCTAATCTCGGGAACTACTAGTTCGAATAAAAAAAATGTTTTAGAGTAGGATAGGCCATTTATCGAGGAAGGGTATAGGCTATATAACATCACGCTAGGGCCCTTAGGAGCCGAGCAAAGAGAATGATTGATGCGACGGGGTGGGTCGGGGAGCAAGAATTTTGACACAGACGAAGTTGCGGGCAGAAGCTAGTTTTGTAATAAAGTTCAAAATCTATCAAATAAATTTTACAGATTGGAGTAACTTGATGTGCTGGCGTCTGTACCTAAGTTAAATACCTACCTGCTACATTAGTCAACCTTCACATGGACATTATAATATCGCGGCTGGATGTTTTTGCGCACTGATGGATCTTCAACGTACTGCTTAGCGCCGACTTTTGAAAATCGAACAGTTTTTTTTTCGCCACACTCGCACTGCGCGCTGTAATATGTATTCTCGATGCTCGGTTCAAGACAAAAAGTTGGAAATCCAATACGCGATAAAATCCCGGAGAGCGGTGGTGGCCAAGTGTTATAACGGCCGCGACTTACGAGTTGTAAGGTCATGAGTTCGAACCCAGCCAGGCGCTTTACTTTGTGTAAATTATTTCATCACCACTGCTCTCAAAACGGTGAAGGAAAACATCGTGAGGAAACCGGCATGTCCTAGAACCAAAAATTCGAAGACATGTGACATCTACTAACCCGCACTGCGTGGTGGATTATAGGGCCCAATCCCTCTCACCGAGAGGAGGCCTGTGTCCCAGTATTGGGATCATTACAGGCTGATGATGATAAAATCGCGCCGCGATTTTATTTCGTCAGTGTATACTTCAACTTAATGTTTACACCTTTTGATAACTTTTTATACTATAGGTATCGAAGTAAATGGCATTAAAAAAGCTCTAACATTGCCATATTGAAGTAACTGGTAACATTATTGTTTAACCCTTGTATCCTGACAACCCATGTCAAAGTCAGGGTTAGTGCGACCATAATAAAATGTTTGAATGACTTTCACTTTACAGTCTGACAATGTAACTCATTACTTAACTCGTAGGTGTCAGTTTACAAGTTTTTACTACCTATTTAATATTTATATACTGACGTGGTTTTGCTTAACCTTGTAAACAGTTTATACTATTTATAAAATTAAAAAACAGGTCTTATGTATGTATTATTAATATTATTATATAGTATGTTGAGTAACAGGCTGTTTGTTATGAGTTCTCGTTTAATTATAGTGAAATTTAAATGTTAATTGTTGGCTTACAGTGTTGTTGATTATTGTCATCACTCATGCTCTCTGAATTAAAATACTAAAAACGAAAGTTTAAAAAACTGCAGGTTCCTCTATCTATAATATGATAAATTATCAAAGCCATAATATTGCAACTAACATCAAGATTATATTATCTGTTTCTGTGTTGAAAATATCTTTTATGATATCGATAAGAGTTATGAAAGACCGATAACATAAGAATAAGTACAGTTTCCTTATGAACACCTGCAAGATATGATCAGATTACGTTTTCACACAAATAAATAAACCACTCCACTTTAACTCAATTTCAGGAAATATTAAAGTGACTCAAATTTTACACACCTTTAAGTATGTAGACAGTAGGTACCTATGAAGGCATATTTTTCCAAACTGTAATAGATTTACCTACTTACGCAAACTGAAAAACAAAAAAAAAAAACTGAAATCTGAAAAAAGCTTCCTAACAGAAATTACTTCCAATTTACGTAGAAAACATACGAACATTTTTATTACTCAAAAGCGGGACACAAGCCCATAAAAGGTGTATTTTGGTACACATCTAATTGCGTGCAAACACCGGTGCAGTGTCGCAACTTTATGATAGATTCTTACCATGTGCTGTCGACCTACTTTGAAAGGCGATACCGAAATAACCGGTACGTTAAGGCCAAGACAAATTGTTTCAAAAACGTACACCTAATGACACAAGCGACAAGCGACGCTATTCTGGATAACTTGACACATCATGTCATCAAAGTAAACCAATTTATTGTGATTTGCCGATATCCTTGCCCTGAATCTATCGATTATTCTGTAACATACGTTTTAACAAAAATAGTTTTGAGGTTGACGTAAATAATGATTACGCAGAGTTAAACCATCAATTTATTTTTAGGTTCACCCAGTTTCTTGAAAATGTAAGGATTCCACTTCTTTCGTAATCATAGAAAATATTCACTTGACATTTTCAGTCGCTTATGTCATTGCGTAAGTCGGAAGATTGCTGTGGTCAGCGTTGGCTAGTAACTTTCTCTACTTAGGTACTAGTAAATTGCTTCGATTCCTAAGCTATGACTCAATTACATCTGGCAATAGAAAATCTTGTTTTGACGTATCGTGCTAGTTTCATTTTGTACGATTGAAAACTGCGTACATTACACTACTTTTATTCGATCATTAATTAACTCTATAGACAGCAATGGCGAGAAAATACGATCACAAATTAATGTCCAAAATATTTGGTTTTTAATCAAAACATTCCGACTATAAATCTTCAGCATTTAAGGCGATTTTCGTCGTTAATCCAAAATAATAACTTCCTAATTATCTTTTTATATCGAATCCAAAATCTTTCTTGAATTTTTGTGCCAAACAACCTACCTATGTCACTAGTGAGGGATATTAATTCATGACCCATAAGGATGATGTCACCGCACTCGTTGCAGCATAAAAGGAAGCACCTAATTTGTCAGTGTGGCCTCTTCGACTAGTAATAATGCCATCTCGATAGTTTTATTAGGTTATGAAGTGATATTTTATAGGCGATATGACGGCAAAATGCGCCGTTTCGGCAATGATGGTCTTAAGTTAACTACATAGTTGCTATATCTAAAGTTTTCTTTGTTTGAAGACGATGATGACTGCCTAACACGTTTTATAGCAATCTCTGCATCGAATTTGTCGTCATTTGAACTAATTTAAGTACAAATGAAGACGGCGAATGAACTCCAGAGCTAAGCTAAGCAACATGTTGTGCTAGACTTCCCTTTAAGTGGTGTTAATGCACTAAGTGTGTTGTTACAGTTTGCAGTTTGGACCACCATGCAAGGAGCTGGACCATGTGTCCATTTGCATGTGCTTTAAATTAATATTCATTTGATATGCCTGAGAAAGATTTCGGCAAACTGTCATGCGCAAACTGCTTAATGAAGATGCTCCCGGAGCCTTTCATGACCACATCTTATACAGTAGGAGCAGCAAAATGTCGAAAGCAAAAACAGGATTATTCTGAATGAAGAATTCTTAGTACTGAACAGGAAAACCCAATCACACTTCTTGCTCTTAGGTCCGCTTACCTTATCCGCAAATCAATAAAGTGGTACAGAAATAAGTTTTGTAATGTGATTCACAAAGGGAAGTTCTATTTTAATCCGACAAAGAGTAGGTACGTATCTACTTAATGTGGGTAATCCTCAAATACAAGGAAATCTCTGTTCTAAAAGGGGGTGTATCATTCGTTATTACAATGAAGAAATGCTGGTTTTCAAGTGTATCAAGTTGGATGTACACTGAAGGCATTTTCACAACAACAACTACTTAGGTGAAAAGAAGACGTTTTGGGGTTGCCTTCAGAATTTATTTCCGTATTTAGTGTTGTAATCCTATTACGGTAAATCTAAATAAAAACTGAAATTAGAGAGAATTGGATTAAAACTGTAAGGTTTCAGTCTAACCTTGTTTAACTAAATGTTCTCGAATATTTTAAAGCGCTTGAATTGGATTATTTAGAACACCTAGCATAAATGTTATTGGAAGACCTTTTTTTGTCGGACCTGCTTTTAAATAACTCGAGAGTTTTTTTTAAATTGTATGTTGGATGTACGTCATTGTCTGGGCAACATTTATGAAGAGTAAAGCTGGATAATAAATATACGTTTTTTTACAGTAAAATTTAATTTAGCTGTCCGTCCCGTTCTGACTCCGCAGCTGTGTGTTTTGTTTTTTTGATAATGCATTTTGTTTATATCTATACTCTGCTGAAATTAAGTTCATTGTTCATTCAGTGACAGGTTTTTATCTCGCTAGGTATATTTTTTTAACCAGACTTGTTTTAAAGACAGCATTGCGTCTGTCAGAGCCGTTGATTGTTCGCAGTCTTCAATTTAATACAGTTGTTAGATGGAGTCAAGCATAACATCGCCCGAGGATCGTACGAGTTAGTCATCGGTCGTCGCCATATCATGACGTATCCTCACCAAATTTCATCATACGTGACCATTTTCTTAGAGAATATGAAGCCAGTGCCAAGGCCACCGTACAAATACGTGACCAAACAACCAACTGAATTAAACATGAGTTTGTCGCGCCGTAGCTCTTTGATGTGACTGTACCACTGAAATTGGTCGGTTGGGACAATTTTCGTTGTATATATTGTTTCCTCTTATAGAGTTTTATCTACGTCGAGTATGGAAGTTGGCACCTTGCCAACGGTTGCTCTCTTGATTCGTGATATAAGTGTAGCACGTGCTATGTGCTAAGGAACTCGTCTATTTACTCCTTTTATTTCCTTTCTATAAGTGCAGTCTTTAAACGCACTTGAGACTGTTAAACGATCTACGTTTGTTTTGGAAAAACCAACATTGCGAAGTTTCTGATATTATTTTATATTCTTCTAACATTCAAAGTATTTTACAAATCTGTTTAGTGTATAAGAATTCGTGTTGATCGTTGTCTAGACGTTAACTATGTAATTTTATGAGCTCGCCAGTAGCTAAACTACCGGACGCTAACCACGAGTGCGTAAAATAAGAATTACGGTCTCGTGTGGCAAACATTGGAAAATCCTATTGTTTTTAGAAATTGGTTTGCGAAAGGATAATTCACTTAGAGCAGGATTTATTTCATGGACCACTCTGATGCCTCGTTTACCAAATGGACCGTTCTTGGTTGGATCTCTTTAATCCCAGTTTCGTCCCTCGCCATTCGGGGAATTTATGAAGGGTAACGGTGGGAAGTATTCTTTTCTCCAATTTGATTACGAGGTATTTTAGAAAGTTTGAAAAACCCGTTGTAATTTTGGAGAATAGAATACTTAGTTGGTCGTGTGATTTCAACTCCAAATAGGTGTCCTTTTCTTTCTATTGTTTTTGCGATTTTGTGCTGCGTAGCGGATATGATTGTTACTGGATTCGGATTGGCATTGTAATGCCCAGGCATGTGAATCATAATTATATTTAAGTCTACTCTCCGGACACATGAAGAGCTGTACGCAATAAGAAACTGCCCTGTGATAGCAGCAGTGGTGGCCCAATGGCCGCGACTTACGAGTTTGTAGGTCGTGGGTTCTCACCCAGACAAGCGGTTTACTTTATATAAATTATTTCATCACCAGTGCTCTCAAAACGGTGAACGAAATCATCGTGAGGAAGCCGGCAAGTTCTCGCACCAAAAAATTGAAGACACGACATCTACCATCCCACACTGGACCTGCGTGGTGGATTACGGCTCATTCCCTCTCACAGAGAGGAGGCCTGTGTCTCAGCTTTGGGAACATGAAAAAGGCTGATAATGTTCATGCTGAAAATAGGTTTAGGTACTTTTCCTGATGTAAAAGACTTATCTTGATCTGTAGAAACAGACAGATGTTGAATGAAATACACTATCTTGCAGCTTCGTATCATTTAGGATAAAAGCAAGATTTCCGAAAACGTGAGTCGTTGCCCTAACACAGGATGTCAACGATAAGATTGCACAAGCACATGTTTTATACATTCGTTCGAGTTTCAACAATTCCAACTCAAAGTTTTCCTGTGAGGATAATAATATTTCCCTGTAACCTAACCTAGCCTAGTATAGGTTTTACCGAACCTATGTTGGGTTAAGTAACTCTACTGTGTTTAGCAGGAATTCGGATCGATTTGATAACACTATAGATATAAAATGACTGCTCTTCAACGTATCATCTCTGTCTGTGACTACATCCTGTAATTGGTACAATACTATTTCGCACTGGAACTCTGACTTTTATCTGCGCGGAGCAAGTTCTTTGCCATATGTTGATTCTTCGCAGTACTTAATCACTTAATGTTTCTTCTTTATAATTATAAGGTACATCAGGAACACAGGCGTCATCGCTACATACAGGATCCAATGAGAAAACAATCGTGACTAAATCCATCATGGATCTGGCCAATGGATCTTCTGAGATTGAACTACTTCGACACTTCCCTAAACAGCCTGGAAAAGGATATTGAAAAGAGTACGGCGCAGATCATTTTTGGACAGATACCGTCTTATAACAATAACTTTTATGCTGGAATTCGAACTTCGGTCCAAGCCAGTTCTTGATATCGGTCTTTATTCCGACTGAGTAAAGTTCATAAGTACAAAAAATGGGAACTATGACACGGGTTTATAATCAGTATTTGTCTTGGGAACTACATATTACATTATCGGAATAAAGTTCAAATTTCAAAAATGGCTCGATGGTTGGTGGTCTGTGGTAATAAGGTTGACAGTATTTTCATCGTAAGTATTTGGAACATTTTGTATTTGGAACTATGTATTACACTGTCGGAATAAAGTTGATAATTCAAAAATGTTTCGTCGACAATAATTTCATCAGTAAAAACCACACCAAAAAAGCAAAATAGCATTTATCAAATGCAGCTCAAAAATACACACGGAACTAAGCAAGAACAGTTGTTTACAGTAACAAAGTAATATTATTGAATTTGTATCGTTCATAAATTATTCTCTATAATATAAATACAATACAACTGCAGTCGATACGAGATAACACTTGAAACTAACAGTAATAAAGTATTAGTAATAGAAATGGAAGATGAGTCTATCTTTTATGGCTGCCATTAGTACACCATTACCGATTGTATATTGCCTCTTGTTATGATGATGGGATGGTAAACAATTTACTGTGGTAAAGTCTTCGTCAGCCTAGATTTGGCTATAGCATAATCACTTAAGCTTATGTTCCCACTGCTGGGACACAGGCCTCTTCTCTGTGAGAGGGAGTGCGTTAGTTACTCATGTGGTACGGGTTGGTACAGGCCAGCGGGCTTAGCATGACGCTTTGTATTTCTACGAAGAATAGACAGTGCTTTTCAATACAAAGTGACATTTCGTTCCTACATTTTTGTTATCGCACCGTAGATATCCTTCTACAATCTGTCATTTAGTCTTTCGTTTCTAACGATATTTGTCTAGGTCCTTATAAATGTAGACTATTTCAGAAGAATATTTCTTCCCAAACTGTCAAAATCACACTGACGACAAAACTTTTTACTCGACAGCCACAAAGTAATACGACTATCCACAAAATCATGATTCGTTTAGAACGCATAACTGTGATAATGAATAGAAAACATAGCTAATTTATCCTATTGTACATCATTTAATTAAAAGTCATGTCTATTCTTCCGTCGACAAATCGGTGCTCGTGCTAAGCCTGCACTTGACTCTCGATGTTTTCCTTCACCGTTTTGAGAGCAGCGGTGATGAAATTAAATACACAAAGTGCGTGCCTGGGTTCGAACCGCGAACTCACGGCCTATTAACTCGTAAGTCGGAGCCTATACCACAGGCCAATCCCTGCTCAGATTTGTCCAGAATTACCTCAATGTGGCCAGACAGAATAATTGATGATTGAATTGGCAATGATAGTGCGCGTATGATTTTATACAAAAGGGGAATGCTCTGTTCAAAGTAGGTAGCTAATGGTAAGCGATCAGGCATTCCGTGTGAGGTAGGCCCTTACCTCACACGGAATGCCCCATCGCTTACCATTGAATAACTTAGTCACATCATCATCATCTGCCTAGACCTGCCCCAACTAAGTTGGGGTCGCCTTCTGTCCGATCCCCACAACCCAGTTACTGGATATCACGATATCCAGTAACTGGGTTGCAGCTGAAAATCAGCGGCTGGTGGTGCGTACTGTGTTGCCACCTGACAATATGCTGAGCTGAGGCCCTTTTGGCATTATTATCATTGTTGAGGTCATTGTTTTACCTTTTTTTTTCTTTTTAACAAATTTAAAGTTTTTATTACTGATATATAGTGCCAATAAACGCAATTTTCTTTCTTTCTTTCTAACGATAGTCAAAGATCCACGAGTAACAGCCGGGAGCTACGGCTTGGTATGTAAAGATGGTCACCCATCCACGGACCGACCGCGGCAAGCGTAACTTAAGTCCATCGATCGATTCGTGCAGCTGCTATAACTTAGCCACAAGCTCCTTATTTTTATTTTATTTTGGGTGGGAAATCATCAAATAGCTTCTCCCGCTCTGGGTGGAGCAGGAGGGCGTGTCAGACTTTTACTGACTAAAACCCACCCGTGTTCCCTCAGTAGCCCGTATGCCAGGGGCTGTGGTATCTCTTTCGAACAAACCCTCACCTCTGACAGGCATCGGCCCTTGCGGGCCCCATCATTTTGTACTGATATGTCTTTGAGGCGCGCGTGGAAAACAACGCGCCGTCGACTTGGGCTTGGTCCTTACCGGACAGCGAGTTACCCATTACTCGCCGTCCGCATGCTCATGCCTACGGTGGCCGGAAATCGGCCTGGGATTCCCGCAGCCCAGGGCGTCTCCGTATCCTGCGGCGGCTAGGGTCACGAGGGCGCATAGACTGCCGCTCCCTCACGTGCGCCGCCTCTCTCTTCGCGACCATAACTGCTTCGCTGAAAGAGGTGACAGCTAACCATGCACTCTCGCTCCGTACCATGACCTGGACCAGGGACGGACGCGAGAGATCGCCGCCGCCTATCGCCTCCACGAGGACACGGCGGTGCTCCACCCAAGCCGGGCAGACCGCCACCGTGTGCTCCACCGTGTCCTCAGGGCGATCTTCGCAGTGGAAACACCCGGGCGTTTTCTCCCGCCCTATCCGAAACAGGAACCTCCCGAAACAACCGTGTCCGGTGAGGACCTGCGTCAGGCGGAAGGTGAGGACGCCGTGCCGCCTCTCAAGCCACTCCTCAAAGAGGGGACTTACCGCCGCAATCGTGGCGTGCCCAACAAGCTCGTCATTGGATAACTTAGTATGGGATTTTAATCCATTTAATTTTGAATTGACTCTAAATGATATCTGTATCTAATCAGTTTTCCATATCTCATACTGTATCAATATTTCAAATACTGTTGAAAAACTAGTTTCGATTGCGTTTGGTTGGAACTGGTTTATGCGCTTGAGCAGCCATTAAATTGTTAATCGTGCAGTGTATCAGCCACTGAACGATTAACAATTTAATGTTTGCATATACCTACATCATTATGGAGTGATAATTCTCAATTAGAAAAAAAAAAATCATTTATTTATAAAAATAATACAAGTTCCGTTCGTTACACACAGAGTTAAGACAACTTATCTACCAGTTGAATCAATTCAGCTGGAATTCTTCAATTTCGCAGGAACAAATCGAGACCTAAGGATGGAATAACAAATCTGGAATCGGCCTCCACCCGTGTGTCAATAACACCATACTGTGGCTCCCATGTGCTCGCCACATGCCAAGCGCAATGCTTCCTATACCTATTCCACTAATATAATGTACGAAGAATATCTATCTGGTTTCACTTGAAATGGATTTTTGATTGATATGACATTGCTCCATTGGGGTTGGTGGCTAAGTAATATTAGCCGCACGGGTCGATCGTTCAGGTTAAGCTACGCTTGCTGCGGTTGGTCCGTGGATGGGTGACCATGTTTACATACCAATACCCCTCCGTGCCTCGGAAAGCACGCTAAGCCGTTGGTCCCGGCTGTCATTTGTGGATCTTTGACAGTCGTTACGGGTCGTCAGAAGCCCGAAAGTCTGACAACCAGGCTCACCAAGGCGTATCATCTTACCCAGTAACTGGGTTGTGGAGGTCAGATAGGCAGTCGGCAGACTGGAAGCCGACCCCAACATAGTTGGGAAAAGGCTAGGCAAATGATGATAATGACATTAGTCCAGTAGATCGTTTGCTAATACTGCACTTAATAACATGATGACTTTATCGATACCTACTTACAATAGATGCAGGTCGTGATGTTGATAAATATGATGGTATTATTGCGCCTCTTAATCTTGAAAGGGCATTGATACCTACGTCATATCAAAGAACTTGCGAAATCTGTTATGAAGATAAAGATTCAGATAGTTCATGCTTTTGTTTCAACAATGTTTTTTGTTTTGCTTAGAATGGGCTCATCTCATCGTTTTATAGCCTTTGTGAAGAATTGATCATACTGGTACAACTCTTTCTTATTAGCTGGCAACGGTAGCCTGCTTGTAGTGAATCCAATTGGTATTTCATTTTCTTTCTTCCTTTCTTATCTTTCGTCTATCTATTCAGAGACTAAAGCTTCTCCCTAAACACGTCATCGCGCTAAGCCACCTATATATTTGCTTGTTTTATCATGTCTTACCTTTTTTGTCACACCCTTCAGTATGGCATATATATGTATTCTAATAATGATATGCGAATATGCGCACAGACGTGGGCGTCCCAAGGCGTCAGTCCTACGGGCGTCATGGTTTCTACGCCGATAAGTATCGGGAATTTACTTATAGACTGTTTTTGTTCTTTGTTAACCTTGAACTTTCGCTTAGTGCCCAGTGAAGCAGTAAAGTTTTTGTCTACTGAAGAGGGTGCGTTACTCATGGCCCATTATAGCTTTGGGAAACATTGTTGGTCCTTCGATACGTTACACCTATACGTGTGCGGACCACAAGACCAGAATATAGAAAAGGAAAGCATACTAATGGAAAACGTTAAGTAGAGTGGGTAAATAATGAATCCTAAAGGTGCTCTTACGTTGTTGAGACACATTTTTCGAACATATAAAGCAGTAGATTAGCAATATATTTCAAAATGAAACAGTCTGATTGATAGCGTGTTACACAAGGGATAGGGTACTGAAGTTGTTAAGGAGGACCTTTAAAAGAGATACCATAGATTGTCAATTGTTTAGGTGATCTGAAATTAATCATAGCCCTGAATCCTTTTGATTCGAGTTACCTAAATTCATTGGAAAGTAAAGTAATAAGAGGAACGTCATATCATATTAATAAAAATGCTCTGATACTATCTTAATCCGATCCAATTCATTGGTTTCTAACAGTACAAATATTTTGAGTGTTCGCATTTGGATTCAACTTATTATATCGATAATGAGGCGTTAATTGACACTCAAAGAGAAAGACGTCAAATAAAACCAAACAAGTTTCGCTTGACGTCATCCGGGCTTCTCAATACCACTTGTTCCCAATCAATGCCTATAGATTGTTGAAGAGGTGGCCTAATTCAATCAAGTTATTGGACCGTCCTATATTACCACAACGGTGATTATTGCCGAGAAATCTGTAAACAACTTCTACGTTTTACGATTATGATGAGGTTTTTTACTACGAATCCGCCTACTTTATCAAGATCAAACAATTTCTACAGTAGTTCAGCTCCCAAGATGACGCAGTGTTCGTTGACACTGGCATAATTTACAAGAAACAACATAAGGTACACGTGTTCAATGACTTAGCAAAAAAATATTAAGAACAGACTGGATTATCTGTAGGCACTTTCCCCTTCGTTACAGCTCATAGTGTAATAAACCTGATAAAAAAAAAATAAAAAAACAAACATATGGCATTGCAAACTATTTATTTGGTTACAATCGATTAAAATGGGTTAAATACGGTATTAATGAATGCGGGTATTAATTAATTATATTACCCGGAATTATTTTGAACTAATAAGATGATTACAAACAAAAACAAAATTAAACGCATATATTACCAGGAATGAGGAATTGGAGGAACTTCTTTATAGTACCTGTAATTATAACATTTTTTTACGTCAGGTCGTTAATGTTACTAAGTGAAAATGTCAGAGCTACATGCCCGGAAAAGGGAAGTTACGAAGTGATGGTTGATGTCAAGTTAAAACGGATTAACATACCTTACAAATCCGCCTAAAGGTGAAAAGGCCTTGTCATTCAAAGGCACGAGGACAGGCGACGACTGAAGACCTTGAGGCACCTTGATGAAGTATTTCACACTGCTCGGAATCAACACACCTATAAATAAAGAGAAATTAGCGGAAACCGAACAAAAACGGTAAAACTATGACACGCACATTAATTCATCGATATATGCTAAATGCTCTAACCGTTTGCGTCATATCTGTATTTGCGTAATAGAGACTGCATATTCGGGTTCTGCATGCTGGACATGACCACGACGGCACATGGCTGTAAATTAGTTGCGAACACAAGTGATTGGTAAATTAGTAAACATGGTTGACTCATAATCTCGTGGATTTTTCTGTACCTACCTTGTTGGAATTTACAGAAACATGCTTTCTGCTATAGTCAGGATATTCCTCAGATTCCGGATCATCGTATGGTGTTCGCAAACCAATGACTTTTTCATTCGCGGACTCGTCGATTTCAACTGACGCCCGATCATCGACGCGATCTTCGACGACCGACACCGGACGATGGTTTATAAAGCCAATCGGCAGCATTCTCTAAAATCACAGAATCACTAAAACAGTCTTAGTTTAAAATACAAAAAAGACACAGTACGCACGGCTACACATCAAGCTATACATTTCCAGTGTAAGCTGATCTCGTATTGTATAGGATTTCCGTACAGTGCGAGATCAGCGTAAACTGGAAATGCATAGTTTGATGTGTAGCCGTGTGTACATGTATTATTCTTTAACCGACGAAAGAAAGGAGGAGCTTCTCAAGTCGACGCGTATATTTTTTATGTATGACCACGCATAAGTTTTTTCAGAGTAGTCCGATTTTGATAATTCTTTGGAAAGGTCATACCCGAAGTTGGTCCCATATAAATTACGAAAAAATTATAAACCTTTTTTGTTTAAAATTAATAACGTAGTTCGGAAGTCGGTGACTTTCGATACGGATTTAAATTTTACGTTACCGCCTTCCGAACTTCTTTAGTAAGGTTAAACAAGAAAGGTTTATTATTTTTTGCTTTTCAGTTTTTTCGGCGGTTAATTTTTTTGTTAAAAGGTTTTTAAACTTACACTTTGGATACAAATAATTTTTAAAAATACCACTATAGCAATTCCAATAAACTTCATGATGGATTCAGTTGCTTGCTGCCAATAAAGTGATCACGATGGTTGAGCTAGCTCTTCCATAGTTTATAAACATAACCTCAAGTTGCTAAGAACATGAGAAGTTCTCTTCAAATACCAAGTCGTGCGTCGTGTTATGATTGTAGTTTTAAATAAACCAGAAATAATGGTAACATGTGGAACGAATTTTCGGTTAGTACTTATTTGAATTTTGAAAGACAATCAAGTCAAGTCAGTTGGCGAAGAGCTTGCTATGGAAGACTTCAGAGTGAGTTTTTAGATTAAATACAATATAGTTGTTAAGGCGTAAAAGCCTAGCATGTGTTTTTCTTCACATGAGAACCTCACATACAACTGCACCACAACTTTGAAGGCCATAAACTTCGATATTTCTTGGAATTATTGATTGATTTGATAGTTATTTAATTATATTGTCCATTTTTTGTCGTGTAATTCAATTTATCGCAGTACATCAACGTGAAATTCATCATTTACCTAGCCTTTTCTATTCCTGACAACATTGGGTGGGACTATATCAACAATAATAATCAACATGCAATTAATTAAAGCAGCTATACATACTTATCAACTGAAATGGCGCCCTACGCCCGCATTCGTCGCACATATTTAACTGAATTGTTGATCCCCCTATTGTTTGGGCCTATGTAGACGAACTTCTACACAGCTTTAGTTATAAACATTTTACTGTTTCATTATCAAATGTTAAATCAAATAGGTTTCAGAATTCATGAATATACCACGAATATTTTATTGAGACACTATTGGCATTTTGCCCTAAAATGGTTGAAACTAATTTCTTATTCAGTTTCTTTGAAACATTCGTTATTATTCATAGCCTGCTTGTTTTTATGAACTAGGCATTGAAAATAAGCAGTTCGTTTTCTAAATTGTTTTGGTTTTCCAAGGATTAATTACGTTGTTATGATTAAGTGGAATGAGATTTTTCGAATGGATAGGTATAAGATGTTAGTGCTAGATATTATGTTATGTATGAACGGCATCTACTCGTGTTTCTAATACAGCACGTGGTATTATATCGGTAGACTGTCGGGCGCCTTCTGCTCACAGTTTATTTTCGTTCGGCTAGTTAGCCCGCTTCTTTATTGCTTTTCCTATAGCTAGTTGAAGCCTTATCCTTTAGGAATCTATTTCTACATTAGTAACTTACTCTCGCCCATAGGTATGAAGATTTTACGGAAAATTTAAGGAAAAATTTGATATTCAACATATGTTTTCATAATCTTAAGAGAGGAATAACAACTGCTACTCAGAATGTACACACGGCTACACATCAAGCTATACAATTCCAGTTCACGCTGATCTCGCACGGTACAGAAATCTTATACAATGCGAGATCATCAGATCAGCCTATACTGGAAACGTATAGGTTGATGTGTAGCCGTGAGTACATTAGTTTCCACATATCGTATGAATGTATTTATTACTAAACATTATATCATAGTAATGGGTCGCGTATATCAATAGAGGTCTCTACAAGGTAAGGGAACAATGATCTTTCCTGTTTTTCTCCTTGATATTTCTTCCGAGATGTTTTTCCTTACAAGTTTTGAGTGTACTGCAGCAATTATTCGACGTAAAAACCCCAATGCCGAAGTTGCCAGTTCTGCCGAATCTGAGAAGTAATATTTTGCCACATAACTATTTAGCGAATTACCGTCCAGTCGGACTTTCCAGAATTGCGAGAATACAACATCAAATGAGGTTTATTGGCTTAGCAGAATTTATTGGACAAGTTTGTCCGGAGATAGCGCGTATTCCCTTACTGTCCTTGAATGATACGACGCAATAAAGAATGTAGTCCTTGGGTACAAGAGAACATCTCGTAAGCGCGTCTACTCCCTTCAGGCGCTCTCAGGCAATCAACTTAATGGGGTCAAGGCAAGCATTAACAATGGGAATTGCTGCCTGTAGTACGGACATCTCTACTGTTATTTTTGTGAACTTAATTAATTTTGATTTCAAGATTAAGCTGAAGGATTATTCACAGATTTTTTTTAAATTGAATGGGTACTAAATTAGGTAAGGTGGTAGCGCAGAGTGTGTCTTGGTATAGGTGTCTAATAATAAAACACTTATTTCGTTATATTCAATAATTATTTGAAGAAATCGGTACTACAATGGTACTACTTTTTATATTTCAACTTCCATCTTCGGCATGTCAGCCCGATCGCCATTATATTGTTTTTTCTCTATTCTATTCTAAATTAGTTTGACAGTTCGAATGTGTTAAAGTAATTATAGCCAACAATCGTAAGGTTGTTTCATGCAAACAACCTCTACAGTACCAAAGTAATAGTAATGACTGTTTATACTCGTACAGCAGAAATTTCTATTTTCCTAATTGCGATTTTGTTTTTCGTGTCCTTGAATTTTACGTCACCGGTGTTGGTTACAATGTAAATTAATCCGAATGTCTCATCTAAAGTGATGACTATTGCGTTTGTAAATGTTGTTTTTACAATCATTTGCTGTAATTGCGGACTGCCTGTTCTGCTCATTATATAGAACAACATGTACCTATGTATGTAATATAATCAGCGGATACATATTTTTTGCTGTAAGAAATTTTATTGTCCACAAAATACACTTGGTACTTGCGTTCAAAGTCATTTATTTGTACAAATGTACATGTATAGTTATAGTTCCATTGTACTTTATTGCACAGTCGGTTGTGTGTAGGCTAGAGCCTCGCTTTTATGATGTGAAATCAGATTGGCGTTATAGGTAGTTAGTTGTTTTTAAAGTGAAAAACATTTCTTTATAATATTTGTGTATAATATTTTAGGAGAGCCACGTGCATTGTATTATAGTGATTGTTCCAGTGATAATAATGTTTGGACTTGCTTTCATTGTTCTCAAATGGCAATAGATTCATAAGGTGTGGTTCTTTTGAAGTTTCGCCAGTAACGTTTGTATTGTCAACAGTTACTGTGGTTTCTTGTTTAAGTTGCTTATCTTGATCATGGTTAGAAAAAACGTTACCAGAAAAGTACGACCTCATCCATCTTATATTGTGGCCACTCAGACAACTACATTGAGACGTAGGAGTTATAAGTATAAAAGGTAGGTTTGACAGTTGTTTGTTTCAGTTTACCTTCAAGGGTAGCTCGCGAAATTCAAATTTGAAGAAAAAGTCGTTCAATTGAATTATTAAAACTTGCCAGTGTTGTATTGATTATTTTAATAACTATAATTCTGTAAGTATTTTTTACGGTCGCGAATCATATTTTAATCAATATACAGACGTCAGCACATCAAGCTACCTCAATCTGTCAAATTTCTTTGATAGATTTTCAACTTTATTACACAAGCATGACGTTCATGTTCAAATGGGAAATTTTGACAGTTTGGGGTAGCTTGATGTGCTGGCGTCTGTATAACCTGACACTGTCCTGCAAATTGCAAAAAACGTAAGGAAATTTGAATTTCGCACGCTATCTTCGCGCATCTTACTTAATATTATGAACGTTTACACAAAATACTTTTATTATACATGTAATACGTATCGGTGTACCTTCAGTTTTTTATTCATAGGTCAATCATTAATCTGGGATCAAAGTTATATTTCGTATTCTGTGTTTGTCTGGCATACGTTTTCGTAATCAATCTTTTTATGTTGAGTTCGACTTTGTTTGATTTCAAAATTGCTGCTTTTGCTGTTTACGTGTAGGTACTTACTGCCAGCTGTTGTTGTTTTAGTTCCGATTCCAGATCTCTATTATTGATTACAAGTGTTTTATTTCTTAAATATTATATTCAGTCCATATATTTTGGTTTGTTTTTACACACATCAAAAGTGAGATCAAGCACATTTTTGCTAGTTACTAAAAATCTGGGTTTTTAAATGAATAACTCCTATAAACACTTTCAGCAAAATTTCGTCATTTGAAAATAGAATAGTTTTTGAATTCATGTCAAAAGATGACAATCTTTTGTCAAGTCGTATTCCTATACATATAATCCTGCAAAGGATGTTTTTTTTTAGGTCAAATCAGTGTAAACTGTTTCTTTTGGGTGCGGGTGTAGGTATAGTGTTATCAGATGTCCCAATTCCTGGAGGCTGGCAAGCATTTTGCGCGAGATGCATTTTCGAATGACTTACTATTATGTTCTAACCGAAATCCTGATTCTAATCTGAGTAGTGAACAGTAAATCTTGGTCCTTATTTTTTTTATTATACGATCTGGTTCATGGAGTTTATATACCATCGCGGACTCTGGCGGTCAACCACTTTTCGACCTTATTGCTTAAGGCATAAGGGTGAAAAGTGATCCACCGTTATTGTCCGCGGTTGGACCTAAGGACTCGATGGTTCGGAAACAGTACTGTAAACAGTATAGAGGATAATGTTTTTGGCTACGGGTACTTTATTAACTGGTTAATTGAAACAATACTTGTTATTCGGTAATAGTCGCAGTTGCTCCTTATTCTAGTCGACAGTTTCCTAGAGAGAAGGGTGATATTTGTCACTCTTGACAGATGCCATCCCTACTTTACGCTTCTACCACTATAATAGGTACCATTTTTATGTAAACTTCACACAATGGTATACAGAATTACAGATTACTCATGGACATGACAACACTAATCATAGCTCTGACGGCATCACACACGGTGTTCCTAGGAATTAAATAAATGGGCTACGTCAACTAACAATGAGAGTAGTTAACTATGCTGAATACGATAGCTCAGCGATCTGTTACTTTTGCACTATTCTTATCTATGAGTGCTACTTCTCTACTACAATTGGATTTTAATTTATAGTGGTGTGTAGCTGACTAGATATGATTCCTCTGCAGCATTTGCCAATGTATCTAAGATGAATTGTTGTTTTTTTCATCCAATTAAGTTTAGTTCTACTAGAACTTACTGTGTGTTAAACGTACCGACGAATCCGATGTCTAGGGAAACTTGTTTTAAGAAACTGTTAGTCAGCTACAAAGTTTTTGCGGTATAAGAGAAAATATTGCAGAAACATAGCTACTAATGACTCCTGTTCCAAATACCACGTGCAACGTGTCCATTCTTCAAGCCTGACTGACTGTGTGTTTGCTTGTTCCAGGTCAACCGGCAATTTCGCGGCCGGCGCGGCGGGTGGCGGGTGCGGGGCCCCGCGCTCCGCCCCCGCCACCCCGCTGCAGCTCGAACCTCACCCCCCTCGCTCCACTAAGCATGAGAAGTAAGTACCCTCATTATTTCTTAGAACCTCATCTCTCCGAAGTACCAATGCAGCCCTACCAGGTTGTGCTGCCAACTATACATACATTTAAATGAAGGAGGTACCTCACCTGGCGCTGTTATCATGGTGAGGTTACGGCCTTTAGTCCTAAAGTCTTAAGTTAACTACCAGTCGTGGTGTTTAAAAAATACGGTAGTTGAGACATTCTTCTAGTTACCCCCTCAAAAGTCAATCACGCTTCTAATAATTATAGAAGAGGTTTTGCAGCCCGATAAAGCGGAATCACAATTATGACATAACCTAAATACCTACTCAGGCAGTGGGCAGCTGTTTCGCCAGTGCCGACAAGCTGACCCTTTGGTCACTAACCCTCTTACCCACTAGTCTAAACACCTAGAAATTATTTAGATTTGACAACAATACGACGTTATTTCGTATTGTATCTGATTGCCTTGAAAAATATTTAACACTTTAATAGGAGTTCCACATGAAACTAGCTCAAAAAGTTAAAATATAGGCTACAGTATAGGTACTAAGGTAACTTTTTCCGTAGCAAACTGGAACACCTGTTCCTGGAAACGATTAAAAATGTATGGGTTTTATCCACGACTGCTCTTGCGGAGAAGGCGGTGAGGTACAGTGTAACTGTCTTTGAAATCGCGGAAGTGGTTTTAAAGCGCCATGATTGCAACACTTATGTGCGCGGCATCAACATAAGGTTATTTGGTAACATTTTGAGGTAATCAGAATGTTGTAAAACAGTGGATTTCCTTATATTGATAGACGTGGCTATAAATTTTTGGCTGATAATACCAATTTTTGGCGATACAAGAATTTGTTCCTTCAATCCGTTTAGTCTTGCCGAGACTGGCTTCTGATTTCCAATATCGATTGCATTTAACTATTTTTACTATAACTCATGAATCTTAGTGCTTATCATTTTGGGATTGCCATAATCGCCATCGCCACTCTTGGCAGGCGGATCGCGATGCCAGTAAGAAACGAATGCTGTAAAAATCGCAGCAAAGATGATAGAGAACACTACTGCCCATTCTCTAGTAAGGTGCTGAAAGGTTGTGGAGTGGTAACCGCGTACTGCAAGGCTTAGCACGAGAACCGTAGACAAGCGTTCTGTCGTCGGAAGAGTAGACAAAAATGACGTTTCCGTATAGACTGTTGACAGTTTTTCACAGAGAAATGTAGACACGCGATTTCTATTTTATTTTCTACAGTAGAGTAGAAATAGAAAGAGTCATGCTAAGCCTGCTGGAAGACGTAGCGTTGGAAGACCTCCCGCAAGGTGGACCGATGACCTGGCGAAACCGCAAGAATCTGCGGGTGCAAGAAGCAAAGAACCGGACGAGGTAGGCCTATGTCTAGCAGCAGTGGACGGCTTTCGCCTATGAATTACTCTCCAAAATGAATAAAATTCAGCACGCGGCTTTGTCGGTAACGATTTTGTCATATATCAATCGCGCATTATCTGCGATTATAGAATGATTACGATCGTGCTATACAGGTTACTAATCAGTTTTGTTTACGACGTCAATTCAACTAAGCGTGTGCTGTTATACGCATTGCGAAATTCTATTGTTTTGCGTAGTAACGCGTTGTTTGGGTGTTTGGTCCTTTGATCCCAAGGTATAATGGGTTAAGGAATTCTTGTGTCCGTAATCCACAAAGACAGCTCGTCTTTGTGGATTTCATCATGATTGTGGAGATCACGCCTGCTCATAATGAAGATGATCCGTCCTCCTGGAGGGTTATCTCGTATGTAACTGATGGATTTAGGTAACTATTGGCATTAACTTTATTTTTAGGAAGAATGTCAGGCAAGGCAAGAAAGCAATTGAATTAAACCCGATAGCCGTTCCATGATCGAATTCCTTGAACAAAAAGAAAACTGGAAGACACTGTTTGAGTCAAGGAACTCATACGAGTATACTGCTGAAAAGCACTCATATTGTTTCATAGAATATCGTATCAGTTCTGTCATTCAGACATGCATATTTGATGATAGTTTGAAGGCAAAATGGAACACGGAAATCGAGTTTTATTGAAACTACGATATTTAAAATACATTGCCGTGGCATCGGCTTCAGTGGCATAGACCACTGATAAGCGATTTGTGTGGGTGTCGCGAAGGACAACTCCATGTTGGGGCTCTATGAGCACATTTCATAAAATTCTGAGTCTGTTCAGGTTTATGGCCCAAATGTAATTGGAAGCATTCTATCTAGTGAACGATGGGACTGTCATACGCACTGCGGCTATAAAAGTCCCTAATTAAATAAAGAAAAAAATATTGGGGCTCACTAAATATTGGGTTTACATGCAATGATACAATAATAATATACACACCTATAAACATTAAAAACAAAAAAACTCAATATCAATTCGTTATTGTTCTAAACAACTCTTAACAGCCATTCATCTAAATATTAGCCCACTGGGTCCTCTGATCATTTATCGTATTTCATCTCATTTAAGGATACAATACATCCCATTTTCATAGATATCTGCAATCCCTAAGATTAGTAGAACCCGAAAAGTTGTAAAAATAAGCTGTTGCAAAAATTTAATAAACCCTCCCGTTTCCCATGTATTTGGTCAGGTTGGCGCAGAATTTCTTCTTCGTTCCTAAGTTCACCTCTATCAGCCCATCATCTCTGAATGTGTATTGGCCTGGCCCTGGCCATGCGTCATCTTTCAACGCGGCCAAGAATACACCCAAATTTTAAAGATACCCTGTAATCTCTAGAATTAATTAATTATTCACTAATTTACTACGATTATGAAGTCATAATGGTAGTAATACGTGAGTACATATTTATTTTGGGTTTGCTAATTAGAATGTTGCTCTTAGTCATGACTCGTGTCGTGAGTGTACGATAAGCAGTTCTTGACTAAGAGCACCATTCGAGTTCGAAATTAGTCGATCTTGAATGAATCCCACGAAACGTACCTATAGTATGGAAATCTCTGAGATTAGTACGAAAATAATCTGAGAGACCCACAGCGAGATTACTCCTCTAATTTCTTGTCGTTTGCGGGTAGCATCCGCAAACGGGGTTTTGACATGACATTCGTTTTTGCTGTTTAGCCCACACCCAGATACGTATAGAAAGTTAGTAGTTCCATACATTATTTGTGTGCGCATAAATTGACAGTATGTAGATAGTTAAATTTTTTGGCGATGTCCGAATTGTTCCAATACTTAAAGTTGTTTGAAATGCCGATTATAATGACCATTTAGGTTTTGCTAAGCAGTGTAGCCGACAGCCGTTGGGCGTTGGCTGCACAGCTGCCGGGTGTCGGCTGAGCAGCCGACACGAAATTCGAGTAGTATCTTGGTAAAGCATATGTGTCGTTTTGAAAGCCAGCAGGTGCATCCTACTGAATGATTTTTATAGGACCATTGTGAGTAGAATCTACTAGTAAGATTCAAGGCGTTTTCTAACAGTGGGACAAGCGAGAGCTTGAACACCTAGATAATAAAATTACTAGCATGTGAGACGTTCCAAACCTGGGACTCGCATATGCGACTTTAATGGCTCCCCTAGTGGGCTTCGCCGCAGGCGCTCCAAAAGACAATCGTTTAATTTTGAAAATATTACTAGAATTAATGGCTATGGCAACAATTCTGATTAGAATGGTTATTGATTTTCAGGCATGGTTCAATGTACTGATCAACGTGGTCCATTCACAATTGCGTATATTTACAAGCTATGCGTCAAGCACACAGACAGACATGCTTAATTTGCTGATACTACTTATCGCTGCTACTTTATCTTTACGATTCTCGGCTTATTTTATTATTTGTATGAAAATAATTTCTAACAAAACTGAACTATATGTCGTGTAAGTAGCAATAATAAAATCTATATTATAGTATTACACATATTGTATGAAGATTAGGATAATGGGGCGATATTGTAAGGCATTTTATATGTTCGCAAACAAGTGTTTCTGAAAAATAAGAAGCGTAAGTATCGGATATGAATGATGAGAAAGCTCGCATAAAACGGAAGTTAATTATAAACCTCTAGCCTTCCCACGCTGCTTGAGGCTTTATATCGATTTTATGGAATACAAAGTGCCAAATGTCTTAGAGCATGGAATTTCAAAAAGTATTACAAGGTGACCTACCATACAGGCTGGGCCTAATATATGTAGGTCTCCCATAATTCTTCAATCATAAAATCAAACAGCATCACAAATTTACCTGTTGTTATAACGATTCAATAAACGTGTATTTTTCTCATCACAAAGCATGTCTTTATAAATATTCATATGTACTTACATGTGTAGAGTCCGCTGACGTCAAACTAAAATAACTAACGAGGATATCTACAGATAACCCCGCCGCACGTTTTAACTAATCTTGGTTTACGTAGCTGTCCATGAATTGCGGTCAAAAAACACTACCCATATCTAATTGGTAGTCTGAGAAAAGAATTAGGCCTTTTCATAAACGACTAGGAGTACCAACATGACGGACGACTACAGACAAACCTTGCAAAAATCAAAACAATTGGCAAGAAATTCATCAAAATCAAAATATTTTATTTCATATAAACCTGCATGGGCACTTATGAAACGTCAGAAGCTAGGTGCACAGTTCCAAATTGTTGTTTCCTATGGAGAAGAGCCGGCAAGAAACTCCACGGTTACTATTTTAAAAATAATAGGCTTTAACAACGTTTTCAAATTACAGAGATAAAATGTATGGGAGGACAGTGCAGGCCTGTCAAGAAGTACCAGGTACTTAGATGAATACAGAATAGAAAATCGTCTAGTCTGTAAGGCCTACATCTGAAAACTTACCAAGTCGATCAATCAATATTGCTGAAAACCTCGCACCTGGACATGAGTTGCCTTGGCTTACCTGGGCCCCAATTCTGTATCGTTATAATGATTCCCCGCGGAACCTTACTACGTTCAAACTACGTCAAAATCGTGTTTTGTTGAAACCAATGATACGCTAAGAAGAAGAATATTGCTGACATTATTCTGCTGTAGATTTCAGATACTCCCACGGAATTTTCCGGAACACGACAAATTGGCCATAGAATGAGAATAGCCCCAGACAAAGTGACAAATCGGTAGTAACAAGCCCATTACTTCCTTTGGGCGTATGTATACAACCTTTACTTCATGAAACGGCTGTCTGTTAATTTATCAGACAAGCACACAATCATACACATTTAAAATAAGTGTTAACACGTCCTTGGCTACATTTTTTCCGATAAGATACGTATATATTATAAAATTTCCTTGACATTAAAGTATGACAAGTTTAATGAAACTCTGCCTACATTGTTGAATTCTTTAAAATCTGAACCCATTGGTTGCTTTGAAACACAAAACATAGAAACCTTGACCAATTTTCAGCTTACAATAATGGAAAAAATACAGGAAACTCTGAATTTCATCGACACAAATTCGTCGAATCAAATACCGGATCTCCAATTTCGCAACAAAGCTTTTTCTGGGTCTAGTTTACTCTTTGTGTGTGCCATTACAACATCAAAGATAGTTTATTTCGAGTTAAATTTAAAATGACACTGTTTCTGATTCACTAATAGAGATTGATGTCTCGCTAAAATATGTTTTGTTGATTTTGGCATTATATCGGACAATTCCATTAGTTCCACATCTTTTGATAGTATAGTTGACTATCATGGTTGTTTGTCCGGGTCCGGGGAGGTATCCCCGGACCCGGACGTCGATGCTAAAGTAAATGCCAACAACATTGTTAAGATGGTGGATCAATTTGGCAGGTTTAAAACCTTTTCATATCTCTGCTAGTTCCGCTTTTCATAGCTCCGGTTCGATGATTTGAATAATTTGTAGAGCAGCGTTATCTTTGGCTATAAAAGCTATAAGCTGTACCATTTTGAATATTTTCTAGAAAACATTCAAAGTTTAGTTTAGTTGCCTTAATCAATGAAAATTAACCTTGCTGGATTAAGATTAAATATTGTATGTACAAAGTACGTGTTGCTGTCACGTGTGAACAGCAATACAGTTGTTGAGCCCATTTGTCCAATCAACGCAGATAATATTGATGTTCCCGGCTTGCCCTCGTTTCGCGCGAACTGTTGTAGCGATAGCACAACAGTTGTTTGATTGTACTTTACTATATTGCTGATTTATCCTCCTATCTATCCCATATTTACACATCGTGCAATATTTTCGAATCTTGAGATATTCTTGACTCAACAGAAGCTTAAGGATTTGAGTCACTCTCATTTACTTAATTAATTGGTTGTGGTTGGGAATTCCGAAATTCCGTAAGTACTTAAGCTTTCAATTCTTTTAGAAGGTGTTACTGTTTCCCAGATTCTGCAGTATTGGAAATTGCAGACGGGAGGATATTTTTAATACTTTATTAGCGCCGTCAAAATTAGTAATATCATTGAAGAACATGCCCAATTTTATTCCTTATTAGGTGTCTTCAACAATATCGACTAGTTATTCGTTTGGTCCCAAATCAAAGGAGCTGAACGACAATAAGCATTAGGAAAAAAATCATTGATTTCTTTTGCTAAGTTTACATATAGTATGTTGTTCAAGAGCCACAAGTTCCTATGTTATTCACGTGTCACTTTAGCCATAAACCTGGCATTGC
Source organism: Polymixis flavicincta (assembly GCA_949987655.1). Classification (NCBI taxonomy): domain Eukaryota; kingdom Metazoa; phylum Arthropoda; class Insecta; order Lepidoptera; family Noctuidae; genus Polymixis; species Polymixis flavicincta. Next base: position 10,923,326 of record OX465186.1, on the reverse strand, counting down.
TGTTAATAGAGTCATACCACAAAACAATAAGTCTACAATATGTTTGTGTGTACAAACGATATTACAGCATTTTATAATAGAAATTCTTAGGTTTTATAATCCATTGTGTTCTGTCCGTACATTGCTTGTTTATAAACATAGTCGCTTTACTTGCTTGCAAACATTATATTTCCAGTCAGTGTATTCTTGCGTAGCATTCGAACTGTACCGCGGTGGACCGAGTGAATGGGGGCCTCAGGTGATTCGAGTCTTCCGATCGTACGATTCTAGTGTTACCTTTCTCTCGGCTCTTCTCGATGTCAATAATACTCGATCTCACAGCAAGTGGGCACGTCGTCGCCGCCGGCTGAAGTATTTCGTTGTTATATTTGTATGTCCCGATTCGCAAGGTCGTTGGACTCGAACGCGTAATTAACTTGAACTTCCTTCACGAAACGATGCACGGTCCTCCCATAATCATGATTGGAATTATTTTCACAAAACTCTTGTTTCGGCCTATGGAAAAAATGAAAAATACGTTGGGTGTGTGATATTACAATGTTTTAGTTTCCTCGTAACTCTCTCTATCTTATCGCCGCGATAAATTAGTTCGTACTCGATACACAATCGATATTATAACTAGATACGTTTATGTATAACTGTTTTCAACAGTTATTCTCGCGAGCGCGGACAGGCTGCTACATCGGTGTCTTGTACGCCGTTTTTAATTCTTAATTATTTATTCCACGTTCGTAAAATAGTGTGTTGACTATTTTAGTGTGTCTAAAACCAAAAGGAATATAAAGTGTGTGTGCTGTTTGTTAAGATTTGTGCCGGTTCGTTCCATATATCAGTGATGTGTATAGAAATATGTTACGAATATCACGAGCTGGCGAATTCTTGATTCCACATGTCATCTATTCATGTTTTGTTAATTTTGTTTGTATTGTCTCTAAACCGAATAGTATGCACGTTGAATGTTGTAAATCTGTCGCGTTACTTGTAATGTTTTCTCGACCGGTTTCAACCGTCCTCTTTTGCTCAACTGAACAATTTCCACTGACCCCACACTGCATGGCATCGTGATCATTTATGTCATCGTTCTATGTTACTACTTTATTTTTATCGCGGTATGTAGAGAGTTTAGAATACAATTTTTGATGGAAGTAGAAGGTTTTAAGTAATCCTTTTTAAACTCATTTTTGAAACAAACGACCTTTAATATCTTCGATGGTTTCAACATCCGTTTACTTATCTTATCGTCAAAGTGACTAAAATAATGTTTAGAGACTGTCGGTTTCTTTTGCCTCTTAGATCAAAACGTCTTAAATTATCTTGTTGATGAGTTTCTTAGTAAATGTGAGTTATATAATGTCAGTAGATTAGATCGAACTAATCCTGAACAGGTGTTGTATCTTCTCAAAGGTTAAAATAGCTAGGTTGCAAAAATAACGTAAATTCTTTGTTTTTATCAGTGGCTCATAGTGTTATCACTTTTATAATCTGTTTATCTACCACCCTATATACCGCACACCTGTTTATTTACTCATGACCAATCGTGTGGTCGATTAAAGATATATATTTTCGTGTTAGAGTTGCTCCAATTGCAGTATACGTAGCGTGCTCGTTACTTGAAGTAACTATGGTAAACAGTTTCTTATAATTGGCTAGAAAACCGTGTCTAGAATTCACTACAGAACAAAATAGATCTTGTTCTAAAATAAGTAGGCTTACTGTTGATGGAAACGAATTTACAGTTGATTTACGATTCACCGAAATTGTGTATACTCTTCAGTGTAAATTATATCGTAGACAATATCCAAATATTTTCATAGATATCGAAAATTTTGATATAGTTTATTTTATGTTCACGTTTACTGACCTTGTTTTGCGCCATAGTATCGTGATTATACATAGCCACGTTTTAACCATTAATTATTAATTACGAGATTATGTGGCCATCAGTAATCTTTGCTTTACGACAATCGTGATTATTCTATTATATCTACATGTTTTATAAAACGTGTTTTGCAATCATCAGATCAATTCAAGTCATACCTATTTTCATTTTGACCTAATAGTAACACTTTCCTTACTACTGTTTTATTAATGTTCCGTTCTTTGATTGGTTGGTGATAGAACTGGAATTTACAGTGAAAGATGTGAAATTATTAAGTGTGTGAACTGAAAATAGTGAAGAATGGTGGACAACGCTTCGTTTGAATACTCTGATGAGTCTAGCGGGGAAAGCACCTATGTGAACGATCGCAATGGACGGTAAGATCTTGATCTAGCATACTTTTTAACTATGCTGAATTTTAACAAATCTATCGCGTTTCATGGTTTCTAATATTCGGTAGAAAGTGATTATATTGATGATGTAATATTGTTGCAATTTTAATAAACATTAAGTAGGTATATTATTCTGAAATATTCCTTTTGATTGAAATCATTAAACGCCCTAATCATTAGTTATTACCTTAATTCTGTTTTACATTTTAGTAAATCAGAGGCTCTGTTAACTTAATAAGTAAATTAATTGTGGAGGCGTTTCTGTTTTCTTTATCATTCGTCTGACTTTCGGTCTCAAATATTTTTTCAGTTTTTCACTCGTAGTACCTATTGTAGTTGATGTTTTCGGTGTCGAGTTGATTGTTAGAACAAACACTAATAATATCGAGAAGTTTCTGGATAACATTTCCTCGTTGGTTTTCGCCGTATAGAATATTCTCTAGAAATTATGGGTTAAACTAAATTATTTTTTCCTTAAAAATGCTTATGCTAAAATAGCTCGACCAGCATTTTCCGTAATATTGTTTAAATTATTTTTGTCTCAACGAAAAGGAAAAACGTGGTAAATAACAAGATTTTTTTGTTATTTACATTTCACATTGAAACTCGGAATAACATACTGCATCGATCTGTTCTCCATATGCCCTGAATGATAAACACGATATCATACGGTTCCCTGTTATCCGTGGCATATTAAAATTCAATAACTTGCGTAGACTCATGCGTCATACAATGTTTTATGTATTTAGAACAGCATCGATCAGTCCTTATTTCTCTTAGAATAAGGTATATTTTATCTTGATCATAGGGACATGTTTTTGCGCTGGGTTCCCAAATTTTGTATGGATGCATATAACCTGGGACAAATACGGTTGTTGGTCAGTTGTATGTGTCGTCGTTTTGAAGCCGGTGTCCTCCTGTGCTTATTGCTATAATGGGTGTGTTTTTCTTAAAGAGGTGAGATTTTATATCTTTCTGGTCCTTATCTTGCGAATAAGCAGCATCCAGCTGTCTACAGATAAGATATTGTTGTGATCTGTTGGTTCCCTGAGATCTTTTGTTGGTCGAGGATTCGACATCGTTTATTCATATATATATTTTTAGCAGACTCATCTCTATTCAGGGTATCTATGAGATTTAATATTACTTCCTTTATTTACTAATTCTATTATCCTTTCTACGTCTTATAGTCGGTTAGATACGTCCATGAAAAAAAGTTTGGCGGCTAGGACCATTGTCCTAAAAGGTTTCCGGGACAACTAACGGTTCTGTGCGAAAAAGGTAATCTTTGCGGGATCGGTCGTTTCTCAATTGCTTTTTACTCATGCGGATAAGTTGCAGACCTGAAGGAAATGTAGCTGTTTGTATTTAACTGCGGAACATACCATACCTTTTTCTGACTCGTTGGATGAATGTGGGGACATTTAGTATTAAAGGTACCAGTATTAAAACCGCCGCCGAGCCTGTGTTTGGGACGGAAATTAAACTCATGCCAGTCGTTTTGGTATCCACTCATGTTTTCGAATTGGGCCGCGGATAAAAAGACCAATCCCATAAAGGAGATGAAATATGAAAAAGTGTGTGAACTGTAGGTAGTGTTAAATTAAAATGTTGGGATTTCAGGAAAGTTGCGGTAGTAAATAGGATCTATGTTTAAAATATACTAGCTTTTGCCAGCTGCTTCGCCCGCGTGGAGGTCGGTGTCCTCTTGAATCACTCTGTCTATTGATGAACACCGCAATAAAATTCGTTGCGCAGTTTTAAATATTTGCGTAACTCACGATTCATCATAATCTGTTTCGTTTTAAAACAGATTGTTAAACCATTGTTTCATATGTTCGGAAAATGTGTCTGTTCAACAACGTAAATAACGCAATGGATACTGTTGAACTGTCAAATTGAAACCGATTATGATTAATCGTGAGTTACGCAATTAGGGTGCCGAGTGTACAGACACGAATGCGAATTCGATGATAAAATATTACATAAAATTCGTTAACGAGTCCTTTAAAATCAATTTAATCTCAATATTGATTGCCATTCGCAAACTTGACTCTAGGTTCGCGATAACGGTTTCCGCTTTCAAAACAATGTTTATAGTCAGTCGATCATTGTGTGTCCGTTTGTCACTAAGCAAGCTTGGTGAACTATAAACTGTAGTCTTTGTTTCCCTCACAATCGTAAATAATGTTTCCGTTTTGCTAAACTAAGTACCAGACATTGTCATTTATACTGATAAATGGCATGGTATGGCATGTAATCTAAGGAAACGATGATTCATGTTCACAAATAAATCTCTATGACATTTTTTCTTGGGAGCGTATCTACAGGATAAGTTTTTAACCAGTGCGCAAACTGTAACTGTGAATTCATTCAGCATATCATTCATTCTCGAGCCCCTAGCGTAGAAAATGTTCATCAGCTTTACAAAAAAAACTCAGCTGTTTATAGAAAAATGCAATACCTACACGGTCAAAATGTATGGCAAAGCAGATTTTTTTTTGTACAACCGGTGAAAAATTTCTACGCCGTCTAGAATGATATGCTGAATTCATGGTTAAAGTTTGCGCACTGGTTAAAATTGTATCCTGTGTAGCTCTAAAGAGGATGCTCTAAGGTAGTCTCCGAAATTCATATTGAAATACGTTTTTTCTGCAATTTGCAGGTCAGTGGTCGGGTTGTATTGGATGTTGATTAAATTATGATTCGCGACCGTAGCCGTAACAAATAATGTTTTTTTTCATAAAGTAGTCTTTCAATGAGATTGTATGAAGTTACGGTTGTATTGATAATTTTAATAATTATAATTCTTTAAATGCATACGTGTTACGGTCGCCAACCCGCAGTGGGCCCGCGTGGTGGGTTACGGCCAACTCTCTCTCACGGAGAGGAGGCCCGTGTCCCAGCAGTGGGAACTTAATAGGCTGAGTATGTATGTGTTACGGTCGGACACAGCCTGACACTACCCCGGCAAAAACCGTAACAAAATTTGGATTTCGTTGCCTACCCTGACGCTTCCCCCATAAAGTTTCCGCCAACAATAGGGTATTTTCCAATTTATAAAAAACTATTCTAATTTGAAGATTGGGACGAAATATGTAACAGAAAAATAAAAGTAAATTTATTTCTATCCATTTTCTCAATTTAAAACGATTTAAACCAGATTAATTTTTCGTTGTTTTGAATTTACCGCCAGAACGCTCCTTACGATGACTTTTTAACACGTGACGTCAACTTTGTGTAAACTAAAGTAGTTAGTAAGTAAACAAGTGAGTGTCGTGTTTATAATTAAAAGATTTTTTATGGATAGAAAGTGAAACCACTGGTGTGCGGTGCCTCTGTGCACAAATACTTCTAAAACTGCGCCAAACTAAGTCCTATTTGTACTGGTGCTGTTTACACAAAGCTGACGTTACGATGCCACGTGAAAAAAAGTCATCGTAAGGAACGTTTTGACGGTAACTTCAAAACAACGAAAAATAAATTTGATTTTAATCGTTTTTTGGAGAAAATGGGTACTAATAAATTTATTTTTATTTTTCTGTTAAATATATCGTCCCAGTCTTCAAATTAAAACAGTTTTTATCAAATTTGAAAATACCCTATTCTGCTGACGGAAAATTCCAAAATAAAGGTCCAAACAGATTAAATTGTCTTATGAGTCAAGATTACAAGTAAAATTGATTGCCTTATCTTATTGACAAAAAAAATAATAAAATAAACATGTCGAATTGATAACCTCCTTCTTTTTGAAGTCGATTAAAAATAACTTTTCCTCAAGACTTAGACTATATTTAGAAGTCTTGTTTTTAACATTTTAATCAAATTGATATAGAAGCTATCGAATTTATCAGCCTTTAGTCTCAAAATAGTATTAATTTCGCCTCTCTCAGACCGTTCAACATTACATAAAAGTTCAAAAACAGCTGTTGAATTAACAACATGGAAATTAGGAGCCAAAACTTTAGTTTGTGAATTTGTGGAACTCCTCGATTTTGGCAACCCACATTATATGTGAGTATTTAAAGTTTTTTGACAGTCCCATTTGGCGTGTACTTAGTAAAAAAAATTAATAAAATCAAAAGTAAATTTTGTTCTTTCTCTAAACTAGCATTAATCCTGGTTTTCTGATATTTTCATTCCACCATTCTCGCACAAGACTGTTTGAAACAGTCTCGGTGTTTGCGAAGTATATCAGCCTGTTAATGTTCCCACTGCTGGGACACAGGCCTCCTCTTGGTGAGAGGGAGTTGTCCGTAATCCACCACGTGGGCCCAGTTTGGGTTGGTAGATGTCATATGTCTTCGAATTTTTGGTAATAGGACATGCCGGTTTCCTCACAATGTTTTACTTCGCCGCTTTGAGAGCAGTAGTAATGTATTTTTTTACACAAAGTAAAGCGCCTGACAAATTGCGAAGTATATATAAGGATATTGCTGCCCATTCTCCAAATTACCACGTGACTGTCGTAGTTATTTGCAGTGGGAAGTGCCGTTCTATTCTTAACCAAGACCTTGGGAGTTTAGCTTTAATTTAGCCATTGAGGTCTTTCAACTCAACACGTTTGTGCTCTATATAGTCTCTGATTGTGATTGCTTGATTTGTAGATATCTTACCTGACTGTAAACGTGATCTATCACGTTGTTGTAAGGTAACTTCTACTACCCTTGTTTATACATATATAAATAGTCTGATTTATGATATCTGTTTATCGATGACGGCGATCCTTTCCTTGCGTTTGCCCTAAGATGGCTCGCTAGACCGAATTTCGTTTTTAATGCCAACTTTATTACTTTACTAACCAACCAGAACAATCAATTTGGCCTGCAGAGTTGCATTTCTACGTATAGGAAAACGCAAAGAGAAACCAAGTATATATTAGTGGACCCAAGAGCCAAAACACGAGTGAGTTTCGAAGATTCGAAATGTTATCATCACCACCCTTACCCAATGGGTCTTATTAAGCAGGGTATGGACTTCGTTAATGGAGAGAGTCCCAAAACTATGGATGTGGATTTCCACTAATAAAACTTTTTTGAAAAACCGAAAAGTAAAAAGTTTAAGTTCGGAAGGCGGTGACATTTATTTAAATACATATCCAAAGTCACCGACTTCCGAACTTAGATATTGGGGTTGGACAAAGCAGGTTTATTATTTTTTACTTTTCGGTTTTTCGGCGGTTTAATTTTTTTATTAAAAAGTTTTTATTTATAATTTGTTGTGGCTATAATCTACTAATTACTACATGCTTAATTTTTGATTACTAACTTTTTTTGTAATACACAACTCAGTATTAAAATATGTGAGTAAACAATCAATCATCCCCTGTTTTCTTACCCTTAGGGTTGGAATTTTTCTTCAAAATTTATGGGACCAACTTCGGGGCCCTTTCCAATAAATTTTTTATCAAAATTTATTGGAAAGGGTATACTCCTACTTTTTTTTAATCAAAATTGGACTACTCTGGAAAAAGTTATGCGTGGTCATACACAAAAAAAAAAAAAAAACACGCGTCGATTTGAGTAACCTCTTCCGTTTTTTCGTCGGTTAAAAAGAAAAGAGTTCATCATCATTTTAGACAGCAATGAGACAGGAAATCCATGCAATAAAAAAACAACCCGATAAACAACGTATTATGGAAACAAAACATACATTCGTTTACACGAAAGCAGTACCCACTCAATGGCTAGAAGGACGAAACACAACAAAACATGTATTTATTCGTCCAAACCTTAGTCTGACGTCTCAACACGTTTATTAAGTGCCCGTCACGTGGATCAGCAGCAATTTGTGAGTCGAGCCGTAGGTCATCACGTGCACTGTAATCATGACATTATGGAATACACTGCAGCTCTTCGTGAACTTTGTGGAGGTGCGATAGATGATAGTGGTTAGGTAAGGTAGATAACAGTGGTGGGCTTTAACACCCGCGAAGTGGTATGTGTTCGAAAGATTAAATGAGGAAAATGTACCTAGCGGTTTTGCTGATAAATAGGATTTGGTATTGTGGCGTAGTTAGCATGTAGCTATGGGTATTCCTTGTTTGGAAGAATCTTTTAATGTTGCTTATGCAATATTGTTCGAAATGGCCTAAACCCTAAAGACAAGAAAAGAAACCAGTGAAATCGACAACTATTTTTAAACGGAAAGTACAAATCAAGTCTGTTCTGAAGAAAGTTTTGTTAAAGGCAGCACAAAAGAAATAAGCAAGCTCTACAATCAAAGTCAACTTTCTACCCAAAAACAATGAATTTTACAGCCGTTTCTTGCGCAATTAAGTGCTTTAATTGCACATAATTCTGCTAAAATTATTCTGTATAATGGCGATAATAAAACCATACGACTGTACATAAAAGTACAGTACCAACAAAATTAAATAAATATGGTAGGAGGAAGTCGACCCAAACTTGACCTTTAAAATGACCAGCTAGGAAACAAACGTGTTTGTTACATAATATATGAACTTATCGAATGTATAGCAGGGATAGGTAGATGAGATGCAGACTCTAAGGTAAATTGATGAAATTTCTCGAAGAAAGGTTACAGATGTCGATTGCTTTCTTACTATTTCTGGTGTATCGGAAGGACTCTGTCTGTCTGCCTGTTGAACGGATACTAACTCAGTCCGCTTTAAAATTAAGGAATATCTGCCTCATATTGAATCTGTAGTGGATGATGGGCTCGTCGGTAATAACAGTTGCACGTTTCGATTGATCAGGTTAAGCTACACTTGCCGCGGTAGGCCGGGGTTGGGTGACCTCGGCAAACACGTTAATCTGTCGGTCCCGGCTGTCATTTTTGGATCTTTGACAGTCGTCACAGCTCATCAGAAGCCCGAAAGTCTGACAACCAGTTTTTACCATGGGGTACCTACCGTTTTGCACACCGTACCGTTTTTGTTACCGGGTTGGGGAGGTTAGATAGGCAATCGCTCCACGAAAATACTGGTATTCAGTCCGATGCTGACTCTAAAAATAGTTAGGAAAAGGGTAGGCAGATGATTTGAATCTGTCCAAGATCAGGCAATAACAAATTTATAGAATACTGGCTTGATTTCTACAAAGGTACAGCTCTTTAAGGAAAATCTGATAAAACCAGTAGATACCAGTGTTAATTTGATACAAATGGAAGCTGCTGCCCTTGACCTTAAACAACTTTTAATCCCCTCTCAGTTATTTAGATTTTGTACTTCACCATAATGTAATCATGTTAAAATATTTTCCTTGTTTTGACTATATCATCCGTCGTGTTTGATCAAGATATTTCATTATCCTCTTTCCTGAAACTTTGACCTTTTACTTTACGCGAACAGCTATACTTTTCACTTAACTTTTTGTCCGAAGTTAGTATACGAAGATGCGAATATCTTGTCTTGGACCACTTTCCCTGTGCGAAATATTTAATCAAGTATCCTTACTTTCCAAGAAATTTTACTTAATTATTTGAATTTTGTATGTTGCCGCATTTTCGTTTGCCCATCTTCAAAAATATACTGAAAATACACGACTTTAATGGTAGCAGTTCCTTGAGCAGACATGGTATACAATGGCACTTTGGAAACATCTGTCCACTATCAAGCACTAAGCAATATACCCCAAATCCGTTAGTTGCAGAAAAGAGGGGCTTGTATTAACGGCTGCACGGGTCGATGGTTCAGGTAAACCTACGCTTGCCTCGGTTGGTCCGTGGTTAGGTGACCATCTTTAAGTACCAAGAACCCTCCGTGCCTGTTGAGGCATCGGCTCGTAACGACTGGCAACCAAGGAGTGAATGAAAAATGCTGGTAATTCAGATGCATCCGGCTAGACTGGAAGCCGACCCCAACATAGTTCAGAAAAGGCGAGAATTGATGGCTAGGAAGTTGATGTAAGTTGCAGCAACGAAACGAAACAGGGACCATTTGCAACAGACATATTTACTAATACGAATAGATTTACGGTCCACACTATTTTCATTACCTACTGACTTTGTTCCACTACCGGTAATTTATTATAATAGGTTTAAAGGGTCGTTTCGTGTATCGTAAAACATCGTATGAACCGAATTACCCTAATGTTACGCTATTTATTACTCGTAAAGTATAAAGCTTTCAGGAAATGGTACGGTTGAATTAGGCGAGTGTTGGATTGTACTCTTATTTGATTCATACAAATTCGGCCTGGTTTTATGGTGACCAGCGCCCTAATTGCGTAAACACACTATCAATCAGAATCTGAATCATTTTGTAGAATATTGCTTATCCATTTCTTCATATGTTCTAAAACATTGTCTGCTTAATAACGTAAGTAACGCAATGAATGTTGTTCGATTGTCAAAATTAAAGCCATTCTGTTGGCGTGTTAAGCAATTACCCCGCTGCATGGTTGCCAAAGGTCACTGTTACATTCCCCTTTCATTTGAACATAGGATTTTGCCCAAGAACCTGTAACCCGGTATAGTATTCTTACGTGAAGACGTGGGTCGGGAACCCACGAAGAAATATAAATTGGTTTCTACCCATCGATTGCAAGTAAAATAGTCTTCACACAAACAAACAGAAACAGCTACAACATTTATAGGCTTCCGTAAAGAAGTGCGAATCTAGTAGAACAATTTCTATGTAAACTTCATGGATTCCTCTCCACTTCGCGCTGTCGCGTCTTCGGGGGCCGTAGGGACTACTCACATTTATTCAGCTCTGTTCAGCTTTTGTCCATAGAAAACAACGATAGTCGTATTCTCACGTCATCTTTTACAGTCTAAGGGTACTTGCATAAAGAATAGTTTTCAGTACAGATCGATCCAGGTTGATCTTCAGAAAAAACGGTTAAGGGACTACTCACACTTATTCAGCTCTGTTCAGCTTTTGTCCATAGAAAAGAACGACTGTAAAAGATGACGTGAGAATACGATTATTGTTGCATACAAATAGTTACTTATGTTCTGCGGCACGTGGCATCGCCCATTTGCATATTATCGTGATGAATTCAATGTTTATGTGTGGTCCCTTTGTGAGATTTACCTTGTGAGTTTCCTCCCTGAAGGAGTCGTTATTATAAATACTATTACTTTTCTGTCTGATTTATTAAGATTATAAGATATTTCAAGAATTTTCTATTGTTCCTGAAAATACCTGTTGTCCGGCAAAGTAATGTTTTACAAGTGCAATAATAATTTCTAGATGTATTGGCAAACGATTTCTGAATATCGTATGTAATTAGGGCCAGCAATAACCGTGACCTTTCTCTTGTCACATATTTACTTATTTAGAACCCGTTTGTATTGACTTTCGTAAGATCGCCCACAAAGCTAACATCGTGCGAATCACCTACAGAAAATAATATATTATTTAAAAGTGTCAATTCATCCGTTTTGTGAATATCGACTAGTAAGCCCATTCGAGTGCCAGACGATCCTTGTAGTAGTGTAACAGCAGCTTTTTCTGATACATCAAATTAAATATAATTATCTGTTTTCTTCCAGACAGGCCATAAAGCCATTATCAGGGTCGGCGACGTCGGTGCGGGCACCGCAGAGCGCGGCCGGCACAGGCGACACGACCGATGGCAAGCAGCCGAGCAAGTCGCGGCAGAAGAAGTTCCAGCGGCACTTCCCGCAGGTCGGGCCGGAGGAGAGGGTGCTCAATTGTAAGTACAGGCTTCAAAATAAGGACGGAAGAATACGAGAATAATATCTTGGTTAGGCATCGTACTACCCAACTTTATAATCCACATGTTATTAAGCCAATTTATTTGGTCTTGGCGCAGCGTGTTTTATATACTTCTCTTTTAGCCGTCATCGCAGTATACAGAGTTAGCCCCGAATATAGTAATGATTATTATATTAAATAAATATAATATTATATGATATATACAGGGTTATTGGAAAAACGCAAACAACCTCTTAAGAGGTCATTGTACTCATCATTATGAACAACTTTTACTATGGGACCAAACCTGAAATTGCGAAAAAAAAAAAATCAGCTGTTCGTTACATTTATGTTCGTATAACTCATCAAAATACCTCTTAAAAGGTTGTTGGTGTTTTTCCAATAACCCTGTATAAGCATCCACATTCGTACTCAAAACCCCATCCGCAATTTGTCGTCTTTAAATACAACTCCTAAATTGGTCATCGTCATGACGAATTTCACCCAATGATATTCTTAAGAAGTAAAATTGCGCAAATTTACTTTCTAGTTGGTCTTGATCTTGAGTCTTCTTGTGAAACGGATCATCCTGAATCACTTTGTCAATTTCTGACAGTGTTTCGGTAAGGGTGAAAGGGTAAAGGCATTACAGACATCTATACTTCATCATCATCATGTCAAAAACTGCTGGACATAAGCCTCCCCAAAAAGGAGGGTTTTGCCAAAATCGCCACGCTTGGCAGGCGGGTTGGCGATCGCAGTATGTTGGTAAAATGCCTAGAAAACGCTGCTGCTCATTCTCTAGTAAGTCCCTTCAGTCGCCTTCTACGACACCCACGTGAACCAATGGGATGGTGCTATTCTTTTACGCCCGACATCACACTATACGAAGCTGGCAAAGCCTTGGCAAACCCCCTGGTTATCATCATCTGCCTAGCCTTTTCCCAACTATGTTGGGGTCGGCTTCCAGTCTAACCGGATGCAGCTGAATACCAGAATTTTACATGGAGCGACTGCCTATCTATGGTTATGGTTATGTAGGTGTCTATAAACAGCGGTAACCACTTTCCATCAGGTGTGTCGTTAGCCTGTTTGCCAACGTAAGACATAAAAGTCAAGAAAAATGCCTTTGCTAGTTTTATTGTAAGATAATTCAATTACTTAAGTCTTAAGCTAATTCATGAAGTCTGTGTGCCCCGCTGTATACAGAAGGTATAAAAGATTAGACCGAGTAATCTATAAACTTTATTACATACTATCTTTCTGCTTTATAAATAGAACCTGGAAATGTCACGAATTTCTTCATAAACGCTTATATGTGACATATTTTTATCATTAGTGACTAGTGAGTAGTGACACAAATTTTGATGTTTCCTTGACAGTTTATTATAAAAGAAAATTAAATTGGAATGACAAGGTATTTCGTCAGTCTTTTGTCTTGTTGTGCAAGCCTGGAGAAGATAAGTCTCCTATTATAAAATTACTTGGTAAACTCAGGGGGCCTATTCTTTAAGTCCGTCAACGAAGAAACGGGCTCATCCGAAAGTAGTACGAAACTTTGGAGTGAACCCTACACCCGGGACGGTCAAAAACAATTCGGGAATAGGGACAACTCACAAATCGTGGTGTCATTTATTTTATGTCGGGTAATAAATTAATCTTATGTACTACGGAGTTGGAATACTACGGGTGTAACTACGGATTATGTGTTTAGGGAGTAGACCTGGGCCTAATAGTTGCCCCACTTTATGAGGCACTTTTCTTGCTGTTCATAGTCATAAGAATCGAGATACTTATGACTTTGACCACCTCCTCTCGAGCTGCAAAAGCAGTTTGTGCGGAAAATTCCGTGTCCTATCATTTTCGCACTGTTTTCGAAACAAAACATTATGAACTCTTGTTAGATAGTAATGGAATACTAATGATCTGTCTGTTGACTACTTTGACACGAAACACGGTTGATTGCAATGCTTATAAAAGATAATGATAATAGCGTAATGCTAACAGCAATTCGGAATAATAAGACTAGTTTCATCATTCGTCTGGAATTGAATTAGGTAACGATTTGAGCAACGATTGTTGATTCTCATTGTAACTATGCGGCCGATAATGGCGACTGAGCTGCCAATTATGTCTTTAGTGGTTCTCTTTATCAATTCGCTCTATATTATGTTCGAAAATACTAACAATATTACTTCAATTTGTTAAATTCCACGTGCAAAATACGAATGGGTAACTATGGGTTTTCTCAGACCTATCTTCCTCCTGAAACGATGAATAAAATCGTTTTATCCATATTTCAGATTTCCTGTTAGGTTAAAAGCTGGTTACATAAAATATACAATCGTTTCGTATTTCTGTATGCCATTTCAAAGTCAATGCCTCGTCCTAGATTACCGAAATATGAAATTCAAAGTGTGAGTTTCATCATGATAATTTGTGATACTAAAACCAATAACAAGTCATTGAACCTCATAGCGATGCTTCTGGCACAATATAGTACCGGGTTTCTGGGGACGATGTTATGACCTCATTACATATGTTTGCTAGAAAATTACCAGATTAAACATTATACCAGAGTAGGTACTATAACTAAAAAGTGAAAAATAAAACGTTTAAAAAAAAAAAAAACAACCGACTTCCGGAAAAACACTACAAAGTGAAAAATAACTTTAATTTCGGAAGGCGGTGACAAGAAATTAATAAAATACATATCCAAAGTCACCGCCTTCCGAAATTAAAGTTATTTTTCACTTTGCAGTGTTTTTGCGGAAGTCGGTTGTTTTCTTTTTTTGGAAAAAAAAAATGCGGGTCAGTGTCAAGTTTTATCTATATAAATAAAAAGAGAAGTCCTGACTGACTGACTGATTGACTGACTCATCAACGCCCAGCCCAAACCCTTAGACTTAGAAAGCTGAAATTTTGCACAGAGGTTCCCTTTGTAATGTAGACAAGGAATAAGGAAGGATTTTTCAAAATTCAACCCCTAAGGGAGTTAAATAGGGGATGAAAGTTCCGCGCGGGCGAAGCCGCTGGCAAAAGCTAGTGTTGATTAAAATATGATTTGCGATCATAACAAATATGGCCTCACAGAATTATAATAATTAAAATCACTAACTCAACCCTCTTAGTTCATTTAAAGCATTTTTTTTTTTTTTGTTTTGAAATCATCAAATAACTTCTCCCGCTCTGGGTGGAGCAGGGACTTTTACTGACTAAAACCCACCTGTGTTCCTTCAGTTGCCTGTGTGCTAGGGGTCACGGTATATCTTTCGAACAACCCGCACCTCTGGCAGGAACCCCATAAAGGGCCTTTAAAAAAAATCTTTCAATGGGATTAAATATTTCATGAAACATTTTGTGGGCTACTCTAGCGGTTCCCCTAATATTTTTTGACGACCTGGCTGGCCGATTGTCAATTTCCTTGTCCCATTAACGAATTGCGCTCAATAAGGCAAATTCAATATTTGCTTCGATAAACACGACAATTTATTTTTGATAACAATATTATTTTGACCACATCGACGTTTCTGCGTAGTATAGTGTCCTAGATTACTGGCAATATTTTAGCTCAATCAACTCTTATGCAACCTAATCTAGATTGGTCGTGGTCAATGTCTTGGTATCGTGAAATCAATGCTAGAAATTACGTACCTACACGCATTTAAAAACAAAGGTATACCTAAAACTTATACGGATTAACCAGTGTTTTTAAGGCACGGGAGAGTTAAACTATCCTTGAGAACCCGGATCAAAAGACGGTCCCTATTATACACCATGCCATTACGTAGGACATCTGCAACTACAAAAAAAAAAAAAGATTAAAGAAAAAAACACGTTTTAAAAACCAAACTAAAAACACAGAAAATTATTTCAAAATGGCGTTGGGTGCTTGATATAAATCTTAAATATAAAAATTAATCCCTAATTCCCTTGGTCACGGCATCACACGTGAACGGCTGTACCAATTTTGTTAATTCTTTTTTTGTTGTGTTTCTTATTGTCAGGAGAAGGTTCTTATGAAAGAAAACATTTAGAAAATTATGAATTCAATATTCATAGTTAAGACAGGACTACGTCTGCGAGAGCAGTGGTGGCCAAGTGGTAACGGCCGCGACTTACGAGTTGTAAGGTCGTGAGTTCGAACCCAGACAGGCGCTTTACTTTGTGTAAATTATTTCATCACCACTGCTCTCAAAACAGTGAAGGAAAACATCGTGAGGAAACCGGCATGTCCTAGAACCAAAAATTCGAAGACATGTGACATCTACTAACCCGCACAGGGTCCGCGTGGTGGATTATGGCCCAATCCTTCTCACCGAGAGGAGGCCTGCGTCCCAGCAGTGGGAACATTATAGGCTGATGATGATGATGATGACGTCTGCGGGTCAGGTAGTTGATTATAATGCCTCAGAAAGCACCCCACGCTTATTTGAAATTATTTTCTGCTTTCTGTTTGGTTTTTAAAGCGTGTTTTTTATTATTTATTTTATATTTTTTAGTTCTGCTAACTACAAAAGCGTGATTTTTCAGTTTTTTGAAATTGTCATTGGCCCTCGGTATGTCTACAAAGTTTAAATAAAATCAGCTGACCGTTTGAAGTGGGTCAAAATCAAGTCCAAAGGAGTCGGTTACAAACATGCTAACAAAAATACCTACAGGTGAAGCTAATAAAAGCGAGTAAAAAACGACCTTGTAATATTACTTATAGTCCTGCCATGGAGGTCACAGTTCAAAAATGATGTAATCGTCCAAAGAGCACGTGGTTGTAATTATGGAAAACTCTATGACAACTAGGTATATGTAAATGTCAAATACACGCAAATAGCTCCAACATTGAATAATACAACAACATTTTATTTTAGTGTTGGATCAGAAAATAAACAATCACAATTAGGACAAAATAACAACGCCAACTTCAAACTGGTTCGTGGTCTAATAAGGTCATGATAATATTTAAAATGTGGGTTACGTAAACATTAAATTTAATTCCAGTGTCTTCATTAAATGATCTCTCAGGAGACTTAAAAGACGTTTGTAGAAAGATTGAAGCTGCTTAAAACTAGGTCGACTGGAATACAAATCACATTTTTAAAGTAGACTTTAGTAAAAGACAATAAAGTTATAAAGGAGAGAAACCTATGCCCTTTTCACTGAAGATCTCTCAAAATCCTGTCTAAAACATGGCATTAGCAAAGCTGCAGTCAACCTTTAAAAAAGCTGGCAATCAAGACTTAAGTGAAGACAGGTATGAGATGCTATTGCGTAACCGTCACCCTGAACTCATAATTATCATTATTAGGACATCTAAATTCAATTATTTAAATTGTAGCAAGTCCGACTGAGACCAAGTAGAATCTTCATTCGTTTCTATTCAGCGCATTTCGCAAGACGTGTTCTCCGATTCTGAATAGTATTTACACTCAAAAAAGTATTACGGATGTCTATTGGACTGTATGTATGTATTGTATCATCCTTCTCCCCTAATCCTAATTAATATGTGGTCTGCAGTACTGCCTTGTCTTCCATTATTTTTAATTAGCTGTCATCACAGAATTCACAGAAGTGAAAAGATATATCATCTTTTCACATTCCATTCCTCTATTCCTTTGGTCTGCCTGCCATTTTGTTATAGCCGACCATTTACAGACTTAAATGTATGTTACGCAATTGTTCCTTCAAATTCCAACCTTTTAAGATAGTACTTTTTTAATAATAATTCTCCTGCCGTCACTCCAATTTATTTAGGGCCGGCGCAATATCTTTTTCGTCCATACTTCTTTCTTTAGAAGTCATCTTGGCAGTTACCCCCTTCCTATCGAAATCATCTTTCAATTCACTTTTTTTTAAATGTTTTGTCTCTTTCTATTCCAGATTACTCATGTGCGCTGGTCGGTGATCTGCTGCTCCAAGGTCACCTGTACATCACTAAGAACTATTTCGCTTTCTACTCAAATGTGTTCGGCTATGTGACCAAGGTGAGCGAGTTTGGGTTATGTATGTCGATCGGTTGTAGGTGCTTGTTGTTCATTAGTTTACTTCAAGAGTTTAGCCGTGGGGGTTTTAAATTTAAATATGTAATTTGTAATTATGTTGGTAAGTATAGGTGCTGTTATAAAGTAGTGCAGTTAAGGTATGGTCGTTATACCTTGCAGAAGTTTTTTTGGAGACTTTTCAATCCAACCAGTTTTAAATATATACTATGCCACATTTCGTGCAGAACCATTGTCGATTCCTAATGTGCATGTTATACGCTGTTAACTTAAACCCGTAACAAGAAGATTTCATGCTTATCACAACGTCGAATTTCACCATGTTCCAATTTTGCACTTTCATTAAAAATGTTGTAAGTAATGTTGACAACAATACTCAATCTCTTGTTTCTAGCTACTTATCCCGATAATATCAGTACTCCGGATAACAAAGGAGAAGGTGGCCCGAATCATTCCGAACGCGGTCGGCGTGTGCACTCGCGATGAGAGGCACGTGTTCGGGTCCCTGCTATCGCGGGACTCCACCTACAAGCTCATGATGCACGTGTGGAAAGCGGCGCGGGCGCCCGAGCAAGCCGTGCCCAAACCTCAGGTGGGTGATGTTAGTATACTTTTAATATCTTGAACTTCTTTGATGTACGTTAAAAGGCAATTTAGCCGTTCAGCAAATGTCATTAGCAGAGGTCGGAATTAGGTAGAGTTATTTGTGTACTTGCATCGAAATGTTGATAATTAATATGGATCTTCCCGGAATTTCTAATAGACAATCCCGTGTGACCAACAATATTACAAATGAATAATAATAAAATCTCAGAGATAGATAAGACAAATAAAGCAAACATAATT
This sequence comes from Polymixis flavicincta, assembly GCA_949987655.1. Classification (NCBI taxonomy): domain Eukaryota; kingdom Metazoa; phylum Arthropoda; class Insecta; order Lepidoptera; family Noctuidae; genus Polymixis; species Polymixis flavicincta. The sequence continues at coordinate 10,904,588 of OX465186.1, read as the reverse complement.
AACATACAATTTTTATTAGTATTAAATTCACAATACAAATTATTAATAGTCTTAAGCAAATTCTCATACTTATACTTCGCCTTTTTATAAATACGAAAATACTTGTGCTTCTAGCCTAGACTCGTGAGGGTTTTGCTCATTCAAACGCCCCATCAGAATCATTTTCCTTGTTCGATTCATTCAAAATACCAGTAAGATTTGAAGTGTTCTCTTCCGACATTACTGTATAACTTTTATGAGAATTGAAGTATAAACTATAAGTGGAGGAGCCTGGGGGAGGCCTATGTCCAGCAGTGGGCGTCTTTTGGCTGAAATGATGATGATGATGACGATAACGATTCCCCGCGGAATCTTACTACGGTCAAACTACGCCAATATCGTGTTTATTAGACATCAATGTAACGGTCAGGAATCGAAATGTCATATTCTGTATGTTCCAAAACAATTTGTCGATATTAGCAGATTTCGTGTGTGATTGAGGTGGTTACGAGTAAGGTATCGTTAAGTGGTCATAGTGAATTAAGGCCCTGAGCAGATCTGACCTGAAGTTTTAACGACAAGAAGTTACTCGTGATTAAAGGCTTCCGTACAAAATAGTGTTGGTCGATGTCATCATTAGCTTAGCCTTTTGTTGGGGTCGGTTTCCAGTCTAACCGTATGCAGCTGAATAGGTACCAGTATTATACATGAAGCGACTGCCTATCTGACCTCCACAACCCAGTTACTGAGTAATACGATACCCCTTGGTAAGACTTGTGTTAGGTTATCTTTGGAATGTGACCGGGTAAAAAGAGTAGCTAGTGATTTTCCTCTTATCGGTTATTTCGACTATTTGAATCTCATGCAGTTGGAGGCAATAAAGGTATAGATTGTTAAATTTAAGAAGATGCCTCCGACTGCATGAGATTGCTTATAGTATTCAGTCTAATCGTCCTTTTATAACAAGTTTCTTGTTTTCATCTTTTTAAAATTAAAGTTAATTTTTAGGCAGTTGGGTTTTTTGATTTTGTATTTTTTTTTTTTAATTCTCAAAATTTTGTTAATATAATTATTTTTGACGTTAATGATACTTATTTATGAAACTCTTTAGCTACAGAGCGTGCCCAAGAAATATACATACATACACACACTCGAAAAACATAACCCGCCTTCTGGCGCAATCGGGTAAAAAAAAAATTTTTCGAACAAGTTTATTAGCAATTAACAATGTTTTCCTATTTCCAGGATATCCGAGTATCAGAAGCGGACCTAGAAGTGTCGGAGTACTCGCCGGAAGACGACAGCAGTTCAGCAGGCGGCGACCAACCAGACGCGCCCTCGCCTCCCGCGAGGCGAGAGTCGGAGGTTATCATAGCTGCAGGTTTGTTACTTTACTTTATGACAGCCCAACTAAGAAAAAAGACGTAGTGTTGGAAGGCCTCCCAAAAGATGGACCGACGACCTGGTGAATGCCGCAGGAACCTGCTGGATGGCGCTGCTTGGCCTATGTCCAAGAGTGGACGTTTCGGCTGAAATGATGATGAACCTTAACTAATATATTACGGCTTATTGGCTATAATGGCTAACTGTGTCTTTGAGCACTTTACCACGCGGGTGCTTAGCCGCAAGGCCCTTCGGATTTCTACCCATGTCGAAAATTGAGTCTATTTGAGAATGTAGAGATATTTCGCAAAATCTGTTGATCTATCGTGGACGAAGCGTTCTTGACTCGTGACTTATAATATTTTATTTTATTTCACATAAACCTATATGGGAACTTATGAAACGTCAGAAGCTAGGTGCACGGTTTCAATTGGATGTTCCCTATGGAGAAGAGTCGGCAAGAAACTCCACGGTTACTCTTAACAAAAAAAAAAACAAGGATTTATGAAGGACAGTTCAATTTGCGGAAAGCTTTTATTTTAGACGATTAGATACAAATCAAAAGATTTTAACAGAAAACTTATTTATAATTTTTATTTTTCCCAGCAGGCGGCGCGGCAGTAATCCAGCCAGCATTGCTAACAGGCAGCGGGGCCGCCACAGGGGCCGCGACCCGCTGGTGGCGCCCTCTACTGGCACTAATTACTGCTCTGCTCACACTATCCGCTGTGTTGTTAGCATACAAGCTGTATGTCGCTACGTATCATGTGCAGGTAAGGCAAACAATTGATTTATATTCACAATGGTTTTTTTTCTGACACTTGACAGTTTTTTTGACGACATATACAAATTTACATTGTGACAGCTGATACTTGAAGCCCAATTTTTGTAATAAAATACTTTCCAAAATCTAGTTGCAAAAGACAAACGATTATCAAAAACTTGACAAAAATGTATGGAACTCGAGGTATTTTTGACAGAATGAGACTGGCACCAGACTGTGAACGTTCTTGAAATTACGAGAATTGCCCCTCTGAAAACCGGGGTGGTTTTCAGTGAGTTAGAGTCTGACAGAACCCTCCACCTCAGGGCGGAGGACATCCATGAGGAATTTCCGTCCCAGAACAAAAAGAAAAAAATGTTAGATTAGGTATATACAAAAAAACAATGCTTCCAATACTAATGCGTTAGACGTGCTGTCGTTACGGTTGCTTAGATAAGACTGCAACCCCCATCACAGCATGCATAAATTATTATATTAAACATCAAAGAAAGTTTATAAAAAAACATCTGTAATCGGTACAGCTATAAGTAAGGATTATTTGTACGAAATGTAATAAAAATTGTTGATAGCGGGAATCACAATAAAATTAAAACAATGACTTATTTATAGTTTTGATAAAAGTTACTAAAATCTTACGCTATCTTTAACGAAATTATGAAACAATAAAAGAGTAAAGTTAATTTCCCCAATAATGGGAATGACTATTTCATGAAAAAGGAATTGAATAAGATTAAATTAACTTAGAGTTGTATTGATGATTTTAATGTCAAAGTCAAAGCATTTATTTCAATTAGGCACATAAAAGGCACTTTTGAACGTCAACATTTACATTAAAATAGAATTGATTCTAGTCACCCCCTCCAAAATGTAGTTTCGTATGGAGAAGAATAGGCAAGAAACTCCACTAATGATAATTATTTTTGTAACATATATATTAGGTCTTTACCTATGAAATTGCCGTTCTGCAGTACTGGCCATTTCAAATCAAAATAATTTTTGTTTGGCTAAGAATTCTAATTTCAAATTAATTTTATTTTAAGAACATGGTTTTTTTTTTCTAAAATTAGTCATTTCTTTATTGATTAGTGTTACATTTTCATCGCATTTCAATCTTTTTCGTCATCATGGATACGTTAAAAATTCGAGTAATTATGGAATATGAGTACCGTCGTGGCAGCAACGCGGCACAAGCGGCACGCAACATCAACGACGTTTACGGAGCTAACACTACAAACCAACGCACCACCTGTTATTGGTTTGCTCGCTTCCGTTCTGGAAATTTCGACCTGAAAAATGAACCTCGCGGTCGTCCGAAGACTTTGGTCGACAATGACGAATTAAAGGCGATTGTGGAAGCTGATGATACACAATCTACGGCTGAATTAGCAGCAGCTTTCGACGTTAGCGTCAAAACAATATTGGTCCATTTGCGTCAAATTGGCAAGGTAAAAAAGCTTGACAAATGGGTGCCCCACGAACTCAATGATCGCCAGCGCGAAGTACGCGTCGAGACGTGCCTTGCACTGCTCAACAGACACACAAATGAAGGAATTTTGAACCGCATTGTTACCTGCGATGAAAAATGGATTCTGTTTGATAACCGTAAGCGCTCAGCAAGTTGGTTGGATCCTGGTTCAGCACCTAAACAATGCCCTAAACGAAAACTTACCCCTAGAAAAGTGATGGTCACTGTTTGGTGGTCTAGCGCCGGTGTGATTCATCACAGCTTCTTACCAAACGGGGTGAGCATTACTGCAGATGTGTACTGTGAAGAACTGAACACAATGATGGAGAAGCTGGCGCATCTCCAACCAGCATTGGTCAATCGCTCGTCTCCGCTGCTCCTGCACGACAACGCGCGACCTCATACTGCACAGCAGACGGTCTCCAAGTTGCAAGAACTGGGGTTGGAAGCTCTCCGTCATCCGCCCTACTCACCAGACCTTGCGCCTACAGACTACTACTTTTTCCAGAATTTGGATAACTTCTTGGCGGGAAAAAAATTTAATACCCGAGAGGCAGTACAAAATGCCTTTGAAGAATTTGTTGCCTCCCGTCCAGCTGATTTCTTTAAGAAGGGCATCAATAAACTGCCACTGCGATGGCAAAGATGCATTGATTGCATGGGTGATTACTTCGATTAATACAAATAAAAAATTCATGAAAAAAAATCGTTTAAATTTTTTCATACAAAACGGCAATTTCATAGGTAAAGACCTATTATAACATATAACATATTTTAATCAACATTGACACGGGCCTGCAAATTGGAAAAACGTTAGTCAATTTGGACTTCGCGAGCTTTACTTTAGCGCATTCCCTGTAGTGTTGTATATAAAAAGTCTGTAGTAAGTAAGTAGATACCTACTTTGTTTCCATCCTAACGACCTCTATTTTTCTATTCCAGGAGGACCTCGTAAAGTTGTCGGGAGAAGAGTTATACACGGAGCTGGTGAGATGGCGCGCTCGGTTGCACGGCCGGGCCGCGAACGAACTGCACGCCTTCCTTACCACCAACCTACTGTTACTTACCAAGGTAATTTATTCAGTAGGTATTCCATAATATCATCGTTTTAAGTATAAATATCTGGATGTGTGATGATTTTTTTTTTGTTTGGCGTTTTCAAAAAGAGAAACCTAGCTAGATCGATTTATCGCCCCCGAAACCCCCTGTACACCAAACTTCATCAAAATCGTTGTAGCCGTTTCCGAGATTCAGATTATATAAACATACAAGATAAGTTTTTAAACAGTGCACAAACTGTAACATGAATTCAGCATATCATTCTAGAACCCCCAGGGCCGAAATTTTTCGCCGGTTATACAAAAAAAATATATCAGCTGTTCCATACATTTTAACCGCGTAGGTATTGCACTTTTCTATGAAACAGCTGTTTTTTTTTTTTGTATAATCGACGTAAAATTGCTGCACTGGGGGGTCTACAATGACATGCTGGATTCATGGTTACAGTTTGCGCACTGGTTAAAAACTTATCCTGTATATAGGGTGACTGGTAATTAGTGACCGACATTTAAACACATGATTGTACTCATCATTATGAACAACTTTTACTATGAGACCAAACGTGAAATCGCAAAAAAAAAAAACTGCTGTTCCTTACATTTATGTTCGCACAACTCGTCAAAATGTAGGGAACAGATGATTTCATTTTCGCGATTTCGGGTTTGGTCCCATAGTAAAAGTTGTTCATAATGATGAGTACAATCATGTGTTTAAATGTCGGTCACTAATTACCAGTCACCCTATATACAAGAATTGCTCGTTTAAAGGTATTACATTAGTAGAGAGAGAGCAGAGGGGGGGAGGGAACAGTGGAAATCTGACTGGCGCATTACTTTTTTTTAAGCATTCAACTACCTTGAAATCAAAACTGTTATAATATTCTTGCATAAGCAGCGCTAATTCCGAACATTTCCGAGCAATTCCGAGTATATCCGAGGCGTGGCAAGCTAAGCGTATGAGTGCCGTATGTTTCTCTGTGTTGCACGAACTTGCTCAATTAAGGACGTTTGTATTGGGAAATTAACTGGTCCTATAATTATTTCATCCCCACTGCTCTCGAAGGAAAACATCGAGAGGAAACCTGTCCTAGAACGAAAATTACTAAAACTTCTACCCACCTGCACTGGGCCCGCGTCGTGGATTACGGCCTGCATGTTATGTCGGAATAGTTGGTCAATTCATGAGCGCGCGGAAATCAACCTTATGTATAAGACAAAAGTCACATGACGCGCGCTCGTGAATTTCGCGAAAATGTATTTTCTGTTGGAAATTGATGAATAGGATAAAACTTAAAGGAAAAAACATTTTAACCTAGAAGCACCAATAACTTTTAAAAAAATCACTTGAAATAACATTTAATTTCTCCATTTTACAGGTACGACAGTCCCTAGAAGCGTTATCGGGCGTGATACTAACCGACTTGGCGCAGACGGGCACCGTGCATCTTAACATGGACGTGCCCAATGACACCGTCTTCAGTTAGCGAGTGTAGGCAGCCACTGAACTGTACGAGCGGTGTTACACGACCAGCGACTGGTAACCCTGTCCATACTAATGTTATGTCAAGGTGAATCTAGGGTTGCGTATCCATGTCGGATTTCGCGACGAAATGAGAATGTTTTACACAAAATTACAACCACTTTTTACTCACATGTGACTACTGCTCTTCTCGATAAGAGAAAGCATGAGCATTTATCACCACGCTTGCTCAAGACGGTTCACTTAATTAGTACAAAAACCTCAACTAAAATGACATAACCCGGGCTCAATATCCGAAAATATACGAGAAGTCGACAACCCTAGGTTCATCCCGCAGAACCTCAGTTCTGAGAGGTATTATTGTCATCATTAAGGTTATCGTTATGTGGATATATCTCCGAGGAAAAATTATATTTAGTTGGACAGCTTTGCTGCCGCAAATATCCGACAAGGAAACGCTTTTCCATGTCTCAGTGAGACGGGAGTGATACTAGTTATTATTTATTTGTGCAATTTTTCAGTTTATGTCATTGTTTAAAGTGTGTCGGATATATCCGCCGAGTTTGGTCTCACAACAATGATACCTCAGTGAAGCGAGGAAGAAATTATTTTTATTAGTCCAATTTGTTCATAAATAAGAACAGAATGTGTAATGTAGATGTCCAAAATGTTAAAGAACTGTTGTCGTATAAATATCACAGTTCATCGCAATATATGAAGTCTTGGATGTTAGGGTACATCTCTAGTTTCACAAAATGCCACACTTTGCACATTCAACAATAATTTTAATAGAATGGACCAGAATTTTAAACCTCAAATGACAGAACCGTTCTGTTCCTTGCATTTTTTTATTAATTAATGTCGTTTTTGCATTACTCTTAAATACTTTTCGCTTCATTGAATAAATGTTGAAAGTATTTTATTGTAAAATTATAAATAATCATGAAGAATATACCAAATAATAATCGCGTTTTCACAAGTATTAATGTCTATAACGAAACATGTATTAGATATTTTTGTTAAAAATCTTATATTTTATGAAATCGAGTTCTAAACAAAGTCATTTAGTGCTTATGTTGCAAAAAAAGTAAATTTCATGTTTGCTAAAATATCATGAGTTTTAATATGTTTTTAACTTACTATGATTTAGTTCACGTTCGCTCTATACTGCCGATATCGCTCCATTTTTATCGGAGGCGGAATATATTCTTGTTCTGATAACATCATCTTCTTTAAAAAAACATCAAAATGGCTAAAGTGATTTACAATAACCATTCAAATACTATTGAGATCTGAGGCCTTAGTGTGGGTTTCCTTTAACCATCTCGATTTGACGCATCGACGGCGTACAGCACTTCGATTGGGCCTGGTTTTTTTTTTGTTTTGTTTGTTTGTTTGGGAAATCATCAAATAACTTCTCCCGCTCTGGGTGGAGCAGAAGGGCGTGTCAGACTTTTACTGACTAAAACCCACCCATGTTCCCTCAGTAGTTTTTGTGCCAGGGGCGGCGGTATCTCTTTCGAACAACCCGCACCCCTGGCAGGCATCGGCCCTTGCGGGCGGGCCCATCGGTTTGTGCTGACATCTCTTTGAGGCGCGCGTGGAACACAACGCGCCGTCGACCTGGACTTGGTCCTTACCGGACAGCGAGCTACCCATTACTCGCCGTCCGCAAGCCCACACCTACGGTGGCCGGGAATCAGCCTGGGATTCCCGACGCCCAGGGCGTCTCCTGCGGCGACTAAGGCCGTGAGGGCGCATATACTCTCCTTCACGTGCGCCGCCTCCCTCGTCGCGAGCATCACTGCTTCGAAGATGGAGGTGACGGCTACCCATGCACTCTCGCTCCGTACCATGGCCTGGACCAGGGCCGTTCGCGACATATCGCCACCGCCGTTCGCGATTCGCCCAGCTTGGGCGGAGCACCACCGTGCCCTGCATTGGTGAGGGGCCAATCGTAGCGCCGAACGCGGTCGATACGTAAAGTCGAATTGGTTAAAAGAAACTCACTAGGGCAACAGAATATATCACGAGCGGAATCGGCATTACAGTACGAGTTGGCACTAAACATTTCTATCGTATATCATTGTATGTGATTTGTTATATAAGCGGCAGTTAGCCGTGATGTCTATAAGGCATTACTACGTCATATTAATTTGTGTCAAACACAAACGTCTAGGATAGGATGCGTGTACGGTCGGGATGAATGAACGATTAACTCGCTAGTAAATACTAATACATGATTTATAATTACACCGTGAAAATGTATGAGATATTGTTTAGTTCACAGAATATATCGAAACATAATTGTTCTGTGCTTCATACGGCATTTAAACTCTCGGCCTCATTACAATACAAGGTTTAACTGCAGATCTAGGTTTAAACTACCAATTTTTATTTTTTTATTTAGGACCTTATTCTGACAAAGTTGTAGTTCTAATTAGAAATACTGACGCTAAACCCAAATCTCAACTTTATGTATGTCGTATTAAAATTCAAAATACAATATCTGATTCGAAGGTTTGGTTCAGATTAAAGCAAGAACTTGTTTTGTAATGAGACGGTCTTATTTCACTTGTGCTATCACTTTAAAATTCCGCACAATTCACTCTTTGACATCTGTGCATCCTCCGCATTGTACTTCTAAATCTTTCATCCGCGGTGCGACATCTATGTGTTCGTTTAATAAAATAAGTGTAATTTAAAATTCTATAGCGTTCTTTCGTCTCGGCTTATGAGTAGATATTTTCATAATCAAAATTCTATTACTTGGGCAATCTTTGATATATTCGTGTAGAACATTAAATTGTATTTAAAGCATAGTCTTTATGGCAAAACGAATAATCTTAATCAATGTTGCTGTTATATTATTCTTGTATTATTGAATGTTAATGTAAGAATTGGATTGGCGTCATAGAATAATCGAGCTGTGTATTAATTTTCTTCAAATTTGTATGTCATAAGTAGATCAGTTATGTTATATGTGTCATTTAAAGAGATATCTGGGACGTGACTGACGTGGCACAAATTGAAACAAGAACCAGATCATATAAAATTTACATCGAGTTCCTTATGGTGTCCACGGTTGTCCATGGTTGTCCACGTCCTGGCATGGTCCTAATATGTGTGGATGTACAGTCGCCAGCAGGTCAAGCTATCGCAAACTGTCAAATTTTCCCAATTGAACATAAACCTTATTCGTTTGTAATAAAGTTGAAAAACTATCAAAGAAATTTGACAGATTGGGGTAGCTTGATGTGCTGGCCTCTGTACCTCAATGCTATACTGCAATCAGAATAAGAATTGTAGAGTGGTTTCAATGGAGTGTATACAATTGTGAATGTGATAGTGTCAGAAGGCAGGTGCTAGTATATAGATAAGAGTTATTATAAAACCAACATTCCTCGTTTGAGAAAGTATCCACATTATGTTTTGAGACGGAGTGCATCCGGTAGGGCACAATGCTTCAATAGATCGTTTGCCAAATAGTTTCCTAATATTCTTGCCAGTGTGTAAATGACATTGATTCTTCAGTAGTCGCAACATTCATGTTTGTGCACCTAATATTTCTGTATCGATTGCAAACTTAAGTAGATAACATTTGTTCTTTAAAAACCTAAATGCAATTGTTAAAAGTTACGCAAACTGCTATTTTGACAATAATAAATAATTAGTCTAAAGAATCATTTTGAAATATTCATACGGTTTTTTTTAGATTTTTATCGATGCAAGAAGTATTAGGTTTGAAGTTTAGTATGATTTACAAAAATATCTAGTGGAGCTAACGTTTGGTGATTTAGAAAAATAGTTCCGGATCATGCAGATGCAAGACAAGCAGGTTTGGACAGTTTTTAATATAATATAGTGTCGTTTATAGAAGTAACTGTGTACTTGTAAAGTTTATGTAATTAATAATTTATTATTCTAGTCTTTGGTCAAGCTCAAGGATTTGTTATTCGGTTCTATTGGGGTTAGTATGTACTTAGGCTGATTTTAAAACTATTGTAAGTGTGGATTTATGTTACGAGCACTCGTAAAGTTTGTGCAATCAAAAAATGTTATATAAATATTAACACATTTTCTTATTTATTGTAGATCCAATTACAGATTGTTATTTTATATTGAAGACCGTAAAGTTTTTGTTAGATAATTGTATAAGATGTTTTTTAGCACATTACAACACAATATTTAGATGATGCTAGCTAATTATTTTTCTCGAACAATTCACTCGATGTATTATGTACAAATATGTTCGTTGTATCACGTAGGATAATTGGCTGTTGTTAATATTTTATGTAAATAAGGGCCTAATATTGTTGTATGCTAGGTTACCATCTGTGCCAAAGTGCTCTATCGCTGTTTGTATTCCAAATGACAAATTAGGCCTTTATATGTATCCTTATAGACGTACCGACTTAGGCTTATTGACCAACTGAGCAGTCGACCAAATGAATTGTTGCAAAGTCCAATAATCGCTTAAAATAGTCGTATAGTGTTGTATTGCTCAGTTCTGTTGATCGGAACAACACTAATCTTTGCTCCATGATTCATATTTCGTGTTATTTATGGCTGTTTACGCTGTCCTATACGAGTCATTTATCGGAAATAATTAATATTGCCAAAGACAAAAAAACACTAGATTAAATGAAATATCAAAAGTAGAGATAGTGAGGTTTGTACAATAGTTAGTTTTAGGTAGGATCGTGCTGTTAATTTTGAATTATTATCAATGTAAATATGATGATTTTACGTAATTTTAGTATTTTATTAAATTGCTTTTTTCTGGTGCAATATGGGACAACCAGTGAGATATGACCGAGTTTAATTGAATCAAAATTATGTTGACGAACAAGCATATTTATATTTATTTTGTTATATTTATTTATCGAAGAAGAGTTTTAATATGTAACAGCCCAGAACAACAGCAAAATACACATAATTTGAAATATCTATGCTTGTGTGAAATTACCAAAACAAAAGGAGGGGAAGAGGGGGCGCCAGGATTAAAAATATGAAATGCCCAGAATAATCGGTATACAATCTGAACCGATTTTTAAATAAATAAAGCTACATTTGTGTATATTGAAAGTAAAATAGCGTAATTGTATCAATGGGTGATAGAACTGATTTATGATTATTAGTGATTTTAAGTTGTACCACGTAGGAATTGTTATGGACGCGTATGTTGTATGATTTCAAAGTTTGTTTTGTATATTTTTGTTTGAAGTTGTGATTCGTTTGTTGATTTTGTAAATAATAGATAGATGAGTTAATTGAACATGAAAAGTTGTTTTATTTTTTTATCCTATGAACCTTCTTGCCAATATCTGGTGATCAGGCTTTGTACTAAAACATGTTTTTTTTTTAAGTTTTTGCTTTCATTGGAACTTGGCACCAAATTTTTGAGATTGTCGCAATTAACTCAAAAACTAGACGTCCTACGTCAAAAATTATGAAATTTGCATCATCCCATTGAGTTAAACCCCCACAGATGATGGCTCTGGCCACAAGGAGGCTATTCCGCGCGGGATACGGGACGTGACAGAGCGAAACTGTGTTGAGAACAGAGAACCTTCATTGAAACTGCATCCTCTTTTTGTGTTAAGATTTTCAAAAACCTATTCAATGATACCCCACTGGATATAGTTTGCCAACTTCTTTTTCCTTTTTTTTTCAAGATCGCGCGTGGTTGTCGCTATTTTGATTAGGTACTGTCAGGTTTTTAGTATTTAGTAACCCTCTCACTGAGAGGAAGCCTGTACCTCAGAAGTGGAAATATGATAGGCGAATTTATTATGCATGTATTTTTGACACTTACAAGATTAAAACAAATCGATTGATGAAATAATCATAAAAATCGGCCCACGCCTTTGGTCTCTAGGAAGCCATAAAGGAACAGATAAACATGCATACCTACATAATATAGGCTGATAAATACATTGCAGGATATACATACCTACTTAAAACTAGTTTTTTTTTTTTCCCATGTTTGTTGTTTCTCTTTGGTTTTTGTTTTGTATTTTTTTTTTTTATGTTCTTGATTTGGTTTCGACAGTGTCTGCGATTTGATACAGACACTGTCTTTTTGTTATGGTTTTTTCGCTTATGTTATGTAAGATCGTATATAATAGTGATAAATGTTTATTCAAAGAAATATATATAATATTTTAATCACGTGCCATTAAACTTTTTAAGATGGCTCATAATTTTGGTCACATATTTGACGTAGGCGTCAAAGACATCCTTGTTTTCCGTCAGCATCCCGATGTCATACGCTGTGATACCAAATCGCTCAGAGATTGCCTCATATTGCATGCGATCCATGGCGAATCTGGGGCAATCCCTGAGGAGGTGGTCAAGTGTTTGTGTAGTGTTGTCGTGGCAGGGACAGTTGTCATCATCAGTTATTTTGAATCGGTGTAGATATTGTTTATGGAATCCGTGGCCTGTAAGAATTTGGGTTATGAAGAAGTTTTGTTGTAATTTTTTGCGGAATTTGTGGATTTGTAACAATGTCGGGAATATGATTTTAGTGTGTTGCCCCTGCTCACTTGATGTATACCTGGCTTGCCACTTGGCCAGGTTGGTTTTCCTGAGTTCGTGTTTGACATATGACATCGGGTATGCACTATAGTCAGGCGCTTTGTGTAGCCGAGTGGCCATTTTCGCAGCAGCATCCACTGCTTCGTTTCCTGCAATGCCGCTGTGCCCTTTCACCCACTTGATTTTTATTGTTGGTGTTGTATCCGTGGTGTTCTGTGTGTGATTATGGATAATTTTGTGGATTTTTGCGACCAGTGGGTGTGTGTTGCTCCGGTCTGCGATTGCCTGTATGGCCGACTGGGAGTCTGAGAAGATGATGGTGCTGGTTTGTTTCCTTGTGTGTGCCCATTTGCAAGCTTCCAGGATGGCCAACAATTCAGCCTGGAAGACTGTGCAGACGTTGTGGAGTTTAAATTTTTTCGTGGTTGCCGTTCCTCCCGGGTCGTAGCAGATAAAGGCCGCTCCAACGGTGCCGTCGTCCTGTTTGCTGCCGTCGGTGAAAATATTGTGCTGCGACGCTGGTGTTGATTGGGTCACTTGTTCTTCGTCATATTTCCGGGTACTGGTGACGGATTTTGGAAGTCTTGTCGCTGGGTGTAATAGCTCACGCACGGGTGTGGGACGCTCGGGGATTATGTCTGCTGGCAGAAGATGACTAGTGCCCGTGAGCCGGATCGTCTCGATATGGTGGACTTCTTCTATCCTAAGATCAAGTGGCATGAGCTCTGCCAATGCAAGAGCGGCAGTTGTAGAGACGGTCCGGAAGGCACGAATGGCCTTTAATGCGAAACCTCGCTGAAGGCTGGCAATTTGTTTTTTGACGCACTTTCTTTTTACTATGTGCCCCCATATGCCAGCAGCATACGTAATTGTTGGTTCAATGACGTGTAGATAGATTGTGCGGGCGTTTTCTGGGTGTGCACCCCACGTGCACCTAGTGTACATTCTCAATTTGTTGAATATGCGAGTCGCTTTGCCCAGAACATACTTCAGGTGGCTATTAAAGCGCAGGTGTTCGTCTAAGATGACGCCAAGGAGTTTTAACTCGGGCACAAACATAAGGTCAGTGCCGTCCATTCGAAGCTGCGCGGTTTTCGCTTTGGGCGTGAAGGCGATGACTTGTGTTTTTGCTGGACCAAAGGTGAGTTTCACGCGTTTGCCCCATTCGCTGATGTTAGCAAGGGTGCTGTTGGCTAGTTCTTCCAATGTTTCAGAAGTATCCGCCGTAACTACGAGCAGGACGTCATCAGCGAAGGCTTGCATGTGGCAGCCTGATGGAAGTTGCATGTCCAGGAGCTCGTCCAAGATCAGGTTCCATAGGACCGGACCGCACGCGGAACCTTGAATGCAACCCTTAGTCAGAGTTTTACGCACTCGAACTCCCGCGTGGTCCAACGTGGCTGTTCTATCCTCCACATAGTTTTTGATCAGCCCATAGATGTTTTGCGGCGTTCCGATATATTTAAGTCGATGGAATAGGGCAGGCCACCAAGCGTTATCAAATGCCGCCCTAATGTCAAGTGAGATAGCTATTGCAAGTTTGTTGTTTTGTTTGGCATGGTGTACGTGATTCAGAGCTGAATGGATGGCTTGGGTGGTGCTTTTTTGTTGGCGGAAACCGAATTGTTGAGGGTTAAGTTGGTTCTCCACCTCAGCGTGGTGGGCCACCCTTTTAATGAAGAGCTTTTCTAAGAGTTTCCCGAATACTGGAATGAGGCCTATGGGGCGGAAAGATTTGAGGTCCGTTGGATCATCCTTTCCCGGTTTGGGAATGATCTTGACATAGGCCTCTTTCCATATTCGGGGGAAGTACTGTAGAGTGAGGCATCTGTTCATGATTTCGGTTACCAAGTGCGGGTAGTGAACGGTGAATTGGAGGCAGATATCGGAGGTGAGGTTGTCGAGTCCAGGGGCTTTATTGGGGCTTATCTGTTTGAGTTGCTCGAGAACCTCTTCTTCTGTGAACGGATGGTCATCTATTGTGTTGGTCGTAGGGCTATGATACTGAAGACGGAGTTGTTCTTGTACAGGCATGAGATCGCGGGTATCGTCAGGGTAGAAGTGATTTAGGAGGGCCGTGGCTGTCTCCTCTCCATCGGTGGTGAATTTGTCACCTACTTTAAGGGTGATGGGTGGTCTTCTAGGCGCAGTCTCTTTCAGAAGTCGGTTGGTCAACGACCAGACGTTCTCTTTCTGCTGGAGTTCGCAAAACTTTCTAAAGTTTTTGGTGGACTCCTTTTTGAGTTCCTCCGAGTAGACGGCTTTCTTGTTCTGACTCTCTTCTAGAAGCGTTTCGAGTGGTAGGCCTTGCCGTTTTGCGGTGTGAATGCGTCTGTGGAGATCGATGATGTCTCTCTTTTGTGTTTCGAGGTTCTCGGTCCACCATGGAGGCTTGAACTTACGGTTAGTTTACCTACAACGTTAGAAGTGAAACTAAAAGAAACAATAGTGCAGGTGGAGTTAGGGTTCGGGGTTTTTGCGCTGATTGAGGGCTAATTTCTCAATCAAAGAAAACTTTTATCTGAAGAGTAAATCTGACAGTTTGGCATATTTTCAAGCTGTCAAACGGATAATTATGTTTATTCCTCAGATAAAAGTTATCTATTTTGATAAATCAGCCCTTAATCAAGCCTACGTCAGAATAAAACAAACATTAATTTCTAACATTATATTAAAAATAGGAGTATGAAAATTACATCGAATACAATTGTTTAACAATCTGATATCAATAAATACTATGTATTTATAACCACTACATTAACTCGTTACATTTATACATAACATGTTTTAATCACAAATTTAATTATTAAACTACACATTACATAACATCACGCCTGTAATTGCAGAAGGGCCAAGCATAGGTGTAAGTAACTATAGTACACCTACATTTCGCTAGTTATGTTTTAAGTCCCGCAATAGAGGGCGCGCCTATTGCCGTCAAACGGGCACAATTCCAAACTCCAGAATGCTATTGAGAAATTCCGTAAGAGAAAAACCAATAGCACTGCCAAACCAGGGAATTGAACCCGACGTCATGCTCATCAGTAGCGCTTGCAACCACTAGACCAAAGAGGCCGGAAACTACAGGGTCAAATTAAACAAGCTGGCGATACTTTTCCCACATGTTGGTTATCGATAGCGAAAACTATGAATAGTATCGAAGATGATGTAATAATATATTAAAATTAAATATTTTATATTAAGCCAAAACGCAGATATTTTGGTACCATCATTAAGTATAGGTGTACATTGAATTGGATAGTGCTCAAGTTGGTAATAAGTATTATTTTGGCACTGTTTATAATTTATAAGCGTTAAATAGTTAAGTAGGTATATACTTACCTTTGTTATATAGGTACGATATTTACTAATATAATAACCAAATTAACTTTAGCTATACTGTTATCTAAGGGAGTGGAAGTTTGAGCCCAAATTTTATTAATATAGGTACTGTTTTATAAGATGATTGGGGCGTCATGCTTCAAAAACTTCGAAGTCGTATGTATCAAATGCGAATGGTTTTTCAAAAGAAGATTATTCAAAACTCGAAAAAAACCTAAGCATTTATTTTAAACTAGCTTTTAACCGCGGCTCCGGCCGCGTGGGTGTCGGTTACCGCGGAAAAAAGTAGCCTATGTCCTTTTCCATATCCAGGATGTTTGGCAGAACGTTGAACATACGAAAATAGTGGATAGGTGGGGTCATCTGCTACTTACTCAGCCCCAATTTATTTGGCCCTGGCCTCCTGGATATTTTTTTTAATGCAAGTTGAAATTAAGATTTCAGTATTTTTTACATCTTTCTGTAAGTTTGAGGACTCATAACTTTTTTTCTAGCTAACATCTGAATAAAGCAATAATTTTATAAGAGTCTGCCAACATTAAAGGTTAAAAAAAAAATTGCCCGTTTTACCCATTTTTAATAAAAATTACACTATAAAGTTAAGAAAGTGGTGAAACTAGAAGAAAGCAAAAATACATTTTTTTTTAATGTCCAGGTGGCCAGGAGTAAATAAATTAGGGCTGAGTAAGTAGGAGATGACGATATAATTTTTAAAAGAGTAACCGTGGAGTTTCTTGCCGGCTCTTCTCCATAGGAAGCTACAATTTGGAAACCGTGCACCTAGCTTCTGACGTTTCATAAGTGCCCATGCAGGTCAATGTGAAATAAAATTTGATTTGATTTGTGTGAACCTTCTTACGTTGAAATTTTTCGAAAACAAAATAATTCGCTTTGAGTAGGTACATTTTGACCGCATTAGTTTAGCAGTTTTTTTTTTTTATAGCCGACGTAAAATTTCTACACTAACCCTGTCTAGAATCATGAGCAGATTACATGGTTACAGTTTGCGCGTCGTTAACGTATAACGAAGGCTTTCAAGGCATTCTGCGGTTTCCATTGAGTTATTTATAGATTGTTTTGACGTCAGAAGATATTTTTAGTGGACGAAATTTGCATAAGAAATGCCATTACCATTTCAAGTTACTAATATTTTCACGTAAAATGGGAAATGAATTCCTTTACGAATAGCTTAGTTATAAATAGAAGTACTGAAATAGAATGAAATTATTAAAGCATTCCTGTAGTGCGTGCTATGACGGAATAATTAATTGTGTAGGTCATGACAGGATTTCAGGAATCTTAGAATATGAGTTGAAGGTGCCTGTTTCGTATATTTAACTATTTATCATAAAGGTATTCCCCATATTTATAAACGTTACTTAAAGTTTATAATGATTAGCGTCTGTCATTCTTGACGTTTTTTTTTTTTTACTTTAAGCAACGCGTATAAATAAGGGGGTTCCTTCATTCTCTTTTGCATATCCACTAACTTTTGCTAAGGGTTTCGCCCACTTGGATGGCGGTAAATATCCCACGGGGCACGTATTACCGGGACTAAAAGTACCCTATGTGTTAATCCAGATTATAAACTAACTGTGTGAAAAATTTCCAAAAAAAATCCAAATCCGTTCAGCCATTTTTGCGCCAAACCGGAACATACATTCAGACAAACATTCTTCGTTACAGACGTATAGATTACATGATGTCGCCCTTGTGATTCTTAATTTACCTAAATAAGTACCTTTGTATACAAAAATGTATGACTTCTGTGGATTGAGACACTAGCTGACTCAGTAGCTATTAGTTTTCTTTGTGACTCGTTTCTCCTATCCAACCTTTACTGATTAAACGATGTTGCGGTTGACGATGGACTATGATTATTAAAAAGCTATTATCACTTTAGCTACATTTATATGAATCTCGGAAAGAGTCCCCTGAGCTTTGATACAATACTGAAAATGATAAGAAATGAAGGTAATTTCAAGAATCCTAGCTTATAGCTATGAGTGTAATTGGGTCTATAAAAAGTATTTTATGGGTTTTTGGTGCTTGTCCAATACCGGTACTAACGCCGCCATATTGTTTTTTCAATAGATTTTAGCGAAACAATTTTACCAAGAACATCATAGATTTCGTAAAAGGCCAGATTTATTTTTTTAGGAAAATATTTTATTTTGAACATTTTTCAATATCACAACGAAGGTCTACTATTAACCCTCTGGCTGATATGAGTTTGAAAGTACCAAAAATCATATTTTAGCGAATGAATGTTTTGGACATTATTGCCCATGGTATAAATGGACATGATATTATTTTAATCAACATAAGATTTTTTTTGTATTTTCACACTTAAATAGATACTCTCGCAGTAATGGTATTTTTTTTAAATGTGTTTATTTCTCATTAGCCGTTTGTTTTTTTCTGGCTGCAAGCATTACATTGCAACGCTGTTCTGGCTTTAGATTTTTACAAAATGTTCGAAAACCGAATGAAGTTCTTTTTACCAAAAACGCTCCTCTTTCGATATCATTCAAGCGCCAAAAAGAACCTTGTATAATATCCTATTTATTTTTGGACAGAGTCCTCTGCTTCTCAGCATGTTGGACCAGCTGCTTGTCGGTGGCCAGCCCCTTCCTGGCTCGAACTGAGTCCATGTAGGCCTTCGCTCGGTTTACTCCGTCCCACTTCTCGCCCCAATGCAGATATTCTTCCTCCGTGCGAGGCCTCCAGAACGGATCGATGTCTATTACCTGTAACAGGAATGAAAGATATTTAGGTTATTGTTGGTGTTTGCAGCGAGACTTGACAGCATGATTATCGGGAGGTCTACTGAGCTGCACGTCAGTGCAGTAGCTAGGTGAACCGGCTGGAGAACATGATGCCAATTTAGTCTCATCTTACTGCCTATCTTGATTGTTTTTTTTGTTCTAGTCGATATACCTAAGCAACGATCGCATTGCTTTTGTTATTTTACTTATATCAAATAACAAATCGATTCATGCCATCAATTGATCTCATTTGTAACGTAAACCTAGTTTGTAGTAAAAAAAATGTATCATCATCATGATTTCAACCGAAAGACGTCCTCTGCTGGACATAAGCCTCCCCCAAAAGGGGGGCTTTGCCATAATCGCCACGCATGGCAGGCGGGTTAGCTATCCCAGTAAAATGTATACTTATTGCAAATTATAAATTGTTTAGTAGTGCTATATTTATGTTAGGTATTCTTAAATTATTCTAATATGGACTGTAAATATTGTCTGAAATAAAAGAAAATCAGAATATAAAACGAACAGGCTCGACCTTACATAGGCCGGATAGCAAGTAATTAAAATAAATCTGGTGCTAATTGATGGATAGCAGTATTAATTTTATTATGATCTACTGCCGATTTGTCGGTCACTACCCCAGTTTAGTGAGTGAGTAGTATACCTACTGGGATGGCTGTAGTTACTAATGTTTAGTAAGTTTTTGTTAGTAAATTGTATTTACTAACCTTACAATCATAAAGTATATTTTCAGATATTAATTAAGTAAAAAAAAAATTGCGGAATAAAAATAATTCTCTAGTTATGCGGGGAGAGGCAATTTGGCAAGTACGTTTGAATGAGGCCTGCTGTTGAAAATAGTATCTCAGACGGGAGGACTCATTTAGAAACTAAAATACTTTTGAACCAATATAGGATACATTTTAACCAGTGCGACTGGCAGGAAAGCTGGCACTCTGAACAATGCTGAGCCACATACACACCTCCCAATAACTAAACAACATCTGAGGCGCGGCGAGCCCCGACGTGTGAGACCTCAGTTCAAGCACGGATTTAAAGCTCTCGGCGACCGGCAGTAAACCTTCCACTTTGAACGATACTGACCTACTATAGTTACAGCTTATACACAATATTACTCATACCTCCCAATGACTGAACAACATCTGTGGCGCGGCGAGCCCTGACGTATGAGTCCGCAGCTCAAGCACGAATTTGAAGCTCTCAGCGACCGGCAGTAAAGCTTGCACTCTGAATTGGTTGGACCCGCTCTGTAAGTCACTGCCAACTACCCGGCCGCCGCGACGACCCAGTGCTGCATACAGCTTGCCTGTAAGATCAAGAAAAATATAGGTATTCAGTATGGAAGTTTTGAGTGAAGACAAAGGCAGGGGAACTGTGTGTGCATATGCGTATGCACATTGTCTTATATTGGATCTCATTTGCTGTAAAACTCAAACTCAAAACTCAAAGCACAGGCACTTTTGAACTGTCAAAAACTCGATCAGTTGGAAAGTTGAAGCTAGTTGCCCATTCCAAAACGTAGATCACGCACACACACTAGACACTCGTTTAAATCAAGTTGAATATTACAAAATCTTGGGAACATTATTCTTGTTGCTTCTGTATGTGAGAACAATGTAAAAATGTAATAAACAATTCTAAATACAAGATAAAAAATAAGGCCTGGAAGTTAGGAGATGACCAGTCTCAGTAGTGATAACCACAAACTAGGAGCGCCTTGAAAGCTATGCCAGTGGATACAGTTTTAAATAATTTTAAGGTTTACGCAAGGTAATATTATATATAACATCACGCCTCGTTTCCCGAAGGGTTGGACAGAGGTGTAACTATAGTACCGCCATATTTCACAAATTACCTATGTTTAAGTTCCATGTACTAGGGGCGAGCCTATTGCCATCAACCGGGCCTAAATGCAGACTCTGGGCTGTAAATTAGAAATTCCAGATAGAAAAACGCAATAACACTTTGCCCGACCTGAGACCTAAGACTTGATACTCCAGCAGTAGCGCTTGCGACTATTAAACCAACGAGGCAGTCAATACTAATTATTATAATAAAGATGTCTTATCTAAGCCTTGTAACTAACTACTTATTTACTGCAACGCCCAGCGTCGCCGATGACCAGTGATCAAAGAAAAAGTATCCGCGAGTCGGCGGGAAGCCTAAAAGCCGTCACCAAAAAAAGTTCGCTTCGTGATATCGCCGGAGTTGTTTGACAAATATTCAGTGGTCAGCAGCCTAGAAAAATTCCTTGCTTCTTACAGATTCGACGCGGCCATTTTGAGATGAAAGGGGGACTTCCGGTCACGGGCGTGCATCCGGTACAATTGGTCACGTCCGCAAGACATCTTGTGATCTTGCCCACTTCGCTTGTATTTGTCAAGTAAATAAGGGAGCTTTTGTGTAGACACAGCAACTTGAGGCGGCCGCGCCGTGCTAAGAATGTTAACGAAAAAAATCATATCATTTTGTAACGGGAAACATACTATAATTGCCCGCACTACGGAATTCGGTTGAGGTTGTAGATAAAAACAAACGATTTTTGTGTGTGTAAGTACGCGTGATTGGAATGTAAGGCTGCGGCCACAGTGTTTACTTTTTGAGGTCGTTCGGTGAGTCAAATGTAACAATGTTATTATTAAAGTAAAGGGCAATCACGTTTTGGACGTGATGACTAACTGCGCATGTATGACTGTACCACCATGAAAGAATATGGATATTCGGAGGTAAAAATATCGTGGCGAGAATATAAGATAAGAATCCAAGTGTGCGTCCCAGCGCGTCGAAAAGGCACACTGTTGGATACTCTCTCGGCGCTAAGCAGTGCATTGAAAATACAGTGTGCAAAAAAATCGCACCGCAATATACAACGTGTAACGGAAAGGGTATATACGTACCAAAGGCACGGCTTCTTTGGATGATATCAAACGATATTGGAAGGGTTTTTTAATCCTATCTGAATTTTTCTTATCCTGAATTTTTAATACTTTGATACCAGAAACTGAACTTTTCAAATTGAAATAAACACATCACTCGGAAGAGATTTATCGTGATATTGGCAAGTAACGTGGAAAGTTATTGACCTACGTAGTGCGGTGACACGTTTGTTATGATTTGAATTCAAGAAACATATGAAACCGAAAATTTGGTATGAACTCTTAGAGTATTTTATTTTGAGCTGAAACTATGTGTAGTGATTCTATAACAGCTGTTATCTTTAGTGCTTAAGGATAGCAATAGGGTTTCTGTTACACCCTGTATTTATGTACGTACGAACGTTGACATACAACATTTATAAGCATCTCCAAAGCGACACCTACAAGCCTGCTGTTATGGGAAGGTCACAATTCCACCGCATTTCTGGCGACACCAACGCGTTGCAAAATATTTGTTTCTCAATTTTCGCATTTCTACATACTTACCTACAGAAAGGTTTTAAAAGGCACGGGTCATGGCAGCCAGCTCTGCTATCGCTGTATACTTAGATGTACGAAGAGGAATAACTTTTGGCCTACCTAACTGGCTAATCAGTACCGCAAGTGTGTGATCTAAATTAATATTAATTATTAAGAAAAAAGATTTTATTGATATATTTTATTTTATATATATTTAATACGCTTTCACGCTAAAGCGGCTGAAAGGATTAGGATGAAATTTAGTACAGGGGTAGACCATAAGCTGGATTAGGATAGGGATTGAAACTTAAGTGGATGAAACTGCGAGGCGCATCTAGTAATTAATAAAGTACATAATTATTGTAGTAACAGCTGTTGACCAAATTAAGCCAAGACCTTTTAGTATGGAATAACAAATATAATAATTACTATATAAATGAGAACACATCTGCCGGATGCTGGTTAACCTGTAGGCCAAAATACTGGAACGCTGACAACGCGAGGAGTTGGTCGAGGAAGACCGCGAAAGCGATGGATACATGTAATTAGACACAATTCATCATTTGCCTAGCCTTTACCAAACTATGTTGGGGTCGGCTTCCAGTCTAACCGGATACAGCTGAATACCAGTATTTTATATGGACAGACTGCCAATCTGACCTCCATGACCCAGCTACTGTGTAATAACAACAAGCGACAACCCTCAGAGGAGGGAGAACTCTCGGAGGTCAGATAAGCAGTCGCTTCATGTAAAATACTGGTACCCAGCTGCATGAGGTTAGACTGGAAGCCGACCCCAAAATAGTTGGAATATGGCTAGGCAGATAGATTGAGTCGGTACGTAGATACCTATCATGGTGGCCTATAGATGTTATGTTAGACATTTTCATATTTGGAAATACACATAACATTACGCCTTGTTTCCCCGAAGGGTAGGGCCAGGTGCACCTTTCTCCAGTTATGTTTAAGTCTGTTGTAATAGGGGGCGAGCCTATTGCCATCAACCGGGCACAAATCCAGACACCGGGCTTCTACTGAGAAATTCCAGATAGAACAACCCAATAACGCTTTGCCCCAACTGGGAATCAAACCCAGCACCCTCATGCTTAGCAATAACCCTTACTTGGAAAAATGCTACAAAAATGTTGATATTTGCTTTGAATCTCGAAACTTACAAACCGCAGCGTACACGCATCTTAGCTACGATTCTCCAAAGCGCGTAATAGCGATATTGACGTAACCGAAGGCTTGCAATTGGTCGCGGCCGAGGGAGACTATTTCCTGTGGTTTTCATTCAGTAAATAATAATTATACTTTATGAATGGTTCTCGGTACAGCCATTGCTATGAGAAAGTTACTTTTGTGAGTAAGACATGCGAGCAAATAGCTGAATGGGATGGTGAAATTGTACGGTGAGGGATTTGAGATATGCGAGAAATTAAGTTTTATTGAACATTTTTAGAGTGGAACGTATAGAAACATTATTGATACCATGTGTTACGTAGCAGCTTAGCTCACGAGCTTACATTAGAGCATTCTCTTCAAGAAAAATAACTCCTAGATTAGATTTATTGAAATTCACAGCAAATTGGTACCGGTAATCGGTACCGTGTGGTGCCGGACGTAAAAGAATTCTCCGAAAGAAGTCTAGTGGCAAGTTACAGGGTTAATTTTTGTTTACTTATAGGGAGGCCTATTTACATCAATGGACGTCTTTCGGCTGAAACGATAATGATGCTGATGAAAGTAATTTAAAAACTGAAATTGAAAAGTGTTTTACTATAAATACATCCTCAAATCAACAGAAACGAATACCACATCCCTAGTCAGAAGTCCCCTGAACTTAGTGAAACTAGATATAAAAAGAAAACGAGATCAATATATTCAACGCAAGCAATCAAACGGTTATGTTATAACCATATAATAAGAGAGGCTCGCTGTGGACCGTTGTGGCCTATATCCCTATCCGTTAATAACGGGCTACTGAGGACATCCGTCTGTGGGATGCGCTTGCGCTCGTGTAAGGCTGGTTACGGAGCTTTATATTATAAATTTCAAAATAAATATTTATAAAAAACACTACAAAGTAACTTTAATTTCGGAATTCGGTGTATTTGGAACTGTATTAAAAATTTTTTTCCCACCGACTTCCGAAATTAAAGTTATTTTTCACTTTGTGGTTTTTTTTTTAAGTCGGTTGTTTTTATTTTTCGCTTTTTAGTTATGGTACCCACCTCGCACCAATTCGTATGTAACTATTTTACTTATTTCACAGAAGTGCGTTTAATACGTATTATCTAAGCTACCTCAAAAACTACCCAAGCAGAGTTAATACAATTTATATGTGACCAACCCCTGAGGCATTGGGCACGCCCTGATTGCGGCGGTAAGTCCCCTCTTTGAGGAGTGGCTTGAGAGGCGGCATGGCGTCCTCACCTTCCGCCTGACGCAGGTCCTCACCGGACACGGTTGTTTCGGGAGGTTCCTGTTTCGGATAGGGCGGGAGGAAACGCCCGGGTGTTTCCACTGCGAAGATCGCCCTGAGGACACGGTGGAGCACACGGTGGCGGTCTGCCCTGCTTGGGCGGAGCACCGCCGTGTCCTCGTGGAGGCGATCGGCGGCGGCGATCTCTCGCGTCCGCCCTGGTCCAGGCCATGGTACGGAGCGAGAGGGCATGGGGAGCCGTCACCTCCTTCAGCGAAGCAGTGATGCTCGCGAAGAGGGAGGCGGCGCACGTGAGGGAGAGGCAGCATATGCGCCCTCGCGACCCCAGCCGCCGCAGGATACGGAGACGCCCTGGGCGTCGGGAATCCCAGGCCGATTTCCGGCCACCGTAGGCATGGGCTTGCGGACGGCGAGTAATGGGTAGCTCGCTGTCCGGTAAGGACCAAGCCCAAGTCGACGGCGCGTTGTGTTCCACGCGCGCCTCAAAGAGATGTCAGCACAAAAAGTGATGGGACCCGCAAGGGTCGATGCCTGCCAGGGGTGCGGGTTTGTTCGAAAGAGACACCACAGCCCCTGGCTTAAGGGCTACTGAAGGAACACGGGTGGGTTTTAGTCAGTAAAAGTCTGACACGCCCTCCTGCTCCACCCAGAGCGGGAGAAGTTATTTGATGATTTCCCACCCAAAAAAAAAAAAAAAAAAACCCCTGAGGCATAACCCATCCATAAAAAAAAATCGAAATCGATCGATAATTGCTAGAGACATCGCGGAAAAAATAGAGAAGAATAGAGAACCTACTTTTTGAAATCGGTTAAAAACTTCTTAAATTTATTTCTCTCACTGTCTGCCTAGTTCTATCCCATTTTATTTGGAACTAGCTTTTGCCAGCGGCTTCGCCCGCGCGGAACTTTCATCCCCTTTTTAAGACCCTTAGGGGTTGAACTTCGAAAAATCCTTCCTTATTCCCTGTTTACATTATAAAGGGAACCTCTGTGCAAAATTTCAGCGTTCTAGGCCGAAGGGTTTGGGCTGGGCGTTGATGAGTCAGTCAGTCAGTCAGGACTATTTATTAATATGGATTTAATTTGGACACCACAATTTTAAATACTTAAAGCACTAATATCATAAATTATCAGATTATCAAATAATATTGTAGCTAATAAGGATATCTAGAACCTGGGTTTCCCTTAACATTTAAATAAATGACATCATCTGCATTCAAGATATTCTTACACGGACTTCCACCTAATCGTTTTAGGTATTCCTTTATTCCACAACATTGGCATTAACACGAAATATAAAAATAAACGACAATCATGATTGTATTTGCATAGATTAAATCTTTCATTTCCACACATTAAAATAATTTCGATTATTATTTTTCCGACAACATTAACATTAATTAATTCATATTGTTGTTGAATTCGATTGTCATTGAAGACCAGTAGCACTTCCCTAGCGCCCACTCAAGCGCTAGATATCACATCTCTAATTCAACAATGTAAACTGGTAATGCTAATGACCAGCTTTGCATGCGAGCTACAGCTACAGCTCGCTCGTCTTGCATGTGGCAGGAAAAGTGGGAAAATCTGTGTCTGTTGAGATCGATTTATATTATACTCTTACAAGGCAAGACGACCAACCCGCACTGGGCCCGCGTGGTGGATTATGGCCCAATCCCTCTCACCGAGAGGAGTCCTCTGTCCCAGCAGTGGGAACATTATAGGCTGATGATGATGATGATGATGAAGGCAAGATGGAGAAATGGCATAATAAATGACACGGATATCTATCATAACGCACACAAACAATAACTACACTTTCTTAAATAAGTTTATTTATAAACGCTGCTTAAAGTTAGAGACGCTTTAACGTTAAAAATGTATGGTTAAACAGTCGTTTAACATTACTTAACTTTAAACAACTTTTATAAATAAAGGGATACGTTTCTAAATCTAATCGGTCCTTGGGTAGTTCAATGTCAGATTAATTACACATTTTTGAGTTATGA
The DNA here is from genome assembly GCA_949987655.1 of Polymixis flavicincta. Lineage (NCBI taxonomy): Eukaryota > Metazoa > Arthropoda > Insecta > Lepidoptera > Noctuidae > Polymixis > Polymixis flavicincta. Next base: position 10,877,915 of record OX465186.1, on the reverse strand, counting down.
GCATAATTAAAGTTTATGAATTAGTTAAGACTGTTATGGGTTGTGATATGATTATTGAGAGTAGGCCTTCAGCAAAAAGACAATAAAAAGTTTAACCAAAGTCTTCGCTCCAAATTCTCCGTATCATTTTCCTTTTATAAACACTGACAAATGCCTGAAAACTATTGAAAACTCAACTGAAAGGTGTTAATTTTCAGTTTTTTAGCAAGTTACTACTAGTAAAGATTTACTTATTTACTTCTAGTCAATCTACTAATTTACGTCAGTTCTCAACTTCCCAGCCACACACATACGCTCTCGCAGCTCAGTCGTGTACCACGCGTCGTTTACTATTTTCCCACGGCACACGGATGTACCGACAGCAAAACAATTACCATACCCAATTTACTTAACTATGTGTATCGGTATGTACGGCGTTTTAATTGGTTAGTTAACTATCACCGAGGATTTTTTTATTAAATTCATGTTTGTTAAATGATTGGGATTTTTTTGTGAACGGTATTTGCGAAATTGTTGAGGTATTTCGCAACGTTTTTTTTAATTGGTACAGGTTAAAGATCTCGGATTTAAATTGGGTTAATTGTTTTGTTTTTATACGGGTGGAGTTATAAATGTCATAATTTATTAAACTTTAAAATTGCTTTTTAATTAATATTAATAATTGTTTTATAGTAAGCATAATCATGGGATGTAAATACAACATAGGTTTAAAAAAAATATCCTACCTACTATTTGTTCCCACAGTGATCACACGAGCAAATTGTCAAATATCGACTACCAGCTTATGCCAGTGACGGGAACATACTACCGGGATAAAAAGTACCTCATGTGTTAATCCAGGTTATTAACTGTTTGTGTGCCAAATTTCATCCAAATCCGTTCAGTAGTTTATGCGTAATTGAGTATTGCACATCCATCCTCACAAACTTTCACATTTATAATATTAGTAGGATTTATCACAACAGATATGACTGCAAAACAAATGAAAATACCGCCTTGTTTTGCTATCCGTGCATCGTCCCACGTCCCTCGCTGGTAACATCACGCATAATGTGCATAATTATTTTATTATTTTGTTAAACGTGACCGCGGTACTGAGCACGGGTTAATTATAACTATAGCCACATATTAATTTAACTTGTCATAAATATGCTGTCCTAGGAAATTGTTTTTACATTGCTGTCCTGTTGGAAGCCTAGTTTATTACCGGATGTTTTTTCTTTGGAAAAACAATGTTTTAGGGAAATGTTACGCTGATGAATTTACTTAATAGTTTTTTGGGGTTGTAAGACCCGCTGAGACGGACCAAAACATTTTTTTGGGTCCAAACCCAAATCCAGAAAGACAGAAAGAACTGAGTCAGTACAATTTCATAGACCATGTCCATGATTTTAATTATTATAATTACGTAAATATTATACTTGGTACAGTCGCGAATAATATTTTGATCAACTTAAAGTCATTACAAAGTACTTACTAACCTACAAATCGCAAAAAAAGTATGTACCAAAATTTGAATGTCACAGGCCTTGAATTAGCCTTGTTTCCGATCGCGGTAAATAAAATTACGTATTTACCCAAAAATACACAACATAAAAGCACAAATCTTTATTTTACTCGTGTGCTAATAATTACGTAGCATGTTGACGTCAAATAAACCGGGCATGTCGCGGTGAATTTACGATGTGACATGCACTTATTGAAAATAACCAAGTTGATAAACTTCCGCACAGAATTTACGACATTCTTGAAGAAAACAACGTTTCTATATTGTTCGTTCTTTTTTCCAACTTAACAACAAGACTTACTAGATGTGTCACGGAAATACTGACAGAACATCGCGAGGAATGAAGAATGTCTTAACATTGATGTCGCAGCCGAATAAAGAATTACATCGCATTTACATTTCTTCTCAGAATCAGAAGAAAGAAAATAGGAAAAACATATTTTCCCTGTTATTGAAAGAAACTCAATCAGAATTCACTATGACCACTTAACGATTCCTGACTCGTAACCACTCAATCACACATGAATTCTGCTAATAAATATAGTATTAATAATATCGACAAATTGTCTTGGAACATACAGAATATGACATTTCGATTCCTTGGTTAGCCTCGAACATTGGTTTCTAAAAAACCGATATTAACGTAGTTTGAACGTAGTAAGATTCCGCGGGGAATCATTATAACGATACAGAATTGGGGCTCTGTGCTTAAGGCATACGAGTACCTTGACATGCTAAGTTTGAAGCGAGCTGATACAATATTAGTTGTAGTGCTACATCTAGCCTGACTATGAGAAAAAAAATTCTACAAAACTTGTAAGTTTTATAGAAATAAATAAATAAATCTTTTAATCTAAGCCCTTAGTTAGACTGAATGATTTATTTTTACTTTTCAGTTTATTTTTGTTCGGTTTCAATTTTTTTTCTAAATAAAAAACAATCAACGCAGATCAATCAGACTGCCATTGTTTTACATGGCGCGTCTGCAAAATGATACACGTGGTCATGCATAATACTAGTTTACTGGAGAATCTCCTCCTTTTTTTCGTCGGTTTAATTGTAAATTTGTAATGCGTTTATAAAATTCCTAATATTAAATACGGCTTGTAATGAAACACATCAACTTTACTAGAATTAATTACACCAAGCGACAGGACAGCTTTGAAATAGCTACCCACAGTACTAGACCACTAGTTCCCTCGAAGGTGATAATGATAACCAATACGGTTAGCTGTCCGTCCGGCTGCGCAGCCGCCGACCGCGCGAGCTCATACAAAAACCGAACGGGTGTAATCACCGGCCAGGCCGAGTGCTAACGGAAGATTACTTCATTAACGATTTAAAAGGGAATATACTTAATGAAGTGTGAAAAGAAAAAGATCCTATAAGAAAAAAGGACCAATTATATTTTTAATCGAATATGGGAAGGATAAGTTATATCTGTAAGGATAGGATAGAATAGGTATAAAAGAAAAACCCTCAACAATCGAAATCTGGCTAGTTAACGTTCATCACATCATCTGCCTAGCCTTTTCCAACTATGTTGAGGTCGGCTTCCAGTCTAACCGGATGTCCAAGTCAAAGCATGTATTTCAAATAGGCACTTAAAAGGCACTTTTGAACGTCAACATTTACATTAAAATAGAATTAATTCTAGTCGCCCCTTCCAAAATGTAGTTTCGAATGGAGAAGAATGGGCCCATTCTTCTACATACTTTCTCCTTTCCTTCCTTTCTTCCTTTTTTTTTTCTTTGAGCGACGGCTTATCTGATCTCCACAACCCACCCAGTAACTGTGTAATACGACAACCCTTGGTAAGACTTCCTGGGTTCTGACTACCCGGAGTTTTCACCTTGGTATGTAACCCATCCACGGACCAACCGCAGCAAGCGTAGCTTAACCTGATCGATCGACCCTTGCGACATTATTTAGCCACAAGCCCCTCTGGATAATTAATATTTCTCTGCTATCACGGCGGCATAAAATTTAATAACTTAAAACAGCAAGCTTTGATTACTGGACCCGCATTCACAAATAAATCCTAGAAGACGATTAACAGCAATGGCAATGGGACTAAACTTCGTTTCTAAGGTCCAACTTTCGTTAACCTCAAAAAAGAAATTCTACAGATGAACAGAAAACCTCAAAAGCCGTCAAGTATTTTCCGGCGGTAGTAATTTCTAAATTGTCGGTATTTTTTGTGAAATGTTACTCAACTCTTATTGTTTGGTCATGCAATTATTGTGGGACAAAAACTTGCCAACGCGACTCGCGTTAAAAACACCGTAGATTCCATCAAATCGGAAACTCAGATCGCTGAAGCGTAATTTGTCACCGGCCACCGGAGCAGGGCTTGCACCTGTGGCATTTTGAAAGCGGAGCTCGAAGCAATGAACTCGGTAGGAATTTGAACGTGAAACCTTGCACCAACCACGGACCAATGTGGAACTTGAACACATACCTAATTTCCAGTAAAAAACTGAAAATTTAAAATGAAAACAACATTTTTAAGTCACCTCTATAGGTCACCTCTGCCTATCACTTCGGGGAGGACAGACGTGATGGTATCTTATAAGTAAAAAAACTTTTTCCAAAAAAAAAAAAACAACCGACTTTGGAAAAAGTTTTTATTTTTCACTTTTTAGTTATAGTACCCACTCCACACCAATTCATCATCCTTGGGGTCAAAACAATGCATATTTATGCGATAGCAGCAATCGCGGTTGATTTGCTGTCATTTTTTGAAGAGTTCCGTTGTCTGTCTCCGAAACGCATCATCAGTTCTATATGAAATTTAAATGGGACCATTTCGGAATAAAACCCTTTCTAAAAAAAATAACTTTTGCAAATCAGTCTATAAATGACGGAGTTATGCCGAAATCTGCACCTAACTGCTAAGTTAACATGGAGAGAGCGATTGTCGCAACCCAGTGCTGGGCACGCCACGATTGCGGCGGTAAGTCCCCTCTTTGAGGAGTGGTTTGAGAGGCGGCATGGCGTCCTCACCTTCCGCCTGACGCAGGTCCTCACCGGACACGGTTGTTTCGGGAGGTTCCTGTTTCGGATAGGGCGGGAGGAAACGCCCGGGTGTTTCCACTGCGAAGATCGCCCTGAGGACACGGTGGAGCACACGGTGGCGGTCTGCCCAGCTTGGGTGGAGCACCGCCGTGTCCTCGTGGAGGCGATCGGCGGCGGCGATCTCTCGCGTCCGGCCCTGGTCCAAGCCATGGTACGGAGCGAGAGGGCATGGGGAGCCGTCACCTCCTTCAGCGAAGCAGTAATGCTCGCGAAGAGGGAGGCGGCGCACGTGAGGGAGAGGCAGCATATGCGCCCTCGCGACCCCAGCCGCCGCAGGATAAGGAGACGCCCTGGGCGTCGGGAATCCCAGGCCGATTTCCGGCCACCGTAGGCATGGGCTTGCGGACGGCGAGTAATGGGTAGCTCGCTGTCCGGTAAGGACCAAGCCCAAGTCGACGGCGCGTTGTGTTCCACGCGCGCCTCAAAGAGATGTCAGCACAAAAAGTGATGGGACCCGCAAGGGTCGATGCCTGCCAGGGGTGCGGGTTTGTTCGAAAGAGACACCACAGCCCCTGGCTTAAGGGCTACTGAAGGAACACGGGTGGGTTTTAGTCAGTAAAAGTCTGACACGCCCTCCTGCTCCACCCAGAGCGGGAGAAGTTATTTGATGATTTCCCACCCAAAAAAAAAAAAAAAAAAAAACTGCTAAGTTAAAGAGTTGTATCTTCCTTCATCAGCTCTGCGTCATGAGATGTCGATGACCGTACGCAAATGTCTCAATAGAAAACATATGAAAAACATTTTTCATACCTATAAATTTGAAGGGTTCCCCTCGATTTTCCTGGGATTCCATCATCAGATCCTGACTTGGCGCCAATGGGACCACCTCAGTCACCTCGAGTATACTCTTTCAAATAAAAAAAGAATTTTGAGAATCGGTCCACAAGTGGGGGAGAAATCGAAGAACATACATAAAAAAAATTTACATACAGTGGAACATATAACCTCCTCCTTTTTTAGAAGTCGGTTAAAAATATAACATAATATCAAGACCGTAATCCCCGAATGATTAGGCTGAGATGTACTACATACATGTAGTACCTATACCAACATTTCGCCAGTAACGTTTAAGTCCCAGTAATAGGACTCGAGCCTATTGCCATCAACCGAACACAAATCCAGACTCCGGACTGCTACTGAGAAATTATTGATAAAAAACCTATTTAAACAAAAATACTATAAACAAAATCACACACTACAACTCACATTTAAAAAATACAGTTTCATTATCACATACCTACATTTATGGCATGTCAGTTGGTAGCCCAACTATACAACATATGTTATTGCGTATTTTGAGGGGTCTGACGCTGTATACTGAGATACAGGACTCGTCCTAGTTCTGCTAAAGATGCTAATATTATGTTATATACTCCCACGTCCGAGTCCATAAATAATAATAAGTAATCCATTGTATTTTTCGATGAAATAAATAAATAATTATAATTATTAACTACAGACTCTCAGACGATCGACATGAATGTCGTTAAGTGGGTACAGAAGATCACCGGCGATACCCTCAACCGTCCAGCGGAGTTTCCGTACAAAACGACCTCGCCAACCCTACTCGAACGAAGTAAAAAGCCGATCCATGTTGGGTTGCCATTACTCGGCCGACATAACATTTTTACTCGCTTCCTGCCGACAACTTCCCGTCACGATAACGCATAACATAAGAACAAATTAAATCCGATCGGATGTCGGAGGATATTCGATAATGACAAGAGCTGCCCTTTCCGTTGAAAAGTAAGAGTCGGCTAACTGGGCTAATAATAGCTGAGCAAGACGGGTAAGGTGTTGGTTATTGACTAGTAAATGCCAATTAATATTTGTTGGGAAATTCCGGACGTCGTGTTGGTGATAGAGATCTAAAAAACATGACGTTATTTTATACATTTTGTAAGAAGTCTTACGAGCAGTGGTGGCTCAGCGGTAACGACCGCGAATTAAAAGTTGTAGGTCGTATGTTCGAACCCTGACAGGCGCTTGACTTTATACAAAATTATTCATCATCACTTATAAAGCATAGTGCGGAATCCGGCATGTCCATTTTGGGAGCAGTGGTGATGAAATTATTTATACAAAGGTAAGCTTCTACCTGGGTTCGATCCCACGACCTACAACTTGTAAGTCGGGGCCGATAACCACCACTGTGCTGCTCATTTCAAATATGCAACCGTGAAATTCCCAATACCTCAGATTATAAAACAAAGGCAGATAGACCGCGCGGAACACCAGGAGTGAAGCCAAAAAACCAAATACTAAAGCGTCGTATTGTATATAATGCGAGGCTTTAGTATTTGTTTTCGTGACTCTTGGGTGTTCCGCGCGATCTATCTGCCTTTGTTTTATAATCTAAACAAAAAAATTACAAATACTAAAGCGTCGCATTGTATGTTACATAAAATGCGACGCTATAGTATTTGGTTTTTTGGCCTCACTCTTGGTGTTCCGCGCGGTCTATCTGCCTTTGTTGTATAATCTGAGCCCAATCCCCTGTCACCATCACATAACAAACTCATCGTGATACTGCACGGGATAGATAAACCTACATCACATCCCTTCATATACAAACTAAAAATAACCCGCAAGTATTGAAACACTTAACCAAGTTCCGTTTATAGATGGAATTGTTTTTTCTCGGGAGGGATATAGAAGTTTTTCCCAAGCGGTGGGATGCTGTAGCACAGATGCCGCTAAGAACTTATTTCCTTTTAGACACCTGCCGTCTCGTCCACAAATCATTAAGGCAGAGTGTTCAATGGGTACAACATGTCTCGCGCTCACTGTTCGTGGGTGAGACGAGAGATTTTTGCTTACGAAATGTGGTTTCAATCGTGGAGATCCCCCCCGAGTGGGTTCCCGCATTGTCGTTGCGGGGGGGCTCAGTAACCATGGATTCCGGCCACGGTGAAGCCAAGAGGATCCCAAAGGTGGGGCCGCTCGTCAGGGTTTTTGCCTTCAAGCCATTGACGTAGCGGCCAAAAAGTAGGTTGCGGTGAGCTGCACCGCAACTGAGGTGGGCCGCGATGTCGAATGGGAGGCATCGCGGCTGAGGCTGCGGTAGAGGAGGAGTACCGGTGCTTCTGAGCAGCGCTCTTCCCTTCCGTGGCCTGGACGGGGCCGCCACCGTTTGACGGCGGATGCAGTGGGGCCGCAGGGGAAGAGGAGTGTCGGTATAGCGTCAGCCGCTCTCCCTATCCTCTGCGGCCGAAAAGTGGTAGACGGGACGGCGCGTTGTGTTCCACACGCGCGCCGTCAAAGATGTCAGCAACCACCGGTGGGGTCCGCAAGGGCCGATGCCTGCCAGGGGTGCGGGTTTGTTCGAAAGAGATACCACAGCCCCTGGCATACGGGCTACTGAGGGAGCACGGGTGGGTTTTAGTCAGTAAAAGTCTGACACGCCCTCCTGCTCTACTCAGCAGGAGAAGTCATTTGATGATTTCCCAACCAAAAAAAAAAAAATCGTGGAGATAGAAAGTACTGATTCACGATATTTTTGGTTATTTTACGCTTCTGACTGCCTCGTTGGTCTAGTGGTCTACTGTGACCGTGATGTCTTGGGTTGGATTCAAGGTCTGTCAGTGTTATTGGGTTTCCATCTGGAATTTCTCAGTCGCAGCCCCGAGTCGAGATTTGTGCCCGTTTGATGGCAATAGGCTCGCCCCCTACTCCTTGAATGGAACTTAAACATAACTGGCGAAATGTGTGTTAATTTTATAATGTTAAGATACAGTTTGGACGTAAAAACAGTCAAAGGTAACTGAAGGTTTACTTACAGCGGTAACAGTGTTCAAGAACATATAAAATGCGAGTTCAATTAGTGTCATACGATTTCATACAAAACATAGATGTGGTACCGAATTATAATAAGAATTGTTGGGCAACACCTTTAAATGGCGAAATACAATAAAATGGGTGTTTTATGTAGCTAAATAGCACGGAATACAGGCGTGATGTTTTGAGGTATTTACGCATATATGTCAGATTGATAAGCCTTCACCTGGTCTCGAGCAACGCCTACAGAGAGACATAAAAATAAAATTCATTTAAATCCATTTTTTCAATTAAAAACGATTAAAATCAAATTTCGTTTTCGTTGTTTTGAATTTACCGCCAAAACGCTCCTTACGATGACTTTTTATCACGTGACATCGTGACGCCAGCTTTGTATAAACGGCACCGCTACAAATACTTAATTTGACGCAGTTTTAGAAGCATTAGTGCACAGAGGCGTACGCCAGTAATTACACTTTCTATAAATTACAAATCTTGTTAATTATTAACTCGACATTCAGTTGTTTACTTAGGTATAGTACAGTCACGAGCAATAATATGTATACGCTTACCAACTTTTAAAAGTGATTTTCTCCACTTTTACTCATTGTAATCTTATTTTATTATGAAAATAATATTTTGGAACCCATACTATACTGAAGTACCCAAGTTATCTCAAGGTTGCAATCGCTGTTTAAAAGAAAATCGCTTTTGAATTTGGCGATGTGTACATATTAATGCTCGTGACTGTACTAACTACTTTAGTTTACACAAAGTTGACGTCACGTGATAAAAAGTCATCGTAACGAGCTTTTTGGCGGTAAATTCAAAACAACGAAAAGTATATTCGATTTAAATCGCATTTAATTGAGAAGATGGATGTAAATCAATTTACTTTTATTTTTCTGTTACATATTTCGTCCCAATCTTCAATTTAGAATACATTTCAATAAATTGGAAAATACCCTATTATCAAAACACTAATTAATATTTAAATAAAAGTGTGGTAGTCAACAACCCGTGTTCCGTGTGATGCCGGACGTAAAGAATAGCACCATCCATCTCCTCCCGTGGGTGTCGTAGGAGGGGACTAAGGCCCGTATTACAGAACGTCACTCAATACTCAAGCATTACTTAATACTAGATTCAAGCCATTTGATTGGTTGAAACTAGTTTTAAGTAATGCTTGAGTATTGAGTGACTTTCGGGACTAAGGCACTTACTAGAGAATGGGCAGCAGCGTTCTCTATGCATTTTACCACCATACTGCGATCGCCAACCCGTCTGCCAAGCGCGGCGACTATGGCAAGCCCCCCAAACTGGGAGAGGCCTATGTCCAGCAGTGGACGTCTTCTGGCTGAAATGATGATATTATACCTACTATTACTTAAATCCATGTAGATCCTAATTAACGTTTGCCAACGAAACGAATCCGATTTAGCAAGACTCGTTTGTTTACCGAGACAAATGTATGAAAATGTAAATGGTTAGAGAATATGCATTGAATCAATTACGATTTCTTGAATGGATTTCGGAAATCCTTAATTGCTAGTGACATTTCGTTGCTGTAATAATGCGCCTACGCAAATTCTTATTGCATGGAATCTGAGGGATAAATAAATTATAGGTATTAAAGTTTGTAAATAAACTTATTAAGGGGAACCTAGTCGCTCGCTCGAACTCAATGGTGAGCCTGGCTAAAAAGGACGCTGTCTCACCAGGCTTCGCGTTCGACAGAGGTAGTATCAGTGATAAGCAGTTAGACGTTAGTCTACATGCACAACGTTATTGAGTGAGATGCAGGATCATCTATAGTAAAACAGGAGCGTAAAAATTAAGAAAAGTCCTTCGGAAGATCGGGTTTTATGAAAAACCACGCCATAAATCAATGACCAGTAAAGTTTATTGAACTTATCGATAATTGAACTTTGTCGGTACCGACTTGGTTTTGGAGATTTTACTCTTCTTTTATTACTTAAACACGCCCAAAGTTAGATTAAATTAGCAAGAAAAACGAATCTTTGTTGGCTCATAACGTTTTAACGGCTTTTTATTTTAGTATTCTGTTTTCGTACAGACAATATTAATATTTGGACAAAATCATCTCATGTTTAATTTTTGATATACATCGTCGAACAGTGGAGTATTACACTCCCGAAGTTTGTATCGAAAAAATGTCGACTAAATTCACCTTAACAGTCTAGTTTACCAAATGTTAGTTTTCCGCTAAGTCTATATAAAGTCTCATTTAAAATTTATTTCAAAACAGCCTTCAACTTAGCTAGGTTTATTAATAATATACAGCAGGTAACTAAGTAATAGAAAATGTTAAATATTTTTATTTATCAAGCCATAATCGAGATTATTTTGACCATGAAAAGTTTTGACAAACCTAGTTGTATTTCTACAAACTATTCCAGGTGACTGCGAAAGTGGGCGGGCTTTCAGTGGGTTTTTCACTAGCGTTAACGCGAAACTTAAGGTTTCGCGTCACCGAAATGCTGTTATGACGTGTTCTTTTGTTTTTCAAAGGTTTATGTTTTGTTCTGTCGGCAGCCCCCATTGACTGCCTATTTTCTATGTTTGCCAGAAGAAGGCTTTGACCGAGCAGTATGCTCGAAAAACATTAAAGTCGCCGCTCACCTAAAGTAATCTATTCGTTTCAAGCTTAGTATCACTAAATTTTCCACTACCTATTCTAGGATCTCAAAAACGTAGGCTTCAATTCTCGCACCCTGTATATTTAACTACCAATATCGAACGTCGTCGTATTGATTTCACAATACCGCTATTATGCGTCGTATAAGCAGTCAACTAGGTGGAAATTAAATTATAATCGCCTGGAAGTTAGCTTAAACTGACTCACCGACTACCGCGTATAGGCAGAGATATGTCGCGCATACGGCGATATGTTTCAATCGCTGGCCTTATGTGTAGGCTCTAAATATAGTGAACTAGAGCAGTGTCGGCTGTGGGCGGGGTGATGCATGCGTGTACAGTCGGATACGTAATTAATTAGACAAATATTTATGCTAGAAAAACACAACATTCTTTATTGGTAAAAAAACATTTTTTAGACTTGAAATAAGATTTATAAAACGGTTTTCACGTCTTTAATTACGAATTGCTCGTGCTAGGTCAAGGTGTATTTTTTTTTATTTTATAAACAGGTACCTTCTACCGGGGTCAATATGGATGCAGAAGTGAACCGGGACGAAACTTTAAAATGGATGTTAGCGTTAAAATAATATATGTAGTTTGTTGCCAACAAGGGCACGTAATCGTTAATTAGTAAAAACATTGATATCATTTTTGGCAACAAACTGTATTATTTAAATAATAAAATGCTTTATAAAGTTTCGTTCCGATTCATCCCCATTCACTCCGTTTGACGGGAAGTATGTAAACGGAAAAAAGCAAATAATAGACTTATAGATCTTTAGGCACGTGGCCTAAATCGGAAGTAACGCCACGATCTTGTATTTTCAATACAACTTCGCGAAACAATGTCACAAATGTTTACCAACAACATTCCCTATCAATGTCAGTCACGCGCGAATAAAAGGTTCTTTTGAAGCACTATAGGTACCTACGTTATACATATATTTAATCGATTATGACAAAAGAAGTTCTAACAATATGAAATTAAATGTTTATTTATGTGAGTGTGTAGATCTGTTGAGACACTTTTACACGTCAGAATACTTCAATATTTGTGTTGGTCAATATTTTAAAACAAGATGGCGCCAGCCGACTGATTCCTGAAAATAAATGCCAACTTGGAGATCATGGTCTTTTTTAAAGTCCAAACGAAGTTTTTATGTAAGTATAATAATGCAGAGCCATGTCTGGTATCTGGAATTGGTTGGTCATTTGCCTTTTGAAGTTAGAGCCATTGCAGCTTTGAGCTGACCTGTCCCAACAAGACGGCATGCATCAGTTATCGTGTACCTCAACCATATTTTAGGGAGCTCAACGACTCGTCACAAGACGCTCCATTTACGTCATATACTATGATAACTCTGCTCCACCTCTGCTATGATAACCACTGCTCTCAAACGGTGAAGGAAAACATCGTAAGGAAACCGGCATGTACTAGAACCAAAAATTCGAAGACATGTGACATCTACCAACCCGCACTGGGCCCGCGTGGTGGATTTCGGCCCACTCCTTCTCACTGAGCGGAGGTCCGAGTCCCAGCAGTGGGAACGTTATAGGCTGAAGATGACTATGATAACTCACAAAAAAACTGCCGATTCGATTTTCCGATAGTAAACCGAAAATTAAATTAAATACATTCCGTCAACAATTTGTGCAAACTTATACCAAGGTTCCACTTGGAGTATTTAAGTATCCATATAAGTAATCTGTAAAGGAAACTGTGGGTATCACGGAGTGGGCTGGATCGAGCCCACTACCCACACGTGGGCAGGTGTAAACAAATTACATAACGTCGTTACGAAAGGCACGTTTATGTAGGTAACTAGGTACTGGATATGGTAACTTTATTGATGTTGCGATGTTAATATCTGTTATGTGATGGTTTTATAATATCGACCTGTAAGTGGCGATACGGTGAAGGAAAACATCGTGAGGAAACCGACACGTTCTAGAATTAAGCATTCGAAGACGTTTGTGGCTTCTTCCAACCCTCAACGAGGCCGCGTGGTGGACGGGCCGATCTCTCACAGAGGATAGGTCTGTGACCCTGACTGGGAAAAAGAACACTCCTCTGTGAGACGTTCCCACTACTGTGACTCCCGGTAGTGGGAAGGTTTCAAGCTCATTACGCTAAAGAAGCGTGACAGTTTCCCGGAAGAGCGGTAGCCGCCACAAATTCTACGTTGGCACGGACGTGAAAATGTCGCGGTGGGACTCATTCGCGTACTGAGTCATAATTTTAGCGCCAAGAGTTGAAAATAGAACAGTAGTTTCAGTTGGCAGTTTTTCCATCTTTGAACTCAAAATGTATCGCTTAAAGTTATTCGATCACAGCTGTCATTTAGGTCTAGCAAATTAAAAATCAGAGTTTAGGTAGACGGCAGCAAACAGAAAAATAAGAACATAAAATAATATCCTATCCTACACTACACTACCTTCCTATTACAAAGACTTTTTCACACAGAACAAGCACTGACTGTCACACACTGTCTCAAACCTTTCTTTCAGTTGACATCTTCATTCATGACTATAATATAAAATCGTTGTTAGTATATCACCGAAGTCGATAATTTAGTAACATGACAATTACAAAATGAGCCAGTGGAAATACTTAACATAATATAATATAATCTATTCTTTATGGAATCTTATTTGCCTTAAATGATTGTCAAATTATAAATTTAAAAGCCTTATTTTCATTACGATACTATTCAGCTTGAATTGATTTTAAAGATTCTGAAATTATAAGAATTTTATACACGTGCTGAAGTATAATAATTTTACTTTAGTTATACATATAGGTAGGTCCTATAAACACCATGTAAAATTAATCAAACAAAACATAATTGGCAGGTGATAATTCCGGCTGTAATTCGACCGTATTAATAAATAAGCAAAAAAAAAAAGAACGGTATTCACAACCAATCAAACTTCTGACGTAAGCAACAAACAACACTGCAATCAATGAAACGGAGTTGATACTTAGAACGTGTCTTCTGACGTCACGCACCATGCAGTGGAAAAAATATCAAAATAACTTCGTTAGCCCGATTGTGCTGTTATTTAGGGGTTATTTGTGTGTCGAATGGGCATCGAAGGGGTACGAAGGCTAGGGCGGAGGTCGCACGTGGGCGATAGTGCTCGTGTAAGGGATATAAGGTCATTATCTTGAGCGTTACACGTTTCTCAAGGGTTATTATATAAATTAATGGTCGGATTTGGGTAGTCTCGTTACCAACTCATTACCGGCCTACTCGTGTCCGAGTTAAATGTGTAGTGGGTAAATTATGTTTTTGTTTTGTAAACAATTTAATTACGACAGGTGAGACTGGATAGTATTAATATATCGACAACAGTCTTTATCAGTATAAATACTAATTGAAGAAAAGTTTTATAAAACAATTATACAACTATTTCTTTTAACACTTTATTAAGGAAAACTGATTATTATGTGTTGGTCTATACATACATATAAATAAAATTGAACCGTCTGTTTGTAATGTCAAAATATCAGCTTTTTATTAAATGCATAACGAAATAATGTAGATACCTACTTATAATTTTCTTTTTGCCTGTTTTTCCGTCTGTTTGTACCGGCTAATCTCAGAAACGGCTGGACTGATTTTGACAAGACTTTCACTAGCAGATATGTAGCTAATAACACTACTTTTTGTCCCGGTAGCACGTCAATTTCCGGCACCCACGCGGGCATAGCCGCGGGCACAGCTGGTTATGACATAAGAAGGGCTACTAGACTAACATCCTTTAGCGTTATGATTTTAGTTGGACGACAATTAGGTAATTCCCTGTCTATGGTGATGAGATGAAGATTTTCTTTCATTTTTTATTATTTCTTTCTGCTTGGGTATAGTTTTCAATGTTTTATTTCTATATTGGCGTGCGCTAACTGACATTATGGCAAATAATATAATTTAATGTTTTGTGTCTCGTAATGTTAATTACTTACTATTATTGAGAATAAAGTTCTTCTAACAGAACAGACCGCTGTGCCTTTGGGGACTTTATTGCGCCACTTCTTCTTCCCAGATAAAGGGCTAGAAAGCGATTTTGGGGGACTGTCTTATGTAATTTTGATGTCCAAAAAGTACTGACACTCAGTCTAGTTTGAATAAATTACCTTTGATTTCTGTTTTTGTTATGTCAATAAACGCATTTATATTTTGTTCTTATTTATCCATCCAGCCATTTATTCAACACAGCCCTGTTCTACCAGTACCAATGTTTTATTACAGTTCAAAGTTAAGCATCGCGTGATTTCAAGTTATAATTATTTAAAGTTTTAACGACCTATTTGAGAGTTGGTTACCAACCAGGTTGTAAATGAGCTAAGTTTTGCTACGTAATTAAGGCAAACCACTATCATTTTCGTGTTCCTAATATCGTGCTTCTTTCATCAAGATACGTATGACAGCTCAAAGTTAATATTTTGTAGCACGAATCACGCTGGGTTCCGTGACTCAGCCAGAATAAAGGACAAAGTTATGGCCGCCATTGTAGTTGAAAAGGAAATTTTCTACAAGAGATATTCTTTTATTTATGTGGAACATTTGACGGGAATGTTTTGGGGTATTGAGGGTTTGTTGTCTTCCGCATAAGGCGGAGATTTCTTGAAAACGCTCAAAATGGTATTTTTTTTTTAAACCAGTGTATCTCTTTAACCGTAAATAATTTTGAAAGCAAAAAAATATGTGACATTTTCAAGTCTTTTTTGCATACAGTGATCGTACTAAAACATAATTAAACATACTTTAATGCATCAAAAAAATCATCAAAGTCACCTTTTAATTATCTTTAAAACCAGTTTATCCCTTCTATTACAATTATTATTATAATTTAAAATATACCATAAAATTCTAAATGCCAAACTGCATCCAGTGATGGATTATTTACTATCAAATAGTTAATATCTATTTTTATACTATGTATTTTATTTGCATTTTTACGACAATGCTTGCTCATTTATTATTCGAATTTATTACAACAGATTAGACCACCACCAGATACTTGTACCAAAGACTGCAAAGTCTTTGTTTAGACTATACTTGTAGATCTATCAATCAATCTGCCCAGCCCTTTATCAACTATGTTGTGGTTTGTTTTCAGTCTTACCGGATGCAGTTGGATACCAGTATTTTACATGGAGTGACTGCCTATCTGACCTTCACAACCCAGTTACTGGGTAATGAGATACCCCTTGGTAAGACTGTTTTTACAAACAAAAAAAAAAACAATTGACTCCTTAAAGACACTAAAACTGAAAAATTACTTTAATTTTGGAAATCCGTGTCAGAAAACTAAAAAACAGATCCAAAGACACGGAAATTTTACACTTAGTACCTAGTTCTTTTGTGAAGTCGGTTGTTTCTTTTTGAGTTAAGCAAGTACCTACCTACATTTTGCAGTTAACTAAGCTTTGTAAGTTCAGTAATCGAACAGTCATCTTATCATTCCATGTTTTCCATTTTCCAAAGCAGGCAAAAGTTCTACTAGGTACTCTAAAAGCAAAAAAAAAAACAACAACAGTAATCCACAATTCGAACTAAACAGCACGTGGTGTCCATTGTTATCAGTTAAACATGTTAAATACGGCGGTTATAAAAAAAAAACACTCGAAACTTAACCGGATCTCTCACTTTTATGTAAAGAACTGAACCCATCTTATTAAAAGGGATATTCTGAGACAACAAAGACTGACAATAGGGCTGTAAGTTGTAAAAGAATTGTGTAGGCAGACGTCTGTATTTAAAATAATTATAATTTTAACTACCTACTAGAAATGGGATGGGGAATACCTAGCCGGAATTTGAATTATGAAACAAAAATCAGTAAGATCTAACTTATGTCTAATATATGATCTAACTTACGACGGCACGGTTGGCGCAGTGGTTAAGCGATTGACTGCTGCGCTGCATGTCGTGGGTTCGATTCCCGCACGGAACAAATATTTGTACGACCTACAAGTAGTTGTTCCGGGTCTGGCTGTTTGTGTACATGTGAGTTTTAAATGTTTGTAAACGCACCCATAATACAGGAGAAATTCCTAGTGTGGGGCAACGTTTAAAAAAAAAAAATGTAAAAAAAAAACATTATTCTTACAAACTGAATTATTCTGAAAATAAAATTGTCACATGCTTTTCCCGTGTCTTCAAATTTAGAGGCTATTATGACACTAAATTTGACAAGGTAAAGGTACTTGGAAATCCACTCAGGGTTGATTCTCCCAGTCAGATATCTTTTATCCGTGGAATAAAATTGACGTCTGACAGTTCTAGTATGGAAGATCTGACAAAAGTTCAAAATTTATTCGCAGAATAAGAATTCCACCAAACTTTTAAACCATTCTGGGCATAAAAGTTTGGTCGAAAATCTTACGAATCGAAAATCTTACAGCTACATTCCAGTAGGTACTACAAACTATTGTTATAAAGCACTTCCCGAGCTTCAACAACCCTATTACTTACTGCGCGTGCCACCACTTTATACCTGTCCCTCTCCCACTCGAGACGAAGAAGGTGCAAAAAACGCTGACCACTCGTAGTGAAGTGGGTGCTTAGAAGTGCATTGTCTAGCACTATTACAACAATGCAGTCGAGTGCCATGCCGTGCCAAACCCTTGCGACTACCCTATACGTACGTGACTTTGAATAGTGGACACTTTATTTGGTTTTGACGTGATTTCTATGCAGTACTTTAAATATGACATCGCATGCTAGGGCATGAATATTTAAAACAAGTTTTATTTTTTCTAATCTATATGTGTAATAAATTTTTGAATTCCAGTACAAGGATGACTAAATAAAATACCATTTATTTTACCGACTTCGTACTAAAAAAACACTATTTTCCAAAAAAAAAACTTCGGAAGTCGATGTTTTCGTAAAAGACTTTTTAGCAGTGGTACCTTACCACCATGTATACGTATACCACTACTTGCTTTTTAAATAATTATAACATCCCATATAAAATATGAGAACCACCTCTAGGTTCCACCTCTCCACCCTAGTTTCGAAATCACCGTTGCCGGATATATCGCGGAAAATAGATACAAAATACACATAATTTTAAATCGGTTAAACCTGCAAGAAGTTTGTAATGAGCTGAATTTTTATGTTTGAAATTTTGAGCAAGTGAAATCAATGGGCCTACATTTTTGTAGGTACTATTTTTTTTTTTAATACTGAAGCTAATAAATAAAAAAAAACCTGCCAAGCGTTTTTGCTCATTAGGTGGGCAATAAAAATAGGTTTTGTTATGTACAACTATTTATTCACGACGACTTTGAATAATGTTCGATGTAAATCTAAGGTGTAAAAGCATTTTGTTTAGGACAAAATGTCCACTAAATATTTTATTATTTTACTTCGTGTTATATTGGAAATATTAATTAATCACTGTTATAATGGCCCTACGATACTTAAAAGGTCAGAGAAACAATATAAATTATAATTAGGTATAGCTATTAAAATTGTGAGTAATTTAGAAGGTAATAATAATAAACAATTTGTAATCTTTATATTAAAACGGAAAGGGCACTTAGCTAAGTAAAAATTTAACCAATCTGAACTTATGGCAATGTTTAGGTCATAAAAGTAATTTATTTTATTTAAATAGTAGTAGGTATACAATATCTAAATTAGGTACAACACGAGTTTGCTGACTCAACTGTTGTGTTTTTTTTTCTTCGTTACTTACTTGTGTGTAGTAACAGTGTTAATAGTTAAATAAGCCATTAGGCAAAATAATAATTATAAATTGTTTTCTTGATTTTAAATGTATTCGTCTAAACTAATATTATAAGAGAGATTTTATTTCTATGTTTGTTTGTTACGCTTTCAAGCTAAACCTGCTGACCGGATTTGGATGAAATTTGGTCCATGGGTAGACTATGACCTGGAGAAGAACATAGGCTAGGTTCATTTTATTTATGTAGATTATTTTACATATTGTGAATGAGAGAACGTTGTAGGCCTTACAGACTGTAGATTTGTAGACGATTTTCTATTATCTTAGTACTTACCTGGTACTTATTGACCCTGCACTGTCCTCCCATACCTATTATCACTGTAATTTGAAAACATTGTAAAAGCCAATTATTTTTTAAAGAGTAACCGTGGAGTTTCTTGCCGGCTCTTCTCCATAGGAAGCGACAAATTGGAACCGTGCACCTAGATTCTGACGTTTCATAAGTGCTCATACAGGTTTATGTGAAATACAATATTTTGATTTTGCTATTTTTCATTCTGGATCGCAGGCGAAGTCGCAGGCAGATGTTAATAAGATGAACGTTTGCTAGTCTACTAGATTACCAAAGATCCCCGTCTCACCAGTAGCAGTGTGGTAGCGATACGATATCGGATTGAATAAATGATTTGTTATATTCTCTGCGGCCCTGAAGTTCTACAGGCATCTAGCTTCATCTACAGGTTGTAGCAGAAACCCTTTTGCTATCCTTAAGCACTAAAGATAAGCTGGTATAGAATCGCTATACATAGTTTCAGCTCAAATAAAATACTCTAAGAATTGATACCTCGGTTTCATATGTTTCCTAAATTCAAATCATAACAAATGTGTCACCGCAATACGTAGGTCAATAACGTTCCACGTTACTTGCCAATATTACGATAAATCTCTTCCGAGTGATGTGTTTATTTCAATTTGAAAAGTTCTGTTTCTGGTATCAATGTATTAAAAATTCTCATAACTTCCGAACATGTAGTAATAGGATTAAAAAACCCTTCCAATATCGTTTGATATCATCCAAAGAAGCCGTGCCCTTGGTATGTTACACGTTGTATAGCATCACGCTTTGTTTCCCCGAAAGGTTGGATGGAGCTGCAGATACGTATAGTACCTACACCGACATTTCGGCAGTTATGTGTAAGTCCCATGTAATAGGGGGCGAGCTTATTGCTATCAAGTGGGCATAAATCCAGAGGCTGCTACTGTAAAATTATAGACCCAATAACACTCTGCCCGAACTGGAAATCGGACCCAAAATCTCATGTTCAATAGTAACATTTGCGACCGCTAAACCTACGAGGCAGCAAGTAATATTGACATAGTTGGGATCTAAGCGAAATATATTATGCGCGGGTAAACATAATTTTCAGTACGTAATATGAGTACCAAAGTCTTGAAATTATTTTTACTCCAGCCAAATATACCTAATCGTAAAAAAAAATCCTTACTAATATATATATCTAATATAAACGCGAAAGTTTGTATGTAATGGATGTTTGTTACTCTTTCAAGCAAAAACTATTACATAGATTTGCATGAACTTTGGCACACAGATAACGTTCCCGCGGGATAATTTACGATTTCCACGCGAGCGAAGCCGCGGGCGGAAGCTAGTTTGCAATATTCTCTGCGTGCCTTGACGTCCTCAGGGAATCTAAATCATAATTAAAGGCTTCTAATGACGTCAGCTGAGACTTCATTTATCAATCTGATTTGTGGCTAGACTGTGACGTCAGAGCTAAGCTATGTCGCGGGGAGGTTTCACGAAAGTATGACGTGTCCTATCACTGAAACACGTTTAACTGGCTGGTTAGAAATTCTTTTGTTTGAAAAAGTTATTATTCATAAACAATATGGCGTTGGTATTGCAATATTTTGGGCTAAAAGAGACTAAAGTACGGACAATGCTAACAATAATGTTGGTGAACTTTTTGAGTAGGGGCTACAGTACCTACTGAAAAAGCCGAAATGGCTGGAATATTCATATTTTTTAATAATAATGCATTAGAAATTAAATTTAAAAAAATATGGACACTGGGCGACCAACTAGTACTTAATAATAAAAATATAAGCATAAATAATTAAAATTACCAAGTCTCGAAAACTGCAATAATACTGTTTTCTTTGTCACGGTTACCTAATCAGTTTGTATACCAGTAAGTAGATACCGACTTTCTGTTCTGTCTAATTTAACAATTACCTACTTATTAAAATGAGAAAATCTATTTGAAACTCACTGTTACATACCTTTTTAACGCGGTTATCGGCGAAAGTGAAACCAATCATATTGCTGGCTGGACTTAGGTATAGGAAATATAAAATTACGCTCAAGAGATAAGTATCAAAATCCCCAAAACCTGATTTAAAAAAAATCAATCTAAAACGAATTCTACGTCACCGCACCGTAAGCATCTACAGCGAATTCTACGGACACGCATAATCTACGGAGAATTCTACGTAGACGCACCTTGGGCATCTACGGCGAATTATACGTAGGTGCACCGTAGGCATCTACGGCGATTTCTACGGAGACACATCGTAGGTATCTACAGCGAATTCTACGGAGACGAATCGTAGGCATCTACGGCGAATTCCACGTAGACGCACCGTAGGCATTAAATTCGGCGTAGCGTTGCCCCCTCGTAGGCAAACACGAAAGTTTCGAGTGTCATATTGGCAATCGCAGTTGAGTGTGGCATCCTGACTGCCTTGAGCGTTTACCGCCATTTGTGATACCTATCAGAATTAAAAAGGTAATGTAAGAGGAAGTATGCTAAGCTTATAGATAAAATAAAACTTGAATTATACGAATATTATCAAATCATGAATACGGTTTTGCATAATATAAAAGTTAGACGTGTTATTAACGAGTTTTCTCAGAACTAGGTGTTTATTCTTGCTGACGTAAATATACATAGGTACTTTCCTTAGTTTCTAAAGTCGGTAATCTACCTATATCCTACATTTCACCTAACTACTTACTGAGGTGCTAGCAGCCGTTCTGATTTAGTGCATGATATATTAAACATATTTCACATGGAAGTTGATGGGCTTATGACTAAGTAATAACAGCCGTTTGGGTTGATTGATCAGACTAAGCTACGCTTGCCGCGGTTGGTCCGTGGATGGGTCTTGTCTAGGAAAGAAAGTTAAGCCGCCGGTCATCGAGATCGTCGCCAGTCGTTAATACCGGTCGTCACAAACCCAAAAGTCTGACAACCAGTCTTAACTTACTTAAGGGTATTACTCAGTAACTGGGATGTGGAGGTTGATTATAAAAGTAAACTTTCAAACACACAGTATTTTGAACTGAACTTAATTCAAAGCTAACGTTTGTCCAGAAAGCACTTATTACGTATCTATCTATACTAATAATAAAGAGGAAAGATTTGTTTGTTTGCATTGAATAGGCTCCGAAACTACTGAACCGATTTGAAAAATTCTTTCACTGTTGGGAGCTTACACTATCCCCGGGTAACATAGGCTATATTTTATCCCCGTATTCCCAAGGGAACAGGAACTCCGCGGATGAAACCGCGGGGCGCTGCTAGTATAGAATAAAAAGACGATTGACCACGTGCCATCATATACACATATACATATAGTATTTCCCGATACTCATATAACTTGATATAAACAACACATATAGGTATAACAATCGGCAGGTAGGTACGTATAGTACTATAGCGACTGTGTCCATTCATAAGAAGCGGTTCATTCATGCGGCCGCTACGACGGTGAATGGGAGCGAGCGAGACGAAAGATATAAGGTCGCGTTACACTGACAATGGATTCTTTTTGAATTCACATGAATGAGTTGAAATCCTGTTCTACGAATACATGAATGACATTGTTTTGTTTTAAAACAATTGAATATGCACGATGGAAGCAACGGCTTTTGTTGATCGAGCGGCTATTATGGGAAGCGACGTTTCTCCCTGTTACGGTAATCAACCGAATTATCTGTTGTTCTTATTGTTTACTTCAAGTAGGTACTTGCATTGAAATAGGATTACTTAAAAGACGCTTTGTTTTCGAAAACATTGTGATATTGTAAAACCACTTGAAAGATGAAAGAAGCTGCTGAAAGCAAAAAGATAGCTTTGTTAATATGCATTTCATTACAGAAAAAAAAATCTAGTGGCGAAATATGAGTAAAAGAGAATAGTAAAGAGAATATTTTTTTATAAAATGTTGAAAGAATTCACAAATTACTTAATACAAATCCTGAAAATTATAATTTGAGTGTTCGTTCACTTTTAATCAAAAAATCTGCAAGTATCAAAAGCTCTACTAAATCATAATTCTACATTTATTTTTAAATCAGGCTGTATCTGTGAACACACCCTTGCCATCAGAGCAACAAGATTGTGTAAAAAAACATCGTCGGTAGGAAGTCAACCCGTCTCAACCGAACACTCTTGATCCACCGAGGTATTTAAAAAAATATATTTTATTACGTCACTTTACGATAACGACTTGGAAATTTGACACTTAGGACCGTTTGCCTATTTGGGATTTATTAAGTGCCTATTTAAAACTCGTATAGTTGAATGGGTCATTTATTTAATTGTTTGATATTGATACCTTTCTGATAAATGGGTCCTTATTTGGTCGATTATTTTGTTTTTCTAGGGCGTTTGCTGGAAAGGTTATAGAGTAGCTTGAATGAACGCGAAGACCTAGTCTCTTAGTCTAATTCGAGTAAAATAGTGGCATATCTGCAGGTTATTTTTCCACGCTGGGTAAAGATTTAAATATAATATTAAAATAAATAGCAAAAACATCCATAACGTCATACCATATTTGCATTCTACGAAGAAACAAAAAAAAAACATGTTAAAAGTTTAAGTTAAAAGAAATGTTCACGCGCCAAATTCTCAGGAAAGCTTCAAGAATCAAGTCTTACTGGTCGTAGTCGGAGGTGGTTATACCGGGCGCGTAGGCTAAGTCGTACCTGCCTCGGCGCGCTTGCCGCCAGTCCGAGCTTGCCCGACCACAACGCGACACAGCGCACGCGACCCGAACACGCACGAACACCGAATATCGAACACCGTTCACATTTCGAACATTTTTAAACAATTTGAACGTTACTACTGACAGTTACCTTTATTTGTGTGTATTTGTAAGTGCAACCGAACATGCATGTGTTAACTCCTTTGCTGGTGGTGTGGGCACTCTGCGGGGTCCGTGGTGTGATAAGAACACCGTTGGAAGCGTTCAGGCCTTCAGGAGAAATACACTTGAGGAGGCCAGACAAGCTGCCATATCTGCCACACAAGAGAATGCCAGTGCCATCGAAGAGCGATCTCAGGATATTGTACCAGACTGGGGTGAGTTTTAATTTTTCTAATCCCCTTAAGCTTTGCGAAAATAATGCTGTACGACTCTCCTAACCTGAAATAGGCTCTACTTCAAAGGATGTTTAAGAAAAAGGGCATTTATTTAAATGTAACATTTTAACAAGTAAGTTTCTGAAAGTCCACAACAAGTAACCGCTTTGTGACTACGCTGGCATTGAATATTTGGAAGTCAACCTTCAAAAAATCAAGATTGTCGTACGAATAAGTATTAACACTGTAATTTAAAGTTAAGAAAGCGTAATTAACGCCTTGTTGTCGAAATATGGACTAGTTTAAGAAATTGGCGCCAAAACTTTGTGAACGAGTCAGTATGACAAAATTCTAATGGAGACATTAATAGATGTTTACGATGCAAGATAAGTAGGTTTGAACAAAGTGAATGCCTTATTGGATCATTGTTGTATAGTTTAATATTTAAACGCCAAAGTCGTGACGATTGTCACGAACAGCGAAATTCAAAGGAAATAATGACTTGTTTTTGAAATTCCAATGACAATAAATTAATGTTTGTAATTTTTTTGAAATAAGACACGAAATGAAAGAGGAAAAATTTCATCATATCTGTTGCTAAATTCAAGAGGTTTTGACAGAAGATCTTTCTTACGCTGTAATACCTAGTTATGATCGATTGTAGATATGCTTGAAAGTATCAATTAAATAATACAAATTATACAGAAATATCGCAATAGATGACGCACTGCGGCTATATGAGAAGATAATTATGAGATTCCACGAAGGGTTCCACGGTTCCACCCAACAATTAGACCAATTGATAGTCTAGCTGTTCTTTCGAAATGGTTTGCCGCTAATAATCTTTTACTCAATGCGAACAAAACTAAATGTCTTAAGTTCTCGTTACCAAATGTACCCCAAGTAGGTCTAAACTTAAAACTTGATGGGAAGAAACTAGATGCTATCTCGGAAACTGTATTTTTGGGAATTACTTTAGATTCAAAATTGCAATGGGGTGCTCACATTAGAGCTCTTTCAAGTAGATTAAGCTCAGCTGCTTACGCAGTAAGAAAGATAAGGCAGTTGACGGATGTAGCCACAGCTAGGTTAGTTTACTTTGCTTATTTTCACAGTATTATGTCTTATGGCGTTCTGTTGTGGGGATCGGCAGCTGACGTAGATTCAATTTTCATTTTACAAAAGAGGGCAATCCGCGCAATCTATAAAATGGGGCCTCGCGAGTCTCTCAGAAACAAATTCAGCCAAATTGATATTCTAACTCTGCCGTCTCTTTATATCCTAGAAAATATCTTGTATGTTCGCAAAAACTTAGGCCTTTTCAAAAAACGATGCGATTTCCATAATCTGAATACACGTAGTAAAGATGAAATTGTGATTCCAAAATTTAGATTGACTAAAACTAGCAAATCATTTCTAATAAACAGTATTCGCTTCTATAACAAGTTGCCAAAGTCAGTTACAGAACTTAGCGATGGAAAGTTTAAAACGCACATCAAACGTGTCCTTATCAAAAAAGCATATTATAAGATAAAAGACTACGTTGAAGACAGGGAAGTATGGCATTAATTCCTTCTGCACATGTGGCTTCCCTGGTACCTCATTAACAGCATAACTATGTGAAAGTCTATTAACTGCTCTCAATGTTCTTTTTTATTCTTTTTATTTTTACAATGCTGACATATTCTCGTCATTATTTGACATTTTATATCAATTTTAATATCAACTTATTTTTTAGTGATTGTCATGTTAATCATGTTACTATGTTTAATTAGGTTCATTTTATTTATGTAGATTATTTTACATATTGTGAATGGGGGAACGTTGTAGGCCTTACAGACTGTAGATTTGTAGACGATTTTCTATTCTGTATTCGTCTAAGTACCTGGTACTTATTGACAGGCCTGCACTGTCCTCCCATACATTTTATCTCTGAAAACATTGTTAAAGCCAATCATTTTTAAAAGAGTAACCGTGGAGTTTCTTGCCGGCTCTTCTCCATAGGAAACAACATTTTGGAACCGTGCACCTAGCTTCTGACGTTTCATAAGTGCCCATGCAGGTTTATATGAAATAAAAATATTTTGATTTTGAATTAAAACCGACAAATAGCACAAGTATGTCGGCTATATTCATTTTTATAAACACGGATAGCCCCCATGACTAAACCACTACCAAGAAATCGTAAATAAAACAAAAAGCAATGCGGAAAAAACACAATTTATATCAACGGATACACCATCAAATATAAATCTCTTGAATTCTTCATGTGATATTAATATCAGAATTCAAGAGATAATAGAAATATTTCATTTGATATATTATTTTATCACAATAAATACGGCCATAAACCAATAAAAATAAAAGAAGTTCCGAATGTCAAGTTTTGTCAGTTATATTTTAAAAACAACGATAATCATTATTATATCTAATTTTAAAGTCGATTCAAGAAGATAATCGCTCTAACCTAGGTCCGTAATTACATTTGCTCAATAATAGTTCTAAAATATTAATTTGTTTACTGAAATATGAACTGTATGCAGCGTGAAATAAAATTCAAATTGAGAGACGTCGCGAGGTTTTTAAAAATGGTATTATAAAATGGGAGCGTTGCGCGGGTGCGTAGGCGCACGCGTAACACCGGTGGCAGCAGGTGTTCATTCACTCATTCTTATCTTGACAGCTTCGATGACTTACGGGCCGAGCCTCGCTCCCGGCCCGTGTGTGCTATTTGGTATAAAAAATATGTTTTTTTATGTCATTGCCTTTAAGCCCATTCGTAACGGTAACCGTCTTTTCGATGGTTCGTCTCTTTAAGCGATGGAATTTAAAGTTATCTCGTCGTTTATTCATATTTCGTTTTATGGGAGGGTTTAAATCTTGACAGACATACGAGTATTAAGTAGCGTGCCATTTTTTAAAGCTTTGCTTAACAAAACTTGCAGTGTTGCCATTGTGCAGGTTTGAGATGCAGCACTGTTCGGAGTAATTAACCGTTCAGTCTCACAGCGGGTATCAAAGTGCCGACTGGTAAATAATGGTTGAGTTTAGTACTCCCAAGATTTGAATAACAAAACTATGAGAGGGTGTCTGTGATCTGCCGACGCGACACACCTCTTGAATCCCGCGCGGGCCACTTTGAACATCTCATTGATAACATCTGAATAGATTCATTACATATAATGTGACATTAAGAAATGCAAACGCATTCAAAGCTTGGGCCTTTAGATTTCGGATCTATTTGTAGCGACACGTGCTATGAAAAGTTATTAAGTAGATAGGGAGAGTACATTGTTGGGAATTTATTTCCAAGGCATTGCAAATCAAAACCATTAGGTACCCATCAGCGCGCGGATATAAATAATCATCCTTACTTGCCGCATGACAACTGACAAGACTCTTGAAGCAATTGGTCAGTGCTAAAGAGTATATGGGATGATTAAATTTCAGTCCAGTTCCGCAGCAATCCAGACTGATATACAGAATAGAATAATGGTCCTGCAATTTGTCGCACCGTACGAATCAATTGTCGCCCCTGTGTTTGCTACACCGATTTGCATTTTCCTTGAAGGCAGTTACTCGTACTAAATTTTGAGAGTAGAGTGAACGATTGCAGTCATATCTTACGCTTGTGTAAATATGAAGCTAACCAAAGGAAGTGAATAACCGGGCAGTAGTAAGTATCTTGCAACTATGAGTAATATAATGAATTCTATTAAGGAAATTGCATAAGTGCTTGAGACAATCGAAGCTGAAGGTGTGATCATAAGCACTGGCGTTATGGAGAACGAAGATGATAGTTTTGAAGAAAACTATTCCTTGTGGCCAAGTAACAGCAGCCGTTCAGGTCGATCAGGTTAAGCTACGCTTTCCGCGCTTGGATGGGTGGCCATCTTGTAATACCAAGACCCCTCCGAGCGTCGGAAAGCAGTTAAGCCGCTGGTCCCGGCTGTCATTCGTGGATCTTTGACAGTCGTTACGGGTCGTCAGAAGCCCGAAAGTCTAACAACCAGTCTTACCAAGGGATATCGTACTACCCAGTAACTGAGATGTGGAGGTAAGATAGGCAGTCGCTCCATGTAAAATACTGGTAGGTATTCAGCTGCGTCCGGTTAGACTAGTAGCCGACCCCAACATAGTTGGGACAGGGCTAGGCAAATGATGACTAGCAGTATTAACACTTTGTCTAGAGCTTAAATAACGCTGGCTAGTTACAAAAATTATCTCATATTGGAGCTAAGTGAAGCCACTGCAGTTTGCATGTAAACATCTAATCATGCGACTTACAACTGGTGTCGTGTTTTATTGACCTAAATTGTTCTAGCACGGAAACTTCTAAACATAGGTCAAACTATTCGATGGAAGAAATATCAAATATGTTGCAAGCATACAGCTACCTACTTAATGGAAAAGCTCTATTAGGTACCTTAGGGAAAATTGTAGAAACTAAAGGGGATGAAGAGTCGGAACTCTGCACTAGAAAACATGGTATCGAGTATGACACATGGTAACTAATTCTAGATTAAAGTAGTAAATATTGTAAGGAAACACAAATAACTCACATTCAACCCCAAAGCGAAACTGAAATCATTACTTATACCTAGAAAGCTTTCAAGATTCTTACTTATCTTCATTTATAATTCTTTTTAATAGGTAATATCTTACCGGCCATTCTAAGATTTGTTATAACCTACCTCCGGATAGCTTACATCAATTTCTGTATTATAGCCGTTGCGATAGGTATCGTCCAAAATTCAGACGTCATCGATGTTGCTAAGGATATTACCAGCTCACTCGTAAGTTGTATCATCAATCACTATTAAAACATTATTAGACGTCGACCTCGGGAGCCGCCCCGTTTTTGTGCTCTATCACAATTTTCCATTACACAATAGATGTTTCCGTGTAGGTGTAAAATAGGGTCGCACGGAAGGTATTGCGAAATATCATTAATTTCTTTGTGATGTAGGTACAGGTGTTAGATTAGAAGTGGTAAAAGATTTGTGTCTGATATTTGCACAATAATATTCAATACTGTTATAAAATAGGAATAAACTGCACGTAATTATGGTAACAAAAACTGAACTATTAAGTTAACAATGTGGCAGATACGGAGTGGAGGCGCCGTGAAGCAATTAATGATAAAGACAAGTCTATTATAAATAAAATACCTGACACATATTTAAAAAGTCGTAAAAACTTCGCATCAAAAGCTCGAAATCAGCTAACATACCTATTGTTTACGGCCATTTTTTTCATTACGGTTTCAATTCTCTGGCGCCATTTGATTAGCTAATTGGTTTGAGTATTTTGATAATGGAAAATTCTTCACGGATGCTCCGATGACTAAATAATTTATCAATATTTGTTCAAGTCGTGATTTTGCATAGATTTCCTTTAAATAGGGCTGTTTAAAGATAAAGAAATTATACTTGAACTAAATCTATAACCAAGGCGTAATCCGACCAACTAGAAATAAATATACTAAGAAAACTATGCAAAAACATTTATGTAAATGAAAACACATTGCTCTAACATAATAAAACGATGAGTGTCAATGACGTCTCACATATTACTGGTGACACCGGTGTTGATAACAATATCCAATTATTATCAAGATCATTAATCTTGCTAATAATTGTCGCAGTCATTTTAACACAGGGTTGCAAGAGAACGATATTTTAAAGAGAGTTAATAATCAGATAAATACAGGGTGACCTGACAGTGGACATCGATGCACAAACAGCACATGATTCTAGAATAATAAGGTAGAAATTTTTTGCTGGTAAAATAAACAGTCAGCTTTTTCATAGAAAAGTACAATACGCGGCCAAATGAATGGAATAGCTATTTTTTTTTTAAACTGACGAATCTCTTCAAAACACGGGTGATCAGAATCATGTGCCTATTCATAGTAACAGTTTGCGCTTCGATTTTTCTGCCACCCTATATGAAAGCTAAGAATATTAAAAGTAGCGTAACGACGTTGTAAGCATAGATTTTCTCGATTTGCAATTCTGGAATGAAGAGAACTCAAAGCAGCAACACATATTATAACGCCTCTTCATTGCAAGGTCTCTATTTAATGCAAAGGACACAGGATAGCATGCGACGGAGCGGACGTAACGGGAATAAAGCTCAAGTTATACGGACAGTAAAACTTATGCACGTAACGATATTTAAATAAAATCACAATGCAAAGTGCAGCAAAATACGTCATTTGGAATTTAGATCGAAGAATTTAAACACAGTTTTTGCAAACGATGTACTGACTGAAATGTAGTAGGTATATAGTAGAAAATGATAAGGGTAAAGGACAATGCAATATTACAGCAGTGTTTGGACAGGGTTAACTTCAAGCTGAACTGATCTTACAACAAAAATATAAAATAAAGTCATCCCACAAGCCGGATTTGAAGAAAAATAAAATCAATAGAAATAATGAGATAATTTACGCTTCGCTACGGCTGGGACGGACAAAAAGCGTGACAGTGGGACACGCGTCAACAAAGAAAAGCTATGGTAAAAAATGACCTCGCCGGGACGCGGGCAAAGCCGGGATACAATGTTGGGAAAGTTAAAGCTCAGAGTTTAAATCTGACTTGAGGCCATCTCTTCAGAATTAAACTCATACAGTTTTGCATATAAAAGAAGGAAAAATAAAACTGCAATTAAGATTGCTTCACTTAAATGCTAAAATAATTCCACTGACTGGACCGGAAGTCAAAATAATAAATGCAACACCTCAAAAGTCACCAAATACACTAAACATTAATACCATATCAATTATGTAATTAAAACTCACAAAAGAATATTGAACCTGAAAAGTCATGACTCAAAATCAAGATTGCCTTGTGCAATCTTGTATATTCACCTCTAGAAAATATTAAAGAAAAAAGTCAAATAAGCTTGAGAGGAGAACCCGAGACACCTGCGTTACGCCACAAAAACACTAAACACCCTCTCGGCTCAAAAAATAAAC
The DNA here is from genome assembly GCA_949987655.1 of Polymixis flavicincta. Taxonomy (NCBI): domain Eukaryota; kingdom Metazoa; phylum Arthropoda; class Insecta; order Lepidoptera; family Noctuidae; genus Polymixis; species Polymixis flavicincta. Next base: position 10,846,816 of record OX465186.1, on the reverse strand, counting down.
ACGGATCGAATCTCGTCAGTTTTTGTTTGGATCCAACTTTTTTGACGGGCTCTTGGTTTTATTCGGGAGTATTGCGATGAAGAAAGTTTATAAATTAATGTAATTAGAGATGTAGACGATATAGTGTTTGAATATTTGGATTTTAAAACAAAATTCAAAGAAAACAGGCTACAGCAGTAGCTATAGTATAATTACTTCTCACAAACTTCAGACCATTAACTCTTCAGAAAATAATAACAATCCGTTCTAAATTACAAAACTGCCAAACAATCAGTACCTAGTTATTATAAAGATACGTAGATTATCTCCGTGGCGTGCCCTAAAAATCGAAGGTCTTCAGACAATCCCCACTCAAGTCAAACACAAAACTCAAGTAGGCGACACTCGAGCGGGATTACCGTGGAAGACGAACTGGGCCCGGCTTCCGTCTCAAGGGGCGACCACGTGTGTCTTCAATGGACCGCTCCGGATGCCCTGGCCCACAATGGGGACGCCTGTATGCTTAGACATTATACCAATACCTCCGGACCAAAACGTCGCAAGCATACTCCTCATGTAGGCGGTTAAGACTTTTCAAAATGATGCAACCGTTGCGGATGTGTGTTGTAGTTGTAATTTGAGGAAGTTCGTTCGAGAGTTGCTGTTCATTACCTACTCTTTATACGATGCTCCCCTTGAGCGAAATTGTCTGTGGATTCGGAGGGGTTACATTCAGTTGAATATGTTAATCTTGTGAATGGAGGTGAATCCCATTGAAAATTACGTCTTTTGAAATATAATAATTTCGTAAGGCATGCGTGTAAGCTACCAATGACACTGAATTTACTATGAAATAAAAAACATGTGTCGGTAACGAATTTGTTAGCAACAGCTTCGAATTACATTTCATTTTCGTTGAATAGGTAATTTGCGGAAACTATATAAAACTAGTAGTAGTAGCCATACTCGATTTCAACATTGATTCCAACTCTATTTCCCGCTAGTTGACGAATAAAATTGTTAACATTCGCGTAAGCATTATAACGTATGAACATTATACAAGTTGTTTCATAACTGCTAACTGCCGGTGTCAATGGACACATACTCGTATATGACAATGTGTGTATCACTGTATACAACATTACAACCACAGTGACGATTAGAGGCGCGTGCGCATTCATTGATGCTACATGCTAACATTTGTGATACGTGAGCCGTTGATGTCTTTTAAACGCGGGTTTAGACCGCGCCTTATATGGCCACGAAAACTCACGGCCTATGAATAATTATACTTTTAATTACGCGTTTACCTGATTTATGGAGTGTAGTAAAAATTAAAATGGTATAATATAAATATTTTGATTATATATGTGTCGGTTAAATGCCTACGATTTACTGCTCAATAAAATGATTTTGGCAATTTAAATTAGTTTTATAGGCTTTTTATTTTTATGACTTTATTTTTTATTGAAAGTTCATGTATTATAAATTATCTACTCGTTGTTTATTAACATTGTTTTTGTTACCGATAACGGATTTTTACTAAAATAAATGCAACTTTAAGTTCTGAGTTGAGCTGCATGATTACCACGGAGCTGTGCTCCGTGATGATTGCTGACAAATGCTTGCACTGATTGCACAGATAAGTACTACCTACTGCGGGTTTTGTAGATGCCACATGTCTTCGAAATTTGGGTTGAACCAGAAATTAAACGGTCACACGGACATGCCGGTTTCCTCACGATGTTTTCCTTCACCGTTTTGATAGCAGTGGTGATGATATCACATAAGGTAGAGCGCCTGTCTGGGTTCGATCCTACGATCAACATCTCGTAAGTCGATGCCAAAAACACTGGGCTACCACTGCTCAAGTAGGCATTAATAATCTTAAAAATTGGCTATTGATAGTTAACAAAATATTAGTTTTAATCTAACAAATTAAAATAATATCTAACGCTTTATACATTTTAGCTGATCGCTAATAGCCTTAGCTACAGGCAAAACACTAATTACTAAAGTAATAAATAACATGTGACCGTCGGCTATGGGGTAATTACTCGGATTAGTAATTTCTCGGCTACCTGTGTTCCCGGAATGGTCAGCATCCGGACCGGTAGCCGGCGGCAAACAAATCGTTATTTATAATTTATTGAATACTACGACCCACCTTTGCTTCGCACGGGTGCAATGGCGGCATGTCAAAACATCGAGGTTTCTCTATTATATGTAAGTTTAATACTAATGTATTAACGCAGAACCACACAAACCAAACCTTGTCCTTAGACACCTAAACCGTGTGTTGTCCCGTGTGTTGCCGGACGTAAAAGAATAGCACCATGGGACTTAGGTACTAGAGAATGGGCAGCAGCGTTCTCTATGCATTTTACCACCATACTGCGATCGCCAACCCGCCTGCCAAGCGTAGCGATTATTGCAAAAGCAAAACCCCCGCTTTTGGGGGAGCAGTGGACGTCTTTCGGCTGAAGTGAGTGTGAGTGACTGATAAACCTTCCGAAATTAATAAATTCAAAAACTGCATGAAAATCCGTTGTGTATTTTAGAAGTAAAACGCTGTTACACGGACAGACCCGAAAAACGACTTCAATTTATAATATGTAAGATATATAAAAGATACACTGGTGTTTCGGACCTGTAATTATACGAGAAGATATTAATGTTAGACCTACGGATTCGGGAGCGATTTTAACGGATATGTTAAATTATAGCAGCTCTGGTTTGATTAGGGTTTTTCAAGATTTGACAACTTTTTTTTGCTGGGGCCCATAATTTTAGGTGTAACGCGATATTTTTGTTGGCAGAAACTTGACAGGAACATTATGGCCTACTAAGAAAAATCAGTTAAAGTCGTTGATTATCTGGTCATTGTGGATGAAAATAGAAACTAACCCAAAACAAAAATACAAAAACGTTAAATAATATACTAAATTAAATAACAAACGAAGACATAAGTTATTTAAATATCACGATGAATAATTTATCAATGGTCACTATTAACTTGTTTATATAATTTTGTCCCTCTAGCAAACATTATGCGACCGTCTCCCCTAATTTTGAATGAAAATGAATGAATTGACGACCATCATCTCGAAAATGTTATAACGATTCTAAAGGACCCTAATTCTGAATGCCGATTCATTCAGAATTAAGGTCCTTTAGAATCCTAATTATACTGTTAGGTTTTATTCCTTATGCAAACGAATCGAGACAAAAACAATTAATATAATATTTTTAATTGGAAGGTTATACGCACTTATAGAATCTTCAGTTATTATTTTCAGTGGCTTTGCTTACACAGATTTAAAGTAAGCAATAATTCCAAGCCTTGATTACCTAATCATCACAATTATGGTCCCCAACTTTCGCAAATATCCCTTAGCACCCAGCATCTTAAACTAAAACAATGCGAGCAAGACAACACTATATGCAACGCCTACGCTAGAAAGGGCTAGCTATACGAAGAAGGTTGTGGAAGGTCGGCGGTGGTTACAAATTATTTTATTAGTGTGGGCGCGGCGCGCGCGCCACCTGTTCGATGGACCGGATGCCGCGCCCCCCGGCCCCCGCACCTCACACCCGCTAAGGGACTTAGGGTCTTAGGCAGTGGTTAGGTTACCGGCGAGCTAGAGTATCGCATTGTTAGGGTTTAAATGTTGAGATGTGATTCAATTCGTGCGACCACCATAAGACCACAGATCCATATTTTTAGAGCTTGGCTTGCAGTGCAGTCTTAGTTGCATGAAAGAAAAAATTAATAAATATTCCTCAGTTATGGACAGGCTGCATTCAGCTGAAATAGTAATTTAAACAGATCTTAGCAGGTTTATTGCGGCAGAGGGAGGAGGCTAGGAAACCACGAAAGTCTGACTTGATTGAGCTGAAAAACAAGCGAGTTTTGTAGTTAGGAGCAGACCAACTGTAACTTAGGAACCTCAAGAATGAATGACTGCTCTTCGTGTATAGTAGGACCTCATTGTTTAAAGAATCCTCTACACCAAAACCTTAAGAATACAGGATTTGAGTCACAATTCATATAAGAACTAACTCTTGCTAATTCTGACTCCGAAAGGACGAAGGCAAGACGTCCTTTGGTTGGTAGGTACTGTCGCCTTAAGCGCTGTCTCAGTCTCAGATATCGTTTCCAAAAAATCTAGAAAGAACATCCGACGATTCCTCGGGCATTACGAATGGCAATTCTTTTGTATAATTCGTGATCGTTGATCGTGTATTCTTGAATACATCAGCGACATGCGACCACTTAGCGATAATCGTGTAACTGTCTTTCAAAACATCCTCGTTTCTTGAAACTCACAACATTAATAAAACTGTTAAGTACAACGTAGTGCGTACTATTGTCAATTTTTGTCCGCCTTATAAGGAATTCAATGAGGACCGTCCGAAATGTAATTTTCTTACAACCGGCATTAGCATTCAGGTCGACAGCAAGACTCCGTTAAATAAAGGCAAACTCTTGACTGAGTAAAGTCAACAACCCATACATTGTGTCTATGCGTTGTACTTTTTGTTTATTACACAAAAGGGCTGTATCCGGTGTTTAGGATCCAACTGAGGCCGTTTCCGCGAAATCTATCGCAATACACAAGAAACGGGAAGCATATCCGGAACAACGAAAAAAATATACAAACTTTTTTCACACCTCTGCGTGAACAGGGCTGTCGAAATTTTGAATAGAATTTAAATGGAAGGAATGAATACGTCTTAAGTTTATTTCTAACATCTTTTCCCTATAAATAAAACATTTATTTCAGGATACATACATTTACTTATACAGGCCCGTAGATATATACCTACCTACTACCATACATATATTAAGTATTGGTTACTGTGTTTTAGTGTTATTTTTGAGTACCTTCAGTAAAAACCATAAGAAAACATCGTATATTACATTCAGTATCCAGAATACGTCTATTTTCTTTCTGCAAAGTAGGCATCCGTACCTACGATTGTTTTACAATTTAAAAACATAATAAATAACTCGAGCAAAGACGGCCATTCGCATTAAATTATCAATAACATTATCGCTAATTGCACTTTGGCACTAAGCCGTACTTAAACAAAAAGCAAAGGAAATTAAAGCCATGCATCGGATGTCGACCGTTTCCAATTAAACATAGTAATTTATTACGGGCAATAATAGCTTAATTACAGCTGTGAGCAGTAGCCCTGCAAGTCTTTGCAGAAAAAATGTTCCCACAGCTAACAGGTTGCCGAATGACACGTCTTCCGGTCGGAAGTAAGACCGATGGTCCTTTTGGACGCAAAAAACTAAAAGAACCAGAGCACATGTTCATATTGTGATTCCTTTACGGAACGTTATGATTAACATCGATTTGGACTCGTTCATAATCTTTTTCATTATGATCCCTGGGCAGGTGTCCTGAAACACCTTCTTTTTTTCCCACGCCAACTTCTTTTGTAGCAATGATTGATTCTTTTAGAATTTTCGTTATGTTCGACGTGTCGAATTGTACGAATGTACCGATTGATTTAGTATGCGACGCGAGTTGAATGGTAAACAATGCACGCGAATTTTGATGGGTTCCATGCATACCGAACATCGTACACACGCTGGTGAAATGATTGGGTCATGTTTGTATGTTATTGTGTTTGGTTATGCCTGGTTTTGCATTATTGACTACTTTGTTAGGTAAAATGTTTATTGAAAAAGTTGAAACCTGTTTTGAACTTACGACTTTTACTAATGCTTTTATTGTTTTTCCAATCGTCACTGCTAATGCTGGCATTTCAAACCTCTCTTTCTGGAAATCCCAGTGTTTGATTTATTTTTTCTTTAATTCAAATAAGATCGAAACTAAAGCTACTTCGATGGAGGTGATCTTTGAAACATTACTTATTTGCTTTTTTTATTCCAGGGTTCAGAGGATGACCTACCAAACTGCAGACCAAGACAAGTCTGCAGTAAAGTCGATCTATACGATGCGACGCAGCCCTGGATCGAGAGGAAGTGTCGCTGTTTGGGACATAGGCCGTGCTCTAGGTCAGTATTGTTGTTACGATACATATTTGGAAGAGCCCACACATGAACTTTTATTTTTCGTCTACGAGCTTCGTTTTATTTACTTATTATATTATTATATACTGGGTCCACGTGGTCCGAGTTCTTGTTTGTCCAACGACGCTTTGAAAGTGAAAATTACTTGTTATTTTAAGTAATTTTGATTCCGAAAGAACTTCTTTTTGCTGATTGAGTTCATTATGGGTTTCAAGTTAGTTTGCTGCTTGCTGCAATAGATTTTGCTTAACGTCATTCATCGAAGAGTGTTTAACTAGCTTTAATGCATGACCTTGATAGATCTGTTCAGAATCATCTACATTCAAAAATACTGTCTCAGTTAAATACGCCTTCGCTGCTTCATCTTTTTCAAATTACGCCTGATTTAAATAATGGGGGAAATGGGCAACTGCAAAATGATTATCCTCATATTGACCCTTTCAAAAGGCAGATTATATTCAAATGTTGCCTGATTATTATTCCAACCTTTGACAGGGTTTCCTTTTAAAGATAAAATTATAGTGAATGGATGGCGCTTGAAGCCATTATTTAAATGTCTTTAGTTTTTGAGCATAAGGTTGGCTATATCTTATTATTAGTATCTTGGATTCAGTTTTTTCTGTGTTTAAGTTGGGTGCGTCGCTTTTTGTCAATGAGCTAAGATTCGATGAAAAAAACGATGAAAGAACTGTACGCTCCATCGGATTATCCAAAATAAATCCTCAGATGTTATGATTATGATGGAAGTCTACATTTAGCTAGAATAGATGAATGTGTTTATCTCGTCTACTTTCTAATCTCGCTTTAATATCTAATCTACAGGGTGACGAGTATATTAAAGAATTCCAATTTGCTCAGAATTAAATCTAGCATAAAACATAATTATCCCTGAGTCATTGGTGTCTGTAGTTTGGTGTCACGAATCCACTTCTTAAGGCCTTAAATTCATCGGATACCAGAAACTGCGCTATCATTTCCAAATCTGCTAAATGTTCTAAAGTTAAACGAATGAACATCATCTAATTAGTGACTTTTCTCATTACAGTGACCTCACGAGCGATGACAACCACACGTTATCAGACAAGACGACGCTCTACAAGACGTGTGAACCTGTCAAACGCTTACCAAAATGCAAATACTTCAAGGATGCAGCCTGGATCATCTACTCGTTTCCTGACAGCAATGCGACACAGCAGATCGTCAACTGTCACTGTCCCAAGCTCTCTGTGACGTATCTGTTGAAGAAACTGCCGTACATGACACCTAGCGGGGAACAGGGGAACCAGTACCAGTTTGCGTGCTCGCCGCAAAGCGTAAGTTGTCTTTGACATTGCTTTAGACTCTACCTTTCCTTTTTAGTTCGAGTTAGCGACGCTAGGTGGCGGCAGTTGTTCATACGTTTTGTCGTTTGTTCAAACTTTACTTTAAATTGTGCATTTATTATTTTGAAATTGTATATTTAACTCCAAATTGAACATTGACCTAATTGTACTAAAAGCTTTGATGAAAGTAACACTTTATTTTAAAGACTTAAAATGTTTTTGCTTGTTCCGTAACTATTTACTACAACTTTATTTTTCTCCTTTTACAGAGGTTACGTTGCTCAAGAAAGGAGCCTTGCAAACTGTTTAGCGCGAGACGGCGACATGAACAAATCGACGAAGTGAACGCAAACACCATCTGCCAATGTCCTCGAGGTCACACCTGCCCCAGGCATCACACGGAGACAGGAGTCTTGGCAGGCATCACGTACGCAGCAGAAGACATCCGCACCTACCACGGGTACTGCATGCCTGAGCCTCCCCCCGACGCCTACAGATTTGTAGGAGATAAAGATTGAATCAACAGCCAACACCAACTCTTAACATTGTGTGAATCAGCTGAAAATGTACTTAAAACTGTACATTGAATGCGCTCCACAGCTTCCACGAGCACACAACGAAGATTTGCTTTGCTCATTTACCTGTTTAGTACAAAAGTGTTAAGCATGTTTGGTTTTAAAAAGAATGACTAATTTGTTAAATAATTTAAATGACAGTGATGTCTGTTTAAGGTCTCGGATACCGATACCGATTAGGATCGTCTATTCGTACGCTAGTCCATGTGACACGATCAAATTAACGAACAAAAGAGTAAGCTTCTAATTTTATTGTAATGTACAACGATATTTAAGTGATACAGATACTGTAAATATCTTATTTAAGTACTTTGTATTGCACACTGTTTCTGTTATAATCGTGTAAATAATTTTAGTGTAAGTCGAATCATTCCAAACGTTTAGTTTATATTATTATTTTTCATATTTTAATTATTTACTTGCCATACTTACGTAGTTTGTTGCGTTTGTTCCGAGTCTTCCATTCCAGTCAAGAAGGCAACGTTATGTTCATATTGTTTTGTTTATGTTAACAAATTGTGTAATAATAATTTTTGTTATACGAAAACGAGTTATTTGATAGCCATATCTTAAGGTTGTAAGTTTTAAATTACATTTTAAATAACTTATAAAATTGTGTTTTAGTATAGACTGATACCAGTTATAATATTTACTAATACACATCACTAATAAGTGAGACATTGTTTTTTTAAATGAAATAAATGTATAGTTTTAATGAAGCATGTATGGATGGATTAATACCAGTGACAAAATGTTTTATAATATTGGCGAAAGTTTTCTCTAACTAGAGTTTTGTATAGAAAACTCCTTGAAGTTTTAATAACGCTGTATCTATGTAAATATGATATGATAGAATGTTGGTGTTTGTAAAATGATATCTGCGATGTGGTATGTCTTCCTTTTTTGTTTTATTATATATAGGTATACAATAAGTTAAATTATTGAAAGAAAATGAATAAATGTTTCGATATCAATTTAATCATTGTTTTGTTATTTGTCTACATGATTTGAACATAGTAAACTCAATTATCTATTGGTCATTGTGGACAGGTTTTGCATTCGTTTCTAACCTGTCTGCGGTAACTAATTCCCCTGCTAAGCGAAAGGTACCATTTCAGTCATTATGGTGGTATCTCTCCACGCTCGGCCGGAAAGATAATGCTGCTGATGATGTAGAATTAAAATCTGTACTATAACATTATAAAGAGGTATAATTGGGTTTGTTTCTTAGTTTGTATGTGTAGGAAGTCTCTGGAGCTAGCAGTCAGATTTGAAAAATTCTCTTGATAGCCTAATTCTTGAGAAAGGTTATATGCAATTTAACATCACGATACTACCCCAAGAAGCAGAGAAAAAGACCAGTAAATTTTGAAAAAAAAAATGCATTAAAAATAAATAAAAATAAAATAAAAATAAAATAATTTTATTTATGCTTCAGTTTACAAAAAAGGGTTTCGTGTTTGGAGCCTCCTTTTAAGCAAACAATGCCTGTGTTAGGAGACTCCGCTCTTCCATAGTACAGCATAATATCAATAAATTTGCAAGACATCCGTAAGTACTTAAAATATCAAATAAAAACAAATATGTTAGTGAGAGTGTGATTCGAGTGTGAATACCTGTGCGTAGTGTGTCTGTATATGAAAGTGTCTGTGAGATTGTATGTTCCAGTGTAAGTGAGAGTGGATGTGTGAGTGTATGTGTGAGTATATGTGTGAGTATATGTGTGAGTGTATGTGTGAGTGTATGTGTGAGTGTATCTGCTACTTTATGTGTACAAAAGTGCCTCTGTTTCATCATATGTAAGTGTCTTTATCCAACTAGTTATTATTTTCTTACATTCATAACTTTTTTTTGTGTATAAGTAAATATGTTTGTTAATTTTGTTGTATAGTTGAGCAGACCGTTTATTAAATTGCCTGCAAGCAAACATAGTTTTAGTTTTTGGAATTCGTGCAACAATGTCAGTCCGCCTTTTCCGTAATAAGTTTGGATCATATGGCAGGGTTTTATGCTTTTTTAAGACTATTTGGACAATGTACAATTTTCTTACGGAAAGGAGATCACTCATTTTATATAAGATATCAGTAGGGTATCTTTTATTTTTGAAGTACATTATCTTTATCAGAGCTCGTTGAGATCGCTCCACAGCTATAAAATTGGTTTTCGCTGCACCTCCCCAAACAGGGATGCAATACAATAAGACAGCATTCACTAACCCAATTCTTTAACATCACGCTACGACCCCAAGAGGGCGAAGATCAAGTCAGGAAGGCTAGGAGACAACGAACTAATATACAGGATCGGCGATGCGATAATCAATTTTGTGTCAAATCAAGAAATTTTACGCGGAAGTCGTGGGAAGAAGCTAGTTTCATATACACCGTGACATTTTAGTCGTCTTACAAGATGGTCCACTCAATGTATCCGACATACAATACCTCTCGGCGCGATTAAAAAATTGTTACCGTTAATTAAGATAATAGGTACAAAGATATAAATAATGCTTTAGAACTATGAAACAACCTGTTAATAATGTTTACGTATCAAAGGGTAGAAGATACCTATACCATTATATTCCATCATTCATTCCATCTCAATATCAGGGTAATAATAGGTCTTTACCTATGAAATTGCCGTTTTGTATGAAAAAATTTAAACGAATTTTTTTCATGAATTTTTTATTTGTATTAATCGAAGTAATCACCCATGCAATCAATGCATCTTTGCCATCGCAGTGGCAGTTTATTGATGCCCTTCTTAAAGAAATCAGCTGGACGGGAGGCAACAAATTCTTCAAAGGCATTTTGTACTGCCTCTCGGGTATTAAATTTTTTTCCCGCCAAGAAGTTATCCAAATTCTGGAAAAAGTAGTAGTCTGTAGGCGCAAGGTCTGGTGAGTAGGGCGGATGACGGAGAGCTTCCAACCCCAGTTCTTGCAACTTGGAGACCGTCTGCTGTGCAGTATGAGGTCGCGCGTTGTCGTGCAGGAGCAGCGGAGACGAGCGATTGACCAATGCTGGTTGGAGATGCGCCAGCTTCTCCATCATTGTGTTCAGTTCTTCACAGTACACATCTGCAGTAATGCTCACCCCGTTTGGTAAGAAGCTGTGATGAATCACACCGGCGCTAGACCACCAAACAGTGACCATCACTTTTCTAGGGGTAAGTTTTCGTTTAGGGCATTGTTTAGGTGCTGAACCAGGATCCAACCAACTTGCTGAGCGCTTACGGTTATCAAACAGAATCCATTTTTCATCGCAGGTAACAATGCGGTTCAAAATTCCTTCATTTGTGTGTCTGTTGAGCAGTGCAAGGCACGTCTCGACGCGTACTTCGCGCTGGCGATCATTGAGTTCGTGGGGCACCCATTTGTCAAGCTTTTTTACCTTGCCAATTTGACGCAAATGGACCAATATTGTTTTGACGCTAACGTCGAAAGCTGCTGCTAATTCAGCCGTAGATTGTGTATCATCAGCTTCCACAATCGCCTTTAATTCGTCATTGTCGACCAAAGTCTTCGGACGACCGCGAGGTTCATTTTTCAGGTCGAAATTTCCAGAACGGAAGCGAGCAAACCAAAAACAGGTGGTGCGTTGGTTTGTAGTGTTAGCTCCGTAAACGTCGTTGATGTTGCGTGCCGCTTGTGCCGCGTTGCTGCCACGACGGTACTCATATTCCATAATTACTCGAATTTTTAACGTATCCATGATGACGAAAAAGATTGAAATGCGATGAAAATGTAACACTAATCAATAAAGAAATGACTACTTTTAGAAAAAAAAATCCATGTTTTTAAAATAAAATTAATTTGAAATTAGAATTCTTAGCCAAACAAAAATTATTTTGATTTGAAATGGCCAGTACTGCAGAACGGCAATTTCATAGGTAAAGACCTAATATTTTCTTTTTTTAAATTATTCATAAAAGTTCAATTTATTTTTTTATTATTTAAATGTATTGTAGTCATTGGATACATGAACTGGGCTGCCGTTGTAAGACGACTAAAATGTCACGGTGTATAGGTAGCTACTGTGGAGAGTTACGACTAGAGTACGAAAACCGTAGAAAGCGTTTTGTCGACGGAAGAGTAGACAAAAATAACGTTTCCGTGTTGACAGTTTTGAACCGAGAAATGAAGACAAGCGATTTCTATTCTATGGTAGAGTAGAAATAGAAAGCGTCATCCTAAGCCTGCTGGCATCGACTTAATATGCAAACTTTTCTAGTAACTATAGAATAATGTCATAAAACTGAAATGGGCACTAATATGAATGAAGAATAGATACATTGATATGAAAATATATCTATATAAATTCGGAAGGCGGTGACATATAATCAAATACATATCCAAAGTCACCGACTTCCGAACTTATTTATTGGGGTTGGACAAAGCTAGTTTATTATTTTTTATTTTTCGGTTTTTCGGCGGTTCAATTTTTTTATTAAAAAGTTTTTATTTTATAATTTTTTGTGGCTATAATCTACTAATTACTACATGCTTAATTTTTGATTTAATACACGACTCAGTATTAAAATCTGTGAGTAAACAATCAATCATGTTTTCTTACCCTTAGGGTTGGAATTTTTCTTCGAAATTTATATGGGACCAACTTCGAGGTATACCCTTTCCAATAAAAAAAGAATTATCAAAATCGGAATACTCTGAAAAAAGTTATGCGTGGTCATACATAAAAAAAAAAAAAATATACGCGTCGAATTGAGTAACCTCCTCCGTTTTTTCGTCGGTTCGAAAAGAACAGTTCTGACTGACTGACTGACTCATCAACGCCCAGCCCAAGCCCTAGAAAGCTGAAATTTTGCACAGAGGTTGCCTTTTTAATGTAGACAAGGAATAAAGAAGGATTTTTCAAAATTCAACCCCTAAAGAAGTTAAATAGGGTAAGAAAGTTCTGCGCGAACGAAGCTGCTGGCAAAAGCTAGTTAAGTATATATGAATTTAAACACAATGACATAACATAATACCACGCCTTGTTTCTTCGAATGGTTGGGCAGAGCTGTAGCTATAGTACACCCATATTTCGCCATGAATTTAAAGATTCCAATAATTACGATATTTCATTTATCCGGGTACATCCCTCCGATGCTATTAGTACCTACACAACTATAAAACCATTTGGTCGTACTATCCAAAATGTTTAATATAATAGACATTAACGCCTCTATCTATGCAGATTTTTTCTGCCTATTTATATTTCCACATTCTTCTACCTTTGTTAAAGGTGCAAAACATTCACTGAATCGATATCGCATTTATAAGAATAGTATGATTAGGAACACATTATTCACCTAGTCAACCATATCGCAGCGGCATCACAAAGCAAGTAAATCACAATTAATCGTAGATACTATAGTATCTGTTTATTACTGATACTGTACTTATGCTTCTTTTTCATTCATCCACATCAACTTTTTTAGTATCCTTTTACGACTTTATTACATTATTGTATTGCGCACTATGTTTTCTGTATTAGTACTCTGCGAATCGGTCTTAAACGATTCGTCTATTTAAAATTACCTGATTTTACATTAGAATTTTCGATCTGTTTACATAATAATATTATTGTTATGACATTTAAGTGAAACGTGTCAAACTGATGTCTACTTATTCTTTTAATTGTCTATGCAGTCTATTCAAGGAAGGTTGCATTAGGATTGTATTTACTAAAAAATAATTTTATATCGTTTTGGATAACCTAAATTTGGTTTTGTATACTTAATTACGCTGTCTACTAAATAACGGAATTATAAATTATAATTTTAAGATTCTTAAACGCACTCTGGGTTTTTATCAAGGAGGTTTGATGTCTTGGCCGACTAGACCGGCAGGTGAGACGATCTATGACTACAAGAAAACGAAAGAGGAGTCAAGAGAAAAAAAGAGAGGATGACTGACGATAAGTCAGGTTGGAAAAAGATTTTCTTAAAAAAGCTGAAAGTAATTCAGGACTAAACAGAACGGGATTAGGTGTGCCGGATCAAATATACAAAAATTATATCAGCCTGAAGAGCACGTTGTTTCCGTACGTGATTACTGTATCAGCCAAGGACTGCTGGCTGCTGCTACACTACTACGACTACTACTACTATTACTACTAACTACTACTACTACACTACTACTACACTACTACCTACTACACTACTACTACTACACTACTACTACCACTACTACTACTACTAGCGAAGTTTTCTCAAAATTACCTTGAAAAGGAGACGCCTAGAATGGCATTTCAAACATGGACTAGGTGGATCACACTTTGGAAACTAGAACTGAAGAAATCGCCACTACCAAGTTCTACCTACTACCTTCCTCACCATCTCTGTGAGTGCGTAATTTTTAGACATCACTATCTTGTTTTCTTACTAATTAAATTGAACTGTCTACACTATATTTATCATTTTATTTGTTAGGAATAGGTAGACACGACAATACCAATGCGTGCGCAATGCAAGCGCGATAAAACATTCTGACGTGCGAAACATGTGCTGAAATACGCAATCACCACAACTACTAATAACTTTTTTATTCCGAGATCGTTCGGATACGGGATCATTGACATGCAACATGCAAGTGCACCAGACGGACGGTGCAACGGCGAGATTTTCATCATTATTACGCACCAATTTGCGAACAATTACGTCCACGCGGCTGCGCGTACGCCGCGGATACATAAGGCTAAGGGCACGCTATTGAATAGGGTTTTGTACTAGGTGTACTTATTCTGTGAACATTTTGGATTTTGACGTGAATAAATTAATTTGGATGTTATTCGATACTCTGGGCTTGGGCACTTTGCCTAGGCGTAGGCACTGAGTATGCACTTCAACAGTCGTCCGGATAATTCGTCTTCTTCTGTGATTTTAAAAGTTAAACAAAATAGCAATTAACAGAACAGGCAATACTTATACGATGGGCCAGTGTACGAACAGTATTCTTTTCTATTCAACAAAAAGTGTCAAAACAATTAAATACATCGTCACCTTAGTTTAATGAATTCCGATTGGGGCTGAGCAAGGCTTTTTTTTTTTTTTGGGTTGGAAATCATCAAATAACTTCTCCCGCTCTGGGTGGAGCAGGAGGGCGTGTCAGACTTTTACTGACTAAAACCCACCCGTGTTCCTTCAGTAGCCCTTAAGCCAGGGGCTGTGGTGTTGTGGCTTAGTAATCACAGCCGCATGGGTCAATCGATCAGGTTAAGCTATACTTGCCGCGGTTGGTCTGTGGATGGGTGACCATCTTTACATGCCAAGAGCTCACCGTGCCTCGGAAAGCATGTTAAGCCGTTGCTCTCGGATCTTTGACAGTCGTTACGGGTTAGTTAGAAGCCTGAAAGTCTGACAACCTATGTCATCAAGGGTACTGTACAGTTACTGGGTAATACGATACGTACAAACTTAGAAACCCACAGCCAATTCTATCAGAAAATATGTATAGGCTCTACAGACGACGGCACTAAACAAATTCTCGAGATTGTGAAATGCGTCCGCGCCGCATGAACTACGTGTAGCAATAAGTTAATGATCTGTGACATTTTTGCGTGATACCAAGAGTTATGAGCGCTAATCTTACAGATAAACACATTACTTATACGAAGACGAAGCCAATAAACCAACAGGCGATACTGGCCACTTTTTTAAATAGGTATCGAAGATAGAAGACGCTTTTCAGAAAATAAAGTATTTTGACGTAACATCATTCCTGTAAGTGCGTTAGGTACACATTTATTTTGACAGTTCAACAAAATCGATTGCATTATTTACGTTGCTGAGCAGACAAATTTTTCGAACATATGAAGCAATGGATTAGCAATAACCTTCTAAATGATTGAAGTGATGATGATGCTATTACGGTGCTGGTTGCCGAAAAACGGTAGAAGGAGCGTTGGCAGACTGCGACGGGTCGTGGGTGGAGGACCTACAGAAGATCGCAGGGAAGACCTGGATGAGACTCACACAGACCAGGGAAGCATGGCTCAAAAGGATGGAGGCCTATACTTAACAGTGGGAGAATAGGGTAATACACCCATTTTGAAAAATGTCCTAATTAGATTCTAAAGTGCTAATAAACCAACCAAAAAAG
The DNA here is from genome assembly GCA_949987655.1 of Polymixis flavicincta. Taxonomy (NCBI): domain Eukaryota; kingdom Metazoa; phylum Arthropoda; class Insecta; order Lepidoptera; family Noctuidae; genus Polymixis; species Polymixis flavicincta. Next base: position 10,830,790 of record OX465186.1, on the reverse strand, counting down.
TCACAAAAAATTTATTTAATCGATTAGTGCCGAAAAAATGAATTAATTTTTTTTTTTTTTTTCTTTCGCGCGTAATTTGACCAAAACGCTGGACGCAGTGGACGCCATATTTGTCTGTGGGTATGACGTCAGTTGTTATATTGACAAATGCGCTGATATTTTAAATGACAATTGTTTATAATTTAAAAAATGAGAAATTATTCTACTTATGGTTTATTTGCTGTTCCTGAATGCAAAATATTATTTGAATAAAAATTACTTTGGTTACGAAAATAATAAGAGAACAAAGTTGTTCAATTGACACCCCGTATGACGTAATAACATGGCGGCTACTATTTCATAGTGTTCAAAAAAACTGAAAACTTTGAATTAAATTTTAAAATAAGTATATTTTGTAATTTCATGAACTAAAACTAACATTTGCTGACAGCATTTTGCCTAACCTATCTCAATAATATATTTTTAGAATTTTTCTCATATATAGAGAGTAAACACTCTATTAAGGCTGCCAATGACGATGATCATCGTTTAGAACAATATCTTTTTCGTACAACGAAGAAAAAACGGTATTTCTTTATATTTATGATGACTAAAAACTACAGATCGTCCGCCTGTTATCATTTCGCAATCAGAAACGTGACTATGACAGATTAGTTTACCTTTTTACAAAAACGGCACTTTGCACTCGTATTTTCTTTGAATTACGTATTAATCGTCAACAGAATCGACACACATTTTGCTAATAAAGATCCAATCACGCTTTTTACGGCGTCAAAGTATCTGGTCACGATTTAGTTTATCTTAAGCGAATAAATAGCTGGTGAAATGGTGTAAGTAAGTACGTGTTAGCTAAATTAACGCGTATATGGGGAAAATAATAAAGAGTCTAGAAGACGCGCCTAGTCTAAGAGACAGCGCTCACTTATCCTAACTGATCCCTATTAATATTATAAATGCGAAAATTACTCTGTCTGTTTGTTACGCTTTCACGCCTAAACCTCCATTCTTATTATAAACATTTATTTCAGATCAGGGTCCATAAAACTTGTTAGTAAACAAAATACTTATGAAACTAATGTTAGTACATACTTATTCAAACAAAAAAACAAATTATACAATGACATGAAGCCGCATCCGTCTTTGCAGCATAGGGGACTCCCCCCGATCTGCAAATACACACAGTATAGAGTTGGAACTACCACGAACGCGAATGAGTATGGAAGCACATCTTTTCCTTATGACAGCGGCAAATCCATCAACCCGCGCCTCGGCAAACATCCCCGACGCACTGCAACGCCATGGCAGCCCCAACAGCACCCTGAGTGCATTGTTGTATTGGACACGCCGGTCGCTGTATGCCCGCTGCGAATAACTGACCGAATACTGACCCTATACCGATCGTCGTGAAATTTTTATTATTTAGCTTGGGATATGGAGACTAAACATAGGCTTTTCTGCGCGATAACCGACTTTCACGCGGGCGGAGCCCCGGCTAAAGCTAGTAAGTATTATCAATGCGAAAGTGAGTACGTTTGTTACGTTTTATCGCTAAAACGGCTGAATGGATTAGGATGAAATTTTGCACTCAGATAGACTATGGCCTGAGTAAGGACAGAGAGTACTTTCATCCTGGATCACAGACGAAGTCGCTGGCAACAGCTAGTAACAGCCGCCCCTGCTTTCCACGTTTTTCACGATTTGCCAAAACATGTAATTTCAATTAATTATACACATTCCGATTTTTTGTTGTTAAATAATGGTAAATCCGCATCAAAACTCGTTGTGTAGTTTAGAAGAATAACGCGGTCATACAGACAGACAAGAAATGCCACTTTAATTTATAATCCTCCTACTTAATATTATAAGTATTAAAGTTTGGATGTTCTGATGTTTGTTACTCAATTACACAAAAACGGCTTAACGGATTTGGATCAAATTTGGCACATACATAGTTTACAACCTGCATCAACACATAGGACTTTTTATCCCGGTAGTACGTTTCCGTGGGACAATTTCCGATCACCACGCGGGCGAAACCGGTAGCAAAAGCTAGTAAGTTTATGAGTAAAGAAAATACATAAGAAATGTAAAGAATGTTTAGTCTGCATTGACCTATTGTACGCAGAACTTCGAACAAAAATCATGATTTATGAATTGTAATGTACCGTACAATAAATTCGACTAGGTCACCAGCCGCATCGTGTCAAAAAGTTTTCCTGTTCAAATCGCATTTCAAGTTATTTTATTCGCCCAACGGTGGGAAATAATCTAAAAATGACAACTATAATACCTGAGAAGTACAGTTAATCGACTGGGCTAGTAAAGACAAGATGTCTCACCGAATAGGCTCGCACCATAGAGTGTAACTAATCATAAATTACGATATAATAACGTAACAAATGTCTCGGGGAAAAAGCTCGCCTTATTCCACTAATTCGCAATATAAATGAGTTTTTTTAACGCGTAAAAACGCATTCAATGTTAGGCTTTACGTTAAATGTATTGGAGCTACAATTTGTTGGTTACAATAATAATGAAGGGTGAAAAAGTAATAGTTTTATAAACTGGCCAAGGGTTATAAAAAAACCACTTGAAGGTAATTCTTTCAAGTGTGATTGGCCTTTTGGGTAATCAATGTTCAAAAGTTATTTCAGTGGAAGTCTACAAGTTCAATAGTATTTTCGTTCTATGGACTTTCCAAAACAATTCTGGTCATCTTATTCATATTATAAACTAGCTGACCCGACAGACGTTGTCCTGTCCGTCCAATAGTCATTCATACAAAATACCTTCCCTACCTACCCTACCCTATCCTACCTACCCTACGCTACCTACCCTACCTACCCTACGCTATCCTACCTACCCTACCTACCCTACGCTACCTACCCTACCTACCCTAAATATAAAAAAAAAACCCTAAAACCATCCATGGACTCAACGAACATTAAAAAAAAAGAATTTGTAAAATTGGTCTAGGCATTGTTGAGTTATGCGCTTACCAACACATTTTGCGATTCATTTTATATTATAGATGTGAAAGTTTGAACTGTTTAGATGTTCGTTCATGGCACTTACGCTAAAACGGCTGAATGGATGTAGATGAAATTCGGCACACAGATAGTTTATAACCTGGATTAACACATTTTATCCCGGAAGTACGTTCCAGTGGGATAACTTTCGACCTCCAGGCGGGCAAAGCCGCCGGCAACAGCTAGTTAAATACATTTTCTATCAATAGTTTTTCAACAGAGTTTTTCAAAGTTCTAGAAGAATAACCTGATTAAAATGCAAAGCCTTTTTCGATCAAATGAGACCAATTCTCTTTCAATTAAAAAAAGAACTCTGCAAATTGGTCACGACCACCTTGTGTAATCGGTATAGGTACATAAAAAGCAACACACAGGTATGCGACCAATTGCAAGCCTCCTTTTTCCAAGCCGACCACTCCGGCATGCAAATGACAAATGGCAATTTAATTCAATTAGTTTTCTATTCTTGAAGTTTCTAAACTGACATTTCATCGTTAGAGCGGTGACGAATTGGAGCCCTTTCTTCGAGTTGTTTCATAACATTGACGAGAGATTTATTATCGTACAGTACAACAGCTTTTTAATTGGTCCTAAAGAAGAAACGTTTGTTCGTGTTTATGTAACTTGAAGAGCTGAAAAGTTGCAGAGAGTCTTAGTCAAGATAGTTAATTTTTTTAATTAAGTAATTGGCAATATTCCAGGAACAATCTGCTGGAACTGCTGGAACACACACATCTCGGTCTGACGGAGTGAACCCTAGCTCTCCCTCTGGTTGGTAGATGTCACATGTATTCGAATTTTGTTTTCTAGAATATTCCGGTTTCCTTCACCGTTTTGAAAGTAGTGGAGATGAATTAATTTACACAAAGTAAAGCGCCTGTCTGGGTTCGAACATCCGACCTTCAACTCGTTGTCGCGGTCGTTTTCACTGCTCCTACAGCTACACTATATTCTAGGGTGTGAAAGTAGTTAGACGTATTTCAACTTTTTTGGGAACAACTCATATAAAAATAAGTTCCATAAATAAAACCCGTCTACTGAAAAAACGCTCTGAAAAGTACCTATGAAACAAGAAAAGATTGTCATCTGAAAGCCGTGGTCTTAACTATGCTACTTTTATTTTAGGTCATGACTTTATGTACTCTACATGGCGCCATATTTAATTTAATGTAACGTCACAGCCACTTTTTTTTTTGGTGATGGGAACTCATAACCGGTGGAGGATCAGGGCGCTTCCAACGATACCTTATTTGTCAAACTTATTTGTCAAATTATGATAAGTAGAAATTATGAGGGAGCACATGAACATACATACATATCCACATCATACACACAAATAGGTTGTTTCGCTGTAGTAGGGTGGTAATAACAAAAAGGAACCATAGTCGATAATGTAGTAAGTTTGCTAGAATGTAGGTATGTAGCGCTGCTTGGTATATCGATGTTACAGCAGTCTATGGGGTGTTAACACTCTTAGTTTTATAACAAACATCTGATACGATATTATGTTGCACAGCAACAGGATAACAAGTCCCTGTAATGTCAAAATTACGTGCTTTCCTCACGTTTTGAAGCATACTCAACATATCATGTTGGATTCATTATACATACATAATTGGGCACAAGTAGCAGCCGTTTGCAATTTTCTTCGCCTAGTTACAACACTATGGCGACGTACACCAAAGAAATTGAATTTCTTTAATTGATTCTTACGCCTCGCACGGGTTGACAGCGACACACTGTTTGGCTCACTTCTTAGATTTCATTTTACGATGACAATACAGAGTGGGCAAACTAGGCTGTGCCCGGTCAACATTATTCTTAGTACCGTTGCATGTTCTGGATGATCGCATTAAATGTAACGATTACCTTGAGGTTAGTAGGCAAGCACTTTAGGTATGTATTGTGCTATTTTCGTACTATTGACTACTTTTTCCTAATCCCCACAGTGCGTGCACTCGTAGTAAAAGCCTAACAATTTTGGTAAATCTAGTTCTAAAAGACTAATCGAATTTCTCACTCACACAATCAGTTTAATTCTGTTATTGTCACGACTAGACTTTTTTGTTGAAAGTGAAATGCGTAGACCGCGGTCAGTTTCGTGTGTATTTTCGTATGCCTCCATCATTTCGCCATAAAACTTAAGCTATAACATCCCTGATGTGCCGTGAAAGTTGCAACAGTGTTGTGGTATTACTAAGTGTCTGTACAACATTATATTAAGTACTTATGGCTAATCTGTTTCCTTTCTTCTTTTTCTACATTTATTATATAATTTTTCCAAATTGCTACTTGTGGCTTAGGAATACCTCTTTGGCATGAAGATTATGATATTTAGTGCGGAGGCAAGCTATTTTGTAGCATATTGTGGTCCTTAAAAAAAGTAAAAAAGCCGCGCTTAGATCTTTTCTCAGAAACAGATCTAAGTGCGGTTTGTTTACGCCAGACTTTTCTAGGTAGTCGGCAAAGGACACAGGATGTCTAGACATCCATCCTTCTTATTAGCAGCCAACAGAAGCATGTATTTATTTAATCGTCTTAGCTCAAGTAGATTTTTGACAATGTCTCATCTACGTTTCTGAGTCATCAACACTATTCAAATAAGAATTGGTACAGTGAGCTTCAATTTCCTCAAACTGATCTGTTTATCAGTTTAAAAACTTGGGCTTTCGGTAGTTACAATCAGTCAACCATTGTTGCTTAACGCTGATACATTATCATCTCTATGATCGAATATTTAAAGTTTAGAATTAAACACACGATCTTGACTGAACATCTCCACAGGGAGCCACGCAAAACTGTGTTTTGGAATTCCACAATAAAATCGCATTACGGTGTTCCCCGGATTTGTAATTAAACCCATCACAGTTTAGTAAATCCCAAAATAGATGACTTGAATGAACATACCTGGCTACATAAACGCAAACGTAAACGAAAGAAGAATATTTATGCCCAACTTTTGCTCGCATCTTCGCCCGCGTTATGGTTGGAAATTATTCCACGGAGACGTATCACCGGTACTTATAAAAAATATCCCATGTGTTAATCCAGGTTATAATCTATCTGTGTGCCAAATATCATCCAAATCCGTTTAACCGTTTTTACGTGATTTAGTACAAACATCCAAACATCTAAACATACAAACTTTCACATTTATAATGTTAGTAGGATAATTGAAATAATTTTTCGAAAAGCCAATTCCAATGAGATCTAATTACATTCAGACATCTTACTTGAACATTATTATCGTTGTAGCACACGCCCTTAATTCAGCCACAGCATATACCCATGTCTTATTGCGCAGAGTAATTGAATAGCGAATAACCCCACTCGTGACTAAAGTAACGTCAGCTACACAAATAAGACGACAAACTCTAGTCGTGAAGCTTTAGTGCACATTCAGAGACATAACATAAATAAGCAAACACGATGAACATCGAATGTACACTCGAATAACTTTTCCGAAGATATCCTAGATAGGTTTAACGGTATTTGAGGTAATATAAGAAACGGTAAGGCGCAGTTGCTTTAAATGAACTTGTAGCAGAGAAGACGTTAGGTTCGTAGCCCTTATAAATATAGGATACGAAACGCCCAGGTATCCCAAAATTTCAAAATTTTCTTACATTTTTGTTATTTGAAAGTCAGTGTCAGGCTGTATATTGAACAAAATATGAAAATTAAATTAAATTACTTCAAGTTAAATCTAAATGAACATAATGCGACATTGCATATGTAAGCACACCCTTTATGCATGGAGGCTTTTATGTGGGTATTGAGTACTGTGTTTACGTTTATTGTTTTGTTTTATTATTTATATTTGCTTGAGTTTAGTTACTATATTTTGTTGGTATATTGACGTGTGCTAGCTGACATATGGCAAATAATTTAATTTTATGTTTTGTTTTTAGTAATGTTAATTACTTCCCTATTATTGCACAGAATCGAGTTCTTCTAACTTAACAGACAGCTGTGCTGCTGGGGAATTTGTTGCGCCACTTCTTCACCCCAGCACTAGGATAAGGTGAAGGGCGAGCGTTTTGGGGGACTGTCTTATGTAATTTGGACCTTCAAAAGTGCTGACTCAGCCTAGTTTGAATAAATGACTTTTGATTGATTGATTGATTAAATTCCATTGAATGACTATTTAATGAAAAGGCATTCAATGCGATTGTGTAAACTAAGAGGGTTGTTTTGATGATTTAAATGATTTATAATTCTGTAAAGGCAAATTTGTTACGGACGCGAATCATATTTCAACATAATTATAACTGGGCACGCCACGATTGCGGCGGTAAGTCCCCTCTTTGAGGAGTGGTTTGAGAGGCGGCATGGCGTCCTCACCTTCCGCCTGACGGAGGTCCTCACCGGACACGGTTGTTTCGGGAGGTTCCTGTTTCGGATAGGGCGGGAGGAAACGCCCGGGTGTTTCCACTGCGAAGATCGCCCTGAGGACACGGTGGAGCACACGGTGGCGGTCTGCCCAGCTTGGGTGGAGCACCGCCGTGTCCTCGTGGAGGCGATCGGTGGCGGCGATCTCTCGCGTCCGGCCCTGGTCCAAGCCATGGTACGGAGCGAGAGGGCATGGGGAGCCGTCACCTCCTTCAGCGAAGCAGTAATGCTCGCGAAGAGGGAGGCGGCGCACGTGAGGGAGAGGCAGCATATGCGCCCTCGCGACCCCAGCCGCCGCAGGATACGGAGACGCCCTGGGCGTCGAGAATCCCAGGCCGATTTCCGGCCACCGTAGGCATGGGCTTGCGGACGGCGAGTAACGGGTAGCTCGCTGTCCGGTAAGGACCAAGCCCAAGTCGACGGCGCGTTGTGTTCCACGCGCGCCTCAAAGAGATGTCAGCACAAAAATGATGGGGCCCGCAAGGGCCGATGCCTGTCAGGGGTGCGGGTTCGTTTGAAAGAGATACCACAGCCCCTGGCATACGGGCTAATGAAGGAACACGGGTGGGTTTTAGTCAGTAAAAGTCTGACACGCCCTCCTGCTCTACCCAGAGCGGGAGAAGGTATTTGATGATTTCCCACCCAAAAAAAAAAAAAACCGGTCAAGTGCGAGTTGGACTCGCGCACCGAGGGTTCCGTACAAACCTGTGGGTATATAAGTAAAAGTTCAAAATTGTCAAAAAAAATTTTTTTTATATGACGAAACTAAAATTTTTCGGTTTTCGTAATTTTTCCTATATACAGATATAGGAAAAATTACGAAAACCGAAAATTTTTAGTTTTATATGTTTTTATTTTTAGTAGTACAGACTATAAGACGTGACTTCGTACAAAATTTCAAGATTCTAAGTTCACGGGAAGTACCCTGTAGGTTTTGATTCCCGTGCGAGTTTCGAAAATTTGCGGAATTTTGCGGCCTAAATGGCTGTATCTTTTGATTGCGTTGACTTAGAAGGTTGATTTTTCTACAGCTTCCAGGGACAGTAGAACTAAGTATCATATAGAAATTTCAGTTTGATACCTCCACGCGTTCCTGAGAAAAACGGTGTTGACAGACGGACGGACGGACGGACGGACAACAAAGTGATCTTATAAGGGTTCCGTTTTTTCCTTTAGAGGTACGGAACCCTAAAAAAACATAATTATAACCTGACACTCATCTGTAAATTGCAAAAACTTAAGAAAAATTTAAATTAGCGCACTCTCTGTAACTTTTTAGTAAGTAACATGCAACCTACTTCCGGAAAAACACTACAAAGTGAAAAATAACTTTAATTTCGGAAGGAGGTGACTTTGGATTTTTGAACCGACGAAAAAACGGAGGAGGTTACTCAATTCGACGCGTATTTTTTTTTATGTATGACCACGCATAACTTTTTCCAGAGTAGTCCGATTTTGATAATTCTTTTTTTATTGGAAAGGGTATACCTCGAAGTTGGTCTCATATAAATTTCGATAAAAAAATCCAACCCTAAGGGTAAGAAAACAGGGGATGATTGATTGTTTACTCACAGATTTTAATACTGAGTTGTGTATTAAATCAAAAATTAAGCATGTAGTAATTAGTAGATTATAGCCACAAAAAAGTTCGGAAGGCGGTGACATATAATTAAATACATATCCAAAGTCACCGACTTCCGAACTTAGTTATTGGGGTTGGACAAAGCTAGTTTATAATTTTTTACTTTTCGGTTTTTCGGCGGTTTAATTTTTTTATTAAAAAGTTTTTTATTTTTATTTTTTGTCACCGTCTTCCGCAATTAAAGTTATATTTCACTTTGTAAAGTTTTTTCCGGAAGTCGGGTGTTTTTTTTTTTTTGGAAAGAAGTTTTTATTTTCCACTTTTCAGATACGAGTATAGTAAGTAGCTACTCCACACCACTTCGAAATTTCATCATCCTAGGGGTCAAAACTAAGCATATTTGTGCGATAGCTGCAATCGCGGTTGATTTGCTGTAATTTTTTGAAGAGTTCCGTTGTCTGTCTTCGAAACGCATCATTAGATCTCTATGAAATTTTAATGGTACCATTTCGGAATGAACCCCTTTCGAGCACATCCGTCTATATATGACGGAGTTATGCCCCCGAGATAAAAAAACCTGTCGAATTGATAACCTCCTTCTTTTTGAAGTCGGTTAAAAAGGCATTTACAACATAGATATTTCTTGCAAAACCTGGTTCGCTGTTTCAACAATTGCAACGTACGGGAAATTATCACTAATAGCTTCGCCGGACGTAAATTATTTTCTGCCTAGGTAGATATTGAGATTCAGTGCGTCTGAAACCGCAGACCAGCATTTTGTCTGCGTTTACCATCGTAAAGCATTAAAGGCTAGGACAGAAGTAACGGTCAATGATTTAGATCATGTATGGGATAAACATTTTTAAGAATCTGACTGTCATTAGACAAATTGGAACATCGCCAGGTTCGAAGGTGATGGCCTCAAGTTCAACCGAACGTCTTAATTATTCAACCAAGCTCTGTTACTTTTACCTATGTTCTATGTTATTCGGTTTGGTTTCCGCACTTTCCTCCGTCAGTCCTTTAAGTAGACCATTGTGCGTGAGCCATGGCGGCCCTCAGTGGTTATTCCAACCAGCCCACCTCCCTCCAGAAGTTAGCTATAACTCCTGGTCTGTTGAGAACATCCATGTAAGATTTGGGTGCCCCGAGGGTTTCTGTTCTAATCTGGGCTAAGGCTGTACATTCAAAAAGCACATGCGCTGTCCGTTATGCCTATTGTGTAGAAGTGTTTGTTTAGCGGGCAGTGTTCCGTGATGGTCCCAGTCACCAGAAGCAGGTCCTTTCTGTCCAGGCGTAACAGACGTCTGGTCAGCCTGCCATTCAAAGATGACATTACTTCCCTAGACTGCCTGCAGCCTGGTGTCGAGGTCCACCAGCTCTCTGCTTGTGTGTGTGTGTAGTCCTGAAGCCACCTGCGTATCTGGTTAAATGGGATGGGCACGATGGGCTCGGGTCCATAGACTGATGCGCTGGATGCCCTCCTAACCAGTTCTTCAGCAGCATCGTTGCCTAGTGATCCGCTATGTCTTTTTCTTAGCTCTGTTACTTAGTTGCAAGTCTTTTTTTTTAAGGTGGAAAATCATCTAATAACTTCTCCCGCTATGGGTGGAGCGGGAGGGCATGTCAGACTTTTACTGACTAAAACTGACCCCGTGTGCCTTTGTGCCAGGCCAGGGGCCACAGTATCTTTTTCGCACAACCCGCACCCCTGGCAGGCATCGGCCCTTCCAGACCCCACCAGTTGGTACTGACATCTCTTTGAGGCGCGCGTGGAACACAACGCGCTGTCGACCCGGACTTGGTCCTTACCGGACAGCGAGCTACCCATTACTCGCCGTCCGCAAGCCCGGCCTACGGCGGCCGGGAATCAGCCTGGGATTCCCGACGCCCAGGGCGTCTCCTGCGGCGACTAGGGCCGTGTGGGCGCACGCTGCCTTAGTTCACGTTCAGATATCGCGGCGAAATTTTTCCGCGCATTGTATTTTCAATGCACTACTTAGCGCCGAGAGTCGAAAATCGAACAGAGTATTTTTCGACGTACTAGGATGCACTTCATTGGATTCTCAATGTTCGGTTCCACACTGAGAGTTGAAAATTCTGTGCGCGATCATTTTACATCTGTGCGAACGTGGTGGTCTTAGCTGGGACTAGGACGAGACAGCTATTTCAATTAGTCAAGTGTTGTTTACGAGACGATAGATTTATCAAAATTACGGTAATACGTAACATTTCGACCAATAAATCTTAGTAAATTGAATCGGATGCTTTGGAGAAATTTATGCCTTAGGATTTACAAGGAACCTCCGCGAAATTGAAGTCTTTACCTTATTGCCGGCGGCTTCACCTAGGCGTGTCTGCTGTAGGTACACAGCCCTTTTAAGGGGAATGCGTTAAGGTAGCTCGCGAATTTTTTTCAGGGCAGTGAGAGTTTATATGGCTGGCTCGGTTTCAAATCAAATTTTTCGTCGGTTTTGCAAAAAAAAAATCAGCTGTTCCATACATTTTTTATTTGTATCACTGATCAAAAAGTTCTGCGCTAGCCTAGAATGATATGCTGGATTCATGATTACAGTTTGCGCACTGGTTAAAAACTTGTCCTGTATACAACGTCCCGACATCAATTGTCAGTAACAACACCCGTCTGGTCGGAAGATCCTCCCCTTCCCATGGAAGATGAGAATCATTAATACAACTCTCTAGGTTAGAATAATAGGTAAGTTAGAAAAAAACCGCAACAAGTGGAGGCGCATCGCGAGGACTACGTCAACCAAAGAAAATGCATCATCGTCAACCACGACCATTTTGTCAAGATTGCACGACTGAGGAGAGAGGTTAGAATTATTGGCCTCAGGTGTCATGGTTACTCATAATTTCATCAAATAGTCATTCAATCGGGTAATTTGAGCTTAGAGTTGGAGCGATTATTTTAATTATAACAATTCAGTAAATCCCTACATACTTGTAACGAACACAATTCATATTTTGATTCAAAATAATACCTGATACTAACCTGTAAGAAATCACTGGCTATTTTACCGGCGAATCATATTTTGATCAACACAAAGCTGACCGGCAAATTTAAAATCTCTAAAAGAAATTTAGAATTTCGCGGGCTTACCTGGCCTCGCCTTATCTGCGGAGCTGACTGTACATATCCTAGTGGCCGGTAATCATTAAGGGCGACCACCCGTGAATCTATTTCGTTTCGTAGCGTCATCCCGAGTCAGGAACTGAAGTTTTTCCATCTAAAGCGAATGGTTGGTTAGACGGCGCGTTTTAATGACGCCTCGCTGGAGCCATGATGTGAATGTGAATAGACGGGCAAGAATGTTGGACTCCTGTTTCTATAGAAAAACGGTGCGTTAATTATATTATTTATTATTACGTATGGAAGCAATTTTAACCTATTATTAACTAACTAACTTACCTTAACTTATTATTATCTACATGAACAAATCAGCTTTGCATAAGTTGCAGTGATGGTATCCCTAGGTATCAGCCACGACTTACGAGTTGTAGGTCGTCTGTTTGACTCCAGACAGGCATTATACTTTGTGTATAATTTCATCACCACTGCTCTCAAAACGGTGAAGGAAAACATCGTAAGGAAACCGGCATGTCCAGACCCAAAAATTCGAAGACCTGTGGCACCTACCAACTCGCACTGAGCCCGCGTGGTGGATTTACGGTCCTCCCTTTCTCCTATTGTGCCTCCTCCATTTCTTGCCACGCTTTTGTATTCTGTACTGCTGCAGGCCAATTTTGCCGGCTACTTTCTCGATCTCGTCGACTCATCTTTCTCGGGGCCGTACTTGTTTTCATTGGCCTTTTGGGCCTGCTCACGTGTTGACTCTTCTCCATTTAGTGTAGCAGTAAATAATTGAAGGGTGTCTGCAAACGTCCATTACCTACGTAAACTCACAATTTCACTAAATACTTGATCTCCTAAACCCATCATTCGTTTGTTAATTCAACATCACTCCGTTTACACCGTTGTCACTCACGCAATTCGTGTTAATGGGTCGAATAGGTCCCACGGGCTGGCTGCCTGTGACACCGACCGCGTTCCACTGCTTAATTATACGGCGTACAATCAATTTTCACTCTTGCAACAGACTCAGCATGCAAATTTCATCGTGTCAATCTAGAATTGATATTTAGTTTGGTGTTTATGGATTCTAGGGAGGGAAAGTTTCGTTTTCGTTTAAAGGATTCTTACGAACCTTCACAAGTTTCATAAATTATTATCAGAATCACTGAACATGAGGGGTAATTGGGTAACAAACTAACAAATTAACTAAATAATTCTAAGTAGAAATGGCTTTCATTTTGACAGTTCAATAAAATTCATTGCGTTATTTACGTCGTTAAGTGACAAATTTATCCAATAGGTATATGAAGCAATGAATCAGCAATAAGCTTCAAAATGATTATAATAATTTAAAGTGTAGTACGCAATTAGGGTGCAGCAGTTTTTGAAATAAACAATAAAACATGAAAGTTCATAAAGTTTTCTTTAAAAAAAACATCTGGGATATGACTATATGAATTAAACAACATGTCATTGTTAGCTATATCTTAACTTATCCTAAATAAAGTTTAACTTAAAATCAAAATCACCGATGATAATTTAGTGCTAGCGAATTCTAATTGTACATCATCTGAAAAGCCTTTCCCCTACATCTTTTAAGCTTTTATTAAGACGTCTCCTACGTAACCGTATCCAATGGTTACTTCTTAAAGTTACGCAATTGGAAAGTTCCCCGTTTGTTTATTTTCACATCAGTGGATATGTTTTACGCAAACAATCTAACGTCAATCACGACTGATTCGCGGTAACTTGCAAGTACAAAAATAATCATTAAACAGTAATTACGGACAACTCCTTGATAATGACTTCAATAAGCGACAGACATGGACTCAGAAAGCTGGAAGGTATTCTTGAATTGAACTCTAGACTAGTAAGAAGCCGTTATTATTTAATTCCACGTTGAAGTCTAGAAATAATTTCAATGTTTCACTAACGGATAGGCAATCCTATTAAACAAATATTTATATTTGAAATTACGGCCGCTTTCATCATCTGCCGAGCGATTATGACTACCAGGTCGCAGTTTGAAATTTTGGCCCTTTGTGTATGACCAACCTGCGCTGGCTAGATTAACATAAGCTGATCCGGCTCGGTGGACCAAATAAATTACAAAAAGTAAAGTTGAAAGTGAGGTTTTTTTTACAAAAATTAAACTTCATCACAGTCATCTCTGTACTTTTCACGAAAAACTGAATCCGTACCTGACCAGGAATAAAATAAAAGTGTTTCTATGTTCGCACCATTACGCTATGGCTCGCATCATTATGTTCAGTTAGTCCGTAGCCATTGATTATTGTGATGAGAATGGACCCGTGTGTGACTTTAGTGCAACTAACTAATAGCAGGAAGTTCCCAGTTTCCACAGATGATCTGCGAATATTATATGGTAGTGTGAAAATTTGCGTATAATATGGTAGGTAGTATTTTCTTCCCTAGGTTGTTGTACCTATTATTAAATTGGTAGAAAGGAAATCGTTTGGCTTGGTATGAGATCAGGAGGAAAGAAAGCATGTGAATAAAAGAGTGATGGATATAAATGTTGATGGATGGAGAGGGAGGGAGGGGAAGTTCAAGGAAAATATGGATGGATTGTGTGAGAAATGATTTGAAAGAAAAAGTATTGAATGATACCGTGACGGGTGACAGAGGAGAATGGTAGAAGCAAACGTGGTTAATAAGTAATATGGGACACGGCCAGGTAGCTGATGACAATAGAAAACAACATCAGTTATTAACATAAATGTCGAAAGTCTCTTATTTTCACAAATAACGTAAAAAATTGACACCAATAAAAAATATTTTATTTGTGGTGCATTCAATTTCTTATACGAAATAAAAAAGGTATAAATGATATTTAAATCGCGGGCTCGAACTCACTGGTGGGCCTGGCTAAAAATCACGCTGTCTCACCAGGCTTCGCATACGACAGAGATAGTATCAGTGGTGAGCAGTTAGACGCTAGTCTACACGCACAACGTTATTGAGTGAGATGCAGGAGCATTTTTGGCAGAAAAATCGCGAAAAAATTAAGAAAAGTCCTTTAGAAGATCGGGTTTTATGAAAAAACCACTGCATAAATCCATGACCAATAAAGTTTATTGAACTTATTGTTAATTGAACTTTGTCGGTACCGTCTTAGTTTTCGAGATTTTACACTCCTTCTATTACTTAAACACGCTCAAAGTTAGGTTAAATTAGCAAGAAAAACTAATCTTTGTTGGCTCATAACTTTTTAATAGCTTTTTATTTTAGTATTCTGTTTCCGTACAGACAATAATAATAACGAGACAAAACCATACCATGTTTAATTTTTGATGTACATAGTCAAACAGTGGAGTAAAACCCTCCCGAAGTTTGTATGGAAAAAATGTGGACAAGTGTCACCTTAAGGTCTTTCCGGTGGCAAAGTGAGTTTCACTTTAATTAATTGTTGTCAAAGAAAAAATCTAAGCATTCTCATTATAATTGTTAACTGGGATAATCGATCACTTGGTGCTCGCATTTTCACTATACCAACACAAGCAGCATGTACCTTTTTCAAGTAGGTATGTAAAGTCAAATAAATTAGTTGTTAAGCAAATTGACAGCCTACATCAACTTACCATGTTAAAGCGATTTCAAACAAATATCAAAATTGTCAGTTGTGATTTGAAAACACGAACAGTTAAAGTTGGTAGTCAGTTCGCTTAAATATTAATTTCCTTGACTTTACTTATATCTTGCGTACCATGGTAATTGGCGAGATATTTTCACAGGCGATTTGATATGAGATAGCTTAAAATTAGTGTAACGTGCGAGCTTACCGCTACTGTAACAGTGTAAACGAGAGCAGGCGAGGTGTGTTTGACTACTTAATTGATTTTGACAACAGTGCGAAGCTGTATAAGTAAGGCTACGTTTTTTCCAGTTAAGTTTTTAACCGACTTCAAAAATGAAGATATTCTCAATTCATCTGTATTTTTTTTTGTAATGTTCCGCAATAGTCTCCTATCAAATTAATATCTCCGGCATGTGTGGATCGATTTAGAAAATTCTTTTACAATGAAAACTTTTACTATTTCCAAAAAAAAAAAACATACTACCAAATAAAAACAAAACTAAAATACAGATCCACTGATTTCCGAAATTAAAGTTATTTTTCACTTTGTAGTGTATTCTTTGGAAGAATTTTTTTTTTTTTTTTGTTGGAAAAAGCTTTTTGTATTAGGCTCAAAACTGACTTGTTTCATATTAATCTATACTCAAATCTGTTATCAAGACTGCTGCTTGATCATTATTTGTGAACTAGCCCAATTCTCAAACAAAAATATGTTGGAAGCCACAGAAAGATTTGTGGAAATTCGAGGGCTAGAGCGAAGGTCTAAATAATTTCACCTCGTACTTCTCCTGCCCTTATCCCAACTTATTTGGGGTCGGCCCAACATGTGTTTTTCTTCCACACCCATTGGTAGTCATAAACACCTTTAATCTGATGAAATAAAAGCTCACAATATTGAAGAGGAAACCCACGAAAAAATTAAAATTTTTGTATTTCTAACCTACTTCAAAAAAAAGGAGGTTATCAATTCGACATGTTTTTTAAAATGTATTTTCGTGCATAATTCCGTCATATACAGACGGATTAGGAAAATTCTTTGTTCGAAAGGGGTTTATTACGAAATGGTCCCATTTAAATTTCGTATAAATCTGATGATGCGTTTCGGGGACAGACAACGGAACTCTTCCAAAAATTACAGCAAATCAATCGCGATTGCTGCTATCGCATGAATATGTATTGTTTTAACCCCAAGGATGATGAAATTTCAAATTGGTGTGGAGTAGGTTACACACGGCTACACATCAAGCTATACATTCCCAGTATAAGCTGATCTTGCATTGTATAGGATTTCCGTACAGTGCGAGATCAGCGTAAACTGGAAATGTATAGCTTGATGTGTTTCCGTGTGTACTATAACAATTTCTATTAAAGTTTTTTTTTGCAATTAGCAGGTCAGTGTCAGGCTGTATGTTGAACAAAATATAATTCGGGACCGTAACACATATTTATTTACAGAATTGTAACTATTCTAATCATCAATTCAACCCTCCCCCATCCCATTGCATAACTATTTCGTGAAAAAACAATTCAATTTGGTTAAATTAACCTGAATATCGCGGGACACGGTGCGGGCGCATCCACCTAAACAGGGTACGGGGCCTGTGAGGAATTTGAAAAAGAAGTTTAGGTTCGTATCATTTTTTTATGTTAAATACTTATCTAATTTGTCTGGTAGTCCTCTAATCACAGCGATAGAAATAGGTCATGTTTTGTAATTTTTAGAGGGTCATATTTTCTTTACTAATTAGTTGCTGAAAAAGAAAATGATTGGGACCTGTTTACAGCAGACCTTGATTTTATAAAAAAAAAAAAAATTCTCTAGAGGCATTATTTAGGAAGAAAAAAGGGGAATACATTTGTATGGAGAATTGCACGCCCCGTTCCCTCTTAACTTTCATATCATCAAAACCTCATTTACTGTTCAATCTCCATCAATATTGAACACATGCCTTGAACTCATGACCAACCGAAAGGACCAACATGAACGTGTAAGACATTTCAACATCAGATAACAATGGTGCATATTTACTTACACGATGTTAGGTTACTAACGTTACAATTACCTATTTTATAGGGTAAAGTAGGTACTAGTTACAATTAGCATTAAAACAGTTTCTCTTACATTCGCGAATCGGCATGCAAATGTGAACGACATGGTGGGTTTAAACATGGCGACTGTGCGCAAGATTTGACACGTTGGTATAATGTATGGGTTGGGACTTGTAAGGGCCTGGGTGGACGATGCAATTCATTGTTAGCATTTATAATTGAGAAATTGTAAATTGTAATGAGGAGACGACAATCCCACTTCCACTATCTTACTAATATTATAAACGTGAAAGTCTGTATGTTTCGAAGTTTGGATGTTTGTTTAAATTTCATCCAAATCCTTTCAACCGTTTTTGCGTGATTGAGTAATCACGCAAAAACGGCTGAACGGATTTGGGTGTAACTTGGCACAGATATAGTTTGTAACCTGGATTAACACATAGGTTACATGATAACTCGGTAGTATGTACATTTCCGTTGGATAATATCCGAACTTCACACGGGCGAAGCCGCTGGCAAAAGCTAGTAAAAACACTGGCAATACTAATGAATACGAGTAGGTTTATTTTAAAACTATCAAATAAATCGTAACATCGAAATTGAAAACAAACTAAATATTAGTGGTGGGGCGACTATCATTATCATCAACATGGTGGCCTCTTGGTTATCCAATCTTGGTTGTAGGCCTCTTCCCTCTTCTTCCACTCCTGTCGATCTTGTGCCCGACTCATCCAGTATCGACCACCGTGTCGTCGGATGTCATCCACCCAGCGTTGTGGTGGCCTTCCGCGCCCTCAAATGTCCGCTCTGGGTCTCCATTCTAGGACTCGTCTTGTCCAGCGGGTCTCGTCCATTCTCGCAATGTGCCCCGCCCATGTCCACTTTCTTTGCGCTACTACAGCCATAATGTCTATAACTTTGGTCTTACTTCGAATCCAATCATTCCGTTTCCGGTCTCATAGGGTGATCCCGAACATAGCTCTTTCCATGCCCCTCTGCGTGACTCGGAACTTCTCGGCGGACTCCTGCGTAAAAGTTATGGTTTCCGTACCATAGGCTAGTACGGGCATGACACAGTGCTCGAAGACTTTGATTCTAAGACGCGCTATTCGTCGTTTCACTTCCGCTACTTGATTCTCAAAGCCGAGTGTAATCTTATGCCCTAAATATATGTACTCAGTCACACTGGACTATAGGTTTTGGAAATTTTATTAAACTTTTTGATTTTTGTGGTTTAATTGCTGTTAAAATTGTCGTCTTCATGTCTCCATCCTATTGAGATTCGTGTCTAGATTTAGAACGAAACTGAGTTACTATTCGAGCAACGCATTTTCTTTTTTTTGGATTATAGTATTTATTTATTCCTTTAGAAAAACTAGAAGCAACAGCTCGATTTGTAACAATACAAGCTTTAAGGTGGATGAACTCTCACATCTGCCCTTACCCTACAGGGTTTTCAAGCGTATCCGTAACATTATACGCATTTATCAAAACAACAGTAGCGCTATACGTGTTGCGCATATAAGCCAATTAGTTATCTTTTTAAACTTCTAGTAGGGAACTAGGGACTACTTAATTGTGTTCTCTCGGATCATATAAGAAACGCGGAAAATCCTACTATCTTACCAATATTATAAATGTGAAAGTTTGTATGTTTAGATGTTTGTTACTAAATCACGCAAAAACGGCAGAACGGATTTGGATGAAATTTGGCACACAGATAGTTTGTAACCTGGAATAGTAGGCTACTTTTTATCCCGCTAGTACGTTCCAGTGGGATTATTTTCGATCTCTACTTGGGCGAAGCCAATGGCAAAAGCTAGTATTATACAGGAAACGTTTTTATCCACTGCGCAAATTGTAACCATGAAATAAACATATCATTCTAGACCCCCAGCGCAGAACATGTCGCCGGTTATACAAAAGAAAAATCAGCTGTATCATAGAGAAGTGCAATACCTACGCGGTCAAAATGTATGGAACAGCTGATTTTTTTTTTGTATAACCGTCAAAAAATGTCTGTGCTAGGGGTTCTAGAATGATATGTTGAATTCATGGTTACAGTTTGCGCACTGGATAAAAACTTTCCCTGTGTAAGGTAGCTCATGTGGTGATCAAAATAGAACATATCCTGGAATTAACGTATTACACCAAACACCCCAATCAGAATATAATGATAGAGCATGTTTGGTAACAACAATTTTGAGTAGGAGGCTAACAGAAGAATTCTTTTGGGCCGGGCAGCGTTTGGAAACTACGTTGAGTCTTTCTCGTCGCGTATTCCGCAGAGCCTAAAGACTAAAGTCTTCAACCAGTGTGTCCTTACTAGTGCGACTTACGCAGCCGAAACGTAAACAATCACGGTACGGCAGTCCATAATTTCGAGCTATGCTTGGAGTATCATATACACGCATGGATTGTTTAATACATTGTTCATTTATGAAATTAGTTAGACTGTAGGGGAGAAAATGAGAATTACAAATCTACGCATGCACACAGTCGCAAACGTATAAGGGTCTAGCGTAGTAGCTACGCTTGGGTTCAGTCCGATCCAGCCCGCCCCCTCTTCCAGCAACGCCCTAAGCCGAGGTGCGTGCCCTTAGCGTGTAGTCGCTTAGTTTTTTAAGGCCTGGTTGGCCACAAGCAATTCAAGTTAAGCGGCCGACCACCTCCTAGGTTGACCTGCGAGATATTATTTCACAAAAAAAAAGTCAATCCTCGAAAAACAAAACCGTACTCTGTACTGCTTCTTTTTTTATTTGTTTTTAGTGTACAGCGGAATTGTGACTGTAATTTACGTATTCATTATTTTTGGTATAAAATTACCGATTCCGATCAAACTACACTTACATGTGCAATTCAGTTAAGGTGGTAATACGGCTGACTGTTTAAGGATGCAATTTACTGACTTTGCAATTTAATCATATCTTAGTATTAACAATTTTGATAATCGGCCAAAATATGATCGTGTGTCTGAGCCCTAAGCTGAGAGAAACCTGTTATTTAATGCCCCGTGTCCGCAATTTACGAAGGAGATAAGCTGTTTATACTTGTATATTCTATTTTCTCTTTCAATGCCTCAGTAAGAGGACGGATGTAGATTGAAGTATTTAGTGAACTTTGAAGTCTTTCGTGCGTAATGCTACTAAGTTTTCAGCTCAGAGTGCTAAGACCCTAGTCATGCGAAGTATAATCGCGTTTCTATTGGAAAATTCTCATACAAATCTACAGTATCGTTTGATTTAAATTCGCCACGTATTAGTCCGTTAACGTTTTCTACTGGATATGAGCTTTTTAGTATAGTATGTTATAGTAGCTAGCTATGGGTCTTTCAAGAGTTTAAGCTACGATATATAGGCTATAGAGTACGATAGCAACTAGCTTCCTCATTCTAAGTCCCCGACTCCTTGACAATTCAAAATTGTACGTAAGTGGATTAATTGAAATTAAAGCATTGAGTTTGGTTAGGTATGTCGCCTTAGCACTTGCAAAATACTTTCGCTCACACTGTATGTGATTACTTGAAAGCTTAACCTACAAACCATTTCCGTTACAATATTCCCAAAGGAAACGTAATAAAAATATTCATTTAAATGCTAATGGATTTTTTAACATGTAGGCAACTCTTAAATTGTTCAACATGAAGTATTGAAATATTTTATGGTGTGAGTGTGTGAAAATCCTTACTAGCTTGTTTATGCTTTACATCGTTCAATTTGTAAACCATGCGAAATGTGTTGTTTTATGCCCTTGGTTTAAATAAAATCATTTGTGAAATACACGGAAAATTTTTACCCTTTAAGCTAGACGTACAGCATTTATCAACCTCCCGAGCTTTTTCGCAACTATGTTGGTGTGGCTTTCAATCTAACCTGATTACCGCATGCAGCTGAATATCAGTATTTTACATGAAGCAACTACCTATCTGACCTTCAAAACCCAGTTACTGAGTAGTACTGCTACTACTGTCACACTTACGACCTTCTGACGACCCGTAACGACTGTCAAAGATCCTCAAATGTCAGCCGGGCCAACAGCTTAACGTGCTTTCCGAGGCACGGAGGGGTCTTGGTATGTAAAGACCCCACATCTCCCATCCACGGACCAACCGCGGCAATCGTAGCATTTATTTTAATCAGTATAAGGACTAATTCAATATAAGTATCAGTATTATAATAATATTGAAAACACAAACATTTTTTTTTTTTTGCTATTAAGTACACAAGGAAAAACCACATGGTCGCTTCCATGTTGTTAGTTTTATCTGTCAATCAATTTGTCGGGAAATTGCTTTTCAAATACGGAAGGCGGAACGGAACAGTTTTTCTTATAACATTCAACTTTCTTTGTGACACGTCTGGCAGGATACTATCGCGGTAAAAATACGGAACAGGAGTGGTCTACGTATTGCATCCGGACATCCGCACTGAGATACAACAACGCCGGAAAAGTATATGGACTGGCTAAGTGATTTAATTAGTGAATGACACATTTTCTCATATTTTTTTCTGTTCAATGACTTGTGTTGCCTCTTTTAAGCGTGGCTCGAAAAATTGCAAAATATATAGTTTTCCGCTAAGGCCGTTTGAGTTTGAGCTCATTCAGGCTTATAACAAAACATCTTTTTCTTAAGCATGCTTTAATCCATCGAGCCTATTTTTGAAATAACAACCTAACAGAAATTGAAGTACAGATTTTATACAAAACTGACCACTTAATTCGGTGATAAGTTGTCATTTTAGTACTTAAATTGAAATAAAGTTGGAAGTGCAAAAACTGGCTCAGAGCTTTAGGCTAGAAATAAAGTAAGATCGCGTTTTGTAATAAGAAGGTCTGTATTTATTACAATTAAACATTTACACGCACTTTTAAATTGTCAAGGTGTCGGTTACTTAGTCAGAAAGTTGAAGCAAGTTGCCTATTCCAAAACGTAGAACTCTATAGAGAAGACAAACGTAACGTGATATGCAGCTGCTCCTTGAACTTTTGTACCACCAAAGCTATGACCCGAAAAACAATTTAAGTTCACAAGCAAAAAGTGCATCAACCGCTACGCCCCAATACCTTGTAGGTCAGCCTCTTCATCGCTTCAAAAATGAAGAAAGTTCGGAACTGCGAAATCAGATTTTTACATATTAGAATTGCTACATATTCAGTACTTCAAAAGTTTAAATTGTCTGGTTAAACGAGTACTAAAACTCGTCTCGATACAACATCTTCAGAGGCCTCCAACATTGACAGGCCGCTGATTATCATCATCTCACTTATCATTATTACATCAAGCAAATTAACACACTAACACCTGAGAGACAATCCGAAGTAGTCCACTTAAAGACTGCTCAAAAGCTACTATTAGCCGTCGTAATTTGCGGGCCGGGTGAGAAACTCGTCCACAGTACAATCCATTGTGTTACTCTGTCTTGTTAGCCATTACAGTTTTACCCACTGACACAAAAATGCATTTCTGAATAGCGATAATTGATTGAGCAAATCACGACTAATGGTAATAGCAACCACTGACCCAGCTTTCAATACGATTGGCTACGAAATCACTTCCTCATTTTCCAATTTAAGCATTAACCGTGAAAATATAAAACATTTTGCTAAGTAATAGTATTTGTTTAAAACTTTCAATATTGGTAGAATATTATAACACACTTAGTTGGCGGAATGCTGGCGCCCCAGTAATCTTAAGTACATTCTTGCTACTGAAAGTGTACGCTGGCTAAAAGTGGTCTTTTTGCAAGCCGAGCGGACGATACGATTTATATGACTGATACACCTACTAAAGTAATCTTTATTGAGTTATCTCCGTATGGCTTACTTTCTTTCAACAGAGTCATTGCTTTAAGCTGAGGATCGGATAGAGATTTTGTTACAATTTGCAGTCTTCAGAAACATTTTGTAAAAACATTATCTATAGGTATGATTTCTAATTACTAATGGTCGCCTAGTGGTGGAAATTCGACCAAAATTCATTAATAACTTAATGTATTTCTAATGCTCTATATAAATAAATTATTTTATAAAAATATAATCTTTCTGTACTACTTCTCCATTTAAACTTAACTGTGCCAAATTTCAAACTCCTTCGTCCGCGCAATTTTCGTAAATAGAGGTACAAAGTTTTAGCTTCACGCATTAATTTATAGATGTACTCGTATGTAATCGAAACTTTTTATTTATATAAATAGTGTAAAGTACATATATTGTTTCCGTGTACGTTAATTAAATTAAACGATTCTAATTCATAGTCTGTTTTAATTCTAGCACACAAACCTCATTCGTAGTATAGGTGAACAAGGAACTCTTTGATGCATCCTTGTAACATTCGTACGCTACGCACGTTTCCAGCAAGAATGTTAAAGTTTGATGCGAATTTTAAACTTCCGATCCGAAACGCTAGTCCCCTGCCAAAAACGAGCACACAAATATCGTTTAAATTGTGTAAGAAGCAAAGGTTAAAATGGCGTGACGGAAAAGTGTGCTGCACAGAAAGCATGTGCGAAACGGTGAGTTTACAAACAGGTAAATAAAAAGGCGTCTGTTTATACAAGATTTTCACGCGTATTTTGTTGCATTTGTGTTCCGGATTCGGATGATGCCAGTGTCCGGTGAAAACGACAAATTCCGTTAACCGCGTTTATCCGTCGCAAGTGGAGCGACTGCCGGGTAAATCAGTCACCACTTGGCACGGTCGGCACTGGCATTAATTGTGCAATCCGTCATCTTAGACATGCTATTATCTACTTTTACGTAATTTTGAACACTAGCTAGATCGTTTTCGATAGTTATAGATAGATAGTTTTACGTAGTGACTAGAATTTCTTTGAGCATTTTTATTTGATTGCCAGTCTATAATATCGATGACTACATTAAAATTTTGTAATAGACATAATTTTAATGTAGTCATCGAAATAAATCTATGTTCTCACGCACGGACTCCTTCAAAATATAATTATTTAGAATCTTTACAGCATCCTGAATAATCCTAATTCATTTGAAGTTAGCAAAAAATGGTGAGACATCTGTTAAGACGGGTACACGGATGCCAAACTTTCGAGATGTGATTCGCCATGACATATTTTATTAATATGAGAGTCGAAACAGACGCATACCCAACGATGGCCTCAGTTGCTATTAAGCCACAATCTACCTATAAATAAAACAAAACTATCGATTAATTGGATCATCACTAAAACGTGGAAACAAAACAGCCTCTTTTTGTAGTTAGAGCAAAACTACAGTAACAACAAAAGTAGGCTGAAGCAAGGCTCGACGCTAATGATACGATTTTACGACCAAAGATTACTTTTAACATTTGTAAAGAGAGCTGTTTATAGGGCACGAGTAGACATATAGTAAGAAATTAATGATAGCTATAGTTGCCAAGCCTCTTTTCTGAAATATTCAAATCAAAACATTTGCAGAGATAATAGAAGATACACCAAATATTTTTGAAAAAAATAATTAAATGTGCTTAAGGGAGACGTGCCAGGATAGTATCCGAAGTTCAAATCTTCTTATCTTCATTTTTTTGCGATTTGCAGACACTGACGTCTGTTGAACAAAATGTGATACGCGATCGTGATAAGTGTCATCATCATTTCAGTCGAAAGACGTCCACTGCTGGACATAGGCCTCCTCCAAGCACCGCCATTTTGAACGGTTCTGTGCTTTTAGTAACACGTATGTATTTACTGAATTATTGTCAGTCAATACGACCCTCTAAGATAAAATAATCCCATTTAATGACTGTTTCATGAAAAAGTCATTTTGAATTTTAACAATTTAAATTTTGTGGGTTACCTAATTCGGCCTTAATTCTTGTTACTTTCATTCGAAAGGACTTATAAAAAAAAAGTATAAAATCTTGATAACGAATACTTGCCCAGTTATGTATATGTGAGTAACAAGTGGAAGAAAAGCATTCCACCATTAAACTCGGTGACATCACGTTCTAAGCGAGAGTTAATCAAGAAATGACTGTAAATTCGCGAAAAGTAAATAAATTAGCAAAGTATTTGCAATACTTTTGCTTTTTTACACCACGGTTAGATTAAATGGTTAACTGGTTTTTACTGACGTCAAGATTAACTGCTTTTTAGATTAATCGTCTTCGCCTAATTTAGAATTTCGTTTACTTCGCAATATTAGAAATGAGCACTAAGTATACCTATTACACGAAAGGTTTTTAGGTGTGAATGTTGTCGTCTATATAGAAAGAGGCGAAACTAAGAGAGAGAGAAAAATGTGTTGCATTGATAAGCTCTTCGTTTCGATGTCGGTCATAAAGACGATTGGATGGTGCACAAGATGATATGGCAAAGGAGGAAAATATTTACGGAGATGATGACTAATTGAGACGTACTTATTGGAGAAAAAAAAGACGCATCACCAATTCCGGATGGAATCCCAGGCCGATTTCCGGCCACCGTAGGCATGGGCTTGCGGACGGCGAGTAATGGGTAGCTCGCTGTCCGGTAAGGACCAAACCCAAGTCGACGGCGCGTTGTGTTCCACGCGCGCCTCAAAGAGATGTCAGCACAAAAAGTGATGGGGCCCGCAAGGGCCGATGCCTGCCAGGGGTGCGGGTTTGTTCGAAAGAGACACCACAGCCCCTGGCATACGGGCTACTGAAGAAACACGGGTGGGTTTTAGTCAGTAAAAGTCTGGCACGCCCTCCTGCTCCACCCAGAGCGGGAGAAGTTATTTGATGATTTCCCACCCAAAAAAAAAAAAAAATCCGGGCATAAGGATAATTATATTCAACGCTGCTCAAATGGAAGCAGCGGTGGACGGTGGCCCAGAGGTAGTGGCCGCGACTGACTGACTAGTTGTAGGTCATAGGTTCGAACCCAGATAGGCAATTTACTTTGTATAAATTATTTCATCACCACTGCTCTCAAAACGGTGTAAGAAAACATCGTCAGAAAACCGGAAATCCGAAGTCCTAGAACCAGAAATTCGAAGACATGTGACATCTGCCAACCCGCACTGCGCCCGCATTGTATCCACCACCACGGCCCACTCCCTCTCACCGAGAGTAGGCCTGTGTCCCAGCAGTGAGAACATTTATAGGCTGATTATGGACGCATTAAATTGTCTTGATAACTCCCAAGGCGTCTTACACAATCAATTACCTGTCATCGCACACTCAATCTGAGTTCACGCCCGCACTTTTTACCGTTCGCGTTAATCAATTTAATCCGCATGTTGGATGAAGATGGGCTTCAAACTGCTTCTGAACTAATGAAAGGTAGATCTATCATACACAAGAACATTTCCCATAGAAACATCGCAAATCCCATTAAAACAATAGAAACTGTTATAGTGGTTAAATCCTTTGTTTATTCTTTCAATTATCTAGATGATGTACTTTATTTTACTCATCGAAGTGAGTAAACTATTCTAGAATGTGTGAGTTAGCATTAAAATGAGTCTATGAAAGTGTGTGAAAAGCTTATTTAAATATCGAGTCGTAGATACCGGTGCGAAGAACGTTCGCTGACGACCCATAGATAAAGATCGTTAGAAGGATGTTTATTGCTTGCCAGCTATTTACGAGGCATTTGTGTAAATTTTCCATATAGCCTTTCCTAAGGTTCGGTATTATTATCTTTATACAGCGGCATAGCTTAGACGGTATTGTATGAAGCTATAAAAGATTCCGCAGCGCATTCTGTAATCGGTTGATAAATGCTTGGGCTCGTGCGAATATACTTTGGTGGGTTAAATGTATTTCTGATAACTAATAATAATCTATTGTCACTAGTAATGGTCTCGATCATTGCTTTTACGATTGGGTAAATGGAACTTTCAGGCTGTAACTAAAATTCAATAATGTCTGCAAAACATAAGCATTTTCAGCCAATAATATTCCAAATGCTGGGACACAAGCGCGGGTTGGTCGACGTCACACGTCTTCGAATTTTTAGTTCTAGGACATGTCGGTTTCCTCACGATGTTTTCCTTGACGAACTGAACTCTAAGCATAATTAAAATATGATTATGTCTCTGTTATCTCTAAACGATTGACAGAAACAGGTTGACCTTTGAAATAAGTACTACCTAGCGCTAAACGCGTTCAGTGATTTCAAGACCAATTTACACGATACTGCGTTTTAAGAGCAGTGGTGATGAAATAATTTACACAAAGTGCCTGCTTGGGTTCGAACCCAGGATCGCGTTACCAATAGGCCACCACTGCTCTCAAAGTATCTCATCGAAATGTTTGTCTAGCTAGGCTACAGTTTTTTGTACTAGTTTTGGTTAACACGAGGCTACACCGCGGCTTAACCCAGACTCACTACAGAATTGAACGCTGACCTTAAAAATAAGATTGGCTGGCTAACCTGGATGAAACAATATTGGAAATTAAATGGAGCGTACAGAACGGCCTCGTCGAGCATTACACGGTTTGCGGTGAAGCATTTTTGATACAAATTCTGGGGACAGACGTGCATCGCTGTACCCAAAGTGAATTTCAACGCCTCTGATTGGATAACGGTAGTGGGTGCCATATTGATTAACCACAGGGAAAATATACGCGAAAATTCGATTCTAAATCTACTCATTTGGTTGATTATACTACCGCATGGTACACTTTCATGTAACGGCATAGTTTATTGGCTATCCAGTACACGTGGTACTAAGATTAATTAGTCTATTAAGGGGAACCTAGTCGCTGGCTCGAACTCATTTGAGAGCCTGGCTAAAAAGCACACTGTCTCACCAGGCTTCGTGACCGACAGAAGTAGTATCAGTGATGAGCAGTTAGACGCTAGTCTACCCGCACAACATTATTGAGTGAGATGCAGGATCATTTATAGTAAAACAGGAGCGTAAAAATTAAGAAAAGTCCTTAGGAAGATCGGGTTTTATAAAAAAAAAACCACTACATAAATCAGTGACTAATAAAGTTAATTGAATCTTTTCGATAATTGAACTTTGTCGATACCGACTTGGTTTTCGAGATTCTACACTTATTTTATTACTTAAACACGCCCAAACTTAGGTTAAATTAGCAAGAAAAACGAATCTTTGTTGGCTCATAACTTTGTAATGACTTTTTATTTTAGTATTCTGTTTTATACAGACAATATTAAAAATGAGACAAAACCATACCATTTTTAATTTTTATATACATTGTCAAACAATGGAATAAAACCCTCCCGAAGGTTGTATGGAAAAAATGTGGACTAGATTCACCTTAACTAGCATCTTCGTGCATTATCTTCGTTACGGAATTTATTAGGTCGTATTTTAATTAATTACTTGCGAAGTTATTTTCATTTACCTCATAGCTTAACCAGACGATAGGTAGTGTATGTTCAAATATTCTTAGTTAAGTATTGTAAGTAATTTATGGAAGAGCTTTCATTTAGATTTTCAATGAAAGAAGAGGTAGTTTAACAACTTTCCTATGAAAGTTTCTAAGAAATGTTCTATTGTTATCGAAGTCAAAGAATTTAATGTTTTAACACCAATGTATGTCAACGATGTGCAGTCTAAAGCAGAATTCAGTTTTCCCGTCTTACTACCGTTTAATATCACATTAGGAATGCGTTCGTGTGTTATTTAATATTTAAGCATATGAATTATATGTGTTGAAGTAAACAAATAGCCATTTCAGAAACGGTATTTAAAATTACCACCCTAGCAGCAATTTATTTCAATAATTATCCATTACGTAATCACCTTTACATAAAGCGAAGATACTATTATAGAGAAAGAAAATTGAACAGGAACTACAGCGGCTGCATCGGCTGCGTTGTCCGTAGGGCGGAATGAACTAGGTGAGCGGTGGCGGGTTCTCTTCAGTGGTGGCGCGCGCGCAGTCCCGCTTAAAACGTCGTCGCGGCCGCACGCGCACGACGCGCCATGAATCGTTCGTTGATCGTAGTCTTTGCGCTCGCCGCCCTCGCAACCATCGTCGCCGCCGATGAACCGCCGCGACCCCGACTCATAGACTTTAACCCCTGGGCATGGCTACCCTCAAACCGTAACAGATCACCCTCAATCATGGATTATTTCTTCCCTCCATCCCGAACCCCCAAGCAATCCAATCTTGACCCTCCCGCTGACCGAAGACCCCCTGAAACCACATCACACACGGTCGAAAACACTCCCGCACCTACCACTATTGAGGAACGCTCTACTACTTACGCGAAAAAAATATCCACTAAAACAAAATCAACCGCACCCGTGACAAACCCGACCGCTACGACGCCGCCCAAAACGAAAAAATCAACCCGTAAGCCTATCGCGGCTACGACGACCGAAGTAAAAACTACGCAGACTAAAACCGAGGCTCCGCCATCGACTACGAAAGAGGCGACCGTGACTACGTACAAACCGCCGACCAAACATTACACGATCCGGCCGGTTGTGCGAACTACGGAGACGCCCACGGTCCAGGAGACGGAAACTACGAACAGCGGCAGTACGGAGACAGTGTCTGATTTTGATACTGTGGGAACGACGGCTGATGGTCCGAAAGAGACGGCACCTACGCTGAGCACGGCTGACGAGACTCGGTC
This sequence comes from Polymixis flavicincta, assembly GCA_949987655.1. Classification (NCBI taxonomy): domain Eukaryota; kingdom Metazoa; phylum Arthropoda; class Insecta; order Lepidoptera; family Noctuidae; genus Polymixis; species Polymixis flavicincta. Next base: position 10,800,504 of record OX465186.1, on the reverse strand, counting down.
CACGGACGCTGGTACCGCGAGTACAGCCACCGTGGAGTCAACCACGCCGACGGACAGCACCGAACCAGCCGACAGCCGCGAGGGATACCTGCCACTCCGCGACAAGCCTCAACAGACCCACGTTAAGATCAACGAGCAGACCAAGAAAGAGGTCAGTGATTTAATACTATTCTCTTTTTTTCTAAATTGTTCACAGTCTAATAGCTACAACTTTCCTAGTTTGTGTCGCCGCCTTGTTTCTCAAAGAGATCGTAAATTTCTTTAGGCGAGGTAAAGCGAATCGATACATAAATATTCGTAGCGCTGAACACTCGATAGGTGTAAAATATGTGACACAAAAGCTCTCAGATATAGCTTGTGAGCTCGCCGGCAGACGGGACAGCACATAAATTCGAGCTAATGAGCCCTTAGAGAAAGGTTGCTGTGCATTCACCACCTCTAAGCATGTTCTCACATTAGCCGTGCAAATTACTATGAATTATTTATTTCATAGAAACCCGATGAAGTGCATTACGATTGTAAAAAAGAGAATAACAAGAACACATTGTGTTACGCCCTGTGACTATATGTAAACTAAATTATTACACGTTGTTAGTTGTTAGACAGTTTCTATTGCATAGTAATGGTTAATAATGAACGTTTAAATCATTCCCACTAATCATCGCTCGAATTAAATGCTAAGTAATACTTCGAAGTAAAAAAATAATGTACGCGTTGCAAGGAAAGTAGCTACTTTTATTTGATGAACATTGGGTTTTAATTACAGTACCTACAGAACGCATCACGAGGTACTAAATTAAGCATAAAGAAGTAATAGTGTTGATAATGAACTTAAAAAACGCGAGCAATGCGCTTAAAAACACACCGCCGTCATTTATTTTTTTGAACTTCTGCACAGAAACAAGCTTTAACTGTAATTCATTCCTTACATCAATTTTACAATCCCTTGTAGTAGTTATTCATATTATTCGAAAATGTATTATAAACAAAAAAGGCCTATTGCCCTTTGAGATAATTGATTCATTAAAACCAACAAGATGTCATGCTAAGCAGCAAAAGTCAATAAGTTAGTGCTTCAGGTCTTAAAATGGCAGGTTGCATGCAAACAGAGAAATCTTTGTCACAATTCACAACACCATTTCAGTTTAGTACCCGAATAAGAAAGTAGTTTCACCATGACGCTTGCATAAAATGAAGAACACTTTCCTAAGTAACAAGTGCCCTGCATGTATCTTCAATTTGAAAGATAAAACATGCATGCCTATTGCGCAAACGCCGAACTAAAGATAAAAGTTTACATAATTACTTTCGTGAAAAATGTTCTCCGAATCAACTGTATCTTAAATTACTGCATAATAAGATTCTGCTGATGTACAAAACATTATCAACAACATGTCCTAACATATCCGATACTGAATAAAATAATTTTGCACAAATTCCATCAAGTTATAATTACACAAAAATAGAACAATGGACTCCATTAAGTTAATATGAAACAAGAAACGAAGCAATTATTGAGTGAATTCAAGTATTTGCAGTCATTTGCTACATCCAGAGATTCGACAAAAAAATGCTAGCACTAGACATGAGAAAAATTAAATTTCTGCAATAAGTGACACTCAGATGATAAATTACAGTGTTATTTTTAACATTCGATCAGTTTTTTGCGGATATTAAGAAAATAAAGAATCTACGGGAATGCATAACACAGACTTTTTGTAGTTACTGCATAGGAAATAATAAACTCGACTAAATATGGACAACAATATTAGTGTGACAATAAAACGCAAATAGAAACTCACATCCAATAACGTTTTTGTCGATATGGAAATATAAAAAAAGTTAATAGAGAAAGCACTTAGAATCGGAAACTAAGAAAACTCACAGACAATGCACAAAAAAAATGTCCAAAATCATATTGTGGTGGTACTTTCCTATCATTAGCGTCTTTGTGGTCTGTTCTAACTGTGGTGGAAGTCCGCAAATTTTTGGATAGTAACAAATTTATTTTGGACTCACCGGAGACACAATGTGAACTTTCACTGTTACACGGTCTGATCCATCATCGGTAATGAATGAACATTTTCTAATGCGTTTCGTTGATGAATTGGAGTTAGCTGCTAATCGCTTTTCAGAATTTATCCGTAAGAACATAATACACCTTCATTTCTTGGGCATGATATAGCTTTGGCCATTATGCTTGAGCTTCATTATGAATTATGGTTTCCTAGTGAATAACAAAAGCTATTCAGAATATAAATTGCATCGTATTACTAGCGTTAATTTAGTAAACAATTTTGTTTTTCGAAAGTAAAATATTATGGATAATGTAACGTGCCGCTTTTGAGGAAATCATGAATGATGAGTAGTAATGTTTAGCATCTGATAGATCTGCAAATTGATGAGTGTGAACGAGCATCAAATGGATAGAAAGGCAAAACAATTACAGCTGCACAATTACCTTCGTACATTATTGAAAGCTGCTAATATTGTACGAATCTAATATAAAATAAGAGATACTAATAACTAAGAAGAGAATAATTTAGATATCCCAGAGAGCCAAAATAAATTCATCCTTTTCCATGAAGGCATTAAGCTTGGGTTTTAAATTCACCGTTGTTTGGCGCCACCGGGCAAATCTAACGGACTGGCGGATACGATGAGCCCGCGCCGCTTGACGTTCAGCTATTTGCATTTTAGTGTCGTTTATCCATAATAAACGCGACTATCTGCCGGTGCAGCAACATCGTTAGCTTTTTATTAATATCCTGCTGCTGCACTTACAGGAAGTTTTTAATTGGGGTGTGGAATTTACTTCATTAAGCGTCTACGGTTACCTAAACTAACTCTCGCTTCAACGATATACCTGTACATGGTACCACTGTCAAACAATATATTAGATAATGACCGTTTTACGGAAATAAGGCAACTCTACTGGTTCAAATTTGAAAATAAATGACACTTTGTTCATTCTTCTCATTTACCTACAGTTTTTATTCCATTGGTTTCGAACAGATTTCAACTATTTTTGTTTAGGTATCCGCTTATTTGTGTCTAACACGAACTAGAGTAAAACCTAAAACATAAGTTAACTTTCATTAAAACTATAAAAATCTAGTCATTATTTAATTCCTCACTGACTTTAAAATTAAATGTGATAATAAAAAAGGCACAAGAATATGCAGTTAATTAACCAAAATCTAAGCAAACTACAGTAACAAAGTATAATCAAGTGAATTCTCTAAGATTGTTTCAGTGGAATACTTAGTAAGTCATATAACCTAATCACTATGTACATATGCCTATTGTGATGCAGATACTATACACGGTGAAAGAATTTAATGTTGGGAAAGGTCTCCGAGCCGGCTTTATTAAGGTCGTTTAGAATTCCATGTAACAGTGGCTTTATTATATTTTATAGCCCGTGTTTGTTGAACTAGGAAGATTATCCGCGAAGATACGGTATGCTTCATGGAAAACCCTGATTGCTGTGGCACGTTTCTTTAAAATATACAGTTAATGGTAATAAACGACGCTGAAATCAGGTATTTTTCACTTCAGAGTTTGCTGGTGAGATGCAGACAATGGAAGACATTGATACAACGAATTAGAACTAAAAACTCAGAACAGATGTAATATCTCGAGTGAAGAATATAAATTCTAAAGAAGATACAGTTTATAGTGACTAACAACTTGGATAAATAAAAGTTAGTGAATAATCAAATCAAATATAAACAAAGCAAACCTTTATAAAAGGGCAGATATTGATTTAGACAAAACACAAGTTAATCATATTTCATCCATCGCAATATTCAACTCAGATACGCACGATCGGTGAAAGATAAAATTTTCACTTGAACTAAACGTAATTAACGCATAATTACCTGTTTAATTCAGAGCAAAACGAGACTAAATCAAACAAATCTCACTTTCGCGGACGAAATGAATCATCAAAAAGGTATCGATGTTACTAATCGTGTCTAATTAATCAGTACGCATTACTTGTAGAAAGTATAGACGGATCTGAAGAGAAAGGGGCAGTAGACAGTACCTTAGGAACTGTGAACAGGGAACTTGGTTGGAATACTCGTAAACATAAATTGCGCTTAGTCGAAAGTGTTTCATGAGAGAAAACTTATTGGTTGAATCGGCACCGGAATTTAAAAATTATATGATAATGTTCATCAATTCTATTACGCACTTGCTGACCCCAGACGTTGTCCTCCCATAAAAATGCATCTTTCGTTTTCCCGAATTTTCCAATTTTCCTGGCAACTCGCAATTTTTTTCAGTCCGTAAAAACCTTCTTAGGACTATTACGAAAATTTATAATTTTTAACAACATTTTGCCATATCGGTCCAGTCGTTCGAAGTGAAGTACTTACCAACTGACAGCTTTTCAATTTTATTATGTATATGGAAGATTTAGAACCTTGAAGCTATAAAAAAATCATCTGTTCCCTACATTTTGACGAGTTATGCGAACATAAATGTAGGGTACAGCAGATTTTTTTTTGCGATTCCAGGTTTGGACCCATAGTAAAAGTTGTTTATAATGATGAGTACAATCATGTGTTTAAATGTCGGTCACTAATTACCAGTCACCCTATATAGATTATTCACCTTGGGTGGTTTTTAATTATGATGATGTTAAAACCTTTTATGGCAGGAATGATGAAACAATGAAAGACAAAATCTAAACACGACATTGTGTCAAGATACAAGCGCTAACATTGATTTTAGTCTTGTTAAAATAAAAACAACAGACGAGCAGTTTTCATACGATTCGTATTCTGTAACCGTTCTTAATAAGAAAACATGAACCGAATAACTGAATAAGACAAATAGACACCAGCAAGAGAGATTGATGTAACATTGTCTACTTGTCTGAACGTTACCGTGTCTAAATGTATTTTGTATTTTCTAAGTAATCAAACTATTCATCTCCAGCTTGTGTAAGCATGTCATTCTTACGTAATTCAATGCGTATCGAATCTTTAGTTTTCTTTTGCGACATTTTTGTTTCGGATTCGATCATTAGAGATAGCATTCGACTTTCATGCTCAACATTCCTACGATTAAATCATGTATTGCACAACATTCGACTGAATACTTCGCAATTGTGAATGGTAATCCAATTCATACAATAAAAATAAGAGAATCGTCTACTAACAATTGCAATCACGATCAATCACACATACCTCGCATCAATTGGAAGTGAAATTTCAGAGAGGAAACATTTGAACACAAAATGCTACCACAGTCTCCGATTTTATCGCTGAACTATTTCAACTAATAAATGTTTGTTCTACATTAAGAGTGAAATAAAATATGCAACCCGAGTGTAATAATGATGGGGAAAATTGCATTAAAAGAGTACGCGTGATACATTGCACATTAATAGAGCGAGAGTAGATGTCAGAATCTCGAGTGAGCTACGTCGATGCGATCCGATTACCGATATCATTACTGACCACATTATCGTATCGGCCACTAGCTGCATTCGACTAGCTAATGATATCCTTTCCCAGTTTTTGTACATCATTATTTTCTCTGGCCATGATTGAAGCGTGTACATAAATATGCATGGGAGTGTACCGACGCTAAGTCACGACACCCTACAAGGGTTGTTGAGATATCTTAGTTGGTGAAAGGTTAGCTTCTTACTTGGCCATTGTACTGTACAGTGAAATGTACTGGAAATTCTTGATGGGAACATAAATTGCGTATTAAGTCCATTCCCGGACGCAATGAAATAAAACGTTGACTTTAGCACTTTAAAACACCAATAAAGTTATCTTAAAAAAACACTAGATTTTGAACTATTGCCATCAGTATAATTCTACATCTAAATAGTACAACTTCGAGAAATAAAACTAACAGTTCTATAATAAGATATTGCCGACTAGACGCCAAGTAAAAATACACTTCAAACGCATTCTTATGGAAGTGCAAATTACAGTGATAAATTGAAAGGCAGGAAAAAACATGTACTACTTGACGAGAAAGAATATCTTCATTTTAATTGTTGGGTGGTTAAAGAATCTATCACTGATGTTGAGAAGAAAATTGTAAATACTGGTTCCGAGGCGTGTCGTAATTTGTGCTTCGTTCGTATGTGACCGACATTGAGTTCGATCATTCGTTCAAGGCCATTCGTATTGCATAAAGTGTCTCACGAAACTGTATGCTTGATTTAGATAAAGTTGTATTAAATCCGCTACAGTCGGATATCATCAATTTATTATTCCCTGGTTATTTAGCAGCGTAAAATGTCGGACAAACATTAAGTGAATTGTGGTGTTTAAACACGCATGTCTATAAATAAATGAATATGAAGAGATGTTTAATAAATAACTTTGTAAAATGTACACAATAACAGAACAGGATTTGCGTGCTGTAAGGAATACCGCTAAGATGGAAGATGGTTTAGGACCAACTGTACTTTAGAACAGTTGATTTATGCATGTTAATCCATACAACGAAGTTTTCGACATTTATGATATTTTAGAATCTTAGAACCAACAAAACCGCAATGTTATGAATTTATCCGCAGCGTCGTTGCACTTTATAATACAGTTATATTCGTCGAGTCAAAAAATTACGATAGAATTCTTTGGAGTGTCACGAACATCACACCTGTCAAGGAAATTCGTGCTTATAATCAGTGCCATCAGGGCTATGACCGCTTATGAATTTATTTTTAGAAAAATTATATCTTGTTAGACCGGGAGCGGAGTGCGTCCAATATGACATAACCGATTCGTTGGAGCCAATTACAGGTGGCAATTCGCGTCACGATTGATGGCGTAAAATGCGTTTATCCGCTACACTTATCACGCGAATTCCACACGCGAAACTCGCCTTAGATAATACCGTTTACGAATCGGACAGTTAAGTACGAAATCGCGTTAAGTCCGTTGCATTAACCGTATTATCCTTGCTTCGTTTGTAAATGGCTACTGATATGCTGACAGATCAGATATCAGGTGATAGAGTTGGAAAGTCCGGAGTTAAATGGATTAACAGAAAAGTAGCATACATCTTCGTTATTACCACAGTATTTGAAGCTACTATTTAGTTCAAAACATTTAGACGTTATAGTCATAAACGTGGAAATAACTATAATAATCTTACTAAACATATTTGCAATCACAGTAATAAAGCTGCTCTACAACATAATGATCAACTAGGACCTATTAAATACACAATCTAAGTTCACTGATTATTATGCTTCATGAATGTTGTTTTACCCATAATAAATGGCAACAATTACTCTGCGTACTTCTTTCCTTTTCGTTACGTGCAAAAACCTGTATTTGTTTAAATTACAACTGTTTCTTTTCATTAGCAGCACCTCCCGAAACATCGCCGTCATCAGAAGTTATAAAATAAATAGTGGGCACTAAGAAAGCGAAGCTAACAAGAAAATAATCGTAGAAAGTGTACAAAATTGTTTTCTTGTATGTACTGTCGATAACAATTCGATTGCAAACATGAACATGTGCCGGACTCATTTTCACTGATGCCTATTACGCATTAATTTCTTTAAACGAACGATGACATACAAAGCTAATATGTTTGATCACGTTTCCGTAATCGAATGTTATGACGACTGTAAATTAATTTGAGTAAATAATGAATTATTAATGACACGCGTTTTACTTCAAGTCAACAGTTGCATTATCTGCGACAGTGAGCACACAAGCTCTGCAGGCTACCTATTGATCATTCACTAAGAAGCCAAGACATATAATGTATCATAAAAAGTTATAGTAATACTACAAAAGAACGTGTGATAACTATTTCACGGGTATTTGAACACAAAAACTAAAGTAATCGTTTTGTATGTGATGATAAGTATATTGTGTGTTAACTATAGATTGATTGAACTAGATTCGAAGGTCATTATGGTCCATCGATTGATTGACAGGCGATTAAGTTCACAATTTCTTAAACGAAATTAAATTCTGTCCTCTATTTACATAGGAATTAATGAAGCGCTACTGTTACCAAAGTGATTCAATGAGATCGGTTTCGGAATTTGCTCGAGAAATAACTTTGCAGTAATCAATTTTCCCACAGATCCGTTACAATTATTAGACTACTTTAAATAGTAGAAAGCAGAAATAAGTGTGTTAAATGGATGGCCAGTGTTTGTAGAAATGATTTTCACTCTCGGTAAGCCGCGAATAATTATCTATTTATTCAGAGCACCGAGCGAATTGTCAACGTACACTGAATATGTAAAGTGTGAAGTGAACGAAAACCTGAGTTCAAAAGCAAAAGCATATATAACGTTCGCTTTCTAACAATAGAATAGTGAAGTACAACATTTTTAGCGAAAGCAATGAAGCAAATAAAATTGAGTGCTGTAATAATGAATTTAATACTCTGTATTTGACCTCGGTGTCGATATGATTTTTATATTCATGGGAAATAAGAGTCTATTGTATTGCAAAGAGAGCAATGTCTGGGTTCACAGACGCTTTGAAGAATAATGATTTGCAAGAATAAAGTGTTTTTTTGTGCTTCGTAATAACACTATTGCTAATGGCAATGTAAATAGTTGGGACTGAAAGACAAATCTTAGAATCGCTTAAAGCTTTGCACGTTTAAATATTTTATCTTTATTTTTGTATTAACTCAAGTTTATTTAATCTCTCATTAACATTGATTGAAGCCATTCAGATCACCTTGAATGAAAGCTAATTACTTTTAAAAGTGGTTAAAGCACTAATGAAATTATTGTGTTGGATTGATGTCTATCATATCGTGCAATCACAGATCGTGATTTAGTTCGGGGCGGAATGAAAACAATAGGGTACTTTACTACATACATATGAGAAAAAATATGTTAGTGAGATAGCTTAGGCAAAATTCAGTCGGAAAATGTTAGTTTTAGTTCATTAAATAACAAAAAAGAAAAACAATTCAATGATTTCAGTTTATTTAATCTATTTTTGAACACCATGAAATAGTAGGCGCCAAGTTATTACGTCAAACGACGTGTAAATTGAACAACTTTGTACTTTTATTATTTTCGTAACCAAAGTAATTTTTATTTAAATAATATTATGTTAGGACACTTTTCAGTAATGGGTGTAATACTCTATTGCATGTGATCTGCATCCGCATGCTAAGACAGAATTGATCCAAGTAAAAGTACTCAAAGGGGCCAATGTGGAAGAGAAGGGTAAATAACAAAAAAAGAGAACCGACTTTCGTTAAAATCAATAATACAAAAGAAAACTGACTTACTGACAGCACACGTGGTGATACGTACCTGAAACAAAAGATGTCATCAATGAACGAAAAATGTAACGAACAAATGACGTAAGAACATGATGAATTCTTGCTCATATACATAATACACTGCTATAACAAGTATAGAAGCCTCGGGCGAAAGTTTACTGGCACTACTGACCTCTCTGTTCATTAAAAGATAATCGAAAGTGAAATTAAATCGAGACGAGATTAGATCGACGATTTTGTTAACACATGTTTCGGTTACTGGTAGCCCAGATTTTTTTTTCTTGTCATTGCAAATGGGAAAATGTTGAACAATACCGAATTTTATGATATTTGCTTCGACAACTTGTCTGTAATTAAATCAGTTAAAATCCGCGGTAGTGAATTAGTCACTCCAAAAGGTAATTAACCATCTACAATACTAAGTGACTGTTAAATCTAAACAAAATAGCACCACAAATTGAGTTGCAACCATTTTCAATCTTAATTAAAATGTAGGTCTGTCTTCATTAACTTCGATGAGATTTACTTTGTTCTGTTTGAGTACTTATCAAACCAAAACTTACTTTTCCTACTTACTATCTATTGATCTTAAGACTAAGAAAGCATAACGGTCTGCAACTTATTTTTTTTACTAACAACAACAGTATCTTCATTCACTCTGTTAAAATAACGCTGTATAACTTACATTATGTTACACTATCTCACATAACTTCCAAGTTTTATTTGTTCTCACACAATTTTAAACATTCGTGGTTTAAAATTCCGCTACATCAAACAAAAATGTGAGATTTCCAGATTTCAGTACAGTACATTTCTTCTTGCATATACAATTATAACATGTTACCAGTAAATTCTTGATATTTTATGTGCGTAACAAATGTCTATAGCGAATATTATTGCTAAGATTTGTTTGATTGCCGTTCATATTACTTGCTATTTTCCTTGCTGTCTTTTATATGTGCTCGTAAATGTCCGCTGAACGTGGGTTTGAGTAGACCGCAAGATATGTCGGGTACTGCTATAATCGTGAATACTTTGCATTTTGTTATGACGTCGGTAGACGCTGTAGTCAATCATCCAGTCTTTCTTATTTATGCCCTAATGGCTGCACCTCGAAAAGGATTGATCGAATTGTCTATTCGTGATTGGAACTATACAGATTTTCTTTTGTAAGCTTTGTTTTGAACATATCTGTTTTTGCAACTAAATCAAGTGCTAGATCGCCGTTAAACATATGTATAACTAGCTTCCGCCCGCGGCTGCGCTCGCGTGGAAGTCGGAAATTCTCCCGCGGGAACGTAATAGCGGGACCAAAAGTATCCTGCGTGTTAATCTATGTTATAATCTGTCTGTGTGCCAAATTTCATCCAAATCCGTTCAGCCGTTTTTGCGTGATTGAGTAACAAACAATCATCTTCACAAACGGACGGACTACCCTTTTTTACCCCTTTTGGGGTAGATTTTCGAAAAATGCTGATACACGTTATTCTTTATTTTTGGTTTTAGGTATAAATACTGAGTTTCGAGTTAATCAGACCGCGCGATAAAATTCTTCCATACAAACTTTGACACCCCCCAATCCCCCCTTAGGGTGTAGTTTAGAAAAATAATAAATGGCCAACTTTATAATTTACTTAGATAAGTATTTGTACCAAGTTTCAAGTTTATTAACTCAAGGAATAAGAATTTTCATGCAAAAAAACCACCATTTTCACCCCTTACAGGTCGAATTTTCCAAAACCCCTTCTTAGTGCTCCCCTACATTATAAAAGGAAGCCGTGTGCATAATTTCACGTTCCTAGTCCTAGTAGTTTCGGCTGTGCGTTGATTGATCAGTCAGTCAGTTTCTCCTTTTATATATATAGAAGATAGATGAACGTTTTTTTGAGGAGTTACGAGAACGAAATTAGTTGTATTGTTTTTATTATTTGAAAACGCATGATGATTAACGTTTAATTGTGATGCTACTCCATCCCACTTATCTGAAAGGTTGTCTAGGATTAGGAGTGATGAGACAAATTTCAATGGTATGTTGTAAAAACCAAAAAATATAAATTATAGCTTCCGATTTAAAGAAACATCTGCGTGATAACAATAGTGTATTAGACGTGATAATTATTGGCATAAATGCTTCAAATATAAGTGCATGACGACACACTTCGTAACATCATGCTATAACATACATATGAATTTCCTAAATAGTCAATGTAGTGCCGTACATATTAATAAACCATTAACGCTAAAAAGTGATTAAATACGTACTTGCCGGAGACGGAAGTTAGTCACTGGATGAATTACTGCGATATGATTGGGTCTGGTCAGGGCTGACTACGAACTGGTCGAAACTGGTAGACGGTTGACGATAACAACCGGTCTGTATCATTATTTACAGTAAACCAACTAATGTTTGAGCAACATAATAAATGCGTGTTATATAATCGCAATGGCTTCCTTAATCCGGTTGCGGTTAGAGATGTTACACTGACTTTTCTAGTAGTAACTTGCTATTAAACAGAAGCTCCATTGATGACGTACAGTCTTTCAATCATTTTGATTGATTCTGAACCGGTTCGTAATATCTATGGACTATGCGCTATCATTTGCTGCGTGGAGTTAAGATTATCTTGTTGGTAATTAAATTAATCTAGTGTATGGGAATGCTTTGATTGTGATTTATTTTATACGTAGAGGTTTATTATAGTAACTGATATCATGAAACGGTCATAAAGTTACACTTCTTTTAATGGATTACTTCTGGTTTAGTTTTGAGCACTCTCCACAATTTCATCGTTGTATGTTTGTGGCATAAATAGTTATTATTGCACATTCTTGCTGTTCATCTCACACTTGAGCTCCACAATTGACAAATAACTCTTGTACCATTACCCACTCTAACTAGTAAAACAATGCTTTACTAAGTCCACAACCACAACACAATAAATAGCTGCTTTCAAAGACACGAGTTTCTACGTTTCAGTACATTTTATAAGCTTTCCCGCAGCATGTATTTTGTATACAATAGTTTTCATATCAAACATCACGACCCCAAGTCGAGTAATGGCCTCCCGCGTTGAAATACGGTGTACAATGCAAATGTTGGATGCTTAGAGTTGTGTGATATTCTCAGCGCATATATACCAGGGAAACAGAAGCTTCCTGCTATTTATTATTTGTGAGAGATAGGAGGTTTAAATTGACTAGTCTTTTACAAGCTGTTATATGTACGACATTTTTTCGATACAAACTTCGGGAGTGTATTACTCCAATGTTCGAAAATGTACCTCAAAAATTAAACAAGATAAGGTTTTGTCACATTATTAATATTGTCTGTACGGAAACAGAATACTAAGAAAATAAAATAAAAAGCCACTAAAAAGTTAGGAGCCAGCAAAGATTAGTTTTCCTTGCTATTTTAACCTAACTTTGGGCGTGTTTAAGTAATAAAAGAAGTGTAAAATCTCCAAAACTAAATCGGTACCGACAAAGCCCAAATATCAAAAAGTTCAAAAACTTATTGGTTATTGGTTTATGCAGTGGTTTTTTCTTAAAACCCGATCTTCCGAAAGACTTTTCTTACTTTTTACGCGCCTTTTTTAGTATAAATGATCCTGCATCTCACTCAATAACGTTGTGCGGTAGACTAGCGTCTAACTGATTATCACTGATACTACTTCTGTCGGACACGATTCCTGGTGACACAGCGTGCTTTTTAGCCAGGCCCACCAGTGAGTTCGAGCCCGCGACTTGATTCCCCTTAAAGAATACTTCAGAAGATAGCTAGTACCGTTTTTATGGTTTGGTGGGTTTATGTGAGTGCAGTTGCAGACTGTTTGGTATATATTTGTGTTATGTTAAACAACATTGTCAACTATGAGTTACGCTGATGATATCAATTCCCATATTTTAGTGAATTGTTTTAACGGTGCTGAAATAGGAAATGATACAGTTATTATTTTCATACTTTGTGTGAATTATTCAAAACAGTTATAGTTAACGACCTATTCATAATAATATTATTATCATTTAGTTTTCACGTGATAATTAACCAGCTGAACCTGCATTTTCGTCTAGAACATTCTAAAGTACTTTGCTAGAATTACTCGAGACTATTAACACATAAGTACTAAGCACTTATCCTACTTTTGAAGTTATAAAGTTAAATCCACGAATATTTGCACGTAACCGTTATCAGGGGTTACCGCAAAAGTTCTACTATCTCGACGATAGATCGTTCATATAATGGGTAGGCACGGTACATAGTGGTTTATGTACCTAATGTACTTGAAGTACATGCCTCAATTATAGTGGTAACCCCAAGGTTACCGGGTTAGTCATAATTGTAGGCTTTCTAAGGAAATTACCATTTTCATGATGGAATTTGTGGGTTTTTATAATTGAATGTTTTTTTTTATGTTTTTGTTATGACGCTCATGGTGTATTTGCTCTGTTACTGATTAGGATCAGCACAGTCATAAATGTGCCAAAATTTTGGTCGAAATCCGTTTAAGTTTTCATAATCATTTCGGTGGAACTGTTATATCTTTTGTAGTGTTGACAGATACTTGATGTGTGTTTATAAATAGGGTTTTTAGCTATAGTATGAAACTGTCAATACTCCGGACATCTGTGTAATTATTGGATTCGCTATAACAGTCGAGCCTACTCGTTAGTTTGTCCAATACGTACTGCAGCAGATAATTACCGTTTGCGAGCAGATAATAACTTAATAGATATTCTTTCCTCGCCTTCAGTTAAATACGTGGACGTGTGGCATCTCAGGATAAATGCCAAGTCCATAATTACTGGCATGCTTGAATGGTTTGGCTGTGTAATTGGAACAACACATAAGAATATAGCATCAAAGTTATCGACAGTTTCTTAGGGAGTTTTATGTTTTCGTTGCATTGATAAAAATAAAGAAAAAAGTATATTTGGGACACGGACGGGAAATCCAAACAATAAAAAGAACAGTAAATCTAACAAAACCATGAAAAAATAAAAACAAACAAAGAAGACCTTTGCGAGGCCGAAAAGCTCCTATTTTAGCGTGATGCGATGATGATATTTGAACTCTCTATTACAGCTACAACAGCTTATTGGTAGAAATAACAACCATATACCTAAACTAAAAAGACTATTTTGGAATGCCTACTCACTGACAACCTGCTGGATTTGTGGTTTAGTAAAAGCTGAACCAATCTTCTCTAACGCGTGATTCCGACTATCACATCATTTGATTAGATAGGTTCTTGAAATCTGAAGTGGCATAGATGTGGTGCTGATATCCCGAATTAAGCTTAGATAATAACTCAGCAATCTATGTTACAACTCCATGTTAATTCTACATGACTATATTGCAGCTGAACAACAGTATATGAACTCCAGCCTCTTTTGAGACTCAATAATGGCCCTGCATCGTTAGACTCACATAAAATCCTAGTATGGACTTTGGACTTTACAAGACATCATGATCTCTGAGTTTGTTTCGGCATTTCTTCTCAGGGATCAATCAGCTAAGAAGTGCCGAAGCTACTTATAAAATATTGACCTGTAAAAGTGTCTTAAAAGATTTACTTACATAAATAAACATTTAATTTAATTTCAATGAAGAGATAACTGTGTCCTAAGGTGCAACAAGATAAAGGTAAAGATAACAACAAAGTGTGTTACAAAATTAATAAAGCCCAAATATGTGGTGCATTTGACAGTATAACCTTAATTGGGTAAACACGAAGTCTTCCGAGCACCGATTTTATCTATCACGACTTGTTTTACTTTTCTCCGAAACGGTCAATTTGTTTTTTATGAACGCATTAAATGTGTAAGTTGGCCTTCTTAAGTAAAGAGAGGTGTTAACTTAATTTATGACATTATACATGTATTCATTTGAATAAATGGTTATTTGCATAGCATAAAGTGAATATATTTCAATATATGCATTAATTAAAATGTCTTTGGAATCGAACTCCAGTTTGCTGTGTTTTGCGGGATTCAGGATCGTGTTTTGCTAAATTAACTTTACATAACGGGAACAGTTTTTGAAAGGGACATTCGAAGTATAAATTGGTTTTTTGAATTTCAGGTACGGTCAATTAAAAGTGTTTCAAAGATTAGCTTCCCAACCAAAATAACTAAAAAATTTAGAACTCCAGAGACGCGTTTCTCTTTATTTGTTTTTGGACAACGCTAATATAAATTTTCCGGAAAAGAATTTCACCATACCTTAAACACACTCATACTCACACCGTAAACAGTGTTTGAATGAGACGTCTGGGCTATAAATCGGTCCTTGGAATTTTACGGACAATTTAAAGAGGAATACATAATTATACTAGCTCCCAACTCTGGAGTTTAGAATGGAACCCCTTTTTATTTAGATAAGAAACCCAGTAGAAATGCGTTTCTCTTTATTAATTTTCTGGGCCTAAGGACCACGCGGATATAAATTTCTCTTTTCTCCCCAAAGAAGTTATTTACGCAGAAGGAATTTCACCATACCTTAAACACACTTATGGCCTGCTGTTTTGAATTTTTCTGATTCCATGCTAATTTTATGCTAATATTATACAAACGCTTCGCAAAATCAGTTGCGAATCTACTTTGATTCAATTGTTTGTTTGAATACAAATGCACTACAAATACACAACGCATTATTATCAACAGATGCAGATATTTATTACCGTAACGAATGTTTAGTTGTTATTAAGATGTATCCAGTCTACAACCGTTTATTAACTCTGAAAATATAAATAGCCTGCCTAGTAACGCTACCGTAGCCCGAAGTTCATTGATAAAAATAGACTTAATTTCAAAAGGGATATAATCCTGCTGTAACTGCATCGCGCAAACTTGTTTTCAAGATCAAATCAATCTCATTCTCAACATGTTTTTTTCGCAATTGCAATTATTACCCAATGAGCTGACCTAATATGCCAATTACCTACATGATAAGATATTACGACTATAATCATCAGGACGGTACTATTTTCATTTGCGTCGCAAGTTGGTAGGTCCTCTGGTGACTATTCACTTTCGAATGTGGACCCGGTCACAGGAAATGTTATATCAACGGAATAAGGTTGTTGTTGCAACGGCAAAGTGATTGAACTCTAGCCGAACATGCTGAAATAGTAATCTGTGGTTGTAGAAATGGTGAATATATCTCACTTCGCCCACTGCATGGTAATTCATGGATCCTATTAAATATGTTATCCTTAATTGCACTTCGATTTGTCGCCATTGACGGAAGAGTCCTGTTAGCAGGACTTGTATCCGCTAATACATTTTATGTAATGTAGCAATAATTTGATCAAATAACGGTAGAACGGCTGGTCGAGTGCTATGATATGCTAATGCTGGGAGCATTATACTTCCTACTATATCTATAATTATACACTACTAATATTATAAACTCAATCATGCAAAAGCGGCCAAACGGAATTTGATGAAATTTGGCACAGAGATAGTTTATATATAACCTGGATTTACATATTGGATACTTTTTATTCCGATAGTACATTCCCATGGGATAATTTCCGACCTCTACGCAGGCGAAGCCGCAGATAAACGCTAGTAATTTATATAAGCAGTAAGTAATGATGATAATAGCGATTCGATTCGACATTTATAAACTATGGACCGTAAACAAAATATTATGAAGCAACAGCCACCTTAACATTTGTTGAATGCTAAGATGGCCGCTTAGATAAAAGAAAAAATCATCATCATCATCATCAGCCTATAATGTTCCCACTGCTGGGACACAGGCCTCCTCTCGGTGAGAGGGATTGGGCCATAATCCACCGCGCGGGCCCAGTGCGGGTTGGAAGATGTCACATGTCTTCGAATTTTTGGTTTTAGGACATGCCGGTTTCCTCACGATGTTTTCCTTCACCGTTTTGAGAGCAGTGGTGATGAAATAATTTACACAAAGTAAAGCGCCTGGCTGGGTTGGAACTCACGACCTACAACTCGTAAGTCGCGGCCGTTACCACTTGGCCAAAATACATAGCCCTAATCTCAAGTACTTTGGTACCGGGGCAGACAAAAAAGGAAGAAGAACGGAAAAGAATAGTTAAGGTAAAATTATTGTGTTTTCTATTAGGTATAACATCCGGTTAGACTGGAAGCCGACCCCAACATAATTGGGAACAGACAGACGGTAGGCAGATGATGATTAGCGATAATAGAAAACTCAATAATCTTACTTTAACTTTAAGTGAGATAAGACAAGTATGTTATTACAGAAAAACCATAGCTATTTTACTGCAGACTAGGAAACAGCGAATACCAATTATAATTAATTTCCTTAAGCTCCAAAGCTTGAGTTTACTTGAAAAGCTAATTGCAACGATTACTATGTTATGACCGTGCATGACCGAGAAGCCCGTAAGGAAATAGTAATGTATGTGGAAATAAGCAGACATACGAATTGCTCTTTTTAAGTTTAGTATTGTTTAGGACCCCAGCAGACTTAGCACGAAAACCGTAGAGAAGCGTTTTCTCGACATAAGAGTAGACAAAAATGACGTTAAGGTGTAGACAGTTGACAGTTTTGAACCGAGAAATGTAGACAAGCAACTTCTACGGTAGAGTAGAAATAGAAAGCGTCATGCTAAGCCTGCTGCCTGGTAATGAGTACGGTAAGCAGTAAAAGTACACAAAAATATTCGAGAAACTGCTTTCATTTATTAACAGAATATTCGACGATGATACCGCGCAAAAAATAATAAACTTAAATAGGGTGACACACACCCTATTTAAATTTATTATTTTTTATTAATTTATTAATGAAGAAACAAATAAAATATAAACAGAAACATCACAAAAACCTCAATAGGTTATCGGAAAATTTTATTACGCACATAAAGAAGAGTATTTTATTCTGTTCTTCAAATTTTACTTCCGTTCCGATTTTAATTTATTTGGGACAGTTAAAAAGATTTAAAAAAAAAAGTCTTAATCGACTTTTGTTGCTAACTACCCACTTTCTTCTTTTTTTGATGGGAAATCATCAAATGACTTCTCCCGCTCTGGGCGGAGCGAAATGGCGTGTCAGACTTTTACCGAATAAAACCCACCCATTTTCCTTCAATTTCCTGTGCCAGGGCCACGGTCACTCTTTTGAACAAATCCGCGACTCTGGCAAGCATCGGTCCTAGGGGACCTCTTCAGTTATTGCTGACATACTACTACTACGTACGTACTAACTACCCCCTAATCACTCGATTTTGAAATGTTTCATAATTTATCCTTCTTTCTAGTTATATCTGTTAGAAAAAGATAGCAATACTGTTATATAAGTTATGTCACTACCTGTCTTGGCGCCACAGCCACTATATCGGGAAAATCTGGTTTTCCTGAGAACGCTATCACGCTGCAGACACTTCACGTTAAACCAGAAAAGCATCATGTATCCATGAATGAACAGGTCGAATCACTCCAACAAGAACAAGATCAGTCCATCATAACATCTTCCTTAGCATACCAGGCAGACCTTGTCAAGTTGGAAAACCGCTACTTTGAATAAAATTAGTCCACTACATCATTTACAAACTAATGAATACTAAACAAACCGAGTAGGGCTTGTGGGTAAGTAATAATAACGGGTCGATCGATCAGCTTAAGCTATGCTTGCCGCGGTTAGTCCTTAGATGGGTGACCATCTTTACATACCAAGACCCCTGCCTGCTTCGGAAAGCGCGTTAAGCCGTTGGGCCCGGCTAGTCAGAAGCCTGTCAAAGCCTGTGAAAGTTTGACAACCAGTCTTACCAAGGGGTAAAGTTTTACCCAGTGACTGGGTTGTGGAATTCAGATATGTAGTCGCTCCATGTAAAATACTGGTATTTAGCTGCATCCGTTTGGACTGAAAGCCGACCCCAAAATACTTGAGAAAAGGCTAGATAATATTAATGAATACTAAACAAACTCAGATTGACACTTATGCGCATTGAAATGTGTCAATCATGCAAATTGAGTTCATTCCAAACGTTTTATCTCATAAACAGTTAATCCTAAAATCAGAATGTGACCTCTTTATTCCGTTTTTATTATAACGATCGACAATAAAAGAAAAAGAAAGTGCATTAACGCATGTGCGAAAAGGTTCAAAGGGAAGCTGGTGTTAGTCGACCACTATTCAATCGATACTTAAAGAAGTGGGTTAAAATCTTTGCCCTACAAAATTCACCGTGACTAATCGAAAAGTGACATACCTGGGACCTTATAGGAATTTCAAACATGTTCCACATAAGTTAACTACAAAATCAATATGTTTTAACGGCCACGATCTTTACTCGGTCGACAATTTGGACCGAAGTCTAAAATTGCCTACACTTGCATACCTACGTGCACGATCGGCCAAATAAACAGTAGTGTTGTCTGCAAGCAGCACTTGCGGTATTGACACAAACAGTTTAAATGACCGTCTATTCGGGCCTTATTGAATTCAGTGGGAATGTCTATCAACTGTTTATTTTACCGCACAAACCTCGAGAGGCAGCTGAAGAAAACCGCTTGACGTTTACAACTTCTAGCCCTATTAACATACTTTGTGCTTTAAAGCGCATTCGACGCTGAATTGCTTTAAGACCTAATTAAATGTCAATGGATTCTGAACGGCACGGTTACAGAACTATTAATTCTAATTGAAGAGCTTAGGATCTAAATGAATTGAAATTAAATACACTGTCGTGCTATCGACACTACGAAGAAAAATTGATATTTATGACTATCAATAGTAGGCTTGTTTGATGATGATGGGTTTTAGATATCTACGTACTAGCTTTTGCCTGCAACTTCGCCCGTGTGTAGGTCGGAGATGATCTCACGGGGACGTACTACCGGAATAAAAACTATCATCATCCGTTCAGCCATTTCTGCGTGATTGAGTAACAAACATCCAAACATCTAAACATCCAAACTTTGTAATTTATAATATTAGTAGAATAGTAGGAAGTAGCATAATGCACTATTACGATTTGTATCCCAACATCTTTAGGTTTGTCCAGGCTTAAATGAAAGCTCGTTAAATAGAGCTTCTCATGTATTTCTATAAGCTACAGTTGTGGAAACAAACAGTGAGATGCAGCTATTTCAACCAACCAATGTTGTTATAACCGGGTCTTCTGCTTACCTATAACGACAACGAGCTCAAACATACAACATGCTAAAACTATGAAGCAAACACACCAGTGACAAACTGAACGACTTGACACTTGAACCGTGTCTAAACGAGCAGTCAGTGCAAACACTATGCCGATGCGCAAGCGCAGCTCTCAAACATTCACGAGTGGACAGACTGTTGAGAATGAAGCGCAATCTTCTGACAAGTACTGCAAGTAATACTGTACTATTATTTGTAGTATGATATAAGAACTCTTTTAGTAACGAGGTATCGTGACGTTTAAACATATGTCTATGACCACTCGTTAGCATATATTCGAGTATATTTTGTTGCTTGACCACAACAATGAAAATGATCATCTCCAATATTTTTTATATTGTTTTAGTTTTGGCTAGTTGTAGTTTTTACTACAGCGAAATTGTAACATACAAATATATTATGGAGTTTCTTGTTAAGCGCGGTTTCAAAACCAATTTTGCTGATCGCAGCATCGATATATATTAATTATACCAAACTAGTTTTTGCCAGCGGTTTCACCCTCGTGGAGGTCGGAAATTATCCCACGGGAACGTACTCCCGGGGTAAGAAGTATCCTATGTGATTTATTTGGCACACAGATTATAAACTATCTGTGTGCCAAATTCCATTCAAATCCCTTGAGCCGGTTTTGTGTGATTGAGTAACAAACATCTAAACATCCAAATTAGTAGGAAGTGCGATTCTAACAGAGGCACGGTCAAATTTTGCTTCCTGCCCTACACTGCAATTCCATTCAATTCCCCTATATTCGCTGTCACTAGTCAGTAAATCAATAACAACATATTAAATGTAAACTGATCAAACATTTAAAAGAACAAATTGCAAATCAAAGTGCCGCGATTCAATTAAAATTTTCTATATAACAACGACTATCACAGTTAATTACAGATTAAAAAATAACTGAACTTGTTTAAAAGGTAACCGATTAACGGAAAGCGATTGATGAATGTCTGATGTCCAATGTCCAGACATTCCTCGCCGTGGGTGTAAATGACGCAAAAAAGGCACTGATTCACATTTAAATAGGAAAAAGTGAAGGCAGTGGCTCAGTGAAGATTAATTGCTCTAGTAGTAAATAGCGAGATTTATCTATGCCTCTATGGGATGTAAAAACAGAAT
This sequence comes from Polymixis flavicincta, assembly GCA_949987655.1. Classification (NCBI taxonomy): domain Eukaryota; kingdom Metazoa; phylum Arthropoda; class Insecta; order Lepidoptera; family Noctuidae; genus Polymixis; species Polymixis flavicincta. The sequence continues at coordinate 10,778,966 of OX465186.1, read as the reverse complement.
GTATCTGCTACTTAGAAGTCGTGCAAGCCATATATAATAGTTATCGAAAGGAACATTACAGTTGCAATAACAGATGATCTTAGAGTTGTAATATGAATACCGGTGATGTTATGTAAGGAGAGATTTAGCATTAAGTATTTTCTTTTTGAAAATAGTTTCTGAGTTTTTTATACTAGCTGCGCACCGCGGTTTCACCCAAATAAGTCTCGATCCCGTAGGTCTATGGGGATAAAAATGATGAAGATTAAATCCAATTTTGGCATATAGGTAGACGTCTACCTATATACCAAATTTCATCCAAATCCTTACGACCGTTTTAGCGTGAAAGCGTAACAAACATACATACAATTTTTTTTCTCCTTTCATTAAGTTCGGATAACATTTTTATATCCACTTGTTTTGAAGTAATGATACCTATTGCACTAACTTCTAGATCTCATTAGGGGTCATAAGCATCGTCCAGTGTAAGTAAATATGAAACCAAAGGAAAACACCACTTTTACCGTCTATATGATTCACTTAATTGATAAAACTATAGATGTTATCTAAAGGTTTGATGTCAGATCGATTTTAATTAGAAGAGAATGTTCAGCTACTGGTCTTATCTGAGCTAACTTGACAGCCGACATGAAGGCTACCCGTGTTATCTGTGGCAAGGGGGATCATTAACCAATGCTAATTATTTCGATAAAAATACTATTTGTTTAACTGATAGTGTTTTTAACTGTTCGTTCTGTTCTGGTTTATAACATAACATCACGCCTTGTTTCTGCAGGGTTAGGCAGAGGTGTACCGATAGTACACCCACATTTCGGCAATTATGATTAAGTCCCATGTAACTGGGAGCGAGCCTATTGCCACCAACCGGGCACAAGTCTAGACTGCGGGCTGCTACTGAGAAATTCCAGATAGACAAACACAATAACACTTTGCCCGACCTGGGAATCGAACTCGAGACCTCGTGGTCAGCAGTAGCGCTTGCGACCACTAGACCAACGAGGCAGTCTTTCTTTTGGTTTATGTCTGTCTAATGTAAAGGCCCAAAGCTTGTAAAAAAACAAAACGAAAACATGGTATATTAATCTCAAGTATTAATTTATAGTCTTCATTTACCGCTTAGAAATCATGATATACATTTGCAAATTAAAAATATCCAAATAAAAACAAAGTCGTATGTCCACTTCTATTTATTCGCTATAATTTATTGCAATACTGTAAACGCATTCATACCTCCGCCGCTGGAAGCGACGCGCCGAGGTAAGATTATGTCAACTATTAGCATTAATCTGTCCCGTTCACTCTTCGCCATCTACATCTCGGTAAGGCCTACCGTTGCGTACCAGTCAACGGAATTGTGTTCAATAAAGCACTGTGTCACCTAGCGGTCTGCACTTTTTTCTTTTCTCTGTTCAATCCACCTTGGTTGGTCGAACAATGACGAACTGGACCTAATCTCATCTAACACCCCAGTTTACTTCTTATTTCAAAGTCTCGATGACACAAAATACTGGACTGTATCGGTGCTCCGTTTACACAAAAAAGCATAAACGCGCCATTAATTCACCTACACGTAAATTTAGAAAGTAATACACCTCAAAATCAAACACAAAGGCGTTAAATAACAAGTTCACTTTTCGTTTCGAGTGTTTAATGATAGCATCGGCGATAAATGGCGAGATCTACAGTAGTAAAAAGCGGATAGTAGATACAATGTACTTAAATGGAAACCTCTCACTAACGTCTGTAACTGTAACTTGTAATCTAGTATGGCGATATCACTTCTGTCTGACGGAACTCGCAACTGTTATACGAACTGGCTGTATTATCATTCGCACTATGCATTACTGTGGCAGCCATGCATTTTGATTCGACCTACGGTTATTTATCAAAGCTAAAGAATTAATGAACTCAATGTGAGTGATGGCCGATGCAGGAGAAAACGCCATTAGCAGTATTTGGAGCATACGGACGTGGAAAGCTGTCATTCGAATAGTTATAATAACCGAGACGAGTGCGAAATCAGAATAGATTAACAATTACACAATGAGTCGGTTTCTTCGGCCGCACATTGTTAATACGGATATAAATGATCCGGCGGAGGCAGACATTGGTGGCGATCTCGGAAACGTGACCGCTGCTCTTGTTTGGATTGCGGTTGGAATGACTGTAAGCGGACGAAAGTTTCAACCTACATTTGGTCAGGCACGTATGTATCAGTGGACAGAATTTCCCTGCTTCGACGCAGGTCAAACTTTAATCATGCCAGTGTGTTGCATTGCGGAACGAATGCAAAGGTTGTTCGCGAATCACTTTAACTCGGCGATTAAGTATGCTACTCACGTTTGCAAGCGAAATCCTCAAGCCATCGGCTCGTGCCGCCAAGTGACTCGGACTACTAATGCGTTTGTTTACTTAAAACTCGGTCAAGTTCACGATCATTCAGGAGATTCACTTGCATCTGCAAGCTTCTTGAATTAAGCATTTCGGACTTCCTATTTTAATTCTGTGTGCAGAATACTAAAGTGCTACATCTTCGCTTTCTTCGAGCATTTCACCGACAAAGCCTTTAAAGGACTTCTGTTACTTATTGCAAATAAGATAGAACAGCCGTGGGTATATCAGCACGCCACTATCTTGAACAGCTGGGAAAATAGACAAATCGGGGAGTCTATGAGAAGCCTTTCTCCGTTCGCCGCGCACGCAGCGAGGAATCTACGCCCTTCGATTAATCTAATCCGATGTGATTTCTTATCTGAGCAACACAACGTGGGTCGAGGTATATAAGTTTCCTCGCAAACAGTCAACAGTCAACGTTTCGTGATATAGAGATGCGTGTAGAAAATTGTTGTAGCGGAATAATTTGTAGCGTTTTGCATATGCCGATAGGATGCGTTCAATTGCTTCCTGTCTCAAACGTTTACGTTACGTGTAATACAACGTTCGCATAACGAATACATCAGGGCAAGGCGGTCTATAAAACAGGATACCATTAATAAATATTCGTTATAATTTTCATCTTTCATCAGTTTAATGCCGTGCAATATAAGATGTTCCAGCAAAGACCTCTTTCGCGTTCCAAATACGATTACAACTAGCTTATATGGACAATTGTTTCTACTCCCATGTCTCCAAACTAATGGGTCCCTTTTAAGGTACTATTCCTTTAAAATGAGGTCAAACGCCCACCGGGCCAACGGTAACGATCGTGAGATACTAATGTACAGTACAATGCTTGATATAAAATAAATATAATAAATCAAGAATATGACTTTGAATGAAGATATTCGGTTAATTGCGTTCGCATTACTTTAATGGAGCGTGGGTGAATTGATGATAAGTGCCGTCATCGAGCGCGATATATCAAAAGCATGAAACTGCTCAAAATACACATCATAGAGAAAATTGCAGCGAGTCAATTTATCTCAGGCATCACTCCAAGTAAGCCTGCTGATGTCAGTTGACGAACGAGGTACCGCAGGTATTTATCGGCCGTTGCAAATTGTACAAAATGACACCATTCGCGACGAGCAATTTAAAAGTTATTCATTTCCCAGATTATGCTCCAATTTTAAAATAATTGACACGGTGAAAGAACTGTTAATTTGGTTAACAAAATAAACCGTCTGCGGAAGTTGTTGAATTTATATACATCTAAGAGTTTTGTGACTACGTAAAAGAAGATGTAGTAAGATTTACGAGTCAATATCTAACATGCGATGCATGTTTTCGTATTTTCTATTTAAATTCTTAAAAAACTCAATACAAGGCGCTAAACGCATAACTATGTGAATAGATGCTCTACCCTTTCGTTCTCTGACCGTAGTCCGCAAAAAAGCGTCAGCAACAGCCACGTCCAATCGTAATTAACCCCGGGTTCAAACCATTCTGGACCTGAGCGTTATTAAACCCTTACAAGGAGGAGAAAGTCCAACAGGTGACCACTCGACTCCCTTATTACGGATGAAAGATGAATTTGAAACCAATTAGTAAACGATTACGTAACAACTTATCGACAGCTCGAAGACATAAAGGCATACACAAAAGGCCACGTAATGGGTGAAAGCAATAGAATCTGAAGGCCTCATCATCCGGTCTGATAACCTGAGCCGCTATTGTACACGAGCAACCTCTAACCGAACAACAATAAGTGAGAGTTGAGCTCATTGAAACGGACTTTTCATTTTCCTAAATGAGTTGCTGGTTGTAAAGTCACAGATGGGTTATTAGGCGTCGTCGGTAGCATTGTGTAAGTCATCGATGTGGTTTGCCACAATGGTGGCTTTCTCGTGGCCTTTGTGCTCGCTTTTGAGCTGTCAATAAAGATATTCTCCTAACGTAGTAATGACTGTACTGGCGAGACGTTAATTATCGTTGACGATTCGAGTGATTATGAATTCGAGAGTGCAATCTGTCTGTCATATTCTCGGCTTGTGGAATATGTTGATTGCACTTATCATTTGGTGTTACTAGGTGAGTGGGGACGTAGCATTGCTGCATCAGTTGAGCAGAGATGTCTTCTTATAGATACATTGTTTATTATCATAACATTAGTGCCGTGCTTGCCTATAATTTAGATACATTGGAGATCTATATTATGACAAGGACTTTGGGTAAATGCTGTGTATGTGTTTATTTGGTTAGTTTTTATATAAATACACACAATATCACGCCTTGTTTCCCCGAAGGCTTGGGCAGAGGTGTACCTACTCGTATAGTTCACCCATATTTCATCAGTTATAAGTCCCATATAATAGGGGGCGAACCTATTGCCATCAACCGGGCACAAATCCAGACTCAGGGCTGCTACTGAGAAATTCTAGATAGTATTCTATCTAGAATTTCTGACGTTTATTTACTTTGATTTATGTAAACATAAACACTGTCATTTATTAGTGAACTTTTTTCTACTTACACATCATTAAACGATCGTCTATGCATTTCCTACCTCGCTGTTTTTTTACCATAATGATTATATTACAACTTTCCGATCTGGGAATGAAATCTAGGATCTCAAAGTCCGACACCATGATTAAATTAGTTACCGTTGGACACATTTCAGGTCGCGGGCATTAGTATCTTCGTGGCGACATCGACATGAGAAACTATTCGCAATTTATGTCAATCACGTACACAAACCGTCACCGTAACATGTCTTATGCTTACTGGAGAACAGTTACTAATGTTCCTTTTTAGAAAAGAGATGCCGTAATAAAATACGACTGTTTTATCCGACCCATCTAAGGCAAGGCTGGAAAGCGGTAACAGCTTAACTTCCTTGACAAATCTTTAACTCACACAGTAATGATTATTTGTTGTTGTTGTAGGTATTATTGTTGTAGGTGTTGTTGTTGTAGGTGTTGTTGTGCATTGGAAAAATCATCTACTTTTACAAAACTCACATATTTTTTGTAAATATGCGAGCACCATGTTCCACCCTTTCAGATCGTTAATATACCTGTCATTACTTTATTTTTACCTATTGTGATATGGCAATTTTATTGTAGATGCATCGTCTTCACATATCTTCTTCTCTCCTTGCCTTGTCCCTACATGAGGTCGGCCCCCTAATACAATTTCGCCATTTTTGGCGGTGCTGAGCTGTTTCTGGGCATATACCCAACGTCTTCATGTCCTCTGTTATGGATCGAAACCATAGTTAGTTGGGGAGCGTCTTCAGCCTCTCTTGCCCTCTTCAATGACCAACACTTTGCGGGTCAAATGGTCCACTTTACAACACATCACATGGCCGGAGGACTCATCGGAACTTTTGGTTAATATCAGCGACCTTAAACGAACCCCGGATGAACTCATTTCGCACTTTATCAAGAAGGGTAACATCTCCAGACCAACGGAACATGTTCATATCACTGACATGCAGCTTCTGGGTGTCAGACATCTTCACATGTAATGATATAATAAATAATTACAAAAATATTGGGAAACATTTCAAAATAGTTACGGTAGAGTTTCTTGCCCATTCTTCTCCATACGAAACCACCTTTTGGAATGGGCAGCTAGAATCGATTCTGACTAAATTTTGACGTTCATAATTGCCTTTTGTGTGCCCCGTAGATTTAAATTATTTGACTTTGACTTTCCTGGGTATCGTACTCAACCTTTTGTGTCGATTTGAAGACATTCGATTGGGTGACTATTTTAAGATCCAAGAGTATCGGTACTCGAACCATAAGCTGACGGCATAGCGAAATGCACCTCACGCACATTTATGCCACAGTCGAGTGCAAGATATCTCCCGTTAGATACAAATTCCACGGAGGCGGCACAATAGCCGTTGAGAGATCATCGATGGGCAATTTGGGTCCATATTGTATAGGCGAAGGGCCCCGGGCAAGAAAAGGCGCGGCAACACGAATGACCGACGAACCGGAAACACGTCGTCGATTTAATTGAAATTTTAGTTAAAAAAAAACCTAAGACAGATGGAATTAGCCGTGTCCCCTCCGATACGCTGAAATAAATTACGCGACACGCCTAAAAAAGGAAGAACTTGTTCTAATTCAATATCGAAAGTACCGTTCATTCCAGATTTACGCCTTTGTCTGTCATTTTGTCTCTCTGTTCTGTTATGATGCTGTCAAATTTTGGTGCTCGTGCACGGTAGTCACTTACAAAATGCTGACGTCATTATAAAAAGTAAGCTTTTGACGATGATCTTCCAAATTCCACACATTGAACGAAAGAGAGAACGAAAGTTCAACTCATGCCAACATGACAAAATAATTGAAAATCACTCACGTTCCAAGCCAACGTAGACGATCAGTTAGACCTATTTGTTATCAATGACAACACGATTTTTAGGGAAAAACGACCTTCAGTCCCATTTGCTTTAAATAGGTATCATTTAGTTTTAGAACCAACACATTTTTAACTTCGAACAAACTGTTATTCGACCAAAATCGATCGTGTGGTTGTGCCCTAAAGAATCTATCCATTGTGGTTCTTTCACGGAAACTTCACGGAACGTTACAACCTTCGTACAATACAGCTTTCTATAGAGATTGATCGGCTTTGTCCGTCTCACCGCAAGCGAATTCAAACCTCAATGATTCGTGGAAAATGGGTGATAATGTCCAACGGTCAGGGCTGTACTTCAAATATTATGACGGAAGCGAGCTCAGGTTAACCATGGATTTTCATAGCGACGTTAATATCTGTTCACATAATCGTCTTGTTTGCCAAGTCCTAGGCTATTAAGTGTTAATCAGATTTGAGTTTAGTAACAGCCAGTTTTCTAGCAGCAGTAAACAATGCTTATGCAGTACTGGCATTTGGTCCTAAGGTACATTCAATTCACGACTATGCAGGAACGGTAAACCAATAATATAGACATAAAGGTGATAAATCTCGATGGAATAAAGCCATAAAAGGTAGGCAAATTATTTGCAGTTCATTACTTCGTTGTCGCCCTCAGCGAGCGATCACTTGAGTGAGAAACGATGGTTTTGACAGGTCATTTGAGTTTGTAGGAAGTGCATCGCAAGCACAGTTACCGATAGTAGGCAGTAGGTTTTCAACCCAGAAAGGAGTCAATGGCGTGAGAAGCACTGCGGGTCAGCACTGTGTTAATGCGCAAGTCACGAATCGTGAGCGTACTCGTATGAGTATCACTTGACGATTGTACCAATGTTGCGCAATTAGCAGAGAAAATTTTGAGAAATACCGTGCAAATAGTGCATAGAAAAGTGCACAATTTATAAATAGAATAACATATTTTTATGAAATAGAATAGAGTCACGAACCGTGAGCGTATGAAAATCACACACAACACTACTCACGTTGGTCGATAGTACCAGTGCTTCACAATTAGGAGAGAAAATCTTGAGAAGCACCGTGCAAATAGTGCATAGAAAAATGCACAATTTTCAAATATAATCAATTTGCACGACGTTATAAATGGTATTAGTAGTCTTTATTATATATTTCCATTAACAACCAGGAGTATAAAGTAACGTAGCAAAACTCCTAGCTACCAAGACTGCCATTTGCGAAGAGCTCATATATTTATTCATAGTACTATTATAGGTCCATTAATAAGCTACTAATAGCGTATTGCCAATAAAGACAAATTTACTGGGCATTGTTAACTTGATAAATTGATAAGACAAGTTCTAAAAAAAATGGTTTTAGGGTTGGTTCATAAAACGTAATGGCAAATCTGTGTCAATACAAGATAACTCTTAATTTAAAACTAAAATATCATAATCACCGTGTAGTTAACTAATAAATAAGAACTGAAAATTATGGAGAAATTAAACGTTAATTAAACATTCATGTTTGTTTGTCGATTAACTGCATGAAATATGACGAGAAACCGTAAGCATAACTGTACCGGTTAATTTAGAGCACTATAATGACCGAGGCTTTATTAATGACTCAATACACCTGACCTCAGAGACTACACCTAGCTCTATGGTTCCTATTATAAGTCCTAAATACAACAAGTTGATATTACACCATTAAGAGAATTATAAATCAACAAACACACAACGATAATGATACAATGACTTCATTATATACTAAGGAAGCTTTGAGAAAATTACTTTATTGAAAGGCTTAGGCAGACTCCACACCATGCGTTCCAACTACAAAGCTACGTGCGTCACTTGTCATGTGATGTCTCTCATCAGCAACAGGCGCCACACCATGTGTTCCAACTGCTAAGCTACGTGCGTCACTGACATCTCATCAGCAACAGGCGCCGACAAGCCTCACGTACACTTCAGAATATCGGATTGACTGCCGTAAACTAACTGCCTAGTACATTTACAGCCTTATACAAAAAGTGGGACAATGTCACCGTAACAATAATGTTTATCTCCGCAGAAACATTTTAATCTAGACGTTACAAGCTTTTATAGTCACGAGAACTTAGACATGATCACGAAACTGGAGAAATATTCCAAGAAAACCTCTGTGCAAACACGAAGAAACATTCAAGTTTAATACATTTTATTTTATGTATTATAGGCCCCAATATCTCTAGCTCTCGAGCCTTTAACCTCGGATAGACCACCCTTTATACGATAAATACGTCAGGTGATAATATCTGGTGAGCAAGTAACATCCATTGGTATACTGATAACCATCATAATGCGAAAACCCAGTTTCCGAAGGTTGTGAAGGTCACACGGTAGTTGTTTCTCGTTGAATATGAGGTTCGCGTGTCAGGTATTAAGAAACTGGTCTTCAGTTCGCTAACGAGAACGCGGCCCGAAGAAAACCAGAGCTTGTCAAAAGCTAAGATAAGGAAGTAGGTTAAATAGGTACCGCAATTTTGGGAATAAAAGAAATACTTTATTAAAATGAAGACGATGAGTTCAAACAACTCATAAGTACAAAAATAAACCTTTTAATCGAACTAAGCTCCTAAATTAATGTAAATTACTATATTTGAGTAGTCGCCAAACAAACAATCAACGCTGCATATCAATCAATCGTCCATAATTTTACTTGGCGCCTTTTTAGGACAATTTTTTCTACACTTACGGGTGAATTTTGTTTTTCAATTTTAAATGACCACCTTCGAAGCTTCTTCCCTTTCCAATGAAAATGAATTTTCTAAAAAATACACGCGTCGACTTGAGAAACTCCATCTTGTTTTTTCATCGGTTTTTTTTGCAAAATTTTGTAGTGGTCTTTTGTTTTCAACGCCCCTTCCATACACTTGCTTACAGTACAGATAAATTAATTTACTTCTTTGAATCACATCTAGTTCACAGCGAAAGTTTCCGTGATGAGAACTCAGATGTTAATATTGTTATGTGAACGTGACTGCAAATAAAGTTCAACAATCATCTTCCAGGTCAAAGTCAGACCTTAGGGCACGTTAGATGAGCCAGTCTAGAATCAATTTGACGAAGTATCCGATGGAACTATGTCATGGGGTTATAGTAATCCGAGAGAACAGTCCGTTAGGCGAAGTTCACGCGGCACCGTGAAATTATACAAACCAATCATCGAGACTGGTGACTTTTCATAGTGACCTCAGACGGATAGGAAAATGATAGGAACGATATTATATTCAATCGCTAGGTGAATTATGTATTTACTGCCAGTAAAACGTTGATGTGAATTACCGTTTGCATTCAGATATATCGTATGAGATTGTTAAGTAGATATATTAGGCGCAATTGCTTGATTTGAACTTCAATGGAGACCTGATAATATAAAACTCTGGGAGAAAATGTGACATATGTAATTTTTTTGCCAGACAGAGAATATGTAATTGTCATTACTTACATAGCTTTGTTAGATTCATTGTGCGTCGTCATTACATCGTAGTTGAAACAGATTCATCCTATCTCTTAATATCGCCTCTTAGATAAAGTAAATATCGACTGGGCTGCTCGACACTGCTGCGTTATTAACAACATAATATGTACATAAATAAGCAGCTTATAATTTTCCCACTTTTGGGATACAAGCCTCCTCTCTGTAAAAGGAAGTGGGCCGTAATCTTCCACTCGGATCCATGTCTTCAAAATTTTGGTTCTAAGACATGACGGTTTCCACACGATGTTTTCCTTCACCGTTTTAGACCAGTGGTGATGTAACAGCTTACACAAAGTAAAGCGCCTATGAGGGTTCGAACCAAGGACCTACAACTCGTAAGTCGTAGGTTCCACTGAACAAGATGGCTAAAGTAAATTCAATTTCATCCCTATTTTCAAGATTTCTATTAATTTTAGTTACTTGTAATTATATATTCTTCCATTTATACACTTCTCTTCATCAAAGCCCATCCGGCAGAAAAAATGAAAAATAGCAAGATTTCAACCATCGTTTTAACAGGACAAGAACCCATTCACCAAGCAATTCAAAGCTTTTAAAATATTCTTCAATGCACAGCATTCACAACGAGTTGTGGCGAATTTCCAATCAGTTGCATCATAAATCTATGTCAATACTGAAGACTTGAGAACGACATGGGCGGTTAATTCAACTCCATATAAATCCAGTCGTTATACTAACAGGCGGTATGGGGAATATGTTAGCAATAAGACGGAACTGGTTGCATTCAAGTGGTTGCGTAAAGGTAAAAAAGCACCTTCAAGTATAACTGTATATAGTTCGTGTTCTTTCACCAGAATTAGCTTACCTAATAACAGATCTTATGAGTTACTCTACATCATAATTTATTTTATTTGACTGTTTAAACATTTTTTTTTTTTTTATTAGTGAAATTTTAATTTATTTGTTGAATTTTAAATTACTTCCAACTTAACAGACAGCTGTGCTGCTGGGGAGTTTGTCTTCTTCCCAGCTAAAGCACTAGGAAGTGGTGAAGGGCGGGCGTTTTTGGGTGACTGTCTTTTGTAATATTGCCGTTCAAAAAGTGCTGACTCTCAGCCTAGTTTGAATAAATGACTTTTGTTTTTTTTTTTACAATTAACATGGAAAGCTATGATATTTGCTATACTTGAAGGTACTTTTTATACAGCATTCAACGATAGTTCGTATCATCATCATCATCATTTCAGCCGAAAGATGTCCACTGCTGGACATAGGCCTCCCCCAAGTTCATACATATGGCATGCAAAATCTCTTCTTTAAATAGCACCATAGATAACTACTACCCCTTTGTTTCTGTAAAAGATTTTTTTTTCTCATTGGTAAGTCGGGCTTTGAGCTTCTCAAATTCTGAGTAGAGCTAAACGATAACTGACAAATGCTTGCACTGGACTGGTCCACCGGTCATTTCAGGCCCTAATCTACATTACCTTCAAATGATCGAAGATTATGTCTGAACTTTAAAAGAGACGTTGACCCTTGAGTTTGTTTCACCATTTCTTTTCGGGGCAGTCAGATAGCAAATGTCGACTGCATCAAGCTTATATTTTTTATTTCACGATATTCAGATATTCTATTTACAGAATAAACATTTTAATTTCATTCGACAGCGCGTTTCGTGCGTAAAGTGTTATAACTCATGTACCTAAGCGATTTATGTCACAGTTACAAAAATCAGTATCATTGTAGAATTAATGAAAATTAAATACAGGCTGTTCTACGGCCAAAACAGAAGGAACTATATAACCACTAATATATATGATAATAATGTATATGACCACTTTCAATCATACTTAAATTAATTAATCTGAGACATATTGCAGTATTTACGCATAATAAAGTAAACTAACCGTAACATAAATGGGCACGCCACGATTGCGGCGGTAAGTCCCCTCTTTGAGGAGTGGTTTGAGAGGCGGCATGGCGTCCTCACCTTCCGCCTGACGCAGGTCCTCACCGGACACGGTTGTTTCGGGAGGTTCCTGTTTCGGATAGGGCGGGAGGAAACGCCCGGGTGTTTCCACTGCGAAGATCGCCCTGAGGACACGGTGGAGCACACGGTGGCGGTCTGCCCTGCTTGGGCGGAGCACCGCCGTGTCCTCGTGGAGGCGATCGGCGGCGGCGATCTCTCGCGTCCGGCCCTGGTCCAGGCCATGGTACGGAGCGAGAGGGCATGGGGAGCCGTCACCTCTTTCAGCGAAGCAGTGATGCTCGCGAAGAGGGAGGCGGCGCACGTGAGGGAGAGGCAGCATATGCGCCCTCGCGACCCCAGCCGCCGCAGGATACGGAGACGCCCTGGGCGTCGGGAATCCCAGGCCGATTTCCGGCCACCGTAGGCATGGGCTTGCGGACGGCGAGTAATGGGTAGCTCGCTGTCCGGTAAGGACCAAGCCCAAGTCGACGGCGCGTTGTGTTCCACGCGCGCCTCAAAGAGATGTCAGGACAAAAAATGATGGGGCCCGCAAGGGCCGATGCCTGCCAGGGGTGCGGGTTTGTTCGAAAGAGACACCACAGCCCCTGGCTTAAGGGCTACTGAAGGAACACGGGTGGGTTTTAGTTAGTAAAAGTCTGACACGCCCTCCTGCTCCACCCAGAGCGGGAGAAGTTATTTGATGATTTCCCACCCAAAAAAAAAAAAAGAAAACCGTAACATAAAGAATAAACGCAATCAAGTTCTGAATTAGAACTTAATCTGCGGAATTAATTTTATTATTATCAGACATAAACGCTTCTTGTTCAAATAAAAATCCCATTCGCCATGATATAAAAAAGAATTTAACGACGTAAAACTTGGAACTTGATGTGAACCTAATTGAACTAGAAGTAATATTACATAATAATAAAATAGTTATATATTAACAAATTAAATTATTAATGTGTTTGTTTACAGACCCAAGGAACTCACTTATTGAGACATTAATGATCTTAAGTAAAAGATATACATGTTATATCCAACATGTATATCGATCCTTTCCATCAAATAACTATAATTTCAAATAAACAGTTTTATGTGAAAATATAGTGGCAACGATGTTTACTTAGAATTTACATACAATGGGTATTTAAAGTCTGCTAAGTGTCCTAATACGGAATGCAAACACCTAGCTACGGAAGGTGTGCTTACAACGATATGAGATATTTGCAAGTAAAACGCTTAGAATGAACAAGACCCTTTAAGCAAGTCTGGGGCTTATGTAGATACTAGCTTGCAACAAACAGCTTCGCCCGCGTGGAGCTCGCAGATTATCCCACAACATACAACGGGAACATACTACCGGGATAAAAAGTATCCTATGTGTTAATCCAGGTTATGAACTATCTGCCAAATTTCTTCCAAATCCATTTGGCCGTTTTTCACGATTTAATAACCCACAAAAACATCCATATATTATATGAATTTTCACATTTTGTTATTAAATCCTACTATCCTACTAATATTATAAATGTGAATGTTTGTATGTTTGCATGTTTGTTACACAATCACGCCAAAACAGCTGTTTTGGCGTGATTGTGTAACAAACATGAACGGATTTGGATAAAATTTGGCACACATAGGTTTATGACATGGATTAACACATAGGATACTCTTTATCCAGACAGTACGTGTTCCCGTGGGATAATTTCCGACCTCCACGTGGGCGAAGCCGCTGGCAAAAGTTTATCATAAATGTTAAATATTATAGTAGGATTACTCAGATATGGTTCCCGACCGTAATATCGCACGATAAACTTATTCGTGAAGTTCTAACGGTATGCGACAGGTGAGGACATCAACCATCCGCGACGGAAACTCCGAGATATTACAAAATGCGACTATAAAGCCCCGTCTCCCCCCGACGGTTTGCGGTTTTAGCCAGAAGGGAATACGGACACTAACTACTAGCTCATTTCCACTTCGGATTTAAAGCAAACCACAGCCACTTCGCAAAGTCGCCGTCATGAACCGAGCAATCCGGTGCCAAGCTAAAGACGAACACTCAAACTTAAACTATACTTAAAACCCTAGAGAAATTCAGTGAAGCAAAGAATTCGCGTCACAATCCACTAGCGACAGATTTATGATTTCCCAAGAGCAAATATTCAGTGTTGTAGTTAGAATTTATTATTGTCTGAAGATGAATATTAACATGAATCTAATTAGCGTTACATACTGATGCATATCGTGGTTAATCGCTGCTGCAACACATATTTGCGTCAGAATAAGTGGGGCTTTCGACGTCAACCATCACGGAAGATGAGGAAAAAAGGAACGTTTCCGAGTCGAGTATCGCACGGCATATCTGTCTCAATGGAGCAGTTCAGTTGTTTGCAACAATACAACTCGGTGAGATGCATGACAAAAAGTTTATAAACACAATAACTGAGCGGTTCCCGACCTTGCATTTCACTCAGAACTGGGCTGTGGTCGTGCCTGTAGATCCCAATTCGGTGAACGATTCAATTGCATAGCTAACTGTAATACCGTTTTGAGTACCGGTTAATCCAAAGACGTAACTATTGTTACGAAAGAAAATGAACTCGATAAAGTTGAATTTATTAATATCGGAACGTGGGGTCGAGATGACATTAGCTACGACGCGTAGACTGAGTTTACAGTAACTGAAATAAAATTAGGTGAAGTAGTAGATTAGATTAGACTATTGTCATGCAATATAATTTTGCGATTTAAAAGTTTTTAAGATTTTCTAGCAAGAAGACCTCTCTGTCTCAATGGCATCAAAATCTTTTGTAGTATAAACGACAACCAGTAGTGTTTCTATTGCTTCGTCGTTCTCTGTTTTCTGAACTCCAACAAACCATTGTTCGCTGAGAATCTTTGAAATGCAAAGGAACGAGAAAATAATCTTCGGATTATAAAATCTAATTGTGTTACGTCTTTTCGAGCGAATTATCCGGAAGCGGTTACAATAATTGCCTAAGCAACACATTATACAAGTTATTTAAGAATACGATCTTGATAACATAGTAATTTGTAATGTTCTTCATTGAAAAAAAGAAAGGTCGCCGACAGTATTATTGTACATAATTTGAATAATTATTATTCATGTAAGAACATTCCACGAAATCCATTCACAATTGAATAGTCAATAGCTCGTGAGAACACGATTGAAAAACTTAACTGAATTTATACATAAAAATATAAAAGAATATTTACGAACAAGAACTGTGATGTAATACCTAATTAGCTTTTATAATTGCTGTAAATCAACGCTTTCACACATGTGTGGTTACAGGCATTGTAGGCAATAAATTATCTACGTAGTTTAATACAAAGTTAAAGTAAGTATGTATAAGAAAGTGCGATGATTTGATATATATATTACAGGCAAGAAATCGATAGCTTTCCCCATGGAAGAAGAAAACTTGAAGCCGAAACCAGGGGTTAGTCGACGGATGCTCAAGCGCATGTAGACCGTATCGGCAAGAGCAGCCGACAAAACGGTGCGTCACGCCCAACTAAGCCACGCAACGTTACAAACATAAGAAGAAAGGGCAAAATGATGTGCGAAATTTATAACCACTACTCTAATCCATATTTTACGTGATAACAAAGAGAGAAACAAAAAACGTAATGTGTTCATGAATAAAGAAAAACGTAATAGAAACACTTTCATTCACTACCATTAAAATAAATTTACAAAGAACAACGATAAAATTAAACATTACAACATTTAAAAGCGAAATTAACTCATGAGAAATACACAATTGTTCCAAATATTACATGACCGGAATGACATTTTCGCTTCTCAGATAATTAAACATGAAGACGTTTCTGCTCACGAACTAAACTAACGTAGATCAGCGTTTGTTTGAATAGTGAAAACGAGGAACAAAAACTGACCCAGATGTGCTAACAGGTGCCTCCGATGTGCAGCTCATGTCAAATGAACCGTAAAAGTTTTTAACAATAGTATTTGTTGATTTGTACAATATTCAGGAGAGGAAACATTTTTGGTGCAAAAAAATAGGTAAACCCGCCGCACACGTAATACCCGATCTTTACCCACATCGTGATAAACAATAACATTACCGCTATAACACCGTAAGGTAAGGGTCAACAAGCCAACATTTTTGAAGTGATTACCGGCGATAAGTATCTCGGAGATCAGATTAAAGCTGAACAAGAAGAAAGTAAATCGTTCAAGCGATCATTCGATAGCAAATTGGATTGCCTTGAACGTAATGATTCAAAGTTACTAAATGTGAAAACAATACTCGTAGATGTTTATCAGGAACGTGTAAACGTAGCTAAATCGCTTCAATGAATTGCAAAGGCACTGGCAGTTGAATGCAAGTAGGCTATTGAACAAATCATCTTTTGATATAGGCACGATTTGGTTGAATAACGCCCCTTGTTTTCGGAAGAAATTGCAGCAACGTGTAATGGGCAACAGAGCCGATAATTACAAGCTTTCCTTTTATTGTTTCTTCGATTGGTCTAGAAATGTCTGGGAACGGAAGTGTACAATTGGATTCGGTTCAGATTTTTCTACCATTCGCATTGTTCAAAGTTTATATCACCTGGGAGACTGGCCTTTTTAAGTAAAACTTTAAGATTAGCGTTTAAGATAATTTGTTATACCGCAGTGTTGGCAAGTTTCACAAAATATCTTTATATTTAATCTAGCCTTACCTAACTATGTGAATTTTATTGCAGCAACAGTAAAATTGTGGTAATGAATATTGGAAATTCTTGTCGAGAGAAATATTAAGTGCAATTTTACGACATTATTAATTAAGATATAAGTTTTCTTTTCAAGTAACAAATTATGGCATTAATTTATCTTTGATTGCATTAGAATATGAGCTGATGATTGAGTAACTATACAACAGTACAGTTGTAACAGAATATTCGCAAAACCTAAAATAATTTGTTCTTAATTGACTAGTGAATCAGTTTCAACATGAGTTGAAAAGATACACATACCGCACATTCACATTTTAGAAATAAGTTTACGTTTATTTTTCTTTTATTTAGTTATAGGTTATAGTTCAAATCTTGTCTGGTTTTGTTTAATTATACTTGTAATTTTTTGTTTAAATCCTGTTTTTTTTTTTCTTTTTGTACACCGCTTTTACTTTTTTATAATTTTGCTATAGGAGACCGGGACCTCCTAGCACAGGTATATCTTTTACTTAAAAGGAGATCCTATTGTAAGACTAAATGTAAAAGTTGTACAAGTTTCTCAAACAAACCTTTTTTTTTTAACTTAGGATTTTTTTCAAAAATTATGTTTTTTGCCATACCTACCACTGATTGAGCCAAAGAAGATTGAATCTTAATTCAAAGCAATAAGACTTAATTTTAAATGCATAAAGCAATGCTTGGGTCAACACGTTTTTCTTAATACTAACAATTAGCTTTAAAAAAAAGTTTTGGTCATTGTATTATGCTTTTAACTCAATACTCTAATTGGGGTGTATGAGGTTTTGCGCATTTAACTTTACACGATGTACACAGGAAAAGTTTTTATCCAGTGCGCAAACTGTAACCATGAATTCAGCATATCATTCTAGACCCCCTACGGCAGAAATTTTTCGCCGGTTATAAAAATAAAAATCTGCTGTTTCATAGAAAAGTGCAATACCTACGCGGTCAAAATGTATGGAACAGCAGATTTTTTTATTGTAAAACCGGTGAAAATTTTCTGCGGTAGGGGTCTAGAATGATATGCTGAATTCATGGTTACAGTTTGCGCACTGGATAAAAACTTACCCTGTATACATTTTAAAGCTCTAAATATTCACAAGCGAACTGGGTATAAAATACAAGATACGACATTTTTCCTTACCCAGAAAACAGAAAGTGAATCCTGCAAACTCGTAAGCATCTTGAAGCAGCAAATAACATGGTAACTAAAACGCGCGGGGTTAATAAATAATTTTCATCTGCATAAGACAACTGCAGGAAAGCGCAGCGCGTGCCGCGTTCCATTGACCTACAATGTGCTGCAACCTACATACTATGCTGGAAACAAGCAACCTACGATTAACCCGCGAATATGATGCATAGCACGGAGAAAATTGCCGGGTAACTGGCAGAGAGCCGATGCTGATTTGATGACAGGATAGTTTTCGTACCTTACTTGCAACTTACATCTGTACATACTCGTAATAGCCATAAATATGTATGTGAGAACCTCAGCTTACTGACATATGATCGAATAAAGATTGAGCTAGATTGAATTGCGAATGAGGGACTTTCCTCTCTTACGTACGATTTCTATGTTTACTTTGCCAATTACACAGACTTTATTGTGAACTCTTCTGATAATTTGATTTGTATTTATACTAATTGGATTCTTGAGGAGTTTATTACTTTCTTAGCTGTCTGGACTTTTAACGTTACATTAGTGAGTAATAATCTTTTGGAGACAAACTATTATCTTGAACATGGCAGTTCATTAAGCACAGTGTAAAGAGATTTCAATGCACGGTAGGCGTATAGATTTTTATATTGATAGCACAGCTTCAGCTCACTTTTCTTGTATTTTTCTTTTACGTGATTGCGTACAATATAATCATTAAAAAGAAACTAAGACTTTAGATGCGACAATAACTCTAAATAAAATAAGAAAGTTCGTAAAAAGGTGTTTGCGGTAACGATGAAGCCGCATTGTTTAAAGTGGACAGTTTCGCGCGGCAAAAAATCAAATAATGCTCAGATTAGATGCCTAGTCTTGTACGACATGATTTTCTAGGCCATTTGTATTTCTCTTGCTTCTTTGGACTACATTAACGTTGAAATTTTATCATCCACATACATTATTTTTTTATCTATCTAGACCACCACACACCATTCCTGGTGTCGGTCAATTTTGAAAATATGAAATATTCAGTTTTTGTATTTTTATTCCTTATTATCTCTCTGAAGTTGTTGTTTCCAAATTTAATGTTATTGCATTTCCCGAATTATTCACTTCCAAGCTACATATATAAAAGCATGGTAAAAGTGACACAACCAACAATTGAAATCCGAGTGGACCAACGGTAACCTAATGATAATTACCGATCGAGTAACCGGCGCTAATGTACCGGTAAATTGGTAAGAGTACGGATTCTGTATGAACACCTTTTTATCCGATACATAACAGAAGTTGATTTTATTGGTTGGTTGGCTCCGCTGAGCTATCTACTTATCAACGACTATAAATCGGATTTCTCATTACAAACGTTTGCATTGAATAACATCAACAGCTTTTAAAACCTGGTTACGCAACCTTTTAATAAGTTGAAGCTATTATCGATTAAAAATAAACTT
Organism: Polymixis flavicincta; assembly: GCA_949987655.1. Classification (NCBI taxonomy): domain Eukaryota; kingdom Metazoa; phylum Arthropoda; class Insecta; order Lepidoptera; family Noctuidae; genus Polymixis; species Polymixis flavicincta. Next base: position 10,759,393 of record OX465186.1, on the reverse strand, counting down.
TAACTAAATCCTATCAAATGCACCTGCTAATTACATTAATTTGCGGCAAACTGAGACGAAGACGGCAGGACGAGCTTGACTAAAACCGAAAAAAAGGAACTGGAACTTAAGCACTGGCCGGTACTAGCAAAAGACAAAATTGTGTGGAAAAGGGAGAGACAATACAGGCTGGGTAGATAAGATAAATTAAAACTCCATGAAGCCGAATTTTAATTGCTACCATTTATTTCCTTTAAATCAAGAATTGCTAATTTGGTTTAGGTAAATTCATAAAAAGTGTTGTTAATCGATGAAATCAATGAACCAGTAACGCAAGCCATTTTGATTTTCTACAGTCAAGATTACGTACCATGGCATTCTTTAATTACTGCGAACATTGCGTTCAAGAGATGTGAATTTAAAATTTAAATCAGATATGTATCGAAATTATTTGAAATCTCAGTTCATTACTTTAGAATTAGATCTTAGTTAGCGATTATGAATTTGAAACAGTGGTCTTATTGTTGTGCCAAATTGTACGGTTAAGGTCGGGGGCCAGTATTGCTAGCCACATCATTGTATGACAAGTATCTGTCAAAACTTGAGATCAATTGAAAAAGATACTTATCTGAAGAGAAATATGTCCGCTAATAAATTGCATATACGTATCTTCGACAGAAATCGGCCATTTCTAGTAAATGTATCTGAGATTCAAAATAACAGCCTTTCAATTAGATTGTAATCTACAACGTAGGATGTATTGCTTCCGAAGGGTAGCAGAGGTGAACACCGAGACCGTAGGTCAACGATCATCAACTTCAATTGAACACAGATACAGATCTTGTAAATATAAATCAAGTTCGAGGTTGAGAATTCCACTTGCTTATTCATACCCAGATTTTTCTATTAGCAATCTTGCAACTAGCAGCGCAAAAACAAGTGGAGGAGTTGTTAAAAAAACACAATATACGGCGACTGCTCGCAAAGATGGAGTGTTGTAGTAAAATTAATAGAGACAAAAAGCAGTCATACAAGACTGCGTAGAAAAACGGGTGCAAGGGTTCAGTGCTCGGGGTAGCTCCTAACGAGTTCCCACAAGCTCCAGTGATGGCAATAACTCTACTCACAATGAGCAGTCTCAGTTTCACTCAGTATTCTATATAAGGGATCACGACTATTACGCATTAGGTGCATTCGTATATGAAAGTCACAGGAGATCAAATTAGAAATATCACTGCTTTTGGTTTCGATATTAACCAAATATAAATGTTAGATTCGACGATTCATGCAGTTACAATAGATTCTGTAAGAGGCATTATTAGTTAATTATACATAGGTTTCTAAAGTTCACCGATAGTATTCTCAGTCCATACAGTAATTGGCGAAATTGAATGACAAATAGAATTAGAGTTAAACGTCTCTTACGAAGTGGGCAATTTAGATTCAGTTTAACGAGTAGTAATTGATAGAAGCGATCCAATATATGATAATGAGTGTTATTATTGTCGACTACATTGCGAGCAGATGTCTTGACTATAAAAATGAATGAGGAATGTTAAATTGAAACCCGGAAGCGTCACTATTATTTTAAAGTGTTTATCTACACGCTATCGTCGAAATAACTTTCTAACAAAGAGTTTCGATTGGAATCCATTAACATTTGTCTTAATAGACCTCCATCGCTGTACCGAGTTTAAATGTTAATGTACATTTCTACGAGTGTGAGACGTAACAAAATTATTAGAAGTATCATAATTATCATTGATTAACGCTATTTATCTTTAATCTATAATTTTTATAATCCGTTTATCGCATGTTAGATCTAACCTCACCAAAAACGTTGTAAATTAGTGAGCTTACACTTACTGATGAATCATTTCTCAATCATCGTTTTTTAAAAATAGAAACATGAAACCTCACAAATCATGCTAAAACGATCATCAATTAGCTATCATTATAAAGCAATTTGTCAGGTGCTGTCCGAACGCGCGGAAGAAAGTTCGATTTGCAGTCGCGTGCGCACTTCTGTTCAAAAACGAACACAACAGACAATCGCCGCTTTTGAGTAATAAATCGTGTGTGAAATTGAAATGGCTTAGTTTTATGAGCTTAATCCTAAACGTTCGAGTAAACACATAGAAGTTCACGTTTTAATTACGATGAATGGGCGGATAATGGCTGTTAGTGCTTTATAATGGTTGTAGGAAATGTATTTGAAAGATTAATAGCCCATTATGTACTTCACGATTTACCCAAAACGTGTCACTGCTTGTGAAATTAAATTTCTTCAAAGCCTTTTAACTTTTGTGCGAATATTATGGGACTCTTATGAAAATTTTTGTTACTATAGAACATGCTAACAACAGTTAAAGGTCGTCAAGATGTTGGAAATCTCGCTATATTCTTCAAAAGCAACTACCACAGTCGAATTGTTCTAAATAAAATCTCTACGACAAAACAATTTAAAAGAAAGAATATAATGTTAGGCCTAAAATTGATTCAAGTCTATAATTTAGACACGAAATTATAGGTGAAATCGTATGAATAATCAAATTGCATCAACAATCTGTAACGTATTGTGGTAATGTAAAAAGTATTCAACCTTTTTTTGGGCCCTTTCTCTGTGGCCTTTCTACTTTTATGTTCTGTGGCTTCTTACACGTTCATATTGTTTATTTATTAAATTAAATTCATTTTATCGTTACTTTATGATGGGTACGAGTATTACCTACGAAATTGAATAGTAAATTAGAGGTAAGAACTTCCTAAGGTTATTCAACGGGTGGAATTTATAGTCAAGACTTTTTGTAGCACTATTTTATTAGGTGTTTACAGTAATGCATCCGTCTTATATTTTTTGTTAAATTTTTGTGGAACCTAACCGTTCAGAAGTTTTTTGCATTCAAGTTCTCCAAACGCGCTTGTTGGCTGCAGCTAGTTTTTCTTTATCAGACTTTATTCTTGCAAGTCTATTAACGTAAGATTTTTATCTAGTCTTGTGCTAATTAGCATTTCCTCTGTGAACAACATGTGAAACTATTTTTTTATTATTTATCTTTAGGTGCTACTAAATCGTCAAGATTCATCATTCGTATCTATAACAAATGATTGGAACGGACGCATCTTTAAATCAAGCACATCACAGTAATTTATTTCCGTTTCGAATCTCTTTATCTGTGTCTATGACAGATGTTCCTCATGTCATAAAGCAGTGCGGTCAGTAGTCTAATCGACATCACATTCTTGGAATAAACTAGTTTTCAGAGACGTATACCGTATAGGGCTGTGCGTAGTTACGCGTCATTATCGCTGAGTCACGTAAGCGCCTGTAATGAATGAACGTCTTTTCAAAGACGCGGCTTGTCATACAAAACCTTATCTTTTCTTCATCACAAGAAAGCTGCGTTAGAACATCATGACAAGTGCTGCAACTTGTGTTCGCGTGTTTTATTTCTTATAATAAACTTGGAATGTACATTGTTACCAGTTTCTAGTTTGTTGCTGGTTCTACGCTCAGGTGCACGTATTTTCTATGAGGTCATGCAATTAAAATCTTTGCAGTCGAATACATAACTCGATTACGTAGCACAACGAATCCGTGCGTGTGTAATTTCGTACGGTCTTACACTTCTGTCGTATTTATTCTTTTATGATTGTTACTCGGACGACGCACGCACGCGCACTTGCCGGCTCACTTTCAATTTCGGCGCTAACGCTTATTGTAACACTGCCTTTGTTGTCACACCCGCCGACCAAACAAAACTGTACACGCAAACGGAACTACCTTAATCATTTAGCTGACGGTTTACAAACAAAAATTGAATAGAGTCGCTACGACCAGCAATTCGTCCAGAAAAACGAGAAAACTCGAAGATAAATTAGCAATCTATAGAATTTCGTTATATCTATTTCTTTCCTCATTGTTAGGAATTTATGTATTGTTGTCGCTAAAAATTTCTATGAATTGTAGAAACCATTTCAGTTATTAAGTTAGATACGCAGATTGTCTATTTTAGGATCTATGATTCATTTTAAGTGATTCGTTTTTGTGTGTAAGTGTTTCACACATTAGCGTTCGTGATCGAACGATTTCTAGTTCCGAAACATTGGCATCAGAGTGCACAATCGTGGTATGGGGTCGCATTATGCTTGGCGCTTTTGATGGCAGGTCTTGAGCGCGGTTAGTAGCGCATTCGTGTGGCCTAAGTATAGATGAAACGCACTACTTCATTAAATTCCAGTTCTATAAAAATAACACTGCGTCCGTTCAAAGAACAGTCAAAATAAAACTACAAACGAATAATCAGGTAATTGACAAAAAATATCGCTGAGAACAGTACGTAGAATTCATAATACTATACAACTCGAATTTATAAGAATGCATTATTACATGATAACAAACTGAATACGGTATATGAATAGATACAAACTTGAAATTAATTTACTTTGTAAAGTTTACCAAATTAAGAAGTCACGACTGCGACCGTGTCACAAACGATTACTTTTTTCTTCGTCGCATCGCTCGTCTTTGAAGACATGAACAGTTTTTCCAGAACTTCTTGTCAAAGGAGACAGTGAAGGCCGATTATTCAAATGTAGTACAAAATTCCGATGCGTCATGAAAACGCTAGCCAAGTAGGTTAAACGTAGTCACCAAACAGTTTTTAAAGGTAAAACTTGTGGGAGAACAATGTTCCACTACGTGCAACAAGAGTTTCTTTAAAAGGGACAAAATGGAAAGCAACGTTAAGGGAATGTTCGTAGTTGTTGCGACTTTCTATTTAACTATGCAAATCGCTTTAATTAAGTTGTAATTGATACATGCGAATGAATTGTCGGTAAGGGACATTGGAATAAAAACTTGAGAAAACTTGAGTCACATCGTGGTTCTAAATAAAACTCGTGGACGCGAATGTGGAACAAAATGTGGAACATTCATTATCTGCTCTCCGCACGTTGCGATCAACAGCGTGCCGCGCACAGACACGCAACTTACAAAAACATGACAACAATCTAGACAACATGCTGTTCCCAGAGAAATAGAATACGTAATAAGAACTTCTGTTCCAGTAGACTATAATTTAAACAGGTGTTTGCTAATAATGGACAGGGCGAAAAACATGTAAGCGTTTCACCACTCAATAAACACGAAAAGACTCAAGAAGACGAAGATTGAGAACAGCTCAAATTCAGCAAAGGAATTAAAGAAGCTGTAGTTCGCGTGGCTCGTTAATGACTATAGTGACTGCACACAGCTATAAATTTCGTCAAAATAAATATTTCTCTTAGCCATGCGGAAGCCACTGCTGTGTTATTTGAACAGGCGGCGCCGCATTAGCCAGCCGCAATGATTGCCGGCGAAAGGGCAATTTCCTAGACTCTGTTAACTCTAAGCACGAGCCCAGAAATTGTAAGGAAAAGCTGCGCAACTCCATAGTCGTGGTCTACGGAAACGATGAAATAATAAATCACAATAATGACGGCAATATGATAGGATTTATTGTGCGTCGTTCAGGACCGATCATGTTTTACATGAAGCTGTACATCCACGAGCATGAACAACAAAACGTCTGTCTGATCTATTACCTTCTTTGGCCACAGCTTCTTCTAGCTATTATCTCTTCGGTGTGAAGTGTCAATATTTCAAGCTCACGTTTTGAAAAGCCGACCGAGGTTAAGTTTGATTAATGGAACGGGATGTCTTTAGTATATAAGTGTTCATTTGTTTTTCATGTGCGGCCTCTGGTTGATACCGCTTGTAACAATGCATCTTGTTCATGGTATTGTTGTGACGGTAAATATCAGAAATTAATGAAATTTTAATTAGGCGAAATAATGAACACGGGAAAAACAATGTGCATCAAATTGGTGCCATTAAATTCAAAAGGAAACGGCAGAATCCGTATTCCCTAGCGAGACCATGACTTCACGAAGTGTAGGGAGTAATCTATATATATAAAAGGAGAAACTGACTGACTGATCAATCAACGCACAGCCGAAACTACTAGGACTAGGAACGTGAAATTTTGCACACGGCTTCCTTTTATAATGTAGGGGTTTTTGGAAATTCGGCCTTTAAGGGGGTGAAAAGGGGGGATTTTGTTTGTATGAAAAATCTTATTCCTTGAGTTAATAAACTTGAAACTTGGCACAAATACTAAGTTAAGTAAATTATGAGGTTGGCCATTTATTGTTTTTCTAAATTACCCCCTAAAGGGGGATTGAGGGATGTCAAAGTTTGTATGGAATAATTTCAACGCGCGGTCTGATTAACTCCAAACTCAGTATTTATACCTTAAACCAAAAATAAAGAGTAACATGTATCAGGGTATTTCGAAAATCTACCCCTAAAATTATAAAAAGGGTAGTATGTCATATTAGAAATGAGAAAGTTTGTGAAGATGATTGGATGTTTGTTACTCAATCACGCAAAAACGGCTACACGGATTTGGATGAAATTTGACACAGACAGATTATAACCTAGATTAACATATAGAATGCTTTTTATCCCGGCATTCCGACTTCCACGCGGGAAGCTAGTACAAATATAAATAGCTTTTATTTAATGACGCTAGCTCTTTGTTCTCTCACACCTAGGCACACGAAGCAATTGATTTAAAATAGTTTTTTCGTGAGGCAATTAGTAGGCACAGAGAGAAGACTTTTTCAGTTGCAAGTTTACTATTATATAACTCATCTACTCTAACAACGCTATGGTACACCAAGAGATTTTATCAATATCTGGAGGTGGGTTGGTTGGAAAAACCATCGATGACTGCCATGGCCCACGCACGATGATCCATCTGAAGGACTAACTGCGGAAACAAAACCTCAAAAACAAACCCTCTAACACAACAACCCTAAGGTTTCCAATGCTACTCGTTTTTAACGAACCTGAGCTAATACGGCAAAACAGCATCAAGCGCGAAAACCACAAAACAACTTCAACCGTTTACGATAATAGCCGGAACGTACAGACGGCTGGAAGCAAATCAGGAACAGTTTTATAATACATAATGATACAGTATAAAGACTGCTCATTCAAATACTCCAACACTTAGAACCACCGCAGGCGATAGTAATTTGTAAGGCCTGCAAACCTACTCTCATTCTTAGTTTATGACGCCTATATTTATCGATATGCGAATACATGTGTCAGTTATTATTAATCGTGCGATTAGAAGACATAAAACTGTTACGTTATTGTACTTAATATGATCCAAGAGTGAAATAACGGATACAGGTAATATTTTCCTCCATATTGTAGAAGTATTATGACGGTATTAAGAACAAGAATTTGCACTTTATATTGTACCTACAGTAGGGCCGTCGGATTCACGCCTTCCCATACATTTTCATGGATATCGACTTAGTTATTATTTTAAGTGAATGGGTGGCAACATCCATCTGTGAACTGATAACATTGCATAAATTGAACCTGGTTTGCCTAAGGGTAGCGAAGGTCGGCAGGCCCTTTGATCAAACTAGAAACTTGCAATATTACCATGCATAAAGAACTGGCTGTACCAGTTCTTGAATCAAAGCAGATTTGTTCGATTGATCGGAAAAATAAACGCTTATCGTCTTCGAACGTCATTCGTATTGACAGCAGCGAAAAGGGATGATCGAAAGGTATGTCCTTTTTTAGCTCTGGAGATAAAACAGAAGAAATAACACAACAAACATACCTTATTTCTACGCAAATATATTAAGAATATTAGCTGTTGGCAACAAAAACGTAAACGATAAACTGACGCTCTCCATATTTCACTTTAGTTCTAAGAACACCATAGACATTATTATTGTAACACTGGCAATAAGCGTCCCAGTCTCTAAGCTTTTTATTGGCATCCATTATTGGCATGTTACAGCTCACATAATACAGCCGACAAGGAAAAACTATATACAACCCACACAGTCACGACTGCTTACTCTATGGGAAACATAATCTAATACAAAATCAGCCGTAACAAATCTGCTACTGGTTTTAATATTCCATTCAAAGACTTCGGGGCAAGGTAAGATACATTACCAGGAAACATCAAAGAAAACTGGACTGTAGCATGGAATTATAATAAAACGTGATCGCTTCTAGGAATCATACAAAGTAATAAAGGCAACGATACATTAGCGATTGTTATTAACAATTATTTTAAACTAAGCAACGTTGTAAGCGATCTAATCAATTAATAAGAGGGGAATAGCACGGCCTGTCACGATAGAAATTAAAGTCGGTTTCTTATTGCATCGAGGGATTGGCCTGTGAGCGCCGGGTCTAATCGTGATCAGAACGCTTCGCCAATTTAATATATTGACAGTACTGAACTTTCTACAAATAACATCGTGGAAAACAAAACGAATCATTAATTTAGAAGCAAACATTATCATAACGTAATTGGAGTTTTATACTATACAGTGTATGAAATATTGCATGTTATATGTTAGGGTTACGTAGTTTAAGAAAGCAACGCCGGTAACAGCTGCTGTTTCTTGAAAGAATGCAACAATTTTATAATTGAGATATTCACAAAACTATTTTATCAGGCGTGAAACGATGGTATCTGTATTTCACTGTACAAGTCTTCAGTAGGTAATTTACGACGCATGTGCGTGCAGGGGTCCCGATACGCCAGATTGGCCATTACGCATGTGCCCAGAACGAGTTTCGCACCATAGTATCGCAGTTAGCGGAAGAATCGACTAATGACCGTTGTTCAAACCGACGGAACACACCTGACAACGGCTATTCTCCGTGTAAAAGTTACACAAGAATATGTAATTTATCTCTGAGAAACTTCAGATGCAACAATACCTCTATTACATAGTAGAAACCTAAAGCTAGCTTAAGACTTCGTTAAGAAAGTGAAAGCCTACAATTTAACTTGTAAGCAATATTTTATTACCACTGTTTTGATAATAGTGCAATTATATTGGAAAGTCATAAACGTAAAATGTATGCAGCACATAAATAATGCAAGCAAACTTACGAATTTTGCTTAAAATACTTTCTAACAATACGTGAGGTGATATACGACTATTATTGGGCTCGAATGCGAGAAACTTTCATTCGTTAAGGTACGAGAAGACACCATTACTTGAAAACAAAACTAGATGCTTCGACGAACTGGTTGCTGCGATAAACAGTAACAAAAAGCAAAAGAGCACGAGCCATGACACCGGCAAAATACGAAAATAGCAGCCGTATTTCACTACAGTATTTTCGAGCATCAACTATTCGTTAGAGTTTGGCGCCGCCGCCGCTTACGGAATAGATAGAGTTCAAACGGTAACCAACACAAAAATCCAATTACGACAATGATCGAACGTGCTGCAAAAAATGTTTCAACGTTGTCACACGAAGAGTTGCATCACGCTCACCGTTAATATGACACACAAACGGCATGTAAGACTGATAAACAGGGAAGACAATGGATTCAAGAGAAAAAGAGATTAATTGAGCGGTGATCGCGACGGAGACTGATGCCGACAGCGATTACCGCAAGCACTCTTAGAACGGGACCAGCTTTTGTGGGCATTTCCCGGGCCGAGCAACAGATACATGGCATGGACAGCTAGATAAGATGGACACAAAAAATACGGTGGTACGAAGTAGCCTTGTTTATGAATATAATGGACTTCTTGCTGGAGAGGTATTGTACTTGGTTTTTGCAAAACTGCAGAACACTGCAAGCAAAAAAGCAATAACTGCAAACTTTGACTGCGTTTGTGAGGCATGTAATATCTAACAGATATTTCAGAATGTGGAATCGTGAGCATTGTTTTGGACGCAGCCGTGGCATTCTTGCCGTCCGTCCGGTAGCGTGCATGCGAATTTATCCGCATAGGCAAATAGGACCGTTTACGAGTTCTAGCAGGGTTGCACAAGCCAATTACGTGTCGGCGAGGTATTCATTACATAGGAAGATGCTGAGTAAAATGTATAGGCGCTAGGCGCACCAACAGCGCCTGGATAAACGTAATGTACGATCGGTACCGCCTTATCGGGATATCGGTTCCCTGTACTCCGCGCGTGCCTTTGCATACATAGATGCGGCTACGTCGATACTCGATATCGCATAGAATATTGTCGTGTCTCCGCGTTCGTTCTGGAGGACGCTGGGAACCCGCACACAATGAAGACCACTGCCTCTCTTTCAGATGTAAATCTTTACCCACTCGTTTTCAATGGTTCGCATTGTTCTATTTAACGATACAATTCAAGCGAATTTCTCCAACTTTCGTGGGCGCTTTATACGGAAAGTAAGCGTTTATAACGTCAATGCGCATAAATTTATCGCGTTAGGAAACTTTATTAGGAAATATGGATTTTAGAATTTCAGAGAGACCTTCGTTACTGTGTGTCAGTTTAATGGCGAGGATGCTCGTGTGCTTGCGCCGGTAATATCGGCTGGCAATCTAAGGAAAATCTATGTGCGTTTAGCGCAGGCCGTATCTCAAGGGCATAATATGAGTGGACCACGCATGAACCATGCGGTAATAGTAGATTTAATACGCGATAAATTCAATTTATCTTATTAAAGGTGGGTTATCTCGGCTGGCGAGGCGTGGCGGTTGTGTCGCAGACCAGCGTGGGTAGGGCTCCTATCGTACAAGTCAAATCTTTCGCTTCGCCCAACCGTCGTTCTCTCTCTTATCTTGCGGCCTACGCGTTGACTTGTGAACGTTTATTTAAATAAAGACAACATATTAAGTAAGTAGGAAATAAGTAGTAGGCACTAAATTGTGTATTTAGTTCGTTATTCGTATATCCCTTTTCTTTCTTAAAATTCTGGCAGCAGTTTCAAATATATGTAGATTTGAGCCAGCCTATAACTCTGTTTCAAATTTCCATTATAACGAGAACAATTCAGTACGAATCTAACGAGCCGTCTAGACCATTTGTCTCTTATAAATTATTTGCGTTCACGCCTTTACGTCTACGAATATAAAGTGGCCACACATCCTTATCTACTTGACTGGAAGCGGAGACCATTAATTTACCATTCGATGGGCACACCTCGAAAATGTTATTTATTTTAGTTTTCACACCTTGTTTGGTGCTTGTTAAAGTAATCCAGCTACTAGAGCGGGCTGTAACAAATTCCCTGGCAGACTGCAACACGGCAATCTGTAACTAGATCTGGGGGACGTAGCTTAGGATCTCCGAACTGTTTATCTTGCTGGTTTCCTGAATGTCACGACATTGTAACTCTGTTCGACGGCAACGTTCGACGTTCTGATGCATCGATACATCACTCGCGTCGCCTTAGTTACGGCTGATCTTAAACCAGTTAATTTCCAATGATTGCGCGTTTCTTGGTTATTTGTTTAAATGATAACATGTTTAGAGCGTGAATTAGAGGCTGTTTTAAAGGCAATTTGCTTTTTTGTGACAAAGCAAAGTTGTGGGGGTAATACAAGTCCCATTGATCTTCAAGAAATTCTGAGTCGACTTCGATGGATTGAATTGCGTGAAATCTACAGACTCGTTTGACAAAAACGTTCTTATTTTTAGACTTAGTCCGTTGGATTGAGTTACAAATGGTTTCCGTCTCTTAATTGAAACTATTGAATTGCTAATTGTAGCATTTATCAATCTGACAATGGAATCCTAAACTAATCGTCATTAAATGATAACTGTTTAACGGTTGCTTAATGGTAGTGTAACATTAAAGTTTATACCCTGTAGATTATTCTATCAGACGTGAATGCGGACATTATGCTAATTAAAACGATAAATATATTCCTGACAATAATATCGTACTTAACCAATGCTAATCGGTGTCCCTTTAGATAATATACTGGACTGTTCAAAGTATGGTTAACTACGCAATCTATGGTATGGTTCAAGGGCTCTGCTGTGAGATTTACTGCGTCAGTTTAAACGTGGTTTATACTGTTTAGATTTCAACAAACTATAGTTCCCTCTGTGGAAACAGTGCAAGTGAGCGTAGGCAGTTCCGAGTTTGTTACCTATTTATGTAGTTTCTTGGTGAAATGGTGGTATTTCTTGCAACTTTGGAGGATTTTGAATGCAAGTTGCATGAACTCTCTACTTTTGACTTTTTTTCTTAATACATGCGCTAACCACAAATGGATTAGGATAGTGGCAAGAATGGTGATCGCACATATATGATACCCTTTGTAGCGATATTGCGGAAAGCTGCAATTTTTTTTGTTTGGGAATGGTATCTCGCAGATCACCCTAGGATCTTAAAGGCTGCTTTACCAGGCTTGCCTGTGGGTGCCTCAATAAATAAAGGCCTTCAGCTAGGACTGGAAAAACTTTAAAACTAAGCGAATGCACGATAAAAGCATCCTTTATGGGGTACAAACCTCGGCTTAGGGCGTCGCTGGAGCAAGCAAGGGACGAGCTGGGTCGGAATTAATTTGGGACAAATTTAAAGCTACAGGCTCAGCGGTGCGGGCTAGCTCGAGCAAGGGTCGGGGCGGACATGGATTGGGATGTCGCAACGGACCTCGGATAATTGCATTCAATGCCATGCTAAATAAATCGTAATTCTAATTGTAACTTCAGCATTATGTGACAAACGATATTGTATTGAAATAGGTTCACCTATTTAACCAGTTTCATTGTGCTGATTCTTTATTTCATGCGTACCTTATAGAGATAATTGAAACTTTAAGAGCTGTCAATGAGATTTATTGTTCTCCCATTTATGGTTACTGCATTTGGTTTCAATGTCGTTTCAGTGGGTGACTCATGATAAAATGCCTCATAACAGGTCAGGCAGGCACATCCAAACTAATATTATACTCAAATCCAAAATTATGTTTGTTTGTTAGATTTTGACACTTCAACTACTGAAACGATTTTAATAACGTTTTGCACAGATAAAACCTAGTTAAAATATATTACCCTACCAGTGTTGGCCTAAAGTTAGTCTGATTAACGATTAAAATTAATGATTAAAAATCATAATCAAAAAATTTCATCATCATCATTTCAGTCGAAAGATGTCCACTGCTGGACATAGGCCTCCCCCAGGCTCCTCGACTTCGACCGGTCTTGTGCTTCCCACATCCAGCGGATACCCGCGGCCTTCACAAGGTCATCGGTCCACCTTGTGGGAGGCCTTCCCACTCTACGTCTTCCTGTACGTGGTCGCCACTCCAGAACCATTCGGCCCCATCGGCCATCTCTTCTGCGAGCAATGTGCCCTGCCCACTGACACTTAAGTTTGGCAATTCAATCAAATAATTTGATTAATGTTAGTTAATCATAATCAAATTTAAATTATTAAGATTATTAATCGTTAATTTGATTGTTTGATTACTACTTATTTATTTTTGCCGAGGGAAGCAAAGAACGAGAGCTTGTACAAAGTTATCCTGTTATAGGCAAAGTGTTTATTAAGTACACTACACCAATCGCCGTCCTCTGGATCGGTAGAAAGTATGTTTTCTTTTGCAACTATACTACATAAACCTAGGTCACACAAATTATCTGACGACTTATTTGCAAAAAGAGTAGTTATTAAATGTTACTTGAACATCAACAAATCAGAAATGTTAAAGATTGGAGGTTAGTTGATTAAAAATATTCTTCAAAATTAGAATTCGGTGTATTTGAAAGTTAGAAAATATTGTTTGTTCTTTGAATAATTAATAAAAATATTTTAAGAAATCTGTGTCATTATTTTCCATAATTTCTTTTACACAGAATTAATAACATTGATGGATGTTTTAGTTTATAATCAAGTTAATCAATTAATGATTAGTGATTAATGTTAATTATCATGAATAAGATTACTTTTTTAATCATGATTGTTCTAATCATGATTAATGTGATCTGATTAAAATTAATCAAATTAATTTATTGATTAATACCAACACTGTATCCTACTAATTTCATTAATGTAGTGGTCTGTATGTTTCTGTGTTTGTTTTTCAATCACGCAAAAACAACCAAACGGATTTTGATAAAAATTGGCACACTTTATAACCCGGATTAACACACAGGTTATTTTTTATCTCTGTAGTACGTTCCCGTGGGATAACTTCCTAACCCCACGCGGGTAAAGCCACTGGCAAAAGACAGTATACCTTATTTTTTATCCGAAAATATATTTAAGTTTCCCAAGTATGGCATAATATACAGAAGATAAGTACCTGATACGTACCCGCAAATTAGTTTCATATGCAGGTCATCGTAAATCAAGGCTGATACCTGAAATATGCTGCTATAAACATAGGTATAAACTTTACTATCTAGCCTAAGAACAGGGTAGCAGCATAGCGTATAATCCTGGTTGACTTAATATAAGACAGCTAGTCTACTACAGTTTGACCAAAGGCTGATTTACTAGTAGTTTTAGTTATAAACTAGTTTTGCATTTGCCTACATACTCGTAGTTGGCTACATAGTTGAACGAAGATTTAAGTTTCGAGTAAATCTGGAGGGATGATGTGCCGATGAAATGCTTGTAAATTGAATGTTTATTTCTCAGTTGTAAACACGACCATGCTTATGATATTCCTTCTATTTTTGAATTTTTGCTTTTGAACGAAAGGTAGCTCGTTCTTCATAATAAGATAGGGTTTCGTAATATAAATCCAGGCGTAACAATGATGTGTCTTGTATTTTTTTTTTTTTGGGTGAATTATACATTCGTGGCTTCATCAAAATCTCTCCACAGTTTAGCAGTAAAACGCAACAAATTCACTTTTGCGTTAATATTTTAGGTTCAAGTTAGTATGTTAATTTTTCCTGTTTACTTAATATCTTAACACTAGCTTAGGCCTGCTACTTCGTCCACGTGATTTTTCTTGCTCCCCCGACCTCGTTTCATTATATCGCCTGCGCACGACTTTGTTTTCGCTTATCGTTATTTCTGACTTTTTTTCGTCCTAGCGTGACCTTCACCAAGAATTGGGCTATGAAATCTGACTGGCATTTCCAGATTCAGGCATGTTCAAGCCAACAAAAAAGAACAAACAACCTCTTCAGTTTTATTAATTATTATCAAATACCCAACCAAGCTACCGGTATTAATACAAGTTGTATGTATGTTACCAGTAAGCAAGCGCCAGTAATCAGGTGTCCAGTTACCGATATAATTTTATGATGATTACATCAAACGAGCATAAGTTTACTTCTTATAGACATGCCACTTACTCGTATATGTGTAAATTAGGTGGTTTATACAGACATTTACGGTGTATATGTCTAAATTAGAGGTGTTTGTATATTATCTTATATTCTTTATTCGTTTAGTGAGCGTTGAATTTATTTGTTTTTGATCTTTATCAGATTGATTTAGAATTGATATAGAGCTGTTCGATAAAATCTTAGAGCGATTGAGTTACGGTACCGGTAACTCAATCCCGGAAACTCCTGTAAGGAAACGAAGTTTATGTATGATCTTAGATCTGATCTGTGTAGCGATAGATGGCGCTCTCAGCCTACTGGGATCAGCCTTTAAATCAACAACACTTAAAGGAAGAGATACGTCTTTCTGAGGGTAGTCAATCTTATTGTTGTTTTGTTCATGACTTTAAATATGAATAGAAACAGGTGGTAGTAGGTAGGGTTCATGTGATGCAGTACTGCATCCGGGAAGGAACTACACGTCTATTTCTAATTCCATGCAACATTGCAATATTCCTGGTTTCTCAGTTATTATGCAATCTCTATGGATGCAATGACCCGTTGAAGAAACCTATATTGCAATAATCGTAAAATTGCGAAGAAATATACCTAAGTATAACTTATATTCTAGTTTACGGAAAGTAAAGTGTAGTGTATAGTGGATATGGATGCCTTGGCTAACCTGGAACTCCTTAGACTTGGGATTCAGGTCGGCCTAAGCAAAGAAAACCTGCTCAGGTGAAGATTCACAGTTTTTTTTTAAAGCGTTGCCCCACACTAGGAATTTCTCCTGTATTGTAGGTGCGTTTACAAGCATTTAAACTCACATACACTAACAGCCAGACCCAGAACAACTAATTGTAGATCATACAATTATTTATTCCGTGCAGGAATCGAACCCACGACACGCAGCGCAGCAGTTAATCGCTTAACCACTGCGCCAACCGTGCCGCCTGACTCCGCCTTGGAGTATAAATGTGGTGCTGTCCCACAAACAACGGAACACCGTGTCCTATTCTATGCGCGCTACAGGAGTTGCTGGACGCTACTGCAAGTGCCCAGGTCGTAGCCAAATTCTGGCCTGACTGTATACAGAATGCTATCGTCACGACAAGAAAAAGATTCTAGTTATCAAAGCTGGAGATTTCATAATATCTTCAAACGATCGATTAGTTGTTATGTTAGCATACATAATTCATTAGAACCCTAGAGAGCATGATTAAATTATGTACACGTTATGTCAAACAGCATAAATTATAAAGCCCGTTACACAAACACGTTTGGGTAATAATAAATACAAACAGTGTCCACGCGTTGAACTCTTTACTATTAAAATACCACCTCAATGAAACTGAAGCAAGTTTTGAATGAAAAATACAAAAAGAAACGCTTGAAAATAAGCGATATCAGTAAAAATATCCTGAATCTTGTTCTAATATTGGGGCATTTGAGACAAAAAACAGCTGAACATCAGAATTGTCTGTAGGTACGGTCGCGTTCGTGATCTCTCGGTTATTGCAAATGTACACAGAGTCACAGATTGTTGTGGCTACACACCTCAGGTGGTCTAAGATGGCGGAAACCTAAAAAAAGTATAGTGTACAATAAATTGTTTGAGATAAAACTGCACGTTTTTGTATTTGCTAAAAAATATAACGAGGTTGATCGAAAAATTTTTTTAGTCCAGGCATTTGGCTCAATACCTAGATTTTATTTTCTGATTTGTTCAAATATATTTTAGTTGGTAGGTATCAAGTTTGCGGTATCTCAGAACCCAGCATAATCAGCCTATAATGTTCCCACTGTTGGGACATAGGCCTACCCTCTAGAGGGGATCCCACACGGGCCCAGTGCAGGTTGGTGAATGTCACATGTCTTCGAATTTTTGGAAAGAATGTTTGGTTTTGGCTGTAGCACATTCCAGTTTCCTCACGATGCTTCCCTTCACCGTTTTGAGAGCAGTGGTGATTAAATAATGCACACAGGGTAAAGCGCCTGTCTCGGTTCAAACTTACGACCTACAACTTGGTAAGTCTCGATACCACTGAGCCCCCACTGCTCCGTCGTTAAACGATAACGTTTATTTGTGTGTGTGACAGTTTTATAGTTCCAATCCTATTGAAGTTTCAATGTAGTTGGAAATTATGTCAAAAGAGGTCGACTATACAATAGAAAAGATCAGTAGTACTGTACCCTAATTGCCACACTACACACTACATTTCAGCCGAAAGACGTCCACTGCTGGACATGGGCCTCCCACTTGGACCGGTACTTTGCTTCCCGCATCTATCGGATGCACCTTGAGGGAGGCTTTCTAACTCTACGTCTTCCGGTACGCGGTCGCCACTCCAGAACCTTACGACCCCATCGGCCATCTGTTCTGCGAGCAATGTGCCCTGCCCATTGCCACTTAAGTTTAGCAATTCTTCGGGCTGATTCGATCACGTATAGAAACTCCAAGCATCGCTCCATTGCCCTTTGGGTGAGTTTTAGCCTTCTAATAAGGCCAATTGTGAGCACAGAATACACTAACAATCAGAATCAAATCGAATAAAATAAGAAGAACAAGCCTATGGAAACTCCTCCACCTTTTAAGCCGACAAAGCCCGTGTAAGCTCAAAGTAAAAATCCTAGTTCCCCTTTTCACATTGGTTCGTGTGTAAAGGAGCTTAACTAGTGGCTATCTAGCTAAGCCCTATGATGGCAAGTGGAATATACACGTACCGCCGACTGATATCTGATGAAGATTAGACAGCATTTCTCGCTTATTGACAATGAATTATTTATCGGTTGCTGAATTTTAATAGGCTCTCTATTTCGGTTCTAACCTAGCCCAGAGTTAATGGCCGCGTCTGTTAAAGTTGTAGGTCGTGGGTTCGAACCCAGACAGGCGCTTTACTATGTGAAAACTATTTCATCACGACTGCTCTCAAAACGGTGAAGTAAAACATCGTGAGGAAACCGGCATGTCCTAGAACCAAAAATTTAAAGACATCTACCAACACGCACTGGTCCGCGTGGTGGATTACAGCCCACTCCCTATCACAGAGAGGAGGCATGTGTCCCAGCAGTGGAAACATTATGCGCTGATTATGAGATAAAACACTCACACTCGAATTGGTGTAGCGCTCCGTAACTACGCACACTCGTAGCACACTCTGATAGTGCTACGAGAAAAAAACCCGCGCGCAATTACACGAGACCTTAAATTACTAATATTAGTTATTACACTAATTATCCAGTGTACACAGCCCACAGGTCCAAGAACTATGCATAAGTTAAGTATATTAGCATAATACGATCCCAATACAAAAATGATTAATATTAAACTGCCTACGGTAACTAATGTCCTAGGCTGAACATTATTAAGCTGAATTATTAGCTGAAATTCTCGTTTATCTTACAGGCTATAAAATTATGTTTTCTATACAGTATCTCACGTAATTAGCGGATAGGTATAGCTCGCCTTTGGACCTCTGTTGGCGCAATCTATAGCCCAAGATTTATGGGACAGATGCGGAAATAAATCAGCGATTAAGGATGGCCTAAGATCATAAGGTCACTTTAAGACCCCTGGCTTTAACCTACTTAATGTCTTTTATACTTAAAGCTAGGAGACACGTACATCATAGGCGTTGCTTATGGTGAAAGTCACATAGTAATGTGCTAGGAAAAAAAGCTACGAATTACGAGTAATCCATAGTGGTCACGAACAAAATATTATGATTAATGATTGTTTATATAATACTAGTGACACGCCCCTGCTTCATTTTGTGTTTATGACTTGACAAAACATCGACATTATAACATAATTATGTAAGCTTTGCTTTTGCCCGCGACATAGCCCGCGTAAATGTCGGAAACATATTATATCATATCATCGGGATTAAAAGTAACCTAGGTGATAATTCAGGTTATAAACAATCAGTGTGTCAAATTTCATTGAAATCCAATCAGTCGTTTTTGTGTGATTGAGTAACAAACATAAAAGTTTCTCATTTGTAATTATACGATTAGTAGGATAGTAGGATTCATATATTATAGACATAAACCTTCGGCTATAATCTCTCTAAATGTCGGTGGAAACCGCATCATCATCCGTTGGAAAATTATTAAAAAGGACGCGGACACACAGACACGAAAAGCAACTATACTCTATAATAATACGTTTTTACTTAGCTATACCTAGATGTGTTGTAAATGCATCTTCTCTTGTGTCGGATACGAGCAATAAAATAACTCATAATATATCCCACATAACATCACGCTTTGTTTTCCTAAAGGGTTGGGCAGAAGTGTACCTATAATACACGCGCGTATGTGTCGCCGGGCGTAAAAGAATAGCACCACCCCATTTCTTCCAGTGGGTGTCGTAGAAGGCGACTAAGGGACTTACTAGAGAATGGGCAACAGCGTTCTCTATGCATTTTACCACCATACTGCGATCGCCAACCCGCCTGTGCCAAGCGTGGCGATTATGGCAAAACCCCCCATTCTGGGGGAGGCCTACGTCCAGCAGTGGACGTCTTTCGGCTGAAATGATGATGATGATGATTTCGCTAGTTATGATTAAGTCCCATGTAATTAGGGGGCGAACCAAATGCCATCAACCGGGCACAAATCCAAACTTCGGGTTGCTACTAAGACATTCTAGATAGAAAACCCTAATAACATTTTGCCCGATCAGCACCCTAATTGCGTAACACACGATCAATCATAATCTGTTTCAATTTGACAGTTCAACAATATTCATTGCGTTATTTACGTTGTTGAGCAGACACATTTTTCGAACATATGAAGCAATGGTTTAACAATCTGTTTCAAAACGAAACAGATTATTATACGCAATTACGGTGCTGGGTAACGAACCAAAAAATATATAACTGATGTCAGGTTACAATGTAAAGACAGCAAGGATTGTCATTTGTGGAGGATTTTTAAACAGTGAAAACTTTTCAGTTCAGACAAATCCAATTAGACTACCTCAGGTGCTTTGTATTCCAAATCCGTTATGCAATTCCGGCATTGAAACCCACACAGACATTTATAATATTTACAGTGAAATTAACTGTCTGTAGAGTATGTTTTCCGCAATATTAAATAATACAGAAGTGCTTCTAGTTCAATAAACTTGAATACTTAGATCTTAACTTGAAGCACGTATTTATATTTCCGTTTCAGATTGTGAATAGATTTGTAAACCGTAAGGATGTCCTTGTAGGTATGTTAAATATGCAAGGCATTGCAAGAATATAATTATATTTAATAGTACTTGGTTGGAAAAGGTACTTACAGGAGGATGTAAAATGATGCGTCCCTTCAATAGCAGCCTCCAGCACACCGGTTCAGGCAATATTTCCACCAAGCGTCACGAGAGGAGAGAGTTTGAGAATTCACCACACAACACCAATATTTTTATCACTTAGAGTTTTTGCGGAAGCGCGGGCGCACGGACATACGTGTCGCCGGTAAGCGGGGCGGTTATTAGAGATGGAGTGAGTGAGGGGGTTGTCCGAATGAACGGAACCGGAAGAGTGAGAGTAGGAAAGGATTGAAAGGAATCGATTTTGAATGGAAGATCCTTCTCGAGTGAATTAATGAGTGAGGTGTAATGTAGTGTTCCAAGCACGCGTTTATGATTTCAACAGATAATTAGATATATTAATAATTGCAATAAGTTTAG
Source organism: Polymixis flavicincta (assembly GCA_949987655.1). Lineage (NCBI taxonomy): Eukaryota > Metazoa > Arthropoda > Insecta > Lepidoptera > Noctuidae > Polymixis > Polymixis flavicincta. The sequence goes on along the minus strand of OX465186.1, from coordinate 10,738,619 downwards.
ATAAAATAATGCGAATGGCGCAGACAGTACTAAATACTAAATTAGCAAAATCAGCTATAGTCGTAACTACATTTAGAATTCCGCAGGACAGTTAGAACTCTCAAGTTAATTGCATCATTAACTAAGATATTTGTGCCATAATTTTACAGCCAGTCTAATCTATAGTAATATTTTATAGAGGAAAGATTTAATTGTTTGTTTGCATTGAATAGGGTCCGAAACTACTGAACCGATTTGAAAAATTATTCACTGTTGGGAAGCTACACTATCCCCAGGTGACATGAGGCTATATTTTATACCCGTATTACCACGGGAACGGGAACTACGCGGGTGAAACCGCAGAGCGCTGCTAGTAATTTATAAACTAAATAGGTATTTACAAAATTCTACTTGATATTGTAAAGTAAATAATCATAACAATTACGAAAACCTTCAGTCGTAAAGAAAAGCATTTTATGCCCATTTTCAAAATCTGTAAAAGATGTAGTCGCAGTCTCGTCTCGGCGACAATCAAATGTCAAAAATGTATGGAAACTCGATGCATTTTTGACATATTGGGACTGAGATCAGACTGTGAACGTTCTTAAAATTACGAGAATTGACCCCGTAGTTTATATTTCAATAAAGGACCGTTTCACGTTACGCCCCACACTAATAAGTATCTACGGCGCGAATTACACAGAAAAGGCGTAAGGTGAAGGCACGGCGCAGGCTCAGCGTACTCAGTACATTTTGTATGTAGGCATGATGCCGCTTTTAAACATCTACATACAAAAAAACGCGCCTGCGCCGCGCCTTCGCCTTACGCCGTTTCTGTGTAATTCGCGCCTACCTAGGCAAGTACACGATATAACATGCAAATAAAAAAGCGGCCAAGTGCGCGTCGAAGTCGTACACGAAGGGTTCCGTACCGCCGAACAATACTTAACACTTTTAACACCTATAATTTTTATATTATTTTATTTGTTGTTATAGCGACCATGGTAGCTCACGGCTCACATATTACGGTTCAAAAGATACAACCCTGTGACAGATGGACGGACCACAGAGCCTTTCTAATACTACCGTTGGCACCCTTGGGTACGGAACCCTAGAAATGGCACATATATAGTGGCAGCACAGTTAACAGCAGTTACATAATAATGTAACAAGTTCTTTCTCTATCGGAACCCATCGTTCAATTAAAAAGTGAATACATATGAAGGAGCGCTAATTATACTGTCAACTACGCGTGTGTATAATTATGAGTAGTCCTTAATAAGTACCAGTGTGTCCACTAACTTTTTATGTGTTTTAGTTATTTTTAGACACGGCTTATTTGGTATCTTGTGCTTGAAAATTATAGTCTGATCTGAACTGGTTTTATTTAATTACGTGATGTTGAGCTTAGAATACTCGTAGTATGCCTTTCCCTTAATCGAGTCTTTAATATTTTTATAAGACTGGGGTCGGCGCGAACCCTGTCAGGAACCAAGTTCCTTGGGTTTTTTTTTTTTCAACTCCGAATATAACGTCGTTTACTCTATCTTTAAATACTCAAACATTATTTTGACCTCACACTATCGGCTTCTGCACCCTCGAAAACCATGAAAACGACATCCATAATGAAAAATTTGATAACTTTTGCAGCCGCCATCTTAGATTTTCATTTTGACCCTTCCATTTTGCGACTTCAGTACTCTCCAAAACCATGAAGTGAAGTCGACTTTACTTTCTGTCAATGCTAATTATGTTATGGAAGAAACATCTATCCCGTTGCCTGTTCATGACGAAGCATTCCATTTAATCCCCCAGGAATTGTGACACGAAACTGTAACCACGATTCATTCAACACACACCTAATTGCACTATCTCTCATTAAGTCTTCCCTTAAACGTCCAAGGACCCATTAATGTCCACTATAAAGTTCTTCATATCTTGGAAGGCCACTCGAATCAGTCGGTAACGAAGTATTGAATAACTGTACCGCTATCCTGGGAGCATGCGTAAGAGTGGGCGCAACTGTACTTGATAATTTCAAGTTTATGATTGCAGTACAGGAAAGCATTGATAACGATGACTGGTTGTGTATGTGCCTTTATTTATGCATCCTTTTTATTCCATTACGGAGAGGTTTGTTCTTAAAATATCCTTCACATATGTTTTAAAATTGCTACAGGAAGTGACAGGTAAAATGTTTAAAAATAATGTGTGTTCCGTTTATATAAATACGTCATGAAATAGTAGTTTATGAAACTGTCGTATAATGAGGGGTTTTAAAACACTAATTCATCTTATCTCACACATTGGGATTGAACCTACTAAATAAAAGAGTAAGAAATCGTTTTCCAATGCAAGAAAAATTGCGCATCTGCATATCCGGTCCATTAGATTTTTTTTTTGTTGGAAACTCCTTGTGATAATTATTATCTTCTTAGTTTTGCCTGTCTTTGTCTTTCCTGTATCTGTATCCTGTATTGGTAAAAAAATGTTTTATAACACTATTTAGTTACAGAAAAAGTGATTTATTATGATTCTATTTTTAAAATTCGGTTTTGTGTAAGTGTGTCAATATAACTCGTTTTAAAGTACATAATTCGAATTTTAAGATATGTGAGTAGATAAAGTACTCATCAGTCTTATAAGGAAAGTAAAGGCATTGTGCGTCATCCTTTTTGCACTGCAAAGAATAAGCCATAACATTTTATACCCGTGATGGGTGTCTAAAGAAGCAATCGAGAGATCTAATCAGATGGATGGGCCAGCAACATTCACTGATAATATCAGCTGCGAATACCCGGTTCCAAAGGCCGTCGGCTGCCTAGGGTTTAGCTTAAGCCTTGCGTTTAACACTAGGCTCATCAATTACGATAGAGAAGTATTTAGCTAAAGTAAGCAAAAACGGTATTTACATTCAACTTTGCTTTCAGGTAGGTAAATTGCCTGAATTACGATCAAAGTCGATCATTAAAGCCGTGTACACAAGAAACGCGGCGAGATGATAATGCGTGTATCATGCATTAGTATCTAAAAACAATGTAGACACACAAGGAGAGCGTACTATATTTAACGAGCAGCCGGCGCGTGAGAACCAGTCTTACAACGGACGGAGAGGTATTATGTCAGCCTAATGAAGTTTTTTCGCATTTTCCTGCATATTATTACCATAATCACTGCATTTCGTTATGATTCACACAAAGAAAATCATCTATTCATTATGCATTTTTGTTTCGCACCATTGATGGTGGTTGGGGGTACTCCCAACATACATCCAATTTTGCATAAAACGATGGCATCGATTGTATTCTCAATTCGCATACATCGACTGCAATATGCAAATAAATCAGGATAAGTCGGAAGTAATTACGCGTTGGTTATGTAACACAGCCCTGAACCTGTATTGAGGTTGGTCGCGGCCAACGAACGCAGATTGCGTGCGACTAATGTGCGACCGTGCGCACTTGATCGTTTTTGATAGCTTTGAAGGCACGTTATAGAGTCATTTGAACTCTTAATAATCTATTTCTCTATCTTTATTTTTATTGGAGCTTGTAATCAAATTTAGAGCTTAATTAAGATTTTGTACAACGATATCGTATAAGTTGTGGGTAAAATTTTATCTAGATATTTTATTAATTAGAAATAGGTGTAAAAATTCAACGAATACAGGTTACAAAAATATAATTTAGATTTTCATCAGAAAATTTAAAAAGCATGATTCATGCAGCAATAATTGGAGGGTTATAGTTTTAGACATTTAGACATTATGCCAACCATTAGACTACATTCAAAATTACAAGTTTAGTATCTTTTATAGACTAAACATTAACAGGTGCGTGCGTAATAATCATTTGACCACTATTTAACTCGTTCGTAAGCGTGGGAGCAAATAACAGGAACGCCTTAGCATTCTTAAGCAATTATTATGCTATAAACTATCGCACCTTTTATTTAATTATAAAATACACTCACCGTAAGCTTTGTTGTTGTGGGATTCTCGTTTGCGTGACACCACGAACGTATTACACTTCTAAGCTTAATAAATAACATGTGTATGTGTCACTTGTGGTTAAAATTATCTTTATTAGAATTTTACTTCGTTTTCAATGTTCTTTGAAGAAACCGATTCAAATAACAATCGGTTTTATAGGCAGTAACTAATAGGACATAACTTAGTGACTAAAAAGTATTTATTTTTATACTACCGGTAAATATTTTTTATGGATTTAAAAGTAAATTATTCGTTCCCATCAAAAAAAGAACAAGCTGCACCAAATTAATAATGAAAACAATACAAATCAAATAGATTTTAATTTTTTCAACGGTATCAAGAAGTGCTCATCGCGCTATACATACCTACCAACATTGTATCATATTGATCTGTTATTGACGTTGAGTCATTTGTACTGTGAATTAATTAATAACACATGAAAAGGTAACTCTTGACTTTCTATGAATTTCAATTGCACGTTGATTGGAATTTCACTTCAATTAATTGCTGTTGGAATATGTGAATGACTGTCAAAGGAATTCTAAGGCACTTCGCCGACGATGGCCACAATTAACTAAATAATAATGGTCCCGTAGAGAGCTAAAGTTAGTCTTTAATCAAATTACTAGACAATTTCAAGCTTCCCTGTTCAAAGAGATTACATTATGCAATTCATCAACGGTATATAGTACTGAGAGCAAAGGTGGTGGCCCAAAGTTCACAGCCGTACTTTACGAGTCGTAGGTTCGAACCCAGACACTTATTTTTTTTCACTGCTTTCAAAACGGTGAAGGGAATCGTGAAGAAACCGCCAAGTCCTAGAAACAAAAAATCGAAGACGCGCGCTGGATTACGGCCCATTCCCTTTCACAGAGAGGAGGCCTATTTCCTAGCAGTGGTAACATTATAGGCTTATTATGCTACACTGCTGTTGTTCGATAACTTATTTATGGGAAACCTTTTAATATAATTTAATTAGTAAGTACTTAATTACTAAAATTATAATGAAGCAGATAGATGATCGTAACCTCTCCTGACGACGTGGAAACATGGATGTACTATAGGTACACCTCTCTCGGGAATTACATTTACCCGAAAAAAAAAAAGTAAAATCGTATTTTTTCATTTTATCGTATTTCGATTTCGATGACCACCACGTTTGCGGAGTTCATGATGATTATTTCAATTATTATAAATTTATAATTCTGTAATTATACAAACAAGTTACGGTCGCGAATTATATGTTCAACAAACGGTCTGATACCTGCAATTGCGAATTCGGGCTACACTTGCACTTCGCCCTTAAGAGGCAAAGAGAGACCTTCACAGCACTAGTTGTACAAACAGTTCAAGCCAACTCGAAAGGTGAATTTACAAACAAAATCAGTTCCAGCTAAAATTATGACCAAGAAGTTAACAGTCCATTCCGATAGTTTAACAACCTTCAGTTATCGTGATCAGTGACGTCACGATGGCGGGATCATGTCAAGATCGCGAACCTAAGATTTGCTCTTATGGTAAACATGTCGTGTGAATAGCACTGCCCTATGGTTAACCTTTTAGCCCTACGTAACGGGATATTATTCAACTTTTTGGTTGAACTTGAAACAGTTTGACTTTAAATTGCGGTACGGAACGAAGCTTGAAAGTTTGAAAATTGTCAGTGAAAAAATTTATTACGATAATTTACACATAAAACTAATTTATTTTAGAAAATATTAACTAACAGTTCACAAAAAAAAAATCCTAGCAAAAATAAAACATTCCAGAATGACGTAACGTTGGTGTCTGTACTAATGAAAAATCATTGGGTCACAAAAACGCGCCTTCCAATTTAGGTGACATTAAAAACAAAATGCTTCAAATGAAATGTGAACTTGTAAAAAATATAAAAACAAAATAGAAGTAATTCAAAAGTAATACAAACAGATTCTATAAACTACAATTAAATTTAGTTCCATGATGAAAAAGTCCAATACATAAACAAACATAAATGGCTAAAATCAGACATAGTGAACATGACGACAAAAAATATAGAAGTTAAATAAAATCACTTCAATCAAAAATCATTACAAATTGAAACCAAAAATAAAATGCACAAACGCGTAAAAAACATAATAAAAAGGCAACGCATGACAGGTGAAGCCCATCCCAAAACCGTTGAGACAATTTAGATCGTTCAACTTGAACGTGACGTCCGGTGCTATTTTCGTAGAAAAAATGCCAGTTCGAGGATCTAGCCTGGCTCGGTAACCCTCTCCTGAGTCATCTCAACCGCGGTACCCTGTTATCGAACACAGAATCAGTACGGTACTGACGGTCAAAAAGAGCAGTAACTTTAACAACGATAACATCCGACACAATGAGTCTCCGACTCAATCGTGCTTTGCGGCAAGTGCTGTGTTTAATCATGGTGAGCATTTAAATACAAAATTAATTAACAGTGAAATAGTTACGCGTAAAGCAAAGTGAAATCATAAAAGAAAAGCGGATTCTCAATAGCATTCATTTTTACTTAGGAAATAATCGAATCTGAAAAGCAAGAGTTAATCACAACGCTCAATTTACGGAAAAGAAGTGAAAGTTTGTTACGATTAATATAAGAACAAAAATTTGCGAGTTGTATCAGTAATAAAACATTTCTATTATGAGCACAATCGTGAAGGTCAATTGGGAGCACGGGCGGTATATTATTTAATGTTGTTAATGCAATTATGTGTATTTCCGGACGAGACCATAAAAAAGAAAGTTATGACACAATGGATGCTCCAAGAATTCTGACTCCTTTTGTAAGTTTGTATTGAAACTGATTTACTATGTGTGAGAACTGTGGTTGAGACGATTAGTGTTCGTGATTATCTACAGTTGTATCTGGTCGTAATGGTCACTCGCCGTTTTCAAATTAAAATGTATAATCTTCTTAAATAAACATTTGATCCTTCATGAGTTTTTTCAAAGACGCACCACCAGTTTGTGTTGAGTCCGTATCTGTATCTGTTTCTTCTCAGAGTAGTCAGATAGAAAACGCCAACCTCATCTAGTTTAAAAAATATGATTGTCTTGTAAAAGTGTTTGTACAAACCTACTTAAAGAAATAAAATCATTTATCACAAGAAGAAATTATAATTCAAACGAAAACACGTAAGTCTATTTGAAATGCCATTTTACCGTGAGAAAACTCACAGAAAATAAAATCACAGATGCGTTAAAGGTACTCTACTCTACAATTTGTATAGTAATGCCTGCATCCGATTTTATTTTATCTGCCTACATATCTTCGCAATTTGATTGCGATTATATTTTATATACCACATCGAATATGAAAATGCGTTGTATGCCATAAAATAAAATCATTGATAACGATTGCTTACTTACCAAAATTGAACTGAACCCATTATAGCATTAGCTCTTTTGTGTGAAGTAAAAGGAAAATTATTGTAACAAACACGATCAGCGGTTGTGGACACAAAAAGCTCTTTGTTGTGAGTTAGTCGGATGTCAATATATACGGGTTAGTGGGCCAGATAAGTAAGTACGTCGACTAGCTTATGTTGATAGCAATCCAAATTGGATCTCTCAGCAGGTGGACATTGTAATTGCTCGCGGGCAATGCCACTGCATGACCGCCGCATGCTTTAACACGATGTGTTCTTCCGATAGCTATACCTTTTAAATTCGTACTAACATTTCAGATTTAGATCTTATCAAGAATACCTTGTTAATTTACAAAGAAGAAACGTCAAATAAAAACGAGCTCTGTAAATGCATAAGTTCCGTAGCTAACAAGTTTATGTCCAAAATTAAATTAAAGGCGCAAAAAGTAAAACGAAATGGTCATTGTGAAAAAAACTACAAAGGATAATCGTCATTTAACAGGTTTATTAACCTGATCCAGCAACAAACGTGACGAAGTAATCGGCAAATCGCAGGGTACATGACCGTGAAGCATTGTTATGAGTAAGAACCAACGCGCACGAATCACTCCTTTCGTATACCAACACTAGGTTTCAAAATCTCTAGCCGCCACAAAAGTTTGGCAGAATCCTTCCGTAGAAGATAAAGAAATGCTTTAGAAAACAAAACGACTTCGTAAAGATGGCAAGAGAAATAAGAAACGAATAAGATGTATGCGCAAGAGCGTTGACACAGAAACCCTCGGCGGCGGCGAGACAAACGGGGATGAATGAGATTCTCGAGCGATTTCCCATCATTGTTACGATAACTAATGACAACTCGGATAAATTGACGCACTTTCAACGGATACATAAATTTTTACACTACATTCTTGTTGCTGGCGAAAATAGCATGCATTGACAAATTGCATTCCACTGACGTTTATTCCATTTGTTATAATGGATGGAGATTCATAAATCAACTTTATTCTTTTGATTTCAGACGGTGCCCCTACCTGCCGGGTCGACTTCAGTGTTGGCGAAGCCGACAAAGTATCACTACTATCCCCATAATCAGCACATCTATTTGTTGCCTGAATGCGCTATTCAACAGGTAATTGACGCTTTTGTTCTAAAGAAAGTACCGGAACTGAAACAAATGAAATTCTTCCAAACACTATGACTAATCGATGGACTAGCCGAGTTAATTCAGTTATTGCGAGGTCTTTTAAGACCTGAGCGAAGATAATACTACAAGGTTTCCCAACTTCCTAGTATTCTCTACGCTTAGGATAGATGCGGATCGAATGTGCTTTTGTTCTAAATACAGTGCAATGCCAGATAAAACTACAGTAATGAAAATATATTAAATATTGAATGCTGATCCATAATCTTAAGAAGAATTAAAATAAAAGTAGCTAAGGGACAATCTTTCCAAGAAATATATAATATCAAGTATTGCCAGATGATTTACTTAATGGACTCATTAAGAGTGTAATTACGTGCTAGTTAGTTAAGCAAGCCAAGATCAGTCATCCATGTTTGTTATTATGACATACCAAGTCTATGTAAGACATGTGATGAATCAATATCAATACTAAAGAATCTATGCAGTATGTTGGTTCGTTAGCTTAATATGGCGGTAACGTTACAGGTATGCAACGCGGTCTACGTACGTCTGAACTACACGCAGCCGCTGTGCGCGTGCCCGGCTCGGTACCGAGACCCCTGCTCCGCTAGTCTCAACGCCGACGACCTGCATACTACGCGCCTCACCACCGACTCCAAAAAAAAGGTAACGCTCGAAAATAATTGAATTTGACACACTGAATTCATTCTACGTATACCCATAGTTACGTTTTGTAGAATAAATGCCATGTTCTTTGCTAAATAAATCGATTTTACCAAACCAAATGCTTCTTACAAAGATGTGGGGCACACATTTTGTTCTCACATTGTTGAATGGTGCTGAAACCTGGTCACTGATGATTTGAGGTCACTCAAAAGAATGCTACACGTGTAAAAGACCAAATCAGAACCTAGAAATGCAACTTCTTATTCACAGACTGAACTTATTCACGCAAGTGTGTGCTAAGATTTACGTGATGCAAAGAATCGCGTGCTAGTTCTAATTGAAGAATTCTATTTTGGTATATAAACCGATGATCCAATTAATTGAATATTGTTGTGGTCACGCTAGTATCGCTTACTATAAAGTTTTGAGCTATCGTTATCATCATCAACAATCGCAACACATTCTTGCGATTACTGATTTAGATTTAGAATTGAAATTATTAAAGAATGTTAATTGGAATAAATTGGTACTTCCTTACCACGTCTTACGTATTTACGTCTAGGTCAACAAAATCGTATGGATACCATAGCATAAGTAAGGCATGGCAAAACCTATCAAAATGGTAATGTTTTCACACATACTAACACTTGCACAATCTGTATTACAGTTTGCCAATAAAGCGGTGACCCTGGTGAAAACTTGCGAAGCAGTACAAGAAATGCGAGAGTGTCGAGCACCCAGGGACTGGTCTCTATTGGCGCTGCAGAATATCAGAACTGGCAAGTCACACTACTTGGTCATCTGCCGGTGTCCCGAAGATCACATATTAGGTAAGCCATTTTATTTCTTGCGTTATCATCATCATCAATATCATTCCAGCCGATAGACGTGCACTGCTAGACATAGGTAAAGTTACTAATAAAAGAAAATAATACCGAACAAGATCCATACTTCCAGTTCTAGCAACCGTACTAAGGCAATCGATAAAGCTAACTAGACTAAGTTGGTATCATGCAATGAATGTTTATACTTAGCAGTGGGTGAATGTAGGCAGTATAGAATTTCCTGATATTAAGTACATTTGTGTAAGAATTTTTGATCAACGTCACGTCAGATTTAAGATTTCCGCATGGAGTGCGGCAAGGGACAGTCCTGGGTTCATTACATATCCAACTGAGAATTCCTATTGTCCATTATATTTGGTTAAGAATTCCTATTATCAGATACTGTTACCTACATGGTTGCGGCGACGATATAGGGGATCTTGAATTCCATGTACGTTGACACTTCGTGTTGCATTGTATGCAGTACACTACCGTATTGTAAAATGTTCGCAGTTAGCCAAATAAGTATAATAGTGACCAATGAAACATACTTTAGGTCCAAGAATATTTTATGGCGTTTCCGAGGGCAATTGGAATATGGGCTAGCTGAACTAAACCAAGTCAATTTGTATCTGCTAATACCCATTCAGATTTTATAGATTATAAAAATGAAACTTATAGCTTGAAGTTGATTGGTTTTCCGTTGGAATTGGATGTCTCGAGATTACGAAACATATTGAATTGATTAATTAATGTTGCTATTCGTTTCACATTACAGAAGGACCGATGTCTCACGACCAGCCCACGTACGCGTCTGTACCTGGCATCAGGGTGTACGGAATGATGTGTGTACGACCCACTACTGCTTACCATTCCGGTTAGTATCTACTTTTCTCACAGAATTCAAGAGTCAAGTTTTGAACTTCTAAATAGCGACAGGTCCTTAGATTTATTGAAAATATTGTCCGAAAATGTATTATTTTTACGAAAAGTTGTTTCAAAATGTAAACCTTCGAAAAAGTGTCTTATGCGATTGAAAGCTTGACTATCTTTTAATCATGCCTCTATTTCTCGGTTGCATTTTTTCATACAATTTATATTTTCTTTTTCAGCGTACAACAAAAACAGATACACCGGTCTGACCGTGCAGAGTACTACAAGCGCGTACAAAGTGGACTATTCTCAGTCTCACGCGTATCCCGATAACAAGCCCGTATACAACAGATATCACACACATAGCTATACAGAACCTTACTATAATCGGAGATCTCGAGTCGCAAGGACCAGGCGATCGACATCAGAAGACCCACCCTTCCCATGGTACAAAGTTATCGAACTAGCAAGGTCACTACATTGGATCAATTAGAACCTAACCTCTTTTATATATAGAATAGAAAAAAGTTTGTTGGCTTCATGGAGGCTTTATATTAACCGGATCCGCCTCTTTGAATTCAACTTATACTTGAAACATATTTAATTTCGAAACGCTTTTCGCTTATTTATCCGATTTTTTAGTTAATACTTGCTTACTAACTTTCCCAGTCTAAACGTTGTTTAGTGTGGTGAAATTTATTTTTGGATGCCTATGAAATACTCAGTACAACTGCATTTACTAGAATAATTAACAATAATTTTATTTATTGTAATATAATAGTGAAGATGTATGGGGTGAAAATGTTGCTAGCCATAAAAAGGTACTTCTTTATTTTCCAAATTGTTTTTTCAGAAGCTTTGTAGAATCTGGGCTTTACATTTCGTGTCATGAAGATGGTAATTTGCATTGTAATATATTCCGTCCAGTTAGAAGGAAAAGTAAAGTTATGGGCCAGCTTGCCTTTGCGCATGTTTCGTTTGAATTTCTTTCAAAAGGTGCATCCATACATGGTGTTGCATTTTGTGGAGCAACGTTTACAAATATTAGTGGACAAAAGCGGATGACAAAAAGTTATAGAACGTTCTTAACGTTATCATGTTGCAAAATGTTACTACACAAAAAAAACTTCGGTGTGGATTGGCCTAAAACAAAACGAAATATGAGAGGCGTGTCAGCCAAAAAGCAGATTAATTCACAAGTCCATTAATCAGAAAATCCCGTAGCACATTTTATTATAAATACTGATTGTATTAAGATAGCACATGGCTAGTGCTAAAAACTTTTAGCACATTTTATTATAAATACTGATTGTATTAAGATAGCACATGGCTAGTGCTAAAAACTTGTAATCATTTCACCCAAACTAAATACTTCATAGAAAAATAATTCTGTTTCGAAAGTAGATTATTTCTATTATGTATTTATTTTATTAAAAACACATAAGTAATTTATTTCTCGGTATTATTTAGCATAAAATTTTTGCCAGAAATAGAAATAACCATGACTATTAGCTATTAAGTTTTGGATTATTATAATTTCAAAATAAAATAATAACTTGTCCCCACCAATAGACGGTGATTACATAATCATTAAAACGTAAAACATTTTTACTGTACACAAAAGATATGTGATAAGTTTTCAATGATTTTTTTGTGTAACATTTCAGTGCATTTAATTATGTTTAGTTAATAATGAGTAATGATAATATATTTATTTAAGAACCATATTTATACTTAGAATAGTGAATTGTAAATATTAGATGTATAAATTACAATATTTGTAATTACGGAAAATAAATTTAACGGATTTTTCATAATTTTTCACTTACTCATCGTGCCACCCTGTATTTAAACGTCATCGAATAATGAGTTACTGAATTCCAGATTTTGTCGTCCTGTCATAAAGTTTATATTGATATGGCCAAAGTCTTTGTACATAAAATGACTTACCTAATACTTTCTGGTCGACGACAATATCGCAGGTATACATCGCTGCCATCAAACGTTGAGGTTGCGCTTGGAATGCTTTCCGACAGCCATCTTTCACTGCTGACATTATTTGACCTTTGAAAAAAGTATAGATATTAGAAGCAGATAGAGAAAAAAGATTCGAAGGTCATAGTCGTGGGTTTGAACCCAAACAGGCAATTCACTTTGCCACTGCTATCAAAACGGTGGAGGAAAACCTCGTGAGGAAACCGAAATGTCCTAGAACCAAATATTCGAAGACATGTGACATACGCCAACACGCACTGGGCCTGCACCGCTTGGTGGATTATGGCCCACTGCCGTGGAGGCCTGTATCCCAGCAGTGGGAACATTATAGGCAGAATCCGATGCGACATGACAACTACTACTTATGTTATCATCATTCTCTTGCCATCATCCCAATTTATTTGTGAACGACGCAACATATTCTTCCTCATACATACTTCTCTATTAGTCGTCATCTCGGTAGTCCCCTATTTCTAGCCACATCACCTTTCACACAGTCTACATCGTTTCTTTGGACTTTCCTTACTCTTATAGCCATCCACACCCATACTCCTCTTTCAACAAACTTCAAACTACTTTCCTCACGTCATTTTCCTCTGTAATACATGCCCACACTACAAACGATTTCTACACTACAAGTACTACTACATAAGTATTATTTTAATTTAATAAGCAGTTATATGAGTCCGTACCTGATAATGGTCCAAAATGTAACATATCGTCTCCAGCTGATTTATCTAAAGACCATTCCTCAACACAGAATGCAACGCCCATCATTGGCTCATCACACAATGGGCCAGCTAACGAAGCCAACTGGAACCCATTCACGAAACTACTCTCATATTCAAAGCGCGGATCTTCTTTTATTTCTTGTTCGTGATGCAAATATTTTGTCCTATAATCTTCAGTTTGATTGAGAAGCAAATTCGGACCACAATTCCTGGGCCCTACGGACCATATTTGTTTGACAACGTCCTTCCATTCGGGACTGAGTTTGTCGCAAATAGTTTGGAGTTCGTCTTTGAAAGCTTGAATAAGTTTCAGCATGCGATCGGATAGTTTGTTTTTTGTACCGTTTATTTGTAATTCTTCAAGTTTACTTTCCAACTTTTCATTTTTGTGTAGTCCTTGTTGTGTTTTTATGTGTTGGGAGATTGCTTTGAGTAAGTCAGATGATCTATCTAGTAATGCCGTTATCTCGTTCGGTAATGGTTTCGCTCTGATCTTTATTCTACTTTGCTTGTTGTTTGAATATACTGTTATTACTGGGTCTATGTCTTTGTCTACAGTCTTGTCTACAACGTTTTGAGCATCTATTTCTTCGTTCGCCATGTCTATTTTCGGTGGTACTATTATCGTTTCTCTGAATGGAACGATTGGTTCGGATACCGAGATTTCTATTTTTGCGTAGTGGTTCCTAGAGGAAATAAAAAAGGTCATTCAGGATAAAAAAAATATAGAATTAGACGCGATTAAAAATAATCAGTAATATATTATTATTGACATATCAACAGAGGTCCAAAAGTTTGCCAGCGACTCATGGAGCGCATATATCCAGCGGGTTAGAATTTCAGATCGTATAAGGAACAACACTGCGCGCTAAAACCAAGGTCACGGTCGTTACCCAGAAAGCTGCTCAGCTTAAGTGGGACTGGGCCGGACATGTATTGCGCGTTTTTTTTTTTTTTTGGGTACGAAATCATCAATTGACTTCTCCTGCTGGGTAGAGTAGGAGGGCGTGTCAGACTTTTACTGACTAAAACCCACCCGTGTTCCCTCAGTTGCCCGTGTGCCAGGGGCGGCGGTATCTCTTTCGAAAAACCCGCACCCCTGGTCAGACGACAACTGGGCTAAGAGAACCACTGTTTGGGTCCCACTTAATGGTGGTGGGACGAGCTTAACTCCTACTGAAAAGACTAGCCGAAACTAGCAAAAGAAAGAATTGTGTGGAAAAGGGAGAGGGAGGCCTTCGACCTGCAGTGAGGGAACACAGGCTAGTTAGAATAGACTAGTAATATTGTTGCGCGGCAATGTCTGATTACCACTAGCGCCATCTAGTATCGAGTAGCAGGATTAATAGAGTCAAGATGGTTCTAGAAACATCGATGCTAGAACATTCTAGAACTATCGACATCTTTTCAGTCAGGGCCGGTATATACTCGAACATTCTAGATGCTTCCACGGTTCTGGAACTATCTGAGGGCCCTATAAAAGCGGGAACGGATCGCGTCCCAGACAGTAGTATTGGATAAGCGATAAATGCGAAAACATCGAAAGCGATCTTCAAGTGCGACTGAGTGATCAGTAGTGCAATTGTGTTTTGTAGTTAGTGTGTTTAATTAAAGTGTGATTTTTGGTAATTTATATGGGCAGTTTTTAATTATCACGAACCCCAGGCTCGTTACAATATAAAATATTATTAATATCAAGTTCTTATATCTACTTACTTTAAATCTTCTAGACATCTTTCTAAATGTATTTTACCAGCTGTCACCAAAACGTGTTCACCCGTTTCTTGCAGCAACACTTGCACGCAAGAATCTGATTGGTTGAGCAGTTTCAAACCTGTAAATATACAAATTAATACATCTTTTTTTAGAGGGGCATGTTGCTAAGTAAAAACAGGTGCACAGGTCTATCGACCAGGTTAACCTACGTTTGCTGCGGTTGTTTCGTGGATGGATGACCATTTTTACATAGCAAGACCTCTCCATGCCTCGGAAAGCACGATATGCCACTGGACCCGGCTGTCATTCGTGGATCTTTGACAGTCGTCACGGGACGTCAGAAGCCTGAAAGTCCAACCAGTCTTACCAAGGGGTATCGTGTGACCCAGAAAATTTCAGTCTTCAGGTGGATCCTGTTAGACTAGAAGCCAACCCCAACATAGTTGGGCAAGACTCGGCAGATGTGGACATGTTTTATTTTGGAACTTATATTAGAGCTCTTATTTTCTAGGTTGTAAAGTCTAATTTTCAACAGCAAGGAAATCGAAAAATAATATTACCTTTGACTAATTGTGGTAGTTGTGAAGGGTACGTAGGTTCTAAAGCTACCCTCAATATTGGTACTACTGAGTATTGCATCTCACTGAAAGCAGGACACGCTATAGTACTAGATAATGTGGCTGTTCTTAGTACATGTTCTTCTAGACCACCGATACCTGGAATATAAAACGTATAAAAGATTATACAGTATGGAAACCACATAATATGCATATGCAAATTGAAACTCAAATCATTTATCTACACTAATATAATAAATAGGAAAGATTTGTATGTTTGTAATGAATAAACTCAAAAACTACTGGACAGATTTAAAAAAAAACACAATTAGAATGCTACATTATTCCTGAGTAACATCCTTACTAATATTATATACGCGAAAGTTTGTTTGTATGGATGTCTGTTCTCTTTCACGCAAAAACGGCAGTGCGGATTTGGATAAAATTTGGCACACAGATAGATTATAACCTAGATTAACACATAGGATACTTTTTATCCCGGTAGCACGTTCCCTCTGGATAATTTCCGACCTTTCTTCCTTCTACATTTTTATTAAAAAAAAAAAAAAAATTGGGATCCCACCCGTGCGAAGCCGGTTCGTGCCCCTAGTTTCAAATAAACCAATTATAGGTACTTTTGAATTGCCTAGGTCGTTTGAACAGAAAGATGAAGCTTTAGTTGCAATAAATGAGACCACACACTTCTTTATTGCCTTTGATTTCCAGAAAATGAACGCTATCGGTCCAGTAATAAGGTCAAAAGGTAGAGTTTTAATTTTGAACGAATACTTTTTTGAATTGAACCTTTGGGTTCGTATACAGGATACGTTTTTAACCAGTGCGCAAACTGTGAGCATGAATTCAGCATATCATTCTAGAGCCCCAGCGCAGAAATTTTTCGTCGGTTATACAAAAAAAATCTGCTGTTTCATTGAAAAGTGCAATACCTACGCGGTAAAAATGCATGGAACAGCTGATTTAAAAAAAAAACTTATCCTGTATGTGACTCTACACGTAATTGAAATCCAAGTAAGACATTAGTAAGCCAAGCAGGCTTCGCTCACGCAAGAATTTTCGAATGACGATAATGACGTAATTCGTCCTACTTTAGATTTAAAGCATTTGTATTGTCATACACAGATTGATACATTGTTCTTATATGAATTTCACAATATAATTCTAAAAACATAAATTACTCACCAATTATATTTCCTGCTATAGCTTCCTCAATTAATTCTAATTCTCTTCCCATTAGAATATACAAGGATTTGATCCTGAAATATAAAACATATAGATAATTATTTGACTATTTAAATATCATAAATTAAAACCAATAACATTGGCGTAACTCTTCCTATCAAATATCGGACTAAGAATTTTAGTCGTTGCGATAAATATAATCGCCAATCTGTGAACGATACCAATAAATTAGAGCTCGCGCTCTGTGGTAAAATTTAGCTTGAGAATTTGCTTGATTTTTTTTTGCGTTTGCGATTTTATTTCACGTGATTATTTGACAAAAAAAAAGGAAGGGCTTGTGTGTGGCTAAGTAATAACAGTGGCCAGGGCCGATCGATCAGTTTAAGCTACTTTTAGCGCGGTTGGCCCGTGGATGGGTCACCATCTTTACATACCAAGACCCCCCCGTGTCTCAGAAAGCACGTTAAGCCGCTGGTCCCGGCTATCATACGTGGATCTTTGACAGTTGACCGTCAAAAGCCAGGAAGTCCGACAAACCAGTCTTACCAAAGGGTACCGTAATACCCAGTTTCTCCATTTAAAATACTGGAATTCAGCTGCATCCAGTTAGACTGGACTCCGACCCTAACATAGATAAAGGCTAGGCAGACTGATTGATGCAATTCAAAAAATCACATCGCAGTGCAAACTTAAAACGAAATTGTTCCCGAAATTTCTCTCACGTTTGTTAAAAAATGTATAGTAACTTACTCTGTGCAAGTAATATGCTCATCACTTTGTAAATCCTTCAATTTCTTATTAGGATCTATTTGGAAGTCCTTACTAAGTATTTTGGAAGGATCATGTTTAGGGCCTAAAACGTAAACTTTATCCCCTTTCTTTACTTTCCCACTAAAAATTCTAGCGAAAGCTATAAATACTGGCTGGTCAGCATCTTCTACAGCTGCCTTTTCTACTTCCGAATCTTCTTTATTTTCTTCCGCAGAAGTACTTTGAGTTTTTGCATTGTTCTCTTTCTTTTCACGCAACTGTCTCGCTCTATCCCTCCTTAAAGCCATTTCTTCGGTCGTCAAAACCTTAGGCTTGTTTTCTGGTAATATACTCTTGTCAACATTATACATTTTGGATATAAAAATAATGATTGGTCTATCGTCATTACTATCACAGGCTAGAAAGTCTTCCTTTAGTTTCTGTGTTTCAGGGAAGAAGGAATTAAAGTCGCGTATTCTAGAGCACATTAATTTTTCTACTTTTTCTGGGAGGATTTCTTTGGGAGATGGAAGTTTTTCGCAGACCATGTTGAGGACCGTACTTGATAATGGTAGCCATTGCACCATGAGGGACTGGAGTTGAACTCGGGAGTCTGTATGCCTTAAATCCCTTGTCGTTAACTTTATACCAAGTTTCTCACAAATGCCAGGCACTTTTTCCTTTTCGTTTCTCATAGCTACTGTTTCGTACACATTCCATAGATTGTCTAAAATTACTTGGACGAAAAGAGGTTTCTTGGCTTTTTCTTGAGCTCCTTTCATGAAGCGTTTCGTTTTTGTGTTTAGATAAAAGTCTCCCCATAGTACCTTTCTTAGGATTTCTTCCTTTACACCTGAAATGAAAAAGAATTTAAATTAGTATTGGAATAGATAGTATGGATAGTATAAAAATATAGTGCTGTTTTCTGGGCTACAGTCATTATCGAAAAGGGTTTAATTATACCTGGGCGTCGGGGCCATCGACGCGTTAATTGAAAGCATGAATTCAGAACATGATTTTAGATACCCTGGTATAGAAATTTTTCATCAGTTATCCTACTAATATTATAAATGTGACAGTTTGTGAAGATGTTTGGATGTTTGTTACTCAATCATGCAAAAACGGCTGAACGGATTTGGATGAAATTTGGCACACAGATAGTTTATAACCTGGAATAACACATAGGATAGTTTTCATCCCGGTAGTACGTTCCCGTGGAATAATTTTCAGCCTCCACGCGAGCGAAGCCGCGGGCTAGTCAAAAAATAATTTGCTGTTTCGTAGAAAACTGCAATACCTCTGTTGTCAAAATGTATTGCAGAGGTTATTTATTTTTAATAACCAACGTAAATGACGCACAGGGGGTTTAATAATGATGTGCCGAATCTACGGTAAATACTTTTGCGTCGCTGTCCCAGCCACCCGGTATGTTGAAAGCACACTGATTACAAATCACACAATGGGTTATTTTAAAGACTTCAAACTTTCGTGCTTGTTGTCAAACTTACCCAGTTTATCAGAAAATAATTTGGCAAATGTATGAATAGTGAAGCCCCATCCATCAGCTGCACTGGCAAACACCACGTTTCCATGTTCCGGTGCGAAATAAAGGTTGGAGTCATCTGCATCATCCATAGCAGAGGTCCAATCATAGAAGTTGTTGTCTTCTTTATTGAGCTGTTCTTTTTGTTCCTGGAAAAGGATAGATCAAAATGTAATTTTGTTGGATGTTGGGGTCGGCTTCCAGTCTAACTGGATGCAGCTGAATACCAATATTTTACATGGAGCGACTGCCTATCTGATCTCCACAACCCAGTTACTGGGTAATACTGGTTGTCAGACTCTGGGCTTCTGACGACCCGTAACGACTGTCAAAGATCCACAAATGACTGCTTTCCGAGGCACGGAGGGTATATTAAGATGGTCACCCATCCACGAACCAACCGTGGCAAGCGCAGCTTAACCTGATCGATCGAACCGTGCAGCTAATATAACTTAGCCAAAAACTATCAATAAATAACCAAGTTTACTAACTAGTTTTGTTTGGTAAAATTGGCTAAAGCCCATTAGCTGTTAACTAAAACCACAATGTCAAACATGCAACTATTTCCCCCTTATTACAAAACAAGGTTTTTCTTTAGGTATGGTTTAAACCATCGAGCCTGTTTTTGAAATAAGAACTTAGAACTGAAATAGAATTACAGCTCCTTTTTCAAAACTGACAATTTAGCACTGGACTAACTTGTCAGTTTTGTAAAAGGAGCTGTATTTCGATTTCAGTTAGGTTCTTATTTAAAAAACAGGTTCGACGATTTAAACCATACCTAAAGAAAAACCTTGTTCTGTAATAAGGGGGTTTAGGTTCTACTGGCCGGTGACAAAGTTAAGCCAAGATATTGTGTAATAACCTGATTCACCCGTTCCCAACATAGTTGGGAAAGAGTAAGCAAGTTGATTGGCTGCTGACAAAGCTGGCACAAAAACTTTTACCATGCCTCTGAGTTTATGGCTGAATCAATGATTGCAATTAATATGAGATTAATAATGCCTATGCCAATTAGTAAGAATTGGAAACTTTTGGTAGCAAAGTTTTTTACCTTGCCAAACAAATATTTAAATCCAACCTAGACAACTATGTTTGCAAAATATAAGGCAGTAAAGTCTATTAGGAATCTAGTTGGAAATATTTAGAAATAAAAATATATTGCACCTGGCAACTAATTTATGTTCTGTGTAAGTATATCTCTGTTTTGTTTTTTATTTTAGTTACCTAATCTCTTCTTATTTGTTTCTTTGTGTAACATACCTGTTTCCCCATAGTAGATTCCTCATTCTCAAATACTTCAGTGGTAAAAAGCTCTGCCATAACCGCATTAACTTGTTCTAACAACTGCATCAAGTGTACGTAGGCATCCAACGGTGTCAGCTGCATTTCTAATATGAGGCGGTCAATTTTGTTGAGTACCAAGACTGCACGGATGTTCTCCGAGTATGCTTGTTTTAGTACCAGTCTGGTTTGTGGACATACTCCTTCTACCACATCAACCTGTAATAAATAATTTTTGTATTTATGATTATTACTAATGAAAATCAATCAGTCTTTATTCAAATTAGGTTGAAATTCAACACTTTTTGAGCAACAAAAAAATTACATATGACAGTCCAGCGAAACGCCCACCCTTCACCATTTCCTAGTAGGTTAGCTGGGAAGGGGCAGTGGTGCAATGCTAAGGATAGCAGCACAGCTGTCTGCTCGGTTACAAAAACTTGATTCTATTCTATACAACTTTATGCAAAAAGCAGTGGCGGCCCAGTGGTAACGGCCGCGACTTAAGAGATGTAGGTTGTAGGTTCGAACCCATACAAGCGCTTTAATTTACTTTATTTCATCACCACTGCTCTCAAAACGGTGAAGGAAAACATCGTGTGGAAACCGGTCTAAAACCAAAAAACACTTTGTGCTTATAGCAAAATAAAAGTCAAATGACACCAATATAATACCAAATAAAAATGAATAAATAAAAACTTTTCATATTGTGGAACATTTTATCAGCATTAACAAGAAGTTTAGTGGAGAAATTGAATCAAATGACTAAAAACACCATTGCTTTTACGTTCATTCGGTAAGATATTATACTAACAGCTGATTAGATAAAGTTAAACAGGTATTAAAGTTATTATATCCAGACAGCATGTTTTGTAGCACATTTTTTATTTTGGCAGCATAATTAACTATGATATTTAATCGACAATATTGTATTATTTTATTGAGAAAATAGTATTTTGTACAAAAATCTTATTGAAAACTAACCAGAAATACTCACAAGAACAATAGCTCCATCACAAAGTCTGACTGCAGTGGATACTTCACTGGAGAAATCGATGTGCCCTGGCGAGTCTATCAGGTTTACCAAGTACTCCTGCTGTCCCACACAGTGGTACAACGATATACTACTGCTCTTCATAGTTATTCCTCGCTCCTGTTCATCGGGCCTGCTGTCCATATACCGGAGCTTCCCCGACATCCTCTGCGATATTATCCCATTGCTAGATATCAGAGAGTCCGCCAAAGTAGTCTTTCCATGGTCCACGTGCGCCACGATACAAATATTTCGAATATTTGTAGGTTTGTTTTGAAGTTCTAAAAGTTTTGATGAATCCACGAGCCGCATTTTGAATTTTTGAGTGCAACCTTTATATGTGCTCCTGTAGAATGATGCCACTGGAGTGTACTAACAATTTTGAGTACGTAAACTAGAGAAGTTATTGCGAAAATTACAAGATAAATTGCACAACATGAGTTAAAACTTGTGCGACAATATTGGATTTGATATTGACATTGACACTGACATTTTAGTTTAGAAATCAAAACCCGAATGCAACTAAAAAGTTTTAAGCAAGCTCTCGCGCGTTTCTGCGATGGGTGGTTTATATTAGGAAATGTCTGGTTTTGCATAGAATCTTTATGAATTAAAATCCTCCTAGCCGTTAGAATGTTTGGCAGGTACCTATAAAGAAACCCACATAAAAAGACACAGAAACAGAATAACAGATACTCATGAATAATTAATAAATTAAGATAATCCTGTTTTTGCTGTCGAGTACAATGGTAAAAATGAGTCACACACATCACACAAAACTATAACATCGTAAAGTCTCATTCCATTGGCAAGTTTTACTTTATAATAAACAAAAAATGAATGCACGAATATACGAAAACTAAAATTGTCTTAATAATTTCTGAACGAATTAATAAATGTCAGACGTTTCGTACTACACTATTGCCGTGTTCCGAAATGCAACAAAAGTGATAATATCGCGAACCGGACCAAATTGAATAGTCAAAAAATTTAAGAGCTATCAGATCATTGGTACTGATTTTTATTTTGGTTGGCTTCGCGATATTATCACTATTTGCCTAATCCGGAATGCGCCCCCCTATCATAGCATACCATAGGACCAAGGGCGCATTCCGTATTAGAAAAATTGCGCTGTGAGCGCTCACAGCGATATTTTGCGTTCCGAGTTAGATATCACGATTCTGAACCGTCATTTTTGTCATCAATACGGAACGCTTGTGATCGCGATAAAAGTGCTCACTCAACGTTAAAACATATTTTCACGATATTAGACTCGTATACACCATACATTTCTTCTTCTTAGATAGAAGCACTATCCCTACTAATATTATAAATGCGAAAGTAACTCTGTCTGTCTGTCTGTCTGTCTGTCTGTCTGTCTGTTACGCTTTCACGCCTTAACCGCTGAACCGATCGTCATGAAATTTGGCCGAGATATAGCCTGGGATATGGGTAAGGACATAGGCTACTTTTTTACGCGATAACCGACATCCACGCGGGCGGAGCCGCGGGCAAAAGCTAGTTTCAAATAAATCAAAGTTAGTTATAGATACGATGCGAATCAAAACAAAACAGCCCAACTGTCATTTCTGACAGCGCTCACGGTGATATTAGTAAATTGCATGGTCGGCGTTATCGCAAGATGGCGAATGTCATGACGTCATCTATGACGTTTCGCGAGAAATCGTTATCGCCCTCACGCCAATTCGGAACGGGTGTATGCGCGCTCAAATCGATATTATCGTATCTCGGAACGTAGGGCAAGAGTCAAGGCGAAACCTGCCAGGGCCGCAGGGGTGCGGGTTGTTGGACAGAGATACTGCCGCCCCTAGCACACAGGCTACTCAGGGAACACGGGTGGGTTTCAGTCAGTAAAATTCTGACACGCCCTCTTGCTCCACCCAGAGCAGGAGAAGTTATTTAATGATAACCCACCGAAAAAAAATATAAATGTCTTAATAATTTCTGAACGTTAATAACTGTCAGACGTTTAAGGAGCGTGTACAGTCACGAGCATTAATATGTAAACACATTGTCAAATTCAAAAGCGATTTTCTCCTAAATATCGATTGCAACCTTGGCATAACCTAGGTATTTCATTAAAGTGTGGGTTCCAAAATATTATTTTTATAATAACATAAAATAACAATCAGTACAAGAGGAGAAAATCAGTTTTAAAGGTTGGTAAGCGTATACATATTGGTGCTCGTGACTGCACAGACACCAGCACATCAAGCTATCCCAATCTGTCAAATTTTTTTGATAGATTTACGTCTTTCTTCCATAAATATAATATGGTCCATGTTCAATTGGGGTGGCTTGATGTGCTGGTACATCTAGAGACTAATATTATAAAGAGGAAACATTTTTGTCTGTTTGTTTGTTTGCTTAGAATAGGCTCCGAAACTACTGGACCTACACCTAAAAAAAGCTGTGTCAGCTAGAAAACGCTTTATACTTTCGAAGTACCAGGTTGTCATAACTCGATAAGAGCATACCTAACATAGTTATGTGAGCCAGAAAGCGCTTACATTTCAAAATAATAATTTTTATATTTTATAACAAAATTAATAACGTAAAAAAACAATTAAAATCCTATTAGAACCATTTTCAAATTCTACAAGGACGAAGTCGCGGGACAATGCTAGTTATCGTATAATCATACAGACCAAGAGTCAAGGAAACACATGTATAAAAAAGTAATTTCATTATTGACAAAACTGAAAGATTGATAACAATGACAACAGTTTGATGAAGAATACAAGCACAACAAAATCTTAGGTCCTTTCAATCGTGTAGGCGCTGCTGTATTAGAACCATTTGACGTTTTTTATTTTCTTTGACTTGACATTGACATTGACAACTAATGTGACATTGACGTCTTCGACTCTTCGCATCGAATTTGTTGAGGTTATGGTATGGAGTAGCCTCATACTTTCAAGAATTATTGAATAAAAAGAGAAAGAAATGGCGTTAAACAGTTTATTTGCTAGTTTAGCCATCACTCCTAATTTGATCGCAAGGAGGTCCATTCATGTGGCTGCTGTAAATTTCGCCAGTAAACCCCCGATTGACAAGCCTAAACCTGGGTTAGGCAAGAGTTACAGACGAATTGTGCATTTCCCTGAAGAATATACAGTTAAGCCTTTAGAAGTTACAAACCTCGCTGGGAGAGATCCTGAAACCGGTGAGTACGAACACGAAGTAATTAGGGTAGCTATTTACGCACAACGGACCGAATGGTAGTCTACGTGCGGAAAAGGGAGTCCCATCATCATGGGGTAGCTACTTAAGTAATAAACAGTATGTAATCATTTGGGCCAAAGTACTTGCGGATACTGTTATTGGTAAATACTAAAGATGGTCATACAATTTTTATTCCAAATTATAAAACATTTAACAATGTTAAATTGGTATTTTTCATTGTTTACATCTTCTTACAGGTCGAATTATAGCAAAGGGCATTGGTGGTGGTATCAAACACAAGTACCACTGGATAGATTGGGTAAGAGATGGTCCTACTGAGGGGCCACCACAGGAAGAGAAAGTAATTCAGGTGAGTTAATATGGAGAGTAGTGAGATGCAAAGTTCTTATTGATGCTGATCATAAAATTATCCTCTAAGATATTATTACCGATTAGATGTCTATTTATTTTGAAATTGGGTTAGATAAATTGGATAAGAGTGGACTGTGGAGAGTGAAATTTCAAGGATGCATCAAGTTTAAGCACATTTCCTCATATGAGAGTGAAGAAAAATGTAACTCATTCTAGCATCTCAACAACGACAGGATAGGTAGGCTGGTTGGAATAACCATTGATGCCCACGCACAATGGTCCAACTGTAGGACTAAGTGTGGAAACCAAACCCTTCAACATAGAATATAACTCACTCTATCTCTATGTCTCTAAAACTCTTATTCTTTTAAAAAGTTTTACTCCTACTATGTGATTGTGTACGGTTCTACAAGCACATTTGTTTTAAAGGTTTGTGGTTCTTTGCTAAATGTCATTAAGTAGACATGACTTTGTGGATAATGAATGCACCAAGGTCATGCTTTCTGTATTTTGTCAGTGAAAAATTATGCCAAAACTCAATTGGCTATATTTGTCTTTGTTCATTAGTTTTTAGGTCGCCATAGGATTTGAGTTTCAATCAGGGACCCATTTAATTGAAATTAAAACTTTCCTCTTAGCTCTATATAGCCTAGAGCCTAACTTCCAAACAATACAGCATGTATCAAAAAGGTAGTAATCCCGAAAAAAATATCAACACTCCAACTCCAACCATACAAAACTATACCTACTGTAACCAAATGTATGGGATTTGATGGCTGCAATTTTTTTTGCGGTTCAATGTTGTTCAGTTTGTCGGTTGATGTCACAACCTTAAATTTGACCACACCTTTCTGATACACCGTCATCCGCCTAGTCTTTTCCCTACTACCAGCTATATATCAGTATTTTACATAGTGACTGCCTGTCTGACCTCCACAACCCAGTTTTTGCGTAACACGATTCTTCAAATGTATGACCGGTTATCAGACTTCCAGGTTTCTAACAACCTGTACTGTAACAACTGCCAAAGATCCATAAATCACACCTGCGACCACACGCTTTTCGAGGCATGGACAGGTCTTGATAGGAAATGTAGGGTCACCAATCCACAGAATAGCCAAGGCTAGGGTAGCTTAACCTTTGACCAACCCACCATGCCTTCATTATTTAGCCATGAGCTTCATAATACTACCATAATATTGTATAATACCTTTAATTACAGGTAATGGAAGATGGTTGCAGAACAGCACACATAGCTTTAGTCGCTGTTGGTGAGAAACTAAAATATATTTTGGCCACAGTGAATATGAAGGCAGGAGATATCATCAAGTCCTCTCGCATATTGCCTAGGATCCCGGGTAAGGCCCACATACATGACATATAACTTAACATTTTGTAAAAAAAATATAAAAACAATCTTTGAAAAATGATTCATTATTAATTAGCAAAATGTTATAAGTTACACAGAAACTAATAAAAATAATTTTAAATTATATGATCAACTGCCAACCAAATCCAAAAGTGCGAAAACCAGTCTTACCAAATGGTATCATATCACCCAGTGACTGGGTAGTGGCTGTCAGATAGGCAGTCACTCCATGTAAAATACTGGTATTCAGCTGCATCTGGTTAGACTGGAAGCTGACCCCAATATAGTTGGGAAAAGGTTAAGCAGATGATGATGATCCGGGTATCGCCAGTGACAAGTTACAAATAGTACTGAATAAAATGAATACCTGGCTGCAGGAGTGGCGTATCTGCACCAGTGCTCAAAAATCTAGTCACATTACCTTTACCTTAAGAAGAGGCGACTGTCCAACAGTAAAATTGGGGGATACAAGTTTACCTCACACAGATTGTGTTAAGTACCTCGGCTTTTACCTGAACAAAAGGCTGACCTGGAAGACGCATATTAAACAAAAAAGAGATCAACTTAACGCCAAATATAGAAACTTGCGTTGGTTGATGGGTCGCAACTCAGTCCTATCTTTGGACAACAAACTCCTGCTGTACAACTCTCTATTAAAACCCATATGGTCATACGACATCCAACTATGGGGAGTGGCCAGCAAAAGTAACATAATGTGCCTTCAAAGAGCTCAAAACGCCATCTTGAGGAATATAGTCATTGCACCATGGTTCACACGGAATGAAGAAATCCATGACTATCTCAACACTCCTACAATCCTTGAGGAAATTACTATTAATAAAACACGATATGCCAATCGTCTGGCCATCCACCCAAATCCTCTGGCTGTTAAACTGCTAGACAACAGTGACTCTGTCAATCGACTTAAGAGAGGTCAAGTGATATAAAGAGGTACCAGAGGGCGATGGCCCCTGTACCTGAAACGTCAACTATATTCACGCAACCAAACTGATAATAGTCCAGAAAGGACTGATGGCAGTTACCGAAAGAAGAAGAAAAAAAAAACTGCTTTTGTTCATCTGTATGTATTTTATTTTACAATTTAATTATTAAAACTTAACCGCTTGAGCGGCCAAGCGAATTAAATTAAATACCGTAAAGCGCACACGATGACGTCATCGCACCCATTTTCGTCGTGGGTGGTCCGCCTCTTATCGCAAACTCGAAAAAAACAAGGGTTCTTTGTTCGTGGAGTCGTTCGAACGTTTGTTGCTTTAGAATCCTGAGTAAACGGACGATTTAACTATTTAAAAAAAATACTGTACAAAGGCGGACTTAATGCCTGAGGCATTTTCTACCAGTCAACCTTAGGGTGATGCAGAGAGAAAACATGGCAGGTGCAACATAAGGGATAGGTTACTCGAAAATAATACAAACTAATACATAAATACATACATACATATAACGAACACAAAACTTTGTCTTGAGAAATAACGATAGGTAGAGGAGAAAACGAATCTAGCAAATCAGCGCTGGGATGATTCTGACAACTTCTTACGAATATGCTCACGAGCCTTCACTTTAAACGATAACCGACTGGTTGCCATCCTGACATTCAGAAGGAGCGCATTCCAAAGAAACACCGCCTGGACAAAGAAAGAAGATTGAATGAAACCAGAGCGGTGAGAGGGACATCGTAGAAGACGATTATTGGTGGACCGAAGGTTTTTACTATGCGCAGCGCACAAGTATTGAACCTGGGAGGTCAGGTAAGAAGGAGAAGTGGGTTTGTCGAGAATGGAAAACAACATTGACAGAGCCCTCAACTCTCTGCGCTGACGGATGGGTAGCCATTTTAAAAGCAACCGGTGCGCGGACACATGATCATACTTACGAAGATTGAAAACGAATCGAATGCAGTTATTTAGAAGGCGATCGAGTTTATTGAGGAGATCTGCATTCAGGTCATAGTAACACACATCGCCATAGTCAATTATGGGAAAGATAAGGGACTGTACAAGCATTGCCTTTATGTGTGATGGGAGAAGGTTTTTCAACCGATAGAGCGACCGCAACGTTCCGGTGACTTTTTTACTTACAGTCGTGACCTGCTTTCGCCAGTCCAGACAAGTGTCGACATACAGGCCAAGATCTTTAACATCGGAGCTAAACGGGATGACTAAGTTGTCAAACATTACAGGTGGCACAGTTAAGCCATTCATCTTCCTCGTACTGTGGGGGCTCCCTACAATGATAGCCTGACACTTGGCAGGGTTAACGGCCACCCCAAACCGATCAGACCAGTTCTTAACCACTACTAAATTACGGATTAGCTCCTCAATCGCATCTGCTATGTTGTCAACACTTGCCTGGTAGTAAAGCTGCAAATCGTCCGCATAAAGATGATACGCAGTTCGAAGCTCGGTGGTAATGAGATTAATAAAAATGGAGAACAAAAGAGGAGATAATATACCGCCTTGAGGGACGCCAGCTGCAAGATCACAGAAACTCGATGAAGAGTCTCCAGCACGAACAGACTGCTGACGCCCCTGAAGATAAGAGGCAAACCATTCCAATACCTCCGGAGAGACCATAAGAAAGGAAAGAATGGATAAAAGAAGTTCGTGACTGACGGTATTAAACGCATTGGAGAAGTCTATAAACACTAAGACTGTAACTTTAGTGTCTTCCATACCACGCCTTATATCGTCAGTCACTTTGAGGAGAGCAGAAATGGTACTGTGCCCGGGCCTGAAACTGGATTGAAGTGGACTGATGAGGGAGTTGCGGTGAATTATTGTTCAAAGAAATGTTTTTTCTGTTTTCAGTGAGAGCAAATGAAGGTGATGCTTATGTATTAGGAGCGCTCCCAAGTGGAACTGTTGTACATAGTATTGAAAAAGAACCAGGTAAGCAGAGAACTTTGAACCAGGAATTACTTTTAAAATCATAAAAGCTTGCAAGATTTATGTTTAGTCATGTTAAGTTATATATGGTAAAGAAAATAAGTATAGGTACTATGCATGTCTGGCCTCAATATAGCCCTTTGCTGTCTTTATGAATTTGTCTTTAGAAGACGTTTGCATGTATGCACTCAATGGTTTTAATGATCATATTATTATTGTCGTTTCGACTGTATTTTTCTTATGAACAATTATTGCTAGTTCATACAATATTTTTCAAGTCAGTTATTATATGTTTATTTATTTTAAAGCACTGCTTCACATAACATGCAATCTGAATATGACTAATGCTACGCTACAAACTTAGTCACCAGAAGAAGTTATGGTCTGGGTTCAGAGGCCATAAACAAATCGAAGTCGCAAATATTCAACATTATTAAAAAAAGGTTAATTTTACCTATTTACAGGTCGAGGCGGTCTGTACATTCATGCTGCAGGTACATTCGGCACCATTTTGAGGCGACAAGAAGACCGCATCATAGTTCAAATGCCTTCCAAGAGGTTGTTTAGTTTTAATCAACATTGTATGGCTGTTGTAGGTAAGATGTCGCAAGAGAGCAATATTAACACTGCCAAGCCATTTCTGTTGTCTTGTTTTGGCAATAATATTAAACCTTCAAGAAAATATCTTGTTTGCATAATCAGCTTATAATGTTCCCACGGCTGGGACACAGGCCTCTCTAAGAAGGAGAGGATTCTCGGGTTCCTTGTGGTGCCAGACGTAAGAATAGCACCATCCTATTACTTCCCGTGGGTGTCGTAAAAGGCGACTAAGGGACTTACAGAGAATGGGCAGCAGCTTTCTCTGTGCATTTCACCACCATACTGCGATCACCAGCCCGCCTGCCAAGCTTGGCGATTATGGCAACCCGAGGGGAGGAGGCCTCTGTCCAGCAGTGGACGTCTTTCGGCATAAATGATGATGAAAGAATATTAAAAAATGAATAAATCAACAGCCCTCAGGATTGTAGCTAACAAGCCACGAAAAAATCAAAGAAATGCAGCACAGTATTTAAAAACATGTCCCGTATGTGTCGCCGGGCGTAAAAGAATAGCACCATCCCATTTCTTCCAGTGGGTGTCGTAGAAGGCGACTAAGGGACTTACTAGAGAATTGGCAGCAGCGTTCTCTATTCATTTTACCACCATACTGCGATCGCCAACCCGCCTGCCAGGCGATTATGGCAAAACCGCCCAGAGGGGGAGGCCTATGTCCAGCAGTGGACGTCTTTCGGCTGAAATGATGATGATGATGATTTAAAAACATTATTTTTCAGGTCGCCTCTCGAACGTAGATTACGGAGATACACCAATAGGTTCTGCACAACGTAACAGATGGCTCGGAAACAGACCTCGCTCCGGTCTTTGGCAAAGAAAGTCTGGCCGACATGGAAGGAAGATCAAGCCCCCAAAACCAGTGAAAGAAATCCATTTACCAACTCCTAAGTCACTTCCAGCAATCAGAATGACACTGACAAAGCCTTAATTGTAATATTTTATAGAAATAAAAGTTATGTTAGATGTTTTCAATTAACTTTATTTCTCATTACGACATCCGATTTAAAGATAAATATCACAACATATAAAGCTGCTTTTTGTGCTTGTAATAGACTTAATGAAATAATTTTTAATAAGTCCAGTTTTAATAGTATCAATAATTATTTAATAAACAGTTGATTGATTTAACTAAGCCTTTAATACTTACGACACTAGTAAATGCATGAGATTAAAATGTATTGCAAAAAAGTGCAGCTTTAAAATACACTTAGATATTAAATATTCCTTCATTCTTCGTCTTCATCTGAAAAAGTCAGTATCTGTGAAAAAAAAAAGACAAGTGAATTCACATGCCACTCCTTATAAACAACATTATAGTCTCCTTTACACATATATTTGCTGTCGACTAGTCATTTAAAAGTTAGTATAGTAACATTACTTTGAACTGTCAAGTTATTGAATACAATTAAAAATCAAATTATAGTCAATGGAATACAGGGTCAAATTAAATTATGCTAGCGGAACTTTGGAGCCGTGATAGGTACCGATATCTAAACACGATATAAATAAAAATTGATTGATGTATCGAAGTCCATTCCCAATACGCATGTGAAGTTAAAGCACAAAAAAAAACAGATTTTTTAAACTGATATTACAAGTAACTACACCAACAGGGGTCAACGACAACCACTAAAAAAACCTTTTTTTTTTGTTTGTATCATCTAAGATATCGACACCTACCCATAACGTCTGCAGAGTCTGCTAGCTTATTTAATTTGACTCTATAAAATGATGGGAGTACACTCCATCCATAGAACATATTAATAGGGCTAGAGTACAACAACACTAGAGTGCTACAAGGATCTTTTGGCACCTGAATAATATTGACAGAGGGGGCGTTGTTGGTAAATGTTTGTAGGATTGTCACGGCAATTGGAAGTCAATTGCCAAAATGGCGGTTTCGTAGCTATATAGTTCCCAACACAAGCTATTATTACAAAGCGTGACACCTCACGCAAAAATTAAACAAAATCACCATTTCGTTTATTTTTTGCGAAAATGACACGGTTCGAGGTTATGTTCCAAACATTTTGAAGAAAGTGATTACGAGGATGTAAGATTCTATTCTAATAATTTGTTATTGTATGCCCTAGGGACCTAGCTATGATCACGCCATCTATAATTAGCTTTGCCAGACTTTTCCCATTGTATTAGGTCTTTACCTATGAAATTGCCGTTCTGCAGTACTGGCCATTTCAAATCAAAATAATTTTTGTTTGGCTAAGAATTCTAATTTCAAATTAATTTTATTTTAAAAACATGGATTTTTTTTTTCTAAAAGTAGTCATTTCTTTATTGATTAGTGTTACATTTTCATCGCATTTCAATCTTTTTCGTCATCATGGATACGTTAAAAATTCGAGTACCTAATTATGGAATATGAGTACCGTCGTGGCAGCAACGCGGCACAAGCGGCACGCAACATCAACGACGTTTACGGAGCTAACACTACAAACCAACGCACCACCTGTTATTGGTTTGCTCGCTTCCGTTCTGGAAATTTCGACCTGAAAAATGAACCTCGCGGTCGTCCGAAGACTTTGGTCGACAATGACGAATTAAAGGCGATTGTGGAAGCTGATGATACACAATCTACGGCTGAATTAGCAGCAGCTTTCGACGTTAGCGTCAAAACAATATTGGTCCATTTGCGTCAAATTGGCAAGGTAAAAAAGCTTGACAAATGGGTGCCCCACGAACTCAATGATCGCCAGCGCGAAGTACGCGTCGAGACGTGCCTTGCACTGCTCAACAGACACACAAATGAAGGAATTTTGAACCGCATTGTTACCTGCGATGAAAAATGGATTCTGTTTGATAACCGTAAGCGCTCAGCAAGTTGGTTGGATCCTGGTTCAGCACCTAAACAATGCCCTAAACGAAAACTTACCCCTAGAAAAGTGATGGTCACTGTTTGGTGGTCTAGCGCCGGTGTGATTCATCACAGCTTCTTACCAAACGGGGTGAGCATTACTGCAGATGTGTACTGTGAAGAACTGAACACAATGATGGAGAAGCTGGCGCATCTCCAACCAGCATTGGTCAATCGCTCGTCTCCGCTGCTCCTGCACGACAACGCGCGACCTCATACTGCACAGCAGACGGTCTCCAAGTTGCAAGAACTGGGGTTGGAAGCTCTCCGTCATCCGCCCTACTCACCAGACCTTGCGCCTACAGACTACTACTTTTTCCAGAATTTGGATAACTTCTTGGCGGGAAAAAAATTTAATACCCGAGAGGCAGTACAAAATGCCTTTGAAGAATTTGTTGCCTCCCGTCCAGCTGATTTCTTCCTACACCCCTCCGGCCAGCCCGGATCATGTGATCGAGTCCATATAAGAGCGCGCGCAGCGTGAGCACCGAGGCATTCCTAAACCCGGTGGCGCGCACTTTACTGTTCCCTATTGGTTCACTTAATTAATACTTCTCAATTAATTGTTACACCCCTCCGGCCAGCCCGGATCATGTGATCGAGTCCATATAAGAGCGCGCGCAGCGTGAGCACCGAGGCATTCCTAAACCCGGTGGCGCGCACTTTACTGTTCCCTATTGGTTCACTTAATTAATACTTCTCAATTAATTGTTTTGATTATAAAAGACTTTGTTTGTTAACTTTTGATTTTTCATTAATTCAATTCCTAAAATCAGAAGGGCATCAATAAACTGCCACTGCGATGGCAAAGATGCATTGATTGCATGGGTGATTACTTCGATTAATACAAATAAAAAATTCATGAAAAAAATTCGTTTAAATTTTTTCATACAAAACGGCAATTTCATAGGTAAAGACCTATTATTAACAAAATAAGATGGCAGCATTAGTTCAGACTTTGGCCGTGCGATAAAATATCCATGCAGTGTTTCTAGATTCTACTTACATCAGTCATCTCAGCCATCAAATGCAACTCATGTAGCCCGGTCACCTCTTCCAAATAGTTCCCGCTATTAAATACTTTGAGAAGGAACTCGATATTTTCCTCTCTATATTTATTTATAACAATATCAGAGCAGGCTATGCACTGTTTGAATTTGGCACAGGTTGGGGTCAATGTTTGGTACGAGTGTAGGAAGCCCCTTATAGTGTGGGGTATGGGACCAAGCACTCCTTGGAACTCTGGAGGTATGTCATCTGTGTCGCTGTTTAGATTGTATACGGCTGGTGCGTTTACCCTGGAAAATAAGTATCATGTTTAGGAATTGCTAAGTAAACAAAAACTTTATCCAAAGATTGGCTGTTTTTGTATCGTTTTATTTGGGGCCTGTGAATCAGTTTGACTGGGACTATAAAAACAATAGTATCGGAGTATCATTGAGTTTAAAACATGTGTGAAACCTGTGGAGTTAGAAATATTTATGTAATTACCTTAGTGGATGTTGCAATAACCCGACTAGAATCTCAACAGACAACGCGCCTGCAATCGCTGCCACACCCGGCCTTGTCACCGTACATTGCTGGTCTAATGTGCGGTCTTTTAGCGACTGAAATATAAACAAACTTTAGACACAACTTTTTTATTTAAACCACAGCTTTATACTTCACAGTCAGTCACAGATAATAAATATGAATTTTAAATCTTTGTAGTAATTTCTTAGACCACACTCACATTGCCAGGCGCAGTGACGTCATTGCAGAAGTAGCACCCAAGGCTTCCACCAGCGATCCAGGCAGTGCTTACAGATGTGGGTTCTTCTGGATTCGAGCCACCGACGCCGTGGCGCATCACTAGGTAGCTGTCGAATCCTAACGCCGCGTTTATTACAATCTGGAGAGATAAAAGTAGCATTATATTATTACCCCATATACTGCACCTGAAATAAAAGATTTATATTATAGTTTTATTTAATTGGACCCCAGTGTGAATGCGGTGCTGCTTACCAAACCATGTCTTAAACCAGAAAAGAGCGCAAAGAAGTAGCGAAATTATTGTATTTACTTTTGTTTTTGCTCAGTGTGTGTGTGGAAGGTCCCAAGATTCCGCTGATTGGTGTAAGCGCAGGACTGGTCTTTAAGGCAATGTTTGGAAGAGGATAAAGTCCAACACTATTACAGTAGACGTCTTTCGGCTGTTTCTTTTTTGGGTGGGAAGTCATCAAATAACTTCTCCCGCTCTGGGTGGAGCAGGAGGGCGTGTCAGACTTTTACTGACTAAAACCCACCCGTGTTCCCTCAGTAGCCCGTATGCCAGGTGCTGCGGTATCTCTTTCGAACAAACCCGCACCCCTGGCAGGCATCGACCCTTCGGGCCCCATCGGTTCGGTTGATTTGATAATGATTTTTTTGTCTAGCAATCATCTGGGTAAATTATTACAAGACAAATATTAATAAAAGAAAAAAACAAACATTTTTAAATAATACCTTTCCATAATGGGCCGCTATAAGTGTAGGAAGCCACCGCGCTTCTCTAGTATCTAATAGAAGGAATATCACATCGTGTTCAGCGATGGCCTCCGTGATAAGTTTTATGTTGGTTATAGTTTCTTCCTCCAATGACTCGCCAATCGGGTGGCCTGGCATAGGAATGTGTGCTACTATGCCGCGGCTTACCTAGAAATTAAGCGAAATAAAATGTATTACTAAATTACATTAGAGATGAAATAAAATAAATGTGTGTAAAATGACAGAGTAATCAAAATTTAATGTATGCTGCATCCGGTTAGACTGGAAGCCGACCACAACACAGTTGGGAAAGGCTAAGCAGGTGATGATAATGTATGTAAAATGACAGTTTTATACCAATACCACAGGCCAGAAATTGGGTATTAGTCAACATTCTGCAAGCGTTTACATTCTTAGATAGGTAGATGGATCATTTATTCAATGCACACAAAAGAAATAGCACAACCCACAAAAGCACAAATAAATGATAACTCCTTACATTCATGTATACTGATGAAAAAAACAAGGAATTAAAAGTGTTTTTTTTTTATATTGGCACATTAAAAAAATAAAACTTTCAATTCCTTGAATCTCAAATAATGTATATTTTAGCGTCCTAAAAACACTAAATGAACAAGTACCTACAACCAAATTGGATGTTGCCCTTACTTAGTTACTGCAACCAGCTGTGAAAAAAGGCCAAAAAGATCGAAATCAAAAGTCATTAAGGACGCTATCACATTTTGAACACACTCGCGTTTAGGTATCTGAGCCGCAACACAACAACATTACGCTCACACACACATTGAAACCATTGTTCGCTCGATTTTATACGTAACTTCACACAATCTTGGTACTTGAACGTATTCTTTTTTAATTTTACTAATATGGATTGAGTAAAGTTAGTAGTAAGTTTCCAATCGCATTTGGTAACTGTTATTAGTACTTACGTATATTACATTATACATGTCTTTATTGTTTTTGAAGATCATCAATCATTACAGGAAATGTTGAGGTAGTTTCTGGGTACCTACGTAATGTATGTACATTACGTAAGTAACTACGGGTTGTGTTACCGTTAGTTCCTAGTACCCAAAAATGACCTGAGCAAAAAAATTACGAGGAACACCTACGATTATCCCGCAGCCTGCTGTTAGTATGAAAAGATGTGAGTACTTATAAATATTACAATTGTTGAAGCATTACTTCCATAATCAAATACCAGCCTGGGAGTTTATATTTTGTTGTGATATTTAAAAATAAGCATTTTCTCATATTAATAATAAGTATTTTATTCACTAAGACTGGGGGAAGTTCAGTATTTTAGGATAAAAATTAAAACAAAAGTAGTAAAAAAAAAAACATTGTGTAAGGGTAGGAAGGTTACAAATTGCAAAATGCACACAGTAGTGTATGTACTTTACAGTGGAAGATAAATATAAAAAAACCAGTGGCACTCCGGGAGTGCCGACAGAAATGAAATCTTGAACAATTACGTGTGTATTTTTTGAACAGTGTCGCGAGTTAAATTGTTTTTTCCTATCTCAAAAAATTCCCAACGCGCCTAAATAAGTTTTCACTACAAATTCCTAGGTACAGAGGTGTCGGTAACGGTAACGGTAACAGTGTCGCGAGTTCAATGGTTTTTTCCCCATCTCAAAAAATGGCAAGATGCATGTATATCTGTGTACGTACATATACAATAAATGTACATACTTATATACAGAGGTGTCGGTAACAGTGTCGCGAGTTCCATTGTTTTTACCATCTCAAAAATGCCCAACGCGCCTAAAGTTTTCTCTTATTTTTTTTTAATATTATGAATTTGTGATCTTTTACACATTATTTGTTTCCGTCAGTATGTTTGTGTGTATGTGTGAGCTATGATCTCTAATATTCATAGACCTCGCGTATCGAGGGTCAACTAGTTCTGGTAGTAAACAGTTATTGTAGAATTTTATTAATTGTCCTTCCATATTTTCCTTCCAGAACTGGTCGTCCCTTTTTCCGGATTCAAACTTCATTTTTCCATCCCCTGTCCACACTGCAAATACACACATGTTTTTGCCAGTTACTCGCAATTGGCCCTGAACTTGGTAGAACCATTTGCTTTTTTTATTAACTATGAAAGAGTCTGCTTTATGCAACCAAAAGTCAATTTTCTTTTCTATAATTGCAACGTCGGGTTCCATATTAAAAGCAGATGATGGACACTTCACTTCAACAATGCCATGTTCGTATATGCCGTCTGGAGTAGCACCCAGAAATGAAAATTCTTTATCTATGAATAATCCGCATTCTTGAATTTCTAAATTTAAAGCGCTTTTTAAATCTTGAAGCGCTGTGTGCTCGTTGTTCAATCCATGTTGTATTGAAGGGACATTGCTAAGATCGTTGCCATATAGGATTTGTTTTACAAGAGGAGCGCAGTTGGTATTTGCACGCCGCTAATGCAATTTTCTCGGCCGCCATCTTGGATTTTCATTTTGACCCCACCATCGGCTTTAGATCCCCCAAATACCCTGAAAACGACACCCATGAT
This sequence comes from Polymixis flavicincta, assembly GCA_949987655.1. NCBI lineage: Eukaryota > Metazoa > Arthropoda > Insecta > Lepidoptera > Noctuidae > Polymixis > Polymixis flavicincta. The sequence goes on along the minus strand of OX465186.1, from coordinate 10,700,589 downwards.
GGAAAATTCGAAAAATTTATCGGCCGCCATCTTGGATTTTCATTTTGACCCCGCCATCGGCTTTAGATCTCCCAAATACCCTGAAAACGACACCCATGATGGAAAATTCGAAAATTTTCTCGGCCGTCATCTTGGATTTTTATTTTGACCCCACCATCGGCCTTAGATCCTCCAAATACCCTGAAAACGACACCCTTGATGGAAAATTTGAAAATTTAACCGGCCGCCATCTTGGATTTTCATTTTGACCCCACCATCGGCTTTAGATCCCCCAAATACCCTGAAAATGACACCCTTGATGGAAAATTTGAAAATTTAACCGGCGGCCATCTTGGATTTTCATTTTGACCCCACCATCGGCTTTAGATCCCCCAAATACCCTGAAAACGACACCCATGATGGAAAATTCGAAAATTTTCTCGGCCGCCATCTTGGATTTTCATTTTGACCCCACCATCGGCTTTAGATCCCCCAAATACCCTGAAAACGACACCCATGATGGAAACATCGAAAAATTTATCGGCCGCCATCTTGGATTTTCATTTTGACCCCACCATCGGCTTTAGATCCCCAAATAATCTGAAAACGACACCCATTTTTGTTACGGAATTTCTGGATTTGGTCTCCACGCTCAAGGCCCGCGATAGAAGCTATGACAGGTCGGACTGTTGCATAGCAACGGAGGAATTATTTTAACATGTCTTTCCTCCGTTGCTATGCAACAGTCCGACCTGTTGCTAGGTGTGTCATTATTTTCTTTACGGAATTTCTAGGTTCGGTCTCCACGCTCAAGGCCCGCGATAGAAGCTATGCAATAGCTTAAAAAAATTGTTTTCGCCATTTGAATAGATAATAATACATTTTTCAACACACTTGCTCATAAAATGGCTCTAATTTCACTACAGTTAGGCACATAATGACACCTATTATCAAACTGTGACTTTTTCATTACTATTATTCACTAGTGAGTTATAGAATTGGTTGAGTTGTTTTGTTCTTAGTGAGTTATAGGTTGTTTTTTGTTTGAGTTGCTTTGTTCTTAAAAACGATGATGATGATGATGATGGATGATGCTGGATGATGATGGATGATGCTGGATGATGATGGATGATGATGATGGATGATGATGGATGACGATGGATGATGATGAATGATGATGATGGATGATGCTGGATGATGATGGGTGATGATGAGTGATGATGGATGATGATAGATGATGATGGATGATGATGGATGACGATGGATGATGATGATGATGGATGATGATGGATGATGATGGATGACGATGGATGATGATGGATGATGATGATGATGATGGATGATGCTGGATGATGATGGATGATGATGGATGATGCTGGATGATGATGATGGATGATGATGGATGACGATGGATGATGATGGATGATGATGATGGATGATGATGGATGACGATGGATGACGATGGATGATGATGGATGACGATGGATGATGATGGTTGATGATGATGGATGATGATGGATGACGATGGATGATGATGGATGATGATGATGGATGATGATGATGATGATGATGATTTAGTATTATTTTCTTCGCAAGTGTGTTGAAAAACGTCGTATGATACACGTGTGTATTGATGATTATCGTCCTCGGCTCTCTTAAGACCCTCGCCTGACGGCTCGGGTCTCAATGGCGCCTCAGCGATAATCACCAACGTTACACACTTGTACCATAATGTACTATAATGCAATTCATATCCGTAATCTACATCCATTTTACAAATAAATTATAACTAGTTTAAATTTCTAAAACAAATTCCAATAATCACACTTACTTTTATTTCGGTCCGAAAAAGTATGAACTTCGTTCAACCAGAGTATACAATACAGTAGTCACGTTTACAGCCGTGCTTCCAGGAGCGCGTCTGAGCGCGGAATGACGAACCGCAAGTGTGGGCGCGTTGAAAATGTATGGAGAAATTTGAGAGCATTTCTTATTTTTCACATAAAAGAAAAAGTTATTTATTTGGCAATAAGTTTTTTAGCTTCACGTATAGAGGACTATATAAGCAACAATTCATAACTATTTTTGAGTTAAAATATGCAGTGGATTTAGCTATAATGGTTCCTATTCAGACCCCATTTTATTCAAAAGATTGCGATTGTTGTGATGGGGAAATCGTATTTGTGTGAAAATTTGGTATATGGCTATATATTGTTTATGTCGTTCTTCTGGAGATGAATATATTATCTTTAATTTGACATATGATATCCTCGCAGTTGTGACTCCTAATTCATTAAAATGGTACCTGAAAAGACCTGATATTTGTAGAAAAATGTGATAGCGTCCTTAATTCAAACTAGGCTGGTGTCAGCACTTTTTGAACGTTAAAATACTTAAGACAGTCCCCCAAAACGCTCGCCCTTCACCACTTCCTAGTGCTTTAGCTGTGAAGAAGAAGTGGCGCAACAAACTCCCCAGCAGCACAGCTGTCTATTAAGGTAGAAGAACTTGATAAGTACGTAATTAACGTTACGAAACACAAAACATACAATTTTAATATTTGCCATATATCAGCTAGCACACGCCTATAGGTATACTGTTACTCAAGCAGCAATAAATAATAAAAACAAAAACACAACTTAAAACCTAAATTGAAGCCTCCAGGCATAAAGGGCGTGCCCGCTTACGTATTCAATTCTGCATTATGTTCACATAGCTTTAACTAGAAGTGGGTAACAAAAATGTTGAACTAGAAACTTGGGATTAAAATCAATAAACAGTTAATACTATTAACAATAACAAAACCATGATCAGCAAGACGACCAGTCACCACAAGCAGCACCCGTTCAGGAGCATAACGCAAAGATCGGCCACTAACCCCCTCGCCATAGGCAGCATATGCGCCCTCGCGACCCCAGCCGCCGCAGGATACGGAGACGCCCTGGGCGTCGGGAATCCCAGGCCGATTTCCGGCCACCGTAGGCGTGGGCTTGCGGACGGCGAGTAATGGGTAGCTCGCTGTCCGGTAAGGACCAAGCCCAAGTCGACGGCGCGTTGTGTTCCACGCGCGCCTCAAAGAGATGTCAGCACAAAAAGTGATGGGACCCGCAAGGGTCGATGCCTGCCAGGGGTGCGGGTTTGTTCGAAAGAGACACCACAGCCCCTGGCTTAAGGGCTACTGAAGGAACACGGGTGGGTTTTAGTCAGTAAAAGTCTGACACGCCCTCCTGCTCCACCCAGAGCGGGAGAAGTTATTTGATGATTTCCCACCCAAAAAAAAAAAAAAAAAAAAAAACCCCCTCGCCATTTTTGAGGGAAGGAGGCAACCCGACCCCCGACGCTGCCACAAGCAGTGACATCTAAGGGAGCATGACGAACTTGCTGTTGAACTTGTAGTTTTGCCGGAAATCGAGATAAACCGTTTTTTACCCTTAAAAACTCCCATCCACTTCCCGACCTCAGATCGCCCGTAAATTATTTTTCCTTTCATTTTTGTTATATTCTCTTCCTTTTTCAATGGGTTACCTACTATTATTTATTTTTACTTTTTACCATTTTCAAAGGTTTCAAGCACTTACAAGGTCTAAATATTAGGTCTTTACCTATGAAATTGCCGTTCTGCAGTACTGGCCATTTCAAATCAAAATAATTTTTGTTTGGCTAAGAATTCTAATTTCAAATTAATTTTATTTTAAAAACATGGATTTTTTTTTCTAAAAGTAGTCATTTCTTTATTGATTAGTGTTACATTTTCATCGCATTTCAATCTTTTTCGTCATCATGGATACGTTAAAAATTCGAGTAATTATGGAATATGAGTACCGTCGTGGCAGCAACGCGGCACAAGCGGCACGCAACATCAACGACGTTTACGGAGCTAACACTACAAACCAACGCACCACCTGTTATTGGTTTGCTCGCTTCCGTTCTGGAAATTTCGACCTGAAAAATGAACCTCGCGGTCGTCCGAAGACTTTGGTCGACAATGACGAATTAAAGGCGATTGTGGAAGCTGATGATACACAATCTACGGCTGAATTAGCAGCAGCTTTCGACGTTAGCGTCAAAACAATATTGGTCCATTTGCGTCAAATTGGCAAGGTAAAAAAGCTTGACAAATGGGTGCCCCACGAACTCAATGATCGCCAGCGCGAAGTACGCGTCGAGACGTGCCTTGCACTGCTCAACAGACACACAAATGAAGGAATTTTGAACCGCATTGTTACCTGCGATGAAAAATGGATTCTGTTTGATAACCGTAAGCGCTCAGCAAGTTGGTTGGATCCTGGTTCAGCACCTAAACAATGCCCTAAACGAAAACTTACCCCTAGAAAAGTGATGGTCACTGTTTGGTGGTCTAGCGCCGGTGTGATTCATCACAGCTTCTTACCAAACGGGGTGAGCATTACTGCAGATGTGTACTGTGAAGAACTGAACACAATGATGGAGAAGCTGGCGCATCTCCAACCAGCATTGGTCAATCGCTCGTCTCCGCTGCTCCTGCACGACAACGCGCGACCTCATACTGCACAGCAGACGGTCTCCAAGTTGCAAGAACTGGGGTTGGAAGCTCTCCGTCATCCGCCCTACTCACCAGACCTTGCGCCTACAGACTACTACTTTTTCCAGAATTTGGATAACTTCTTGGCGGGAAAAAAATTTAATACCCGAGAGGCAGTACAAAATGCCTTTGAAGAATTTGTTGCCTCCCGTCCAGCTGATTTCTTTAAGAAGGGCATCAATAAACTGCCACTGCGATGGCAAAGATGCATTGATTGCATGGGTGATTACTTCGATTAATACAAATAAAAAATTCATGAAAAAAATTCGTTTAAATTTTTTCATACAAAACGGCAATTTCATAGGTAAAGACCTATTAGTATGCCTTTGCACAAATGTTGGATTATACTTTAGCTTTAAACGCACTAAAATTCAAATCTAGCAAAGAAGCTTGTTATAAAAAGTTATACCAAGACCAACAAATGAGTTATGAACCTTATGAAGCCGGTGAAAGGGAGCACGTAGTTTGTCCTTATTTCTAGTATTCATATTATGAATATCACTGTTTTTAGTGTGCAAGTGTGTATTTTGCCTATAATATAAGATGTCGGCGAAGATGTATTGCGACGCCACCGTGAGAATACCAATATCTTTAACAAAATCTCTCAGAGGAACTCTAGCACATAGTTGATAAATTGCTCGAACAGCTCGTTTTTGAAGAACAAAAATATGTTGAATATCCGCGGCTTTGCCCCATAGCAGAATGCCATATGACATAACGCTATGAAAATAACTAAAATAGACTAACCGCGCTGTGCCAACGTCAGTATATTTTTCATTTCCTGACGGTGTAGGCGGCCGAACTGAGCCTTACCGCTAGGCTTGATATATGTAAACCCCACTGAAGTTTGACATCTACTGTTATGCCTAGAAAAACTGCCGAATCTACAGTTTCAAGTACCTACCTCATTATCTACGACGATGTTGGGTCCTAGATTCCTAACATTCGGTAAGGCGAATTTTTCATTAATTAACAAAAAGTTTACATTTTTAGAAGCCCAATTTCTTTTAAAGGCTGTGTCATTGTAAAGTCAATTCACTTTTAGAGGATCAGTTATTTATTTTCCAATTTAAATTACTTACAGTAGTAGGCAGAATATTTTTCAGACTATCTGCAGCCGCTTCAGCTTTCTTCTGACCCCCATTGAGGCAATCTTGAAAATTGAACAGTACCTGTCGCGTCGGGTTGGAATACGACACTTTACCGTTGTCTATAAATGTTATGTGGCGGAAGCCCCATGCCTGAAAAAAACATTGAGCTGAGATATAGAAAGTTTCATCCACGATAGAACTAGACATTTTTCAAAGATGTATGCTAGTATTGCTAGTGTTCTCATGAGATCAATAGATAGTCCATGAGTGCAACTCTTTGTGTCTTTTGAGACAAGCTACTTATTGATACTTACCACATAACTTCAAATCACCACCAAAATCAGTTACTTATTATTTAGATACGAAACTTGGATGAGTACCTACAATACAATCTGGAGAAGGCCCATAATTATAATAAATCCTCGCACGTTAGCAGTAATCTGTATTTTTGTTTTCTTTTTAGAATAGAGAACACAGGCGAGTTTCAGAAATGCGTTATATAATATGCATGTTATGATACATGATACATGTTTAGTAAACGCGAGTAGGTTTTTTTTTTTTGGGTGGGAAATCATCAAATAACTTCTCCCGCTCTGGTTGGAGCAGGAGGGCGTGTCAGACTTTTACTGACTAAACCCCACCTGTGTTCCCAGTGGCGGATTTACCAGTAGGCTGAGTAGGCTGGAGCCTAGGGCGGCAAATTTTAGGGAGCGGCAAATTTGGCTCAAATAATTGTTTTTCCTTACAAAAATAAAAACATAATTATACCTGTCTAGGACATTTAATGAGATAACAATAGATTTGAACCCGATTCGGGTGCACAAGGTATTCTATTTGTTAAACGGAGAAAATAAGTCTCGAAAATTTATCAAAATTGTATTATGCAAGTACTTTACAATATATCGAATACTCCAACATCTGTATATAAAAAATTAATCGGCGCTGTGTAAAGTGGACTTAATTGTGTTTTTTTTTTTAAAGTCCAATAGCATTTCAATGTTTATATTTATTGAGACGAATTCAGACGGAAAAAGCCATTTTCTTGGAAAAAGCTTATCGTAATGATTTAGAAAGTGACTTAGTTCAGGAATACGTACACTTTCAATGTCATCAATAAAACCAGAGAGTCTGGATCATTAAAGTCTATCATCGTTTCTGCGAAAACAGAATTTCGAGAACATTTATCTAAAAACCGATATAGTACTCCATGTACACAACAACTCCTGTCCAGTGGGTTCCCACAGTGTCGTTGCGGGGGCTCAGTAGCCGTGGTCTCCCAGCCACGGTGAAGAGAAGAGGAACTCAAAGATGGAGCCGCTCGTCAGGGGTTTTGTCTCCAAGCCGACGACGTAGCGGCCACAAGTAGGTTGCGGTGAAGTGCATCGCAACTGAGGTGAGCCGCGATGTCGAATGGGAGGCATCGCGGCTGAGGGTTAGACTGAGGCGGAAGAGGAGTGCTAGTTCTTCTGAGTAGCGCTCTTCCCGACGCGGTGAGGCCGCAGGGCAAGAGGAGTGTCGGTATAGCGTTGGCCGCTCTCCCTATTCCCTGCGGCCGAAAAGATGTAGGCGGGACGTTGTGTTGTGGCCCCACGCGCCGTCCGAGATGTCAGCACCAACCGGTGGGGTCTGCAAGGGCCAATGCCTGCCAGGGGTGCGGGTTGTTCAAAAGAGATACCGTCGCCCCTGGCACACAGGCAACTGACGGAACACGGGTGGGTTTTAGTGAATAAAAGTCTGACACGCCCTTCTGCTCCACCCAGAGCGGGATAAGTCATTTGATGATTTCCCAACCTCAAAAAAAAAGCAGCAACAAATTGTTCGGATGGGTGAAGCTTTTCTTGCTTTAAACGTATGAAGAACTTTAGCTCTTTTATGCATAGAGTCAGAACTGCGGCGGTTCTCCGCCCAGGCAGGGCAGACGTCCACCGTATGCTGCATCGTGTCTTCCAGTTCCAGGGAATACACACGATGATGACACTTTGGCGTTTCCTCCCGCTTTATCCGGAACAAGAACCTTCCGAAACAGCCGTGTCCCGTGTGGACCTGTGTAACGCAGAAGGTGAGGACGCCATGGCGCCTCTCTAGCCACTCCTTAAAGAGGGGCCTCACCACCGCAATCGTGGCGTGCTCTATCCATGGCAGCAATAAGGAGGCCCGCCACCTCACCGGAGACCGTGTGGTATTCCCGGACTAGCTGGATGGCCATGACCCTCGGGGACGCACTTAACCGACTGGCTGGTCACCGCCCCAAGAAACGCGCCCACACCGGTGGACACAGGAGGCGCCTTGGGCGTTGGGAGTCCATAGCGGAGTCCCGACCACCGTAGGGGCGGGGTTGCGGACTTTTTTTTCAGTGAAGACCAGGCCCAGGTCGACGGCGCGTTGTGTTCCACGCGCGCGTCAAAGAGATGTCAGCAACAATTGATTGATGGGTCCAAAGAACAATTCATTGATTGATGGGTCCGCTAAAGCCGATTCCTGTTAGGGTCACTGATTTGTTCGAAAGAGTTACCTTGGCTCTGGCACGGGTAACAGGAGTGTACTATGCCAAATTGAATGCCAGTAAAACTCTGACACGCTCTCTTTCTTTCTTTAAGTAGTTTTAAGGCTTTCCTTATCCCAGCTTATAAGTAGTGCATGATTAAACTTTTCTTAGCAATATAAGATAGCTTTGGCTATATACCCAAACACTATTTCTTGAATAAATTTCACTCAATCGTAAGTTGTAAGAATAATCTAGGAAATGACACAACAGTGCCTTAGTTCACAATCATACTAATAATGGGAAAAAGCTGAAGTAATGATGACGATTGAGCACAAATCATAAAATTGCAACTTTATTGACGAAGAAAATGTAATTAATATGATTGTAAACTAGTGTATTGAATTGCAGAGGATAGTAGGGGCGGCAAAAATGTAATAGCCTACTTGCGCGCGCGTGTGTGTGTGTGTGTGTGTGTGTGTGTGTGTGTGTGTGTGTGTGTGAGTGTGTGCACGCATTTGTCTAGCTCGAGTCAAATCTTAAGGTATTGTGAATTAGTCTTGTTTTCTACCGATTATTTTGTCTTACCAATAAGTCGCGAGCGACATGACAACCGAGGGTCCCAGCTCCAAGGAGCAAACATTTAGTATGCTTCATCACATCCACGTTTATGTCCGGAACTAGACGCCATTTCATTAGCTTTATATTCAGATCTGATGCTGTATCTGCCAGTCTGGAATTAATTTGGGAGGAAAATATGTTACAAGTGACTCTCATAAATTCCTTCATATCAAACAAAGTTTAAAGGAAATTCAGGAAGAAAAACTTACATCACTGGATCTAAAGATGCTGACATATTGGCAAGCTTTGGACCAAAGTTCCCTTTATCATTCCTTTCCCATCCCACCCACACATTACCCACAGTAGAAGGTTCCTGTTTTACGTCCTAAAATATAAATGAAAGTTCTTAAACATTGTCTAAACACCATTTTAAGATTGCCAAAAAGCATTGGAACACAACATTCTAGGTATAAAAAACAAGACAGAATTCGGAACACCACGGTGCGCTCCAAAACTGGCACACTGATCATACGAGAGAAGGCTGCCAGGCCTCAATGGAATTGGGCTGGGTAAAAGTCTCCCCGCAATGGTTGCCTGAAGATGGACGGCACCGCCGAGGCCGGCCCAGAAATTGATGGCGAGATGACCTGGACACATACCGCAAGGGCTGGTTCGAGTTGGCGCAGAAGAGTTCCTGGAAGGGTTTGCGGGAGCCGTTTGCCCAGTAGTGGGACAGTTTAGGGTAACATAAAGAAAAACACGCACAAAACGAAAATTATTAATGTTTTTGAATGACTAATTATGTTCATGTAGCAATTACCTACGTTTTATGTTTCAGAATATTACAAAATAATAAGTACCTTTGAAGTGGTCACCGCAAAGTATCGACTATGTTCAATATTACCAGTAGAATTGCACCGCAGCCCAATCACTTTTATATCAGCCCCAACTAAACTTGGACAGTGGTCCAACAAAACTGCCAAGAACAGTCTTAAAGGCCATCCAGGATTCGTTCCGTTACTCGGATCATTAAAAACAAAATAAATACTAGATAAGTCAATATCTTCTAGTGAGCCTCCTTTCAAATGAAATATGCTTGATAATGTTTTAACACTGATGTTGTAATTCTCGTTAGTAAATGCAAAGAAGCATTTCTGTTCCAGATCTAGAGATTTATAGCTATGTGCAAGCTCGGCAATCTGTTTGGGGCTGAAAACTGTTGTAATACTTGTACTTTTATCTTTTACATATACAGTCGGCTGCATGGGTGCAGGGAACGCAAACCAGTAATAGTAATGGAATTTCTTGAGATCCTGAAATGTAAAAGTACATTTAATAATGATCATGAAATCAATTGAACCAATAATACACACTATCAGCCTATAATGTTCCCATTGCTGGGCCACAGGCCTCCTCTCTGTAGAGGGAGTTGGCCATAATCCACCACACTGGCCCAGTACGGGTTGATGGATGAATTTTTGGTTCTAGGACATGCTGGTTTCCTCACAACATTTTTGTTCACCGTTTTGTTAGCAGTGGTGATGATATTAAATATTGAAAACTCCTTGAAGGATGGATGTAAGTTTTTCTAATGATGTATATTAGTTTGTGACAAGTCTGATAGGATAGTATCTCTAACAATACCAGTACTACTTAAACAGTTACACTGTTTTCACTAACGTACTTAAATATAATTTAGTAGCGACATGATACAGAGAAAAGCAGCAGAATTTTCTAAATACATATAATTATTATGCGCCGAGTACTTGTTTAATACTCTGTACTTGGCATACTTGGCCATTCTGGTAGTACTCATTATCGGCCGAGTAACTTGGTTGGACTGCTGAGGTACTTGAAACGAACTTACACCCTGAATTCTTAAAAATATTAATGTAAATAGATACATAATTTTTAGAAAAATTATGTAGATAAAATCAACATATTTAATTAGATAGGTAGTTAATCAGTCTTTCATGTTAATAAATTTTCATTTATATATTGATCTAACTCTATAGGCACTTTTCAAATTTTCCTGCTGTTGCAGCACTGTAGATGCAAATTCCTCGTAGCAATGCTTAGAACTTACATAGCATTATTCTATAACATTTGAAGCGTTTTCTACCAACTTATTCAGTAGGGTAATTGGTTTGGTAAACACAATACTAAGCAATACCCGGTTTCTTGGTAAAACTTGTACTTCTGACACATCTATAATAATTTTAAATTAAAACTAAACTCACAGCAAATGATAATATGATAAAATTCAATAAACTACTAGGTTTAGTAATCCATGTTTTTTCCTTCAGCCCTGCCCATATATTCTTTCCAACTGTGCTCAATAAGGCAGCTTTATCAATAGATTTGAATTCTTCTATTGTATTCTTGTTCATTATTGTACCTGTAGCATTTGTGTATAATTGTTCATTTTCTGGCACTCTGAAAAACGAATTTGAATATCTTTTTGATGATGTTTTTGGATCCAAATTCTCACTAGAGAATGTGATCTCATATTGTTGAACTTAATGAAACTGTTTCTGTTGTTAAACTTTTAAAGACTATCACTATGACACTTACTTGTTAAACGATGTGCCATCGACTTCGAAGACGGCTCCTAGATCACCTCGATAGGTAAATCGTCCCCAAATCTGCTTTGTAGTCTCGTTTAATTTATCTACCTCGAGTTTCATCTCCGTGAGGGCATGCCAGAAGGATGGGTGAACGAACGACATAAACGGTACATATTGTATTATTTCTTCTTGACCCTCTGATGCTGACATTTTTTTAAGTATTCTCTCCCGGTTTTTAAGATTAAAAAAGTCAGTAACAATCGGTCGACGATTACAATTTACAGTGCAAACATGAATACAAAACAGTACAATAATTTTGTCACTGACACATTGTCAAACATGTGTCATGTCATCCTGTCAAATCTTTTTTTATTTTATTAATTTTATGGCCTGATTACAGAGACCTTTTAGCAAAACTGTCAAATTTTGCCAATTAAACATGAGCCATAAACTTTTGAAATAAAGTTGAAAGTATATCAAAGAAAGACAGATTGTGGTAGCTTGACGTGCTGGCGTCTGTACTTTATGGTACGACCGTATGACTGAGTCGAGACCGCGTCTCAAGAAACGTAGTGTGGTACGATCCCCAGCTACCCAACTTTTGTAAGGTGAAAGCTCCTGGCCCCACATGCATAAAAAGGTGCCTTGCCCACGAAATTCTAATTTTGTTAAGTACGTTTTTATTTGCAGTCAGTCTTAGGTTGTATGTTGATTAAAATATGATTCGCGACCGTAAAAAATATGGTCAAGTTACGTCATTTAACATCAATAGCATCAAAAAACCCTCTTATTTCATTTAATCCGAATTAATGATTTTTTAATGAAATTGTTGATTTTGAATAGCTGGGACCTTAGCTGGGACAGACTGGATGTTAAGGACATAAGGCAAAGGGCAGGATGTTGTGGCACAGCTTGGGGGAGGCCTATGTCCAGCAGTGGACTGCGCTAGGCTGAGAAGATTGATATAATCAAGAACAACTGCAACAACTGATACATAAGACAAAGAAATCCACAGCATAAATCAGTACAGTCCTAGTTACTCATGTGTCCAATTAAGCAGTTAAGCAAAAACTAAAGAGGTTACAACCGTGGGTAGTGGGTAAAGTTAATACTGGTAATTCAAAATACCAGCCAATTTTTTTATGTTCCCTTATGATTTTTGAAGTATTCGAAATCACTAAATGTCAATAACATGATACTGTCAATGGCTTATTTTATAATTTCTTTGATTGGCTTTTGAAACAAATTCCTAACTATAAGTATAGTTCCATGTAGAGAGTGGTTTTATTTTGGTCTCTACAATCGAAATTATAGTGAGAAAATCTGTAAGTATTGTACGGAAAGTTTTACAATATTTTTACAATATTTATCACCATATCGTCTCGTGGTTGGTACAGTGGGCGAAAAGGCGCAGTTTCATTGCTGCGCACACTATGTACGTGTAGTTGCTCTGCTGAGTGTCCCCCTCCACACTCAGTAGTGGCGCTTAGGACTACAGGGCTTAGACTAATGAGACGCACAGAGTACAGGACACACACACTCACGCGCGCGCGCGCACACACACAAGTGTACCTACAGGAGGAGGAGGTACATAATGTACCTACTTAGAGTTCAAAGAAAAAGGAACTAATGACGCAGCAGCCGTGTGTTAAATTATATCATTTACGAGGTTTATAACGTGACTTTTTTATTTATTTCAGATTAGAAGATTTTGTTTAATTACCATCAGGATAAAATAAACTCAAAGACATGGCAGTAACTTCATCGGATATTGCATCTGAAAAAGTACCTTCTGGTTCAGCGCACAGTTCTAAAAATTCGTGCCGATTACTTAAATTAAATTTAGCGCCCAATAGCAGCTTATCAAGTGCTAATAGCAAATGTAGCAAACCAAAAATAAATAATAGTAAATGTAAATCTCCTTACCTTACTGGGAATAGAATTCAGTTACTGTCAAGAGTAGTAGAAAAGCGGTTCGTTCACAAAACGAATATTGTTTCATCATTCCCACTGGCTGCAAATCTATACAAGGCTAACTCAATTGACTTTAAGTCACCTAAAAAATCTACTAAAAAAGTAAAAAAATCGGTGCTGACTCTTCCAAATGACCCGGCTCCCGTACCTCAAGTATGCACAGTAAGCGATATGAATGATTCGGAGTATTTCGGAAAAAACGACGAAGAACGGAAACGAAAAGTAGTTAAGAAGCGTGCACCGATTCATAATAACAGAAGGGCTCGTGTTAGAGAAAAAGATTTTGAGTTTTATGACAGAGATGCTCAATACTGTTCGCAGCTTAATATAGACTTAGACTGTAGCTCTACGGATATGATGAAAAATTTTTATGGTGATAAGAAGAGGGTGTCAAACAGGAAGAAATTTATACCTAATTCCAATAAAAGTCACACAGCGTCTAACAAAGTGAGTGATGTTTGGGCCGTACTTAGAAATATAAATGGATTTCAGTTTAGGCCTTCACCTCCGCTGTCTGAAGAGAGTATTGTACCAGTGAAAAGTAAAGTACAAAAAAGACCAAAAAAAGCAAATCGCAACGATGCACGGTAATTATCTACAGTGTGCGATATATTATAAATTCATTAAAAACTTTTGCAGTAAAACAATTTAATCTTTCAGTGTGATTGAGACTTGTCGAACCCAAGAGTTTGCGTATATATCAAGTTACGAGCTGGATAAAAAACCAACAAGTAACTTCTCACAATCCTCAAGCGTTGATCGTATTACAGTTATTGACAACCAAGATAAATTTAACATAATATGTGAAGAATTTGAAAAACGACTTATGGGAACACATGATTTTCTTAAAGATTCAAATAATTGCAAAAATCAGAAAAATAAAATTCTGTGTAAAGTTCCCAAAAACAACGTAAGAGCATTAGGTCATTCCGGGGCTAAAGATAATAAGCAAGTGCTATCTTTGAATATGAAGAAAAAAAGTAATTTGAAGACTCCAATTGTTCAACAAAGTAAAAGTGAAATTACCAATATTAACAGCGGAAATAAAGATGCTCTAATTGGTACCGACTCTTTACAACTTAATTCTGATATTTTGCTACATAGGACGGAAAACGACATCATGTTTCCAGCGAAGGTTAGCTTTATAGGTTCTGATCATTCAGGATCGAGCAAAGCTGAACTATGTAATAAAATTAATGAAAAAATTAATAGATATGGTAAATAAATAATAAATAGATCTATTGAATTGTGTATCGTGATTATAGGTACACCACATATCTTATATAAATTCTGTTGTTTCCAGATAAATTTGTAGATGTTGCAGGTTTAAACAAAGAACACAAGTCAACTGAAAATATACCTAAGCCATTAGATCCTCAGCAAAGAAAACCCCGGTTGGTAACCACAATGCCAACTTCATGTACGGTTCCAAAATTAACTCAAACTGAAATTAAACGGAGGCTTGCACAAATCAGGTATCCAGTAGTTATTTTAGGGAAGGATCAAGTCAGTTCGAATATACAAGTTATGGATTACGACCCTCCACAGTTCAATGGCTTAGATGATCATATTTGGCCATTTATGATTGAATGGTCTCCAAATGGTCCTAAAGATACAAAAAATCACAATAATACGCTACCCAGGAAATGCCAGCCTTATCTTTTAGATTCTAATTCAGTAAGTCAAATCAAAAGTAAATTACGCAAAGCCAACACTGAAGTAGGTAGCAAACAGACGAGCTTGAAAGAAAAGAAGCTGGCAAATAATGATTCAACTACATTAAAAAATAAAGCGAAAATTACGCCACCGCCTACTTATGAAATAACCGATAAGTTCATTCAATGTGCTAAGAAGCAGAAATCAATTGTACAGTTAAAGGACAAAATGTTGAACTTCTTGTATAAAAAATCTTCGAATCGAGAATTTAATACTGCCAGCTATGAAAACGATGATAGCAAACTTATTACACTCGTCAATAGTCCTGCGATGGATGAAAATATAGATCCGGCTATAACGGAGAGTCAATTGAAACCAGATAATGTTTTGGTACCAAACGACCAGCCCCCGAAGAGACCTTTTTCGACTGATGGCAGTATCAGAAAAGCTCCAGTTTATAAACATCCTTGGGCCAAAGCGAAGTGGGCGAGTGATTTTATTGATAACGTTATGAAGAAGATACGAAGAGGAGTATATTATACTCAAGATCGTTTAGATTTTTGTAACACACATCAACTTGGCAAGTTTTTCTTCATTTGTGTTTTAAAATACATTAGTTAAAGTACTTAAAGAATTACCGACGTTATGCTTTTCCGCAGATTTGCAGGAAGTTTCCGTACAGGCGGGACCGTTATGTGATACTGCAAATTCTACTCAGACTTGTGATTGTGAGGCAGATTTTACACATGATGGAACAAATGAAATAAACCAAAATGATAGTATATGTATACCAGGCTTCAATAATACACTACCGTTGCTTGAAATTCAAACGCTCAACATGAAAGAAATTGCTGTGAAACATTGTGTGACAAACATTATGGTACAGTTCGACGTTACCGTTCCGGCTAAGAGCGATAAAAGTACAAGGGGCCTGAATCGAACGTTGTCATTAACCCCAATCGCGACAACTGAAAGTCAGAGTAAAGTTTACAAATGTAAAACTACAATTCTAAATGCTATGTTGCCTGCTGAGTTATGCAGTATTCTACCAAAAATGATGGGTACCATAATTGATTTAAATAAAATCTCGATGGCAAGTCCTGCTTCATGTCTTAAAAAAGCGGATTCTTGGTTATCTACCATTACCGAATTCGCACGCTATGAAAGTGTTGATTCCACGATTCCATTCTCACCGGAGATTAAACAAATTTTTGAAGGAAGATTTTCAAATATAGAATACAAAAGGCCAAAATTCAATCAAATTGATTATAAAATTAAACCCGATCAGTGTTTAGTAACAGAAATGTTACCAAAGGTTTTACTAAATAATTTGTTACAATATCAAGAGAGTGTGCTTGTAACGGAACTTGATTACAAACATTCGCAAGTATCTTTAAATCAATCAAACAAGCAAATTTCTAGTGCCCAAAATCATACAATTTGCAACTCTGTACAAATGTATACCAGCACCAAAAATAGATTGACATCAGCCTTTAAACCTAACGACTTTGTGGGTATAATTGAAAGTATAATGCGCAGTCACAACTTACAAATACAGAATTTGAATTATTACTTCGATATGCTCAAACTGCAGTACGATGGTAAAAATGTTGAAATAAATATGTCGATGACAAACAACAATGGCGTACACAAAAAAATCTCGTTAACTGTTAGCAACTTGAACATTGATTCGATATACAAAGCGATTCCTAAACTTATGAATGACAAAAAAGATCAAATAAATAGAAATAATATTCCTTTGGAATGCATAGAATACATTAATACTACAGTAGCAACAAAATCGCAGAACACAGAACTGACTCAAGTCGCCCACAAAAAAGCCAAAAGAAAAGGTTTCTATAGGCTATATAGGAAATGCAAATTGACCAATATACCGCCAGGAGAGAAATGGACCAACACGGCTAACACCCCACTCGATAAAATCACAACTTTAGACGATTTCTTCCAAATTGTCGGATCGAAAAAAATATTTTCTAGCGTATTTGATGGGAATGCTGCAAAAAAGATTCTATCGTCAGTGATGGAGGTAATTTTTTTGAACACTCAAAATAATGTTGATCATGTTTGTTGTTACTTTAAACACTTGTTTCATATTATTACAATATCTGCAGATGAAGAACTGGATATCAGAGATAAATCCAAAACAGGCCCTGTTGATATTATTATTGACCAATAAGAAAGATACGCAGAATTTAGTGCGATTCAGACCAATCATTTTGCAAGGCATCGCAGTGAACAGAATCACGCGAGCTTCTGAATTAGACATGGAGATTGAAGTAATTGACCGAGAAAATTTTAAGACATTTCCGCAGGTAAGTTTAACAAATCATTGTTTGAAGAAGAACCAAATAGAGCGTATCCAATAAATGTCTTGTGAAAGTGTTTAACCAATAATACTTTTTTTTCTGAAGCAGTTCGAAGGAATAACTTACTTGCCGGAATCAGCCACGGAACAAGAAAATCTTTTGGATGAGTTGTACTGGATAGCTAAGACCACTGTAAGATATTTTTTTTAGTTTTTGTTTGGGAAGTTGGCACTTGAGACTGGGACTATTTATAAAAGCAGTCATTATTATTCCGATAGTAAAACTAAATAATTGATCAGTCGAAAAAAATCTTGAAAAACTTAAAGTTTTTGAAGGCTGACAGACGACGGTTGTTGTTTGGTTTTATTGATGCAGTACCTACCTAGTTGTTATGTTCGACAGCTTCCGAAGAGTTGCACTAAATGTGTCAAATGTGATCCCGCGACTGACCTTTGATATAACGTCAGCACTTGACTCAGCACTCAAAATAGTGCCCAGTGGAAATCCATTATCGTCTAATGCTTTGTAGTACACGTCTTAAGTACATCTTAGTTGATACGCGTTGTGTGTGCATTTTGCTTAATACGTCAATGAGTATATCTAAGAAGTTGCGTTTTTTATTCTTCAGGCTTCCGATTACAATAAACCTTTCGACGAATCTTCAGAAAGGCTACTTAAGTCCCTGTTGCAGAAACGCAAGAAGTTGAATCCCTCGTATCTTCGTGTAATGGCACGCTATGTAGGCTTGGGACTGGTAAAAACGCCGACTGGTAAATTATTTTGAGCGCAGTGTTAAATTATGTGAAGTTTGTGGGTAGTTGAAAATTGACTAGTGGTCGTTAAGTCGTATTTATTTTATATAAATTATTTATACTAAAAAAACATTTTATCAAATTAAATTCAGTTTTATTGAAGATTTTAATTATAATTTAAAAAAAATCGTTATTGTTCAACAGAGCAGTACAAATTCAAATAGAAATAGCCTCCACACTAGGTTCACTGTGTCGTGATTTCGTGAAGACAAGTCTCCTTCCGTCTTACAATTTATAGAACCTACCTAGGTAGGCACATTATACCTACGTAACGTTGGCTGGTAAGATTTGTGAGTTGACAATAATGTTATCTCAAACAATGAAATATAAGGTTATTTCATTGTTTGAGATAACATTATTGTCAACTTTTATGATATAAACTTATAAATAACGTGTGTAGTGTATTATGATTGTACAAACACCAGCACATCAAGCTACCCCAAACTGTCAAATTTTCTCAATTGAACATGAACCTTATTCTAAAGCAATAAAGATGAAAATCTATCAAAGAAATTTGGCAGATTGGGGTAGCTTGATGTGCTGGCGTCTGTACGTGTATGGTGTTATGAATGAGTGAGTTAAGGTGGGTTTGGATCAAACAAAGACAATCGGACCATTGGTAAGACCATTCATTTCCTGTCATCCATAAAAAAATTGTAACAATAAAAAATATTTTCGGAGTAATATTACTAGCAATATTCCCATTTTTTTTGGAAATGTGTAGAAATTTTCTAACTCTGCACCCTAAGTGCGTAACTCACAATAGGGTATTTTCCAATTTGATAAAAACTATTTTAATTTGAAGATTTGGACGATAAAAATAAATTTAATAATATCCATTTTCTCCATTACTTAAAAACGATTAAAATCAAATTTCTTTTTCGTTGTTTTGAATTTACCGCCAAAATGCTCCTTACCCTGATTTTTTATCGCTTGACATCGTGACCTCAGCTTTGTGTAAACAGCACCAGTACAAATACTTAGTTTGGCGCAGTTTTGAAAGTATTTGTGCACAGAGGCACCGCACACCAGTGATTTCAGGTTCTATTCATATAAAATCTTGTTAATTATAAACACGACACTCACTTGTTTAACTTACTAACTATTTTAGTTTACACAAAGTTGACGTCATGTGATAAAAAGTCATCGTAAGGAGTGTTTTGGTGATAAATTCAGAACAACGAAAAATAAATTTGTTATAAATCGTTTTTAATTGAGAAAATGGATTTAAATCAATTTACTTTTATTTTTCTGTAACATATTTCGTCCCAATCTTCAAATTAGAATAGTTTTTAATAAATTGGAAAATACCCTATCACGGTGCTGGTCGGGTTGGAAAATTTCTACACAACGAAGACACCAGTGCATTTATAGTCGTTAATTTTATTTACCATAAAAACAACTAATAAATAAATCATTTATTTGGACCAAAACTTATACAATTTTTTTGAGAGCAGTGGTAATGAAATAATTTACACAAAGTAAAGCGCCCGTCTGGGTTCGAACCTACGACCTACAACTCGTAAGTCGTGGCCGTTACCACTTGGCCACCACTGCTCTCAGGATACAGAACTTACTTAACACTGACCTAAGCTTCGTACACACTGTGTCAACCTGCGTCTTCCAGTTCATGGTACGGTCCACCCATAAACCTAGATTCCTAAAGAAGATGGCCAAAAATTGTATGGGCTTGTACCCTAGAATGTACAGATATCAAATCTATATCATTGAATACTACTGATCTTCTATAAAAAAGAATATAAAGGCGCATGTTGCTCAGCAGCAGTGGACAAAAAAAGTTGAACTTTTCTCTAGGGCTAATGTATTTGATATAGATTATTGTGTATATATCTGTGCCGAGCGTTTAACATGAATAGTGTTTTAGTTTATTAGTTTAAAAACTAGAAGAGCATTTTTTTTTATTATCTGAGAAAATCTATAGTTTGCAACAATTTTTATAGCATAAAAATAGCGCATGAGGCTACGATACTATAAAATATAAACGTATAATGAACGATTTCGTATTACACAGATAAGTGGAGCACTCGCATGGGCCTACGACTAGGGAATGCAAATCTCGCGAGATTGGGGCTCAAGCATGGCTCAAGCGAGATCTCGCGAGTTTAAAAATAACAATACTGCGAGATCTCGCCAATTTCGAGATCTCACGAGATTGGCAGTTTTGTGTGTTTTTTTGCAAATAATCACAATATTTGAATAAATTAGGAAAAAAAAATATCTTTTTATTAGATAAACATTTATTTTCACGAATGTTTTCAATAATTATACTCTTATGCATCAAACATTGTTTGACGTCATCATCATCATCATCATCAGCCTATAATGTTCCCACTGCTGGGACACAGGCCTCCTGTCTGTGAGAGAGATTGGGCCGTAATCCACCACGCGGGCCTAGTGCGGGTTGGTAGATGTCACATGTCTTCGATTTTTTTGTTCTAGGACATGCCGGTTAGGTATCTGTGTATAATTTTATGATAAACTTTTAAGTAGTAAACTTTGACGTACATATCTATCAAATAACAAATGAAAGAAACGTACAGTCTTCTCTATTAATATCAAACAAAAATCTTTTAGTAATAAAACAGTTCTTTTATAAGTTTAAAACAAACAAAACAACGAGAAGTCGAAAAAAACCGTCCGTGTCAGTACACGGGCGCGCTTAGAATAAGACGTTTTTATGCTCGAGTGCAATCTCGTTAAACTCGCGAGAACTCGCCCTTTTTTCGTCCGAGATCAATCTCGCTAAAAAAAGGCCGAGATCTCGGGAGAACGAGATTGCATTCCCTACCTAAACGTATGAACGAAAACATAAACACAATACGAACGAATACCGACCGAAAGCAAACTGGCGCAAACGTAGAAGAATGTTAACCCATAACTACCTACCCGCGGTCTCACAGACCAACTAAATTATTTTATTGAATAACTGTGCGCATCTTTACATTTTGAGCGTTTATGTACACTTCTACCCGCTACCCATTGTCGCGCGTTTACTCTTGGTGTGTATGTAACTTTTTTTCTTCGGTCTGAGATACCGATTCGATTACCCTACCTACCGGTAGTTACGTAACTTTTAATATTTAATGTGTTTTATTGCTTTAGTGAAAAATGACGTCTAATAATATAATTATTGCGTGTTGTCTGGTGGCAAAACAATCCGATAAAGAGGATAACCAAATAAAGACTGTATTGCTGTGGAGGTTGATATAGGAGATGATTTTATGTTGGAGGAAGTTCGAGGATGGGATTCTGAAATTGTTGGCGAAGATGAGTCGGTTTTAGTGGAAGGCAATCTGTCACAAATTACGCCTCCGGTTTTTCACTATTTCATCATCGTCATAGGTACGGAGAATCCCCATTATAATAATCTATACATATAATAAATCTGTAAAGGAACTTTTTCTGTACATTTAAAATATTTCGAAAATAATTGCTTGGGGTGGTAAGGGATAATCAACAGATGACATTTTAACCCTTATCAAAATTTTTGTCTGTAGCTCGGTTTTTCAGTTTCTATGTTGAATAGATCAAGTATCACGTCAAAAGAACGAAACTAATATGGTTATCTTTCATACTCAAATATTGTTTATAACTCAGAGTTTATATTAGTCTTTGTTTCATCGCAATCGCTTCGGTCAACCTATCTAAATAATTTAAAGTGTTCAAGAAGAATTTATTTACGTAATGTTGAAACACTTAGCGACATCTATTGGCGTAAAACGGTACTAACGAATACTTAATATTAACACACGTCATTCTCATTTAAGTTACTTACTGTGTCTGTGTTATTTCAAAAAGTAATGATACTGATTACTAAAATCGCTTTCCGTTGGTGGTTGATTCCCACGAATCAAAAAAGCTAAAAGAATTTCAAATAAAAAGTTGTGATAATATTAACTGACGTGGTGTTCTGAGTCATATACTTAGAATGCAATGTTAGATAAGTATTTATTAGTTTTATCAATCAAATTAATACAAATAGAGGGGAAGAAATCTCATTTTTAATTGTGATAAAAGTCTTAGTAGCGCCATCTAGCATAATGTAGCAAAATTAGAGCGGCTAGAGGAACATCTCCAAATTCTTAATCTCTAGCGTCAGTAACGCCATCTAGGTTTGAATAGCAAACATGCAAAGACAACAACTTGATTTCGCGCGAAATTTGATAATGTTAAATTTAAATGCGTGTTTACAGCATTACTCGATTCAAATAATGGGAGTTTTGGGAGTAAAGAGTTGTAAATACTTATGTGCTCATTTTCGTGATGTTAGTTTTCGAGGTGGGGAGGGGTTCAAGCGAGGTCGGATGGTGAAAGTCAGGAAAAAAAATCCAAAATTGCGACCATAACTACTGGTGGATTTGAGTAAATAGATAGGTTTTCACACGGGCAACTGTAGTTATGTCGATACTCTTCCGAGCAACATCGCTTACAGAGAAGTATTTTCTTAGTTAAAACAAGTTTAAAAATGTATTTATTTATCCATTTGGCATCTCCAACAAAGGATACATTACCTACACAGGAACAATAGAAATCACAATAGTAAAATATTGACAATTTTAAAGTCGCTTCTTTAAATATAATTATTTATTGGTCTACAAATAAATGTATGGCTGAACAAAAGAAACACTGAAACATTTTTGATTACAATTTACAATAAAAAGGCATCGTAACTGAGAGTCGCGGAGGATCGCTCTGTTACGTCCATTATCCTCGGGATCGGGCTCTCTCTCTTCCTGCTGCCTGCGTCAGCAGCGGGGAGAGAGGTGGGGGCGCGCGCGGTATGGCACTACGTAGCAACAACATCGTACTTACTATGTTCATAGAAAACCCGTGCTATACAATTAAATAGTTTTTTTTGCCTGGTTTGGTTTTTTTTTCAACAGCGCTTTTAATGTGGATAATGACCGACGTTACGGGCCGTAGGTAATGGTAACATTCGCAGCGAGCATGTCTTTACGCCGTGTGCTAAAATCAGTGTTGCTCGCTCGCATGTTTTGCCGTAGGTACTACTGACTGCACGAATACTTGCTTGGTAACATATTAGGTGCATTTTGACCCGTGACGCCGGTCAGTATCCACCTTTACAGCGTGATCTTTCTTCATCGTGATAACGCCATGGTCCCACGGGCCGTTAACTGACAGGTGGCGTCAGGTGTTACTGCACTGCTACCTGTCGAGGCCTATCGCAGTCCGTGCAGAGCATTCCCACTGCTGTGGTTTTATTCAGTGGTCAACGTTTGATAAACAAAGCTAAAAGACACGCGCCTGTACGGGCCGAGATAATGCTTCAGCACACTCAACCAGACGCGCAGTCGATTTATTGAGTAAGTACAGTAAAAGCTCCTTATTCGTGCTTCCTTCATTCGCGTTTTCACTACTCGCGGATTAAAAAAATGCGACCCAATTCCTATATCCGCGGCTAAAGATTTATTTATTTGCGGGTCTAATCGGTACATCGGTACATACATATTAACAAATAACAAAAAGGATTCCAATAGGTATCCAACCCAATATCCTTTGTAAACGCGTCGTCAGATGGACTATAAAAAAGTGAAATAGACCTTATTACAACTTCGCCTAAAATACATTGTCAAATGATATCGCCGCTGTATTGGTTCGGCCTTTGACATCTACAATAGCCGCCTTCGCCGCGGTCGGTGTTTTTAACCGACTTCAAAAAGAAGGAGGTTATCAATTCGACATGTTTATATTTTTAATGTATGTTCAGGCATAACTCCGTCGTATATAGACGGATTTGCAAAATTCTTTTTTTTTTCGAAAGGGTTTTACTCCGAAATGGTCCCATTGAAATTTCATATAGACAGGGCCCGATCTAGCTATTTAGCCGCTCCGGGCAAAAATAACATTCGCCGCCCTTTGCACTAACACCATCAAAGATGGTATGACCATAATTATGTGATATTCTTTTAACTATATAATATTCACATACGTTAGTCTACTACGGCTTCTGAACAAGTATACAAAAATTCATGAGAGTAAGTATGTTTGTAAGTATACATTTTGCCGCCGCTCATTTTTGCCGCTCTGAGCATTTGCCCGGCTTGCCCCCCCTTAGATTGGGCCCTGCTTATAGATCTGATGATGCGTTTCGGAAACAGACAACGGAACTCTTCAAAAAATTACAGCAAATCAACCGCGAATGTTGCTATCACATAAATAAGTATGCATTGTTTTGACCCAAAGGATGATGAAATTTCGAATTGGTGTATGGTAGGTAACAAAAAAGTGAAAAATAAAAACTTTTTTCAAAAAAATAACAACCGACTTCCAAAAAACACTACAAAGTGCAAAATAACTTTAATTTCGGAAGGCGGTGACGAATAATTAAAATACACATCCAACGTCACGACAGGTCTAGGAAAATTGCTATAATTTTCCTAGACCTTTCGAAAGCTTTTGACACAGTCTCTGTTCCCCTCTTACTGGAAAAGTTGGAGCATATTGGTGTTAGAGGAGTGTGTCTGGATATTTTTAGGAGTTACTTGAGTGGGCGCTCTCAAACCGTAAAGATAGGAAATCACATTAGCAAACAGCAATTTTTAACCTATGGAGTCCCGCAGGGTAGCGTCCTTGGACCTACCCTGTTTCTTATTTACATAAATGATCTGTGTAATCTGGCTCTAACCAATGCTAAAATCATAACCTACGCGGATGATACCGTCATGCTCATTCATGGTAAGGATTGGTTAGAAACCCGCTCATATGCAGAGTCCGCTCTGCTTGTTGCAATGAAATGGCTAAATGAAAACCTGCTAACCCTCAATGTAGAAAAAACCAACTTCATTACATTTGCTACAAGTAGAGCCTCTTAACCTGCCTGTCCCTATACTCTGACGGCCCATAAATGCGGGTTAAAATCGACTGATTGCACCGGTTGTACTCAGATTGCGCGCACCCATAGTATTAAATATTTGGGTGTTATAATTGATAGTACGTTAACATGGAAGGAGCAAATTGAGGCTCTGGTTTCCAGGGTCAGAAAATTAATATTTGATTTTAAAAATTTGCGAACATCTGCTGATTATGCCACACTACGAACAGTATACTTTGCTCTGGCACATTCCATCCTGAAATATTGTATTTCAGCTTGGGGTGGGGCTGGGAAGTGCTTAATGCTCCGTCTGGAAAGAGCACAGAGGGCAGTGTTAAAGTCATGACCTACAAACCTGTTCGATTTCCAACTGCCGAACTATACGCTCTTTGCGAATTACCAAGAGTCAGACACGCATTTCTTCTTGCTGTAGTGTTGCGTAAACACTCAGACCTCCCATTCGATACTGTTGTCGCCAACCAAAAACGCAGATCGGATAGAGTCTGCCAGGTGGAATCTGCCAGAGTTCAAGTTGCTCGGCGGCAGTATCACTTTCTTAGCTCCACTTTGTATAATCGTATAAATAAACAGCTTAATATATGTATATCCACTGACCTTGCGAGAATGTCGTAGGATCACGGATAAATGGATTCACACAGTCTCTTATGAAGAACTAGAAACATATGTAAAAATTTAAACTCACTTCCCAAGTTCCCTTTCTATGTATTAGTATAACATGCGCAAACACACCCTACCCTTTGCACAAACGGACACCTCTCCCACACATACACACACACCTCACACACACTCACGTACACTCCACGCACAAAACATACACAATCCTTCCATACAGACACACAATCTCACATAAAATTACGCAGTGAAAATATTGCTTAGTTTTAATTTTAAGTTCTAATTTTTAATTTTAATATTTTTAACTTAGTTTTTAGTCTTTTAGTTTTGCTTCTGTCTCGATTTTGTGGAGGTGGGCGTTAATGACTGCGACACAGTAATAAACTAATGCAGTTGTTATCGAACACAGAGTTTATGTAAACTGAGTTTTTGTTTCAATAAATTATTATTATTATTATATAAAATTCTCGTGTCACAATGTTAGTTACCTTACTCCTCCGAAACGGCTTTACTGATTTTTACCAAATTTTATATTCATATTCAGTAGGTCTGAGAATCGGCTACTATCTATTTTTCATACCCCTAAGTGATAAGGGTTGTTCACTAGAAATTACCTGCAAAACAACGTTTGCCGGGTCAGCTAGTATAATATAATAATATAAGTAATTTTTTTTCATTAAAATATTCAAATTGGTAAAATACAGTATAAATCTTAGAAATAATATACTCGTACCAAGAAGTAGAAAGTATGATGCCTGTACTAGGATAAACCTGTATCACAGGCGGCATGAGTTCTTACTATTTAGGTTACACTAGCTTCCGCCCGTGGCTTCGCCCGCGTGTAAGTCGTAAATTATCCCGCGGGAACGTAGGTAGGTACTACCGGGATAAAAAGTATCCAAAGTGGTTTCGAGTTAATCAGAGAGCGCGTTAAAATTTCTTCCATACAAACTTTGAGACGCCCCAATCCCCATTTAGGGGATAGTTTAGAAAAACAATAAATAACCAACTTTATAATTTACTTAGATAAGTATTTGTGCCAAGTTTCAAGTTTATTAACTCAAGGAATAAGATTTTTCATACAAACAAAATGCCCCCTTTTCACCCCCTTAAAGGTCGAATTTCCAAAAACCTTCTTAGTGCTCCCCTACATTATAAATGAAAGCCGTGTACAAAATTTCACGTTCCTAGTCCTAGTAGTTTCGGCTTTGCGTTGATTGATCAGTCAGTCAGTTTCTCCTTTTATTTAATACTAGCTGTGCCCGCGACTTCGTTCGCGTGCATGTCGGAAAACAATAATGTGTCGCTTTGACGGTGTAGGTACCACTCCTCCGATCTTCCGATCTATCCTGGTAGGAATCTACCACAGCTTTCGAATGCAGTCCAGAGCCTAGAGACAAAACACATTACTCTTGGCGTTCACGCTAAACGGTACGCCAAAATGTATGGGAATGACATTACCTGCGGAAAGGACACGGTAATGTCATTCCCAATATTCTGGCGTAGAGTTTAGCGTGAACGTTAACAGAAAGGTGTTTTGTCTAGGCCTGCAGGCGTCTTTAGGGGTTATAATGATATTGCGACGAAGTCTCACTCAGATTTTTAAGAATAAATATAGATCAAAGCGCCTGGTCGAGGCTCATTTTATAATAAATGTGCACCTGCCGTAGGTACAGTAAAAGCTCTTTATTCGCGAGGTACTTATACGTTCCGTAAAATACCTACCGCGAATACAGAAACCGTGACTATGGAATGGTAATTTATATGGGATTATAGGGGATACGTTCCTAAGTGACAAAAAAAAAAAAACAATTTAATTGAAGTTTTTGACCATATTGATTAATTGTATGAGCGTGATATGGATGCAAGCGACTCTCCAAGGCGTAAACGATCAAGCATTTCTATGCGTTAAACAGATTTTTTCGCGTCAAAAATCGTTTTTAAGTTAAAAAAAAAATCAACATTTTGCAATAAATGGAAAGATGAAACAATAGGTAAAACACGCAAAGCGGCTCGTACCAAAGGATGGAATGTCTATTAAGTCGCAGCATTTATAAATGTGGGGGAGGCCTATGTCCAGCAGTGGACGTCTTTCAGCTGAAATGATGATGATGATGATATATAAATATACTTTATGGTGATGAGGTTGGTTTCAATATGTTTGTTTACATTCTCAAAAAACTTAAAAAAAAAAAATACCAACCGACTTCCAAAAAACACTACAAAGTGCAAAATAACTTTAATTTCGGAAGTCGGTGACGTTGGATGTGTATTTTAATTATTTGTCACCGCCTTCCGAAATTAAAGTTATTTTGCACTTTGTAGTGTTTTTTGGAAGTCAGTTGTAATTTTTTTGAAAAAAGTTTTTTTCACTTTTTTGTTACCTACCATACACCAATTCGAAATTTCATCATCCTTTGGGTCAAAACAATGCATACTTATATGTGATAGCAACATTCGCGGTTGATTTGCTGTAATTTTTTGAAGAGTTCCGTTGTCTGTTTCCGAAACGCATCATCAGATCTATATGCAGGGCCCAATCTAAGGGGGGGGCAAGCCGGGCAAATGCTCAGAGCGGCAAAAATGAGCGGCGGCAAAATGTATACTTACAAACATACCTACTCTCATGAATTTTTGTATACTTGTTCAGAAGCCGTAGTAGACTAACGTATGTGAATATTATATAGTTAAAAGAATATCACATAATTATGGTCATACCATCTTTGATGGTGTTAGTGCAAAGGGCGGCGAATGTTATTTTTGCCCGGAGCGGCTAAATAGCTAGATCGGGCCCTGTTTATATGAAATTTCAATGGGACCATTTCGGAGTAAACCCCTTTCGAAAAAAAAAAGAATTTTGCAAATCCGTCTATATACGACGGAGTTATGCCTGAACATACATTAAAAATATAAACATGTCGAATTGATAACCTCCTTCTTTTTGAAGTCGGTTAAAAACACCGACCGCGGCGAAGGCGGCTATTGTAGATGTCAAAGGCCGAACTAATACAGCGGCGTTATCATTTGACAATGTACTTTAGGCGAAGTTGTAATAAGGTCTATTTCACTTTTTTATAGTCCATCTGACGACGCGTTTACAAAGGATATTGGGTTGGATACCTATTGGAATCCTGTTTGTTATTTGTTAATGTGTATGTACCGATGTACCGATTAGACCCGCAAATAAATAAATCTTGAGCCGCGGATATAGGAATTGGGTCGCATTTTTTTAATCCGCGAGTAGTGAAAACGCGAATGAAGGAAGCACGAATAAGGAGCTTTTACTGTACTTACTCAATAAATCGACTGCGCGTCTGGTTGAGTGTGCTGAAGCATTATCTCGGCCCGTACAGGCGCGTGTCTTTTAGCTTTGTTTATCAAACGTTGACCACTGAATAAAACCACAGCAGTGGGAATGCTCTGCACGGACTGCGATAGGCCTCGACAGGTAGCAGTGCAGTAACACCTGACGCCACCTGTCAGTTAACGGCCCGTGGGACCATGGCGTTATCACGATGAAGAAAGATCACGCTGTAAAGGTGGATACTGACCGGCGTCACGGGTCAAAATGCACCTAATATGTTACCAAGCAAGTATTCGTGCAGTCAGTAGTACCTACGGCAAAACATGCGAGCGAGCAACACTGATTTTAGCACACGGCGTAAAGACATGCTCGCTGCGAATGTTACCATTACCTACGCCCCGTAACGTCGGTCATTACCCACCACAGACATATGTTACCCACATTAAAAGCGCTGTTGAAAAAAAAACCAAACCAGGCAAAAAAAACTATTTAATTGTATAGCACGGGTTTTCTATGAACATAGTAAGTACGATGTTGTTGCTACGTAGTGCCATACCGCGCGCGCCCCCACCTCTCTCCCCGCTGCTGACGCAGGCAGCAGGAAGAGAGAGAGCCCGATCCCGAGGATAATGGACGTAACAGAGCGATCCTCCGCGACTCTCAGTTGCGATGCCTTTTTATTGTAAATTGTAATCAAAAATGTTTCAGTGTTTCTTTTGTTCAGCCATACATTTATTTGTAGACCAATAAATAATTATATTTAAAGAAGCGACTTTAAAATTGTCAATATTTTACTATTGTGATTTCTATTGTTCCTTTGTTGGAGATGCCAAATGGATAAATAAATACATTTTTAAACTTGTTTTAACTAAGAAAATGCTTCTCTGTAAGAGATGTTGCTCGGAAGAGCACCGACATAACTACAGTTGCCCGTGTGAAAACCTATCTATTTACTCAAATCCACCAGTAGTTATGGTCGCAATTTTGGATTTTTTTTCCTGACTTTCACCATCCGACCTCGCTTGAACCCCTCCCCACCTCGAAATCTAACATCACGAAAATTAGCACATAAGTATTTACAACTCTTTACTCCCAAAACTCCCATTTTTTGAATCGAGTAATGCTGTAAACACGCATTTCAATTTAACATTATCATATTTCGCGCGTATTTTGACGAAAATGCTGGAGTCAGTGGATGCCAATAAATTGCTCTGTAGGTTTTTTGTGTAAACAAATGCTTTGATATTTTGTATAATAATTATTTATTTGTTTAAAATGAGTTATTGTAATGGGTTTGATGTTCCTGAATGTAAGCTATTATTTCAATAAAAAATAATAGCTTAATAATACTTTGGTTACCTACGAAAATAATAAAAGTACAAAGTTATTCAGTTGATTAGTAACAGCGGTATGACGTAATAACATGTCGGATATTATTTCTGTGAAAACCTATCTATTTACTCAAATCCACCAGTAGTTATGGTCGCAATTTTGGATTTTTTTTCCTGACTTTCACCATCCGACCTCGCTTGAACCCCTCCCCACCTCGAAAACTAACATCACGAAAATTAGCACATAAGTATTTACAACTCTTTACTCCCAAAACTCCCATTATTTGAATCGAGTACTTAATGCTGTAAACACGCATTTAAATTTAACATTATCAAATTTCGCGCGAAATCAAGTTGTTGTCTTTGCATGTTTGCTATTCAAACCTAGATGGCGTTACTGACGCTAGAGATTAAGAATTTGGAGATGTTCCTCTAGCCGCTCTAATTTTGCTACATTATGCTAGATGGCGCTACTTAGACTTTTATCACAATTAAAAATGAGATTTCTTCCCCTCTATTTGTATTAATTTGATTGATAAAAGTAATAAATATTTATCTAACATTGCATTCTAGGTATATGACTCAGAATACCACGTCAGTTAATATTATCACAACTTTTTATTTGAAATTCTTTTAGCTTTTTTGATTCGTGGGAATCAACCACCAACGGAAAGCGATTTTAGTAATCAGTATCATTACTTTTTGAAATAACACAGACACAGTAAGTAACTTAAATGAGAATGACGTGTTATTATTGAGTATTCGTTAGTACCGTTTCACGCCAATAGATGTCGCTAAGTGTTTCAACATTTTGTAAATAAATTCTTCTTGAACACTTTAAATTATAATAGGTTGACCGAAGCGATTGCGATGAAACAAAGACTAATATAAACTCTGAGTTATATACAATATTTGAGTATGAAAGATAACCATATTAGTTTCGTTCTTTTGACGTGATACTTGATCTATTCAACATAGAAACTGAAAAACCGAGCTACAGACAAAAATTTTGATAAGGGTTAAAATGTCATCTGTTGATTATCCCTTACCACCCCAAGCAATTATTTTCGAAATATTTTAAATGTACAGAAAAAGTTCCTTTACAGATTTATTATATGTATAGATATAGATATAGAATAGATAGATAAAGATGTTAGACAACTGATTTCTTAACAATTTTTAACTGACGTTTTATGAATAGTGACATAGTTAGTTAATTAATTTATTGTATTAGAATTTACATAATACTAATAAGGTCTTAATTAAACATGTAGATAATATTTAGGTAAGGAAAATAGTTTACAGCACTTAGTCACAAGAATATGTTTGAGTTAGCAGTATTATTAACTAGGTTGAAAACAAATATTGTATAAATCACCTTCTAGGCAACATTTATATTTTTGAAGCGATCGGCTCATAGTGCTTATACAACGGCAAATCGATGGTAAGTAGGACAGCGCAGTGGTCAGGTAAATTTTTGTTTCAGCAACAAGTGAAACGGAAGTGCGGCCTTGAGTATGACGCACTAGGTGCCCTCATAATCAATGGAGTTAATGTATCTATATTCTGCTATTTTCCTAGCAGGGCAATCAAAATCTCCTGTTTTGTGATCACTAGGTTTTTATAGCGTGAGCAAGTTGCGCATTTTGGAATTTCGGCGTTTTTCGCGCATTCGGACATTGAAAGGCCAGCGTCACCACAGTGACCACACGTAGTGACGATCTCTCGGCAAGTTTTAGCCTGCATGTCCATATTGTTGGCATTTATAACACCTTGTTACCAATGTATAAAGTCCCTGACCAATTACGAACTAACAGGTCCAGGAAAAAGGAGTGTTGCTTTCTAGAGTGTTGTGGCGCAACCTGGGAGAGGCCTATGTCCAGCAGTGAAC
The DNA here is from genome assembly GCA_949987655.1 of Polymixis flavicincta. NCBI lineage: Eukaryota > Metazoa > Arthropoda > Insecta > Lepidoptera > Noctuidae > Polymixis > Polymixis flavicincta. The sequence goes on along the minus strand of OX465186.1, from coordinate 10,668,567 downwards.
TGCGATAGGGTGAGTTGATTGCTTGAGGTTCAGGAAGATAAAGTATTGCAGTAAGAATCGGTTTCGCTAGTCATCATTACCACCGTCTTATCGTACAAGAACATAAGATACCTACTGCAAAAAAGAGAGGGACACCATATAGGGATATACTCAATCCCTCGTCTTTTCCGCATTACATCTGGAGCCAATATTTCACAAATGAAATGCTAGATAAAATATTACTGTTGGCTATTGCAAGTCGACGAGGAACAGCTTCTTGCAACCGCAGGAAGTAGAACTAATGAGGCAGATAGGCTAGAGGACTGCAAGACATGCTCTTCCTGTGATCACAAAAAGAAACAAAACCCAATAGTAGTGATTCAATGCAATAAATCTATTTGCCTAGGTTGCTCAAACTTGATGTGCCTTTAATATGGGAAAGGTATTGACATTTGTCGGCGGTGCTGCCAGTAGTAACGTGAAATTATCCTATTCGTAACTGCACTAACTTATGTAAATTAAATTACAGATGGTTCGATTTATACAATATGTCCGGTTTCGGACTGTACAAACTTAAAGGGGTGTTAGTAGTTTGCTCTTTTCTATCAATAAAATTATTCATACATGTGGGGTTGGAACCCACACCCTCCTGAATGGCAGCCATTTTTGTGTTTTGTAAAAATACAGTAACTTTGAAATTTAAAGCCCAATTATCATTAAAAAATAACTCAAATAATAACGTTAAATGCTGCCTCATCTTAAAATATTGATGTTATTATTTATTTAACTCATTGTTAATACTTTTCCGTTGCTAAAAGTATTTTTTTAGTTATAATTGGGCTTTCAATTTTAAAGTTACTGTACTTTTAGTATGCTTGCTCCATAAAAGGCGACCAAACACAAAAATGGCTGCCATTCAGGGGGATGTGGGTTCCGACTCCACATGTAGAATAATTTTATTGATAGAACAGAGCAAACTACCACCCCTTTAAGTTTGTACAGTCCGAAACCGGACATATTGTATAATTATAAGAAAACACACAAAAAAATATGTTTCATACATTTAGGTTACGAATAATTTACGAGTATATTCTAGGCCTGCTATGCGTATTGTTTTGTTTTTCTTAAGCGCAATTTTTTTATTTTTCCCCTGTTCTGATCTTTGTTAATATAATATGGCAACATTAAAAGGAAATTTAGAGGAAAATCATAAAAAATACTTTTAATTATGATTATTTGTCCACTTCTGGTATAAAGCATAAAGAGTTATTCAAAATTCTTTATTTTTTTATTCAATTTAACTGCAATAAATTTATGTTTGTACTCGGTGGGGTACATTTTCTCCATCTCTTTTTCGGCACTCGCAAGGGAATCAAAACCTACACCTACAGGGTACTTCTCGTGAACACAGAATCTTGAAAGATAGGTACTAAGCAACATCTTATAGCACACACAGTTATAGGAAAAATTGCGAAAAGCATACATTTTTAGTTACATCATATAAGTAATAAAAATAATTTTAATAATTTAAAAGTAACTACCCCTTTCCTCATGAACGCGTAGTGGTATTAAATTGAAATTCATATCAAATACTATCTATAATACCTTTAAGCTGTAACAAAATCAAACTTTTATATTGTACCAAAACTTTTACTTAAAGTAGTACGCACGGCTACACATCAAGCTATACAATTCCAATATAAGCTGATCTCACATTGTAAAAGATTTCCGTACAAAGCGAGATCAGCGTAAACTGGAAATGTATAGCTTGATGTGTAGCCGTGTGTACATACCTACGGTGAGACCTACGGGTTGTACGGAACCGTGCGCGAGTCAGACTCGCACTTGTTTTTTATAAATATATGACCCCTTTTTGGATGCCCAAGCATTACTCTAGTACACGGAGCTACTAAAACTCGTAATTATTAGCGATTGAACTCTTATGTTTTTGTTGGTCAAAAATATTGAACTTACTCCCAGTAAAAACATTTAAAAAACTCGTCGAATGCATAACCGCCTCCAATTTTTACTGTAGTGGTTATAAAAACGCATGACTCGGAAATCGAACCCGATACTGTGTGCTCGTATTGAGTGAGTGAAACATTTCACGAGCATGCACGAGCACACGCCATCCATCGTTATTGATAAAATTGATAGAGCATTTTGCCACAGTCTGGGTGGTCAACCCAGACACAACACACGATAGGGCACAAAAATGAGGTTGGTTCAAATACCGCTGGTTTTCTGGTACCAATTACATGAAGAGGAATCACAACTGCAAGGCATTTATGATCTCAACTTTTTTTTTCATAATATCGTCATCTCCACAATAACACCATAAAAATTGCGTAGCCCCTACATAATTTTCACACAAACACGTTTTCACCACCACAATAATCGCAGAAAATGAATAAAAAAGGGGTCTGAATAGGAAACATTATAGCTAGATCAAGTGCATATTTTAACTCCAAAATAATTAGAAATTGTGGCTTATATAAGTAGTCGTTTAAGCAATATGATTCTTCGGACTTTTCCATCATCGCTTGATTTTTTTTTACTCACGAATTTACGTTATTCCAAAAATAATTATGTTCATACAGACAAAACTTAGTTACTGTTACCAAATGCATAATAAGTGGGTCACGGCGGCGGGCGCAGCCCAGCCACAGTTGAGTTCGTAATTTCACACATCAATGAATTGTTCTTGCAGTACCAGTGAATAGATTAAATGTACAGACGCCAGCACATCAATCTACTCCAATCTGTCAAATTTATTTGTTAGATTTTCAACTTTATACCGTAAGCATAAGGTTCATGTTCAATTGGGAAAATTTTACAGTTTGGGGTAGGTTGACCTGCTGGAGTGTGTACCACAAAATCCACAAATATATCTTGTTAAAAAAGCACTCGTTTCTGGCCGGGCTGTACCGTATACGAAGCAGCCCGGCCATGTGTATCTTTTCTGGTAGGATGCTCAGAATGTTCTAAAATATAAACCAAATAAATGTTCTTTTTGTTTTTTCAATGAAATATACCAAGAGAAACGCTTACATAAACAAAAAATGATTTCAAATAAGAATTCGCACTAAGCGCCTGTAGGACTAAAATAGCACGTTGTATTTGTACAAAGTTGCTAATGGATATCTTTAGGGAAAACCGACAATGTTGTGTAATGAAAATAACATTTTGTTTATAAAATATATACATTGGTAAAGAAAGAACAATTTATGAACATTTAATTGAATCCATATTACGAAATCGACTGTGCCCGGGCTGCGCCACAGAGTAAGTACATTGAATATATAGAGAGGCTGCGCCGCAACACACAATGCATACAGTTACTTTACTACTAACTTGCTCTAAAAAAAAATACGTTCAAGTACCAAGATTACTGGACAATGGTTTCGATAGCGTCGGAATAAAGGTCCAGAACAGAGTCGAACGATGCGGAGAACGTTCAGAAATCGATTTCTGCACGTCACCGCCTCAGTGGAAACGCAACTTTATGGTTTCCGATTTTTTCACTGACCCATTTCAACAGATCGTTTTGGTTACGCAGATTTGTTTTGATAAATTCAAAACTGCAGACTTATATAATATGCGTATTCGACACATCTAACGTAAATCTGCAGTTTTAAATTTTAGTAAATGAGAAGATTTTTATTAGGTTTTACATGTTTTTATTGTGTAAAGTAAATCACTTCTGTGGCGCACTCTGGTTGGAGCTCTTTGAGTCGCGCATTGAAGCCGAACGCCTACGTTTCAGCTCTTCTTGACGTCTTACCTGCAAAACGGAAAACAAGAATGAGTAAAACCACAAATAAAAAATCTCTTTCATAACTTAATAAATAGACGAAAATAGTGTTGCTGTTTTAATATCTTGGTCTATACTAAAGAATACGCCAAGGGGTAAGAAACAGCCATTGCTCTTACAGCTGAGTATTATTTCCACAAATAATGTGGCCATATGATACCAGCTGTTAAGAAATTATCACCATCTATCAAATTAGTCTCTGCATTTAAAAAAATAAACTTTAGATCATTTAGATGGTAGAGGTCTTTGTACGGGTGTTCATGCAGGACAGTGTATTTACATGGGTTACAAGAGAGTATGATTGGTCCTGGATTTGTGAAGGGCCAATCAGAGCACAGAACGCGGTAAGTCGACGAGATGGTTCAAAGAAACTCGCACTAGGGCCACAGCAATTCAATTACTGCATATTTACATAGATTGTAGTAACTACACTTTATTGCTATAACATTTAAAGATCACACAAAAAAGTTTATTTACCTTGGATTCCTTCTTTCTCTGTGCCAACAGCTTAGCGTACTCATTCTCAGACTGCTTGCGCTTAGCCAGACGCTTCTTCTTGAGTGCCAGACGGTGACGCCTGCGCTGCAGGACTACTGGGGTGACTAACCTCTGGATCCTGGGGGCCTGGTGGACGATAATATAATTAGCCAAATGGAGTACAGATTTAAGTTAGAAATAGAAATTGGGTTCAATAAAAATGAAGAGGCTATAGAAAAGCATTAACATTGATTTTTTTTTGTAATGCATGTCAGCAGCCTATAAATGTGTGGCTCAAGATTATCTTTACAAAATAAATAGTAAATTTTAGTATCATCTAAGTAGGTAGTAGAAAAGGTTGTAAAATAAATATTAATGTTCAGCACACTGTAAAAGTAGACAGACATGAGCCTGAATCTTCTGCTCGGCGCCATTGATATGCCCTGATGCTGCTGCTTTCAAGCCAAGGTAGCTTGCAAACAATATTGTAATCAGGGGGTTGTGAAGCATTATAATCATGCAATTTTTTTAATTACCAAAGCCATTTTTCTAATAATCTACTGCATTACACAAATATGATGGAAAAGTCGTTTAATCTTAAGTATATGGAAGATTATTATTAATGCTTACAATTAATTGAACAGTTAACAAATAGTCAATCAATTGTTACACCACACCTATAAGATTCAGGGTAAACCACCAGGTTACTAAATGGCCATGAGTTATCATGTTATCTGGTAGACAGTTTTCTCTAATCAATAAAGGGTCTATTTATTTTTGTTGCATTACCTTATATCTGGGTTTAGCATTCTCCTTGCCCTCTTTGGCGGGGAGTAGGCGTTTGACGACGTAACGACGGACATCATCTTCCTTGGTCAGGTTGAAAAGCTTGCGGATTTTGGACGCACGCTTGGGTCCGAGACGACGGGGAACATTGCCGTCGGTAAGGCCGGGAATTTCCTGTGGACATTTATAGTGGATAAAGAATACTGTAGTTTTGTCTTCTATGACTTATGCCTTCTTACCTAAAATAAAATATACTTTGAGAATTAATTAAACTGCCATAGGCAAACTTAGATCGTAGTCTACTTCTATCTGGTTTTATTTCTTCTGTTATATCCTCTGTCGATAAATAACAACATATTGTAATGATGAACCTTCCTATTACAAATTCAATTGATTCAAGCTTTACTGGATTATGCTGAGAACTACAATTTCTCTAATAATCTTTATTGACACAAATTTTACAAACTTTTTTATGAATTCCCTAGCTCCTGTGCTAGTGTAAACTGTATTAAAGGAGCTAGTGTCTTCCCCTAATTACAATATCACTTGTTATTTATGGCATCCAAAGATAACAAAGCGAATCAAAAATAATTTCAAAATTAAATTAAAGGTAATCTAACATGTATAGTTTAAATTTAGTAAAAAAGCAAAGTGTTGAAGTGACAAGGTCTCTGTGAATGTGTAAGGGGTAAGGGAAGTAGTGCATGTGTGTGTGGGATAGGAGTATGAGTGTGTGTATTGAGTGAGGGTGTGTGTGTATAACTAGAACCAGAGATTGTAAATTAAATGTATGGTATTTGAAAAAAGACCTTTAAACAAGTAATTCAAAGGTTATGCCAAGTACCAGTTGTTCTCCCCTGACGCATATAATTGCTAAGATGTGGTTATCTTAGAAACAGTAAGAACAGGGTTATAAAACATATTGATAATTTATAGTATTGACCTGCCTATTTGCCATTACCATTATTTACATGTGTAAATAGTGTTATTTAGAGTCATTAAACTAAGTTCAGATGCAAAAACAATGAACCATTCCACAGCTCCCCGCCGAGCCACCCCACTGGTGGGGCAAAGTGGAATGCCTAAAATTTTGCAGTGGAATTTGCCCCACTGATTCGATTTGGTAGGGCAGATTCCACTACTCTAAAACTTTGTTGGATTCTGCCCCGCTAGGGATGGCACCTAAGCATAAAAGGACAATTTTGTTTTTTGCACTTTTTTATTTCTTAATTGTTTCTGGAAGGTAAACGGGTTGTAAATCAATACTAATATTTTAAAGAGGAAAGATTTTATTGTTTGTTTGCATTGAATAGGCTCCTAAACTACTGAACCCATTTGAAAAATTATTTCACTGTTGGGAAGCTACACTAGGTGACATAGGCTATATTTTATCTCCTTATTCTAACAGGAACGGGAACTACGCGGGTGAAACCGCGGAGTGCTGCTTGTCACGGATAAATTACACAATTTGTCACAAATAAAATATCATCATCATCATTCCCCTGCCCTTATCCCAATTTATTGGATGTGGGGCAGCATGTCTTTTTCCGCCACACTTCTCTTTTAGTCCTCATCTCCATAGTCAAACCCTTTTTAACCATATCATCTTTCACACAGACCATCCCTCGTTTCTTTGGTCTCCCCTAATCTTATAGCCAACAACATTCATACTCAAAACTTTCCCTGTGACATTTTCCTCATTCCTACATATCACATGCCCATACCATGGCAACCATTACAAATATAATATAACTACACAATTTAAAAAAAAATCTAAATATGTGCTTTTATTCTAAGACGCCAACCCTAGTGGGGAGGAATCCAAGGTTTTAGAAAAGTGGAATATGCTCCACCAAATCGAATTATTGGGGCAGATTCCACAGCAAAATTTAAGGCATTCCACTTTGTCCCACTGGTGGGGCAAAGTGGAATGCCTTAAATTTTTAATTTTTCCTTAAAAATTCAAAACAATAGATTACTTTACAATCCAAATTGTTTCATTTAATAAGGTGAAAGAACCAGAGTAACCCGCAATATGCAATTCTTCTTAAAGTTTATTGCAAATTGTTTTGCATTGCATTAAATGATTTAAAAGGGTTGTATTGATAAATTAATAATTATAATTCTGTGAATACATAATTATATTAAAGTCACAAATCAATCAAAAGTCATTTATTCAAACAAGGCTGGTGTCAGCACTTTTTGAACGTCAAAAATTCCCCCAAAATCATATATAATATACGTACCATCTGAATTGCAAAACGTAAGATTGAATTTAACAGGCTACCTTAGGAAAGTCCACCTCAAATAGTAAATGTTGAGATTACTAAAGAGGTCTTCACCACTAACCTACTTACTACAAAAATATCTTAATTACCTGTTCACCCTTGCGGACAATGACGAGGGCCAACACAGACAGGTTAGCATCAACAATGCATCCACGGACTGACTTGCGTTTCCTCTCACCATCACGACGTGGTCTGTAGCATGAGTGGCCCTTTGACATCAACAAACGGACACGACCTGGAACACAAAGGGGACTCATCAAGTATTTTGTAACTAGTCATTGGCACAATTTGATTATTTCTACATGTGGGATATGTCAGGTAATCACAACGTTGTTACGACCGCAACATGATCCTACGATATTGTTAACGTGAAAAGATATGAAAAAAGTTAAAAAATTACATGTGGGAAATACGTACTGTTGGTAAGGACTCCCTGTTTCATGGGGAAGCCCTGCTTGTCGTTACCGCCGGCGACGCGGAGGACGTAACCCTTCCATTCATCACCTAGCTGATCCGCCTCCACTTCCGCGCCCATGCGCTTCTCGTAAAAGATACGGAGCTTGTGCTCATCAACTACCTCGAATAACTTCTGGCATCCCGTAGCCGGGAATGAGACGTTCAGCTACAAAAACAAAGTGAGGTTAGGATAACAATCACACTTTCCATCTTCATGAAACAGCAACTATAGCACCCAAATGCAGTATTGGAAAACATTCAATTGAGAAATTGTTTCAAGTTGGACTAATAAAATCACACGGCACTTATTTCATGGCATGATAATTTCACTTTCCACAATACGGCACAACTTATCAAATATTTTCCAAAGAATCATAACCAGCTTTTAACATAAAAAACTATTGGGTTGTACGTTAGCTATTATAGTATCACAAATTCAATATATTTCACCTAAATTATACATATTTTAGTAAAAAACATTATGAGAACCTTCATGACTGCGGTTAGATTCCGTGAACGTCAGCCATGAAAAAGACCAGAGACAAACATAGAGCTGCGTACAAGGGATGTAAATTCTGGTTACGGTTATGGCATTTACAGAGCATTTTACTTTTTGTTTATGTTTATTCGACTATTAAAAATCAATTACACGAAGTTGTTTTTTCGCATAAATTATTAACTATTTAAACTTATAAACTTTACCCTTACAATATCTGCAGAAGTTTTTGACAATACAACAGAGGTTCGGCGGTCAATACAGTGACACACAGTGTGTCACTGAATTGACCGCCGTACTATCCAGCGCATCTTCATTGCATAACGAGTAACAGAACTCGATATGCAATGAAGATACGCTTTGCGAAGGAGTGAAGGATACTAATTTGCTCAGACAAACTTGTTGGACGTACCAGCCCAACAAAACCAAGCGAAGACTTGCAAGTGGGAATAGGTACCGATGTTGATAGCCTATACAGGCAGATTTTTTTTAGCGTCGGAAAAAAGATGGGTATATTAGGTGAACGGAGTAGAAGCCTGTGGCACGGAAATTACACTTTTTTTTTTCAAAACTAAATTGAAATTAACCCATAAATGAATACTATTGCTTATTTGTAATAAACTTTTCATACCAAAAAAAAAACAAAAATAATCGGCAAATAATATCAAAATCCAATTTATAGGTACACTACGCGCAGAAATTATCAATGAAAATTCCGAGCGAAATTCAATCCTTTGATTGAAGCCGGCCGCTTTTTTCGTAGGCGCACGGTAGGCCGAAAATCGCCTTTCATAGACTTAAGAGACATTAAAATTTGAAGTGTCATTACAAATAAATGATACTATATCTGTGTGTAAGGATATAATGGCAAACCATAAGATTCCAGTGATAGCCTCATTTTTCATGTCAGCACCACACAAATTTTTCTTAAAAAAATTATAACTCGTCCATTTGTACAGAGGCCAGCACATCAAGCTACCCCAATCTGTCAAATTTCTTTGATAGTTTTTCAACTTTATTGCAAAGGATTAAGGTTTATGTTCAATTGGGAAAATTTGACAGTTTGGGATAGCTTGACCTGCTGGCGACTGTACACGCACTTGTCTCATACGAAATTTTATAGCATAATAATGATCAGCAGAATCCATTTCTAGCCAAAAAAAAGGACACTTCAAATTTCATGTCTCTAAGTCTATGAAAGGCGATTTTCAGCCTACCGTGAGGCGTACCGCTCATGTTTCACCGCATGCGCACCGCCTCCCGCCCGCGCGCGCCGTTCTCCGTTTCTCCAGTCACCTGCGATTGGTCACAGCATCACATCGATCGCTGTTTTTTCCGCGTGTGCTTTAACCGCCCAGTGATTGTTTTCATAATGACGTACGCATACTCCAGCGTAGAGTGGGATATGATGAGGTATTATTTTTTGTCCGGTGAAAATTTAAATGGTGCGAGGCGAATGTGCGCCGACGAACACCTACAATCCCATAGACGTAACGGAATCCCTGACCCCCGGAACCCCAGCACAGACTTGGCTAGTTTCAGCTTCCCGGTCATGCCAGAGGCAGAGACCGGCCACCCTTGTCCATATATGTCGAAGACACCATCCTGGAATATTTCCAGCGACACCCGAGGAGAGGGAACACCCGGCAAGCAGCTCGTCGATTTGGCGTAAACCAGTATGTGGTATGGAAGCTATTCCATTCAATGGACATATGCATCCATACCACTTCTCACGCGTGCAAGCTTTGCATGTTCTGGGTCGTGGACTTCGTATTGAGTTCTGTCGCTGGCTGCAGAACCACCCACAGGCGAACATTCTATGGAGCGACGAGTCCATATTTACCCGCGTTAGTATCTACAACACACACAATGAGCACTGGTGGAGTTTTCAAAACCCACATAAAATAAAAGAACACGCAGCTAATCGCTCAACCACTTCACTAAACGAGCCGTCATCTTCTTACCGTATTTAGCAATTCGCTTAGTCCACTACGCATTTGTTTCAATGGTTTTAGATTAAAATAATAATTATTAGAATTCTTTTTTATTACAAATCAAGCTAAAACCTTCGAAATACAGATGAATGTGAGTGATTATTATAAGAATTTAACATCAACAGGTTTGTTTATATTTCTATCAAAGCTTTACCGACCTTACGAGACGTAATTTATTTTGTTTACGGTTTCAATACACGCGTCACTCATTGTTTCAAATTATTTGCCTACTACAGCTCCATACAGCACGGTGACGTATGTAGGTCCACGCGCAAATATGTGCGTAAGGATCAGCTGCAACATGTAGAGCGAAATTAATGCTAGCGTCTCGCTCACACTTCATTCAATTACTATTAGGTACCTATTTTGGCTATTATTAGTTATACACGAGTGTCGTAGGATGTATTCTTTTTAATGCATTTTAAGGATATTCCGAACTTTTTATTAAATCAATGGTACCAGGGAAAGGTCAGCGTATATGAGTTCTACTACATCACGACACGTCATATTGTTGTCCAGACGCAAAAAAATGTCACCGGTATAAGCGTAACTCGTGTCTAAGCAATGAGAGTGAGAGAAACTAACTATGGTGACGTTCACAGTTGGTAAAAGCGACAAGATCTCGTAACTTTGTGATGCCTTCATTTAATGAGCACTCCCTTGTTCATATGAACTTTTTATACGATATTACATGTATCCGCATGTCTTCGTTCCATTACATTTATTTTGATGTAACGCCCTATTAAAGAAACCTAAACTGAACTAAAAATGTACAGACGCCAGCAGGTCAACCTATCCCAAACTGTCAAATTTTCCCAATTGAACGTGAACCTTATTCCTTGGTTTTAAAGTTGAAAACTATCAAAGAAATTTGACAGATTGGGGTAGCTTGATGTGCTGGCCTCTGTACATACATACTCTGTGAACTGAACTGTAACCACATTGGGCTTAAGAAACTATCAAATAAATATGTAAAGACGCCAGCACATCAAACTAACCCAAACTGTATTTTTTTTTCCAAATGAACATGAACCTTATTCTTATGGCATAAAGTTGAAAGTCTATCAAATAAATTTGGTAGATTGAAGTAGCTTGATGTGCTGGCATCTGTACAAAAATTATAATAATAAAAGCCTAACCCTTTTACGTTTTGGGCACGCCACGATTGCGGCGTTAAGTCTCCTCTTTGAGGAGTGCATTGAGAGGCGCTGCGGCGTCCTCACCTTTCGCCTGATGCAGGTCTTCACCGGACATGGGTGTTTCGGGAAGTTCCTGTTTCGTATAAGGCAGGAGGAAACGGTCCGGGTGTTTACAGTGCGTAGATCGCCCTGAGGACACGGTGGAGCATACGGTGGCGGTCTGCCCGGATTGGGTGGAGCACCGCCGTGTCCTCGTGGAGGCGATCGGCGGCGGCGATCTCTCGCACCCGGCCCTAGTCCAGGCCATGGTTTGGAGCGAGAGTGCATGGGTAGCCGTCACCTCCTTATAAGAAGCAGTAATGCTCGCGAAGAGTGAGGCACCGCACGTGAGAGAAAGACAGTATATGCGCCCTCACGGCCCTAGTCACGGTGAGTAATGGTTAGCTCGCTGTCCGGTAAGGACCAAGCCCGGGTCGACGACGCGGTGTATTCCACACGCACCTCAAACAGATGTCAGCAACAACTGGTGGGGTCCGCAAGGGCCGTTGCCTGCCAGGGGTGCGGGTTGTTTGAAAGAGATACCGTGGCCCCTGGCACGCAGGCTTCTAAGGGAACACGGGTGGGTTTTAGTCAGTAAAAGTCTGACAAGCTCTCCTGCTGTACCCAGAGCGAGAGAAGTTATTTGATGATTATCCACGCTAAAACAAAACCTTTTACGATTTTTGCTATTCTGTTCTTCTTGTCTGTTTGCGTAACTCACGTTTAATCAACAATCTGTTTCGTTTTGACACTTGAACAATATTCATTGCGTTATTTACGTTGTTGAGCAGACACATTTTTCGAACATATGATGCAATGGTTTAATAATCTAATTCAAAACGAAACAGAATATGATTAATCGTGAATTTGGTATGCAATTAGGGTGTATGCCTTATAAGAAATATTAATGATCGGAGGTATACACCACCATACTCCTTGCTCCCTTTTTCCTATCAAACCACTGTTTGTTTCACTTATATACTATAGTCTACCATTTAATTAAATGAATGTGGAAAAATAGAGAACTAACATTAAATATTTAAGAGTTAAGAATTATACAAGTAGGTAGTGTGCTGCCTTTCACGAGTTCCACGTTCGTCGTTGATTTCGAGCCATGTCAAACTGTAGTATCTTCGCGCCTGTGAAAACACACTCAGCACACTATTTTACAAAATTACAACTTTATTTGACAGATGTGAAATGTCGTGGTTTTTGCTGACTGAAGTGAACACCGAATGTCATTTTATTGAAAACATAGACCACCACATTTTGCATATAAATTTTATTCATCTATCATTGAAAGGGTTGGTTGTGTCTTGCTTGTGTCAGACAGAAGTAAAGTCAAGTCTATGAGGAGTTTTCGTCTCTCAAAATTAATGAGTGGACAAAATTAAAAATGAAATAATTTCACACTCAAATTAGTAGTTTGTAACAAGTGTATCGTCATTCTGATTTACTTTAGGTTTGAGTGTATACTTTCATTTATTTATATCGTTTGAAGCGTTTGAATAAAAGCTAACTAGAAATCTACAAAAATGAATCACGAAGAGAATAAAATTATGGCTCACCGGCAGCATGTGAAGTATTTCATGCGGTTTCTGAACATTTTGCCATCGTCGTTGTCGTCTCATGATACTACCAGGTAATAAACATCACTCATAATTTATTGGCCAGACAAGGACCACCAACAATAATTTATCACTTTCTCAGTCAATACAGTGCTTTGTTTAGTCAGCATCATAATCTTTATAGACAATGAAGTCATTCATTTATAAATAAATGCATTATAATTTATTACAATAAATGTATGTCTTAGTAAACCATAGAAGTCATCATTCAGTACACAATTCATCATTTATTATTAGTTCCTACTAATGATGACTGCTTCAAATCAGTTTTGAAAGATTTCAATTACAGTAGCAACAGTTAATTACATTTTGATGGGAATAAAAATGCTAATTTTATACAATGTTTGGTTATAACATTTTAATAGACAGTTATTTCATTAATATGTTAAGTGAATTGGGTATGTTGTTTTAAAGAGAGTAGAGAACTGTGCTATTTTATTTTCTTATGCATTATCATTATAACACAGTAAAAAAAATAGATTGGGATTCTGCTGAATATTATGGGATACGGGCATGAGGATACGGTCACGAGGATGCGGTTAGGAGGAAGATTATGTGCATTCCTTTTTAAATCTTCATCCTCTAACATGCCTATATTTGATGAAACTATGCAAAGATATTTGGGGACGTAGATGGAAGGTATTCTACCTGTGTCCTCTTAAGTTGTTTGCAGGTGAGGTTGTGGCCAAAGAGCAAAAAAGAAACTCTAACTTGTTGATAGTATGATTATATGTGTATTGTTACACACTTCTGATAGTTTGAATTAGATAGGTACACATGTTAACATAGTTATAAAACGAATTAAACTCATTGGGATAGAATAAACTATCAACTTAAAATCAAGTCCATGTCCCGTGATGGTTGACAACCACGAGAAGGACGCTAAGGGCAGCGCCCTGGAGTGTTGCTATTTAACAAACCTATACAAACTGAACTTAGTACAGGCGACGCTACATAATAAGGTGCATACACAAATGCACAGTATGTGACACCACAGATATTATGTTAATCTCATTAATTAAATGTCTATATTTTAAAATTCCTGTCAAATGAAGAAAACAGCATTGCCGGTCAATCAGACTGCTTAATGACTGGCCGTCTGCTTTCTTTAATTTCAAAGAAAAACAAAAGAATTTATATTATTTGTCAAGCAATTAGCAATTAAAATGCTCTAAGTGATAACAAGCGTTTATCCTGTTTTACAAATTACCCTTAGCTTTATCCTGTTTTTATAAAGACCCATGCAAGAAACATATTTTTAAAACAAAAATAAATTAGTGGTACTTTATGAGTAGAGATTGGATATTGGAATGCATATTCACCTAAAGTTGAAATGTTGGCTGATATGGAACTTAGTTCTTACACTCCTACATATGTACACATATTTGCATTGGGGTTTAAACATTCATTTCAAATAAATATGCATCTGAATAGTAATGCAATCTTAACAATATAGAAGTCGCTTCCATACTATGCACCTGACTAGTATGCATTCTCGGTGTTCCTAGCATCCCTGATTTTTTTACAAAAAAGAAAAACCGCTTTTATACTCCATATGCTAAAAATATAGCTAAAAATTTACTTCAGGTAAATATGCATCTGAATATCCGATCTTTAGTTATGAGGGAGACCTTTGCCCAGCTTTGGGACATTAAAGGTTGATAAAAAAAAATGAGTTGATTGCTACTCAGTTGTATTTGGGAAATTTAAAATTATTCAAGCTCCACTTGCCAACTAAATATTTTTGATTTATAAAAAAAAATATGTTTGTGCTGAGCAGTATTCAGCATAAAAACACAATTATTTTATGTTGCTAGTACTAAATGGTAATTTTACTAGCCAAAATTAAAACATATAGATAATTCTTACAGCCTGTAACTAACAAATTACCAAGTGGATAAAAGATTAAAGTAAATTATTCACTGAATTAATTTAAATAAAACTAGATATTACTATCTTAATTAAATGTTTCTTTTTTGTAGAATTCAATTCTTTTTTGAACTTGTCTGAACTTATTTATCATAGCTTTTTCTGTACCTAAATTTTTATCATAGGAAATTAAAATAAAATGTACAATTAACACACTATGTTTTTATTTCAGAGTAACTATTGCTTATTTTTCTGTATCTGGTCTGGATGTACTCGGTGCAATATCTTCGGTTTCATTAGACCTAAGAACTAGAATAATAGAATGGATCTACAGACTACAAGTTCACCCTGATAAGAATAGTAAGTATTCTCCGTGTTCACACTTCTCTACTAACAATAGCGATGGCTTAAATTTTGACAGTTAAACATTCATTGCATTATATAAGTTGTTGTTCAGACAAATTTTTGTACATAGAGAGCAATGGATTAGCAATATCCACCAAAATGATTCAGATTGGTGTTGACTGCTGTTTAACTCACATCGTCAGGGATGACAGTAGAATTGATTCTCTGGAACTTGTCAAGCTTTATTGCCGTGGTACTTTTATGATTGTTGCTCTGCTGAATCTAGCATTCAGGAGTTGCAGTGGTTGGAAAAATATAGGCTTGCCCAAGAATTTTGTTTTGGAAACCCGTAGACTCAGATTAAAAGTAGCCCACTTCTAGGTCTTCTTGTGTGCTGCTCATCAAAATTCGTTCATCTGTTGGTCCTGGCTGTCATTCGTGAATCTTTGACAGTTGTTACAAGCCCGAAAGTCTGGCATCCAGTCTTACAAACGTTAATGGTTATCTATGTAAAATACTGGTATTCAGTTGCATCGGGTTTGATAATTGGGAAAAGGCAAGGCAGATGAATATTAGTAGCACGTATCATCTAATAGATTAATAAATTGTCCTGATTGTATTGTAATGCAACTTACTCATTATGTAATACAAGTCGTGGGAGAGATAATTATTTAATACCTATCGTTACTGGAATGTAAGATGATTGTCCTGACCTCTGTCAGTATGTCTGTCCTTGTTTATTACAATAACATTTATGATGCAGTTTTTAAATTGAATGCATCTGCTGCTTCTAAGATAATTAAGAGGGGACGGGGCCTGTGAGGTATTTGAAAAATAGGTATTTGAAGAAACTATTGCCGTCGCGCTGTCAGTAAGTCTGCCCCCGTAGTGTGTGATAGGGACAGCTGTAGCTCAGACCGAAATTATCCCAAAATTTAATTTAATTTTTAAAGGGTCATATTTTCTTTACTAACTATTTGCTGAAAAAAAGAAAATGACAGTGACGTGTTTACAACAGACCTTGATTATGAAAAAAAAAAAGCTCCAAAGGCATTATTCCGGAAGAAAAAAGGGGAATGTTCTCTCTTAAATCATGACATAATTATATCACTGTGATTTGAGTATCTATAATTATTCTATACTAATATTAAAAAGCTATAATTCATTTGTAAGTTTGTATACATATGTACAGACGCCAGCACATCAAGCTGCTGTCAAATTTCTTTGATAGGTTTTCAACTTTATGGCGTAAGCATAAGGTTCATGTTCAATTGGGAAAATTTGAGAGCTTGGGGTAGCTTGAAGTGCTGGCCTCTGTACATAAACTCACGTTTTCATCCCAATGGGGTTAGGAAAAAACTACTGAACGACACCTGCGATCCTTACTTAGATTCAAGTATGTAAGTTAAATATTTAAGGTTGTTTGTATGGGATAAAATATGGCACTACCAATGGGATTTAAAAAATTGAGGAAGGTTATAGGCTATTTAATATCACGCCACGACCCTAAGCAGCCGAGTAGAGAAAAAAAAGTCGGAAAGTAGGTACGCTAAGAGAAAATGAAGTAATATCGCGGGCGGGCGATGCGATACTATACGATATATTTTATGTAATAAAAAACTAATTTACCAAATCAAAAACACGACTGCCTAAAAAGTGAACTTTAATTTAAAAAGATGGTAAACAGAAAATTTGTTTTGAAAAGGATGACTATTAGACTGAATACTATATGCAATCTCATGCAGTCGGAGGCATCTTCTTAAATTCAACAATAAAGACCTTTATTGCCTCCTTTTGGCGCAGTCGGGTAAAAACAAGAAATTTAGCGCGAAAGATGTAGACGTGGGCAGAAGCTGGTAATAACTGTAACTCTCATATTTATGACTTAGTAAATGAGTTCATCAAACTTAAAAACCAATTTAACCTTCTTAATTTAATAAGTAGGTAACTAAATAGCTACAATGTTAATACATAAATATACCTATCCAAGTAAAACATTTTACCAATAATATTCATGATACAATTCTTTTCATTTCACCATTCATTACAACATTTTATCATTTACTATGCTAATTTGCTATTGTTCAAATTGAAGAACACACCTACATAAGTACATATTGCACTTAATAAATAAAATATTTGTTCTGCAGGCTTAGCATGATACTTTATATTTCTACTCTACTGTAGAATAGAAATAGCTTGTCTACATTTCTCGGTTCAAAAATGTGAACTGTCTCCACGGAAACGTCATTTTTGTCTACTCTTCCGTCGATAAAACGCTTCTCTACGGTTCTCTTGCTAAGCCTGCTGCAGGCTTAGCATGACGCTTTCTATTTCTACGAAGAATAGACAGTGCTTTTTCGGTACAAAATAACATTTCGTTTATCCATTTTTGACATCGCACCGTAGATATCCTTCTAAAATCTCTCATTTTGTGTTTCGTTCCTAACAATCTTTGCCTAGGTCTTTTTAATGTAGACTATTTCAGAAGACTATTTCTTCCCAAACTCAAAATCACACTGACAACAAACTTTCTACTCGAAAAAAATAATCAGCTGTTCCTTATATTTATGTTCCTATTACTCATCAAAATGTAGGGAACAGCTGATTTTTTTTTCGCTATTTTGGGCTTTGGTCCCATAGTAAAAGTTGTTCATAATGTTGAGTACAATGACCTCTTAAGAGGTTGTTGGTGTTTTTCCAATAATCTGTATATGTGTATACAGGATAAGTTTTTAACCAGTGCGCAAACTGTAACCATGAATTCAGCATTTCATTCTAGACCTCCAGCGCAGAATTTTTTCGTCGACTATACAAGAAAAAAAAAACAATTTGCATCTCGGGAACGGCTCCAACGATTATCATAGAATTATTAAGCAGGGGGTTTCGGGGGCGATAAATCGATTTAGCTAGGTTTGATTTTTAGAACTTCAAACAAAAAAAAAAAAACCGGGTGCTCGGTCATCCAGATATTAATTTATTATACCTACGCCCGTGTTAGCGTATTATACCTGGAGTGTTCACAAAATATCTTATTCAGGGCTATACAGATCTAGGTCTGCCTAACGCAGTGCATGTAGCAGGCAAAATTAGCGAATTTTACCTTTCAAACTACTCTCGATTTTTGTAGGTAGGTACTCTTATTATTAATTCTTCAAATTAAAGCCCGTTTCGGCGAATTTGATACCGGTTTGCGCCACGTTTCACGAGGTTAACGAGGTTTATTAATCCAATGTCGATTGCGGTCATTTTTTCTTTCTTTCACTTCTTTAACCCTCTATTCTGAACTGACTGGCCGTTTGTGGAAACGAGCAACTTTTTTTAATAGTAAAAAGTGAACTAGGGCCATATGGCGTACAAGGTAAGGTCAACGTCTGCATCAATGTGGCATGCACGGGGTTTGCCAGACTGAATTGCAGACGTATGAGTATTAAGAAGATCAGAAGCCCAATTCTCGTAACACAATCTAGTCGCAGTGTCATCTCGGCGACAAGCAAATGTCAAAAACTCGTCAAAAATGTATGGAAACTCGAGGTATTTTTGACAGATTGCGACTGAGATCAGACTGTGAACGTTCTTAAAATTTGCAGAATTGCCCGTAAGGTATTATATTGTAAATTCGAAGGCTTTCACCTGGATTGTCCCTCTAGTTTCGACTCTATTAAAACCGTGAGTACTGCCAAAAAAGAATTTTACTCAAGATCTTCATAATATCTCCAGTTTCCAGACGACTTTCTACTTTCAAAGTTACACCCAGATTAAAAAATCAAATTCAGTTTATTTAATTTAAAAATGCATAAAGTGCTTGTCGATACAAGGTTGTCCGCTGTCGTACCTCAACACATTATAAAAATCGTCAGAGGTCAAATCATGTCGCCCAGCAATGTTTACCAACAAGTAGTTTGACCGCTTTTTGCCTCAATCAGTTGTTTTCGAAAGCGTAATCGCAATACTGCGTCCCATTTAGATAAAACCACAAAGCCTATAAACGGGTGTTAATCTAAGCTTTATAAGATTTTTTATGCAGTTTTTTAGTGCATTTCATTAGCTAGGTATTTCAAACGAGAACAACATGAAACTAGGTCTGAAAAAAGCGATTTACTGGGTGATCGGCAGTCCGTTGCTTTTAATCTCCGTCGTGTCGCTGGCGCGACAGTAGGTATTTCAAATACCTACTGTTGGCCTGAAATTTCGCCACTTTTAATGTGTCGTCGGTGGCAGCGCTGAGGAAAATAAAATCTGTAATATCCCTACGCGATGAAATCAGAAATGAAGAGATCCGTGGTTCTCCACCAGGGTAACAGGATTGAATGCGGAAGGTGGAGGACAGGGTGTCCTGGCGCAGCCTGGGAGAGTCCTATCTCCAGCAGTGGACTGCGGTAGGCTGGTTGTCGCTATTTGATGAAATAAAATCCTGTTCATGATAGTTTTCCTACGCAGTACTTCAGGTAGAACGGTCCATTACCGTGAGAAATGAGAACCATTTCTCAGAGGACACCTATTTTTCTCGGTAATAATTTTTCGTCGTCTACGAAAATTTAAACAAAACCATTTGTTTGCATTATATACCTACGTTTTATTGCTAGGTCTAACTGTGAGGAAATAAAAAAAGTGCTAAGTCCACTTTAGCGTGTAGGCAAAGATAAAACAGTTCCTGCAGTTTTATGTTAAACAGTGTAAGATTCATTTATAACCATTGAATTACACGTAGGCAGGTTTAATACATAACGAACACAATGCAATATAGTGTTGTTATCTTGTTTATTTTGTTAAACGTGTTCTCACTTACGAGTAAGTAGCGGTTTTATTGCGTAGTTTATAGGCATGTAAATACATTAAACAACCTTGTCTACGTCTTACGAAGAACCTGTAGAATTATTTTTTACACCCGTGTGCGTCACCTTGATTTAATACCAGTTTTTAAAACAACAGTGAAGGAATCTCAGACGGTTTTTCGTTCATTTATTTGTACCGTTTTATAAAATGATCTTGTCTTTTAGTCATCAAAATATGCATACATAAAAATGGTCACGCCCGCTTCCCGTAGTTACAGAAATAAATTACAGAACACTGGCTGTTACGATTCATACATACTTACTCCTTTTGCCAAAATATACTAGTCTTCTAGACCGAATTTCTGCCAATCTCAACGGATATTGACATCTACATGTGAGATATTATAGTCCACAAGGGTGTGCGCAGACATAGGTGCACTCACTCTTCCTTACTCTCATAGTCCGATGGGACGTTAATCTGGCACGACTGGAGAGAGATCAAGCGCAATACCAACGGCTCAACGTGTTTTCGGGGGCACGGGCGTATCACACCTCCAACTTCAGAACTCCGAATGGAAACCCCAAAAACACTATCAGACCTGGAAATCGAACCCCACGCTCAGCAGTCGCGACCACGAGACAAGCGGGAAAGTTAAAAGCCAAAACATAACTAAGCATTTAATTAACACCATTTACACATATGGGCTTGTGGCTAAGTAGCATAAGCCGCACGGGTCGATCGATCAGGTTAAGCTACGCTTGCCGCGGTTGGTTCGTGGATGGGTGACCATCTTTACATACCAAGCCCCTCCGTGCCTCGGAAAGCACGTTAAAATGTTGGTCCCGGCTGTCATTTGTGAATCTTTGACAGTCGTTACGGGTCGTCAGAAGCCCGAAAGTCTGACAACCAGTCTTACCAAGGGGTATCGTATTACCCAGTAACTGGGTTGTGGAGGTCAGATAGGCAGTCGCTCCATGCAAAATACTGGTATTCAGCTGCATCCGGTTAGACTGGAAGCCGACCCCAACGTGGTAGGGAAAAGACTAGGCAGATGATACATAAAATATCCTAATCCTAAACATTCATACTCATATTATTAATACGAAAGTCGCTCTCTGCTTGTCTGTCCTTAACACGCCTAGGCCACAGAATCTATGAAATTCGACAGACGGGTAGCTTGGGACATGGAGAAGGACATAGGCCACTTTCAAGCCTGCTTATTTGGATTAAAAAATGATGAATATCAAAATGCTCGCTGATAAAGCTGTGGCCAACAGCTATTTTAAAATAATTTACGCAAAAATTGCCGAAAATATTTAGTACCTTTTACACAAAATGTTGTTTTAAATAAACTAATAAAGATTTTCCCTATTGCAGATGGCGACATGTCAATGTGTGGCTTCCAAGGTTCCTCGACAATAAATATAGAATTAGCTCCTCCAAACAACCACTTTAAATGCGGACATCTTGCCATGACGTATACAGGGCTCTGTATCCTGCTGGCATTAGGCGACGACCTCTCCAGATTAAATAGGAAAGCTTTAGTTGAAGGTAAGTTTTGCAGATTTGATTGTACAGACCCCTAGTCAGTGGTAACAGTTTGACCTGGCCTAGCGTACTACGGAGTTTCAATAGAATAAGAGGACAAATATACTGGATATTTTACGACTGAAGAGTGGCCTACCGTACGAAACGTTGGTCGATTTATTTGAGCTGTATGTCCTTTAAGAGGGCCACCTGATTGACTAAGATTATTCCAGGGAATACATGCTTATGAAAAAGTCTTACAAGTTTTTTTTAAACTGTCACTTAGAATCTCCATTACACGTGCGACGTTTCTACGAATTTTTCCTTACTTTTGCAATGTATGAGTACATTATAAACGTCCAAAGTTCAGATCAAATTTGTGCAAAAAAACTCATTTTCAGTCCTCTTTACTGAATTCGTAACTGAATAACGTTTCATTTTGTTACATAGAAACCTAGATATACAACACAAGATACCTGCGTGTTCAAGATATCTGAAGGCAAATTGGTTACAAAGCTATAATCACGCACGAGTGTTTGTATGACAATTATGACGGGGTGACCGCTCTTAAAGTGGTTTAGGGGAACGCTTATCGCAGAATAAATAGGACTTGCATATCTGGTGTCTGAGGTGGGAGTTGAACCTGGGTTTTTTCTTAGCAAACATACAGCATAACTTGCGCGTAGTCATATGTAAATACAAATTTAAATAATTTATTTTTCTCTCGCAAGCTTAAAAACTATGTGACACTGGCAGAGCACCAGAATCCCACCACACATAAAAAATTAGGCGACTGTTTTTGCTCTATAAACAGCTGGATGCGAAAAGCACAGAACCGGTCGAAGTGGCGGTGCTTGGAGGAGGCCTAAGTCCAGCAGTGGACGTCTTTGCGTTGAAACGATGGAAGTATACTCTAGTTCATCCTGCTTACTATAATTTAAATATTATTTCCCACAATTCCAGGTGTAAAAGCACTTCAAACAGAGGAGGGTAACTTCGCAGCAACGCTCTCGGGTTGCGAGTCAGATATGCGTTTCGTGTATTGTGCTGCGTGCATCAGTTATATGCTCAACGATTGGTCCGGGTTCAACATTGAAAGGGCTACTGATTATATTATAAAGTCTATTGTAAGTATGTTCTAATTGATTCAAGCAAAACCACAAAAGAGAGTAAAGGGTATAGTTTACCCCGTAATTGCCTTACCACCATTACGTTAAAGCAGTTAAGCAGTGGGTGGCCCAGTGCTAACGGCCGTGCCTTTCGAGTTGAAGCTCATAGGGTCGAACCCAGACATGCGCTTTACTTTGTGTTCATTATTTCATTGTCAGATCACACAAAACGGTGAACGGCATGTCCTAGAAACAAAAATTAGAAATTTGTAACATCTACCAACCCGCATTGGGCCCGCGTGGTAGATTACGGCCCACTTCCTCTCGTAGAGAGGAGGCCAGCACTGGGAATGTTACAGGGTGATTGTCTGTTGGTTTTTTCACGATGTTTTACTTCATCGTTTTGAGAGCAGTGGTGATGAAATAATGTAGCCAAACTAAAGCGGTGGCTTGGGTTCGAACGTACGACTTCCAACTCGTAAATCTGGGCCGTTACTACTGGACCACCACAAGCCATGTGCCCGCTGGTAAAATGATGAACTTCCGTACAAAATTTCATCCCGTATTTACCTTATTAGGGGCTGAATTTTCAAAAATCCTTCCTTCATGCTTCTAGACCCAGAACTTTAGCCAGTGCGTTGTCTGTCAGAACATTAATTTAACACTTTTATTAAGTAGATACACTAAATTAAACGTTATTCACAGGGTTACGACTACGGCATCGCTCAGTGTCCCGAACTGGAATCCCACGGAGGCACAACCTTCTGCGCGCTTGCCACACTAAGCCTTACCAACCAACTAGACAAGCTATCAGAACAGCAAGTGGAAGGCTTGAAAAGATGGCTCCTCTTTCGGCAAGTCGACGGCTTCCAAGGCAGGCCTAATAAACCCGTCGATACCTGCTACAGTTTCTGGGTAGGGGCGTCACTAAAAATTCTAGACGTGCTACAGTACTCAAACTACGGCTGCAACAGAAAATACGTCTATGAGACCCAAGACTCAGTCGTAGGCGGGTTCTCGAAATGGCCCGACACATGCACAGATCCCATGCACACGTATCTAGGACTCACTGGACTCAGTTTAATAGGCGAAAGCGGATTACTAGAAATAGAACCAACATTAAATATCACTAAAAGAGCTCATGAGCATCTCAAATCTTTACACACGAAGTGGGAGAGTGAAACACTCTGTGTTTTATGAATAATATGTCTGTGGAAGTGTCCTGCGAAACTGGTTTTCTAATTGTGAGTGACGACGTTCAATGTTTACTTTTACTAAAGAAAGTGCATGTTTCTATATGACCTTTAGATAGCACATGTTTTAAGCCTAGACAGATATTATTAAAAAAAAAACAAACTGCACTATTAAAGGACCAAGTTTAATTGTTAATTAGAAACGAACAAATAATATAACATATAAACGCGTGCAATAAATAATTTGCGCTTGTTGCCTTAAACGTACATTCATAATTAGAAAATAGTTTCCTACCAGCCTCGTTTACCATAACGAGTACTATGAATTTTATGTTACCTATCGAAATTATCGTATTTTTTAAGTTTATAGAAACGTTTATTATGCTAAAGTATTATTACTAGGGATCGGATAATCGGATGCATATTTACCTAAAGTTAAATTTTAGTTATGAAAGTATGGAAGCGGCTTCTTAAACTATATTTTTTTACCAAAAAATCCCGGTATGCGAATTCTAAATTATTAAAATTGTAAAACTATATGGATGCATATTTATTTAAAATTAACCCCTGATGCAAATATGTGTATGTAGGGTGTAAGTCTGTAAGAGAAGGGGTGGTGTGTGTTAGTTAATAAAATATTCTTTTTACATTAAATCAAGATTTTTTTTGATAAAAAAGCCCGTTCCATAATAGTCAACATCTCAACTTTAGGTGAATATGCATCCGAATATCCGATCTCTGATTATTACTGTTGCATAATTCTTTTGTATAATATTGAATTTGTTAGTACTTAAAATAATGTTTACGAAAACTAGGTGCTAATACTTGAGTAGGTATCGGGTACCTAACGGGGTCATAAAATGGACAACGAGTAAATACTTAGCGTTATAGTACAATATGAGAATTTCTCGCGACGTGCCATGAGCAGTTGAGTAGTTAGACGATTATCAAATTATTGCACAAAATGTAATTTTAAGCTGTTTTTATTGTAAAATATGATTTAGGGCGCAGTCACATTCAGCGGGCTACGGGAAATGCGGTTTATTCCCTAGCTAACATATTTAAAAAACGCACACAAAATGTACGTGTAATCAGAATTTACAATCAGTAGAAGCGTTGATGACACTGTTTTATCCTGTCTGATATGGATGATGTGTATAATAACATTACAACGTGTAACATGACACCAAGACCTCATACACCCGAATTTGAGTGTTGAATTATAAGCAATTATTATTATGCTTGTAACTCAATACTAGTTTTTTAAGCCATTTATTATTATTAAGAAAAACGTTTAGACCTTTGCATTACTTTATGCATGTGTCTTATTGCCGTGTAATAAGATTGAATTTTCTTTGTTTCAATCGGCGGACATATGAATAATTAAAAAAAAAACAACTATATTAAAAGTTAATTAAATCGATTCAGTGGTAATTAGGAACAAAATATTTTCAGGTCTTGCGTTTATTCTATTACATCTTTTATAATTCGTTCCATTTTATATGACTGCCCAAAAAACAAATAAATGTACGTACATTTATTTGTTTTTAGGGACGTCCCTAGTTAGCATTTATTCAATAAAGGTGAAAGTGGAACTAATTAGGTGAATTAAACAGACAATTATTTAAAACCGTCGCTTTATTACGAGTCGTCAATTACAGCAATTATTTTGGTGCTTCCGTCATTTTGTCACTGCGTCCTAATTCGCGTAAGGTCAGCAATTAGTTACGACCTATAAATAGTATTCGAATTTAATATGCATTAATTACTTGTGTTTTGAAAAACTTGCATGTTAAGCATTTTGTTGTTGATGGCAAGTTGCAGAATGTATTTTTGGTCCCTAGCTGCCTTATACAGGGTCAAATTATATTAGCTAGCGAAACTGCAAACGTGATTCATCATCATCATCATTTTAGCCGAAAGACGTTTACTGTTGGATATAGGCCTCCCTCATAGGGATTGCCACGCTTGGTAGGCGGGTTGGCGATCGCAGTAGGTATGGTGGTAAAATGCAGAGAGAACGCTGTTGCCCATTCTCTAGAAAGTCCCTTAGTTCTACGCATCGATCACTAATAAAGAACTAGATACACAATCCCAAGCAAAAGTTCGCTTAAAACTGTCATCAAATTGTGTTTAGGTAATGCTAGTTGAAATAAATGTACAGTAATGTAAATTCAACCTTAAACGCAATGCTTATGGTTTATTTCACAAAGCTATGTGCGAAAAGCAATAAATTTTTACGACCGGTACTCACTGGTCAACGTACATTTAAAAAATCAACCTTACACGCATGTCTTAAAGTTTGAATTAAAAAGTGCTAATAAACAGCAATAAAGTTTTACGATCCAGGCTCTCCGCTAGGACAAGGAATGAGTGGAGTCGAACTGTCCAATATTTTTTGTTTGTACTGCAATAATAAATGGCCTTTTTTAATTTCGTGGATAATGTATTTAAAAAAAATGTGTACATAAATGTTATCTATTCTATGGTGTGTATGTGTAATGATTATAGTTTACTTGAATGTAAATGTTTTTGGATAGGGCACCACATTTATTTATTAATGAAACGAATAAAAATAGTAATCATAGTCATTTATTTATCTTTCTTTTTGGTATACATATTTTGACCTAATTATTAAACTCAGAATAAACTTACAGGCAACGCCAAAAATACAAAAATAGCTGTTAAATATTTACCTGTTTTGATTAATTTGGCAAAAGTGTTTAGAAATATGAAATTATGCTAATCGAAATATCACTCTCTAAAAAAGCTTCGAACACACAACGCTTCTTTGGGTCGGATTGAAGAATTCGTCGGATCTTTGACGTGCTATAACTGATATCCATTCTCCACACCTCATTGGATCTTGAGGAAAGCTAAAAAAAACTTTCATCTTTAATTTAATTACATGAACATAGTTAAAATTAAATCCATAAAGTGTTACTATAATATTGACAGAAACAGCCAAGTACTCTCATTAAACAAAAAAAAAAAAACAATAATTCTTTAATAATAAAATTTAAAAAACAATAGCGTCTCCAACAAATGGAACAGAATCAACGCACATAACCCGAATAATTCAAGTGGGCATGCTATAGCATGGTTAATACGTTTAGTATGAGTCTTTAGAATTGAGATGCTTTATAACGCCTGCTGTTTAAAACGATTTACTCAAAAAAAAATGTTTTTACGATGATTTCTTGACAAAATATCAGCATTTAGAATACAGTGATAATAATTATATAATGATAATATTAATACTTATCGAAAATATCAAACGCCATACTTTTTTAGCGTCCTAGATGTGTGATTTAAATATTTTTCAAACGAGCACTGAGACATGTTTACCGTCGGAGCGTTCGAATGCTACTAAATCAAAAGCGCACCCAAATGTTCAAGTGGGTGCTCATTTGGTGAGGACATTTTTTGCCGCTGATTGTGTATCTAGTTCTTTATTAGTGATCGATGGTTCTACGATACCAACGGGAACAAATTGGATTGTCGTGATTGGTATCAATAAAAAATATTTTATGTCTTTTTGGGGAGTCGGCGACCGCTGACAGTGTTGTTATTCGAACTATGAGTTGAGAAAATCTGTTTTCTTTTGTTTTATCGTGCTTAGATATCGACACCAATTACGTCTGTGAATAAAAAAAATCCCGAAATTTCAAGTGACTGCGCTAGCTGCAACCCTCAAAACTAAAAATCAAAAGCTTTTATTTTATCATATTAATATCAGCTAATTTAATTTTACCCTGTATAGACTGACTCGTTATAGTAATTCCAGCGTCTTCTTGCCCCACTGCAGGTCAAAGTTCGCTTCTGATATAGAGAAGGCATGAGTGTTCATCACCACTCTTGCTCAAATCAAGTTAGCGATTTCAGATTTATATCAACTACTAACTTTTGCCCGTGGCTTCGCATGAGTGGAAGTCGGTTATTGCGTAAAAAAGTAGCTTATACCCTTTTCCATATCATAGGCTATATCTCTGCCAAATTTCACGACGACCGGTTCAGCGGCTTAGGTGTGAAAGCGTAACAGACAGACAGAGTTACTTTCGCATTTGTAATATTAGTACGGAGAAGTCTAGGTTCCTTCACAATGTTTCCCTTCACTAATGTCAGTGATGTCCAGATAAACTTAGAAATTATGAATTGAAAAAAACACATTGATACTTAACCGGATTTGAGCCCACAACCTCCTGCATGAGAGATCTACGCCATCACGATATCACACGCGGCATATTTTTTTATTAGCCATTAACGTCCCACTGCTGGACGAAGGCCTCCCTACTCTCCACCTTTCTCTGTCTAGAGCTGTCAAGGAAAAATCTTTATCAAACGAGTTCAGCTCATCCCGCCATCTTCGTCTGGACCTGCCGCGATGTCGTTTGCCATTAAGCGGGACACCCACTGGGAAAAAATATCTCATTAGCATTATTTGAACATGTAATGAGGTCCATAAATATTTGTGGGGACCTTAGTATCGAGTGGAGCTGAATAGTCAACGTACTATAAATTAGAATAAAATAAAAACTGTAAGTAGTTGAAACCGCTAGTGTGGCCCAAGCCTTGTTAAATAAAAATGAAGTAGTGAGACCTAGAGTAGGTACATCAAAATAGTATGGCAGTCGCAGTAAATCTGGTCAGGACTTTAAAAAGTTCCCCTCAAAGCCAATATTTTGTTAATTTGTTGTAAGAACCAGTGTTTTTCTCTTCTTCCTCGTAATTCTTTTAAGAAGACTGGCATATCAATTTTTATGCTTTTTTTTTAAATCTAGCTGGCCCTCCTGAACCCACATTAGAAGGAGTATCTGCCCTAAAATTTTCAAGCCTGTAAGCAATAACATATCGAAATTTAATGCCATTTCTGTCTTTGTGGCGGAGCTACATTTAATATTTTCGTTCGATTAGAGAGGTCACGGTCACCAAAACAGACAAGTAATCGGGGTCGTCGGATATAGTTGAATTTTTGTAACAAACCGATAGACTTTTTCGAATAATAAAATTTAATTTAATTACTTAATAGAAAACAAACGATTCAGTTATCAAATTTAATTTAATTTAATTGGAAAACATCTATCGCTGTTTGGTTGCGGTTATTCGGATACTTCCCTTTTGGTTACCGTTCATTTAAAAAGTTATCAGTCTACACACTATTGTACATGTGGTTCAGGAAAGGTAGATAATAGAAACATATTTTTTTTTGTTGTTTATTTCAAATGAAGTTATTCCAAAATGAACTTATGAAGCTGTGAGAATATTTTATATAGAGCAATGAACTTTTTGTCTTTTTAGGTTATATTTAAACAGTTAAAATTTTTAGTCTTCAGCTGTCAGTCTTGACATTGATTCTTTAATGACATGTGACTGTTGCCAATGTTGCAAAGTATTCAAATTATAATTTTTTATACGATGTTTATATGAAAATAAATATTTAGCGAATTTGCATTTACAATGATTCGTTGCGTCTTCTTATGTTTTACATTAGAATGATGATCTTTTAGCCGAGAAGTATGTAATTAAATTTAGTTTAAATATTCTATGTTGTGTTCCGAAGCATTTATAGTATTCCGTGCCTTTGAAAATATTACTAAGTTTTCTGATATCCGGTTTCTGGTGTCCTTTTTCTGGTTTCATGTTTTATTTATTATTGAAGGCTCAAGTACGCGCACACTTTATAATTATGGCACCTTTATACTAAGTTATATGTAAGTATGTAAAGTTGCTTTCGAACTTGTTGGCAAGTATTATACTTTTAACGCTATAACTCGAAATACCAGTGTTTTGTGAGTAATTGTGGATTTAATTGTGGTACGGAATGCATAGATAAATTTATACTTTTTTAAGTGGCACTTACTGTTTTTTTTATGATTAATGAATTATTGTATTTCCCTATAAAATTCAACAGTTCCTTTTGCAGATAGTGAAATATGTTATACCTCTTGATTTCATTGCATCAAGCATTGAATATTGTTTAGTTAAAATATTGTATTATTTTGTACAGACAAACCTTACAAGTGAAGTGAAGTGTCACACAAGTCGAAATAAGCCTTAAAATTAACAGAGAGTATTCCTCTTTCTATGAAAATTCATTTTCGCGTTTTTGGTCTTACAGAAATTGCCCATACATAACACATAATCGGCCTAAAATGTTCCCACTGCTGGGACACAAGACTCCTCAGTGAGGGGGAGTAAAAAAATCCCCCTTTGCATATTTTTCGCTATTTCATATTGTTTCAGATAGTTTCGAATTAAGCCATCCACACATGGAAAATTAAAAATTAAATGAAGAACTAACAATTTACGTCAATACACGTTGTGAAATATTACGTTCTAGTCTATATCCGCAAAATTATCGTCTTAACTATAAACTTCAAGTGCTTCCTAATACAAGAATGATTAAAATAATCCATAGTCGTAGTCACTTATCAATTTTTTTTTTTTTTTTTTAATAAAATCACAGGAAAAACCTAAAATATTAAATAGACGTTTAGTGTCAATATGCAAGACTGTCAACAAAAATAAAGGAACGTGTAATTAATGCAGATGCAAAGAAGGACACGTTGTTTTAAGAATATTGTTCCGTTAAAAGTAGAGAGTATTCTTATAATACCTACTCTGTCAATAAAATATTTGCGAACTGAATATCTATTCGGTTTGCAAATATGCATTACTTTTATTGTCGTTATAGTACGTAATAAACATACTTGTAACTTGGACTAAAGTAGGCAATTATTGTGTGATCTAAAAGTATGTGACGAAAGTGTAAACAAACCTTTTCAGATTAAATTCTTACGCGATTACTCACATTTCATCTGAATTTAGAAGGTGCAAGATGGTTTTCCAATAAGTATTGTTTGAATAACAAACAAAATAATAGGTAATTAAACTTTAATTCATAAACCGTCGACGAAAACAGGTTAAATAAAATCAACTTCAAATGTTAAATGAAAAACCATCTTTAAGGTGATATAAAATTTGAATTTCGGGTTTATGTAAGTACCTAAGTGGTACTATAAATTGTCATGCGCAAGTACGTCTCTGAGCAATTTGTTTATATTTCATCAGATCAGTAGTTTTGGAACAGACTGTAGCTGTGAGCACATACTTTTGTGCAAATTACAGTAGAATGTATTTGTCGCATATCTGAATCTACATATTTTTGCTCGCTGCCATTTACTGTTTTATAATTCTTTAAGCGTTCTCTGATTTACAATTTTTCCTTAAAGTCTACAATAACCTTTTAAATATGTTGCCTAAAAACTGCATACCTTGCCTCGTATGGACTTGTTTACCATATGAGAAAAAATAAATAATGTAAATTAAGGGCGGGTTATTCCAAACCTGTATTTTGCATGCTAAAAAGGGCGAGACGCACAACTCTGCACGAGATGACATATCACTAGCACTTTTGATGTTTATTATAACAAATTTTCGATTTCCATTAAATTATCAACTAAAATCATTTTACTTTACTTATTTTTTCTCCTTAATAGTACATTATGGTACAAGTGTGTAACGTTGGTGATTATCGCTGAGGCGCCATTGAGACCCGAGCCGTCAGGCGAGGGTCTTAAGAGAGCCGAGGACGATAATCATCAATACACACGTGTATCATACGACGTTTTTCAACACACTTGCGAAGAAAATAATACTAAATCATCATCATCATCATCATCCATCGTCATCCATCATCATCCATCATCATCATCCATCATCATCATCCATCATCATCCATCGTCATCCATCATCATCACCCATCATCATCCAGCATCATCCATCATCATCATCATCATCATCATCCATCATCATCATCCATCGTCATCCATCAGCATCCATCATCATCCATCATCATCCATCGTCATCCATCATCATCCATCGTCATCCATCATCATCTATCATCATCCATCATCACTCATCATCACCCATCATCGTCCAGCATCATCCATCATCATCATTCATCATCATCCATCGTCATCCATCATCATCCATCATCATCATCCATCATCATCCATCATCATCCATCATCACCCAGCATCATCCATCATCATCGTTTTTAAGAACAAAGCAACTCAAACAAAAAGCAACCTATAACTCACTAACAACAAAGCAACTCAACCAATTCTATAACTCACTAGTGAATAATAGTAATGAAAAAGTCACAGTTTGATAATAGGTGTCATTATGTGCCTAACTGTAGTGAAATTAGAGCCATTTTATGAGCAAGTGTGTTGAAAAATAAATTATACATGCAATTTTGATATAAGTATGAAATGTAATTCGTAACGAAAACGAAATGGGGGTTTGATATTGGTACTGTTTCGTTTTTTCAAACTGGCAAAGGATAATAGTGTACCAATATTGTTTAAAAACCATTATCTCTAAAACTAGGATATATCTAGGCATTTTTCACTTCTTTAAATGTAATCATTTATTGGTCTGCAAATAAAAATGTATGGCTGAACAAAAGAAACACATAAATATTTGGATTACAATTTTACAATAAAAAAGGCTTCGGCGTCGGGATCGGGCTCCTAACTTAAATATAAGACTTATGCAAATTGGGATAAACCGCCGTCAACTAGTTACGTAGGCTCATACCTATAAGTTTTGTTTTTGTTATGAAATGAAGCACAAATATGTTCCCACGGAGCAGGTCCTCGAGTAGGACCAAGACTAAACGAGATACAGTTTGCATGTACAGTAAGCGCCCGTAAATACGATTAATCTTTTTTTTTTTTAAAAGCTTCGCCCGGTTTGTTTGTCTACTTTTATGTCACTCATACCCGTGTGATTTCCCGTATTAACCCAACAAGATCTACATTGTGTTCAACTGTTGAATATAAAAATATTTGTGTTTTCAGTATTTGTTTTTATTTCGCACGGTTTTTAGGACTTCACAAAGCATCAAGATTTGTTTATTAGATGTAACTTTAATATGATATACACAAACCTTCCGGAATCATTATCATTTCAGCCGAAAGACGTCCACTGCTGGACATAGGCCTCCCCCAAGGTCCTCCACTTCTCGCATCCAGCGGATTCCTGCGGCCTTCACAAGGTCATCGGTCCATCTTGTGGGCGGCCTTCCAACGCTACGTCTTCCGGTACGCGGTCGCCACTAACACAGAACCTTTCGGCCTCATCGGCCATCTGCGAGCATTGTGCCCTACCCACTGCCACTTAAGTTTGGCAATTCTACGGGCTATGTCGGTTGCCTTGGTTCTCCTGCTGATCTTTTCATTCCAGGGCCTAGAGACAACATACATTTCTGTTAGCGTTCACGCCAAACGCTACGCCAAAATGTATGGGAATGACATTACCTGCGGAAAGGTTACGTCGTGTTTTGTCTAGGGCTGCTGATCCGATCACGTAGGGAAACTCCGAGCATAGCCCTCTCCATTGCCCGGAATCATCATCACGGTCATCATCATAATTTCAGCCAAAATACATCCACTGCTGGACATAGGCCTCCCCCAAGCTCCGCCACTTCGACCGGTTCTGTACTTCCCGCATCCAGCGGACTCCTGCGGGCCTCACAAGGCCATCTGCCCCGGAATACATTCTCAAAATTATGGTTAATCCCATTGAATAACTATTTCATGAAAAAATATTAAAAGTCTGTAAAGCCATATTTGTTACCTTCGCGAAGACTTACCTTCTGACATGGAAATTGCAAAAAACGTAAGAAAATTGAAATGGCGCTGGCGCTGGCGTTTCCCCCAAAAGCTCGATGTATCACATTTACGCCCGGATACTGTGAACTAAACCCCATAACTGTTATTTAATTTTATTTTAATAGTAAGGAAAGGTTTGTCACTAAATTAAATGGAACCATGTTATTATTATTTGTGTTTGAAAATATGTGTAAATTATTCTGTAAAGTTTTAGTATTAGTTTTATTGAAAAAAGTAATTTGAACATGTAAAATTACTTACGTCTATTTTGAACATTTATTTCGACTTGTTTAAAAAAAAAATATTGAAATATAATGAAAGTTAAAATTAAAGTTTGTTTTTAATTTTGCACAAATTTTAGGTACCTAAGTACGTACCTATTTGAGTAGGTACGCAGTCTCTAAATCCTGGAATACCTGGCTATGCTATGTAGTGTAGTATCACAAAAGCATGCTAATTTTGAGCAGATGCTACGTAGTAGCACACACGATTAGCATTTATACCTAAATGTAAATTTAATAATCATGTTACACACAAATGGGTCCAACCATCTTTACGTACAACACAACAGCAAGACCAGAGGGGTCTTGCTGTTGTGTTGTACGCATATGCATAGCTGTGTCCATTTCAAAGATAAATTATACGATGAAACGATGAATGATAGATAACTTTTGATGTACTTAGGTTATGAACATAGATTTAAGAAAGAAGAAGATATGCCAAGTAGTTGAAAATGTATCGGAACCTGGTGTCTCCACTTGCTCCCCACTACCGCGCCACAACCACACATACAATTTAGTAAAACCAATAGATACGAAGTCGCGCTCACACTCGCAATTTATAAATCAGAACGTACTACACAATCAAATATAGACCTTATCCCTTCAAACGCAGCGTGCATTTAAGTACAACTCACTCACACAAACAACGGTTGATACCGTTGTGCTGTGCAAAAGCAATTTATTTTACATATACGCTAGTGATTGACTAAATCGGAAAGTTGTCAATACTTCTTCAATTTTTTTTGGGGTCCAAGAAATAAGATAAAATGAAAACGATAACCGTAATGAGTCACTAATATATTATCTGAACAATGCCGATAACAATAACGCATACGAAGCGTTTGAAGACTTTAACGTAAGTTAAATGCCAAAACCAAAAAAAAGTAAGGAATTAGCACGAGGATAAGACTTATTATACGATAATTCAAACCCAATAACACTCCACCGACATTATCTAAAATTTTTGTTAACTTTACGACTGTTGTTTAGGCATTTCTCTACTACGCTGTAAAATAATCAAAATAAGAAAAAAACATTAATTCACATCGATGTAGCCATCAATTTATTCGCGAATCGACATTATCGATACGCGATACGTTAGTGGATCTGCACGAGCACATCACTAGCTCGACGCAAGAACCAGCAGCCGTACTACGGAATGCGTCCGCATAGATACTTTATCGTTTTGTGATTTTTACATTGCTTGTCCAGTCACTTAGCGGCAACATATTTAGGTAGTGGTTTAGGAGCAATGTATTTAGTACAAAAATAATACAGTCGCTGTGATATTTGAAAACAAAAATAACATGGTAAACGCAAGAAATGTTTTTCGATTTCTTGTTTTTCATGATTTTAAAGACAAATATAGAAAAATACTTGTAATTATTTATGGTAAGTGATTCCATGATTCACAAAGTTTTTGTTTTGGCTTTGGTTTTTACAAGAAACCACTGAACAACACGGCATTCTTATGATTTATCACGACAACGGTCGAAAGCACACTAGTTCGCGGAGACGGCCATTTGCTTTAGGAATGATCATGCTGATCATACCGCGCGGACACAGACACGCCCCTTTCCCACTTCTCCTGCTTTTTATATTTCTATGGTTATGAATATGATAATTACACACTTCCATGTACTTAGGACGTACTAAGAAAACTTAGAACGTCCTATGTACATGGAAGTGTGTAATTTCATATGAATTCACCGATAAAAAGAATCATCAAATTGGCGGGGCCAATGTTTTAATCACATAACTTGAATTTGGCACTTACAATTGTATTGAAATTTGAGTATATCTTACCTGGACATATGTAGTACCTACTAAGTCTTCTGGTGTGAATTACCTGCCTCTGAGTAGCGTTTCCAGAAGGTCCCGCCACTTTGACGTCAAAGTGGTGGGACCAGGGACGTCTTGACATACTTCCTTTACCTTTAGAAGTACAAATGACTTGTTTAGAGTACAAATAGTACATTATGTAGTACAAACAGTATAATATGATACATTTTAAATTGGGGACTTGATCCTGTCATCTTGACGCTCATCGTTAGTCGCGTACCGTTAGCCTAACTATGAACGCAATTCTGTAGTACTTGCCTGCCCACATTATAGTTATGAATATAAACTAAGAAAAGCAAGCAGTGGTTTCTGTTAGGCCGTTCCCAGACAACATATTTAAGTAAATAGGGGTATGTATCCAATGATTACCTAGTTCCAGGCGCGATCTAGGGTTGGTAGGTACCTTAACTCATGTCTAGGTGTCTCGGTGTCTGTCTCATGTGTCTACCTACGCAGATTATAAATTTTCGGAGATTTCATTTGGTATTCCAACTCGTCATTCTTTCCGGGGCATCGAACTAGTGAATGGGCAATGTTCTATATTTAAAGATAATAAGTAGGTAACCACAGAGTAAGTAGAGAATTTCTTTACTCTGTGGTAATAACATAATCAGTAGTTAGATATCAGACTTAAACAATGCAAAATGCAGACCTATCTATAGCATAATCAGCCTTTAACAATCCCACTTTTAGAAAACTGATGTCTTTCTGTGAAATAGTGGGCCATAATTCACCACGCGGGCGCAGTGAGGGTTGGTGGAATGATGCCACATCATACCATATTATGTACCTAATATCTTCGAGTGTTTGGTTCTTGGAAATGCCGGTTTCCTCACGATCATCACAGATTTGACATCCGATTGATTCTACCTAGGTACCTACTGCAAAAGAGCAATGAAACAAAATAATATAAAAAAGCCTGCTGAGTTAGAACCCTTTCCGGGGCATCGAACTAGTGAATGGGCAATGTTCTATTTTTAAAGATAATAAGTAGGTAACCACAGAGTAAGTAGAGAATTTCTTTACTCTGTGGTAATAACATAATCAGTAATTAGGTATCAGACTTAAACAATGCAAAATGCAGACCTATCTATAGCATAATTAAACAATGCAAAATGCAGACCTATCTATAGCATAATCAGCCTTTAACAATCCCACTTTTAGAAAACTGATGTCTTTCTGTAAAATAGTGGGCCATAATTCACCACGCGGGCGCAGTGAGGGTTGGTGGAATGATGCCACATCATACCATATTATGTACCTACCTAATATCTTCGAGTGTTTGGTTCTTGGAAATGCCGGTTTCCTCACGATCATCACAGATTTGACATCCGATTGATTCTACCTAGGTACTGCAAAAGAGCAATGAAACAAAATAATATAAAAAAGCCTGCTGAGTTAGAACCCACGAGCTACGTCGGGGCCATAATCACAGCGCATGGAGGACAAAGGAGAGCGCGTACGGAGGCGACCGCGGTCACTAAACATACGCTGTACCAAGCGTAAGCGGCGGAATTTTTGTTAGTCACAGCAATTGTAGGCTTACGTACGAGCGTTACGCGCTCCCGTTATTAAAGCAAATAAAACAGGGTACTACTTGTGGTACCTACTTTAGCAGTAGGTAGAAATACTAAATTCTAAATGATAGATAATTTATTTATTTAAATAAATAAATAAACGTCTGTTGGGACAGACGTTATGCATGCATCAGTCATCGTGTAGCGCTCGCGACGATTTCCTAAAAAATCATTACAAAGTAAAAGTACCTACCAAGAATTGGACAAAATACCAAAATAAAACGAATTCAACGGAAGATAGTAGAATAAGTAAACCCGACAAACCAACGAAAGCAAACTCCAAACAGAAACAATCAGAAAACATACGCGAAACAAAATGTAGCTACAAAACAATTAGGTGCTTGGTACACCATTGTACTCAAACGGTTCATTCGGTGAGCCATAACGCGACTGCTTCATTACCTCGGCAAGTGCGGTCCACAGATACGTGCAGAGCGAAGCTTGGCAGCCGGTAAACTAGACTTACTGAAGTATTAGTGAGCGCAGCACTATCTCGCCGGCACAGAACCGCCAGCGTTTAAGCGCCGACGAAGGAACGCAGAGTATAGAGGTGCCGCATTATCAGCTAATGCTTCGGATTTCACGGTATTGTGCTCGGTTCTAACTTTAACATGTTATATTCATGGGATCCGTGTGTTTTGATAGCATGCGAGACGTTTGGAATTGGAGTAGGAGGTATATAGGTAGGTACAGTCAGCCTCAAAAAGATATCCAGGTAGGCAAGTACCTAAATCGTCAAGAAACCATTTGCTTGCCCATAAATTGTGTTTCATAATACTGTACTGCATCGTCGTCATCATCTGCCCAGCCTTTCCCCAACTATGTTGGGGTCGGCTTCCAGTCTAACCGGATGTACCTGAGTACCAGTATATTACATGGATCGACTGCGACAGTCATATATGACTTCCACAACCTAGTTCTGGGTAATACAATACCCCTTGGTAAGACTGGTTAACAGATTTTCCGGTTTCTGACGACCCGTAACGACTGCCATTGTTCCACGAATGACAGCCGGAATCAACGGCTTAAAGAGGTGTCTTGCTGTGTAAAGATGGTTACACCTTCACTGACCAACCGCGGCAAGCGTAGCTTAACCTGATCGATCGACCTGTGCGGCGTTTATTACTTAGCAGCAAGCCCCATTCATAAGTAAGGTTTTCTTAGCTACGACCCTGGCAGAAACGATTGGGGCCCATGTAAGGGGTCCTGGGCACTTCCTCATGGTGGCCCTGACGACACGACCGGGGAGAGACCAGGCGCATGATCGACCCAAGTACAGAAGGGTCTCACATAATCAGCCTATCATGTTCCCGCTGCTAAGACACAGGCCTCAGCAGTGATAGCTCGGTGCCACCAAAATCACCACTTCTCTCAAAACGGTGAAGGAAAACATCGTGAAGAAATCGGCATGTTTTAAAATAACACAGACATTTGGCATCCACCAACCCATACTGGGCAAGCGTCATGAATTATGGCCCACTCCGTCTCATAAAGAGGCCTGTGTCCCAGCAGTGGGAACATTATAGGCCGATTATACATGCATATGTAAATCGCAAACCTGATAATCTGTTTTTATTTTTCATCTCTATAATGCAGACAACTTGTCTTGCATGTATTGTACTAGTGTTTGAGTAAATAAATGATTAATTACCTTATCCTGTACAAAAAATGCTCACACATCCATGGATTGACCACACCAAGGCACGCTGATCTATCGATCCGCGCGGTTACTAGTTAGCTGCAAGCCCCCTTTGAGGTTGCACCGATTTCACTAACGGCAAAAAGCCCCGGGCAATACCATATTCATCATCATCAACATCATCATCATTTCAGCCGAAAGACGTCCATTGCTGGACATAGGCCTCCCCCAAAAGGGGGGTTTTGCCATAATCGCCACGCTTGGCAGCCGGGTTGGCGATCGTAGTATGGTGGTAAAATGCATAGAGAACGCCATTATTTAGTAACAGTGGCGTATCTAGTCCTAAAGGGGCCCTGTATCAAAATTTGTTAGAGGCCCCCCTTTTTACCCCTCTGCGGCCAAGACGATATTGCTTATTTTTATTCATAACGAAAGTCCTGTCAGCGTCCTGACTCAGGAGGAGAGAGAAAACAAGAGTGACATCATCAACAGGTATTTGAGGTGTTGAGTTTTTTTACATGCTCTATAATAACGTCGGGGCTCTAGGGGGCCCAGTACCTTGGGGCCCCGTATCGTTGATACGGCTGATACGGTGGTAGCTACGGCACTGTCTAGTAAGTCCCTTATAGTCGCCAATACCATATTGGTTAATAGAAAAAACATTAAGGGAATTCCCTGACTTCCTTATTACCCGTAACATTAGCTTATCAATTTATTGATCACGGACAATGTGATTAAATAGCGATTATACACAATGACTGGGTATTTTGTAAGTATTTACTAGTACCAAATTATATTCATAATAGCTACCTGGAGTTGGGTTTTTCGCAAACGCATGATCTACTTATTGCAATGAGGAAAAACAAGGCCTACGAGGAAAATTTATTTAAAAACGATCTTATGGACATGAAGGGAAAGCGCGGAAAGATGGGGTTTTTGTTTTTGTCATAAATTACCTACACTCTCTGAGGTCTGTTTGATTTTCAACGCTCGGACCAACGCTAAGGGTTGAAATTCAAACCGTGCAGTACATTACAGTTAGGTATCGCTAAGTCGAGACCGTCACGGACGTAACAAAATCGCGGCTGGGTATTTTCGCGCACTGGAATTTCAACTCACTGTGTTAAACCGTGGATTGAGAATCCAATAGAGTGCAGCGCGAAGGAGTCTCAGGGCATCGAAAAACAGTGTTTGATATTGAACTCTCGGCGTTAAGCATTGCGTTAAAGACCCAGTGTGCGAAAATTCACAGATTTTATACGTCGACTCAGTGTGAGTTAAAACGCAGATGAGTGTAGGTACCTAATTAAATCAATGCAGCAGAACTAGGTAATCTCTAATTGGTTTCTATATCTCTTTATCTAAGTGTGCATCGTAAACAAATACGCGCCAAAACATAACCATTTTTGGCAGTCGGGTAAAATAGGAGCACAGAAATTGAATCGGTGGCGGAGCATCTGTTTTGACTTCGTCCAGTCATCCTGATGCTCACTTGTTTATTTTTTCTCCCCGTTTCTCGTCATTGAAATATCAAGTCAAAATAATGTGTGATCCAATATCCTACTTTCTGGGAAAGTTTGTATGTTTAGATGTTTCTTACCCAATTATACGAAAACAGCTGAACGGATTTGGATGAAATTTGGCAGATTTGGCGGATTTTGACACAGAGTTTGTAACCTGGATTAACCACATGGGATACTTTTTATCCCGGTACTTCGTTCCAGTGGGATAATTTCCGACCTCCACGCGAGTGAAGCCACTGGCAAAAGCTATATATGTAGTTCATAATAAAGAACAGATGTTTTATGAAGTCGTAAAAACCATGCAAAACAGAGGCGTGTCACTAGTTTTTGATTTCCTTTCAGAGCATCAACAACCAGCCTACAAGGACAATAACAAGGAAAAAAGCAATAACTTGATCTTGTAAGGCTGCCCTTTGCGGCTTACTAACAGCCTGGTCAAACCACTTGTATAATGAAATAATGATACTCGTACATGGGTTTTACTTACTAAAGCAGATTAACCCTGCAATTATACTACCTGTGGTGCGGGTTGTTCGAAAGAGATACCGCCGCCCCTGGCACACAGGCAACTGAGGGAACACGGGTGGGTTTTAGTCAGTAAAAGGCTGACACGAAGAGCGGGCGAAGTTATTTGATGATTTCCCATCCTCAAAAAAAAAATAAAAAAATACAGGTATTCCTGCAACCAACTTTTACCGAATTATTCCGATCTGTCACCCCGCTTTGTCCCCTTAGGGTGACAGATAGGAAAAAAAAGTTTGATCTGTCCCCCTGTTAGCAATGAGGGGACAGTTCGAACTTTATTAACTCCTTAACGGTTTCATCTGTCCCCCTATCACTGACAGAACTGAATTTAATAACAAAAATACCACCCTTTAAAAATATTAAGAGTACCTTATATAAAACCCGGAATGAAGCAATACAAATGAAAAAAAAATGTTTTAATGATCTTGACGAAGTAATAATACCTCCCAAATTTATACCTTTTGTATTAGCTGACTACAGTCATGAAGGTAATAGAATAATATTTTTTTGTGCCGAGTACATGAGAAACCTTTTACGTACCTTAGAAGACTTTTTAAGTGACGGAACATTTAAAAGCTGCCCGAAACCATTTCTACAGATTTATACTGTACATGCAGACTTCGGCAGTAAAAATATGAGTACCGATATTGTGCCAGTAGTTTACTCATTAATGAGTCATAAGAATCAGAAGAGCTACGAAATTTTATTTAACATGATTAAGTCACAAATCCCAGAGTGGAAACCCAAAACCTATAAAACAGACTATGAAATTGCAGCACTGACAGGGGGACAGATGAAACTTTTTATTCCTGTTTGTCCCCCACAGAATTTAATATATTAATTCTTAAAACTAATGCCACACATACTGCAACATTACATTAAATTAAAGACTAGTGGTTTAGGTTTATAATCATCTGTATTTAAATAAGTTACAAATATTTCTTTTGTTTTTCTATTAATCAGCCACAGTCCCATAAATCACAGTACCTACGTATAGTAGATACAATTACAATCAGTCTTCTGATTTGACTTAATTACAATAAAAAATATACTAATAATAAGAATATTTTGTTTTGTTATTGATTGATAGAATCAGTCACAGTCCGATAAATCACAGTAGGTATTGTACATATTACAATCAATCAGTCTTCTGATTTGACTTCATATGAGGCTATATGAAGTCAAATCAGAAGACTTTAAAAATGAAAACTTTTAAATAATATTAAACTTAAAGTTGTAAATAATCTCAAAATATAAATTAACGAAAGTTACAAATGAAAACTTTTAATAGACTAATAATAAACTTAAAGTTGTAAATAATCTCAAAACAAAAATAAACGAAAATCACTAATAAAACGAATTTTAAAACTTTTCCAAAGGTCGTAAGAATAATATATGTATAAATAAAATATCTTTCGCAACTTCTCCAACAAATGACCAATAGTAATTTCACCACCTACAAACTGCATTTGACAATTATGTATATATTCGTCTTTCATAATATTTCTCTTTGTGCGACAATTTGACGTCGGAGGTAATGTAAGTAAGGTAGGTTTTGGATCTGTTGTGATATGACTCTATAAAAAGCTGCATCCTTTTCTAGAATAACTAAAAGCATATTTAAGTTGGGTTTTTTTTTTCCAATTGCATTATTTAATCCATGGTGCCAGCCTTCCAGAAAGTTTGTAGTACGATGACGTTCATTAAAAACACACCATATTTTTTCTAAACTCAGCATCATGCGGTCTAATCCATTGTTTGATCATATACATACGAAATTTCTTGCTCTGATCATCATCTGGACTTTCTGATGCGATGTATGACCATCCATTTAAAATTTCATTATCAGGTATCAATGGAGGTACGGCACTCAGTGCCACTTGTCTTTTCAAAAGTTTTGACTTTGTTAGCCCAAGAG
This sequence comes from Polymixis flavicincta, assembly GCA_949987655.1. Lineage (NCBI taxonomy): Eukaryota > Metazoa > Arthropoda > Insecta > Lepidoptera > Noctuidae > Polymixis > Polymixis flavicincta. The sequence goes on along the minus strand of OX465186.1, from coordinate 10,625,667 downwards.
CTGCTCCCTTCTTCCACACAGCTTTATTATAGTGAAAGAAACAACCTTTAACTGTGACTTCTGGAAAAACCTTTTTGATAGCGTTCATTGCTGCAATTTCATAGTCTGTTTTATAGGTTTTGGGTTTCCACTCTGGGATTCGTGACTTAATCATGTTAAATAAAATTTCGTAGCTCTTCTGATTCTTATGACTCATTAATGAGTAAACTACTGGCACAATATCGGTACTCATATTTTTACTGCCGAAGTCTGCATGTACAGTATAAATCTGTAGAAATGGTTTCGGGCAGCTTTTAAATGTTCCGTCACTTAAAAAGTCTTCTAAGGTACGTAAAAGGTTTCTCATGTACTCGGCACAAAAAAATATTATTCTATTACCTTCATGACTGTAGTCAGCTAATACAAAAGGTATAAATTTGGGAGGTATTATTACTTCGTCAAGATCATTAAAACATATTTTTTTTCATTTGTATTGCTTCATTCCGGGTTTTATATAAGGTACTCTTAATATTTTTAAAGGGTGGTATTTTTGTTATTAAATTCAGTTCTGTCAGTGATAGGGGGACAGATGAAACCGTTAAGGAGTTAATAAAGTTCGAACTGTCCCCTCATTGCTAACAGGGGGACAGATCAAACTTTTTTTTCCTATCTGTCACCCTAAGGGGACAAAGCGGGGTGACAGATCGGAATAATTCCTTTTACCCGTCTTGGCGCAAAGGTATTGCTAGCCTTTGCCAGCGGGTTCGTCCGCGTGGAGGTTGAAAATTATCCCGCGGGGACGTTCTAGCGGGATAAAAAGTATCCTATGTGGTAATCCAATGTGTGCCAAATTTCATCCAATTTCATTCGGACGTGCAATAGCATGATTGCGTAACAAGCATCCAACATCTAAACATGCAAACTTTCACATTTACAATATTAGTAGGATACTAGAATTATTTGGATTGTAGGATGCTTAATTTATAGACAAACCCACAATTGTTACATATTGTTTTGTTTAACTTGATTTCATTAAACTAAAAGATTTTCATGTAAAGAGGCATAGTCTAGTAAGTGATTGTTTGTAACAGGTATGAAGATTATTATAATAAACGCTAAATATGATTAACACCTATTCGTTTGAAAACAAGTTCGTTCGATTATCGTTTGCGCTAACTTGCAAAAGCCGCGTAGAAATGCGTTATATTGGGATATCCCATATTCCCATAGCTACAAGTGCCTTAAGCGCGAGTTTTGCAGGGTTAAAAATACTGGGAATGAAACGAGTTGCTAATGAACTAGCGTAAATTGTCCAAGCATAAGTATATAAACAAGGACAATGCTGGCATCGGCATCAGTTGAACTTTGTGTCACCACAGTGAAGTATTGTACGCTCAATTTTAAACGTAAACATGACGAAAACTACCCAGTCAATGATGCTGTTGGTGTGCGTCACATTCTTGGTGATCGTCTCGTCTCCGCAGAATGCGGTTCAAGCGGACGTGCATATCGGGAGCTGCGTCTGGGGCGCTGTTGACTACACCTCAAATTGTCTCAATGAGTGCAAAAGACGTGGCTACAAGGGCGGACATTGTGGAAGCTTTGCTAATGTCAACTGTTGGTGCGAACAATAGGACTATTACCATTACACGGCAAGATCATTCGGAGGATGGTGCCCCATCCTAATTGGCAGACGAACCGCTAATAATTGAAACTATTCATATTTAAAATTAATGTTATTTTTGTTTTGTTTTGTTATTTGTATGTGTGTACGTTGTGACTTCAATTAAATGTTTGTTTAAATTCTATCGCTCATTGTCATTGTACCTATGTTGTTGTTTTGGGCTGTTTCATTAGGAAACAATATTTTTTGTTAAATTCCCTTTCATGAGCGTAACCTCATACAGAAATAGAGTTTATGTTTGGGGGAGCTTGGGAGTTCTCAACCTTAAAATGAAAGTACAAATGTACAAAGCCGGTGTGTGTGTGTGTGTGTGTGTGTGTGTGTGTGTGTGTATGTGTGTGTGTGTATGTATGTGTGTGTGTGTGTGTGTGTGTGTGTGTGTGTATGTATGTATGTGTGTGTGTGTATGTATGTATGTATGTATGTATGTGTGTGTATGTATGTGTGTGTGTGTGTGTGTGTGTGTGTGTGTGTGTCTCTGTGTGTGTGTGTGTGTGTGTGTAGTGTATGTGTGTGGGGGTGTGTATGTGTAATGTTGTGTGTGTTTGTTTTGTTGTTTGTTTGTGTAAATTCGAGTACCGCCAGTAACTTAAGTCGTGGAACATTTAAAATATCTAAAAGCTTCCTATGTATCATCGTCTGCTTGCCGTTCCCAACTACGATGGGGTTGGTTTCCAGTTAAACCGGATTCAGCTCAATACCAGAATGTTACATGTAGCAACTTAGCAACTGCCTAGCTAACCTCTATAATCCAGTTAATACGAGAACCCTTGCTAAGACCGGTCGTCAGTCCAACCGTGGCCTTCTTTTTTGTTCCGGTTGGGAAATCCCAATAGATCTCCTCAGGAGCTGACGGAGGGATCTGTCAGACTCTTACTGACTAAAAATCACCCCGATGTTTCCTTCCCACACTTCGACCCATCCACGTACCAACCGCGGCAAGCGTAGTTTAACCTGATCAATTGACCCGTGCGACTGTTACTAGTTAGCCACAATCACCTCAATTATATTGGTTTCATAGGGATAATAATTTTGATTGTTAAGGAAAAATCCAGGGGCAAAGTTTTCATGCCAGGGGTGCGGGTTTGTTCGAAAAAGATACCACAGCCCCTGGCATACGGGCTACTGAAGGAACACGGGTGGGTTTTAGTCAGTAAAAGTCTGACACGCCCTCCTGCTCCACCCAGAGCGGGAGAAGTTATTTGATGATTTCCCACCCATTTAGCCCAAAAGCTGGTCTAAGGGGGGAGAGCTAGCTGGTTAACTCAAGGACGCAAATGAAGTATGTCCTGTACTACCTAGGCAGAGGCACTCAACGTTAGGTTATCTAGGTACCCACTGTACTACACAAAACAATAAAACACATTGTCTTCATAATTTCGATATGTTGGGGCAATGTATGAGAAACTTGCGTGCTTGCTGCTATTGATAGTTACCTAGTAAAGTCAGTCAACAAAATTAAACGTTAGGCAAATTGACTACCGATTTGCTGGTGATGGCAGTAACTACCTGGTTTTAAGTCAGGAGAACTAATTGTAAGGTGTATTGAATATCAATTTTAATTTTCCGAGATATCGTCAAGAGGTTAGTCGACTCTTCACATGAGTTCACATCACCAGCAGGCTAGGGCGTGTGGGGCTATTCTTTGGCCAAAGAATCAGCATCGCCATACAACGTGGCAATGCTGCCAGCCTTTTGGGCAGTTTTTCCATTGACAGCGATGCGGGCGAATTTTTTGATGAGCTGCGATTATTTTCTGTCTATTTTTTTTATTATGTACACGTACATACTATTAATATTACTTTTCATTGATTAAAATAAACTGCTAATCTATTTAATTGCCCGCTAGATTCAAATCACAACTGTCGTAGTGTGACTATTTGATAAACAATTAATTTCCCTGATTGTACCTACGTTTGTAGTAGGTAGCTACTTCGTACCTACCGGTATCTTCTAGTCTGAAACTCGTTTGTGGTGTTCAAAACCAGCCAAGTGGGAGTCGGACTCGCACACGAAGGGTTCCGGGGACCACAAGGCAAAAATGCCGAAAAAACGGTGTCCGTTTAATTTTTAACTTTAACTCATTTTCACGATTTGTAGTTATGCATATAGCGGTAATAGAATATAATTTTCTACCCAGCTACAGCACTAAGAAGTGGTAAAGGGCGGTCATTTTGAATTTCAAAAAGTGCTTACTCTCAGCCTAAGTCATCATCTACATCATCTACTTAGCCTTTTCCCAATCACGTTGGGGTCGGCTTCCAGTCTAACCGGATGCAGCTGAATACCAGTATTTTACATGGAGCGACTGCCTATCTGACCTCCACAACCCAGTTACTGGGTAATACGATACCCCTTGGTAAGACTGGTTGTCAGACTTTCGGGCTTCTGACGACCCGTAACGACTGTCAAAGATCCACAAATGACAGCTGGGACCAACGGCTTAACGTGCTTTCCGAGACACGGAGGGGTCTTGGTATGTAAAGATGGTCACCCATCCACGGATCAACCGCGGCAAGCGTAGCTTAACCTGATCGATCGACCCGTGCGGCTTATGCTACTTAGCCACAAGCCCCTCACCTTTTGATTACAATTTTCTATTAATTATTTGTAGAAGTTTTAGTACGTCCCTCTCGGGTCGGACAGGGTTTTAATTACAAAAAAAAAAACCCTGTCCTCTCAGCCTAAGTAAGAATAATTAAACTTTTGATTTTAGAAATATGTACACAATCTGTGAAAATTTCAACTGTCTTCCTGTTACGATTCATGGGATACAGCCTGCTGACGGACAGACGGACGGTCGGCGGGCGGACAGACGAATGGACAGCGGAGGTTTAAGGCCTGCGCTGACTGGCGGCACGGCACGGTAAGGGAGTTTAAAGCCACGAATAGAAATATAACTTAATAGTGTGTCGTCAAAATTGATAATTCAACGGCAACGATGCCGCGGTATCCTTAGACACTTAGGCCCGTATTACAGAACGTCACTCAATACTCAAGCATTACTTAAAGCTAGATTCGAGCCATTTGATTGGTTGAAACTAGTTTTAAGTAATGCTTGAATATTGAGTGACGTTCTGTAATATGGGACTTGGACATGCCGCGATGTGCTCAGGCATCATCATTGAAATTTGAATTTTATAATCTTTCAAATAAGATATATTCATATTCGTCGCATAATAATCCCTTGCCGTGCCGTGTCGTCACTGGGCGCAGGCCCTTAGTAGTAGGGTCTGTTTGGCACCTTTGCGTACGGAACCCTAGAAACTACGTTTATTGTAACGGGTTTTTCAATATTTTTATTTCTTTGACGTAGGTCCAAAGTAAGTAAACAGGTTTTGTAGAAAACCTGTTTACTTAGTTTATAATTATTGTAGCTTCATGCCAACAAAAATAATGCGTATCCTAATACTTGCCTGCATGGGCAATTATATGCTAGTTAATCACGAGCCCGCGATAAATTATGCTAAAACAGTGGCAAGTAGGTACTGTACGGTAAAATCCCGCTGTGAAAGGCCGGAACCTTACACTTTTTAGAATGGTAGAAATATAACTTACAGCTACACTCAGAGACGCCTAACGGTTACTTAAGAGGCTCCTTAGTAAGAATTAAAAATAGTTCACTCCCAGAGTCAGTTAACGGTTCGTTAGTGGCCCTTAGTGACAGTTAAAGTTAAGTACAGCAAGACCTTTACTTAACTTGTTAATTATTGATTTTGAAATTTAAGATTGTGGTTATTTTTTTATTTTTACCAGTGAATTAGCTTTTGCATTTATTTAAAAGCAATAATATCTGATTTAGCAGACTGTATTGAGTTTGTGGACTATCCCAGAAGATGTAGAGAAGTAGGATCAAAGCGGTATTTATGAGATTATGCTGATCCCTTTACTAAATACCTACTCTATTCAAGAATTCCATGCACCATATAGATTTAAATTTAGATATACATTGTTGATGTGGCACAAATGAATGAAAACTCCAACAGCAATGGTTTTACAGTGCGACAAGCCTTGGTTGAAGAGTTTTTTGCTTAAAATTGATACCTTTATAAATAAAAATGCACAAATTAATCAAATAATTATACTTTTATTTTGTTTCACCAAAAAGCGTCAAATCAGGATGACTGTTTTCCATTTTTTTTTTTATTCTTCTAATTCTGTTTTAGCTTTTGCTAACAATGTTTTGTTTCTCTCTTCCTCCAATAATGCAGTTTTTTTTCATACTCGCTAGGTTGTTGTTTATTTGAAATCTATAGAAACACATCTGGTGCGGATAAGAATACCTGCACAAACTATTATTACAAACTGTCAAAAATATTAAAGAACTAAAAGGGAATGCAAATATTTTTATCAATAGGCTCCAACAAAGATCTTCGTTCATACTAATAACAAAACATTACGGAAATAATTAAATAATTAATAGGGTATTTGAAGATTGGAACAAGATATTGAACAAAAAAATAAAAATAAATTGATTTCTATCCATTTTCTCAATTAAAAACGATTTAAACCAAATTTGTTTTTAGTTGTTTTGAATTTACCGCCAAAACGCTTCTCACGATGACTTTTTATCACGTGACGTCAACTTTGTGTAAACTAAAGTAGTTAGTAAGTAAATAAGTGAATGTCGAGTTTTTATTTAACAAGATTTTTTATGGATTTAAAGTGATATTACAGGTATGCGGTGCCTCTGTACAAAAATACTTCTAAAACGGCGCCAAACTAAGTATTTGTACCGGTGCCGTATAAACAAAGTTGACGTTACATGTCACGTGTCAAAAAGTCATCGTAAGGAGCGTTTTGGCGGTAAATTCAAAACAACGAAGAATAAATTAGATTTTAATCGTTTTAAGTGAGAAAATGTGTATTAATAAATTTATTTTTATTTTTCTGTTAAATATATCGTCCCAATCTTCAAATTAAAATAGTTTTTATGAAATCGGAAAATACCCTTTTCTATTACAACGCTCGGCAATAAACAAATACCAATACTTCCCGAGTTGCCGTGAGGTCCATAACATCTGGCTACTTTCTAAAATGCTTACTATACAAATGGCACCTATTTCTTTCCCAAGATCTTAAATAACATGTGCCTAGAACTATCTTTAATCTAAAGATAAAACCATGGGATTGGCCGTTTTGCACATTCAGATGAAATTTAAAATTCACAACACAAAACTTTCTCGCCCGGCGAATGAAACACAAACAAAAACATAAATTATTATTCCCTGTTTTGACATTGACAATTGGTTGCCATAGCAAAAAAGTCGCAATCGCTTTAACTTATTTAGTGAGAATAATTGTTTCGCTTTGTATTTTAGTGAAAAAATACATTTAGAGAACTGATTATCATTTATATTACTACGAATAATAGTTTTCAACGTGTTTATATAAACTTTTTTGTGGTTTATTATCAACTGTTTTTAAATGTGGCTACACCAAGGCTTTATCGATATGAAATCGATAAGACGATTTGGAGATGCTTCGCCCTACGGTTATTTAAACCTGTCGTTTGCTAACGAACCCTTAAATTGTGTCTCTGGGATACACCGTTGATTAATTTATTTAAGGCTACTTAGTAAAGTAATCGTTAGGACTAATTTAATGTACCTTTCTGAGTGTGGCTGTTAGACGGGTAATAGTGTATTTTCGAATTTATTAAAAACTATTCTAATTTGAAGATTGGGACGAAATATGTAACAGAAAAATAAAAGTAAATTGATTTTCAACACACTTGCTCATAAAATGGCTCTAATTTCACTGCAATTAGGCACATAATGACACCTATTATCAAACTGTGACTTTTTCATTACTATTATTCACTAGTGAGTTATAGAATTGGTTGAGTTGCTTTGTTCTTAGTGAGTGATAGGTTGTTTTTTAATTGGTTGAGTTGCTTTGTTCTTAAAAACAACGATGATGATGATGATGATGATGATAATGATGATGATGACGACGATGATGCTGACAATGACGATGACGATGACGATGACGACGACGATGATGATGATGATGACGATGACGACGATGATGATGACGATGATGATGACGATGATGTTGACGATGACGATGACGATGACGATGACATGACGATGACGATGACGACGATGATGATGACGATGATGATGATGATGATGATGATTTTGTAGTATTGTTTTCTTCGCAAGTGCGTTGAAAAACGTCGTATGATACACGTGTGTATTGATGATTATCGTCCTCGGTTCTCTTAAGACGCCTCAATGGCGCCTCAGCGATAATCACCAACGTTACACACTTGTACCATAATGTACTATTATATCCATTTTCTCAATTAAAAACGATTTAAACCAAATTTATTTTTCGTTGTTTTGAATTTATCGCCAAAACGCTCCTCACGATGACTTTTTATCACGTGACGTCAACTTTGTGTAAACTAAAGTAGTTAGTAAGTAAACAAGTGAGTGTCGTGTTTATAATCAACAAGATTTTTTATGGGTAGAAAGTGAAATCACTGGTGTGCGGTGCCCTCTGTGCACAAATACTTCTAAAACTGCGCCAAACTAAGTATTTGTACTGGTGCTGTTTACACAAAGCTGACGTCACGATGTCACGTGATAAAAAGTCACCGTAAGGAGCGTTTTGGCGGTAAATTCAAAACAACGAAAAATAAATTTGATTTTAATCGTTTTTAATGGAGAAAATGGATTTAAATAATTTTATTTTTATTTTTTTGTTAAATATATCGTTCCAATCTTCAAATTAAAATAGGTTTTATCAAATTGGAAAATACCCTATTACGTAATACACAATCACACTTTTATTTTGACAGTTCTACAACATTTATTGCGTTGTTTATGTTCATAAGCAGACAATTTTTTCGAACATACGAAAGAATGGATTACACCGACCGCCGCAATTGAAACTACGCAACTGATTTTGATGCATTATCAAAACAAATTAACTAAAATTCCAGAAAGTTTATGTGTACCTATAAATAAATGAATACTAGACTTCTTGAAATGAATGAAATGTAATGATTATTTATGTAAGTAGATCTTAGAAGATACTTCTATCAATATTATCTAGATGGCGCCGGCATTTCCTAGCTGACTGTTCTCTGAGGAGAAATGCCGAAACTAACTCAGAGGCCATGGTATCTTTTAAGGGTACACTAGTCGCGGGTTGGAACTCACTGGTGCGCCTGGCTAAAAAGCACGCTGGCTCACCAGGCTTCGAGTCCAACAGAGGTAGTATCAGTTATAAGCAGTTAGATGATAGTCTACACGCACCACATTATTGAGCGAGCTGCAAGATCAGTTATAGTAAAACAGGCGCGTAAAAAATTAAGAAAAGTCCTTCGGAAGATCGGGTTTTCTAAAAAAACCACTACATAAATCAATGACCAATTAAGTTTATTGAACTTTTAGATAATTGAGCTTTGTCAGTACCGACTTACTTTTGGAGATTTTACACTTCTTTTATTACTTAAACATGTCCAAAGTTACGTTAAATTATCAAAAAAAACGAATCTTTGTTGGCTCATAACTTTTTAATGGCTTTTTATTTTAGTATTCTGTTTCCGTACCGATAATATTAATAATGAGACAAAACCATGCTATGTTTAAGTTTTGATATAGGTACATTGTCAAACAGTGGAGTAAAACCCTCCCGAAGTTTGTATGGACAAAATGTGGACTTGTTTCACCTTAAAGTCCAAACATTATTTATATTATTTGAATTTCATGTGAGTCTAACAATGCAGGGCCATGTCTGAATGGGCCTTTTGAGCAAAGAGCCCTTGGGTACCTACAGGCTACACTTATATCTTATAAAGAACAGATATGTGGTGCAATCGTAAAAACCGTGCGAAACAGGGGCGTGTCACTAGTTTTTGATAATTCCTTTGAGAACATCAATAACCAGCCTACAAGGACAATAACAAGGAAAAATACAATCTTGTGAGGCCCCCCTTCGCGCGGCTTAGGTACTAACAGTCTGGTCAAACCACTTGTATAATGATACATGGGTTTTCCTTCCTAACCTTGCAATTATCACAAGAATGATACGAGTTATCCTGCAATCAACTTTTACCCGTTTTGGCGCCAAGGGATTACTAACTTTTGCCAGCGGCTTCACCCGCATATATTCAGGGAATTTATTCCACGAGAACCTATTACCGGGTTAAAAGTACCCTATGTGTTAAACCAGATTTCAGCAAAATCCGTTCAGCCGTTTTTGCGTGATTGAGTAACAAACGTCTAAACATCTAAATATTCAAACATAAAAAAAAAAAATACGAGTGGATGTACGAGTAGCCGCTGCCTGCGGCTCCGCCCACGTCATTTCTCATACAAACTGCCACCTCCTATTTCACCCCTTTACAGGGGGAGTTGCCTAAAATCCTTCCTAAGCTGACGTCTACTACTCATAATCAACCTCTGTGGCAAACTTCATCTAAGTAGGTCCAGTAGTTTTTGAGATATCGTGATTAATCAGTGATTGAATGAATTTATGAATTAGTGGATGGTGGTATGGTGATGGTGGTGTGTATGGTGAGTAGAATAGTAGGATGCTTAATTTGTAGTCAAACCCAAAATAGTTGCATTTTGTTTTGTTATAAGAGGAGGAAAATGCAGATGTTTGAATCGTCGGAATTCCTTACTTGATTAAACTAAAAGATTATTAATTAAAAATGTCTAAACTAATAAGAGTAAGCCTAATTTCATGTAAGTTGGCACAGTTATATTATGTCATTGTTTGTGAAAGGTTTCAAGATTATAATAATAAACGCTAAATATGATTTAGGTACCTACACCTATTTGTTTGATAACAATTGCGTACGATTATCGTTTGCGCTAACTTGAGACAGTCGCGTAGATATGCGTTCTATTGGGATATCCCATATTCCCATAGCTACAAGTGCCATCAGCGCGAGTATCGCAGGGTTAAAAATACTGGGAATGAAACGAGTTGCTAATGAACTCACGTAAACTGTCCAAGCATATATAAACAAGGAAAATGCCGACATCGGCATCAGTTGAACTCTGTGTCACTACAGTGAAGTATCGTACGCTCAATTTTCAACGTAAACATGACGAAAACTACCCAGTCAATGATGTTGTTGGTGTGCGTCACATTCTTGGTGATCGTCTCGTCTCCGCAGAATGGAGTCCAGGCGGACGTGCATATCGGGAGCTGCGTTTGGGGCGCTGTTAACTACACCTCAAACTGTCTTAAAGAGTGCAAACGACGTGGCTACAAGGGCGGACATTGTGGAAGCTTTGCTAATGTCAACTGTTGGTGCGAAAAATAGGACTACGTATTAATATTACACGGCAAGAGAATTCGGAGGATGGTGCCCCATCCTTATTGGCAGACGACCTGCTAATAATTGAAACTGTTGAAAAAAATGAATGCTACTTATGTTTTGTTTTGTTACTTGTGTGTACGATGTGACTTCAATTAAATGTTAGTTTAAATTTAATCGCTGTATTTCATTGTATCTATGTTGTTGTATTGGGCTGTTACAATGGGAAACATTTTTTTTTAATTCCCTTTCATGAGCGTAACCTCATACAGAAATAGAGGTTATATAAGTTTGGGGGAGCCTGGGAGTTCTCAACCTTAAAATTAAAGCACAAATGTGCAAAGCCAGTGTGTGTGCATGTGTATGTGTAGTGTATGTTTGTGTATGTGTGTGGGGGTGTGTGTGTGTTATGTTGTGAGTGTGTTTGTTTGTGTAAATTCGAGTCCCGCCAGTAACATAAGTCGTGGAATATTTAAAATATCTAAAAGCTTCCTATGTATCATCGTCTGCTTGCCTTTCCCAACTACGATGGGGTCGGTTTCCAGTTAAACCGGATTCAGCTCAATACCAGAATGTTACATGGCGCAACTGCCTAACTAACCTCTACAACCCAGTTACCGGGTGATGGACGAGAACCCTTGCTAAGACTGGTCGTCGGGCCGACCGTGGCCTTCTTTTTGTTCTGGGTGGGTCTAAGCTAAAGCTGGTCTAACGGGGGAGGGCTGGCTGGTCAACTCAAGAACGAAAATGAAGTATGTCCTGTACTCCCTAGGCAGAGGCACTCTACGTTAGGTTATCTAGGTACTCACTGTACTACACAAAACAATAAAACACATTGTCTTCATAATTTCGATATGTTGGGGCAATGTATGAGAAACTTGCGTAGTTGCTGATATTGATAGTTACCTAGTAAAGTAAGTCAACAAAATTAAACGTTAGGCAAATTGACTACCGATTTACTGGTGCCGGCAGTAACTACCTGGTTTTAAATCAGGAGAACTCATCATCATCATCATCATTTCAGCCGAAAGACGTTCACTGCTGGACATAAGCCGCCCCCAAAAGGGGGGTTTTGCCATAATCGCCATGCTTGGCAGGCGGGTTGGCGATCGCAGTGAGGTGATCAAATGCATAGAGAACGCTGTTGCCCATTCTCTAGTAGATCCCTTAGTCGCCTTCTACGACACCAACGGGAAGAAATGGGATGGTGCTATTCTTATACGCCCGGCAACACACACGGGACAGGAGAACTATTTGTAAGGTATATTGAATATCAATTGTTTTTCCGAGACATCGTCATGCAGTTAGTCGACTCTTCACGTGACCAGTGGTCTCGAACGTCATAGAGCGAGATCGGTAGAATTGCCAGCTAAAAACGGTATATTTGTACCCAAAATCGGTAAATGACAAAAAAAAAGACAATCAAATTGGTTTATTTATTCAAAAAAACTTACAGACTAATTTATAACAATCATACTTAAGTATAATTATTTATGATACCAATATTCTTTGGCCATAGCCGCGGTCATCTTCGAATTGATTTCAAAATCATAACAATTAGCTGTATTAAAGAGTCGTTTTGAATGTAATAGACCAGTGATTGATTCAATAGACAGCCTATTTCGCTGCTTTGTTTTCAAAAGATTAATATGTGAAAATATGCGTTCAACGTTAGCGGATGAATGGGGAAGTGATTAAGGTGACACTTGTCCGCATTTTTTCCATACAAACTTCGGGAGGGTTTTACTCCACTGTTTGACGATGTACATCAAAATTTCAACATGGTATGGTTTTGTCTCGTTATTATTATTGTCTGTACGGAAACAGAATACTAAAATAAAAAGCTATTAAAAACTTATGAGCCAACAAAGATTCGTTTTTCTTGCTAATTTAACCAAACTTTGAGCGTGTTTAAGTAATAAAAGGAGTGTAAAATCTCGAAAACCAAGATGGTACCGACAAAGTTCAATTAACAATAAGTTCAATAAACTTTATTGGTCATTGATTTATGCAGTGGTTTTTTCATAAAACCCGATCTTCTGAAGGACTTTTATTATTTTTTTCGCGATTTTTTTGCCAAAAATACTCCTGCATCTCACTCAATAACGTTGTGCGTGTAGACTAGCGTCTAACTGCTCACCACTGATACTATCTCTGTCGGATACGAAGCCTGATGAGACAGCGTGATTTTTAGCCAGGCCCACCAGTGAGTTCGACCCCGCGCAAAGTGTCCCCTTAAATATTAAAGATGAAATTAGATAACAAAGGAAACATTTGAGTTTCATCGCCACGCTTTAGTAAACTTACTTCATCCCAAAATAGTTCTACATCATCAGGAAATGTTTTGATTTGTTCACAATTTCTTAAAATGCGCCACTCTGTATCAATTTCCTGGAAATAATTGCTGTGAACAATATTGGTAAAGAGCCTACTCACAGGAACTATCGAAGCAGTTTTGCCAATTTTAACATTTTTTGGATCAATTATGTCTAAATCTTTTATTGGGTTATTTTTTAATGGAAACCGCGTGGTTATTTGCTTACAAGCTTCGACATAAAATCTAGGCATCTGCATTTAAACAAATTTACTTGATCTGAGGTTAGATTTTCTGAACTACATTAGACGCAGCAGCACCATAGTATACGGCATCAATATCCATAAAATTTCTGGGATTCATAAAATCAACATTTTCGATTGGAGTGCTAGTTAAATATTCTCATAAAAAAAAAACAATCATAAATAGTTTTTAATGTTCCAGATATTTTTTCATATAAATTATGAATTTTCGGGTGTTCTGCTTGCATTTCTTTATTTAAATTGGTAAATAATGGCAATACAAAATCTAAAAATTCCAAAAATAATATCGTAGTGGGATCTTGGAGCTTCTGTAATATATGTTCTGCAGCTAAAAGATGATCATTCATTTAAAATCGGTAGAAAATCGGGAGAATTTCCATGTGTACTGTGAAATCGTAGAATATTCGTTATATTTCGGTATTTCGGTAGAACAGAGCCCATATCGGTAGAAATACCGAAAAATCGGTAGGTTCGAGACCACTGCACGTGACCAAAGGGTTAGCCGATTCTTTGGTCAAAGAATCAGCATCGCAATACAACGTGGCAATGCTGCCAGCCTTTTGGGCACTTTTTCCATTGACAGCGATGTAAAAAGTGTGCGGAAGAATTTTTTGATGCCCTGTGATTTTTTTCTGTCTATTTTTTATTATAAACATGTACACGTACCTTCATTACGATTACTTTTAATTGATGAAAATAAAATACTAAACCATTTAAATTGCCCGTAGATTCAAATCACGACTATCGTAGTGTGTGACTATTTGATTAACAATTAATTTCCCTGACTGTACCTACGTTTGTAGTAGGTAGCTACTTGGTACCTATCGGTATCTTCTAGTCTAAAATTCGTTTGTGGTGTTCGAAGCCAAACGAGATTCATGCTAAAAGACACCCTCTGCGATCAGATAAAATCATGAGCTTCAATCGCATTTTTAGCAATTAAATCAAATGACGTTTATTTAAATTGCATTTCAATGACAGCAATATTATCGTCGAAATTCAAACGAATATCTGCACAATACCGTCGTAAACTACTAAAAACCGGCCAAGTGTGAGTTCGAGTTGGACTCGCATACGAAGTGTTCCGTACCACAAACCAAAAATAGTTAAAAAAAACACGTCTCCCCCTTTTATTTTTTATTTTAATTAGTTGTTGTTGTTATACGTATAGCGGCAATAGAATAGAATTTTCTTCCCAGCTACAGCACTAAGAAGTGGTAAAGGGCGGTCATTTTGAAGTTCAAAAAATGCTGACTCTCAGCCTCAGTAAAAAAAAAGAACTTTTGATTTTAGAAATATGTACACAATTTGTGAATATTTCAACTGTCTTCCTATTGTGATTCATGGGATACAGCCTGCTGACGGACAGACAAACGGACGGTCGGTCAGACGGACGGTCGGAAAGACGAATGGACAGCGGAAGCTTAAGAGGCCTACGTACAATGAACTGTCCATACATACGTAATACCTAAATCATTTGCAACTTGAGCATATTTCCATCATATTATGATGATATTCGGATTCAGACAGTATTTATTTAGGCTCGTAAGGTTTTTTTTTTCCAAAATACTTACCTTATATGAAGTTTAAGCGAATTGCATTTCGCACATTTTTACAGCGTAAATGACATGTTTTCTCACTGTTTTTTTGGTATTATAACCAACAATTTCCGTAATAATATTGTTGTCTCAGAAGCATAGCTCATATTATCAAGTTGTAAAATGTCGAAAAAAATATTAAAATACAATAAGTTTTCATTCATCATTTTTGGTATTACGGAACACATCCAAATTCATCATAAATGGTCAGTAGCTAGTAGCGCTATCGCGTCAAGCCATTGTAAATGTGTGTGTGATCGTACTGCTCACTGTAGGTATGTATCCTCGACAGGTACTAACACTAGCGCAACGATAGCAATTTTCAGACGAAATATTGTCTCCGCCCGAACCCTAGTTGCGAGCTTCGGTCGTAGGATTCTTAAGGCGACGATAGATGACAGCTACCTACAGCGATGCACTGCCGCCCGTCGCGCGCAAGAGACCCCGTCCCAACGCGCATCAAGTTTTTCGAAAAACAACCCATGTTGATTTATCAAACACAATTCAAAGAAAAACCGTATACTAAATTTTGGGTGATTAAATTGTCTTTTAGATGGTGAAAGTTTCATGGAAATACACCCGATACTTTTTGCGTGATTATCATTTTTATGTCCGCGATAGACATTACTTTACCAATTAATTACATTATGTTATAAAAATATTATTTAAAATATTCACATATCAAATGACGAAAAATTTACCTAGTTTAACATATATTTTTTCCAAATACACGAGACAAGCCGTTTAGACGTGATCTTCAATTTAAAGTCCTTAAAAATTATCTATCCCTGCCTTAAGGCCTGCGCTCACTGGCGGCGCGGCACACGGCAAGGGAGTTTTAAGCCACGAATAGAAATATAACTTAATAATATGAAAGTAAAATTGATATTTCAACGGCAACGATGCCGCCGTATCCTTAGACATGCCGCGACGTCCTTAGGCATCATCATTGAAATTTGAATTTTATTCTCATACATGTAAGGTATATTCCTATTTGTCGCATAAAAATCCCTTGCCGTGCCGTGTCGTCACTGGGCGCAGGCCCTTAGTAGTAGCGCCCGTTTGGCACCTTTGGGTACGGAACCCTGGAAACTACGTTTTTTGTAACGGGTTTTTCAATAATTTTATTTCTTAGACGTAGGTCCAAATTAATTAAACAGGTTTTCTACAAAACCTGTTTACTAACTTTACAATTGTAGCTTCATTCCAACTATAATAATGCGTATCCTACACCTGCCTACATGGGCAATTATATTCTAATTAATCACTAAGAGCCTGCAATAAATTAAGCTAAAACAGAGGCAAGTAGGTACTGTACGGTAAAATCCCGGAACCTAACATCTTTTAGAATGGTAGAAATATAATTACGCTCTTATTTTGACAGTTCTATTCTATTTATTGCGTTGTTTACGTTGCTGAGCGGACAATTTTTTCGAACTTAAGAAAAAAAATGATTAATAGTGTGTTACGCAAGGACGTAGTTAAGCAGAAAGGACTCGATCCACACTTAGTCCAAAATTGAGTTAAGTATGCCATCGTAGGTACTCCTGAGGGTCGAATCTATCATGTAGTGAAAACACTATTTTTTAAATGCACACGGAAACTAGTTTTTCTCGCTACCCGACTGAACCCACAGTGTGAAGAGCACATAAAATGTCAAACTTCAAACGCCCACAACTGAAAAGTGGGATTTTGTCATTGTCTTGGTGAGATTAAGCACGCGTTTCTTAACCTCAACTTTTTTTTTGATAACAAAATCTGTTTGTAGCGTAGTTTGTAGTGTTGTGATTGTTTTGTGTGGTCTGGTTTGTGTTTAAGGTTGGTATTTTAAGCTTATTTGCACTCATTTCCTAGGGAAATGAGTGCCAAGGAACCCCCTGACGGGGGTGGAGGGACTCCTCCAGATATAATGGAAGTTGTGGAGTGTTCCCAAAACACTGATCGCGTAAGACCCGATATTAGAAAACGCCCCGGAGACCCTGAAATTTCTGTTGACGCGAAAAGAAATAAGCCGCCGTCTGACTCAGTTCAGTCCGTATTTACTAAACCAGGTTATGAAAACGACTCCAAAATTCTATATGGTGAGAGTGACAGAGCTCCCTTCACTGTATTTGTCTCTAGGGTGGAAACAGACCCTAAGCAAGGTCTAACCTTAAATTCCCTTAAGTTTGCCCAATTTATATTCAATAAAGGTTTTAAAGGTGTTGTCCAAGGCAGTGTCAGGTCTTTGGGCCGTAACAAGATGTCCATTGATTTTATGACATTCAGTGATGCCAACAACTTTGTCAGCAATCCAATCCTTACTGAAAACAAATACTCGGCAACCATCCCACGCTTTCATGTAAGTCGCATGGGAGTTGTTAGGGATATTCCTACTGACTGGACACTAGAAGAGCTAGTCCTCGGTATAGAAACCCCTCGCAATTGTGGAGAAGTCATTAGGGCTAGAAGGCTTAATTTTAAAAACAAGAAAGAGGGCTCCGTATCTTGGTCCCCATCATCGACTGTGGTGCTTACTTTCTCTGGGCAAATACTCCCAGAGAAAGTCTTCTGTTACAATGTTTCTCTTCCTGTCTCTATCTATCATCTCCCCACTATTCAATGTCGTAACTGCTTACGTTTTGGCCATATAAGCACTCAGTGCAGATCGAAGTCCCGCTGTTACCGTTGCGCTCAACCTCATCCTGGAGATAGCTGTAATGTTCCCGACTCACAGGTCTCGTGTCTTTTGTGCGATGGTGGAAGACATAAGGCCACGGATAATAATTGCCCTGAACACTCAAGACAGAAGTCAATTAAAATGGTAATGTCTCAAGAAAACTTAACCTACCGTGAGGCCTCAGTAAGATTTCCCCGTCCCCATAAATTGCCATATTCTAATGTTACAGCAGGTCCCTCCCAATCTAAACTACCTCAAGCTTATCCTTCCGAACCCATTCTCTTCTCGTCCCCTCTTAACACTCCTACTTCTTCTCCAAATGCATCCCCTCTTAAAACCTCCTATACCAAGACAGTTTATCGTTCCCCAAGACCAAGGCCAGAATTGGGTAAGTCATATGATACCCAAGACCATAATTCGATGGTCTATACCCCTAATTCTTCTCAGCCTAATGGCTGTGCTCTGAACTCCCCTTATGTGGAAACCACTCCCCTTCCCACTCCTAATGACAATTTGATAGAGCTCCTAACTTGCTCCCTTATAAACATCTTGTCTAAATTTAGTGACGCAATACCGGACAATGTCGTTATATTAGTTCAACAACTCCTTGAATCCTGGACTCGCAAAAATGGAAAAAATCCTTCAGTGGAACTGTAGATCAATTCGCAGGAAAAAACACGATATAATCTATCTTATAAATAGATATAAACCTGTTGTCTTTGCTGTGTCGGAGACATGGCTCAGACCTGGATCTCTCTTTAGGGTTCCTGGTTATTCATGTCTTCGGGACGATAGAGATGACGGATGGGCGGGTTGCGCCCTATTGGTCAGCAGATCTATCACTTTTTCCCAGATTCCTCTCCCCCATCATGATCCTGGTCTACATGTAGTGGCCATTAGAGCCATGGACATATCCTATGTATCTGCCTACATTCCCCACCCCAATGCTAATATTTTGTCTGAATTTAACTCTATCCTTTCTTCTATTCCTAGCCCTTTGATTGTGCTAGGTGATTTTAACTGCCGTCACACCCTTTGGGACTCTCACTATAATGATCCCTCCTCTAGCTTTTTACTAGACCTTTTAGATGACCGCAACCTTTGTGTTCTTAATGATGGATCTGCTACCCGTCGGGTTTCCCCTAACCAAAATATCAGTGTTCCTGACCTTACTTTCTCTTCCCCTTCCTTAGTATCAACTCTTTCCTGGTCTGTTCTCCCTAATTCATATGGGAGTGACCATTTTCCTATCCTAATTTCTTTTCCAAGTACTCACCCTCGTTCTCCTCCAATCCAACCCCTACAAAAATATCGCCTTCACCAAGCTGACTGGTCTAAGTTCTTGTCCAATTTGGACGCAGAACTTCAAAATTTTCCCCAAATAAATGCATCCAACTCCCTAATCCTCTACAGTGATTTTGTTGAGCGTCTGTTGAGAGCGGCCAATTCTTCAATCCCATTAAAAAACTCTGCCCGTCACCTAATACCTTCTCCACCTTGGTGGGATGCTGAATGCACTGATGGCGTCCGTAAACGTAAAGAAGCAGAAAACACCTTTTCCTCCAGTATTAATATGCCCGAATATTTAAATTTTAAAAAGACTTCTGCAACTACTTGTAGGTTATTGGCAAGAAAGAAAAGATGTGGATGGCTCAAGTTTTGCGAGTCACTTTCTCCACGTTCCCCAGTTTCCCTTGTATGGAAAAAAAATAAAATCTATCGCAGATCGTTTGACAGCGAGTTTCCCGATATTTCTACCAATGACCACAGTTCCTGGTTGGAAGACTTTATATCCAAATTAGCCCCTCCTTTTGTTCCTAGCTGCGAATGCCTTCCCACTATAGATCCTCCTCCTCCCACTTCCTCTGATAGATTTGATGACCCTTTCTCTTATTCAGAACTTATTTGTGCCTTAGATCATCTCCGGGATTCTGCTCCGGGGATCGATGGAATACCCTACTCCTTTATTTCCAAATCTTCTTCTAACTGCAAACTAATCTTTCTGAACCTAATCAATTCCTTTTTCGTTACTGGCCAAGTTCCAGACTCTTGGAAATCCCAAATAATCATCCCAATTTTAAAACCTGGGAAAGACCCAAAAGATTCTACTTCCTATCGTCCTATCGCCCTCTCTTCTGTCTTGGCTAAAATTATGGAGAATCTCATCAAGAATCGACTTGAATGGATCTTGGAAACTAAAGGCATCTTATCCAGTTCTCAGTTCGGTTTTCGAAGAGGTATGGGCACTCTAGATAGTCTAAGTGTCTTCATGTCTGATGTCCGCATTGCCTTTTCCAATAATGAAAGTGTTCTCGGTGTTTTTCTAGACATAGCTTCAGCCTATGATAACGTCCAACTTCCAATACTCAGGCAAAAACTGCTACAGCTGAGTATCCCTGTGAGGATGGTCAACATCATTTGTAATCTCCTTATGTCCCGTTCTATTTCTGTCCGTCACCAAAACTACCTCTTCCCATCCTGTCTAGTGTGGAAGGGCCTACCCCAGGGGTCGGTCTTAAGCCCCATCCTTTATAATATATATACATATGATTTAGAGTCTTCAGTGAGTTGTTTTTGCAAAATCCTACAATATGCCGACGACATTGCTTTATACTTTAGTTCAGCTTCCCTTTCAGATGCCTCATCTCGCTTAAATTCTGCCCTTTACTACCTAAACCAGTGGCTGACCGATCACGGCTTAAGTTTGTCAGTGTCCAAATCCAATGCAGTTGTCTTTTCTCGCAAGCGTAATATTCCCCCCATTAACCTTTATATTGAAAATGAACCCATCTTGATCCGTGACAAAGTAAAATTTCTTGGCCTCATTCTTGACTCAAAATTGTCTGGTCTCTATCATCTGGATTACATCTCAAAGAAATGTGAAAGAGGTGTCAATGTTTTACGTGCCCTTTCTGGAGTTCGATGGGGAGCTCACCCAACTTCCCAGAAAATCCTATATAATGCCATAGTCCGTAGCCACTTTGATTATGGAATCTTTCTGTTGGAACCATGCAACAAAATAGCCCTGGCCAAACTGGATAGGATTCAATCCAAATGCTTGCGTATTCTCACGGGTGCTATGAAATGCTCTCCTATTAATGCCCTTCAGGTAGAATGTTTAGAGCCCCCCCTCACTTCACTTGCGTAGACAATATCTTTGTGACAGATTTTTTTATAAAGTCATCCAGTATAAATGTCACCCTCTTCTCCCTCCTCTTCGTAAACTTTCTCAGACAATCCCAACATCTCCCTATTGGTCTCACAAAAATCCTCCTCTTCTCGTTAATAGCTTCAGTAAACTCAATAATTTGCACATTTCCTTAGTCCAGTTAGATAAAAACCCCTTATTTGATGTAAATTTTGATTCCTTGCTCTTTCAACCAAAAATTATTTTTAACTTTGGTATTTCCAAACATGACCCTGCTGCTAATGTCAAATTCAATAGGATTCTAGCAGAGGACTGGCACGATTGGCTGACGTTATTTACAGATGCCTCTAAGATGTCAGATAATAGCAATGTCGGATCAGCTGTGTGGATCCCAAAATACAAAATTATTCTTAATTTTCGTAGCCCTGCGTGGTATGCTATGGTACTATATTTTTTATTTTATTTTATTTATTTGAAACCCTTAAAACTATCCTTACAGGTACTTAACCTAATGCGATAGAGAAGTCACACACGAAAACTTAAAATTAAATCACAACAAGATCATTGTTTGTAGCACAACATGAACAATAGTACTTTTGCGAATTCACTCCAGTAACATGTAAATATATCCAATTCTACGTGAATTTCATTGATCGTGTGAATTGTTCGAGTCAGAGGGGTTTTAGCCAGCAAGTTGGTCCTGGCTGATGGTACGACCAGCAGTGGCGGGGGCCGTCGCCTCCACACATAACGGTCGGGTACGTACAAGTGCAACCGTTGCAGTACTCCCGGGTTGTACTCTATGCCTCGGAGCAGTTTCACCAGGTACGATACTAACGTAAACTCGCGTCGCACCCCGAGTTGATTGTACCCCACCATACCCAGTACAAATAGAGTGGGGTACATCAAAGGGTAAAATGGATATATCCCATAGAGTTTTTTGTACAGGTGGCGCGTGAATTTGTTCTGGACTCGCTCCAACATCAATGAGTACTTAGCCTCATGTGGGGCCCATATGACAGCACTATGTTCCAGATGACTCCTGACTAATGCGTCATACAGGACCCTGATGGTTGTGATGCTGGTAAAGTCTCGCGTCTGCCTCAGAACAAACCCTAGGTTTCTAAATGCCTTTTTGCAGATCTTCGTTATATGATCGCGAAACGACAGGTCAGGAGTGAGAACAACCCCTAAATCCCTTACCTGCGTGACTCGTTGCATCGGTACAGCATCCACTACGTATTTGTAGAGTAGAGGTGCACGTGCGCGGGTGAAACTTATCACCGAGCACTTGGATAAGTTGAAGTAGAGCTTGTTCTCATGACTCCATTCCACTATCCTATCAATGTCTTCCTGCAAACGTCTGCAATCAGACTCCGTCCTAACCTCAAACAACAACTTGAGGTCATCTGCGAATAACAAACAAGATCCATTTTTGACGACTTCTGGTAAATTATTTATCATTATTATAAATTCCAGAGGCCCCACGTTGCTGCCTTGACTCACCCCGGACCAGGTGTAATACGGATCGGATTCGCACCCGTTGTAGTCTACATACTGCTGTCTGTCTTGCATATAGCTGGCTAAGAACTGCAATAGATGCGGAGTGCCACCGATTTCTGCTAACTTACGTAATAATATGTCATTATCGACGGTGTCGAACGCTTTTTTGAAGTCGAAATAAGCAGCGTCAACCTGGACACCGGCATCCACAGCTGGTACCACCTGTGACATGAAATTCAGGAGATTGGTGGCAGTGCTGCGCCCCGGCCTGAACCCGTGCTGCGCATCCGATAGCTGGGCGCGAACCTGCTCCTGCAAGCTGCGCTGGATGGCGGACTCGAAAACCTTGGCCGGTGTTGACAACACAGCCACCGGTCTATATCCACTGATGTCCGATCCTGCCTTACCTTTGGGGACTGGAATGACACGCGTTATCTTCCATCGAGTTGGAAACGTCGCTGATTGGAGACATGTATTAAATATAAAGTGCAAAGGTTCCGCTAAAACCCTACTACAATCCCTGAATAGGAAGGCTGGTATACCATCCGGGCCGGCTGAGCGTTTCGGTTTTAGGCGCTCGAGTGCCTCTCTAACGTCCTTAAGGCTCAGCGAATTTAGTTGAACGTGGGATCCACTCATGGGCCCCATCGCCGTCGCCGCAGCCGCTTGTGGGTCAAGATGTGGTGGCTCACTACTGTATACCGACTCAAAAAACATCGCAAATTGTTTGGCACATTCACGATCCGTTAGGTGTTGACCATCCTTAACAATAGTTTGTCTGTTAGCTGCGTTGGTCTTAGATCGTATATATTGCCAGAATGACCTTGGATCTTTCGCAAATTGACCTTGTATTTTGGTTTGGTGGTGTTTGTGCGCAGTATGAATATTGTTTTTAATAAGTGCTCGGTATTTAGAAAACTCACTGTAAACAATTAAATCCTTTGTTTCCTTGAACTTCTTGTGAAGTCTAGCTTTGGTTTTTAGATCTTGTATTATTTCTCTCGTGTACCAATTAGGATATGTGTACCGTGACTTCACCCTAAGATTTTTTTTGGGGACACATTCATCCAACAATCTATTAATTTTACTGTAGAAGAAGTTTAATATATCGTCCACGTCGTGCATCTCGTACATATTATTCCATTCCGTTGAAATTAACAAAGAATAAAGCAATTGATAATTAGCCTTATAAAAGTTCCATTGCGGTCTATTGAGTGCGCATGCACTAGCGCGCGAGTCGGTATCGGCAGAGGGGGGGACACGCGCGCGCCCGAGGTTCACACTCACTTCGAGCGGCGGGTGATGCACGTCGACGGGCACAAGTGGCTCGCCTGCCGCAACTACAACTATATACACAGGGGAAGCAATAGCTCTTTTGGAAGCAGTCTCCTACATTGAATCACATAGACTCAACAAAAGCCTTATTCTTTCAGATTCTCTTAGCTGTCTACAGGATTTAACAAAATCACCTTTTCGCTCTCGTCACAATTTTCCCCTTATCCTTAAGATCAAACAACTACTGTATAGATGCCATTGCTTAGGCTTAGAGATTGTTTTGGCTTGGATCCCTAGCCACTCTGGAATTGTTGATAATGAGAATGTGGATTCGATTGCTAAGCTGGCTACTCGGAATGGGATCGAGTCTCATCCGTCTTGTTATCCCCGAGATCTGCGCTGTCTTGTTAAACCCGAGATGATGAAGAATTGGAATGAGCATTGGCAAAAAACTAGAATATTGAAGGGAAGATTTTATGGTTCTATCCAACCATTCATTCCATCTGAATGTTGGTTCAGCAAATTAAAATTCTCAAGTAAAATTGTCACCTCTGTCATAATTAGACTCCGACTTGGGTTCGTGTGCACACCAGTTTTCTTGGCCAAAATCCACGTGAGGGACTCCTCATTGTGTGAATGCGGTCTGGATGAGGGTACTCTGGAACACTTGTTTTTCTCTTGTCCTCGTTTAACCACTCCCCTTTACGACATACTCCCTCCTGATGTTCCCCGCCCAATTAACATTCCTTTCCTACTATCTCTAGCCCATACCCCTGCAGTTAAAACCCTTTATAAATTCATTAGCATTAATAAAATCCAGTTATAGTTGATATTTCTATTTACTTATCATATACTTATTGAATGTTCTAACAATTGTTTTGTGACGTTTTACTAACCATAAATGTTTTGTCCTTTTTTAGCATGGGGATCCATGGATGTCACCGCTACAAACACTGATCAATAGTTGTGTAACAGTTTACGATCATTACTTTCTCATACCTTGACATTGGCAAAATCATCGAACGTTACCGATGGAGCCAGAACCCTTAAAAATAGAATAGAACTGAAAAGTGACTTTGTGTGAATTGAGTCCTTTTTGGGGTGATGGTTGCATTCGATCATTCTACCCATCCACGAACTGACCCCGGTAAGCGTAATGTAACCTTCGATCAAGGCGTGTGGCAGTTCTTGTTTACATAGTATAGCATAATGAGTTTATATTTATTCATATATACTTTTTAATCATCATCATCTGCCTAGCCTTTTCCCAAGTATGTTGGGGTCGGCTTCCAGTCTAACCGGATGCAGCTGAAAGGACACGACGTAACCTTTCCGCAGGTAATGTCATTCCCATACATTTTGGCGTAGCGTTTGGCGTGAACGCTAACAGAAATGTGTTTTGTCTAGGTCTGCTGGTCATACTCACACAGCGGTTGCGATTACTAGGCACCTGCCTTTTCTGAAGAACAACATATTTGTTATTTGGGTACAGACGCCAGCACATCGAACTACCCGAATCTGTCAAATTTCTTTGATAGATTTTCAACTTTATGACGTATGGTTAAGGTTCATGTTCAATTGGGAAAATTTTACAGTTTGGGATACCTTGATGTGCTGGCGTCTGCACTATTCAAACTTACTAGATAATTATACCAAAACCTAAGTACGCCATGTTTGTTTACCAAATAAAGAAAAACACACTTTACATTTTATACGACATTTCCGCCAGTCGCAAATAGGTGGCGTATCTCGCACAAATAAGCAATTTACAATTCCGATCCACAGAGTGAGCCTACCTATTCATCATTTAGATTTATAGTCCTTTATCTAGCCGATCTGTTCTTGTTTAATTAATGGAAGTAAGAAAATTTCGTCGCACAAATTCCTAAACATGGCCACGGATTCCGTTCCCTTGACGTTTTGGTGACAGTTCTACGACCCTCGTTGCTTTTCTGACCCAACTTAAAATAAATTAGGAGAATTCATAACCCTATTCCAAGTAACTATGCCTTTTGTTATTATGTTTTTTTTAGGTTATTTCTGAATTGCTTGAAGTAGGTATTTCGTTTGGAATTTTCTATGGGTCAAGGACTTCGCCCGAGACTTCGTAGTCGTGAAATTTATTGTTTTAACATTAGAATATAACAGAAGAATATAATAAAGTTTATTGCCAAAGGTTTGAACATCAGCATTATGCTAAGTCCCCTAGCGGGTTGCTAAGCCCTGATGTTCAGCTTAAACCTTGTTTAAAAAAAGAGTTATGTTTACCTAGCAACAACGGAAAAAAAACACAATTATAATTAAGATTATTATTTTAATAAATTAGAAAAAATATATTGCATCATATAGCTCGCCCGCGTTGATACTTCGAGAATTGGGCTATCAAATGCAAAAATATGTTTTTTTAATCCGACTGCAATTATATTTCCAGAGATACCTTCCCCCTACATACAAACTTACAAAAAAACAAATTTTACTTACCTCTTATAATATTAGTATAGATTCACGTAGATTTTCGAGATCGAGTTCTGTGCAAAGATTGAAATAAAGGTAGGTACCTACAACGGTTTTGTGTAACAGACTGCATCCAACTATGTAAGTTTACGAAGAGAGTAAAAACAGTTAATTCGGTATGTGGGAATGCATATTATAATATCATGTGTGCAAATTCCCACCTGAATGAAATCCCACACCAAACTCTAGAAAAGAGAATGAAATTCACATTATTAATTTTTGCAGTGCATTATTTTATAATAGTGAATTTATATAATAGCTCGCAGGTGACATGTTTGCAAACAATTTTATGAACATAATTGACACAATTGTTGGATTTAAAACTAAAAGTTTACTATATATTATGATTAGCTTCTGCCCGCAACTTCGTCTGCGTCAAATTTCATGCCACCCCGACCCACCCCGTCGCATCGAAACTTCGTATTCGTAACTTTTTCGTTTTGCTCAGCTCCCAAGGACCCTAGCGTGATTTTATATAGTCCTAGATAAATGGGCTATCCAGTCCTAAAATATATTTTTTTGACAGTTCAACAACATTCATTGCGTTATTTACGTTGTTGAGCAGACATTTTTTTCGAACATATGAAGCAATGAATTAACAATAGGTATCCGTCAAAATGATTCAGATTCTGAATGATAAAGTGGTTTACGTAGCACTTTCAAGATTGCAATGGAAATCAAGCTGAAAATCCAGGAAAACACTAATGTAAGTTAACTTAGATTCCGTCATAGATGTCCAACGTGGGAGCATTTTGCTACATTACAGGGTGTTTGGCAGGACGTTGAACATACGAAAATGGTGGATAGGTAGGGTCATCTGCTACTTACTCAGCCCCAATTTATTTGGCCCTGGACTCCGGATAATAAAAAAAAAATTTTTTTTGCTTTCTTCTAGTTTCACCACTTTCTTAACTTTAAAGTGTATTTTTTATTAAAAATGGGTAAAACAGGCAATGTTTTTGTTTCTTTTAAAAATCAGATTCTTATAAAATTATTGCTTTAATCAGACGTTAGCTAGAAAAAAGTTATGAATCCTCAAATTTACAGAAAGATGTAAAAAATACTTAAATCTTAATTTCAACTTGGATTTAAAAAAAAAAACCAGGGGTCCAGGGCCAAATAAATTAGGGCTGAGTAAGTAGCAGATGACCCCACCTATCCACCATTTTCATATGTTTAACCTTCTGCTAAGCACTTTGTATATTCTAACACAATTTACTTTAAAATGATGAAGAACGAATTTTCCAAACACGGTAGAAAAGTTTTATATTTTTTTGCTGTAAAAACTCCGTAAGGCGTAACTTTCGGTCCCTGTTAACTTGTTCATGTAGCTGAAAGTTACTGACAGGTTTTCCGGCGACGTAAATTGTTACCTAAACAACCTATTAGAATGTAATCATAAGTTATATTAATTTTGCTACGCCCGTCAGCCGGACTTAGAGAACGAAGGTGTTATTCCAGGCAAACAGTAAGGCATAGCGCACATTACAGCCGCAACGTGCCGCAGCACAGCGCATTTTCATGGAAAAAAACGAGTGCCCCACTCCCGTCAAAGTTCAGTTCAGTATTGAAGTTATACATCGGTTGAATCTCAACACTCATATACAAACATTCGTATGAAAAAGAAAGCGATAGAGAGGCAGACAAAGTCGCATGGAGCCGTACGTAAAATATGCGCTTTGATGTGGAGTTGTGGCCCGTATTACTTCCGTCGCATGGAGGGGGCTATATATAGCTTTTCCTTTTTCATCAGCGCCATCTTGAATAATAGTTTTAGCCTAAGAATCGTTGTCCGCGCTCTCGGAAACCATGAAAACGACTCCCATAATCAAAAATTTGCAAACCTTTGCGTTACTTTGCGGCCAGCCCCATTCTGCGCTAACCTTTAGAATTTCCTGCACTACACAGTGGTAACGGTTAAACTAACTTTGCCAATTACGGCTTTATTATTATTGGGCGTAACTATGAGTGTGTATAATCAGCTGTGTTGGGTGGTTGCAGTTGCATTCATGATGAGTTTCAGAAACATTTGCAGCTTAGATGGGTACTTAAGTATATTCTTTGGCGTTATGTTATAATTTTAAAAGTATTAGAGTAAGTGAAAAATTGCAGTGGTGTTCCCGAATTAGGTACCTACTTAACACAAAATGTCATACAATGATCAGTAATCAGCATCTGTTCTAATTGTTTCTTTTTGTTTGCAAGTTTTTGGGTACAAGTCAAGTACTGTCGCACGGGTCAAAGTCAAATTCATGTTTCAAATTCATCTTTATTGACATATTACAGAAACTTTTTTGTAGCCTCTGACTCCTGAACTAGTTGTAACTGTATGTCTGGAGTCAAATTTGTCTTGTTCTCCATAGGAAACGACAATTGGAACCGTGCACCTGGCTTCTGACGTTTCATAAGTGCAGTTCAGTTTCATGTAGGTTTATGTGAATTTTTTTTTTGATTTTGATTGAATAAATTATGGTGAAAACCATGTCAAAATATTTTTTTTTCGGTTTTGTAGTTTTGAAGATCTAAATCTAAACGAAGCTCTAGATCTTAAGACAGAGACAAAAGTTTTTATTGTTTATTATGTAGATTCAGTTCAAAAACACAACACGCACCACCATTTTTTTTTCTTCCGAAATTCTAAATCGCCACGAAGAGTTTATTTAAAAGCTGAAAGAGCATTCAAAAGGCACATTTAATTTTTATTGGTCTAGTTAAAACAAAATTTTAACGAAAAAAAAAAAAAATTGTCTGGATTTAAAAAAAGTAGGTATATGAAGGTTATTTGAGCCTAAACATTTAAAGCACCTAAGCAAATGGGCTGGCTACCCATTGAAATTAATTTAAACTGTGTGTACAATAGAAATCCCCTCCGTGTTCTATCTTCTATAATAATTTAATAAAATTAGCCCTTACTATGGAGCTGACTATTGAAAAATTGGGTACCCTTTATCACTGTTTACGATATTATGAGCAAACGGTAGGTACTAAGGCCCTTTGTACACACACGTTTTTCTTGCCGTAAAGAACTACGGTTTATTCGCCGTGCGTAGGAATGGTTTGTTAGTATTTTAAGTATCGCTATGGAAGCTTGTTGACAGACAGGTTCATGACAAGTCATGGATTATTTTTTTACGATGCCCTTTTGCCTACCCTAACAAAACAATACATTCTATCAGTAGGAAGCGATCATAAGGTTTAGGGCAAAGTGGCATACGACCATGGCTTTCAGATTAAAATATTTTCTTGTTGAAGTAAAAACTTCTTTAAGCGCGTTGAGCACTTTTTGGCTGAACAAAAATCATGGAACTCACGTCCTCGTCACCGAACGCTTTCCATGAGCTATATGTATACTGTGTATATATGGGTAAGCGAGCACCCATTGATGTCTTTTGGAAAAGTTCCTCTCTTTCATTAGGAAATTCTCATTCTTTTATCCCTTTCTTCCCCTTTATATTTTATCGTAAAAATCTGTGCTCTTACCTTTAATGGCTGAATTCGATCGCTTGTTTAACGTTTTTTACCAAGATGAATCAGGACTCAAGGACTCAATGTGAAAGCCTGTATTGACGATTAAAAAATTACACACGTAATTGTTCAAGTTTTCACTTCTGTCGGCACTCCCGGCGTGGCACTTTTTTTTTCATACTTTTGAGAGCGTGATTTTTCAGTAAGTAGTCGGGTTTTAGCGGTTTATACGCCGTGTGTACGCATGGTTCATGAGTCGACATTCACAAGAACGTAATAAAATCGGGATTTGTTCGCAGACTAGAGTTTCAACTCTCTGTGTTGAAACGGGTATTGGGCATCCAACAGGGTGCAGCGCGAGTGAGTCTCAGCGCGTCGAAAAAACACAAGTGTTCGATTTTCAATTCTCGGCGATACGCAGTGCGTTGAAGTTCCAGTGTGCAAAAAAAATCCCACCGCGGTTCTAATACGTCCGAAGGAACGTAAGTTTGGTGTTGTATGGATCACTTATGGAAGCTTGTTGACGGACATGTTTTTTCTACGGCGCGGTTTTTGCGAAGCCCGCCGTACCGTAAAGAAACTGTGCCGTGTACAAAGGGCCTTACATTGCGAGGTAGAATTTAATAATTTCGTATTTATTTTAACCGAATATAGTTCGGACGCGCTCCCGAACTCAGGAACCTCCGCTCGGGTCGATGCTTATATAGTGAGTTCATTTGAACCCCAACAGAATTGACGAATTCATAAATAGTAGTGGTAATAAAGTATGGCAAACTGTAACCAAAAATTCAACACATTCTCGATTCTACATCGACTGATAGATTTTAAATAACCGAGGAAAGATTTCAACGCAACGTTTCAGGATCATGTAGAGATCGTCTAATTTAAAACTGCACGCTCCTTCACAAATATATCTATGGGTACCTACAATCATTTAAATTGTGTACCTATGCAACGAGGAAGTGGGAGGCGGGGCGTGCAATTTTGAATTAGTCGTAGTACCAAATCTTTGGTTGCGCGTCGATGTATGGTACCTCGATCGACTTCCTTCGAGTCAAACAATTACCTACTTATACTTAGGTCAATGCCTTGCTAGATCATAGGGAATTCCCCAACTAACTTCCATATGGAATTCCTAAAGTAATTTCCTTAGGGGATTCTCTAGGTAATTTCTGATGACTACGCGTTAGCTTATCAGTGTATTTGCTATTGTTGTATAATAATATATCATATATAATGGCTAGACATTATGTGTCTTGGCTTGTGTAGATGATTAGGTAAATTAATTACTTTTTCACAGAGGGTTATGCCAATCAATATACCTAATTCGAAATTAATGTTATAAGTACTTAGATTTACCTAACCGAAAAAGATATCATTTAGATTTTTGGTTTAAACTGTTAATCGCGGCTAATGAGACACTATTCTTTTTCAATTGCAATGGAACTGATGGGTTCCGCGCCGGACTTAACAGGCTTCATTCAACATAAGAAAAAAAAAAAAATTACTTATTTCTTAATATTTACAAGGCTAAATAATTTGTACAACATCTAGATTATGTTATGTCATATTAATCTATAATAATCATTTTGACTTAATTATTATGGGTTTCGTTATTCGTATTAATTACCCAACAAGTAACATGAGCATTCTTAAAATTACTAAATGGGCAGCTTGAAGTAAAATTACTGGATAGTAATATTAACTAGCTTTTTCTAGCTTCTTCATCCGCGCGAAAGTCAGAAATTATCCCGTTTTACCGAGATAAAAAGTCCTATCCTATATGTATGTAAACTGTGTCTGCCAAATTGTATCCGCAGATTCGGATTTCGGCCGTTTTTGCGTGATTGGGTAACAGACATCCAATCATACAAACTTTCAGATCTCAACAAAAATACAAACAAAAATATATCCGTTTTTTAAACGGTTTTTGAAACCCGAAAACGGTTTTCAAAAACCGTTTTAAAAACGGGTATATTTTTGTTTTACTGCATGAAACATGATTCATAACCATGTAAAGGGTCAAAGAATGCGGTGGCGCCTGTTGAGATCATCAAACGCAGTGACTGATTGATATCATGTTGGCCAGTGTGCGAGTGACGTCTGGAGCTGCATACTGAGCAGATTTACGCTTGACCAACGGCTGCTGCTATATTTATGACCAGCCTCAAATTGTTACGCACACAAGACCGCAAGCGGGAAATTAATTTTCGCCTTTATTAACATGATTCCATGATGTTCAAAGGAGATTGGCAAAACGAATGATATGCATCGCTATAGTAGGTACTTTTCTATTTCAAAGAAGATTTATATTTCATCAGACCGTCATTTACAGCATATAGCAGCGTTAAAAGTTGACGTCGACTATCATGGGAAACATGAAGCCCGGTTGATGGCAATAGGCTTGCCCCCATCACATGGTCCTTACACATAACTGGCGAAATGTGGGTGTACTAGGTACACCTCTGCCAAACCCTTCGAGTATAACAGTCGTGATGCTATGTTGTATGTCATACTCAGAAAGGACGTGATTATGTTATCCTAGTACCTTACTAATATTTTAAGTGTAAAATGTATGTTTGGATATTTGTTACTCAATTACACAAAAAGGGCTCAACGAATTTTGATGAAATTTGGCACACAGATAGTTTGTGACCTGGATTAACCTATAGAGTACAGGGTAACGTTTCCAAACATCATGAGAGCGCAGCCCCGGGAATAAGCTAGTGTTAAATATAATTTCTCGTATGGAAATCTCTCCATGCAAAACTGGTATTCCTATCCAACCAAAACAGAATACCCAAAAAAATTGAAGCTAAAAACCCCGCAGACATAGGAAAACGGTAACAACTTACTTGTATATTTGTTCTCCTAAAATGTATAGGTACCTAAGTAATATTTGTACAAGTTGAAACTGAAACGCGAGTGGGGTACAGTGGCCCGGCGCGGAAAATACCCAACGGGAAACTGGAGACGCATTAGATAGTATACACGATGTATATTTAAAACCAGACAGGTTTTCGGAAGGTGGTATATCCGGATCTGTCTGTATTTTGTTAGGTTTCTAATCGCTTATGTTACGTACCTACATATTATTTAGCCTGAAATTGCTGTTTTATTCTCTAATATAATCTCATGTCTTTTGCCCACAGACTTCAGAAGATAAGGTCAGTTCCAAAACGAATGTGTTTAAATGTAAATAATAGATTAGGAAACGTGCATGTGGATACCAATTTGTGCTGTTCACCGTTTCATAGAAAAGAGCTATACCTTCACGGTCAAAATGTATGGCTCAGTATTTTTTTATAACCGTCGAAAATTTCGAAACTAATCAGAATCATGTGCTGATTTTATCGTTTAAGCATGCTATTCGCTGCTAACGTAATAAGGATAAGCATAAAACCTGTTAGTATACAAGGTATGGGTAGGGACGTTCGCACGTGACGCACGTTCTGCTTTGGTTGAGAATCATGAACATGGTTACAGTTGGCGCGTCGATGTCGATGTACTGTCACTGATTTTGAATATTGGTTGGGTTTAAAGAAGCATGGGATTTTTTTGGCACCTTCCCGTCAATTTCACGTTTTAAATAGTACTATATTGTCATCATCATCTTCGCGTTTACCCGGTTGCATCCTTTCGGAGCCTGGTTTCCGCTTTCCTACTTTTAAGTTTCCACTTCGGACGGTCTTAATACTCTGTTGTGCCTAGTGCATTATTTATCTTCCAAAATCTAAATATACTAACCAGCTACTACCACGAGGAAGTAGATCCCGCAAATAAAATGCACCTGAAATAACAAGTTCCAACAAAGACTCATAAAACGACGGAGGAAGGTGTCACAGCGACAATATTGCCGGGGCACAGTATCACGTACACAAGTCCGTGACTAACTCACCAAGTTTGGGCTAAAATTGCGCAAAGCCCAGAAAGCACTTGAGTGTCATCACGGCTT
Source organism: Polymixis flavicincta (assembly GCA_949987655.1). Classification (NCBI taxonomy): domain Eukaryota; kingdom Metazoa; phylum Arthropoda; class Insecta; order Lepidoptera; family Noctuidae; genus Polymixis; species Polymixis flavicincta. The sequence continues at coordinate 10,592,024 of OX465186.1, read as the reverse complement.
CGCGTTTCTTTGTCCATTTAGTAGTCCGCCCTGAGAAATGGACGTTTTAGCCAGTGATAAAAGGCAACTTTTATTTAAAAGGACTTGAATGTTCTCCGAGCCAACTTTGTTGAGTATTTTTGCCTTCAGAGTAGGCATTTCCTTTGAATGTTTCCCTTTTTATTTACGTAAGCACGCAGAGGAAATGGGGAGTTTCATTACGTTTGCCCATAACTCTAAATTTCTTTTGTTCTTAGTGGTTCTGATACGGGGTAGTAAATAAAAATAAATAAATTTACAACCTCGCTTGGATATTGTTAAGTGCGCGACAACTGGTAAATACGAGTGATTGATGAGCTGTGAGACTGAACTCGTTTGCTATCGACGCGACACGGCTACAATGCTTTCGACTGGATTGAAAAGTTATTCCGTACGTAGGCGTTGGATAAAGAAGAGATATTTGCATAATTTTCGCATCATGATTGATGCGAAAATTATGCAAATGTCGAACATTAACAATTTGTTAATGTTCGACAAACGGGTGAAGACACTGATAAACTGTCCTATGACTAAGGTACCATCCAGCTCACGAGTTAAGGCTTTAAAGAAAAATGTAACACCTTTTTCATGTCAATAAAACGTTTTGTTATTATTTATTAGCAATAGTACCTGGATAAAAGCCTCTTTAAAAAGCAGCAATTGTCTTTCAAGATATATGGTAAATCAATCATAGGTATGATGAAGCAAGAACCTGTCGCCAAGAAACGACGACAGAAAACATACACACATAAAATCACGCCTTCTTCACATGACCGTAGTCATAAACTACATAACGCCATCTGCTACTCCTATTCTTACATACTCCTCTTGCTTGGTTAACGTTCCTACATGAACCGGTCTATTCTGTCAAATCTCACCGTCAAAACTCAGTTGAAGTAAGCTGTCAATCACCAGCATCAGAGGTGTTACTGCGTAACACACTAACAGTAGGCTTTCATTTTGACAGTTCAAAAACATCCATTGCGTTTTTTACGTTGTCAAACAGACAAATTTTTCGAAGCAATGAATTAGCTATATCTTTCAGAATTATTCAGGTTCTGGTTGATAGTGTATTACGCAATTAGGGTGCAAGTGGAATGACAGCTCACTTCAATTTCGCATCACCCAAATTTTCAAGCAAACACGAGAACAGTTTAATTTAAAACTGCTCGCGCAATGTAATAAACATGAAGAAACACTTCTGTGTTCTATTGAAAAGCTTCTGTTCCAGAACACAGCGTGTTTCATAACGGAAACAATTTTGACGACATTTGAATTCAAGATGCAGTGTGTTCTAAATGTAAATTTGGAGACATTAAGCGGTACTTTTGGCAAAGCGATTGCGTTGAGTGCATTTTGATATATCTGTAAAATGAAAGTAGGGAAATGTTGGAAAACAGTAAGTAAAGTAACTTATTCTCACTATAATTGCTTTGCTTCCATTAACAGTAAAAGATTCAAAGGAAAGATCTCAAAAGGAGATGCTTCTACTTGGATATCTTTTATTCATCTCAATATGCACCGGTTCATTTTTTTTTATCTTGAAGAGTGATTATATTTAGTGATCGTCATGACTCAAAGTGACCTATTTACTTACCTAAATGGAAAATGCCTTTTGCTGATTTTAATGTAGACATTGAAGTGGGTTATTGGTATTAATGAAAATAGTATTTTTGGTATTCATCGCATATTTTTCTTTTAACGCATAATTACCTAAACAGCGACAATTTTTTTTACTATTGCAAACTACTTCATAAAAGAATTGTATTTTGATTTGATTATTCAAGACAGAGATTTAAAAGAAGTTGCTTCTTTCTTTTAAAATTGTTTAATTTTTAACATAGATAAGGAATTGTTAAACCATAGGGAGACCAACGAAACGATGGATAGACTGCGATGGAAAGAGGATGACCGTACCGAGTTGATGACTAATAGAGAAGCATAGAAGAAAAGACGTATTGCGCCGAACACAAATACATCGCGATACGGACAGGAAAATAATCCTACTAATATTATAAATGTGAAAGTTTGTGAAGATGTTTGGATGTTTGTTACTCAATCACGCAAACACGGCAGAACGGATTTGGATGAAATTTGGCACACAGATTATAACCTAGATTAACACATAGGATAGTTTTTATCCCCGTTCCCGTGGGATAATTTCCGACTTCCACACGGGCGGAGCCGCGGGCGGAAGCTAATCTATATTATATTACTAATATATAAAGCTGAAGAGTTTGTTTGTTTGTTTGCTTAAACGCGCTAATCTCAGGAACTCCTGGACCGAAGGCTATAGGCTATATAACATCACGCTTAGGGCCCTGAGGAACCGAGCAAAAAGAAAAAAGTCACGAATACGAAGTACTCGCACGGCCAGGCGATTCGATGCGAAGGGGCCCCCCTTCGCATCTTTGAATTTGAATTAGACAAAGTTGCGGGCAGTAGCTAGTGATGTTATATACGGAATTGTTAAGGCGACGATAGCTGACAGCTACCTACAGCGATGCACTGCCGCCCGTCGCTCGCAAGAGACCCCGCCTGAACACGCATCAAATTTTACGAAAAACAACCCATGTTGATTTATCAAACACATATCAAAGAAAAACCGTATACTAAATTTTGGGTGGTTAAATTGTCTTTTAGATGGTGAAAGTTTCATGGAAATACACCCGATAGTTTTTGCGTGATTATCGTTTTTATGTCCGCAATAGACATTACTTTACCAATTAATTACATTATGTTATAAAAATATTATTTAAAATATTCACATATCAAATGACGAAGAAAATTGTCTAGTTTCACATATAATTTTTTCAAATACATAAGACAAGCCGTTTAGGCGTGATCTTCAATAAAAAGTCCTTAAAAGTCGGCTATCTGCGCCTTAAGTAAAATTTTACCACCACTAAAATACCTGGAAGTTAGTAAAAATGTGAATCAAGTAAACATAAAAGTAAGACCAGAGATGTTACTATTCCTATATGATGAACACACGGACAACATGAGCGTACAGTAAATAACAGGCATACATTCGTCTTTTTTATGTGGCGAAAGTTTTTCAATAACAAAATTGGATATTGTGATTGCATTGAGCATATGCGTAGTAACGCAGCTTTACAAATATGAAGCTTGAACATTAATCCACTCGATTGGATGGATGGGCGTACCTACCTATATTTCACTTTAATCAAATCAACTTTGGATGTATCACTGTTGTGCAGAAGTTAGTGAACTTTCTTTAGAAAAGTGATGGGCTTGTAAGATACAATGTTAATTTCATATTTAAATTTCCCAAGGTCTTTGCCAAGGGGTTATGTCGTGTTGTACCTAATTATGAACCTACAACCTAATTGCGTAAGATACTATCAAATCAATATCTGAATAATTTTGCTAATAAAACACAACATTTTTAGTTAATCGATTAGTGCCATAAAAATGCACAAAAATTTTACATTTTCAAATGTCGCGCGTAATTTGACGAAAATGCTGGCCTGCAGTGGACGCCACTCTGTGGGTATGACGTCAGTTTGCCATATAGACAAATGCGCTGATATTTTAGGAGATAATTGTTTATCACAAAAAAAAAAGATATTATTCTACTTTATCGTTTGTTTGCTGTTCCTGAATACAAAATATCATTTAAATAAAAATTACTTTGGTTATGAAAATAATAAAAGTACAAAGTTGTTCAATTGACACGCCGTATGACGTATTCCCATTTCTTCCCGTGAGTGTCGTAGAAGGCGACTAAGGGGCTTACTAGATAATGGGCAGCGGCGTTCTCTATGCATATAACCACCATACTGTGATCGCCAACCCGCCTGCCAAGCGTGGCGATTATGGCAAAACCTCCCTTTTGGGGGAGGCCTATGTCCAACAGTGGACGTCTTTCAGCTGAAATGATGATGATGACGTAATAACATGGCGGCTACTATTTCATGGTGTTCAAAAAAACTGATAATCCTTGAATGGAATTTTAAAATTTATTTTGTTATTTCATGAACTAAAACTAATTTTTCCGTCTGCATTTTGCCTAAGCTATGTCAATAATATAGTTTTAGATTTTTTTCTAATATAGAGTAAATTACCCTATTGTTCAAGTCTGCTCAACAACGTAAATAACGCAATGAATGTCCGTCCATACATTGCGTAAGTTATAAGAGCTACAAAGATCATGCTTGTAGAAGACAGTAACTACGAGATTAAAGTAAGTCCAAGGGTACCCTTTGTAAATAGTAATAACTAAGTTTAAGCTTATAAGAACAGTAATTGTCCAGAGATATCGGCTCCGACTTACGAGTATAGGTCGTGGGTCCAAACCAAAGCAAGCACTTTGATTTGTGTAATTTAATTCATAACCCCTGCTCTCAAAACGGTGAAAGAAAATATTGTGAGGAAAGAGGCATGTCCTAGAACAGATATTTTAAAGATGTGTGCCATTTATCAACCCATACTGGGCCCGCGCGGTGGATAACGGCCCACTCCCTCTCAGAGAGACGGCGTGTGTCCGAGCAGTGGGGACATAATAGGCTGATTTTGTATAAGTGGGTATGCCTGCTAAACACTGTATTTTTCTTAAGAGACGCCATAAAATGGGCTGTATATTAATATTTGCTGCCAATACAATACGTCCGTATGTCAAGTAAGTTCGCTTGAAAAGCCCGAGAGGCGAACGCGCCGGCACTTTTTCAAGACACGAAAAATGCATTTGTGATTCCGTCATAAACGTTTCTTACCAGGTCCCTGTGCAAAAGAATACTGGCGTACGTGATTCAGCCTTCGGGTTGGCCTATTATGACGGGCTCTGTCAGTTTATAGTCTATTGTTATGTGGCAGTTCATAGAGCCATTTTTTTTAAACGCGGTTGTAATTTTTTGTCAGTTCCATATTCTCGAAGAAAGGTGAACCAGATAAAACTAAGAATATTATGTCATCAATGTCATGAGTGATGATTACATAGATGATCTTCGAAAAATGGAAATTTCTGCCTATTAATAAAACAAAATTCACTGACTAAAAGTGCATTGACTAAAAACGTTCTTGGCAGATTTAAAGTTTCTGAAGAATTAGAAATCCAGGTAAGTTTTGAATCCCAAGAGAACTATCTATCCTTTCAGATAGGAGCCTACGTCTTCGATAACGTGAACGTCCAGTAGGTTTTTCTATATTTTACTCTATCGAGACCTAAGATTCCTAAAAGTTAAAGTCTTTATTTCAAAGTGAGTAGGTAAGTAACGAAATGTGTTTCTAAGCATTAAATAATATATGTTTAATGGTATCTTCGAGCTGTTAATGTTGTGAGGGTCTAAAGGCTTAAATTATTTGGGCACGGCTCAAGGTTTGGGTTCGAATTTCAGACGGGTCTTTAGTCCCACGTGAAGCGAAAATTACGGTGGCAGGAAGATATATGGTCGAAATCATCCTGGCTTCTATAATACAGGTGTTTTTACCTAGCGCAGAAGTTAGAGTTTCACTTTGTTTGTACACATTTTGTTACGTCAATAAACGATTTATTTATTACTAGCTTTTGCCAGCGGCTTCGCCCACGTAGAGATCGGAAATCCCATAGAAATGTAATACCAGAATCCTATGTGTAAATTCAAGTTCTAAATGAATGAATGAAATTTGGCACACATAGTGTGCCATATTTCATTCTAATTCGTTAGACCGTTTTTGCGTGATTGAGTAACAAACATCCAAAATTTCACTTTTTATTTGCGTAGCTTTTGTCCGTGGTTCCGCCCGCCTGGATGATGATGATGATGGTGGGACTCCCTTTTACGCACGTAGACTCCCATTCGGTCCGTTGCCCGCCTGGTTGTCATTTATCCCGTAAAAAATTAGCATATGTCCATGTCAATATCCTAGGCTATATCGCTGCCAAATATCGGATTTTCATGACGATCAGTTCAGCGGTTTAGGCGTGAAAGCGTAACAGATAGACAGAGTTACTTTCGCATTTATAATATTAGGATAGTAGGATTATCATTCCAGTTGAGACATGTTTTTCTTTTGCTGCGATCAAATAGCAGTTTAACTATTTTGATAATATTCACTCTTATTATTTCAGGGTTTCGGTGGTTTTGGAATATAAGTACCTAGTTGTTATTTTTCTAACGACTTTAACATAACGTTCATATCCAAAGTAAATCTATAGATAAACACACACCCAATATATCTCAATAAGTTTGTCAGCAACAAAACCAAAACTTAGCTGTTTACATCGAAAGCCATCTTCGGTACAACAACAGAAACTACTAACAATATTTATCCAGCACATCTGCGCATCTTTATGAATAGCCCCAACTGAAGTCGAACGAAAGTCCTATAAAGTATTCTGGCTCTATATTTTGACCCCGATAAATTTCGAGGCACGACTTATTGGTATTAACAGCAGTGTGGATTAGTTTTCGAGACGGCCGGTGACCCTGTGTCTTAAAGGCTGGGTTAATGGGAGCAAACCGGAACAAACGAGCCCCATTCGTCTTGGTAACAGAGCTGCTATTAGGTATTTCACTAGTACTAAATGGTTTTTGTCCATGTTTCTGCGTTGGTATGTTTCAGGATGAGATGTTTTTGCGATGTTCGTTTTATTTGGTAATTAGGAAAGGAATAAACTTGAGTCTAAGTACTCCGTATAGTTTATATGCTAGAGTATGGAATGTCTCAACCGAATGAAGCAAAACGATCTACTATATTTAGATCTAAGTGACTAGTTTAATGAATTTCATGTGCCTACGATATTACTATGTGACATAATTCACATCAGAAGCAGTGCTTACCTAGATAGACTAGTCAAACATCTGTGGGTAGAGATAACATTGTACGATCATAAATTTTGTGACGTCACCGCATCGGATTATCAATACTATATTAATTTGGAGCATAACAAAGGTAATTATGTGATATTCATAGGATTTGCATAGTGCGATGATTAGGTTCTGCCCACATCGCAAATTATTCATAGGGCTGACATAATTAATAGTTAGTGCTTCTAAAACTTAATGTCTCTAAAAATGTAATCAATTTTGCAATTGATTTACAAGAAACAAGATTATATTCAATTTCTTTATAGAGTTCTAAAAACTTTGTAGTTTATTTTTCAAAGTGATTTTGAGAACACTAGTCAAATATACTCAAATGTCAAGGTGTCTTTAAAAGTCCAGACATACTGTAATATGAAGCGAGTACAGTGCCTTTAATGCCAGTGCCCAGTGTTCTAAGATAACAGCAATAAGTGAGATTTTTCAACAGACAGTGAACGATATATTTAACTTGGGATAGTTTGATAGAGGAAAATTGGATATCTAAGTTATAGTAGGCTAGATCTCAATTAAAGAAACCCCAGTGTGAAACCTACTGCTACTTTAAACGAGATAAGAGCCGTCGACAAGTCCCAGTTGGGTGCCAGTAAGCATAGTGGCGCCCAAGTTGCAAAAAATGCGTTTACATTGTTACAAAAAATTGAACTAGATGACTAAATATTGGATTCTGATGAGTAGGCAAACGACAAAACTAAGGTTTAATTATTTTTACCATGGTCCCAGTTGGGCGCCATTTAAATTTTTACATACCGCGACATACTACATCATGAAAACGTTAAAACAAGCATCAAGGCTGCGCCAGAACAACCTGTCTGCCGTATTCCAAATCCTGTATGTCCCAGCCACCTTCTTAAGGTCGTCAGTCCATTTAGCTGGGGAACGATCCACACCACCTTTGCCAGCATACGTATTTCTTACAAATACATTAATTTAGGTATGGCACATACACACAGTACATTCCGCAAATTGTTTTTCTCTTATGAGTATTTTGATATAATGCCTGTAACGCTGAAATGACGAGCTGGGATCGTATGAGGATTTATAGCGTGTAATTTATCATCCTTTTTTACAATCCTACATTGTTATTCTTCACATAGCTTATTATCAAGCTTTTATTATATCGGAAGGATTCTAAAACGGTGTAGGCAGAGTTATTTCAAAATAAACCTTTTGTGTCACTACTGTTCTTGATTACGGAAGAAGATCTTAATGTGGTCAGGTGTGTGATGTGGTGAGCGACATATTGATGATGACACTTGCTGTTTCATAACGGTATAGAAAAGTCACGCATCATGCGTCAAGCGTAGCCTAACCTAGCCGTCTAGTCTTGGCAGTCTGCCCGGCTTGGGCGGAGCACCGCCGTGTCCTCGTGGAGGCGATCGGCGGCGGCGATCTCTCGCGTCCGGCCCTGGTCCAGGCCCGAGAGTGCATGGGTAGCCGTCACCTCCTTCTGCGAAGCAGTAATGCTCGCGAAGAGGGAGGCGGCGCACGTGATGGAGAGGCAGTATATGCGCCCTCACGGCCCTAACCGCTGCAGGGACGCCGTGGGCGTCGAGAATCTCAGGCTGATTTCCGGCTACCGTAGGCGTGAGCTTGCGGACGGCAAGTAATGGGTAGCTCGCTGTCCGGTAAGGACCAAGCCTAAGTCGACGGCGCGTTGTGTTCCACGCACGCCTCAATGAGTCAGCACAAAGTGACGGCGCCCGCAAGGGCCGATGCCTGCCTGGGGTTCGGGTTTGTTCGACAGAGATACAGCAGCCCCTGGCATACGGGCAACTGAGGGAATACGGGTGAGTTTTAGTCAGTAAAAGTCTGACACGCTCACCTGCTCCACCCAGAGCGGGAGAAGTTATTTGATGATTTCCCAACCAAAAAAAAAAAACCGTCTAGTCTAACCGGATGCAGCTGAATACCAGTATTTTAAATGAAACGACTGTTTATCTGATCTTCACAATCAAGTAACTGGGTAACACGATACCCCTTGGTAAGCCCAGAAGGCTTCTAACTACCCGTAATGAATGTCACACGAGACACGAAGGAGTTTCGATAAGTAATGGATGGAAGAACAAAACGCGGCAAGCGGCGTCTATCCTTCGATCGACCCGTAAGGTTTTTATTATTTAGCCACAAGACCCTCATTATATTAAAACTAGTTGATATAGGACATACTCATTTTTTAGTAGGAAAAAGCAATCATGTTTCAGTGGTTTTTTACTTAGGTATTCGTCAATTCATATTTCAAGGCAATAGTCCTCAAGTGGTCCCTAATTAATTAGCCTGGACGCCAGTGTCCCCAATTAAATAAGCTAATTACGACACAATCTAGGTATTCTAAAAGTCAACAAAACCTTTCTGCTCCCAACAAAAACTAACCTAGAAATTTGCCTAGCTCATCAAACGTGTCCCTAAGCGTCGGCAGCCCTAATTAAATTCTGCAAGGCTGTAAATCACGGGTAAGATAACGTTCACGCGGTATACGATAGCGCTGACGTACATAGTCTACGTGACAGTTTACACCTTTGTGGGGTAATCCCTGTTTACCGCGGGTAGGCTTATCATTTAATTATGTTACAGTTCTTAAAGCTAGACTTGTTTGGTCTTTGAGTTTGTGTAGCTCAGAGATTTCACACGTATTTTTGTTATTTTAAATCTAAATAGTTGAGCATTTATATTTTCTTAAAACACAAATAAAACAAAAAATATCGGAAGCTGGCCACGCACCCGCTGTATTAAAGTGGAACTGGGCTGGCCAGATTTTTTGTGTATGCATTACTACTCAGACATGCGACAGATGGCATGTCTGAGTAGTAATGCATACACAAAAAATCTTCACTCAGTGTGGCCAAATCTTAGTAAACGACTACGAGGCAGGCCCCTAAAAGAGATGACAGGATGAGCTGGACTCCTTTTTAAAGTATTGGCTCACGATCGCAGACTCGCAGTAGACCGGGAAAAGAGAAAAGAGAGAAGGGAGGCCAGTGGTTTGCTAGTGGGTTGAAACAGGTTTATAATATTAAAAAAAAAATGCTTTCACTGCTAAAAAAATGCTTACACTCACAATAAATACTTTTTCTTTCTTTCACTATATTGTTTTTTGAAGGTTATAAGGGCAGTTATCGGTTTGATTTTTTCAGATGGAAACTAATATAGTTCTGTCTACATGCGTGGTAGTCCCATCAGTCGTAAGCTGAATAATGTGTAATACTAATCAATAGAAAAAAAAGATATCCAAAATAGTGTATTTTGATCTTGAACAATGAGGTCGAGTAAATTCGCCAAGATACGAAAGAAGAAGAGAGAGAAGAAGTTTTTGATTTGTGAGATTTTATCTATTTACTCGTGCTTTTATATGAATAATAATAATTAATTGATGTAGAATGAGGATGAAACCTTTGTCACGCTATTTTGAATGTACCTACTGTCAAAAATCTCAGGTCATATATCGTAAAAGTTTTCTTTTACCGTAACTGGCTGTGGTAGATGTACAGTCACCAAAAGAGATAAGTAACCAGCTTCATCGGATACAGATGAAGTTGAGTAAGAAAATCGATGGATGTTTTCGAATAAAATAAAATAAAATAAATTAATTACCTAATAGAAAGAAACAGTTTTTATTTTATTTTATACAAAAGCAACCATCGGTTCCTTACTAAAATTCAAATGTATCCGACGAGGCTGGTTACTCTTTTGGTGACTGGACATGCGTTTAAGTTATACCTCTGTCTAATCCTTCAGTGAATTACAGGCTTGATGTTTTTAAAATAAAGTAAATTTTAACACCTAAAGCTAGTATTACTAGTCACGCTAAACTCCAATAGCAGTTGGCCAGATCGAATAATACGGTTCTTGAAAAATGGAATACCGTTTTCGACTTCCGCTTCCAGGTCGCCGCGGGCAAAAATGGAATACAATAAATCATGCAAGAAAATTCAACAAAAAATTGAAGAAAACTCACAAAAGGTCGAGCTTTGTGTGGAAGTTAGGTAGTAGGTGTATTGGCTAGGTTGACCTTTATAAAGGCTATTGTTGGTATTAGGTAAGATAAAATTTGGGTAGTCTGTTTTGTGGAAAAATTCTTGCCATAGTACTTACCTACTATTCTCTCTCTCTATCCGACTCGGCTGGGCAGCGCGTTCGGGAAGCTTCGCAATATCTTCTCGTCCCACATACCGCAGTGTCTCAAGACGAAAGTCTTTGACCAGTGCGTGTTGCCACTGACGACATATGGAACCGAAACGTGGGTCGATCACAATGGGCCTCATAAGAAGGCTTAAAGTCACCCAAAGGGCGATGGAGAGGGCTATGCTTGGAGTTTCCCTGTGTGATCGAATCAGGAATGAAGAGATCTGCAGGAGAACCAAAAACGACATAGCCCGAAGAATTGCCAAACTTAAGTGGCAGTGGGCAGGGTACATTGTTCGCAGAACAGATGGCCGATGAGGCCGAAAGGTTCTGGAGTGGCGACCGCGTACCGGAAGATGTAAAATTGGAAGGCCTCCCACAAGGTGGACCGTTGACCTTGTGAGGCCCGCAGGAGTCCGCTGGAGGCGCGAAGCACAGAACCGGTCGAAGTGGCGGAGCTTGGGGTAGGCCTATGTTCAACAGTGGACGTCTTTCGGCTGAAATGATGATGATGATGACTATTCTCTGAAATACATAATGTGTTGTAATAGAGCAGTGGTGGCCCAGTGGTAACGGCTGCGACTTACGAATTGTAGGTCGTAGGTTCGAACCCAGACAGGCGCTGTACTTTGTGTAAATTATTTAATCACCACTGCTCTCAAAACAGTGAAAGAAAACAGCGTGAGGAAACCGGCATGTCCTAGAGCCAACAATTCGAATACATGTGACATCTTCCAACCTGCACTGAGTCGCGGTGGCTTACGGCCCACTTCCTCTCATAGAGAGGAGGACTGTGTCCCAGCAGTGGGGAAGTTACAGGCCGATTATGATACATAATGTTCCTAGGTCTAAATTTTGTGTTTATGTAAATGAAAAGGTGGTATATTTTAATGTGAATAATGTGGTAAACCAAACATGTTAACATAATTATTTGTCCAACTGAAACCATAAATTTTCATTCCCATTATTTTCTAATTAATTTTTATATACCTATTCTTGTTGAGATATTAAATATAACATTTCCGTTATTCAATGTGGAATTTTGATTTCAGTAGAAATTTCCACTGTAATAAACTTTACAGGAAATACTGTAATGCAATAAATGCTTTTTTTAAAATTTGTATATTATTTATTTCCAAAGTTAAGTAATAAGTAGTCATTTTATACCTACCGATCTTTTTCGTTGTTGTATAAATTAAGTGTTTATAATAATTAACTTGTAAATGGCCTGCAGTTTCATATTTTTTATAATATTGTTTATGATAGCTGTAAGTTTCCCGAATAAGATAGAATAAAATAAAATAAAATAAACTCATGCCTTTGCTCATGCATTTGTACGCCACTATATGCGGCTGAACATGTCAGAACTTCATTTATCTCATAGTTAACTTGCATGTAATGTATCATGTACATACACCATGTTTAAACAAATAATAGTACATTATGGTACAAGTGTATAAGGTTGGTGATTACCGCTGAGGCGCCATTGAGACCCGAGCCGTAAGGCGAGGGTCTTAAGAGAGCCGAGGACGGTAATCATCAATAGACACGTGTATCATACGACGTTTTTCAACACACTTGTGAAGAAAATAATACTAAAAATAATTTTGTCCTTTGGAGTTTTTAGGTAGTAAACTTTCTATAACGTTAAGGGCTTCACATCTTACATCGGGCGGTGTTACAACATAAATAATTTTCTTTATAACTAGTACTTGTAGTCATTTTAATGAATAAATAACTATAATTTCAACAGTGAAAACGAGTTGAGATTTTTTTTTTGCCAATGGCGGGAATAGGTAATCAGTTTTCCAATGCGCGCGCATCTAACAATGGCGATTGGCCTTATGCTAAGGCCGCATTCCGAATTAGAAAAATAACGCTGTGAGCGCTCACATCTATATTTTGCGTTCCGAGTTAGATATCACGATTCTGACAGCTAAGAACCGTCATTTTTGTCATCAATACGGAACGCTCGTGATCGCGATAAAAGTTCACTCAACGTTAAAACATATATTCACCATATTAAACTTGTAAACACCACACATTTTTTCTTCTTAGATAGTAGCACTATTTCAAATAAATCTAAAGTAACTAAAGATTCGATGTGAGTTAAAACAAAACAGCACAACTGTCATTTTTGACAAGATGGCGCATCTATGACGATTCGCGGGACGTCGTGTGTGAGCGCGGTCAAATCGATATTATTGTAACTCGGAACGTGGCCTAAAAGAATGACGTTTCTTTTTTTTTTTTTTTCGCGGATAGGGCTTTAGCCACGTACAAAATGGGGAATCCAAAGTTTTCTTTATTACAGAAAAAAACAAAAGTTATATTTGAGTGAAAGTTTTATTTATTAAAAACGTACAAGTTGAAATTATCTATTTAATTACGAAGTTGCATGAAATGAGCAAGCAATAGGTATATTAATCTATTTGTACTATTGAGCACGACCTTTTTTGTTTCGAAACTTTTTAAGAACAAAGCAACTCAACCAATAAAAAACAAAGCTATAACTCACTAGTGAATAATAGTAATAAAAAAGGCACAGTTTGATAATAGGTGTCATTATGTGCCTAATTGCGGTGAAATTAGAGCCATTTTATGAGCAAGTGTGTTGAAAAAAAACTTATCTTATCTTCTTTACATGGGGAAAGGTAGAAACTAGAGAATACCACCTGCTACATTCCTTACATAGTCATACACGCACGCACACCTGTCCTTTCTTAAGAACATCACCCATAATCATCCGCCGGGGAAAAGAATGTCACCTATCTAAGGAACAACCTCGGCAAGGGTAGCCTAACCTGATTGATCGACCCGTGCGGTTTTTATTACTTAGCCACAACCCACTCAATCACCAAACAGTCATAAAAATCACTTTTGAATTGTAACAGAACACCTGTTACAAAAAACACATAGCCACTCAATCACCAAACAGTCATAAAAATCACTATTGAATTGTAACAGAACACCTGTTACAAAAAACACATAGCCACTCAATCACCAAGCAGTCATAAAAATCACTATTGAATTGTAACAGAACACCTGTTACAAAAAACACATAGCCACTCAATCACCAAGCAGTCATAAAAATCACTATTGAATTGTAACAGAACACCTGTTACAAAAAACACATAGCCACTCAATCACCAAACAGTCCTAAAAATCACTATTGAATTGTAACAGAACACCTGTTACAAAAAACACATAATTTAATTCCTATTTCATTTCACTTTTGCGAAAGTCCAAAAACAAAAGCATTTGAGAACAGATTGCAGTTAAGTGGTCTAACAGCGAATAATACATAGTTTTCGTCGCCGTAAGCGGTTTACAAACTACTATGTAAACACTCGTATTACATCGTGTTTCGCAGAATTCATAGGTACCCATTCAGTTAAACAAAAGTGAATTTGGTAAAATATACAAAGGCAATGTTGAAAGGCCATGTTTAAAGTTGCAAGCAGTGTTGTAAACTCGACGATTGTCGGACCGCACGTACGGCCCAGTCCCGGCCGACGGCGCGCCTGTGGGTAATTGCTTAGCAAAACGCCTGTTGTAAACTGATACTTATGAAAATTATCTTGTTTGTTAAACGTTATTTTATATTTACGTATGTTTACAGTTTCACCAACGTACGTATAACGGGAAAAGGTTTTTTACGGCTTTGTTTAGGGAACTCGGATTTAGTTGCTGTTTTGTGACTGGAAATTTTGTTTCAGATTTTTGGGGTTCGAAATTGAAATAAATGGGATGCCGGTTTTGAAAGTTATGTAAATAATATTTAAAGTTTGCAGATGTGTATGATTAATTGGGTTTCCCTGGAAATGCATACATATTTAAAATAGACTGCCAAAAACGCAGGTTCTATCTAAAAATGAAAATCAACCTAAAATGAAATAGGAACCTATTCCTATTAAATTTTTCAATAATATGAGTTGAGATAAATCGGGTATGGTCGGCTATTTTCGTCGGAAAAATTATTTCTCTGCTCAATGTATTAACTATTATGCTCTTAGAATATTCGGTACCGATAGTGCATCAAACATTAATAAAAAAATGACAATATTATAATAGTGATATAAAACTATCTGTGAGCCATCATCATCAGCCTATAATGTTCCCACTGCTGGGACACAGGCCTCCTCTCGGTGAGAGGAATTGGGCCGTAATCCACCACGCGGGCCCAGTGCGGGTTGGTAGATGTCACATGTCTTCGAATTTTTGGTTCTAGGACATGCCGGGTTCCTCACGATGTTTTCCTTCACCGTTTTGAGAGCAGTGGTGATGAAATAATTTACACAAAGTAAAGCACCTGTCTGGGTTCGAATTCACGACCTACAACTCGTAAGTCGCGGCCGTTACTACTTGGCCTCCAGCCACATTTCATCTTAATTCGTTACGCCGTTTTGGAGGTATAATATTAGAAAAGTTAATGTGTTACGCGCAACTTTCTTAATTTTTTTTTCATAAGAACCTTGTCCTGACGATTAAAAACACAACAAAAAAAGAATTAGCTAAATTAGTCCAGCCGTTCACGTGTGATGCCCTGACCAAGGGAATTAAGGATTACTTTTTATACATAAGATTAGTAAGATTCACATTTACAATATTGGTAGGATGTAGATTTTTCTCCACATTTAATATTGGTCTACAAAATTACTGAAGGTTTACGAGATAATAAATTTAAAATAACGTGACACTGTAATGGACGCTCTAACAAAAACATGAAAATTTAGGGCTAAAACTTTGAAGCACTATTCAACCCAGGCAGCTCACTGATAATTTGCATAACTAACTTTTTGCTGTGCTCAATAGAAATTTATACTCGCCTGAACAAATTGAATTATGCATGCAATACTTCAACTTATTTAATGAATTTACGTAGGTACCGCATTAGGAAAAGTTTGTGAAAAATATTTTTACCTATTGAGAGTACATTTTGATTTTACACATTACTGATCTTTATGATTTTTGGGGCTATCAGAAACACTAACAAGAATGCATACACAATAAACAAAAGATGAAAATAAATGTATTTATTTGTGTTTAAGTAATTTAAAAAAAAATTAAGGTCTTAACTTCTTCCTATCTCAAAATTGAGAGCTTACCTACTAATGGCGAATTTTACCAAACTTTTATCCCTAGAATAAGTCTTATCCTGGTTATAAATATTTTTTTACATTTTTTTTATACTAGAACTGTCAGACCTCAATTTTATACCACGGTTAAAAAGGACAAGACTTTGGTAAAATCAGGTCTAAAGATAATAAATATAATCTAAGTTTGAGAACAAAGGTTTTGTGCTTGTACCACACGATATAAGTTAAAAGTTTGACTGGAAAGAAGATTTCACTTCAAAAAAAGTTCGACTCATACGATTCGTAAATGAATCGTGATCCCTTAAAGCCCCAGAGTACACGTTACATCGTAAATCCCGCTTGTCATACGAATATCTATAATTTGCCGTTACCGATAATCAGAAGCCCCGAACATTCTGATAACCTTAGGATATTGGCATTTCCCAGTAATTGGGTTTCGGAGTTCAGGATTTACTTGGCATTCAGTTAGACGAATTCGGTTTGGTTTAAGCTCACCCTATTATCGAGATGTGATATGAGAAGGCAATATAGTTCAGAATGTCCACGACATTCTAACAACTATTAATAAACAACTTTCTTCATGGGACCAAAATCTTCATCATAATCAGCCTATATAATGTTCCCACTGCTGGGACACAGGCCTCGTATCTGTAAGAGGGAATAATCCACTACGCGGGCCCAGTGCGGGTTGGTAGATCTCACAAGTCTTCCCGAGGGTTCACTTTAGCGCAAAAGTACTGTCGGTAATCCCCTCCTGGAGAGTCCACTAGCTATATGTATGGCGGCATGGCATTATGAGCTCTATGAAAAGTGTGTAGACTGGAATGCGTAAAGGTAGGTTTTGTAGGTACCCTGTGTTTGGCAGATGATTTCACACCAGGGTGAATTGACGTTTATGTCAGTTTATAGCAAGTTTATAGCAAGTTTTAACTGTCAATGGAGGCGGAGTTGACGTGGAGTGGAGTGTAGTTTAAGACTTCAAATAAGAGAAGACTCAAAATTGCTTTTTACCTCACAACCTCGGAAAGGTTCTGTTTGTCATTCGAAATCTGCGTGCAAAAGTGCATTTTTTGAAATTCGAACCTTTCTATTCCATAATTTTATGTACAGCCAGTCCACTGAAAATCCATTAATACTTATTTCATGTCAGTGCCCCAACCCCATTTTTAGAATAATCGCAAAGGACGACAGCATGAAAAAATCCTTTAGAATGTCTCCATGACATTCTAAAAGCGTGAAAATGTTTTTGAAAACTACAATGCACTACAATGAAATGTACTTCATTGAACTACCAAGTATACTAATTTAATATATTATTTAAGGTATTTTTCTTGCACCTATTTTCCTCGCTGTAGTGAGGTGACAAATTGTGTGTTGCGCTCGGCAGCTAAGGTATTCTTCGTCAGGTACCTTAGAAAGTCTCGCTACGCTCAGCTTTCAATACCAGTACTCGCGCCAAAAAACAACTTTGCAGCCTTGCATAACAAGTACCTAACTATTAAGTATTTTGAAGCAATTTTTGGTGATTAAGGGCAGATTTTTCAATAGTCAGAAATATTTTAAATTAGAATATTTATTCCACAGATTAAATATAGAAGTTAGAAATTGGGCATAATATAAAACATATTCTAAAATTCCCAAAATATAGTGTGAGCATTTTATGAAAACGTCATCTAAACTATACTTTTAGTTGGAATACGAACAGAAAATTCGTCCAAATGATAACTTACAGAACACAATTTCTGTAGACATGCTCCCAGTTTGTCCAATACTCCGCGTCTCTTCAAACTTGAAATAAGAAAGAAACTTTTTCATTTCCATACTTTCCGAACGTGTCATCGAACCCACAGGCAGCATTTCCTTTACCTGACATCTTAACCATTAGGCGGAGGCGGTGAAGTGTCGGCAACAGTAATATTTTACGTCGAAAACCTTTTAAATCGTAAACATCAACGCCTTGTTGGAAGAAAAACCAACTTGTGGGCGAAGCGAGTAATGAAGTTTTAAGATTTATGTTTTTTACCAAGTGCTGCTTACTAAATTGAGCTGTGCCGTACCGTGCCGTACTGTGCCGTATCGTGCCTCGAGATAAATGTATGCTCAACTTTGTGATGAATATTATGAATTTTTCGTCACTATCTAGCTTAACTTTTTTCCTTAAAAGTTCACATTATTAAACAATACAATCAAGAAGGATATATTAGAAGATCTACTTACCAAGGAAAGGTCTTCAAAGAGGAGGGGGGTCTCAATTCGACTGTATTTTTGATATTCTTAAGCGGTAGCGCCGGCAATTGTGGTCCCATACAAGTTTTATTAACTTTGCTTGGGTGATTTTTGAGTTAGCTTGAATAATAAGTATTTTTCCAGTTACTATACATTGATAATTTCCTGTTACTGTTATTTAAGCAAGTATGGTATACGAATATGTGTGGGGACTACAACAACAACGGAAAAATAAATGTAAAATAAAACTTAAAAAAATAAAAACCTATCTTAGTAATATTAATAGTATGTACACGTAAATTTTATAACAAAACACAGAGAGAAAAGAATCACAAGGCATCAAAAAATACGTCAGCAATGGGAAAAGTGCCCAAAAGGGTGGCAGCATTGCCACGTTGTATGGCGATGCTGATTATTTGGCCAAAGAAGAGGCCAGCCCTCTGGTGATGTGCAGAGTCGAGTAACCGTTTGGCGATGTCTCGGAAAACCAAGTGGGCACTCCGACCCCATGGCCCAAGTGTTTCAACCCAAATATAAAACGTCCAATTCGATTGAAATATTTTCGCCGTTTGAGGTTTTCCGCCCCTGCAGCAGCCGCCCCAACACATCCCGTCGTAGTAGGAAGATGGGAGGGCGCAAGGGTGTCGACACACGTTGTTTTCTTTTCAGTGTACTGTTTTGTTAGAAGTCAGTTGTTCTTTTTTTGTAAAAAAGTTTTGTGTTGCTGTATAGTCGCTGTGTAGGTAGTTACAAGAGCTACCAACGCAACTAGTACGTGCCGAATTAACACTAGAGCCAAGACTACAAGGATTATTACGTACAAAACAAAGAAAAAACAAGCACCAACTTTCCTGAACATGCATTTTCAAGCGTAATGTAGTTTAAAATTCTAAAAAGCTGCAATTTTATATGCTTGCAACTAATTTCTTTGGGTCTAAAAGCTTACCTGTTTACACCAGTGTATTCGTGGGTTAACTTTATTAACGTGTAGATGTCGACGGCGGCGGTCGAATCTCTCAATGAAATTACCTCGTCTTATTGCACAGTGGTCATTGTAGCTGGGCAAAGTTTGTATGGAAATGTTATAATCAAAGTTCCATTCTTGTTCGTAACGTGTCGCTGGAATAAAAAACACGAATTTATAAAAATAGATAGTTTTTAAATTAGTTTGGCCCAAAACTCAGCAACACGAATACCGTTCGCTGACGCAGCCATTAGGGTCTCGCGTCGTGCAGGTGACGAGCCATTGTCTGTGGAGAGACACCGCATACACACTGGAAGGATCTGAGCCCTCCATGAACCCCTGCTTGTGGAGGTTGTCCTTCTATGGCCTACTTGGGTACGAAGGTTTTTGATGGTTCAATTATAAAAGTATCATTGTAATGTTCATGTTAACTAGACAGCTGAAATGAGTTATTTGTATTTGTTCAGATTCACCAGACATTTTCAGACAAGACTTCATCGTCATATCTGCCTAAAGATGTCCACTGCTGAACATAGGTCTCCCCTTAACATCGGCACTTTGACAGTCGTTAGGGGTCGCCAGAATCTCGAAAGTCTGACGACCAGTCTTACCAAAGGGTATCGTATTACCCAGTAACTGGGCTGTGAAGGTTAGATATGTAGTCGCGTCATGTAAAATACTGTTATCCCGCTGCTTCCGGTTAGACCAACCGTACTCAACCTGCGGCCTGCCGGGCATTTGTGATTGGCCCACCTGGAATACAGTCAAAGTTATTAAATGTCAAAGTGTTCACAGTATCAAAAATCTCATCAAAACAAGGATGTTTCATACGAAAGATCTTTGTTGAAACGTGAAACCATTGTTAGTTCTTTTAAAATTAGCTCTTTCAAAATTTGGTCAAGATCGCATGTGGCTTCATGATAACCTTATATTATAAAGGTTACAAGATCATGTATTGTATAGCTGGCTTTATTGTGACCACCTTTTTTTCAACAGATACATCGGCAATTTTGAATTATGTTTTTATTAACACCTAAATAATTTTTGCGGCCCGCAACATCAAGACCGAAACGTGTTTGTGGCCCCATTAAAAAAAGGTAGAGTATGGCTGGGTTAGACTGCAAGCCGACCCCAACATAGTAGGGAAAGGCTAGCCAGAATTGATTAACAATACTGATTTTGAACAAAAATAATTTAGGAGGTACTTTTGCCTACAAACGTGTCCACAGTGCGTCTGTGTGCACTCTACTTCGAAGGCAGCGTGTTAGGACCGTATGACCTAGCTAATCCGTGTGCCTGTCAGTTGTCTGGATAATTTGCTGCCTGGCTTCAATTCAATTTGGAGTTACTAATATTACTGTAGTTGGATTTATATTATCTGCCACAGCCTCTTTATTTGAATTGAGATAATAATAGAACATTAGAGAGATAGGTATGTTGTAGTTGTAGGGTACTAGAAATGAAAAAAAAAATAGAAGATGATTAACGGATGATGATAATTTTGTTGAGATTGTCAAAAAGTTGATATTAAAAATAAAACTATAATATAAATTGCAGTGCATTGCTTGACTCTTGGAAGTGTTGCGATTGAGTTAGTTAAGACTCTTGGACGTGTTGTTTTAACTATGGAGGTTTTTAGATTCATACGAAATTGTAAACTTACGTTTGCAGAAGTGCTCAATACGGATTCGCTTCACAGATGTGTCAGAAAAGCACACGGGTTTCTTTTTTCGGTAATTTTATGCAAGTTCACGGGAGTGATATAAAAACGCATGAAAAAAAAAACCCTTTGAATATTGTTTACTAAACTTAGCCATCAATTTACGTGCCTAAAATATTAACCATTGAAAAACTCAGGAGCCAATAAATTTGCACAACAATTACAAAGGCATAATTAAAAAAATCGCAAAATAAAAAATAAAAATGCAATGATGTCATCGCACCGAGTAAATTTTTTGATGCATATGAAGCAATAAAATTATTCAGGAGAGGAGGCGCACGGAGTGAGCTGGGCTTACGGGCGCAAACATTGTTACCTGCATCCAATTAGTTCGGCGGAGCTAAATTGTAAATCTGTGTGACATATATCGCACGTGTTTTATGCTTCACGAATTATATTTACGTCGACAAGAGAGACATGTCATCTTAATTAACTTAGGTACTCGTAAAAGGAACATCATTATTAATTAGGCACTTTATTAGACGACTGCAAATATACTTGTTTCGTTAGGTTTGTTCGCAATTTCGTTTCTTGGCATTGCTTGTATGCTTTCTGTTTCGAGATTTCATTTCAAGGATGGGTTCTTTTTTAGGGTTCCGTAGTCAACAAGAAACCCTTATTGCTTCGCCATGTCCGTCTGTCGGTCCGTAGCCTAGCTCAGAGACTCATAGTACAAAAAGCTGTAATTTGTCATGGATATAATATATATTATAGTCATACCAAAAACATGGCGAAGTAAAATTTTGTAAAATAATATTTTTTAGTGTACATACGTCAGCACATCAAGCTACCCCAAACTGTCAAATTTTCCCAATTGAACATGAACCTTATACTTACGGAATAAAGTTGAAATCCTATCAAAGAAATTTGACAGATTGGGGTAGCTTGATGTGCTGGCGTCTGTACCTATGATATAAAGTGGTGATGTTTTTTCCCTCGTCTGCCTCATAGCGAACGCTGTCGTTGGATAGCTCTATTTTTCAATTAAGGGATCCGTTTGTGAAATATTAAGCTTTATAGTGCTAATTTTATTTAGAGTCAACTGTCCTGGAGGGACAGCCAATTATAGGGTTGTTTTTGGATATGTAAAAAAAATCGCGGTAGTAGTCTTATGAGGTTAAAAGAAAAACTATCACAGCTAAGTAGACTTTACGAGTTAACAAGTAATATTCAACCAACTTACATTTGCTGTTAAAATATATGGTAAAACCTGTTTTTCAACGAAAATCTTACGTTTGTTCCTGGGACAATCAAGTCTTGGGAAAATCATCCCAACCTGACACGCACTTGGCCGGTTTTTGATACTATATACTGTAAACATAAATTATGTTAGTGTATCTTATATACACCGACATGTTATGTTCACAGAAATAATATAGGTACCTACTTACACTCTGAAAGTAAGTATTCCATTTGTAAAATTCAAGCGTCATATTGTACAAACTCAGAAGAGATGAAAAGATACGTCTTGATGTTGTATCCTTTTCATTTAATATTCTTATTGTAAAATCTCCGCCACCAGAAATCACGGGAAGTAGGTTAAAATAATATGTACATACCTACTGCAAATACGCTCACAAAATTAAATACGAGAGCAAAGCAAACAATTACGTGAGTAACGTTTTTATGAATTGTGGAAACATTCGCACTCTGGCACCGAATCGGTTGAACGACAGCACGGATTTTGAGCGTGGTGTCCCGGGTTCCGTACTTAAGTAAGAGTGTCATTGATTACCCGTGTTTGTCTTGGGCTGCATTGAAATTAAATCCACATGTCACTTCTATTTATACGCATTATAAATCAAAGTTACTCGTGTCCGTCTATGTAACAGCGTTGTTCTTCCTAACTACGCAACGGCTTTGATGCGGTTTTCTCCACCATAGGGAAAGTTTATTACGGAAGGTTTATTTGTATAATAAATAAAATCATTTATTTCAGACAAAAAAGTTCATAGGCATGGCAAGGTTGTTTGTTCGTAACAAGAATTTTGCTTATATCTAATATTAGTAATTTAAAAGTAAAAAAAGAAGAAACTTGACATCCCTGCACAGCAGGCTCACCGGTCTCGCAACACATGGAGTTCAGTGAACCTACTAAGCAAAACTGTATCGGTTCTCTCGCTAAACATCCTTTGGACGCTATTCGGGCTCTCCCGTACTCGTCGCAGCACCGACGCAACTTTTTTACGCATTATTGCTTAGAAATCATCTACGCTGGCGTCAGTAAACATGCCAGATGCACTGCAATAATACATTCATATTGAAATTACATTCCATATTGAAATCTCGATGTTTTTTTGAAGTCGGAAAAACGGTGCGAGACAATAATAAAATGGACGACCTGTGCACTCAGGGTTGAGTACACAGGTCGTCCATCGGTCTGGTCCGGTCGGCCACGCGCGCTTCAACTTTGCTCAAGGGGTTATTAGTTATTAGACTTATTCCCATAGTTCGTGCCGATACGATAAGACTAGACTAAGACGGTACGGTTACGGGTACGGTACGGTTGGCGCAGTGGTTAAACGGGTTCGATTCCCGCACGGAACAAATATTTGTAAGACCTACAATTAGTTGTTCCGGGTCTGACTTTTTGTGTATGTGAGTTAAATGTTTGTAAACGCACCCACAATACAGGAGAAATTCCTAGTGTGGGGCAACGTTTTTTTTTTTTTAAAGAAAAGAATTATGTGCTGCTACTAAGCACATATAACTTTACAGTTGTAATAAAAAATCATGTCTTGTTTCCTCGAAGAGTTGGGCAGCGGTGTACCATTAGTGTACCCACATTTTGCCAGCACTCCTGGCAGCTAGTGAGAAATTCCATTTAGAAAAATCGAATTGCACTTTGACCGACCTGGAAAACGAATGCAGTAGCGGTTGCAACCACTAGACCAAAAAGGTAGACTGTACATTTATATTATACTAGCTTCTGCCCGCAACTTCGTCTGCGTCAAATTTCTTGCTACTCCGACCCACCCTGTCGCATCGAATAGCCTGGCCGTGCGAGTACTTTTTTATTTTTGCTCGGCTCCTCAGGGCTCTGGCGTGACGTTATAGCCTATAGCCTTCCTCGATAAATGGGCTATCTAAAACTGAAAGAATTTTTCAAATCGGACCAGTAGTTCCTGAGATTAGCGCGTTAAAGCAAACAAACAAACTCTTCAGCTTTATAATATTATATATTATAAATATATAGTATAGATTTAAACATCAATGATACGTAAAACAATATAGTCAAACTCACTAGTTACTATATATTCAATTTTTTACGTGAGAAACCTGACGATGATATCCCATTCAGTCTTCTGTATAGGCAAGGCGATTATGTATTGATGGAGAGGCCATCCTATCTCAGTACCCACATATATATATAGATGTAGACTCTAGAGGTCAACCTATTCCGCAATCGGCTTTACAGTGACGGCTACATCGATTACGTCACACTGTATCTGCCCCACAGAGGACATTAGCTGTTAGTATGCTGGCCAAAGTGTAGGGAAGCACAGAAGACCTACTCCTATCAACGTTCAAAAAAGAACAAATACTTTTGCCGTAGTGTGTGATACGTTATAACAATCCTAAAAAAGCGACAAAATCCAACAGGATAGCATTCGACAGGCTATAGCATCGAAAATGATACATTTCGATAACCTGATTTGCCTCACCCCCGACAGCAAACAGCTTTCGTAAGAAAAGTGGTCGTCTATTTGATTTAAACTGACAAGATTTTCGGGTTTTGGATTTGTTAACAATGTTTATAGGACTCCTACGATAATATTCACTGATGTTCGAATCAAAAGTAATTTATTCAAACTTGGCTGGTGTCAGCACTTTGAACGTCAAATACGCGATGTTCGAATAGCTATGCTGCATAACAGGAGTAGTCTTTGCTGTGCACTGACTGCCCTACCCTTACGTGGCATTCCATTTCAGCATTATTCTGTGTTATAAATTATTTCAAAAACAATGACTGGTTGCATTACAAAAGATAAATGATTCTTTTTTCTTGAATTAAGATGGGTGCCTGAAAATGGACGACGCCCGCCGCCGCGGTAGGCCCAGAAAGCGGTGGCGAGATGACCTGGACGCGTACCGCGAAGGCTGGTTCGAAGTGGCGCGGGAAAAGAGTTCCTGGAAGGATTTGGGGGAGGCCTTTGCCCAGCAGTGGGACAGTATAGGCTATTAAAAAAAAAGTAAGATTGTACAAACACTTCTTTCTATACGTAAATTTTCTTGGAGAAACCGTTGGACGGAGGCTTTACAATAAATACAAATTGTAATACTTCACGCTGACTCTTTAAAAGTGTCAGCGGGAAAAAGGAGATAGGATCGTCGCAGTTGAAAATTGCACTTATTGCAACAGTGTTTTAAGTTTAGTCTTTATTGTGTCTTTGTAAGTTTCTAGAGAATGAAGTTACGGATGAACCTTTTGGAAGTATTTCTGTCATATGTCTTCCAACCAACGTTCAGTATGACTACCGTGGGACCTAAGTTCCGCTTTACAAGCACAAGACGACTTATTAATGTTCGATTACTAGCGACGCGACGCCGAGGATCTCGTATGTTCCTTTATTCGTACGATTGAGAAGTGATTGGCTCTTTGGATAAGTGTACGTATTCCCGAAGGTGATGTAATTTCATGGTAGTTTCTTGATAGAAGGCTGTAATATGGAATAACTTGTTATATAATGGTTCAATATGGTTTGTCTGGCAGGGTTTCAAGCCAAAATAACTATTTACTATTTATTTATTTATTTCTCTCAAAAAGGTACAAATTCGGTACATGGCATTTAGGTTAAAGGTAGATTCAAACCTTTGTGAGAGCTGGAGTCTATACTGGGTTCGGGACCTGTATTACAGACCTCCAGGCTCACACCCTTAAAATTACAATATTAAATTGCACTTACGTACTACAACATAGATAAGCTCCAAGTACTGAGAGGACGAGAATTTAATACAAAAACAAAAGATGTGCTAGTTGTGTCTTAGGGGAGTGTTGTGTGTCCGTGAGTGCAATATAAGTCCTCACGCCCAGCGCCCGCAACGGGCACGGGCGTGAGCACCTACTTGCCCGAGAGTGTGTGTGTGTGTGTGTGTGTCTGTGTGTGGTCGAACAATCCGCACCCCTGGCAGGCGAGGTCTTCAGGGCACATAAAAGGCTTGCCATGTAGACAAATAACATTATTTCAGCATTCAAGTCACAAGGTCACATAAAATTACGTGCCAGTTTTCGGTACTAACTAAAAAATATCGACTACGAATATTTCAAAGACCATATTGATGTCAAGTTATTGAGTAAAGTTCAGCTTGATAAAGTGTCTTTTATGCGTAAAGTTTGTACATAAAACATGGTGATTTAGTGCCCTATGTTATTTGGGCTTGCGGCTGAGCTGAGGTCAACGACCGATCAGCTGACGTCACTAATAGTACATGTAAACCACGGTGGAATGTTAACAGTCGTGATGGCGTCGTGATATATGTCTGTCTGAGCCTCTAGGGCCATGTAGAGGTGTATTGTTGAATATATTATGAAACTTTTTAAATGGCACTATGTATTGGACTCGTTAGTTAATCGCTACTATATATTTATTAATAGGGATTAACTAACGAGTAATAATTTATAAATAATAATAATAATAAATTCATTTATTTCAGGCAAGTTTTTTAGACGTACACCCATAGCATTAGAAAATTAACAATTAAATTAAAAAGAAAAAACAAGTAAATCAAAATTAACTTAAAATTAAATTAAAATGAAATCAAATTAAAATTTAATTTGAAATTGATATTAAATTAAGTTATACGTATTTTTATTATCATACAGATTGGTTTTGCTCATAAATGTCAGGCAGGTTTATCTTAGGTTTAAATTCAATAGTCACACTAAAATGAAATGCTTCGTTGTCATATAAATGGTGCGAAAAACAGTTGTCACAATGCTGTTTTTACATTTAATCAGTCTGAGGTGAAATGATGCTTTAAGCCTATGCAGCACAAAAATCGTCGACCCTGCTTTCGGCAAATATAAATGCAAAAGTCACTCTGTCTGTCTATGTGTTACGCTTTCACGCCTAAACCGCTGAACCAATCGTCATGTTTGGCAGAAATATAGAGAGAAGGAAATTGGTGACTTTTTTACGCGATAACCGACATACCTACACGCGGACGGAGCCGCGAGCTAAAGCTAGTACGTAAAATAACATCACGCCTTATTTCCCCGAAGGTTTGGGTAGAGGTGTACGTATAGAACACCCACATTTCGCCAGTTATGTTTGAGGCCCATGGAATAAGGGGCAAGCTCATTGCCATCAACCGAGTACAAATCCGCATTCCGGGCTGCTTCTGAGATATTCCAGGTAAAAAATTGAATAACACTGTCCGACTTGGGTACCGAACCCAGGCGTTAACGACCACTAGACCAACGATGCAGTCTTTTCAATAAAGTCGTAAAAGAGAGGTTCATGCAACCCCGCAAGGGCCCCCCCGCAAGGGCCCCCCCGCAAGGGCCGATGCCTGTCAGGGGTGCGGGTTCGTTTGAAAGAGATACCACAGCCCCTGGCATACGGGCTAATGAAGGAACACGGGTGGGTTTTAGTCAGTAAAAGTCTGACACGCCCTGCTCCACCCAGAGCGGGAGAAGTTATTTGATGATTTCCCTCCCAAAAAAAAAAAAAAAAAAAAAAGGTTGCCACAGGACCGATCGAAGAGGCGACGCTAGAGGTATGAGGAACAGGGTGTAAAGTTCACTCACACTCTTTGGAAAAGAGGGTCCTCCAACCAGACGGGAGTTGTGTCTGGTGGGCAACTGCCCGCCGATGACGTCGGGATGTTGTATATATACGAGTCGCGTGGTAAACTCTGACTGCGCGATGCAGGGTTTGTGTGACGTCAGGTCTTTGATGTCTAGTTCGCATGTGGCGTTGTAGATGCCGCCACTATGATGATACATTTATTAATGTTTTACGATAAAAAAAAAAAAAAATTAACGATAAAAAAAAAGATTATTCAGAATGTTCAAACAATCTATATTAATAAAAAGAAAAGTCCTGACTGACTCATCAACGCCCGGCCCAAACCCTTGGACCTAGAAAGCTGAAATTTTGCACAGAGGTTGCCTTTATAATGTAGACAAGGAATAAGGAAGGATTTTTCGAAATTCAAACCCTAAAGGAGTTAAATAGGGATGAACGTTCCGCGCGGGCGAAGCCGCTGGCAAAAGCTAGTCCGTTAATAAAAAAGCACAAAACAAAAAAACATTTATTTTCAGAATCACTTCCAAATTTGTTAGTAGCGATTGTAGACTTACAAACTAGTGTTAGAAAAGCGTATCAAAACTAAAGCTATAGGTACGTTATTTAGCTTCGTTCTTTATAGTCATTTTCTCTTGCTTTTGTAGCGCGTTGGAAACTAGTCGTCTGCTAATAAGCAGCTTATTAAAAACAGAACCGAATATATGCTTCTAAAATACTGATTTAAAGAGCTACTTGGTATGTGGCATTAAACTATCTTGTACACAGAAGGCACAGTCGTTACGAGTAGTGAGATACTGAGACAACTGGACTAAACTGAGAGTATTGGTGTGACCTAGATATTTGGTTGTTTGGGTCTGATATCAGTTGGTTTGTAGAACATTCATACATACAACATACTCAGCCTATAACGTTCCCACTGCTGGGACACAGGCCTCCTCTCCGTGAGGAATCTACCAATCGTAATCTACCACGTGGGCCCAGCGAGGGTGGGTAGATGTCAGATGTCTTCAATTTTTTTGGTTTTAGAACATGCCGGTTTCTTCACGATGTTTTCCTTCACCGTTTTAAGAGCAGTGGTGATGTAATGATTCACACAAAGTAATGCGCCTGGCTGGGTTCGAACGCACGACCTGCACAACATTCATATTCGGCCGCATTTGATAAGAATGGAAGGCGACCCCAACTTTATTTGGAAAATGGCTGTGTAAATGATGATGCGGGCTATACTTTTTTTGAAATTCCTGAAAATATTTTAGTAATTATTAACATTAAGTAATCTGTAAACTTTTAATTATTTATATAGATTACATTATTTTAGTATAAGGATATACAAGTTTTTTACATTTTTATATAG
This sequence comes from Polymixis flavicincta, assembly GCA_949987655.1. Taxonomy (NCBI): domain Eukaryota; kingdom Metazoa; phylum Arthropoda; class Insecta; order Lepidoptera; family Noctuidae; genus Polymixis; species Polymixis flavicincta. The sequence goes on along the minus strand of OX465186.1, from coordinate 10,562,945 downwards.
ATATATTTTTAACGTGAAATATAAATGGGTGTAGGTAAACCTCTTTCTACGCCGCGAGCGCATACAAGCGTGATATTATGCTGATTAATACATATTTTATTGTGTTAATAATTTAAATAGTAGTAGTATAATAGCATACTTAAGCTCACGTCTTCTTCTCACGGGAATAGGCACATATTACATGAGCCAACTGCTACGGTCCACATATACTCCTTTTGTTTTGTTTACGTTCATACATCAGGTCAATAAACCTACCGTATGCTTGTTCTGTGTGGTTGCCGGACTTAAAAAGAATAGCACCATCCCATTTCCTTCCATGGGTGTCGTAGAAGGCGACTAAGGGACTTAACAGAGAATGGGCAGCAGCGTTCTTTATGCATTTTACCACCATACTGTGATCGCCAACCCGCCTGCCAAGCGTGGCGATTATGGCAAAACCCCCCTTCTGGGGGGAGGCCTATGTCCAGCAGTGGACGTCTTTCGGCTGAAATGATGATGATGATGACCTGTACTAGTGTTGGATAACTATAGAACAATGTACCAAGTGCCTGTTAAATACACATCGTCTTTGTACTGCAAAGTGCTTGCTCACGGCCATTACGTATAATTATATTATTATAGCTTCATGTAATATGGGTTAACTGCATTAAGCTACATAGCTTCGCCATTCAATATATGAACCTGTCTAAGTCCGTTACACAACTTACCTTCTATGACCCCGGGTCGACGACGGCGCGTTGCGTTCCACGCGCACCTCAAAGAGATGTCAGCATCAACTGGTGGGTTTCACAAGGGCCGAGGGCCTGCCTAGAGCGGGAGAAGTTATTAGATGATTTGCCATCCTCAAAGAAAAAAACCTTCTTAATGACAATATAGATTATGATGTGGTTTTCATGGCATGAACCTTTTTATAGAATTTACATGACAGTCAAAATACATGATATTTTGTATATACAACCAGATAGGTAAACCAGAGATAACAGAGGAGTGGCTTGTGGCTTATTAATAACAGCCGCACGGGTTGATTGATCGGGTTAAGCTAACATTGCCGCGGTTGGTCCCTGGATGGGTGACCAGTTTTACATAACAAAACCCCTCCGTGTCTCGGAAAGCACGTTAAGTCATCGGCCCCGGCTGTCATTTGTGGATCTTTGACAGCAGTTACGGGTCGTCAGAAGCCAGACAGTCTGACACCCAGTCTTACCAAGTGTATTGTGTTTCCCTGTAACTGGGTTGTAGAGGTAGTAGCTTCATATAAAATACTGGTATTCTGTTGCATCCGGTTAGACTGAAGCTGACTCCAACATAGGAAAAAGCTAAGCAGACTGATGATGGTAAAAATAAACCAGAGCACATCATACATCCATATAAAACTACTTTCATAAATACTGTCCTTAAAGACACCTTATCGTCTTAACTACTTCACAAAGATGCTCAAAATGACCACCGCTCCACAATACAATTATTGTAACCAAAATCTACCAAGCTAAGCAATAATTGACAATGGCGGTTGTAATTTGTCCTCAAATCTAGTTCCCAAGTGGTCCACAAGATGCGGCAGGGGCTTAACTTACGGAAATGCTAACGAACCGTCTCTGGCTCGGATGTTGCATGAATGGAGTGTTTGGCTTTGCTGCAAAATAATGTTTCTCTTTGTTTGTCTCTCATGTTTCTCTTGAGTAAACGTGGTGATCTATACTCAAGCATTTTCTGTATGCGTAGAGGCTTTTGCTTATTGGGACAGTAAAAGTATAAAGTGTCATTCTTTACTACTTCCTACTATGTTATTATGTTTCTTCGGTAAGGACATATAAAAGACTAGCCATTCATCGACTATGACTTAATACATGTTATATTCCGAAGGGTTGGGCAGAGGTGTACCTTCACTACACCCACATTTCCTTAGTAATGTTAAAACTGAGCACAAATTACATAGAAAAAATAATACATTGCCCGACTTTCGAACTCAAGACCTCATGCTCAGAAGTAGCATGGCTTAATTATGACTGGCTATCGCAGGCTCATGACTGCTTTTGTCAATTTAAGTTCTACTTAACCCTTTTAAGATCTCCAAATATACATTTCATAAGAAAACAAGAGTACATTCGTTCGTTGCTTTAACTTTCCAAATTGTTTTTCGAAGTAGTTTACCAGCTTTAGCGCGAACTTAACACTCCATTTGTTCCTACTCTGTGTTCCTTTTGCTAGTAGTGTACGTATATTATGTTTCACATGCAGCCATGCAGGTATAATGTACACTAGAAACTAGATGAATACATGTGTTCGTAGCACTACGTTTATGGCTAGATGATTGATTAAACGGTTTTGCTAGCATCTGTGTTAGTGCGATAGAGGGATTGCTATTTCTTCTAAGTTAAATTAAAGTCACGTGGTTAAATAAAAACAGCCACATTGGTCAATCTTCAAGGTACAGCAACGCTTACCGAGGTTGGTCCGTGGATAGGTGACCATTCATTACACATGGAGCACTCTGTTTTCCTCCGAATGCTCACTAAGCCGTCTGCCTCGGCTGTCATCCCATCGGACTATGAGACTGAAGGAAGAGCCGAAGAGGCAGTGCACCTGTGTCTGCGCACACACTTTTCCACTATAATTACTCCTGCCCCGGAGGCTAGCTTCCATTAGGATTAGCCGCCATGGCTGAAATACGACCTGGAGGACTATTACGTGATCCCTTGTTCAACTCATTTGTTGGACTTGGTATTACCTTTTATAACAAGCTTTCCTCTTCTTTGCTAGATTTACATTTTAATGCGTTTAAACCTAAAGTAAAATCAAATCTTTGTTCTAAGGCACACTATTCTATCAACGATTACTTAAACGATAAGAATTGTTGGTCGCTGTGATTAACTCAAGACCGCGTTTGTGTTCTTTCACCAGAATTAGCTTACCTACTGACAGGTCATATGAGTTACTTCATTTTATTGTTTATTTTACTTGAATGGTTATTAATCCATTAAAAAAAAAAAAAATGTTAATGAAATTTAAATTTATTGTTAATTAACAAATTACTTACCTAATAATGTATAGAATCAAGTTGTTCCAACTTAACAGACAGTTGTGCTGCAGGGGAGTTTGTTGCGCCACTTCTTCCCAGCTCAAGCACTAGGAAGTGGTGAAGAGCGAGCGTTTTGGGGGACTGTCTTATGTAATTTTGACATTCAAAAAGTGCTGACTCTCAGCCTAGTTTGAATAAATGACTTTTGATTTTTCAATAATACGTTTTTAAAATGACTAGCTTTGCCAGAGGCAACTCTCGCGTGGACGTCGAAAATTATCCCACGGAAACGTTGTACCTACGTTCCCGTGGGATAAAAGGTAACCTATGCTTTATTCCAGATTACAAAGTATCTGTGTGCCAAATTTCATCCAAATCCTTTCAACCATTTTTGCGTGATTGAGTAACAAACATCTAAACATACAAACTTTCACATTTATAATATTATATATTATATTATAGTTGGATCTAGTTATTGAAAGATGGATTCTAGATATATCTAGACGTTGAATATTTCATTTAATTAAACTGTACAGTAGTCACACAATACTGAAACTAAATTCGCATCTGAACCGTACAAAATCCAATGCAAAAAACCCTATTTGCTAGCGGACAATATTTCATCCCGGATTTGTCCAACAAGTTGATTAACAAATTAATACCTATCATGAAGATTAAAATGCTTTTAAGCCGTTATAATGCCACTTGCGTGCTTCGATGACCATTCACCCGGTAGGGGATCCGCTTCTAATTAATTAAATCAATTCCAAACCCGTTTATTTATTTATCAAAGCGACAATAAATAGTTGGGCAGCACGAACGTTTGTTGGTTGCAGATTGTAAACTAAAACAATTAACTACAGTTTCTGTTTTTATTTGTTGTTCTAATCTGTAGCAACACAACAGCGACTATACAATAAAATATAATTTATTTTTACAATTCTGCAATTATCACACTAATCCCACTTAACACACTCACCACTCACTCACTCATCTTTCATTTGTATGTTTAGATGTTTGTTTCTCAATCACGCAAAAACGGCAGAACGGATTGGAATGAAATTTGGCACACAGATATTTTCTACTAACTATCTGCATTCAGCCGTTTTTGCGTGATTGAGTAACAAACGGCCAAACATCTTAATATCCAAACATACAAACTTTCAAAATAATATTAGCAGGATTATATGTATGAGGAGGATAAGAGACAAAATAACAGTTCTATAAATATCTTCAAACAAATCGTTACGGACACAACAATCCTTAGTCGAGATGCAACACAATACCGCTACTCCCATCCAATTAGGGATTAAAGATCGCAGCAGAAAGAAATTGAAACGGCTGCGGTTACTTTAGTAGAGGTAACACGCTTTTATTTGTACTACCAACTGCAGCTCGCGGTATCAAAAGAGCGAGTTCATCCTCTGTGAGAGAGGCGAATGCGATGTGAAGCTATGTGACGTCAGTGGACACAATCATCATACGTATTCGGCCTACTCGTATAATGTTCCCACTGCTGGGACACAGGCCTCCTCTCTTTTGAGAGAGAATGGGACGTAATCCACGCGGGTTGATCTCACATGTTTTTAAATTTTTGGTTCTAGGACATGCCGGTTTCCTCACGATGTTTTCCTTCACCGTTTTGAGAGCAGCGTTGTGAAATAAATTACATTAACTAACCCGCCTTACTGGGTTTGAAACCACGTAATTTCTCAGTCGGGCCGTTATTACTACCCCACCACTGCTATATAAAAATCTTTTACACACATTTTAAAATTTGATTGCGTACGAAAATAACTTAATAACAAGATAGATTAGAGAAGGATACAGAAGCAATAAAAAGACAAATTAATTTAACACAATAAAAAGTTTGCGATACTCGTACAAAATAATGTACCTAAGTCTGGTGATCCCTGAGCAATCCACCCCACGCTCTAAGGTAAGTCAGACTTATCAGAGAACCAGAATATTCTACTACGTCATGGGATATTCTCATGTCGTTTATGCTGATGTAAGAAAGAAGAAAAAAGGTTAAAGGAATATTTTTTTTAATGCTGGATGCTGGTATTGCATTTTGAAACTGCAGTGCAAGAGCAGTCAAATTGCACTATGTCGTATGATATTTCCACATTGCTTTATTCAGTATAAATAATATCGGTTACTTGGTAAACATTTACACGTAGTATTTGCTGCTTTACAGCTTTCTGAAACTATCTGAAGAGAAAAGGACTGATTTAAGCTTTACTAGGAATCAATCAGCCATCCGTGTACGATGGGATTTTCCATCGGAAAATGACAAACTAAATGAATATGTGTATGAATTTTTAGAGATCCTTCCGTTCTGCTCACCTTCGCTATAAAAATAATACTTGAACAAAATTACATGCTTCTTGTACTAGTCAGTTCAGGCAGTGCTTTATCTATAAGAATGAACTAATAATGATTTTAATCCAACTACATATTTACACCCACATGACATCGCATCGCATTCATCGCTCATGTAGGACGGTGACTGTTAAAGTCAGGCTGCAACTCGACCTTCTCAAGTATCTAGATCCCTTAAATAAATAAATAATAATAATAATTTTATTATCAGGCAACTAAGGCCCATAGATAAAATACACAAAATAATCTTAAACAATAATAACAAACTAATACATATTAATAACCAGCTTAAAACTATAACTAAACACGTAAAGTTGTCGGCGTCGTGTATCGCTGCGAGGTGTCACGTAACCGTCCTCGGAAACGTCGATATACGACACCTTTCGGCCAAAAGACCTTTTTCAAGCAGTGCTGTAGATGGTGTGTTGGAACTCGTACCACGAATGACTTAAAGAACGAACGAGTGAGACGAATGAGTTTAACTCAGTTATGAACAGTGAAATGTTGTATTCAGTATGCTTGACAATACTTTTTTAGAGGTGAATTGGAAAGAGAATACCTTCCAATTCACCTTTTAAAAGTATCTTACATGAGGAGTTCTTTCGGTCGAACGTAATTATTACAGTCTGAAGTTTTAAAAGGGAACGCGAAAAGAAATTGTCACAGACGAATGGTTTTCGTTAGTTTAGGATTTCTTTGGTATTTTTAAAATGTTTGAGTTGCTTCAAGGCCTAGGTTGTAAGGGTTGAAACATAGTGACAGCGGCACCGGGACAATAAGGCGAGTATCTCATCTCCACCGCGAAATCATAGCTAGCTAGCTAGCATAGATGTTCCACTACTCGCACCACGACACAATGTAATGTTACTTAGCGGAATTCGTTAAGCACTTGTTCATCATTATTTTCGCGGCGATGGTGTGCTAAGGCCCTAAGCGGGACAGGTGGTGAAGCAGACTGTAATACGGTTTTACTGCTCGTTGTATCATCCTATTGCCGTTGTATTGTATCCGAGTTCTTTCATGGCGGGATTAACATTTGATCAGCACCTCTTGTGTGAGCTTTTTTAGTTTGAATTTCGATCTTTCTATTACTGGTTACAGATCAAATTGGTTTAACACAACTTGAAACGTAACACAAATAATTTGGCCTAATTTATGCAACTTAATATGAAATGTAACACAAATCCGTCGGCCTATTTTATGCAATACAACATGAAATATAACACAAATAAGTTGGACTTATTTATGTTATGCAATGTGAAATGTAACACAGATAACTCGAAGTAAATTGTGCAATGTAATATTAAATGTAACACAAATAAGTCGGCCTCATTTATGCAATATTCAACAAGCAATGTAACATAAATAAGTCGGCCTTATTTAAGCAATTCAACATGCAATGTAACACAAATAACTCAGCCTCGTTTATGCAATTCAACATGCAATGTAACACAAATGAGTATATCTCATTTATGCAATTCAACATGCAATGTGACACAAATAAGTTGCCCTAATTTAAACAATGCACCATGAAATGTAACACAAATAAATCAGAATAATTTATGCAATTCAATAAATGCAATACAAATAGTCGGCGTAATTTACGCAATGCAACGAGAAATGTAACACAACAACAAGCGAATTTGTTTCAGCGTGTGTTACTTTTCATGGCTACGTTTCATCTGTATTACATTTATTATTACGTAGAACTTTGCCTCATAGAAACATAGTCTCTTGACAACAAAGAACGCGTTCAACGAAAGTTCAAACCCTTGAAAGTACCAGAATTAGGAATATGTATAGTTCGGTCGTAACTATGTAGTCATGATTTACAAATTAATTCAGCTACTTAATAACGCCTACTTTAATGTGAGTTTGGCAAAGGCGTCAACAATTGCGGGCCAATTATATCTTCATTCTTAGTCAAATGTAATTGGGTTAATTAAATAATTTCAGCGAATTCAGGCTTCAAAGGTTGTGTGGTTCTTTGCCGCAGACATTATTTAGAAATAAATATTAAAGAGAGCAATTTTGTATGTGTATGTAAAATGTAAACAGAGAAATATACTTAGTACCCAATTAGTGAATTATAATAAGATCAGCTTCTAATTATTGATAAATGATTTTATTGCTGTAAGTAGGTTTGTACAAACACTTTTACACGTCAATCATATTTTTACAGGGCAACGGGAGTTCTTGTTGTTAGGGCAGGAAGAGGAACATTCCTTCTCTCGTGAGAATAATCATCATGGTTGCTTACTGTGTGTTCTTGATTTTGGATAATTAAGAGGGAACAGGGCGTGCGATTCTCTATACAAATTTATTCCCATTTTTTCTTCCTGAATAATGCCTCGAGAGCAATTTTTTTTTATAAAATCAAGGTTTGCTGCCGACACGTCCCTGTCATTTTCATTTTTTCAGCAACTAATTAATTAGTAAAGAAAATATTACCCTCTAAAAATGCCATATTTTTACCGCAGTGATTAGAGGACTACCATACAAATTAGAAAAGTTTCTAACATTAAAAAAAATGATAGGAACCTAAAAAAACTCTTTCTTAAAATGTTAATGTATAAAATAATTGAATCGCCTCAGTTTTCGAGAAGAAAAAAATATACGAAACGTCGACCTCGTCAATTTTTTTTTGATACTTTCGGTCTGAGTTGCAGCTGTCCCTATCACACACTACGGGGGCAGACTTAATCACAGCGCGACGGCAATAGTTTCTTCAAATACCTCTATTTTTCAAATTCCTCGCAGGCCAGGTTTCCTCAGGATGTTTTTCTTATCTGGAAGTTGTGACTACGATTAGCTGGAAAGTATAAATGTGATTGAAAGAGTCACTTGCTGCAAGGGCGCAACGGAATTGAAGATACAAATAATAATCAAATGTAAAGTCACTTCATAGACCTGAGGGGAAATTCTACTAATTTTAAGAACGTTCACAGTCTGATCTCAGTGTCAATCTGTCAAAAATACCTCGATTTTTCATACATTTTTGACATTTGCTTGTCGCTGAGATGACACTGCGACTAGATTTTGAACGGTTTTAATTACTAGAATTGGCCTTCTGTTGATTTCTAGAGGTGGTATTTTTTTTGTAAATGAAAACTTCACGAACACGCCGATATGTAAATATGTCCTTATTTATAGACAACTAGTTATTGACGACTACTTTACGATAATGCGGAAGAAAGTTGCCTCAGTAATATCGCGAGTGAGGGGAAGCACCAACAGCATTCTGAGGGTGTTTGCAGAAAGGCTGGATGGGCCTACAATGGGCAGGTTTATCAAGCTACGAGTACATGTTGGCAAAAAAGCTTGTTAAACCTTCCCTCTTTTTGATGGTGATTTTCCTTTTCTTTCTTTTTTAGTGTTTTAGCATGTTATTAATATAGTTTTTAAGATGTCATTCTAAAACCCTATGGGCCTTGATGCCTGACAGTTTTTTTTTTAGCCCGCCACTTCATCTGCGGTCTAAAGTTAGTAAATATCCGTATCCAGGTCTATTCTATGCGCCGAATTTCTTCTAAATCCATTCAACCGTTTTGGCGTGAAAGCGTCACAAATAAACAAACTTATTTTTGAATTTATAATATTAGTTACTGCCAGCGACTTCGTCAATCTACATTTGTTTATTTTTTATACAAATATCTAGGATGAAAATACTCTAAGTCCTTCACCAGGGCCTAGAGTATCTATTTGGCTTTTAACGATCACTTCAGCGATTAATACATGAAACAAAAAAACGGACAGACAAAATAACTTTTGTATTAAAATATTTGTATGGCTGAAAATCTCGAGCCACAGTAGTAAATACTATTGCCAAAATAAACATGCAGCTGGATTACTGTTTGTCAAATGAATTGTTTACAAATACTCATTGTACATAGAATATTAACCATAAATATAACAGTAAAATAAGGTATTTGAAGTTAAAGTTATATTTAAATACAGGAAACCTTACAGTGATTTAATTTAATTTAAACCTATAAGACAATAGAAAAGAACGCTGGCCTTCGTGAAGAATTTACTATACCTACTATATTTAGAAAATTTTGCTGAAATTGAAACCCTAACACGGCATGGTGGAAGAAAAGAATGAACTGTATCTAGTGCTTGTTCCTTGATTAAATTATTTTCTTCTTGGAGTTTCGTAGTAAGTAGCCTGCCCTCCTTCTAGGAATTTGATGTGAGTAGCGTGATTAAAACTGAAGTTCAGTAGCTATTACGTCTTGAAGATGGTAGCAACTTTGATAAAGTTTCGTAAAACATGAGATCTTTGTTTAAACAAGGCGCTCAAAGTAAAAAGTTAACATCATATCCTAGTATTTACGTAAAATAACATAAAACAACGATTCCGTCACAAAACACGTGGTGAAAATTGTTGAACCATAGTGTACTGGATTTAACTACGTAGCGTCGTAGCTAGTACGCGTAGCTGTCGTAGCAGTGACCGGCCTACGCCGTAGCCGCTACGCAGTCTTTTTTACTTCGGTGCTAATGTTCTAATCTTTTTAGAAGAGAATATAGTACAGTGACGATTTTATCTAGATTGGCTTTTTTACCGTTTTAGACAGTGACGAGTTATCCGATGTAACAGTAAATGGATGTAAAATGATCATGCTTAAATTTCCTCTTCATAAAGGTTATTTTTCTAGAAGCTAGGTGCACGGTTCCAATTTGTCGCTTCATATGGAGAAGAGCCGGCAAGAAATTTCACAGTTACTCTTTTTTTTTAAATAATTGGCTTTTACAATGTTTTCAAATTACAGTGATAATAGGTGTGGGAGGAAAGTGCAGGCCTGTCAATAAGTACCAGGTACTTATAGGAATGAAAATAAAGAATAGAAAATCGTCTACAAATCTACAGTCTGTAAGGCCTACAACGTTCTCTCATTCTCAATATGTAAAAGAATCTACTTAGATAAAATGTACCTATTTAAAACAAAGTGACATGTTTTCCATGACAATCACTAATAAATAGTCGATAATAGAATTGATGTTTAATGTAAAATAATTACGAGAATATGTCAGACATTGTAAAAAACAAAAATTAACATTATAATTTGGGAGCAGTTAATGAGACTTTCACATAGTTATGCTGTTAATGAGGTACCAGGGAAGCCACATGTGCAGAAGGAATTAATGCCAAACTTCCCTGTCTTTAACGTAGTCTTTTATCTTTTTTTGATAAGGACACGTTTGATGTGAGTTTTAAATTTTTCATCGCTAAGTTCTGTAACCGACTTTGGCAACTTGTTATAGAAGCAGATACTGTTTATTAGAAATGACTTGCTAGTTTTAGTTCATCTAAATCTTGGAATCACAATTTCATCTTTACTACGTGTATTTAGATACTATAAAAACGTTATTAAAAATACAATATTGGTCGTCACCCGATTTTTAATCAAAGTTAACAAGAGACTTATTGATTACATGGCTGTCGCTGCAGCTTCATAATTTTTACGCAGCGATATTTTGTTGCTATAAAAATAAATATTATATCACTCACCAATTTAATTTTGCTATGTAGGTTATACATTTCTGTCAGATATGGTGATAAAGAGGATTGGTAGACTCGTGATGATTATGGTACATCATGGTAACTACGTGATATTGATAAAATTCCAGAGAGAACATTCGTGGCCCAGTGCTATAACGTTTTTTTAAGGTTGGGAAATCATCAAATAATTTCTCCCGCTCTGGGTGGAGCAGGAGGCCGTGTCAGACTTTTACTGACTAAAACCCACCCGTGTTCCTTCAGTTGCCTGTGTGCCACGGGCGACGGTATCTCTTTCGAACAACCCGCACCCCTGGCAGGCAACGGCCCTTGCGGACTCCACCAGTTGTTGCTGACAACTCTGACGGCGCGCGCCGTCGAACCGGGCATTTTTTATTTTAGTGGGCTCGCCGCCTGCCACTTTTCGGCCGCAGGGGAAAGGGAGAGCGGCCAACGCTATACCGACACTCCTCTTCCCCTACGACCCCAACGCGTCCGCTATCGAACGGTGGCGGCTCCGTCCAGGCCACGGAAGGGAAGAGCGCTACTCAGAAGTACCGGCACTCCTACTCCGCCGCACCCTGTAACCCTCAGTCGCGATGTCTCCCATTCGACATAGTGGCCCGCCTCAGTTGCCGACTTGCCGTACACTTCACTGCAACCTACTTTTTGGCTGCTACGTCGTCGGCTTTGAGGCAAAAGCCCGGAGGAGCGGCCCCACCTTGGGGTTCCTCTTCGCTTCACCGTGGGTGGGAGACCACGGCTACTGAGCCCCCCGCAACAACAATGCGGGAACCCACTGGGGGGGAGTGCTATAGGGTGAGATTCAAAACCTCCTGCTTTCCGCGGCACATTACTACTTGTATTTGATTTCATCACCGCTGCTCTTAAAACGGTGAAGGAAAACATCGTGATGAAACCATGTCTTAAACCAAAAATTCAAAGACATCCACGGACCCACACTGGGTCCGCGTGTTGGATTATGGCCCACTCCCTCTCACCGATAGAAGGCATGTGTCCTTGAAGTGGAAACAAGGCTTATTATGCTTATGCCATTGGAAAAAATGTGGTATCACAATTGCCGGAAGAGCCGCTAAGAGAAGATTCGAAGATACAAGCAAGATGTCTGATGATGTGTAAGATGTCTGTTTGCCCCCAATAGGTTTTATTATCAAACAGTAAGTATATCATCATCCATTTAGATATTTTCAATTAGGGTGGGGTTTGCGAAAAACAACAAAAATGTTAACAAATAGCTTTGATGAACACAAGAATATTGAACAACTCATTGTTTACTGATTATTTCTTTCAAACAACTCGTAATGATAAGACCATCCTGTTTTCCTAACCGAAAGCGAATAAAATGTTATGGGTTGTTCAATCCTTTATACCCGATATAAGAGGTTGTAGCGTTCATAAGGAATGTTTGTTTTAGAGGGTTTAGTCTACCCGAAATGAAAGTTATAGGTGATGTGTTTTATGTCTTCTTCATACAGAACTACTTCATTTAATATCTACATAATACTAACCGATAGTCTTAAATAATAGTAAAATGTACCTTCACACATCATTACCTACATACATCTTCATTTTAAATCATATTGCAATTTATTTCATGTGGTTCATTGGCGTTCATGTGTGAGTCAGTTTTTGACACAATTTCGTTGCGAACTTCTAAAATTATTGTCATCTTTTGTGACAAAAAGGTTACCTTTCTGGGAATGCTGCATTTCTATACATGTTGTAACTAACTGCCCTAGCAATTAGTTATAATATGTATAGAAATGCAGTTCTTTTTGCAAAACTGACAACTTAGCACGATGCCAAGTTGCAATTTTTCTGAACTTTTTCATATCGAAATATATTTGGAAATGAAAAAAATGGCTCAGTGTTTCAAGCTAGAACTAAAGCTAGATCTTGCTTTGTGCTAAGACGGTTTTTTTTTGGGTGGGAAATCATCAAATAACTTCTCCCGCTCTGGGTGGAGCAGGAGGTCATGTCAGACTATTACTGACTGACGGTTTACATTTGCGTTAATGATTGCAAATATAACGAAAAATGGCACATGACAATGCCACAATGCACAAGTGCTGTGTGTTCAGAATGAACGGTGCGTAAGTCAGTAAAGTAATGTACACACTTTTTATTTGATTTTTATTTTACTTTTTTCTGCTACCTTTTAGTCTGTGCTAATATTTTTTGGTTTTTTCTTTCAATAAAAATACTGTAGTTAAATGAACAATACAGTTTTGTATGGAGAGGAATGGATACGAAACTCTTTGAAAGTAAACAAGTAATATATCGAACAAGAATTAATACTTCATGATTGAGGTCACATAGTACACAGTTTGTATCGAAGTCACAAAGTTTGGTTGTAAAGGTCTCTAAACTTGTATATTTCGTATTTCTAAATCACATACTCGTATGTTTGCACGACCTATATGTTATTAGGTTATGTTGCTGCCATATATGGATTAGGTTTAAAGTGAATATGCCTTGAGAACTTCCTTACTAAATATTATAAAAGCGAAAGTTTGTTTGTATGGATGTTTATTACTCTTTCACGCAAAAACTACTGAATGGATTTGGATGAAATTTGGCATATAGATAGAATATAACCTAGATTAACACGTAGAGTAATTTTTATCTCGGTAGTAAGTTCCCGCGGGATCATTTCCGACTTCCGAGCGGGCGAAGCTAGTTTTAAAATAAATTTAGTTCGCGGTAACCATTTTAATTCTTCTTGTTTTCTGACACGAGTGTCATCATCATCATCATCAGCTTACAGTCCACTGCTGGACATAGGCCTCTCCAACTGCACATCATCCACCTAAATTCTCGGCAACTCTAATCCAGCTGCTACCAGTCACCCCACAAAGATTATTATCGCTTAACCTGGGCGTGCTACCTACGTTTGCTAATTCGCGATTTTTTGTCATGAATACGTTTACCCCAGTGGTCAGCGGTTCTAGGCTAATATGGCCGGCCCTTTGTCACTTCCGCTTGGTTATTCTATAAACTTTGGTTCTTCCCTCAGCGAGCTATGGAACGAGCTATGCTTGAAGTCTTAGCGCCTTTGAATTTATGGTCTAGCCGTGCTGTGAGTGACCACGTTTCGGCTCTGTAGGTCATAACAGGCAGGACGCACTGATTAAATTTTTTGCGAGCTAACCAGGCTTTCCAGTTGCGCGGAGCGGAGCGGCTTGTGGCTAAATAACAATAGCTGCACGGGTCGATCGGCCAGGTTAAGCTACGCTTGCCGCGGTTGGTCCGTGGATGGGTGACCATCTTTACATACCAAGACCCCTCCGTGCCTCGGAAAGCACGTTAAGCCGTTGGTCCCGGCTGTCATTTGTGGATCTTTAACAGTCATTACGGGTCGTCAGAAGCCCGAAAGTCTGACAACCAGTCTTACCAAGGGGTATCGTATTACCCAGTAACTGGGTTGTGGAGGTCAGATAGGCAGTCGCTCCACGTAAAATATTGGTATTCAGCTGCATCCGGTTAGACTGGAAGCTGACCCCAACATAGTTGGGAAAAGGCTAGGCAGATGATGAACCAGGCTTTCCAGTTATGTTAGAACAACTTAATAGGAGGCGACTTAAATTATTTTGTTTAATATTTTCATCATCATCTTCATCATCATCATCTGCCTAGTCTTTTCCCTACTACGTTAGGGTCGGCTTCCAGTCTAACCGGATGCAGCTGAATTCCTGTATTTTTCATGGAGCGACGTATCTGTCCTCCACAATCCCAACAATGTCGTTTTGGCATATACTTCGTATACATACCTATTCTGACTTTGAAAGCAACGCAGTAGGTACAGTAGGTACAAGGAGTACCTACCTAGCCATAGCGGGTTATAATAACATGATTCAGATCGAAATGAAATCAGGGTCATGTATTCAGATAACATGGAAACTGTCTAGACATGTCGTATCAACCTCGTTTGTATATCGATTACAATACCAATAGAATTGCTTTATCAAAATAGCTCATATTTATAAATAATATGAAGGCAGATATTCAGAGATATCGAGCCGTCATAGTATCGATGAAATGGCGTTCAATTTGAATGGTACAGTCAGCGAGAAAAAACGATTACCAGTACAGTTATATAAATCTGATGTATTGGTTAAAATAAGCACGAAAAATTATACAAATAAAAAAGGCTTTAACAGCAAACCGAACAAAAAAGTAGAAAGTAATCATCAAATATGAAGAGTTAATTGATTTGATTGTAAAAAAATGCATACGAAAAAAATTATGATTTTTTTGTTGGCCGTACCTATTTTACATGACAAGACTTACATCATTCCAGGATTATACAGGGAACAACAAACATATATATTTATTTGACAAATATATAAGGGCTTAACGACCTCGAACTATGTCAGTGGATTTTGTAATCCAAACGATGTTCTGTTTTCGTTTCAAAACATCAAAAGTTCAACCAGTTTCTACTCGTGTATTTGCACGTACTTCCTACTGTAATGTAAATATACTTATATCCGTTTAAATTCATAGTTTCATACTGTCAATACTGAAATCTATTATCGCATTGCCATAAATTCTTCCCAATCGTGTACAATAAAATTGAATATCCCACATAAACATGGTCCCATGCTATCCAAAAATATCAACATCGATATCCTACTCGATTTACGACTTACGGAAAATAAGGTTACAAGCAAAACGTGAAACATTCCTCGACGGGGGAGTTAAAAAGCCAAATCCATTGACTTCTTATAAGTCAAGAGTATCAGGTAACGCCAGTGGGGAGTTCGGAATAGCTCAGCAAACAACCTTCAGAGTATAAACAACAAAAGAGTTTGTGTGCAGGCAGAAAAAACTCTTATAGTTTAGCCATGTGCGTAGGCATAGGTATACATATTAGTCACGCCGACAAACTGGTGAAACGGGGGTGCCGTTGAATCGGCCGTTCAAAATCAATTTTTCGGTACAGGGATTCTTTTGAGAAATATGAAGCTTTAAAATGATAATTGTTGTGAAAGTCGAGTGTCTTGCATAACCAAAAACAAACATTTGCTGGCAGGGGGCTAACTACTGGTGGTTGTGAAAGTCGAGTGTCTTGCATAACCAAAAACAACCATTTGCTGGCAGGGGGCTAACTACTGGTTGTTGTGAAAGTCGAGCGTCTTGCAAAACCAAAAACAACCATTTGCTGGCAGGGTTGCTAACTACTGGTTGTTGTGAAAGTCGAGTGTCTTGCATAAACAAAAACAACCATTTGCTGGCAGAGGGCTAACTACTGGTTGTTTTCGGATAAGTGGAAAATTCACGGCAGTGGTATATAATGTTTAAAGGAAAACCATCACATCTACCACAAGTTTACGAGTAATAGTCTACCAACTTAAATTTGAAATTGGAATGTATAGAAGGACATGTTTTTCAACAACACTGTTAGGTTTGTGCTTGGGAGAAATGCATCCCAACTACGGAATCCTTTGTAGCGCGTGGTCCCACACGCACTTAGCAGGTTTTTAAAACAAGACACATTTTGATGAGCTATGTGAGCTTGACTGCTCAGCACACACAATATGGTTTAAAAATTAGTGGTAGGTACTCGACTACTTGTATACCAATCACCTTTGTCCACTATACATAAGTACATCCGGCCACCTGCCCATGCACACTATATCCTACATTTTAGTTCGCCAGAGCGAGAACAAGAAGTTCGTTGGAAATTTAAATTTTATGAGCGTCCCGTTCCATGTGTGTTCAGGGTTTCTTTGGACTAACAATTTTATTGGTGATGTGACCGTCCAACCGAAATATTAATAGTAACTACGTACGCGTGGACGAATCAGGTAATTGGCGTGGTGAAACGATTTTATTTACTTGTGAATGATGAACGAATAAACGAATATATAAAAAAAACGTAAAAGTTTTTTTTTGATAAGAAAATTGTTGTAAGGATTGAAATGGCTCATCAAACGGAAGTTAAAACTTCTCGCAAAACATAGAACACGGAGGAAAGTTTTATGGACTAATTTACCGAATCAAGGGCTCCGTAGTCGGATCGCGCTGTCGCGTCACGCGATCCGACTCTAGTAGAACAATTTTTAAGGAAACTTCATTGACATTGTTCTACCAGAATCAGGTCGCATCGTCGCGTCGCGATGTTTGTGGGAGCCTACCAGCTAGAAACTGCTACAAGAAGATGAGAATATTGCTTAGGTTTAACACTGAAATACAAATACTTAGCCTCAATAAAAGACAGATCCAATAGGTACCTAATTTTCATTGACATTGGATATTAAACCAATGATTAGACCGCAATATGCTTAGCTGATTACAATACAATCTCATCAGAGAACAATCAACCCTCCACCGATTGAGGTCTGTTATGTAACTTTGTAGAAACGGATCGGTACAATTTGCACAGATTGGTTTCAAAACGACCGGTACCGACGGATCAATGAAAACTGTTAATCTCTCACAAATTGTGAGCGTCCCTTTTTGCGACGTCCCTTTTGCTAGATTGGATTCTTTATTTTGCTTTATTTTTAACATAGTTGGGTATTTGAATACGGTCTTTTTGATTGCGAAAGTAGGTTGTATTATTAAAATATTTGGTCTGGAAATGGTCTTATTTTGAATGAAATCCGGCCTCAAATCGACATTCATTACTTTTTAAGTTGAATGGATGTCTTAACGACATCTAGACATACAGGGTTTTTTTTTGGAGGGTGGAAAATCGTCAAATGACTTCTCCCGCTCTGGTTAGAGAGCAGGAGGGCGTGTCAGACTTTTACTGACTAAAATCCACCCGTGTTTCCTCAGTTGCCTGTGTGCCAGGGGCGACGGTGTGTCTTTTGAACAACCCGCACCCTTGGCGGGCATTGGCCTTTGCGGACCCCACCAGTGGTTGCTGACATCTCTGACGGCGCGCGTCGAACACAACGTGCCGTCACGCCTACCACTTTTCGGCCGCAGGGGATAGGGAGAGCGGCCAACGCTATACCGACACTCCTCTTCCCCTACGGCCCCACCGCGTCCGCCATCAAACCGTGGCGGCCCCGTCCAGGCCACGGAAGGGAAGAGCGCTGCTCAGAAGCACCGGCACTCGTCCTCTGCCGCAGCCCGTAATGCTCAGCCGCGATGCCTCCCATTCGACATCGCGGCCCACCTCAGTTGCGGAGCACCTCACCGCAACCTACTTTTTGGCCGCTACGTCATCGGCTTGAAGGCAAAAGCCCTGACGAGCGGCCCCACCTTGGGGTTCCTCTTCGCTTCACCGTGGCTGAGAGACCACGGTTACTGAGCCCCCCCGCAATGACAATGCGGGAATCCACTCGGGGGGGGGGAAGACATACAGGGTGGCTTTGAAAACAATCGATGAAATTTAGACCTTCTTATACATTATACAAATTGGTACAAGCAAGCACATACCCGACGTATGTGCTTGCCTTTAAATGTGAAGGTAGATTTTGCTTTTGTGCATTCCAAATTAATACCATGGTAAAATTTATACACGTTGGTGTGTAGAACACCGCCTTAAATTTTGTCGATTGTTTTCAAAGTCCCTCTGTATGACTGTTAATAGTGTGCTTAAGCTTACCCATGTGTGCGCAGGAGACCAGTCCCAGAATCCCGGGCCAGTTCCCGGCCACCGTAGGCGCGGGCTTGCGGACGGCGAGTAATGGGTAGCTCGCCGTCCGATAAGGACCAAGCCCGAGTCGACGGCGCGTTGTGTTCCACGGGTGTCTCAAAGTCATGTCAGCAATTATTCAAGGGGTCCGCTAGGGCCGATGCCTGCCAGGGTCGCGTTGGAAGCGAGAGAAGTTATTTAATAATTTCCCATCCTCAAAAAAAAGGCTTACTCTTGTGTTTTCATAAGGTTTGATTCACTTAATGTTTATAATCACTCACTCAAAATCACACAGTCATTGTGTTTTGCAGTTCTCTGACAGTGTGCATTTATAAAAACCGTTAAGAAAGAAATAATCAAATCCTATAAAAATAATAAATACCATTTCGAAAAACGAATAGTATGATAAGCTCACATAGGAATACGAAGTGTAAGGACAAGTAGTTTTCAACATTTTTACAACAATTTACGCACGGCTTTATATTTTTTAAAGAGAATCAATAACCTTTATTTGAATTAGGTACCTTTTTGTGTATTACAGGTAAACCACTCCACTTCGTATTCAGTCAGATTAACTTTCATATTTATAGCCCCTACACAAGTTCAAAGTCTGACGGAATTATTCAAATTACCGAGTGGTTTCACAGATAACCACTGTAGAACCTCTATCTGATTAGTTTTAGATGAGATTTATTTACGGAATACATTAAGAATGCTTTGCATTTTAAATACATTACAAGTGTCTTGCTTTAATTCCGAACTGCTGTCTTGAATATTGAATAGACTTGTGTTTTGATTGCCTACAAATTTTCTTGATACTTTTACCCGTTACTCGGTAACGGGAAGCTTGTCTTTGTCATAAATATTCGAATCCATTGGTACAGTCACCTCATTAAATCAAAAAAGATTGTTTATTTTGCTTGACTTAGATTTCGTAATTGATGCGTCAGTTTTGCAATCATAATTTTGCATCGTATACCTGATATGTACATATGACAGTGGTTGTAAATGTTTCATGAATTTCAAGAACAATAACGTTAAATGATTTTATTTCTGTACGTAGGTTTGTACAAACGCCTTTACACGTCAATAATATTTATTAAACTAGCTATTCATAATAATATGGTGTTTCTAATTTGGCTACTCTTTAAAGGAACACACAAACATAGTCACAGCCTTTTATAAAGTTCAGACATAATCTTAACGTAACGGTGGAGTTCTTTGCCCATTCTTCTCCTTACAAAACTAGCTTTTGGAAGGGGTGACTAGAATCAATCCCATTCTTTGGGAATTTTGAATATACGCAATATACAATTGCAATATACGACTTTAATTTAATTTGTATCTAAGATGGTGTTTTGAGGAAAGAACCACAATTATTTCAGTATATCGATCCAGTCAGTGCATCCATGTCACCAATCATGCTAGCTCAACTCAGAACAAAGAAAGGACATACGGATAGGCCGAATAACACTTCTAGTTTACTAATAACGTAATAGAATAAGTCACAATCCCGTTTCCGTGCTTTTAGATCGATCATATCAAAGTTGGGACTGGTAATAAATTGTCGAAGTTTGATAATATCAGCTTACGCTAATATCCGAAATGCTGACAGCCATCGCTATTAATTATATAAGTTTGGATGTGAAGCGGTGATGTGATGCCAGAGCTAGTCAAGCTGTTTTTGGGTCAATAGTGGGAAAAATAAAACTGTGGGCCCAAATAGCAGAGCCGGTGTCCTGAACCATCGGAGGGAGGCCTTTGCTCAGGAGTAGGACAGCGTAGGATAGAAAATAAAAAACTTAAAAAAAATACAACCGACTTCCAAAAACACTACAAAGTGTAAAATTATTTTAATTTCGGAAGGCGGTGACTTTGGATGTACAGGTATTTTAATTCTTTGTCACCGCCTTCCGAAATTAAAATTATTTTGCACTTTGTAGTGTTTTTGGAAGTCGGTTGTAATTTTTTTGAAAAAAGATTTTATTTTTCACTTTTTAGTTACCTACCCCACACCAATTCGAAATTTCATCATCCCTGGGGTCAAAACAATGCATATTTATGCGATAGAAGCTTTCGCGGTTGATTTGCTGTAATTTTTTGAAGAGTTCCGTTGTCTGTCTCCGAAACGCATCATTAGATCTATATGAAATTTATATCGGACCATTTCGGAATAAACTCCTTTCGAATAAAAAAATTTTGCAAATCCGTCTATATACGACGGAGTTATGCCCGAACATACATAAAAAGTATATACATATAAACATGTCGGATTGATAACCTCCTTCTTTTTGAAGTCGGTTAAAAAATAAGAATAATTTAACCGCTTCATATGTCTCAGCGATATCAACTAGATCTCGTAGCAACTCAGGACGTAGTGGTATGCGAATTCATGGAAAATATTAATCTCAGGAAGCAAGACAAATATATTTGAAGGCAGGTCAGGTACTTAGCTAATTAAATAAATAGATAATTGTACATCTATCGATCTACTTGCATCTTTTGAATTATAGACTTTAGATAGCATTTATAACTTTAGTTCTATACCAGACTATAATACAAGAATCTTATTATCAAAATTCTACCCAAATATTTGAATTTTTTTAACATTTCTTATCATCCGAATTTCATTCACATCATCTTCAAACAGTTTCGTTCACGTAAAATTTAACATAGTTTTACTCAATTTACAACATAATGCCTCTAATGAACGAAGGAATAGGCAGACAAATTAATTGGATAAGTACCCTCACTTCATCACTGACGGGATTAGAACCTAATATGACAGAGGACGAACGTTCCCACTCCAAGTCTTCCATGTGGGTTTTGTTAACGGGGATATTATATTCCTTTATGCCGTGGTTTTTATCCGACTACGTATAGGTGAAGGGTTCTTGAATCTGGCTGTGTATCATGTGAGTTTATATTTTACGTCTTATAGTTTAAACGTATACAGGACTGTTTTTAACAAATGAAGTGTCCTTGCATTGGTTTTAACACAAAGAACATTCTAGAGTATTTGATGTCACAGGAAATTATTCATACTCGTAGAAATATGAAAAAACGACACATGCGTTTATTGGCATTCTATCATTAAAAAAAAAAAACCGAGAACTTAAAAACTAAAACAGAAGAAATCTAAATCAAAAGTCATTTATTCAAACTAGGCTGAGAGTCAGCACTTTCTAAACATCAAAATTACATAAGACAGTCCCCCAAAACGCCCGCTCTTCACCACCTAGTGCTTTAGCCAGGAAGAACAAGTAGCGTAACAAACTGTCCAGCAGAATGATTTATATATACCTAATGCCAAAAGGGCCTCAGCCAGTCAGCCTGTCGGACGTTATGCTGAGCTTAGGGCATATATTGTAACCAATGGTTGAATAAATAAGTAAGTTTGATTGCATATTCGTATTTTTAAACCCTCAAGCGAAGGAGTCGTCTTTTATTTAGAGCGAAAAGTACCTACTGGAAATCCTAATTAAATGAGAGCGAAACAAAGCAACGAACATAGACAAAAGGTACTACAGATAATAAGTGTCGCGGTAAACAATCCCGGCTAAGATTTCTCGGCGCGGGGACAATTCGGCCAGATGTCCCGGGTCTCAGGGACGCTAGAGTCTTTCTTTTATTTTTATGTAGGTGAGGACTATGGAGCATCATTCATAGGCTTAGGTATATTATTTCGGGGTTTATTTTTTGGATTTGAGGACAGTGTGGATATTTTTGTAACAGTTTTCTTTTGCCTGACGATAATTTCAACTGGAAAAAATCTGATAGATTTAAAATATAAGACTGCTTCATTAGTCTAGTGGCCGCACGTGCTACTGCTAAGTATGAGGTCCTGGGTTCAATTCCCGGGCCGGGCAAAGTTTTGTTGGGGTTTTCCATCTAGAATTTATCAGTAGCAAACCAGAGTCTAGATTTGAGTACGGTTGACGGCAATAGTCCCCCTATTATACATATATGTCGCAGCCATCTGGTTAAATTAGAGACGCCGCCATGTGATTCAAATTTAGTTCAGTTTTTTTTTCCATTGTGGCGCTGGTAGTCACCAAAACAAATATGGTGTCGATAGCGTTAAGGGTACACTAGTCGCGGGCTCGAACTCACTGGTGGACCAGGCTAAAAAGTACGCTGTCTCACCAGGCTTCGAGTCCGACAGAGGTTGTATCAGTGATGAGCAGTTAGACGCTAGTCTACACGCACAACATTATTGAGTGAGCTGCAGGATCAGTTATAGTAAAACAGGAGCGTAAAAAATTAAGAAAAGTCCTTCGGAAGATCGGTTTTTCTGAAAAAAACCACTGCATAAATCAATGACCAATTAAGTTTATTGAACTTTTCGGTAATTGAGCGACTTGGTTTTCGAGATTTTACACTCCTTTTATTACTTAAACACGCCCAAAGTTAAGTTAAATTAAACGAATCTTTGTTGGCTCAAATCTTTTGAATGGCTTTTTATTTTAGTATTCTGTTTCCGTACAGACAATATTAATAATGAGACAAAACCATACCATGATTAATTTTTGATGTACATAGTCAAACAGTTGAGTAAAACCCTCCCGAAGTTTGTATGGAAAAAATGTGGACAAGTAAAAATAACATTTACGGTTAAGGTGACTTAACCGTAAATGTTATTTTTCGTTCTTGTATGCAATTTTCAGTGAAATTATTTATTTATTTAAAAACATTTCACTATTACTAGTTACTTAGTGGTAGGTATTAGTAAACAATAGTAGTACATAATTTGTGAACTCTTATTCACCCTGACCAAATATCACAAATTCAGCAATATCCAACTAAATGTCTACACGACTTTCACCCATCTGGTTAAACGTTGCGCTCAATGACTTGGCTAGTTGCCCTTTAGCTATTTAATTGGATGCCAGCGTTTAATGAACGGCCTAGGCATCCAATTAGCTCGCTAATTTAACCAGATGGCTGCGACATATACATGGGGCTGAAACATAACTGGCGCAATGTTAGTGTACTGGAGGTGCACCTCTCCTTCCTTTTGAGGAATACAGGCGTATGTTTTTAATAAAATTCAAAATTTGCAATAAGGTAACTTTAATACCAGTTCCTCTTAATACATTCAATAGAGAAAGATGCAAAGTTGTACAAGCACTTAGCGTGGCGGCGTACCCTCCGACCGTTAGTTCATGGTAAATGTACATTAATGATCATTTCTTATGAAGTAAACTAGTCAAATACTACTTAAGAGCAAGTATTAGCTAACTTACTTCGAACATAGTTCAACCTCAGTCCCCCACTCCTGTCAAGGACCAAGGAGCTTGACCAACTCGAAAAGTTCCCTGATTAATTCATAGCACTCGACAGCTGGGCTGAACTTCGTCCCGCCATAGGGCAGACTAGCGTTAAATTAGAAATTATTAACGCAGGGTTCGTATGAGCTACCGCCAAACTAATTAGGTTGGGATAAGGGACATATATCACCGAGGAGCGGTGCCGGAGACCAAATTAGTCGTATCGCGTTAATTGAAATGGGACAACTTGCGCGGTGAGAGCGTACCCATTTTGCGAGAGAAGCCGATGACACGCCTATATTATGTTCCGTTATAACACAATTAATTTTCACTGCGCTACGGTTAATGAGCCACGTGTTTTTAGAGGCTATTCGTTTGGAACGTTAAGCGTGTTCACATCGCCGTCCGCCGCCGGTTGTGTTCGCTGACAACACGTGGTCGTCGCGTAAAATGCTGGCGTACTGCAAATTACGCAGTGTATCCGCGTAATATGCTCCCGAGATGCGCGAAATTGTGTGTAATTTTGCAGGGATTTATAAATATTCTGAATATGAATAAACTTAAGGGAGAAGCGCCAGGGTATGAGTTTTTCATGAAATAGCCATTCAATGGGATTAAATGAATTTACAGGGTTGAATTCACGATTTTAAGATAAGATAAAGTCCTTATTTGTTTTAAACATGGTATAAAGGTGTAAAGGTATGTGGTAATGATTATGCTTCAGTAAATACATACGTATTATGGATGCGACTCATATTTTGTTCAAGATACAGCCTGACTTTGACCTGATAATAGCAAAAAAACGTAAGAAAATTTGAATTCCGGCTGCCTTAGGCATTGTGACCATTTTTGGCAATAGTTTTGCCCCAAACCTATTACAAGCGATTTACATTTAACCAGCAAATATATTTCTGCTTCATTAACCCTTTGAATAGTACATTCGTGATGTATTTATATGTTTTTATAAAATTTAAATGTCGGTGCTTGTTTTGCAATACAATAGAATTTTACTTATCTTTTAGAGTTAGTAGGCGACAGACACAGATAAATATGTGTATTCAATAAAAAATTAGCTTGGAACAACATCGGAGAATCCCAACGATTTGCGAATACACTGAGAATACTGTTGGTCGCGAACATGTGTCACCAGGAATGCATATTTGTTCCTAACAATAGCGGTAAATAGATTATGTTTTTTTTTTGCAAACATCCCTGACGTACTACTACAAGGCGATGGTAGCCACAGCAGTAATCTCAGTACGTTATTATATATTGAACGCGTAGGTCGCTTTATGCCCGCTGAATGAACATGAACCACAGGCTGCACGAGACCACGTGTGGAAGGAAGCGATATTTAAACTAGCTTAGTACATCGTGCAAACCTACATTCCCGTGCAATGTTCATACATTGCAAAACAGAATTCACGAACCCATAAAAATAAAGCTAGAAAATATGAACGTGTCCATTACCAAATTCAAACCAAATACAGGCAGGCAATAAAGAAACGATTTTTGTAAAAAACAAGCTACATAGATAGAGTCTGTCTAATGAAAGCTGACAGTGAATTTTTCGTGTTTTCAGAAATTGACAACACTGCTGCGTATGTCACTGTTGTTGTTTATATAACCTCTTACGATACCAATTTGTGTATTATTGTGCCGTATTTCAAATAAAACAATGCCTAAAACTTTAAGAAGCAGTGCGAGAAAGTTGCTATACACTATGATAAATAATTATAACCGAGTGAAAAGCGATCGCGAGGCTGCGTTTCGAGAAAAAGTACAATTGTTTACAATAATTTCGGAAACTACTGGTAACCTATTGAATTGGTTTTGATACTATGGAAACAGGATTCATATTTATTAGACTGGTCTGTTAATATAACAGTATTAAATGTGGAATCATAATTAAATATAGCGATGAGAAATCGCGTGGCATCAATAAAATGTTTGTAACATTCATCATGTGTCTTTTGCAGACGAATGCATTATTGATCCGAAGAAGCTTTACGCAATCCGTACTTCAATTGATAAATTGAAGGCCTTGCAAGAAAATGATTTAGTAAAATCTGAAACACAATACCTTGAAAAAATCTCTTCTATGACTGGTCAGTATTCAAGTGTATCTTATTACCTATTTCTGATTGTATGAATGTTGTATATTTATACATTTTGGGCAAAGGCACAGTGTAAGTCTTCTTTTGTATGATGGTTTGTTGATCTAGTAGCACAAGTTATGATGTGCAGACAGACAAGAAAGATCTGCGTTATTGTATCTTCTTTGGTTTCAGGTGTTAGTATGAGCACTCTGTGGCGTGTGAAAAAAGAAGGTTCATTAAATAATGAAGTATGGCACACTCCAGGGAAAAAACGCCCACACAAGCCTACTGTTTCCAATTTAGATAGCTTTGATATGAATGCTATAAGAAACAAAGTCAATGAGTTTTACATAGTTAAAAAACAAGTACCAACTCTGAGAACATTATTAGTAGACCTCCGGGAATCAATTCAATTTTCGGGTTGTATGGAAACACTAAGGCAGATATTATTTAGAAATGGTTTTGAATTTAAGAAAAATAGAAACGAGAGATCTGTTCTCACTGAACGCCATGATATAGCAGCTTGGAGACACAAATATTTGAGAACAATTGCTCTGAAGCGAAATGAAAACAGGCCATTTATATTTTTAGATGAGACTTATGTCCATCAACATTATAAAGTCAACAAATCGTGGCAAGGGCCTTCGGTCAGTGGTGTTACAGACAAGATTTCAATGGGAAAAAGGTTTATAGTGGTTCATGCAGGATCTGAACATGGTTTCATACCAAATGCATTCTTGACATTTAGTACAAAATCTAAGCTGGCTGATTACCATCATGACATGAATGCCTCAAATTTTATGAAATGGCTGCAAGAAAAACTGATACCAAATTTACCACAAAACAGTGTGGTAATAATGGATAATGCTAGTTACCACGTCAAGCAAATCAACAAGCCACCCTCGATTCAAAACCGAAAAATTGAAATTCAAAACTGGTTGGCAATTAATAGAATTCCATATGAAGATTGTTACTCAAAGGCTGAGCTCCTTTGCCTGGTAAATGAGAACAAACCCACACCCCAGTATGAAGCCGAAGAGCTTCTTAAACAACATGGCCATGAAGTTTTAAAACTACCTCCATATCATTGTGATCTGAACCCAATTGAGATGATATGGAGTTTAGCTAAACGCAGAATAGCTAGCAAAAATATAGGAGTACCAGCTAAAGAAATGGAAAAACTAATTACAGAATCATTTTCTAGTATATCTCCAAACGAGTGGAAAAAATGTACAGAGCATGTCATTCGTGTTGAAAATGAGTATAAAAAAAAAGGACAGAATACTAGAGAATGAAATAGAACCGTTTATTATTAACGTAGGTGATGACAGTGACAGTGAGGATGACAGTGAAGATGCCTTTGGTGACATTGAATTCCTCGAATCAGACTTCGATTATGATTCGTAACTTTTTTTGAATATTGTTCTGTATTAAACTTCATATTTGTATAAAAATCTATGTTATTATTTTTGTAATCCAGTTTCCTAGGTTTTCTGCTATGGAAATCTTCATAGAAGAAAACATCGTACCTATTAATTAATGCATAGAATTAGGATATGCATCTAATCAAATATTTAAAAAATATGACGTACATATCATTATTGTGTAATATTAAACGGTTTCTATGCGACTTCATCATTTCAGCCGAAAGACGTCCACTGCTGGACATAGGACTCCCCCAAGCTTCGCCACTTCGACCGGTTCTGTGCTTCTCGCATCCAGCGGACTATGCGACTTATAACAACCAAAAGATCATAAACGCTTATTCACACAATTTTTTGCATTATGATTCCCTATAATTCTGGAATAAACAAACATAAATATTCTGTACTTATAAAAATATTCAAGTATCAAATACGTTTTATCCTAGTTGATCTGGGGATACACGACCTATTTTTTTTTAATTTGCCGCTCTTTTTCACTCTCAGCTTTCAATAGACAGACTCTAGAACGAATTTCGGCTTAATAAAAAAAACATTGTTGATTTCGACGGTATACCTACGCACTTCCCTGCACTAGGGAACATGGTAGCCACATTGACATGTAAACTGACCCGGAGAAAAGTGCTGTACGTAATAGGGATGGGGTTTTACCGGTTTTACACATCGGTTGAGTCGTCGAACTTATTCGGTAAACAAACTGTCATGTAATAAGAAATGAGAAAAAATTCTTTTCTGGTTTTGTAAAATGAAATACAAATACATTGTCAAAGTAAATATAGGTACATTACTTTGTTCACTTGAGTTAATTACTTTTGAATTTTTAATAGACGGGCCCGCGGGCACGGAAATTTCCCCACCTACGCCACAAATGACAATACGACTTCCTTATAATTTGCGGGAATTTCCTCCCCATACTTTTAAATGAGCAACTTAAAGAATAAGAAAATAACAGTAATCGAGTTTCCTTCTGCCAAATGTGAAATGCAATTTCAAATATTAGATCTTTATTGAATCCATGGATTCGACTCTGCATGTAATAAAAGTAAGGAGAATTTGATATTAAAAAGATTATTACAAAGCATTTTTCTTCCTCTGAAAACCACGTACGAAACGTAGGAAATGTTCTCAAAGATATATAAAGGATCGTGTATACTGGCGGGTACGTATGCCCGCGTACTCGCGTACTAACGTTACGCCCTACTTGTGCATTACCCCTAAAATGCTGTTGGCGCGCCATTGTGAGTTTTATTTTATTTCCCAACCTCCGCCTGGGAAATACTAGTTTCGCTTACAGATATTGAGTTACCAGCCGAGTTTTGTCAAATAAAACTATCGTGTTTTTGTGCCGCGGTAGCTGCGTCACCAAATACTATAGTTAAACTTGTGTACGTACATTTTTCTGTCTTTTGGGAACATTAGCCTTGCGCGTATCATATAACTCTGGTTGGATTTTTATATACCGTAGGCAGGAGGTCCTGTTATCGATTTCAAAGTTTTCTTGGAGGTACCTACATATTTTGGTTATGTTCGGTGAAGTTGTGTCCTGAAAACAATCAATTCCTTTACACATACTTAAGCTCACGTCTTCTTCTCACGGGAATAGGCACATATTACATAAAGCCATCTGCTACGGTCCACATATACTCCTTTTGTTTTGTTTACGTTCATACATCAGGTCAATCAACCTACTGTATGCTTGTTCTGTGTGGTTGCCGGAATTAAAAAGAATAGCACCATCCCATTTCCTCCCATGGGTGTCGTAGAAGGCGACTAAGGGACTTAACAGAGAATGGGCAGCAGCGTTCTTTATGCATTTTACCACCATACTGCGATCGCCAACCCGCCTGCCAAGCGTGGCCATTTTCATTTTGTGAACTAACTATAAATATGCGCCAGCGAAATAATGGAGAGTTCATTGATTTGCTGAATAATTTGCGTGTTGGCGAATTGACAACAGCTCAAATTGAATTGCTTTGCGAACGTCGAGGAATACCGTTATTAGGAGAATTTGCCGATGGAGTTGCAGTTCGAATTTATCCCACTGTCAGGCAAGTAGACGCTTACAATGCACACATGATATCTGAGAACGCGAAAACACAGCGTATTTATCACTCGACTTAGAGCTCCATATACTTGCCCTTTAGCGAAGATTTTTTTTCTCAAATCTATGACAGCTCTATCCAACGTTGTACCCTGTAATTTGTGAACTGTAACTGCCCAGCTCAATATTAAGGGCAACATCCTTCGCTCCACATTGCCGTATCCTCTAGTTGCCTGATTTGTGGCTGTTACTTGGGATATTGCAATACAACCGTCCAAATCTTTTAATCTATTGCCAACAGTGTCGTCATCAAATTTTATAATTACAGCATCAGGTAGTTCGCCACTCTCTAATTGCTCCCTTCGTAAAGCAGGTCATATAAACTTTTCAACGATGCCCATAACCCCATTTACGAGCCCATCGGAAACGGAAATATTTCACCTCAGCATTACTCGTGACTCTATCCCTAGTTGTACTGTTGATAAAAGGCCTCCACAGTTATTCACATCCTTAGGAATTACATTACTAGGAGGCAAATTTCCGTATGTTGAAATTTCAAGAGATTCATCGGCAGCATTAATTGTATAAATACGCTGTGTTTTCGCGTTCTCAGATATCATGTGTGCATTGTAAGCGTCTACTTGCCTGACAGTGGGATAAATTCGAACTGCAACTCCATCGGCAAATTCTCCTAATAACGGTATTCCTCGACGTTCGCAAAGCAATTCAAGTTGAGCTGTTGTCAATTCGCCAACACGCAAATTATTCAGCAAATCAATGAACTCTCCATCATTTCGCTGGCGCATATTTATAGTTAGTTCACAAAATGAGAATTTTTCCCACAAATTGACTTCTGCCGCAAACCATGGAGGTTGCACAAAGCACCAGTGGCCTTTGACAGGAGGAAGCTGTAGAATGTCACCAAACAAAAGAATATTAACCCCACTAAATAATTTATCGTTGTTTTTGAACTCTTGTAGACGTAAATGAATGATCCTTAAGTTTTCATAAGAAACCATTGAGATTTCGTCTATAACAAGCCAGTTCATTTTATGCCACTTGCGTCTCTCTTGTTCGAGTCTCTATCCTGTCAAGCGCTTATAACTCATAGTATGTCCTTTCTTTTCAATAGGAAGTGAAAATAGAGAATGCAATGTCTTGCCAAAAATTTGTCGAGCAGCCACTCCTGTTTAAGAGGCGACTTCCACAAAACTGGGTTTCAGAAGCACGTCAACTGTTGGTGCATAACAACGTTTTATATGTTGCACAAGTAATTTTAGAAGGTATGATTTACCACTCCCAGCACCTCCAGTGATGAAAAGTAGTAACTGATTGTCCGCATCACTTAGATCAGTTTCTATAGCTCTAGAAACCTTTTGAAAGAGGTCGCTCTGCTGTATATTAAGGCCACGAATACTCGCTAAGAACACATCATCGGGCAATGCTGCTCTATCATCAGTGACGTCTTCGCAAAAATTATCGTGATCTTCAATAATTTGCTCATCGGCACAAACAATTGGGGCATTCAGTGCAGTTGCTTGAGCGAGAGCTTGCTGAATAATTTGTTCCGCGTGAGCAAATTGTTCTGCACTAACATTGGATTGTAGTGGCCGCAACTCATTTTGTCGTTGCAAAAAACACTCCTCTGCGGTTTCTTCATCCAGCAAAAGCTCGGCTTCGTCCCGAAACGGAACATGGCACACTATTAAGTTGTAATAATATGCTTCTTTATGGCTATTCAGCGTGTAATACCGAGTGCGTAAAACAGCAGCTTTGTTTCTAATGCACATTTTAGTGTTGTCTCTTAGTTTGATGTACCGCTTAGGTTCGTTGTCTATTTGTCTCAATTCTGAATCGCCGTCCTCTTCACTCCACATCGTATTTGACACTGTTTCAAAACGCACAGCGAATTCAGCTAAGCTTAAATGTTCTAATTCGTTAGGTCTTTGTACATACCTATCAAAGATGTTGTTGTATATCGACGTTTCGTTGCCTTCGAATCGCATAAGCCGGAACCTTTCGTTTGGTCTGCAGCTGTGAATAAAAACCGTTTTACGCGAGCTCATTTTGAGCGGTAGATGACAAAGCCTATAAGCACATTCAGGAGCACTTACCAAGCGTTGAGACAAAATGGCCATTGCCACTGAGAATAACTGTTTCCATACGGTACCACCTTGTCTCTTAGCTTTTGTTATAGATTCTCGAATTGCCTCTCCGGTTTCATGAGGTTCACATTTGCTTACATATTTTGCAACATAATATGAGACAGCCGTGACGTTGCCACAAGGTTGCACGTCTATATTTCCCTCCCATAGATATAAAAGTTCTGCATTATAATTGTTAATCATGGTTTCATCTGAAGACCTCTTTAAAAGACAAAATCGGCCATTATTGGCCAAGGCTTCATCAGGCCCTAAACAAGTTGTAGAGTTGTTAGGCACCCTTGGAAAACCAAACCGACAAGTTTGATTTTCTCGGTTTTTGTAACAAGTGCTTGTATGTTTATGCATTTGCACTAGTTCTTTTAATGCAGGGCTGTCTGGGTTTATACTGCATGATACTACTCTTTCAATAACTTTAATACCTTCTGGGGTGGCAAAATCGGGAACATTTCCACACCAAACCAACAAATGAAGATGAGGGCTCCCTCTGTTCTGGAATTCGATTCTATGCCAATAATCTAAAACTGGACCTGCTAAGCAATTATCATTTGTTTTTAAATATCGCATTAGAGCATTTACTCGGACTGAAAATTGTCGGGCAACAACTACCGGGTATTTTTGAACCAAATCTAAGCGCTGTTGAAATGTGAGCTGACCTTCTTCGCTTGTATCCCTGTTATCTGCTATGGGCAATGCCTTCATCATATGCAAGAAAATGTCAAGAACCATGTAGGAGGACCCAATGTTCTCACCATCGCAATAAGTTCTGAACAACATCTCTGCCAATACGAAGCAGATCTTCTAATATTTGTCATAGTTAAATGCATATTGTCAACAAGCCCTCGAGGCGTATGTTCACCTTGACCTTGACCTTGACGCATTCGACACGACACAGAAACACTTGACTTCGCTCGAAAATACTCAACCACCCAGGCATAAAAGAGAGTCATTTCTGTGGAAACGATTATCAGTACCCATCACGCGGCTTTGGAAGTAATCCAATGGTGTTACATATACACGGTGACATTTAAATGGTTGTTTTCCCGCAGCGAAATGGTTTTGTCTTGGTAATACAATAGTTTTATAAACAAATAAAATATTAGAAACAAAAAATGGCAGATTAACCATTGTGAAAAACAAAACTCGAAAGCGACCACGAACCAATAGTTCCGATACCTACGTTCTGCGCAAGCCGGGCGCCGCCGCCGAGCGGCCGCGCGGCCGTTGACCCGCGTGCGTTTCAATCAGCTGATCGTGTTCTTGATAATAAGCTGTACCCAACAAGCTATTCAAATTTTCCCTTCATACTTTTACGAGCTTAGGACCGTCATAAATACTTTTTAGCTGCAATTTACTGAACAAGAAATTAACATAAAAATTAATTAATAAAAACAAGTTTATCATAATTTTCGGACTTAGATACCTAAAAAAGTTTGAGGCGTCTTTTAAAATTTGAATCAACTTATTTACAATAATTTTAATTAATTTGACTACCTACTTTTAAATGTTCACAATTTACAAAAGTACGAGTAGGTACTTACACTTCACGGTAACGGAGTAATTGTTCGTAGTGCAACTGCAAGCCACTACGTTGAATACACAATGGAGCACGTTTTAATTGATTGCCTTTCAATTTTAATAAGGTGTCTCTGTCACTTCTTACGATATTGAAATGAGGTGGCCATTAATTATCACACATTATCACTAAAACGCTCTTGATGCGCACACTCGCGAATAACATGTGGGTTATTTAACGCCCAAAAATGTTCGAGTCTAACTCGCGTAAAAGTTCCTTCATCTGTCCACAAAATGTTCGCATTTTGACTGTCGATTAACCACTGACAAAAAGTAATTCTGTTCTGCGCGTCGTTTTCATGGAGGGCATGAACTCTGCGATAATCATAAGGATGAAGTCCTTCAGAGTTGAGTAGTTTCCAGACGTAGTATTGGATTACGCCAAACCTAGCCGCAGCCTTACGTGTACTTCGCCGAGGATCCCGTTCGAAGTACTCGATGATCTATTCGTCGAGCTCTGGCGAAATAACGGCCGATCGACCTCTGCCCTGTGCGACTGCTGATGTCCGGAACTGCTCATGATCGTCGAGTAGCCGCTGTGTCGCTGCTACGATCGTCCGGGCCGATGGCTGAAGACGAAGCGACTCCAAGTGTGGCAGCTCCGCGTAAAGTCGACGGGCATCAAGGGTGTCATAATCAGCCCTAGCGTACAGATGCACCATAGCGACGTACTCCAAATTGCAATAATTGTAATAGCGATCCATTGCACTGATAACGCGTGTGAAACACGCGTTATCAGTGCGACATTTGCGGGAAAACTAAGTGCGCCGCCGCCGGCGCGGCGCCGCGCGCCGTCCCGCTCAATGGGAAGCCGGCGCGCTGCTTGGTTTGTAATTGTTGTTAGTTTGTAGTTTATGCCGTATCATTACACGCGAGAGCTTATTTTGCTTTGAACATTTATAAATCGGTATTTTCTTTGTCGGCGCCGCGGCTGTGTTTTGTGTTGTTGCGTGAAAACTAATTTATGACATAGTACCACATGCGAGAGTTTATTTTGCTTTGAACATTTATGCACCATTGTTCCTTTGTCGGCGCGGCGGTGCGGCGGCGCGTGCGTTTCGAGTAATACCTACAAGTTACCGCCAGTGTTACTATTGATTCTCACGCTTTCGAGTTGATGAATATTTTTTTAATTATTTCAAAACAAAAAACATTTTTATTTTTTTACTTTTACTCTATGGTTCGAAGGGACTCCTTATGGCAAGTTGTTCTGCCGCGGGAAAACAACCATTAAAATTTCAGCGTGTATACAGATAGCGCGCGAGTTGAATGCAGTCGGGGTCTGAGGTAAAGAGCGGGAGCATCTCCCCCGCTATCCGCACGCCCCACCTCACGCGCCTGCAGTGTAGTGCTGTGCCATCCTTGTCAACTATCGTATCGTGGCTTCGATGATCACGTCATAATTTTAGAAGAAAATTATTGGCAAAGAGATGGATTAATTGAAGATACCATAGATCGATTCGTCATTGAGGTCAGCGACGGCGAGGATAGTGACACCGATTCAACCATATCTGCCATTTCTGAATCTGATTAAATTTTTTTTATTCCGTTTTGTGAAATGATTATTAAAAACGTGTGATAATTATGATATTGTTTTTTTTTCATCATGTTAACCTAGTGTAAAAAATAAAAATAAACTTATAACATTGTTTAAATTTATCGACATTCATTACTCATTGTGGTCATAATTAGGTCACAGCACTACCGCATTCCTAAGCTCTGCATTCAACTCGCGCGCTATCTGTACTTCTCTTTGCTCATTAAATCCATTTTTACCTTCAGGAAAAAGAAAATACCAGGCAAGCTCTTCTATTCGACGCTCTCGTTCTAAATTTAAGGGTGGTACTGTTTTCCTCGTTATTTCTGCAAGTCTAAGTTTGTCAGAATCTAAGTTGGGATTAGATAATGCTCTAATACTGTCTAAATTTGGTACTCCTTCGTCTATGTTACGAAGCATGCTTGTTGTTTCGATAGTCCTTGTCTCGAGTATTGATTGCTCGTCAATAGTTCGTGCATTTTCTGGAACCTCCTGTCGATTAAGGATTCTTGGTATATTATTATCCGGAAGGACATTCATTGGTGGCGTAACTATCAGAGACGTTAAAGAATATACATTTAATGTATAGTCATGGTTCACGGTATTTTTGAGAAACAAATTTCTGCATAATATAGCATGTAGTTTATCGACATTGCTAAACCGCATACAACAGGAAGTACCTCTCAATGGAGCTTTGACACCTTTAGGGCCGCGCGCATGGGAATCAAATGGCCAATATGTTACAGATTCAGACTGACTTGTGCTATGTACTGCTACTGTATAAGAATTCGTTGTTAGCAAACCGAAAGAATGTTCCCTTAAAAAAGTGTTAGAGCCTTCTTTAAGTTAGGGAAACCGTTTTCAGTGTCGTCATTTACTAAATGACCACTGTAAATTGGTTGTTCGTAGCCACGTATATTGAATGTTTGTCTGTTGTAACTAACCAGAGAAATAAGTTCAGTTGCAGCAAGATATTCCGGGTTTACTTCACCAGTGGTAGGATGTGGTCGAATCTCAATGCAGTCGCGATAATAGTTATCTCCTACAATAACGATATAGTCGAAGTCGCTTTTGCACAGTAAATTGGGATCACGGTTATGAAAGGCTAAACAAGAAACAGTTGCAATTGCAGTACATTGTCTTCCACGAGATTCCAAACTAAATCTTTCATCTCCTTGATGAAATCAACCCCGAAGTATAGCCGCATCGTCGCTCAAAATTGTGTAATGACTAAGTGATGCAGATGTTTCCGGATTTCGGTAAGTAGTTGGTTCGTCAATTACTTGCACAATTTCAGTAACATCTATGTTACTGCTAAAATGTGGACGGACGTCACTGTACAAAGCGTTATTAGTGATTAACCAGTTTAAGGCTCTATTTAATCTATTTAGATCAATAATGAACTCTCTAGAACGTTGAACATTTTATAAGCTTTCCACAACAAAAATTAGTCCAGCCTGATTAGGCCGAAGTGGCAACTGCTCTGCAATTTCAACGTCTTGAGCAAATAATGTTGCTTGTACCAATACTGACTGAAACGGTTTTGAAGTTACATTATTTTAAGGAATGGTACTACTCTACACATAAATCGTTTTTCAAATTCCGTTAAATTAGCTAATTCCTGTGGAATAGCAGCAACAGTCAACTTATTCCAAAATGCTTGAGATGGCGTTTTACGTTTCTTAATATTATTACAGCAACGAGAACAAGTTATTATTTTACCTACCGATACCAATTCTGGAGGTAAAATCAGTTGTAAATCGTTGTCTGCAAATTGACACGCTGTTGTGGAAACAAAGCTTTATTGCATACAGCGCATGGTATATCTGCAAAAATATTGATCGTCTCCCGAAATTGTTCAGCACTTAACACACGTCTTGTATTTCTTGCCGCTTCTCGAACCATGTTTAATCTTTCCGCTCTGGCTTCTTGCGTTTCATTAAGCATCCTCTGACTGGAACGAGCGCGTAGGACGCTCAATCGTTGTGATTGTTGCTCGTCAGTTTCATTGGCTAAACGAGCATGTATTAAAGAAAGGCGGTGATCGTAGTCTTCTTGACTCTCAGTAGCTAATCGGTTGCGGATTAAAGGTGGACGATGATCGTAGTCTTTTTGACTCTCATTAGCTAGTCGCTTGCGGATTAAAGATACACGGTGATCATAGTCTTCTTGACTCTCATTAGCTAATCGGTTGCGGATTAAAGATAGACGATTATCGTAGTCTTCTTGAGTCTCATTAGCTAATCGGTTGCGGGTTAAAGACAGACGATGATCGTAGTCTTCTTGACTTTCGTTAGCCAAACGAGTGCGAATTAAACTAAGACGATTATTGTAATTTTCTTGATTTTCGTTATTTAACCTACGTAACATATATGATCTCATTTTGACAATCTATTTTCGCGCTGGTCAGGGTTCTCATTTGAAATGCTTAGAGATTTTATTTCCTTATATGCTTTTAACCGTTTTCCTTTTTCGGTCCCGCTTTCAGTTTGACGCCTTTTTTTCATACGAGCAGCGTCTTTACTAGGTCTACCAATACTTTATAATACCAACGTAATAAAATTAAATCACTAAAAACAAAAAAATAAAAAGTTTTTAACAAAAAAAAAACCGACTTCAAAAATCTCTGTTAGCACTAAAAAGTTTAAAAAAATACTAAATCAAATCTTGAAAATCTAACCTATATAACCTAACCTACCTAACCTAACACAAAATTTAACAATTTTTGGAGTCGGTGCCAAGCCTTACACGATTTATTACTAATACAAACTAATAAACAAACACAAAATTGACAAACTTTAAAACACAAAAAAATAACATATATATCGACAATTCGCCAATCGACATGCGTGAAAACAATTAATTTAAAGTAAACAATTTAGAGAATGAAATCTTTCTAAGACCTTTCAGAATATCGAACTCGACAACCCTAAGAACGACACTTTCTAATAAATATCATGTGAGTGTCATTGTTCAACCGAAAATCTTAACACCGCGGTCCAGAAATCCGCGTCATCAGTACAACGCCATCATGTTCACGAAGTAAACCATCGAATTATAAGTCATCTCAAACCGTAATTATGACACTTTGAATGCTGCGTGGACTCCAAAAATGTATGTTATTAACATAAATCTATTCTAATATAATAAAATAACGATGAAGAGTGTTTAAGTGCGCTAATGTCGGGAACTACCAGTCTTCTTTCGTGTATGGTAACCAGTTTAGTAAGGATATTTATAGGAAATGTCTATACATTTCCTATAAATATATGTAGGTACCTATTCAACATTGCGCTGTGACCCTTGTTCACCTAGCTAAAAAAAATATACAGGATAAGTTTTTATCCAGTGCGCATAACCATGAATTCAGCATATCATTGTAGACCCCCCCCCCCTACCTCAGAAATTTTTCGCCGGTTATATAAAAAAAAAAAACAGCTGTTCCATACATTTTGACCGCGTAGGTATTGCACTTTTCTATGAAACAACTGTTTTTTTTTTGTATAACCGGCGAAAAATTACTGCGGTAAGGGGTCTACAATGATATGCTGAATTCATGGTTAAAATTTGCGCACAACCATGAACACCGTGGGTACAGCTGGTTTACTAATAAATAGGTTACTTATATTTATTTATTATGTATCTAATTACCTACGTAAACTGTGTAACAAAGTTAAGAAAAGGATTTTATGCTCAGATCTGAGTTATAGGCTTGGCACCGACTCCAAAAATTGTTAAATTTTGTGTTAGGTTAGGTAGGTTAGGTTATATAGGTTAGATTTTCAAGATTTGATTTAGTATTATTTAAAACTTTTTAGTGCTAACAGATATTTTTGAAGTCGGTTTTTTTACAGATTATTCTTGCTAATTTTACAGATTATTCTTGCTCATTTTACAGATTATTCTTGCTCATTTTATAGATTTTTCTTGCTCATTTTACGGATTATTCTTGCTCATTTTACAGATTATTCTTACTCATTGGTCTCGTGGTCGCAAGCGCTCTGCTGAGCATGAGGTCCTGGGTTCGATTCCCAGGTCGGGCAAAGTGTTATTGGGCTTTTCCGTCAGGGATTTCTCAGTAGCAGACCGAAGTCTGGATTATTGCCCGGTTTATGGCAATAGGCCCGCTCCCTATTACATGGGGCTTCAAATGGCGAAATGAGGGTGTACAATAGGTACACCTCTGCCTAACGCTTTAGGAATTATAGGCGTAATGTTATGTTCTTTAAAGAAAGCATGAAAATGCAAAGATATAATTAATCTTTTGAAACGACAGCAAAAGATACGTTGTACTACAAATGGTAACTACATAGCGTGTAATATGAAATACGAATATGAATTATTATTTGTGTTTGCTACGTGTGCCAGTTAGTATATGATTAATGTGGCTAGAATGTTCACTGGCGTATTATGTTACTTCGAACATCACGAGGTAGAGCAAAAGATACGAACTTCTTGGTCGATAGTGGCAAAAGGTTCGTTCCATGTAACCATGGATCCAGTACATGATTCTAAGCGCCCCAGCGTTCCCAGGGCTGATTCCCGGCCACCGTAGACGTGGGCTTGCGGATGGTGAGTAATGGGTAGCTCGTTGTCCGGTAAGGACCAAGCCCAGGTCGATGGCGCATTGTATTCCACGCGCGCCTCAAAGCGATGTCAGCACCAATTGTGGGGTCCGCAAGGACCGATACCTGCCAGGGGTGCGGGTTGTTCGAAAGAAATACCGTGGCCCTTGGCACACACGCAACTGAAAGAACACGGGTGGATTTTAGTCGGTAAAAGTAAGACACGTCCTCCCGCTCCACCCAGAGCGGGAGAAGTTATTTTATGACTAAGAAACAAAAAAAATAAAAACACAGCGTTGAAAAATTTCGTCAGTTTTTATTTTATCAAAAAATAATAGCTGCTCTATACATTTAGACCGCGTAAGTATTACACTTTTCCATCAACTCAGTCTGACGCAGTACACAGCTGAACATAGGTCTCTCCCAGGCTGTACACTCTGTACTCCGCTGCATGCAATCTGTTCCAGCTACGTTCAGGGGCCGCTGGGGGGCGTCTCACGCTACGCTTGCCGTTACACGGTCTCCACTCCACGAACCGTCTCTGCTCCACCGGCCATCGATCCTTCGACAAAGATTGGCCACTTTGTTGCTTACTCTGCAAGCTATGCCGATAACTCTGTTTCTTTTCTGTATAATTTTTTTTTTTTTTTTTTTTTTTTTACGACTTAAATCACAATATCAAAGCTGTTATGTTTTCGGGTTAACGCCTACCGAAACTGAATCTTTAACGATTGGAAAACAATTTGGAACAGCCCGATCTGAAAGCCTGTACAAGGTAAGAGGATTATCCTTTATATCATCAAAGAATAAATGGCTTACGCCTTATGACATGGAATGTAATCGAAAAGACAATATGTATCGATATGCTACTAACCAGCTGCTAGTTAACCAGATGCAGCTGAATACCAGTATTTAACTCATCGCACGTCTAATTATTTATTTATTTAAAAACACAAGTTTTGTACTTATAATTAGACAAGGCACACTGTTAGACTGGGGTCTGTTTTAGCATGCCATGGTCTGGAATTACTCAGAGGGGCTTGTGGCTAAGTAAAAATAGCTGCACGGGTCGATCGATCAGGTTAAGCTACGCTTGCCGCGGTTGGTCCGTGGATGGGTGACCATCTTTACATACCAAGGCCCCTTCGTGCCTCGGAAAGCACGTTAAGCCGTTGGTCCCGGCTGTCATTTGTAGATCTTTGACAGTCGTTACGGGTCGTCAGAAGCCCGAAAGTCTGACAACCAGTCTTTACCAAGGGGTATCGTATTACCCAGTAACTGGGTTGTGGAGGTCAGGTAGGCAGTCGCTCCATGTAAAATACTGGTATTCAGCTGCATCCGGTTAGACTGGAAGCCGACCCCAACATAGTTGGGAAAAGGCTAGGCAGATGATGATGGTCTGGAATTACTCAGCGCGTTGCTGTGAAATTAAGGTAAAATGGAGTTTTAATATTCTTTAAGCTTGTGTTTTACGTTTTTCCTGTTCATTGAGTCGCGAATGTCTATAAGTATTTGGTTTAGTAAGACGAGTATTGTGAAAGATGCAGTGCGCCTACCATAAAAGTTATTTATACGTGGCACTTTAAGTGATGTATTCACATCATATTTCACTGGAATCACAATATTTAAACAAATAATTAAATTAGGAGACACAATAGAAATTCTATTGTTATAGGCACACATAAATACTTTTTTCTTTCTTTACACATGGTGTCCACTTGAAATGCGAGGGTCTATCATGGAACGGCTGCCTATCTGACCTCCACAACCCAGTAACTGGGTAACACGGTACATCTTGGTAAGACAGTTTGTCAGCCTTTTGGGCTTCAAACTAACCGTAACGACTGTCAAAGATACAAGAATGTCAGACGGGACCAACAGATTCACGTGTTTTCCGAAGCACGGAGAGGCTTCTTTACATAAAGTTGGTCACCCATCCACGGAACGACTGAAGCATGCGTATCCTAACCTGGTCGACTGACCAGTGGTGCTGCTATAACTTAGCCACGAACCCCTTGCTACACTTTTGCCAATCTCTATTAAATACAAGAATGAAATTATAAAACCATCAAATAGCTCTTTCTATATGTCTTCAAATAAACTCACCGTCTATGTAACTTGGAATCGAATTGGGCTCAATTGTTTGGCCGATAAATCCTACAAGTGACGTTTCCTATGAGAACGTAAGTAAATATATTTATTTTGGACACTTATGTGTGAACTTGTCGGTCTTATTCCATATCTGTATTTGCCCCTCGGATGAAAAATACCGGGGCAAAAACCAATTCCACATAGGTGTTGATACCTATGTAAATTAAGGAATGTTTTGTAAGTTTTGTACATTGTCCATATTATAGATGATCAAACGAACTTCCTGAAGTGAAGTTCGATCATTATTATATGAGTCGCTTCATTCTTCAGATATAATTTGTTTACCAAGTAGTCCCTTTATCTTACAGGCAACATCGCACGATTTCAGAGAGTAATTCGATTTTTTTTTTTTTCTACCTACTTTACGGTTCTTACGTCTCATCTGTTTGGCATTGTTCATTCTTTTCAGAGATTCGTTATGAACAAAACTTTTAGGGTTAAAATTACTGAAATTTTTATGAAATGTGATTTTATCATGGGAGAGGAGGGTTGTTATATCTTCGAATGAAGCGACTCATATAATAATGATCGAACTTCACTTCAGGAAGTTCGTTTGATCATCTATTATATATTCGTCGCTTCATTCTTCAGATATAATTTGTTTACCAAGTAGATTTTCAGAGAAACAAGTTTTGTTCACGTAATGCATGTTTTTATTAATGAAAATGTAACGTATTATGAATCACAGCTGAACATAACTCTTAATTATTGTAAAAAATAATAATCATTTCTAAATGTAATCAATTAACCATCGGGAACACCACTGCGTTCGCGAAATCATCATCACTTAGGATTGGTCGGTCATAAAATCGGGCAAAAGCTAAAGACGTGCTTGTCCAACCAGCTGTCTTTCTAATCGTGTCGACGCTGAGTCCAGAGACTCGAGCGGCCGACGTGGCGGCATGTCGCGTGCTGTGTGCACTGAATGTACTCACGTCCACGCCGCTTTCTGACAGCACCTGCTTAATCCATCGACTGATAGATTGGGCTGTGGCGGCTTTGTGTGGTTTCTTATGAGTTAGTAAGAGATTTTCTACATTCGTCGTCCTCATATTTTTTGTTACAAAAATATAATCTTTGAGGACTGAAGCAGGACATATATTAATATTGTCTCGAAAGAATGGTAGAAACAATACCGGCTGATCTCGTCCGGGAGCAGAAGTCTTAATAATATCTGTTATGGCTATCTTAATTCCATTTGGGGTAATTGATATATTGTCTAACTTAATCAATGAAAATGTTTGTACTCTATGGGCTGTGCAGATTGCTAATAAAATAACTAACTTTTTGGTAATTTTTTCGATACTTAGTTCTAAATTTGGGTACCAGTTGGACACATAATTGAGCACTAATTGTGGGTCCCAAGTACAAGTGTACTTGGGCTTATTTGGCTTAAGTTTGTAAGCTCCTTTCAATAATCTTTTTATACAATCATCTGAACCCACATTAAAGTCTAGAATCAACGATAACGCGGAGCGGTGGCTATTAAGGGAGCCATATGAGCAACCCTTATTAAATTGCTCCGTTAAAAAGGAAAGAACAGATGTTTTTGAACCACTACCAACGTCAATGTTATGCAGAGAACAATACTGCCACCAAAGTTTGAATGTGATATTATATTGTTTGATAGTATTGTCGGCTAGCGAAGCCATCATTAGATTTAATGAGTTGAGCGGGGTCCCACGGCGGGTGAATGCCGTCCGCAAAGCCTCGCGACACCCAGGGTAAGCTTGGTATGCAGTGGATGGTGCTCCCTGAAATGAGATTGAAGAAGAAATTTACTAGGGTCCAGGTAAAGTATATGGGAATCAAGCAAACTTTGTAGAAGTGGGTACCATGGCTGCGAAGGCCAATGGGGAAAAACTAGAATCCCCTTGGCATTATCTTCGATTACCTTGCGTAAACATTTTAAAATCAAGGAAAAAGGCGGGAAAGCGTAAAAGTATTTAGATTGCCAGTTCAGAGTAAAAGCGTCTCCTGCGTAGGCATCTGGTTCTTGTTTCCAGGAAACAAACATATCACATTTGGCATTGTCGCGAGAAGCAAAGAGATCAACATCAGGACAACCGAAGTGTCTTTTAATAATTTTGTAAGCGTGATCTGATAACTCCCACTCTGTATCAGGGTTAGTCTTTCTAGATTCTTCATCGGCATAATTATCTTTCGTGTTCACGTAAGATGCGAACAACCAAATATTACGCTTCTCGCACCATTGCCAAATGTGTCTTGTCAGATCGTTTAGATGCGGGAACTGAATTCCGCCAAGGCGATTTATGTAACTAATTGCTGTAGTATTGTCTACCCTCAACAATATTGTACAATTATAGTCATTACTGGCAAAACTTTTTAGTCCTAAAAATACGGCCAGAAGTTCTAGGTAGTTTATATGGTGTCTCGTTTCTATGGCTTTCCATTTGCCATGGGCCTTTGTTCCACTACAGACAGCACCCCAGCCCGTTCTAGAAGCGTCTGAATATATTTCTTTTTTATAACTTTGATTTCTAATAGGACACATGGCTGTGAAAGTATGAGTACGCCACCATTTAAGGTCTTCTAGAACCGTTTCGGGAATAATAATCTTATGTTCATAATTATTATTATGTTGTTGTAATGCCAGAAATTTCTGACGTTCCAACAATTTTGTGTATAGAAACCCGTATCGAACTGCTGGACAAGCCGCGACTAGAACACCTATTAGCTGCGCAAATTCTCGAATTGTGCATTTTGGCAACAACGAGAACCTTTTAACTAACTCATTAATACTATTACGTTTATCAGCAGGTAACGATAAGGACATATTATGTGTATTATATACGAATCCTAGAAATTTACATATTTTTAACGGTTTTAATGAACTTTTATCATAATTAACTATGAAACCTAAATGTTCTAGAAGTTTTAGGGTTTCACGTACATTAATAACACATTCCTCGTAATTATTACCAATACACAATATATCATCTAAATATATTACTGATTTGTGTCCCTGTTTTCTAAGGTAGGCTATAGCCTCCTTCATGATTTTTGTGAACACTCTTGGTGCTACTGATAGGCCGTACGGCATGGCAGTGAATTGGTATGTACATAAATTCCTGGAATTAGGGGTTTGAAAATTAAATCGTAAGTATTTTCGATCGGATTCGGATATAGGAACTAATAAGTAGGCCTCTTTGAGGTCAATTGTTGCTAAGAATCCATCCTGAGGGATTAATTTAGTCGCTGTCCTATAATCCTCCATTTTGAAATGTGTCTTTGTAATATATTTATTTAATGATTTTAAATTTAGAATAAACCGCTTGCCTCCATTAGCTTTAGGTGCCAAGAATATTTTTGATATATACTGGTCATGAGTTGGAGTACAATGTGTTATAGCCCCTAGTTCTAGTAATTTATTAATTGCTAGATACATATCCCGAGCCTCATCGGAAGTAAAGTTACATACTGGTACGACAGGCTGAGTCACTGGAGTACAGAAGGGAATTGTCAAACCATGTTCTATCCATGATAACACAACTTTGTTATTG
Source organism: Polymixis flavicincta (assembly GCA_949987655.1). Lineage (NCBI taxonomy): Eukaryota > Metazoa > Arthropoda > Insecta > Lepidoptera > Noctuidae > Polymixis > Polymixis flavicincta. The sequence goes on along the minus strand of OX465186.1, from coordinate 10,518,057 downwards.
GTTATCTGAGACCAACAACTGAGGAAGAATCGTATTCTACCTGCATGTACCTTTGTTATTTCTGTTGTGACGCACGAGTCTTCGATGCGTAGGCGCTCTTCACTTGCGCTTGAGACTGCGATGGATACGACCGACGTGGCGTCACTGGTGGTCTCCTCTGACCTCCCCGCCCCCCCCTGTTCGACGGGTAACGAGGAGGTCCTGACCAGTTTCCCTGAGTGGCAGGATGAGTGATCGACGGTTGAGCAATAATATTTTTCTGATTTGCCATTGTTTTCCTTATTTGAGTTCCTTGCTTCTCAATGGCCTTACTGGCTTTTATTTTTTCGGATAGCGAGTTCCCATAAAGGGTATCATCGCGTTCTGAGTCTTGAATGACGTGCAGAAAGTTCTTTTCTAGACTCGGGGTAATTAATTTTATTCTGTCTTTAGTCAAACTGTGGTGCAAATCAGATAATAAGCGACAACTGTCGCTTAGGTGTTTTAAAGCTATAACTTTATTGTTTGTCTTGAGCAAAATATCCATAGCTTTATTTATTGCCGCGGTACCGTTTCCTAACTGTTGTTGGAAACCGATCAATTTTTTGTCTCGTCCTCTGACTATATCTGAGACGGCGGCTGAAATCTCCGCATTTAACTTCGGAGCTTGCAATAATTTGCAATTGGCGGGTATTAGGTGTTCTTTCATGAGCCTATCTTTATCATCTTTGGTTAACCCTTTCTTTAATAGGGGAGACCACAAACTGGCTAAGCTCTCATGAACCTCTTCCCCGAAGTCTGGCGTGCAAGACGTGGAAGACCCCAACGCAGACAATAGCTCCGGATCCAAATTTACTTCTGGTGTCACAGCTGGTGAAGCGGCCGCCTCCTCCACGGGGTCTGGTATATCCTGCAGGGCAGGTGTTGCCACCGGTTGGCCTTCTTCACATGAAAGGGTTGGCGGACCGTCTTGTGGTTCCTGGGTCTCAACATCGTTCGTTTCTATAAATAAAACGTTACGATATTATAGTGAGCGAATAAGGAGGTAGGTATGTAACGTATTTAGCGTTAGTATTGTCTCGCGGACAATAATTCGTAGCTAATGTGCTTATCTATTCAAGATTACACATATTTTCTACATGGTTTATCATAAGAGCATGACTCATAATTAGCTCGCAGCTAATTATGCTATCGCAATTGACTCGCGGTCAATCCCGATTTCATTTGAGTTAAACTGATGTAAACAAACACTTGTGACACTTAATAATAATGTTCAACAAACCTGGAAAGTTTTCGTCCTCAGATGAATCGAACGGTCGTCGTATTTGACGCCGATATTTCGCCTTGCCCTTTTCTTCTAGTTTTCTAATCTTGTGTTTGTACCTCTCCAATTTCTCCTGTGCACTACGTTTCGGCATATTTATAGGCGCGTGCGCTCGTTGCCTCGCACGAAAAAGGAATGAACAATGCCAAACAGATGAGACGTAAGAACCGTAAAGTAGGTAGAAAAAAAAAAAAAAATCGAATTACTCTCTGAAATCGTGCGATGTTGCCTGTAAGATAAAGGGACTACTTGGTAAACAAATTATATCTGAAGAATGAAGCGACGAATATATAATTATCATCATCATTTCCGCCGAAAGGCTGGATCCACTGCTGGACATAGGCCTCGCCCAAGCAACGCCACTACGACCGGTTCTGTGCTTCTTGCATCCATCAGATTCCTGCGGCCTGCAACATAATTATGAATTATTCACATGATAATTTTGTAATCTTTCATGTCACAACTATATGAATAAGTCACTATAATATTTTTTCCTCTGTTGGTTTTTGTATTTGGAAATTGAAATTGTTCCTAATTTTTTTTCTTAGAAACATTTGATTTTTTTTTTGTTTTATCTATATTACAGCAAGTGGGGATAGGCTGGATAAAAATATTTTCTTTATTATTATCAATCGGGGAAATTCTCGGGGTCTTCGCGGGGCGCGAGGACCTCGGCGGCGAAGTCGGAAGGACGGTTTTCTGTATTTGTAAATTGTGCTGGTGGTCCTATTCTTTTCTTGGAGAACAGTAATGGGGTCATCTGGGTCGGAAAGGACATGTCTCGGCCGGCGGATTCTACTGATTCTACTGGGGACATAACTACCGGAGAGATGGCGAGATGACCTGAACGTAGGTACATATACCGCGACAGCAGGTTAGAGTTGACGCGGGAAAAGAGTTACTGAAAGTATTTGGGGCAGGTCTGTGGCCAGCAGTGGGACAGTATAGACGAACAAATAAAAACAACGTGGGTATTTATATTTAAATCGGACTACCGTAATTTAGCCCATGCTAAATTTAATCCATGTTTTTCCATCAATGTGCGGAAGCTTTCAGAAATTGAGAGGGTTCTATTTGCATCGTTTGTTTAATCAAACCCGGCTCTATATTTTGTGGGTTATTAATTTCCATAAAATAAAGGCCTGTGTTGGTTTACGTAATTACAAATTTGATCATTTTAGTAGTTGGTACGTTTATTGTGTTAGTAGAATAGCGCCTACGTGTAAGCATGCAGCCATATAATTACGTTTAATGAGGCTATTAAAGTATAGTTTCTGATAAATATTAGGTATATTATCATTTATTTCATACAAATACTAAATACCTACTTACCCAATCGAAATTACTGTCATAATTTCAGAATTGAATCCACACTAAAAACTTTTCACATTAATGAAATAATGGGGTTCATTTTTTTCAATGTTTTCCAATGTTACGATACAGTTTTATCATTGCATTCTTCATCACATAACACCACCTTTAATTCCAACATTCTTCACTATAAGTCACATTTTTCACCTACTTTCCTGTATATCAAACCAACTTCAGTCACAACTATTAAGCAAGCAAACAAACACAATTATTCTCTTTTCTCTTACTTATACAGTGTGTTCTACACACAAAACATTCGCGACGCAGTCTTTGTGTCCACACCCTAAGCAAGCATAGGTAGGACAGACAATGTTAAGGGTCCCGTACATACAAATTAGCTATTTGTTTGGTCACTTGAATTTCATACGGCAGCTTAACATTTTGCAGGCGGAAGTTTTGTTTATGCGGTTAATATTTTATCGGATGCGTAGGGATCTGTCTTACCGCAGCGAACGCTGAAACGACTAGCTATCAACTATTTTTTCGCTTAAGGGGACACTTTGCGCGGGCTCGTACTCACTGGTGGGCCTGGCTAAAAATCACGTTGTCTCACCAGGCTTCGTATCCGACAGAGATAGTATCAGTGGTGAGCAGTTAGACGCTAGTCTACATGCACAACGTTATTGAGTAAGATGCAGGAAAAATATAATGCATTTTTGGAAAAAAAATCGCGAAAAAATTAAGAAAGGTCCTTCAGAAGATCGGGTTTTATGAAAAAACCACTGCATAAATCAATGACGAATAAAGTTTTTTTGAATTTATTGTTGATTGAACTTTGTCGGTACCGTCTTGGTTTTCGAGATTTTACACTCCTTTTATTACTTAAACACGCTCAAAGTTAGGTTAAATTAGCAAGAAAAACGAATCTTTGTTGGCTTATAACTATTTAATGGCTTTTTATTTTAGTATTCTGTTTCCGTACAGACAATAATAATAACGAGACAAAACCACACCATGTTTTATTTTTGATGTACATGGTCAAACAGTGGAGTAAAACCCTCCCGAAGTTTGTATGGAAAAAATGTGGACAAGTGTCACCTTAAGAAACGGACAGAAGGTCCCTCACTCAAAAAACTTACAAAAGATTGTCTCGTGTAAGAACATAAGTTAGATAATCAGCCTATAATGCTCCCACTGCTGGGACACGGGCCTCCTCTCTGTGAGAGGGAGTGGGCCATTATCCACCACGCAGGCCCAATGCGGGTAATTTTTAGTTCTAGGACATAGACATTTTTGCTTCACCATTTTGAGAGTAGTGGTGATGAAATAAATTAATACAAAGTAAAGGGCCTGCCAACCCGCCTGCCAAGCGTGGCGATTATGGCAATTCCCTCCCCGTTTGGAGGAGGCTTATGTCCAACAGTGGACGTCTTTCGGCTGAAATGATGATGATGATGAAGGGCCTGTCTGGGTTCAAAGATACGACTTTGTAATAATGATAACCAATTTTTTATCGGGCAACTAAGGCCCATAGACCGAAAACCGATAACCTTGTGAGGGTCGCAGGAGTTCGCTGGATGCGGGAAGCACAGAACCGGTCAAAGTAGCGGAGCTTAGGCGAGGCCTATGTCCAGCAGTGGACGTCTTTCGGCTGAAATGATGATGATGATGATGAAGGCCCATAGCGAAACCGAAACTCGAAAGTCATTTCCGTCATCTGGCGGGCAGAACACTCTGAGAGCGCATATTAATTGCTCGTCGCCTTCATGCACTCGCTGCTCTTCTCGCTTGTCGCTAATCGCTGGCGGTAAGACAGGTGCCTTAGGAAGTGAAACCGGCGTTTTATGCTTGTTACGTTTAATGGGGTAAGTAAGGCTTCATTGTAGGTGAGTACCTATGTAGGTATTAATTATAACCACATTTTAATATTAAAAGAAGCTGTACGATGGAAGTGTATTGTGTTGGTATTAAATAATATAACTGGGAAATTTAATAGCAATTTCTCTCGATAGTTAATTGTTAACACAAACATGTGTTTTTATCAATTATTACTTTATACAGGGTGGCAGATACATAGACGCTCCAACTTAAACAATAAATTCAATGCATGATTCTAGACACATCACACACATCACATACTAACAGACACATAAGTATCAGAAAAAAATCAGCATAGAAAAGTGCATTAGGTACTTACGCGGTTAAAATGTGTGGGATTTTTTTTACAACTGGCGAAAAGTTTCAATATAGGGAGGTGGTTCAGAATGATGTGCTGAAGAATTCATGGTTTCAGTTTCCGCGTCGATGTGGGATGGCACACTGTATACAAAAAATTGAGTTTTCCTAAATCTACCACCTGCTTTGAATTGGTTTGATCTTCCAAATAAATATGTACCTACATAAGATTATAATAAATTACACATTACATAACTAACTAAGAATATTGACGTTCCCGATAACTCCCTTTGTTACTGAAGCCTACAAAACAAACGCCCTGTCATTTCGTCTACATTCGGCGTTCGGCCAATGATTTGCCGAATACCAAGCGTCTAATCTAATTAATGATTGTTTTGTCACCATGGTCGAATTACGATCTCGCGTGTTGATCTACCATATCTCTGCAAAACGAAAGTAAACTTTAACATGTAAGAGATAAAGTTACTAATCGTGTGTCACGATTTTTGGTATACCGTGCGTGGCTAGGTAGGCCTGACGTGTACAAATGGTACGCAGATGGACACAGGGTTAGATCGCGAACGACATAATTGATGGGCCGATGTGGTCGAAGCCTTACCCAATATTGGCAGTGACACCGCCTGTATACATATAAAGAGCGATGAATATTCATCAGCGGTTAGGGATATTCTTTTATCGGTGTAATTTATTGTGGTTATGGCAGAATTTTGTTAGAAATGTTTTGTTTGGTAAAAGAAAAAATAAGTTATGTGCATCCGATTTTAATATGAACGTGTCTGGCTAGCCTTTTCCCAAATATATTGGGGTTGGCTTCCAGTCTAACCGTATGCAGCTGGATACTAGTATTTTACATGGAGCGACTGCCTATCTGACCTCTACAACTCAATTATTGGGTAATACGATACAGCTTGATGAGAGTGGTTGGAGTGGTGGTCGGACTTTCGGGCTTCTGACGACCCGTAGCGATTGTCAAAGATCCACGAATGACAACCGGGAACAATGGCTCAAAGGGCTTTCCGGGGCACGGAGGGATGTAAAGATGGTCACCCATCCACGGACCAACCGCGGCAAGCGTAGCTTAACCTGATCGATCGAACCGTGTGGATGTTTTTACTTATCCACAAGCCCCTCTGGAATATGAACGAGTGTTGGGTAATTTGACTTTCTAAATAGTTTTTTTAATTTTCCGGTCTCCATTATCACGACTGACGTTATTGGAGATACATTATTTCAAACTTTGTGTATTCGCCCATTATTCGACAGAAAATTACTGAAGAAAAATTGTGGTAAGCAATTTTTCAATTTAGTAGTCTTTTGAAACAATAACAATACAAACAATTTCTATTCACATATTAAAGCCAACAGAGTGAATATAACACTTAAGTCTATCTAATGCGTATTGAAAGTCGAATATATTACCGTTCACGCCGTACCTCGCAAATGCTCAAAATGCAAACACGGCAAAGCAGGCAGGATCCTTGTGTCGACCCCTGGCTATTTCGTATTACTCGCACCTCTATAAATCATAATTTACTTTATCTTGATCGTTCCTCGGATAAAATGCTTGGAACAGGTATTAGCTATCAAGCGAAGAGATTCTGTGAGGACGTGATGAGTATATATTACGGACAGGAAAAATGTTTATCTTCTCTTCTGTTCCGCATGTGTGTTTATTGGCAATTAGTTCGATTTGCGGCGGATAGCTTGTGGATGTGAATTATTCCCGAATTTCGCCTGTAGGTTGAGAAGAGGATTAAATGCACTGTTTGCTATTCGTATTTTTAACTATTATGCAATCAAACCGAGAAGCAGATGTAGATCGTTGGTTTTGACCCTCACAGGCATTTTACTTTGTGGAAAATTCGTTCTTCACCACTGCTCTCAAAACGGTGAAGGCAGACATGTGACATTTCGCAGCCCGCACTGGGCCCGTGTGGTGGATTACGACGCTCAGACTGTAGGTAATATTGTGATGATTTGATGTCTTTTAAATTCAGTAGGATTCGGTCGTTTGTCAAAATTTTGCTGATTTCACCCAATATTCTTAGTATGACCTCCTTCAATTGGAGCTCATGTTCTGTTGTTTTGTTTGTTTGTTAGACATAGCCATCATCATCATTATTTGGCCTATCTATTAATGATACCATTACCGTTGGACACAAGCCATTCTTCAAATTGCGTGTCCTACCTGCTTACTCTAGGCCTTCATTTATAATGTCATTAATTTGTTGTTTTGTGTATTTTGTACAACAATAAAATTAATGTCATTAGAAATGTTGATTGACATTTAGAGTCAAGGCGGAAATAATGAACGTATTGTTTGTTTAAATTTGACATTTACATCGTTTCACCAAAGTTCACTTTGTTTTTGCATTATTTTGTCAAACAATAACAATTATAATATGGAATCAGAAAGGCGATTCCCGTAATTTTCGAAGCCATAGGTCAGTCTTTTTTTTTTGAGGATGTTGAAATCATCAAAAAACTTCTACCGCTCTACTAAAACACACCCGTGTTTTAGTTACCTGTGTGCCAGGGGCCACGGTATCTCTTTCGAACAACCCGCACCCGGCAGGCATCGGCCCTTGCAGACCCCACCAGTTTGGTGCTGACAACTCTTGGAGGCGCGCATGGAACACAATGCGCCGTCGACCCGTGCTTGGTCCTTACTGGACAGCGAGCTACCCATTACTCGCAGTCCGCAAGCCCGCGCCTGCGGTGGCCGGGAATCAGCTTGGGATTCCCAACGCCTAGGGCGTCTCTTACGGCGACGAGGGCCGTGAGGGCGCATATATTGCCTCTCCCTCAGGTGCGCCGCCTCCCTCTTCGCGAGCATTACTGCTTCATAGAAGGAGGTGACGACTACACATGCACTCTCGCTCTGTGCTATGAGCTGGAACAGGACCGGACGCGAGAGATCGCCGCTGCCAGCGACCCACTAGGTTATATGGTCGCTGGCCGCTGCCGATCGCCTTTACGAGGACACGGTGCTCCACCTAACCCAGGCAGATCTCCACCGTATATTACACCGTGTCCTCTGGGCGATTTACGCAGTAATAACACCCTGGAAAAATTGGCTTTCAGGTCATCATTTAAAGCGTGATTTAATTATTGTAATGCATTTTACCTTCCTGTATTTTATCAAAGTTTTACGCATTATGAAGCGATATCTGAAACGGAAGATAGTAATAGGTATGTTTTTATTTGCTTTGTAACCAAAATTAATTTTCAGAAGCATTATAATCGGATTTTTTTAAATTACATCGAGAATTTATCGTGTAAACAATGTAGCTTCGCATATTTCATCAGCATTTTGTTTTAAATCATATCGTGTTTACGCTGTGGTGGATATTTAAAGTGCTTTGTGATTTTTAACGTGATTTTCATGAAAAATATTATGTAACATTATGTATTATGAACTCTGTTCAATTTATGGTCATTGATGACACAAAATTTTAAATGACAAGTGTCATAAACTTGTCATGTAAAATCTACCATAAGTCTACCATGGGCAAACAATATAAAGAAGATGTTGATTGATATTGAATAGTAGATTTAAAGAACTGTTGTGTTGATATCGTTTCAACGCTGTATGTCAGAATTCAAGGAAGGATGTAGATTATTGTCGATTATGTCATAATTACCATTTGGGGCACCTATGTTTTTGATGAAATCTTCTACTTTTCTTACACTTTTCTTCATCCTTAATACTAGGCGGAGAAAGGAAGCGTTCGATTTCTTGAAATGTCACTATCAACTGCCTAGTGGGTTTAGTGGTCGTAGGCACTAATACTGAGCATGAGCTCCTGGGTTCAATTCTCAGGACGGGCAAAGTATTATTTGCTTTTACTATCTCTAATATCTCAGTACCAGTCCAGAATTTACGGAGTCCGTATTTGTGCCCGGTCGATGCCAACAGACTCGCCCCCTATTACATGGGACATAAACATAACTAGCGAAATGTGGGTGTACTGAAGGTAGACTTCTGCTCAACCCTTCAGGGAAACCAGACAAAAGTTATGTTATGTGGCTCCTGGCACACAGGCAACTGAAGGAACACGGGTGGGTTTAGTCAGTAAAAGTCTGACACGCCCGCCTGCTCCACCTAGAGCGGGAGAAGTTATTTGATGATACAAAAGAAAAAACAAAAAGAAATGACATTTAGAAAAAAAGGTATGTTGCGTCACTATCAGAAAATCAAACACTATGTACTTTCTGAAACCACCCACCGTATTTTTCAACCGCCATCTTTATTCAGATGGGTAAGCAGTGTAAACAAGATATAAAGACAGGTCATGCGTGCACGGCGGGAAAGATTCCCACATGCCCCTACGTGCCGCTTTTGTGACGAAGTGGCGTGTTAGCGGGTCACCGGCATGCTATTGCTTCTTATACTGTGACTAGCGATTGGCCCTCTATTGTGTGACGTAAGGTTCTCATAATTACATTTAAGAAGAGAAGCATATAGGTAACTTACTTTCAGGGGCTGTAGATTCGTTCTCGTGGATGTAGAGAAAAGAATGTCATAGTACAGGTACCAAGGACTTTTTCTGACAAATCCTTGGCTGTTTGTGTATGTGAGTTTAAATGTTTGTAGACGCACCATCAATTCAGGAGAAATTCCTAGTGTGGAGCAAGGTTTTTTTTTTAAGTGAATAGTTAGTTATACCGTGAAAATGTACGGGACATGAACACATTATTAAAACACTAGCTTTTGCCAGCGACTTCGCCCGTGTGGATGTCTAAAATTATCTTACGGGAACGTATTGCTGAGATAAAAAGTACCTTATGTATTAATTCAGGTAGTAAACTATCGGTGTGCCAAATTCATCCAAATCCGTTCAGCCGTTTTGGTGTGATTGGGTAACATACCTCTAAACATCGAAATATACAAACTTTCACATATAGTTATAATATTAGTAGGATAGGACAATTTAAGGTTTTTAGTATGCCAACCCAAGAGCAACACAACGACAGAGACAACCCACAACCGTGCGGTGTGGCGCAGAAGTACTAGGAGGGCTGACCCCAAATAAATTGGGAAAATAGCCAGGAGGAAGAAGAACCCAAGTTGCATCATGATTGTGGTCTACATGCTTGGTAGGTATGAAATTTGATTAATGATTCAGAGGTTTATAAATAGATTTCTATCGAGTAGACTCAAACTCAAACTCAAAGAATTTATTCTAAAACCAATTACAGGCACTTTTGAATTGTCAAGGTCGGTAAGTTAGAAAGATGAAGCTAGTTGCCCATTTCAAAGCGTGGGTACCTATGTAGAAGAACGGGCAAGAAACTCCATGGACACTCTTTTAAAATCATGAAAAAGTTGGTTACATCATTACGTTGAATTATCTACATGAGAACGATGTTAAAAAATAGGTAGATAGGTTCCTCAAACAGTTATTGCTGCAAATCGAAATTACAGACAGAGTGAGGCGTAAATAGTAAAAAAAAACATCGATAAAAATTTTATTGTGTTTAGCGACGGGACCTTATCTTTGCGAAACTTCTAAAACTTAATAGTTACAACCCTTCATTTAATCAGCAATATCATTTTCTCCTATAGGTACATAGTATAAAGCAAAGCTGGGTTTCGTGTAATATCTATGTGGTCTTCTAAACTACACAGTGGATTTTGAGGCGGTTTCCCCATGACTTAGAGCGTTTATTTCGGAAGGTAAATGTGTGTAATACATTCATATTAAATTAACGTGTATTAAAGAAATTTCGACATTGTATCAATTCGTTCAAACCGTGCGAAGCAGTGGTGGCCTTAAAATGTTAAATCCCTTTCGTAACATTGGGGAAAATGATTTTAAAATTGACAATAATTGAATGGCGCGCACATATTCATTTTGTCCTTTATTGTATTTCTGCATGGCTTGCGTTATTTTTAATTACGGGCAGTGCTTCAAGCTATGTGCTAATTACTAATGAAGAATCCGAATGGCTCGACGGATCGAGGTATACAAATTAATTTCTCTATTATTGTGAACTATTGAGGGGCTTGTGGGTTAGTATGAACAGCCGCACGTGTCTGTCGATAAGTTAAGCTACGTTTGCCGCGGTTGGTCCGTGGATGGGTGACTATCTTTACATACCATGACCCCTGTGTCTTAGAAAGCACGTTAAGCCGTTGGTCCCGGCTGTAATTTGTGGATCTTTGACAGGCGTTTCAGTATTCTATTGCACAGTAACTGAGTTCTGGAGGTCAGATAGGCAGTCGTTCCGTGTAAAATACGGGAATTCAGCTGCATCCGGTTAGACCGGAAGCCAACCCCAACGTATTTGGGAAATGGCTAGGCAGACGATGATATTGTGAACTATCGTAGTAGTCTGTGATCCTTTGTGTTATAGAAATGTAATCTCCTGTGTGACTGACAAGCATTGTATTAATATCTATGTACCATTATATGTATTGTCAGCGTCTGTAATAGCCTGTAACGGTCATTTGTTCAATTGTGATGTAACAGACTGAAATTATAATAATGACGAGGTATTATTATCAACTCGGTCTATCATCTTTCACTTCTTGACATATGTACATAGGCCTCACCCAGGCTCAAAATCAAAATATTTTATTTCACATAAACCTGGGCACTTATGAAATGTCAGAAGCAAGGTGCACGGTTCCAATTTGTCTGTGTTCTATGCGTTGTGGCTGTGCCATATCATCTTGGCCCCCCGCTTTCTCCATGCAGTCAGCCCTAGCCACCTTTAAAAGGTCGTCGGTCCATCTAGCTAGAGAACGTCGCATACGCTTGCCGATACGCGGTCTCCAGTCCAGGACTTGTCTGCTCCATCGGCCATCAGTATAATTATGCTAGTAACAAATACACGAAGACTTGGGACGTTGGAGATTTTTCCGTCGACTGTTTTTTTTCTTTATAAAATGTGGAATTTTCCACAAATGCCAAAAATAGGCATTTCGTGAAAACCACATTGCCTAACTCAAAATTCCTTATTGTTAGCGAACCTTATTTATCTCATAAAGGATTATGACGTAACAAATAGGTATTCATTAAATGTCTCCACAATAACTCATGCGCATTAAGCCATTGAGATCATTGCTGGCGTCACTACCTTTTGTGACTTAGGGTTCAAAGGGTCCAGTCTATAGGTAGAGTGTGTTAGGTTAAACGAGGGACATATTTTAAGGGAGTACCTACTCATTCTCGTTTTTTTTATTTTTTGTTGAAGAACATAGTTCTTTTTTCTTAACAAAGTTTGTGAAGATGTTTGGATGATTGTTACTCAATCACGCAAAAACGACTGAACGGATTTGGATGAAATTTGGCACACAGATAATAACCTAGATTAAAACCTATGTAATTTTGATACCGGTGGTACGTTCCCGCGGGATAGTTTCCGACTTCCACGCGGGCAAAGCCGCGGGCGAAAGCTAGTTATGTTATATTATGAGTATATTGACCTCGTCTCAGGTCTTACGTTATTTCACTACACCTTGTATAATGCTAAGAACAATTTACACCTACAATGAACATACACTGCTACCCCAATATAGGTATTAATTTAAAGTCATGGTGTCCCTTTATTAATTAACGTATACGGGTACTTTCGGGACACGGTAATTCCCGGATTACCTGAGTTTCAATTTACACGTTACAGCTAATTTACTCCCGCTTCACTCGACGGCGGGAATATTGTGCGTTGAAAGGCACTCTCTCGGTACAGTAACGTTCCGTATTAAAAGTTTGCTGGATTAAGTCTCATTATTTAGTGCTGTTGAAAGCCTAGTGTTGTCAGGTGTTCACTGTGTATTTTATCTTTAGCATTTTGTGCTATTTTGATTCTAGCAAAAAGTGTCAATAGATTTTTCTTTGACAAGGACTTTATATAACAGAAGATAAAAGGACATGTCATGTAATTTCATAATTGTCTAAGTAATTTTTTCGGAACTGCCGAAGCCTTTTACTTCGCCAACAATACCAATACACCAAAGATTCACAAACTTTGTCATTTAATTTAGTACTCTTGGACCTCTTTTTATATTACCATTTACCATCCATGACCATAACTAACCTTAAAGTTCCCACTGCTGAGACTCACGCTTCCTCTTGATGAGAGGGAGTGGGTCGTAATCCACCACGCGGGCCCAGTGCAGGTTGGTTATCACATGTCTTCGACTTTTTGGTAGAACCAAAAATGGACATGACGGTTTCATCACGATATTTTACATCATCGTTTTGAGAGCAGTGGTAATGAAATAATTTACATGAAGTAAAGCGCCTGTCTGGGTTCGAACCTACGACCTACAACTCGTAAGTCGCGGCCGTTACCACTGGGCCACCACTGCTCTATCACTATTCTGTTAATATTTAAATGTTTGTTTGTTTGATGTTTGAATTTGACTCATGGACTCACAGTACGTCATCACGCTCATAGGCGCGGTAAGGAAATGCACCTAAATAAATACAACAAAGTATTTTATTATGAGCGTGCGCGCAGGCGACGCCGACGTGAAGGTGTGTAGCAGCGAGAGAAAACGCGGTACATTTTTGTGTAGGTACTTATTATATTTTTGGGTAGCTACTAAAGCATTTTTGTACCATTTGTTGTAGGGTAATTTCAAATTGTGTGTATTGTTTATTATAATTATTTTACTTTGTTATTTGTTTTGTCTAATTTGTAAAAATCCTGGCTTGATTTTCGTACGTTGTTTTCGGGTGACCACTGAAAATCAGCGTTGTGCTGTGGGTCCCATAGCACAGCAACATGCTGAGTAGAAGCCTACTCGTCACAGTCACGGCGGCGGCGTGCAGCTGCCGACTATTTATGTTCTGTATGCCTACGTATAAAAATATCTGTGTTGTTATCATGTTTCTTTTTTAATGTTATTTCATCTTTTTATATGCACGTGTTTCTGTGACATATAAATCCATTTTTCTTTCTTTCTTACCTTTTTCTATGTTTTTATTTCCAACTTTAGCCATTAAATAGTTAGTTCAATTTTCCGAAGTCTCTGAAAGCATAGGCTTCATGTCTCCGGGCCTAGCTGTCATGCAACTGCCTCGTCAATCGTCACCAGTCGGCTTCTGATGGAGAGATAATTGAATCTGTGATATTCACTCCGAAACGTAGCACTCGGAAATTGAGGGCGAATTTTTCTTTGGTCGAACATAACATCACACCTTATTTCCCCGAATGTTTGGGCAGAGGTGTACTTAAAGTATATAATGTACATAATCAGCCTAAGTCATATTAGCCGCACGGGTCGATCGATCAGGTTAAGCTACGCTTACCGCGGTTGGTGCGTGGATGGGTAACCATACATATCAAGATCCCTACGTGCCTCGGAAAGCACGTTAAGCCGTTGGTCCCGATTGCCATTTGTGAATCTTTGACAGTAGTTACGGGTCGTCAGAAGCCCGTAATTCTGACAATCAGCCTTACCAAGGGGTATCGTATTACCCAGTTATTGGGTTGTGGAGGTAAGATAGGCAGTTGCTCCATGTAAAATACTGGTATTTACCTGCATCCGGACTAGATGGAAGCATGGAAGCCGATCCCGACATAGTTGGGAAAAGCCTATAATATTCCCACTGCTGGGACACTACAGGCTTACTCTTGTCCAGAGGGAGTGGGTTGTTATTGACCACGCGGGCCCAGTGCGGGTTGGTGTACTAATAGTACACCCATATTTCGCCTGTAATGTTTAAGTCTCGTGTATTATGGAGCGAGCCTATTGCCATCAACCGCGCACAAATCCAGCCTCAACGCTGCTACTGAGAAATTCCAGATAGAAACACCTAATAACACTTTTCCCGAACTGGGCATCGAACCCAGGGACTCTTACTCAGCTGTAGCGCTGGCGACCACTAGATCAACGAGGCCGTAATTACTACAAGTAACTCTAAATTGAAAACATACCTACAGGTCACAATAATGATAACGTATGGACATTTTCGAGTTCCCAATTATTCATTCGATCATTCATTCATATTCAGTTATCATTCGGCTTTGAAATGCGATATGTGTGCAATATTGACCTAAATACGACAATATTAGTTAATATTATATTCGAACAATGTATGCTAGATTTTCACGACAGCTGAATTCGAGCAGTTGTCATCATCATCGTCATTTCAGCTGAAAGACTGCCACTGCTGGACATAGGTCTCCCCTAATATGGGAGGGGGGGAGTTGCCATAATCGCCACGGTTGGCAGGAAGGTTGGCGATCGCAGTATGGTGGTAAAATGCATAGAGAACGCTGCTGCCCATTCTCTAGTAAGTGCCTTAGTCGCCTTCTACGACACCCACGGGTAGAGATAGGATGGTGCTATTCTTTACGTCCGGACCCACACGGAACCGAGCAGTTGTACTATTGTAACCGTTGTATTATTGCAATTTGTAATAATACAACGAGCAGTTGTGTTATTACAAATTGAAATACCTAGAATCCTAAGAGTTTATTAATTAAAGTTGTGTTACTACAGTATTTTTCACTGAAAACAAAACTTTTAATATTTTAAAGTGTAGTAACCTTAGTCCGCCTACGATGAGAGAAAATGTAATACAATTTAGAAACAACCATTTCACCCACTTGCATTCAGAGAATCGAGTTTCAAACTCCAACATATCAATCTAACGTAACGTAACTCTCAAAGTATCTGTCAGAAGCACATCTCAATAGTTTAAAACGCATTAGAATCTGTCTATCATTGTCTAAGTGATGGATTCTTGCATAATATCCCTTTCGAAGTGACATTCATTATAGCGCAGGCGTCGAGACTCAACTGAGTGGATACGACATTTGTCTACGGTGGGTATCTAGTAAACTCGAAGTAATCTACCATTTGTAACCGTCTGGGAGCTTCCTTCTCTGTTCCAAGACAAATTGTTCAAGTGAGGGTGGCTGGTTGACCTCAAACTCGTGCCAATGGTACATATAGCTCTACCTATCTACCTATTTCTGTTTTAACGACATCGTTACATAAGTAAACATTGAAGGTAAGTACACATTTTCGATGTAAGACAGACGTATTTACGATACGAACGCTTTTTTTACCGATACGTTAAGGTAATTGGATTTACATATTTAATGAAGTACTCTCAAATAAGCTTTTTATATTGAAATACTTTGAAGGTTTGTTGTTTTTGATCCTGAAATTTAATGGCAGAGGTTGTTTTTGATTTACTGTAAATAATAAAGGTTCTAATAGCCGTGACAAAGGTTTGCTTCGCTTTGAAGTGAAGTTAAATTGTGCAGAATAATGATTTAGGGCTATTAATAAGCAGAGTTCGTTTAAGGAAATGTTATTAAGTATATTGTTAAGGAATAGGTAGGTATCTAAGTAAAGGCCTTTTCAATAAGGGCGGGTAGATTTTTGTAGCCCTTGGCGGCTATTTTGTTTTGGTGACATTTATCAAATCTTTTATTTAGTTATTTATGCCAAATCACCATGGCGAGTTACACGATTGAACAGCACGTTCAAATGATAAAACTTTATTATCAAAACGAGCGTTCGTTAGTGTAAACATTCCGCGCATTGCGCCCATTTTACGGTAGACGTGGTGGCTCTTCACGGTCGACTCTTCGTCGACCCCGCTAGACTTTTTCTTGTGGGGTTTCTTGAAGTCGCAATCTATGCAAACAAACCACAATCGACCGATGCCTTAAAGGTGAACATAACACAGGCCATCACTCAAATTCAACCGGATGTATCCAGAAGAGTCATTGAACATTGGACCACTCGGAGCCGTGCTACTGTGAGAAGCTGAGGCAGGCTTTTGATTGATGTCATATTCCACACTTAATGGCGCATGTGGGGCTTTCAAATAAAAAAAAATTGTTAATACCTCACACAAAGCCAAGTGGTAACGGCCGTGACTTACGAGTTGTAGGTTCGAACCCAGACAGGCGCTTTACTTTGTCTAAATAATTTCATTACCACTGCTCTCAAAACGGTGAAGGAAAACATCGTGAGGAAACCGGCATGTCCTAGAACAAAAAATTCGAAGACATGTGACATCTACCAACCTGCACTGGGCCCGCGTGTGGTGGATTACGGCCCAATCCCTCTCACCGAGAGGAGGCTTGTATCCCAGCAGTGGGAACATTACAGGCTGATGATGATGATGATGACCTCACACACAGCTTGTTTTATTTCATTTTAACATCTACCCGCCTTTATTGAAAAACCCTTTAGTATTATGATGTTTGTTAGGTACTGTAAAGGTAAGTTGTTTACCAAATGCAACCTTATGTTCGTACCGGTAGGCAACGAAATGACTTTGTCACATTCTAACTGTCAAGGAGATGAAGAACGATCCTTCAAATAATTTAGCTTAGGTTTTTGTTTCGGAGGAAATAGATGATTAACAGGCGTGGGGCTGTGAAAATCTAAAACGTGGAAACTGTACTAATTTATAAAGCGGAAGAGTTTGCTTGAACCCGCTAATCTCAGGAACTACTGGTTCGAATTGAAATATTATTTTAGTGTTGGATAGCCCATTTATCGAGAAAGACTATAGGCTATACAACATCACGCTAAGACCCTTAGGAGCCGATCAAAGAGAAAAAAATTACGAATACGAAGTTCTCGCACGGCCAGGCGAGTCGATACAACGGAGTGGGTCGGGGAGCAAGAAATTTGACGCAGACGAAGATGCGGGCAGAAGCTAGTAAACGATATAATACGCAAGTAGGCATTTCATCTACTAAGCCCTGGTATCAGGGACCCTTCAGGTCCTACAGTACCTATGAGATATTGCCATTCTTCTTCTACTTCGTATTGATGATTCCATTTATAAATTTTAAAAAGTTCGACCCGATTTCGACCAAAATTTTCCACTGACGTTACAGTAATGTTTAAAGCAAAAATTGTGAACCCTTGGTTCCAACATTTTAATATCCTAGACGCAATGTCAATCAATCTAAGTATCATTTATTTTGTTAAACATAGGTATGGTTACAGTTGTAGCGGCACTACAAATAAAAAATGCTTCGCAACAAAATCGGAAAAACACAAAAAGAAAAGTGGCGCCATCTACAATGCCACAGGCGAACTAAATGAGCAATTCTGCATCGCGCAATCAGAGTTTTCGACGGCACTCGAAGATATACAAAAATCCCGACATCAACTGTCGGGCAGTTTGCCCGGACCAGACACAATACCCGTCTGGTCGGAGGATCCTCCTTTTCAATAGAGGTATGAGCGGACTTTACACCCTGTTCCTCATACCCCTAAATTGGTGACCCCGTGAAAGAACGTCAGCGCAGCCTTCGTGCAACACTTCGGCGTGACGTCATCATCAACATCAAGATCACTTCCTCAAGCTTTCGAGCGGCGAGTCACACAGCCAGCCAGCACCCTACGGCTTCACTGGGTATCCTGACCACCTGCATGCAGCGAACCGCATGCCTGGTCATCACCCACACAGCCTCATCAGCAACCATGGCCCAGCACACTGCACTTTCGGCCGGTCGATAAAATAAAAAATGCTTCGCAACAAAATCGGAAAAACACAAAAAGAAAAGTGGCGCCATCTACAATGCCACAGGCGAACTAAATGAGCAATTCTGCATCGCGCAATCAGAGTTTTCGACGGCACTCGAAGATATACAAAAATCCCGACATCAACTGTCGGGCAGTTTGCCCGGACCAGACACAATACCCGTCTGGTCGGAGGATCCTCCTTTTCAATAGAGGTATGAGCGGACTTTACACCCTGTTCCTCATACCCCTAAACAGTTAATATATGATGAATCAGATGCCTGATAAAAATGGTAACCGAGCAAAAGTCTACTCATTTGTTTTTAAACCGACATTATAGGCTTCAATTCGGTCGCATTTTTTGATGTTTGGCCAAGTTGTGATTCTTGAGTTAGCTTCAATAATACATATCTTTCCACTTAGTATGTATGTGGCATGTTGATTATGTTATAATAACTTCTTGTCTGTTTTATTTAGTTGTCAAGTGAAGGTTTACGAATTATTAAGTACCACAATTAAAGAGTAATAAGAAGTTTAATCTAGAAACGAAAACAACCGACCTTAAAAAAAAGCAGTACAAAGTGAAAAATAATTGTAATTTCACTTTAAAGTATTTTTTTGGAAGTCAAGCGATTTCCAAACGTCATAAGTCATTAATAGTGTAGGTACACATTTTGACACGGCAGGGGATGCTCGTTTTAATCGTTTATCATTTTTTTTTAGTTAGATGTAGCTTCCGGCAGTACCGCATCCCAGTGCGTATCAGAAAAGGCTTACGGAATATTTTACAAATTCGCACAGAGGATTAAATTTGTATAAATTGTATAAAAAATTTAAAAGTTTGTACCACTATTGTGTCAAATAAAAGCCGCCTATTACACACGATTTATTTTTAATAAAACATGTAGTGAATCGAATCGGTTTTGATGAAATCCTCATGGTTTTGTCTGTAAACGAATTTCCGCTATAAATAAATGAATAAAAAAAAAAATGATCCGATTTGTATGAATTCGAGATGAATTCAATTCCCATTGCATATTTGAATGTTGTAGAATGTAAAGTGAATATGCATGCTTTAAAATTGATCGTGTAGGGAAGGGATTTCCATGCTAGTACATCGCTCGTATTGCATGTAAATTCGTGACTTAACATTGCTAATTGAATATGAAGTGGAGCCTTTACGTGCTATAACAAGGTTCGTCGTTATTAATCACTTAATTGGTCTAGTCCCTTGTCCTACGCTACTAAATGGCCTAGTCTAATCACAAACTTACTGTGTACCCGAGTGGGACTTACGGGTGTATCTAGGTGTTGTTAATTTTTTAATTATACAGGATACATTTTTAACCAGTGCGCGAACTGTAATCATGAATTCAGCATAAAGACCTAGAGTAGAAATTTTTCATAGGTTTCCAAAAAGTTACAGTTTGCGCACTGGTTAAAAATTTACCTTGTGTGTAGGAAATGCGCTAAAGTGGCTCAGGATAGGGTGGCAAATTTTGCGATTATATAGATTCTTCTAGGACATCTTCGCATATTATTATGCATTGTTTTTTTTTTTGCATATCACTTTTTTCCATTTGTATTTTTGGAAGTAAAATTATAAATAGTAATCGTCACGTAAAGAAGCGTGATGGCCCTTCCATGCGGATTTTTATTTATCCTATACATAATAGAAAGAGGGAGGATATATAAGGAAGGAGATAGTATTCGTGGTTTTCGAGGGTATTGAACCCAATTCTGAAGTCAAAATGAAAATTCAAGATGTCGGCGAAATTTTGCCTCATGTGTGTCGTTTTCAAGGTTTTGGAGGATGTTGAAGCTGCTATTTAAGGTCATGATGAAAATCCAAGATAGCCGTTGCAAATTTAAGGTCATGATGAAAATCCAAGATAGCCGTTGCAAATTTAAGGTCATGATGAAAATCCAAGATAGCCGTTGCAAATTTAAGGTCATGATGAAAATCCAAGATAGCCGTTGCAAATTTAAGGTCATGATGAAAATCCAAGATAGCCGTTGCAAATTTAAGGTCATGATGAAAATCCAAGATAGCCGTTGCAAATTTTTTCATTTCGTCATGGGTGTCGTTTTCATGGTTTTCGAGGTTGCAAGAAGACGATAGTAAAAAAAAGTAAGTAGTAAGTAAATATTTTGAAAATAGAGTAAATGACGTTACGTTCGGAGTTGAAGAAAAAGCGTAGAGAGGGGTACCCCGACCCACACGGGTTTTGTTTCACGAACTGTGGTCAAATACCCATTGTTCTTTCTTTTATTATTTAAGTTGCTTCTTTGTCACGATTAATGAGTGTTCAATGGCATGTATAAGTACTCGTAGCTCGTGTCACGATCCGTCTTTTTCTGGTTCTGTTATATGACACTCTGGAGCATTCAATAACAGGGCCTCCAATCTACCAGTTTGTACAGTCAGTGGCTACATAACCTGACCCCACTTCCCCTCTTCATCTCTGTAAGAAGGGTCAGGTAAGGAAAAACACTGACTGTACATGAAAAATCTTCCTAAGCTTCCGAAAATTGATGAAATTCATGTAATGGGATAATTTTATTTCAAACTGATTTCTTTTGCAAGAGCAAAAATAAATCAAGCTGTTCAGTTCAATACGTTATCGGAACTATTCGAGAAATTGTCTCTAGAAAAAGCGAGAGCTGTACTTTATGTGGACATTGCTTTAACACCAAAGTTGTAACAAAAACATATTACTGCAACATGTTTTGCTACCAATATTGTTACTAACATTTTATTGGTTTCGAACAACAGTCGCAAACTCGCATATGTTCCACCACACGAGTTTTTGCTTAGTTTTTGTGGAGAAATTTTCTGTGCAATTGTGAAATAATTAAATGATTGTAGCAAAGTTTGTATAATACTAGCTTTTGCCAGCAGCTTCGTCTGCGTGGAGGACGAAAATCAACCCCCGGTAACGTAATATCGATCTAAAAGTATTCTATATGTGTGTTAATCAAGTTATAAACTATGTGTATGCCAATTTTCGGGGCAATGAGGCTTGATGGTATGTCCACAATAATATCTTCACGTTAGTAATTATAAAAGCGTACGCTCTGCTATTTCTGTAAAAATATCAACTGCTTCTTAACGATATTACGTATTGCTTCAGAACAGTTCTATTCCAGTTCCTATAACACTTCTAGAAGGTTCTATAACAAACCTTTTAGTGTCGTACGCGTCGAGCTTCGGATTATCTTTACCGAGTGACGTTTTATTGTTGCTAATAAAAGCCAGTGGAACGGAAGGTGTACAAGCACGCAGTAAAACTAACGTTGGCAATTAATCTAGGAATGCTTTCACGCGATCCCTTTAAGTTTTATGCTGTGTAGTTGTAGAAACAATTGTTTTGGAAATATACAAGCAAAATGATCTAATTGAACAGTTAAGGAAAGGTCAGGTGTGTAGTATTTGCAACTAGCGGGTGTATATGACCGGAGTAATAAGTAAAAACAGGCTGGTGTCTTCAACTCCACGTCAAAGCGCGCGATTTGCGTACGGGTGGGAGAATCGGTTATTCGATCCACTCCAGCTCCTCGAGAAAGGCCTGCAACGCCTTGGTGTTTCCTGACAATATCACGTGGGGTACCTGGGTTACCTACCGAAGTATTTTGCCCTGTAAGTGACCACCGGGCAGTTAAATAGCACAAGAGCTGCTGTCTCGTCTTTCTGCATGCAGGCCCTGCACGGCGGACTGTCTGTTACACCGGAGTTTGTTGTATGACCGACACTCCGATTGACCCTTCACCCATACAGGGGCAATCGGAGAGCTGAGCGCGATCGATGCGTACAGTCGAGATGGATGGAAATAAACTCACACCAGGGCCTCAGAGTAAACGAGGCAAAAGGAAGTATGTTTAAGGATTTTACCAGGTGGCGTTTTGCAGTTTTTGCCTACCTATGGGAAGAAGGCGTGAGCTTATGTATGTGTGTATATGAACACTTTAAGTCTTAAGAATCTATTTGTACATGGACATTTTAATTTAAATCACCTAATAATGCAAGATGATGCTGAGGATGTCGTGTTACCCAGTTACTGGGTTATGGATGTCAGGTAGGCACTCACTACATATGAAATCCTGGCATTCAGCTGCATCCGTTTAGACTGGAAAAAGACCAGAACGTAGTCGGAAAAAGCCGGCTTAATTTGATGGAATCTAATATGAGAATATTTTTTGACGACTATCAATAAGCTTTTTGCCAATCCCAATTAACTGAGACTACCTAGTTTTTAATTAGCTTTGATAATTAACCCCAGCTTTGATTTAGTCTCTGTTCATAATCTGCCTTATGTTATCAGTTGGGCTACATACCAAGAACCAATTATTATCAGTTGACAAGATATTAGATGGGAGTAAATTGAGCACGGTTTTAGAAAGGTCAATGGTTCATCCTTGATAATAATAACTAGGATTCGACATAGTTTTTTTTTCATCTCAGAATTTTTGCAGTGTAAATATTAACTATAGCTAAAAAAATATCCGGCTCCTAGTGAATTTCTAAAACCTAGCTTTTTACCAACTATATTTGGCTCGGGTTCCAGTCTAACCGGTTGCAACTGAATACCAGAATATATTTTACATGGAGCGACTGCCTATCTGAACTCCACAACCCAGTTTCTGGGTAATACCCCGTGAAACTGACTCATCGTAGCAGTAATCTGGTAATAATATGACGAAAAAATGTGGATTTCGCAAATTTAATACTTTTAGATAATATATCTATTTTCATCCTATAAATATTCGGTCTCTTAGCTTGTAAACTCACAAGTCGCGCTTGATAGTATACTGTAGGATACGGAGACGCCCCGGGCGTCGGGAATCCCAGGCCGATTTCCGGCCACCGTAGGCATGAGCTTGCGAACGGCGAGTAATGGGTAGCTCTTTGTCCGGTAAGGACTAAGCCCAAGTCGACGGCGCGTTGTGTCCTACGCGCGCCTCAAAGAGATGTCAGCACAACAAATGATGGGGCCCGCAAGATGCCTGCCAGGGGTGCGGGTTTGTTCGAAAGAGATACCACAGCCCCTGGCATACGGGCTACTGAGGGAACACGGGTGGGTTTTAGTCAGTAAAAGTCTGACACGCCCTCCTGCTCCACCCAGAAGTTATTTGATGATTTCCCACCCAAAAAAATTTTTTCGTAAACTGTTGGATGGTTTTTGGGGTCGATTCCTAGGTAAGGCAAAGTGTAATAGGGTTTTGGTTTTTCAATCAGAACTTAGTACAGATTAGTAGTAGTTTTTTAGCGTAGCTTAACCCCGGGGTTAATTATCAAAGCCAATGAAAAACTAAATATTTATAGTAAGGGTTTTTAGACTACATCAGGACCTGGTCTGATCTAGTCTGTTTATAATCTGCCTTATGTATTTAGTCGGGCTACATACCAAGAACCAATTATATCAGTAGACAAGATATTTAAAGGTATTTACTTGAAGACGCTTTTAGATAGGTTCTCAATAAAAATGAAAACTAAGATTTCGGAAAATTCAATATAATATGCATCTATTTTTATCCCGTAAATATCTAGAATATCTTAGCTTTTAAACTCGCTAGTCGCGCTTGGTCGTAAATGCGCCTGCTGCATAGTTCTCAAGGTCGAATACTAGCTCGGGCAAAGTGTTATAGGGATTTTTAATCAGGGCCGGAGTAGTAGCCTGGAGTCTAGATTCGTGACCAGATCATTCACATTCAAAACACACATCACATGGAACATGATGGTATGGAACATAGCATGTGGATGTACCTCATCTCTGCCCACACCTGCAGTAAATTCAACCTTAATGTTATGTAAATTTGACCTGAAGTAATACATTTACAATTTTCAATACCTTTCCATTTGAACATTTAACAACATTCATTGCATTATTTATGTTATAGAGCGAATAATTTTCACAAACATAGCAATGGATTAGCAATGACTTTTAAATCTTTAACGCAATTGAGGTGCAATTTAACTTGAGAACATTTAAAGTGGAAGGAAACAATATCGTTCAACAAAATGCAGTGTCGGATATGAAAATGTGCCGTGACCGACGTCATTTTCGTGATAGCAATGGTGCATATAATAGTGATAGTTCGCAAACTCTTTGTGCACACTAGAATCCTATGATCCTATGTCCAGCAGTGGACGTCTTTCGGCTGAAATGATGATGATGATGATGATACTCCGACTCTAACGTAGATACGTTTACAAGATACATCTTAATAGCTAGTACCTACCAATATGCAATATTGTAACCGACAATATTTTAACATTTACGAATCAAGCATGTAGCTAAATTATTGGAAAATTAATAAAATAAAATCTGGATGAACGAGCTTTGCTCAGTTTTTTTTTGGTTTGACTATTTCTAAAAATGAAACCTAGCTAGATCGATTTATCGCCCCCGAAACTCCTGCATACTAAATTTCATAAAAATCGTTGGAGGCGTTTCCGAGATTCAAGTTATATATATACAAGAATTGCTCGTTTAAAGGTATTAGATAGATAAACAGGGTGGCAGGGACATCCACGACCAAACTGTATACACTATAGACTTGGCCTTTGCCCATCAACGGAATGGTGACGGCAGTTGACAGAAAAATACGTTATTTTGCCTTTAAGAAGTATTTGCTATCATCACTCTTTAAGATGGAAGCGCCAGAGAAGCCCACGAATTTTAAATTTTCTTACTCGTCCACTGCTAGACATATGCCTCCCCCAGGCTCCTCCACTTCGACCGGTCTTTTACTTCCCGCGTTCAGCGGATTTCCACGGCCTTCACAAGGTCATCCGTCCACCTTGTGGGAGGCTTTCACACTTTACGACTTCCGGTACGCGGTCGCCATTCCAGAACCTTTCGGCCCTATCAGCCATCTGTTCTGCGAGTAATGTGCCCTGCCCACTGTCACTTAAGTATGGCAATTCTTCAGCCTATGTCAGTTGCCTTGGGTCTCTTGCGGATCTCTTCATTCCTGCTTCGATCATGTAGGGAAACTCCGAATATAGCCCTCTCCATTGCCCGTTTGGTGAATTTAAGCCTTCTAATAAGGCCCATTGTGAGCGACCACGTTTCTGTGCCATAGGTCATTGGCAACTTCAACTGGTTAAAGACTTTCGTCTCAAGACACTGCGGTATTTGGGACGAGTAGATATTGTGAAGCCTTGGGAACACTGCCCAGCTGAGTCGGAATCGACAGTTGATCTCTTTCTCGAAGTTGGACTTATCTAACTGGACAGTTTGTCCTAGGTACTACTAGGTACTCGTGTACGCGTGTGTTACTTGGGCATTTGACATGTCTTTTGTCTTGTTCATGTTCATTTTAAGACCCACTCTTTCGGAAGCTCTACTGAGGTCATCGAGCATTGCACTGAGATCCTCCATGGTCTCTGCCATGACAACTATTTCATAGACAAGCCGACGGTAAGTGATGTACTCGCTATTGATGTTGATGCCAGCCCCTTTCCAGTCCAGAACCTTGAAGACATCCTTCAGTGCACCAGTGAACAGTTTCGGAGAGATAACGACTCCTTGTTTCACACCTCGCTGTACAAGGATAGGTTTCGAAGTCTGGTCCTGGAGTCGGACTGACATAGTGGCGTTTTCGTACAGCACCTCGATGTACAGATAGTCGGTCTGGCTGAATTGAAGAACCTGCAGTACAG
Source organism: Polymixis flavicincta (assembly GCA_949987655.1). NCBI lineage: Eukaryota > Metazoa > Arthropoda > Insecta > Lepidoptera > Noctuidae > Polymixis > Polymixis flavicincta. Next base: position 10,492,119 of record OX465186.1, on the reverse strand, counting down.
CCCATATATGTCTCTATCGAATCGAAGGCTTTTTCGTAGTCCACAAACGCATAGCAGAGAGGCATGTTATACTCTTCGGTCTTCTGTATAATCTGCCGCAGCGTATGTACGTGGTCTACGGTGCTAAGGCCTCTATGTATTTAAAAATTATTATAATCATTAATATTTAATGCCATTTAATGATTTTTGTCAAGTTGTCATTCAATGGATTTGAATGAACAAGGTACTTTCCCTTCCATTGACAGTTTTTTCCAGTCTGTGTGCAGTTGAATTTTCAGTTTAGCCTGAAAAAAAGTGGCATTCGATTCAATTAAATTGAATTGACGGTAACAGTATTAAACATTGGCAAATAAACTTAGGGCCTTGGGTTGTTTGTTGATGTCTATGTTGGTGACGTTGATTGATGGCGTGTCGTGCACCAAATTGTAAACTTGCACAAACATTTGCCAAGCTGGCCAAAATTATCCCACAGACACCACAAACTTTATATATTTTTCCACTGTTTAAATTGCTTTAAAATATGAGATCGTATCGGTTACGTGTCTGTTTTGAACTGTGGTTTTGAATTTTCAAAATAGTTGTTGCTTGTTGACGTATTTCGACCTTGTGGTTTTTTATTTAACCCGCTGAAACACAGTTACTGACAGATATTGATGTTGTAATGTCAGACTAGTAGTCTAACAGACTAGTATATCTATATTAACTAATGATGTATTGAAGAGTTTGTTTGTTTGTTTGTTTGAACGCGCTATTATCGGTAATGACTGGTCAGATTTGAAGAAATATTTTTGCAATTGATAACCCAATTTTTGAGAAAGGCTTTAATATCACGCTAGGAGTCTTGGGAGCCAAGCAAACAGAAGATTTAGAAAGAACGCTAAACAAAATCGGGGTAGTAGCGCGGCCAGGTGATGTAATGCGACAGGATGTGTCGGGAAACAAGTTTCGCGCTGACAAAGACACAGAAGACGCGATATTTCTGACGCACCCTAGACATTCATCCACACTGTCACCTTTATGACTGGCTCCATAGGAAATTCTAATAATTCGTGTCGATATAACATGAGGTTTTCGGGCTTTTGCTTCTTCTGTAGGTACTTTCAGCGACGGATATCTTCTTATTCGTACGGAGACACGGGACATTGAGCCATTCTACCGTGCTGTCGCTCGTCTATTTAATAACTAACTTTGTGAATGTCTGCGATGTTATTTTAGGTTTTAAAAATATATTTTCGTTCAACTAGCTGTTGCCTTGCCCGTGACCTCGTCCCGAATCCAAGATGACATATCCTCCTCCAGGTCATGGTCTACCCATCTGCCACATTTCATTCAAATCCGTTTAGCAGTTTAATCGTAAAAGCGTAACAAAGAAACGACTTACTTTCGCGTTTATAATAGGAAGTAAGGATTTTTTAAACATTGTTTGAGATAAACAAAAATAATAATATTTGTTGACTTTCTAAATGTTCAAGCAGATCATAATGATGTTTTTTTTTTTAACAATAAATCGTAGAGAAGTGCACGTATTTTGTGCGTGACTTCACTTTCAATATCGCTTTGTTTGTGTTTAAGATTGGGTTTAAAATTAAATATTTGCATAAAATTGTAAATATTTGATTTTAAACCAAATATTTTCAGAAAAACATTATTTTGTTGTCGTTCATTGCGTAGGTACTTCAAAAATTTCAACTTAGCATAAGAGTTTAATGACTGTTGTATTAAAAAGTCACATATTTTTGTCCCTTTCTACTTGTTTTACTCATCATATTTATTTTCGTTTAGTAATGTGCAATAATACAATTTGTTTGTCAATAAAATTGCTAAATAACACTGTAGTACTCATAAAAATGACATAATCGTCGAATAAAACGAAAGGGGTGCCAATAAAGCGACCCTTTTAACGAAAGATATTATTTACTGTTCCAATATCAAGGACATTGGGCTCTCATAAATCCGATCATCGGATTCTATTCCGCGGATTCTTGACGTCGAGTTTCAAATTGTACAGGCGATTGTAATTAGAACATAAGTATAAAATAGTTTTCAATCAACATTAATGTCTTAAACAAAGATTTCCTATCCCATCCTACTTAATATAATACATATATATCTTCTGTATAATCAAAATGATTCGAAATGTACGTACGCGCATAACTAAAGTAAAAAAAGTGTTTGTACAACAAACCTACTTACAGAAATAAAATAATTTATCATTTACGAGTAACTTCCGAACGACTGCACCAAATTGGATGATTCTTTTTTTTATTTACGTATTCCTTATTGTCAGGACAAGGTTTGTATAGCTAATTCCAATTCAATATTCATAGCTAAGACAGGAAAACGTCTGGCGGGTAGGCTAGTAATATTATAAATGTGAAAGTTTGTGTAGATGGATGGATGTTTGTTATTCAATTACGCAAAAACGGCTGAACAGATTTGGATGAAATTTGGCGCACAGATCGTTTATAACCTGGATTAAAACAAAGGATACTTTTTATTCCGGTAGTACGTTCCCATGCGATAATTTGCGACTTCAACGCGGACAAAGCTGCTTGCAAAAGCTAGTTTGTAATTAATTCCTAGGCACAGACGCCAGCAGGTCAAGTTATCCTAAACTGTCAAATTTTCCCAATTGAACATGAACCTTATTCCTTTGTGATAAAGTTGGAAAACTATCAAAGAAATTTGACAGATTGGGGTAGCTTGATGTGCTGGCCTCTGTACATAAAGCCTTACTCAAGTGTTTTTTTAAACATTCTAACATCTTTCTCTCGCTCTCGTCTACTCAATTTTAATATGACGTTACTTAAATATACTAAGACTTATTCGTAAAACATTACTTAAGGCTGGAACACCTGTTAAAAATATTTACAGCATCCAAAATTATCATTACAAAAACTCTTTGATTAGAATTTTAGCTTGAGGCGTTTGTTCTCTAAACAGACAATTTAATTAACCCTTTGTTTCGTTTGAATTTAACGGTGCGTCGTAGAAAACCTTTGTTTGTTATTATTTCCGACCCATTCCTTACTAAATGGTGGAAGGTATACAGGGTCAAATTAAATTAGCTAGCGGTACTCCGCAAAAGAGATTAGTTTCGACAACTTAACTTATAAGCAAAAAATAGATAAATTTGACAAGTATTTGATTGTGGTCATCACCCGCAGGTGTATCACTTGAAGTTATCATCAACTGCCTAGCCTTTTCTCAACTATGTCGGGGTCGGTTTGCAGTCTAACCGAATGCAGCTGAATACCAGTATTTTACATGGAGCGACTGACTATCTGACCTCCACAACCCAGTTACTGGGTAACACGATACCCCTTGGTAAGACTGGTTGTCAGACTTTCGGGCTTCTGACGACCCGTAACGACTGTCAAAGATCCACAAATGACAGCCGGGACTAACGGCTTAACGTGCTTTCCAAGGCACGAAGGGGTCTCGGTATGGAAAGACGGTCACCCATCCACGGACCAACCGCGGCAAGCGTAGCTTAACCGATCGATCCGTGCGGCTAATATTATTTAGCCACAAGCCCCTCACTGTAAGTGTGTTACTTGAAGTATCAGTCTAAAAAGAAGTATTTTTTGTGTAAACTTAAAAGACGTGATGGGTATATCTAACATCATCATCATCATCATCATTTCAGCCGAAATACGTCCACTGCTGGACATAGGCCTCCTCCAAATGGGGGGGTTTGCCATAACCGCCGCGGTTCGCAGGCGGGTTGGCGATCGCAGTATGGTGGTAAAATGCATAGAGAACGCTGCTGCCCATTCTCTAGTAAGTCCCTTAGTCGCCTCCTACGACACCCACTGGAAGAAATGGGATGGTGCTATTCTTTTACGCCCGGGCACCACACGGGACGACAAATAAACTGATTTATGACAAGCGTATTGGTGTTTGCAGTGTGTTGTTACGGAGTAGGCTTCTGTCTATCCCATCTAAAAAAATGATTGTTTTTCCAAAAACCTTTTTAATCCTGCTTCTGTTATTTACTGAGAGCCGTGAAACGAGACGTTGTTTTTTTATACCTATTGGGACTTCAATCCAATCTATGTCAACTACTGCAAAAGCAACTATTTTATGGAGCACCGTGAAATGATCACGCAACCAAAACATTCAGCGATTTCATGAAAAACGCGAGAAACTTTGTATTCACCGTTTTCAAAAGCACGATAAAACACGGTAATTTTTTTACGAAAAGGATGTATAGGGTGACTGGTAATAAGTGACCGACATTTAAAGACATGATAGTACTCATCATTATGAACAAATTTTACTATGGGACCAAACCCGAAATCGCGAAAAAAAAATCAGGTGTTCCCTATATTTTGACGAGTTATGCGAACATAAATGTAGGGAACAGCTGATTGTCACCCTATATACAGAGAGCTACACAAAGCGGTTGTTGAAACAAAATCGTGTTTGATTTGTGAAACTCTTTGCGTGTGGCGGCGTTGTTACATCTGTATCCATTCGATTTCTTTATGGCGAGCCATCTCGCTTTCATTCCAGTATAAACACATTTTTATTCCAATCCCATGCAAATAAAATGCAAATTGGGCCCTTTCGGCTTAGGGTTTAGCAATTCCCGACAAATGTTTCCTATTGAATTTTATTTGATTTCCTTAATTGCTGCCCGTTGTTGGTACCTATCAGTAATACTTACTGGACCGTGGCCATTTTAATTTCGCTGTACGACACATGTTTGCATCAATTAATCCCGTGAAAAACCAAATATGAATAAAATGTTTCGTTCATTAGTGATGTGATTCACTGCGGAATGAATTTGTGGAATTGTTAAAATAACGTGACAGACTTTTCATGTGAAAGTTTTTAGTTCAGTTTTATTTTGAACTAGCTTTTGCCTGCGAATTTGCTGGCGTGGAGGTCGGAAATTATCGTACTGGAACGTACAACCGGGATAAAAAGTTTCTTACGTGTTAATTCAGGTTATGAAACATTTTTGAGCCAGTTAATTTTCATTCAAATCCGTTTGGCCGTTTCTGCGTGCATTAAGTAACAAACATCCAACCATTCACAAAACTATTAGGACCAGTAGGAATATTGTTTGGTTTTTAGTGTGACTTTAGAGAACCAAAACTCTTGTAAGTAGTACAAGGTTAGAATAAATTTTCCTGAATCTCAAAGAACATTTCACAAAAAAAAAAACAATGGAAAAATTTGTATCGGATCTGGATACAGGACTAGATAACTTAGCTTAGACTAAAATTGGTTGTAAAACAGCCGCGTGTGTCAGCTACATTTATTGCATATGAAGTCTGGCAGCACCATGATTGGTCTAGACTTTATAACGAAGTTGAGAGCACAGCTGCTAATCTTAGTTCTAGGTTCGATAAAATAAAATGTGTGTGTGTCAGCTCCGACACACGACTGAAGTTAACTCCTTAAGTACGATTGTTTTTGAATGTGAAATCATGTATCATATATACATATACACATGCGTCAGCTGTCGCGCACCCTCTATACACGTCAGCTGCATACAAGTATACACATACATGATTTCGAAGTGCGCAAGGTACCTACGTTGCGTAGAAAAACATAACGCTTTTGCATTAACATTAATTTCACTCCTCATGAAATTTCCATTCGGTCCTTACCTATTTGAAAATCGATTCATAAGGAGTAAACTCCAAAAATATGTGACACTTATTTTTGTTATAGGCAAAGGATCCTGAATAGTAGTATATTCGTAGTCACATGTAATCACGTAGAACTATATCTATACAGGGAGAAATCTTCATAAATATTTTATGAGCTTTGACTTTACAATCTGCTGGCAAGAAAAGCTGATGTATGCCGAGAACGGCTGATCCATCAGGCAATTGTCAAAGTCAGCAAGAGTAACAGATTGCAGCTGTGGTCGATCCCGATTGGTCGACAATTTGTTTCTACGGTAGTAAGTTTTTATGTGGTTATTTTGGACAAAGGAAATATGCTGTTCAAACAATGAAACGAGTCAACAAAATTAGTCGAACCGATGTTCCAGACACATGAAAAGGCATCTTCTTGCTTTCGACTCTCATCCCACTAACCGGAATCTATTTAAATTCAAGTTCAAATTCATTTATTCGCAAGAATATAGGTTTAAAACGTATGATCTTAAAACTCTATTACTATTCTATTATTTTGGTAAAATATATAAATAATATATAGGGTGACTGGTAATAGTGACCGACATTTAAACGCATGATTGTACTCATCATTATGAACAACTTTTACTATGGGACCAAACCCGAAATCGCGAAAAAAAAAGAATCATCTGTTCCCTACATTTTGACGAGTTATGCGAACATAAATGTAGGGAACAGCTGATTTTTTTTTCGCGATTTCAGGTTTGGTCCCATAGTAAAAGTTGTTCATAATGATGAGTACAATCATGTGTTTAACTTTCGGTCACTAATTACCAGTCACCCTATATAAATATAAATAATCTGTATTGCCTAAAAACGAATAATCAAACGCAATTCACTCACAGGTTCCAATTTCCCAGTTCAGACTACACACAACACGCAGTCACCCAGTTTGCACAGATAGCACAGAATTCACACCGCCTGTCGCTAACAAATTATACTCAAGACGTACGTTATCCGACATTTTCTGTTTCATAAATCTCCATTTGGAAGCACAGCTCCCCTGAATAGGCTCGTTAGTCATAAATAACCGAACTCTGGTCGTTATCTCTCATTCAACCGACCATAAGGTGTGCACATTCGCTTCTCGTATTTTTTCTGAACAAACTTTAAATTTCTGTTTGCTTTTTCTTTTTTCTATTTACTTTTGGAGGCTTTTGGCTTGTTTTTTTTTTTTGTGTAAATTGGTCTTTTCAATGTTTTAGATATACGGTTGGTATAAAGGAGACACATAGATCGAGAGATGAAACTATGTAGTCAATCTGCTCCATTCGCGATCAGTAGAGTTCATCCGTTCAGAACCGCCCATACGTGATGGGTGGGATTGAATGAATTAACCCTATCTGCCTTAGACTAGACTCGAACTGGAGTCGATCCTAAAAAGTTGGTAAAAGACTAGGTGGTAAATATTGGTCTTACTAAGTATACGTATTAAAATGAACGTTTTGTAATTACGATACTGCCAGTTACAAAGCCTTTTGTGGTGAACGTTCGCTTATTAACTGTAGCATAATGCTAGCGGTTATGTTCGCTTGGAATAAAATAAATACCAAGCTCTCATAAGTAAGATGGAATTTAAGGAAACTAGAGATTTTTAAAATTTTATTTCTGCCAGCATGATTCTGCTCTCAAATCGGTGGAAGAATATCGTGAGGAAACTGGCATGTCCAAGAGCCAACAAAATCGAAGAATTTGACATCTACTAATCCGCAATGTGCTGTCGTGGTTGATTACAGCCCACTCCCTTTCACAGAGAAGCCTGTATCCCAGCAGTGGGAACATTACAGGCTGATTAAGATTTTGCTACTATGATTATTATTGATTATGCTAGTATGACTATTAATGCTTCTATCTCTCTCATTGACAAGAGGCTATTCCATTTTATTGGGAAAATTACAGGCTTAATGTATTATTTACTGATACAACATCGTGAGGAAATCTGGACTTAAAATACATATAACTGAGGCTGAAATCGCCAATCCCCTTGAGCAAGCGTGGTGTTTTATCACCACTGCTTTGAAAGCAGTGAAGGAAAACATCGCGAGGAAAGCGTCAGGTTTTAGAACCAAAAATTCGAAGATATGTAACATCTACCAACCTGCACTGGGCCCACCTTACGATTACTGCTCTTTCCCTCTCACTGAGAGGAGGCCTCTGTCCCAGCAGTGGAAACGTTATTGGCTGATTATGCAATGTGAAATACTGGTATTTAGTTGCATCCGATTAGATGGGAAGCCGACCTTAACATAGTCGGGAAAAGTCTAAACAGATTGAGATTGTTATTAAATGATATGACCGAAATATATTATTATGTTCCGTTTCGTGCCGGACGTAAAAGAATACCACCATCCCATTTCTTCCCGTGGGTGTCGTAGAAGGCGACTAAGGGGCTTACAAGATAGGGCAGCAGCGTTCTCTATGCATTTTACCACCCTACTGCGATCGCCAACCCGTCTACCAAGCGTTGCGATTATAGCAAAACCCTCCTTTTGGGGGAGGCCTATGTCCAGCAGCGAACGTCTTTCGGCTGAAGTGATGATGAGTGATGTGTGTAATATATTATCACCATAAACTCTATATATAGACCTCTAGAGATAGCAAAAAAAAAAACCGCCGTATTTCATACAAAAAACACAACATGTAGTCACGAACACAGCGTTTGTACACAATATTTATACGCTAAAAGCTTTTGGGTGTAAAACGTTAATGTCTGTTTCCTTCACGCTGCCTCTCAGCATTGACTGTAAGATTCCATCGTTACGCGGTTGCAATAAATTACTTTTATCTCCTTTTATTTATGAAGAATACAGGTGCCTGTCATTTTTAATATGCTTGAGGTATGACATGACGAAGTAAGACAGTGTACCTACCTTTTTATAAGGATTAGCTTTTGTAAAGATTATTTTGATATGGGTAATAGGTTCTTCATTCTTATTAAAGTATCTTTAAATAATTAATTAATTTAATACGATAGGCTCACAATTCGTTTTTTTTTTTTGTGTTAATGTTGACGTTCTAAACTGCCTATTATGCGCCTATTTGTAATAAATGGTTTGACTTTGCCTTTTAATAAACCGCGGTACACGTCTCTAAAATCTTAAAATATAATCTCTGCTTGTGGCTGCGGGTCAATTGATCAGATGAAGTTTCGCTTGCCAAGGTCGGTGACCATCTTCTGTTTCGATTCCCCTCTGTGCCTCGAAAAGCATGTTAAGCCGTTGGTCCCGGCTGTCACTCGTCTCTCTTTATAATTGTGGCTGTTACTCAATCACAATTATAAAAGATTTACTTATTTAAACAGGGTCAAATTAGTTTAGCTGGAAATACTTTACCTACGTGTTGGGTTTTTTTTTTTTTTTTTTTTTGGGTGGGAAATCATCAAATAACTTCTCCCGCTCTGGGTGGAGCAGGAGGGCGTGTCAGACTTTTACTGACTAAAACCCACCCGTGTTCCTTCAGTAGCCCTTAAGCCAGGGGCTGTGGTGTCTCTTTCGAACAAACCCGCACCCCTGGCAGGCATCGGCCCTTGCGGGCCCCATCATTTTTTGTGCTGACATCTCTTTGAGGCGCGCGTGGAACACAACGCGCCGTCGACTTGGGCTTGGTCCTTACCGGACAGCGAGCTACCCATTACTCGCCGTCCGCAAGCCCATGCCTACGGTGGCCGGAAATCGGCCTGGGATTCCCGACGCCCAGGGCGTCTCCGTATCCTGCGGCGGCTGGGGTCGCGAGGGCGCATATGCTGCCTCTCCCTCACGTGCGCCGCCTCCCTCTTCGCGAGCATCACTGCTTCGCTGAAGGAGGTGACGGCTCCCCATGCCCTCTCGCTCCGTACCATGGCCTGGACCAGGGCCGGACGCGAGAGATCGCCGCCGCCGATCGCCTCCACGAGGACACGGCGGTGCTCCGCCCAAGCAGGGCAGACCGCCACCGTGTGCTCCACCGTGTCCTCAGGGCGATCTTCGCAGTGGAAACACCCGGGCGTTTCCTCCCGCCCTATCCGAAACAGGAACCTCCCGAAACAACCGTGTCCGGTGAGGACCTGCGTCAGGCGGAAGGTGAGGACGCCATGCCGCCTCTCAAACCACTCCTCAAAGAGGGGACTTACCGCCGCAAACGTGGCGTGCCCACCTACGTGTTGGGTCAGATAGATATCGAAAACATCAGGAACTAAAAAAAAAAATTGTGCGAATGTCTATGACCATAATCGGTCAGCTGATTTTACAATTTTTCTTGGAACTTAGATGTTATCTAAGAATTTCTGAAAACTATTAAATAATCGTTGTTTGGTGGCCTTAATGTACTTGTCGCCTCAAAGAGATGTCAGCCCCAACGGAAAGGCCGATGCCTGCCAGTCGGGTTGTTCGAAAGAGATACCGTGGCCCCTGGTACACAGGCAACTGAGGGTACACGGGTTGGTTTTAGTCAGTAAAAGTCTGCGACGCCCTCCTGGTCCACCCAGAGCGGGAGAAGTTATTTGATGATTTCCCATCCTCAAAAAAAAAAAACAGTGTCATTAAAACTTTTGAACATGCGTATAGTCAAAATAAATTAAAAGAAAAAAGAAAAAACATCTTTCTTTTAGTTCGATATCAAAGTAATTATGCGATTCGATACCCAACACGTGGGTAAAGTATTGCCAGCAAATTTAACTCTGTATTGTCAATAATTATACACTATGGAGTTCATAGTAAAAAAGCCATCCGCAATAAGGCTCTCTGGTCGGATACGCGATTAAAGTAAAGTGAATACATTTAATGGTCTTCTCACATCTCGCTTGGGTTTGTAAACTGCAGTCATCAATCCTTCTGCAAATCGTGGTGGCTAGGCACTGTCACCACGCTTAGCCCTCTTAGCCTTAGCGTTTATCAAGAGGCGTCCGTGTTCAGAATTAATTGTTTGCAGGCTGGAATTGTAAGCATACTGCAATGCTTAAGGTGGAAGCGCAAAGGTAGCTCGTCGAGAGTCGGTATAAAGAGCAATTTAGTTGCAGACGTTCGAGAATCTCCTTAAACTAAATATATTTTAAAACAGCACTTAACAAGATTCGCGTCATTCGCAGTGAAGTGGCAACGATTGTAGTTAATGAAGTCTTTAACGCGAGATCTTCATACGAGCCCCCCGCTCATACCCCCGCACAGCTCCGTACTTTCTGTGAAATTAAGCAATTTTAATTTGGAGGTTTGGTAAAGGTGCGTTTAAATAAAACGGAGTCAGAGTAATGATATAATACTCTGAAGATTTTCTTTGAGAATCGTACAATATAACTACATCATAAATATTTGGTCCAAACGTGTAAGTAATATTCATGTAGAATCGTGCCTTAGATAGGCGCAAAAACCCACGTGGGACGTCACGAATAATAAACAATGCTCATTTAAATATAGCTATCCGCCATGCAAACACAAAACGAGTCTTATTTGATGAAAACAGAGACTTATACATTCGTTTTGTGTGTTTTTCTGTATCAAAACACACCCTTATACGCTACTCTAGCTCACACGACGCGCTTAAAACTTACTCTGAAGTTTGATGTCCATAATTAGCTTTACGTAATTCGGTAATTCCGTTAATGCTACTCCCCTTAAATTAGACTCGTGCTGTCTAATTAATGGTGAACATTTTTAATCGAATCAACGGCAACGTTAAAACCATACGAGTTTGGATAGTCGAACCGTTAACTTTATAACTGAACTTTCCAAATTGAACAATAAACAGATAGACTGTGAATCAACAAAAATGTTTCAAATATTGTTTGGGTGCAGTGTAGGTTTTAGTTAAATAAACGGTGGTGTGTTTTCGTAGTATAAAGTTGTTATTTTTTAAAACAAACGCTTTAAAAAGTCACGAGTCGTGTCTAAAACAACGCGTTGTATATTCCATACAGTTCTTTTGACGCATATTTTTGCGTGTTTTTCCTGATTAATTACACGAAAGGTAACACCCACCTTTCACAAAACACACTCAAAAAATGTTATTGCGTCAGACAGTCACAAATATGTATACGGTGAGTGGTAATTAGTAACCCTTCTTACAAATAAAACTGTTCCACTTTTCATCATTCATCATTTTAGCCGAAAAACGTCCACTGTTGGACAAATGCCTCCCCCAAGTACCGCCACTTCGACTGGTTCTGTGCTTCGCGCATCGAGCGGATTCCTACGGCCATCGGTCCACCTTTTGAGAGGGCCGCAAACGCCACTCTAGAACCCTTCGGTCCCTTCGGCCATCTGGTTTGTGAGCAATGTGCTTTCCACTTTTACTATGGATTTTTTTTTTTCATTCAACAAACGTACGGATCGAGCGCGCTACTTCAAGGTCAAAGGGTCAAGTTAGAAAACAGCCAGTGCGCGCGGGTGAATGAAAAACAACAGAAGCTGCTTGAAACTTTAAATCTGGACAAATTCAAAAGTGTACTTATGAAAAATTGATAAATGTTACTACTCAATAAAAGACTATTTGGATGACAGTTCTTTAGTCCTTCCTATATGCGATGTTTAACACTCCTGTATTAATTTGATTAATTGACATTATTCTATTTTTATTTTTTGACATTTCTGTTTTATCTTAAATTTTTATTTTTGACATCTGTTAAATATTTAACTAATTTCGTACTTGTTTTGACATTGTACTTTTTATGTAGAATTCAACTAATTTATCAGGGGCATATTTTATATTTTCTAAAAAAAATATTTCATGTTGTAAAATCAATAATTAACATTTGTATGCCTAATGGCAAAGCATAGAGAATTAACAATACTGTAACATCTCACACACTTGTGTATCTGTATCTGTAACCTATAATTACAAATAAATAATCTGAATCTACCCAATATTCTATTCGAGTGAGTGGGGTAATGCGCTCGGTAAATGGAAAAAAAAAACATGTTTTTGGGAAGATTGTTGCTATGATGAGTACAATCATGTGTCTAAGTAGCATAATCTGCCCCATAATGTTCCCACTGCTGGGACATCTGCCTCCTTTTTGTGACTGGGAGTGGGCCGTAATCCACAACGCGGCCCAGTGCGGGTTGGAAGATGTCACATTTATTCGATTTCTCAGTTCTAGGACAAAAGCTAGTTTGAAATAAATGCTTTGAATTTGGAATAAAATAAATATCTGAAACGAAACGTTACTGAATTTACCGTCTTGGCACACATTATTTAAAATGCTCACAATGGTTTCCCATCAATTCAAATACTTTCACCAGTTTCGTGTAGTGGTAAAATACCCATAAAGGCAGTAAAAGCGATACCCTCTTTGTGGTTTGGTGTAATGGGGTAAAAACAGCTCAAGTCATTAATTCTCATAAACAAACTAATGGCTGCGAAGATGAACACAACAGTAATGCTTTGTTACTTTCGTGTTATAAGCGACTATTAGTTAACCTATAACGGTAATTTTGTCAGTCTAGGCCAGGGATGGCGAACCGATGGCACGCGACAAAATTGTTTGGGTACGTCATCAACTGAGGAATTTAGATAAATAGATTACAGTGACAGAAATGGAAATCTGAGCAGGATATATATTTACATCTGTGGCTGCGACTCGTAGTTTACAGGGAAAATACCATTAATGACTGGCTTAGAAACCGATTGCTATTAGTAACAAAATATCTGAACCTGATTTACACTATTTTAGCATCTAGTTTGCTTCAGTAGAGGTTGTACCAATTTGTTTTTTTTTTTTTATAAATAAGTACCTACCTCGATTATGGTATATAAAGAGTAGCTAATATTGAAATAATTTTTTTTCCAGTCATCGCTAAATCTAGATTAAATGTTTTGTATTAAATAACTATTTAGAAAAAATGGCACGTCGATGTATGGAGGTTCGCCATCCCTGGTCTAGGCAGTGTTGTAGCCACTTAGGTTCTCTGGACAGTGACATCGACGGATAATCCGTTACTATAAATTCAGTAGGCCATGATTTGGACGCCCCTGAGTTGTATTTTCGTCAGTTATAAAAAAAACCTGTTTCCTACTAAAGTGCAATACCTACGCAGTCAAAGTTTACGGCATCTTGAAAATGAATGAACTTGGCGGTCATGCGTCGCTTCACTGACCTGCATGTGACAGGTGCAAGTTAGTGAAGAATTATACTGTTCCCAATTGTATTTCCAGTGTTTAATTGTATTAACATAGTTTATAAGATTTATGTTACTACCTACCCTCCTTTATGGACTATAGTTGTCTGTAAATAAACAATTTTTATTTCATTAACCCCCGACGCAAAAATGACGGGGTGTTATAAGTTTGACGTGTCTGTGTGTGTGTCTGTCTGAGGCAACGTAGCTTCCGAACGGATGAACCGATTTTGATTTGTTTTATTTTATTTAGTATTTATTTTAGATAACAGAGGACAAATTTCAACGGAAGAGGTTCCAGAATACATTTCTGAACTCATGGTAGCGTTGTGTTCCACGCGCGCCTCAGAGATGTTAGCACAAACCGACGGGGCCCGCAAGGGCCGATGCCTGCCAGGTGCGGGTTGTTCGAAAGAGATACCGTGGCCTCGGGCACACAGGCTACTGAGGGAACACGGGTGGGTTTTAGTCAGTAAAAGTCTCACACGCCCTCCTGCTCCCCCCAGGGCGGGAGAAGTTATTTGATGATTTCCAACACAAAAACATAAAAAAAACCCATGGTAGGAGCTTGTGCCTCAATGTCATTGCTTCTAAAATAGATTTGTGTCATAAAAAGCAGCAGTAACCATCGAAACAGTACCCCGTTTCGATATTTTTCTTCTTCGTTTTGAGGGCAGTGGTGCTGAAATAATTAACTCCATGTGTGCCTGTTTGCGTTCGAACCTATGACCTACAGCTTATATTTCGCGGCTGTTAGTACGCCATTTGTGGTGACAAAATTAGCCCAACTCAACTGCTAGGTTAGTTAGTGATAAGTAAACAATAATACGGGAATCTATTAAACCATGCGGTAGACACGCCGTGGCTGGGTGTCATGAAATCAACTCATTCGGCGAACACTCGCAAACAAGGTCCACATCCAATTAGGCTTCACGAATGGGAATGGAAATCCGAGTCGTGCTGGATTAACCTTATTTGCTTCGAAACCGTGATCCGAGAGTCCGGTTGCGGCTAACTATTGTTCCATTGCTGGCACCCAGTAACTGTACGTGGCGACAATCCAATTATAAGCCGGAAAGAAATCACGTACGCCTAGGTGTTAAAAGGTTCAGTTTGTAGTGCGTATTGGCTTTTGATTGCAGGGTACGCGTTTGCTATATATGCAAAACATTGTGGCTGTGTATTTTTCAACTTCAAAAAAAGAAGGAGGTTCTTAATTCGGTTGTTTTGTTTTTATTTGTGTTTCTGTGGTAGCAAAAGCAAATTGGTTTATAAATGTTACTCAGAAGACCGTCATGTATAAACGCCCTTTTATTTGATACCCAACACGGCATTATTTGCTTTAGTTCGTCCCTTTGCGTTCTCTAGAGGGCGCCATATTTTGTTTAATGTGACGTCCCATAAATTATAATCAGCGGACAATCAAGACGTTTCTAAAGATACCTCATTTGTCAAGTTGTGATAAGCTGTTTATAAGTTATGAGGCAACAGATGAACATACCTACATACATTCAAACCTACATACTTTACAAACACACCGGTCAAAATATTAATAAAACTTCTTGCTACAAAGATCTCTTGGCGCTTTAATGACATTGACAAGAGGGTGTTGTTGGCAAACATTTGTGAAATTGTTTTCTGAAATTCTATTGATATTAAAAGGATCTTAGTTCTGACTAGTGTACCCGCGGCTTCAACTGCTTGGTTGTCGGTAATAATCCGACAGAAACGTGCTACCGGGGCAAAACGGTAGCCTGTGGTACTCCTTATAACATCAGCTATCTGCTAGTAAAAATCCGCATAAGATTGGTCCAGCTGTTTCGAAGATTAGCCGTAACAAACAAACAAACAGACAGACAGACACGCAACTTAAAAATTGTTTTTTTTTATGATTACCGTTTCTACTATCGTATGCATTTAGTAAAAATCTGTTATTATGACATTACAAATAGACACTTCAATAGTATTTATCTACATTTTAATACGTGAAGCCAAAACTTTGTATTCCTTTTTTGAAAATTACGTGGACAGAGGACTAAGAAATCTGGCACAGTTAAAGTTTATATGGAGGAGGTGTGTAGAAAGGAGACGCCCTGGGTGTCGGGAGTCCATAGCGGACTCCCGGCCACCGTAAGCGCGGGCTTGCGGACGGGGTAGCTCGCTGTTCGGTAAGAACTAGGCCCGGGTCGATGACGATTTGTGTTCCACGCGCACCTCAAAGAGATGTCAGCAAAAACTGAAGGGCTCCGCTAGGACCGATGCCTGCCAAGGTTGCGGATATGTTCGAAAGAGTTACCGTAGCCCTGGCACAGGCAACTGAAGGAACACGGGTGGGTTTTAGTCAGTAAAAGTCTGACTGTCCCGTTCCGCCCAGAGCAGAAGAAGTCATTTGAAGATATATATATATATATACACCATCAAAAAAAAAAGAGTGCAGAAAGCTAATATTTTTGATTAAATTTAAAATGAATTATGGGCAACCGCTAGTTTGTATAGATATAGTGGATATAGATTTTTGTCACTCGCCAAAAGATCCTTATACAGCTTAACCTGTGCTACCATGAGCTGAACTGCCCGCTAGTAATCCATAAAATATACTACGCGCGTTACGTTCAGATACCATGATCATATATTTGACAATCCAAAATGGCGCTGGCTATTCGCCTTCGGTGCTCGGGGACGTCCGCATCCAGACAAACATTTGCATGGTCTACAGACATTTGTCTGTCTGTGATATGTGTTTGCGCTTTCCGATAAAGAGCATACCAAAGAGGCCAAAACCAAAGCCTTAGAGGCTATGGTTTTAGGCATTTCCGTGTTGTTCTATTTTATTTAAAAAATACGTAGATGGAGACACTTCTTTTTATCGTTTAAGTAATCTTTATTTACTATTCGATAAGATTTCTAGTTTCATTTCTTAATGTTAGCTTGTATCTGGTAACCCTACTTTTTACATCGACTAATTCTCGTATGTCACTCAATCGGTTACTCGTTCATCGTGACATTTACGGTCACCCTCTATGGTGGACAACTGACAGCCGGCCTTCTTGATCGAGACGCCGAGCAGTAAAGACATATTTTTATTATCAGCATAACAAATTGGAGTTATTTTAAATATTAGCTAGTAAGTACAGGATTTATTATTTTGGTGTTAACTGTGTGATTTACAAATATTGTTGAGAAGGAATTAAATATGTTTCTGTTTGAGTAATGTTTTGTGTTTTCTATTGCGAACCCCTTCATTTCTGAGCTGTGGCTAACAGTTCAGAAGTGGGATCGTAAGAGAATTCTCATAATTTTCTTATTTTCACGTCCACAACGACCTTATTATAACAAGGACTATTAAAACGTAATCGTTAGTGGTATGATTCGAAAGATTTTTACGGATTTAGAACATGCATATTTTATTTTATTTTCCTACATTGTTAAAATTTGAAAATGGAACGTTACTATTTACTTTAAAATAAAGTAAGTTCTGGAAAACAACTTGAATATGAACGATTAGTACTAATTATCATAATGAATGGATTTGAGAAGTGAAAACAACAAAATAAATCAATGTTGATGCCTAGTGGTTACTTATACTTAATCCTGTTGTGCATAATTTATTTATTTACTGGTACCTCTGTCCAATTTGGTTTGAAGGAAGCATCACATTGTGACATTGACCTAGTGAGTTTATTTAAATTTAAGAAAATCATAGCTGTGATTTTTGTTGGTGGCTAAATGTACGTACGAGTACTTCATACCTTCAATAGGTTTTGTGACTTGATCGTGGCCCGGTCCACCTACACGGACTGAGAATATAGATACAAGTGGTATATGGTTAATACCATACGAGCATGTATTAAGCTGTCGGTTGTAAGTTTCAGATACACATTCGTATTGGATACAACCGAGGGGAAGGGTTGTTATTCAATATGGATAAGGATGAAGAGCCCAGGTTTGAGGGCAGGTGTGAGCCCAGGTTTGAGGGCAGGTGTGAGCCCAGGTTTGAGGGCAGGAGTGAGCCCAGGTTTGAGGACAGGAGTGAGCCCAGGTTTGAGGGCAGGAGTGAGCCCAGGTTCGAGGGCAGGAGTGAGCCCAGGTTTGAGGGCAGGAGTGAGCCCAGGTTTGAGGGCGGAAGTGAGCCCAGGTTCGAGGGCAGGAGTGAGCCCAGGTTAGAGGGCGAAGAAAGGAATATGGATAGCCGGAATAAGGAGTGGGTTACCAATGGAGTGGCAGCAAGGACTGAAGACCGGACATTGCGTTCGTCAAGGGACCGGAAAAGACGGAATATCATCACGGATTCGGACAGTTCATCGCGTGATGGAGCAAGCCGCGAAAGGTCAAGGAAATTCAGAAGAAGATCACGTGCGAGGAGAGGCGGCACCAAGCGAACGGAGCAAAGCAGCGACAGCTCGGGTAACTGTGAGTCAATCCGAGCTAATAAATCTAGACGGTACAGGTGTAGAGAATCGCAAACAAATGTATTATTAGATAAATTTTTGTCTATCTTAAGTAGCGCCAAAAGTTCGGAAAAGCCTAAGTTGTCATTTAATAGTAATGTTTTGCCGGAATTTGACCCCCTAAGTAAAGAACAAACTATGTTAGTATGGCTCACTAAAGTAGAAGAATGTGCTGAAATATACGGTTGGTCTGAAAAGGAAATAATTCACTACGCTCTTCCTAAACTTTCTGGGGTAGCCAAAACCTGGTACCAAGGTTTACCTTCTCTTCTTTATAGTTGGGGCGAATGGAAGAAAAAACTAATTGAATCATTTCCTTGTCGCGAGGACTACGCCGAACTCTTAACAGAAATGTTGGCTAAGCGTGTTAAGTACGGCGAATCATTGGAGCACTATTATTATGCGAAATTGAATTTATTAAACAGATGTAAAATTTACGGTAAACAAGCAGTAGATTGCGTCTTATACGGAGTAGATGATCGTGCTATTAGAGTTGGTGCGCAAGCGGCTCAATTTAGTGAACCAGAACAAATTTTAAAATATTTTCGAACGGTAAAGGTAGGTCAGAATAGAGAAGCGTTTGAAGCTAATGTCAGAAATCGGAACGATCGTAAAGCCTCTTCTAATACAACGTCTCGGACTCAGAATCCGAAGTCTGGTACGGTGAATTCTCACATACGGTGTTTCAATTGTAACGAACTTGGTCACCCCAGTTTTAGATGCGGTAAACCCTCTATTAAATGTTCGTTATGTGACAGATTCGGTCATCAAGCTTCTAATTGTTATAAAAACAAACCTAACACTGATTCTCCTAAAAACGAAACCCAACCGAAAGATAAAAATGAAAAACTAGTATCAGAGGTAACAATTGATAGGTCTATTGATAAATACATTTTAGATATTAAAATTAATGGGAAAACAGTAAAATGCCACGTAGATTTGGGAAGCCAGTGTACGCTTATTACAATAAGCAAAGCTAAAGAACTTGGCGTGGATGTAAAGTGCCCGCCTAATCTACCCGTGTTGAAAGGTATAGGTTCAAATCTGACTGTTCCATTGGGTGTAATTACTGCCGAAGTTGAAGTTCAGGGTATCAGAAAAACTATAGACATTTACGTAGTTGAAGATCACGTACTGAGTCACCCTGCTCTCTTAGGACACTCGTTTACTGAAATGCCCGATCTTGTTATTACGAAAACCCCAACTAATTTAATATTTAAAAGAATTGATTCTACGAAAATACACTTGCTATGTTATGATAATGTTTCCATTCCGCCGTCTTCGTTGCATTTAATACCAGTAAAGTCTGAACCATCTTTTAGTGGCGATGTTTATGTACGAGCATCCCTTATGGAGTTAGATGGAAGACATTATTATCTTTTATCGGGTGAATATAACATCAAGGAAGGGAACGGTTCAGTACTTGTATATAATGTGTCTGGAAGCGAAATAAACATCTCTAAAAATTCTTTATTGACTCGTTCTATTAAAAGCGAATATTTAGACTCTTCAGAAGTTCTTAATTGCTCTCAATTGTCTTTCAAATCTGTCGATTCTAATGAACTAATTCGGTGCGGTGCAAAACTCAATGACGAGGAACGTTTGCGGTTACAACAGCTATTAAATAAATATCAAGATTGTTTCTCTAAAGGCTTAAAAGATCTCGGGTTTACTAAAGTAACAGAAATGGTTATTGAACTGGAAGATGCCGAACCAATCGTGTATAGACCGTATCGTTTGTCTCATGCCGAAAGAACATTAGTAAACGCCATGGTTCAAGAGATTATAGATAGTGGCATTGTGAGGGAGTCTTCTTCACCTTATGCTAGCCCCATCGTTTTAGTTCAGAAAAAGTCGGGAGAGAAACGGTTATGTGTCGATTATCGAGCGCTCAATAGGAAAACAAAAAAGGACCATTACCCCCTTCCTCGCGTCGAGGACCAACTAGACCAACTGGCAGGCAACCAACTATTCACGTCTCTCGATTTAGCGTCAGGCTATTACCCAATTCCGATTAGTAAGGAGTCTTGTCACAAAACAGCCTTTGTTACCCCAGACGGGCAATTTGAATACAACCGCATGCCATTTGGTCTAGTTAATGCGCCTTCCGTCTTCCAAAGGACCATTAATAAAATTCTTCATGACGCTAAAATCAAATACGCAATCGTCTACATGGATGACGTCCTTATTCCGTGTAAAGATGTCTCTGAGGGTTTGAAGAGATTAGAGGAAGTCTTACAACTTCTAAAGCAAGGAGGCTTAACACTCAGGCTCAGTAAATGTAATTTCTTCCAAGATACTATAGATTTTTTAGGATTCGAAGTAAATTCATCGGGTATTCGTCCGGGTGATAGGAAAACCGAGGCTATTTCAAAGTTTTCTAGACCCAAAAACATACACGAATTAAGACAATTTCTGGGGTTATCTGGTTTCTTTAGGCGGTTTATTAAAGATTATGCTTTAATAACTTCCACGTTAACGGACTTATTAAAAAAAGACGTTGTTTGGACCTGGGGTAGCAACCAGGAAGAATCCTTCAACTTGGTCAAAACGTTGCTCACGCAACGACCATTATTGGCTTTATACGACCCTAAAGCAATAACACAATTGCACACCGACGCATGTAAAGATGGGCTTGCAGGTATACTGTTACAGAGTGATTCTTTAGGCATATTTCATCCGGTTTCATACTTTAGCCGCAAAACTTCCGCCGATGAACGCAAGTTGCACTCATACGAACTTGAAACTCTGGCAGTGGTAGCATCGTTGAGTAGGTTCAGGGTATATTTACTCGGGATACCATTCAAAATTTATAGCGACTGTAGCGCTTTAAGATCTACATTCGTAAAACGCGATCTGATCCCGCGAGTTGCACGTTGGTGGGTCCAAATACAAGAATTCGATTGTACTATTGAATATCGACCCGGTTCGCGAATGACGCACGTTGATGCGCTGAGCCGTGGACCGGTTGCGGCTCCTGAACTCGAAACACATGTATTAGACGTCTTAACTATTGAAAATTCTGATCAGAACTGGATTGCCACCGTGCAAGACGCGGATGATGAAGTACAGAGGATTAAAAATATATTAGAGGATAAAACTACAGATTTAGTCATGGATATTCATAAAAATTACAAAATTAAGAACGGTCGTATATATCGTATGATAGGAGACGAGATTAGGTGGTTGGTACCAAAGGGGGTACGTTGGCAGATATTGAAACGTAACCATGACGACATAGGACATTACGGGTTTGACAAAACTTTGCAGCGTATACAACAGCATTACTGGTTTCCTAAAATGCGTCGATTCGTAAAAAAATACGTGCAGTCTTGCTTAGAATGTGCCCATCATAAGACTCCAGGTGGCAAACGAGAAGGCGGACTGCACCCGATTGAAAAAGTCAGTGTCCCTTTCCATACTGTACACGTCGACCACTTAGGTCCTTTTATCAAGAGCAAGAAGGGTAACTGCTATTTACTGGTCTTGGTGGATAGTTTTACGAAATTTGTAAATATTAATGCTGTCAAAAATACTAAGTCCCTCACTAGTATACGCGTAATAAAAGAACAGATACGTTTTTTCGGGGTGCCCACACGGCTGATATCCGATAAAGGAACTAGTTTCACTAGTAAAACGTTTAAGGAATTTACAACACAATATGGAATTAAACATATTATAAATGCAGTAGCAACACCTAGAGCAAACGGACAAGTTGAACGGTTTAATAGGACTATCTTAGATGCGCTTTCGACTTGTACTCATAACAAAGATGATAAATCTTGGGATGACTATATCTGTGACATTCAAGTAGGTATCAATACCACAGTACATAAGGTTACCCATAAGAGCCCTTCCGAATTATTATTTGGGTTTAACATTACTAGTAAGTCGGAAGGTATCCTGAACCCCGTTATATCCGATACAACAAATTTTATTGACTCGGAAGACTTGAATAACATAAGAGATAAGGCAAGTTGTAGTATACAGGCACAGCAATTAAAAGACGTCGAAAGGTTTAATAGACATAGGAAATCGGCCAAAACGTATAAGGTAGGAGACTTGGTCCGCGTTGAA
This sequence comes from Polymixis flavicincta, assembly GCA_949987655.1. Taxonomy (NCBI): domain Eukaryota; kingdom Metazoa; phylum Arthropoda; class Insecta; order Lepidoptera; family Noctuidae; genus Polymixis; species Polymixis flavicincta. Next base: position 10,469,850 of record OX465186.1, on the reverse strand, counting down.
AGGCAAGTTTCTCATGATGGTCAATCCCAAAAGTTAGTGGTTAAATTCCAAGGTCCATATCGTATAATGAACGTACTTCCCAATGAAAGATATATAATTGAGGACACTCCTATGACACGCAAACACGGCCGTCGATACGAAGCCGTGGTAGCTATAGATAAAATACAGCCTTGGCTAACATTTAGCAGAAACTTAGAAAGTAGTGACGATGAGGATAACAACAGTAATGGTAAGGAACAGAATGAAGTTGAGAATTAAAATAAATGATTTGATTTGTATAGTAATCATCATGTTGATTTTAAAATATGAATTGAGTTAAATTTTAAGAAATAGTGAATAATAATAAGCAATTGTTTAGAAGTATTATTTTAATTTTAATTTAAAAAAATGTAATTAAGATTATTTTTAGATAATGAACTGAAACTATTATAAAAATGGTATAAATAGTTATTTTTGTTTGTTGAGTATTTTTTTATTTTATTTTTTTGTTTTGTCTTTTTTTTTCTCTTTACAATTTACACGAGATTGTAAGCGCGAGGACGCACTTTGAGCAGGATGGCCGAGCTGTTAGCTTGTATCTGGTAACCCTACTTTTTACATCGACTAATTCTCGTATGTCACTCAATCGGTTACTCGTTCATCGTGACATTTACGGTCACCCTCTATGGTGGACAACTGACAGCCGGCCTTCTTGATCGAGACGCCGAGCAGTAAAGACATATTTTTATTATCAGCATAACAAATTGGAGTTATTTTAAATATTAGCTAGTAAGTACAGGATTTATTATTTTGGTGTTAACTGTGTGATTTACAAATATTGTTGAGAAGGAATTAAATATGTTTCTGTTTGAGTAATGTTTTGTGTTTTCTATTGCGAACCCCTTCATTTCTGAGCTGTGGCTAACATTAAGGACTCCTTGAACTAGAAATCACTCAATACGATTAGCGGTAAACGAATTTAAAATGTTGCTGTCAATCTTTCGAAAATGACAGAGACAGAACGATTACCTACATTTTCATTCCGGGCGAGCTGTAACGTAACTGTTTGCCCCACGTTGGGCGCCAAACTGTAACGGGAGTTACAGGTGCTACCTAACTAGATAGTAGTTATTATTTGTAACTAGAGGTACTTAATTTTACTACAAATAGGGTAACACCCCCGGCCTACTCAACTGAATTGTAATAGATTTATGTTAGTAAGTAGCCAAACATAAAACTTGCTATCTCTTCTAGGTAGGTAGGGAACCTGTACTTCCTCCTAGAACTCTTCAAATAAGTTGTTGCCTACGATTCGCCTCACATTTTCATCACGGGTGAGCTGTTACATTACAAACGTCTGCTCAGAAGAATATGAGTTGCACAACATATGTGATGAGCAACCCATATGTTTTCTGGTATGCCAAATGCTTTCTTTGGACTTCAGCTTGATATATATAAATCAATGGTGTGCAGTGGTGGACACTCCCTCTCACAGAGAAGAGGCCTGTGTCTCAGCAGTGGGAACGTTATAGGCTGATTATGCTATATAAATCAATAATTGGTTTGTCGACGTCCACAAGGACGTATATCGCGGCAGAATTTTATAGCTCACCGTATTTTTAACTCTTGGTGCTGAACAGACCGTTGAAAACCCATCTCAACGCGTGGAAAAAACACACTGTTCAACTCTTGGCGCTAAGCAGCGTTGGTCAGGCCTCGATATGATTTCGTCGACTAAGGGACTACTCACCCTTATTCAACTTTAGTCAGCTTTTGTCCACAAAGAACAACGATTTTGTATAGAGTCCGTTCAGCTTACCGCGGCTGAACGAATACGTACGCATCTCATACAAAATCGTTGTTTTCTATGGACAAAAGCTGAACAGAGCTGAATAAGTGTGTGTAGTTCCTTATTGCCGTTGGTATACCACTTACTTAAAGCCACCTACTTACATTTATTTAACTATAATATACCTAACCAAAAAGTGTAAAACATTGTTCAATAAGAGCCCATTGCCCTCAACTTGCGCATTACAACAAACAGCTGATACCCTTAACTTCTAGTCCTTCAAACTTTTCTTTATTAAATTATCTAGAAAGTTTTGTCCTTTCTCCGCACAATATTTAGGACCGATGGATCACAGAAGCGTCTTCCCCAACTTCTGTAAATATTGGTATGGTAACCCGTTATTTTGGCGGGCCATCTATCACTGTCCGATGCAGAAACTAAACGAAATCGAGGGAGAGATATTTTCTCTGCTGTATATAAATATGTCAATAAAGTAAATATATTGTTATTGACGTCTATAAGTTAGTTTGATGTTTTGATTATCTGTTGTGAAACGACAGATTATGTTATTTACTGGAATTGTTGTAGGTAGTGGCGACCCAGTGAGCAGCACCGACTTACGTGTTGTAGATTGTTGGTTCGAATACATACAGGCGCTTTACTTTGTGTGAATAATTTCATCACCAAATGCTCTCATAACGGTATAAGAAAACATCGTGAGGTAATCGGGATGTTCTAGAACCAAAAATTTGACATATACCAATCCGCACTGGGCCCGCGTGGTGGATCACTCTCTCTAACAGAGAGGAAGCCTGAGTCCCAGCAGTGGGAACGTTATAGGCTGATTATGCTACTGGGTCTGGTGTACTCAATCTTGACCATATTCATCGCTACATTTTCATGTTTTCCTCTTGCTGGATCTAAAGAGTATAAATATAGATGTCAATGAGAAAAGAAGACGATCGCGTTTGTGGTTACAGTGCCACATACTGTTCTTCACCAGTGTACCTCACCCAAAAGGTAATGGAGAGGGCTATACTTGGAGTTTCCCTACGTGATCGAAATGAAGAGATCCGTAAGAGAATCAACGTAACCAACATAGCCCGATGAATTGCCAAACTTAAGTGGCAGTGGGCAGGGTACATTTCTCGCAAAACAGATGGCCAATGGGCCGAACTAGAAGATGTAGCGTTGCTGTTAGAAGGCCGCCCACCAGGTGGACCAATGACCTGGTGAAGGCCGCAGGAATCCGGTGAATGCGAGAAGCACAGAACCGGTCGAAGTGGCGGTGCTTGGGGGAGGCCCATGTCCAGCAGTGGATGTCTTTCAGCTGAAATGAAGATGATGATGATGTGCTCATGAATAACTAACTCAAACTCCCGGTTTATTCCAAAAACAGTCATACGACCTCGAAAAAAGCCCCTATTTCAAACCGTAGATCGAAACCCATGTTTCTTAATCACAGACTGATAGATCCACATCTAGAAACTAATGGAATGGAATTGATTAAGTTCAAATACACATTCACTACCTCTATTTAACATAGAGAGGCTAATAAACGTAAACATTAGTAACAGGCTCAACACATAACCTCGTTACTGCCATATCAAATAATTCCGACAACATTGTAATTGGCTTGATCTAATTTACGGGTAGATACGACTATATCTCCGGGAACGGAGACTGTTCGGGCTAATTGCAGTAAGCCAATTCCACATAATTTTGTCTTAGTTTCAAATTTCAGTATGTATGTAGGTAGTAAGGAATGCGACACGTACATACGTCGTGTGAGCTGGTTCGCGTGGTGAATGTACCTAATTAAATTAGCTGGAGCTAGTTGATAGTTGGTATTTGTGAATTAGAGGAATGAGGTCGTGTAGTTTGACTTGTTATGTCCTTAGGACTGACTGGTGGCAGTCAAATTTAGCCTTTGGTAAATGGAATATTAGTTGGTGATGTTAGGAAGTAGTTAGTGGTGAATATGTAATATTGCGTGGCATTTTTTTTTGTATTTTGCAGTGAACAGCTCTTGAGCTGTAGTCAAAATATTCTCATTATACGTTGTCGCGACAAAAATTTCGCTACTCTTAAAACCAATGATAATCATCATCTGCCTAGCCTTTTCCCAACTATGTTGGGGTCGGCTTTCAGTCTGACCGGATGGGTTAGCTTACAATTTGATTTTTTTGAAATGTGATTTTCAAGCCCTTTCATTGGATACCCAAACACGGCATTACGGAAACAAAAATGTTTAGTTCATCACTTGTTCTTTAGTCGCGATATTCAATTGAATATGAAGCCACATAGCCTATAACCAGCGGACGATCAAGAAGCTTTCAACGATACCTCATCTATAAAATTATCATAAGTAAGTAGTTTAGAAGTTATTAGGGAACAGATGAACATACATACAAACAGAGCGTTCAAAAGAGCGTTCTCGCCGTAGTCGGGTAAAAGTGGACACGATTCCGCTGGGAAGGAGAACGATTCAAAAGCCAGAATTAAGATCTAAGACGTAACATCTCACACTCTTACTAGAAGTTATATGGCATCTTCCCACAACCAGTCAGAAGTGTTAGAACTATACAATTACGTCGCTCTTCGTAAGAGCAAAAGCGTGACTGTTTAATTTAATTTTATTGTCAAATGCACCGCTGAAACACCGCACTGCGCCGCTTTTGTTTCAAACCAAATTGTGTTTGCAAGTTTGGACATGTATTAGCGTTTATTAGAATAGAATTTTGTTTTATGGTGATTATATACGCGGAGGAATGTTGAATAAACGCTTGGGAGGAAATATTTTCCAAATTGGAAGCTTCAGGCCTGCTTGCATTACAAATTACTCAATGCGATCAGCGGTAAGCCATCATCTTCATCATCATAATTTCAGCCGAAAGACGTCCACTGCTGGACATAGGCCTCCTCCAAGGAGTTTGCCATAATCGCCACGCTTGGCAGGCGGGTTGACGATCGCAGTATGGTGGTAAAAATGCATAGAGAACGCTGCTGCCCATTCTCTAGTAAGTCCCTTAGTCGTGTCCTACGAAACCCACTGGAAGAAATGGGATGGTGCTATTCTTTTACGCACGGCTACCACTCGGGACGCGGTAAACCAACTAAATACAAATTCAATCGTTGGAAAATCATAAAGTCAGAACGATGTTTTAATTTACTTTAGTGTTAAATGTGTGGTTCTTGGTGAGTGCCTTAGTGTTTATCAAGCATTATACATGTAGTAAAAAACCTTGATCTAGACGTCTATAAATGAAACTATATTTTTCCTATGGCGAATAACACACGGAGTGGTCCTTCATGGCCTGTCGAGGCGGTGCGCGGTTTTATTATCATCATTTCAGCCAGAAAACCTCCGGACCTCCTCAAACGGTTGGCGCAGTGGTTAAGCGATTGACTGCTGCGTTGCATGTCGCGGGTTCGATTCCCGCACGGTACAAATATTTGTATGAACTACATGTAATTGTTCCGGGTCTGGCTGTTTGTGTATGTGAGTTTAAATGTTTGTAAACGCACCCAATACCTGTATTGTGGGTGCGTTTCACACTACACTACGAATTTCTCCTGAAATTCGTAGTGTGGGGCAACGTTCAAAAAAAAATGCTGAATATGGGCCTCCCACAATTACCGCCACTTCGACCGGTTCTATGCTTTTCGCATCTAGCGGATTCCTTCGGCTTTCACCTGGTTGTCTATCCACCTTAGGGGAGGACGCTAAGTCTTCCGGTACGCGATCACCACTCCAGAACCTTTCGGCTCCATCGGCCATCTGTTCTACGATTAATGTGCCCTGCCCACTGCCACTGCAAAGTTTAGCAATTCTTCGGGCAATGTCGGTTCCCTTGGATTTACTACGGATCTCTTCACGTCATATTCGATCGCGTAGGGAAACAAGAAGCATAGCCCTTTCCATTGCCCAATGGTTGATTTTAACCCTTCCAATGTGGCCTATTGGTGTGGGAGGACTGGCTCTAAATCCGCACCACTTTCTCAAATTCAAGGATGACAATTTTATCAACTCGAAGCATTATTTTAAATGTTTACTTACCCGAAATATTGACTGTGACGGGAACCGTAGGTAATATCCGATTTGCTTTGGATGAGCACTTCTTATCACAAATTTCACAAAAAAAACGAAGATATGTATGTGACATCTATCAACCCGCACTACCCGGCCGGCAGGTTGGATTACAGCCCACTACCTCTCACAGAGAGGGGACCTGTGTCCCAGCAGTGGGAACATTATAGGCTCATTATGCTTATGCTTATTTTTAAGGATAAGTTTGTCAGTAGCATTCGGAATCTGAATGTATGCAATAGATTCGCACCATATTACATAGGACTTAAACGTAACTGGTGAAAGCATTAGTACAATTATGTTCAGGTTCAATATGTTCTAATTAGTTAACCAACCAATGATAATCAATTATTTCGATAACATTGAAGTAAATACAAGTTAGAAATTCCAGGTAATTCTGATTCCCGTAGGAAGCTCAAGATTTAAGACTCTCAGAGTGTAAAGTTTTCGTTGCTGTTCGTTCAAGATTATTATGCTTGGAGTTTTAAGATAAGCTATTAAAGCCGTAACTTAACAAGTTGTAACTTCATAGCATACATAGCATATTATATCGATATCCCTCTGTCAGCTTACTGAATTTTGCTAGTTTTGGTACCTTCAATATACTGGTAATTTCAACATACTTATGTAACCAAATTTTTGTAACAAAATCATGATTTTAAAAGAGAGATCATCCATGGACACATGGAGTTTCTTGCCCGTTCTTCTCCATAGGTGCCTACGCTTTGGAATGGGCAACTAGCTTCATCTTTTTAACTCACCGACCTTGACAATTCTGAAAGTGCCTGTAATTGGTTTATTTGAAATAAATGCTTTGAGTTTGATTTACAGTCATGAATCAGAACATAATTATGTAAAAACTTACCAAATTAAAAGGCTGTTGAACAGTTTCCATGAAGTTTCATAGAATTATACAAGTGTCGCATCGCACCTGTTTGCAGGAGCCTAAAACAGAGGCCAAACAATATTTTTAACACTACATGTTTTTCAAGAAGTATCTCCCATTAATGCACCTTTAGATACTTCGCTGTTTTTTTTTCTTAATAATTGGAATTTCAACGTGTATGATGCTTTATTTTGTTTTAGTTGTAAGTGTGATTTTTTGTGCATTTTATTCTTGTATGTGTACACATGTTTGAGCAAATCAGTACCTATATATTATCTTGATTTACATAATACTCTATAGTAGAAAAATGAATAAACGAAAGCATGAATCCTCCACCCTTTTGTGAAAGGTTGTCGAACGAACAGAACAAGCTTCTCAAACATTAACCACTTTTCATTCCTTTTGCTTTGAGGAAAAAGTACAAGAGCCAATTTGTTTGCTTCCTCCGATCGGTATGAAAATAATAAACATGAGAAGTAATTAAAAAGAACAAAAGACTCTCTGAGGTAAAATAAAACGATAATTATACTGAAAGAAACTACGGGGAGAATGTACTTGTAAGCCTGAATTGTTCTTTTAATACAATGATAGTACTGGCGATCACTGCATTGCGGGTAATTAATGTCCAGTGTGAATTATTGTGGTATCACTGACGTAAAAAGACCGAAATGATAAAGAAATTGGTACCTACTTATCCTCAAGATCAAGTTAAAATTTTGTATTAGAATATAATTTTATTTTGCAATTAAGGTAATATAGGTACGTACAATAGTTGTTAACATACATCAAAGGTCAGCCATATTTTACCATTCGACATGCAAACATTTAGGTACATTATTTATGTAACTTGTACTTACATTTTGAAAATCACAGCAGTTAAAAAAATCATTATTATTACAATTATCATCCAATAGATCAATTATCATTATGATTAGAATTACCAGACCACCTTTCTGATCTGTTATTTAATACACTGCAATTCTGATAAAAGAACACATTGTACACGGAATTATGGACAGTTATCATCATTTAGGATCGGTTACAGTCTGAATGATTGAAAATTAATTTTAAAACTAGTAGTTTTAAATAAATTCGTGATCTTTTCGAGATTGCTGTTGACCGTACTAGAGACAATCACGTTCATTTTTATTTTTACATACATACGTAAACTCAAGCCTTCTTACTACGGGGGTATGCAGAAACTACAGAACGCTTCAGGAGGCGTTCGATACGTAGCAGGCTACGTATCCTAACATACTTTTTTGCATCATTTACGTTCATAAATCTGGGTGAGTCAAACACACTTTGCTTGTACTACGCACTTGATCAAATCAAATCAAAATATTTTTATTTCACATTAACCTGCATGGGCACTTATGAAACGTCAGAAGCTAGGTACTCGGTTCCAATTTGTCGCTTCCTATGGAGAAGAGCCGGCAAGAAACTCCACGGTTAAATAATTGGCTTTTACAATGTTTTCAAATTACAGTGATAATAGGAATGAGATGACAGTGCAGGCCTGTCAATAAGTACCAGGTACTTAGAGGAATTTAAATAATAAAAGATCTTTCTGAAGAACATCTCCAATAAGGTCAATATTATGTCACTTGTATTTTTACCGAGACTCCTCCGCACTTTAAACCGTTGGTCTCGGTTGACATTTGTGGATCTTTCACAGTTCTTAAGGGTCGTCAGAAGCCCGAAAGTGACAAGTCTTACCAAAGGGCATCGTATTACCCAATAATTGGGTTGTAGAGGTCAGATAGGCAGTCGCTCCAAGTAAAATATTGCTATTCAGCTGCATCTGGTTAGACTGGAAGCTGACCCCAACTTAGTTGGGAAAAAGCTACACAGATGATGATGTCACTTGTATTTTTATTTTACTAATAAATAAAATGCAAAGCATGTCTTAGAATGTTAGGAAGTATGTAAGCGCATTAAGAAAATCAACAAAACTACTGTGAGTGTAGAGTGTATTGGAACCAGTGTACCGTTGTATTCCCACGTCAAATGCAAGCATACTTGAGCACTTACTGGGATGCTAGCACGCATTGTGAACATAAGATTGCAGGTGAAGTATTTGCACTATGACTTTTCAGAATATTTCATAAGTCAAGGCCTTGGAATGTTATTGTAGTTATATTATTATCTCTTCCCACTTACTTTCATTTTGTATTTAATCTATGAGTTTATCATCGACTTTTTTTTTTAAAACGTTGCCCCACACTAGGAGTTTCTCCTGTATTGTGGGTGCGTTTACAAACATTTAAACTCACATACACAAACAGCCAGACCCGGAACAACTAATTGTAGGTCATACAAATATTTGTTCCGGGCGGGAATCGAACCCGCGACACGCAGCGCAGCAGTCAATCGCTTAACCACTGCGCCAACCGTGCCGTTGTATTATGGCGCTATCCTTTCACATTGACTAAATAGCTGATTATGTTTTGGCCACCGTGTGGTGGGAAGGGTACCACCAGAGGGTGTTTCTGCATACAACTAATCCTAGTGTAGACACCAGTCTCTCAAAAATTAGTGTCACTTAGTTTTAAGTTTTTCTAAATTAATGTAATTCTCTGAGAAGAGGAAAACTTGTTTTAATTTTCCCCTCCACAATTTTATCAAGGATGCTAAATAAACTTTAGTGTATGGTGGAGTTTTATTTTTTTAGTTTTTTTTATTGAGTGAATTCACAAGGAATGCATTGTTCGTAATTTGTTACATGTAAAATATGTAGATACATGAATGTTAGTATTAAGGATACTTCATTAAGTTAGGATAAGCGCATTTATCGCATTGGGTTACCCTGTAAATGATAGATGTAAGATGAAAATAAATAAATAAAAAAATAAATAAATAAATAAATATCCTGAAAAAATCGGCGTACCTGATATGGCACATCGCAGTTATGAAGATATTTGTCTGATGTTAAAAATACGGCAAGGTGCAGTCGAGTCTGATTGGGTTGATTAACCAACGTAGCTTTCAATAACAACTTATGCCTGATTATTAATCCCAACTTAGCTAAAACTATTTACTTACTAAAACGTTGCCACGTTGTATGGCAATGCTAAACCTCTTGCCAAGTTACAAGCTAGCCCTTGTGTACTGGCAGTGTCTCCCAGCCGTTAAGTTTTATTTCACTTAGCCTTAAGCATTCCGCACTGACCACTTCTGACTCTAACTCCTTCTTTGTCTTTACTCTAGAACATTGCCACTACTAGCGGTAGATTAGCACATGCGTTCCCTAAAAAAAAAACGTTTCTACGTACACTGCAAACCGATTTGTTTCCGTCACCAAACCAATTTGTCATTTCATTCTCAATACAAGTTATTGTATGGAGTTGAAATAAAAGGCGAACTAACATCAATTTCAGTGAAATCTTTATAAACTTTTCCAACTTTACGTCCGAGGTATCACGTACCTAGCTGAAACTATACAATACCGATATATTACGAGTCATACGTGCTCGAGTATTGCACGATTGGATTTTATGAAAGTGGACGTAATCCTTCTTTTTTAACCGACTTCAAAAAGAAGGAGGTTATCAATTCGACATGTTTTTTTTTTATGTATGTTCAGGCATAACTCCGTCGAATATAGACGGATTTGCAAAATTCTTTTTGACCCCAAGGATGATGAAATTTCGAATTGGTAGGTAACTAAAAAGTGAAAAATAAAAGTTTTTTCAAAAAAAAAAAAAATAACAACCGACTTCCAAAAAAACACTAGAAACTGCAAAATAACTTTAATTTCGGAAGTCGGTGACTTTGGATGTGTATTTTAATTATTTGTCACCGACTTCCGAAATTAAAGTTATTTTGCACTTTCTAGTGTTTTTTTGGAAGTCGGTTGTTATTTTTTTGAAAAAAGTTTTTTTTAAACTATGGACTCTTAAAAAATGAAGGATTACGTTCACTTTATGACAGTCATTTTTAAGTCTTATATTCTTTAAGTGGGCTTGGGCTAAGTAATATAAGTCACATGGGTCGATTGATCAGGCCACTCTTGCGGCTTACCCCTCCGTTCCTCAGAAAGCACGTTAAGCTGTCAGAACCTCGAAATTCTTACATTCAGTCTTACTAAAGGGTGTCGTATTACCCTACAGGGTCCATAATGATCTCAATTATATAGTTACCACCTAAGTACACATTATGGTAAAGCAATAAAGGTATTAAGTATTACCCAGCAACTGGGTTGTGGAGGTCAGATAGGCAGTCGCTCTATGTAAAATACTGGTATTCAGTTGCATCCGGTTAGAGTGGAAGCTGACCCGCAAGTAGTTGAAAAAAGGCTAGGCTGATGATGATGGTTAGTTCAATAAGAGATAAGATATCATTACGCTTGTATTCCTTGAAGAGATGTACAGAAGTGTAAAAGTGGGGCGAAATGTGGTCAAGTTATGTTTTAGTTCCAATAATAGGGGTCGAGCCTATTGCCATCAAGCGGGAAAGCCTGAGTCCGGTGTCCGACTGAGAAGTTCCAAATGGGAACGTGCACCTTCAGTTGGGTCTAGTCATCTCTTAGCTGCCACGGCTTATTTTAATTTCTGAATTATTTTGAACTTTAAAAAAAACGAATGCTTTTAATGTCTAATGTCCTCACATGTATAATTTCAACATGAATGTTATAACCAATTTTTGTTTAAAATTATTCTAATTTAAAAGTGTTCGTGGAATTTCTTGTCCGTTCTTCTCCATAAATACCTATTTACTACGCTTTGGAATAGCTTCATATTTCTGACTCACCGATCCGTATATAATTCAAAAGTGCCAGTCATTGGTGTATTTGAAACAAAGACTTCACTCGTTAATTACAGATAGAATCTGATAAAATATCTTTTAAAGCTTACGAACACGAACTATTTCATCGCGCAATGTAAGTTATTCATATTCTGTTAGTATAACTAGTCGTAATTTCTAAAGTTGTAAAAATTATGGTATTCAGCTGCATCCGGTTAGACTGGAAGCCGACCCCATCATAGTTGGGAAGAGGCTAGGCAGATGATGATAGTCGTGATTTCACCAAGGCCCATAATTACTGGTGTCCACGAATAATTAATAATTGACTTTATGAATTTAATTTTATTATTTTTAACCCCCGACGCAAAAACAACGGGGTGTTATAAGGTTGACGTTTCTGTGTGTGTGTGTGTGTGTGTGTGTGTGTGTGTGTGTGTGTGTGTGTGTGTGTACGTGTGTGTGGCTGAAGCAACATGGCTCCCGAATGGATGAACCGATTTTGATTTTGTTTTTTTTTTTTTTGTTTGATAGTTGTATTATTCGGGAGTGTTCTTAGACATGAAGATTATCAGCTCTTTTCTGGTTGATGAAGGGATTTGACCTTTGACCAGAAAACGCCAAACAGAGGCCTAGCATTTTCATTAGCCGTCCCCCGACTTGACAATGCCTTGATCAAAATATAACCTTCAACTTAAAAGGCCGATAAATATTATTTTTTTACTTTCTAGAGTTTTTGTTTTGGGTCGGGGGTTTTTTAATTTTTTATCGTGTACTCACCCTTACAGAATTGGTAACAATGCCAATTGCCATTGATCCTGGAGTTTGCTGAATTTTTTACATCATATCCTCATATAATGTGCCAGTATTAAATTACAATTTTAAATTTATTAGATAAGAGAACAATAAATGTTCTAAAGTTTTCAAACGTTACGGATTAAATGTACCTACTCCCGGGCGATATGAACACACCTGGAACCGACGTGCGAGCTATAATGCGTTCTTCAGTAATGGTGTTTTGTTAGCTTGCCGTCGGAACATCTAAGAGATGGTTCTGATGAGCGACATGAAATATGTTTAAAAAAATATTTAAGAATGACGTATTCCAAAGGTAGAATGATTGCGGAAAACCTTTTTTTTCGTATTTGTTTTAACATTTACCCACGCTTAATGTAATGAAATTAATTTTGTATTTGTGTTATTAGATCTTTTAAGACACACGTCAATATTCTAAAACTGGATGGCGCCGACATTTCTTGCCTGACTGATCCTGTCTGATGATTGTAAGCAATAAATTGCTTATACATGCAGAAAATTCCGGGACAAGTTAAGTAATTGGTATGATGTCCAATTTCCATACCATAATTTTCTTTACAAAAACATGGGATTATTATGTGACCTACTTGATTTACACGATGCAAGTCTCTTGCCTGCATCGCCGATGCAACTTGTAATGTTGCTTCAACTTAAGGTATACCACAGGCAATTAAATCCGCAACGTGTAAATCAGGCATTACGCTAACATTAAACTTTCGATTCGCATGAAAACGTGACGTGCCTAGTCGCACAAGGTACTTAATATGCTTGCGTCTAGAACTTCACTAAGGAATAAGGGGTTAGTCAGCTTGCGTCGAAAACGCTTCATCTAGGCAAGCTCTTAGTAACCCGATGCTGAAATAAAAGGGTCTAGAAAATGTTCGTATAATATTGTATCGAAACCATGTCGGAATAATAAAGATATCGAATTTATTTTCTTGGTACACTATTAACTTTATCAATATCAAATGGATAGTGGAGAAAATGGATAGTGTTGGGTTGCCGTGGTAGTTGAAAAGAAAATATTGTTAATTTTTTTTTTTTATATATCAAGATATAAATGCGTAAAAGAATAGCACCTTCCCATTTCTTCCCGTGGGTGTCGTAGAAGGCGACTAAGAGACTTACTAGAGAATTGACAGTAGCGTTCTCTATGCATTTTACCACCATACTGCGATCGCCAACCCGCCTGCCAAGCATGGCGATTATGGCAATTCCCCCCTTTTTGGAGGAGGCCTATGTCCAGCAGTGGACGTCTTTCGGCTGATATGATGACGACGATGATGAAATGCGTAGTTTAGTGGTTAATTGTTTTTTGTCCAAATGGCCCTAAGTATTAACTTTTCCTTCTTTACCATTTTTTTTCAATTGGGTACATTCGTTTTTCAATTAGATGTTTTTTTTTTATGGGTTATTAAATACAATATGAATGTTGTTTTTCACTTCAAGAAGCGTTGTTCTGTGATTTTGGATATATTTCATGATAAGTTAGTAGCTCATTTATATTGCTCGTCAGCGTATTTTATGTAGCCTGCCAGGGGTGCGGGTTTGTTCGAAGGAGACACCACAGCCCCTGGCATACGGGCTACTGAAGGAACACGGGTGGGTTTTAGTCTGTAAAAGTCTGACACGCCCTCCTGCTCCACCCAGAGCGGGAGAAGTTATTTGATGATTACCCACCCAAAAAAGAAGCGTATTTTATGTAAAATAAAAATACACGTATGAAGTCAGAAGGGCAGAAGCTATGTAGTTTCTTGATATTTTAATTCAGTAACTCCTACATCGTGCCAGCTGAGAAGAGAAAAGGTAGCCTTCAATTTAGCTTAAGATAATGAATGATTAACCTTAATCGACGACTCTAAGTGCGGGTGTTAGTATTAAACATCAAGTAAGATAACCTGAATTTATGTGTAGTAAAAACTGGTTTCTTCTTACGAAAAAGATTATCTCGTTTCTTCCCCAGGGAGTCGTAAGTCTGAGATACCTTTGAAGAAGAAAATAATGACAGAAGGATTACTTTTGACTAATTCTTGGCTTTTTCAGGTTTCATTAGATAGCTGTGGATGGTCAGGGAGGATTATAAGCATTATCTATCTATATAAATAAAAAGTCCTGTCTGACTGACTCATCAACGCCCAGCCCAAACCCTTGGACCTAGAAAGCTGAAATTTTGCACAGGGGTTCCCATTATAATGTAGACAAGGAATAAGGAAGGATTTTTTGAAATTCAACCCCTAAGGGAGTTAAATAGGGGATGAAAGTTCCGCGCGGGCAAAGCCGCTGGCAAAAGCTAGTCTTACCATATATTTTCAAATAGAAGCGAAGAAATAATAGTCGCATGGCTCGATTGATCAGGTTAAGCTACGCTAGCCGCGTTTGCCCCGTGTATGGGTGACCTTCTTTACATACAAGACCCCTCCGTATCTCGGAGAGCACGTTAAACTGTTCTGTCATCCGAAAATCTTTGACAGCCGTTACGGGTCGTCAGAATCCCAAAAGTCTATATCAAGAGGTAATCGCACTTCCCAGTTACTGGGTTGTGAAGTCGCTCCATGTAAAATTCTGGTATTCAACTGCATCTGGTTTGACTGGGAGTCAAACCAGATGCAGTTGAATACCAGAATTTCCTAACTATGTTGGGGTCAGCATTGAGCTGACCCCAACATAGTTAGGACTATTCCATTTTGAAATATACTGTGAAATTGATGCCTTTTTATGTTGGTGTGTTTCATGAACCTAAATATAGCCAAAAATAAATGTTATTTCTTTTCTTTCTTTTTCTTACCAAAAACTTTAGACTGTAAGAAACCTGCCTATTATAAATTCAAGTAACGTAGATTGAAAAACCATTAAACCTCTTACAAGGATTGAAATATTTTATACAACTATTTCGGGTGTTATTCATGATTTGAGTTTCAAGTTTTTCCCAGTTTGTATTGTATCAATTCGTAGCCACAAAACATATTACACATTGGGTACAATTTTGAATGTACCCAATGTGTAATAATTTAATTTTAATTGTTTACAATTTAACTGATTGTAACTTTTTTTTAAATACAGTAGCTTTTCATCATCTGCCTAGCCTTTCCCCAACTATGTTGGGGTCGGCTTCCAGTCCAACCGGATGCAGCTGTATGCCAGTATTTTACATGTAGTGACTACCAATCTGACCTCCACAACCCAGTTACAGGGTAATACGATACCCCTTGGTAAGACTGGTTGTCAGACTTTCGGGCTTCTGACGACCCGTAACGACTGTCAAAGATCCACAAATGACAGCCGGGACCAATGGCTTAACGTGCTTTCCGAGGCACGGAGGGGCTTTGGTATATACAGATGGTTACCCATCCGCGGACCAACCGCGGCAAGCGTAGCTTAACCTAATTGATCGACCTGTGGGGCTTATAAGCATGACATTAACAATCATATTTTTTAATTATTGCGTTCTGACATTTTATTTATCTTTATGACTGACACTCTCGTAGGTATAACTTTGATATCGATTAATTAATTTCTTCCTAAAAAATCCAAATGCATGTAATATTATGTTTCGTTGTTGTCTGTTTTATTATCTATTAAAAGCAATGTATACAATTAAAGACATATTTGCACACCAGATGTGATGGTAGAATGTAAAGGGGCCATTATAGTTATAAGATCATACACTGCCACAGTTGTAAACCTATATTCTGGCAAATAAATGAATTTGAATATGTTACTTAGCAAAAAGCCCCTACAGATACAAATACAGTAGCTTTTGTGGAACTTAAATTATAGACAACCAAATAAATTCAAATCGGTGTAGTTATAGGTACATATTTTTAAGACACACAAATCAAAATCAAAATATTTGTATTTCATATAAACCTGCATGGGCACTTATGAAACGTCAGAAGCTAGGTGCACGGCTCCAAAATGTTGTTTCCTATGGAGAAGAGCCGGCAAGAAACTCCACGGTTACTCTTTTTAAAATGATTGGTGTTAAAGCATCAGCTCCACTACCGTTGACTCAAGTTAACTGAGCAATTTGTATGTAGTCAAAATTTAACTCAATGTATTTTATCAGGCGTTTAACTTACTGTCCTTGTTCAATGTCAAAATGGAAGGTTAAGAATATAAGTACAAGTCATTCACTGCGTGCTACATCCTGAGTTTTTTAATTCCCAAAATCCCTAAGAAGTTCCTCCAGTTTTGTACATGGTCCTTCGAGCCGGATAATTTAATATCTACATACTAGCAAAGTGGAATGAGCTGGAATTGGATATTCTGGAAATTGAAAGTAATGAGTACCTGAGTGAAGAGGTGACGAACACGTTTTTGGAAGAAAAGTGGATCGGACATTATGTGAAATAAAACAGGAAGTGTTTTTAAGCATTTTACGTAATATTTACTAAATTCACCCAGCACTCATTAATATTAAATCAGGTAAAATTAAATATAGGAATTAATTATTGGTATAAGAACTTAAAGAAGGTTAGTAACAAATTTTTTTACAAAGTCATTTACTTATTTTTATTCTTGGTTTGTATATAAATATTTACAAGAAATTATTTACAGAGCATTAGGTTAAATCATATTTGTAAAATATAGTTAACGTGTACTTAAAATACAGTACAGTAGTGTTATTGTTAACCTGCATTAGTCAGCTATTTATTTTTCAATATACAAATATTATTTTTTAATTTAAACCTTTACAATTAATTTTTGCTTTGTTAACAATTAAATAGGTAGATAAATAATTTATTTGTTACATTATTTCTTTAGAATAATAAGCCTTACATACTTTCCTACAGTAGTTATTATAATATTTGCAGTGATTCAACTCAAAAGTCAAACTTGTACAATTAAACTTTGGTTAATTTTATTTAGTCTTATTAGTTACTACGTTAGGTATTTTTGTTATAAAGAATTTCGTTATATAACATTATAATTGTATAATTACAGGTCTACGACACTCTCCTTTCAAAATGACTGAGATTAAAGAACTTAAAAAGAAGCGAAGCAGTTATAAAGGAAGGTTAACAGTATTTGGAACCTATTTAAGTAATCTGAAGGATGCTGAGATAACCCCCTATCAGGTAGTGGAGTTGCAGTTGCGAGTCACAAAATTAGACGATATTTACAATGAATTTAACGAGGTTCAATTGAAATTAGAATGCATGTGTGATAACATTGATGCTGAGACACTCGAAAGAACTACAATTGAATCTCAATATTATGGGTTAGTAGCTCAAGCTAAAGTTATGTTAGGTAACTTTTCAAAATCTGAGCAAGACGAAGTAAAATCGAATTGCAGTAGTGGTAAACGTCAGTTCGTCAAGTTGCCTACAATTCAATTACCCAAATTCACAGGATCATATGATAACTGGCTTGAATTTCGCGATACCTTCGCAAGTCTCATTCATGGCAGTGACGACATAGACGAGATAAATAAATTCCATTATCTGAGGTCATCATTAGCAGAATCTGCTGCTGTTGTGATCCAGTCAATTGAGTTTTCTGCTCAAAACTACAATGTGGCATGGGAGCTTCTTTGTGAGCGATTCGATAATGAAAGATTATTAATTGAAAATCACGTTACGGCATTGTTCAATGTCGAGTCAATCACTAAGGAGTCCTCAATTGCATTAAAAGGTATTGTAGACAATGTAAACAAAAATATCAGAGCGTTGAAAACATTAGGCGAACCTGTTCATAGTTGGGACACATTACTTATCCATATTATTCGACAAAAACTTGATACTACAACATTCCGAGAATGGGAAGAATACAAAGGGCGTATCGATAAGTCTAAACGAATCGTTTTTAATCAGTTCATTTAATTTCTGCGTAATCGCGCTGATTTAATAGAAACACTGGAAAAATCACGTCATTCTACAACTAACATAAAACAGAACACTAAAATAAAAGCATTTGTTACAACAAAAAACACAAGTGGTTCTTCATCACATAGTTGTCCGAAATGTAAAAGCGATCACAACCTCAATTCATGTCCACAGTTTTTATCACTAAGCGTCAACGATAGAATGTCTTTAATACCTAGCTTTAAGGTATGTTATAATTGTTTACGTCACGGTCACCATCCCAACAATTGCAAGAAACCAGGGTGTAAAATATGTAAACGCAAGCACCACACGCTTATTCATAACGCAGATTTCAAATCACAACCTGTTTCAAGCAAATCAACTGACGGTACGACCGATAAGGCCAAGGTTGAGTCATCCTCCACTGCCGACGTAAACAATGGTCACGTTGCACTCTCAGCTAATATTTAGCATTCGCATACGAGCAGTACAGGCGACATCCTGTTGTCAACTGCGTTAATTAGATGCTACGATGTTAATAATAAAGAACACATCGCTCGAGCTCTTCTTGATTCTGGTAGTTCAGCGTGTTTAATGACCGAGAATTTATTTAATAAGTTAAATCTACCTCATTTAAACACAGACAAATCTATACAAGGCATAAATAAGTCACTTTCACATGTGGAGAAAATGTGTCGTGTGCACATTAAATCGTTGCATGAATCGTACGATAATGATTTAATGTGCTTTGTCTTGCCCACTATAACTGATAACGTTCCCGCTAGACAGGTACATGTGAATATACCGTCAAATATTCACTTAGCTGATCCGTTTTTCCACACACCCGCTTCTATTGATATTATTATAGGAGCAGACGTATTCTGGAGTTTATTAGGATCTGATAAGATTTTACTAGGTGATGGGAAACCAACACTTTATCAAACTAGACTTGGTTGGCTAGTTTGCGGCCCAATAAACGGCGGCTGTAGTAATCGTTCACCTCAAAACTCATCAATTAAATGTAATTTTAGTAATGTTGACGATTACTATGAAGGTTCTTCCATTTCGATTGAGTTAGATGACATCCGAAACCAATTATCGCGTTTCTGGCAGCTCGAGGAAGTTTGTCATGAGTCATCGACTTATTCAGATGAGGAGAAGAAGTGCGAAGAACACTTTATAAAAAACACAACGCGCTTGGCAGATGGCCGCTTTAGCGTTAAAATACCGTTAAAGGAATCTTCAAATAGTTTAGGCGACTCATATCATCGTGCAAAACGATGTTTTCTGTCATTGGAGCGCAGAAATCTCAGCCAACCCTCACTCGATAAAATGTACAAAGAATTCATGACTGAGTACATTTCTTTAGGCCATATGTTCGAGTACACTATTAATAAAGATCAGCGGTCATATTTTATTCCTCATCACGGAGTACTGCGCGAGAGTAGTAGTACAACTAAATTACGAGTAGTTTTTAATGCTAGTGCAACTACCACCTCTGGGAAATCTTTAAATGCAATACAGATGGTGGGGCCTACCGTTCAGGACGATCTGACTGCAATCCTTCTTCGATTTAGAATGCATAAATACGTCCTCTCTGCTGACGTAGAGAAAATGTACAGGCAGGTGTCTGTACATCCATCAGATTGGCACCTGCAGCAAATTGTTTGGCGTGATAATGCTGCTAGCCCTCTTAAAGCCTACCAATTGCATACAGTGACTTACGGCACGGCTAGTGCACCGTTTCTCGCTACTAGGTGCCTCAAACAGGTTGGTCTTGAATGTCAGGATCAAAAGGTCGCTGAAGTTATTGTTCATGATTTTTACGTGGATGACCTTTTGACTGGTGCAGACGTGTTTGAGGAGGCTCGAATGTTGCGTCATAAGGTTACAGATGCTCTTGCTTCTGCTTGCATGCCTTTGAGGAAGTGGAAATCTAACGAACCCAGTTTAATTTCACAACCATCTGGTGACTCTCACATTTATTTCCACAAGGAAAGCGATGTCGTCAATAAAACGCTTGGTCTTAGTTGGCAAACTGACACAGATAATCTACGTTTTCCTATAAATGTTCCTGAACGTATAGAAAATACTAAGCGTGGCATGTTAGCAGTAATCGCGCGAATATTTGATCCTCTAGGATTGTTAGCACCGTGTGTCGTAACTATGAAGATGTTGCTTTAAAAACTTTGGCTGGACGGGTTAAAATGGGATGACCAGTTATCACCTGAGGTTGGAACAATATGGGCGAACATAATTAAAGCCTTGCCTTGCCTTCATGACTTACGCATTTCACGTCGTGTGGTCTGTGACGAAGACTTCTGAGCGAGCTTACGGCGCTTGTTTGTATATTCGCAGTATCAATGAGCAGGGTGACGTCGATGTGCGTTTATTAATGGCTAAAAGTCGCGTCACTCCTATTAAACCATTAACAATACCGCGACTTGAGCTGTGTGCTGCTGTGATTGGTGCACGTTTATATCAAAAGGTTGCTAGTGCCCTTCGTACCAAACCAAACAGTGTAGTCTTTTGGACTGATTCTATGATAGTGCTGGGTTGGTTAAAAATGGTACCTATTAAATTAAATACTTTTGTTCGCAACCGTGTAGCCGAAGTCTTAGAATTATCCGGTGCAGGCACCTGGAAACATGTGTCGACGCACGACAATCCAGCTGACCTAATAACCCGCGGAGCAGAACCTAGCGCTATGCAATCACTGGATTTGTGGTGGTTAGGTCCATATTTCTTAAAGCATGACAGTACTACATGGCCATCTTCTGCTATGAATCCAGGTATTTTACCAGACATTAAGTCGAGTATTTTAATTAATTTAGCTCAAGATCATGCTAACGATTTATTTAAAGCATTGATCGAGTTCAATCGTTTTTCATTTTTTTTTGGTTTCCGCGTTCTATTTGTTACGTTTTTCGTTTTATTAATGCATGCAAAGGGCGTTCAGCAAACACGTCCTATTTAAATGATCAAGAATTACAAAATTCGTTAAATTTTGTTATCATTCAGTCTCAAAAAGAGTCTTTTCCTGAATATAACTTAATATTAAATAATAAAAAATTACCTCATAAAAATCGATTACTAAGCTTAAATGTGTTTCTTGATAAAAATAAAATTATTCGTATAGGTGGTGGATTACACAATTCTGAATATTCATTTGAAAAGAAACACCCAATTTTAATACAGTCCACTCATCACATATCGAAACTTTTATTTAGATTTGAGCATATCAGACTAATGCACGCAGGTCCTCAATTATTACTAAGTACAATTAGAGAGACTTACTGGCCACTTGGTGGTCGCAATTTAGCCAGAGCATGTTATCGTCAGTGCGTTCGCTGTCGTCGTCTAAAGCCACAGGCAGTTATCCCTCAGATGGGCAATCTCCCATTGAGCAGACTCTCACCAGCCGACTTTCCTTTTCAAAGCGTAGGAGTTGACTACGCAGGCCCTATGACCTCGTCTAGTCGTCAAGGTCGTGGATGTAGACTGGTTAAGGTATACATTGTTATTTTCGTGTGCTTCACTACAAAAGCCATTCATTTAGAGTTAGTGGGTGATTTGACGAGCAGTAATTATTTACAGGCTTTACGTCGGTTTATGTCTCGAAGAGGAAAACCTCTCAACATATACTCCGATAACGGAACTTCGTTTGTAGGAGCCTACAATGAGATAGCTGATTTCTTGAAACGCAATTGTGACTCCTTAACTGCTAGTGTGGCTCAAGATGGAATTAAATTCCACTTTATTCCTGCTTACGCTCCTCATTTTGGTGGTCTTTGGGAGGCGGGTGTCAAATCGACCAAATTTCATTTGTCTCGAGTGTTGGGCAATTGTAATCTGACATACGAAGAGCTTAATTCTGTTTTGGTACAAATTGAAGGCATTTTAAATTCTCGGCCACTCACACCGTTGTCATCAAACCCAGAAGACCTGTTACCTCTCACTCCAGGTCATTTTTTAATTGGACGACCTCTCACGTCTCTTCCTGTAAAGGATATCCGGGACTACTCCACTCATCACTTGACGCGCCATCAACGTATCGAGCAGCTGCGGCAGCATTTCTGGTCAAGATGGAGCAAGGAATATGTCTCCGAGCTTCAGCAGCGAGTAAAGTGGCGTACCGGCAACGACAGCCTGAACCTGGACTCCCTCGTTGTCATAAAGGAGGACAACCAGCCTCCGATGAAGTGGAAGTTGGGGCGCGTTGTTGGTCTTCATCCTGGCACAGATGGCATAAGCAGAGTAGCCGACATCAGGACTCAAACTGGGACCATCAGACGAGCATTCTCCAAGATTTGCCCGTTATTAGAAGACTGTTGAAAGGCGAGCTTCCAACGGCCGGGGGCATGTTAAAGCATCAGCTCCACTACCGTTGACTCAAGTTAACTGAGCAATTTGTATGTAGTCAAAATTTAACTCAATGTATTTTATCAGGCGTTTAACTTACTGTCCTTGTTCAATGTCAAAATGGAAGGTTAAGAATATAAGTACAAGTCATTCACTGCGTGCTACATCCTGAGTTTTTTAATTCCCAAAATCCCTAAGAAGTTCCTCCAGTTTTGTACAATTGGCTTTAACAATGTTTTCAGAGATAAAATGTATGGGAGGACAGTGCAGGCCTGTCAATAAGTACCAGATACTTAGACGAATACAGAATAGAAAATCGTCTACAAATCTACAGACTGTACCTTCTTTTATTTATATGTTTTCTTCTTACTATGCTTAAGATTACATGAAGGATATTTCCGTCCTGTATTAATGTCACCGGAAAATCCATCCATTAAATAATTTAATCCATCTAACCAGAAGCTTTTAGAAAAACTTTAAAGTACTTTAGGTGCATCGAGTTACTACTAAGAGCCGTACGAGTATCTTTAGATGTGCAACTGTGGGCCGTTAGTAGGATGAGATTAAGGTGACTGGTCGAGATAGAGATGAATCGCTTCCATTCATCTCGACGGAGCTTTTTTTTTTTTTTTTTTTTTTTTTTTTTTTTTTTTTAGGTAGAAGTGGAGTGGGCACCAACTGTTCTCATTGGTAAATATTTGTCGCGAAATGTGGTTGGGATTATGTCATTTTTTGCATCAACTGAAAGACGATTTTTGAGTTGCTTTTCATTTTGAAAACGTGTTGGTTTGAATAGTGAGCTTTACTACGACAGCGCTGAAATGTATCTGTATTAAAATTATTGAAGTGTCTGTTTGTAATGTTAAAATAATAACTTTTTAGTAAATACATGTGAAAGTATACAGGGTAAGTTTTTATCCAGTGCGCAAATTGTAACCATGAATTCAGCATATCATTCTAGAGCCCTTAGCGCAGAAATTTTTCGCCAGTTGTACACAAAAAAAATCAGCTGTTTCATAGAAAAGTGCAATACCTACGCGGTCAAAATGTATGGAACAGCTGATATTTTTCTGTGTATCCAGCGAAAAATTTCTGCGCTAGGGGGTCTAGAATGATATGCTGAATTCATGGTTACAGTTTGCGCACTGGATAAAAACTTTTTCTGTAAACGGTACTTATAACAAAATCTTTACAAATAAATAAAATTGAAGTGTTCGTTTATTTTTAAATCAATAATTACTGCGTTGAAAGCGCAATGCCGCAAAAGCCGCGCAAGTGGGTTATTATTGAAATTGTTAATTAGGTTAGTTAATTTATGATACTGAATGTTGTAACATCACAGGACAGTCGCTACGGGCATTCCAATTATATAATAGTAATTACAATTATGGTTGATGTGGTAGAAATTTCGTCAAATGATATTACTTAGTTAATAGAAATTTTGTAATTAAAATAATAGAATGTGCCTTAGATTTAGAAATGTATGATGTCAAAGTATCTATGTACAGACAGACGCCAGCACAACAAGCTACCCCCAACTGTCAAATTTTTCCAATTGAAAATGAACCTTACGCGTGTGTTATAAAGTTGGAAATCTATCAAATAAATTTGACAGATTTGGGGTAGCTTGATGTGCTGGCGTGTGTACCAACGTATTTTGTTTAAATTAAAAAAATAATAAAAAAAATAATAGGCTATTAAAATGAAACTTTTATAAGACAATACAGGACAATCAATTCACATTATGAAGAAGCCAGCGCAAGCTTTAAATATAATTGGTATCGATATTTTTCCGAATGAAAGAACATGATGCGTTCGTAGCACGACGAGCTTCGCCGTAGCTCGGTGCGTGCTACGCCGTAGTATTTCGTAGCAATCTCAATAGTCCATGTTTTTACGCAAACTTTATCAAACGCGGACCTCCCATTGCTACTATAAACATTACAATAAATTAAGTAACTGCATGGAATAACTTGCATAAACAGATACTTGTTTTTAACAAGCTGGCGGTTCAGTAATCACTGATAAAATTAATAAAACAAATTAATAAATGCAATAAAATCAGAACAGAAACATCCACTCATGTGTGGCCATCAGTGGTTGCTACAACCATTTTACAATATGGACTACCACCGCACACCGCCTTTTCAATTTGTAATCAATGATAAAGCTTCGGCCGTAATGGTCATATTATGTCGATTCGCTCAGTGAACAAATATTCAGGGAATAAATACGCTATAGGCATATTACCTGAATATTTTGAAAATATTTTAATTACATTGTGGGAAAAGTTTTGAGCACTGGGCTCCTCTTTATAAATGGCTGTAACGCGGTATTATTGTGATGAGGTAAAATAAATATTGTCTAATACAGAAATTAGTATAAATAGTGAGCCTGCTACAGATTACTGATCACAGTGATCACATTGTTTGGTTTTGTCCTTCAGAACTATCTCGTACGTAATACTCGCAAGCAGTGTGCTTGTATGCACGAACGTGGACGAGGGAAAAGTATGTAAGGATCGTAGCATTTGGCTTTCTGTTATTTCTGCCTCCCCCATTGGAAGCAGGCGTGAGTTTATGTATGTAAAATTGGAAATAAATTACTTATCATTTTCAATTAAAGTTTTATAATTTTAATTGAGCATTATTTATAGGTATTTATTTTTATTTTTATTAAAAACTATGATTTATAAGATTAAAAGTTATTTAAACAAAAAATAAAATAAATTAATTAATTGGTATTATTTGTGGGATAAAAGAATATTTAGTAATGATTTCAATTCCAAACATTCCAACGTTGTTGGAATGTAACCTCTTAGCACAACCCTTTTTTAAATGCCTTTGTAACACCCACGAAATTACGAGGGAGTGTCTATTATTAATCATATAATGCTAACACATTTCAGAAATATGCAAATTGTCATCAGTCCTTTGTCTCACTAATTGCGTGCGATGTTAATATTTTCCTTCCAAACAAACATGCTTGACAGCACAATACGTCTCAATTTATGCGGCGGGGTTGCCATCAGCCAAAATTCAAAGGCCTATTGTCATCTGCCGGGGTATGGCAACATTTACAAGTTAATTGGAAAACTACATCGACTTTAATCCGCGCGGGAGTTAAACAGACTCTGTTTGTTTGGTTCGCATTTAAACAAACATCTGCTAATTGCATCGGTTTCATTGGATGGTGGGTAATTTAGGTAGTCTGTCAATAGTGTTTTGAGTTTTGACGGTTCTATAGTGTTGATTTTGGGCGATACTCAACTATTTAAACCTACTGTGTTATTCTACTTTATATCATGTCTCGTGAACTATTTTTTCGATGACGTTCATCTTATCTGTAGTTTTGTCACTAGAACTTTAGATACACTTCTGTCGAAACGGAACCAAGTCAAATAGAAACTGCAGCTGAAGACTTAAATATCTCGCAACTGTAAGTGCGCCAAACGAACCTCCGTAACTCGAATTTAATTCTATATCCAACGCACTTGGCATACGTCGAGATTGTAGCAGACATTTTTAGTGGCACCGCTCAATAGGACGCTCAACGTAGCGCAAAACCAAAATTTGTCTGTAAAGTGACTATTCCGAACAAAATAATTGAGCAGTTATGCTAATGAGATACAAGCTGAACTGACGCCAAAACGTTGTCCGCGGAGCTTTATGCAAATCACCCAGGGCGTGCGATACGAACGCGCTCGCCACCGAGTATCGATAGCCGGAATACGGACGCGACACGTTACGTCACTGCTACTTCGTATTTTAAATTGTCGTGTAATTCGAGACTATTTTGTTTTAGATTTTTGGTTTGTGTGTATATGTAGATACTTGTAGCGTGGAGTTAGCTTTTGTTTTTGTTCGTATACGAACAATTATGTTGCATACTACATAATTGATCAGACTGACGTTATCCTGACCATATTTTCCCCCGAGTGGGTTCCCCGCATTGTCGTTGCGGGGGGGCTTAGTAACCGTGGATTCCAGCCACGGTGAAGCCAAGAGGTACCCAAAGGCGGGGCCGCTCGTCAGGGCTTTTGCCTTCAAGCCATTGACGTAGCGGCCAAAAAGTAGGTTGCAGTGAGGTGCAACGCAACTGAGGTGGGCCGCGATGTCGAATGGGAGGCATCCTGGCTGAGGGTTACGGGCTGCGGTAGAGGAGGAGTTCGGGTACTTCTGAGCAGCTCTCTTCCCTTCCGTGGCCTGGACGGGGCCGCCACCGTTTGATGGCGGACGCGGTGGGGCCGCAGGGGAAGAGGAGTGTCGGTATAGCGTCAGCCGCTCTCCCTATCCCCTGCGGCCGAAAAGTGGTAGACGGGACGGCGCTCTGTGTTCCACACACGCGCCATCAAAGATATCAGCAACCACTGGTGGGGTTCGCAAGGGCCGATGCCTGCCAGGGGTGCGGGTTTGTTCGAAAGAGATACCACAGCCCCTGGCATACGGGCTACTGAGGGAACACGGGTGGGTTTTAGTCAGTAAAAGTCTGACACGCCCTCCTGCTCTACTCAGCAGAAGAAGTCATTTGGTGATTTCCCACCCAAAAAAAAAAATCCTTACCATATTTACATTTGGATTATGACACTTTTGTGATTTTTTTTAAAGCTGTTGAATTGTTTTGTTTTGTTCGGTTTTGCGTACCATTTCAATATGACCATAAACAAGACAAAAAGAATTACGCAAATACATTCTTTGAATCGCGAGTTATGGTCTTGAGTTCATACAAAAAAAAAAAAAACCATTTGAAAATAGGATCTTATACATTTTTTATTTATATAGATAGATTAGAGGTCACGTTGGCACAGTTTAAGTTTACGAATGTGGGTCAATCTCTCGGTTGTTATCAGAATGTGCGAAACCATAGAAAATATACTGGATTTGTATTTTACACCACTAAACTAACCAAAGAAAATAAGGGTTCACCCCATTTATAGTACATTGGTTTCAACAAAATGTCCATTGAAGGTGTAAAGGTGTAAAAAATGTACCTGAACCAAACAAATGAATTGGCATCCCTTTGTTTGAGTACCTACCTATTTGTTAGCGACAAAAAAAATAGCGTTCTATTTGTCTAAATATTTAAAGAAGATAGGTATGCCTAGTATTAACAATAATACTCGTGTTAAATCTCCCATTTTACATAAAAGGCCAGTTGAAGACGGCTTAGGTTTCAAATGTTGGTATACCGGACCCTTTTCAAAAACGTTTCTTTTATGAAAAAAATGCCTTAAAAGGTCGAATTTGGTAAAGACTTTCATGCCATTTCTATTTTTATTGTTCGTCTTTTGTTTTATTTTTACGTTTTGTTAATACTCTTGCGTGTTGTATTGATGTCTAAAAGGCTTGTGAAATTAGATTGACATGGCAGAAAGGGGAGTTAAGTGATTTTATGGAAACGCTTTCTAAGCTGTTTTCTGTTATATTTATGGCAATTTCTAAATGTAAGGGCAGGTAGGCGATGTCAATTCTTATAAAGATAAAGCCGGGATTTCAGTTCAAGGTATTTTTAACCGACTTCCAAAAAAGGAGGAGGTTACATTGAAAGACTCCTGAGGTGGTCCCATTGGCACCAAGTCAGGATCTGGTTATGGAATCCCAGGGAAATCGAGGGCAACCCTCAAATCTTATAGGTATTAATAACGTTTTTCCTATGTTTTCTAATGCTATTGAGACATTTGCGTATCGTCATCATCATCTCATGACGCTGAGCTGATGATGGAAGGTACAACTCTTTAACTTAGGAGTTAGGTGCAGATTCGGGCATAACTCAGTCATATATAGACCGATTTACGAAATTC
Organism: Polymixis flavicincta; assembly: GCA_949987655.1. Lineage (NCBI taxonomy): Eukaryota > Metazoa > Arthropoda > Insecta > Lepidoptera > Noctuidae > Polymixis > Polymixis flavicincta. The sequence continues at coordinate 10,441,581 of OX465186.1, read as the reverse complement.
TTTTTTTTAGAAAGGGTTTTATTCCGAAATGGTCCCATTTTAATTTCATATAGATCTGATGATGCGTTTCGGAGACAGACAACGGAACTCTTCAAAAAATGACAGCAATTCAACCGCGATTGCTGCTATCGCATATAAATATGCATTGTTTTGACCCCAATGATGAATTGGTGTGGAGTGGTTACTATAACTAAAAAGTGAAAAATAAAAACTATTTAAAAAAAAAAACGACTTCCAAAAAACACTAGACAGTGAAAAATAACTTTAATTTCGGAAGGCGGTCACAAGAAATTAATAAAATACATGTCCAAAGTCACCGACTTCCGAAATTAAAGTAATTTTTCACTTTCTAGTGTTTTTTGGAAGTCGTTTTTTTTTTTTGGAAAAAGTTTTTACTACACAATATACTTCAATGCCAAGTTTATTTTGAGATATCCATTTACTACCGATGTTATGTTTTTGTATAAAGGTAGCCTATGTAAGAATATAATGTAGGGATGTTTTTATCTTATTACTTAAGGGATTACTTAATACAGGGTAGGCAGAAAACCAGGAAACCGAAGAGCACGCTAAGCCAGGTTTTTGTGTAACTGGAGGTCCCAGTGAACGTCATCTATATCAATAAAAAGAAAAGTCCTGACTGACTGACTCATCAACGCCCAGCCCAAACCCTTGGACCTAGAAAGCTGAAATTTTGCACAGAGGTTGTCTTTATAATGTAGACAAGGAATAAGGAAGGAGTTTCCGAAATTCAACCCCTAAGGGAGTTAAATAGGGGATGAAAGTTCCGCGCGGGCGAACCCGCTGGCAAAAGCTAGTCCTACATAACACAGACATAGCAAATGAAGATCCACTATTCACAGAATAAGATCCTCAGCATTGAGGGACAGTTGAAATGGCACACTTAAATTCCAACAGTACGTCATTAACTTGCCCCATCTGTTCGGCATTGAATCTGTGGCCAACATAATTATTAAATGCTACGTACATTTTAATGCAATGTCCTGTTACCATTATTACCACATTTTCATTTTCGTAAATAAATGAGTCACAACTTGTTCGTGCTGTTATGAAGGAGTTTTAAGACAAAGGGTTTTTTACTGAGTTACTTTGATTTGAAAGCCATTTCAGTGGATAACCGACACTATCCGTGGAAATCGCATTCAATTCAAAGTAAACGGGATCTGATATCATGTGAAATAAACAATTTATTGAAGTACTAAAACACGGTTTCAATATCAATTATTGTATAATTGGTATCTTTTTCATACATAGAATCTAAATGATTATCATATTTCGCGTGGTGCCAGACGTAAAGAATAGTACCATCACATTTCTTCCCGTGGGTGGTAATAATATTACAAGGAAGCTAGAATTATTATTATCATTTATTCCACTAAGGGCTGATTTTACCATAGTCTTCTATCCGTAGAGTAAAATTTACGTCTGACAATTCTACTATGGAAGATCTGTCAAAAATTCAAAATTTATTCTCAGGATAAGACTTATTCTATGTATACAAGTTTGGTGAAATTCGCCCTTAATAAACATATAAATTACATTTTTAAATATTAGTACAAAAATATAGGAACATTTAAAAATATAAAAGAAAGTAGCCCACCGGTATCGGGAACAGCTACCGGCGGTCAGGGCTCCAGAGAGAGGAACCTCCTAACAATGCGAGCCGTGTCAAGAAGTACCACTTTCTGAATCAGGCCATTGACCCTGCTGTCCAACGAGACCCTCCTGAGGTGTTGGTCGAAGCTCTTAGCTATCAATTATTATCATCATTATCATCATCATTTCAGCAGGAAGAGGTCCACTGCTGGACGTAGGCCTCCCCCAAGCTGCGCCACTTCGACTGGTTATTATAATAATTAGAATTATCATAATAATAATAAAAGGAAATTGGTAATCTAACTACTGCTAAATAAGTACTTAAAACAGCATTCAGATTTTCTGTTGATATGTGCCTAAAAGTCTGGGCCGATTAAACATAATTATTTTCGTTCTTTTTTCACCAAGTTAATTATAATATTCAATTCTATGTCCCACAACTATCTCAAAGTACATAGTTATCTCCTGTTTTAATTGCTTATCTCATAGTATATTGAATGTGCGTCTATTAACTGTATGCTGCATTATTGTTTCGAACTATTCTGTATTAGTTAATCTCTGAAGCGACTGTGATTCTCGCTGTTGCAATCCGTATGTATTGGTGTAATTTTCTTAATCATAACAGTCTAATACGGACTATTATAATAAGGTTTCACTGTACATGTAGAAATGGCATGTTTAATGCATTTAATTTCATTTAATCGAACCCCAAATAATCCTCAGTTTGATGTTCTAAAAATATTAATGAACACTCTAATAATTATAATATCAATGTTTCATTTTGTGAGCGTCAAATAATTCCAATTTTTTAAATCCTAAATAGCCAATTAGCTGCGACGAACAGCTTGGATGTAGCGTACAGACCGCTGCCGCGGCACTTATTAAGAGCGTTCATCCCACACGGGTTGGCAACTGTTTTTCGTGATTATTTCATTAAAAAGAAACAAAAGTAAAAAAAAAAAAAACAGCGAAGCACTAGACCGTTGGTGTTTACAAGTTTTTATGCTATTTTTTTACAGTTATTCTGATATTTACTTATAAAAATCGACATACCGTTAATTATTTTCTATTTGCATTACTTAGTACGATTAAATGTCTTTATTAAAGAGTGAATGTAAAAAAATATTTTATTTATATACCTATATATTTTATACTTACTTATTATAAATACCAAGGATCTAGTGCGATAATCACTAAAAAATACTATAAATGCGTTGTTGCCAGCCCGCGTGGGATGAACGCTCTTAAGAAATAGAACATTATTAAGTGGTCAATAAGTTTTTAAAGGGCCAATAAACATATTTCAATTAATTTCTACACGCGGTTTTCTCTAATGACCAGATAAATAGGTTACTATGCGCCACCGCTAAATAGTGGACAATACAGACATTTCATCCTCTTGGAAGATTTTTTAAAATGATTTATTTATTAACACCAATAACTAAAACATCTTACAGTTTCTCAAGAAGATCTTATATACACATATGAAACTATTTATATCTATAAAATACACTTAACAATAAACATACAAAATAAATTAAAAATTAAGATTTCATATTTTAACGCCTTCTTCAATGCACCTTTGTGCTCCTGATGTAAATTTCAGCAGGCTATCGAAAACATCTTCCGTATTATATATATATATGTAATATTGAACTTGAATTCGAGGTTATGATGGTTAAGTCAATAGGTTACATCTAGGAAGCGTGCATCATCGATCGTCCACTGTTTTTCCACTAAACATCAGTGGAAAAATGTGGAAAAAATATGGCCACAAAAAAATCAAAAAGTTTTGTTTCAGTAAATATGTTGGGCTTCGTCAAAATAATGAGGCACTATTTATACATTCAGACACAACAAATAATCGTTATTGATAAAAACATTATTAATAGAAATAACATGCCAGCCCCATTTTCCTGTTCGCACAAACAAAACCAAATAAGGAAGTAACTAAGATTCTTGAGGTACCTTCCCGAAGCATTGCGAGAGACGTTACCTCCCGCCATTGTTCCACTAATGGCATCGAAATTCCTACAATCTTTTTCCGTTACATTAATCATTTCGTTTGCTATCAAATACTCTCTTTTCCTTAATCTGAAACAGGATAAATACAGGCGTAGAGGGAACATTCAGGGTTAATATGACACTCACCAAGTACAGTTTGTAGGCCAGAGACGTGAACAAATAATAAGACTGCCACTCAACCCTGCTTCCGCCGGGTTCAGGATAATCCTCGCCATTTTTGCTCGAGTCGGGGAATATGTCAAGTTCACACCTGCGAAGTTGTCGAACCCTTACCTCGCTGCGTTCTCGGGGAGATTAGGATGTGTTGAAGTCTGGCTAGTCGAAAGATATGTTGTGTTCATTTTGTATAGAAGTTTATTTATATTGATGTTTTGTGTCTCTAAAAATAAGCCGAAGTAGAAATGAGGGTACTTTTAGATTTATCTTACGTAAAACATTTTAACAAGAAACATTCAGTATTTTTCCTATTTCTTAACTCAACACAATAGAGAAATGAAATGGGACTTTTAACTTCTTATTTATCTACTCTTGCAAATATATTCACCAAAGAACAATTAATTAGGGATCATCTGAACATTCATTTCACCAGTAATTAGATTCTTCTTAGGTAATTTGAAATAGGCTGAAATGAGGTAAAGAAACAAATTACATTTGCGAAAGGAAATTAGGAATTCCACATCGCGTCGTCCGGTAGCTTAGGGTTGGGGGCACCACAAAGAACCTAATATTTAAGTGGGCACCGCTAAATTGAAACGTACAAATGTCATTTACTTGGGTTGTGGATTATTTCGTTTGGATAACTTACAAAATGTAAATTATTTGGGGAAATGTTTTTATTGAGTAAACGAATAAAGTATATTTGTTAAAAACTCAACCTGCACCCTAATTTCGTAACACACTATTAATCAGAACGTTATTTAAGGTTATTGCTAATTCATTCTTTCATATTACTCGTATGTTCGAAAAAATTGTCTGCTCAGCAACGTAAACAACGCCATGACAGTTGTGGTACTGCCAATATTACAGTATATTAAGCAATTACCCTTCTGCAGGCTTACCACGAGCACTGATTTGTCGACGGAAGAATAGCTAAATGATGTACAATAGGAGAAGATAACTGTTTTTCTATTAATTATCCCAGTTACGCGTTCTAAACGAATCATGGTTTTGTAGATAATCGTTTATGCTTTGTGGCCGTCGAGTAGAAAGTTTGTTGTCAGTGTGATTTTGACAGTTCGGGAAGAAATATTCTTCTGGAATAGTCTACATTAATAAGGACCTAAACAAAGATCGTTTGAAACGAAAGACGAAATGAAAGATTGTTAAAGGATATCTAAGGTGCAATGTCAAAAATGGAGAAACTAAATGTCACTTTGTATTGAAAAAGCACTGTCTATTCTTCGTAGAAATAGAAAGCATCATGCTTAGCCTGCTGGTATTCTGTAAAACGCCTATATTCTCAAGAATAATTCTAAAAAAACAAAATTTGTTAAAGAAATTTCACAAGTAACACGGCTAATACGAATACAAAGGTTCGTTAGTGAGTTTTGCTCAGTTTGTAGTAATTATAATTATATTCAAAAGATACCATCAGTCACAATCTCATCATACCATCACAATTAACATAAGTTTCTATTCTATACAAAAATAAACGTAACACGCAGAATTTACCAGAATGTAAATAAAGATGGCAACTAAATGTTTGATTGCACCTTAAACTTTTTACCGTAATCATCAAATTACATAAAAAATCTCGGTTCCGCGGCATTTTGCAGTTATATGATTGGGCTGTAAAAACTTGGATGGCGGCAACGCCGGTGGGCCAATTTTATAACATCAAAAAATATAATCGTCCTTACGATTTATAGGACTAATGCGAAACTCACATTGTGGCGTTTTTATGTTTGCCCCTAGTTACGTCGTAAAGACATTTTTATTTTAGCCCCCTGAGTGGGTCATTACTCACCCGGGAACTGTTTCAGCGTTTTTGGAAATATTGAATGTATTACCCTCCGAGGTAATTGGGGCTTACGATGTTATCGACGGCCAGACATTTTATGCTGTTTTTTATTTATTGATACTCTGTTATAGATCGATAATAGGCTTTATTTTTAGGTCCCCCTTTTCACAGTATTGTATTTTCTTATTTGTATCTATCAACATCACATTTACATACTACCTAATGTACATCATAGCCATCTACTGTCTCTAAGTGGTCAAGTTAGTTCTACAGGGTCAAATTAAATTCGCTGGCAATACTTTCTCCACGTGTTGAGTATCGATAACGAAAACTGATGAAACAAAAACAAACGTTAAAAACTTTAAACGACACTGTGAATTATGTAAACATTTATGCAACCTAACGAATTTTATGTTATACTTTTTAGAAATTCGTAAAAAATATCTAAGTTAAAAAGTCCAAAAATAATTACAAAAACAGCTGCGCGATCTACGCTCATCCGGCCAACACGGTTCGCTGACCGATTACGGGCATTGATCTTCGCTCATCGTATGATAAAAACATTTTCTTGTTTTATTAGTTTTAAACGACTTAAAAAAAAAGGAGGAGGTTATAATGTTCCACCGAACGTATTTTTTTTTTAAATATATGTTCCCCGATTTCTCCCTCATTTGTGGACCGATTCTCAAAATTCTTTTTTTATTTAAAAGAGTATACTCCTGAGGTGGTCCCATTGGCACCAAATCAGGATCTGATGATGGAATCCCATGGAAATCGAGGGCAACCCACAAAATTTGTAGGTATTAACAATGTTTTTCATACGTTTTCTAAAGCTATTGAGACATTTGCGTATGGTCATCATCATCTCATGACGCTGAGCTGATGAAGGAAGGTACAACTCTTTAACGATTAAGAGTTAGGTGGAGGTTCGGGCATAACTCCGTCATATAGGCCGATTTGCATAATTCTTTTTTTTTTTAGAAAGGGGTTTATTCCGAAATGGTCCCATTTAAATTTTATATAGATCTGATGTTAAGTTTCGGAGACAGACAACGGAACTCCTCGAAAAAAGACAGCAAATTAACCGCGATTGCTGCTATCGCACAAATATGCATTGTTTTGACCCCAATGATGATGAAATTTCGAATTGGTGTGGGGTAGGTACCGTAACTAAAAAGAAAAGTGAAAAATAAAAACTAAAAAAAACCGACTTCCAAAAAACACTAGAAAGTGAAAAATAACTTTAATTTCGGAAGTCGGTGACTTTTGATATGTGTTTTATTAATTTCTAGTTACCGCCTTCCGAAATTAAAGTTATTTTTCACTTTCTAGTGTTTTTTTGGAAGTCGGTTGTTTTTTTTTTTAAGTTTTTATTATATCATAACCCAACAGAAAGCGTATAGGTAAAGTATTGCCAGCTAATTTAATTTGACCCTGCATAGGTAGCTCTGCGAACTGCATATTCAGCAGGCAGCTTGGAAGTACGTAGACCTCCACGAGTATAACCCGAACACTATTGGCATAACTGTCAATAGTTTTATTTCCGTAGTTCCAATACACAAACAATGGTACCTATAAATTGGTGCACGTGTGCACTGCATACAGTGATCGCTCCTCGCACAAAGGTGTCACAATCGTCATTTTAGTCCGTTTGCTCGCGAAATTCAAAGCGGTGATATATGAAACGTCATTTGCGAACAGTTCGCCGTGACGTATTGTTCGCAACGTGATGCACCTGCGATCCGTCACGGCGCACAGTGGGGAAAATGAAAACGTCAAAACTAGCACGCGGGGCGTTTTATCTTCAGGAGGCCTGGCAGTGCTTTGTTTTAGGAACAACGCTTTTATTTTGTTACCTAAACACAGTTTCGATGTTCCAGTTGAGAATCGAAGTAATGGATGTGGAAGTTTCGCGTACCTACCTATATAATACCTACCTTACAGCTCCGTTCCCTGTTTTCTTTTGTTTAGTTCGCCGTTTGACAGCAAAATGTTCGCCGGATTATATTGTTTTCGGAAAAGCTATTATAGACTTTTGAATGGGTACGACCGAAATTATTTTTGGTGGATTTAATGTTAACAAGTAATTACAAATAGAAATTATTAATCTTTTGTGTTTCAAGTTTATACAATAGATTACAAAGTTGGTTATGAATGTTTTTGACTGTAGGTAATTTTTGAAAATTGTATTTTGTTGAATTCTGAAACTGATTGTATTTATATATTGATTGAAGTACCTATCTATATTAATACGCGACGCAAAGCTTTGTCCTTAGGTACGCTTTTTACAAAAATTACGAGGACCGAAACGCATAAAATTTGGCGCAGTTAAAATTTACATGGAGAAAGAGCGCAGAAAGCTAATTTTTTGATTACAATTTCTATGAATTACTGTAGACATTTGACCACGTTACGACCACTAGTACAGATAAATGGTTATAACAATTCAATTACATGAATGGTATGTGACTTGATTTAACCGGTTTTTTGTTTCAACACAATTATCATGTTTCGGATAATTTTCCTAAGACGTTCCTGTTGATGTGATGCGGAAGAATGAGGAAAATGGCATGCGGAAAATTTAGAGTATGAATGGCTAATAAGAGCAGAGAAAGACTTAAGAAACGATGGATGGACTGAGTGAAAGATGATATGGCTAGAATTGTGATAATTATCGAGTTAACGACTAATAGAAAAGTAGGTATGGAAGAAAAAAACGTTGATGAAGATGTTGCGCCTACCCCAAATAAAGTGCAAAATAATTATAAATTTCCACTGACGTTTTTCTCTCCATGCTGTATTGTAGAGAAAAGAAAAGAAGATTGAGAAAAAGACTATTTTAATACGGCCGTTTACAAAAAGAAACTAGGTGCTTATAGTACCTACTTCCATAACTTAAATAACGGCTATTTTTTCTATAGTCGTAGATTACTTTTATCTGAGGAGTAAATAAGTCGGTTTGACATCTTTTGTATTGAGAAAATATGCCAAACTGTTAATTAACTCTTTAATAAAAACTAATATTTCATTGCAAGGAAAAAATAAATAAAATAAAACATACTGATTAAGCATAAATATAAAAATAATTACTAGACAGTATGTACAAGTATATATACAGTAAAAAAGGGAAGAGCTCACTGGGCATCAAAGAATTCGTCCGCATCGCTGACAGTGGGAAAAGTGCCCAAAAGGCTGGCAGCGTTGCCACGTTGGATCGCAACGCTGATTCTTTGACCTAAGAATAGGCCAGCCCTTTGGTCACGTGAAGACTCGACCAACCGCTTGGCGATGTCCCGAAATACTCGATGAAACTGTTGAAAAATCACCCTTAGACAATAAAAAAGCCTCAAGGTTACATTCAATCTCATAAACTCGTACAGCACATTTTTTCATTAGAACAACCGCAAACAGTTGTGAGGAGCATGCCTCCGTTTACGATGCAGGCCACACTCCACGTATAAATTACCTTAATGGCTTATTTGACGTGATTTATAGCCAACACCTAGCTCAGGTAAACGCGCCTATTTGATGTTTCATTCCGCTTTGGGGAATTAGCGTAAAATCTAGGTGGACTAATTATGTATATTCACCAAAAGAGATACATAACCAGGGTAGTCGGAAATAGTTGCAGTTTAATAAGAAAACGATGGATATTTTCGAACGAAATATAATTGAGTTCATTGATATTATTAAATTCCATTGGAAAATATTCATTGGTTTCTTTATATATAGGAAGAACCTGGTTGTTTATCTCGTTTGGTGACCGTAGATACTTTAATTTCGCCCCTTAATGGTTGATGATGGGTTCCCGCATTGTTGTTGCGGGGGAGCTCAGTAGCCGTAGTCTCCCAGCCACGGTGAAGCGAAGAGGGTTGGGGTTCCCCAAGGTGGGGCCGCTCGACAGGGCTTTTGCCTCAAAGCCGACGACGTAGCGGCCAAATAAATTAGGTTGCGGTGAGGTGCACCGCAAATAAGGTAGGCCGCGATGTCGAATGGGAGGCATCGCGGCTGAGGAGGACTGCCGGTACTTGTGAGTAGCGCTCTTCCCTTCCGTGGCCTGGACGGGGTCACCACCGTTTGCTGGCGGACGCGGTGGGGCCGCAGGGGAAGAGTAGTGTCGGTATAGCGTTGGCTGCTCTCCCTATCCCCTGCGGCCGAAAAGTGGTAGGTGGCAGGGCCACTGTGCTGACCCGTTACAGGGTGATCAAGGGGTCCGCAAGGGCTGATGCCTGCCAGGGGTGCGGGTTGTTCGAAAGAGGTACCGTCGCCCCTGGTACACGGGCAACTGAGGGAACACGGTTGGGTTATAGTCAGTAAAAGTCTGACACGCCTTCTTGCTCCACCCAGAGCGGGAGAAGTCAATTGATGATTGCCCACCCAAAAAAAAAAAACCTACTTGAATTTAGAACTTCGACACTTCGTTAGGCTTGTTCGTTTTCTGCTAGAGTTTTGGGTACCGTTACATGATTTGGAGGGAACTCTTCCAGATAGCCTACTGATCTGCCTTCTTTAACATTGTAGATAAGAAGGGGTGTGTATGATCATAGCCATATGCAACTGCTGAGTATTGATTTTCGATTATAAAGCACGTGCACGTTTTGCGCAATGTCATTCAGTATTCTTGGCAGTCTGACAAATCAACCGCGAATGCTGCTGCCGCATAAATATGCATTGTTTTGACCCCAAGGACGAAGAAATTTCTAATTGGTGTGGGGTAGGTAACTAAAAAGTAAAAATAAAAACTTTTTTCAAAAAAGTAACAACCGACTTCCAAAAAACACTACAAAGAACAAAATAACTTTAATTTCGGAAGGCGGTGACAAATAATTAAAATAAACATCCAAATTCACCGACTTCCGAAATTAAAGTTATTTTGCACTTTGTAGTGTTTTTTGGAAGTCGGTTGTTATTTTTTTGAAAAAAGTTTTTAGTGATCATTATTATGAACCGAAATAAGTCTAAATAGTCATCATACCATAGCCCGAAGAATTGCCAAAATGAAATGGCAGTGGGCAGGGCACATTGCTCGCAGAACAGATTACCGATGGGGCCAAATGGATCCGTAGGTACTGGAAGCCGTGGCGTTGGGACGTTACGACCGATGAGCTGGTGAAGGCTGCAGGAATCTGCTGAATATGATAACGATAGAACTGATTGAAGTGGCGGTGCGTGGGAAAGGCCTAAGTCCTTCTAATCTAAGCTTTTCGGCTGAAATGATGATGATGATGAGACATCATGCTGTACTTTCCTTTCTTATTTTATCACTTTTAAGAATAGGTTTCTGCCTTGTACTCTAGGGTATAACTAAGACTGAATTATTGAAGTTTACATGCACAACATTACATAATAGCATTCTAAGGCGTTGCATAATGCAATTTACAAACTAAAATGTGACACACTAGGTTAGCTAAAATACAAGTAAATATTAATAAACAGTGACATAGATATTAAAAAAAAAACATTGTATACAATAGAAAATATCAAAATTTGCATCAAAACACAATACAATAACACTTGTAAAATAAATAAAATTCAATCAAGTAAAATTAAAAAAACATTACACAATACATACTATTATATTTGTATTTTACATATTTGGCGTACATCTTCCCACAAAATGTTTAATACAGCAAGTACAGCCTCACAATATCATACGTGCACCATCGCATTTGTGGAACCAGAGCGCTGTGTAAACAACACGTACCTTACTCCACATAACCCCAAATAAGCTAGATTTTCTGGAAATTCCATGGACATATACGGAAACTACATATTTACGCCTGTTTTACCAGTACTGAAGGGGTAGGTAGAGCACTTTACATTATTAAGTACACCTCTGTTTCGTCAGTAATGTTTATAAGTCTATGTAATAGGATTCGAGACTGAGCACAAATCATAATTTCATCCGAAAAACGTCCACTGCTGGACATATGCCTCCCCCAAGCGCCAGCACTTCGACCGGTTCACTGTCCCTCAGCTGATTATTGCCTTCACAAGGTCACCGGTCCACCTAGTGGGAGCGTGGGGGCCTTCCAAGTCTACGCCGGTGATTGTGGTAGCCGGATCTCTTCCACCCCTTGCCTCGCTGTAGCCTTGCCCGCTTCCGTAGGTAAGGGCGCTAGGGGCCATTTATTTTTGGGGGGGTTTGCTATAATCGCCACACTTGGCAGGCTGGTTGGTGATCGCAGTATGTTTTTTTTTAATGTATTGAGAACGCTGCTGCCCATTCTCCAGTAACTCCCTTAGTCGCCTTTTACGACACCCACGGGAAAAAATTGGGTGGTGTTGTTCTTTACTGACGAACCGCACGGCATATATCCAGATTTAGGAGAAAACTGTGAGGTTTTTCTACTGAAAATAAAAACTAATAAATGTTCAAATGTTTATTTAGGTAAGTAGATCTTATAAGACACTTTTACACGACAATATATTGTGGGTCAATATTTTCAAAACTTTTACGCCGGTATTTCTTAGCTGACTGTTCCCTGAGATGAAAAGCCGAAACAAACTCAAAGGTCATTGTCTCTTTTAAAGTCCAAACATTATTATTATTTGAATTTTATGTGAGTCTAACAATGCAGGGCAATGTCTGGAAGGGCCCTTTAAAGAATGAGCCATTGCACTTTTGAGCTGACATGTCCCAACAGACGGCATATATGTATCAGTCACCGTGTAGCTCAACCCTATTTTAGGGAGCTCAACGACCCGTCACAAGACGCTACTAAATCTTCAGGAAATTTGCGTAGGCCATTTACAAAATACTCAAAACCACCAGACGAGTTATAAAGTCATGTGTTCAATCTAGCCTGCATAGTACTCACATTCACAGTTAGTTTTATCTTTAAATGTCATCAAAAATAATGTCACGTAGATCATTACTTAAATATAAAATGTCAATAGTTTTCTGACACACATAGCCTAAATAAAAGTTTGTTGCGTTTGGGTACAGTCGCCAGCAGGTCAAGCTATCCCAAACTGATTTTTTTTTCCAATAGAACATGAACCTTATTCCTGTGAGATAAAGTTGAAAAACTATGAAAGAAATTTGACAGATTGGGGTAGCTTGATGTGCTGGCCTTTGTACATTGGAGCAACTTAACTAATAACACTGGACCGTAACATCAAATCCAGGACAATACTCAGCAGTCGACCACTAGATCCACAGACGGAAAGGTAACAAAATTCCATGACTACTGATAAGCACATCTTTGTGTATGTATTTAAGTTTTATGTCACCGACTACCGAAACTAAAGCTATTTTTCACTTTGTAGTGTTTTTTCGGAAGTCAGTTGTTTGTTTTATGAAAAAGTTTTTATTTATGGTACCTACCCCACACCAATTTATATACCACTACTTGTTATGTAAACAAAAGTGACTGGAAGCAAGCATATCATCGAAATACATATATTAAGAACGTAATATCGAGGCTAACGCAAAAACTGCCGAAGCCTAGTTAGTAAAATTTATATAGGACCACCCCTGACGCATACCTTATTCACTAAAAAGAATTTTCGAAATCCATCCACAGTTGACGGAGATATCGCGTAACATACATACAAAATAAACATACAGACGAATTGCGAACCTCCTTCTTTTTCAAGTCGGTTAAAAGTTCCATGACCACTGATTACAAGATATCTAATTTCGTTAATACGTGATCCCAGCCCGTTCGTCCGTCATTTGGTCGACCCGTCGCCGTCGTCATGCCGTATTCATTTTTTCCGCCATTTTGATGAAAGTTATTGCTCAGGATTTATACTGAAAGGGAAACTTGATTGCGTAGTTCAATTTTTTCATTGGGTACCGTTGAACTAGAGGCGAACGATTTTCTACTGCTTCGGGTGGCCACTGAATGAATAGAAAATGGTTAGATTATTTTGTATTGAGTAAATCAAGGCTTTTTATTACTAGCCCCGGCTTTTTCTGTGTGGAAGTCGGAAATTATCCTACGGGAACGTACTAACGTGCTCAAAAGTATCTTATGTCCTGACCTAGGTCATGGTCAATCCGCGGGATCTTCCAAATCCATTCGGTCGATAAGGCATAAACAAGTAACATACAGACATACAGACTTCCAGACTGTCACATTTATAATACCTATTTAGTTTGTATTTAGAAGCTTTGTTGCTGCGGATTCAACAAAACCTGATTTAAAAATGGCTAAGATGTTTAAAGCTTTTTTGCTAGAGAGTGTATTTTCGTGTTGGTAGCTATTCGGCGTCGAAGCAGGTGCAACGACCGGACGCTATTGACTAATTAAACTTGAAAAGGGCAATGCTTTACCAATACTAGCATGAAAGCAGTCTTTTTTATAACACCTGACAAATCTTTTGGGAACAAGCGGTATTGCTCCGATTGTCTTGTATTTGTATGTTGCTATAGTATATGTAGATCCAAAAGATGATTAAATTTACTCGTATATAGAAATTCAACATAAAACATGATCCCGTAAACAAAAGGAAAAAACTTCAAGCAGCTCACTTTACTACATTCTTATATTATTTAAATGCATGAGCATTATGCACTCCAGTCTCAAGTGAAAGCATTAAAAGAAATTAAGTGCACTTTCAAAATTTACGACTTCAACGTTGGAAAACTTAGGTGTTGGTCATGTTCATCCTGAGATATGGTATAAAACTTAAAATTTATACGTTCAAAAAAGCGGTGTAGTTCTCAAAGGAATTATAGACCATACATCACAAGTTTAGAACAGTCTCCCGTCAGATATCGCGCTATGCACTACCGACTTCCGATGAGAAATTAATTGTTGTTTGTTGAAATTTCAGTGAAGCTGCCCGTTACGTCGCGTTCAAATTAAAAAGCTGAGGAAATTTTCTGTGTATTTAGAGAAAGAATTTGTTGAAATCGAGCTGCGATAGAGTCGGTAATGGATATTCTATGATCTGAGAATAAAAGCTGTTGGGGTATTTTTATTTAGAGCTCTTGAAGAAGAGATTTCTTATATTGAATACTAGCTTTGCTAGCGGCTTCGCCCGCCTGGGGTTTGGTGTATTATACATATAAACATTACTCTTGTGTTGATACAACATATTGATATTGATATATTGTTGATTGATTGTGTATATTGATGAACTGCATTAAAATACGTTGCGTAGTTTGAAAGATCTAAGCGTACAGACAAGAAAAGCGTGTTTGTTTTATACTATGTAAAGAATAAATGGAAGAAAATTATTTCATAGGGTTACGTCATAGCAATGCCATAGAAATTTATTACAAAAAGTGATCGTATTATATCCTATTAATTTGAAAGTTTCATTATAAGAAACAAGACAAAGGTTACCGATGCTCTGTGCCACTGTAGAAATCTAAAGTGGCGCTGGGCGGGTCACGTAGCTAGGCTGACAGACAATCGATGGACTTGTAGACTAACATCTTGGAACGGGCCACCAGGCACTAAGTAAAGAGGTCGACCAACTGGTCGGTGGGCAGACGACATAGTACAAGTGGCTGGCGAACAGCAAATTATAGGTAGGAATGGAAATATCTAGAGGAGGTCTTTACCTTCAATTAAATGAGGGGTTCTTACTTATGCAGAAAGTTTAAAATAAATTTAACGTAAAATAATTTAAGAAATAAGTCGTTTCACTGTTATTTATTTTAGTTTTTTTAGTAAGAAATATACGGAATTTTGATTTACTAATTTGGTATATTTCTAATTACCCCCGACGCAAAAACGACGGGGTGTTATAAGTTTGACGTGTCTGTCTGTGTGTGTGTGTGTCTGTCTGAGGCAACGTAGCTCCCGAACGGATGAACCGATTTTGATTTTGTTTTTTTTATTAAACTGCCTCGTTGGGCATGTGGTCCTGGGTTCGATTCCCAAAGTTTCAAAGTGTTATTGGGTTTTTCAATCTGTAACCTCAGTAGCAACCCGGACTCTAGATTTTTGCCCGGTTGATGGTAAAAGGCTTGCCCCTATTAAATGGGACTTCACTGGTATACTATAGACACACCTCTGCTCAACCCTTTGGGAAAACAAGCCGTTATGTTATTTTTCTTAATCAATGCTGAGTGAGAGATATATTTTGTATAGGTTTTTCCAGCGGCTGTGCCCGCGTGGAATTCGATATTTATCCCGTGGGATTATTTTCGATTTTTTAATCCAGATTATAAACTATCTGCGTGCAAAGTTTCATCCAAATCCATTTAGTAGTTCTTGCGTGAAAGAGTAATAGACATCCACACATCCATCCTCAAAAACTTTCACATTTATAACTAGCTTCCACCCGCAGCTTTGCCCGCGTGGAAGTCGGAAATTATCCCCCGGAACGTAATACCGGGATAAAAAGTATCCTATGTGTTAATCTAGGTTATAATCTATCTGTATGCCAAATTTCATCCAAATCCGTTCAGCCGTTTTTGCGTGAAAGAGTAACAAACATCCATACATGCCAACTTTCAACAACTCGCGTTTATAATATTAGTAAGATATTAGTAGGATAGTAGGATTGTAATGATAGTGTCCGTGTGGTGCCGGACGTAAAAGAATAGCACCATCCCATCTCTTCCCGTGGGTGTCGTAGAAGGCGACTAAGGGATTTACTAGAGAATCGGCAGCAGCATTCTCTATGCATTTTACCACCATACTTCGATCGCCAACCCGCCTACCAAGCGTGGTGATTATGGCAAAACCTCAATTTTGGGGGAGGCCTATGTCCAACAGTGGACGTTTTTCGGCTGAAATTATGACAGACAGCAATAGGTCAACCTATCAGCCTGAAAACCAGTGATCAGTTATGAATGAAATAAACCATTAATAATGAAATGTTTAACCACGAGCATTGCATTTACATCACATCAAAAATCACATTATATCGCACATAAAAGTCGTAATTTTACGAAAGCAATCGAAATTACCGTCCGATTGATTTCGAAGCGAACATCAATTAATATCGTAAAGCAGTTTGCCGAACGAATCTCATATTTATGTTTTAAAACATGACATAATTATGAAGTGTGTAAAATTGATGATTGGTGCGCTGCCCGTAATTATATTCAGGCTCAGACTCTTCATTTACTGAGTACTAGCATAATTAACCTGTAATGGTCCCACTCCCCGACCGTCCCTTGCTCGTTGATGCACCAGCCCGCGCTGCAGCTGAGCCAGTAGAGTTAAATTCCCCGAATGCTAATAATCATGAAAATATTTTGATCCAGCCTGTCCCCACTAGCTGTCCCCCCCCGCCAGTGACGCCCTGAGCCGAGGTTCGTACCCTATTGGGGGTGCCCTCAGCGTGCAGTCGCTTTAGGTGTAAGTAGGTTTTATGCCCTGGCTGGAGGCTTTTAACTATAAATGCCTTCACAGGAAAGTCCGGTTAAGAAGTCGCGGCCTCTCAAGGTCAACTTTGAGATGCCATTCACAAATAAAAAAATGGTCCCACTGCTGGAAAACCTCTCTTCTCTGCGAGAGGGACTGGGAGGTAATCCACCACGCGGGCCCAGTGCGGGTTGGTAGATGTCACATGTCTTCGAATTGTTGGTTCTAAAACATCCCGTTTTTCTCACGATGTTTTCCTTTACAGTTTTGAGAACACTGGTGATGAGAAGATTTACGCACTGTAAAGCACCTGTCTGGGTTCGAAACGACGACCAACAACTAGTAAGTCGCAGCTGCTACCACTGGGCCACCACTAAACTAAGTTTAACTTTATTATTGCTGTTTGTTAGAAAAGAGTTTTGTAGCCATTGTGTAGGGCCTGCGTGGAGGAAGACACAAAAGCACATATGCTATAAACTGCCCGGTGGTGGCCACAGGTAGGGCAAAGTACTTTAGAAACGCAGGTACAGACGCCAGCACATCAAGCTACCCCAAACTGTCAAATTTTCCCAAGTGAACATGAACCTTATCCTTATGTAATAGAGTTGAAAATCTATCAAACAAATTTGACAGATTGGGTTAGCTTGATGTGTTGGCGCCTGTACATTCTGTGAGATTGTTCGTAACACCGAGACGTTGCTAGCCTTCCCTGGGGAGCTGGGATGGATCGCATGAAAAAGTCTAAATATGCTATGTCCCTATTATGGTTCCTAAGATATAGCTCTATGAAAACGAACGGACAACGGAGCCTTAGTAATATGGTTCCGCTGGTAGTTAGTGGTTACGGAACCCTTAAAACAAAATAATGTACGTCAATAAAACAAAGGTACTTCATCTAATGATAAAATATCTCAGGATTGCGAATTTCCTCTCATCAAAGACCGTTTTAGCTGAGCCATATGATTTCATTATTGGAAATAGCAATAGAAAAGTTATTAACATCCTGAATTCTTGGACCTGGTTTGAGTTACATTGATGGACAAGTCTCATGTGGTGCCGGACGTAAAAGAATAGCACCATCCCATTTCTTCCCGTGGGTGTTGTAGTAGGCGACTAAGGGACTTACTAGAGAATGGGCAGCAGCGTTTTCTATGCATTTTAACACCATACTGCGATCGCCAATCCGCCTGCCAAGCGTGGCGATTATGGCAAAACCCCTCTTTTGGGGGAGGCCTATGTTCAGCAGTGGACGTCTTTCGGCTGAAATGATGATGATGGACAAGTTCAGGGTCAGTCTTTTCATAAAGTATTCTTTTGTACCCTAGAAACCAGTTGACAGACGATTATGTGCTACTTGCTTGCTCTTGCTTGCAGTTTCGCCTGCGTGGAGGTCAAAAGTATATCCCAAGGGAACGTACAAACGGGTCGGGATAAAATCTTATCTTATGCCCTAACCCCCCCGAGTGGGTTCCCGCATTGTCGTTGCGGGGGGGCTCAGTAACCGTGCATTCCGGCCACGGTGAAGCCAAGAGGAACCCAAAGGTGCGGCCGCTCGTCAGGGCTTTTGCCTTCAAGCCAATGACGTAGCGGCCAAAAAGTAGGTTGCGGTGAGGTGCACCGCAACTGAGGTGGGTCGCTATGTCGAATGGGAGGCATCGCGGCTGAGGGTTACGGGCTGCGGCAGAGGAGGAGTGCCGGTGCTTCTGAGCAGCGCTCTTTCCTTCCGTGGCTTGGAAGGGGCCGCCACCGTTTGATGGCGGACGCGGTGGGGCCGCAGGGGAAGAGGAGTGTCGGTATAGTGTTGGCCACTCTCCCTATCACCTGCGGCTGAAAAGTGGTAGACGGGACGGCGCGTTGTGTTCCACACGTGCGCCGTCAGAGATATCAGCAATCACTGGTGGGGTCCGCAAGGGCCGATGCCTGCCAGGGGAGCGGGATGTACGAAAGAGTTACCGCCACCCCTGGCAAACGAGCAACTGAGGGAACACGGGTGGGTTTTAGTCAGTAAAAGTCTGACACGCCCTCCTGCTCTACTCAGCAGGAGAAGTCATTTGATGATTTCCCACCCAAAAAAAAAAACCCAAGTCATGGTCTATTTGTGTGCCAAATTTCATCGAAATAATAATTAAAAAAAACAGACAGACCTACGGACAGAGTTACTTTCGCATTACAATATCAGTAGGTATTACAATATTAGGTAGATTCATGTTTGCTGCGGTTGGTCCGTGGATGTGTGACCATCTTTACATACCAAGACTCCTCCGTGCCTCGGAGAGTAAGTTAAGTCGTTGGTCTTGGGTTCCTGAATCTTTGACAGTCGTTACGATAAAGGGTATCGTATTACGCAGTATTCGTCTAATGTCATATTCTAACTTTCTTTGGACATATCGCACGTCAAGAAGACACATCTGTGGAGCGACTTGTAGTACAGGGAAAGGTTGAAGGTACAAGAGCCCGTGGCAGGTCTCCAATGCGTTGGACCGACCAAGTCAAAACTGCACTCAATGGTCCACTCCACGAATGCTCAAGCAAAGCCACAATACGGGAAGAATGGCGACGGATTGTGAAGCTTGCCACCACCCCTAATGTGACGACCACGACCAGTCTGCCAAGAGTGTGACGATGAAGAAGAAGAATTACGCAGTAACTGGGTTGTTGAGGCCAGTTAAGCAGTCGCTCCATGTAAATATAGCTGCATCCGGTTGCAGCAAAATAAGAATAGGTAACAAAACCATAGATAAAGGTGCACCCTCGTGCGCTAGAATTTGCCGATAACCGTATTACGTCTCGCGTGAGACCGAGGCGATTTATTACAACCGCTTGTCACCGAACACTGTCGTGCAGAAAAACCGACCGGTAGTTTTCTCAACCTCAATGGAATTTTTGTGGAGATTTCATCTTCCTGATTGGTACCCTGAATCGTAGCTACAGAAAATAAAAGAAAACGCCGGAGGTAAATTACGTAATATCCTATACTAGAACCCATAAATTGTATTTTATTATCCAAAATAAGTAGACTTTTACCACTCCATAAATCCGATAACCACTTACAAATTACACGAAATATTTGCGGTGGACAAGCACGAGAACAAATAGCTGTTCAAATTTAGTGTTTCCTGTTTTCTGGGGTCGAGGCATTCCACGGTGGTGCAGGGCACGCCACATTTGACGTTTATTCGATTTAAGTCCAACCACGGACTGAAAGTCCAGTAAAGTACCGTGTGAATAAAGTTTAAGCTCTAAATTCAGTTTCCTGTGTGGAACGTTTCTGCAATACTTTGTAGCAATCAGGGATCTCCCGGGATTGGTGCGCAAACTGGTGCTGTAACGACAATGGTGCGTTGAGTTCCATATTTCGACATTTGTTTGCTGTTTTGTGGACGAAAAATGTGTTCTGTATTTTCCTGATCCGGAAAAATGGCGTAGATTTCGTGATTGTTGCACCTACACAGTTAAAGCGTTGTTCAATGCATATAAATTACGAGATTTAAATAAAGTGAGTGCATTGGACAAATAATGTTTAGACTAGGTATTCTAAAATGAATATTAATAGGAATCATCATACAATATGCAAAAGTGCACCTTATAAATTCAACGTTAAAATTCTCATTCTAGTAAAATGTAAACCTAATAGTGTTGAAATGGATTTCAATAAGAGTTTGAATTTACTACGTAGCTTTTAATGCACCATTTTATCTACGTCAAAGTAATCCGAGGTGGCAGTGTTTAAATCCACTGAGAATGGGATGAACAAAAATTTTTAAGCACACTACTGTTGATGTGGAGTTGTAATCCGTTGCTATTTATTTAGGGAACAGATGTAAAGTAATTTCACTTTAACTGAGCAACGGAACATCAAACAAATGTTGTGAAATAAAAGTCTCATTATTTCATAGCAGTATTTTTCAGTTCAATTTTCTCACTCATGAAACATTAAGTCAAAATGACATGAATAAATACAAATGGCTGAATTTAGATCACACTGTAATAACTTATCTTGACTTTTTTGCCATTGAATTCATAAAATCTGGGGCTCCACATTTTAAATTTCAATATCATGCTAATATAAAATTCGTTTTACGGAGTTCGGGGCTACGCTTCAAAGTCCCCACACTTGTTCCTTTCAAGAGGTTGAATTTTCCATACTAGGCCTCAGTATGTAAAGCGGATTTAGAATGAAATAGAATATATCATGGACCCTATTTCTATTACCTAAGGTTCAATTTCCCTTAACATTATAGCTTATTTTTGATACTCCGAATCTGAATATTGAAATCATAAAGTCAGTGTCATAAATTGGATTAAAATGAGGCAACTATTGATGATTGAATTTGTAATGAAACTTCATTAGCCAGTCATTGAAGTTTCTGAGGTGAAGCAGACGTAATGGATGATATATTCTGAAGATTAATGTTCTATTTCAAGACTGCCTTTAGTACTTAATCTTATTTCTCCATAATTTGATTTTTAGTAGAAGAATTATTGTAGGTCTTTTTTCCTTTTATCTTCCATTTATTAATAAAACATTTTAACGTTCTGTCACTTTATTAGACCTTTCTTCTGATTTAAGATTAAATGGACCGTAGATAAAGATTTCATCTCGAGTATTTTTGGTACGATATACCTTATGACAGCTGGTAGTTGGTACTATCACTAAGCAAAAAGAGTATGGATCATATTGGATCATAGTAGGAAGCCTACCCCGATGGGAAGAAGTTGCGAGTTTATGTATGTTTGTGTAGCTGCTGTGATAGTATACATAAATACACATTGTGTATGTATGTATACCATCACAGCGGCTAGTAGACAGACTGGGAGTACAGTGACTCACCATCGTCTGCCTAGACTTTTCTCAATTATGTTGGATGCAGCAGAATACTAATATTTTAACGATCCTTCACAACCCACTTACTGGGTAATACAATACCCGTTTATAAGACTGGTTGTTACACTTTCGGGCCTGCCAGGGGTTGTGGCGGGTTGTTCGAAAGAGAAACCGTGGCCCCTGGCACACAGGCAACTGAAGGAACACGTGTGGGATTTAGGCAGTAAAAGTCTGACACGTCCTCCCGTTCCACCCAGAGCGAGAGAAGTTATTTGATGACTTCCCACCATCCAAAAAAAAAACCTTTCGGGCTTTCGGGATTGTGATTTGATTTAACAAAGCAACGTATTCTTATTTATAAACCTTTAATTTTTACTAGCATCTGCCCGCGTTTTTGCCCGCGGGGAATTTATTGTTTTAACATAACATATATCATGTATCATGCATCGTCCGCTTTGATATTACCTACTTCGTTTTCTCTTAGCGTTATTTCTGACGTTTCATCTTTCAACTCGGCTCTTTAGAGTCGTAGCGTAATGTTAAATATTTGACTTGAAGAGATTTTACCTCTAATATTACTATAGTCTATTGATGGGAATAACTCGACAGAAAGCCTTTTTAATAAAATAAAAGAAATAACATTATAATTTATTCTTGCCTTATTAGGTGGTAACAAGAACCACCTAACAGGCTTAGCACGAGCACCGTAGAGAAGCGTTTTGTCGATGAAAGAGTAGACAAAAATAACGTTTCCGTGTAGACAGTTGACTTTTTTGTACCGAGAAATGTAGACAAGCAATTTCTATTCTACGGTAGAGTTGAAATACAAAGCGTCATGCTAAGCCTACTGCTGTTATAATTGATCGGCGAAAAGGGGTACAAAGTTACATCAGCTACTTCTATCGCTATATTGCTAAGAAAACGTAAATATCCCATAAAATTTAAATAAGAAATGTAACGAAAAATTAATTTTCTGCTATCCGCGTCGTTGGTGATGTGGTTGCAGGCGCTTCTACGGAGCATCAGCATTGCTATTCTGTAACCATCTCACCGCGTGAAGTGAGCGTGGATATTAGTGACATTCCACCTAATGCTTGGTCAATCCCTAGCATCAGTGTGATGACACTGATAGCTCAGTGAGATGGTTACAGAATCGACATGCAGATCCTGGGCTCGGGTCCCGGATCGGGCAAAGTGTCGTTGGATTTTGGAATTTCTCGGTAGTGAGCAAGGAGTCTGGATTTGGGTCCGGTTGATGGCATAGGCTCGGCCTTTAAGTGCTCAACCATGACTGACGAAATGTAGGTGTAGGTACAATAGGCGTTTCCTATCCCTTCGGAGAACACAGGCATCATGTTATATTCATCATCGTCATCATTTCAGCCGAAAGACGTCCACTGCTGGACATAGGCCTTCCCCAAGCTCCTCCATTTCGTCCGGTCTTGTGCTTCCCACATCCAGTGGATACCCGCGGCCTTCAAAAGGTCATCGGTCCACCTTGTGGGAGACCTTCCCACTCTACGTCTTCCGGTACGCGGTCGCCACTCCAGAACCTTTCGGCCCCATCGGCCATCTGTTCTGCGAGCAATGTGCCCTGCCCACTGCCACTTAAGTTTGGCAATTCTTCGGGCTATGTCGGTTGCCTTGGTTCTCCTGCGGATCTCTTCATTTCTGATTCGATCGCGTAGGGAAACTCCGAGCATAGCCCTCTCCATTGCCCTTTGGGTGACTTTAAGCCTTCTGATAAGGCCCATTGTGAGCGACCACGTCTCTCATGTTATATTACGTTATTAATTTTCTAAGAATCGATATTTTTCTTTCTGCATAGCCTATATTTAAGTTTATTCCACTATGTATTTCTTCTCACTAAATTTTTCTGAGAATTGATATTTTCTCTTTGCATAGCAAGTATTAATGTTTATTCTACTGTATATTTTTTGAGCTAAACTCCAAATAATTTGACATTCGTATTACGTAGGTGAACTAGTGAATATCGTGTAATACATTCAACTCGTTAGTTCACGTTGAACTAATAGGTCTTTACCTATGAAATTGCCGTTTTGTATGAAAAAATTTAAACGAATTTTTTTCATGAATTTTTTATTTGTATTAATCGAAGTAATCACCCATGCAATCAATGCATCTTTGCCATCGCAGTGGCAGTTTATTGATGCCCTTCTTAAAGAAATCAGCTGGACGGGAGGCAACAAATTCTTCAAAGGCATTTTGTACTGCCTCTCGGGTATTAAATTTTTTTCCCGCCAAGAAGTTATCCAAATTCTGGAAAAAGTAGTAGTCTGTAGGCGCAAGGTCTGGTGAGTAGGGCGGATGACGGAGAGCTTCCAACCCCAGTTCTTGCAACTTGGAGACCGTCTGCTGTGCAGTATGAGGTCGCGCGTTGTCATGCAGGAGCAGCGGAGACGAGCGATTGACCAATGCTGGTTGGAGATGCGCCAGCTTCTCCATAATTGTGTTCAGTTCTTCACAGTACACATCTGCAGTAATGCTCACCCCGTTTGGTAAGAAGCTGTGATGAATCACACCGGCGCTAGACCACCAAACAGTGACCATCACTTTTCTAGGGGTAAGTTTTCGTTTAGGGCATTGTTTAGGTGCTGAACCAGGATCCAACCAACTTGCTGAGCGCTTACGGTTATCAAACAGAATCCATTTTTCATCGCAGGTAACAATGCGGTTCAAAATTCCTTCATTTGTGTGTCTGTTGAGCAGTGCAAGGCACGTCTCGACGCGTACTTCGCGCTGGCGATCATTGAGTTCGTGGGGCACCCATTTGTCAAGCTTTTTTACCTTGCCAATTTGACGCAAATGGACCAATATTGTTTTGACGCTAACGTCGAAAGCTGCTGCTAATTCAGCCGTAGATTGTGTATCATCAGCTTCCACAATCGCCTTTAATTCGTCATTGTCGACCAAAGTCTTCGGACGACCGCGAGGTTCATTTTTCAGGTCGAAATTTCCAGAACGGAAGCGAGCAAACCAATAACAGGTGGTGCGTTGGTTTGTAGTGTTAGCTCCGTAAACGTCGTTGATGTTGCGTGCCGCTTGTGCCGCGTTGCTGCCACGACGGTACTCATATTCCATAATTACTCGAATTTTTAACGTATCCATGATGACGAAAAAGATTGAAATGCGATGAAAATGTAACACTAATCAATAAAGAAATGACTACTTTTAGAAAAAAAAATCATGTTTTTAAAATAAAATTAATTTGAAATTAGAATTCTTAGCCAAACAAAAATTATTTTGATTTGAAATGGCCAGTACTGCAGAACGGCAATTTCATAGGTAAAGACCTAATATTAAGTCAAATGAACTCCTGGAATCGGTCACGCCTCAGTGGGTACTTACGCTTAGCCAGTTCTCATAAAGTAATACAGAAATATATTACTTGGAGTAATGCCATGTGCCAATAATCTCAATAATAGCTTTTTATCTTCGTAAAATATTACTGAGTTATTATATTTCCTCGTATTTTATGAAAAGCTGTATCAATGCCAATGTGAACTAATCGGGTGTATGTGTAAGTGTATGTATGTATGGAATATGTTGTTGCGTTCAATTCAGCGTAGGGTATTTCATGTTATGTCGGATGTTTTTCTATGATGATAAATGCGAATGTTTCTCTCTCTTATGACCCATGAATTCTGATGAAATTAGTTATATGTAGTTAGGGTAGTTTACCGTACCGTGTGGTGCCGGACGTAAAAGAATAGCACCATTTCATTTCTTCCCGTGGGTGTCGTAGAAGGCGACTGAGGGACTTACTAGAGAATGGGCAGCAGCGTTGTCTATGCATTTTACCACCATACTGTGATTGCCAGCCCGCCTGCCAAGCGTGGCGATTATGGCAAATCCCCCCTGTTGGGGGAGGCTTATGTGAGCAGTGGACGTCTTGCTGCTGAAATTATGATGACGGTAGTTTACACGTAGGTAAAAAAAAAAAAACTATGATATTGGCTGCGTTAACATTTAGTACAAAAATACTTTCTTCACTTACTTTTAAATTAGCTTGAATCTTAACCCATAGGTATCTATGAAGTTAGTGTAAATCAACATCATCTGCCTAGTCTTTTCTCAACAATTTTGGAGTCAGCTTCCAGTCTAACCGAATGGAGCTGAATACCAGTAATTTACATAGAAACACTGCCTATCTGACCTCCACAATACAGTTATTGGGTAATACGATCCCCTTTGGTAAAACAGGTTATAACAATTTCGTATTTCTGACGACCCGTAACGACTGTCAAAGATCTATGGGGTCTCGGTATGTAAAGATGGTCACCCATCCACAGATCGACAGCGGCTAGCACGGATCGCTACAAGATCCACGAAGTCAGTGTAAATAAAAGATCAAAATAAATAGAATTTAGCTAGAGGGTCGCCAAATTACTGTACATTCTATTCCACAGCACGTCTAGAAACACTACAAAGTGCAAAATAACTTTAATTTCGGAAGTCGGTGACTTTGGATGTATATTTTAATTATTTGTCACCGCCTTCCGAAATTAAAGTTATTTTGCACTTTGTAGTGTTTCTTTGGAAGTCGGTTGTTATTTTTTTGAAAAAAGTTTTTATTTTTCACTTTTTAGTTATCTACCCCACACCAATTCGAAATTTCATCATCCTTGGGGTCAAAACAATACACATTTATGCGATAGCAACATTCGCGGTTGATTTGCTGTAATTTTTTGAAGAGTTCCGTTGTCTGTCTCCGAAACGCATCATCAGATCTATATGAAATTTCAATGGGACCATTTCGGAGTAAACCCCTTTCGAACAAAAAAAGAATTTTGCAAATCCGTCTATATACGACGGAGTTATGCCCGAACATACATTAAAAAAAAATATAAACATGTCGAATTGATAACCTCCTTCTTTTTGAAGTCGGTTAATAAAAAATACTTACTATCATTCTAAAATTAATATAGGAATGTAAAAAATTTAATACAATAAAATTCAACAGCTGAAAACTAAATAAAATGTCGAATATTCCTCCAACTCGTTCTCGCTGACGCATTTTCAAAACATATTTTTCTGTCATAACCCGTTGTACAGCGGCTTGGTCTTGTCCTTATCAAGCGGTGCCACATGACTTATAGTGACATCATTAAGGGATCGCTGTTGTATGAATTTTTAGTTTCCGATTATGACGTTTTGGGGCCGCGCGCCGTGTTAATTTAGTTTTTTTTTTGCTGTAATATAAAGATAAAAATAACAGTTTTTTTTTTTGAATGTTATTTTCTGCCACTATAGACGTACCATTTTTTAATATAGAGTTGCCGATGCTAATCCCCGAAGGGAAGCCGGTAGGATTTGTGTTATATGGTGCTTTCGCCACTGTTTGCTGGGTATACGATACCCTTTGTTAAGATTGGTGGTAAGATTTTCGGGTTTCTGACGACCTGTAACGACTGTCAAAAATCTACGAATGGCATCCGGGACCAACTGTTTAACGTGCTTTCCGAGTGCGGGTTGTTCGAAAGATATACCGTGGCCCCTGGCACACAGGCAACTGAGGGAACACGGGCGGGTTTTAGTCAGTAAAATTTTGACACGCCCTCCTGCTGCACCCACAGCGGGAGAAGTTATTTGATGATTTCCCACCCCAAAAAAAACGTGCTTTCCGAGGCACAGCCCGGTCTTGGTATGTAAAGATGGTCACCTATCCACGGATCAACCGCGGCAAACGTAGCTAAACCTGATCGATGGGCACGAGTCCATCGATGCTGACATTACTTAGCCACAAGCCCTATCATGTTACACAATGAAAATAAAAAACAAGATGCAAAATAAAATCGCTTCGTTTTCCTTTTCTTCATTCACAATGTAAATTGACCCTTACACGCAATTCTGTAAAATCATTTTAGCATACATTTTGTGAAAGATAAATCTCCACACAGATTAATTACTAGGACATCCTGACATGGAAGTTTTAGGGGTTGAATGACGGTCAGCCGGCAGTCTAGACAGTCAAATTACAACTATTCATCACTACATATCGCGACCAGCTGTACCAGACAATAATAAATCATAAATTAATATTCATGATACGCGATGCTCATATATCACTATTATTATAGAATAAAATATGAACTCAGGTTCTATCAATAATGTACTAGGTGTTTTTTTGCATAGATAGCGCTGTATATTGGTTCGAAGCCTTTTTGAGTGGAATCACTCTAGCTTGTAAATAATGAGTTTGAATATTGCATGCAATGTACCCATAAAAATGTATATTAAACATTGAAATGAAACGATAATTCTTTAAAATTGTTTGGATGTTGTCGACCATTCTGATTTCATTTTACGAGTTTGACAAACACACACTTTACAGACTCTTTTAAAACGTTCCAAATCGTTGATTACGTTCCTACAACTTCTAGTTTTTAACTACTTAATAAAACCAATAAACACGATGATGACTAATATTGCGAAACATTTTCCAAACGGTCTGTTTATCTGTCTGTTACCTTTTAGGCCTTAATGGCTGAACGCATTTCGATGAAATTTGGCAAAAAGGTAGACCATGACCTAGGTTAGGATATAGGATGCTTTTTTATCCCAGTAGTACGTTACTATGGGATAATTTTCGACATCCAAGCGGATTAAGTCACCGGTAAATGCTAGTTACTTTATACACGGTGAACTATTCTATGAAACAACAGAATTTTTTTTTTTTGGTAACTGACCAAACATTTTTACTCTAGGTGGTCTAGAATCAAATGCTGAATTCATGGTTACAGTTAGCGCGTCCATGCCATCCGGTAAATTTAAGCAATACTGCGGATTTTCCAAATAACATTAACAAAACCTGCCTGATACTTACATTATGAAAACTAATAAATACGAGCCATACGTCTGTCCATCTTACCCAATTGTTTTCCTGAAGTTAATTCCCAGAGACGACGTGAAATGATGACATGGTCGCAAAAGTGCAAGTAATGGTAGCTCATTGGGTATAAACGCCATTATGTGCCTGTCTTCGTCTTTCTTTTCTCTGTGGTCTGACAATTTGAAGGGAATTTCTGTCGATGTAGCGTTGTTTTGTTGATTTATCTGATCTGTGTGCCTGTGTGCTGAAAGAGTACTTTTGACGAAAACTTCCAGGAAATTGAACCTTCACTAAAGGTTGAAACGATGTAACTGCCACATTAGCCTTGAAGAAAAAATGTACTCCCAATCTTTTTAACACCTTATGGTAGCAAAGCAATTATGAGGGTACAAATCACTACATACATATTTTAAAACAAAGTCCTCCGTTGCGTCTCTGTCTGTCTGTTCGCGATAAACTCAAAAAGTACTGAACAGAATTTTTACCAATGGACAGAGTGATTCGTGAGGAAGATGTGTATAATTTGTTAAGGTTTTGTTTAAATTAGTTTACGCGGGCGAAGCCGCTGGTAAAAGATAGTGATAAATAAGTAAAAAAAAAAATACACTTTTACACGTCAAAAATAAATAAAGTTTTCAAACTAGATAAGTTCGGTGCTTCATATTAACCAACTACTTTGAAAAGAAATACCGTTGACTATACACACCTGTGTCAATCAGAAGTTAAGGTTACTTTTGCCTGTACTCTTTAAAGGTAAGGGAGGCGGCGCACGTGAGGGAGAGGCAGTATAGGCGCCCTCACGGCCCTAGCCTCCGCAGGAGACGCCCTGGGCGTCGGGAATTTCAGGCTAATTCCCGGCCAACGTAGGCGCGGGCTTACGGACGGCGAGTAATGGGTAGCTCGCTGTCCTGGCTGGACCAAGCCCGAGCCGACGGCGCATTGTGTGCCATGCGCGCCTCAAAGAAATTTCAGCATCGATTGATGGGGTCCGCAACGGCCGATGCCTGCCAGGGGTGCGGGTTGTTTGAAAGAGATACTATGGCCCTTGGTACAAAGACAACTGAGGGAACACGGGTGGGTTTTAGTCAGTAAAAGTCTGATACGCCCTCTTGCTCCACCCATACCGGGAGAAGTTATTTGACTTTTTTCCACCCTCAAAAAAATAAAACCCTTTAAAGGCAAATGAAGCTTTCTTTTTTGGGAATGACCTCTCGCAGGTCAACCTAGGAGGTTGTCGGCTGCTTAGCCTGACTTGCCTGTGGCTACCATAATAGATTAAGACCTTACAGCCAGGGCTTAAGAAGTTAAAACTAGAGCGTCTACTCGCTAAGGGAAACCCCTGCGCGGTACCGACCTTGGCTTAGGGCATTGCTAGAAGATGGCAGCAAGGGCCGGGCTGTACCAGAATGATGGCAAATAAAGCCGGCAATAATGATTTTAAAGTGGCTAGTGAGAAAGCCACTTTTAAATACATTACAGGTCACCCGACGCGGTTGGGACACGCTGTTATTTGCGAGAAATTTTAAAACTAAAGATTCATTAATGTGGGCAATTTTTTTTTTACAAACATCAAACAGATTATATTATATAAAATAATATTATCCTCTGCAACAGTATCGAATGTGTCAAAGACATAAAAGGACCTTATAATAAAGGAATATAATATTTATTAACACTTCGGCACCTTGTTATATCCTTTCGCAAATCGATCACTCGAGTGAACCCATAAAAGAGTTTCTAAGTTCTAATCCCGGATTATAAGGAACACAATGGAATGAACTTCTTTTCTTGTCAAAGGAAAGAAAATGTTAATAAGAGAGATATAATGATAGATGCATGGGTCCCGGCTGTCGTAACCAAGGGCTTTACACTATTCATAGAGGTATCATCTCTACTCCTATTGTTGGTATCCCTATACAGTTCTTTTTTAATAGTGGGTTGCCAGGCCAAAAATATGTCGTTCGAAAGTCGAGGTGACTTTAGATTCGATTTTCGTTTGTATGGGTACTTACTTTTACATTTTGATTAGCTCCAATATTTACTAGGTATCTATTGAGGGTAAAGACTTTGACTTTGACTTATTATTTCGTTTATTTTCAATGCGGTAATAACGTAAGGAAGGGGTGGGAGTGTTGGGGGAGGCCTATGTCCAGCAGTGGACGTCTTTCGGCTGAAATCAGGATGATGAATAATGTAAGTGGATATTGCAAGCAGATTACTGACTGTAGCAAAAACTAATGGAACGCGGGTTTTTTTCAGTGTATATGTCACCGTAAGATTGTGAACACCGTGAGTTGATAATTTATCTAGCGAAATTATAAACTGTTATTAAAAAAATGTGCTGTTACCATACATTTTGACCGCGTAGGTAGAATAGAATAGTGTAATAGGTAGGCCTATTACACTATTCTATGAATCTGCGTATTTTTTAAGAGGTGCTGAATTAATTGTTAGAGTTTTTCCCATGCCAACCACCATTCTTTTATTATTTTACTAAGCTTTCGATCAAGATAAAGAGCGAAAAAGGAGCCATAACTCTAGGGAGTTATGGCTTACGAATCTTATAGTATGTACCTTATTTGTTCAACAACCGAGCGAGCGTTACTTCCAAGTTAGTGGCAGTTACTTGACCATTTTTGTTTTTTTTTTAAAACGTTGCCCCACACTAGAAATTTCTCCTGTATTGTGGGTGCATTTACAAACATTTAAACTCACATACACAAACAGCCAGACCCGGAACAACTAATTGTAGGTCATACAAATATTTGTTCCGTGTGGGAATCGAACCCACGACACGCAGCGCAGCAGTCATTCGCTTAACCACTGCGCCAACCGTGTTGTCAATTATATTTAGTAATAGCGCACGGTACTATCCGTCTTGATACCTTCACAATTTGACGAACAGATTATTTAAG
Source organism: Polymixis flavicincta (assembly GCA_949987655.1). NCBI lineage: Eukaryota > Metazoa > Arthropoda > Insecta > Lepidoptera > Noctuidae > Polymixis > Polymixis flavicincta. Next base: position 10,410,107 of record OX465186.1, on the reverse strand, counting down.
CTATCCAAAAATAATGCGTTAAATTGTGAATGGTTTTTGCAGTTCACAATTTATCGACAGCTTATAAACTCGCGAGATGGATCATAAACTAACGGGTGTTTTCAATCTTACGGTGACTTATAGGCCAAATTGGTACGTTTCAAATTAGGCTAGCTTCGTCTTCGTGAAAATTATTATTTTAACTTAAAATATATCCTCTAGCATCTCATCGGCCGCCCGTGATATTACCTACTTCGTTTTGTCTTAGCGTTCTTTCTGCATATTTTTTTTTTTTTTACGCAACTTCTTAGGGTAGTAGCGTGATGTTTAATTGCCTATATCGTTCCTTAAGGTGAAACTAGCCCACATTTTTCCCATTCAAACTTCAGGAGTGTATTGCTCCACTGCTTGACAATGTACATCAATAATTAAATAGTATGGTTTTGTCTTATTATTAATATTGTTTGTACGGAAACCGAAAAAAAAAAATGAACAAAGATTGGTTTTTCTTGCTAATTTAACCTACCTTGGGCGTGTAAAAGAAGTATAAAATCTCCAAAATTAAGTCGGTACCGACAAAGCTCAATTATCGAAAAGTTCAATAAACTTTATTGGTCATTAATTTATGCAGTTATTTTTTCAGAAAACCCGATCTTCTAAAGGACTTGTCTTAATTTTTTACGCTCCTGTTTTACTATAACTGATCCTGCAGGTCACTCAATAATGTTGTGCATGTAGACTAGCATCTAACTGCTCATCACGGGTACTAACTCTATCGGACACGAAGCCTGCAGGCCTAGACAAAACGCATTTCTGTTAGCGTGCTGTGGAAACAACGTGCATTTTAGCCAGGCCCATCAGCGAGTTCGAGCCCGCGACTAGGTTCCCCTTAATAGTTGGGTTATTAAATGCATTCTTCAAAAACAGCTACTCGTAGTAGTGCCAGAGATTTTAGGTCTTTATAATATTAGTGTAGACAAGCAAATTACACATTTTGATGGACTGCATCCTTGCTGTAATACAGCATTAGGGTTTCTTTTTTTTTTTTTTTGGCTGGGAAATCATCAAATAACTTCTCCCGCTCTGGGTGGAGCAGGAGGGCGTGTCAGACTTTTACTGACTTAAACCCACCCGTGTTCCTTCATTAGCCCGTATGCCAGGGGCTGTGGTATCTCTTTCAAACGAACCCGCACCCCTGACAGGCATCGGCCCTTGCAGGCCCCATCATTTTTGTGCTGACATCACTTTGAGGCGCGCGTGGAACACAACGCGCCGTCGACTTGGGCTTGGTCCTTACCGGACAGCGAGCTACTCATTACTCGCCGTCCGCAAGCCCATGCCTACGGTGGCCGGAAATCGGCCTGGGATTCCCGACGCCCAGGGCGTCTCCGTATCCTGCGGCGGCTAGGGTCGCGAGGGCGCATATGCTGCCTCTCCCTCACGTGCGCCGCCTCCCTCTTCGCGAGCATCACTGCTTCGCTGAAGGAGGTGACGGCTCCCCATGTCCTCTCGCTCCGTATCATGGCCTGGACCAGGGCCGGACGCGAGAGATCGCCGCCGCCGATCGCCTCCACGAGGACACGGCGGTGCTCCACCCAAGCTGGGCAGACCGCCACCGTGTGCTCCACCGTGTCCTCAGGGCGATCTTCGCAGTGGAAACACCCGGGCGTTTCCTCCCGCCCTATCCGAAACAGGAACCTCCCGAAACAACCGTGTCCGGTGAGGACCTGCGTCAGGCGGAAGGTGAGGACGCCATGCCGCCTCTCAAACCACTCCTCAAAGAGGGAACTTACCGCCGCAATCATGGCGTACCCAGCACTGGGTTGCGACAATCGCTCTCTCCATGTCACCATGAGATCCCGCCGGAGCTCTGTCCGCTGTGCCGCGATTTCCCGCGGTAGCGGAGTTACGCCCCGGCGTTTGGCCTCCTCGCACCACTCCCACATTTGCGCGAGGACCTTTGCCTCCAGATCCCATGGCGGTAATCCGGCAAGGAGGCCCGCCGGAGATCGTGCGATATCCTCGGATCATCCTGATCGCCATGACCCTAAGGGACGCCCTCAACTTGCGAGCTGGCAGCCCCGGCCCGCTCCAGTCTGGGAGCCAAACGGCGGAAATGCTCCGCGAAGTTCCACCGGCTGTCGAGGACGACTCCAAAGTACTTCATTGTCGACTCGACGCCGATGTGAACCCCTCCCACCGTTATCTGGGAACCCGTCGGTGGCGCATTCCGAGGACCATGAAACCACATGGCCTCGGACTTGTGCAAGGCCACCTCGAGTCCCAGTTGCCGGATCCTTTCGACGATTGTCGCAACCCCTTGTGTCGCTAAGTCGGCCGCCGCCTGGTACGACCTCCCTTGCGCCAGGACCAGCGTGTCGTCAGCGTAACAAACTACACTGACGCCGTCAGAGAGGTCGGCGCGCAGCACCCAGTCGTACCCGATGTCCCACAGATGCGGCCCCAGGACCGATCCCTGTGGGACACCGCACGACATCTCTCGCCGGTTCCACTCTCCGAGGTGACCGGGGTAGATGACGGACCTGTCCGTCAAATAGGCCTCGACCACACGACAGAGGTAGGTCGGCATCCGGTGATACCGGAGTGCCTCCCTTATGCAACTCCAGGGCAGGGTGTTGAAGGCATTGGCGATGTCTAATGACACCGCCAAGACGACATACAGCATTAGGGTAAGGGTCATGCACTGCACACACTATAAACTAACTAAACAAAAACACATAGTGCATTCCAAAACTTCCAGATAGTGTTAACAATTCCAACTAATATTATAAATCCGAAAGTAACTCGGTCTGTCTGGCTGTCTGACTGTTACGCTTTCACGCCTAAACCGCTGAACCGATCGTCATGAAATTTGGCACAGATAAAGCGTGTGATATGCAGAAAGACTTGCTTTTTTACGCACCAACCGACATCCACGCGAGAAAAGCTAGTAATTTAAATAATTAACGCAATTTTTGTAATGCTTTACCAAGCAACGAGTGGGGTCTCAGCACCTATATTATGCCACCAACATGGTATTTTTATAAGGCTTGTGGCAATAATGGCCGACATCAATCTAATGGAAACGGATTTATAACGAGAGAGGCGTTTAATTTTAAAAATGCATTGGTACGAAGGCGTCGTTTACCATCGCTTCACACGGGGTGCCTCAGACGGGCCGGATGCAGGTGCAACTAAATAATTATTATTTTCTTTCATCGTTTATTCAAAGCAAAGGGAAGCCTTGGCCTTGGAGTGGGACCACAAATGCTGATTATAATTTTTAAGTAATTAGTATAAATTTTAATACACATAATCTCTTGCCACTGCAGAACAGTTTTGCGACACAAAAGTTTTCCACTGCTCGTGATTTTGTCTTTGAGATCTGAAGTATTCTGGAGGTTTCAGATTTCTACCTACTCCATTACAATCAGTGTGAATCAATGAGAGTCTGAAATATCTTAACTTAAATTCCCATTTAGTTCAAATCTCGGAACCATGAAATCCTGGTCCTTTGGAAGGCGTACGCCAGGCCGTAACCAACTCGCAGACGCACCCAACAATTTTAAATGGAATGAGGCACCAATCGACGATTATCCTTATGTGCACCCTAGGACAACTCCGGTATTGGTGCAGGATTATTGCACTACATGAAAACAAACATATTGCTATTGGTTTGGGTAGCGATACTCAGCGGATTGGTTACTCAGAACTTTGGAAGGACCATGTTCTGCCTGACCGATGCTGTAGATTTTTGTTACTATTATGAGTCGGGAAGTATTTAGCGAAGTTGAAAACATTAATCTACGGTTATCAACGTTAATCGACAGGTATAAATTGTCCTGTCACTCAAAATTGTCAGGTACTTAGCTTAAAAACATTTCATTTTTGTTGGAGCTGGTGTGTAATTGGTTTTTGGATGACCTATCTGAGTGTGGAAATTTTAACAAATGTGAGTGGTAATATGTAGTAAATCAAAACCAAAAAAGAAAGTTTTCAATGGAAATGTTAATATTATTTATATTCCCATGTCGTTTGCGACAAAGCTTGCACACCTATTTTGGAAAATAACAATGTAAAAACTTTATAATTTTTTGTGGTTATAATCTACTAATTACTACATGCTTAATTTTTGATTTAATACACAACTCATTAAAATCTGTGAGTAAACAATCAATCATCCCCTGTTTTCTTACCCTTAGGGTTGTAATTTTTCTTCGAAATTTATATGGGACCAACTTCGAGGTATACCCTTTCCAATAAAAAAAGAATTATCATAATCGGACTACTCTGGAAAAAGTTATGCGTGGCCATACATTAAAAAAAAAATTAAAAAATACGCGTCGAATTGAGTAACCTCCTCCGTTTTTTCGTCGGTTCAACAAAAAGCAGACTGAAACGATTACATACAATCTTGGGCCTAGATGTAAAAAGATGGCAGTGGTGTCAATTAATAGCATAAATATTATCAACCTTTCACTGAAAATTCTGTGGATTTTGTCAATCTGAGAACAGCGAAATAAGAGATTAAGTAAAACTGAGGTTATGTTACAATCTTTAACTGACAGAATTGTTTCATCGTGTAAGGGTCATCGGCCCAGTGTATTGTAGTGCCCAGTTGTTATCCCACAATTCACACAACACAGCGATCCATAGTTTCAACAATATCCAATCCACAAGCCGGCGGCAAAATCCAAAATAACAATTCCTAGTCAAACGTGTGTGTGATCTTCGTTTTCCAGTGTGAAAACCAGGGTCAAACAAGGTAGGCAGGATCGGAATCCGTAAAATCCAAAGCAGTGGTCGTGAAAAATGAAGGATAATACTTAATAGGGAAAGCACTCAAAACGCATCGGAAAACACAAAACGAGCCAGCAAACATGAGCAATCGGCAACTGTCTAGTGTCACTGTGTCAATGTCAGTCAGTTATCTTGCTAGTGACAGACTAAAAATAAAAGACTGATTTTAATCGATATGAAATCGATAATAATCATTAATATTGGTTTTTCAGTAATTAATTGATATTTTATTTATTAATAGGACTATAATGATAAGTATACACTGGATTGCATTTAAGTATACATAGTGCATTTAATTACTTTGAGTTAATTATTTAGTGCAAAGGTTTTATTTACGGAACTGTGTAATCGATTAATCAATCGATAATCTCACGAAAACAATCTTTCTCATATTTCTCCGCTTCCAGATTGAAAATTGAGGTGATATTTCATATTCTAAGATAAAAAAAATGACTAATTTTTTAGAACATATCTCAACTTATTACATTTGGGCCCACCGTTTTCCATCTCCTTTACATTTGAACTGACTTGACTTACCAGAGAATGGGCAGCAGCGTTCTCTATGCCTTTTACCACATGATGATGACGAAATAGTCCGTACATCCTATTTTTTGCTTAAAACTACAATTAAATAAAGCACAAAAACATTGAAATAGCTTGGATACATAACATTACGCCTCTATTTCCCGAAAGTGATAGTTTAAATGATAAACTAATATTTTCGTAAAGTGAGAACAGCATTGTTTTTTTGCGAACAAAATAGGCTTATTTAAGGAAACTGGCTTGTGTGAGGCAAGACTAAGTGGCCCCGGCGCACGTTCTCCAATAGAAGGCGAATAAATGACCTTTCGATAAAATGAGGAAAGAATTTATAGGTACGTAGGAAAATGCATGTTCACTAAGCTTCCCACGAATAGAATGCAAGCATTGGACGCTTCTTAGTTTGTACGGTATTTTTAGCTAACGAAGCGACGCGCGCTTTGCTTGTACGAGTATTAACCAATTATTGTCAAACAATGTATGAATGTGTTCGTGAAGACCAGGGCCCTAATTCACCATGACCACTTAACGATTCCTTGCTTCGAAATTACGTCGATTTCTTAGATCACACATGAAATCTGCTAATAAATATCGACAAAGGTCATAACTGTTTAAATTGATAGCCTAAATATAAACATTTCAATTTGATGTCTGAAGTACCTAGAGAACTTAACATCAAATAACATCAAAATAAACTCAATAAAAGTATTATAATAGCTTTATACAGTCACTTAAGATAATATAAACAGTAAATAGAAAACATACAGCGCTGAAAATTTATGAAGCGTGTATTAAATTGAATACTTATTTACTTTTATTTGGTAAAAGAATTTAGTCCTTCGATTTATCACTCAATTGAGTTCTGAATGAACGATAATATTGGGAAAAAATTGTTTTATTTTTAATTAACTACTGTAAATAACGTTAATTTTCTTTAAATTATTATACTAGCAGTCAAAGATAAAAAATATCTGTAAATAGAAAATGTCCCTAAATAGATAACTACACGTCCATTTTAATTGGTGGAATATATGTACTTATTACATAACATGGGCTAAGCAAGGGTCGGGCAGAGGTGTACTTATACACTCACATTTCCACAGTTATGTTTAAGTCCTATATAATAGAGGGCGAGCCTATTACCATCAGCCGGCGCAAAACCAAACTACGGGCTGATTCTGAAAAATTTCAGATGGCAAAACCCAATAAAACTTTTCTCATCCTAGGAATTGAACCCAGGACCTCATTAACGAGGCATTCATTAAACGTCAGTGCAACATAATGTACATTACATGTAGGTAAGTATAAGAAAATCAAAGTCACTTTTCGCGTCCGAGTGTTCACACACTCAGACACGAAAAGTCACTTTGATATTTTAGTGATTTATATTTAGTTTCATCGTGTTTTGACACATAACATAACATCACATCTGTTTTCCCCAAAAGGGTTAGGCGGTAGTGTAGGTACTTAACTGGCACAAGTGAGAGAACTATACCTTACACCCACATTTCGTCTCGCAGGAGACGCCCTGGGCGTCGGGAATCCCAGGCTGATTCCCGGCCACCGTAGGCGTGGGCTTGCGGACGGCGAGTAATGGGTAGCTCGCTGTCCGGTAAGGACCAAGCCCAGGGTGCTTACTCTCGAATATAATTCCGAAAGATCGCAACATTGGAATTTTCAGTCAAACGTCAGGGATTGGCTAGACTCAGTCATTCCAGCCAATCCCTGACGTTTAATTGATAATTCCAATGTCGATCTATCGGAATTATATTCCAGAGTAAGCACTCAGGTCGACGGCGCGTTGTGTTCCAGGCGTGCCTCAAAGAGATTTCAGCACAAACCGATGGGGCCCGCAAGGGCCGATGCCTGCCAGGGGTGCGGGTTGTTCGAAAGAGATACCGCCGCCTCTGGCACACATGCTACTGAGGGAACACGGAATGTGGGTTTTAGTCAATAAAAGCCTGACACGCACTCCTGCTCCACCCAGAGCTGGAGAAGTTATTTGATGATTTCCCGCCCAAAAAAAAAACCCACATTTCGACAGATATTTTTTGTCCCATGTGATAGGAGCCGAGCCTATTGTCATCAACAGAGCACAATTTCAAAATTAGGGGCTATTGAGAAATTCCTACTCAAAAACATTTTGACAGACCTGTGAATGAGTCAAGCCCAAGACATCGTCCTTAGCTATAGCAACCATAATACACAAAATCTACAGCCTTCCAACAAGTCGAAGTGACCAAAGTTGACTGTACATATCCTAGTTTATACCTACAACACAGCGGTTTAATAGAGTGATTGGCGGCATTCAATTGACAGATGCCCACATCGATCTGTCGGGGGCGTCCGACCCTTCACTGAAATATCTCCGTTTTCCGATAGATTAACTGCTACCGACAACACTGTCGAGGTTTGGCAGTCGACCTACCTTGATAGTTCCGACATTTCATACGAAAACGAAGTTTGACTACTTCCATCGGGAAGTAACAATAGTTCCTACTAGTGTATTTTATATTGGCTGTTTATACGAAAGACGGAATTAAAACAAATAAGGGTACCTACATGCGATAAGATAGCCCGCGAAATGGAAATTTGCAGGTCGGGGTTTAGCTAGCTAATTTAATACGAGCCAGTAAACATATTAATATAAATAGATGCTTTTGATATCTGTCAGTGTAACGCGTTGTCCTTCTAAACTAAGCAATGTACCTATTTTGATGCGGTTTTGACCATCATTTGGCGAATTTATTCCGGATGGCTAAGTGTAATTATAATAAAGGTAACGCAAATCAAATGTCACGTTTTGTCGACTCTTAAAAACCGTGCGAAACAGCATCACTAACGGACATATAATTAGTTCCGGATCCGAACTAAGAATAATTCATCATCATCATCATCATCTGCCTAGCCTTTTCCCAACTGTTTTTTTTTTTTTTTTTTTTTTTTTTGGGTGGGAAATCATCAAATGACTTCTCCTGCTGAGTAAAGCAGGAGGGCGTGTCAGACTTTTACTGACTAAAACCCACCCGTGTTCCCTCAGTAGCCCGTATGCCAGGGGCTGTGGTATCTCTTTCGAACAAACCCGCACCCCTGGCAGGCATCGGCCCTTGCGGACCCCACCGGTGGTTGCTGACATCTTTGACGGCGCGCGTGTGGAACACAACGCGCCGTCCCGTCTACCACTTTTCGGCCGCAGGGGATAGGGAGAGCGGCTGACGTTAAACCGACACTCCTCTTCCCCTGCGGCCCCACCGCGTCCGCCATCAAACGGTGGCGGCCCCGTCCAGGCCACGGAAGGGAAGAGCGCTGCTCAGAAGCACCGGCACTCCTCCTCTACCGCAGCCCGTAACCCTCAGCCGCGATGCCTCCCATTCGACATCGCGGCCCACCTCAGTTGCGGTGCACCTCACCGCAACCTACCTTTTGGCCGCTACGTCGTCGGCTTTGAGGCAAAAGCCCTGACGAGCGGCCCCACCTTTGGGTTCCTCTTGGCTTCACCGTGGCCGGCATCCACGGTTACTGAGCCCCCCCGCAACGACAATGCGGGAACCCACTCGGGGGGGTTCCCAACTATGTTGGGGTCAGCTTCCAGTCTAACCGGATGCAGCTGAATACCAGTATTTTACATGGAGCGACTGCCTATCTGACCTCCACAACCCAGTTACTGGGTAATACGATACCTCTTGGTAAGACTGGTTGTCAGACTTTCGGGCTTCTGACGACCCGAAAGTACTAAAAAGTAGTAAAAAACCGAACTAAAAATAAATGGCAACACGATTTGACTCTCGATGTGTTTTTCTCGGCTGAAAAAATTAATTTGACTGATCAACTACTTTTGGACGGGCCGTATCTTCGTTGACGGGCTTAGAGAGTGGGCACTTGCTTATTACAAATATACCAATAGTTGACTTCTATTCTAGCCTAGACGGATTAGTAGTTGATTCTAAGTAATTTGTACTATGACAGTACCCTCAAAGCGATAAGGGGTGAATCAAACACTGATTGAATTCTCGGAAGGAGAATTTTCTACGAACTAAATTCAATTAATAAATGGACTAACCTACCACAAATGGCGATGGACAGGACATATGCTAAGAGAGGAAAAAGAGAAATGGACCAAATTAATAACAGAGTGGTACCCAAGGGATGGAAAAAGGAGCAAAGGACGACAAGCGAAACGATGGGAAGACGATGTCAAAAGAGTGACAGAGAAAGATGGAAATCTTTAGAGAAGACCTTTGTCGAAAGACAAGCGGTTTAAAAAGAGTGCACCGAACGCCGATACTATAAGAAAATAATTGTAGAACCAGCAATAAAGGCTTATTTTTAACCCCCGACGCAAAAACGACGGGGTGTTATAAGTTTGACGTGTCTGTGTGTGTGCGTGTGTGTCTGTCTGAGGCAACGTAGCTCCCGAACGGATGAACCGATTTTGATTTAGTTTTTTTTGTTTGAAAGGTGTATTAGTCGGGAGTGTTCTTAGACATGTTTCATCAAAATCGGTTCAGCCGTTTGAAGATTATCAGCTCTTTTCTGGTTGAAAAAGGGATTTTAGCTTCCACGGTCAATGAAAACGCCAAACAGAGGCCTAGCCGTCCCCCGACTTGACAATGCCCTGATCAAAATATTACGTTCAAATTATAAGGCCTATAAATATTATTTTTTACTTTTTAAAGTTTTTGTATGGGTCGGGGGTTTTTAAATTTTAAATTTAATTTTAATATTATATTTAATGGTTTTTTTTTATTAGCCTACACTGTCCCTCTATTGAGCAAAGGCCTCAAATCCTTCAATCCAAATATTTTATGTTAAAACAAGAAATCTCACGAGGACGAAACTGCAGATAGAAGATAGTTTTTAATAAATTAAATAATGATAAACACATTCGTATCCATATATTAAGTCTTGATTGAGCCAAACTTCGAGATAATTCCAAAAGTTTCAAGAAAACGAAATAAGAAACGTAAACGAGAGATTTATTGACCACACTCCAAGTTAATTAGAAAATATAAAAGGTATTTATTTTCCCGAACGCATTAATAAGATGGTCCATAGATTAGTTGCGAAGGCTTGATTTGTTTGGGGGCGTGGCCCTACTAGTTTAGTGCGGTCAACAGCTGTATTGGAAATCTATCTATTTTCTTATTTATGGGATTAAGTGGTGAGCGATCTTCGCTTTAATATCATTGGCTGAAGGTGAAGGCATGAAGTGTATACGAGTATAGATACTGCTTATATAGATTGTGAACATGGTCTGTTTTCAAGCGTCTTTTATTAGTGCTTAATAAGATGGTAAAATAGTTGCAATTATAATAGAGATCAAACAAAATTAATGCCTTTATGTGTCTATTTCTCATCTGTACCAACCCACACCGGGCCCGTCGGGTTCACCACGCGACCCACTTGCTCTCACTGAGAGGAGACCTGTGCCCCAACAGTGGAAACATTATAGGCTGATCATGTATGTATATGTTATGTATTTTTGAACCGACGAAAAAACGGAGGAGGTTACTCAATTCGACGCGTATTTTTTTTATTTTTTTTGAACCGACGAAAAAACGGAGGAGGTTACTCAATTCGACGCGTATATATATTTTTTTTTTTTATGTATGACCACGCATAACTTTTTCCAGAGTAGTCCGATTTTAATAATTCTTTTTTTATTGGAAAGGGTATACCTCGAAGTTGGTCCCATATAAATTTCGAAGAGAAATTCTAACCCTAAGGGTAAGAAAACAGGGGATGATTGATTGTTTACTCACAATTTTAATACTAAGTTGTGTATTAAATCAAAAATTAAGCATGTAGTAATTAGTAGACTAAAGGCCACAAAAAATTATGAAATAAAAACTTTTTAATAAAAAAAAATTAACCGCCGAAAAACCGAAAAGTAAAAAATAATAAACTAGCTTTGTCCAACCCCAATAACTAAGTTCGGAAGTCGGTGACATTGGATATGTATTTAATTATATGTCACCGCCTTCCGAACTTAGTTATTGGGGTTGGACAAAAAAGTTTTTATATTTTACTTTATTGGGACATTAAACATTTACACATTACAATTTAAGTGTGACAGACTAAATTAAAAACTAGGTAAACGTGTAACCCACACCAAAGTCCGCGAAATAATGGTTTGTACTTGGATAGTTTAATTCGTGCGTTGATTTTACAGAACAGTATTAAAGACAACTTGTACGTATTTTAGAATAATTGGATAAGATGGCTATTTTATAGATTCAATAGCCAATTTCTTGAACTTAAAGTGTGTAAGCGCGAAAATATCTAGATCTTTGAAGTGTGTGTCATACGTATCTACAATGCGTCGGAGAGGCACCCGTGCACCGGCGGCGGCGTGAGCTGCAGAACTCACGCCGCGCCGCCGCGGTGTGGAACAGCCGGGGCACACGCGCCTCTCGACGTATCAGAGTTTTTGGTACAATATAACATAGGTCATTGAGGAACAATCGAACCTGTTATTACACAGACCATGAAGCATCATGGCCATAAGTAGGCTGCGCCTTGACTCCAAGCTCGGCAGCTTATAACGCATTAAAAACCGAGTGTATGGTTATTAATGTGCCTATTTACAGGATAAGTTTTTATCCAGTGCGCAAACTGTAACCATGAATTCAGCATATCATTCTAGACCCCCTAGCGCAGAAATTTTTCGCCGGTTATACAAAAAAAAAAAAAATCAGCTGTTCCATACATTTTTACCGCGTAGGTATTGCACTTTTCTATGAAAGTAGAACCGGCGGAAAATTTCTGCGCTAGGGGATCTAAAATGATATGCTGAATTCATGGTTAAAGTTTGCGCACTGGATAAAAACTTTTCCTGTATAGGTAAAAAATAGGTTAGAAATAAGCTCACATTAGACAGAACAACAAAAAAATTTGGCCTTATTTAAAATTCCCTTTTTCCTTCTATGTCTATATCAATATTTAATTTACTGACACAATTTTGTAAACACTCCAAGCTGGCGTAATTTTATTTTGTGGAAAAATATATTTCTTTGTTCAATTAATTTAATTGGTTCACTGAATTCAAGCCGCCCCAGAACGCAGATACTATGTATTTCTATTTGATTGGCGATGAGATTCAGTTAAATTTTCTATGGGCAATTGGATTAGCATCAACTGGCTATAACATGGGTACTTGACTGCGCCACGATAAAATATGTCCAATTTCAGGTCAGAGATTAAAAAAATATTTACATACTTATCTCATTTATTTTTCTCCGTTACGTGCATCGTGTTTAGATGTGGTTGGATTTGATTTTATCTTTAGGGTGAATTTTGTTTTATTAAAATATAATTAGTTAATTATTAAAATTTCAATATGCTCACCTACATTGTATTTAAAACATAACTGTTGAAGTGTAAGTAGTAACCTCTCTCTGCCTAAACCTTCCAGGATGACAGGCGTTATGCTATGCGTATTTAACCTTAGAACCGTACTCAAAAAAAAAATAGTATTACCCAGGGGAACTGGAATACCCCATAAAGAAAGTATGATAATAAAACGTCGTTATGTACTACAAAAAAAAAAATCAACTTAAATAGACTTTTATGACTAAAATCAGTCTTTTATAGTATGTAACAAATCTTTATATGATAAAAGTTTAGCAACAACTTATTATAAACAACTTTTATTAATAATATATATTTTCATTTAGTTCTTCAAAAAAGTTTTACGTTTATCACATTCGTTCGTGATTTACGGTCTTCTGACCATGGACAATTATCAACCTGTCAATGTCTCAGATTTAGAATCGGGAGGGGTTGGAGTACCTATCTGATGACCGAATTTTCCCAAGTATGAATCGGTATTCCCAATTCTTATTTGGAGATGCGTTGGCAACCAGATCTACCCAGGTATGCTGGAGTATACCTCAAGAGCTGCGTACCACGACCATAGGCTCATAGGACTTGCACCCGAAAACCCATTTCACGAAACCCGCCCAGAATAACGCACTAGCGCAAAAAAATCGGTTAAGTAATAAAAAAAAAAATGGCAATTTTATTTTTATTTGTGGCCCAGGTTATCGTTTTATGGGTTAAATATAATTTGTGTCAGCAAAGAGTCTGACAAATCATGATGAAAACTTTTACCCACCGTTTGCAGGAGCAAAGTATTGCGACAAAGTTAAAATTTCGCACGTGACTAAAATTTGAAAAGGCAGAAAAAATATAAGGTAGTTGTATTCCCCGAACGCCCTTCTCAAGGAGTTGTACCACTTACAGTCTCGCCAATAAGTAACTAATAATGATTCGGGTATTTCAAGTAGTTAGCCACGGTTTTATCATAACATACCACCTAGGTATAGACAACCTCCTAATTGCTATCAAATCACCTTAAAGACAATTATCGTTTGCAAGTCATTAATCTACAAGGTCTAATTGTCTATGTGACAGGTAGATAGTTTCAACCTTAGTGAAATTTTCCTATATCAGGAATAACAATTCCTGGTAAAGGAAAAGTTAAAGGTGGTGGAACAATATTAGGAGTCCGACCATAGGTGCTTTGCTAGGTACTAACATTTTCTGTCACGTCACATCTCTTGGGAGCACTGGTAGATAGCACTGGCAGATGTCTTGCAGTGGTACTCGTATCAACCCCGACTTATGAATCGAGCAGTGGTGGCCCAGTGGTATCGGCCTCGCACCTGATCCAACAGTCGTTGTGCCGAAACGTTGACAGCTGGCTCAAGCACCTGAAACAGGGAGAGCATCCGAACACGGTACGCGGTCAGATTGTTTCCCCCCTCTGTAGCCCCATAGTATGAGCGCATGACATTTTCATTAATGGATCGTGTCCATCTCATGCGCTGCACAGTTCCAACGGGAGCTAGGACCCTATCAGAGGCCGGTGGGCCTCGAGATCCTGAGCCGTTCAGTGGCCGTCAACGAGCAGGTGGTGGCGTCGTGGGCGGAGAGAAATAATTGTCACTTGAACTCGACGCAACTACCGCGGTCGTGATTCGAACTCAGGCGGGCAACTTACTTAGTCTAAAATCTAAAATATTTCATCACCACTTTCACACACACACACCGTTTCACAATCCGTGAACGAAAACATTCTCATGAAACCGGCATGCCTTAGAACCAAAAATTGTATGACATGTGGCATCTACCAACCCTCACTGTGCCCGCGTGGAAGATTACAGCCCACTGTCCCAGAAATGGAAAGATTAAAGGCTAATTATGATAAGATGTCCTGAAGTGTAAAGGTTTTCGAAATTGAAGGTTCTTCTTTGTTGAAGTTGCCATGAAGTCAATGAACAATACAATACTGGAACTCTCAGAAAAACATCAATATATCGGATTAAAGAAATGAGAAACAGAAGGCGTTACTTTTCCTTCAGTATTTTGAATTGAAATGTTAATTCAAATCTTGTGGAGTTGAATGATTCTTCAGATTGTTGAATTTTTCTCTTACTGTTCTTGGGTTAAACATCATTGTGAAAGTTATTATGATCCCATATTTGTACATTTACTCTCTTTGTTCTGTTTGATGTCCTCATCTGCCTAGCGTTTTCCCAACTAATTTGGGGTCAGCTTCCAGTTTCACCGGATCCAGCTGAATATCAGTTTTACATGGAGCGGCTGTCTATCTGACCTCCACAACCCAGTTCCTGGGTATCGCGACACCCCTTGATAAGACTGGTTAAACTTTCAGGCTTTTGACAAGCGACGGCTTTATTTTCTTTCCGGGGCACGGAGGGATCTTCGTATGTAATATGTAATGGATGGTCCCCTATCCACGGGCTGATATCGGCAATCGTTGCTCAACATTGAAGATCGTCCCATGTGCCTATTTTGACTTAGCCGCGATCCCCTTTTTCTGTTTGATACACATAAATAAATTCGGCACTTACCATTGAGGTAATATGTAGGTACTAAGTACGTTAGTACATATTACCTCAATGGCACTTACCTATACGCTACAGGCAGGTAGCATGACCAATTCTATCTTTATTCTACAATGGGCAGCAGTGGTGGGCCAGTGATAACTGACGCGACTTACGAGATGTAGGTCGTAGGTTCGAACCCAAACAGGCGCTTTGCTTTGTGTAAAATATTTCATCACCACTGCTCTCTCAAAACGGCGAAGGAAAACATCGTGAGGAAACCGGCATATCATAGAACCAAAAATTTTAAGATATGTGACATCTAGCAAGCCGCATTGGGCCCGTGTGTTGGATTACGGCCTATCTCCTCTCACAAAGTATCTTTCCAGCTTGACTTCTGCCCGAGTTCGAGGCTCCCCGTAGACTCGTGTTTCTATGAAGACAAACACATTATTGTTTCCATAGCAACAAATATTTCTATTATTTGTCATTTTGTCAAATTTGTCTATTCCCCCGTCAACAAAACCTGTTTCTATGGCTGTCATGCTACGCATGCAGTTCTTGCAAATTGATAGAATACCTTTTTCAATCTAATTCATTTGTTTTCTAAAGAAATCGTTCCGGCGGTAGGTATATAGATTAAAGTTCAACGAAAAATCTTATTGTAACAAAGGCTTTTGATGTTTTAATAGTAGGTACCTGTGATTTTGACTTTCACTTCGCTAATTAATTCATTTCCGCATCAAATTTTCCCGGAAGTGGACTCACTGGAGTAGTGTTTTACTTTTCAGAGTGTATTTTTAGCAGTAACTTTACTAGTAAAAAAATAAATTTAAAATTTAAAAAACCCCCGACCCAAACAAAAACTCTTAAAAGTAAAAAATAACATTTATAGACCTTTTAAGTTGAAGGTAATATTTTGATCAAGGCATTGTCAAGTCGGGGGACGGCTAATGAAAATGCTAGGCCTCTGTTTGGCGTTTTTAATTAATGTTTCGCTTAAACCTGCGCAGCGTTGCATAGTTTTCCCACAGTGAAGTTTGTTACTAATTTTTTATCCTCATTCCTCGTCCTGATCACCATTTATCTATAATCTATTCATTGAGATCTTTTCAATAAGCCCAAACACGACACCTCTGCTGTTTGTTGGTGAGTAACTTGGGTATCCTTGAAATTCCAGGTGTTGCTCCAACATCAGTTCAAGGTCACTTTGTTCGTCTAATATCATTGAACTAATAGAATACCAAATTTCGAGTTGATCAGACCCGTGGAAGATGCTCAAATCCCTTCATCAACCAGAAGAGCTGATAATCTTCAAACAGCTGAACCGATTTTGATGAAAAATGTCTAAGAACACTCCCGACTAATACACCTTTCAAACAAAAAAACTAAATCCAAATCGGTTCATCCGTTCGGGAGCTAAGTTGCCTCAGACAGCACACACAGACACGCATACAGACACGTCAAACTTATAACACCCCGTCGTTTTTGCGTCGGGGGTTAAAAATAACCCTTAAAATCGAGCAAATTAATACTTTAGTTTGAATTTCATTTACATGATTAGTGGAATTCATAAAATTCAAAAATATTTATAAGTACACATACATAATATTTAATAAAATAGTAACGAAGTCAAAAATGCAAATTGAATAATATTGAAAAAAATGTAATTGCGATAATATTGAAAACAATTAATTTGGACGAGGTGTGGGCACGAGTTTGAAGCCAAAAGTAATAGTTATTAGATTTTTTGTCCGTTTGTCTGGACGTATGTTACGAATTGTCGAAAAACCGACTAAACAGATTTAGATGAAATTTGGCACAGAAATATTTCGTAACCTGGATAAACACATTTGGTACTTTTAATCTCAGTAGTAGGTACATTCTCGTGGGATACTTTTCGACATCCGCCGGAAAAAGCTATTTCATAATGAAATCCTGAGTTAAATTGAGTGTGACTTAAATAATACTGCAAAAATGTAGTAATACCAAACTCCTCTGTTTAGTCCTTCGAGGAATATCTGATTGATGTTACC
Organism: Polymixis flavicincta; assembly: GCA_949987655.1. Lineage (NCBI taxonomy): Eukaryota > Metazoa > Arthropoda > Insecta > Lepidoptera > Noctuidae > Polymixis > Polymixis flavicincta. The sequence continues at coordinate 10,392,901 of OX465186.1, read as the reverse complement.
TGGTTATAAAACACAATAACTGGTTAATTAATACTTCATTCACACATAATGGATTGGAGTTCAGAAATAAATAAATAAACGTAGTGGAGAATAAAACGTGCTAAACGGAATGAATGTAAGGCTCTGGGCAGTACAAAAAATATAGGTGCAGAAGGTCGGCTCTATGCTCCGTACAACGAAAACAGAAACATGAACAATACGCACACGCTTATACAGAATGTCCCAGAAGTCGACGTCAAGCCGGAAACGGGTAATAGGCCAAGTTAAAATAGTTATCAAACCTCAATTGTCAAATGAAAACATTTTATTTAGACTCGAGATCATAATCCATCTTAACAGATTACAGATACATTAACAGTACCAATGGGTTTCAAATTTAATACTTTGTTAACGTTGTCGATCAGACAAATTTTTCGAACATATCAAGAAATCGATTAGCAATCATGCAGATTGTGATTAAAAGTGTGAAACGTAATAAAGGTGCCGTTATCTGTGAAGCATTTCTATATGTGGATGCGTTTTAGATCGATGTATAGAACCGACCTTCTGCATCTATCTATTATGTGACATCAGTCCGGTCTGGGGAAATACATTTAATTTAATACTTCAGCGAATTGTTAGAGTTTATATAAAACGAGGTGACAGTTTTCTCAGCATTTTTATTACAGAGAAAAATTAATAAAGGTGTAGATAAAAGTGTAGTGGCTAAGGGATTTTTTTTTTGTTTTTGTATGGGAAATCATCAAATAACTTCTCCCGCTCTGGGTGGAGCAGGAGGGCGTGTCAGACTTTTACTGACTAAAACCTACGTGTTCCCTCAGTAGCCCGTATGCCAGGGGCTGTGGTATCTCTTTCGAACGAACCCGCACCCCTGGCAGAGTGGCTAAGGGTAGATATTCTTATTTTCAACTAGCTTTTGCCAGCGGCTTCTCCCGCGTGTAATTCGGAAATTATTCCACAGGAACATACTACAGGGATAAAAAGTATCCTATTTTATAAACTATCTGTGTGCCAAATTTCATGCAAATCCGTTCAGCTGTTGTTGCGTGATTGAGTACCTAACAAACATTCAAACATCTAAATATCCAAACATACAAACTTTCACATTTATAATATTAGTAGGAATATTTATATACAACCTTATTTTTAGTATATGCGAAACCCGAAACACGTGTCTAGTATTCTTATGTAAAGAATCTATGTACGAAATTTCAAAGCTGTATCATGAAAAATCACAAAGTTATAACCTTGTTATGTTACCTAGTTGTCTACACAAACATGGTCACCATAGACCCAGGTGCCGCCTGCGCGTGCACCGTGGTTTGTGCTGATTGATAATAATTAGGCAGTAGGTACCTAACCGTATGACAATTGCTTTGTAATTAAATGGTGAAAACTAAAAAAAAAAAAATGGGAAAAATATAACATGGTGTAAAAACTATTGGAATCGATTCAGTTCCTTATTCAGAACAAACTATATTCAGGTTTCGCATATACTAAAAATAATGTTGTATATTAATAGGAAGTAAGATTCGTGGTTTCAGTTCTTGCACAAGTCACATAATTGTATGCTAGATGGCAACACAATGTTTTGGGCTAAGGGAGATCCGTAAGTAAGCTCGTGAAATTCAATTTTTCTAACTTTGTAACCGTTTAACTTCATACAGGTAATTACAGTGAACGAAGTTTCATTAAATGGGATTATATAATATTATGAACTCAGAGGATTGTAAAAAAGCAATTAAATTTAAATACTGAGAAAAACAAGCATGACTTACACCAAAAAATCAGCTGTTCCCTACATTTTGATGAGTTGTACGAACATAAATGTAAGGAAACACAGTTTTTTTTCGCGATTTCAGGTTTGGTCCCATAGTAAAAGTTGTTCATAATGATGAGTACAATGACCTCCTTAATAGGTTGTTGGTATTTTTCCAATAACCCTGTATAAAAAATAAAAAGCTTTTTTTATTCCATGCAACGCATATTACAGTATTTTGACTTTGAAAGTATGCAGCAATTCCATTTAAATAAATTAATAACTTTGTTCTGTAATTTTGAATAGTTAGGTGAGTAAATTCAATACAAAGTTCTATTCATGAATTCGCATGCATGCAATAATAAGTTCAACAAGAATTATCATATGTAGAATCTGTCAAAAACATTGCGCCATCTATGATACTGTCCGAGAATATTGCACGTGTAGGGACCGCTTCAGGAACGGAGCTATGAAAAAACAAACATTAGAGTTCCATTAACGATAGCAAACAAAATTGCCGAAACAAAAGAGCTATTTTCATGCGTAATATTAGATTTTCTCGTTAAAATATGACTATACGAATGTTCTGATAATATTAAGCGCCTTATAAATCTTCATGTGGGAGTTGCGACTTGTTAAAAGTAAAACGATATCAAAATGAAACGCTTCTTTAAACATTTATATTTAGGGTTCTGTATCCAAAGGGTGCTTAACTGATGCTAAACGTCTCTACGCCCTTTGGCACAAGGCTGTATCTATTGAAGCGTAATAGGAAAACATTGAAATAATGTGTGTACTACTATGGCTGCTATAACACCAAATATAAAATAATAATAAAAAACAAGTTCAAAATTAAAAGAGGTCCCCGTACAAAAAAATTGTGTCAAATATTGTGATATACCATGTGCGAGTCCGACCCGCACTTGGCCGGTTCTATGTTGTTGACTATGGAGAAATGGCCACAAGTGGGTTTCATGCAACGAGCAGATGAATGGAAGGAACGACTTAAAAATGGTGAAGTAGAATTTACAGACGTAATTATGACTGAAAAAACTTTTATGCAAGAAAAAAGAGATATCACGTAACGATTAATTAAGAACGCTTTTTTAAATTGGTTGATAAAATTTTAGATTAAAAGAACCACTGCGGAGGTTCTATTACAAAACGATTATTTTCGGCTTCTCCTACCAAAGATCACAATAATAGTTAAAGAAAACCAAAAATTCGAAGACATATGACATATACCAACCCGCACTAGGCCTGCGTGGTGGATTACGGCTCACTCCCTCTCACTGAGAGGAGGCCTGTGTCCCAGCTGTGGGAACGTTATAGGTTGATTATGCTATTCGCGGGATTATGGGTACAATACATTACTATTCATTTTATGAGTAGTAAAGAAATCTCGATGTTTCGTGAAGTCGTAAAAACCGTGTAAAGTGGGATTGGGTCGCTAGAATCAATCAATAAATCAATCAGCTGACCCTATTGAAGTCCACTGTTGGATAATAGCCTCCTCCATGTTGCGCCATAACCCCCTATCCTCCGCCTTCCGCGTCCGGTCTATCCCAGCCACTTTCTTTAGGTTGTTGGTCCATCTAGCTGGGGGGCATCCCACGCTACGACAGACATCGGTAACTCCAGTTCTATTAAGAATCATTGACGTAGTTAAGGAGAAAGGAGTCAATCCACACTTTGTCCAAAATTGAGTTAAGTATGCCATCGTACTCCCGAGAGTCGAAGCTATCATGTAGTAAAAACCCTATTCTTAAAATGTACAAGGAAACTAGTTTTTCTCGCTACCCCGACTCAACCCACAGTATGAAGAGCACATAAAATGTCAAACTTCAAACGCTCATAACTCAAAAGTGACTGTGTAGATTGAGTCCTTTCTGCTTACCTACGTTCAATTTCGTTTCTGATTTTATCTTTCAAAGAAGACTTACTTGCTTGCATTGCATAGTATCATATAACACACATCCACATTTATACTGACACATCCCACGCTTCACCTCACCACACCACGCACACACACACAACACACATACAAATACACACCCACACTCACAAGTGTTTATTATGCTAAAATAATAATTAACGTCACGCCCGCTCCATAGCGTGCTGGCCGACCTTGAATTTGTGGACTACTAGTTTTTCGCTAGTTTTATTAAAATTAAAAACATTTATTGTTTTATCTATGCGTCTTCTTAGAGGACAATTAAAGTAGGTACGTAATAGCAACAACTCATCGGCCAGTTTTTTACAACAAAGTCGATGTTTATCAGTCTCTCTATGAATCTTATTATACATGACTCACTTATTTACAATATCTTAGACATAACATCGATTTACAATATCCATGACATAAGTAATACTGATAAACAACCTAGGTTCTATCCAAATAGTACGTTGGTCAGTCCTATAGTTGTATTCAGTTGATAAAAATCATAGAAATGAATTTTACCAAGATTTCCGACGACTGGGACCGCAATAATCTAGAATCGCGGTTCCAGTTTCCGGATCCATTTAATTGAGGTCCCACTCGCCGGAAACCTCATTTTACTCATCCACAAGCGTGGTTCAATCAAATGGTATTTTGTGTTAAAAACTATCGTTTAATTATCTATTCTCATTACGTGTAATTGGAATTATAAACTTCAAGACTATTTAATATTACACTAGTTTTTGCCAGCGGCTTCGCCCGTGCGGAACTTTCATCCCCTATTTAACTCCCTTAGGGGTTGAATTTCAAAAAGTTATTCCTTACTCTTAGTCTACATTATAAATAGAACCTTTGTGCAAAATTTCAGCTTTCTAGGTTCAAGGGCTGGGCGTTTATGAGTACCTATGTCAGTCAGTCAGTCAGGACTTTTCTTTTTATTAATATAGATACTTTATAAACACAATACCAATAACCATATTATATTACTTTTCCTCAATACGATACAGGGAGAATCCAAGGAGCTTCCATTGATATTTTTTTCTCTTGGTAGGCATAATTATGCGTGGCGTGCCATTTTAATAGCATTACAAAACTATTTCTTCTTATTCTTTTAACTTTGATCTTTTTTGTAGGTCATTCCCAATGTATGAGAGTAGATAAAAGTAGTGCATGAAAAGGCATATAATTAGGTATTAAAACACTCGCATCATCATCATCATTTCAGCTGAAAGACGCCCACTTCTGGACATAGGCCTCCCCCAATTTGGGGGGTTTGCCATAATCGCCACATCTGGCAGGCTGGTTGGTGATCGCAGTATGGTGGTTAAATGCATAGCATGCAGAGGATTATATCCAAGATAAGAATGCTTGGAAACATGCTGGTCCTGCTCCATAGGACAATCTACAGTCTATACAAAATAAAACTGGTTGCTAATTGAATTGTATAAATAATTATATATTTATGACATTGATTTACACTCAGTGATTACTTTAACTGACACACTGAGTTATTACTTGTTAATATTCTATGAAAATCGTGTACTTACTCTGACAATGTTTGTAAATATGTGAGTGTCATGTATCTATAGTAAAATTAATTTATCTGTATTGTTTCAATTGCGTTCTTTTTACCTATTTTGGTATGATAATTATATTCTAGGTGCATCGTTTTCACACATAATTACATAGTAAATGTACTATGTTAAATATTGTACTTTAACATTTTAAAAGAGTACAGGTGGAGTTTCTTGCCCATTCTTCTCCATACGAAGCTACATTTTGCAATGGGCCACTAGAATCAATTCTATTTGAATATAAATTTTAACGTTAAAAAGTGCCTTTTAAGTGCCTAATTAAAATCACTAGTGTTCAATTAAATGGAATACTATAATCGCGAAGAAAATAAAAGATTTTATGTCTCAGATCTTCGTTCCAACAAGGAAACCAAACAACAACCGTCATCATCTGCTTCCAGTCTAACCAGATGTAGCTGAATACCAGTATTTTAAATGGAGCGACTGCCTATCTGATCTCCACAACCCAGTTACTGGGTAATAAGATACCCCTTGGTAAGACTGGTTGTCGGACTTTCGGCGTTCTGACAACCCGTAACGACAGCCGGGACCAATGGCTTAACGTGCTTTCCGAAGCACGGAGGGGTCTTGGAATGTAAAGATGGACCCATCCACGGACCAACCGCGGTAAGCGTAGCTTAACCTGATTGATCAACGGCGTGCGGTTGCTGTTACTTATCCACAAACCAAAACAACAAACCCTCCTCCTCGTCCAAAATATTTAACAACACTTTGTTTCGCTGACATCATTATTCTCAACCATTCGCGGAGTCTCTTCAAAACAATCAGGCCCCACCTATTTACGATCGCGTAAAACTCGATCCCGAAATAAAATAAACAAATCGCACGATAGAAATCTGCACCATAAAAAAAGTCTTATCTTAACATTCGCACGAAACATAGGAACAAATCTGGGATATTTGTAGCATACAAATAACCTGAAAGTCCGTTTGCGTCATAAAAGTCACATCTTTGTGAGTAACGAGATAAGTTACAAAAAAGTTGTTTGCCCCCCGGTTTTATGCTCGGCTTCACTTTACCATAATATTTTATGGTAATTTTATTTGAACCAAACTGAACATGAACGTTTGCCGTGAATGCTTGAAAATGTTTGCGCTTGATTTTTTGTGCGTTACGATTTTTCAATTGAAAAAAAGGAGGGTGGCGGGGAAACTGACTCGCAAACTGAATTCATGTATTCAGCACATGATTCTTGAATTGCTATCTCGAATTCAGGAAGTCTTGGCTTCCCGGGGTAACGTAAACATTTTTCGTCATTAACAAAAAATCTCCCTTTAAAAAGAAAAGTTTATAAGTTCCGCGGTCAAAATGTATCGCAGTCATGGCAGAGTTATTTCTTTTTTTTATAATCGGCAAAAAAAATCAACGCAGGGTTTAGTCAATCATGAACAGAATCCATGGTAACCTGTGCGTCGATGTCCCTGTTACCCTGAATCAGAGAGGAAATATAGGAAATGGGGGACATTACAACAATTTATTCGTAGTTGTAGTAACATTTAAATTGTGGCAGAATAAATACATGATACATACGTTTCTTACCTAGCATTGTATTGCGATCAAATTTAGATTGAAATGCGTTACTCAATCAAACTAATCATATGTACAGAAGTATACATAGTTACCAGTTCCTTGAACGTTTTCACACACTGCATTTTGGCAGTTGTGCTCTTGCTGTCGAAAGATGAACACTGTGTAAGTACTCTCTATCTCCCTGGTTCTTAGCACAACGATTTTTGAACGCAAACTTCACACTTACAACTCTTTAGCTATCGGATAAATGTCGTAGATGCTCGTGCATGTTTTACAAACGATAAATCTTGAATGATGCTCCACAGATTGTTCTCTTTCATGTTTTAAAATTATGATTTCAAATATTTAAAATTCACACAATTCTTTCTCAATGTAATAACAGAGACAGAGGTCAACATCGCACGACTTTGTGAAGTTGAGACTGAATGTAATCAACCTAACGGATACGAGTATCCGGTTATTGGAGCAACATAAACATATCGACGTGATTACAATGGCTTAGAATCAAGCCTGTGGGGCAAACATTGAATCGTCGAACGTCGTCAGGCCGGCCGTGTGTAAACAGCGATAAACAATGGATCTCGATCATCAGCAGTCTCACACAACAACGTGGATATAAGTAAGATGTTTCACTTTATAACCGCATTATTCCTACCGTTTTCCAGAATCCAACACGTTGTTCGGCTGAAAATAAATCTTTCGATATTTTTTTTATTCCGACGGCTTATTTGAGCTGTCTGGTTTTTGAGACGAGAAGATATCTATGAAAACAGACTTCAAGTTTTTGGTGAGAACGTAGTTTTTTATTTGGAGATATATTTATTTTAATATTTACATAAGTCTAAAAGTGACACCGGTGGCGGTGGCGCGGTATACGGAGGAATGAGGAAAATGTCGTGCATACAGTTTTGAGTAAAAATTTCGATCGCTGTAGGAGTAATGGAAGGCCAAAGAAATTATGGATGGACTGTGTGAATGATGATATGGTTAGAAGAGGTTGACTGCCGTCATGGTAACTAATAGAGATGTATGGGAGAAAAATACATTTGCCTCGAAATAAATTGCGATCTGTAAAAAAAAATCTCGAAAATACGGTAAATAAACAGTTTTATAATCATCTTTACTAACGTTTCAATTATAACGAACCATGAACACTTGAAAACATTTTAGCAGAAGCACCGGGAAGCGTCGAGCGGACTGTGAGCAACACTGCGCGTTTTGTAAAACTCCGCACTGTAACGAAGCTTGTTAGCGCACTTTAGTAAGAAGATTGTCTGCAGGAGCGAAGACACCTTCGCAGCGAGGGCACAAATGGAACTAATGAGTTCCCTGTTGTTCTGCGCGCTAGTCGCACACTTGCCGCACGCGTTCGGTGAGTTGCCGTGATTTGTGGAAAAAGCTTTTATGTTTTTTCAAAGCGCCTGGTTTGAATTGTAAGCAGTGGTAAATGGTATCGACCCCAACTTACGAGTTGTAGGTTGTGAGTTCGAACCCAGGCAGGCACTTTACATATATTCTGTACTTAATTTCATCACCACTGCTCTCAAAACGGTGGAAAACATCATGAGGCAACTGGAATGTCCTAGAAATAAAAATTTGAACAGATTCATGTGACATCCACTAACACGCACGAAACCCGCGTGGTGGCTTGTGGTCGACTCGCTATTACTGTGGGGAGGCCTGTGTCCCAACAGTGGGAAGACTATAGGCTGTTTGTGAATCTGTAATGTCTCTGCCTTTCTTCAATATTGCAATAATTTTGGTTATTTGGTAATAAAGCGTCGTTTTAATATACCTGCTGTCAAAATTGTAGGGTGTGCTTAATTTGATGGTTACAATTTACTCCAAATATTTATATTTTCAGGTGAATCCAGTCCGGACTCAGAAATAAAATTCAACACCTCAATGATAATCCATCAAATGCCGATGCAAAAGAAAGTTCTACTGAACATCAATGGCCCACCGCTTGTGAACATGGTCAGTGACCTGCAAACGGTTTTCATGGACGTGAGTTGTAAGCACTGCATCGACTGTATGGAACGAGCCATTAAAGCATACAAAACTCATAATCAAATCATTAAGACTCTGCCAAGTTCTGACGAACTACACGAACAAGTCTTGCGTCTAAAGATTAAGAGGGGTTATCGAAACAAGAGAGCGATAGGTAAAAATACGACTGAGAAGACCACCATTAAAACAAAAAGGACCAAACCCAAAAAGAAAGCGACCAAGACTGTAACAGTTACTAAATATAATGTAGATGGCGATGTGTATGCCCTAAAAGTTAAAGAAACGAATACAATCGGAAGTGCAGACCAACAAAACGACACTCAAGTGTCGACTTGCCAACTCTTCAGCGTCAAAAAATCTTTACCTTGTGATACACCAGAAGGCGAGTCATTTCTGACCGTTGCAAAGAGGAAGGTAAGCAAGAAAAGTAAGAAAGATAAGGATGCCAACCAGCCTCGTGCTACTGCTACCCCGAAGGCACATTTCATGGCTCCGGCATTCAGAAAACGACAAGTGGACAATTCGCAAGTACCAGATAATTTCATGCCTTCAATAGAGGATCTTTATAATTAATACTGTTATTTAAATATTTGATTAGTGCATTAGCACCATTTTTGTTTAAATATTTAAGAAAATAATACATAATTTTGTTACTACTAGTCATTTCCCATCAAAGTATGACTATTAAAATCTAGGTGTAATATTGTTTTTCATTCTCAATACTGCCCAATCCACACATCAGTTGTTTCACACATCTGAGCGTGTAATTGCAGTGAAGGTTTTCTTGAAAATTCAAGCCACCAGTTGGCGCCACTTTGACAAGAGGTCTTCCGTTCGACAATGAACTTAAAATATTTGATGTCATTCGTTTCATTCATTCGTACACCATTCAGTCCGTAGGCGCTTTGACACTTTTGACAGGTGCCCGGACCTGACGTATCAGCGCTGCCACCTAATGAACGTTATTTCACAAAACCCTAGATTTGTATAAACATTATAGGATTGATTTATTACACACTTCACACGACTATTCATGTTTATGTTTATTGCTCAGCATGCTGACATTATGCTGAACTGAGGCCTTTTTGACATAAGAATTGAATTTTTATACTTTTCTGGTGCTTTATTTGTATTTATAACTAGCTGCTGCCCGCGGCTTTGCCCGCGTGGAATTCTATAATTATGCCACAGGAACGTGCTACAAGAAGTAATTTGTATTATTCCTTAAAATATTAGCTATCTGCCCGTGAAAGTCCTGCCAAAATCAGCCCAGTCTTTTCGTAGATAAGCAAGACAACAAAGACAGACAAAAACAAACGTGTTTTTGTTACTGTAAAATGATGTTATTTGGACATTGTAAACAGACAATTATTTTTATTTTTATTTTAGACAGTAAAAGCATTTTCTGTTTTCCTATAAATTGTATTTTCGATTAAAATACATTAAATTTATTTATTAGCTACTACCTTACCTTAAATGTTGTGGCGCAGCTTGGGAGAGGCCTATGTCCAGCAATGGTCTGCGATAGGCTGAGTTGATTGTTTGACCTTACCCTAAAATTCTAGATATATTATATTCTCTTCTATTCGGGAATAAATAATCCTTCTGTAGGTCCTGTTGGTATAGCAAAAATCTATTGTCTATTTATTTTGTAGAAATTGGACGACCCGTAGAAAATAGGGATACGAATTTTGTTTGGACAAGTTTAAATAAGCTTCATGTTTTGGGTTTGGAATAAAACATTTATACAAACACAAGGATTTTATTTATTTGTATTGATATTTACATACCTAATTTAAAAACTACCGGTTCTAAAATAATAATCTACAAGTACTTACTTATACACCGTTACATTTTGATCGTATTTATGTGCGCATAACACGACAGAATGTATGGATCAGCTCATTTTTATTTCACGATTTCAGGGTTGATCCCAATGTAAAAGTTGTTCATAATGATGACTACATTGACCCTTTTTAAAGGATTAAAATAATCAAAATGCAACGGTGTATAAAAAAGAAAATAATCATAAGTTCGTCCGCATCGTTGTCAACGGGTAAAGTGCCCAAAAGGCTGGCAGCATTGCCCCGTTGTATGGCAACACTGATTCTTTGCCAAAAACTGGTTGTTGTATTTCCATGAGATTCTACAACAATGTGGAGTTAGTCTGAGTTTCAATTGAATCGGACGAATTCCAGTTAGGTAATGCCGGGGAAGCCACGGCAAAACCTAGTGGCAGTTATTATTAATTTGGCAAATTGATGGAGCGCTCTATTGGATTCACTCTACCTGCCAATGCAGTGTTAATGAAGTGTTAACTAATTGAAATTCATATAGTTCGACCTATTTTAAAGCTATTACTAACGACAACAATGTTTGGACATGCAAATATCCTTTTAAACGATGTTAGAATGTTTTTAAACTTCTTTTACTTATACATTTACACACACACATAATAATATACTTTCATATGCATTACAAACGGAGACTTATTTATTTTTTGTTTGTAATTATGTGTTTTTAATTCAAATAAAGTTTGATTTAATAAATAATACTTAAAATATTCTACACCACCATTCGCCAACGTTGTCGTCCGCTTGAAATTTCTTGTTTTAACATAAAACATGTCCTATAGCATCGTATGGCGCGCCCGCAGTATTAGGTACCTCGTTTTCTCTAAGCGTTTTTTCTGACTTTTTTACTCCACACGAGCAAAAAATTTTAAATTTGATAGCATTTGATTCTTGATAAAGATTTTTTAACCTTTCTAAATTGTTTTTTTTTTTTCAAATCTTATAAATAAATGTTACTTCTTTATAATATTAGATCTCTATCTGCCATATCTGAGTAGCCACCTACATAGACACACACATGCACATTGCACATCTGTCATAATATGAAGCGGCTGTTATAGTTTGACACCGCAGATACCGCCTGTTCTAGTTTGCGGTTTAATTAATTATTAGGGCGTCTGGCTATCATCCCTGATATATCTAATACCACCTGCATATCTGACTTACGACCGCAACTGACTATGTGCACTTTGTGTGTCAAGGTTTGTTGATATGATGCAGATTTGGCGAGATACGTATGTTAAATGTATCGTATTACCCAGTAACTGGGTTGCTAAATAGGCAGTCAGTCCATGTAAAATTCTGGTATTCAGCTGAATCCGGTTGGATTGGTAACCCCAACTTAGTTGGGAAAATGCTAGGCAGATGATGATGTAGATTTGGCGAGATGTGAGTGGTCAAAAGTTGAATTGATTGACGTAGAACATATGAATAATCTTTATGTTTAGGTAATTTGATGTCGTTGATGATTTGTTGTAATGACTATGAAAATAAGATTTGAAGTAAGTACCTAGCCTTTCGAATTCCAATTCTTTATGGTTATAATGATTTCCCGCGGAATCTTACTACGTTCAAACTACCTCAATATCGCACTCTTTTGTAAACGAATGTGACGGTAACGAATCGAAATGTCATGTTCTGTATGTTCCAAGACAATTTGTCGATATTATGGTTACGATGATATTAGCAGGTTTCGTGTGTGATTGACGTGGTTACAAGTAAGGAATCGTTAAGTGGTCATAGTGAATTCAGGCCCTGATGGCACCTGATGCGGTCTTTGATTCTTACATATTTCCGCAATTTGATAAGACTAATTAAAACTTGAGCAGTGGTGGCCTTATGGTAACGGCTGGGATTTACCAGTTGTAGGTCGTAGGTTCAAACCCAGACAGGAATTATACTTTGTGTAAATTATTTCGTCACCGTTGCTCTCAAACCGGTCAAGCAAAACATCGAGAGGAAACTGGCATGTCCTAGAACCAAAAATTGGCCTAACGTGCTTTCCGAGGCAGGGAGGTGTCTTGTCATCTAAAGATGACCACTCATCCACGTACCAACCGCAGCAAGCGTAGCTTAAGCTGATCGATCAACCCGTGCGGCTGTTATCTCAGCAACAACCCCTTCAACTGAAAATGGTGAACGAAAATATCGTGACGAAACCGACATTTCCTAGAACCAAAAATTCGAAGACATGTGACATCCATCACCAGCACTGGGCCCACGGGGTAGATTGTAACCTACTGCATCTCAGAGAGAGGAGGCCTGCGTCCCAGCCCAGCAGTGGGAAAATTATTTGCTTATGCTAATCAATACTTGATTAGTCTTTGGATTAGAAACACAGGTTTCGAGCAATTCGATTGTGAATAAAAATCGTTCAACCGAAAATTTACTTCGATAAAGCTTACATATAATAAAATACGAAGGTAGCTTGAAATTGTTATTTTTATGGACAAATAGTATGCATGAATAAGTTGCTTCTAGGCCTGTAAAAGGAGTATTCTGTCTAGACAGACAGTAAATAACACAGGATAACACCTGCTGTCGTTACTCTGTGATAATGTAGTAAACACATGTAAAATTTTATTGATACACATAAATTTTTGTAGCCACGAACTGATAATACGGTTTAAAATTGAATTTGTAAGTGAAAACATGTTTTTTTTATTTATAAAGGTACAGAAATATCTTTTGAGTATAATATATCTTGAGTGTTACGGTGATAGCCTTAGACTTACACAGTCGCCAATTACAAGTTAATAATGATAAACTGTATGATAATGAGACTATAGAGGTATGAGGAACAGGGTGTAAACTCTAAGGAAAAGGGAGGATCCTACAACCAGACGGGTGTTGTGTCTGGTGGGCAACTGCCCGACGGTTGATGTCGGGATGTTGTATATATACGAGTCGCGCGGTAAACTCTGATTGCGCGATTTAGGATTTGTGTGACATCAAATCTTTGATGTGTAGTTCGCATGTGGCGTTGTAGATGCCGCCACAAGACTAAAGGCCTATTTTGAAATTATGGGAAAATACTACTTAAACTTAAGAGGTCGACGACTTTTTTCCAATTTTGCAAATTGACGTGATCTTATAGACGTGATATTACAGTTAAAAATACAGTTTTTCTACAAGTTTTAATGAAGCACATGAAAGAACTTTTCTTATTCTTTCTTCCTTTCTTTAATAAACAACATCGACAAAATAACAAACATTTATCGCAATAACAGTGCAAAAATAAACAGAAAACGATTAGTAGCAAAATAAACTGGCTGCAAAACTGAAAAAAAAAAATGAACACGGAAAATAACATATAACATGACGCATATTTATATTACGCCCCGGTTATACCCGGGAGCATTACGAGGTTACATCATGCAGATTAGATGTCATGAGATAACGGGTGCATACTTTTTATTACGAGCATCCCGTACTTTTGCATTTTTAAAGGCACGCCGTGAAAGTGGGAGTTAATTTCGAATATATCAGACGTGTCCGGGAAAATATTCTGTGTTTGAATTGTACGAGTATGTAGATTATTGTATGTATGTTTTGTAAATGTAGCTGGACGTTACTTTTGGAGAAAATGTAGATGTTTTAATTAGCGGTATGGAACTAAGTTTCCGTTTTTGTTACACTGGTAGAACTGGTTTCTTTTTCACAAGGACCAAAAAATAAAACGTAACAACCCACGCTAAATTCGAACACAGTCGAAATATTCTGCCTCATATGTAATAGTCTCATAATACACTATGTAAGTAAGTACCTCCGTTTTCTCATTAAGATATTACCGGCTAAGTGACCAGCCTCCTAACCCCAATATTATAATTTTCCCAATAACGATACGCCGACGCGCAAAGCTGTGAACCAGAAACCCGTGAACACAGTAAACGCCTAAAAATATACGGGCGTACCCAAAACTAATCCAATTGAGGAGCATCAAAGTCATTAGGACCCGTTAATCCAACGTCTGTGGCATCAGAAAAGCCTGTGGATAAATAAACCGTCTAACTTAACACTAACATTGGCGAACTCTGAACTCGTTAGAGAGTCTTTATCGAAAGTAAAGTTTTTCGTCGAAAGAACAGAATGTGGGCTACCAAAGCGTTGATAACGAAAAAGTTGTATGGAACGTGTATACGTGATCCTTTTGAAACAAGTTTCGTATTGTGGGTGCGTGAAACCTTTTCTATTAATTCTTTGTAGCTGGACTTGTGGGTAGTCTGAGGAAAATTAAATCTGGACTGTAATGGGCGGCTGTTGTCTTGTGGAGATAGTTACAGAGAGTGATGTGTGAATTATTTTTTCATTCGTAATTTTAGGGTTGATACTAAAGGGTGTTTACCATAGTTATACGATGTCTAAATGGTGTCCGTTAGCCACCTCTATCTTAAAATGTAGATTTCAGTTAGAGGGTGAATTCTAAAATAATCACAAGATATAGTTTCACGTTTATTGATAAAAAATCTATGCGCCGTCATTTACTTCAATGCCAGCTGTCGTTGAAAACAAACTTTGTGGCTCTATCTCACATAGTGTCACAGCATAATGCTGAGCGATGGCCGTTTTGCATAGATGTGGTGCAATTGTTTACAAAATGTCCTTATTTTGTGACTTTTTTAATACGTCACGCTGAGTCCAAATATGTGTATACTAGCTTCTGCCCGCAACTTCATCTACGTCAAATTTATTGCTCCCGACCCACCTCGTCGCCTTCGAATCGCCTGCCCGTGCGAGTACTTCTTCGTATTCGCGTTTTCTTTTCTTTTTGCTCAGCATCTAAGGGTCTTAGCGTGATGTTATATAGCCTATCCCGATAAATGGGCCAACACTAAAATAATATTTCAATTGGAACCAGTAGTTCCTGAGATTAGCGCGTTCAATCAAACAAACAAACTATTCAGCTTTACAATATTAGTATAGATTAGTCATTCATTACTATTAATATAGATTTCACATCACCTGCAATGTCAAATTATAGGTCATGAAAACATAATCTAAAGCAAGTCATTTAAATTCTGGGCGCTAACCGGGCATTAATATTGTACTCATTTGAATTTGGAGCCTCAACATGAAAAAAAAAATGTATGAAATTTTTTTATCACAAAAAAAAAAAAAATATGTAGGTACAGCTCGACCAAAGAGTTCTTACTTCAATACGTTTAACTTGCCGTCGACGAACACAATAATGAAATTACGCAATTGAATACAGAGATTATAGTTACATTAATTTACCGTAAATAAAAACAATTGCTTTTTGTACATGGGCAAAATTATTAAATAATCTGTATGTAGACTCGGCCAACCACTGTTTCTACATTATTTGTGGCGGTAATTAGGTACGGCATGTCATCGCAACAGCTGATCGGTTTCTGTGGCGCGTGATTATTCTACTATTTCTTTCTTTCAAAAAGGGAAATTAGAACTAGCAATTTTGTCATGCAGGGTTTTTCCAAGTGAGTTGTTCAAAAAAGAAAAAAAATGCGAGTACTTAATCTAAGAAGTATAGTTTAATCACAGAATAATTATCACACCGGTACTCTAATTACCTAAGGAATATTTAAGTAATAAGAAGATGACGAAAGTCTAAAAATCCATCCATTGTACTAGGCTAATCGTATTACAGCCCCCATTCTGCTCCATCGAAGCCTTATTCCGTAATGCTACCGAGCTAACCCAAAACTGTAGATGGATGCATTTTATCTAGCCAATAACTTACAAGACGATTCTACCTGTCGACGTTATTTTTCGTCGAACGTAATTTATAGGAAAATTGAAATGCATTGGGAAGGTAAAATACATTTTATTACATGTAAAATGGGGCTATTTGGAAATATAAAATTGAAATGAGGGTTATTTGTTTGTATACTGGATAAAAAAAGAATACTGTCATGAGAATGGGGTCCGAGTACTCACATGGTTTTTTAAGACATATCGCTAAGCGGTTGGTTGACTCTTCACGTAACCACTGGCTAGCGAATTTTTTGCCCAAATAATTAGCATCGCTATCCAACGAGGAAACGCTGACAGTCTTTTTCTATGGACAAAAATTCAGCAATTCTCTATGGACAGCAAAGTGGACGAACTCTTTTATACCCTATGATTCGTTTCTTTTTTTTACTATTACTAATATAATTTTAAGTCTGTTACCTTAAATATTATGTAAATCTAATTTAAGATTTTTAATGATTATAATACTGAAATGGAAACTCAAATCGGTTTGGTATATTTGCTAATAATTCTGTACATGCATGCGTTTTTCAATTTATTATTTTCATCTTTTACTTTCCATCGAACGAATCCTCGATAAATATTAATTAAAAATACGACAGTATTTTTATGATATTGAAATAATTGTTAAAACAAAAATTCTTTCATTTTACTGAAGAGAACTTTTCATAAGTGTTTTTACTTTTTTGTAACATAATAATATTTAGTTAATATTTTTCTTTGTATTTGATGACCGTTTCTCTCTGAACTACGTTTCGGCTTTTTGTTGACTTCTTTTGTATTCACAGTTTGTGAAAAATACTTCATTACAACTTGTCGGACAATTCAGAAACTAATTTGCAAATGAACATTAACATTAGCTTTAGTTGTACTTTTCAGAGCCAGTTTTTATTTCTTTTTTAAATTTAGCAACCGTTTCTTTCTATTTTTAACCGACTTCAAAAAGAAGGAGGTTATCAATTCGACATGTATATATATATTTTTATGTATGTTCGGGCATAACTCCGTCGTATATAGACGGATTTGCAAAATTCTTTTTTTTTTTCGAAAGGGGTTTACTCCGAAATGGTCCCATTGAAATTTCATATAGATTTGATGATGCATTTCGGAGACAGAAAACGGAACTCTTGAAAAAATTACGGCAAATCAACCGCGAATGTTGCTATCGCATAAATATGCATTGTTTTGACGCCAAGGATGATGAAATTTCGAATTGGTGTGGGGTAGGAAACTAAAAAGTGAAAAATAAAAACTTTTTTCAAAAAAATAACAACCGACTTCTAAAAAAACACTACAAAGTGCAAAATAACTTTAATTTCGGAAGGCGGTGACAAATAATTAAAATACACATTCAAAGTCACCGACTTCCGAAATTAAAGTTATTTTGCACTTTGTAGTGTTTTTTTGGAAGTCGGTTGTTATTTTTTTGAAAAAAGTTTTTGTATCTGTGTTTTTACATCATGTTTAGTCTAAAGAAGACTGCCGAAATTACTCTACAACTACCCGACCCTTTATAATTGGCACCAGTAACATTCTAGGGTCGTCACAGAGAAGTTTGTCTCATACACAAACTAAGTACCTACTAAACTTACGCGTAACATCAATTTGTTTGTATAACAACACACAATTAGCGTCGGTCATGTGGGAAGTCGCTCACACCTGCTACACATATGCTATTAAACGTAAGCTTTGCAGTAGTTTCACTTCACGTCGCATCTGCCTGAAGATTTACGCTATATACTAGTAGCTAGTATATGGGGCAAGGTTTAGATGATCCAACTTGAACATTAGTAAAATGTGATAGGGGTATCAGAGGATTTTTTTTTAAATTGCGTACAATAAACTGTCCCATTTAAAATTTCAGTACCTACTCGAACTAAAACTAAATGCCAGCTGAATTTGATCGCGATTACCATGTTGTCCCATAGGAGAAGTTGTTTAGTTTGATTGTCTGTACCACACCCTTAAATATCATCACAAATTTCTGATACACGTTGTTAAGGTATGGGGAACAGGGTGAACAGTTCCTCATACTCCATTGAAAATGAACGACCCTCCGACCAGACGGGAGTTGTGTCTTATGAGAAATGTTTTTTTTTTTGGGTGGGAAATCATCAAATAACTCCTCCCGCTCTGGGTGGAGCAGGAGGGCGTGTCAGACTTTTACTGACTAAAACCCGCACCCCACAGTAGCCCTTATGCCAGGGGCTGTGGTATCTCTTTCGAAGACTCTTTCGCAGGCATCGGCCCTTGCGGGCCCCATCATTTTGTGCTGACATCTCTTTGAGGCGTGCGTGGAACACAACGCGTCGTCGACTTGGGCTTGGTCCTTACCGGACAGCGAGCTACCCATTACTCGCCGTCCGCAAGCTCATGCCTACGGTGGCCGGAAATCGGCCTGGGATTCCCGATGCCCGGGGCGTCTCCGTATCTTGTGATGAGAAACGGTTAACATCGAGATTTTGTATCATAATACGTATTTCAAAAAGCTTTTGAAATATGACCCATGAGAGGAGATTCATAGTTGAAGAACTAATGTCAAATCAAATCAAATCAAAAGTCATTTATTCAAATTAGGCTGAGAATCAGCACTTTTCGAACGTCAAAATAAATAAGACAGTCCCCCAAAACGCCCACCCTTCGACACTTCCTAGTGCTTTAGCTGGGAAGAAGAAGTGGCGCAACAAAATGTACATGTGTAAACAAATGTACCTTGGGCAATAAGCTTCATCCACCTTGTCGCCATTTAAATATTTTTGCCACGGCATAATGATGAAAGTTTTAACACGTGATAAGAAATATATGACAATCAAATCTATCAAATAAAATATTTTTATTTCACATAAACCTGCATGAGCACTTATGAAACGTCTGAAGCTAGGTGCACGGTTCCAATTTGTTGCTTCCTATGGAGAAGAGCCGGAAAGAAACTCCACGGTCCATGATAGTTGGCAAAAGTTGGCTGATTGGATTTGGTTTTTTTTTTAATTGTTGGATACGCCTCTTCGATCACGCCCGTGGAAAACGATGAATCAGGTCTGTCAAATTGCCGGTTAAAACATTTTTTTATCAAAACTAAGAACGTAACGGTCGTGTTAAAAACTAGGAGTAATCTTCTAAACCTAATCACTGGATTGGGGTTGATATTAACGCTATGCAAAAACACTTTTCCATCTATAGAAAATCTTCTGCTTCTGATAGACACATAAATGATAGAACTAGTTTATTCTTCAACCAAGATGTTTTAGCTGTCTTTGTTATCGCCAAGACTTTACTACCAAAAGTTCTAGACTACCTCTAAAAATATTCTTGACTTATGCATTTATGTCAAACTGGTATAATTCACAGATCGATGGAAAAAGGAAATAGCTCAGGCACAATTCAGCTGTCTGTGTCAAACGACGTCTATGAAAAAGGGTTGTGACATCGGAAGTATTCGGAACAGACAGTTCATAAAAATCGAGGCAATTTCAACAGTTGGAGTCTTCCTATTTTCGTAAGAAGTTTGACGTAAATCGATATGAGGAGATGACTTTTGAGGTGGCTGATTTATTTTATATTGATGTAATTTTGTATTTAGAAATAATGTAGCGTGTCGCCTCTGCTTTGCACGGTTTTTTACCTAAACATTGTTTATTTACAATGTTTAAGATTACCTAATACTAATGTAACACCTAAACCTACCGGAATAATTTCTCTAAGTGTTTGTGAAAACCCTATTAAATTTGTTGCATAGTTTAGAAGCACAACGTGGTCACACAGAAAGACACGAAAAGCGACTTTAATCCGTAATATTTTTAGAAATACGAATTTGTAAATATTAACAAAAATGGGTAGAGATTTATGTAACAAGTCACAGGTACACAATTTACTTGGCATGGAATGTAAGCTACAATCAGCTGATTGAAGCTTACATTTTATGCCAAGTAAATGGCAAAATTTTGCTGTAAATTGGTTAATTTAGAGCAAAATTTATGTCTTAAAGCTAAAGTAGTAACTACATCAACAAAATTATTGACCACACAAATGCTCAAACTGGCTGAAATATGTAGGTACATGTAAGCCTGTAGGCCTAGCACAAAACGTGTTGTAAACGAACGCGTTTTTCAATCTAAGAAAACAAGTATCGCATAATTATATCATTTACTTTAAATTATGGCTTTATTCATATCTATGGGTGAAGGGCTTGTAGCATAATCAGCCTATAATGTTCCCACTGCTGGGACACAAGCCTCCTCTCTGTGATAGGGAGTGGGACGTAATCCACCACGCGGGCCCAGTGCGTTTCGGTAGATGTCAGGTGTATTCGAATATTTGGTTCTAGGACATGCCGGTTTTCTCACGATGTTTTCGTTCACCATTTCGAGGTGAATGTGTTTTTGCTAAGAAAACAGCCAAACTGGTCGATCGATCAGCTTAAGCTAGCCTTGCTGCGGTTGATCCGTGGATGGGTCTTTCAAGACCCTTCCAAGACCCCTCCGTGCCTCGAAAGCACGTTAAACCGTTGGTCCCAGCTGACAGTCCGAAAGTCTGACAACCAGTCATTACCCAGTAACTGGGTTGTGGAGGGCAGATAGTCGCTTTATGTAAAGTACCGGTATTCAGATGCTTCGACTGGAAGCCGACCGAATCATCTACCTAGCCCTTTCCCAACTATATTGAGTTAGGAAAGGGCTAGGCTATGTTTCGTATCTATGTGTGACACTAACTGTAATCTTCGCAAACAAAAAAAAAATGCAAATTGATTCAAAAAGCGATCGAATTCTCGTTACATTAAGTAGCGCGTTCGTGCCAGAGCCTCAGTGGCCCTAGTGTGAGTTTTTTTTAACCATCTCGATCAAACGTTTCGAGTGCGGTCGGCGCTCCGATTAGTCTGTCACCAATTCAGGGCCAATTGGAGCGCCAAACGCGCTCGATGCGTTTGATCGAGATGGTAAAATGAAACTCGCACTAATTTAATTACTGTTTATTTTTGTTATGTTCGGGTTTTATGTGCCTTTTGATTACTAACATCATTTTGATGAGGACAAGTTTTTCATACTCACATTTTACTTGAAAAATGTATTACGTTGAAATCTACTATTGATAATGTCAATCAGGTTGTTTGAAAAGATTTGTAAGGCACTTTTCCCAGTGAGTTTCACTAATGGATTGGGTTTTTGCGGATCTATGAAGATTGAATAATAGTAGGAAACGTCTTAATTTTGGTTAAAAGTATCGTAATAAAGTTCAAAATTCTATGGCATTTTATGCCAGGAGTGGAATAAAAACGTTTCAGTATGTATTATCTGTGAGAGGGAGCGGGCCTTAATCAACCACACGGGCCCAGTGCGGGTTGGTGAGACATTTTTTTCTTTTTTTTGGTTGGGAAATCATCAAATAACTTCTCCCGCTCTGGGTGGAGCAGGAGGGCGTGTCAGACTTTTACTGACTAAAACCCACCCGTGTTCCTTCAGTAGCCCGTATGCCAGGGGCTGTGGTGTCTCTTTCGAACAAACCCGCACCCCTGGCAGTTGGTGAGACATCAAACACAAAAATAACGTTTCCGTGTAGACAATTGACACTTTTGTACCGAGAAATGTAGAAAAGCGGTTTCTATTCTACGGTAGAATAGAAATAGAAAGTGTCATGCAACGCCTGTATTGATGATGAAATAACGACCTATAACTCGTAAGTCGCTGCAGCCACTGCTCCCATTTCAGTTTAGTTATTCTGATTTCAGTACTACTAATACTTCTGAACCTAATCTGTTTGGTTATAAGTAACTGTCACATCGGACAGACGACTTAAGTATTGTTACGTCATAACGAACGTCGTAATGTGTCGTATATCACTGGCGGTTTAATATTATTTGTGACGAAGGGAACACGGGACTGGATATGATGGGTTTTGTGAAGCGTAGTACTGGGCAAGGAATTGCCAGGCTAATTACCGTAGGTTTTTATTTATTTATACATTTTAGATGATGCAAACTCATTGGAGTTTTACCGTGCAGCATAATCATCGAATATATATGTGCTAGCTTCTGCCCGCGACTTTGAAATTTCGTGGTCGTGTATGTTTGATGTGGGTGTGTCGGGTGTGTATGTATGCGTTTGTTCTATTTGTGCGGTCAGGGTATTTGTATAAATTGTTCCGAGTCATTACCAGAGTGTTTCAAGATTTTTTTTGCCACTAATTGAGGTCGTATTTTAGTAAAAAGTAACTTAGCTACTGGTATGTATCTGGCCAGGTGTTCTCGATTCTTACGACTACCTACTATTCGAATCCCGATTCCCAGCAAAAGCCCGAATTAATCCCGTGTAGAGCAAAAACGCGTATTCTTCCGGTCAATACGCATTAGTCACTGTTCATTCACGAATTACGAACCTTGTCGCTTCGACGAGGTATACGTAGTCAGGTATAAGGTAAAACGTGATGGTCTTTTTTCTGAGTCCCGAATGTGTTTAGCCGAAAAAGTGTTCTGTTCGGAGCAAATCGCCTTATCCTACGCTACGATCGTACTGAAGAAGCATTTAAAAAAGATAACGTATGTTGTCAGTTTTGTTGTCAACTTATATTTGAATAAAGAATACGAATTGTGTAAAAAAAAACGACTTCTCACACTCTGCAAATAAAAAACAACTCTTTGATTTTACATACAATCATGTTCTATATGACGTTTTTTCATTTGCATGCACATCTCCATTCTGTCTGTCTGTACAAGTTAATTTCAAGTGTTGCTAGTGACTTAATCTAAATACAGATTTTTTTTTCACAGTACGTGTGCATGACTGTGAGTGTGCATACACACGAGCGAAACTCGTCAACGGCAGAGGCAATCAGGCAACTACAGGCGTCGATGAATGTCAGCGGCAGTTGTCGACACCCGTCGACGGCTGCAGTTGTCTCTGCTGTTGACGTATGTCGCTCGTGAGAATGAGTAGTAAATTGTGCGGTGGTAATATTGTAAACCTAAATTAATTTTCGCTTCTCTAAGCCACCTTTCAGTCAGGTTTTTTGTATATCTTATCTAGTTTTCATATACTCGCTTGGGGTAAACATCGGTCATATAAAGTATCTTAAGGGTCCTCGAAACGATCGATTGCAAAATATAAATTGCAATCAATTGCTGTTGCAGTAATGTCAATCCATTCAATCGTATCCATCACATAAATATTGCCCATTAGGGGATCCTTTACAATGACCTTTATTTGACCACACTTTTCGACACCCTTTTATACGTAAACATGAAAAGCATAAAATCACATCGCTTGAAAGTTTACAGGACCATAAAGTTATTGTGTATATACTATTGTGTCTGTTTTCTCAAAAGAAAAGACAAACCAACTAGATAACGGTGAACAGTCTCCATTCCATAAAATTTATAGTAGCACAACGTTATAGGTACATTTGTAACAAAGATATTTACGAGTTTCTACCTGATGGCTGGTGTTATCTGCGATCAACCTGATTTCCCTGGAGGACCTTAAGTTTTCCCAGCTCGTTATACTACATTTAGAAGATGTACATTTACTCCAGTGATTGATATTGTCTTTCTTGGTACATTATGGACAGTTCAAGTTGATTCTACTATTTTACTTCTATTACAAATGTTAAAGTTTGGTTGGATGTTTGTTATTCAATCACGCAAAAATGGCTGAACGGATTTGGATGAAATTGGGCACACAGATAGTTTATTACCTGGATTAACACATAGGATACGTATTTATCCCGGTAGTCGGTTTCAGTTGGATAAACGCAGGGGGTTATTAAAATCTGTCTGTGTGCCAAATTTCATCCAAATCCGTTGAGCCGTTTTTGCGTGATTCAGTAACAAATATCCAAACATAAAAACTTTGACATTTTTAATATTACTGGGATATAATTAATTTATTTTCACTACAAGTCACAAACATCTGCAGGCTTAGCATGAAAACCGTAGACAAGCGTTTTGTCGTCGGAAGAGTAGACAAAAATTACGTTTCCGTATAGACAGTTGACAGTTTTTCACCGAGAAATGTAGACTTGCGATTTCTATTCTACAGTAGAGTAGAAATAAAAAGCGTCGTGCTAAGCCTCCAGTATAGCCCTGGCTCTCGTGTTAGGAGTTCCTGTATCACAAGAGCCAGACTGATGGAGGAAAGCACGTTTTCCACAAAATTTAACTTAAAACGTATTGCAAAATATTATTAGATTTTTGGATTTCATTTTACCTGATTTGACCATATTAACCCATGAGCACTGAAATTTTTGGAATACCAAACACACAGTAATTCTATGACTAAACGGAAAGGGCACAGGGTGGAAATAGGGATAGAAATCATTTATTTGCCAATAATGTAAGTACCTATACAGATATGGTGGAGAGGCCCGGAAGCATGCGACATCGGGCTTGTGGTGGCCGCAACGTCGGCACCGGCGCGGCGGCGGGCGGCGCATACACCACAACATGGCCGCCATTCGATTCGAAGTTTGAAAATTCAAATTGAACAATTTTTTTTCCTAGTGTTTTTTAATCATAAAATGCCATTTTACACATTTGACATTTTATCATCAATTAAGTGCAAAGACATTAAAACATTTTTAGCTATAAGACGTTTTTGAATAACTCTTTTTCATCCCCGAGATCCTGAACACAAAGTAATGGCAATTACACAAAAAAGAATTGCTCGCCAAAGAGTACGACACTCGACCGGCAAAAAGGAGGGTAGAAAAACGCTCGTTAACGAACAACTCGCTAATTTGAAGAACAATTGCGTTCCGGGTGCCTCTACGACCTACGTGGATTGCAAATGTGCGCCGTGGAAAATCAGAGTTGAATACAACTGATGATTTTTTTCTCTCGCTTTTCAGAACTTTTAAACTTTGTGTAATATTAATTTTTCGAACTTGTTTTTGGTTTATTAGTCATTAAATTTATTCATCAGGTGTTTTATTACTATTAAATGTTAATAAAGTGAACGAGGAAAACATACATATAAAATTGAAGTGTCGGTTTGTGATGTCAAAATAACATCGTTTTACTAAATGCATATGAAAGTATAACCTTCTTATTACAAAATAACAATGTATAAGGAAAAACATATTTTTGTCCCGGTACCACATTCTTCGGAATAATTTTCAAGCCACGGGGATGTGGGAAAAAAGAACAGCACGGATGGTACTTCTTATGATTTGATTTAATAATTTGGTCACAGTATTGAGACGCAATTATGATCGCTCTAAAGATGTGAGCCTGGAATTTCCAGCCTGCCGCACCTGTAGGGACAAAGCTACTAGCTAGCTTATTATTTAGTGGGTTTATTTATAAACGTTACCGTGTCGATGATCTATCCTTTTATTTATAAAAGTTGCTTAAAGTTAAGAGACGCTTAAACGTCAAAAATGTATGGGTAATCTTTACTTAACTTTAAGCAACGTTTATGAATAAAAGCATCGACACGGTAAGAAGAGTAAGAAGAGAAGAGATCACTTTGACAGATTTCGTTTTTGTCACAAAAACACCGACTGACCCTGTAATCTTTCAATAGATTCGCGTATAACGCTGAATATGGGTCACAGGATTTGGACAATACGGGTTTGGTTCGTTGAGGTCATTTCGTTCATATCCGGTACCTTTCTGACTATGCACTCTATGATTCCACTGTTTTTCCAGGAAACACAAAACATGCACAGTCGTATTGTAGTAAGCCGATGCTGATGCTATTGGCGAAAATTAAAGTCGTTTTTGCAGGGTCTTTCAATCTTTTCACTTGAGTATGATTAATAAAAGTTACATTATAAAAAAGATATATTTTGTGTGTAGGTTTAACGAATCATAATGCAACTGAATTATAATAAACTGCAGAATCGCTGAATGATAAAAATATCGAATTAAAATACCATGTGCACATATTTCACGTACTAAACATCAATCACTTTCTTCAGATAAAAGGCTATAGATAAGAGGGTCTTGTTCAGTTATTATCCTCTTATATGCGCAATAGCTACTGAATATTATCTTTAGTTAGTAATAGGTAATATGGCTATCAGATGAAGTGTATTGTGCATACGATATCATTTACTATAAAGCTTTGGCTAACTATCTACGTGCTTGATTTTGTAAACAACTTGTTGATTGCAATCAATCACACACGTCAATACGTGTTAATGATATCAAATATTGCTAAAAAGGAAGAAATACATTTATATTTATATAGCACAGGTTAAAACGCACACAATATACAGCAGAAAAAGCAAAATAAAAGTCAGATAAAAAGTGTAAAGCGCGTTTATATGTTAAGGATAATAACAGATCTTAACGCCCCTTTTGTCTTAAAAAACTTCGACATAATTATTATGACATTAAGATTATTAGAGGGAGGACCTTACGGCTTAATAATAACAGCACTAGACTATCGACTATCGAAGCTACGTTTGCCGCGGTTTATTTGTGGATGGGTGACCATTTACAACATAAATATTATAGAGACGGAAAGTACCTATGTCTTTATAACATAAATATTATCGAGACTCCTCCATGTCTCGGAAAGCACGTGATGCTGTTGTCCAGGCTGTAGTCAGAAGCTCTTAAATTTGACAACCAGTCTTACCAAGGGGTATCGTATTACCTAGGGACTGAATTGTGGAGGTAAGATAGGCAGTCGCTCCACGTAAAATAACATAGTTGGGTATAGGCTAGGCAGATTGACTATGATGAAGTACGAAATGGTCTTCTGGAGTTCCTGGCTCAGTTTGATTTATTGGAGAGCTGTGTGATGATGTTGCTGGCATAATACACGGCCAGCTTGAAAAAAATCCAACATAAAATTGAGGACTCCTTTGAACATTCATGAGATTTCGTCTATTTCGTTGGCTTGAAAAATCTAAAAAGCTGGTGTTTCCAACAAATAATATAAAAGAACGTCGAGTTGGCTCCCTGTGGGCATCGTAAATTCCTGGTCGTGTAAGAAATGCAAGTTACATGCTGCATCCTTTGTGCTACTGGGTTTAGGGGCCACTCTATTTTTGAATGACAAATTTGTGCATTAAAACTTTTTGGATAATGTTTTCTTTTCGGTTTTACTGGTTTTGTATAAAGCGTGACTAGTTGTTGTTTGAAAATGTTGAGAGTCTATGTTGACAGTTCAATTCAAATCGGGGGCCAAATAGAAAGCTGACATTTTGCACAGTGGTTCCCTTTATAATGATACAGCTCGGTTAGTCTATTTTAGTTATTTTCATAGCGTTATGTCCTTCGGCATTCTGCTGTGGGGAAAAGCCGCAGACATTCAAAATAGTTTTGTTCTGCAAAAACGAGCTGTACGTGCAATTTACCAATTAGGTACTAGAGTTTCTCTGAGAGATTTTTTTAAAGATATTGTTATTCTCACGGTGGCATCACAATTCATCTTCGCTAACATCTTATATATTAGACAGAATACACTTATACACTAAAAACCGTGATATTCATAATTTTAATACTAGAAATAAGGACAAACTGACATTTGACAAAAGCTAACATTTTAAAAGCTGACATTTTGCACAGAGGTTCCCTTTATAATACTAGAAATAAGGACAAACTACGTGGTCCCTTTCACCGGCTTCATAAAGTTCATAACTCATTTGTTGGGCTCGGTATCACCTTTTATAACAAGCTTCCCTCTACTTTTCTAGATTTAAATTGTAATTCGTTTAAAGCTAAAGTAAAATCAAATCTTTGTTCTAAGGCATACTATTCTATCAACGACTACCTACTTAAACGATAAGAATTGTTGGTCGATGTGATTAACTCAAGACGTTTGTGTTCTTTAACCAGAATTAGCTTACCTACTGACAGGTTATATGAGTTACCCCATAGCATTGTTTATTTTATTTGACTGTATAAACCATTTTTTTAATTTTTATTAATGAAATTTTCATTTTTTTGTTTTTGATGAAATGACTTACCTATTATTGTATAGAATCAAGTTCTTCCAACTTATCAGACAGCTGTGCTGCTGGGGTTTTTGTTGCGCCACTTCTTCTTCCCAGCTAAAGCACTAGGAAGTGTCGAAGGGTGGGCGTTTTTGGGGGACGTTCGAAAAGTGCTGACTCTCAGCCTAGTTTGAATAAATGACTTTTGATTTTGAATGTATATAAGGAATATGGAAGTATTTTTCGAAATTCAACCCCTAAGGGAGTTATTTCGGGGACGAAAGTTCCGCGCAGGCGAAGCCGCTGACAAAAGCTAGTTCGTCATAAAACATCAATTTCCTAAAGAAATTATAATAACCATTTACAGAAACGTCGAACATCGGTGGAGGGGTGTAAAATCGCCTTGATATTATTATCAAGATAATTAAACAAGAAAAAACAGGTAATTTAGGTATTTAATACAGGTACTTGTTCTGTAGGTCATTAATTCTAGCTAGATTAAGATTACATTTCTGTTTGGTTTTTGCAGTTAGTACGCGTATAATTAATAATAACATTATTACTATGTTATTAATGATGCTACGTACTTGAATACTATGTGTTTCATTATACTTAAGTTACCTATAGTGCCTTTATTAAGGGTGGTTTATTTTATGCCAATTGTTATGCTTTTTGTTTTGTTTGAATAATTCATTTTTCTATTTTAAAGAAAATTGTTCTTTTTATTATTTTAATAGTCTGATAATAAACCTAGACCTCAGGTCGTTTAGGCTAGTAAAAAAAAAAAAAAACTCTGGTTGCATTCGATCACTCAATCTAATTAGGAATTAATTTTCAAAGTATATTATTGTTTCGTAAAACAAGAATAATATGCATAAAAGCACGGAGAATTGAACACGTTTTCTTGAAATAAATGTAGGAAATTTTATTTTATTTATTATTTGACGCCCCCACATAAGATTTACATTGATAGAAGTCTCCTCCAGCGCTGAAAGTACCTACCTACTTATAAGGAAAAATCTGTGATTTTGGATAACTTAAAATCATAAGTTTTTAGCAGCGCATCTATACGCTCGTTCGTACGAATGCGAACGAGTTTTCACGAAGATTGAACGCGGGGCCAACAGTTTAGATTAGAAAAGTTCGCAGGCGGCGAGCAGACCCAGGACAAATTGCTTTACTAATACAACAGATTTCCGGACTTGTGGCGGCACCTAAATCCGACAAAAACTATACTCATACGAGTTCGGGTTGAACCTACCAGCTGGGGGTAATTTCTGAAATAACTTCTCAGACAGTCGACCATTATAGCAGTTTTTGTTGCTATTCAATTGGAAAGTTGTTAGTCGCTAACGGTTTTTGTTAATGGCTGTTTTGTATGACAAATATAACAGTTTTCCACTTGTGATTTTAATTAAAAGCCAGTTGCGTTTGAACCAAATATTGAATTTATAATGGCTCC
Organism: Polymixis flavicincta; assembly: GCA_949987655.1. Lineage (NCBI taxonomy): Eukaryota > Metazoa > Arthropoda > Insecta > Lepidoptera > Noctuidae > Polymixis > Polymixis flavicincta. The sequence goes on along the minus strand of OX465186.1, from coordinate 10,363,146 downwards.
TAAAGGGGAATCTAGTCGCGGGCTCGAACTCACTGGTGGGCCTGGCTAAAAAGCACGCTGGCTCACCAGGCATCGTGTCCGACAGATGTAGTATCAGTGACGAGCAGTTAGACGCTAGTCTACACGCACAACGTTATTGAGTGAGGTGCAGGATCATTTATAGTAAAGGCGCGTGTAAAATTATGAAAAGTCCTTTGGAAGATCGTGTTTATAAAAAAAAACACTGCATAAATCAATAATCAATAACGTTTATTGAACTTTTCGATATTTGAGCTTTGTCGGTACCGACTCAGTTTTGGAGATTTTCCACTTCTTTATTACTTAAACACGCTCAAAGTTAAGTTAAATTAGCAAGAAAAATGATTCTTTTTTGACTCCTAACTTTTTAATGGATTTTTATTTTAGTATTCTATTTCTGCACAGACAATAAATATTAATAATGAGACAAAACTATGCTATGTTTAATTTTTGATCTACATTGTCGAACAGTGGAGTAATATACTCCAAGTAAGTATGGAAAAGAGTCGACTAGATTCACCTTAAGGTTTCCACTTTCTTACGTTGTTTGCAATTTTTAGGTCAGTTCCAGGTTGTATGTTCAACACAATGTTATTCGCGATCGTAACAAAAATGGCTTTACATAATTCATCAATGTGATAATCATTAAAATCAGCAATGCGATCCATCGGGGTAAATCGATAGCTTAGTTACTCCGACCAACTGTGAGAAAAGGCCAGAAACTTAAAAAGAGGCTCAGATATTTAAAAAAAGTGTGCTGCATTAGAAGCGCAAAAAAGCATTTACAGGTTCATTTATATAAAAATGTCCACCATTAGAGGCGAAAAAGTTTTTAGACGCTCACTGAAATATTTCCCTATCGTTAAACATGTTTCGCTAAACATCGAAGTAACTGTATATGCTAATTCTTCTCAGAGTAGTCAGATAGGAAACGCCGAAAAAAATATTATTGACGTGTAAAGGTTTGTACAAACCTACATATAGAAATAAAATCATTTATCATTTATGCGACTTTAAAACTTACAGTAGGTACCTATTATTGTAAAAGCGATACAGAATGTGAAAGGGGTATGCAGTCACGTCTCCAACCCCCTGTTCCATGGGGAACAGTTGGTTCTGAAGGCACACGTACTATGAAACTTGTTCCCTTGATAACAAACAACCATTTTTGCTTCCGTTTTGAGGAAATAATGGGGCTTTATGATGTCGTATTTTGAAGGAGTTTTTGGGTTTTCATGTTCATACTAGCTGTTGTTAAGAGGCGATTGTGGCTAAGTAGTAATGCTGCATGTGTCCATCGATCAGGTTAACCTACGCGGTTGGTGTGTGGAGGGGTAACCATCTTAACCGTGACTCAAAGAAAGAAAGCAGGTTTAGCAGTGTCAGCTTTCATTCGTGGATCCTTACGGGTCTTGCCAAGGGTATCATATTACCCAGTAACTGGGTTGTGGAGGCCAGATAGGCAGTCGACTTGTGCAAAATGATGGTACGCAGCTGCATCCGGTTGGACTGGAATCTAACCCCAACATAGTCGGGAAAAGGCTAGGCAGATGATTACTACAAAACATACAATTGGCGATCTGTGATTTCTTCAAGACAATCTTGGAAGAGGCTGTGTAGTAACTAGACTACAAATGGTTTTGTCTTTGGTGCCATTAAAAAGTATATTGGTACCTTGTTCTACATCCCTTTATCTTTATTGTTATCGCAGGTATGTTGGACAAGATTTCTTTAGAAATTACCATCAACTCTGTACCAATTTTTCTGTTGTCATATTTAAACACTTAAGAATGTCTGTTTAAATATGTGAGTACAGTCTCATGTGGTACAGTCACCAAAAGAGGTAAGTAACCAGGGCTGTCGAATATAGTTGAAGTTTATTAAGAAATCGATTGCTGTTTTCGAATGAAATTTTATTTGATATATGAGCTGTTTGTTCCCTATTTATTAAATTAAATTTTATTAGAAAATATCCATCAGTTTCTTAGTAAACTTCACCGGTATCCGACGACCTTGATTACTTATCTCTTTTGGTGACTGTACATAAATGGTTAAATAAACAAATAAATGACAGATTTGTACACAGACATACAAGGTACCTAGGATATTGACGCACAAACTGTACCTAACTATGTATTCAGCACATATTTCTAAAACCCATAGGTTTAATTTTTTTTTAAATAACATTTTAGTGTCAAAATCCAACAAAACTCAAACGATCTCGGTCAGTACGACAGCAATTAACGTCATTGGCATCTGCCGGTTCCTGTAAGAAAGGGTCCACAATATCACTTAGGTTGTCAAATCAACCGCCACTACGGAATATTAGACCCTCGTTTGGCATTGCTGTAATCGAGTGCTTATCGTTTCCTTATTGACCCCTGCACATTTTGGGGTTCCTACTGACCCCTTTTGATTATTAAGACATCGAGATAATTATGTGAGAGAGTGTATTGTTATTTGTGATAGAGTTTCGTTGGGAGATTTGATGAGAGCATTTATGTATTGTTTTTAATTAAAACGGCTAAACCAATTACAATTAAAGATCCACTTCATAAATAAATACATTTGCACATAAAAAATAAAATTGAAAATCATAAATGTAAAGGTTATAAAATTAAATTTCATTTTTAAAAACCCCCGGCATTAACAATAATCTCTAAAAAGTAACAAAAATATATGTCTTGGCCCTTAACTTGAATTAGAAGTTTGTAGGAAATATTTTGATCAAATCATCGTCGTGGCTATGAAAATGCAGCAAAAATAAAAAAAAAAACAGCAAAACGAAAGAAAAGCAAAAAAAAAAAACAGAAAGAAAATAATGAATCTGCTTTGGTTCCACTCTCAAGAGCCTTGACCACAGCTTGGACCCTGCTCCCGATTCCGATGGGCTACATTTTTTTAAATATTTGTTAATGTTGTTTGGAATAAAATACGTGAAGATTAATAAACGTAATATTAAATAACTTCAATAAAAAATAAAGCATTAGTGACTTTAAAGCTCATCTTGCAATTAACACAAACTAAATGCCTCTACGAGTATTAGCAATTTAAATTAAATGAAGATGTCATAGCGCAGCCGAGATAATGAAACTTTCCATTGTTTTGTTCTTGTTGGATTTTAATCTAAATAAGCTTTTGATTAGAATATGAAAATTATATTCAAATGAATGTATAAACATTGGGTAGATATTTGCTTTTAAAACAATTCCATTTTATTTATTTTATAAGTACAATTTTCAATTAGGTTCAAGTGTTATATTATGTATCTCCAATTAATACAGGTTAAGTTAAAAAAATCGATTAGCTTCTTTCGAACATGTTGTATCAACATTAACTTACCTCTCTCGAGTTTATCAATTACATTACAAGCCTTATAGTAGGTTTATCAAAATTATTTAAATGAGTTCATTTACCAGTTGGCATTTCTATAGGTTTTTTTTTGTCTATCTTATTAAACCAGAGCTCAATATTGCTGAAGTCAAGCTATAAGTTTAATAAATTACACAAAACAAAAAACATAAAATCTTAAGCGGTTTAACAGTTTGGGGGCTACGATGCCACAGACGTCAAACGTATAAAGGCTTCTTCCATCACATCACGCTAGTCTCCCCGACCGTCCCTTGCTCGTTGATGCGCCAGCCCGCGCCGCAGCTGAGCCAGTAGAGTTAAATTCCCCGAATGTTAATAATCATGAAAATATCTTGATCCAAGATCGGTTGATCTCAAGGTCAACTGCGAGATGCCATACACAAAAAACAAAAAAAAAAACAAAAATCGCGCTCGTCCGCACGAGCCTTAAAACCCCTCTTTTTTCGTCAAGGTTTAAAAAATAGGTAAAATAATTCAATATTAATAGCAAAAAAGATTTAAAACTTTTATACCAACGGAACTTTAAAATTTGTAGCCGTACTGTAGCAGCCATGCATCGATAATGACGAAGAATCGATGGCGGGTCTCTCTAGAGCGCACTTTGCATTCAACCGCTTTCTTATGCGGCCGCATATAATACTGTACCCAAACTGCACGCCTGTATTCATGAATATTTACTGCACACCCCACAGAATATGCTTTTCGCGGAAAAATCATATTCCTTGTGGAGATTTTTGGTTCAGTTGTAGGTACTGTTGCAATGGAGATATTGTATCGATGATTGGCGATAAAAAAATTGCTTGTCTTTGTTCCTGTTTCTGTCAAATAAAATTCACAGTAGGTACCCGGACATAATAAACGTTTTAATTAGGACTGCTGAGTATGACCTTCTGGATTTAATTCCCAGGTTGGACAGTGTTATCGGGTTTTTTATCTGACATATTAACCCGGTTTTTTGCCCGGTTGATGGCAATAGGCTCGCCCCTATTACATGGGATTTAAACATAACCCTAACCTAAGCAAACCCTTCGGTGAAAAAGGCGTGATGTTATATAAATAATAACACATGTCGACCTTTATAAAAGACTGTCTTTATGTGAAGAGCAATGCAGAATTTAGTTATTAAAGTCTTGACAATTTCATAAATTACCAGTTTCCATTGTAGACACTGAAGTATTTCTTTATATGCACTCAACGTAGTAACTAGAAACAGTTTATGAATATATAGCTAAATTTTTCAAATAACATATTCTAACAACGTTACTGCAATATTTCGAACTTAAATTTATAGGAGCGGAGTCACAAAGTGCTGTCATGTCTGATGTTTTGGAGTTATTAAACTTTTCGCGTTATGAGAGACTCGTCAAAATAAAGAGTCACGATATTATAAGTTACGAACGCAGTCATTCGGTGCTCAAACCGCCATCTGAGTATTTTCATCAAATTTTGCCAAACGTTAAATGGTTGTCTCCGCACATGAACCGGAGCATCTCCTATTATTTCACAAATGTTATCAGAATATCAAACAGCGATTCGGGAAAGTGTTACTACAGTGAAATTCAGGAAAATCGTCTCTATTCCAACAACATTAGGAGTTGTAATTGCGTGTATGCGTCTGCGTGTTCGATTCGTTTTGTAGCTGATGGCTTGCGGACCGAGGAGTTGTGAGGAGCGAGTGTTTTTCACGGTCTCATTATGTGACGATTCGTATTCGAGGCCAGAGGAGAGTTACCAGTGTTAGGGTAAGGTTGAAGGGTAGCACCCACTTGCCGGCACGTCCCACTAGACCCTGCTTGCGAAGTTCGTAAATGTTATTGATTTTATCTCGGTCTCATCCGAGATGTATTTCATTTGTTTATTTGGATCACGTTGCGTATACCACATTACAAAACTCGTTAGAATAGGGTTGAAATGTAAACTTAGATACAAGTCTTTTATTGGATTACTGAGACAGAACAAGCTTCTACATTTTAAATGTGTTCTAGAAATGTGTTACTGCGTATATAGACGACGAAAAAAAAAATCTTGTTTATAATCTCTTCACATTTGGGTAAATTTATAATTAATAACATAAATAACATCACGCTTTATTTCCCCAAAGGGTTGGGCAGGGGTGTACTGAAGCTACACCCACAATTTGTCAGTTTATGTTTAAGTCCCATGTATTAAAGGGCGTACCTATTGGCATGAACTTGGCACAAATCGAGACTCCGGGCTTCTACTGAGAAATTCCAGATAGAAAAAACAAAATAATACTTTTCTCGAAATGGGAATCAAACCAGCAACCCAATGCTCAAAAGCAGTGCTTGCAATACCACTAAACCAACGCGCCCGACGCAGTAATGAAGCGGATCTTTTTTGCGATCATGCGTAAAAGATCCGCTTCATTCAATCCTTTTATTCTTTTAAATTAGTTAAGTCCATATTTTGATATAAAAATGTTTCCGTTTGTTCATAAGCTCATACTTGCATACCCAGTCCGAGGGCTAGAGGCGCTGCATGCTGAAACACAGGCTATAAACCTAGTTCGGCAGCAGATGCTAACAACTAGACACAATTGTAACTGATTTACTCTTAAGTATAACTTTAAGTAGCTAAGACAAATTGTGTAACATGTACATTCTTTTTTAGTCTAATAATAAATAAATAAATTACTGCGTCGGGTGCGAGACAGCGACAACAGTCTCCTGAGCATTGTTGCTAATAAAACTGAGGGCCATCTGATGGGCCACCAGTGCGCAGTGCATGTATTGTTGCCAGGTGTGTCCAGAAGATGGCGTGGTAGATACAGTGTTCCTTAAGTTGTATTGAATACAATGCAACTTTGGGAATATTGTACCAATTTATTTTTGATTTTGGTTGGGTACTAAGTAATTAATGTAATGATACTAACATAGTTTAAGTAATTCTAACAAAATTATGGGTAATGTGCCTGAAATAAATATAAATAAATAAATAATTAATAGTGGGGACATAACTATTTTCTCTCTTATTTATAAACGCTGCTTTAAGTTAAGATATGTTTAAATGTCATTAATGTATGGTTAAACAGTCGCTAATAATAATTACTTAAATTTAAGTAATGTTTATGAATAATGGGGGTTTAATTTTAACGCATATCCCCGTTATCGTACGAATAGTTTAATTTAACTTTACCCTCTTAAATGAAATACTCTCCGAACTGCACTGGACACGATGAAATGTGACAGAAGCTGGAAACATAATTTTAAGTTATCTCCACGAAAACTTTCATCTAAGAACTAGTGGCCACAAGTCGCTGATTAAAGAAAACTTTTTTCATTTCTTGTTATAGTGAGTTCTTCCACAATGATGGACGTGATGAAGCTAAGAGGGGAAGACTTTTACTTAAGGATAATCAACAGTTTTACTTAGGAATAATCAACACTCTATCTCTAGTAAAGGTTTCGGAGAAAAGTGTGTTTTCCTGCCTGTAGTTTTAGTTAGAATGGACATGAAGCTTTGTGTTGATGGAATAATTTTCTGAGAAATTACGTGACTTCAATGGTAAAATTATCTAACTCTTTTTTAATAGGAAATTAATGTTATTGTGATACTTGTAAACAAGTATACCTATAAATTTAAGTAAGTACAGGTACACTCATAACTAAATGTCTCATAAAAAGATTAAAATCACAGTTTTTATCACGGATTAAGAGTTATGTGATGATAGTTTCTTATCGATAAAAATAATTATTATGTACCAAACATCTATGATTAACTACCTTTTGCCAGCGGCTTCGCCCGCGCGGAACTTTCATTCCCTATTTAACTCCCTTAGGGGTTGAATTTCGAAAAATCCTTCCTTATTCCTTGTCTACATTATAAAGGGAACCTCTGTGCAAAATTTCAGCTTTCTAGGTCCAAGGGTTTGGGCTGGGCGTTGATGAGTCAGTCAGTCAGTCAGGACCTTTCTTTTTATTTATATAGATTTCCAGGTGTCGTAACTTTAAACACCAGGTGTACAGTTTCAGGCGACCTCCTGTTATGGCAGAAAGTAGCTGGTTTCAATACCTGATGATTATGATTTTTTTATTATTCCGGCCAAAGAATCAGCATTGCCATACAACGTGGCAATGCTACTAGACTTTGCGCACTTTTCCCATTGACAACGATGCGGATGTATTTTTGGATGCCTTATCTTATTCTTGAAGCGTAACAGTTCTCCCACAAGGTGGACAGATGACCTCGTGAGGGCCGCAGGAATCCGCTGGATGTGAGAAGCACAGAACCGGTCGAAGTGGCGGAGCTTGGGGGAGGCCTATGTCCAGCAGTGTACGTCTTTCGGCTGAAAAATGATGAAGAGTTAGAGGTGGTTTTGAATAGTTCTTTTATAAGTTGGTTGTTTAATAATTATAATAGAAGACAATGCTCGGTGTATAGCATCTTGTCTCTATTAGTTGTAATAGAAACTTGATCGTGTATAGAATTTGTAATATAATGTAACTACGATGTCATTCATCAACGCTGGTTATAAAATGATTTAAAATATGTATAATATGAATGGATACAATCTTTATATAGCTATCCCACTGCAAAGCAGAGGCCTTCCTGCCCTTTCCACTGTTCCCGGTCTACTGCGATAGTAGACCAATTCCTTAAGAAAGAGTCCAGTTCATCCCACCATCAAAGTCAAAGCATTTGTTTCGAATAGGCACATAAAAGCCATATTTGTACGTCAACATTTATATTAAAATAGAATTGATTCCAGTTGCCCCTTCCAAAAGATAGTTTCGTATGAAGAAGAATGGGCAAGAAACTCCACCGTTACTCTTTTCTCATCTTTTTTTGGAGTAGTCGCGTTGTCGTCTCCTGAGACTTGGGATCCACTGAATGGTAGTTTTTGCATATTGCTGATCCGAAATGCGGCAGATGTGGTCAGTCTATGATTATGAAACATTTCCAAAAAGAAGTCAGTCATTAAATAATAATTTGTGTTTTTGTAACACATATCAAACTTTCATGGTAACTAAGAAAACATACAAGAAGATGTCAATTTGAGTAGCTTTTCGATACAAGTTTGACCATCCTAATCAATTTTAGACATTAAAGAAAGAAACAGTTAGGTATTATAATAAAGAAAAAGTCTTTTTTTTTTGGGTGGGAAATCATCAAATGACTTCTCCCGCTGAGTAGAGCAAGAGGGCGTGTCAGACTTTTACTGACTAAAACCCACCCGTGTTCCCTCAGTAGCCCGTATGCCAGGGGCTGTGGTATGTCTTTCGCAGGCATCGGCCCTTGCGGACCCCACCGGTGGTTGCTGACATCTTTGACGGCGCGCGTGTGGAACACAACGCGCCGTCGCGTCTACCACTTTTCAGCCGCAGGGGATAGGGAGAGCGGCTGACGCTATACCGACACTCCTCTTCCCCTGCGGCCCCACCGCGTCCGCCATCAAACGGTGGCGGCCCCGTCCAGGCCACGGAAGGGAAGAGTGCCCCTCAGTTGCGGTGCACCTCACCGCAACCTACTTTTTGGCCGCTACGTCAATGGCTTGAAGGCAAAAGCCCTGACGAGCGGCCCCACCTTTGGGTTCCTCTTGGCCTCACCGTGGCCGGAATCCACGGTTACTGAGCCCCCCCGCAACGACAATGCGGGAACTCATTCGGGGAAAAAAAAAAAAAAAACTGGCTTTAATGCATTTGTAACACAGTAACTTCGGCGTCTAAAGAAGAGCACTATCCTATTTCTTCCCGTGTGTGTCGTAGGAGGCGACAAAGGGACTTACTAGAGAATGGGCAGCAGCGTCCGCTATGCATTTTACCACCATACTGCGATCGCCAACCCGTCTGCCAAGCGTGATGATTATGGCAAATCCTCCCATACTGTGGGAGGCCTAAGTCCAAAAGTAGACGTCTTTCGGCTGAAATGATGAAATTTTGGTGTACTAGTACACCTCTTCCTAACCCTTCAAGAATAACAGGTATGATATTATACAATGTGGATACCTACATAGAGAATGTTCTTACAAGTACGCATGGGTCGATGGTCAATGATTTCATTAATTAATTACTTCTCAATCCAAGTAGGTATATATAACCGCTATAAAATATTTGTAATACATTTATAGGTAACATTAGCAAAACAATACGATTTAAAACATTAATCGGATTAGATTAAGATCTCTCAATCATTAATGATAATGAGCAAATACCTAGCAAGATAAATAGCAAGCTGTGCTAAAATATTAGGTAATATAATTGTTAGTATATGAATATTATAACAATGCGAAAGGTACTGCTTCTGGTTTTCGTTTCTACCGGTATGTAGGTCTTGTTTTTTTTATAACGCTTTTATTAGCTCGGGTTGTATGTATGTATGTATCTATGTATGTAACGGAATCTTTGAGCCTAATTTTCACTGGTTTCTAGACGTCTGATCAACTTGAAACTTTTCACACGTCTTAAGGGCCGATGACAATGCAATAACCCGATAAAAAAAATCAAAATTTGAAAAAAAAAAATTAATTAAAAAAAAACATTTTTTTTTTAATTTTCCCGATAAAAATTTAATCGAACTAAAAAATGGAAAATAAATAATAGTTTAAAAAAACTCAAAATACACGCTTTTAAATTATTTTCTACTTTTTAGTTCGGTCAGCAATAAAAGCGTGTTTTTTTTGTTTTTTTAAACTATTATTTATTTTTACTAAAGCTCCTAGTTGTGGCTCTGTTCGAGTGGTATGTGGTTTTTTCCCTTTTCCGATTAAAATCCCAGGAATCCTTACTTCCAACAGAGGTTTATTTTATTTATTTTTTCCCGTTTTATGTCTAAGACAACGTCGATAATAGCTCCTCTGGTCTCATTGACCAGCTGGTCTTATATATATATAGTATTAAGCTACATTTCATACTAAAAAAGGTTAAAACGGTGATAGCGGCATCAATTAAACCAGAAGGGGGAGTTGTTATAGCTTTAATATTGACAGTTTAAAAAGCATACATTGCATTAATTACGTTCTGGAGCAGACAAATTTTTCTAACATTTCAAGCAATGGATAAGCCTTCAAAATGATATATTCTGATTTATAATGTATTACGCAAAAAGGGTTCTGAGCAGTCGCTTTCAATCGTTTCGTATTTTTACAAAAACTTTGAAGGGTCTCCGTATGTAAAGACGGTAACCATCCACGGACCAACCGCGACAATCGCAGCTTAACCTGATTGATCGACCCGTGCCCCTATTTTAAGGTTCTATCGATTTAAATTGTAAAGCGTGAATGGTTTTGTCGGCGAACCGTTCGTCGTTGCAAAGCTCTATCGACGATACACTGAAAAGTGAATCGTTCTGTCGGCGAACCGTTCGTCGTTGCGAAGTTCTATCGACGATACACTGAAGAGTGAATCATTCTGTCGGCGAACTGTTCGTCGTTGCATAGTTCTGTCGACGATACACTGAAAAGTGAATCGTTCTGTAGGCGAACCGATCAACGGAGAAACGAATGTCGGACAAATTTGTCACAATGGTATCTTTCCGGTAGCCTACGTCAACTTTACATTTTTGACTTTTCCATCATCATTATAGCTGAAATAATATCATTTTGTGGAGGCTCCTAGGTTTTTAACGACAAAGTATATGACAAGACCTCACCACACCCACATCAAATATCATAATATAATTTACCATTTACGTTCTAAGCTTTAAAAATACGTATTCCAGCGTACTTCGCTTCAGCGGTGCCGGTAGCAGAACAAGATATAAAACATGAATATTCAAGATATGTCCAGATCCCTGATGGCGAGGGTGTCATGCACACCGTGGACCTTGAGGCTGAACCAGACATGAAACTCCTCAATGAAATAACCAGAGACCCCGCGAATAACTTGTATTTGCTGTATACCAGGTTGGTTTTAATCAATGCTGAAATGACCGAATCGATATGTGATAGGTTTTTTTTTTGGGTGGGAAATCATCAAATAACTTCTCCCGCTCTGGGTGGTGCAGGAGGGTGTGTCAGACTTTTACTAACTGAAACCCACCCGTGTGCCCTCAGTAGCCTGTGTGCCAGGGGTTCTTTCGAACAACCCGCACCCCTGGCAGGCATCGGTCCTTGCGGGCCCCATCAAGTTGTGCTGAAATCTCTTTCAGGCGCGTGGAACACAACGCGCCGTCAACCTGGGCTTGGTCCTTACCGGCAAGCGATCTACCCATTACTTGCCGTCCACGCCTACGGTGGCCGGGAATCAGCCTGGGATTCCCAACGCCGTCTCCTGCGGAGGCTAGGGCCGTGAGGGTGCATATACCGCCGTCTTCCTCTTCGCGAGCATTACTGCTTCGCTGAAGGAGGTGAAGGCTACCCATGCACTCTCGCTCCGACCCATGGCCTGGACCAGGGCCGGACGCGAGAGATCGCTGCCGCCGATCGCCTCCATGAGGACACGGCGGTGCTTCGCCCAAGCCGGGCAGACCTCCACCGATAAGTGATACGGTTGGTGCAAAATGGAGTGCAATTTTAGTGGTTTGGAGGATTACGAAAGTCTCCTTGACTTGGGTATTTATGAATGGCTGCTCTATTATAATTGGGTATTTATGCTAGCTGCTGCCCGCGGCTTCGCCCGCGTGGATTTTATAAATTATCCCAAGAGAACGTGCTACCCGGACAACATTTCGGGATACTATCAAAATCGGTCCAGCCGTTTCGGAGCCGAGGTGAAACAAACAGACAGAAAAAAATGTTTGAAGTACTTTTATACGTCTGAAGTAAAAATCTGTTATTATGAAATGTATATGTTTATGTCACCGATTGTAAACATAAAAATATATTTTATTTCACATAAACCTGCATGGGCACATATGAAACGTCAGAAGCTAAGCTGCACGGATCCAATTAGTCGCTTTCTATGGAGAAGTCCCGGCAAGAAACTCCACGGTATAATCTATCTCTCCAGTTTATAATCTATCTCACAAGGTTATAAACTGTCGATAAATTGTTAACTGCAAAAACTATTTAGGTACAATTTATCGATAGTTTATAATGTGTCCGTCAAATTGTGATCTGGTATCTAGACGGATGGTACCTTGCGCTATTACTAAATAGTCAAGTAACTGCCACAAACTTGGAAGTAGCGCTCGCCAGCCGCTGCCGCGGCACCGCTTGCTTCGCCCGCTCGGCTCGCGCGCTCTTGGTCGCATTTCTAACCTAACCTGACCTATTCGGTCGGTAAGCAGTATGGTGCAATTCACAATTTATCGACAGTTTATAAACTCGTTAGATAGATTGTAAATTAAGTCAGAATTTAATTCAGAAACTTACGGTGACATATATATCTCCACCAACGCTATCGAGCTGTACACATGGGCAAGTGATCACCGCATGTGTGTTTGAAAAACTACCTTTGTCACCCATAAAACACCTTTAGAAAATGTACTGTCTGTTTAATGCCAAGAACTATACAGTTGGTTTTATTATTTATCACTATTCCTGCTTACGTAGTCTGGGGACACGATGGACCCCTATTGAAAACGTCTCCTTAAACTTGTGAATTTTGAACGAGTGAATTGTGGGATTTGTTTTTTTTCTCGTAAACCTTAGGTTTTATTGCCACAGTAGGACAGTAAGGCTCCATTCACACTTTTGTGGTTTTTTTATAAGAAATTTTAAATTATGTGTGTATTTTGGAAATATTGAAAAAATAAATTTAAATGAATTCAATTATTTTAATATTTATTCAATATGAATAGTATACATTTTTAGCAGCGTAGGTTAACCAAGCTAATCTTATCGAAATTAGGGTCATCAGCTCAATCTCGACAAGTTTAAAATACCTCATATTATCTACAATTACTTACTTATATAAGAAACTCTTACACTATATTCCTTTATCTCATAAAGTTATCAATGAAGCAACGGGAATGAAGTGGCGCTCAAGAGAGTTATAAAAGGGGAAAAGAAACCTAATGATAACTATGCTTCTGGGTATTTTAACACTTTAACGGGTTTTTATTGCGAGCGTGTAATTTTTATTGTGATCTTTATAGTCAGTATAATTGTTTTACTCGTTCTATGTACTTGTATTGTAATTACTAATTATAAAGATAGCTACGACTACGACATATTTTGGTGGTACTCCATCAAAATATGTCATGCTTTTTTTTTTTTTTTTTTTTTTTTGGGTGGGAAATCATCAAATAACTTCTCCCGCTCTGGGTGGAGCAGGAGGGCGTGTCAGACTTTTACTGACTAAAACCCACCCGTGTTCCTTCAGTAGCCCTTAAGCCAGGGGCTGTGGTGTCTCTTTCGAACAAACCCGCACCCCTGGCAGGCATCGACCCTTGCGGGTCCCATCATTTTTTGTGCTGACATCTCTTTGAGGCGCGCGTGGAACACAACGCGCCGTCGACTTGGGCTTGGTCCTTACCGGACAGCGAGCTACCCATTACTCGCCGTCCGCAAGCCCATGCCTACGGTGGCCGGAAATCGGCCTGGGATTCCCGACGCCCAGGGCGTCTCCGTATCCTGCGGCGGCTGGGGTCGCGAGGGCGCATATGCTGCCTCTCCCTCACGTGCGCCGCCTCCCTCTTCGCGAGCATCACTGCTTCGCTGAAGGAGGTGACGGCTCCCCATGCCCTCTCGCTCCGTACCATGGCCTGGACCAGGGCCGGACGCGAGAGATCGCCGCCGCCGATCGCCTCCACGAGGACACGGCGGTGCTCCGCCCAAGCAGGGCAGATCGCCACCGTGTGCTCCACCGTGTCCTCAGGGCGATCTTCGCAGTGGAAACACCCGGGCGTTTCCTCCCGCCCTATCCGAAACAGGAACCTCCCGAAACAACCGTGTCCGGTGAGGACCTGCGTCAGGCGGAAGGTGAGGACGCCATGCCGCCTCTCAAACCACTCCTCAAAGAGGGGACTTACCGCCGCAATCGTGGCGTGCCCAAAATATGTCATGCTTACGGTGAATCTTGCTTCGGAACACCTGTGGAAATTTCTAAAGAAAACCTCGGTTCAATTAATATCATGATATTTCATTGATCATTTATTTTAGACAAACTTCAATATTGTTTTCTAAAAGTTAGACCTGCAGGTTTAGCATGATGATTTCTATTCATACTCTACCGTGCAATAGAAATCGCTTGTCTACATTTCTCGGTTCAAAACTGTCAATAATCTACACGAAAATGTCATTTTGGTCTACTCTTCAGTCGACAAAACGCTTCTCTATGGTTCTTGTGCCAAGCCTGCAGGTCAAGTTGTTGGAATCCACTGGATGTGCTAGAACCTTGCAAGACACTGGGCTTCCGTAAAGCATCACCATACATACCGTTATGTCGCGATACTTTACGTTAAGTATATCCAGCAGTGGACGTCTTTAGGCTTAAATAATGACCATCTGTTATCTCGTAGGAGAAGTTATTTTAATTTCGATTTAAACTTTGTTACAGACGTAACCAGGTGATATCCCAGACATTGGTGTTCAACGATGCAGCTTCCATCACTAGATCTAACTTTAATGCCAACGTGCCCACTGTTGTGATCGCTCACGGCTGGCTCAGTAATCAATTTACTTCTACCAACTACATCATCAGAAATGGTACTACTACCTACTTATGAAAAATCTAACAAAACATTTCTATGATTTGTCATAACGCTACTGCCTCAGATTATCCAAAAAGTTTTCCAAATTTATATTTCTTGATCAGAGATAAACATTCAAGAATAATATTGACATAAATGGCACTTGTGGCTCACTTCACCCCAACAATGATTCTAAAATATTGGAGTCTCTCTATTTACATAAACTAAGATATTTTATTTGCAAGATTTCCTAGGATGAATGAATTAGCTCTGGAACTCGAAATTAACGACCCTTTGTAAGACTTACAGGAACTTAATCATTGTATTTATTTAGGATCTTATTAGGCTTATTTTGACAATCCTTCAGCCTACCTTCGTAAGAGCGACGTGAACGTCATCGTCTGTGACTGGAGACGTCTTGCTTCATCCGACTACGTGACTGCCACAAGAGGAGTTCCAGCTGTCGGGCGTGGTCTTGGACAGTTCCTGGCATTCGTGAACAGAGTAACTGGTCAGGCCTTCAACCAAATGCACATCGTTGGGTTCAGTTTGGGCGCTCACTTAGTTGGTAACGCTGGAAGAGAGCTTGGTGGCAGAGCTGCGCGTGTTACAGGTAAATTTAACTTAAGCACAAACTCTGTATTATTTTTATTTACTAATTGCTGGGATAACGCTTTTTTTGATGTTATAAAAGACCATAAGTCATTTTAGTCTTTATTTACCTACGGAGTACGCCTCTGCCACTCCTTTCGGGAAAACAAAGCGTGATGTTATGTATTAAATCAAATAGCTTTCTTACAGCCTTAGACCCTGCTGGTCCTCTATGGAACTACAACTCAAACCGTGTCAATGCCAACGACGCTGTCTACGTGGAGGCTATCCACACCGATGGCGGTTCTAGCTCCGGTGCTCTCGGCATCGGCTCCAACGTCGCTAACGCTGACTTCTACCCCAACGGTGGTATCTCCCAGCCTGGCTGCAGCACCAACCTCTGCAACCATAACCGTGCTGTTGAATTCTTCGCCGCCACTGTCACTTACAATCATATGGTTGGGAGACAATGCACAACTCAAACGCAAATCACATTAAATACCTGCCGCGGCGCACAGCTGCGCATGGGCAACGATGACTTGAGGAAAACTGGGTGAGTCATATCTTACTTGTTTCGTTATAATTTCAGTGTCACGATTTGAAATCTTCTACCAATACTCGTGTCCTTGTCCGTCTACCTAGGGGGACGAATTACGTATTTATCAATAACTCTTTATAAAATATTTGCAAGCCAGGCAGGTTTGTTGCCATGTTTACGTAATCACTCACTCCACTACTCACTGCAGTACTCCATTCTACAATCACTGATCATCAGGCTGTTCTGCTATGTCTTCATCGTAGGCAGGTAAGAACATTTGCCCACGTCTCTGTCAGCAAAACAAATGTTGAAAAATTAAACGCAAATTTATCCCAAATTAATTGGCAACCAGTTTACTCCACATCTGACCCAAATATTGCCATGGAATATTTCGTAAGAACTATTCAACATGAAATTGTAGCAAGCACTATCGTCGTAAAATTAACGAAACGTAATAGAATTATTAAACCATGGGTAACCCCAGGACTAATCCGTTGCATGAGACATAGAGACAGATTACATTCACAGTTAAGAAAGTCACCCGAAAACAGCACACTAAAAGTAATATATACGAGGTACCGAAATTTCTGCAACCGTCTACTAAAGAAAGTTAAAACTTCTTATGAGAAGAACCTATTGAAAACTGCGGGCGGTAATAACAAAAAAATATGGGAAGCGATTAAATCTATAACGAACACTAAACAGACTAAGACTTCCGCGACAGAATTAATTAATACTTCTAATGCATGGGAATCGGTGGGAAAAGTAAATGATTTCTTTGTCAGTGTGGGTAAAGATTTGGCTGATAGTACTACAAACTGTGCAAATCCGGAGCACCTTCATTTCGCAACTGAAAGCACGAAGCACTGTCTAAAATCTTTAGCTTTATTAGACACAGATGAGGGGGAGGTAGAGAGTTTGATCATGGGTCTGAAAAATAACTGTTCCGTTGGTTGGGACTGTATATCAAATAGCCTTCTTAAACAAAACAAACACACACTCGTGCCCATTTTAACACATATATTTAATACTTGTTTATCACAAGGTGTTTTTCCTACAGTCCTAAAGAGGTCCGTCGTGCATCCGATACATAAATCCGGAGATAAACAGCGGGTCACCAACTATAGGCCCATTTCTATACTGCCCTCTATTTCCAAGATCCTGGAACGCATTCTCAATAAAAGACTCATAAACTACCTAGAAAAAAATAACCTACTTTCTAGTAATCAGTATGGTTTCCGAGCTGGCAAGTCAACAAGTGATGCAGCCCATGAGCTTGTTGATTATATAGTAGGAAATTTGGATGCGGGTAGAAAGACTATGGGCATATTTTTGGATTTGGCCAAAGCCTTTGACACGGTCTCTGTGCCATTGCTTTTACAAAAACTAGAAAGAATCGGCGTTAGAGGAGTCCAACTCAAAATATTTAATGACTATCTCTCTGATCGTACACAATGTGTGAAAATAGATGATCACATAAGCAGAGAGTTACCTGTCACCCACGGTGTCCCTCAGGGTAGTATATTGGGCCCAAGTCTATTTCTCGTCTATTTAAATGACCTTTGTGATCTAAAACTTGTTGGAGGTAAAATAATATCGTATGCGGACGATACGGTGCTTCTTTTTTCAGCTGATACTTGGGAAAATGTCCATAAAAATGCGCAGTACGGATTTAATATTGTAACCCACTGGTTACAAAAAAAATTCCTAACTCTTAATGCAGATAAAACGCAATATCTTACCTTTTCTATGCGTAACTGTAATCCCCCTTCTTCAACTCTCTCTTTAATAGCTCACAATTGCTGTAATAATGTGTGCTGTTCTTGTCCTGCCCTAAATAAAGTGACAAAAGTAAAATATTTGGGAATAATTATTGATAATAATCTATCTTTTCGACCTCATATAGACATGGTTACTCATAGGCTAAGAAAATTAATATTTGTATTCAAAAATCTAAGACATGCAGCTGAACCCAAATTAATGAAGCAAGTATACCTAGCGCTTGGCCAATCAGTGTTGCAGTATTGTATTTCTGTATGGGGAGGCACGTCAAAAACTATACTCAAACCTTTGGAAGTTGCACAGAGAGCAATACTTAAAGTCAGCACTTTCCGGCCCTACCTAT
This sequence comes from Polymixis flavicincta, assembly GCA_949987655.1. Classification (NCBI taxonomy): domain Eukaryota; kingdom Metazoa; phylum Arthropoda; class Insecta; order Lepidoptera; family Noctuidae; genus Polymixis; species Polymixis flavicincta. The sequence continues at coordinate 10,344,970 of OX465186.1, read as the reverse complement.
TCCCAACATATATTTTATATCAGTCTTGTGAAGTCCTCACGGTCCGCCAGTTGTTTGTTCTAAACGCAATCTTGAAACATCATGTTAGTACAAAGTATGACAAGTCCGCTTATTTTTCTAAGCGCAGACGAAAGGTTATCAGATACAATGATCAGCCGACCTTTAAACACCCATACGCACGCAAGTACTATTGTTACATAGGCTCTTTTCTTTATGAAAAAATAAATAAGCTTATAGATATATACCCCTTAAATAGGAATGGATGTAAAACGACGGTAGTGGACTTCATTCGCAAACTAAACTACAATGATACCGAAGACCTGCTGTCTGTAATAAAGCAGCTTATAATATTACTCACCCTCCTACACATATCCACTCATTTACACTCTACTCACCGGAGGCCATCACTACACAACTTATTTAAGGTTATTCTCCTACATTTTGTCACCTCTTTGTTTTCATTGTTTTATTTTATTTTGTTATCTAACTTAAGTAATCAATTTCTATGTAGTGAAGTACCTAAGTTGCTAAGTGTCACCTACACCAGGGGATGAGCGCTGATGTCTGAAATACAGATATTTCATATCTAGTTTAGACACAGATGTTCAAAATCTGTTTATTGAAACAAGGGACATAAAGTGTATCACCATACGAATAACATCTTGTATAATTTTTTTTGAACAAATAAATAATTATTAATTATTTGAACAAATAAATAATTATTAATTATTATCCGCAACTATGTAGGTAATAAACTGGTAATAATTCTTCAATAGAAATAGACACATTATAAGTTATATTAAGTTTGAAGCCCTGTTTATTAAGGGCAGAAAATATTGCATTAATTCTAGTTCACCAAACAGTTTATCATTGTTGGTCTACTTGGACAATAGAATATTATTTGCTGGATATATTTGAATGCTACGTATTTGTTGAATAAAGGTGTGAATAGATAAAAAAAAAAAAAAACAATTGGCTGTTAGTATGCATGTCACGTAATCAGATTTTATGCGACCAATTATAGACATATAAATAAACAGAAAGAAAAGATACATAAAACATTCAAACTTTTTAATTCTTTCAGATCTGGCATGTATCGCTTGGACACTGGAAGATCCTATCCGTATTAAGTTCAAAACTGGAAATAGGGCAAACAAATATTTGTTAAAATATTATTAAATATTTGTTAAAGATATTATTTAATATTATAAATATTTTTTAGTAGATCAATGCTAAAACCTATGGTTATGAATTGTTTTTATTACCCTCTTGGGGGTTTAACAATCAATTTGTTGTTGGTGTTATTAAGAAAGCAATAAAGAAATTAAAGGAAATACGTTTATTTTCGGTAAACATGGCGCAGACAAAGAACACAAACACACAAAAGAAAAAGTTGGGGGAAAATATGCGTCATATCCACTCAAAATGGCCATCGCTCAACATAATGCTACGACCCCATAAGCTGCCTTAGATATAACTAAGACCTTTTTTTATTCATTTACTTTTATTTATTTTTCCTTTGTTTTAACAGAGCTTGTCAAATATCTAAAATATCGCAGTTTGGTAGTTTGAGTACTTTATGCGGCCTACCGAAATGTCCTTTCTTTGGTACTGTTCGTGAAATCGTTGAGCTGTATGATTACTGATAAATGCGTGCACTGAATTGAAAGGTCCACTCGGTGTGGTTTTGTCCTCAAAAGACTATTTCTGACACCAATCCACATTGTCTTCACATGATCTGACCAAGATTATGTCTGGACTTTAAAAGAGACTGTGACCTCTGAGTTTGTTTCGGCCTTTCTTCTCAGAGTAGTCAGATAGGAAACGCCGACCTCATCTAGTTTAAACAAAATATGATTGACGTGTGAAAGTGTTTGTACAAACCTACTTACAGAAATAAAATCATTTATTATTTATCATTTATCGCTGAAAAATTTAATTATAATTGTACACACAGAATTTACCGTCTTTTATTACTTCGGTTTTTTAATCGCCCTGATCGCCCAATGGTTTAGGCCGTGCTTCTCATGCACGAGGTTGTGGGTTCAAATTAGGGCAAGTAATTTGACTTTTTGATTCATATGTATTATCTGAGTTTATCTTGGACATTACTGACATCGACGAAGGAAAACCATAGTGACAAAACCTGGACTTAACTTACTTCAAACTAGGTAATATTATAAAATGTGATTTGGATGAAATGGCACACAAATACTTCATAACCTGGATTTACTTTTTATCCCGGTATTTACGTTTTATCCCGGTTTGTTCCCGTGGCATAATTTCCGACATCCACGCGGACAAAGCGGCAAAAGTTAATAGTCAATATAAGGCCGAAATCGCCAACCCGTCTTTAGCAAGCGTGGTGATGAATGTTCTTGCCTTCTCTGAATTTGAAGAAAAATATATTATTATTATAGAATTACTATACAACCCTGGTTTTAGTATATGCGAAACCCGAAATACGTGACTAGTATTTTTAGGGTTCCGTCCGTCCGTCCGTCCGTCCGTCCGTCTGTCAAGACCGTTTTTCTCAGGAACGCGTGGAGGTATCAAACTGAAATTTCTATATGATACTTAGTTCTACTGTCCCTGGAAGCTGTAGAAAAATCAACCTTCTAAGTCAACGCAATCAAAAGATACAGCCATTTAGGCCGCAAAATTCCGCAAATTTTCGAAACTCGCACGGGAATCAAAACCTACAGGGTACTTCCCGTGAACTTAGAATCTTGAAATTTTGTACGAAGTCACGTCTTATAGTACAGATATAGGAAAAATTACGAAAACCGAAAATTTTTAGTTTCGTCATATAAAAAAAAAATTTTTTGACAATTTTGAACTTTTACTTATATACCCACAGGTTTGTACGGAACCCTCGGTGTGCGAGTCCAACTCGCACTTGACCGGTTTTTTTTTAATATATTCAGGTTTCGCATATACTAAAAATAATGTTGTATAACCACTGAGTGGACCCCTGACGCACTCTGAAGGAGCAGCGGCAGACCCCGTAGAGGATTAGAGGATCGGACGAGCTGCAGAAAACGCAAGACCAGTGGTCCACTTTATCCCTGGATCTAAAGAGCTGGAAGTCATGGGACGATGCTGGCTAACAGTACATTAACTGTTTTAAAATGATACAGTTTTTAAATAAAATACACCCTTGAACACTGTTCAAAATCGGCATGTGTGAAACCAGTTTCATCGGCCTAAATTATGCTTAAGTTTTTAATGAAATGGCTAAAATATGAACGGTCCAAAACATGCATTTATTTGACCTACACCTGCGCTAAAAGAGATGAATATTTTATCAAAATTATTTTAATCGGTTGGTGGCGTATGTAAGGAATTTTATTTGGCAAAAGCATATCACCTGTGACTACCTATCACTATCTATGTATAAATCACCAATTAGTGCTACTAACTGATAACTGCATGTTTTCGTGTTAAATTATCTTTATTGGGTGAATCTAACACTAGGTATTTCATTAAAAATGTCGTGATTTTATCTTTATCTAGTCTAATCAATCGTATGTGCAATTTGGCATTATTATTTGTCGTGGGGTTCTTTTGTAGGTACCTAAACGTGTCAAAATAAGTTTGAAAACTCTGCACTGGTCCACTACAGGGAGGCAGCGAGATCGTCAATATCCCTGCCTCGGCTATCTGTTCCCATCTCCTAGCATATAAATTTTTCGCTGGTTATAAATAAAAAATCTGCAGTTTCATAGAAAAGTGCGCGGCCAAAATGTATGGAACAGGCATTTTTTTAAATAACCCACCAACAATACCTATTGTTGGCGGGTTATTTTTAAAATAAAACGTTGATAACTAAGTAGGGGTTCCAAAATGATGTACTGAATTCATGGAAACAGGTTGCGCGTCCCAGCCACCATGTTTATCAACTTAATATATCGCAGGCCAAGACACAATAAGGCCTATTTAAAAAATGTCAACTTTTGGGAAAACGAGTTAAAAGATTCAAGGAACCCGATGTTTTTAAATAATAAATTAATATAATTATTATTAATTTTATTTTATATCTATATAAATAAAAAGAAAAGTCCTTACTGACTGACTCATCAACGCCCAGCCCAAACCCTTGGACCTAGAAATCTGAAATTTTGCATAGAGGTTCTCTTTATAATGTAGACAAGAAATACGGAAGGATTTTTCGAAATTCAACCCCTAAGGGAGTTAAATAGGGGATGAAAGTTTCGCGCTGGCGAAACCACTCGTCCCTCGTACAGTCGTCATCGTCACAGTCTACCGTCTATACTAGAGGATTATATAGCTCTTATCGGGGTCAAGTAAAATGCAAAGCGCTAAGAATAATCAGATTTATTTTATTGCCGTACTGTTATATTAGAAGGGGTATCTTCTTCCGGTGTTAGCACGGAACCTTCCGGATCTGAAAATAAACAAAGAGTTTTTGTAAGTGCTAATTAGATAATTATTAAATTGGTACTGACTCATGGCTAAATAATAATAGCCACATGGGTCGATACATCGGGTTGTCTGTACCCCAAAAACCTGACAATCAGTCTTATCAAGAGGTATCATGTTACTCATTAACTGGGTTATGGAGATCAGATAGGCTGTCGCTCCATGTAAAATACTGGTATGTAGCTACATCCGGTTAGAGTGGAAAGCGACCCCAACATAGTTGGGAAAAGGATTTTTATTATGATTCTAAAAAGTTACTTTTCCAAGGAAATACTTTTCTTCAGTAATGATTTCTTAACGATTTATCTACACGATGTGCCAAAAATGTTGTGTACGTAAAGTGAAAAGTGGCAGTAGTAAAGCTTACCCCCATTTTCTCAGATCATTGTTGCCCATGTTGAGTCGTTGGCCACTGCAGTTATCCCATGTGATTTGCCATGAGCTTGAGCACGCATTCCCAACAATGTGGTTGTATGTGACTGTAGCAGCGAAGTATCTCCAAGCATTATTATGGTTGCAGACGTTGGTAAGGCAGCCGGGTTGGCTGATACCACCATTGACGTAGAAGTCAGCGTTGGCGACGTCAGATCCAATGCCGAGACCGCCGACAGTGTAACCTCCATCAGTGTGGATAGCCTCAACGTAGACGCCATCGTTAGGGTTGACACGGTTGGAGTTTAAGTTCCATAGGGGACCAGCAGGGTCGAGAGCTAGAAATTAACTTAATGTTAGAACACCCCAAAAACTTAAATTTACTCAGAATACGCAGGCAAAGTTAGAATAGTCATAAAAAGTGTTAACTAAAAAAAACTGTTAAATTGAACGGAATCTTTGATTCTATAAATAATACCAAGGAAAGAAAAGCAACATGAAAATCGCAATTACCTGTGACGCGAGCAACTCTTCCTCCTAGCTGCCTACCAGCGTTACCAACAACATGAGCGCCCAAACTGAAGCCGATAAGGTGCATAGAGTTAAAGGGTGCTCCGTTGACGGAGTTCAAGAATGCCAGGAACTGTCCAAGACCACGCCCGACTGCAGGAACTCCCCTAACGGCAGTCACGTAGTTGGAAATCGCAAGCCTTCTCCAGTCCAGAACGATGACGTTCACGTCATATTTTTTAAGATACGCTATAAAACAAAAGAGAATAATTAAATAGTAACATTGGAAACTACTGCACAAGAATTGAATAAGAAAATTTTAATTACCGTCTCTGACAACAGGGTTAATGTTGGTGTCCTGGTTACTGAGCCAGCCGTGGACGACAACAACAGTTGGTACGCGAGGGTTGAAGTTAGAGTTAGTGATGGAACCAGCATTGTTCATTACCAATGATTGTGATGAGGTAGGGTTACGTCTGAAATTAGAGTATTGCTATTTGAGGTTAAGATTATAACTTTACTGTGGTTCTGCAGCAACAGCAAATGGTCTAGTTCTAAAATATATTTTTGTTTTTCTCCTGGCAACAAAATAGAGCAGTGTTGGCCCAGTGGTGACTGCTGCAACTTACTAGTTGCTGGTCGTTGGTTCGAAATCTTACTTTACTTTGTGTAAATTATTTCATCACTACTTCTCTCAAAACGCTGAAGGAAATTATCGTGACAAAACCAGCTTAAAATGTCTTAATAGAACCAAAAAATTTAAGACATTTCACATCTTCCAACCCGCACTGGGCCCGCGCGGTGGATTACGGCCCACTCCTTCTCGAAGAAAAGAAGCCTGTGTCCCAGCAGTGGGAACATAATAGACAGTTTAGTGTTTATGCTTATGCAACAGTCAGTGCCAAAGTTAAACATTGAGTTTCTTTACCAGTTAAGTCAACAATCACATACCTGGTAAATAGCAAGTATTGGTTGTTAGCCGGATTCCTGATGACTTCGTCAAGAATTGGTTGCTGAATTGGCTCTTCTAGGTCCACGTTGTGCAAGACACCTTCGCCATCGGGGAACTGGATGAACCGTGGGTAAACAAAGTTCCCAGAAAAATCTGACTTTACCGGCCCCGCAGATGCGGTATATGCTGGAAATAGAAAAAGTTTTTGTAAGCAATATTGTCATTTATTGGCTAAATGCGAACGAATTTGATTTTATTGAGGTTTCGATTGGTAAAATGTATTCTAAAAACTAAAGTTGCACGTTAAAAGAACTAATTAACCTAGTTTGAACATAAAATTAAAAATAATATTAATATTATTATTTTACTTACCCGTGGCGAGAAGGAACCATAGAACAGCAGTCTTCATGATGACAATGATAATGAAGTGAACGTATGAAACAATACACCACAACAGAGGTATTTATTCAAAGTTTATCACCAAGGAATGAGAGATATTGATCAATTTCAAGAGATTATTAATATTAATACCTACTTTTACCTACAAAATGATTTCTTTGATAATGTTTGCGCTAATATTATCTAAAAGATTCTTAATACTATTACCTAGTTCTTATCAATCAAATCAAGGCAGTTTCAACAAGTTGATATGGCACATGCAGATTTTGTCACAAAATATAATACAGTAACAGTGTTATATACAACGCTCCACAGAGCTAACTTCGTTACCGTTATCAATAGCCGCGTTCTGCACCTACGTTTAATGCTATGGCACTACGGCTATTCTATGAACATTCTCCGTCTCGTATCACACGCATCTCGCATATCTGAAGATAGATATGAATGTTTAGATAGATAATACAGATAGATATAGATTATTATAGTTCAGACTCGATTTTTCCAGCGGCTTCCCTCGTTTGGACGTTGGAAAACATCCCACGGGAACGTACTAATCCCAGAATTAAAAGAATAACAAATAAGATGTGAGAATCTTTGTGATATATTATTATTATATATTATTCCATTATATTGTGCCAAATCCGTTCAGCCGGTTTTGTATTTTTTTTTTATTTGAACATACATTCAGACAGCCAGACAAACGGACGAAAAATCTTTAATCTATATTTTCAGCAACGGACTCGTTCGCATCGATGGCCGCTTATACGCACTATGTCATTTTTCGTTTTACAGTGAAGGATGATGTAAGAAAGATGTGAAGTCGCAAAATAAATAATTAATTGTAAAATTATAATCTTTTGCAAGCTACGTCATCATGACACGCAAACATATCATTTCGACGCATTGACGTTGCTCGCATGTTTTTTCATTAGCAAATCAGAGGTCAGATCAAGGTGATATGCCTAAGCGTCTTATCTTAATTGATTGATTGACAATGCCGCTTGGAAATAACTTAATTTCCGTATGAATCTGCGAATTGCAGGGGGTCACTAGTTATCTTAGTAGCTACTCAGCTTGCGGCTTAAAAACTTGTACACATCATAGATACTTTGATTTGAAAATTAACTGTTTGTTTTAAAACTAAATCAATACAATGTTGGTCATCAAGCAACTTAGCCTAACTAAGTCCACTGGTGTATAATAGACATATGCCTCTTTAAGGTAGTGCATCAGTACGTTTTAGCTTTATATTTAGGGTGATTGGTCCAACGAAAATGATAACAGTCTATGTACTGGGTGTAATATAAATCCCATTATTATCCTTAAGCACTAAAGATAACAGCTGGTATAGAATCATTATAAAAGTTTCAGCTCAAAATAAAATACTCTAAGGCCCGTATTACAGAACCTCGCTCAAGACTCAAGCATTACTTAAAACGAGTTTAGAGCCATTTGATTGGTTGAAACTAGTTTTAAGTTATGCTTGAGTCTTGAGTGAGGTTCTGTAATACGGGACTAGGAATTGATACCAAATTCGCGGTTTCATATGTTTCTTAAATTCAAATCATAACAAACGTGTCACCGCACTACGTAAATCCATAACTTTCCACGTTACTTGCCAATTTCACGATAAATCTCTTCCGAGTGATGTGTTTATTTCAATTTGAAAAGTTCGGTTTCTGGTATCAATGTGTTAAAAGTTCTCATAACTTCCGAAGATGTAGAGATAGGATTGAAAACTCTTCCAATATCGTTTGATATCATCTAAAGAAGCCGTGCCCTTGGTATGTATATACCCTTTCCGTTATACGTATATTGTTATTAAATGCCAATTGAAGTATCAACACACAAGTATACAATTTAGGTGCTGGTTTTGGTACAATATTGCATCAGCAAACTTTTATTATCTTGCAGTAGAAGCTCACGCTAATTTTACTGGATGGTAGGACGTACCTTACTCACAATTGAACATACCTTCATAATTAAGTACTCTGCATAAATAAGTAAAACACATAAAGTTAGAGGAGATCAATTTTATTACATAGCCAGGTCGTCGAATTAGTAAGGATATCTTCTGCCGGTGTTAGCGCGGAATCTTCCAGATCTGAAAATAAAATTGAAATTGTTAATCCTTTCCCAAAGGACATGCTTTGCTATTTATCTTGTAATCCGAAAAAGTCAGATATAACTTTTTATAACCAAACACAATTAATATTTAACGTGTATTCAATTCTATGTTTCCAAACAACAGTGTAGCAAAAGACGAAAAACTCACCCCCGTTTCCTCAGATCATTGTTGCCCATGTTGAGTCGTGTGCCACTGCAGCTATCCCATGTAATTTGCCATGAGCTTGAGCACGCATTTCCAACAATGTGGTTGTATGAGACTGTAGCAGCGAAGTATCTCCAAGCATTGTTATGGTTGCAGATGTTAGTGACGCAGCCAGGTTGGCTGATACCACCATTGACGTAGAAGTCAGCGTTGGCGACGTCAGTTCCAATGCCGAGACCGCCGACCGTGTAGCCACCATCAGTGTGGATAGCTTCAACGTAAACTCCATCGTTGGGGTTAACGCGGTCAGAGTTCAGGTTCCATAGAGGACCAGCGGGGTCCAAAGCTAGAAATTAAAATACATTATGGTTAGAGCATACTTAAGGCATAGTAATTGTATAGGATTTATATAGATAACAATATGTACCTGTGACACGAGCAACTCTTCCCCTAAGCTCTCTGCCAGCGTTGCCAACAAGATGGGCACCCAAACTGAAGCCAACAAGGTGCATAGAGTCAAAGGGTGCTCCAGTCACGGAGTTCACGAAAGCTAGGAACTGTCCAAGACCACGACCAACAGCTGGGACTCCATTAGCGGCTGTCACGTAGTTGGAAATTGCAAGTCTTCTCCAGTCAAGAACGATGACGTTGACGTCGTATTTCCTAAGATACGCTATAAAAACACAAGGCAATATTTAAGTAACAAAAAAATAACCTTAGATAGTATGACCTAAGAACTTGATGAGAAAAAAAAATATTACCATCTCTGACGACAGGGTTGATATCGGTGTCCTGGTTGCTGAGCCAGCCATGGGCGACGACAACAGTTGGCACGCGAGCGTTGAAGTTTGAATTAGTGATGGAACCAGCATTGTTCATGACCAATGTCTGCGATGAGGTGGGGTTGCGTCTGAAATAGGAGTTCTTTATTTTAGGTTAAGTTTTTATTGCATCGACTACATATGGTCAGTGTTCACAGACATGTTCTTGCTTATCAGATCACCAAACATATTTGCTAGCGTAGGTTTAGTTAAACGTTCATTTACTTTCAATACCAGCACGTCAAAAAATTACAAAATATTTTTCTGCTACTTATTTCTTTAAGAAGCATCTAATTGTTGTTTGAGAATACAGTTTTATACCACAGTTATCGAGTTATTAAATATTTCTTACCTTGTAAATAACAAGTATAGATTGTTGGCTGGGTTCCTGTTGACATCGTCAAGAATTTCCTGATCAACAGGAGCTTCTAGGTCCACGTCATGCAAGACTCCATCTCCACCCGGGAACTTGATGAACCGTGGGTAAACATGGTTCTCAGAGTAATCGGTGTTTACCGGCACCGCAGATGCGGTATATGCTAGAAAGGCAAACGTTTTGGTAAGCGATTAGGTTTTTACTGGCTGAAGATATTGGGTATTTGAAGCTTAGAGTCTAGCGGGGGAATTGCATAACACACTAACATTAGGAATGGTTTTCATTTGGTTGGTTCAAAGAATTAGTCCACTTTGCCCCACCGAGCCGCCCCATTGGTGGGGCAAATTGGAAAGCCTAAAATTTTGCAGTGGAATTTGCTAAACTAATTAGATTTGGTGGGGCAGATTCCACTACTCTAAAATCTTGTTTGATTTTGCCCCACTACGGTTGGCACCTTAGAATAACAGTTCAAAAATGATTGCAGAAATTAAAAAAAGTAACTCCACTATAAATCTAGTTCAAAAACATTCATTGCGTTATTTTCAGTGCTGTGCAGACACATTTTTAGAACATAATATGAAGCAATTGTTATCAATAAGCCATCAAAATGATCCAGATTTATAGTGTGTTACCCTATTAGGGTCCAGTTCCATTATGAATTCTGTTTAAGTGCAGATAAAAAGAAGCTTACATTAAAAGGTTTTTTTGTGCGCCACCAAAGATGGCTAATCAAGAAGCACTCAATAATGGACTGCATATGTCGCATGATTATTGGAACGCAATTCCATATCGCATGTTATGCTATGTATACTTGGAAAATGAGAGCTAGATCGAAATGTGAACGTCACGACCCATTTTCTGTTTGTGTGTACACAAGCGTATATCACTTAAATTGAGTGTTCTGATTAAACATTCTTACATAATTTATCATTTTCCAAAATGTTTGGGGTCGGCATTCAGTTTATGATTCGATGCAGCTGAATACCAGTATTTTACATGGAGCGACTCCGTTTGACCTCCACAACCCGGTTGCTTGGTTATACGATACCGCTTGGTGAGAGGTATCGTTTTACTAAAGAGGCACGGGGGTTCTTGGTATGTAAAGATGGCCACCCATCCACGGCTCAGCCGCGGCAAGCGTAGCTTAAACTAAGGAGGAGGTCAGATAAGCAATCGCTCTATGTGAAACACTGATTATTCTGCTATATTGGGTTAGACTGGACACCAACTCTAACGTAGTTGAGATAATAAAAAAATTGAACCGCCGAAAAACCGAAAAATAAAAAATTATAAACTAGCTTTGTCCAACCCCAATAAATAAGTTCGGAAGGCGGTGACATATAATCAAATACATATCCAAATTCACCGACTTCCGAACTTATTTATTGGGGTTGGACAAAGCTAGTTTATAATTTTTTATTTTTCGGTTTTTCGGCGGTTCAATTTTTTTATTAAAAAGTTTTTATTTTATAATTTTTTGTGGCTATAATCTACTAATTACTACATGCTTAATTTTTGATTTAATACACGACTCAGTTTTAAAATCTGTGAGTAAACAATCAATCATCCCCTGTTTTCTTACCCTTAGGGTTGGAATTTTTCTTCGAAATTTATATGGGACCAACTTCGAGGTATACCCTTTCCAATAAAAAAAGAATTATCAAAATCGGACTACTCTGGAAAAAGTTATGCGTGGTCATACATAAAAAAAAAAAAAAAATATACGCGTCGAATTGAGTAACCTCCTCCGTTTTTTCGTCGGTTCGAAAAGGCTAGACCAATTGATATTTTGATTGAAAACAGTTAAATAAATTAATTTCACTTACCCGTGGCGACAAGAAACCATAGAAGGACAGACTTCATAATCACAAAAAAATGAAGATATCGTGTGAATCTATTCGACACAACAGCTGTATTTATTGAAAGTTTATCATCGCAGTAATCAACTGATCGATTTTTGTTGATAATTATCTATTCAATTTTGCAGATTAATTAATTACATGGTGGTACTGGTACTATCTTAATACGCGCTAGGTATTTAACATTATGAACATGCATGTAGAACAATGCAATTGCTACTTTGATAACATTTTTTTTTCATCTATTTCCCTTAAGGTGAATCTAGTCCACATTTTTTCCATACAAACTTCGGGAGAGCTTTACTCCACTGTTCGAAAATGTACATCTAAAATTAAACATGGTATGGTTTTGTCTCATTATTAATATTGTCTGTACGGAAACAAAATACTAAAATAAAAAGCCATTCAAAAGTTATGAGCTAAAAAGGATTCGTTTTTCTTGTAACTTAACTTTGGGCGTGTAAATAAAAGAAGTGTAAAATCTCCAAAACCAAGTCGGTACCGACAAAGTTCAATAAAATTTATTGGTCACTGATTTATGCAGTGGTTTTTCATAAATTCCGATCTTACAAAGGACTTTTCTTAATTTTTCACGCGCCTGTATTAGTATAAATTATCCTGCATCTCACTCAATAAAGTTATGCGTGTAGACTAGCGTCTAACTGCTCATCACTGATACTACCTCTGTTAGACACGAAGCCTGGTGAGACAGCGTGCTTTTTAGCCAGGCTCACCAGTGAGTTCGAGCTAGCGACTAGGTTCCCCTTAAGCGGCATCAACATCGCCACATACGCCAATAATGCATCACACTGACATCACGCAAAAATACTGCAGTTTTTAACCAGTGCGCAAACTGTAACCATGAATTCAGCATATCATTCTAAAACCCCCAGTGTAGAATTTTTTCGTCGGTTATACAAAAAAATCAGCTGTTTCGTAGAAAAGTGCAATACTTACGCGGTCAAAATGTATGGAACAGCTGATTTGGATGATGGAACAGGTGATGGAACTTATCCTGTGTACAAAGTCCCGACATCAATAGTTGGGCTCAGTCCGATCCAGCCTGTCCCTTGCTGCCTTCTACCAGCGATGCTCAACGTCGAGGTCGCGAGGTCTTAGCGGGTAGTCGCTCTAGTTTTCAGTTTTCAAGCCCCGGTTGCAACACTTAATTTATTAAGGTACCACAGGCAAGTCCAGTAAAGCAGCCGACAACCTTATAGGTTGACCTGCGAGATGTCGTTCCCAAATGTTCCCTCATACCTTTATGCTATCAACCGATTTCAAAAAGAAGGAGGTTATTAACACGACATGTTTATTCATCATCATTTTAGCCGTCAGACGTCCACTGCTGGACATAGGCCTCCCCAAATTGGAGGGATTTGCCATAATCACCACGCTTGGCAGGCGGGTTGGCGATCGCAGTATGGTGGCAAAATACATAGAGAACGCTGCTGCCCATTCTCTAGTACTTTCCCTTAGTCGCCTCCTACGGCACCCGCGAGAAGGAATGGGTTGGTGCTATTCTTAATGTCCGGCAGCACACGGAACCGTCCCGCGTCCGTGATGTCCGTAATATTTATTTACATATATATTTTTTAAATGTATGTTCGGGCCTACTGTTTATATGTCTGTGGTTCGGGCATAACTCTGTCATAATATATAGATGGATTTGTAAAATCCTTTTTGGTTCGAAAGGGGTTTATTCCGAAATGATCCCATTTAAATTTCATATAGATCTGATGACGCTTTTCGGAGACAGGCAACGAAACTTTTCAAAAAATGATTGCAAATCAACCGCGATTGCTGCTATCGCATAATAATTTGCATTGTTTTGACCCCAAGGTGATGAAATTTCGAATTGGTGTGAATACTAAAACTAAAAAGTGGAAAAAAAAACTTTTTCCGAAAAAAGGGGTTGATTTTTTTTTTAATACATATCCAAAGTCACCGACTTCCGAAATTAATTAGTGTTTTTCCGGAAGTTGGTTGTTTTTCAGCCTAATAGTGTCTTACTTCAGGGCTAAGGGTGTTTTTATACAGATATTTAATCTAGCTGAATAGGCAGCTGTGCTGCTAGGAAGGTGGTTCCGCCATTTCTTCTTTCCAGCTAAAGCACTAGGAAGTGGTGAAGAGCAGCCGTTTTAGTGGTTTTGGTAACCGTTGTATCTCATGTATGTTTATGTATTTTATGTTCAAAAAGTGTTGACTCTCAGCCTAGTTTCAATAAACTTTTGATTTCACTTTAGGAAAGGCTTGAGTATTGATCACCACCGATTAGCAATTTCAGACTTATATTAAAAAAAAAAAACTAGGTTCTGCCCGCGGCTTTGCCCGTGTGGATGTTCGAAAACATCCCACGGGAACTTACGCTAGTTTATCGAGTCCATTATACACTATGGCGAAATCACAGATGGTTCTGTTTTCGGTAGCGTCAGCACCAGCACCCGAATTGCGTAACATACTTTCATTCAGAATCTGAATCATCATGTCTGCTCAGCAACAAAAAAAGCGAAATGAATGTTTTTGTACTGTCTAACTAAACGAATGTCATTGCTACTATTAATGTAGCCCACTGACTTGAAAAAACCTACCGGTGGTGTACTTGAACGTGGAGACGCCATATAGTATCATGAGAATAGAAGAAGGAACGGACCTACATGTAATACGACAATAATACGTTTTTAAATTCTAAAAATACGAATGCCTGCTAGCACCATAAATCGCTAAATAAATTTAGCACTACACGTATTTAAAACTTGATTTTGTCTATTGTGTGAAGATGACAGAGAAAGAATGATGTTTTACATTAAGGGGGATGCGTTAAGGAAGTACCGATTAAAAAAGAAAAAACATTTAATGAGATTACACAAACTTCGAGGGTTGCATTGATTATTCTGTAAATATATACCTACCTATTACGGTCGGGAAAAATACAAATATTTATTGGAATAATATTTTGTTCAAAATACAGTCTGAGACTAACCCCAAAATTTCAGAAAAACGTAAATTTCAATTTCGCTGGCTACAGTACGGCGACATACGTATATTTTCACAGATTTGAACACGTGTTGGGTTGTTTTTTTTTTTTGACTTTGGGATTCGTCAAATGACTTCTCCCGCTCCACCCGTGTTCCCTCAGTTGCCTGTGAGCCAGGGCCGACGGTATCTCTCTCGAAAAACCCGCACCCCTAGCATGCATCGGCCCTTGTGGAACCAGATGTTCCTGACATCTCCGACGGCACGTGTGGAACACAACGCGCCGACAACCCTGGTTTTTTTTAACGTGTAAAAATGCCTACTGCGCTACCAGTGCCGCTTGAGGCGAGAACATGGAAACGCTCCAGCCACGAGCCCGCCGCGGCTGTCCGTCACCGGACCCTCCTCGTAGGGGAATAACCCTAACACATAACCTAACACATAGCACGCCGTGACCACCCCAGGAAACAAAAAGCATAAGGGCTCCAGAAGACCCCGTGTCTGGCACCCTTGGTCCCCCTGCGACGGGTCAGCACAGTGGCCCCGCCAACGCTATACCGACACTCCTCCTCCCCTGCGGCCCCACCGCGTCCGCCATCAAACGGTGGTGGCCACGGAAGGGAAGAGCGCTACTCAGAAGTACCGGCACTCCGCCTCTGCTGCGATGCCTCCCATTCGACATCGCGGCCCGCCACAGTTGCGATGCACCTCACTAAAACCTACTTTTTGGCTGCTACGTCTTCGGCTTGGTGGCAAAAGCCCTGACGAGCGGCCCCACCTTGGGGTTCCTCTTCGCTTCACCGTGGGAGGGTGACATCGGCTACTGAGCCCCCCCGCAATGAGAACCCACTGGAGAGAGTGATGGGTTGGTTAAATGCAAAATTTGGCTATTCAAAAGAGATACCATGGCCCCTGGCACACAGGCAACTGAAGGAACACGGGTGGGTTTTAGTCAATTAAAGTCTGATACGCCCTCCTGCTTCATCCAGAGCGGGAGAAGTTATTTGTTGATTCCCACCCATAAAAAACAAAAAAATAATATGTGTTAAGCTTTACGCCATGCTCAATTACCATGGCCACTTCCACGCAACTTTCTAGAAAATAATTTCGCATATATCTGAAGTTAGAATTATACTAATCTCTACCATGACATACAAAATTATAAATGTACCTAATTGCGTCGAATGACTTTCTTATCAAAAATAATCTACTTTGACGTCGCTCGGCAAAAACTTAATTTTACTATTAGCTTTTCGAAGGAAATCTATTTACGTCATTGCGCGTGCAATGTCCGCTGACTCTTTAATAATAAAAATTAAATTTAAAATTTAAAAAAAACCCGGCCCAAACAAAAACTCAAAAAAGTAAAAAATAATATTTATAGGCCTTTTAATTTTAACGTAATATTTTGATCAGGGCATTGTCAAGTCGGGGGACGGCTAGGCCTCTGTTTGGCGTTTTCATTGACCGTCCCCCGACTTGACAATGCCCTGATCAAAATATTACGTTAAAATTAAAAGGCCTATAAATATTATTTTTTACTTTTTTGAGTTTTTGTTTGGGTCGGGGGTTTTTTAAATTTTAAATTTAATTTTTATTTCTTGCTTTTTAAACTTAATGTCTCCCTTAAATCACCATATTTCTATACTCTATTCATTGAGACCTTTTCAATGAGCCCAAACACGATACTTCTGCTGTTTGTTGGTGAATAACTTGGGTTTCCTGGAAATTCCAGGTGTTGCTCCAGCATCAGTTCAAGGTTATTTTATTCGTCTAATATCATTGAAGTAATAGAATCCCAAATTTTGAGTTGATCAGAGGCTAAAATCCCTTTTTCAACCAGAAAAGAGCTGATAATCTTCAAACGGCTGAACCGATTTTGATGAAACATGTCTAAGAACACTCCCGACTAATACACCTTTCAAACAAAAAAAACGAAATCAAAATCGGTTCATCCGTTCGGGAGCTACGTTGCCTCAGACAGACACACACACACACACACACACACAGACACGTCAAACTTATAACACCCCGTCGTTTTTGCGTCGGGGGTTAAAAATAAAATAATTCCTAATTTCTGTTTAAATTAATTCCTAGTTTCTGTTTAAATTAATTCCTGTGAACCCAAAGTATAAAACCACAGCAAAACGCTCAGAATAAATCAAAATAAATCTTCACAATAAAACAAAAAATCAATAAAATGAAAAAAACGTAAAGAAAATATATTACACCCGAAAATTACGGCTGTCAAATGCAGCCTCGTTTAATGAAAAACTTATGGAATATGAAAAATAAGCTATGTGGACAAGATCAGCTGCTCGACGTGCACAACTACTATCCCCAGACTCGTCGCTCAGCTCCGCCTCGCCGCCGCCGGAACCCAGCCCCATCGAGAGTGCTGTGACACCGGCCGTGGCAGTTGTGTCGAGCTCGAGCGACGAATATTTTCCCCCGCCGACGTCGCCAACACCTGTACGTCGGCAGGGGAGAGGCCGGCCACCAAAGAGCTTGGGACTTAGAGGCCATCCGGCCCCGAGCCGGGTCCCCGCTACCGGTGGTTGTGTGCAGCGCATGAGATGGACTTAGTCTATGAACGAGAACGTCATGCGCGCATATTACGGGTCTACAGAGGGGGGAACTAACCTCACTGCGTACCGCGAAAGGATGCTGTCTCTGTTCCAGGTACTAGAACCAACCGTCAACGTCTCGGCCCAACGAAGTGCCGAGCAACCATATCGTCTCGTCTCCGATACAAACCGCGGCACATGCGTCAAGTATTGACGCGATCTCGCCGCGGTCTAATCATGTTGAAGAGGATGATAGGGTTGTCACAGTAAGTAGCCAGTGCAACGCCCGACTGAGGAGCGCACTGGATGATGCGATTCGCGAGTTTCGGTCCACCCCGACCGAACTTAGACCCCAACTACCACGGTTACCTATGCACAAGAAAAATAGGGCACTGGTAAGTGCCTTGAACTCGCAGCAAAAAAGTTTTTCGAGAACAGCGAGAATCTCGTTGATACACACTCGATCCTGTATTGCGCGGCTGTTGCGGCATTTCGTTTAGCTAACGTCAAGTTCCCAAACTGTGATGGAGCTACTCGACCGAAACCAGCCGCACCAGCCTGGCAGTGCAGGATCGAGCGTCGTATCGATGGGGCCAGGGTACTTTTTGGCAAACTATACTGCTTCAGGGAGGGCAATACACGTCCACCAGTGATGCGCTTTGTGAAACGGGCTTTCTCGGGGACTGGAATCAGTCCTCCAGAATACATGTCTCGTGTCACAGAGCGCATCGACTTCCTGAAGCAGAAAGTCTGTGCATGGGCAAGCCGTATTCGGCGGTATAAGCGGCGGGTTGACCGGTAAACGCAGAATCACATGTTCCAGATCGATGAGAGGTATATAGAGCTTGGGAGCGACCCGAACAAAATGTGACAGACGTGTGCCGCCCGGATGATGCCGCTACAAGTGCCTTTTGGCGGAACATTTGGTCGGTGCCCGTCCGTCACTTTGAGGCAGACTGGATGCAGGATGTTGAGCGATTGTGTGAACCAATACTAGAAATGGAACCGGTGTCCATTACATCAATAGACGTAGCCAAAGCAGTCCGTCTGTTACCGAATGGGAAATCACCGGGACCGGACGGGCTGCATAATTTTTGGCTAAAATGGCTAACTAGTTCACACAATCGCCTGGCATCTCAATTCCAGTCATCCTTAGAGTCTGGGTCGCTACCACAGTTTCTAACAACAGGCGTTACCCACCTGCTCCATAAATTCCGGTAGTCCCGCGGAACCCAAGAATTATAGACCGATGACATGTGTGTCGACGGTTTATAAACTTCTTACATCCATTTTGAGAGCGAAAATTTATACGCACATTGAGAAAAACTCGATTATGTCTTCCTCTCAAAATGGATGTAGGAACGGATCCCGCGGTACTAAGGAGCTACTCCTCATCGACATGGCCATAAGCCAACAGGTTCGTCAATTCCGCAAGGATCTGTCGACATGCTGGATAGACTACAAGAAGGCCTACGACTCAGTGCCACATGCATGGCTCATGAAAGTGCTGGAGTTGTACAAGATCGATGCAACTCTACGTACCTTCCTTGAGTCGTGCATAGGGCAATGGAGGACAGTCCTTCGCTATCCGGGGTGTCCACAGATCCAGAGGAATGATGAGCCTGTATGGATCAAACGGGGAATATTCCAGTGCGACAGCTTGAGTCCACTTTGGTATTGCTTAGCCCTGAATCCTCTAAGCACACTGCTGGAAGATTCAGGTCTAGGCTATCGGCTGAGGAGAGGTGGTGAGGTTATATCTCACCTCCTATACATGGATGACCAACTCTTTGCCCCCAACAAATTGCAACTGATGGAGCTACTGAAAGTAACTGAAACTTTTAGTAGCGCCATCAGAATGGAATTTGGTGTGGACAAATGTGCAGTCATGCATGTAAAGAGAGGTGAGATTGTGGAATCCGAGGGAGTTCAACTCTCGAATTCCATAAACCTCAGATCCCTCTCTTCATCCGAAAGCTATAAATATTTGGGTATGTCGGAAGCGTTAGGCATCAACACTGCTGACATGAAGCAATTGTTGAGGGAGCGCTTCTTTGGTCGCCTGAAGAAGGTATTAATCAGTCTTCTTTCAGGCGGAAACAAGTTGCGCGCCTTCAACGGTTGGGTCATGCCAGTTTTGATGTACTCTTTCGGCATACTCAAATGGACTCAGACTGAACTAGACGCCTTGGATCGACGGGTCCGTACATTGCTGACTGCAAACCGGATGCATCACCCACGATCATCGGTGATGAGACTGTACATCCCGCGGAAGTGCGGGGGTCGAGGCTTTCTGAATGCCAAGACCCTCCACAACCGCGAGGTGTGCAGTCTCAGGGAATATGTTATAAAAGCCGAAGTGGGTATGCACCGTGATGTGGTCGCGGTGGACAAGGGACTCACCCCACTGGCCATGGCTAAAGAGAACTGGCGCAAACCTACAGGTTTGCGCCAGTTCTCTTGCGATCATCGGTAGTTAGTATTACAACTAACTACCGATGATCGCAAGGAAATATGGCGAAGCAAGGAGCTTCACGGGCGCTTCTATCGGGCTCTTCATGAGCCCGGTGTTGATTTCTTAGCGTCCGTATCCTGGCTACGTTTTGGTGACCTTTTTGGGGAAACTGAAGGTTTCGTCTCTACAATTATGGATGAGGTTATCTTGACGAATAACTACCGGAGACATATTATGAGGGACGGGACGGTGGACGTGTGTCGGGCATGTCACCGTCCGGGTGAGTCCATCAGACATATTATCTCTGGTTGTTCTCGTCTGGCTAACGGCGAATACTTGCACAGGCATAACCAAGTAGCCAAGATTTATTCATCAGCAACTTGCTTTGCTTGCAAACTTGTGGATTCTGAGCATGTGCCCGACCCAGTTCTTGAAAATGACCATGTCACGTTGTACGGGGACCGATCTATCATTACTGACACGGCTATTGAAGCCAATAAGCCTGATATAGTGGTGATAGATCGGTTAGCGCGCCGCACAATTATAGTCGATGTTACCATTCCACATGACGGGAACCTCGTGAAAGCTGAGAAAGAGAAACAAATTAAATATCTTGAGACTTAGCTCACGAGGTTGTTGACATGTGGAATGTGGACTCGGCTGTAATTGTGCCGATAGTTGTATCAGCCAATGGACTGATGGCCGAAAGCCTCGATCAACATCTCTCGAGGCTCTCGTTAGGCGGTTGGATCAAAGGCCTGATTCAGAAGGCAGTACTCCTCGATACGGCTCGCATCGTGAGGAGGTTCCTGTCTCTGGAGCCCTAACCACCGGTAGCTTGGACCCTGCTCCCGATGCCGGTGGACCACTATTTTTTATATTTTTAAATGTTTTTGTTAATTTACTTTTATAAAAATATTTAAAAATGTAGATGATAAGGAATGAAAATAAATAAAGAAAAAATAAAATAAAATAAATAAATTCTGTTTTATTGCAGGCAATATCCGTAAACAGACATTGTCATTAATAAATGTATACAAATAAATGACTCATTTATTGTTACAAAGGAAACATCATTTCAATATTTTTACTTCTGGAGTCCACACTAAGTCACGCCTAAATCGAGGAATCCTTAAGAGTTTTGAACCATTTGAGATTTCAGGGTCGGTACTGTATTGTAGAACCAAGGCAACCGAAATAGCCCGAAGAATTGCCAAACTTAAGTGGCAGTGGGCAGGGCACATTGCTCGCAGAACAGATGGCTGATGGGGCCGAAAGGTTCTGGAGTAGCGACCGCATACCGGAAGACGTAGAGTGGGAAGGCCTCCCACAAGGTGGACCGATGACCTTGTGAAGGCGCCTGGGGGAGGCCTATGTCCAGCATTGGACGTCTTTCGGCTGAAATGATGATGATGATGACTGTATTGTTAAATTAATTACATAGACAGATAGATAGAATACCCTATTATGTACCTAAACCATTAAATTACAGATACAGAAATCAAAATTTGATTTAAAAATCAAAAACTTACAAAATAAAAATTGCATAAATGACTAAATTTGATAAAGTGTGTGTCGTCCTGAAATTGTACACCTCGCATAATCTTCGTACAGGTACCACACCTGAAAATATATTACATTTTGTTCATAATTATTATTTTTACTGATAGCTAACTATCATCACAAAACTCTTAATCCGTGATAAATACACTGATTTTGATATTTAATGTGACGTTTAATTATAAGTGTATCTGTACTTACCTATTATGATATACCTATTTCCGTAATTTAGATATAACTCCCTCTCACAGAAAGGAGTCCTGTGTGTCCCAGCATTGGGAACATTGTATACAGATTATGTATTAAGTAAAACATCTTCAACGCTTAGTTTTATCACGTCCGTCATTGTGGAAGAACTCACTTAAACAAAAATCATGTCCAGTGCAGTGCGTAGAATATCTACTATATAAAAATAAGTCGGGTTTTCCTTCCTGACGCTATAACTCCAGAACGCACGAACCGATTTCCACGGTTTTGCATTCGTTGGAAAGGTCTCGGGCTCCGTGAGGTTTATAGCGTAGGTAGGGTAGGTAGGGTAAGTAGGGTAGGTAGGGTAGGTAGGGTAGGTAGGGTAGGTAGGGTAGGTAGGGTAGGTAGGGTAGGTAGGGTAGGTAGGGTAGGTAGGGTAGGTAGGGTAGGTAGGGTAGGTAGGGTAGGTAGGGTAGGTAGGGTAGGTAGGGTAGGTAGGGTAGGTAGGGTAGGTAGGGTAGGTAGGGTAGGTAGGGTAGGGATTCTGTATGAATGACTATTGGACGGACAGGACAACGTCTGTCAGGTCAGCTAGTCTTATATATACAATTTCCATGTCGCAATGTTAGTTACCGTACTCCTCCGAAACGGCTTTACCGATTTTTACCAAATTTTATATGAGTATTCAGTAGGTCTGAGAATCGGCTACTATCTATTTTCCATACTCATAAGTGATAAGGGTTAAGGCAAAACAACGTTTGCCGGGTCAGCTAGTTTTTATATAAGACTGCTTAATTAAACTGTTGTTAGTAAGCGGGGATTTGCATTAAAATGAAAGTGGCTTATATCTACCTTTTGGTTGTTTTAAATTTATCGAAATAGAAAATTATTATAAAGTGGCTTTATATTTTCTCATTAAGTAACACATTTTCAGGACTCAGAAATCTAATCAAAGCATGTATGTTTACATTTCAACCTTAGTTTAACGAGTTTTGTAATGTGGTAGTCGCAACGTGAAATAAACAAATTAAATACATCTCGAATGAGACAGATAAAATCAATAACATTTACGAACTTCGCAAGCAGCGAGAACAACTACGAGACATCTGACAGAAGAGCACTTTGTGACTACGCTCCTATAATTTAAGTTTGAATTATTGCAGTAACATTGTCAGTATACGTTATTGTGTAAATGTAAAAATGTAGCAATATTTTTATAAACTACGAGTAGTTTCTAGTTACTACGTTAAGTGCAAGAAATACACGTATGTCCGTCTGTACACTAGATATCTACGTTTACAAAGAAACTGGCAATTTATGAAATTGCTATGACTTTCATATCTCCGCACGCACATCGGGTTTTGTAAAAGTTTTGCACAATATGGCATCGTCTCAACCAGTGATATAAGTTTCTTTTCAATATGATTGAAATTAATAATAATCATCATCATTTCAGCCGAAAGACGTCCACTGCTGGACATAGGCCTCCCTCAGCCTACGCCACTTCGACCGGTCTTGTCATTGGGGGGGGGGGGGGGGGGGTTGCCATAATCGCCACGCTTGGCAGGCGGGTTGGTGATCGCAGTACGGTGGTAAAATGCATAGAGAACGCTGCTGCCCATTCTCCCTTAGTCGCCTCTTACGACACCCACTGGAAGAAATGGGATGGTGCTATTCTTTTACACCCGGCAACACACACGGGACAAAAAACACGGGAAAAGTAATAATGGTTATCCATATTTTTTTAAAGTGATTTGACACTCGATACAAAGGCTGTTGTTTAAAATGTACTGTAGCCTGAACGTAATTTATTTATTGTTGTAGATATTTCCATAATTTAAAAACTACCGATCTTAAAATAATAATATGTAGAAGTTTCTCTATCCCCGGTGACATAAGCTATGTTTTATCTCCGTATTCCCACGGGAACGGGAACTACGTGGGTGAAACCGCGGAGCGCTGCTAGTGAGAAATAAAAGGCTTAGTATAAAGAAAAACCTGGAAATTAGTTTAAGCTCTATTCAACTCTTTTACATGAACTTAAAAAAAAAAAACTAATTAAATCCGATAACCTTGACGTTAAAACCTACACAGCTGAAAACTGACAAAACGTATTTATTGACTGCAAATTTTCAACTTTAAGATTTTGACTTCCAACATCCGCAGTATTCAGCGTTACTTCAATACCTTTTATGCAGCGATAAGAGGGCTTAGTATTGATTTAATTTTATCAATAACACATTACGTAATTTTATTGTTCCTATCAAATTCGCATTAATTTTACAACTTGTTTTTGTAATATGTGGAATATGTCGTGGGCCATGTACTCGCTCTTTAGTTCAAATTTTGTGTAATATTGTACTGGGTAACGGTTTAATTTCCCAAATAAATAAAATAAAACAATATAATCCGGACGGCAACCAACCGATTGACCTTGCGAGCACATTCACAAAAAGTTGACAATATCATCACAACGGTAATGTTTTCTCATTGTTTGTCTCATTTGTTTTCTAGTAAATTCGTTTATTTATGCATACTTATTTGTGCTTATATTTATATATAGTTAGGTATATATATTATATTTATTGCACCTACCACTGTTTGTCTCCACATCACCCAAATGTTGACTGATAAAAAATGACTACGGCATTAAGTCCGGCTCTGTACATTTTGTGCTTGAAGTGATAAATAAATAAATAAATATTACGATTTTTTCTTACGGAATACCGGTTATCAGATGGCTCTTTAATTGGATAGATTGACTCAACCAAAATACTATACAGTAGACAACCTAAGAGAGTGCTGAAACGCGACAGTTTCGGAACCCACGCTTCAAAACGCTGAATATTTTGTAGTAAAACACTTTATCCACATTGCTCTAATTGCCGTTTAACACAAACGACCATTATATTATTACATAAAAATACCATTTCAAACACCAATCCACATGGTCTTCACATGATCTGACCAAGATTATGTCTGGACTTTAAAAGAGACTGTGACCTCTGAGTTTGTTTCGGCCTTTCTTCTCAGAGTAGTCAGATAGGAAACGCCAACCTCATCTAGTTCAAAAAAAAAATATGATTGACGTGTAAAAGTGTTTGTACAAATCTACTTATAGAAATAAAATCATTTATCATTTAGATGTAGTTTTCCACCTCAATAAGCAAATATCAAACTTTGTGACCGGAGTTATCAAAACACTACACGGGGAAAAATAACTTTTATTTCGGAAGTCGGTATCTTTGATTTAATAAAATAATGACGGATTTCGAAAAACATAAAAAAAAAACCGAACTGAAAAACCCCCTTTTTTAGAAGACGGTTAAAATTAAATCTTTTGTAGGCGACTATGTTGAATAGTCGCCTACAAGACAGACGTTTTAAAGTCGAATTATTAATGAACGCAGACTGAAACAGGTTGTTCCAAAACCAACCCGTTAAAATGAATGCTTAGATCACATAGTCAAGAATCAAGATATCAGGCTTTTTAAAAGGTTTAGTCTTTGATATTGATATCACCGATCACTGAATGGTATAATGATGGGGTACAACATGCTCATACCAACCGGTACAGAATATCAGCAATGCAGAATAATTTGCAGTGTTGCCAATATTCAATATTTGTAACATATTTTTTGACCTATTTACGACCAGAGAATCAGCATTGCCATACAACCTGCCAGTCTTTTGGGCTCTTTTCCCATTAACAACGATGCAGACGAACTTTTGATGCCTTGTCATAATTTTCTTTTTATGTGTATACTTGTATATATTATTGTTTTAAGACCAGTACGTAGGTTTTAAATTATGTAAATATCTATAAAAACAAAACTTGTACATATTATTATTTTAAGACCAGTAAGTAGGTTTTAAATTATGTAAATATCTATACAAATTAAAAATGATTAATGAATAATTAATCATAATTTAAACCATAATTTTAGCCATACAACCAGATATTTTACAAGATACCCTTGTTAGCAAATTATCTTTTCATAATTAAGGTAAAGTTGCATACCAAACCTGTCAGGGCGTAATAGAGTAATAAAAGCTGTTATAATTGTGCCAAATACTGTTTATTGAAGTAAAGTTTAAGTTGGATGATTTAATATGGATACCTCCGGCCTGTGTCCAGACGGTACATTCCAGAACTGAAACAAAAGAAGAAGCATATGGTGAGCACAAATTATGGAAATCAAAAATTTTGCAAAGCCTAATAAACTAAGTATAAATATCAAACAGATGAAACACCGTAACAGAGAATTTCCACCTTACCATCCATGATCTTTCTTATACTGGGTTATTGGAAAAACAACCAACAACCTCTTAAGAGGTCATTGTATTTACTCATCATTAAGAACAACTTTTACCACGAGACCAAATCAGAAATCGCGATAAAAAAATCTGCTGTTCCCTACATTTTGATGAGATACACGAACATAAATGTAAGGAACAGCAGACTTTTTCTTCGTGATTTCACGTTTGGTCCCATGGTAAAAGTTGTTCATAATGATGAGTCAATCTTAAGAGGTTGTTGGTGTTTTTCCAATAACCCTGTTTATTTTCAACTTTTAAAGAACCAAATAAGGCCAAATGATAACAAAGACTTAATTCATGGATCCGTATGAACGATACTAGTAAAACAAAGAAAACCAACCCAGACTTCCTCAAGTCATCGTTGCCCATACGGAATTCAGCACCACGGCATGTGTTCCAGGTTATCTGAGTACTGGTAGTGCACTGACGGCCGACCAAATGGTTGTATGTCACAGTAGCAGCGAACAGCTCCCAGGCACGGTTGTGGTTGCAGAGGTTGGTGAGGCAGCCAGGCTGGGAGATACCACCGTTGGGGTAGAAGTCAGCGTTAGCGACGTTGGACCCGATACCGAGACCACCGACGGTATAACCGCCATCTGTGTGGATAGCTTCTACATAGACGCCATCACTAGGTCTGACGCGGTTTGTGTTGTAGTTCCATAGGGGTCCAGCAGGGTCCAAAGCTAGAAACCATTGGAGTGTTAATTAATTAAGTTTATGCCACCGCGAGCAGGAACCAAAAATGAAAGGCATAAAATACGACCGACCTGTAACACGAGCGACTCTTCCTCCAAGTTCTCTGCCAGCGTTACCAACAAGATGAGCACCCAAGCTGAAGCCGACAAGGTGCATTTGGGTGTAGGCCTGACCAGTCACTCTGTTAAGGAAAGCCAGGAACTGTCCAAGGCCACGACCGACGGCGGGTACACCTCTTGCTGCTGTGGCGTAGTCTGACAATGCGAGCCTTCTCCAGTCCAGGACAATGACGTTCACGTCACTCTTGCCCAAGTATGCTGAAAATGAATTAAAAATCATTGTTAGGTATCCCGAAACATTTAAAGTAAGCGTTTTCAACGTTATGGTGAAATATTGTTTTTCCTTCAAATTGTTTAGAAACAGCTTTGGGAATACCATTTCAGAGCGCATCTTACAGGTATGTAAAAAAGACGTTTGTGTAAAGTTATACTGCCCCACTGTAACGAAACTGCGTGGTACTGTCAAGTTATGAACATTGATGAAAGAAAATGATCGTATGGATGAAGAAATATTATTTACCGGCTCTGATGGTGGGGTTGATGTCGGTGTGCTGGTTGCTGAGCCAGCCGTGAGCGATGACCACGGTGGGGACATTGGCGTTGAAGTTAGAGTTGGTGACGGAGTTCGCATTATTGATCGTCAACGTTTGCGAAATTCTTTGGTTGCGCCTGTAAAAAATATTGAGAGTGCTAAGTTTTTATCCGCCTCAATTTAGATAATCGCCTATTTTACAGTAATTGTGATATTTAATAAGCCATGTTCTCTTGAAAAAATAAAAACATTAAGGTGTAAAATACACCTTTGACTGCTTAAAATATACATTGACTAATCGACAATGTAGATTTTACTTATGTTGTAAGAAGAATATTTAAGTCGAATGCAAAATAATTTACCTGGTGTATAGCAAGTATGCATTGTTGGCTGGGTCTCTTTCGATCTCATTGAGGAGTTCCATGTCAGGCTCAGCCTCGAGGTCTACGGTGTGCATGACACCCTCGCCATCGGGGAACTCGATGAATCGTGGATACACACGGTCCTCTGAGTATTCCGATGTTAACGGCACCGCTAATGCAGTATACACTGAAAAAAGATTTTCTTCGTTATTTGCCGCATCCTTGCCTACATGGACCTGCGTTAAGGAATTTTCTAACGTATATCTTTCTGGAGGAGGTGTACTTATTGTTTGTTGCATATAAAATCATATTTGGTGGTGGTTGATTTGGTTTTTTAAACACACGTTTTGAACGATTTTAAAGCGTCAAAGAAAAAAAACTTTTTTCTTAATATTATTTGTTACATAAGTGTAACAAATAATTTGAAGTAACAATTTTTTAAATTTATATATAAATAGAGTATGATTTACACTTTTATATATTATCATCATTTCAGCCGAAAGACGTCCACTGCTGGACATAGGCCTCCTCCAGGCTCCTCCACTTCGACCGGTCTTGTGCTTCCCACATCCAGCGGATACCCGCGGCTTTCACAAGGTCATCGGTCCAACTAGTGGGAGGCCTTCCCACTCTACGTCTTCCGTCTCCTTATATATTATAATACTTATATTTTTCAGATTTTGTCTCACTACTGTCTCCATGTCCTTTTGATAATATTCTGCATACCAATTGCCCTTTCGCTTATAAATTATGAAATTTTGAAGTCACTTTGGTTCGAAAAAACTTAACACATTTTTCTAGTAATGGCAATAATTGGGACAGAAAAGAAAACCAAACAGTATCGTGTCGAGGCAATTTAGATTTCTTGTTCAAAATTTATTTTATTACTTCACAAAACTTACCCGTCGCAAGTAGCAAACACAGAACAGTCTTCTGCATTGTGACAATAATTGGACGTCAGTCCTGTTTTAACAAACCCTATAGCTATTTATTCTCAAATTTTATCAGTATTTATGTGACGATTGATTGATTATGCGATATAATCACTTATGTTTAGAGATTTGTGAAGTTTATTAATGAGTGATAGATTGTTTGCGTGCTTACTATCGGCATTATTAAACTCGTTACATGATAAAACAAGATTTATAATCCTCTCAGGCAAAACATTTCAGGTTTGGTTAGAATAGTGTGAATTGCTGCCAGTAACACACGTTTGTATCGAGTCCTTCTAATTTCTTTTACTGTTCAGCTGCAGTTTTGCTTGGCTTTTTGATGAGGTTGCAGAATCAGCGAAACTTTAGATCCTAATAATTGGTTAAATGTCTCAAAAGCACTGCTTTTGACGACTACACACCAAAAGAAGGTACTACTGTTTTTATTATTCTGTCATCACTTGCATCATGATGGTTATTGGCTACGGTGATTGCTTCAAAGATACAGAATGAACAATTATTTACATTCTGACCAGTTTATCTGGCATATAGTTTGGCTTATCAGTTGTTGCTGTTTATATTGCAAAACTGGCTTAAGATTTTTAACTCTTTATCTTTATAAGAATATTTTCATTTACAATGCTGTATAGAAAATGTTGCTAAATTAAAAGGGGCTATGCTTGATCTGACTTCGACATCTGTATTTTGCAACAATTTGCCGATCACAGTTAAATCAATTACTTGCCTTTTGCTATCAACGCATAAACGTAGCAAACACTTAAGAAACAGATTATGTGTAAATGAAAGAAGCAGGTAAATGTTCTGTCGAATTTATTATCGTTAAGTATTTTAGGTATCTTCGTCAAATTAGTAAGGATATCTCCTGCCGGTGTCCAAACGGTACATCCCCGATCTGAAAAAAAAAAAAAATTACATTGTTAAAATAAGTACGGTTGGTCAATACCAAACCTATAATATTGAACTAAAGAAATATTATAGATCTGCACACTATAATATACATAGTTTCTTAAAAACGGAAGAGTATTTGTATGCCTTCATAATTGTGGAATTCTTTAAAAAAATATCGTTAAACTATGTCAGTCTATTAAAAAATAATGGTTTTTGTATTCTGAGGATTTATGGAACATTACCCAGTTTTAATTACTGGATGACAAAAAATATCTGTGGACAACTCACCCCGACTTCCGCAAGTCATCGTTGCCCATACGGAGTTGAGCACCACGGCAGGTGTTCCAAGTTATCTGAGTACTGGTAGTGCACTGACGGCCGACCAAGTGGTTATATGTCACGGTAGCAGCGAACAGTTCCCAGGCACGGTTGTGGTTGCAGAGGTTGGTGAGGCAGCCAGGCTGGGAGATGCCACCGTTGGGGTAGAAGTCAGCGTTAGCGACGTTGGACCCGATACCAAGACCGCCGACTGTGTAACCGCCATCGGTGTGGATAGCCTCGACATAGACTCCGTCACTGGGTCTGACGCGGTTTGTGTTGTAGTTCCATAGGGGTCCAGCAGGGTCCAAAGCTGGAAACCATTGGAGTGTCAATTAATTAAGTTTATGCCATCGCGAGCAGGACCCACAAATGAAAGGTTTAGGTATCCATACCTGTAACGCGAGCGACTCTTCCTCCAAGTTCTCTGCCAGCGTTACCAACAAGATGAGCACCCAAGCTGAAGCCAACAAGGTGCATTTGGGTGTAGGCCTGACCAGTCACTCTGTTAAGGAAAGCCAGGAACTGCCCAAGACCACGACCAACGGCAGGTACACCTCTTGCTGCTGTGGCGTAGTCAGACAATGCGAGTCTTCTCCAGTCTAGGACAATGACATTCACGTCACTTTTGCCCAAGTAAGCTGAAAATTAATTAAACGTCATTGTTAGGTATCTTGAAATATATATTTATAGTAAGTATTGTCAATGTGAAAGCGAAATCCTTATCATACTAAAAATTTCTTTTATTGACTTTTTACTTAAGAAGTAAATTTTTAAATATTTTTACAAAAATCTAATTTTACATTTTTACATAATCATCGAAAATCACTCAAGAAAAATTGTGATAGCACTCTTAAAGGGAAATCTTGTTTATTTTTCAAATTATTAAGAAACACTTTCTGTTTTTAATCTTCTTTTTTTGGATATGATTTTGTCCTTTTCAGGGCAGGTTACCTTAAATCTTGCATAAAGCTAAATAGTTTCACTATAGCGGGATTGTGTGTTACGGGAAAGTTTTACATTTATATGGAAGACAAAATATGAATAAAGTATTGATAAAGACGTATTATTTACCGGCTCTGATGGTGGGGTTGATGTCGGTGTGCTGGTTGCTGAGCCAGCCGTGAGCGATGACCACGGTGGGGACATTGGCGTTGAAGTTCGAGTTGGTGACGGAGTTCGCATTATTGATCGTCAACGTTTGCGAAATTCTTTGGTTGCGTCTGTAATAATTATTCATAGTGATAAATACTTGGCCAACTCAATAGAGGTTAAACTCAAAAGATTAAAAAAACTTCCTAACTCTTGTCGCTAATTTTAAAGTTCTCGTGATGTATAATATGTAATGTATTTTTGAGCATGAGCACCAGGCGTAGCTCATATTTTGAATTTATAAGACATTTACATCACATTCATTACATGTTTTACTGTATAAATATCTATTTCCTAATCGATAATATTGATTTTACTTCTGTTGTTAGAAAAATTATTAGTCGGAATGAAAAAATTACCTGGTGTATAGCAAGTATGCGTTGTTGGCTGGGTTCCTTTCGATCTCATTGAGGAGTTCCATGTCAGGCTCAGCCTCGAGGTCTACGGTGTGCATGACACCCTCGCCATCGGGGAACTCGATGTACCGCGGGTACACACGGTCCTCAGAGTATTCCGATGTTAACGGCACCGCTGATGCGGTATAAACTGAAAAAAGATTTTCTTCGTTATTTGCAATAACTTTGCCTACATGGTGCTTTTCTGAATTTTTCTATGTGTTATTTGCTACACTGTATACTTTTATGTCATTTTTTTTCTCTGTAAGTGAATTTGTAATTATTTTGAAAATAAAATATTTTTAATCGTATGTATCAGTGGGTACGCCACGATTGCGGCGGAAAGTCCCCTCTTTGAAGAGAGTCAGCACAAACTGATGGGGCCCGCAAGGGCCGATGCCTGCCAAGGGGCAGATTATTTGAAAGAGAAACCGCCGCCCCTGGCACACAGGCTACTGAGGGAACACGGGTGGGTTTTAGTCAGTAATAGTCTGACACGCCCTCTTGCTCCACCCAGAGCGGGAGAAGTTATTTCATGATTTCCCACCCAACAAAAAAACCGTATGTATCAGTATAACCTCTTACAACTATCTTCATATCCTTCTGTAAATCTACCAACTACAGGACAAGTGCCTTTTCTCATATAGATAATTACATTTCAATGTCACACTGGTTCAAACGAACTACTCACTCTTTTCAAGCTATGACCAGAATCACTGGGACTAAGAGACGATTTAGATTTCGTAATCTTAATTTATTTTGTTACTTTACAAAACTTACCCGTCACAAGTAGCAAACACAAGATTGTCTTCTGCATTGTCACAACAATTAGAAGCTAGTCCTGTTTTGACTGACCATTTAGCTATTTAAGCTCCAATTTATCAGTAGTGATGCGGCAACTGATTAATCAAATGTCTTTATCGCTTATTTTCAGAGATTTGGAAAATTTATTCATGACCGATAGTTGTTTACGTCTTTATTATCAGCGTCATAAAACAAATTACACGACAAAACAAGAATTATAATCCTCGCAGGCAAAAAATTACAGGATTGCTTAGAATAGTGTTGATTGCCACCAGTAAGTAACACACATTTTATTTATTGAATACTCCTAATTTCTTATGTTCATTATTCTGCTGAAGCTGGTATGTGTTTTAAGTAAAGTTTTAAATATTATTCTGTTCTAGATCTCTACAGTTTTGTTTTGTATGTATAATGTTTGCAGCTATATAACAAGTAGGCCGATATTTGGCTATTGCTATTCTTATATTGCTTGTATTATAAAATGCTATTGCTTTGGTGATTGCCCCCTTTACATACAGAAAAACTAGCGGATTTGACTTATATTGCGACCTGCTATATCGGAGGACAAACTTTTTTAAAGATTGCTATTTTTATGCAAAACTAGATCTAAATCAATGACACATTATTAGTTTTTATCAGAGTTACAATTTTACTTTCAAAACTAAACTAAACTTAGTGTGACAGCCATTGGTCACAGTTTAATCTACTTCATTTTCAAGGTATAATAAACAGAGTACAAGTAAATAAAAGAAGCAAGCAAATGTTGTGCCAAATTATTTATTATAGACAAAAAGCTACTACAAATTAGTAAGGATACCTCCTGCCGGTGTCCAAACGGTACATTCCAGATCTGAAAAAGGGAGAAAAAATACTGTGTGAATAAAAATAGAAACGAGAATAAAATAAGTACTGTTGGCCTGTACTATATTGTCATTCAAAACTGATTTTTCATGAAGATACATTATTAGTTTTGAAATAATAACTACGTTTATCCTAAAAAGGATACGTATTAATTTATTGTCCTCCATTATTTCTAATATTCTTGTAAAACTATAAGCTGTATTCAGTAAAATAGTGTTGACAAAATTAATAACAAAATGAAGTAAAAAATCGGTAGCTCTCAATACAACTCACCCCGTCTTCCTTAAGTCATCGTTACCCATACGGAGTTGAGCACCACGGCAGTTGTTCCAGGTAAGCTGTGTGTTGTTAGCGCACAAACGGCCAACCAAGTGGTTGTATGTCACGGTAGCGGCGAACAGTTCC
Organism: Polymixis flavicincta; assembly: GCA_949987655.1. Taxonomy (NCBI): domain Eukaryota; kingdom Metazoa; phylum Arthropoda; class Insecta; order Lepidoptera; family Noctuidae; genus Polymixis; species Polymixis flavicincta. The sequence continues at coordinate 10,311,474 of OX465186.1, read as the reverse complement.
CAAGCACGGTTGTGGTTGCAGAGGTTGGTATAGCATCCAGGCTGGGAGATACCACCGTTGGGGTAGAAGTCAGCGTTAGCAACGTTAGTGCCGATACCAAGTCCTCCGACGGTGTAACCGCCATCGGTGTGGATAGCCTCAACGTAGACGCCGTCACTGGGTCTGACACGATTTGAGTTGTAGTTCCATAGGGGTCCAGCAGGGTCCAAAGCTTGTAAATACAAAGTAATTTTCTTATCAAGGTAGTTATCAAAACGAATAACGATAAAGGTAAGTTGAACCAGATGATAAAATAGATCACTGATTTCGTTTGTCTCTTTATTGGTAACTGATTTCAAATTAACCAACAACAGCTAAGTAGTATTAAAGATGTTACATACCTGTAACGCGAGCGGCTCTTCCTCCAAGTTCTCTGCCAGCGTTACCAACAAGGTGGGCGCCCAAGCTGAAGCCAACAAGGTGCATTTGGTTGTAAGCCTGACCAGTCACTCTGTTAAGGAAAGTCAGGAACTGTCCAAGACCACGGCCGACGGCGGGTACACCTCTTGCTGCTGTGGCGTAGTCGGATAACGCGAGTCTTCTCCAGTCCAGGACAATGACGTTCACGTCACTCTTGCGCAAGTAAGCTGAAATTAGTAGGAAAATAATTTTGGACAATTTCTAAATATATCTTTAAAGCGTGACGTCAAAACTCATCTTTATTAAATAATAATTTGGGAAATAAAGATTTTCCTCCACACTTTTTTGTGTCTGCTTTGGCTTTTAAAACCTTCACAGCAGCTTACAATTTTTTTTTAATGTCATAAAGTTTAATGCAGCGACTACGTATTTCTGACAAGTTGTGAACTTTGTTAACTGAGAAATGTCTTGCGTACAGCTGAACCTTTCAAAAATATTTAGAACGTTGTAATCATTACCCATACATAAAAAAGCATTGGAAAGAGGAAAGACACGATAATAAGTAAAAATTCGAAGTTGATTGTGCGTTTGTAAAGGATAACCAACTGATCACAAAATCTTTCAATGATAGAAAGTAATCGGTATATAGTTAGACAGTTATATGCCAGAAACATGAACAATGCTTGTGGAAATCCACATGAAGCCGCGGGATGCAGGTAGCATTTAATCAAACAGGTGAGTATTTACCATCCCTAATGGTTGGGTTGATGTCCGTGTGCTGGTTGCTGAGCCAGCCGTGTGCGATGACGACGGTGGGAACTCGGGCGTTGAAGTTCGAGTTGGTGACGGAGTTGGCATTGTTGATCGTCAACGTTTGCGAAATTCTTTGGTTACGTCTGTAATCATTTTAAGGAGCATTAATTTTATGTCGATTGTGTCTGGCTTTGTAGTCAAATGAAACAAAACAAAACTATCAATCCTCAATTATTATTTTTTGGCTATTGCCGAATATACTTTTTTTAGAGTGTTATTGTGAATTTAAATATCATCCATCAAGCTTATGCTTTATGATTACGCATATGCGTTATCAGCGTTTTAGCGTCCCACTGCTGGGACACAGGTGTATATACAGGGAGAAGTTGGCCATAATTTCAAAGGATAGAAATAAATTGAGTAATCTGGCAAAATAATTTACCTGGTGTACAACAAGTAGGCGTTGTTGGCTGGGTTCCTTTCGATCTCATTGAGGAGTTCCATGTCAGGCTCAGCCTCAAGGTCTACGGTGTGCATAACACCCTCGCCATCGGGGAACTCGATGAATCGTGGGTACACCCTGTCTTCAGAGTATTCCGCTGTTAACGGCACCGCTGTTGCGGTATACACTGAAAAAAAAAAGTGCAACTCTACATCTAAATTTTCTAGAAAAAAGTAAATACATAGTACAAGCAGGTTATTATTTTTAAGTTTATTATATTTCGCTTTTACAACGAAGAAACAAAAAGGATAGTGGGAAGACCGAAAGACTGTCAACCGTGCTTGTGACGACCCGTAACGACTAAGTATCAAAGATCCACGAATGACAGCCGGGACCAATGGTTTAACGTGCTTTCCGAGAAACGGTATTGGTATGTTAAGATGGTCACCGATCCACGGATTAACCGCTGCAAGCATATCTTTAACCTGATCGACAGACCCGGGCGGATGTTATTTATATTTTCTTTTAAAAAAAACTTACCCGTAACGAGGAGCAAACATAAGAGAGACTTCTGCATCTTGAAAGGAGCTTGAAGCTATTCCAATGTTTTACCACTACAGCTAGTATTTATTTAAGAACTTTATCAGTGATGAGACACATTTTTTATCTAATTTTTGAAGAAGATTAACAAAATTTCCTACGATCTGATCGGTTACTGAAATTATATAAAATAGATAATGTTAGTTTATCAGCTTATCGGCTGTTATTTAGCAGGAAAAGAGTTATGGATATGTGGATATCATGTCATTGTTGGTTGTGATGGCCTAAAGACAAACTCGTCTTCTAATATGCAATAACAACAAAAAGCAACAATACAGTGAGCAAAAGAGTTTGACGTGTAAAAGTGTTTGTGCAAACCTACTTACAGAATTAAGATAATTTATCAATTATATAGGCAGTAATGAATCACGTCCCTACTACATTGGTATGAGAAGTCTCACTAATGTGAGACTCGAATCAAAATGATTGCAGTAAAATAGAGAGCTGACATGAGATGAAATGAATTTATCGTAATATTGTGCAAGCAGCGTCGCCATTACATTCACAAAGATGTTTTCCGGATTTCGTTAATAGTAGTTAGTGTGTGCGTCACCTTAAAGTTACTTAAAAGCGTGATGTGAAAAACTTGGCTACTCAGCACACGCACACCAGGTGTGACACACACACACAAATACACACGCGTGTACACACACACACACATACGCACACACACACATACGCACACACACACACACACACAAACAAACAAACACACACCCACCGACTTTATCCATTTGCAAGTTCGTTATGGGCCTATAACCTATCTTTTTTGTTGACAGTGCATTTTTAGGGTAAGGCCCAAACGGTGATAGCGAGACCCTATTACTAAGGCTCGTTGTCCGTTCGTCTGTCCCACAGCGAAATCTTTTGAACCGCTACAAGTAGACACGACTTAAAAATATTCACAGAGTGTATACTACTATGGCTGCTATAACAACATAGTAAAATTTTAAGAACGTTGAAAATTAAAGGCGGTCCCCATAGGTACAAGAAATATGTTTCTTTTGCCGTCGTCTGTTTTGTATTTAGAACTTTCCATATTTCGAAACGTAAAAAAAAAAACGCACGAAGGTTTAAACTTCGATTTAAGAAATTACGTAACACGTTCACCTCATTGCGTGCCAAACACGGGAGATGTAATGCCTTGTGCAACTAAACCTCATTCACCTTCCTGATATACCTACAAGCTACTGGAAAGAACTATTATTCTTCTACTACAAAAAACAATACGGTAATGGGTGTGACGGCACGACTGACTGAAATAAGGAAAATCTCCACTCTGATTGTGATCATTCGTGACCAATCTGAAAAACCTTTTGTTGGTCTGTATGTAATTATTGTCAATGCTTTCTTTTACGACAGTATGCCAAATGCATACACGCGTCATGACTTACGTATGTGAACCTACAAAGTTAAGGTGCGCTTGCAGGAGCAACTAAAATTGCTCCATCTTGGGCAATTCTCGTCAAACATGACGTCACGACTACATCCAGCAATTTAGGGCAATGGCAACATCTAGCAACCTCCACACAATATGGAGCAGTATTACAGGAACAACTTAAAAAAACTAGGCAATGCGCCTACCCCGCCGCCTCCGCCGCCGGCCATTTCCTCTCGCAAAAACGAGACGTAGTTATACGTACAAACGAGATAGAAAGAAAATATACTAAAAATTTCAAACCGATTGGATATTCGGCAACTCACGAAATGTATGGAGCAATCAGAAGCAATATTGCCGAAATACATCAGCAATTTATTGTAGTTGCTCCAGATTGCTCCACTTAATTGATCCAGATTGATCCATTAGTGTTGCCGAGCAGTAATTGCTCAAAAAATTGCCCGTGTAAGAGCACCTTCATACGGTTATATTGGGGTGTGACCGCCATCTTATTTTGTCAATACAATTTTTGTGACATGATTTCACAAATGGATACCAATGCCCTGTCAATGTAATTTAGGCCAAAATATCCTAGCAGTACGCTACGAGGATTGTTACTACAGTATAAACTAATACGCTATGCGTAAAAGCCCCTAAAAACAAATAAAGAAAAAAAAAATTTACAAATAAATAAACTATTCTCATGCGTCGAGATTAATTAGTTAATTGAGAACTCATTGCTTATTGGTCTAACTAAACTTTGATAGAACAATTACATTTTAATGCATTATTTTGTTAGGGAAAGTGTGTTTTAAATTAGACCTTATTGTTTTATACAGGAAAAGTTTTTATCCAGTGCGCAAATTGTAACCATGAATTCAGCATATATTTCTAGACCCCCTAGCGCAGAAATTTTTCGCCGGTTATACAAAACAAAATCAGCTGTAGGTATAGAATTCACTTTTCTATGAAACAGCTGTTTTTTTTTCGTATAACCGGCGAAAAATTTCTGTGCTAGGGGTTCTAGAATCATATGCTGAAGACATGGTTAGAGTTTGCGCACTAGATAAAAACTTTCCCTGTATTAGAACTAGCTTTTGCCAGCGGCTTCGCCCACGCGGAACTTTCATCCCCTATTTATCTCCCTTAGAGGTTGAATTTCGAAAAATCCTTCCTTATTCCTTGTCTACATTATAAAGGGAACCTCTGTGCAAAGTTTCAGCTTTCTAGGGCCAAGGGTTTGGGCTGGGCGTTGATGAGTCAGTCAGTCAGTCAGGACTTCTCTATTATTTAGATAGATATAAAATTGCACGTGGATAGAGTCTATCATTATGGTAATACGTATTTTTGATTTCCTAATTAGAACTTTACGATGAGAGTAGATAATTCGAATTATATCACAGCGACCGTATTAGTTTGATGGACAGAAAATTTCAGGAATGACGTAATCGATTGCTGTTCTCTCAAAACGCCAGGAGCCAGCAACTCGTAAGAACACATTTTCTCTCCGCTTACAATTCCTCAATATAAAACTTTCTTATTTTATTGATTTCAATATGTCACGGAACTCTGCACGAGACAAATTTCTTTTCAAAATCAAATTTCCGAGCAAAGAATGGCGCATGAGTTGAACTTGTGCCAATATTTTATTTAAATCACCTAAAGTTTCTGCGCTCACCAAGAAACATTGAATGGTTTTATTTAAATACCGTTTTCTTTTTGTGACCGTTTTCGGTAGCCGTGGATAAAGTGGTCATGAAAAGCCTGCACTGAGAAAAACGGGCTACTTAAAATTGGCAAATTTGTAATGTACTGGCAGCCAGATACGTATAATGTGCTTTTGACATGAAAATTATAAGAGCCATACTTATAATGAAACGACACCATGTTAAGTAAGTATGCGGCATAATGCTCTGTAAAGACAATGTAAACCAGTTACTTGTAATGAGGCCGCATCCTTAATACGTAAGCCGCATCATGAAATTACTGTGCCCGCATTATTAACGTTTACGTATGCGGTTTAATGATGCCGCATATGTATTAACAGAGCAGCATACGTAATTTACTTAACCCGCAACAGGAAAAATGTATGCGCTATACGAACGAAGATATACAGCCGCATTATTTCAGTATCTAGGCTCTTTACAACAGTAACTGGTTGCCAAATCATTGTACTGACTCCGACTCATTAAGTAATGGTCCCGGTTACGTACATAATGTACGAGCAGGGTCGGGGATATGCCGATACATTTTACGCACACTAGATAATTAATAATGTCTCCGCCTACATAATCATTTACGTATCCTGGCTCATTTTACGAACTCCGTTTACTTACTGACTGTGTTCGGTGCATAGAATCTTTATGACGTCCGCCGCATCATGAAATTACTGTGGCGCACTCTTATCATTTACGTATGCGGTTTAATGATTCCGCACAGAGCAGCATACGTAATTTACTTAACCCGTAACATAAAATATGTATGCGCTATACGTACGACGTTATACAGCCGCCTTATTTCAGTATCCAGGCTCTTTAAAACAGTAACTGGTTGCCAAATCATTGTACTGAATCCGTCTCATTAAGTAATGGTCCCGGTTACGTACATAATGTACGAGCAGGGTAGGGGATATGCCGATACATTTTACGCACACTGGATAATTAATAATGTCTCCGCCTACATCATCAGTTATTACGTATCCTGGCTCATTTTACGAACTCCGTTTACTTACTGACTGTGTTCGGTGCATAGAATCTTTATGACGTCAGCCGCATCATGAAATTACTGCAGCGCACTCTTAAAATTTACGTATGCGGTTTATTGATTCCGCACAGAGCAGCATACGTAATTTACTTGACCCGTAACATAAAATATGTATGCGCTATACGTAAGTACGACGTTATACAGCCGCCTTATTTCAGTATCCAGGCTCTTTATAACAGTAACTGGTTGCCAAATCATTGTGCTGAATCCGTCTCATTAAGTAATGGTCCCGGTTACGTACATAATGTACGAGCAGGGTAGGGGATATGCCGATACATTTTACGCACACTGGATAATTAATAATGTCTCCGCCTACATCATCAGTTATTACGTATCCTGGCTCATTTTACGAACTCCGTTATTTGCTGACTGTGTTCGGTACATAGAATCTTTATGACGTCAGTCGCATCATGAAATTACTGTGGCCCAAAAACAAAAAAGTTGGCCGCCACATTGGATTTTTTAATATTTTCAACACTGCGTTATTTCCTTGTCAAAATAGTACCAAAACCGAGTTTCATTGAAATCGGCCCACAAACAAAAAAGTTGGCCGCCATATTGGATTTTTTAATATTTTCAACATTGCGTTATTACCTTGTCAAAATAGTATCAAAAACCGAGTTTCATCGAAATCGACCAAAAAACAAAAAAGTTGGCCGCCATATTGGATTTTTCAATATTTTCAACATTGCGTTATTTCCTTGTCAAAATAGTAGTATAATTTGTATGGTAGTTTGATTTGGTATGTAGTTTTGTAAGTTATTCCAGAATACCTGCTGTAATACATAATTATTGTATGTCTACTCGGCAGGACATAGTGGAACTTAATTAAATTAAGCTCCACTATGTCCTGCCGAGATGATCAAACAATAAATTTTATTGTTTGATCATCTGTATAACCTATGCCCACAATAAAAAGATTTGATTTGATTTGAAGGATAATAGTATTTTTTCAAACAGTGGGAAAAATATAGTATTTTAGGGAAGTTCATGAAAATTAAAAGTAAACAAACATGTTAGGTTGCCATGCTGACGTGTCATGAATGAGTTTTGTTGCAAAATTACATAATTTCCGTTGCGGGTGCATTCCAGTCACAGTTTAATACTAAGAAGTGCGAAAATTTAACTAACAACAGTAATGTGATAGTAGTAAATAAAATACATCATAGCGAAGGAATTAAAAAAAAAAAAAAAAAAAAAAAACATGTAATCATCAAAGTTTTAATCAAATTAAATGTTAAAAGTCTCAAAGATACATTTATTTTCTACGTCAAGTAACATTAGTATTATCTAAAAACTAGTATTGTTAAGCTAATACAGCACTTCAGAAAAAGTGACTAGTGATTTTTGAGGAAGCTTGCCCTGAAAATAACTCATGACAATAAAGGTACCATATAACTCGATAGTCAAAGCATTCACGGGGATTCCCGAGTACCTAAGTAAAAAAGCAAACAATGGAATGTCGGTAAAACAGACATCGACCGAACGATCTACTCACTATGTCCACCATTAACGCCATCTAATAAATCGATTGACAATAAATTCCAGTCCGATAATAGTAGGTTTTACTGAAGCTAACTTAGTGTACGGACTACGTAGCAAAGAAGAATGCTTATTTTTGACCTGACTATGTATAGAAATGAAATAAATCTTAAAATATAGCTTATTGAATTGTATATTGATTACGCTTATCACAATGATAAAAGAAACGCAGGAAAAAAAGATTTTTTAACATTAATTTAAGCTAATTCTACGTCATGACATATCGTATTGACATATTTTGAACGCATCCAATCATTCTTTTTTTTTAAACGTTCCATTTTAAACATTGCTGGTTGACCATATTTAACTTCGTTTCGTAGTTTAATACTTATTTTACGTTTAATTTGATCAGTAACTATTTCTTTATTAGTCATGGGATAAATTAAATTATATAAAAATAACACAATAATTGAATTAAATTAATCATTCAGTGTTTCATTGAGTGTGCGCAAGTGAAATGGATTTTTTGACATTTAACAGTTCTGTGATTTGCATCGGCGGTCGGCGCCAGTGTTGCCATATATACGGATTTGTCCATATTTGTACGGATTTTGGAAGTCCAGTACGGATGAATCATGCTTACGGACTTTTATACGGATTTACGTACAGATGGACTCAACCTCAGCCAGATGCTGTACAGAGCATATTCCGAAGTTTTTTTCGTAGTATTCATTATAAATCACATTTTAGTCCTCTGTCGCAACTATTATTTTCATTTCATGGAAATATAACATAATAGAGCCGTAACACAAACATGAGATGTGGGGAATACCGTGCCATAGGTCGCGTTCGAAACCGTGTATCAAAGACAAAACCTTTAGAGCTATTGTCTTTGATTGAAAAGGACATTAAGTGTAGTTTGAAAACAATGGCTGGAAATGCAAAAAATCAGGCATAATTTAGCGCTTCAACTTAGATTGGTTGGCTGAATCTACTTTCAAGGTTTTGCTGAAACGTAGCAAGAAGGATTTTGCACGTTTGCATTATGTAAAAAGAAATTGAGTGACTTATCTATTGGACGCGGAGGTAAGACGAATATTTTTAAGTATGTACATGAACACGACTAAACATTGAAATTCAGTACCTATAACGTCCTAAAGATCTGTTACAGGTTTTTTTGCCAAAAAACAATGAAAAATGGTGAGATTTTACTGGTAATACGGATTTTTAAAATGAAAATATAGATTTCACGCCTCCTCCATATGGCAACACTGGTCGGCGCAGTCTTAGCATTGTTGACTTAGGGGCAGTTAGTTTCAAGGAATTAACAAAGTAAAAAGGATGTTTTATACCATAGTTAGGTAAATACTCCTATTTTAGACAAAACATCGAGCGTACCTAATTAATTAGTTCATGCACGTTTGTTTCATTATTTTTGGTACCTAACGCCAAATCCTAACCTAAAAAGAAACATTAATATTTTTTGGACTTCGTGGCGTTTAAATCGCCAAAATGACTATAAGACATTATTTTATAAACTTATATGAAGTATTTCTACTATATCATATAACTATACATATACTTTCATTATCAGGTTTTTAAATGTATGGAAGGTGGGCATTGTTCTTTTTTACTGAAGCTGACTTAGTATACGGACTCCGTAGCAAACAAAACAGAGACACCATCATCTTAAATAAAAAACTTTAGATTTCGAGGCCTAAACTAAAAACTGAGAGAATTTACAAAAAACTGTAGATCTACAGTTAAAACTGTAGGGTTGGCTACACTGACCGCACGTTAGAATAAACGCACCGCGCTCCCCCGCAAGGCACTGCGCAGAGGCTCTAAAACAGGGAATCAGCCAAAAATTGGACATTATAGAATCGAACACTAGAATTTACCAGAAAGTGAAGAACTATTATAAAAAAAAAAGACTTTGCATTTTGCCTTTGATTACAAAATGTGTTAATCAATAACATAAGATCAGGCTGCATGGGCTAGATTCCTTTGCCTTCCCGCAAGGGTAAAGAAAAAAAAAATAAAGAAACATCGCGAAGGTCACGAAACGCTACCAAATAAGGTAATGTGTTGCATCAGCCCGTGACGCCCCGCCCCCGGCGGCGCCAGAGGCGGGGGCGCCTCGCGGCAACGGCGCGGCAGTCAGCAGTCGCCTGAGAAAAACAGACCGAACAACACGAAGTCTGGCTGAATTATGATTAGTGATTTTGTGCTAAAACGCGTCGTAGCGTAGCCATCATGGAATTTATGGAAGAGATATTAAACGCCGGTTTATCTGAAATAATACCATTCCTTCAAGGTAAGCCAGTTTCTCGGTTTTATTTAGTCAAGATTTTTTGTTTTATTTAGATTATAAATTTTCTTAGATCTGTCGCACTTTGAAATAGTATGTTGCGTCATAACATAACCCCTCGTTTTCACTCATTGAGTTATTTTCACTCTCATCTTTGGTGGCATGTTTGAACTTGTCTGATAGCCTTTTACATATAATACTACTTACAAACAAGTTTAAAACCTTATTATTGCTTGTTGGATAAAGTTGTAAACTTTACTAATCGGTAACGGACAGCATTTTTAACCGACGAAAAAAAAAGGAGGAGGTTCTCAATTCGACACGTATATTTTTTTTATGTATGACCACTCATAACTTTTTATTGAGTGGTCCGATTTCAAAAATTCTTTTTTTATTGGAAAGAGTATATCTAAAAATCGGTCCCATTTAAATATGAAAAATTATATCTGCCCCTAAGGGTAGAAAAAAAGGAATTTATTGATAATTTTCCTACTGAATTTTCAATTGTGAACCGATTCTGTTGAAATTAACCAAACATTTATGATGTGTGATGACACCACAACATAACACGGATCTGATGATGGCGTCTCCATTATTAGATCAACTCCAGATCCCTGTTATGTTGTAGTGAAGTCAGTTCCAAGAGGTCCTCAACAGTGTACAGGTGGCGCCATACAAACTTTGGCGCCGACTCGAAATTAATGTGGAGCTTAGCTGGACTAAAACGTTAATTTTTTATTTTTTCCTTTTTTTATTTTTTCGTCGGTTCAATTTTTTGTTAAAAAGATTATTTTTTTTTGTTGAAAACCAAGAGACCGCCCAAAAACCTGACTCTCCGACTGAACATGTAGGCAATTATAAGTAGGTAGGTACTTACCTACATAACAAGTTTTGTACATGTTTGTATTTGTATTTTTCAGACAATCATATAACATCACTTGAAACTGCCATTCTGTTAAACGATGAAGATTTGAAAGAAATGATTCCAAAGATTGGCCCCAGAATAAAATTTAAAAATTGGCTACTACAACATCAAAAAGCGACCAGTGTCAATGTACGTACCTACTTGTTTATTGTACATCTTGTATTTAGCTAATAAAAATGTTTTCGATTTTTTCTCTTGGACCGATGCCGTATACTTTTAAATTATTTTTCTAGAACCTTGAAATTAGGAATGCTGGGCTAAACGACTCAACTCAAAACGCTGTACGGGACACTGATGTCAGTGATAATGCAAAAATCTCTACAGATTGTACTGCTGCAGCTAATAACACTGTGAGTTACTTATAATAATAAAATTACTCAGTTTGATAACAAAACGTATTTCGTCGGCCTAATTCGTTAACCTGCTAAGTCCATTTTTGTATAGTTTACAGTGATTGTAATACAATACTGACAGGCTGCCCCACCCTTTTTTGGTGCTCACTTAAATTTTTATTTTGTAGCTTAATTTGGTAGGTACTTTATGTTTGTGTTATGGACCAAAAGCATTGTTTACATAAGGCCATCGCTGGCTGCCAGTCTCACTGGCTTGAAAAATAGACGGGCACTTTATTCTCGCCAGCGTTGCTGGCTTGGCTTGCGATGGCCTCGTGTAAACCTTGCTTAAGATAAAATTGAAAATGCCCATCATTAAGATAGGACCGGGTACCTATTTAAGTTTGTAATAATTCTTAGATTACGTTTTGTTTTGTTTCAGGTATTGAAACTATTAAATGTAATGTTATTTTCTTTAGTAGATTGTATGAGTATTTAGAAGGCACTAGTCAAAGTTAGTGTGCTAGTAGAATATTCATAGTTTAGGTATATTGTTTAACCAGCAAAAATGTAAGTACATCCGTATGTATAGTATTTATTTGGTACATTATTAAAACCAGTATTATTACAACTCGTATAGTTATGCAGGCCATACACCATCAATTCGATTGTACAATTGGCATGACACTGCCGATTGGATCCAATCGAATTGACCGTATGTGGCCGTGGATCGGCAGGCAGGACAGATCGAATTGGCGGAACAATCAAAATTCAATTATTTTGGCTGGATCATGCCGATTGGACCGTGTATGGCAGTGGGCGATCGATCGTATGATTTTTCTTAACCGACTTCAAAAAACAAGGAGGTTCTTAATTAGATTGTATATATTTGTTTTATCATTGTTTGCGCATATCTTCGATATTTATAGACCGATTTTTATGTTTTTTTTCTTTTTCTTTATTTGTCCGATTGGACAGTTAGAATTGATCGTGTGTGGTGTAGGTATATGGACGAACTGCAGATTGGATCCAATCAGCAGTATCATGCCAATTGAACGATCGAATTGGACGTGTATGGTCTGCATTACTAAGTAGTATATACCTATTTAGTATTCAATAGTATTTATCATTAGCTAGCTTAACTTGGTAACTGCGCGGCATTTAACCGACTTTAAAAAGGAGGACGTTCTCAATTCGTCGGAATCAGTTGGAGTGTTGCCTTTGGGGCCTATGGGAAAAAAGACTCAGAATCTTTTTAATTTTTTTTTTTTGAAAAAAAAATCGTTTACCGATGACTTTTTTTTGCTTTTTTTTTATTTAGGGCACATATAGTAACATGTTTAAACTTATAATTTTTTTTTCGTTAAATGCATATTTACTGAGAACTTATATCGATTTTCGATCATTGTCCCCATCAATTTATGTCATGGGCATGATGTGTCCCCGACTCACAGTTATTTAATTATTATCACGAGATATTTAATTATTAAAAAAAATTAAAAAAATCTTCAAAGTTAAATTACTCGAAAAATATGCATTTTACGAAAAAGTGTATAAAGCCTAAATTGTTTCTATGGGTATCCTCAATTAAATAAGAGCAAAAAAAGGAGGGACAATCGGTCACCGAAAAAATTTTTTTTTACAATTCTCCTCAATTAAATAAGAGCAAAAAAAGGAGGGACAATCGGTCACCGAAAAAAATTTTTTTTACAATTCTATTTTTTGTTTTTTTGGTTTTATTTACTACTCATAGAGCTCCGAAGGCTGTTCTCCAACTGGACCATTTACTCATTAATTTATCAATTTGTTCAACAACTTTAAAAAGTTGGTATCAATAGTGTTTGTGTTTTACATACAGGAAAGTTTAGACGGCAGAGCAATACTCAAAGAGGGAAAAGGAGGCTTACTGACGGAGGGTTCCCGAAGGAAATTGAGCCAGCTGCTAATACACCACATACTAGAAAACAATTGTGCGAAGAAAATTTCCAGTGAAGAATTTTATAAACTAGCTACCGAAATTGTGGAAATATTTCACAAGGAACGCGTTGTAGTGTATTATTCTGCATATTTTTCAGCTACAAATAAATTAGCTAAAAAAATGCTAGCGGAAAGCTCTACGAGAGCTATATAGCTCGAAGGAGAAAGTTGCGAGAAAGTGGACAGTTGCCGGGAACTAGCCGTTCATCCTCGAAGTCGTCCAGATCATCGCTCAGATCCACGCCAACTATCACAGAAGATGACATTTATAGCCTGGAATCTCTGGAAAGTGGTAAGCAAATAATCGCTAGTCACCTTTTTCGTGATTTAAATGTACTACGGGCGACTGTACTATGATGCCCTTCCTCTTGTTGACTCATCCCACCATACACATATAAATTACAGGTATTGTCTATGAAGAAACATTACTATGGCTGAAAAACAATGTCGATCCATGGAAATCTGTTGAAGAAAAGTGGGCAGAAACTGCAGATTACCGCCTAAATCGCATCCAATGTGGAAAAGGTGATATAGCAGATTACTTCAAGGATTTCCCAGCCTTAAAACAATCACAAGGCTATACCTTGGTAAGCATAAACCGCAGCCGCTTATTTTTTACATAATCCTTGTGGTTTTTCTATAAATAACCACAAGGATTATGTAAAAAAAAAACTTGTAGAATACTTGTCAAAACTGTCTCAAACATTATTTCGTTCAACTGTGTAGCCAGCAAGTATTTTTACAAGTATAAAACACATTTGCGTTTACAATGAAGTCTGTGACATGTATTAACTCGTCTGTGGCCCTAGTGTGAGTTTCTTTTAACTATCTCGACTTTACGCATCGATCGCGTTTTGCTCTCTGATTGGCCCTTCACCAAACGAGTGCCAATCGGAGAAAAGCGGTCGATGCGTAAAGTCGAGATGGTTAAAAGAAACTCACACTAGGCCCTCTGATACATTGACAGCGTTCTCACCTACAAAATACAAACGTGGTTTAGACAATTAATGTTTATTTTATTGCAATTTCTGTATATGAGATCATAAACATGTAGGCGACTAGAAGTTTTCAACTAACAAGTTTCATACAAGTTTTGTATACTTACAACAAGTTTTATACAATCATGTAATATAGTTTCATAACAAGTTTTGAACAACATATTTAATACATGCGAAAAACTAAAACATTGCATTCAATTTGTAAAATACATGTATTATACTTTGGTGAAAACGAGGGGTTATAAGACAAGTGTCTGAATTTCGATTGCCATGTAAAATTCGTAATGTTAGTTCCCGTATCTGCCACGGTTCTTCTCTTTTCGCACAGACTCTAGTCACTTGCAACACTCGCGCGCTGCCGACATTGCAGAACGAGATATTGTGCAGGCACTAAAAGAGACAAGCTATTCTAGTTCTCGCTCAACAACCCAATAACCTATGTGGTAGCCATCCGGACCTTTCTCACCAGTGGAAATAACGTGGCGCACATTTATTGTATTCTTTTTTTCAGTTAATGAACGATTTCAGTCGTCTGTATCCGGGAAAGGAAAACAAATTATTTTACTCTATCACCCTCAAAAATGAAGAAATTATAAAATATGCTTCATTAAAATTACGAAAAATTAGAGACCAAGATACGAGAACAAAAATAGCAAATATAATTGCACTGATTGACGGTAAGAAGTTTTGCTCAAATATTAGTTCTTATTATTAATCTTTAACTATGACGTGGAGTCTCAGAGGCCCCGCCCATTCTAGAAATCGCACAGATTTGTGACTTCCCCCTCCCCTCAGCACCGAGCCGCTCAGTTAGTGTATTGAAAAAATGACGTCCATAGTGTTTTTTTTTTAATTTTAGTAAAATTAAGTCTTAAAAATTAACCGAAACTTTTTTTTTTTCTTTGAATACAGAAGATGAACCAGAGACATCTAGCAATGTTGCTTTGATGTTGCTGGCTTATGTCATCAACATTTCACCTGCACGGAAAATAAAAGGAAAGCCAGCGTGGAAGCCATCCAGAGCAGAAGTATGCGACGGCTATATATCGCAAGCTGCTTCTGAAGCCGACGTTACCAACAAGATCATTCAAAAAAAGGAGAACCTGCAGAGGCTAGGCCGCACAGTTCAACCCTACGTTATTTTTGTTGGCCTTACCGTTACTGAGGTAAAAGTAGCATATGTGGTAATAAATGACACATTGTATAGTTTCAACAAATTAGTAACAGCAGTAGACTGTGCATTTAAAATATTTCAATCGATAGGAGCTTGTTACCCGGAGGAAGCTGGAGACATATGGCTTTTTATTCAATTGGGTTTCTACGATATTAAAACTAAATTTGACAGGCCCACACAGGCTGTGAATAGTCTTTTAACTGATCTAGAGTTAATACTTTAAAAATGTTTACCTGTTACTATTGCAAAAAAGCCAGTGTGTCTCCGAATTTACTTATAACTCATGTGCGAACTTTCTGTAAATTAACGGTAGAATTTTCCGGATTTCGGTGTGGTGAACAAGGGTGTTATCGTCATTATATTTCCTCTGCATCTTTCAAAAAGCACTTAGTTAGAGAGCACCAGTCATCATTGTCAGTCTTGCCTCATCCAAATAGTAACAAACCGATTGATACAGAAGCCAATATCTCAAATTTACCTTCAACGTCAAGCAAAGAAACTTACGAAACGGCAAATACGATGGAATCTCTACCAACTCAAAGAGACGAAAACTCTCTTGGTCACCATGCTGCAAGTCTCGTTTCCACTCTATATGCTAACCCAATAATACCGCGTAAAGCCGTACAAGTTCTTGTAGAAAATCTTCAATTATTTCATTCTAAATCACAATGCATTATAGAGCGACAGTTTAATGATATGGTACCACCAGACCAAGATAATGTTCATGTTAAAAATGCTTTAAAAAAAATATTTAGCGCGTTCAGCGATGCGTTTGAGAATTTAGATTCGGAACACAAACGTTTAAAATATTTTAATGAAATAGGAACTTATTCTGAGCCCCTTGAAGTGGTTGTAGGTCAACGTAATGAGTCTAAAAAAACAGCGGCTGGTTTGTTATTAGTACAAGTAAATTGTACAATGCAGGTGATTCCGTTAAAAGAAAATTTAAAACTAATTTTTTCATCAAAAAATTTCATTAAGGATACTCTTGAATATTTGGACACAGTACAAAATGACTCTTTCGGTATTGAGAATATTGTTCAGGGTTCAGTATGGAAAAAAATGACAGAAAATTCTGTAGAGCATGATGCAATGATTTTACCATTAATAATCTACTTTGACGATTTTGAAATAGGCAATCCCTTAGGAAGCCACGCTGGGATTCATAAACTTGGAGCTATTTATGCCTCAGTACCATGTCTTCCACCTCACTACGTGTCGCTTTTGCAAAATATTTTATTATTGGCTCTTTTTCACTCATCAGACAGAACAAGCTTTGGAAACAACATTTTTTTTTTTTCCTATGTGGGTAGGCCCAACAGAAACACATAATTTTGTAGCTTCCTTATTTAATATTTATTTTTAAATAGTTATTTGTTCTTTTTAAGTATATTTATGTGCTAATCAACTTTTAAACCCACCTTCGCTCGGAACTATCCTTTCAAATTCACTCTTAAACAACCACAACACTCAAAATATTCCAACTAAGGATGGACAGCAAGCTTGTGCACAGTATGGAGGAACTGGAAAAGCTGTTTAGTTCCCGCATGCGTGAGTACGAAGACAAGCTGCAGAGAGCTACAGCTGGAACTGACCCCGCACACTCAGATCTTGCCGCACTGTCCCTAGACTTTTCTGAGTTTAAATCCTTTGTGTGCAAAACATTTTCCCATTTTAAAACTCAGATCGAACTCCTGTCGTTGAGTCTAGACGCACATGAGACTGTGATGCGGCGAAAGATCCTCCTGTTTCACGGTATTCCTGAGAAACATAATGAAAAGCTATGTGATGCGATTCTTCTAATCATTTCGAAACAACTGATGGTTGACGACATTAAGGTGGATCATCTGGACGTTTGCCACAGACTAGGAGCCCCCCAAGGCAAAACTAGACCTGTTCTGGTGCGATTTAAGGATATGGAGCCTCGTCGGTTAGTTTGGGATAGTAAAACTACACTCAAAGGTAGCGGCATCACAATTTCGGAGTTCCTGACTAAAACGAGGCACCAGGTATTCATCGCGGCTCGCAAGCACTTTAGCATCAATAGCTGCTGGTCTGCAGAGGGAAAGGTTATTGTCTTGACACCTGACAAGTCCCGCCGGAAGATAGCGTCCATGGGTGAGCTTGATTCTTTAATCGCGTTATTCCCGACCCCAGCCAGTGCTGCCGCCCCCAATGATCCGACGCCTGCCGCTTCTTCGTCGGCCGCCGTGTTATCTACATCGCCTGTGACAGAAATTTCCAAACGAAAGACGGTGAGGAAGGCTCGCCGCTAAGATGACGAATTTTGATGTCCCCCGACATTCTTGCAGTGTCGGTACACTTCAGATTTATATTTAGCTTTTGTCAATCTACCCCTAACATTTATTTCTAGTAAATTTCTCTGTTAAAATAGCTTGCCGGTAGATGTTATTATTTTTGTCTTGTGACGTGACGTGAGTGACGTCTGTCAACTGTCAGTGTATTTTTTTTTTACTTTTTTTTTTTGCTATATAGGGCGCATTCATTCCGTATTAGACAAATAGTGATAATATCGCGAAGCCAACCAAAATAAAAATCAGTACTAATGATCTGATAGCTCTTAAATTTTTTGACTATTCAATTTGGTCGGGTTCGCGATATTATAACTTTTGTTGCATTTCGGAACACGGCAATAGATTATAGACGTTACGTTTCGTTATTCGATCCGTTTGTCATGATTTTATTATAATTTCGTTAATTAATTTTTAATGTTGTATGTATCTTTTTCGTCTCCTGATATCATAATGTTTAGATTTATCCCCTTCACATTTAAATGTACCTACTTAGTTTATTAATAGATTGTTAAAATCACTTCCAACTACAGCGAATTGGTGCTTTTATTAGTTGAGCGTATATTTGTATTTTTTTTTTGCTATTAATAGTGTTATATAGTAATTAAGTAGTTTTATAAGATACTGTAATTTATTTATTTTTATTCATTAGTTTATTCATATACAAATTATTATTTTTTGCAACCTATGTCCGATGAGAAAACTGATGATGAGTTCTTCTCTTGTTCTTCCTCTTCTAGCAGTTTCGTCAGTGCGGCTAGCGATTCTTCCTCTCCTCTGACTCTCGGCGATCAGATTTCCTCTTTACTCACCCACGTCCCCAACAATCTCAACATAGCCCACATCAATGCCCAGAGTGTTCCTGGCCATTACTCTGATCTTCTGGCTTCCATTAACTGTGCACATATAGATGCTTTGCTGATCTCTGAGTCCTTCCTGAAACCCTCACTTTCATCTGTTCACTATGCCCTTCCAGGTTTTGTTCTTATTCGTAATGATAGATCCGGAAAGGGAGGTGGTGGTGTTGCCATTTACTTGCGTACCGATATTCCTTACAAGATTGTCAGCACATCACCTTCGTCCTACTCGGGATCTGCGGAGCATCTATTTCTTGAAATTTCTCTGCATCATGTTAAAATGCTTCTTGGAGTGGTGTACAGTCCTAACCTCAGTATAGATTACTTTGGTTCTTTTGATTCGCTTTTAAATGATTTTTGTCCCTCCTATGACCACGTAGTCTTGATGGGCGACTTTAATACTTGCCTTCTGAAAAATGACAGTCGTACTCACAAACTTCAATCTCTCTTATCGTCTTTTAATCTTAGTATTCTGCCTCTTTCTGCTACTCATAATTTTCCTAACTGCACCCCTTCTCTTTTAGACCTGATGATTGTCTCTAATCCAAATAATGTATCTGTCCACGGACAGATTACTGCTTGTTTTTCTTACCACGACCTCATCTTTATGTCCTACAGGATTCGCCCTCCCAAGCGTAAGCCCCAATATATTTTCCTTAGGAACTACAAGGGCATTGACCTGGAGGCATTGCTGCGTGATGCTGGTAGCATCGACTGGACAGCTGTCTTGGAGAGTGCTTGTATTAACGATATGGTTCACATTTTTAACAGCACAGTACTCAGCCTATTCGATCGTCATGCCCCCACCCGTCGAGTTAAAGTCAAGTATGTTCCGGCTCCCTGGCTCACTCCAGTCATTAAAGATGCGATGGCAAGTAGGGACAGAGCCAAAAGGAGGTTGAAACGCTGTCCTTCCGAGCGCAACTTGAATGCGTTTAAGATACTGCGTAATCGTTGCAGACGTATGTGTAGAGATGCAAAGAGACGCTACTTCCATAATTCTCTCGACAACCGTAATTCTTCAGAAGTCTGGAAATTTCTAAAAACTGTCGGCATTGGTAAGTCTCCGGTCGTTTCCAGTAGTGACATTGACGTGTGTGCACTCAACAGAAATTTCTCACACCCCCCTGTTACGTTGGACCCACGCGTCAAATCAGCTACTTTAAACAAGCTTTCCTGTTTGCCAGTGCCACAGTCTCCTTCTTTCGAATTCAGCCCAGTGGATGAAAGTGAGGTCAAAAAATCTTTCTGTGCTATCTCCTCCACTGCAGTTGGTAATGATAATCTTTGCTCAAGAATGATTTCTCCTATTCTACCCACTGTACTTCCCATATTGACCCACATTTTTAATTTCTCCTTGTTTTCTTGTTCATTTCCTGAGGCCTGGAAACAAGCCCATATAATACCCTTACCCAAAATTCCCGAACCCGTCTCACCGACCGATTTCCGACCAATTTCTATACTTCCATTTCTCTCTAAAGTTCTTGAACACATTGTTCATCAGCAACTTTCTGCCTTTTTATTTTCAAATGACCTTCTTAGTCCTTTTCAATCTGGTTTCCGACCTGGTCATAGCACAGTTACAACTCTTTTGAAGGTTACTGATGACATCCGCTGGGCTATGGACCACAAATCTCTCACCTTACTTGTTCTTCTAGACTTTAGCAGTGCCTTTAATTCTGTTGACTTCGATATCCTTCTCGGGATCCTTAAATCCTTCAATTTCTCTTCTTCTACTATTGCTTGGTTCGACACCTACCTTAAAGGCCGCTCGCAGCGGGTTCTTCTCGATCAGTGTTCCTCTGACTGGTGCTCTCTTGCCGCGGGTGTGCCTCAGGGTGGCGTTCTCTCTCCCCTTCTCTTCTCTATTTTTATTAACTCTGTCACCAGAGTCATCTCTTCCCACCTCCATCTCTATGCCGACGATCTGCAACTTTACCATCACTTTTCAATGCAAGATGCGGATGCTGCCATATCTGCTATGAACAGAGACCTGGATTTGATTAGCGAGTGGTCGCAGTCTTTTGGACTGCTGATCAACCCTAAGAAGTCCCAGGCCATAATTATCGGTGGCAGGTATATGCGGAATAGACTCGATGTTGCGTCGCTGTCTCCACTCTGTTTGAATGGAGTTCAGATAGAATACGCAAAAACGGTAAAAAATCTGGGTGTGACCATGGACTCCTACTTATCGTGGACTGCACATGTTGCTCAAGTCAGTCGCAAAGTACACTATACGTTCCATTCGTTAAAATGCCTCCAGAGCTTCCTGCCCTTGAACACCAAGATCACCCTTGCCCAAACTCTCATACAGCCCATCATTGACTACGCTGATGCCTGTTATTTGGATGCCACCGAGGAGCTTTTAAATAAACTTGAGCGTTTGCAAAATATCTGCATTCGTTTTATTTTTAACCTTAAAAAATACGACCACGTTTCTAACTTTCGCAAGATCCTCAAGTGGCTCCCCATTCGACTTCGCCGAAACTCTCGGATATTGTGTTTGCTATTCAACATTCTTCACAATCCTAAGACCCCATCCTATCTGAGGGAACGCTTCTCCTACGCCCGTCCTTTTGATGCACCTTGCAGGTCGCATCTTAGAAATCTCCTCAAGTCCCCTCCCCACTCAACCGACTTCTACTCCTACTCCTTCACTGTGCACGCGGTTCGGTTGTGGAATTCACTTCCGCCTGACATTAGGAACTGCCAAACTGTAGCAGTATTTAAAAGAAGAGTGAAAGAACACTATCTCTCCACTATGTCATAAGTTGCATTTGTATTTATTATTTAAATTAAGTACATTATAATTATATATATTTTGTTGATATTTATTTTAGTAGTATGTATGTATGTTTGTATGTATGTATATTCTTATATGATATGTGTATTTATAAATTAGATTAGGTATAATTTGTGCTATTATGTTTTCTCTTCTATTATTATTACACGCGTTGTCTACATCTCTGTTATCTTCTCTCCTATCGCAGGTGTGCTGGAAGAGATTTCTTTAGAAATAAGCATTACCTTTGTACGTATTTTTCTGTTCCTTTATTCTTGTCTGTTTATATGTGTGTGCATAAATGGTTAAATAAATAAATAAATAAATAATTTTTCAAAAAGTTTTTGATGTTCTTAATGATTTAAGGAACAATGGTATTCATGTTGAAACTGATGTGTATACTGGCAAAATTAAGTTTTATGTTGCAGCTGTGACGGGAGATAATTTAGGATTGAATGCTATGTTAGGTTTTGTTGAAAGTTTTTCTGCAAATCGGCCATGTAGAATTTGTACTGCTAATAAAGAACAAATCAAAACACTGCTTTATGAAGATGACACGTTGTTGAGAAACAATGTCAATTATGAAAATGATTTACATTTAAATGACATTCATATGACTGGTCTTAAAGAAAAATGCTCGTGGCTTGCTTTAGATGGGTTTGACTTATTTCAAAACGTCGGCGTAGATGTTTTACATGACTATCTCGAGGGTGCTTGTCGATATGTGATGCCATTTGTGATACAGAATCTAGTGTGTACTCAGATGCTAATTTCTTTTGACAATTTAAAATCAAGAATACGGTATTTTAATTATGGACCTGATTCTACATCGACACCGTGCGATTCTGTAGCAAAAGAAGGCTCAACATTAAAGTTAAAATGTTCGGCTTCTGAAATGCTTACCCTTGTTCGATATTTTGGGCTGATTGTCGGATATAATGTCCCAGATGAAAACGAAGTTTGGTTCTTATACATCAAATTAAGACAATTGTTGGATAAACTTTTGAGTCATAGAATCCATGAAAATACTATTGATCAAGTAAAATTTTCAGTAGCTGAATTAAACGAGCTCTATCGAAAATTTGCTGAAACAGACTTAAAGCCAAAGTTTCATTTTCTTACACATTATCCAGAAATGTTAAAAAAATTTGGCCCACTTACCCAAATCTGGACAATGAGGTTTGAAGCCAAGCATCGTATATCTAAATTTGTGGCCAGAGCATCACACAACAGAGTAAATGTTTGTAAAACAATAGCTATTAAACATCAATTAATTTTAAACGATACTTTTCTTAAAAATGAAACTGTAAAGACGATCTCTTATGGCAAAAAGGCAAATATGACAGAAGCGCAAATTGAAAATGTAAGACAAAACTTTCATTCTCGAGGTATAATCGATAATAATTGTTGGTACTCATTATCATGGGTGAAACTGTATGGTGTCCGATTTGAGCTGTCGTCAATTGTCATTCTAGATATTTCAGAATCTTCAGGCTTACCAAAGTTTGGTGAAATAAAAAATATTTATTTACTTGACAATGATGAAGTTACATTTGAGTGTGTTTCATTAGAGTGTATAGATTTTAATCAGCATTACTATGCGTATCAAGTGATGAGAACCAACGATTACCTATTACATAATTATAATACCCTTGTTTCGCCTGTACCGGCTACAATTACTATAATGTCAGATTTAAAACTTTATGTCACTGTTCGATGGACTTTAGAATAACAACGACCATTACACATCACATACGACGTACGTACCCTTGGGGTAGGACTTCCCATCATATTAGCACCAACCTTCTTCGTTTATTTTTCTCTCATCACACACTTACATGCATATGTAGTCAAACTCCGAAGTCCCGGCGCTCCTAGGTTTGCCTAGTCAAACCTCAGGTTTGACAAGAAGCCTTAGTCAAAGTCCAAAACTAAAGCGTGTTTTGGCCTTTGACAAAAGAATTTATGGTCAAACCTTGGAGAGACCAACTTGGGTAGTCAAACGCCGAAACTCAGTACGATCAAATCGGGGTTTGACTAGTCAGACTTAAATTAGGGACAGAATGGGTTATATAACCTAAATATGTATGAAAAACTTCATTCATTTCCGATGTTAGATTCAAAACTGCCTTACTCCTGTAGGTCACGTGGTCCTGCAGGTTAGAAATTTCGCAGCGGAGTAATTGCGATTTGATCAAATTGCGTTTCGGCGTTTGACTTTCCAAGTTAGTCTCTCCTAGGTTTGGCCATAAATGCGTTAGCCAAAGGTCGAAACACGCTATTAGTTTTGGACTTTGACTAAGCCTTCTTGTCAAACCTGAGGTTTGACTAGGCAAACCTTGGAGCGCCGGGACTTCGGGGTTTGACTATAACACATACAACACGTGCAAAAATTCAGAAACACACCCACCTGTGCGGATCTGTTGCCCGCAGGTGATACAGTTTACACATTTTACGTACCCATACCTTACATTATATACCGTTTTGCAAAAGCGTGAATACGGGCCCACCACCAATTTGTTTCTTTAACTTAACTTCAGGTTAAACATCAGCTGAGTTTCATTTGTTGTTTGTATTCTTTCATCGTATTGTCATTTATGCTTTTAAAATCAGTCAAATTTCGTAAAAGTAGAAAATATCGAAACTCGGTACTGATGTTTAACCTTCACCTAGGCCATGGGGTAGGGGTGCACCGCCCCTACTGCCAAAAGGTGGCTCTCGGATCGCTACCAAAACGGGGCGATCCCCACATTTTGTATTTTTTTTTTTTGTAGAATACCGGTTATATCAGTTTAAAGTCGGGCCTTGCGACATAGGTTCCGCAACTAGTTAGGTTTATGCGTATGTATTAGCGTTCGTATGCGAACGAGCTTTAAGTTAAGTTTACCGTAGGCCTAGATGCATTGGTTTCCAGCGACGACCACGCGGACTCCATTGATGCCAAGGTACCCTTAGAGCCAGTCCACACGGCGCGTTGCGTCGACGCAACGCAAAATGTAAAATGACGCAACGGCAGCGCTGCGTCGACGCAACGGAGACGCAACGCGCCGTGTGGACTGGCTCGTACTAGTGATTCTTTGGTCGGGAATCCTAGGTTGCTCTTACTTACCCGCTTCCGGCTCGTGCTACAAATACCGGACATCTGAGACATTGTTCATGTTGATAATGGACTGTCTGTTGTTATACCTAATTAAGTATTTATAATTGCCCTAAAACATTCAGACGAAATCTATATAAGATAGGATATCTACTGACGCCCTTATATTTTAATAAATATCTAATCGCCAATCCTCTCGTCCTTTCCGTATTACGTTTTGTAAAGGCCTACTCAAACCTGACCGATATCCCGACCGGTATTTTGTATGGCATTACCGGCAGCAGTTGCGGAACACCTTTGAACAGCGCGTTACCGCATACCCATCGGGATATCGTTATCGCCACCGGTACGGGATACCGGTCAGATTTGAGTAGGCCTTAAATCTTGCAATGGTGGACGCCTGTCAACAACCGACAGACGGTGAAATTCCTCGTTCATAGTTGACTACCATGTAATTCTAGAATAGTATGATTAATTAAGCTTGTGGTTTTTTTGTATGTCTCAATTTTACGATTGAAAATAAATAATATGAATCTTTTATGTCTATTTCCTTTTAAGCGTGTAAAGTTATAAAACTTGTACAGGGTTTGAGAACAGAACTTCTTCAGAATTTCTTCTGTTAATAACCTTGTAAAAGTTTAAAAAAATAAAAAATGATGTATCATTGCTGTGTAGGTAGTACCTACACTAAATGTATATGTATCGTGAAGTATTATTTTATCTAAATTACCAATTATTGTATGCTTTTCACTTACAGGTCCGATTTGGTGCTATATCGGTGTAGCTGTTAAGTTTGCTACAAAATTATTTTGCATAATAATAATAATAGCCGCACTAATATCGTACAAATTCAACAACAGTAGGTAAAGCCTGACCAGAGTTTTAAAAAAACCCTGCAATGAGGACGCGACCTTTTGTGATATATTTATACGTAACTATTGCCAGTAAAAGAAATTAAATCTGAAAAATACCGCACGCGGGTTTTAAAACATCTGGTCAGCTTTATAATGATACATCATTCTTTACCGTACCCGCACCATTATTTATAAGTAGATATCTATGTGACCAGTGCAGGTTGTACTACTTATACTACAAAGCATAATGTGTATAAAACTTATTAACTGTTATAGTAGAGGTATGAACGGGAAGTCGAAGCGTAGGCAGACCGCCATTCCTAAGATGGCAGGGCCGACCTCGACCAGATACGCCGCATCGAGGATGACATAGAAAAACCATGGGAGAAGCATAAATGTCCAGCAGTGGACGAATATATATGCTGAGAAGAAAAATAAAAGGTATGATTACTAGTGCGGGACAATATGGCACCATACCATTCACCATACCCGTCCATCTACACGCCCGAGTACATGCGATACTGCTACGGGTATAAGGCATGGTGCACTATTGCACTACGTGTTACGTATTGCACATCATGCCTTACGATACTTGTACCTGTATTTTCCTTATGCTGGCATGGTTACAGTCAACGTCATTAATATATAAATATATACAGCCATCGAGTCAAAATATGTAAACACCAACCTTATTGTCAGTGACATAGAGGCGTGTAGATATTTTTGAGCTCTTGTTAACGTATATATTTTTATGACGCTGGCCGTACATACAAAGGTGTTCAGATATTATTATACAACGTGGTGAAGATAATATGACTTTAATTGAAAACACTGGCATTGCTGGTTCATAGAAACATTTCAGATATTATTATATATTAACCAATCAAAGTCAATGAAATTTTGTACACACGATCGAGAAACTAATATCTAGCTAGGTCTGTGGTTTATTACATTTTCGTAAAAATGTATAGTTTAAATATTGCAGGGGGTTTTCATATTTTCATTCAAAACTCCCTGCAATATTTAAACTATACATTTTTACGAAAATGTAATAAACCACAGACCTAGATATTAGTTTCTCGATCATGTCTACAAAATTTCATTGATTTGAGTGTTTAATATTCAAAATAAGTATCTGAACACCTTTGTATGTACCATGCGCCAGCATAAGGAAAATACAGGTGCGAGTATCGTAAGGCATGGTGTGCCATAAGTAACACAGTATAGTGCACCATGCCTTACTATACCCGCAGCAGTATCGTACGTACGCTAGCGTGGTACATAAGTATGGTTCACCGTGCTTTACTGGTCCCGCACCAGTATCGTACGTCCACTGCCGTGGTACATACGCACGGTTCATCATGCCTTACTGTACCGGCAACGGTACCTTACCTCTACTACGACAGTTAATACGTCTGACACATCATGCTTTACTGTGCCTGCCACAGTATCCTACGTATGCTGCCACGCTGCACACGTATGGCGCACTATGATTCACCGTGTCCGCCATAGTATCGTAAGTATGCCGCCATGGTGTACACGTATGGCGCACCATGATTCACCGTGTCCGCCATGGTATCGTAAGTATGCCGCCATGGTGTACACGTATGGCGCACCATGATTCACCGTGTCCGCTATAGTATCGTAAGTATGCCGCCGTGGTGTACACGTATGTCTCACCATGATTTACTGCATCCGCCACAGTATCGTACGTATGCCGCCGTGGTACACACGTATGGCTCACCGTGCTTTACTGTGTCCGCCACAGTATCGTACGTATGCCGCCGTGGTATACACGTACGGCTCACCGTGCTTTACTGTGTCCGCCACAGTATCGTACGTATGCCGCCGTGGTACACACGTACGGCTCACCGTGCTTTACTGTGTCCGCCACAGTATCGTACGTATGCCGCCGTGGTACACACGTACGGCTCACCGTGCTTTACTGTGTCCGCCACAGTATCGTACGTATGCCGCCGTGGTACACACGTACGGCTCACCGTGCTTTACTGCGTCCGCCACAGTATCGTACGTATGCCGCCGAGGTACACACGTACGGCTCACCGTGCTTTACTGTGTCCGCCACAGTATCGTACGTATGCCGCCGTGGTACACACGTACGGCTCACCGTGCTTTACTGTGTCCGCCACAGTATCGTACGTATGCCGCCGTGGTACACACGTACGGCTCACCGTGCTTTACTGTGTCCGCCACAGTATCGTACGTATGCTGCCATGGTACACACGTATGGCTCACCGTGCTTTACTGTGTCCGCCACAGTATCGTACGTATGCCACCGAGGTACACACGTACGGCTCACCGTGCTTTACTGTGTCCGCCACAGTATCGTACGTATGCCGCCGTGGTACACACGTACAGCTCACCGTGCTTTACTGTGTCCGCCACAGTATCGTACGTATGCCGTCGCGGTGCACAGATATGGCTCATCATTATTTAACGTGCCCGCTACAGTATCGTACGTAAGCCGCCATGGTACACACGTAAGGTTCACCGTGTTCTACTGTGCTCGCAACAATAGTATACGGGTGTTGCAATCGTAGTTTCAGGAGTATTCAGTGCGACTTGCGCACTACGTATTACGTAGCCGGATGTCGGGCTACGTACGTACGTACAAAAATCGACCACGAGTAAATTACGTAACCCGCTCCATGATGAGCGTCAGTATGCCGACTACGTATGACTGGCTACTTACGCGTAATGGAGCGGGTTACACACGTCATTGTGGTCGATTTTTGTCCTTATTTTACGTAGTGCGGCAGAGGAAATTTTTCTCAGTGTGCCTGTATGTTTTGTGTTTTGTTTTGTTTTAATCAATACAGTACTCCAAATATTGTTTAGAATATCAAATATTTACACGAGGGAAGGCAAACAGCGGCGTAACTGACCGATATAGTGGAGCACAAACGTACGTCTATTGGAATATAGGTAATGGATGTATCAGGTTTCCATGGATCTAAACATGTACCTACATGAAATTATACCTATGTAGGTATGAAATACCCTTTACATTGACAATTTCACAAAGGTGGTTGAGTAAATGATTACCAGTGAAAACTGAAAACGTATCATGAATCGTAAAAGTCTGTTTTAATTTTAATTTTAAAACGACTGATTATAATGTCTTGCTAAAGTACGTGTCAAGCTATAGATTAGAATGTGTTTCAGTCGTCGAAATTTACCATTCCAAAGTTTCAATTACATTTTCACTGTTAACATCAAATCATTTATTTCAAGTAGAACAATGAAAAACACTTTTGAATGTCAAAAACATGAAAATATAATTGATTCTAGTTGCTTCTTCCAAAAGGTTACGTACGGAGAAAAATGGATAAGAAACTTCATCCGCCACTTTGCTTATTCATTTGTTAACAATACATCTACTTATAGTATTACTAGCTTTTGCCAGATGTCGGTTATCACGGAAAAAAGTAGCCTATGTCCTTCTCCATATTCCAGGCTATATCTATGCCAAATTTCATGACGATCGGTTCAGAGGTTTAGCCGTGAAAGCGTGATAGACAGACAGACAGAGTTACTTTCGCATTTATAATATTAGTAGAGAAGTAGGGATACACATCATAAATTGGAGTCACTTTTCGTATCCGTACCGTGAGACCGCGTTGTTCTTCTAAACTACCCAATGGATTTTGATGCAGTCTTCAATCATTATTCATAATTTTTAAAGAAGGTTTATGTGTATAAATACATAATTATATAAAAAAACGACATACAGCAAAGAAATATCGATATATGTCAAGCTGTAGAAACCGTGAAAAGAAATGGCGGATCGCTAGGTAATACTTCTAGATAAGAGTATGTTCGCACATAACCAGCTATACATAAGCTGTGTGGCACGAAAAGCCTATATTGCGAGGTCAACTAAAACTGGAAATGTATAGCTTGAAATGTCGTCGTGCATACCCACATTGAGGTGTCGAACATTGGCTCATAATATTACAGATAACAAATTAACTCAATATTGAGCACTGGCATCCGTTTAATCATAATGCCAATTATAGCTAATCAACTGATAAATAGCATTGAAATTAAACCATTTTAGTTGAAGTACTTAATTAAATTACATAGTAGTGTATTAATTAGATTGCCGAAATGCGTTAGATTATTATTATTTAATAATATAAAGTTTCATTGTAGTATGTATTTATTGATTGATAATAAGTACCTACATTAAAAATCGATTTTGTACACGATTTTGAACTAACTACTTTCACAGTGTGCATTTATTCAGTTACATACTGTATAAATAATGATGTAACTATGCACCACCCAATATCATAAAAACCTTTGTTAACTTTCACGACCTAAATATTAATCTCAATGAAGTAAAATGTTTTTATTTGTGTAAGTAGATCTTATAACGCTTTTAAACGTCAATATTTTGTTGGTCAATATTTTTAAAACTAGATGGCGCCTCCATTTTCTAGCTGTCTGATCCCCGAGAAAAAATGCCAAGCCAAAGTCAGAGCTCATTGTGGCTTTTAAAGTCCAAACATTGTATTAATAGAATTTTATGTGACAAAAACGCAGGGCCATGTTTGGAACGGTCTTTTGAAGAAAGAGCCATTGCAGCTTTGAGGCCCCTGGCACACAGGCTACTGAAGGAACACGGGTGGGTTTTAGTCAGTAAAAGTCTGACACGCCCTCCTGCTCCACCCAGAGCGGGAGAAGTTATTTGATGATATACCACCAAAAAAAAACAGCCTCTTTTGTAAGGAGCTACTATCATATTTTCAATACCATTTTCTACTCAACCAAAACCAGATATTTCTGTTATCACTAAAGTATCGTGTCATCACTAGTTATCTAAATCCCTAGCTTGGTATTAAACTGATGTACTTATACTTTGTACTTTGATTTCTTGGGCTAAAGTGGGCTTAAATAATTGCGCCCTAATTGCGTACGTAACGCTTTATCAAGTAGGTAGTCTGAATAATTTTTAAAGTATATTGCTTCATATATTCTAATAAATTGTCGTTCAATAACTTAAATTACGCAATGAATGTTGTTGAACTATCAAAACGATAGTTTCTACTGTTAACGGCTTTTTTTAGGGTGGGAAATCATCAAATAACTTCTCCCGCTCTGGGTGGAGCGGAAGGGCGTGTCTGATTTGAACTGACTAAAACCCACCCGTGTTCCTTCAGTTGCCTATGTGCCAGGGGCCACGACATCTCTTTCAAACAACCCACACCTCTGGCAGGCATCGGCCCTTGCGGACCCCACCAATTAGTGCTGACATCTCTTTAAGGCGCGCGTGGAACAACGCACGGTTGACTCGGGCTTGATCCTTACCGGACAGCGCGCTACCCATTACTCGCCGTCGGCAAGCTCGCGCCTGCGGTGGCCGGGAATCAGCATAGGATTCCCGACGCCCAGGGCGTCTCCTGCGGTGGCTAGGGCCGTGAGGACATATGTACTGCCTTACTGATACTGTGTTATGCAATTACCTCTCAGGTATCATCATCACCGTCATCATTCTCCTGCCCGTATCCCAATGTATTTGGGGTCGACGCAACATGTATTTTTCTCCCACACTCTCTATTAGTCGTCATCTCCGTAGTCACACCCTTTCTAACCATATCATCGTTCACACAGTCCATCCATAGTTTTTTTGGTCTCCCCCTACTCTTATAGCCATCGCCATTTATAGGTACTCAAAACTTTCCTCACTACATTTTCCTTAGTCCTCCGTATCGCATGCACATCATGCACATACATTTCAGTTATCGGTGATTATTACCACTCAGCAGGCTTTGAAGAGTAGAAAAAAATGACGTTTCCGTGTGGACAGTTGGCAGATTTGTACCGATAAATGTAGACAAGCGATTTCTATTCTACGGTCGAATATAAATAAAACGCGTCATGCTAAGCCTGCAGGTGTATTGTACTTTTCTCGAACACGATCAAAGGTGCATTTTGGGGGAGATAAAAAAACTCAAATTTGATAAAATGGATCACTTAATGAGTATAATCTTTAGAATTTTGTTAGTAATTAAGATTATTTTTAGTGGATGGGTGTGATAAACAAGGAATCGTCGGATATAATAATATCTAGGTACATCTGGTTGCTATGTGGTTATTATTTGCTTTTTGATACTACATTATCATCTCCCTAGCTTTTTTCCAACTATCCATTCTAACCAGAAGCAGCTGGGTACTGGTATTTTAACATGCAGTGACTGCCTATTTAACCTCCACAACCTAGTTACTGGGTAGATAATACGAAACCCCTTGGTAAGGCTGGTTCTCAGACTTTCGGGCTTCTGATGACCCGTAACCGCTGTCAAAGATCCGCTGATAACCAGGAACAATGCTTTAACGTGCTTTCCGAGGCACGGAGGGCTCTTTGT
This sequence comes from Polymixis flavicincta, assembly GCA_949987655.1. NCBI lineage: Eukaryota > Metazoa > Arthropoda > Insecta > Lepidoptera > Noctuidae > Polymixis > Polymixis flavicincta. The sequence continues at coordinate 10,279,646 of OX465186.1, read as the reverse complement.
GTGTAAAGATGGTCACCCATCCAGGGACCAACCGCAGCAATCTTAATCGATCGACTAGTGCGGCTGTTATTACTTAGCCACAAGTCCGTCCTGATTGGTAATACTTATCAAATAAGTTTTGTGAATTTATCGTAAATTTCGTTTTTTAAACTCAGATACTAATTTGACAGGTGTAATTTCAAAGTGATGTCAAACTCCTATTCTAAAAAAGCGAACACTAAATACTTGAAATGTCAGACTAGTCTCTGGGTTTAAAAAAAACTAACTTTAAAAGAGCGTTATTATTATTATTTTTTCAAAATTCTTATTTTAGCTAGCAGTTTTCTTCCATCACGAAGTCTAACTGTTCCAAAATAAACCAAAATATCTACTTTATTTACTCGTTTTACAACGAAAAAGGAGTAATGAGCAAAATAACAATACCACAGAGCCGCGTTATATACAGAAACCATTATTGAACCACTAATAGGGTTGTTTCAGAATCGCCGCGGGTGAAATGCATTAATAATATAGTGAATTGTGAAAAAATAATGGATTTTGACATGAAAAATGCAATAATTGGTATTGACTGTCTCATTATTTTGAACAGATTGTCCCACGGGAATGTACTATTGAGAAAAAATATATCTTATGTGTTAATCCAGGTAACAATCTATCTGTGTACCAAATTTCATTCAAATCCGTTGAGTAGTTTTTACGTGAAAGAGTTTCAAACGTCCATCCATACATTCTCCCAAACTTTCACATTTATAATATTAGTAGGATAGCAGAATGTCGTTTCGAACTGAATGAAGTTCAAGAGAATTAGGGTTTTCTGGCAGTACTGAGACGTCAGGTCCGGGCACCTGTCAAGTGTTTTGACACTTGACAGGTGCCCGGACCGCGCCTACGGACTGAATGGTGAACAAATAAATGAAACGAATGACATCAAATATTTAAGTTCATTGTCGAACTGGAAGACCTCTTGTCAAAGTGCGTGGTGGATTACGGCCCACTCCCTCTCACGGAGAGGAGGCCTGTGTCCCAGCAGTGGGAACGTTATAGGCTGAGTATGTATTCGTATGTGAGGTTACTACTGACTTAAACTTGATAGAATTGATAAGATGGATTATATTTTATAAATTCTCAAGAAGTAACATATTTTTGTCTTTTCAGTTCACCATCATCATTACAGCCGGAAGACGTCCACTGCTGGAGATAAGCCTCAAGCTCCGCCACTCTGACCGGTTCTGTGCTTCCCGCATCCAGCGGACTCCTGCGGCCCTCACAAGGTCATCGGTCCACCTTGTAGACTTTCCAACTTTCCACCTTTCAGTTGCTCCTAAATAATTTTACAGCTAGGGTGCAAAATAGTGTTATCTGTCTTGTATTGACTTTTCTATACACTGATTAAATAAATCTGAAGAGTTTTATGTTTGAACTCGCTAATTTCTGGATCTATCAGTCGCATTTAAAAATTCTTTACGCAGTTGAAAGCCCCATTCTTGAAGAAGGCTATGTTTTACATCATGCTAAGACCCTAAGAGCTGGGTATAAGGAAAAAAAGTTAAAAATAAATAACACTGAGTGAAAATCAAGTTATTGCGCGGACGGGCGACGCGATGCGATGAGTTCGCTCGAGGGAACAAGAAATTTCACACGATCAAAGTCGCGGGCTGAAGCTAGAAGTTTATATAATTCTGAAATAACCGACCCGCCTTTAGGAAGTATTGTGATCAATGCTTGTGCCTTCATTGTATGAGAAGAGGCCTTTGTTTGCAGTGAGACAATAACAGGCAGGTATTCATTTTTTTTTCGTGTAGTCCACTCTTGACCCCTAAACCCCCAATAATTAATGTGTCCACTGGACCCCTGACTATAGTTTATTTTCGAGAGCAGCTACATTTTAGTTTCCTCTCGACCCCCAAAGTAATCTGCGTCAGTCTTACGCTGTCCAACCTATCCCTGACCTTTTTTGTTTCATAATAGAACGTAAAACAATAAAAAACAATCAGTTTTTTTAGTACCTAGTCTTTGTGATTAGAACATTATCAAAATGATTTGATTTGATAACAGCAGTTGTTATGAATGATATTATTTAGTCGTAAGTAGTCACAATTGATACGACTTATCAGTTCGACCGGATTAGTTAGGTACTAAAATAGTTTTAGCATTATTAAAACAATGTCAAAGAACACATGTTAGAAAATGTTTGACGTAGGTCCTGTCCGATTGTAACATTACACCACGTAACAGCCGCGTAAAAAGTAGATAAGTAACATTACAACACGTCTACGTTCCCGGAAGGGAGAGACAGAGGTGTAATAACAGTTTTTGGTTTTTGTTTTTGTTAATGGCATCTCGAAGTTGACCTTGAGAGGCCGTGACTTCTTAACCGGACTTTCCTGTGAAAGCATTTTTAGTTAGACTAAAACCAGCCAGGGCATAAAACCTACTTACACCTAAAGTGACTGCACGCTGAGGGCACCCCCTGTGGGGTACGAACCTCGGCTCAGGGCGTCACTGGCGGGGGGGGGGGGGGACAGCTAGTGGGGACAGGCTAGACCAAAATATTTTCATGATTATTAGCATTCGGGGAATTTAACTCTACTGGCTCAGCTGCGGCGCGGGCTGGCACATCAACGAGCAAGGGACGGTCGGGGGTCTCATCATTACTCAGGGGTCTTCGCGGGGCGCTAGGACCTCAGCGGCGAGGTCGGGAGGACGGTTGTTTGTGTTTGTGTGCTGTACTGGTGGCCCTATTCTTTTCTTGGAGAACAGTAATGCGGTCACCTGGGTCGGAAAGGACATGTCTCGGCCGGCGGATTCTATTGATTCTACTGGGGACATAACTAGCGGCCACAATCAAGGGATTGCGATGTATCTCGGCTTTATCCAAGGTGTAATAACACATCAACATTTCGCCTGTTATATTTACGTCGGGAATCCCAGGCTGATTCCGCGCGGGTGTTGCAGATAGCGAGTAATGGGTAGCTCGCTGTCCAGTAAGGACCAAGCCCGGGTCGACGGCACGTTGTGTTCCACGCGCGCCTCAAAGAGATGTCAGCATCAACTGAAGGGGCCTGCTATGGGTGCGGGTTGTTCGAAAGAGATACCGTCGCCTCTAGCACACAGGCAACTGAACACGGGTGGGTTTTAGTCAGTAAAATCTCCTGCTCCACTCAGAGCAGGAGAAGTTATTTGATGATTTCCCAAGCTCAAAAAACAAAAAGCCCTATTAAATAGGCAGCAAACCTATTTCAGTTAAGTCCAGCTTCGCACGGACGAAAAATGTCGCAACGGGATTTTATCGCGCACTGCATTTTAAACTCTCGGTGTTGGACCGAGCATTGAGAATCCAACAGAGTGCATCCGAAAAAATACTCTATCCGATTTTCAACTCTTGGCGCTTAGCAGTGAGTTGAAGATGCAGTGCGCGAAAAAATCCCACCCCGATATTTTAACGTCTGTACGAATGTAGACTTACTGGGTACAAAAATCAGAGAGCGAGCTGAATAAAAAATTCGTCTTACACTAACTCAGAACCACTGTCGGGCCTTGCTATCTAACTCATAATCGAAAAGTAACTTTAGAAAGAGGCAGCTTTCGGTGATTGTTGCTAATCATTGTTTTCTAAGGGTTCCTTGCCTGAAATTAAGAAAATGGAACCCATATAGGATCACTTCGTTATCCGTTTGTCTGGTTATATTATCGATCAGTCTGTCAAGACCCTTTTTTTCTGGATCGCGTAGAGGTAAAAAGTTGAAATTAATTTCAAATACGTAAGTAAGTCTCGTCGTCCCTTGGGGCCTTGGGACCGAAAAGGACCGAAAGGGACCTTCCCTTGAAACTCTAAAAAAATCAAGCTTCTAAGATAAATGATAAAAAAATACAGCCTTAGATACGACATATTTCGATAGGTACTCGCAAATAAATCAAAACCGGTTGCTTCCGGTTGATCTAGAATCATGAAACTTGGCGAGAAGCAAGGTCACAGCAGAAGAGGTAATAAAAAGAAATAATTAAATTTCATTTGTTCCACAGTCCACTTACTAAAGTGGACTACGTGACTGCAATAGCACGAACACGCTGCAAGAAGCCTCGGAAAATGTGCAGTTCAAGGACAAATTAAATAATTGTTGGGTTTGTTCTACGTTGGTAACTGGGGATTCTTTCTGTGATCAAATTGGAGTGGAACTCTGTAGGGCTTTTATGCTGTAGATAAAATGGAGTCGAAACTAAAAAAAGCGAACCTACTATGTATCTTCTGTGCACTAGTGTACCTTGAAACATCATTGCATTAAAATTGAAAACGTGCCCATTGCCTAATATGTAATTCTAAATTTGTTGTTTTGCCCACAGAAAAATTACTTCGTGCAAATCGCCTACAGAAAAGAATATATTAATAAAAGTGTCGATACGCCCGTTTCGGGCGAGTAAATTCGGGCGAACCGACTAAAAAATTTGTTTGTGATTTTACTGTTTTTGTTAGAGGATTATTTATGTAGGAACTTCGCATAATTCTAAATCAGACATACTGTAACAACATCTCAATACTGAGTCCATAATAAGAATATAATTTTAATACGAATGATAGGTCTTTTTTTTCCGTACGTAATCGTCGTAGGTCGTCTTTTAGGATAGGCCGGATAATCTTTTATACATAAAATGATTAGTGTTTAATGTCAAGAGTCTTCCAATGATGGTTTTCTTAAATATTCAAGCCACAGTGTCAAAACACTTGACAGGTGCCCGGACCGCGCCTACGGACTGAATGGTGAACAAATAAATGAAACGAATGACATCAAATATTTAAGTTCATTGTCGAACTGGAAGACCTCTTGTCAAAGTGGCGCCAACTGGTGGCTTGAATATTTAAGAAAACCATCATTGGAAGACTCTTGACATTAAACACTAATCATTTTATGTATAAAAGATTATCCGGCCTATCCTAAAAGACGACCTACGACGATTACGTACGGAAAAAAAAGACCTATCATTCGTATTAAAATTATATTCTTATTATGGACTCAGTATTGAGATGTTGTTACAGTATGTCTGATTTAGAATTATGCGAAGTTCCTACATAAATAATCCTCTAACAAAAACAGTAAAATCACAAACAAATTTTTTAGTCGGTTCGCCCGAATTTACTCGCCCGAAACGGGCGTATCGACACTTTTATTAATATATTCTTTTCTGTAGGCGATTTGCACGAAGTAATTTTTCTGTGGGCAAAACAACAAATTTAGAATTACATATTAGGCAATGGGCACGTTTTCAATTTTAATGCAATGATGTTTCAAGGTACACTAGTGCACAGAAGATACATAGTAGGTTCGCTTTTTTTAGTTTCGACTCCATTTTATCTACAGCATAAAAGCCCTACAGAGTTCCACTCCAATTTGATCACAGAAAGAATCCCCAGTTACCAACGTAGAACAAACCCAACAATTATTTAATTTGTCCTTGAACTGCACATTTTCCGAGGCTTCTTGCAGCGTGTTCGTGCTATTGCAGTCACGTAGTCCACTTTAGTAAGTGGACTGTGGAACAAATGAAATTTAATTATTTCTTTTTATTACCTCTTCTTTTTTGTAAGAATTGTGTCGTGTAGAAAGAACCCTCTACCTAATCTTTACAGAATAGTTTTATTTCAGAGATGTAAATGTATTAGACGTTCTAACAAGAGGTTTTATTTAGTTATGCATGTGATGTTCAACGAATTTTAGATGTGTCTAGCCTTTATTTCTTTGGGAAGTATCCGTAATTTGTTGCTCCGAGAATCCTAAATTACCCGAGAATCCCTTATTACTTTAGACACATGCCAACGAGATCTAGATCTTGAGAAATTAACTATGTTTATCGAAGTAGAAGGCAGCTGTTTGGATGAAGTCTTCTGAGATTTTTTTTCTCAGAAGAGCGAGGTTAAGTGCTTGTCGGACCACGCACAATGTGTTAAGTCCACTCTCGGCCCCTGGCCCCCCAGTAAATACATTATCCACTGGACCACTGACTATGGCTTACTCGCCTTTGGAGGTCGAGATTGGATTTCATTTTCCAGTCAAGTTTTTAGTTTCCTCTCTACCCCCCATAGTAGTCTGTACCTTACTGTATCCAAATATTAATTTTAGGTACTTATCGAACTAGGGGTTGAAAGTGGACAAGGTACCTGTCCCTTGTATGAAAATTCAGTCTCACCCCTTGGGGAGTTTTTTTTTTTGAGTGGTAATTCATCAAATAACTTCTCCCGCTCTGGGTGGAGCAGGAGGGCGTGTCAGACTTTTACTGACTAAAACCCACCCGTGTTCCCTCAGTAGCCCGGTAGCAGTATGCCAGGGGCCGTATGTTTAGGGGTTGAGAGGAAACAAATAAAGAAATCTTTTTAAGGGCTCGAGGGGCCGAGAGTGGACTAAACGGCACAATGAAGGGTTCCGAAAGATGAATTAATCCCAAGAATAAACATAACATTGTAGTAGAAAATAATGTTCTTCCATACAGCGATATTATATCACTGTTAATTCTGCAACTGCAAATGTAAGTTTATAATTAAAGTAAAAGTAAAGGTCAAATCTTTTAATTTCAACAGGAAAATAAACAGTATTTTTAGCGTAAACATTTACAACAAATTAAAAATCGATTGATAATTTTAATTAACGATTTTAGAATTTTTTCCTTTTGCTGTTAGACCTTGCTTCTTGCCAAGTTTCATGATTCTAGATCAACAGGAAGCAACCGGTTTTGATTTATTTGCGAGTATCAAAATATGTCGTATCTAAGGCTGTATTTTTTAATCCTATAACTTAGAAGCTTGATTTCGGTACGTGCTTTCGGTACTTTTCGGTCCCAAGGCCCCAAGAGACGAGACTTACTTACGTATTTGAAATTAATTTCAACTTTTTACCACTACGCGATCCAGAAAAAAAAGGGTTTTGACAGACTGATCGACTACGGACAACGAAGTGATCCTATACGGGTTCCGTTTTCTTAATTTCAGGCAAGAAAACCTTAGAAAACAATGATTAGCAACAATTACCGAAGGCTGCCTCTTTCTAAAGTTACTTTTCGATTATGAGTTAGATCGCAAGGCCCGGCAGTGGTTCTGAGTTAATGTAAGAGGAATTTTTAATTCAGCTCGCTCTCTGATTTTTGTACCCAGTAAGTCTACATTCGTACAGACGTTAAAATATCGGGACTGGATCTTCAACCCACTGCTAAGCGCCAAGAGTTGAAAATCGAATACAGTATTTTATCGACGCGCGGGGATGCACTCTGTTGGATTCTCAATGCTCGGTCCAACACCGAGAGTTGAAAATGCAGTGCGCGATAAAATCCCGTTGCGACATTTTTCGTCCATGCAAAGCTGGACTTAACTGAAATAGGTTTGCTGCCTATTTAATAGGGCTTTTTGTTTTTTGAGCTTGGGAAATCATCAAAAAACTTCTCCTGCTCCACTCAGAGCAGGAGAAGTTTTTTGATGATTTCCCAAGCGTGTCAGACTTTTACTGAATAAAACCCACCCGTGTTCAGTTGCCTGTGTGCTAGAGGCGACAGTATCTCTTTCGAACAACCTGCACCCATAGCAGGCATTGGCCTTTGCAGACCCCGTCAGTTGATGCTGATATCTCTTTGAGGCGCGCGTGGAACACAACGTGCCGTCGACCCGGGCTTGGTCCTTACTGGACAGCGAGCTACCCATTACTCGCTATCTGCAACCCCCGCGCGGAATCAGCCTGCGATTCCCGACGTAAATATAACAGGCGAAATGTTGATGTGTTATTACACCTCGGATAAAGCCGAGATACACCGCAATCCCTTGATTGTGGCCGCTAGTTATGTCCCCAGTAGAATCAGTAGAATCCGCAGGCCAAGACATGTCCTTTCCGATCCAGGTGACCCCATTACTGTTCTCCAAGAAAAGAATAGGGCCACCAGTACAGCACACAAACACAAACAACCGTCCTTCCGACCTCGCTGCTGAGGTCCTAGCGCCCCGCAAAGACCCCTGAGTAACGATAAGACCCCCGACCATCCCTTGCTCGTTGATGTGCCAGCCCGCGCCGCAGCTGAGCCAGTAGAGTTAAATTCCCCGAATGCTATAATCATGAAAATATTTTGGTCTAGCCTGTCCCCACTAGCTGTCCCCCCCCCCTGCCAGTGACGCCCTGAGCCGAGGTTCGTACCCCACAGGGGGTGCCCTCAGCGTGCAGTCACTTTAGGTGTAAGTAGGTTTTATGCCCTGGCTGGTTTTAGTCTAACTAAAAATGCCTTCACAGGAAAGTCCGGTTAAGAAGTCACGGCCTCTCAAGGTTAACTTCGAGATGCCATTAACAAAAACAAAAACCAAAAACTGTTATTACACCTCTGTCTCTCCCTTCCGGGAACGTAGACGTGTTGTAATGTTACTTATCTACTTTTTACGCGGCTTTTACGTGGTGTAATGTTACAATCGGACAGGACCTACGTCAAACATTTTCTAACATGTGTTCACAGGTGACATTGTTTTAATAATGCTAAAACTATTTTAGTACCTAACTAATCCGGTCGAACTGATAAGTCGTATCAATTGTGACTACTTACGACTAAATAATATCATTCATAACAACTGCTGTTATCAAATCAAATCATTTTGATAATGTTCTAATCACAAAGACTAGGTACTAAAAACTGATTGTTTTTTATTGTTTTACGTTCTATTATGAAACAAAAAAGGTCAGGGATAGGTTGGACAGCGTAAGACTGACGCAGATTACTTTGGGGGTCGAGAGGCAACTAAAATGTAGCTGCTCTCGAAAATAAACTATAGTCAGGGGTCCAGTGGACACATTAATTATTGGGGGTTTAGGGGTCAAGAGTGGACTACACGAAAAAAAAAATTAATACCTGCCTGTTATTGTCTCACTGCAAACAAAGGCCTCTTCTCATACAATGAAGGCACAAGCATTGATCACAATGCTTCCTAAAGGCGGGTTGGTTATTTCAGAATTATATAAACTTCTAGCTTCAGCCCGCGACTTTGATCGTGTGAAATTTCTTGTTCCCTCGACCGAACTCATCGCATCGCGTCGCCCGTCCGCGCAATAACTTGATTTTCGCTCAGTGTTATTTATTTATAACTTTTTTTCCTTTTACCCGGCTCTTAAGGGTCTTAGCATGATGTAAAACATAGCCTTCTTCAAGAATGGGGCTTTCAACTGCGTAAAGGATTTTTAAATGCGACTGATAGGCCCAGAAATTAGCGAATTCAAACATAATACTCTTCAGATTTATTTTATCAGTGTATAGAAAAGTCAATACAAGACAGACAACATTATTTTGCACCCTAGCTGTAAAATTATTTAGGAGCAACTGAAAGGTGGAAAGTTAGAAAGCCTACAAGGTGGCCCGATGACCTTGTGAGGGCCGCAGGAGTCCGCTGGATGCGGGAAGCACAGAACCGGTCGGAGTGGCGGAGCTTGAGGCTTATCTCCAGCAGTGGACGTCTTCTGGCTGTAATGATAATGGTGAACTGAAAGGACAAAAATATGTTACTTGTTGAGAATTTATAAAAGATAATCCATCTTATCAATTCTATCAAGTTTAAGTCAGTAGTAACCTCACATACACATACATACTCAGCCTATAACGTTCCCACTGCTGGGCCTCCTCTCCATGAGAGGGTGCGCCGTAATCCACCACGCGGGCCCAGTGCGGGTTGGTAGATGTCACATTTCTTCGAATTTTTGGTTCTAGGACATGCCCTTTCCTTCACCGTTTTGAGAGCAGTGGTGATGAAATTATTTACACAAAGTAATGCGCCTGTCTGGGTTCGAACGCACGAACACGTAAGTCGCGGCCGTTACCACTGGGCCACCACTGCTCTCGTAGTAACCTACCCTCATTTAATCATGAAAAAGGCACTCCCACTACCATCAATCTCAGAACCGGATTCCTAATCATATTTACTTTCAAATCAATTCAAATTTCCGCTAGAACGAAAATAAATATATAAATTATGCGCATATTCAAATGACAGGTAATTTAAGTCAGATAACACAACTTTGTGAGTGAAACCGTAGAAGGATTCAATTTGGTTGGGTTGGAAACTTCCCGAGTCACTTTATTATACTTATTTTATAGGCAGTCGCTCCATGTAAAATACTGGTATTCAGCTGCATCCGGTTAGACTGGAAGCCGACCCCAACATAGTTGGGAAAAGACAAGGCATATGATGAGATGATGACTTATTTTAATTTAATTTTGTTTAAATGGAAAATGATGTGGAAATATTTATTCAGAATTGTTGAAATATACATAGTGACAAATTGTATCTTATTAATTAGAATACCTATCTGGATGACCGAGCGTTGCACGGTTTCTTTAGGTTTGACGTTTTCTAAAAATGGAACCTAGCTAGATCGATTTATCGCTCCCGAAACCCCCTGCATACTAAATTTCATGAAAATCGTTAGAGCCGTTTCCGAGATTCAGATTATGTTCGGTTTTTTTTTGTTTGGAATTTTCTAATAATGAAACCTAGGTAGATCGATTTATCGCCCCCGAAAACCCCTGCATACTAACTTTCATGAAAATCGTTGGAGCCGTTTCCGAGATTCAAATTAAATATATATTTGTACAAGAATTACTCGTTTAAAGGTATTAGATAACGAAAACTATCAACAAATTACAATATGACGTCATACAATTCTGAAATATTTGCCGCCTGTCTCTTTAGTACCAGTCGAAAGCGATACGGTGGAATTTGTCGACGACATATTGTAATCTGTTGATAATTTTTGTATGGCAACCTCTGGTAAAGGTAGAAGCCAGCTCTTGGAACACGGGAAGTTAACCACCCGTTTGGAGATTTCATTGAACCGACTATGGGTACTTGGACGCCACGTCCGTTTCAACCATAAACAGTTTGAAATTAACAGGTGTTAAATACCCTTAACAAAACCGAGAGTTACTTGTTCTTCCTAATAACAAGATTTTTTTGTATTAGACCTGGAATCAGTGAAGGTTACGGTTCCACAATTTTTAGAAATTTTGTTTTATGGAATTCAGTTTAAGAGCGTTTATTCTGAAAGTTGGCAACGTCGCAAATAGCTGTCAAATATTTACCTGTTTTGATTAATTTGGCAATATTACTGTATGAAAATATGAAATAGCGCTAACTATCTAAAATATGAATAATTATTTGCAATTATAACACTAAATTGGATGTTGTAACCGTATTAGGTGTAAAAAAGGCATCTGGAAAGTTTCCAAGTTCTTTTTTTACATCTAAAACTAAATATTCGATGTTAAAACATTAATTATTGTATTTCATAATCTGTATTTTAGATAGTTAGTTAGCGATATTTCATATTTTTATACAGTAATATTGCCAAATTAATCAAAACAGGTAAATATTTGACAGCTATTTGCGACGTTGCCAACTTTCAGAATAAACGATCTTTATTTATTTATTTATTTATTTTCTTCTTACATCTATCATTTACAGGGTAACCCAATGCGATAAATGCGCTTATCCTAACTTAATTAAGTATCCTTAATACTAACATTCATGTATCTACATATTTTACATGTAACAAATTACGAACAATGCATTCCTTGTGAATTCACTCAGAGAACAACAGAATAAGTCAGTCTCAACCGCTATGAGGAAGGAGGCTATCTTAAGAACGTTCATCCCACGCGGGCTGGCAACGGCGCATTGATCGCGGTTTGATTATTCCATTAAACATAAACAGAAGTAAACATTATTTTCAGCCATGCACTAGATCGGTTAGTATTTTCATGTTTGGATGCAATTTTTTTTACAGTTATTTTGGTATTTACTTATAAAAATCGACTTATAGCTAAATAACAATAGCTGCACTTGTCGATCGGCCAGGTTAAGCTACGCTTGCCGTGGTTGGTCCGTGGATGGGTGACCATCTTTATATACCAAGACCCCTCCGTGCCTCGGAAAGCACGTTAAGCCGTTGGTCCCGGCTGTCAATTGTGGATCTTTGACAGTCGTTACGGGTCGTCAGAATCCCGAAAGTCTGACAACCAGTCTTACCTAGGGGTATCGTATTACCCAGTAACTGGGTTGTGGAGGTCAGATAGGCAGTCGCTCCATGTAAAATACTGGTATTCAGCCTCATCCGGTTAGACTGGAAGCCGACCCCAACATAGTTGGGAAAAGGCTAGGCAGATGATGACTTATAAAAATCGACACACCGTCAATTATTTTCTATTTGCATTACTTAGTAGATTAAATAATGTTTATTAAAGTAAATTATAATAGTAAATGTTAAAAATAATTATAAATACCAACGAACTAGTTCTTGGCTGAGAAAAATACTATTTTTATTTGTATTTAATTAAATAATCACGAAACACTACTACAAGTGCGTTGTTGCCAGCTCACGTGGAATTAATGCTCAGAATGTTATGAAAATAATCAGCCCTCTCTCTCGCAGACTCTAAGACTATTATTAACTATGATTCGAGAAAATCTGTTCAGCCATTTTTATATTATCAGCTGTTTTCTAGATAATTAAGGGATGTGAGTATCTTTCACAGGTCTGATCGGTTCGATATTTAGCATTCTGTTTTTTGAATGATATTTGAAGGACATAGTAACCTAGAACTGATGCTGCAGCATCACCTGGAATTCTCAGGATAGTCAACTCCCTTTGGGCGTGGGATCATTGGAATGGTCTCAATGAATAGGTTATAGATGATGATCAAGGTCTGATGATGGATTTGCAAAGAGACATGAGGATAAATTAGTAAACTGCTTCACTGTGGCAAACATACAGCTGTTTCTTCATCTATAACACCCATTGAAGATCAACATTTTAAAAGTGTTTATTCAATAGTATGGTAACGGATTAGTTTTAATACACAAGATGGTAATTAAGATTTCTGTAGTGAACATAAAGACCACCTGATTGATTACCAAGTACCTAATCTAGATTGATAAACGATAAATCATTAACGCTATCTTATTGCCTGGGTGCTAATTACATGTACCTATTCATAAAAAGTTTTGCACCCGCTGTGCGTAAATAGTAATGGTTATTAATTTTATTGTTTGGATGGTTGTTGAGAATAAAATAATAACTGTAAAGTCTAAAAAAGGCTCTTTATTTATCTTTTTTTGGGAGGAGCAGAAAAAGTATTTATGTTGTTTAATAGATTACCCACGAAGGAATGTAGCTTTAATTACAGTTTAACAACTTCATTCATTGCTTTAAGTTGTTGAGAAACGAAGCAATGGATTAGTAATATTTCTAAAAATAATTCGGATTCCGATAGATAGTATGTTGCACAATAAGGGTGCAGAAAAGTAGGTTATAAGTATAAGTAGGAAGGTACCTGACTGACCTACATATACCTATAAACCCTGTGATATTATGCCAAGCAACACCGAAACTAATGAACGTCTAGTTTTATACATTCAATTATCTTCTGGTAGTAGTCTGCGTGACCGCGTTCTTCATAACAACGCAACAGACTGTGATGTGGCTTTCACCATCATTCAGATATTGTTTTATTCGTAAGGATTTATAATAAACTAGCTGACCCGACAGACGTCGTCCTGTCCGTTCAAAAGTCATTCATACAAAATCCCTACCCTACCTACCCAACCTACCCTACCTGCCCTACCTACCCTACCAACCCTACCTACCTACCCTACCCTACCTACGCTACCCTACACTACCCTACCCTACCCTACCTACCAACCCTACCTACCCTACCAACCCTACCTACCCTACCTACGCTACCCTACACTACCTTACCATACCCTACCCTACACTACCCTACCTACCATAAATTGAGATGTAAGCTATCCTATCTTTCAAGTTGGATCAAACTGCACACAGTGTACAAATTTGATTAAAATCGGTTAAGTAGTTTAGGAGTCCATCGCCGACAAACAACGTGACACGTAATTTATATAAATTAAGATAATACAATCTTTATTGTTCAAGAGAGCAGTAAAAATTAAAATAGCACTAGCCTCCACACTAGGATTCCCTGTGTCGTGGAGAACAGGATCTTTCGTCTTACAAAAATAGTAGGTACGACTAGGCTCATTCGGCAACGTTGGCTGGTATAATTTGTGAAGGTACAATAATTAAATGATATTTCAAACAATAAAATTAAAATAATTATATTTATTATTCATTCATTTAAAAAGAGGAGAAAGAGGGGCTTGTGGCTAAGTAACAATAGCTGCGCGGGTCGATCGATCAGGTTAAGCTACGCTTGCCGTGGTTGGTCCGTGGATGGGTGACCATCTTTATATACCAAGATCCCTCCGTGCCTCGGAAAGCACGTTAAGCCGTTGGTCCCGGCTGTCATTTGTGGATCTTTGACAGTCGTTACGGGTCGTCAGAAGCCCGAAACTCAAACTCAAACTCAAAGCATTTATTTCAAATAAACCAATTACAGGCACTTTTGAATAGTCAAGGACGGTGAGTTAGAAAGATGAAGCTAGTTGCCCGTTCCAAAGCGTAGGTACCTATGGAGAAGAACGGGCAAGAAACTCCATGGGCACTCTTTTAAAATCAAGATTTTGTTACAAAAAGTTGGTTACATCATTATGTTGAAATTATCAATGTGAGAACGATGTAAAAAGTGCACATTAAAAGCGTCCGTAATTAAAATAAAATAACAATTAAAATAAGCCGTGGGAGCTAAGAGATGACCAGTCCCTACTGGCGGCGCCCGTTCACGGACATGACGTATGCATCAGCACCATTCAGCTCAACCATTTTGAAGGGAACTTAATGATCCAACACACACGCCACCACCAGCGAGACATTTGAGTGAGCATGACATACTCTCAGCTGCCAGGGCACATTCAAGTCAATGAAAGACGTACCCTGTAAATGTTTGCATTATAGTAGGAACATAGTGCTCACACATATGCTATGCAATTATACAATACAAAAATTTGAATTTATACAATGCAAAGATATCTAGCTTTTACAGTCTTCAGCAGCTCCAACAATGTTTTCAATGTTATTCAATTTAGTTTAAGCTACCTTGTGGAGCAGGACAAGCAGCGTTTAGCCAAGCATTTTTGTCAGCGATGTAATCCCCCAACTTATAATAAGCATGGCTGCATAGTGTGCGTTTTATACAAGATTTAAATTTCGATTCATTCAGTTCGAGTATGTGAGGAGGTATTTTATTGTAACATTTTAAACAGTACCCCATGAAGGATGAGTCTACTTTAGCCAGTCTGAAGCCTGGTTGAACCAATTGGTGCCTATTTCTCGTTCTAATGGTGTGTCTTTCACCTCGTTTACTGAAAAGATTTAAGTTTTTCCTAACGTACATGATGTTCTCATAGATATATTGACAAGGTACCGTCATGATATTAATAACTTTGAACAGTGCCCTTAGAGAATCCCGCGTACGGAGGCCATATATTGATCTAATGGCTCTTTTCTGCAGAATAAAAATAGACTCGATATCTGCAGCCCGTCCCCATAGTAAAATACCGTATGACATGATACTATGAAAGTAACTGAAATAGACTAGCCTCTGAGAAAGTCTGACAACCAGTCTTACCAAGGGGTATCGTATTACCCAGTAACTGGGTTGTGGAGGTCAGATAGGCAGTCACTCCATGTAAAATACTGGTATTCAGCTGCATCCGGTTAGACTGAAAGTCGACCCCAACATAGCTCAGAAAAGGCTAGGCAGGTCATTCATTCATTTAAAACTCATGCATCGATGTTTTGTCAAGTCTTAATAACTATGCGTAGCAGGGGCGGGTCGCTAATTTTCCAATAAGGACCTTGTCGAAAATATTAATTGTGTAACATTAACATCAATCATTGTGACAAATATATCTGTAATCACTAAGTTAATTGATGTATATTTTTGACAAGGTGCATCGACTGTGCGCGTCATGCATATTTATTGTTACGTTAATATTATAAAGAGTTTGTTTTTTTGAATGCGTTAATCTCAGGAACTACTTGTTCGAATTGAAATATCATTTATCGAGGAAGGCTATAGGCCATATAATATCAAGCTGGAGCCCTTAGGAGCCGATCAAAAAGAAAATAGTCACGAATATGTAGTACTCTCACGGCCAGGCGATTTGATGCGACGGGGTAGGTCGAGGGAGCAAGAAATTTTACGCAGACGAAGTTGCGAGCAGAAGTTGTTACTGCTATAATACTATAGGGATGTGCTACGTGACTTCTGCTTCAATCAACTCAGCCTAATGCAGTCTACTGCTGGACATGAGGATATCCCAAGCTGAGCCACAACACCATCCTCCGCCTTCCGCATCCAGTCTGTCCCAACAACTCTCTTAAGGCTTGTATCCACGCCAAGGACCTTCAGCATTATGGCGCACTTTTGTGGGCGAGTGCGGGGTGATGTAGCCGTGCAGTCTTTAATCGATCGCATTTTTAATTTATTATGACAAAAGTAATGCATATTTGTAAAACGTAACAAAATCAAATCATTTTCCTTTGTATAAAAAAATGTCTACTACTTTGCAAGCAGTAGACATTTTTTTTTACGCTTTTGTTAATAAATTAAGGAGTAAAATGGTTTCATCTCAACGATTTGGAGGTGATTTGGTGTTTTTTTTTTCTTATTATTTGATACCCATAGAAAAGTTATGCCTAAACCAAATGACGTATCATATCATGTAGATTACTAACTATTTTTTTCAAATGTAATTTCTTTGTAAATGCCGACGAAAAGTGGTTTCATCTGCATGCTGTTTTCAACCATTTTTTGAGAGGGCAGCCATAAGGTCGTCGGTTCATCTAGCTTGGGGACGTCCGACGCTACGCTTGCAGATACGCGGTCTCAATTCCAGGACTCGTCTGCTCCACTGGCCATCGGTCCTTCCACAGACAAGGCCAATCCACTGCCACTTGAGTTTGCTTACTCAGAAAGTTATGTCGGTAACTCCGGTTCTTTTCCGTATAATTTCATTTCTGATTTTATTCTTCTAATTAACTCCGATTATAGCCCTTTCCATGGCGCGCTTAGCGATCTGAACTTTGTGGACTAGTCCGACTGTCAGTGTCCGCGTTCGGCATCGTATGTCATTACGGACAGGTCGTACTGGTTAAAGACTATAGTATTTAGACATTGCGGGATAGGCGATGTGAAGATTACTGCTTGAACATTCTTCATTTAAGAGCGCGATGGTTCTCCATGGCATCCGTACTAAACCAACGTTATGGAGTGATATTCCACTGTTTGATATCATAAGTTCAAAGTTAAGTATGTTGTCGATTTGTCTCGTCGTTATCGTTGCACATATCATTAAGTCATTTTGACTTTTGAATTTAACTATATAGTCTGAATTTTGATTTGGAGTTTTCATACTCCTTCTGTTATTTACTTATGATCAAATTGTTACAATAAAGCTGATTATTAAAATGTAAAATTAAGAGTGTTCATTCAGTAGTTTTTCCTCTGTGTGTGCCCAAAAAAATGCAGCCATGGCGATGTCTTCGCAGCCACTGACGTCGTTCCCGTGGAAGTGACAAAGTTTGATGATATCAAACCCATGATGTGTAATTTCAAAAGGAAATAACAAGTCCGTCATATTTTAATGTAATCGGATTAATAATTGCAGGGGATAATACAGTCACCTACGGCTTATCTAAGGTACCTACAGATTATTACAAACGAATTGTAACTCCTTATCGGCTGATAAAGAACCGAGGATTGGCATTGTACCTACCTGCTTAATACCCATGCCGCGTACTGCACCCAATTTTATTGATAAAGCTGCAAATTTGTTTTTATTTCAATTGGGTTTATATTCAGCACTTTATGAACGTCAAAGTTATGTCGTGGTGACGTCCACATCGCTACGTGCGAACTACGCATCATACTGTCGTCATTCAAAATACTGTACAAAATACTTCGTACAAGCACAATTTACCACTCGACTAGTATATACATACATCCGTGTGATGCCGGACGTAAAGAATAGCACCATCTTATTTCTTCCCGTAGGTGCCGTAGAAGGCGACTAAGGGACTTATTAAAGAATGGGCAGTAGCGTTTCATGCATTTTACCACCATACTGCGATCGCCAACCCGCCTGCCAAGCGTGGCGATTATGTTAAATCTGCTAATTTTTTTGGGGAAGGCCCATGTCCAGAAGTGAAAGTCTATCGGCTGAAATGATGATGATGAGTATAAATAGGGTAAATTTTTAACCAGTGCGCAAACTGTAACCATGAATTCAGCATATCATTCTAGAGAAAAAATCTGCTGTTTCATTGAAAAGTGCATTAACTACGCTGTTAAAATGGAACTGCTGATTTATTTTTGTATAACCAACGAAAAATTCCTACGCTGAGGCGCCTAGAATGAGATACCGTGGCCGCTGGCACACAGACAACTTAGTCAGTAAAAGTCTGACAAGTCCTCCTGCTTCACACAGAGTGGGAGAAGTTATTTGATGATTTCACACCATCCAAAAAAAAAGGGAGCTCTAGAATGATAAGCTGAATTTAAGGTTACAGTTTGCGCACTGGTTAAAATTTTATCCTGTATGCAACGTCCCTACATAAATCGTTGGGCCGTAACCCACCAGAGAACACCCATCTGGTCGAAGGATCCTCCTTCTATGGAGGATGAGTGAACTTTACATCCTATTCCTCATAACTCCAAAGTGAAGACAGTTAGGTAAAATTCGGCCAACTGCACATCGAGAGGAGAAATTCCAGATAGAAAAACCCAATAATACCTACTTTGCCCGACCTGGAAATCGAGACCAGGATCTCATGCTGACCATTTGCAACCACCAATCCAACGAGACAAGTCAATTTAATGCGCTCCCGGAAACTAACTTTGTCGTATCTCCGACAAATTGCTCAAAATGATTTAATTAAATAAACAAAGTTAAAATAACCTCAAAAATTATCGGGTGGCCGGTTGGAAAGTTTGTGTATCCCGTAAGTAATATTTCACATCAAGCAAGGAACAGGTGGGTTTAATATCGGCTAATTGCCCATTGTTTCAACAAAATAATGATTTTAAGCCGAAGTTTGGAACAACTGTAATAACAGTGCCTTATGACTTGCTTGTCGGTAAGTGTATGGTAATATCTCAAATATTATAATTATAATATTTGAGAAAAAACCTCCCAAGTATCCCAAACCCCCATCACCAATCGGTGATGGTGATGAGGGTTTGGGATACTTACTTACATAGGTTGGGGGGTCCATGCATGGGAAAAATTACTTATTTTATTATTACTTACTTACTAACTACTTAATTTATAAACTTTAATTTTTATTCACTCAAATAAATTAAAAAAAGGAGTACTGGAATACATTTTAGAAAAGAAAAACATAATAGATTTAGGTACTTAGAAAAAAAAAGAAAATTTAAAAATTATTATGTGTACTGCTTTGTAAAAAAAAATTTGCATGGAATAAAAGGCTTTTTTATTTTTTTTATTTACTTACATAGGTTATTTTTTTACTCTTCGGTTGGTAAATACATATCTACTTTTTAAAGATTTTTTTTTTGATGGCAGAGGACTTTTAACCGACTTCAAAAAGGAGGAGGTAATCAATTCGGTATGTTTATATATGTTTTTATGTAAGTTCGGGCATAACTCCGTCATATATAGACGGATTTGCAAAATTATTTTTTGTTCGAAAGGGGTTTATTCAGAAACAGTCCCATTAAATTTAATATAGATTTGAGGATGAGTTTCGGAGACAGACAAAGGAGCTCTTTAAAAAATTACAGCAAATCAACCGCGATTGCTGCTATCGCATAAATATGCATTGTTTTGATATGATCGACTTTGAGAATACCCCAAGGATGATGAAATTTTGAATTGGTGTGGGATATGTCGATAACTGAAAACAGAAAAAATAAAACTTTTTCCAAAAAAAAAAAAAAAAAAAAAAAACAACCGGCTTCGGAAAAAACACTAAAAAGTAAAAAAAATACTTTAATTTCGGAAAACAGTATCTTTGGATATGTATGTAGATGAGGTATGTAGGCTTTGGTAGTACATTCCCGTGGGATAATTATCTACCTGTACGTGGGCAAAGCCGCACTTAAAAGCTAGTCAGAAAATAAAACCAACTATTTGTGATTCATTTTTTATTAAAGCAAAAAAAAAACACTGCTTGGCTACCTCATCATCTGCCTAGCCTTTTCCCAACTATGTTGGGGTCGGCTTCCAGTCTAACCCGATGCAGCTGAATACCAGTATTTTACATGGAGCGACTGGCTATCTGATCTCCACAACCCAGTTACTGGGTAATACGATACCCCTTGGTAAGACTGGTAGTCAGACTTTCGGGCTTCTGACGACCCGTAACGACTGTCAAAGATCCACAAACGACAGCCGCTTTGCTTTCCGGGGCACGGAGGGGTCTTGGTGTGTAAAGATGGCCACCCATTCACGGACCAACCGTGGCAAGCGTAGCTTAACCTGGCCGATCGACCCGTGCAGCTATTGTTATTTAGCCACAAGCCACACCACTGCTTGGGCACGCCACGATTGCGGCGGTAAGTCCCCTCTTTGAGGAGTGGCTTGAGAGGCGGCATGGCGTCCTCACCTTCCGCCTGACGCAGGTCCTTACCGGACACGGTTGTTTCGGGAGGTTCCTGTTTCGGATAGGGCGGGAGGAAACGCCCGGGTGTTTCCACTGCGAAGATCGCCCTGAGGACACGGTGGAGCACACGGTGGCGGTCTGCCCGGCTTGGGCGGAGCACCGCCGTGTCCTCGTGGAGGCGATCGGCGGCGGCGATCTCTCGCGTCTGGCCCTGGTCCAGGCCATGGTACGGAGCGAGAGGGCATGGGGAGCCGTCACCTCCTTCAGCGAAGCAGTAATGCTCGCGAAGAGGGAGGCGGCGCACGTGAAGGAGAGGCAGCATATGCGCCCTCGCGACCCCAGCCGCCGCAGGATACGGAGACGCCCTGGGCGTCGGGAATCCCAGGCCGATTTCCGGCCACTGTAGGCATGGGCTTGCGGACGGCGAGTAATGGGTAGCTCGCTGTCCGGTAAGGACCATGCCCAAGTCGACGGCGCGTTGTGTTCCACGCGCGCCTTAAAGGGATGTCAGCACAAAAAATGATGGGGCCCGCAAGGGCCGATGCCTGTCAGGGGTGCGGGTTTGTTTGAAAGAGACACCACAGCCCCTGGCATACGGGCTACTGAAGGAACACGGGTGGGTTTTAGTCAGTAGAAGTCTAACACGCCCTCCTGCTTCACCCAGAGCGGGAGAAGTTATTTGATGATTTCCCACCCAAAAAAAAAAGCCCCACCACTGCTTGGCTACCTACTATAACCTAATCTTTAACATTCAATAACATATTTTCTTTGAACTAATCATGAAAATACCAGCCTATCTATCATGTTTTCTACAATCAGTGTATATCTACTATGTAATACAAATCACACTTGTTTGCTTATGATCTTATCGCTGACTATCGGAATTAGTAATTATACGTTTCTAACAAGATTTTGCTAGTAATTTCTATATTGCTATCTGCTACAAAATTTGTGTGCGTTACTATATTACAACCGTAATCTAGATTTATAAAATAAACAATTATTACGCCGGCGCCTAAGTAATAGTAGCTAATACCTAGTATACTAAGGGTGGATTCCACCAACAAAACTAAACACGATCAGCACATCTAAACCACGTTCAAGATCTGTCAGTGTCATCATTGTTGTGGAATATTGACACTGACAGTACTTGAACACAGTTCGATGTTTGCGTTCAGTTTATTTAAAAAAAATATCTGCTCAGTAACGTTTTATTTTTAAAGAATAATTAATTTAAAAATATATTATTATCTAGATATTATTATCTATATATAAATAAATACAAAAACAAAAGGACACTTAGGCTACGAAGTATTCGTACGCATCGCTCTCATCAGGAAACTTGCCCAGAAGACTGGCAGCATTGCCTTGTCGAATGGCAATGCTAATTCTTTGGCCAAAGAACGACCCAGCCCTCTGGTCACGTGAAGTGTCGACCAGCCGGCGAGAAATTAATTAATTTTTAATTTAATTTAACGTAAATAAATGAATGAATGTTGTTGAACTGTCAGAATGAAAGCCATTTTTACTGTTAGTGTGTTACGTAACTATTCCTATGTTTTGCCACTACAAATAAGGTACATATTCCCATGCGTTGCACTATTGAGATGTTTCTGCCTATTCACTTCTAATAAATACAACACACCTGTATTCCCCACAAGGTTAAACAGAGTTGTACCTATTGTACACCCACATTTTACGAGTTACGTTAAAGTCCCAGAAAATATGAGATGAGCCTATTGCCATCAACTGAGCTAAAATCCAGCACCCTAATTGCGTAACTGACGATTAATCATAATCTGTTTCGTTTTGAAACAGATTGTTAAACCATTGCTTTATATGTTCAAAAAGTGTATCTGCTCAACAACGTAAATAACGCAAGGAATATTGTTGAACTGTCAAATAGAAACAGATTGTGATTAATCGTGAGTTACGCAATTAGGGTGCAGATTTCGATTTGCTATTGAGAAATTCCAGATGGAAACACCAAATAATACTTTGCCGGAACCGTGAATCAAACGAATGATTCATGTATATTTAGCAGCTACTATTGCTGAATATGAGGCCCTTGGTTCGAATTATTAGTACTTGTCTTTGCATTATTAACAAGAACTAACTTCTACTGGGGTCATTCTCAGGAGACTCATTATTTGGTTGACTTCGGTGTCATTTCTTTTTTAATTTAGGACTTGTTAACATGAAATATCAAATCTAGAGTTAATTTAAAGCATGTTAGTAGTAGACTGTTAACTCTAGATTTGATATTTCATGCCTAAATTAGATAACAAAAATGACACCGAAGTCAACCAAATTATGAGTCTCCTGAGAATGACCCACTGCATAGCCACATTGCCCAGGCTGGGAAGGGCCTACACTCTACACCGATGTTCCAAGTTTATTATATTGATTTATCCGGAATGCGAAACTTCTGGTGGTGTATAAACGGTTCGTAGAATAGTGAAGTATGACCACGAAGTGCTTATAATCTGAAATAAAAAAAGATGTTTACTGAATCAACTTAAAAACTTATTCTAATTACAATGGGGAGAATCCTTTTAAGAGAATAGTTTGCTTGTGTTAGGATGCTCCGCAAAAAAAAATATGTTACAGATGTTCAATTTTTTTTTTAAAGCAATGGGCGTGCCATTGCTTTTTTTTTAAACTTTGTTATAAAGAAATTGGATTGTTTTTTGTGGATTTCACCAATGAAACTGAACGCGTTCAGCAGATCTAAACCGCGTTCAAGAGCTGTCAGTGTCAAAATTGTTGTGGAACATTGTCACTGGCAGCTCATGAACGCAATTTAGAAGTGCTTTTTTTTTTTGGTCAGTACTCATCAAATAACTTCTCCCGATCTGGGTGGAGCAGGAGGGCGTGTCAGACTTTTACTGACTAAAACCCACCCGTGTTCCCTCAGTAGCCTGTATGCCAGGGGCTGTGGTATCTCTTTCGAACAAACCCGCACCCCTGGCAGGCATCGGCCCCATCATTTTGTGCTGATATCTCTTTGAGGCGCGCGTGGAACACAACGCGCCGTCGACTTGGGCTTGGTCCTTACCGGACAGCGAGCTACCCATTACTCGCCGTCCGCAAGCCCATGCCTACGGTGGCCGGAAATCGGCCTGGGATTCCCGACGCCCAGGGTGTCTCCGTATCCTGCGGCGGCTGGGGTCGCGAGGGCGCATAGACTGCCTCTATTTAGAAGTGCTTATCCCTTCAGTTTCATTGGTGAAATCCGTGCTCAGTTAAATAAAAAACATAATCAAAACACGATACCTTTGTAAAGCTTCCATAGCTAATTGTAGAAAACTTGTAAGCTGTTAGCTGTTGAGGTTTCTGAGACCTAAAACATTGTCAACATTAAATGATGAAAAATGGGAAATCAAAATATAAACTATTTATCTGTAAGTTGGTAAAAAAAAAAAACACTTTTACACGTCAAAAATTGATGATGTTTCAAAATTAATGAGTTCGCTATTTCTGTGCTGTGAGAAAAAAGTACGAAACAAATTCAGAAACTAAGACTGAGTTTGTGTCCACCCACAGCCATATAGTTATTAATTAATCGTAAATGCTGATGATTTGGTGTTTCAATAAGGGTACTTAGTATTCTGAGAACCCTTAACATCAAGCGTCCCCCAACGAGTCATCTAGCCTGAGGTGTCAGCGAACAAAAAATGACGTTCCACTTCAAATATTTTACAATCAATAGGTATGCCTCAGAATCTTGAGTTCCATATTACCTATTGGCCACCTGGCTAAAAACACAGATCAGTGCAAAATTAAGAAACATAATTCGTTTAATCGATACTATTTTCTCGCCTATGGTGCAAAAGGTAGGATTTTGTTTAAAAACTACCGCCAAATTGTTATTCTTATATTATTATTAGAATTGCGTTTACTATTTGTCAGTACGCTGGTCAATATTTGGCTTAACGTGAAGTGTCGTGTGAAGTGTCAAGCGATTTTGAACCTTTGTGCTGTGCAGCTATGACGTAGCTTAGCCCACCCTGCACTTTAACTGCCCTACAAATGATAACGTGACCCTGAGCAAATACGACATAATACCGAGTGCACAGCAAAGATACAATCTTGAACAAACTCGTGTAGTTTGTGCTCAGGGGAATTTCCTTCCCCATTTATTTCATAGCAAATTGTGGTCTTGCAATTGCGCAGTTTACATAGTAGGCACCTAGCGACTTTATGCCATCGTAATTTTTGATACTAGCTATGGTAAAATTCGATTACTGTGCGTTCTTGGAAAAAAGAATACGCAGGCACTTTTTGATTAAAATAACAACATAACATAAAATTACATTACGCTTATAATCCTCAAATGGTTATGTTGAGAGTTATGCCCACATTTCACCAGTTATGTTTAAGTCCCAAATAGTAGGCGGCGAGCCCATTGCAATTAACCGAGTACAGATTCAGACTTCAAGCTGCCACTGGGAAATTCCAGAAAGACAGACCCATTAACGCTTTGCCCAACCTGGGGATCGAACATCGAACCCAAGACCTCAGCTCAGCAGAAGCGCTTGCAACCACTAGACCAACGAGGCAGTCACAAGAGTCAGTCAGTCAAGCCGGTTGTTTGATGACTATATAATATAATCTAATTAACGCCATTACCTTTACTCCGCCACATTTCTTATTTTATTTCCTCACCTGATCATAATCGTCAAGATGGTCTTCTTGGATTTTTCATCCATTTCATACCATTTGCATAGAAACGCGGCATCGCCAATTTTTTTGCTCTGAATACAAATACTCAGATTAATTAATTTATTCGTTTTAATTTGCATTTATTAAATAATTAGCAGCAGTAGGAATATTACCTCTCTTATCATGTCTTCGCCGAAGACGCTCATCATGAGGATTTGCAAAAGTACAGAAAGGAGAAAAAGGACGCAGCCAGGAATTTGTTCCCAGTTCCCAGTCTGTAAACAAAAAAAAAAAACGCTAAACGTTAATTTTACAATGAAAAAAAAAATGCTGAAAGCTTTTGTTTGGAAATTAAGTCAAACTGTGATATATTTTTTCTAGTGAAATGAAATATGACGGTTGATAATAATTAGTCAGCTCTGAGAATTAGGCTTCTGTAAAAACGTTTGTCCACACAGGTAACAGTAAATTAAAAGATGACGTGCTCAAGACGAGGTTTTTTCCAGGGGTTGAAAAAAAGCAGCAGTATGATTGTGATTTTTTTAACAATCATGTATAGTTTGGTAAAACAGATTGCTTTGAAAACATTGTCGAAGCCCTGTTTTTTAAAGAGCTGCCGTGGACTTTGTTGCCGACTCTTCTTCATACGAAACGACCATTTGGAACCGTGCACCAAACTTCTGACATTTCATAAGTGCCCATGTTTGTTTCATGTGAAATAAAATATTTTGATTTTGAAACAAATGACAATCACTAAGCAGCTTCTCTAGAAGAGAGGTGATCTGCTATTACTTCTAAAATATTTTAGACGGTAGTGCTGCTACAATTTGGTAACATAATATATCACAATGGCCCTATAATGCCTTCATTGCTGATACAGGCCTCTCTGTGAGTCGGCCGTAAACCACCACGCGGGCCCAGTGCGGCGTGGTGGATCTTCAAATTTTCGGTTCTAAAACATTTTTCATTGTCAACTCTTGTCATTTGTTTCCTCACGATGTTTTCCTTCATCGTTTTGAGAACAGTGGTGATAAAATTAAATACACAAAGTAAAGTCTACCTGGGTTTTAGAACTCACGCCACCACTGCTCGCACATAATTTATTACCAAAGAATATATACAGCAGATAATCAGCCGGCCCAAATACTTGAGATAAGTAAATATTTAAGTTTTGTATGGGACAGATGATATTTTTTTTTTGGTGATTGGGATGTTGGTCACATGGAGAAAGTTATTCAGTTTGAAGGTCTATACCACAATCTTTTGTGATACATGCTATATTATAAGCGAAACTCAGGTTAAAAAGTGCCAGCACGAATAAATCACGATGACGTGACGTGACATACATTTCCCATGAAATAGCTTTACATGCTTCCATTAAAGTACCATGATTGTAATTAAATTTACCGTTAAATTAAATCCAAGCGCGCATATCTCCAAAGAGCCGACCAGAACATTAAACAGATTGGGCGCAGTAAAAATATCTTCCAAGTCTTCCCCGAGCCTGAAATTGTTTGCAGTGTTGTTGATTATTTTTCCGGGTTTTATTATTATTGAATTACCTACCTAATTAGAAGGCTATGGCAGCTTGTTATGGCCTTTATTCGTCAAAATTACTGGTATAGTTTTCGAAATTCATAGTTGCTGTCATGGTGAAATCAAATATGGTTGACCCATGATCCTAATCGATATCGACCCGAATTAGTGACTATTCAATTTTAGTATAATATTTTATCATAGTAATATGTTACGGGGTTTACGGGTAATTTGCATATATACGTATATAATAAAAGTATACAGGTGGCAAGAACATTGACACTTTTCACAATTGTTCTCACGGATTCAGCCCATGATTATTAAAACCCCTGCGTTAAAAAATTTGCTCTGCTGTACATTTTGGCCGCGGAGGTATTGCACAATCTACGTTAGAACAAAAAAAAATTTACATAAAAAAATATCTATGCTATACATATTGGCCGCGGCGCACGGAGGTATTGCACCTGTCTACGTAACAGCAAAAAAAAAAAAAAAATATACGCGAAAAAATATCTATCAAAATTTCTACGTTTTCATACGCATCATATTATGCTGAATTCATGGTTTAAATTTGCTCATTGTGATGTCCCTCCCTGCCACTGTGTATATTAAAGTACATAAAATATTTATGTATGTGTACTATATATTTGTGGCCTGTTTACGTACTTGTGCACCTATTTTTAATATTATAATAAATTCATTATGAGATATTTTAACTCTGAACCAAAGCACCTGCCATCTAAAATGTGTTCACCACTCTTGATTGACTGGGAGAAAAAGCCTAAGTATTAAGTCAGTAAGTGCTATTCGCATACAATAAATAAATAAATTATTGATCGAAAACCACGGTATCTACGCTATTCAGAGTCACAAGCAATCAGATTTCGGGACTGCACAAGACAGGATTAAATTCGAATATCATGGAGCTACTCGTATCTCGCGTGCACGTCATTAATCTCACTAAATAAGACCGAGCACAACACAGGTTCTTTTTGACAAGCCAATTTCTGTTTTTTCGTATTACAATTGTAATAACCAACAGAGGATGTAATTGGTAACTAATACGACAACACGTAATAAGATAATTTCAAATATTCAGCGAATAATAAAACGAAATGATAGATAATCATTGAGTCTATCTTGTTTACTGTAAATAATTGTATAATAGTCATGATGAATCTTCATAAAAATATTTTCATACAAAAACAAACATTATCCAAAATATGAATGGCGTCATTATGTATTTTGACCTTCTCATCTAGATAATCAGCCCAAAATATTCCCACTGCTGGGACACAGGCCTCCTCTCTGTGAGAGGGAGTGGGCCTTACGTAATCCACCAAGCGGGCCCAGTATGGGTTGGCAGATGTCACATGTCTTCGAATTTTTAGTTCTACGATATACCTATTTCCTCTCGATGTTTAACTTCACCGTTTTAGAGAGCAGTGGCGATGAAATAATTTACACAAAGCATGTCACCTGTCTGGGCCTGTATCCCAGCTGTGGGAATATAGGCTGATTATGCTAATATAAGAACGTTGGTGTATACTTACTTCAAAACGTATTGATGTTCTTTAACAATGACTGCCAAACGATTCACTGTAGTTTTATCTAAACATTCGATCATGTCACTAATGACACTGAAATTGGCACAAACGTGAGACGTCAAAACAAAGTAAAGACCATCTACCGTTGTATATAATAATACACAAATGAAACCTGGAAAATAAATGAAACTGTTAACTTAGATAAAATATTGAAAATACAAGCACATTGGGAAACCAAGACCATTTAAAATGTTATCTTCATCTTTATTTTCGGACGAATACAATCGAGTTTCGCGTAAAAGAATATTGTCAGATAAGTCGCTGTCTAGAACATTCAATTTTAGAAGCTTTAAGTGATTTTACTTACCACACATAATTGAATGAATATAAACAACAGTCCACGGTAGCCAAGCCTCCGTTGAGAATGGCACCAGTACTGCGTACGGCAATTTGTATATCACCTCATTTGTAGTAAAATAGTAATACATTATAATAAAAGGAGTAGAAAAATTATACACAGATATAAGCACTACATTTAAAATGATATAGTACTTCATCAAGAGGTTGAGGAGAATTAGATCTTTTTTCACAAGGTTCATTTTCTTGTCATCCTTCAAAATGTTCTGATAGAGGTTTCTTAGACACTCGGTTAGATCGTAGATTTTCATTCTCTTCTGTGCTAAGGCTAGTGTTTTCAATGCTGTTAATATTCCGATTCCTAAGCAGGGGGCCAGTTGCGTCAGCTCGAGAAAATTCTCCGCCGATATTCTTGAAACAAAGAATGAAATTTCGAAGACGATCATCAAGAAAAGTTGGATATAAATGGCAAAGAATCTGAAATTTATCTTAGGTTCGCCATAAGGGATCCCTGCGAGCCATAAATTGATTTTTATTTGTTTAAGAAATTCCTCGTATTCGGGAATGTTTTCCATTTTTGTATAAGTTAATGGTGTCCAGTTATTTGCGGAGAGATGGAACTAAAGAATGAATCACACAGTGTGTCTGTACACCTGCTAGGTGAATTAACACTTAAATATTCTGGTGTCGTGTCAGTGCCAGGGCTGCCAAACACTATAAAATTAAAAGATTTTTTTAACCTGGTATTGGAATAATATTACCAACTATTTTGAATCTTACTCACCACTGTCTGTCTGTATCTGTCTCTTTTTGAGAGCGGCACATCGGCGTCAATACGGTGATGCGGTTGGCTAGTACATATTTTTTTAACAAAGCAACTGCATCATTTGCATCGTGGCCAAACTGTCTTTTGTACACTTTTCCTGTTGTTAGCAATGTAATGTGCCCTTCCCAGTTAGCTTTTCCCTTTGTGTTTTTGCTGCGTGCCGTGTTCATATTATTATTATTTTAAATTGTGTTTTTCGGACAATAAAGATTTTAGATATTAGGTCTTTACCTATGAAATTGCCGTTCTGCAGTACTGGCCATTTCAAATCAAAATATTTTTTGTTTGGCTAAGAATTCTAATTTCAAATTAATTTTATTTTAAAAACATGGATTTTTTTTTCTAAAAGTAGTCATTTCTTTATTGATTAGTGTTACATTTTCATCGCATTTCAATCTTTTTCGTCATCATGGATACGTTAAAAATTCGAGTAATTATGGAATATGAGTACCGTCGTGGCAGCAACGCGGCACAAGCGGCACGCAACATCAACGACGTTTACGGAGCTAACACTACAAACCAACGCACCACCTGTTATTGGTTTGCTCGCTTCCGTTCTGGAAATTTCGACCTGAAAAATGAAGCTCGCGGTCGTCCGAAGACTTTGGTCGACAATGACGAATTAAAGGCGATTGTGGAAGCTGATGATACACAATCTACGGCTGAATTAGCAGCAGCTTTCGACGTTAGCGTCAAAACAATATTGGTCCATTTGCGTCAAATTGGCAAGGTAAAAAAGCTTGACAAATGGGTGCCCCACGAACTCAATGATCGCCAGCGCGAAGTACGCGTCGAGACGTGCCTTGCACTGCTCAACAGACACACAAATGAAGGAATTTTGAACCGCATTGTTACCTGCGATGAAAAATGGATTCTGTTTGATAACCGTAAGCGCTCAGCAAGTTGGTTGGATCCTGGTTCAGCACCTAAACAATGCCCTAAACGAAAACTTACCCCTAGAAAAGTGATGGTCACTGTTTGGTGGTCTAGCGCCGGTGTGATTCATCACAGCTTCTTACCAAACGGGGTGAGCATTACTGCAGATGTGTACTGTGTAGAACTGAACACAATGATGGAGAAGCTGGCGCATCTCCAACCAGCATTGGTCAATCGCTCGTCTCCGCTGCTCCTGCACGACAACGCGCGACCTCATACTGCACAGCAGACGGTCTCCAAGTTGCAAGAACTGGGGTTGGAAGCTCTCCGTCATCCGCCCTACTCACCAGACCTTGCGCCTACAGACTACTACTTTTTCCAGAATTTGGATAACTTCTTGGCGGGAAAAAAATTTAATACCCGAGAGGCAGTACAAAATGCCTTTGAAGAATTTGTTGCCTCCCGTCCAGCTGATTTCTTTAAGAAGGGCATCAATAAACTGCCACTGCGATGGCAAAGATGCATTGATTGCATGGGTGATTACTTCGATTAATACAAATAAAAAATTCATGAAAAAAATTCGTTTAAATTTTTTCATACAAAACGGCAATTTCATAGGTAAAGACCTATTATTATGTATAGTCTACAAGTGATTAATTTTAGGTACCTATGTATTGTACTTAAATAGATGTTATTCGTATTGTTATTGTAATATTAGAACAGTATTTTCCTGAGCTAGTATTACATTTACAGCAGTTTTATGATTATTTTCTTTTTATATACCTGTACATATGGAATAATTAATGGAATATATACATTACATTATATTTACATTACATTACATGTACATTACATTAAATACATTATGGAATAAATAAATAATTAATGTTTGAAATTTATACTTTTGCACTAACTATTAAATCATCAATAAAAATGTCAAAATCGAATGATAGATAAAGCAAAACAGTCATATTGTTTTATCATTCGATTTTTTATCAGAAATATTAAAAGTGTGTACAATTCAAGCTAGGGCTAACCCTACAAACCAAAGGATTGTCACGAATATAATATTTACTTTAGTGTTCCTTTAAAATGACATTCTGAACGTCGCCGTTAAAATATAATCAACACCTATTTTCGATACCTAATTTCCCTTATTGTAAATTCCGTCTGAAACAATTCGTTTGTTCTTCGCCTTGATATCAATCACGTCAATGAAATGTGTGAAGGTTTAAAGGCAAACACTTTCAAAGAGAATATTTCATTAAGTACGGGAATTGGTATTGTCAATAAAATTGCTTGTTGTCATTATTTTGTCCATAAATAAAATTTACATGAAAATTAATACAGAAGGCAATTTTCGGAAATGAAAAATGCCAATTTCAGCTACTACTACTTACTTACTTTACTTATTCCTAATCTCAGCACCTTGAATACACAAAATTCAGTGTCTAGTATTTTTTCATTGAAAGCCAACTCTGAACCCACAAATAGAGTTTGAAGTTTTGAGTTTGTGGGTTTGTTTGTTCTAGAGCTGTTTGAGTTTGTGTGAACCTTGTGAAAGCCGCAGTAATCCGCTGGATGCGGGAAGCACAGATCCGGTCGAAGTGGAGGAGCTTGGGGGAGGCCTATGTCCAGTGGTGGATGTCTTTCCACTGAAATGATGATGATGATGAGTTTTTGTGGGGTTCAGAGTTCACATTCAGTGCAATAATTTATAAATTTCCTAAATTCCATATTAATCAAAAGATAGGAAATAAATAAGTGATTTTTCTTAACCTATGTTTGTGAAGTTCAATAACATTAGAAAAAGAACGCAGAAGAGTTTGTTTAAACATAAATTGTTTGAGTCGCGAGGGAGAGTTGATTGATCGACTTGTTTTGTTTTTGTGTGCAAAGTTTCGCAAATTGTGTTTGGGCAAACAGCTTCGGGGACAAACATCAAACAGATATTAAAATATTGGAGACTAGAATGTGATATTATATGTGTGATATTTTCTATGACGTGATGTATTATGAAGATTAGTATCAAGCAATCTGCCTAGCATTTTCCCAACTATGTGTGGGTTCGGTTCCAGTCTAACCAGAATGCTGAATACTAGTGTTTTGAAAACCTTGAAATGACCTTGTGAAGGCCGCGGGTATCCGCTGGATGTGGGAAGCACAAGACCGGTCGAAGTGGAGGAGCCTGGGGGAGGCCTATGTCCAGCAGTGGATGTCTTTCGGCTGAAGTGATGATGATGATGATGATGATGATGATGACTAGTGTTTTACATAGAGCGACTGTCTATCTAACTTCCACAACCCATTTGATGGGTAACACAATACCCCTTGGTAAGACTTTTTGGGCTTCTGACGCAAGCCGGGAAATTGATTTATTATCTAAACAATAATGCTTTGCTTTGATAAAATTGGCGTTATTTATTGGGTGTGCTTAAATAAGTGTGTAAGTATTTTACTGTTTTTTTTTTTTTTTACATGGTGCAACGACACAATATTTTGAACGTGCGTACAGTTAGGTAGGTCCAACTTCGAGAAAGAGGTTAATCGTCGAATCCAACTCGGCTGGGCAGCGTTCGGGAAGCTTCGCAATATCTTCACGTTCCACATACCGCAGTATTTTAAGAGGAAAGTTTTTGACCAGTGCGTGTTGCCCTTGATGACTTATGGAACCGAAACGTGGTCGTGGTCGAACGGGGTGGATGGAGAGGGCTATGCTTGGAGTTTCTCTGCGTGATCGAATTAGGAATGAAGAGATCCGCAGGAGAACCAAGGTAGCCGACATAGCCCGCAGACTTGCCAAACTTAAGTGGCAGTGGGCAGGGCAATGCTCGCAGAACAGATGGCCGATGGGGCTGAAAAGTTCTGGAGTGGCGACCGCGTACTGGGAGACGTAAAGTTGGAAGGCCTCCCACAAGGTGAACCGATGACCTTGTGAGAGCCGCAGGAGTCCGCTTGATGCGGGAAGCACAGAACCGGTCGAAGTGGCGGAGCTTGGGGTAGGCCTATGTCCAACAGTGGACGTCTTTCGGCTGAAATGATGATGATGATGAATGAACGTGTGGGTTTACCTACCTTCGATTCCCTTGAGATCCAGAGTTAAGATATGCAATGCAACGGATAAAAAGGAACATTAAAACTTCAAAATGTGTGCTTTTTTAATTTCTAACGTAACGATATTATTGCGTTACGCCACGGCATTACGATTACACAGAGAATTAAATTGTATGGAAACACTAGCTTTTGCCCACGTCTCCGTTCGCGTGGATGTCGTTATCGCGTAAAAAAGTAGCCTAAATCCTTCTCAGGCTATATTTTTGCCAAATTTCATGACAATCATTTTAGCGGCTTAGGTTTGAAAGCGTCACAGACAGACCGATAGATAGAATTACTTTCGCATTTATAATATTAAGTAGGGATTAGTAGGGATCATTACGATTGACTGCTGCGCTGCCTGTTCGATTCCCGCATGTAACAAATATTGGTATGATCTACAAGTAGTTGTTCCAGTTCTGGCTGTTTGTGTGTGTGAGTTTAAATGTTGTAAACGCACCTACAAAACAGGAGCAATTCCTAGTGTGGGGCAACGTTTTTTTTAAAAAAAACAAGGACAATTGTGCAGATGCTTTTGAATCTATCCACGAAAATGTGTTATAACGCGCACGTATTTCCATGTATTTTATGGACATGATAAATGATTTTATTTCTGTAAGTAGGTTTGTACAAACACTTTTACACGTCAATCATATTTTTTTAAACTAGATGAGGTCGGCGTTTCCTATCTGACTACTCTGAGAAGAAAGGCCGAAACAAACTCAGAGGTCACAGTCTCTTTTAAAATCCAGACATAATGTTGGTCAGATCATGTGAAGACCATGTGGATTGGTGTCTGAAATGGTCTTTTGAGGAGAGAACCACACAGATTGAGTGGACCTGTCCATTCAGTGCACGCATGTATCAGTAATCATACGGCTCAACTCAGAACTTGAGGAGCTCAACGATTTGACGAACAATCCCAAAGAAAGGACATTTGGGTAGGCCGCATAAAGTACCTACTCAAACTGCCAGATTAACATTAAAAACGAACTGAGAAAGAGATGAAACAAAAAACCAAAAATACCGCATAGTCCTCACATTCACAATAATTAAAACAAAAATAATATTATACTTCTCAAAGTAAATAATCATGTCAAAGTGTATAAAATAATAATCAAATGTCAAAGAGCAAAACAAAATAAAAAACAACATTCAGTATACAAAATTGGAGCAGGTCAATACCAAGCTTTTTTGTCCTCAATTTAATCTTTAACTGTATAAAAAAAGGCTTTCAGGCACAACTTACGTTTAATGAATGATGAACGTCATATTACACATGGATGTGGAACGTCATATTACCACAAATGCTTACAATAATATTATCTCTGATAATTACATTAAATACATAATCAAGCTTTTTCCAGTCTCTTTTTCTACCCAAGTCGTATCGTGATTCTCGTGAACGTGGCAGCCCAATCAGGTTTCCTTTCATACTGACAGCACAAATTACCTTATTTTCCTACCACAATAAATATTTTCCCGGAATTTCTGATTTATTTTTGGGGATCCCTATTATTCGAGTAATGGCATAACGCGTTTGTAATAAAATCTGGTAATTGTGACGTAATGCTGTTGTCAAACAGGTAGGTACATATGAAAGTCGAAAAAATTGTAATACATATTTTGAAAAAAAAAAAAAAAAAACCTTTTTAGTACCTTAGTGGCTTTTGGCTACGTTTTGGTTACGTTATTAAACGCAAACAAATTTTTGTTTTGTACAGTTGAACCAGCATTTTGGTATACAGGCAGCTAACTTTCTAGTTAGTTGCGGTTAGTTGAATTTGTTTAGAATATTATCTTTTTCCTTTCAGAAGCCCACCAGTCTTACCAAAGGGTATCTATCGTATTACGCTAAGTAGCTACCTAGTAACTGGGTTGTAGAGGACAGATAGGCAGTCACCAGTTCCATGTAAAATCCTGGTAGTTAGCTGCATCCGATCAGACTAGAAGCCAACCAGGTTATATTTCGTCGTAGATATTGTGTGTGGGCAAATGAAAAAATTAAGAAAAGGATATCGTATACCTACTAAAGTAAAAATAAACACAAATATTATTTGTCTGCTTTGAACATATTTTTTTTTATATTTAAGACCGTTCCTAATCAAGACTACTACTTACTGAACTTGAACTTTATGTGTAAACTTTATTTGTGAGTAACACTGCAAAAAAACTAGCAGATTTGAAAGAGTGAAATCACAAGATCAAAAAAGTCAAACTCAAAATATTATATTTCATTTAAACCTGTATGGGTACTTGTGAAACATCAGAAGCTAGGTGCACGGTTCCAGTTTGTCGCTTCCTATGGAGAAGAGCCTGCCACGAAAACTCTTTTAAAAATAAGTGTTTTTTACAAGGTTTTCAAATTACAGTGATAATAGGTATGGGAGGACATTGCAGGCCTGTCAATAAGTATCAGATACTTACAGGAATGACAATAAAGAATAGAAAATCGTCTACAAATCTACAGTCTGCAAGGCCTACAACGTTCTCTCATTTACTATAAGCAAAAGAAACTACATAAATAAACCTATTTAAACATGATTTATTTTAAGTGACATGATTTCACAAGGACTATTAAATACTGTCCCGTATGTGTTGCCGGGCGTAAAAGAATAGCACCATCCCATTTCTTCCAGTGGGTGTCGTAGAAGGCGACTAAGGGACTTACTAGAGAATGGGCAGCAGCGTTTTCTATGCATTTTACCACCATACTGCGATCGCCAACCCGCCTGCCAAGCGTGGCGATTATAGCAAAACCCCCCAATCTGGGGGAGGCCTATGTCCAGCAGTGGACGTCTTTCGGCTGAAAAGATGATGAATGATGATTAAATACTAATTGTGTTCTTAAAAAATGTCATCTTGTTGTTGGAAGCTGTCATCAATCTAGTTTGCTAAGTCAGACAAACAGCATTTTTATCAATATAAAGGTTGGGTGTTGAATAAAACACCATACTGGTAGGATTGTATGTATGGAATAGTATAGGAAAGAGTGCATTGCAGCAACGATTGCTTGGAGTTGGCTCAGGTGGAAAAACCGCCAAGCCTGAGTAATGACACTTATAAACGAATAAAGAACGCAGTCTGGACTACTATCGGTATTTTATTGGCCTTGCTCCTTCGTTTTGCAGGTATAGAATTGAATAGACATTTATTTTGCAAATATTGGTTACACATAATAGGTGATACGATGAATTTAACTTCAGCCATATTTTACCATTTTGCCATGCGAACATTATTATTGTCTTTCACTTAAGTTTAAACAATAGCTGAATCCATCAAATACAAAGCAATTCAACTAATTTCTCTCTCTGATAAAACGACTGCGACACTTGTATTACGCTTTTTTTTTTGGGTCGGAAATCATCAAATAACTTCTCCCGCGCTGGGTGGAGGGCGTGTCAGACTTTTACTGACTAAAACCCACCCGTATTCCCTCAGTAGCCTGTATGCCAGGGGCTGCGGTATCTCTTTCGACCAAACCTGCACCCCTGGCAGGCATCGACCCTTGCGGGCCCCATCGGTTTGTGCTGACATCTCTTTGAGGCGCGCGTGGAATACAACGCGCCATCGACCTGGGCTTGGTCCTTACCGGACAGCGAGCTACCCATAACTCGTCGTCCTCGACTTACGCTTACGGTGGCCGGAAATAAACCTGGGATTCCTGATGCCCAGGGTGTCTCCTGCGGCGGTAGGTGAGGTCCTCCCCGAGGTCCCTGTGTTTTGTACTACCTATGTTAGGGATTCAGGGGTGACGTGTGCTGCCAGCAGAGTCGCTGTACTCAGTAAGTAGGGAGCGCACGTCAGCTATAGTGGGAGAAGTCCCAGGGCCAGTGTGGGTGCTGATCTCGCCATTAGGTATTTCTTAGTAAAGAGCCGTGGTAAAAAAGAACCAAATGTGAACAATGTCTATAAATTACTGCTCTAAATGAACGTGCATTCGGGATTCACTTCCTAAAACCACTTGGCTTTAATTTAGAAATTGGAGACCGTCTACGCCGTCTTTTTTATTAGTAGATAGTGTAGGGCAAGCCATGGTTAATTTTATGATTTTAATCATTTTCTTACGCCCAAATGAATTTATTACGTTACAATTACTCAAATAAACAACTCAAAATCAAAATCAAAATCAAAATCAAAAGTCATTTATTCAAACTAGGCTGAGAGTCAGCACTTTTCGAACGTCAAAATTACAAAAGACAGTCCCCCAAAAACGCCCACCCTTCGACTACTTCAACTATTTATATGTATAATATTTATTTATTGTCCGCGTTATTTATAGGATAAACTATTTTAATTCCCTGTTACCGGTTGATCGTAATGCGCCAAACAACACTATTGTGGACCGTAACGTAGCTAGCTTCACGTATAATAAAATAATGGCGTGGCAATCCCAATTTCAATCCTTTGTTGATACTATTGCTTTCAAGAGTACCGAATCACATGACTGCAAAGTTGACATTGGAATTGTGGCTTTCGATTGGAATTAAAATTAGTTTCAAGGGTAAGCCCCCGTTGCAACTCTGCAATTTGACGCCAAGTGTGCGGAGCTTTGAACAAAAGATGCGTCGTTGCGTCTAGTCGTCGGGTTGTCGCAATCGCATAACGCATACAGTGTGACCTGTCTTAGAGTGTGGGTAATTATTGACTGAGCTGTCCAGGCCAATCACTTCATAACAATATTTTTTGCTACTTTAAGGGAGACAAATAATTGAAAAAGAGGTTTGATGTGATGGGTAGTCACCCCACAGACGGATATAGGTAAGTGGTGACCAATCGCGAGCTTTTATGAACATATCGGTCGTAAAAAGATTATTTAAGTTTATTTATGACTTCCTAGATTGCCTACTTACCCACTACTTCGCTGGTCTTACTTTGTATCTTTTTATTACAATTAATTTTAAAGCAAAATAAACCGTTTGATATTTTCTCTTCACTGGCAATATTTAAACTAAAATAAATGGAAAATTTAAAAATATACTTTTAATACAATCAAATAACAATACAATTAGTACACAAAAATAACAGAACTATGACATAAACTGTCATATTCATGTTACACAAGAACAGTCTTACATCGAAATTGTCTTTATTATCCTGTTAATATAGGAATAGGAATAGATTGGTTAGTCCTAAGGACGTTTCCTATCCATGCAAGACACATAGGTCAGCCATTCACAAGTTTTCGTTTCTGGGTTGTAAAAAAGATGAGGTGGACAAGTTACTGCAACCGGCTGTCCATCATGACATTCGTAAAATTGATTACAACGTTCATGAGTGATCACTGTGCCGTCGGAACCATCAGCGGAGCATGTTGTAACAGCTTGGCGAAGGTATCCATTATCATTGTCTTTATGGCTCTCATTTTGACCGATGTCACTAGCTAGGGTCCTGTCACCACAGATAACATTTCTGGACCAATCACAGTAATTCTTTTCTAAGTTATACAACAGATTTTTTGGACAACTGAAAACAACTGGTTCACCCCCTGCACATTTGTAGAAATGGCTGCATATTTTATGGGCAACTGAAATTCCTTCAGACTTTTCAGCTGCACATACGTCAGCAGCGTTAGTACTCTGTCTATTATCACGAAAAATTACATTTTCCTTAATCACACTGTTCTTTTCTTCGTTCGCTGAATTTCTATGGTCCTCATTTTCAAGAATCGACCTGCCGCCACAGTCTACATTCCGAGGCCAGTCACAATTTTCTTTAATAGGATTGTACATGAGATTAGTTGGACATTTCACAGTGTTAGGTACACCCGCGAAGCACTTATAGAACCTGTTACAATATTCGTGAGCGATTAGCACGCCATCAGAGTTCCTAGATGAACAAATTGTGTTGGCTTGGTTGGGATCGGAGTTGCTACGTTCAATCTCTTCATCTGTGTACGAGAACGCACTGCCCTGGTTGGTCCTAGATACACCGAAATGACTTTCTCCAACGTCAACTACTCTATCACCACAATCTACATTATGTGTCCAATCGCATTTTTCAGTCAAAGTATTGTACAGGAGATATTGTGCACATTTGAGATTTACTGGCCTACCATATACACATTTATAGAATTCATTGCAGTTTTCATGAGCGACTAAAATACCGTTTGAATTGGGGGCTTTGCAAATTTTAAAAGCGTCTCTAGGGTTATCAATGTCTAGATCTTCGAAATCTGTTTCATTGCCAACATTTGTAATTTCCTCAGAATCTTTGTTTGCTCGTAATATGTTATGACATCTAACATTCCAGTCGCATCTTTGCATCTCCTCGTTGAAGTGGAGCCCGTCTGGACAGAGTCTAGGAATCAATACTTCGTGATGGCATTCGTAATACTGCCTACAATTTTCGTGGGGAAGAAGTTTTTTAATACTGGTATCTTTGGGACATCCGTTGTCGAAGAAACCATTTATGTCTGTGTCTTCTGTATCTGCGTGAGCTGTTGCACAGAGAAGAAACAGCGCTGTGCCTGAAACAAATAAGTAGTTTTAACCATTTTATAAAATCAGTTATGTTTATGAAAACACCACACTTATCTCTGTTGTAGTTTTGATTGATGTTTGTATAAATTGATTAAAGGAGGAAAATGCCGACTACTGTCAAATTTGGCAACGTCACATGACCAGTCATTGACCTATTTTTGTAGTACTGACCCATTTTGGGTTAAGATATTAAAATACTGTTTATAAAAAAAGAACATTGGCTTTTAAAGGTTTCCAAAAAGTATGTCATCTCTTACTATTTTCATAGCTTTGTTTTTAGACGTCACCAAAACATTTACAAACATTGTTGCTCAACTTTTTCAAAAGGAAAATTTTACGTTGAAAATGGAAAAATATGATCCTTCCGAAAGCTTCGATGATTGAGTCCGACTCGCACGTTGCCGGTTTTTCATCATCTCTTTCGTTTTATAAGTTGATTTAAGATTACACGAAAAAGGAGAAATGTATTTTTTTAAATAAGTTGATTTCGTATGCTACGTGCTAAGAACCTTCGTACTCTTAAGCCATCTTAAATTTTGAGCCACACTTTTAGAAAATAATTAAATATTGGGATAGCGCGAATATAACTCGTCTTAATCAAGGCGACAACAAAACTAATATATATATTGCCTTTTCACTTATTGCTAACAAACAAAGACAGGAAAATTGTCTTCAATCCAAATGTCACAGTATAATTTAAACGGCGGTGAAATTTGAAGCGCAGTTTCCTAAAAGTGCATGTTTCTTCGCATCAATGTGGATGGCATAATCTTGTTTCGCACAGTACATTGCGTCTGCAAGCATCATTATATATTGATTAAAAACATTTACAAGATCTACTTACTACTACGCTGGTATTTCTTTGAAACCTGTTTTAATTTCGTATTAATTTCATCACTTTCAATATTTTAAAACCAAAAAAAAAATGTTAATGATTAAAAAACATTTTTGTTTTTAATATTTCTTTATTAAAACAGTATTTACTAACTCTACAACAACATTAAGTATCCATTAGAGTTAATTATTTTATTGTACAACAATAATGTAATTATTATAAAACCTGAACTAAAACTTAACGATAAAAGCCCTCAGCATGCGAACACGCGACCATCGCGTTCATTTTGTTCGGCGACCCCCGTGGTCGAGTCGACCGAGGTCGTTTTCCGGATTTCCGCAAAAAAAGTGATTTAATTTTTCTTGCAAACGATTTTTTTATTAGGATATCATATTTAATTATTTAAGTGACTCTCTCACAATAACGCCATTAAATAGTAGTAATCATAAATAACAGAGCAGTTGTAGAAAAAGTGTGAAGTTTTTGATAATATTAGGATTTTACTCTTTTATTTATAAACGTTGCTCAAAGTTACAGTTAAGCGATGCTTAGTGACTGTTTAAACATCTCTTAACTTTAATCAACGTTTAAAATAAACCCCCAAGTGTACTTAGAGAATGGTTTAACATGCCACAGAGAGCATTTGTCATTGGGCAAGGAACTGACTTTCAATGGTGAATTGTAGTAGATGATGCACCAATAAGAGATAATGCCTTTTAAATTTATGAACAGAAATCTCTTAGAGAACTTAATCATTCTTTTAAGGAAACTCGGCAAACTCAAAAGTTCTTCATGCTTGTTCGACATATTGATTTCGTATTTGCGCTTCTGTTAAACGATCCCCGCAATCTACGTTCATTGGCCAGTCACAAACTTTGAGTTTAGAGTCGTAATAGAGACCAGGTAGACATTGCATGGCGTATTTTTGACTATTAACACATTTATAGAACTGACTGCAATTCTCATGTGGAAGTATACTACCGTCGGTCTTTCCCACACAAATTCCATCTGCATTACTGTGATATTTTTCACCTATGCTGCCATTTGCAGGAACTACTCTATTGCTACAGTTGGCGTTTTGTAACCAATCGCAGTATTCCTTTTTAGGGTTGTAAAAAAGATTTAATTGGCAGAATTGAGCCTCTGCTTCGCCTCTAAAGCATTTATAGTACTGGTGACAATTTTCATGAGGAAGCAAAATTCCATCTGAGTTTACAGCTGCGCAAGTTCTAGCCGCGTTACTCAGATAACTGTTGTCTTCTTCAGATCTGCTTTCGCTATCTTCATTATTAATACCATTACTTTCATGGTTTTTATGAACTGTTTCACTTTCACTGTTTACATCGTTTTCGTCCTCATCACTTCCACTGTTGACATTCTCCGTCATTAAATAAGAAAAAGTTGAGTGCTCATTCTCAGAAATTGTCCTATCCTTGCAATTAAAATGGGTTGGCCAATCACAATTTTCCGTCTTCGGGTTGTACAAAAGCATACCTGGACATTTTAACAACACTGGAAATCCATCACGGCATTTGTAGAATTTGTTACAACTTTCATGAGCGATCAACACGCCATCGGAATTCTGAGCGGAGCAGATTTTCCTGGGGTTGTTAGTTTGTTTTTCATTTTCACTCTCAATGCCATCAGATTCAATTCTGTCACCACAATCAACATTTTTAGGCCAATCGCACAAATTAGTTATTGTATTAAATAACAAATTTCCTGGACATTTGAAAGCAACCGGTTCTTTTCCCGAGCATTTGTAAAAATAGTTACACAATTCATGGGCAGCTATATCCTGTACATTATTTTTTGCTGCACATAAGGCAGTAAGGCTTTTATCATCGCCGTCACCAGATATTTCATTTTCTTTATACTTTTCTACATTTCCTGCATCACTGCGTTCATCGTCAGGAATGATTCTGTCGTCACATTGTACATTCGCAGGCCAGTCACAACGTTGATTTATGGGATCGTACAATAGCTTATTTGGACAATTCATAGGGATTGGTAAGCCCCCCGAGCACTTATAGAACTTATCACAAAATACATGAGCGATTAGCATGCCATCAGATTGTGCTGATAAACAAATAAAGTTAGCTTGGCTAGGATCAGAGTTGTCCGTTTTGTTGGAAGGACTTTCAGTAACGCCACCAACTCTTTCACCACAATCAACATTTTGTGGCCAGTCGCATTTATCGGTCATAGTGTTGAAAAGAAGATCTCGTGCACATTTGAGAACCACAGGCCTACCATGTGTACACATATAGAATTCATTGCAGTTTTCATTAGGGATTAAGACATCTTTTGAATCAGGTGAGCAAATTAGGTTCTCGTTGCTTGAATTATTGGAATTGAATGGTTCCCAAGAAACTGTAGTGATTTTGACTTCAACTTCAACTGGTTTTTTAAGACATCCAGAATGAAAATCGCATCTCTCCAGATCTGGGTTAAAATGGAGCCCGTTTGGACAGAATCTAGAAATCAATGCTCCGTGAAAACATTGGTAAAATTGCCCGCAATTCTCATGTGGCAAATTTTTTTTAATACTGATGTCTTTTGGGCATCCGTTTTCAAAGAAACGATCTGAGTCTGTGTCGTCTAAGTCTGCGTGTGCTATAGCTGCTGCACAGAGAAGAAACAGCGCTGTGCCTGAAACAAATAAATAATTTTAACCATTTTATTAAAACAAGTTATATTTATG
The DNA here is from genome assembly GCA_949987655.1 of Polymixis flavicincta. Taxonomy (NCBI): domain Eukaryota; kingdom Metazoa; phylum Arthropoda; class Insecta; order Lepidoptera; family Noctuidae; genus Polymixis; species Polymixis flavicincta. The sequence goes on along the minus strand of OX465186.1, from coordinate 10,236,182 downwards.
AAAACAACACACTTATCTCTTCGCATGGTTGTCGTTAGGATTGATGTTTTACAAATAAATAGCGGTGGGCTGTATAATTATAATGTTCATTACACTTACTATAATTAGACTACTGTCAAATTAACGTCACATGCCCAGTCATTGAACGATTTGGGTGTTGTATTGACCCATTGGTAATAAAAATAAAATGTTTCCTAATAAAAGCATTGAATTAGTCACCCAAAAGAAAAACTTTGTGTCATTAATTCTTGGTTTGGTTCTGCTAATAACTTTCATATGAGTCTCATTTTGTACTTTTTTTTCCAAAACTTATCTAAGTTTAGGTACGACATAAACTAGTAATTTCATAGTTTTTCATTTATAATGCTATTAACCTATTTAATATGCTATTAGTATTTTATTTTCATTTATTATGCCTAGTTAGCTTAGTGGCCCATTCTTTGTTTAAGCCAGAGTATACCTTTATGAATAAAGGACGCAGTCTGGACCAACTCATCAGTTTCTGTTTAGCATTTAGGGTTCCGTAGCAAAATCCAAAAAAAACCGATACTCACTAGGCCGGTAAAAAAAAAATTATCAACTCTAATGTTATGCATGGCGTTTACACGTTACCGAAGTATTATTTTATTATTTTCCAAGAGTGTTGATTTAGTGTGAGTTTTGCAATTTTGTATCAATTATCTTAGTACCACAAAAGCCTCAGGATTGTGAGAAAAGCTTTTACACTACTATTTAATCACGGTAAATGACATTGAAATAATACTTTCTTTCAATGTCACTTATCGTGATGGTTTTCAAAAATTCAACGCAAAAACTATACTTGCCAAACAATATCAGAATGTAGTCAAAAGGCTAGACCTTATACAAAAAATAAAAAGGTCATGGACTAAAATAATTGTACTATCTGAAATGCCTGACACGATGTCCCAATTACTGTCGAACTGGTTAAATGGTTCATTTGTTTTGGCCATGGGTTGACGATTCCGCCAGCATTTTTAAAACAAAGCGAAGCTAAGTACGCATATGCATACATGTGCATAGCTAAGTTGTGGGTTGCTGTGAAGCAGCGCCTGTGGTGCATTGCATGCTGCGCAAGAGTATTGGGTCGTTGCACGGCACGAACTACACGCAAGGAGCGCTGATTTTTAGCAACTAAGTCGTGAGTGAATAAATTAGATGAATCTTGATTCCGTATGAAATAATAATTCACATTTAAGAGCATTCATCCTGCGCGGGCTGGCAACGTCGTAATTCAAGTAGTTTTTCATGATTATCTCATTAAGTTTAAATCAGCGTACTATTTTTCTTTCAGCCAAGCAAATTTGCAGTAAATATTACGATTAGATGTATTTATTTAAGAGTAAATAAATGTTAAAAATAATTATAAATACAAACGATCTAGTGTTTGGCTGTAAATATAGTCAATCACTATAAATGCGGCGTTGCCAGCCCGTGCGGTATGAAGGCTCTAAAAGCGAAAAAGTTTTTTGTGTTTTGAACACTCAATCAATTGCAGGTATAGACCAAAACGCCCACTAGGTAGGTGCAGGTGTTCTTTTTTTTTGGGTGGGAAGTCATCAAATAACTTCTGCTGCTCTAGGGTGGAGCGGGAGGGCGTGTCAGACTTTTACTGACTAAAACCCACCCGTGTTCCTTCAGTTGCCTGTGTGTCAGGGGCCACGGCATCTCTTTCGAACAACCCGCACCCCTGGCAGGCATCGGCCTTTGCGGACCCCATCAGTTGATGCTGCCATCACTTTGAGGCGCGCGTGGAACACAACGCGCCGTCTACCCGGGCTTGGTCCTTACCGGACAGTGAGCTTCCTATTACTCGCCATACGCAATCCCGCGCCTACGGTGAGTAGGGCGTCAGGGCGCATATACTGCCACTACCTCACGTGCGCCGGCTCCCTCTTCGCGAGCATTACTGATTCGCAGAAGAATGTAACGGCTGTCAATGCACTCTCGCTCTGAACCATGGCCTTGACCAGGGCCGGACGCGAGAGTTCGCCGCTGCCGTGCTTTGATTATAAGTGTGTGAGTGTGTGTGTGTGAGTGTTATGTTAAGTAATATAAGTGTACAGTGGAACGTTTTTGCTATAATTTTTTCGGCTAAATAACATATTCAATGATTTCATGGATAAACTGTCGATATTTCAATGATTACTTATTAATATGTCATAAAAAAAATAATATAAAATGTTCATGTATTTGACGTTTATTATAACAGAATTAATCAACACAACAAAAATATAGTAAGTAATAATGATGACACTTGACGTAAAACTTAACGTTTAATTCGGAGCTTGCAGCACAAATCACTAAATGCGAATAGCGCTAAACTTATTTATAATATTGTTCTGTTTCTCTTAATCGTTTGAAAATTACAGAGACGGTTTTTTTTGTAAATCTGTTTATTAAAGTTTAGAAAAGTGCTGCCTCGCAAAAGAGAATTTGAGACTGTTTGGGGGTTCTTGATCTTCTGAAGCCTCCATAACATTTTTTTTTACCGGATGCTTCTGCTTTTTATAAATAAAAAGTAGTTTGTTTTTAGGTTAAGAAAGTAAATATAGATGAACTGGCAATTTTTTCTTACTGGCTATACATTTTTTCACTAGTTGAGTATAAGCAGTAAAATGACTGAACTGCTGTATTTAGTCGTTGAAAAATCCAACTTGGAAGTGCACTCGGCACTGGCCAAACGCTACTACCAAGTTCGAATGTCTCTTGTCCTCTAGAATTTCCCAAAACGACTCACTTTCTTGCTAGCGAGGCGGGACGGTTTTAAACCCGATATTTTGCGCTACACCAGTTTAGTGATTTCTAGTGCAAGTTAGCCTTAGGGTTATACCTCACATTCAACTATTTAAGTGAAACCCAATAGCAGGTTTCTCACAAAAACAACACCAACATAACAGCTTTTAAAACGAATAACATAATTACAAGAGTAAAGTATTTGCGAAGCAATATTACTTAGATCGTTGGGCCACTTGTGCAAAAGCAATTTTACTGTTCCGCAATTAATTTTAAAGACAATCACGGCAAGTGAGTGGAGACTCACATACATACTTTTAACTTTAAGAACGAGACTCTATGTTTATTGTACAGTCACGAACTTTGAGTAAAACGTTGTAATAGAGACTTGGTGGAATAATTTATAGAAGTGATTGCACTACTCGTGAGGAGCTGCAAATAATATCGTCGGCCTTGCCTTAGCTTGAAGAATTAGTATTAGTGCTATCGTCTTTATCATTGGTGTATTTTCTAGGAACTACCCTTGTGCCACACCTAACGTTGTATGGCCAATCACAATATTCTTTATGAATGTTGTACAAAAGATTTAATGGGCAGAATAAAGCTACTGCTTTGCCTTCGAAGCATTTATAGAACTGGTTACAATTTTCGTGAGGAAGAAATCTTCCATCATAGTTCTCATCTGCACAAGTTTTAACCGCGTTAGTGAGGTCGGCATTGAGATTTTTCTTTTCAGTTCCGCCTTTTACATAGATTTTATTATGGTTCCGAAGTTTACTCTTTACTTTTTTTTTGTTACCGTTTTTACGTCCTCTACCTATATTGTTTTCATCGCTCTCTTTCAGGGACCACCCATTCTCAGGAACTGTCCTATCTCCGCAGTTTACATGGGTTGGCCAGTCACAAATTTCTTTCTTGAGGTGGTATAAAAGAATATCTGGACATTTCACCACAACTGGATTTCTATCATGGCATTTGTAGAATTTATTACAACTTTCATGAGCGACCAATACGCCGTCGGAACCTTCAACGGAGCAGATGGAATCAGCTTGACTGGGATCATCAGTTGGTTTTTTTTTTTCGCTTTCAGTATCTTCAGGTTCGATTCTTTCACCACAGTCAATGTTGGAGGGCCAATCGCAGTAATTTTCTTTTGAGTTGAATAACAGATCTCCTGGGCAACTGTAAACAGCCGGTTTATTTCCTGAACATTTGTAGAAATGGTTGCACATTTCGTGGGCAACCAAAACACCATCAGAGTTACCAGCTTCACATATTGAAGCGGCACTAGTATTGTCGTCATCCCCAGAGATTTCATTGTTTTCATTGTCATTGTTCTTCTCCACACTTCCTGCATTGATACCGTCGTTGACTTCAGGAATGGTTCGGCGGTCACAGTCTACATTCGCAGGCCAGTCACAATATTCCTTTATAGGATCGTAAAAGAGAGTACTTGGACATTTTACAGTGACAGGTACGCCTCCGAAGCACTTATAGAACTTGTTACAGTATTCGTGAGCGATAAGCACGCCATCAGAGCGTTTAGCCGAACACTGAGCCATAGCTTGGCTAGGATCAGAGTTGCTTTGGTCAATCTCTTCGATGGAGTATGAGAATCCAGTGTCCTTGTCCGTTGTCGTCACAATAGTACTATCATTTAGGGGTCTATATCTCTGGCTACAATTAACATTTTGAGGCAAATCGCATTTTTGAAGTACAGTGTTGTACAGGAGGTTTTCTGCACAATTTAGAACCAATTTTCTACCATATGAACATTTAAAGAATTGATTGCAATTTTTATGAGCGACCAAGACATTGTTTGAATCAGGTGATGAGCAAATTAGGGCCGCGTGGTTAGGATTATTCTTGTCTAGTTCTTCGGAAGTTCTATAATTGTCTTCATATCGTTTGTTGTGACAATCAACATTACCAAGCCAATCGCATTTTTCCAGGTCAGCGTTAAAATGAAGCCCGTTTGGACAGAATCTAGCAATCAGCGCTCCGTGAAAACAGTGATAAAACTGCCCACAGTCCTCGTGAGGTAAAAATTTTTCAATACTGGAGTCCTTTGGACATCCATTATCGTAGAAACCACCTTCTTCTGTGTCGTCAAGTTCTGCGTGAGCTATAGTTGTTGCACAGAGAAGAAACAGCGCTGTGCCTGAAATAAATAAGTAATTTTATTCAAGGTCGTCCGACTTTTCCAGGCCCATTAAATATGTATGTAACCGAGTTGATCGAGAGAATCATGACCACACATGTCGTATGTTGCATTGATGGTATATCAGTAAAAAACATTAGCTTTGCGAATGAAGTGGTGAAAATTCCTTGGAAAATGTGAACTAAATGCGACTAAAAACGATCTCAAGTTTAACGGTAATGAGAATGAAGTGCTAACTCGCAACCCAGGATTTTTTTTACCAAATGTTGTGCCTCCGGTTATATACTACTTATGGCGGTTCTCAAGAGTCTGGATAGATTTAAGTATCTAAGTCATGTACTCACTGGTAATCTTATAGAAGACATAGTCAAAGCGTCGGGCGTTAGTGGTTCGAAGCGAAATGCTGGCCCGCTGATTTGCTCGATCTACGTACAGGTCAAAAAAAACTCTTGTAAGGGCCTGCTGTCAATTATTTTACTCGATCACTCTGAGGATTACACGCAAAGAGCCTATAACCTCCTACGGGTATATATTTTAATAATTTTGTTTTAATGTTACTAACCCCTCTTTCGAGTTGATGACCGAATTAAGAACTATTTTTACAACATGTTCATGAAACAACACACATCATTTTTCAAATGTTGGTCATATCGTGAATGTATTTATAAATTGAGTAGGTTCTTTATATCGCAAAACAACGAGCAACGCTCAGATCCGAAACGTACGAATTGATATTTTGCGGCCTATATAAAAAGGTGTATACCTAGTAATATAAATTATTCCCCTCGAGCAGTGTATACAACACTACTTGATAACCAATATAAACCATTCCTGGTACAAACAGAACTAGATATTTAGACTACCTATAGTTATTTTTGGCTAAAATAACTATAGTTGTTGCGTTTTAGCATGGCAATGACGGTCATTGACCCATAAACATTTGTTGACAGCTTCTAGCATTCTTCATTTCAAAAACGGAAATAAAGCCCGGAAACTTTCTGAGTCTACATCTACCATAATCCTTAACGTTTTTAACTAATGATAAAAGATAGATACTTACTTTTTTCTGCGAGTTCCTATGAAGTAAATAATGAGCGTTATTGTCACGCTAAAATGCAACAACTATAAATGAAAATGGATTATAATTAATGACGTCAAAGTTCTTAAATTTAATGGCTTATTAAAGTATTACTGAATATACTGACAAATTATGGCAACATCACGTGACCAGTCATTGACCGTTTAGGTGTGGCATTTGGGGAGAGATGTTAACACAAGAATACGTTAATAAGTAGCGGTGGCTTAGATGGTTACATATCATAAGCTCGAAAAATATTTGACCGAATTTCATTTCACCTAAAACTTTTCAACTATTCTCGTTTCGTTTTATTTTTTACTTCATCAAAGTCACGTCTGCCACTGTATCAGTTGACTTAGTATCAACTCGATTTTTGTCGTAACTCCGACGTTTCATTTGGTCTAGAAACTTTTTACCTACACCACGTTTTGTTTAATTAATTATTTAAATGTAATGGCACTTAATAAAATAGTTGATTATGAACAAAAGTGGTTTTAAGTGGTCCCAGTAAGTACCACGCAAACAAGGATGTTTGCTTCAATCATGCAGCATGCAAGCAGGCATGCAGCGTGCAAACAGGCATGCAGCGTGCTAGTAGATATGCAGCGTGCAAGTAGGTATGCAGCATGCAAGCAAGCATGCAACATGCAGCAAGCAATGCGGCTGAGGCTGGCCGGCGACGCGCCTTCAAACCACCAGTTCCGCAGCTCGCGGGCCGCCCCACCCTTCCGCGCCTACGCGGGATTAAATTACACTCTAGGGGTAGGACAGACAAGTCTGCGTGAAGTCGGTTTTGCAGCGATTCGTTTTTCACTAGATTTTGTAGCACAACATTATTGACTTTTTATGACACTATTGTAATTTAATATAGAGAATGTTGAAAATATGGCAAATGAGAAAAATTTTAAAAGAGGCTTCGGCCAATAGCAAAAAGTTATTTTGTAAATCGGCGAAATAAAGTTCGGTAAAATAATACCTATGACACGTGATACTTCGATGATCTAAAAATATTTCAAATAATGCATGTAGCAAAAGAGACATCGATCAATTGTTTTCGGTAAAATGAAATTCGAACAAAAAAAAAACGGTAAAGTGATCGGTTCCTGGCTTAGATACCTAAAGGAAACCCACACGTACCCCGTGTGTAATCATACACGGGGTCTCTTCTATTTACGTATTACCTTGATTTTGATCTTTTAAAATTATTATGTACATACAGCACTGAGGCACCTTTCTGAGTCTTATTATTTTGAATCTGTCTCGTGTGCCAGAGAAAGTTGTCTAGCAGACTACGAGTATAAAGGTCTAATTTCACCAATAAAACTGCACGCGATCAGCCCAGTAAACTGCGTTCAAACCTGTGTCAAAATTTCACTGTCAGTGTCAAAATTTCACAATAACGATGACGCTGATGGCTCGTGAACGCGGTTTAGATGTGTTTATCGCGTTCAATCGATCAAGTGATTATAAATCTAAAGATCAAGGTATTGTTTGCATAAGAAAACAAATATTTTCACGGATTTTAGGCATTATTATGCCTAAAATATTTTTTGTACAGTCAACCAATGAGTAAAGTATACTCAAAATATTCGTGTTTTCAGTACACTACAAATATTATTTTTTATTATGTTTGTAGCAACTTTTAAAGCTTAAGACTCAAAATATTTACAAAATAATAAATAACCTTACAAACAAAATTATACATTTGTCTCATTCTTTCACTGTACATGTATTCTAATTCTGTAAACATGTCTTTTTAAAATTATTAATAGTACATTACGATACGTCTGACTTATGTAGCTCAATGTCGTTCGACTCAAATTAACGAGCAATAATGGACTGCCTAAGTCACACGTATCGTATACTATTTTATAGCACGTGTGACCTAAACCTCAGCTAGGTCACGCTTCTCTGTGTAAAATAGAACTACTTAATTCACAGAAAAGCGTGACTTAAGTTAGAGTTTAGGTCACACAGTGCTATAAAATAATTTTAAAGGAGATTGTTTAAAAAATAGAATACGAAATAAAGTAGCTAAACACGCTTACCTATCATTTTGTTTACACTTTACTTGTACTCCTAGCAAACAACAATTGCACATAATTTAAACCCCAACTAGTTAATATTTGAACTGCACATGTCGATAAACAGTACGATATAAAATTAACTGATTAGAGATAGATTGATTAGATTTTTACTGAAAGCCAACTGCTCAGATAAATATCTAGGAGTGAACTGAGAAAGCTGAAAGCCGAAAGGTGATGATGTTCATAGTTTCCAACACAATGATGTGATTGTACTAAAAACTACAATAGTATTTTGGTTTTTGTGTGAAAATGACGTACAATTTTATATTCCATTGTTTTATAATAGAAACAGTAATATTGAATTGGATTACTCTCGTAGTTTCGTGGCAAATGAAAATATTTTCGGTTGGTTATTCATTTTGCTCTAAAGTGTACCACTAGCACAGTCGTCTTGCGTGGGCTAATTTACTGCGGACGCACGGGTCAGTAATGTCACGGAAAATTTAATAATAGTAGTGCAGTTTCATAGAATACTTTATCTACTCTCAAACATTGGGATTGAACGTACTTGAAAAGGATCAAAGATGAAAGAAATCGTTTTGTAATGCTAAAAAAATGGCGCACCTCGCATGTGCGTATAAAATAATTTAGGTATTTAAACTCCTTGGTGATAATAGCTTCTTGGATTCACCCTGTATTGTATTGATTAAAAAAATGTTTTACACCTTTTTTTTTTGGTTTTGGCTTCGCACGGTTCTTGCATTTAGCCAGTGTCAAGTAATCAAGTAAATGGCCCGATATCAGGCACGAAGTTACAAAAAAGTAAAAAAAAAGTAAAAAGTTAGTCAAGTCAAAGTTATTGTAAAGCGGTAATAACTTTACAACAACCTATTAGGCTTTTGGGGGGAACACGAAAAGTCCACGTTAGTTACTTATTTTCACCTTCACTACACTTGTGCTCTCACACGTTACTAAATTGAAAAATTCACTCCCAAAATTATGCAATTTAATTCGCTATTTCACGAAATTTCATGAAAATTAAAATTCGTGCGACATATTCCAACGCGATCCCGCCAAAAACTCCTAGATTTATTTTGTTAGAGAAAAAGAGTTTAAATATGATTATTTTTTTAAAATTTTGGTATCGTGATTCAAAAGTTATATCATTACAAACTCTTTTGAAGGTTATAATTCAAATTTTACGATATGAGAGTAAGTAAACATAATTAACAGTATCTGTTTATTGGTTGTACACAGAACGAGACACAATAGAAGTTGCATTGTTATTACCTCTGGGGGCGTTTAGTATCCCGCAAAGTGTTAACACTAGAATCTGCCCGCGACTTTGTTCACGTGTTTTAACATGTCCTATGGCCGGCGGCATTAGTGAAGCTTTATAACAGTGTAAGAATTTTTGAAATCGGATGAGTAATTCCGAAGAAATATCCGCGAATTTGTTTGTAGGGGGTAACTCAACATACAAATTCATGAATGTTACCTGTTTGTACCATGGATGGCTATTACCAATGCAGGGGTTTCAAAATCATGTAGGTACTGAAGCAGTACATGATTTTGCACTTGTTAATAAAAAAAATACCTGTTCTATGCATTTTAACGCCATAGGTATTGCACTTCTCAATGAAACAGAGTTACAGAATAGCACTACTGGTATATTATGTAGATTGACGAAGTGACCGTAAGGAAGTTGTATTGGGGTATTTTGCTAAAGCTTTTACAAAGTGTGGTCAAGCGCGTAATTTAGTGGCAAGTGGGTTTTCCATTAAAGTGCGAGTTTGACGTCATCGGCCGTCATGGCTGTCAAGGCTTTTGATGTCGATGAATTTGATTGGTTTGATTAACGTCGTGCTCAGGTTCGTGGTAGTATTGCTAGTTCTTGTCCACAGTAAACACGCTACTCATATAAAGGCAAAACATAGGCTTTGCTTCCTTCATTTGTCAATATCTGGATGTTTTCTAAAAATGAAACCTAGCTGGATCGATATAACGCCCCCGAAACCCCGTGCATACTAAGATCACGAAAATCGTGGGACCCGTTTTCGAGATTCATATTATATATATTGTATACAAGAATTTCTCGTTTAAAGGTATTCGATTTGCCAGTGTCATAATGTTAACGCAATTTTTTAATTGTATTTGGCCCTAACATCGAACAATGGACAAATAGTCGAACTTTATTAAGTTTAATGTGAGTCTTAGTGTATTTTATGTATTTATTTTTGTAATGTGCGTTTTGTTTTGTTGTGCAGAATAATCAATTTTTCTTTCTTTTCGTTTTCAGCACGTCTGACTGCCTTCAAGAGCTGCCAGTGACATAATTCCTAACAATGATGACACTGGCAGCTCTTGACCGCGGTTTATCTAGTTTAGCAAATTCAGCCTATCATGTAACAAACAACAACCCCCTCTTTTTGTGAGAGGGAGCATAATGTACAGACGCCCGCACATTAAGCTACCCTAAACTGTCAAATTTTCCCGATTGAACATGAACCTTATGCTTAGGTTTTAAAGTTGAAAATCTATCAAAGAAATTTGACAGATTGGGGTAGCTTGATGTGCTGACGTCTGTACCACGCGGGTCCAGTACGTATTGGTGGATGTTACATGTCTTCGAATTTTTGGTTCTAGAACCTTCCTTCACCGGTTTGTAAGCAATGGTGATGAAATCATTAACACACAATAAAGTGCCTGCTTAGATTCGAACCCACGACCTGTCTACGTCGTATGTCACCCGCCTTACGAAGTTTTGCAGCGGTGGTCTACTGGCCAACATTACTCCTATTCTAGTATAACCGATTTCAATTCTCAACCGGGAACAGGAGCAATATAAATACTGCGATGACATTTCACTTAAACGTGAGCATAATATTCTATTATAGAAGTAAAGTATTTTGCAGTACAATTTTCTACGCTACGTTGAAAATAACGAGTGTATAAAGAAACTTTTCAAATTTTCACTCGACGTAACTTTGGCGTCGTGGCATAGCCGTTGAAGAATTACATCTCATATATTGTAGAGCTGGTAACAAAAGGCGAAGATGCCCATTCATATGTTTGTTCAGTCGATTAAATTCGCGCCATTATTCCGTTTAAAGTTTCCATCCAGCGTTTTATTAGAATAACGTTCAAGTTATGGCAATTATTGCGAAGATTTTTATTGGTTTTCATGAAATATTTTGGCGGTTGTTGCTGTTTGTATGTACTAGGTGTTTGTAGAGCTTTTATTGAAATATTGTTTTTGAAGAGAAAACTTCATTTTTTTAGTTGGGAAAAGACAATTGAACTCGCGACACCGTCACCAACAACTGTGTTTTTAGTAGAGGTATTTCAATAATTTACGTCTCAAAAGATAGATTTAGCTCCAGAACAAATATTCCAATTTGAATTATGAAAATCGGATAACCCGTTCAGAAGATATGACCCAAATTATGATTATGTATAATGTGAAATCCTGTATTGACGATTCAAAAAATACACACGTAATTGTTCAAGTTTTCACTTATATCGACACTCTCGGAGTGTCACTGTTTTTTTTAAATCGTTTTCTATAAAGTGTAGGCTTTTTCTAGGGACCTGATGATGAACGCTTTATGTATGAGCCAGTTTTTTTATCACTAAATTTTAATGATGCTCTAAGTATATATATAAATATGTATGTGTTCCCTTCCACATTTAATCCGTCTGTCTTCAAAGCAACAGCATCTTCAGAGAAAGCTCGTTGGCACCATGGAAATCATCTATCGATTTAAATAAAAACCAGATTTTTGTTGGTAAAACTGATAATATTTTAAATTTTTTTTTGCTCCGCCCCGTAGCTTTGTAACTCTTCTTTACACACACTCGGTACTGGAAAGCAAGCCGTGACCGCAAATATGAACCATAAAAAATTAATTTAGGTGGATGGGTATTGTTCATAAGTACACTTGTTTTAACGTAATTCCTTTATTTGTATTTATATAAGGTTGGTTTTTGAACTTGTAACACCAGAATCTGCCTTGCCTTTTCCCTACTATGGCGGGATTGGCTTCCATTCTCACTGGATGCAGCGGAATACCAGTATTTACATGGAGAGACTGCCAATCTGCCGTTCACAACCAAGTAATACGATACCCCTTGGTGAGACTGGCTGTCGGATATTCGGGCTTCTGACGACCCGTAACCACTGTCAAAGATCCACGAATGACAGCCGGGGACCAATGGCTTAACGTGCTTTCCGAGGCACAGAAGGGTCTCGGTATGTAAAAATGGTCACCCATCCACGGACCAACCGCGGCAAGCGGAGCCTAATCGGACCGATCGATCCATACGGCTGTTATTACTTAGCCACATACCCCTTGTTCTTGGTACATACGAGTAGCATTGAAAAATACTTTAAGGTGGTAATATAAAGAAAGGCACTTACAACCTATGGATATAACTGCTTAAACACACTTACGTCTTTTTCTCAATCATTAATCAATCATACATCACATGCCGCCGCAGGATACGGAGACGCCCTGGGCGTCGGGAATCCCAGGCCGATTTCCAGCCACCGTAGGCATGAGCTTGCGGACGGCGAGTAATGGGTAGCTCGCTGTCCGGTAAGGACCAAGCCCAAGTCGACGGCGCGTTGTGTTCCACGCGCGCCTCAAAGAGATGTCAGCACAAAAAATGATGGGGCCCGCAAGGGCCGATGCCTGCCAGGGGTGCGGGTTTGTTCGAAAGAGACACCACAGCCCCTGGCATACGGGCTACTGAAGGAACACGGGTGGGTTTTAGTCAGTAAAAGTCTGACACGCCCTCCTGTTCCACCCAGAGCGGGAGAAATAATTTAATGATTTCCCACCCCATAAAAAAAAAATACATACATCACATATTGCAGAATAAACTATGGAACCATAAAAACAATAAACAAGGTGAGGTAATTTAAAACATAACATTATTGAACTAGTCAATTACTTACTTACGTATTTAGGCATTTTACTTTAAATAATGAAATTCCGATTAAAACAGTTTCCAAAGGTTATAAATATTCATAATTTCAGCCGAAAAACATTCACTGCTGGACATAGGCCTCCTCCAAAGGGAGAGGTTTGCCATAATCGCCACGCTTGGCAGGCGGCTTGGCGATCGCAGTACGGTGGTAAAATGCATAGAGAACGCTGTTGACCCTTCTCTAGTAAGTTCTTTAGTTGCCTTTTACGACACCCACGGGAAGAAAGAGGTGTTTTAAATATTAATTTAATGTAAAATGAACTAGTTTTATTTTTAGTAATAATAAAGATGGATATTTTACTTAGCTTCGACGCCAATTACAAGGACAGAGGCTATTTTTAGTACCAAGGAATTTTATTTTTAGTCTGGGTAAACGTATCAGCAATAAATCGAATTCAATTACGTCCTTTTAACAGATCCAGTGAATACCAACTAGGTACGTAAATGTTGCGTGAGTCAAGTCACGGCAAAAACACAATTTAGTAATATTGTTTCAATATCTACTCGTTTAATTATATTATGTAGAAAATAATGCAGTGACAAAAACAACAAATAATTGTGTTAAAATACAATGTCAATGAAAATGTTCTTAAAATTGTACAATTGTACGATATTTTCTAATCGTAACTAAAATAGTAGGAAATTATTTTGACAATTTTTTTAAAGGTTTTGATAGGTAGATGAGTGATAGAGTAACTATTTTTTATATTTTGTATTTCATTTGCGTGAGTCTTTCTACCTTAACTTATCAAGACTATTATAATATTATCTATATATTGTTGCGCCGCACAATTAATGTTTGGTTGCCACTAGCGACATCTCGTATCGAGTAGCGGAGTTAATCGTCAAGATCTTTCTAGAAAGTTCGATGCTAGAACTTTCTGGAACTATCGACATGTGTTCGGTCAGGGCCGATATGTACTCGAACATTCTAGATGTTTCTACGGTAGAAGGTTCTGGAACTATCCGAGGGCCCTATATAAGCGGGAACGGAGCGCGTCCCGGGGTAGTTCATTGGAAGCGATACATGCGAGAACATCTAAAGCGATCTTCAAGTGCGATTTAAGAGTGATCCGTAGTGCTATTGTGTTATTAGTGAGTTTTATTAAAGTTATTTTTGGTAATTCATATCGGCAGTTTTTAATTGTCACGAACCCCTAGCTCGTAACAATATCTACACTAAAATTATAGGTTAGAGGTTTTCTTTTTTTTTTGTTGTGTGGGAAATCTTCGAATAACTTCTCCCGCTCTGGGTGGAGCAGGAGGGCGTGTCAGACTTTTACTGACTAAAACCCACCCGTTTCCCTCAGTAGCCTGTATGCCAGGGGCGGCGGTATCTCTTTCGAACATACCCGCACCCGTGGCAGGCATCGGCCCTTGCGGGCCACGTCACTTTGTACTGACATCTCTTTGAGGCGCGCGTGGAACACAACGCACCGTCGACCTAGGCTTGGTCCTTACCGGACAGCGAGCTACCCATTACTCGCCGTTCGCAAGCCCACGCCTACGGTGGTCGGAAATCAGCCTGGGATAGGATAGAGGTAAAAGGCATTTCTTCGGGCTTTGTCGATTACCTATGTTCTCCTACGGATCACTTCATTTCTGAAACTCGCAAGCATAGCCCTCTACAATGCCCTTTTGGTGGCTTTCAGCTTTCTTATGAGACCGATTGTTAGCGGCCACGTTTCAGTGCCAGCAAGACTTTGCAAGATTTTCGTCTTGAGACTTTTCGCGGTCATACATATATTTATTTATTTATTGGAGACAAAAAACAAAACATGCTAGAAAATACAGAGAAATTTTTAAAACTAATATCTAACTAACATGTAACCCACACCATTGTCCACGATTTAACTTTAGGTTAAAAGAAGTGCTGAAGACAAGTGGTTAAAATAATTAAATGAAACAATAATCGCTGCTACAATATTGCTGAGTTACTTAATTTTATTTCAATTACTCGCTGAATTACTCGCTAAACAAAATATCCATAGCCTTTTTCTTAAATAATTGCTTAGATAGAATAAATATATCCAGTTTTGTAAATTGCGTGTTGTAAGAATCAACAAGGCGACAAAGTGGTGCACGTTCCCCAGCGTTAATACTGCATAATTATGTCTGTATAGAACTGTTGAGGCATGCGCAATCCCCTTCGAATGACACTTCTAGGTACCTTGTACCACAATTTGTTTGTAAGGTCAATACAGTCAAATTTATTATTGCCATGCAGTATCATGGCATCAAGTAACCGCCCCCTAGATCCCAAATCCAGAACGTCATACCGTTTCAGAAGTGTGAGTTTACATTACATCTTTACACCTACATAACAACATAGGTAAACCATTGTTAAGACACAAGTATATTTATGAGTCATGGACGATTGTGTTGCCACACATTTTCTAAAACAACATCAAATGATATTTACTTTAGCTAGTGCATTATTTGAACGCCTAAAATAACTATAAACAATCGCCGATTTTTTTTTCGCTGAAATGGATTTCAATCACTTCACAAAACAAACAATCAACATCTATTCTATCTACACCATTCTATTTATTATTTGACTTGGAAAAATTGAGCAAACACGAAATCACGTTTTTTTATTTGGAGATCTCACATAGAAGCACCACTCCGGCCGTGTCCTAACATAAGCGATCATCGTGCGAATACGCAACTGGTAATTAACCGCGAACTCGAACGCGTTAGACTAAACTCACGCCAAACTGAGCGTGTAACCTTGCTCTTAGAGTTGAAGTCAAATTATTTGTTTCAATTAAGGACGTAAAGGCACTTTTGAATGCCAAAATGTATAATATAAAATGAGTAGATTCGATTTTCTCCGTCCAAAAGGTATTTTCTTATGGAACAAGAAATTCCATAGTTACTCTTTTAAAATGTTTTGTAATATTTTTTATTCGCTGTCGCACCAGCAGAGTGCACGTTTGTGTGTTTTCCGAACAATCGCTTACATACATGGGGTCATTAAAGATGCTTACACCTTTTCTCATGTTTCACCCAAGATCTTTTAAGTCATCTTACCCATTATACGTTGCCAAGTCTTCATGTTGAATTTATATTGCCAAAAGAAATCTTAAAAAGCCGTATTTCTTATATGAAGTGTTCGTTACATTCGTGTTGCCCAGTAACTGGATTTTAGAGTTCAGATAGGCAGTCACTGCATGTAAAATTTGGATTTGCTGGTACCTATTTAGCGGCATTCAGTTATTCTTTTCCCAGCGCCAACATAGCTGGGAAAAGGCTCAGTAAATGATGATCATCATCATCTGCCTAGCCTTTTCCCAACTATGTTGGGGTCGGCTTCCAGTCTAACCGGATGCAGCTGAATACCAGTATTTTACATGGAGCGACTGCCTATCTGACCTCCACAACCCAGTAACTGGGTAATACGATACCCCTTGGTAAGACTTGTTGTCAGACTTTCGGGCTTCTGACGACCCGTAACGACTGTCAAAGATCCACAAATGACAGCCGGGACCAACGGCTTAACGTGCTTTCCGAGGCACGGAGGAGTCTTGGTATGTAAAGATGGTCACCCATCCACGGACCAACCGCGGCAAGCGTAGCTTAACCCGGTCGACCGACCCGTGCAGCTATTGTTACTTAGCCACAAGCCCCAGTAGCTCAGTAAATGATGATGATTTTACAAAATATCCAGACAAAAGATTACTAAAAACAATATTGATATCCAAAAAGTATGACTTTCCACTTATTTATTTATTTATATTTATACTAGCTTCTGCCAGCGGCTTCGCCCGCTCGGAACTTTCATCCTCCATTTAACTCCCTTGGGGGTTGAATTTCGAAAATTCCTTCCTTATTCCTTGTCTACATTATAAAGGGAACCTCTGTGCAAAATTTCAGCTTTCTAGGTACAACGGTTTGGGCTGGGCGTTGATGACTCAGTCAGTCAGTCAGTCAGGACCTTTCTTTTTATTTATATTTATATTAGGTCTTTACCTATGAAATTGCCGTTCTGCAGTACTGGCCATTTCAAATCAAAATAATTTTTGTTTGGCTAAGAATTCTAATTTCAAATTAATTTTATTTTAAAAACATGGATTTTTTTTTCTAAAAGTAGTCATTTCTTTATTGATTAGTGTTACATTTTCATCGCATTTCAATCTTTTTCGTCATCATGGATACGTTAAAAATTCGAGTAATTATGGAATATGAGTACCGTCGTGGCAGCAACGCGGCACAAGCGGCACGCAACATCAACGACGTTTACGGAGCTAACACTACAAACCAACGCACCACCTGTTATTGGTTTGCTCGCTTCCGTTCTGGAAATTTCGACCTGAAAAATGAACCTCGCGGTCGTCCGAAGACTTTGGTCGACAATGACGAATTAAAGGCGATTGTGGAAGCTGATGATACACAATCTACGGCTGAATTAGCAGCAGCTTTCGACGTTAGCGTCAAAACAATATTGGTCCATTTGCGTCAAATTGGCAAGGTAAAAAAGCTTGACAAATGGGTGCCCCACGAACTCAATGATCGCCAGCGCGAAGTACGCGTCGAGACGTGCCTTGCACTGCTCAACAGACACACAAATGAAGGAATTTTGAACCGCATTGTTACCTGCGATGAAAAATGGATTCTGTTTGATAACCGTAAGCGCTCAGCAAGTTGGTTGGATCCTGGTTCAGCACCTAAACAATGCCCTAAACGAAAACTTACCCCTAGAAAAGTGATGGTCACTGTTTGGTGGTCTAGCGCCGGTGTGATTCATCACAGCTTCTTACCAAACGGGGTGAGCATTACTGCAGATGTGTACTGTGAAGAACTGAACACAATGATGGAGAAGCTGGCGCATCTCCAACCAGCATTGGTCAATCGCTCGTCTCCGCTGCTCCTGCACGACAACGCGCGACCTCATACTGCACAGCAGACGGTCTCCAAGTTGCAAGAACTGGGGTTGGAAGCTCTCCGTCATCCGCCCTACTCACCAGACCTTGCGCCTACAGACTACTACTTTTTCCAGAATTTGGATAACTTCTTGGCGGGAAAAAAATTTAATACCCGAGAGGCAGTACAAAATGCCTTTGAAGAATTTGTTGCCTCCCGTCCAGCTGATTTCTTTAAGAAGGGCATCAATAAACTGCCACTGCGATGGCAAAGATGCATTGATTGCATGGGTGATTACTTCGATTAATACAAATAAAAAATTCATGAAAAAAATTCGTTTAAATTTTTTCATACAAAACGGCAATTTCATAGGTAAAGACCTATTATATACTTTATTGTACACCACAAAAAATACAATACAAAAAAACAAGGTACACTACAAAATATACAATGGGCGGCCTTATCGCTTTCCGCGATCTCTTCCAGGCAACCTTAGCATGGACAGCGATTGGTCTGGATCTAAAATGGGGATGTTGTTGGCAACACTTAGTTTGGCAACTAACACTTGTCTTGTATTTTTATAGATGAATAAAAACATCGATCGTCCTAAACGTCTTTGCTACCAAAACTACGTAAGTAAACAGAAACCCATAAAAGCTATACCAAACAATATCATAGAACTTCAAAATCCCATTCCACTAAACCAAACTAGAATACAGGATAACAAAACCAATTTAATTTGAAGCGAAAACGTACTGTCCCATTATAATATCCACTAGAAGAGATTATTTCGCCGCACCGGCCTCGACGGAATCTCATTGAGTGTTGCAAAGACGAAGGCTTATACCGCGATAATCTGTGGCGCAATATCAAAAGCGTTTGCTGCCGTGTTCGGTATTATGTAAATTTTCTCCGATAAGGGAGCTGTTCGTAGACCTGGCTATGTATAAAATTAAAATATATAACACCGCGATGCGTTTACCTGGCTTGACATCTATGTATGCAGGTGTTGTGGAAACGGTGCAGACGGTAAGGAAATTACTGTTAGGGTATGGTAACGGTTTCTTGTTATGAGAGCTAGCTGGTCTTATTATTTTCTTTTAGATTAGTAGGAAAATAGGATGCAATTAACTTGAGATCTATTTGTATAGGGATGAAAAGCTTTGTGTCTTTAATTGATTGATTGACTTTTATGTTTTCACGGGCAAACTACAGAATCAAATTAGATAAAATTTGCAGATACTCATCATCATCATCATTTCAGCCGAAAGACATCCACTGCTGGACATAGGCCTCCCCCAGGCTCCTCCATTTCGACCGGTCTTTTACTTCCCACATCCAGCGGATACCCGCGGCCTTCACGTATATACTCATCTCAGCAGAATTTCGTACAAGTCGTTTTCGATTTTTCCCTCGCATGAAGCAAAAAACTAAAATGGCATGGCTAGTACAAAATTTTTGCAAATTTTAATTAGTGATCTACACTTATTTAATAACTCTCAAAAGCCGCTGCCATCCTAACAGATCCTACTAAAATTGGGTATTATATTATAAATGTGTATGTTTTTTTTGAGGGTGTTTAAATCATTAAATAACGTCCCCCGCTCGCCTTCTTCACCCGCGTGGAGCAGGAAGGCGTCAGGTTTTTACTAACTAAAACCCACCCGTGTTCCCTCAGTTGCCTGTCTGCCAGGAGCCAAAGTATCTCTTTCGAACAACCCGCACCCCTGGTTTAATGTGTATGTTTGAATGTTTGTTACATAATCATGTGAAAACGGCCGAACGAATTTGGATAAATTTTGGTCAACTCAAAGTGACATAATTATGAACGCAACCCTCACTTTTGGGTAGGCCATGTCCTAATCAAAAGGTTAGCCTAAGAAGACAAAGAGGTCGATGTAACTCTACCGTTGATAAGTCCCAATAAAAACAAATAAAATATTCTTATCAAAACAACCTAAGTAGTATCATTATCAAGAAGTAAGATCAAGTAATCACATTGACATTGCATTATAAACAAATACATTTTTCATTAGTACAGGTACACGGTAGTTGCAAGTCAGGAGCGTGTCGTATGCCTTATTTTCACTAAAATAAGGCTCAAATTGCAATTTACATACTCATATAGCATCTGCAAGGAAATCAGATATTTAATATCAGACATAGGTTATTGAACGTGTGAGTGCAGCGCAGTTCTGATAATTCAATACGGAGCACTCACAAGTACGATATTGGGTTCTGAAAGGTACGGCTATTGTATTTATTGTAGGTACGGCTCCCGACTGCATGTCGGCTACCACCCTTGTTGTTCTACCTGTGAAAAGTGGATGGAATTTAGTTTGGCTTAGGTTTGTGGTACTACTAAAAATCCTGTTTTGTTCAGAAAATAGGTAGGTATAGGTAAATTCTTTTTCTCATTATATTTAAAGGTTTGCATATATCTGTCCATATACTAACATAGTTTTATGAACTTTGTAACTAACAACTATTATAGATGTACTAACAATAGTGTTAGTAGGACATCTACAGTATCTCATATGTAATTAATAACAAATTAGATTCTATGATCTGAAAATTAAAACAAATGTATGAATGCATATTGTGTATGATTTTACTATAGGGTTGCCTTCTATTTTTTTTTATTATATTTCATAGTTCCCTTTTTATGGACAGTTTTTCGAGAATCAGCTTTTATACTAATATTTTTAATGGCCTTTAAATTTATTTTCATGTTGAATATTCAGTGTTCATATTTTCTGTCTGTCTCCGAAACGCATCTATATGAAATTGATATGGGACCATTTCGAAATAAACCCCTTTCGAACAAAAAAAGAATTTTGCAAATCCGTCTATATACGACGGAGTTATGCCCGAACATACATAAAAAAAAAAAAAATATAAACATGTCGAATTGATAACCTCCTTCTTTTTGAAGTCGGTTAAAAAGACTTACACGGATCGAGCAGCGGGTCCCAAACTAGGCACAGCCTATATCTTGGTGACCCAAACAGTACACAAAGTTAATAATTCTGCTAGCGAAAGATTGTTACAAAGTCAGATTCCTCATGGTTTTTTTTTTAAATTTACAATTATGTGAGAACAAAGAAAATAAATGATATGACTAGTTAGATACCTACAAGACAGTTAAAGTGAGTAAGTGTTTGGTGTAAGTGTGTGGTGTAAGTGTGAGTGAGGGTATGAGTTCTATGAGAGTGTATTATTAACATCTGCAAATATGTAACATTTTAATAAAAATACTTCAACATTTGAAACAGTTCAGCAGAATGGGATGCAACCCAAGGCCGACATTAAAGAGGTTACGAGTCAGAGTATATCTACCTATGTCTATAGAAGCACCGGCTGTTGTGAATGGGCCAGTTCAGGGCCCGTTTGTGTGTTGGCCGACCGTATTGTGGCCAGTATTGCTTTCGTTGTAAAGCCGCGTTCGCGTCCGGATTTTAGGTAGCACCTGGTTAAGAGCGGATTTGTGTAATGATGTAGAAGTGTCTGCTTTTTGAGGGAAATCCAGTTCTTCTTTTGGTTGGTGGCGACCAGAAACTTGGTTTAATATTGTTTATGACTAGAAAATTGTTATAGGCACCACATTCGGTGATAATAGGTATATAAATATTGGTGGATAATGGTATTACATCCATAACATTCAGTTTTCAAATGCATCAAGCAATTAATTAGCAATATCCTTGAAATCTTTTAGATTGTAATTGAAAGCGTGTTACGCAATTAAAATGCTGGTAGGACTACTATTAAATTTATAATATGTTTTTTAGATTTAACTAAAATACATATTATTTCGCTTTTTCAGGTTTATTAAGGCGTGAAATCACAAACGAACTGTCACATTCAACACAATAAAAGTAAAGAAAACAATGCTGAACAAAAACACTCAACTTTTATAATTTTCACAAGTTGACAATTACGAGTACTTTCAAGACTTTCATACTTTTATTAAGAGAGTAAATAAATAATTGGAGAGCCATTAAAATACAAACAGAAGTCTTGAACAATCCAGTAACTTCTGGGTCACGATCACATCAAAGAAGTATCAAAGTACTTGTGCTCAAGTCCAAAGTCTTGCTCTCAAGTACATCAGTTCTCAAATTGAGGCCGCAGACACAATAGATATCAAATTGGGAACACGGGAGGCTTTAATTACATAACAGGTTACTGTCCCGATATGCAAATTTTACTACCATCAGAATTATTATGGAAATTATTTTAACCAGTTAAGATAAAGTTAAGTGAAATTTAAAGCAAGCAGTTATCATTTTTCACTATTAATAATCACAAAAAAAGTACATCCTTGTTATAAAATGTAAAAAGCTGCTAGAATTACCTTGTTTTTTTTAATCTCCCGTCTAATATTGTCTGTCAGAGAAATCTTTGCCCCTAAACGGATAAACTGACTTTAACGTGGTCTTTTTTCTTTGAAATAAGTATTGTTTTTAACCGACTTCAAAAAGAAGGAGGTTATCAATTCGACATGTTTTTTTTTTTTTTAATGTATTTTCGGGCATAACTCCGTCGTATATAGACGGATTTGCAGATTTTTTTTTCGTTTTTTGTTCGAAAGGGGTTTATTGCGAAATGGTCCCATTAAAATTTCTTAAAGATCTGATGATGCGTTTCGGAGACAGACAACGGAACTCTTCAAAACATTACAGCAAATCAACCGCGAATGCTGCTATCGCATAAATATGCATTGTTTGACCCCAAGGATGATGAAATTTTGAATTGATGTGGGGTAGGTAACTAAAAAGTGAAAAATAAAAACTTAAAAAAAAAAAAAATTGAAAAAAGATTTTTTAAAACAGGATTGAAAATAAAGTATTTTTTTGCTGTAGAATATGACGTCCGCTGCTGGATATAGGCCTCCCCCAGGCTCCTCGTAATTGTTGGGGGTTTTGCCATAATCTCCACGCTTGGCGCGGGTTGGCGATCGTAGTTTAATAGTAAAATGCATAGAGAACGCTGCTGCCTATTCTCTGGTAAGTCCATTAGTCGCTTTCTACGACACCTACGGGAAGAAATGGGAGGGTGCTATTCTTTTTACGTCCGACACTACATGGAACTCCGGCAAAACAGGGAACGGAAGAATATGTAGTTGCTATAATTTACAAATAATAAACAAAATGGAATCAAAATAATCAGCGGATAAAGTTCCTTGGATACTCCTGGGTCGAAGGCCTCCTCTCTTGGAGAGGGAGTGGGCTATAATCAGGGCCTAGTTCGGGTTGGTAGATGTCACGTCTTGTTTTCGAATTTTTGGTTCTAGAACATGCCGTTTTCCTCACAATGTTTTCCTTCACCGATTTGAGAGAAGTGGTGACGTAAGTCGTAAGTCAGGGCCGTTTTCACTGGGCCACCGCTGGTCTGCAACAAAATACTTTAGTGTTCATTCCCGAGATGTTTGTAAGCTGTCAGTTTTGTCTTGGCTCCCTCAAATGTCTAACTATTTAGCCAGTCTAGCTCCTGCTTGATGGTCTCACGATCCTTGTTAGGACCCTCAGTTGACTTAATTAAACCTACGTCTACTTATGTACACATAATAAATTTCCTCCCGATTCCGAGTTTTCGACTAGGTGTGTTACACGATGTAACCCATTAGTGTTTAGAGCTAAGTTTCGACGTGTTGAGCTTCCCATATCTAATCTAACTTGGTCGAAAACTGATGCCGGGGCGGACCAACTTGTATCAATTTTGCGTTTGTATTTCAAGGAGTTAGTTTGGGTTAATCGATATGCTTTCAATATTTGGGATAATGTTAATAGTTTGATTGAGTTAGGTTTTAGATTCTGTAGTTACAAATGGAGGTGTATTTACACTGTTAGAGCTGTTTTTTGATTTACCTTTGAAGGAGATATTTAATGTAATGCAAAGTCTGCACGTTGTGTTAGTTATAACATTAGTACATCATCTTCCTAGCCTTTTCCCAACTATGTTGGGGTCGGCTTCTAGTCTAACCGGATGAAACTAAAACATCAGTATTTTTACATTGTATATTACTTAGCTACAAACCCCTATAAATAATTACTGTTAACAAATCATTCCATTGATTTTAACTTCATTTTTAATTAGGCATCATCAATTTTACCAGCACACCTATCACACGTTGAGAATTGAGACTCATGAGGGGCTTGTGGCTAAGTAACAATAGCTGCGCGGGTCGATCTATCAGGTTAAGCTACGCGGGCCGCGGTTGGTTCGCGGATGGGTGACCATATTTACATACCAAGACCCCTACGTGCCTCGGAAAGCACGTTAAGCCGTTGGTCCCGATGATGATACTATCCAACTCCGTAAATTAATCAAAGAATGTTTATAATTTATTTATAAAAGATGAAATTGGTGTTGGCTTATCGTAAAGAGCAATTCCAGCAATCTGGTCTAAAATATGGACACCTAAAATTTGTTCACAGAGTATTTATCACTTGACAAATTGCCTAATTTATAATCTAACTTAAACCATTTAGCCAATCATGATATCTAAAGCTATTCTAAGTTTATTTTAAGTAATAAAATAACTAATAGTCATATATTATGACAAGTTTTATCTCGTTAACTATTTACTATCAACTTCATCATTTCAGGCGATAGACGGCCACCCCAAAAAAAACTGGGGGCTTGCCATAATCACCACACTTGGCAGGTGGGTTGGCGATCGCAGTATGGTGGTAAAATACATAGAGAAAGCTGTTGCCCATTCTCTAGTAAGTCCCTTAGTCGCCTTCTACGATACCCACGGGAAGAAATGAGATGGTGCTATTCTTTACGTCCGGCACCACACGGAACTTCACGGATTCACGAATTTAGTGTAGTTTAAAAGATGATGTAGTGACAACAATTGTAAAGAGTACGCTTAGATTATTTGGTCATGTTCAGAGAATCATTGAAGGATGGCTAATAAAAAGTATTTACAAGGTAGATGATGTGAGAAGAAACGCCAACATATAGTGACTTTATTGGTGATGTTATTCAGAAAAGTCAGGTCCGTAGCGCTCGCAATCGGGGTGCAAGTATGACCAGTGGCCCTAATGTGAGTTTAATTTAACCATCTCGATCAAACACATCGTTCGGCGCTCCAATTAGTCCGACACCAAATAGGGCCAATCGAAGCGCCAAACGCGATCGATGTCTTTGATCGAGATGGTTGTATGAAACACACTAAAGCCTCAGATGTATGAACAAAAGGAGTATTTAATGATCGTAGCAGGTGATGTTCTATAGTTTCTGCCTACCCCAATAGGAAGAAGGCATGAACGTATTTATGTATGTAATACTAGTTTCCGCCCGTGGTTTCGCCTGCGTGGAAGTCGGAAATTATCCCGCGGGAACGTTCTACCGGGATAAAAAGTATCCTATGTGTTAATCTGGGTTATAATCTATCTGTGTGCCAAATTTAATCCAAATCCGTTCTGTCGTTTTTGCGTGAAAGAGTAACAAACATCCATATGTATATCCGTACATACAAACTTTCACGTTTATAATATTAGTAAGGTATTACTTAAAATATTTACAAAATAACGCCACTCCTTGCAAAACAGTTTGAATAGTATTATGCAAACTCCATTATGGCTACATACTTTTCAAGCCAGCGTTTCACGCCAGCTTATTTCAGCATCTACAATTAAGTTGTTTTTTATAGAATTAGCCTACACAAGCTAACTCGAATTCCCACAAAAAGGATTGTTTGCATGCATGACAAATGCACAATTACGTGTGGAGCTAACCTAAGGTTTGAATTAGCATTTCGTCAGTCAACTGTCTAGATTTTTATGTGAATAATTGCAGTTTTCAGTACACTGAAGACTGAGGTGGTCTTGACAGTAATAATATATAAGACTTAAAGAAGTTTAATTTCCGAAGCTATCAATAGCAGTAATACCTACTTCCTGTATGCACGCTCATTTACTAACTACATATTATATATATTTTTCATAATTTTACAAAGCATCGGTAGAAAATATTTTTATACGATTGAGGCGTTGAGGTAGAAAAACCTAAAAATCATGTAAATAAATATGAAAATTTGATGTATGATATTATATTACAAAATCAGGCTATAACGTTTCCACTAGCTGGGACACAAGCTTCTCAGCCCATTTCCTGTGTGAGAGGGAGAGGGCCGTAATACACCACGCGGGCCCAGTGCGGGTTGGTAGATGACACATAGCCTCGAATTTTCGGTTCTAGGACATGCCGGTTTCCTCACGATTTTTTCCTTCACCGTTTTGAGAGCATTGATGATTAAATAATTTACACAAAGTAAAGCGCCTGTCTGGGTTTGAAACCACGACCAAAATTCGTAAGTCGCAGCCGTTACCACTGGGCCACTAGTTTATAATAATATGATCTTATCATCATCATCATTTCAGCCGAAAGACGTCCACTGTTGGACATGGGCCTCCCCAGACTCCTCCACTTCGACCAGTCTTGTGCTTTTTGAGGGAGGGGTTTTGCCATAATCGCCACGCTTGGCAGGCGGGTTGGCGATCGCAGTATGGTGGTAAAATGCGTAGAGAACGCTGCTGCCCATTCTCTAGTAAGTCCCTTAGTCGCCTTCTACGACACCCACTGGAATAAATGGGATGATGCTATTCTTTTACGCCCGTGACCACACGGGACCTTATATAGAAACCTATATCTTTTGAAGTAGAAATGTGTTTTATTTATCTATATGGCCGGCCGAAATCGCGAAAAAGAAATCATCTGTTCCCTACATTTTGACGAGTTATGCGAACATAAATGTAGGGAACAGCAGATTATTTTTTTTCGCGATTTCAGGTTTGGTCCCATAGTAAAAGTTGTTCATAATGATGAGTACAATCATGTGTTTAAATGTCGGTCACTAGTTACCAGTCACCCTATATAGATAAAAATGATTGTTGCTAAGCGCAAAACTCGAGAACGGTTTGACAAATTCGGCTAATTTTTATTTTCGTATCTTCGTTAAGGCCCATGAACAATTAATAAAAAGCGACCAAGTGCGAGTCGGAGTCGCCCGTGAAGGGTTCCGTAGCAGCAAGTAACGAAGTATACGATTTATGACGTTTTAAAAAAAAACTACTTACTAGATCTCGTTCAAACCAATTTTCGGTGGAAGTTTACATGGTAATATACATCATATTTTTTTTTAGTTTTATCATTCTCTTATTTTAGAAGTTACAGAGGGGGGGGGGGGGGTCATTTAACCACTTTGGAAGTGTCTCTCGTGTAAACTATTCATTTTAGAAAATAAATAAATAAGAAACCTCAATATCATTTTTGAAGACCTATGCATAAATACCCCACACTTAGGGGTTTGTTTTTTATTTTTTTGAGATTCAGTTCTATGTATGGGGAATTGGGGACCCCCAAAATTTATTGTTT
This sequence comes from Polymixis flavicincta, assembly GCA_949987655.1. Classification (NCBI taxonomy): domain Eukaryota; kingdom Metazoa; phylum Arthropoda; class Insecta; order Lepidoptera; family Noctuidae; genus Polymixis; species Polymixis flavicincta. The sequence continues at coordinate 10,208,917 of OX465186.1, read as the reverse complement.
TTCTTCTATTTTTGTGTGAAAATCTTAATGCGGTTCACAGAATACATCTACTTACCAAGATTCAACAGCATAGTTCTTATAGTTTCGGAAGAAAGTGGCTGTGACATACGGACGGACTGACAGACAGACATAACGAATCCATAAGGGTTCCGTTTTTTACCATTTGGCTACGGAACCTTAAAAATGACTGGACAATAGTAAAACAACACTTTGATACTTTTTATACCTACCGGTAGTACATTCCCGTGGGATAACTTTCGACTTCCACGAGGGCGAAGCCGCTGGTAAAAGCAAGTGGTAAATATTTTGAATAACGCTTTAATGTACTTACAGTAATTAAATTAATTAATACATTTCCTGAGATAATGAATCCCAGTAGTATCGGAATGCCAGAATTACTCGTAACACCGTTCATTTTCATTTCATTATACACCTACGTCACCCCGCGGGTGTCGTGAAAAGCAACAAATAAATTCGAGTGTCGTGTAATGATACAGACAAATTTCGGCCTGGACTGAGCTTTCTGAATCGAACGTAGTACCTACCTAATTATGAGAATAATATCAAAGTTTTAATTGTAACTCCCAAAACTAACGTTGTTTTAAAATATTATATTTGATTTAATATAAACCTATGACTATATGGGCACTTATGAAGCGTCAGTAGCTACTTAGGTGCACAGTTCCAATTTGTCGTTTCCCATGGAGAAAAACCGGCGAGAAACAACTCCACAGTCACTCTTTTAAAAATAATCGGCTTTTACAATGTTTTAACATTACAATGTTAACAGGTATGGGAGGACAGTTAACAAATACTTAACAAAATAGATGTAACCGTAATATAGAGACACCACAGCCCCTGGCTTAAGGGCTACTGAAGGAACACGGGTGGGTTTTAGTCAGTAAAAGTCTGACACGCCCTCCTGCTCCACCCAGAGCGGGAGAAGTTATTTGATGATTTCCCACCCAAAAAAAAAAAAAACCCGTACATTATTCGACGAAATAGGTGTACATGATTTTTTTGGCGGGTGTCTTAAGTCGAAACAAATGCCGCGATCTTGTGCTTTCAATGCAACTAAATTTTTTTTTTTACAAACAGCTCCCTTGTCCCCCCCCTGTCAACGTCATACAAGCGCAAAAAAAAATTGAAGCACTATTTATGAAGGCATAGATGTGCACAAAGTAAAAAATCTAAAATTGAAGTTAAATGTCGATGGATATAGGAAAAGAGACAGACCAGAAAAAAGATGGACAGGTTGTGTGAAAGGTGCTAAGGCAGAGCACAAAAAGGTGATGGCTGATAGATACATAGAAGGAAAAAATGTATAGGGAGCGCTGACCCCAAATAAATTGGGATAAGGCCAGAGGGGTGATTATTACTTCGGTAACTTACGCCTTGGGTTGTTCGGGTTTTTATTATTGTCACAATAAGGGTTGCTTGATCAAAAATGGAGAAGCCTCATTTTGCTATACGATAGGTTTTTACAACGCGGTGCTTTGTTGCCTTCAACAGAGTTACCTATAAAGATTCCTTTTACAAAGAAAATCCGGACACTGACCAGTTTCTAGAATCTGTCAACCCTAGCTTTGATTAGATATTTCACGTCTTTTATGTTTATGACAGCTTCAAGTTAATTTTTTGAAGTAATTGCTTTTGAATTGAAAAAAGCTGACGTCTAACATAAATTCAATTCTAAACGAAGAGCCACAATATAAAATTTAAGTCGCTATAAAGTTTCAAATTTAAGATCCACCTAATCGCCGCTTAATAGATTTTTAAAGAGTTCATGATGAAAAACGAAGATCAAAAGTTTATTAAATGGTGTAGTAAAATTGCTGAGTGGTTCTCTAGAGGAAAATTGTAGATAGCTTTTCTAAGCATTTCTAGGGAATAAGATACCTAAGCCATTATCTCTTAAGAACAGTGGCGTTGGATCTAAACCAATTTAAGACTACTTTGGACAATAGTTCTTTGCAACTACTTTAATCTGTTTTGCAGTTTGTACGGAGTAAACATTTTCAAAGGTGTACAACTTTAAATCGTGTAATTAGCCGGCAGTTACGAATTTTGGAGAGCTCAGGTAAGATTTAAATAATTTATTTGAAGTGTAGACCATAAACTTTAAAAATTACATTCTGCACTAACGTGTTTTTATGATACTTGTTTTAATTACTTTATTAAGATGACTCTGGTAATTGGACAAGTTCTATGTCGCAGCTATCCTTTAATTTAGTGTCTTTTTATCATCGTCATTTCAGCCTGGTCTTCGGTCCACCTGAAGGCCTTCCAACGCTACGTCTTTCGGTACTCGGTCGCCACTCCTGAACCTTTCAGCCCCATCGACAATATTCTGCGAGTAATGCTCTCTGCCACTTAAGTTCAGAAATTCTTCCGGCTATTTCGGAAACCTCAGTTTTCTTGCGGTTTTCTTCATATCTAATTCGATCACTCAGGGAAACTCCAAGAATAGAATTGTAAAAAATACTTTTACACGTCAATCATATTTAAAAAACTAGATGAGGTCGTCGTTTCCTATTCTACTACTCTGAGAAGAAATATCGAAATAAACTCAGAGGTCACAGTCTATTTTAAGAAGTTCAAGAAACCTTTCGTTAATAAATTGTAATATTCTAATGCTAAAATCACACACCAGTGGCTTACCTATAAATTTAGTGCCGACAAAAAGATCATAATATAATGTAAAAAGTATTTATTTGCAATCAAGAATGCACACAAGTTGTAGATTTCCCTGGCTCTTGCGCTAGTTATATACATAACTGTGTTGCAGGAGCCAGTGTCCTCCCCTCCAATATGACATACTATTTTCATCTTCAGCTCCTGAACTACATGGTTTTGCAAACTTATTGAAACTCGCGGAGAATTCCGTATCCGGAATTCCGTAGTAACACATAATGCTGAGGTGCGAAGAGTAAGTTCTTCGCCTAATTAGCGCGCCTGGGTGTTGCATGTGTATTTCAATAGCTTTGCAGACTGTACGGATTACGACAGGCGCTTCTGAAGATTTTTGTCGCAGTTAATGAAATTGTTGGCTTTGATAAATAACTCATTCAATTTTTATATAAAATGTTGGCTCAATAAGCTTAGATACTAATGGAATTCTTTTGTTTTGTGCTTATATTTTCGGTTTCACCCTTTTATAGGTGTTTTAAGCTGTGAACAATTCAATATTTTTTCTTTTTCTAACGTAACATCAGGGTTTTTAAAACAGGAAAAAATCATTTTTTTTCTTTCATTTAAAAAACAATAATTTAATTTAAATAGCTGCTTTTTCAGGTTGCAACTGAATACAAGTCGACGGTGTAAATTTTAAATGTCGTAAGGGACATTTAAATCCATTCCCTTACGAAATTTGAAATTTCTACCGTAGAAGTATTTTGCATGGAGCTGCATGCGGTTAGACCAGAAGCTGACCCCAATAAAGTTGGGAAATGGCTAGGCAAATGACGATTTTTTTTTTATTAGGTCTTTACCTATGAAATTGCCGTTTTGTATGAAAAAATTTAAACGAATTTTTTTCATGAATTTTTTATTTGTATTAATCGAAGTAATCACCCATGCAATCAATGCATCTTTGCCATCGCAGTGGCAGTTTATTGATGCCCTTCTTAAAGAAATCAGCTGGACGGGAGGCAACAAATTCTTCAAAGGCATTTTGTACTGCCTCTCGGGTATTAAATTTTTTTCCCGCCAAGAAGTTATCCAAATTCTGGAAAAAGTAGTAGTCTGTAGGCGCAAGGTCTGGTGAGTAGGACGGATGACGGAGAGCTTCCAACCCCAGTTCTTGCAACTTGGAGACCGTCTGCTGTGCAGTATGAGGTCGCGCGTTGTCGTGCAGGAGCAGCGGAGACGAGCGATTGACCAATGCTGGTTGGAGATGCGCCAGCTTCTCCATCATTGTGTTCAGTTCTTCACAGTACACATCTGCAGTAATGCTCACCCCGTTTGGTAAGAAGCTGTGATGAATCACACCGGCGCTAGACCACCAAACAGTGACCATCACTTTTCTAGGGGTAAGTTTTCGTTTAGGGCATTGTTTAGGTGCTGAACCAGGATCCAACCAACTTGCTGAGCGCTTACGGTTATCAAACAGAATCCATTTTTCATCGCAGGTAACAATGCGGTTCAAAATTCCTTCATTTGTGTGTCTGTTGAGCAGTGCAAGGCACGTCTCGACGCGTACTTCGCGCTGGCGATCATTGAGTTCGTGGGGCACCCATTTGTCAAGCTTTTTTACCTTGCCAATTTGACGCAAATGGACCAATATTGTTTTGACGCTAACGTCGAAAGCTGCTGCTAATTCAGCCGTAGATTGTATATCATCAGCTTCCACAATCGCCTTTAATTCGTCATTGTCGACCAAAGTCTTCGGACGACCGCGAGTTTCATTTTTCAGGTCGAAATTTCCAGAACGGAAGCGAGCAAACCAATAACAGGTGGTGCGTTGGTTTGTAGTGTTAGCTCCGTAAACGTCGTTGATGTTGCGTGCCGCTTGTGCCGCGTTGCTGCCACGACGGTACTCATATTCCATAATTACTCGAATTTTTAACGTATCCATGATGACGAAAAAGATTGAAATGCGATGAAAATGTAACACTAATCAATAAAGAAATGACTACTTTTAGAAAAAAAAATCCATGTTTTTAAAATAAAATTAATTTGAAATTAGAATTCTTAGCCAAACAAAAATTATTTTGATTTGAAATGGCCAGTACTGCAGAACGGCAATTTCATAGGTAAAGACCTAATATATAGGTACCCTTGTTAAACTCAACAACAAGACGATGCCATTAAGGTATTTTACTTTATATGAGAAAAATGAAAAAAAAAATATTATTGATATAGCTTAGGCAAAATGCAGTCGGAAAATGTTAGTTTTAGTTCATAAAAGAACAAAATAAATTAAATATAATTTAAAGATTTCAGTTTTTTACGGCACGTCAATTGAGCAACTTTGTGATTTTATTATTTTCGTAACCAAAGTAATTTTTATTTAAATAATATTTTGCATTCAGGAACAGCAAACAAACGATAAGTAGAAAAACAACTCATTTTTTATTATATACATTAATAATCTTATAAAATTTTGGCGCAATTGTTTGTATAGCACATTGACGTCATACCCACAGAGCAATATGGCGTCCACTGCGTCCAGCGTTTCCGTCAAATTACGCGCGAAATTAGAAAGTGTAAAATTTAAATGCAATAATGGCACTAATGGATTTAATGAAAAAGTTGTTTTTTTAAGAGGTTTATTAGCACCCTAGAATCTGATTATGACACATTTCAAAAATGGGTGTATTTAGCAGTATCTAGTATCTACACCTAAAATAATGTCTGGATCCAAACATAACGTGTGTATCCCACATATGAGACCTTCCTACCTTGGCACATAACTATAACGTTATTATGATGTATGCCAGGGACCAGGTGTTGTTTCGGTACCCCGCAAGTTATAGACGACATAAAGTGGAATTCTGTCCCTACCATCCCACTCGATGTAACAACAGTTTGGTATTGATTTAATAAGAATCTTGTTAGTAATACTGACATCATTTTGCGACACGAGTGGCAATGGGTGTATTTTTTTATACAGTTCCTGCTGACCAGGAGCGGTGGGTGGCCCAGTGGTAACGATCGCGACTTACGAGCAGGCGCTTACATTTGTGTAAATAAATACATAACCAAAAAATCAAAAACGGTGAAGAAAAACAAAAAGGCAACCTGCATGTCCTAGCACCAAAAGAATTGATGACATGTGACATCTAGGGGCCATCCATAAATTACGCCGCACATTGAAGGGGTGGGAGGGGGTCAACGCAATGTGTCATAATGTGACAAGGGCCAGGGCATCAAAAGCTTTGTGACGTCACATGTTAAAATCAGCATTCAGTGTCTAAATTATTAGACTTTATGTTAATTTAATTAAATATTATTTTTAAAATAAATTAAATAACAATGTAAAAACTGCTGTTTTCATTTAATTATGTACCTACTTCTAAATACAAAATGGAAAAATATGTGACGTCACACAAGGGGGGAGGGGGTTTCACAAATTTGACCGCGTGACTGTGACAAGGACGGGTGGTTAAAAACATCAAATTTGTGTGGTATTCAAAATATTTTTGTCCTTCAAAAACGTGCTGTTCGTGCAATTTACCAGCTAGGTGACAGATTTTCTTTGAGGGACTTTTTTAAAGATATTGGTATTCTCACAGTGGCATCACAATTCATATTAGCTAACATCTTATTTATTAGGCAACATATACACTTGTACACTAAAAACAGTGATATTCACACCGTTAACACTAGAAATAAGGACGAACTACGTGCTCCCTTTCACCGGCTTCATAAGGTTCATAACTCATTTGTTGGGCTTGGTATAACCTTTTATAACAAGCTTCCCACTTCTTTGCTAGATTTGCCTTTTGATGCGTTTGAAGCTCAAGTAAAATCCATCCTTTGTTTAAAGGCTTACTATTCCATTAACGACTATTTAAATGACAAAAATAGTTGGTCGCTGTGATTAACACAAGACAATGTTTATGTTCTTTCTTCAGAATTAGCGTACCTAGTGACAGGTTATATGGATTCATATAATTATTTAGTCAAATACTTTTTTTTCTCAATTTTATTGATCAAGTGTTTTTTATTTTTATTATCTATCTATTATGTCATTAGTTATTGACATGATTTAACAATAATCCAGCATTGCATATGTAAGCTATAGAGCCCTTTATACCAGGAGACTTTTATTTTTGGTATTATGCGTTTTTGTTTATTACTTTGCTTATGTATGTATAGAATCAAGTCCATCCGACTAAACAGACAGCTGTGCTGCTGGGGAGTTTGTTGCGCCACTTCTTCTTCCCAGCTAGGAAGTGTCGAAGGGTGGGCGTTTTTGGGGGACTGTCTTGTGTATTTTGACGTTCGAAAAGTGCTGATTCTCAGCCTAATTTGAATAAATGACTTTTGATTTTGATTTTGTAATGTTTCTACTTATTTCATTTTGGTGGTGCTTTATAAGGGAGGCCTAAACCTAAAGTCACCGCCTTTTTTTTGGGTGGGAAATCATCAAATAACTTCTCCTGTTCTGGGTGGAGCAGGAGGGGCGTGTCAGGCTTTTAATGACTAAAACCCACCCGTGTTCCCTCAGGAGACTGTGTGCCAGGGGCGGCGGCACCCCTGGCAGAAAGTCACCGCCTGGACTTGGCGTCGAGCGCAGTTATGCGTGAGCCTATCGACAGATTTTTTAACCGACGAAAAAACGGAGGAAGTTACTCAATTCCACGCGTATTTTTTTTTTTTTGGAAAGTTGGTCCCTTATAAATATAGAAAAAAAAAATCTTACCCTAAGGGTAGGAAAACAGGGATGATTGATTGTGCACTCACTGATTAATAATATAAAACCACGCATAACTGCTTACAGAGTAGTCTGATTTTGGTCATTCTTATTTTATTGGATAGAGTATACCTTGAAGTCCCATATAAATTTGGAAAAAAAAAGCCTACCCTAAGGTTGGGAAAATAGAGGTGATTTATTGTTCACTCACAGATTTTAATGCTAAGTGGTGCACTTATTACAAAAAGTAATCAAAAAATAATCATGTAGTAATTAGTAGATTATAGCCTCAAAAAATTATAAAATAAAAACGTTTTAACAAAAAAATATAACCTCCGAAAAAAACTGAACTTTTTTGCTTTTCGGTTTTTTTCGGAGGTACAATTTTTTTGTTAAAATGTTTTTGTTATTTTTAAATACAGTGCTTGCTAGAGTTATAAAAAAAATTATATCATAGATCAATCAATCTGCCTAGCCTTAGACAACCAAGTTAGTAGGTTCTATTCTATACGGTTGCAGCTGAATACCAGTATTTTAAATAGAGTGACTGCCAATCTGACCTGCACAGCCCAGTAATTAAGAAAAAGACTTTGAATTTCGGGCTTCTGACGACCCGTAACGACTGTCAAAGATCCACAAATGACAGCCGGAACCAATGGCTTACTGTGCTTTCCGACGCACGGAGGGGTCTTGGTATATAAAGTCGGTCACCCATACACGGAACAACCGTGGCAAGCGTGGCAACTTAACCTGACGGAAAGAGCCAGATGGCTGTTATAACATAAAACATACTATTAAACATAATACATAGAGCAGTGGTGGCCAAGTGGTAACGGCTGCGACTTGCGAGTTGTAGGTCGTGAGTTCGAACCCAGACAGGCCCTTTACTTTGTGTAAATTATTTCATCACCACTGCTCTCAAAACGATGAAGGAAAACATCGTGAGGAAACCGGCATGTCCTAGAACCAAAAAATCGAAGACATGTGACATCTACCAACCCGCATTGGGCCCGCGTTGTGGATTACGGCCCAATCCCTCTCACCGAGTGGAGGCCTGTGTCCCAGCAGTGGGAACATTATAGGCTGATGATGATGAAACATAATACATTACATCATCATCATCATCGTTTCAGCCGAAAGACGTCCACTGCTGGATATAAGCCTCCCCCAAGCTCCGCCACTTGGATCGGTGCTCTGCTTCTCGTATCCAGCGGATGCGGCCTTCACAAGGTCATCGGTCCACCTTGCGGGAGGCCTTCCAACTCTACGTCTTACGGTAAGCGGTCGCCACTTCAGAACCTTTCGGCCCCATCGGCCATCTGTTCTACGAGCAATGTGCACCTGCCTATCTTGGTTCTCCTCCGGATCTCTTCAATAAAAGACAATACATTACTATTAAACTGAAATATAATAAAGAAAACATGATGTTTTATCAACTCGTAATAAGCAAGGACGGGTCACTAGACAAGCAAACGTGATTGTTACCGAGAATATAAATAAAACAAACAAATAAATATACTCGAGCCATTTACTTTACAGGTACATCAAAGACCAGTGGCAACAAAAGAAATGTTTGTTATTTTCCTCAGATTGTTTGAGGAAATTATACAAAGGCAATCGGTTTGTTTAGAAGTTGTGAGTTGCTATGGGCAACGGTCCTGTCATACTCGTAAGTTTACAAAACTCGGTGTGTATTTATTTTATTATATTGTAATTAAGAGTTTATGGTCTAAAAGAGTAATTTTACGAATTAGTCTCTTGTTTTAAACGTTGCCCCACCCTAGGAGTTTCTTCTGTATTGTGGGTGCGTTTACAAACATTTAAACTCCCATACACAAACAGCCAGACCCGGAACAACTACTTGTATTTCATACAAATATTTGTTCCGCGTGGAAATCGAACCCGCGACACGCAGCGTAGCAGTCAATCGTCCACCACTTAACCATTGCGTCAACCGTGCCGTCAACGCTAAAAATAATAGAGTCACTGTACGCAATACTTTAAAACTTAAACTGGTATACTGACTATATATTGACCGGCTTTTGACAGCGGCTTCGCCAGCTTTAAACAATAAAAAAAAAACTTAACAATTTATACACTTAAACCTTCCTCATGAGTCACTCTGTCTATTGGTGAAAACCGCATGTTAATCCGTACAAGACTTTTTGAGTTTATCGCGAACATACAGACAGCTAAACGCGGCTGGGGACTTTATTTTATAATACGTAGTGATAAAAAATAATACACTTTCAGCACGAGTGTAAAATAGTTTTTACACTCGTGCTGAAAGTGTATTGACTAGTAGTCTGTTGCATTAGTCTTTATGGTGTTGTCAGCAAATTGTATGCGAAGGTTTTAATAAAAGTGGTATTAGTGGCAGTTGAGAAAATATGGGATGTGCAGTCAGGATTTAGAGAGGGAATGGGTTGTTTGGATCAGAACTTCTCCCTAAGGTGCATAGCCAAAAATCTAGCAAAGCACAAGCAAGTCTACTGTGCTTTCGTTTAATTATTTATTGACAAGCCTAATTCAAATAAATGCGAGTCTTGTCTGTCTGTGCTTTTTTTTCCGCTACCCGAAACCTGATACCCGAAGCTTGCTAATCAAATGGATATCAAAACTTTTAAATGTAGTTTTTATCCACTTTCCAACACTCAAAGAGATCAAACTAACTTACCTACTTTAGCCAACAATATAAAGAAACACATCCACAATATTTATCTCATAACAAATTGAATAAGCCACCTTATCGCAAAAACATTGTCACACTAAAGCTAGCAAATATTGAATTATGCCTTATTTTTTGGTTCACTGATTCCAACGAAGGGAGCCACCAAACATTCCTGACAGACCGATATGAAGATATGACTCGAGGATCTTTCCCTAATAATAAGGATTGAACGTAAAAATATATTACCCATCAAGCGAAAATTTTCTTAAGTTTACGACTCATTTTCATGAGAGTAGACGCTTGGCGGGGATCCAATTACTGGATTTGCGGCGCGGAGTGATTTTTTTTATTCGGGTTCGCCACGTGTTTTTAGTCTAAAAGGACAATCAAGATGAAATACTGGCTGGTTGGACACGAAACAACACGAATGCTTAACTACTTGGAAGTAAAGTGTCTGGCCATGTCACTGTTTTTTATTTAAGGCAGAGATTTCTTGAAATTGCTCAATATGTTGGTTTTTTTTTTAAACCAGTGTATCTCTTTAACCGTAAATAATTTTGAAAGCAAAAAAAAATGATGATATTTTCAAGTCTTTTTTGCATAAAGTGATGGTACTCAAAACATAATTAAACATACTTTAATGCATCAAAAACTCATCAAAGTCACCTCTTAATTATCTTTAAAACCAGTTTATCCCTTCACTAACAAATATTATTATAGTTAAAAATATACTATAAAATTCTAAATGTCTAACTGCATTCAGTGATGGATTATGTATTATCAAATAGTTAATATCTAATTTAATAGATACGATTTAATTTGCATTTTTACGACAACGCTTGCTCATTTATTATTCGAATTTATTACAACAGATTTTAACCCGCATCGGATTGCAGTAAGAACTATTATCGCTCATAACGACAATACCACGAGTACAGTGATTTTAGCATGTCGATTGCTAAGATTGCGTTCATCTATGTATGTAAAAGCGAAAGGTCACCCATACATCCATTCATTCACTCACTGATTCATCATGAAATCTCAAAACTTAGTGGACGAAATTTGGCCCAGAGGTAAATTATGAGTTGGAGACATCAGCTTAGAAAGGATTTTAAGAAACTCCCTCCGTAAAGGGATGAAATAGGGGTGGAAGTTTATATGATTTGATTTGATTTTATGTTTTTTTTTTTAAATTCTTTGTGCCAGCGAAACCAGCACCGTAATTGCGTAAAACACGATTAATCATAATCGATTTCATTTAGACAAACAAAATTCTTTGCTTTATTTGCGTTGTTGAGCAAACACATTTTTCGAACATATGAAGCAATGGTTTAACAATCTGTTTCAAAATGAAACAGATTATGATTAATCGTGAGTTACGCAATTATGGTGCTGTTCCAAATAATTTTCAATATTGATGCGGGTGGAGCCACGGGCAGAAACTAGTTATAAATACTTAGCTGTTCAACACGTTATAAAGACCATTTAGAATGATCGGTTCCAACAATTGCTATCCAGTTCATCTTGTAAATCGGATGCTAAAATAAACACTGTTATCATGTAAATCTGGACTAATTCTGACATCATTGAGTTCTAAAATACAATTGAATGGGATTTGGATTAATACTCCTCAAAATTACAATAATCGGCTAGAAATAAGTGTCAAAATGATAGATCGGTACTAATTCAAAACAGAATTATCGGAATCAAATTATATTAGCGAGCAGTAGTTGCTCACTTGTGAAATCATCAAATAACTTCTCCCGTTCTGGGTGGAGCAGGAGGGCGTGTCAGACTTTTACTGACTAAAATCCACCCGTATTCCCTCAGTAGCCCGTATGCCAGGGGCTGTGGTATCTCTTTCGAACAAACCCGCACCCCTGGCAGGCATCGGCCCTTGCGGGCCCTATCATTTTGTGCTGACATCTCTTTGAGGCGCGCGTGGAACACAACGCGCCGTCGACTTGGGCTTTGTCCTTACCAGACAGCGAGCTGGAAACCGGCATGACTTAGAGTAAAAAAAAATGAAGACATGTGACATCTATCAACCCGCGTGGTGGATTACGGCCAACTCCCTTTCATAGAGAGGAGGCCTGTGTCGCAGCAGTGGGAAAATTATAGTCTAATTATGTAAATAACATTTGTAGTGTTCCAAAAAATGCACATCCAGTTCGCTATACATTTTGCTGACAGCAAAAGGCAATCGAAATCATCCTTAAGGAGCCATTTTATGTTACGTTGGAACGAAAATAGCTTGAAAGGCGACAGTTTGTTTAATAGCATAGCTTAAGTAACAGCTTGCGGTACAGTGAGAGGAAGCAGTCGCTAACGTTTGTACCGCAGATTACAAATCGACTTACTTAATGTTCGCTTGTATAAAAGACGGAAGTGACCTTTTTTAACAGACTTAAAAAATTGAGGAGTCTCGGCTGTATTTTTTTTTTTTTGGGTTTGTTACCGCATATCTTGGCCATTTATAAACTAATTTATACGACATTTATAATTAAAACTATTTTTTATTCATCCAATTTAAAAGTCCTCGACGGGATCGTACTACTGGGGTTAAAAGTACGCTATGTGTTAATTCAGGGTATAAAATATCTGTGAGTTAAATGTCATCCAAATCTGCTGAGCCGTTTTTATGCCAATCCGGAAGATACATCCAGACAAACAGATCTTTTGGTGATGAAAAATTCTAAATACTAAATTTTCGGCATCAGACTCGTTCCCACACCTCGTAGCAATTGCTTTTATTTTGAAGATCTTGGCTTCATTACTATTTTATCCGGCATGTTCTCCGGAATTTTATCAAATAAATATTGAGTTTACTGTTTTAAATATTTTTACTTCTGAACAAATATTTCTGAAATGGTCCTGAAATGCATAAATAAACTGCATGCGACGTGCGGCGATATGACTGTCTACTGGAACAGGAAATTACTTTGTATCGATCAATGAAAGAAAATTAATAATTCCATGTTTGCAGATTTCACTGAACTGGCCACTATGTGGACGGAATTTAAAGACCGCTTCGTGTTGTGTCGAATTTTATGGAAGGAATTCAGTCTTTACAAAAGAAACCTTTTATAAAAAAAGACAGAATTCCTTCCATTAAAAATCTTATAGTAGTAGGTACAGTCGCGAGCAGGTCAAGTTATCCCAAACAGTCAAATATTCCCAATTGAACATAAACCTAATTCCTTTGCAATCAAGTTGAAAAACTATCAAAGAAATTTGACAGACTGGGGTAGCTTGATGTGCTGGCCTCTGTACGTTGTCGAGAATAGGCAGCACTGAGCTGTCAAATCAATAATATGTTCGACATCTTCGGGATCTCCTTCCCACCACAGGTGAAGAAGTCAAGCTATATTATATCCTGACTTCTTCACCTGTGGTAGGATGTCGTATCATGTGTTATACCAATGCTATAGATAAGAGAAAATGTGAAGTAATTTATCATAATTATATATAATATTTACATAAAAATATATAAGCTAATGGGCTAAAAATAAAAATTAATATAAATGTATATTATACATATAAGAAAGAATTACATGGCAACAAAAAATTTATCATCATTGCTGTCAACAAGAATAGTGCCCAAAAGGCTGGCAGCATTGCCACGTTGTATGGCAATGCCTATTTTTTGGCCACCCCTTTGGAAACGTGAAGAGTTGAATAACCGCTTGGTGATATATCGAAAAACCAGTCTAAATGTATGTGTGCGAATATGGAATGTGGATGTGCTTTCTCCTACCCTACCTCTACCTCTCGGGTACAGCAAGCGTGATATTATGTGTTATGTAGAATGTTAATGTTCTATGTTTCTAGGTTTGTTCTTATTAATTTATTTCGCCCTACGCAGGCAGTATTTAAATTAAAGCCTTTTATTTCCTACTTCCGAAAAATAGGTATAAGTAACTTTAGAGAGAGGTTTCCTAATATTTCCTTGAAATATTCTTAACGCGCTGTGTCACCGAGCCAACATGAATATTCCCTAAAATTCTTGGAGAAACTTTAATAATGTTAGACTTAGTTTGCAAACTGTTTATCATAGAAATAGTACTGTCAATCATTTTAACTGAGCGTTGATAGTTGGTGTTATCTTGTTGAATTTGTTCTGTGGGAGTTTGAGAGAAGATTCAAGTTTTAATTATTTTGTTTTGCTTGACATTTCATTTTTATAATACACTAGCTTTTGCCAGTGGCTTCGCCCACGCGCAACTTTTATCCCCTATTTAACTCCCTTATGGGATGAATTTCAAAAAAATCCTTCCTTATTCTATGTCTACATTATAAAGGGAGCCTTCGCGCAAAATTAGAGGTAACTTCGTGATGTTTTTTTATCGAGAAAATTTTAATGTATCGTGTTTCTGTTCCACAAAAAGTTTGAAAATATCGTATAGTTACTTGTAATATTTTTATTTTATACCTAAGTCTTATAAATTTCATGTAAAATCAAATCTAAGATAGGCAATTTTAGTATTTATGCCGTCTTAACTCAAAAGCAGATTAACTGTAATTTAAATAGATATAAACCAAATAGGTACAAAGTATTTCGATGTTGGTTAGCGAATGGCGTGCGCGCGCGCGTCCGGCAATGATCGGCAGCATAGTTTCGAAGTGGCTCTCGCCGCCGCCGCACAGTGGGCTGGGATTCCAAGGTTGGGTCTTAAGAGATCAAATGTATTTTTTTGGTATCTAGGCATAAATTTAAAAAGTTTTTAATCTCTGACTTTTTTTAATTTAACGAGTACTTTCGGAGATATAGCCATATCAAATTTGTATAAAGAGTCATGTTATTTTAGTTAAGCAATTTATTCCAATTAAATTGAAATTGAAAATAATGTATACTAAACGGCCTGAAAACCTCAGTACCTACTTAGTTCATAAAAAAAAAAACAATGTTCGACATTTTCCACCACCATAGGTAGGTATGACGTAATTTGTTTTGAGACTTATTTCCGGGAATCGAGGGATAAGAGTGCGCGAGCGCAACAACAAGTTATGACGTGTCGTAACGTGATTGGTGCAACGATAGTGTATCTACGGAATGTTCGGTTGCATTCAAACGTACTTCTGTGTTCTATTACCCACCATAATAGAAGCACTACCCCCACACATTCATTACTTACTTATTTGTTATTTTGTATTTGTGAAAATGTTTGAAAATTTTGTGACAAACCTTGATCTTTTCGTTATTTTAAAAAACAGTGGCAGTATTAAAAATAATGACAGTTTGTGTAGTGAGATAAGGTCTAAATTTGTAGTCGAATTAAGTGATGATCACGAAAAGACCTTAAAGTTGTTTTGTGCAAAATTTTGTTATAATTTAAATAGAAGATGGGAAAACGCTTATCGTAAAGAAAATATATTCAGAACTAAAAATAGTGAACGGTTACAAGAAAACATAATATGGCCAGACTTTATTAAATGTTTAATAGGCAGTAATGAAGATCAACCAGCACCGAGTACATCAACTCAGTATGTATCACCATCAAAAGTTTCTGTCGGTGTCTCCACCGAACAAAGCCCAAGAAAACCTTTTTGTGAATTAGCGCCTAAACAGAAAAAAAGACGTGCAGAAAACTTTCATTTATCTTCGGACGAAATAAAATATGCATATTTTGAGCAGTTGAAAGCGGATGGGAATGAGGAGGTTGCTAAAATACTAGAACATTTACTAAAGAATCCCCAAGATGTAAAAAAAGTTAAAAAGTGCATATCTGTTAAAGAAACAAAACCTGTGTTTTCTCCGGATGAGGCTTTAGAGTTATTTTTATCACTTAAGCTGACCAAGTGGCAATACAATACTTTAAGAAAAAGTGTTAACGAAAAAGACAGTAATATATTTCCATCTTATTATCAAGTGCTACATGCGAAACAGAAATGCTATCCGCCAAAAGATGCTATTACAGTGACAGAAACCTCAGCTAAAATAAAGTTACAAGCTCTATTGGATATAACGACAACAATAATAATGACGTCACTCGTCATAGATAGTGGTTGTAAAGAATTTACACTAATCAGTAAGTGGGGATTTGACGGTGCTTCTAATCAAGCTAATTACAAACAAAAAATGCAAACAGACGATGAACAAGAAAGTCAACTTGACGATTCAAGCATATTTATGGGTAGTTTAGTGCCAATAAAATTAGTGTGCGGCGAACAAGTTATCTGGCAAAACGATTCACCAAATTCATCTTACTGGTGTCGTCCAATCGTTTTCGAATTTGTGAAAGAAAATAAAATAACGATATTGCGGGAAAAAAGTGCTATTGAGGAAGAGATTGTAAATTTAGTGAAAACAGAAGTTGGAGAAATAAAAATTATACACTCTTTATTAATGACTATGATAGACGGAAAAGCAACATCAATTTTATGTGATACTTCATCTCAGAGATGCGACATTTGTAAAGCCACTCCAACAGAGATGAATAATTTGCCCTTAATTGCATCAAAACCGACTGATCCAGATCTCTGTAAATACGGATTGTCATCATTGCATACCTGGATACGAATGATGGAATGCATTCTGCATATAGCCTACAGATTAACGATACAGACATGGACAGTAAAGGGAGACAACAAGTGCATCATGGAAAGAAGAAAGAAAGACATACAAGACGCTTTTAAAAATAGAATGGGACTTCTAATTGATGTTGTTAAACAAGGGCACGGCTCCACGAATGACGGAAATAATGCTAGAAGATTTTTTGCAAATCCAAACATGACTGCTGAGATAACTGGTGTTAGTGAAGAATTAATAAGGCGATTTGCAATCATTTTAGAGGCAATTTCATCAGGTTACCACATTGACACAGCGAAATTTCACGAATATGCTCAAGTGACCATGCAACTGTATTTGGAATTATATAGCTGGTATTATATGCCATCAAGTGTTCATAAAGTTCTTATGCATGGTGCAGGTATTATTGAAAGTTTTGGTCTAATACCAATTGGACAGCTATCTGAAGAAGCTGCTGAAGCTAGAAATAAAGACTTTCGTAGGTAACGCCAACACCATTCCAGGAAATGCAGTAGAAAAACTACAAATGAAGACATTTCAAATAATTTATTGACCAGCTCTGATCCACTCATCTCGGCGAAACGTCACAAACTTCGCAGAAAACATAAAACTTTGTCAGTAGAAGCACAAAGTTTATTAGTAATTGAACAAGCGGAAACATTTGATGATGACGAATACGAAAATTTTGCATTCGTTAATGTGGATACCCTTGACAGTGATTAAATTAAAACAGTGCAGTGGCCAGTAGTGACTGTGATTTTTACTTATTTATTTTATTAGTCCTTAGTGGATTAGGCCTAAAGGGGAGACCAATACATAAAAAAAAACGCACCTAGTTCTTAACCTCTATGGTGGTGTGGAATAGAGAACAAAATTTGGAATTGCGACCAAATCGCAGAAAATCGCAACCCGAGAATAGGCGTTAAAATAGGACAAACATACGTACTATGCATACGCAGAGTCAATTCTTTGAGAAAATTTGAGAATTTCGAGATTTTCACATTTTTTTCTTTTGCTTCGTACAAAAATTACTTTGGATATTTATAACTCCGAAAATACTAAGTTATCTGAACGACCCTCATAGAAATAATTACTTATAATCGATAGATAAATCCAACACAATATTTAAAATTTCAGAAAAAGAAACTTTTTTTTTTAAATGCTAAGTCCTTTACCGGCCCGTTTCAGCCCACTGTGCGCCGTACGCCGCCTTCCGCTGTCTCACGACAGCAGCCGAATATTGCCGAGTGGTCGAAGATGCCCGAACGCTTTTGATTCAGCCGCCTAGCGAAAGAAATGACACCCCAATGAGAGATTTTTACATATCAAAATGTCGTGTAAGGTAAAGGCTAAGGGAGATTACAATCTCCATTCAGGCTTCAAAGTTTTGATTGAAACAAACAAAATGTTACGCTCTAGCTTAAAAACGAATGCAGAGCGTTTTCTGACTCCATGCAAAACACTTCCCAAACCGATTTCAATTAATTCCTGGTTACTGGGCCAGTAGACCAGTTATATTGCTGTGTATAAATATGTATGTAGTGGTATAACATCTACGCAACAGGTGAGCTTTGGAGTATTTAATTGCTCAGTCAGGTTTAGTTGGGAATCCAAGCCTGTGAAATTCATAAAGGAATGTTCGAACTACCACTTGATTGAAAGTTTACCTAAAGGCGCAAACGCACAAAAAAGACAACTATTCGCATAACATAACATCACGCTTGCAATCCCCGAAGGTTAAGGCAGAGGTACACCCACATTTCGCCAGTATGGTTATGTCTCATGTCACAGGGTCACAAGTCGTTTATTTCGTATGTAAATACATTGTTTTGAAAATATTACATTGATGATACTATAGAGATATGAGGAACAGGGTGTAAAGTTCGCTCATCCTCTATTGAAAAAGAGGATTCTCCGACCAGACGGGTATTGTGTCTGGTGGGCAACTGCCCGACAGTTGATGTCGGGATTTTGTATATGTTTGAATGTCGTGGTAAACTCTGATTGCGCGATGTAGAATTTGTGATAATAGTTCACCTGTGGCATTGTAGATGGCACCACTTTTCTTTTTGCGTTTCTTAGATTTTGTTGTGAAGCAGTTTTATTTGCTCGCTACAATACTTAAACAAAATATTAATAATAAAAAAAAAAAATTAAGGTATTCATATTTAAAATTCATTATACCATTATTAAAATGTAAAAATATTACTATTGAATATTATAAATACAAGTAAGTGTCATTAATACAATTACATAAAACGAAGCATTGAAAATTAATCTATATAAATAAAACGAAAAGTTCTGACTGACTCATCAACGCCCAGCCCAAACCCTTGGACTTAGAAAGCTGAAACTTTGCACAAAGTTTCCCTTTATAATGTAGACAAGGAAAAAGGAAGGATTTTTCGAAATTCAACCCCTAAGGGAGTTAAATAGGGGATGAAATGTCCGCGCGGGTGAGGCCGCTGGCAAAAGCTAGTTATTGAAAAAAAAACACAAATAATTTAACTGTGGCTTTCATTGATAAACTCATCGATACTTTATCAACCTTTCCTTTCAATAAATATGCCTTTAATTTGTTTTTAAATGAGTTAATGCTGTTTATACTTTTAAATTCTTTTTCCTACAATTCCAATTCTTTTATTCCTTTTTTTTACTAAAGTACAAAACAAAGTCGCTTTTCGTGTCTGTACACACTAGAACTATGATAAAACAAGTTATTATTTTTTTGGATTGTGGAAAGTAAATCTTACAGGCTAAGCAGATTGATTGATTGAAATTTATGAAGATATTTTATGTAAACTGAACATCATCATCTGTCTAAAATTTTCCTTACTACAGAATAAGTTTTTAACCAGTGCGCAACCATGAATTCAGCATATCATTCTAGACCCCCCATCGCAGAAATTTTTCGTCGGTTACCTATACAAATAAAAAATCAGCTGTTCCATACATTTTGACCGCGTAGATATTGCACTTTTCTATGAAACAGCAGATTTTTTTTGTATAACCGACGATACATTTCTGCACTGGGGTTTCTAGAATTATATGCTGAATTCATGGGTACAGTTTGCGCACTGATTAAAAACTTATCCTGTATATTATGGTCGGCTTCCAGTCATAACAGATGCAGTTTAATACCGGTAAAATACACAGAACATAAATGGTAAAAAATATGGATAGTTTCAACGACAGCGACGGTGGCAAGTAATAAAGTACTTACAGACAATGAACATCTGAATCCAACGGTCCCAACGGTAAAGTTTACTATCTGATCGCAGTAAAACTTATTCCTGGATGTTTAACACTCCAAACATGCGAATGCACGAATACTTTCCGGCATATTGGAAGTTCAACTCGAATCCCGAAAGCAAATACCGAGTGCCTACAAAAACTTGGACTAACGTATCTTGAATATCGGGTGTTGTGGAGTCGCCATTACAAAAAAAAATCAAGGCAGGTTTGTTGAAACTTTCTCATACATTTTGTTTTAGAACCTCATCTGCCTAGCATTTTCCTATGTTGGGGTCGGCTTCCAGTCTAACCAGATGCAGCTTAGTACCTGTATTTTACATGGAGCGGCTGCCTATCTGACCTCCATAACCCAGTTACTGGGTAATAATTGATTTTGACCTTGATTTCATCTATAAACATATTTAAATAAAATTGTCAGAGGTTTTGGTGAATTGTTTATTTGTAAATGCGTGTAAAATAATTCTGTTTTTTATAACAAAGCCATTAAACAATATCTGTGGGATGCGATTTATTTATTTTACTTAACAGTATTCGCAAAGAAAAGCTCATGAACAATTCAGTAGGTAAGTATTAAAATATTAGAATATCACGCAAAAATAATTTCCAACAACATCACTCCACTCCATTTTCTGTTCCAAACAAGGGATTATTTTCCCGCCTAAAGGGAAAAAGAGTGCAAAAACTTTAATTAAACAAGTTTGGTGAGAATTGAGCTCGGGACTTTTGTAAACGGATAATCGAAGTCGTTGAATACACCTGAGAGTATATTCGGACTCTAAAAGGGACTTGACATACCGACAATAATATTGCGCGGAGGAAGGTGTGATCTTGACATCGACAATCGGTTTCTTCCAGTACCTAGAAATCTTTGATAGAATTTTTATGAAATTTAGAAATCGTGAGACGTCTTCAATATTTCTGAGGTTATGTCAGAACTTTTGGAATGTAGAACGGGGTATTTTATTTGGCGTGTCAGTCGTTCGATATCATTTTTGATGTTGGAATTTAGCAGATGCCAGCGGCTTCGCTCTCGTGGAAGTCAAAAACTATCCCAGGGAAACGTACTATCGGGATAAAAAGTATTCTATGTATTATTCCAGATTACAAACTATCTGGGTGCCAAATTTCATCCAAATC
Source organism: Polymixis flavicincta (assembly GCA_949987655.1). NCBI lineage: Eukaryota > Metazoa > Arthropoda > Insecta > Lepidoptera > Noctuidae > Polymixis > Polymixis flavicincta. The sequence continues at coordinate 10,187,965 of OX465186.1, read as the reverse complement.
CGTTCAGCCGTTTTTGCGTGATTGCGTAACAAACATCCAAACTTTCACATATAGTATAATATTAGGTCTTTACCTATGAAATTGCCGTTCTGCAGTACTGGCCATTTCAAATCAAAATAATTTTTGTTTGGCTAAGAATTCTAATTTCAAATTAATTTTATTTTAAAAACATGGATTTTTTTTTCTAAAAGTAGTCATTTCTTTATTGATTAGTGTTACATTTTCATCGCATTTCAATCTTTTTCGTCATCATGGATACGTTAAAAATTCGAGTAATTATGGAATATGAGTACCGTCGTGGCAGCAACGCGGCACAAGCGGCACGCAACATCAACGACGTTTACGGAGCTAACACTACAAACCAACGCACCACCTGTTATTGGTTTGCTCGCTTCCGTTCTGGAAATTTCGACCTGAAAAATGAACCTCGCGGTCGTCCGAAGACTTTGGTCGACAATGACGAATTAAAGGCGATTGTGGAAGCTGATGATACACAATCTACGGCTGAATTAGCAGCAGCTTTCGACGTTAGCGTCAAAACAATATTGGTCCATTTGCGTCAAATTGGCAAGGTAAAAAAGCTTGACAAATGGGTGCCCCACGAACTCAATGATCGCCAGCGCGAAGTACGCGTCGAGACGTGCCTTGCACTGCTCAACAGACACACAAATGAAGGAATTTTGAACCGCATTGTTACCTGCGATGAAAAATGGATTCTGTTTGATAACCGTAAGCGCTCAGCAAGTTGGTTGGATCCTGGTTCAGCACCTAAACAATGCCCTAAACGAAAACTTACCCCTAGAAAAGTGATGGTCACTGTTTGGTGGTCTAGCGCCGGTGTGATTCATCACAGCTTCTTACCAAACGGGGTGAGCATTACTGCAGATGTGTACTGTGAAGAACTGAACACAATGATGGAGAAGCTGGCGCATCTCCAACCAGCATTGGTCAATCGCTCGTCTCCGCTGCTCCTGCACGACAACGCGCGACCTCATACTGCACAGCAGACAGTCTCCAAGTTGCAAGAACTGGGGTTGGAAGCTCTCCGTCATCCGCCCTACTCACCAGACCTTGCGCCTACAGACTACTACTTTTTCCAGAATTTGGATAACTTCTTGGCGGGAAAAAAATTTAATACCCGAGAGGCAGTACAAAATGCCTTTGAAGAATTTGTTGCCTCCCGTCCAGCTGATTTCTTTAAGAAGGGCATCAATTAACTGCCACTGCGATGGCAAAGATGCATTGATTGCATGGGTGATTACTTCGATTAATACAAATAAAAAATTCATGAAAAAAATTCGTTTAAATTTTTTCATACAAAACGGCAATTTCATAGGTAAAGACCTATTATTAGTAGGATTGTGGGATAGTATGATACTAAGATTAGTAGGATATTGCTTAAGGGGAACCGCCACGGTGACCCACGACATTCAAATTTTCTTGAGTATTTTTGCAATTGTTTTACTATTTCATTCAATGGGATTATAGTTATGAGCTTAGAGGGTTTTGTTGATGATTTTTAATGAACGTAATTCTTTATTTATTACGTTCGCGAAACATATTTTAGTCAAATAAAACTAGACACTGACCTGCACATTGCAAAAAACGTCCGAAAAATTGCATTTCGCAGGACCTTATCCATATCCTACTTGAAAGTTACGGTTACTTACAACAACCTTTTGCTGTCGCTTTTAAAATACCTACGAGTATATTTATAATAAAATACCTTATTTCAGACCATGGTGTACATTTTGTTAGTAACAATGTTCTTATAGACTAGTGTTAGTTAATACTTCAAACTATCAAGAACAAAACATATGAAAGTAAACAGCGACAATAACTAGTGCACCATTCCATGACAAATGACGCAAAAATGATGTATGTAACCACAGTCTAGCCGACTAGCGATCATGCTAAGGATGCTGTTGGAGCTGGCACGTACTCTACGCACCAGGGATGCGCACCTTTTACGCATCATAGCATAAAAGCAGTCTACGTTCAGTTCAGCAAACATCCCTGAAATACTACAAAATCGCCACAGCCCCATCAGCACCCTGAACGCATTATTAAATTGGACTCGGAGGGCACTGTAAGACTTTTGAGTATAGTCGGCCCACAGTCTGCACGTGTAGAATGGTGTACAATAAGACCTACAAATTGTAATTTTGGCCGCTTATGCTAGGAGCATTAATTAGGCAACGAATAAAGATGGCATCAACACCAACACTGCATGAAGTATTGATTACAAACAAAATTACAGAAACAGCAGCCATTCAGTACGCTACATACGTTCCACCCTTTATCGTTAACTAAAAGAAGTTTACAAAACATTAAAATGGCTAGCTCCAAAGCTTTTTAAAGCAGAGAGCCAGCGAAGTAGCAAGTGCACTTAAATATGAAAGAAGTGTTTATGAAAGTGTTGTGACTAGTGAAACTTCTCATACGTTGTACTCAAAACAGTATAGGTATAATAGTTCTGTTGAATGAGCTTTTACAATATGAGAGGCATGGATGTGAATGGTTGTAGAATGTCTGGAATTACTAAATATCTGAAATCCTACACCTACACACTTCGTAGTGCGTAGGTGTAGGATTAGGCTACTGCAGCTTTAATGTTTTTGACTTGGCTTCAGATTTTCCGAAGCTTCAGCAGTTTTGAGTTTGATCAGGTTTACTGGTTTACATAGAAGTTCAAGACATTGTTGACCGTTTTTTTGTTTTTTTGGATGGGAAATCATCAAATGGCTTCTCCCGCTGGGTAAAGCAGGAGGGCGTGTCAGACTTTTACTGACTAAAACCCACCTTTGTTCCCTCAGTTGCCCGTGTGCCAGGGGCGGCGGCATCTCTTTCGAAAAACCCGCACCCCTGGCAAGCATCGGCCCTTGCGGACCCCTCGGTCATCCTGCGACGCGTCAGCAGAGTGGCCCCACTGCCTACCACTTTTCGGCCGCAGGGGATAGGGAGAGCGGCCAACGCTATACCGGCACTCCTCCTCCGCCGCAGCCCGTAACCCTCAGCCGCGATGCCTCCCATTCGACATCGCGGCCCACCTCAGTTGCGGTGCACCTCACCGCAACCTACTTTTTGGCCGCTACGTCAATGGCTTGAAGGCAAAAGCCCTGACGAGGTCCCCACCTTTGGGTTCCTCTTGGCTTCACCGTGTCTGGAATCCACGGTTACTGAGCCCCCCGCAACGACATGCGGGAACCCACTCTATTGGCAGAGTGGTAACGGACGACTTATTGTAAGTCGTAGCCTCGAACCAAAACAGGCGCTTTACTATGTGTAAATTATTATCATCATCACCACTGCTCTTTAAACGGTGGTGAACTAGACCCAACTATTCGAACACTTGTGACGTATCCACTCACCCGCACTGGACTCGCGTGGTGGATTACAGCCACTCTCTCTCAGCAAGAAGAGGCCTGTGTGAGTGTCCCAGCAGTGGGAACATTATACGGATTATGATGTACGCAACTACCAACGATGTAATATTTTATAGTGAGGATGACAACAGGAACTGTCAGTCATCGTTGTCGTTTATAAGGGTACATTTATTCTTAAGCTGAGTCCTTAATACTTTTTGATAAATCAGTCTCAATTTAAACACAAACTATTTCCATATTATTACAAAACGTGATCTAACTTTAGTTCTAGACTAAAACTGTAAGTCAGTTTTTGCGCTGCCAACTTTTCTTCAATTTGGGTAAAGTTCCTAATACAAAAATGACAATTTAGAACTGGACTAAGTTGTCAGTTTTGTAAAAGGAGCTGTATTTTGATTTCAATTAGGTTCTTATTTCAAAAGTAGGCTCGATGAATCATGCATATAGAAAAACCGTGTTTTGTGTTATGGGGGCTCATGTTATTTTTTTTGGAAATGGTATTTCGAAGTTGACTTTGAGAGGCCGTGACTTCTTAACCGGACTTTCCTGTGGCTGCGTTAAGTAAACTTAAAGCCTCCAGCCACCCCCCCGAGTGGGTTCCCGCATTGTCGTTGCGGGGGGGCTCAGTAACCGTGGATTCCGGCCACGGTGAAGCCAAGAGGAACCCAAAGGTGGGGCCGCTCGTCAGGGCTTTTGCCTCAAAGCCGACGACGTAGCGGCCAAAAAGTAGGTTGCGGTGAGGTGCACCGCAACTGAGGTGGGCCGCGATGTCGAATGGGAGGCATCGCGGCTGAGGGCTACGGGCTGCGGTAGAGGAGGAGTGCCGGTGCTTCTGAGCAGCGCTCTTCCCTTCCGTGGCCTGGACGGGGCCGCCACCGTTTGATGGCGGACGCGGTGGGGCCGCAGGGGAAGAGGAGTGTCGGTATAGCGTCAGCCGCTCTCCCTATCCCCTGCGGCCGAAAAGTGGTAGACGGGACGGCGCGTTGTGTTCCACACGCGCGCCGTCAATGATGTCAGCAACCACCGCTGGGGTCCGCAAGGCCCGATGCCTGCCAGGGGTGCGGGTTTGTTCGAAAGAGATACCACGGCCCCTGGCATACGGGCTACTGAGGGAACACGGGTGGGTTTTAGTCAGTAAAAGTCTGACACGCCCTCCTGCTCTACTCAGCAGGAGAAGTCATTTGATGATTTCCCACCCAAAAAAAAAAAAAAGCCTCCATCCAGGGGCATAAAACTACTTAAAATACTAAGCAACTGCACGCTGAGGGCACCCCCTGCGGGGTACGGGCCGCGGCTCAGGGCGTCACTGATAGGGGGACAGCAAGGGACAGGCTGGATCAGAATACTTTCATTATTATTAACGATCGGGGAATTTAACTCTACTTGCTCAGCTGCGTCTCGAGCTGGCACTTCAACGAGCAAGGGACGATCGGGGGTCACATCGTTAACTCAGGGTCTTCGCGGGGCTCGAGGACTCGAGTAAGGTCGGAATTACGGTTTTGTGTTTTTGTGTACTGTACTGGTGGCCCTATTGCTTTCTTGGGGAAAAGTAATGGGGTCATCTGGATCTAAGAGAATATGTCTCGGCCGGCAAATTCTACTAATCCTACTGGCGACATAACTAGCGGCCTTTACAATCAAGGGATTGCGATGTTTCTAGTCTTTATCGAAGAAACGCTTCGAGTTGCGTTTCATGAATTGACTGACCGTGGGGATTTTTAAATCGAGATAGAGCATCTCGTTTCGAACGTACCAGGGGGAACCGGTGGCTTGGCGGAAGAATCGGTTCTGAAGGTTCCGCATCGTATGGATGAATCGGGGTTTGTTTATGTTTATGCTCATGTCATACTTGTTATTCATACCTACTTTCTCTGAGGTTGTATAGTATCCTATTACGAGACTTCATTAGATTAAAGTCGGGTATTTCCACAGACCCAGTTCAGTCTAAAGGTCTGAGCCAAAGTACAAATAGATATGCAGGCAATTTCGAGATGTAGTGTGGTAGCTGAATTACTATCGTGCGTGCCCCGAATACCAACGTGGCTAAATTATTTGCTTGTCACATACAACTGTTATCGTAACCCGATTCTCTCAATTATTCTTGAAGCTGACGATGACAGGTTTTTGATTATTGTACATATCTTCTGCCCGTGATTTCGTCTGCGTGAAATTTGTTGTTTTAATAATAAAAATATATCATAAAGCATATTGCTTAGATTTCTCTTAGTTTTCTCACTGATTTTTTTCTTTTTATTTGGCCCGTTAGAGTCGAAGCGTATTATAAAATAGCCTATTATTATCTCTCAGAATTAGGTTATCAAATACCTTTTTTTTTTCAAATCCGGCTATTAGTTCCAGAAATTACCCCCTACATACAAAGTTATATACTAACACATTCTCCCTCTTTATAATTTTATATAGTAGGTACTAGCAGCGCCCCGCGGTTTTACCCGCGTAGTTCCCGTTCCAGTGGGAAAACGGGGATAAAACATAGCTTAGGTCACCCGGGGATAGTGTAACTTCCCAACGCTGAAATAATTTTTCAAATCAGTACAGTAGTTTCGGAGCCTATTCAACGCAAACAAACAAACAAACAATCAAATCTTTCCTCTTTATAGGTATTTATAATATTAGTATAGATAGAATACTATCGTTCATGCTACTTAATGATACCTGCCTACCAGCTTCTTTAGGTTACTGATTGATCGTCCTTTGTTTTCTTTCTCAATTGTTTCGTTTTCGATTGTTGGGAATTTTATTCGGCTGTCATATTCATTTTGTGTCTATCATGTCTGTATTCTTGTATTTAACGTGTTCATAATATTTTCACCGATAAAAATGTGCTTCTTTCTATTAAGAATCGACGATGAGCGTGTTCGCTGTCATCATAAAAATATTATGAATTTTAGATCCAGTGGATTGAATTTCGTTTCCTGTGTTCCTATTTTCAACTTGCTTTGGAAAATGAGAATAGTTTAAAATACATGGAATAGGAAATGAAATGCCAGAGATGAAGTAGCATAAAAACATATGGTTAGAATTGAACCTCCTCCTTTTTAAAGTCTGTTAAAATGTTGCTCTTCAGGAAATTACTTATTCCATGCTGCACCAGCAACAGAATTAACTATATTAATATTAGAATCCAACCTGTCAGCTTCTTTTAGCTGGTAATTCGATGTCCTAACGAGCTTTTCGGTAGCTAGCGTACTTAAATGTTAAATTTGAAGGTATATTCGTCTAGTCAAGATATGAATATTTGTCAAAATATCGATGATGAAAGCGATTCAATTCGTTTTCTGTTCTGGAGAATATGGAAACTCATGGGAAATTATTTTATGAGCCTGACCAGTGCCCATCCCTTTCTTTTAGCGTGACGCAACAAATTGCTATTTGATACCCAAATATTAATCACGGTTGATTGTAAGCCGGGTTATCACGACCGCCCGAAAATCCACAACAATAGTGTCCGGCAGTGGCTCAAACAATGTAACGTTGCTCTTACACACATACGCAAACAAATACTGGGTGACGCATGTGTGTGTCGGCCGAAATCGCATGCGCGCAGCATCTGTGCTTCTGCCCCTATCTCCGTTTGCTCTGCGGCCGAAATGAGTTAAAAACGCACACGAATTTCGACTTTGGAACAAAGTGCGAGGGTTCAATTTTCAAAACGGGTGAGTGTTACAGAGTGAAGTTCCCAACGCGCGACTGTACGGCAATAAGCTTCCAGGACTCGGGATTTTTTAGATGTCTCCGGATCGCGTGGAGGCTGGGACGTATCGCTTACGCGCGAACTCTTTGGAAATTGTTACGCGGCCCGAAGAGAAACTGCCGTTAGCGGCCAGAACAACTGAGTGGTGACAAAAATATCTTAATTACCAAGTGTTTTGTTTTGTGATGGATGGTTCGCCTATTATGTGGAACAAAGTATTGGAGTGTCTTTTAAAGGAGTGACTGTAAGTCTAACTTTATTCAATTTGTCGTATATACAGGCTGTTTTATTGCGGATTGTTACTTCAGAAGTTAATGGATATTTTATTGGCGTTTCGGACGTGACCAGATTAAAATTGGCTACTGGTTTATATCACACGATTGCTTTTATATTTAATTATTTACATGTATATATACGGAATCCGTAATAAAAGATTGAAATGAAGAAATTATTTGGATACATTTAAATAACTATGGCACGTTCAAATAAAATAAGGCGAATTTAAAAATGTGTATTAGAAATCCAAAACACGCAAGATTATGCGGCCGTACCGTTTTTTTTTGTTGTTGCAAAATTGTCCACATAATTGAAGAGAAGGATAGAAATACCCGGAGACACAATTTTGATTATGATTTGTCTTATCTATAAAACATCAAACTTAACGATGGTAGTAGAGATCAAACACGCGATGAAGATAATTTATGAACAAAAGCTATTAATTTCATATTTCTTGACATCGGAATTTGAGAAGTTATAAACGCTTTTCTCTCGTTAAAATCTATTTTAATCGACAATGAATTATGTTGAAATGAAAATAGTTCATACACATTTTTATATGGATAGGTATTATTATCTATATCACATTTTTATCCTTTTTCAAAGAAACGAACAGATCGCGGTCGATTTGGGATGCTTTAAAAACATGGTTATATGTCGTATTTCCATATTATTTCTAATCTAATTCATCCATGATTGGACGATATTCTACTATCATGGTAGGTAGATACAACTAAATACTGATATCGCAACGCTTCTAACCTTTTGGAATATCTTTCGAGAGGATTCTTTAAAAGGCTTTAGGAGACCAGCAAAGTTCCAGTGCGCATATCCCGTTTAGACTGTAATCTTAATCTTAAATAAGATGGGACCATGGAGAGTTGTCCAAAGCTAGGTAGGGACACCATAAGAGCGTGGTATTATTCTTTTACTGAACGGGTTTTTCGAAACTCGAATCCGTCCCGATAAATGTCTATCTATTATAGTCTTGACTAATAAGAAACGATGAATTAACTTTCTAACGTAATGTTAACAATCTCGCGTGGTTTTCTGAATTAAAAACAAATGAATTCGATTTCGAATCTTCGAATAGTCGGTACCTATGCGCGTACGGACTTGAGAACGGCTTGAAGTGAACATTACAGAAAAGCACGACTTGCAGATGAGTGTAAAAATGTAGGATAATTACAAATCGTTGAAATTAAAATGAATTGTTCCACGGATGTGGGCGTTTCGTAGACTATTAAAACCTTTGTTATTATTAGAAAACATAAACATTTACAAATCTGCCATGACGTCGTCATCGTAATATCGTAGGATTATCTTCTATTATTTTAAGACGTGAACGAAAGACTTTGTACCCCTTTTTACGAAAATTACGCAGATGGATGAGTATGAAATTTGACACAGTTAAAGTTTATATGCAGAGGAAGTGCAGAAAGCTAATATTTTTTTATTGTGGTCGAATTTTGTACTTTTAATTACCTATGGTCGAATTTTGTACTTTTTAATTATGGTCGAATTTAGAGCACTAGGCGACCATTAGTTTTAATAATTTCATGAAACATAGGTATGCCAGAGCTTTGTTGAATGAAGCTTAGTAAATTAACTTCTTAAATTCCTATTAAATTAAAATTTCTTTCTTCTTTTGTCTTCGTGTTAACACGACTTTTATTAATTATTTTATCTTCTTTTACGTTTTTCTGTTGAGTATGGATTCACTCATAATGTAGATTTTCTTCAAGTGGCGCTCAGATAACAAAGCGTAGTCGGAATTAAACTTGAATTTCTGAATTAGGTGCACAATTCTACGGGTAATATCGGTAAAGCAAAACTTTGATAGAGGTGGATAACCTATCCACCTCTATCAAAGTTTTGCTTTACCTATACATAGGTAATACATTACCTATGTTATTATGATAGTGTTTCGGAGTTATAAAGTGCAATCAAAACTCAATCTAGTGTGGACAAGGTTTTAGTATACCATAGTCTTGTTTAAGCTTATTTCAAGCTGCTTTAATATTCACTCAAAGTGAAACTTCTGAACACAAAATTTACTAAAAGTGAATAATTAATTCATTAGGGAACGAATCCATTGACGTTAGATTTCGGCTTTCATCATTCAAAAAATATGAAATTATCGAAAAATGAAATGAAGTAAAATGAGATGAATGTTCATTTCTCTGTTATTTTGTAGGTGTTGTGTGAACGTGGAATGAAACAAAAATGAACAGTCTCTCCAGTGATACAGTCGACTGATATCAGTTTTAAGAAGAATATGCCATAATGGCTGTAAAGAAGCGTGTTCTGGAACAATTTTATACCATCTTTACGTATTATGAATTAAAGTCGCTTTTCGTGAGTATCTGTGTGACCGCGTTTTTTTGTTAATACGCAACGGATTTAGACAGTTTATTCCGGAAGGTTTTGTTTTTTATTACATTCATTTTAAACTTACACAAAATAAATAAATTTTCATGTTTTGTCAAGCAGTAAAAACCGTGTACAGCAGGGGCGAGTTAGTAATTTATACAAATTAATAAAATTGAAGTGTCTGTTTATAATGTCAACAAAATAACAGCTTTTTACTAAATGCAAACATAGCAAAAAAACTTATTTTTTTTCTTTATATGTCTGGACTTTCACTGGCAGATATAGTATGTTGTAAGGTACTCCAAAATGTAACCCATGTTGTGTATGTAAAAAATATTAGCCTATGTTACATAGGCTACATTTTATCCCGTCAGCACGTTCCCGTGGGATTATATATGACATCCACGTGGGCGAAGCCGCGGGTAGCAGCTAGTATTAAATAAGTAAGTATCCAATACACCGAGAGAAACATCTCTAATTAACTAGTCAGTGAAAAAATTGCGTAATTCACCCAAGTAGGAAGTACGAGGATAATGGAATGAGAAACAAATAATACTTCTAAGGCCCGAATCTAAATATTTAGATTTGCGTTCGATCTCACTCCTCATCAATCATTAGGAATTACGCAACGATGGTCGATTTATCTTCAAAGATAAAACCAACTGGACTCTTCGGGAATAATTACAAGATTGTACAAGACGATGTTCCGAAAAAATGCTGTAATGAAAAATTAAAATGTTCAGTAACCAGAAATATTTTCATAATTTTGATGACATAGTTGGCCTTATTAGGAGGCTTGTAGCTAAGTAATACCAATCTCAAGCGTTGACTGATCATGTAAAGCTAAGCTTGCCGCTGTTGGTCTGTGGATGGGTAACCATCTTTACATACCATGCCCCGAAAGCAGGTTAAGCCGTTGGTCCCGGTTGTCATTCGTGAATCTTTGGCAGTCGTTACGGGTCGTCAGTAGCCCGAAAGTCTGACAATCAGTCATAACAAGGGGTATTACCCAGTGGGTTGGGTGGGGAGAACAGATAGCCAGTCAGCTTTTGCCAGCGGCTTCACCCGCGTGGAACTTTCATCCCCTATTTAACTCTTCCTTAATCCTTGTCTACATTATAAGGGGTACCTCTGTGCGAAATTTCAGCTTTCTAGGTCCATGGGTTTGGGCAGTGTGTTGATGAGTCAGTCAGTCAGGACTTTTCCTTTTATTTATATGGTTGGATATACTAGTCAGCTATAATCCAGGTAGACTGGAAGCCATTCAAAATATAGTTGGGAAAAGGGCTAGGCAGATGAATTGGCCTTAAAAAACGTTTGATCCTAATAAATTGTCATCAAAATCATTGATAGAAAAAATTTATTAGAGTATTTTTTGACCGACTCTTGGTGATGGTGAATTAGTAGGAACTAATTACCATGAATCTAAGTAGAAACACATAGACAATTTTGTTTGAAGTTATCGCTTCAAGCGAGAAACTTAAAAGGAGAGACTGGTAGCTATAATTATCAAGCTATACCTACCTGCCACGGTATTTTGTTCTGAAAATGCACAGGACTTTGGGAAACCCCGCATGGAAGTAATTTACTTACTCTAACTTCTAACCATGCTGATGAAGTTTCGAAAGATATGATGTTTTTGGGACTTCAAAGAAAACCGATCACGAGTAGTTTCAAAAACCGTTACTTAAGTTTAATTTTGTTTGCATCACGTTTACTTTAGAATAAATCAGTACAATAAACGTTTTTCGGCCAAGAGGGCCTATTTTACAAGAAACGACTATCAGTGCAAAACGTGACCTTATCACGGCATCCCATTTTCAAATCACGTAAAATTTTAAGATGCTCAGCAACAGCCCTTATATTTATTCTAAAGTGGTCATAGCAGATGTTTGTGAAAACGGCGGTGTCTCAAATAAACCAACCAAATTCTTCGAGAAAATGTGCAAAACTCGACGCCCAGGGACACCGCGTAATGCTACTCCGAAATGATCATTTAGAGCCTTCAAATCTCTCTGAAGTAACCACAGAGAATTTGCAATTGACCTCATTTGTTTTTTTTTTTCTTTAAGTATAAACTGCTCGATACAATTCAAATTTGGAACTATACTTTAATTAAATCAGTACACACAGTTCGAAGACGATTTTTTTTCGAATTCCTTGTTTACATTCGAATTTCTAACCATAGTTCTGAAAATAACACTAAACTTTGATTTTTAATTAGCTGGAATAAAATGACAGCTGCGGTCGACCGTTATTTGTGAACATGACAGTTATGCTATAGTAACGGCTGTCATTTTGCTTCAAAAAATTAAAAATCAAATTGTACAATTTCATTTTGCCTAGATCGACATTTACCGGGATCTTGCCGGGTGTTATGTTCCCTATTCGGGATGGAAGACGCTTTCGTGCTTCTATGATCATGTCGGTTCCAGTTATCATACTGACAGGCCTAACGCAGTCCCAGTCTGAAATCCGACACCCGGGCTCAGTTTGACTATTCCTAGCCTATTTGTGTTGTGTTGCAGTTGCCTATAGCTGTGGTCGCTTCCTGTGTATCATCTGTCAGTCACTGCAAATTACAGGAAAAAGAAAAGTGGCTGCTAAGCCACAAACACAGCCGTATATAGCTTGGTGTGATAGTACCCAGTGTAGTGATATTATCAACATAAACGGGATAAAAGACGGACGTAAAAGAATAGTGCCATCCCATTTCTTCCTGTGGGTGTCGTAGAAGGCGACTTACTAGAGAATGGGCAGCAGCGTTCTCTATGCATTTTACCACCATACTGCGATCGTCAACCCGCCTGCCAAGCGTGGCGATTATGGCAAAACACCCCCTCTTGGGGGCGGCCTATGTCCATCAGTGGACGTCTATCGGCTGAAATTATGAAACGGGATAAATATTGAAAAACAAGATAGGTACAACATTTGGGAAAAGGTTGATTAACTATGATTCTATAATTGTTTCTCTTGAGGGTGGGACATCATCAAATAACTTCGCCCACTCTGGGTGGAGCAGGAGGGCGTGTCAGACTTTTAGTGACTAAAACCCACCCGTGTTCCCTCAGTTGCCTGTGTACCAGGGGCGGCGGTATCTCTTTCGAACAACCCGCACCCCTGGCAGGTATCGGCCCTTGCAGACTCCACCAATTGGTACTAATATCTCTTTAAGGCGCGCGTCGAACACAACGCGTCGTCGACTCGGGCTTGGTCCTTACAAAATAGCAAGCTACCCATTACTCGCTGTTCGTATGCCCGCTCCTACGGTGGCCGGGAATCGGCCTGGGATTTCCGACGCCCAGGGCGTCTCCTGCGGCGGCTAGAGCCGGAGTGCGCATATACTGCCTCTCCCTCACGTGCGCCGCCTCCCTCTTCGCGAGCATCACTGCTTCGTACAAGGACAAGGAGGTGACGGCTACCCATGCACTCTCGCTCCATACCAAGTTAAGTTTCAAGACATTCACATTCACGTTGACACGATCTCCATACAGAACGCTCCACGTTTGAGAACTGACTCCCAAAATACAAGCCCTGGCTTAGTTTGGGTATCAGTTCCGTACCTTATGCAATTTACATGAATATTGTAGCTTTGTACCAAATTCTTGTGAATGCTTTTGTGAAATAAAACTTTACTTTACTTTACCAAGACCTGGACCAGGGCCGGACGCGAGAGATTGCCGCCGACGATTGCCTCCACGAGGACACGGTGGTGCTCCGTCCAAGCTGGGCAGACCTCCACCGTATGCTCCACTATGTCCTCAGGGCCCCAGGCTGATTTCCGGCCACCGTAGGCGTGGGCTTGCGGACGGCGAGTAATGGGTAGCTCGCTGTCCGGTAAGCACCAAACCCAGGTCGACGGCGCGTTGTGTTCCAAGCGCGCGTCAAAGAGATGTCAGGACAAACCGATGGGGCCCGCAAGGGCTGATGCCTGCCAGGGGTGCGGGTTTGATCGAAAGTGATACCGCCGCCCCTGGTATACAGGCTACTGAGGGAACACGGGTGGGTTTTAGTCAGTAAAAGTCTGACATACCCTCCTGCTCCACCCAGAGCGGGAGAAGTAATTTGAAGATTTCCCGCCCAAAAAAAAAAAAATACCATGCCCTCAGAGCGATCTACGCAGTGGAAACACCCGGATGTTTCCTCCCGCCTTAAGCGAAATACCGTTGTGGAGATCATATAGGTATAGGTTTCATGTAAAATACGGGTATTCGGTATACCAGTTAGTCGGGAAGCCGACCCCAAAGCATAGGAAAAGTCTAGGAAATTTGATTTTATTTTATCTAAAATACAATCTACAAGAAGAAAGTTTCTTGAAGTAAATATAATTGAAGGTTGTTTGTAACTATTATTGATTGGTATTGCGAATTTTCAACGAAAATGTATTTACAGACATATTTCTTCACACAAGTACCTAATAATATGTTTTTTGTCATTCAAACTAAGATCACAGTTTCTAATAAAAAGAAATAGGAATATTGGCATGACGTGATATGATATAGCATCAAATTACATTTGTAAACCTACCTATCCATTGCAGGTAAATGGAAAGTTAATTAATAACGAGTAGGAAAGGTAAAGTAAAATTTTACATTAATTTTACACGTTTTAATACATTTCTTAATAACCGGATGCTGTTCATCAGGTGTTTCTGAGATTAATTGTTTCAGGAAGTTCCGCCGTGTTACCGCTTCCTGTAATCTTAATAAAGCCTGAATTACATACTACATGTGTAAGAATTATGTGGAGTATGAATTAAAGAACCCACTTTACAGTTTTATGAAACAATGCATGGTCAAAAGAATTAAAAAAACAGTGAGATAAAATCAGAAAAAGACAGGGAGATATGATTGAGACTGAGAGATCTTGAGATCGTCTATCAAACAAAAAAATGTCAAAAAAAAAAACAATTCTGCGATGGGTAAGCAGTGGTTCCACACATATTTTGTCAGGTGGGTAAAACACGTCATGTAACCGGGGGCACACCTATAGCCATTAAGTTCAGCCATTTTAAAGGACAATAAATAAGGTTGTCCCATTGGCACCTATTCAGGATTTGATGATAGAATCCCAGGGAAATCGAGGGCAACCCTCAAATCTTATAGGTATTAACAATGTTTTTTCTATGTTTTCTAATGCTATTGAGACATTTGCGTATGGTCATCATCATTTCATGACGCTGAGCTGATGAAGGAAGGTACAACTCTTTAACTTAGGAGTTAGTTGCAGATTCGGGCATAACACCGTCATATTTAGACCGATTTGCAAATTTATATATTTTTTTAGAAAGGGTTTTATTTCGAAATGGTCCCATTTAAATTTCATATAGATCTGAAGGCCAATTCTACTAATTAAAAACGTTCGCAGTGTCATCTCGGCGACAATCGAATTTCAAAAAATTTACAAAAATGTATAGGAATTTTTGACAGATTGACACTGAGATCAGACTGTGAACGTTCTTAAAATTACCAGAATTGCCCCTCTGATGATGCGTTTCGGAGACAGACAACGGAACTCTTCAAAAAATCAACCGCGATTGCTGCTATCGCATGAATATGCATTGTTTTGGCCCCAAGGATGATGAATTGGTGTGGAGTGGGTACTATAAATAAAAAGTGAAAAATAAAAACTTTTTCCAAAAAAAAAAAAAAAAAAACCAACCGACTTCCAAAAAACACTAGAAAGTAAAAAATAACTTTAATTTCGGATGGCGGTGACAAGAAATTAATAAAATCATGTCCAGTCACCGACTTCCGAAATTAAAGTTATTTTTCAGTTTTAGTGTTTTTTGGAAGTCTTTTTTTTTTCAAATAACTATTTCATTTCTCAACCAACGAAAATTTTAACTAGCAGTATAATGCAGATCAAAAATGTTATATTGCATAAATATGCACAAAAATGGCCTCATATGTAACATGATTATATTTTAACCACGTGTTGTGTTTAACGTCCACTTAACATAGGTATTTACGTATACAGGCTTCATGAAACAGTATTTCAGGCATAATGCATTTTATGAAACCATAAAACGAATTTATCGCAAGATAATTACTGGTAAAATTCTGCCAAAATTTATATTCCATTCTTCCATTTTGGTAATATAAAAAATGTGTAATTTATTTTGTGAACCTTGAAAAGCAATTTTAAAATATTTTCCTTATTGAGTTTATTTATATAGAGTTTAATAAACAGTCCAAGTAATTATATTACTCTCATAAATAGATTATAATTTGTCTCTTTCGTGATTATTAGGAAAATCTACAACCCAAAAAGTTTGTTAGATCTTATATCAGTGTTTAAACAACCTTTGATAATACATTATTTCGTTTCTGAAATTGATCTTATTGCAAGTCACTTACAATACTTGAGAAAAATATTCAATGAAAATAGCCACGAAAATTAATATGGAATTATATCTTCAATCTTCAAAAAAAAAAAAAACTTTAATTTGTCGTTCGGATACAGACACGTATAAAAGCACACTGTCCACTCAATACTTAATTTTGTGGATTGAAATGTTCCTAAAAAACAGTTCCTAAGTTGCAATGACTGGCTTACATTAGTGTGAGAGGAAATTTTTCATAAAAGATTTCAAAAGTATAAACGCAGGCGATTGAATTCATTATGGACCCTTTTTTATTTTTAGAAATCAGCTTGAATGTTTTTCGTCGTGGTTTGGACGTAGGGGTCTGTCAGGCTCTTACTGACTAAAACCAGACTAAAACTAGACTTTAGAGAACACTACACAGGAGCTCCACGACACCATCTCCCTTTCGCTACGGGGCTGCCAGACGTACTGCAAGGTATCCGTACTTAGTTGATATCCTGACAAGTCATATGTACCTACTCAGCGCTTTTCCTTCACATTTATAACTCACTTAAGGGTTGAATAAATAAAAAAAACAGCTTTCTAGATCCAATGGTTTGGGCTGGGCGTTGATGAGTCAGTCAGTCAGGACTTTTCTTTTTATTTATATAGATGTGGAACTCTCTGCCAGCGTCTTTGACACCTTTAACCTATAACCAGTCAGCCTTCAAAAAAGAGTGAACAGGTATCTTCTGAGGGGCCACCTTGTTCCATCGTAGACCTAATCCATATCTTTTCAACAGGCGAGGTCAAGGTTGAGAGCAATTAATATAATTTAAAATAAAAACACCTACACGGTGTTCCTCTAAATGACACTGGCATTGTTCCATAAATGTAAAATAATCCCGCCACATGTAAAGGAACACTTGTCCACTATTGTTCAGTTATACCTTTATACCAGACCTCGGAATTCGTTTAATTAAATAGCAATAATTCCCACCTCAATTTCCAAAAAGTCAGCAATTCCTCTCCATAAGATGTGGAACTCTCTGCCAGCGTCTTTGACACCTTTAACCTATAACCAGTCAGCCTTCAAAAAAGAGTGAACAGGTATCTTCTGAGGGGCCACCTTGTTCCATCGTAGACCTAATCCATATCTTTTCAACAGGCGAGGTCAAGGTTGAGAGCAATTAATATAATTTAAAATAAAAACACCTACACGGTGTTCCTCTAAATGACACTGGCATTGTTCCATAAATGTAAAATAATCCCGCCACATGTAAAGGAACACTTGTCCACTATTGTTCAGTTATACCTTTATACCAGACCTCGGAATTCGTTTAATTAAATAGCAATAATTCCCACCTCAATTTCCAAAAAGTCAGCAATTCCTCTCCATAAGGCGCCCCAGGGCTACATGTGACGGTACCAGTTTAACCCCTGTCAGAAGTTTTTCAATTATGCCCTCGAGATAACACATACTTAGCCGACAAACATATTTATTACAACAAAGTTGATGTGGCTTCCTGGAACGTTAAAACTTGCCTTGTCTTATAAACACGGCAGGAAGTTTTAATCGACACGACTTTCTTCTTCTCGTGTGCCGTCGTACGAGATATAATGTCAGCTATGACTCTGGTTCAATCTTGGGGGATATTTGAGCTTAGTAATAAGTTAGATAATAATTTCACAACTCGGTACCGGTCCGGGTTTATAGGCCAACCACACTTCTTCTCCTCTCTCATCTTCGTAACAATTAAAATTTAATAAAAATTTAAAATAAAACATTTGGTCACATCCTTGTTAGACTTTCAGTAGTGCGAATACGTACGAAACCTCACGAACGATCTCGAATATTCTAGTTCTACGGGAGCTCTACACATTGGGTTCAAGTTATAAAGTCGTGTGTATAGTTCCACGTCCAATATCAATCCGAGCTTATTGGAATATTTTCCGTTGTCATGTGTAACAAATACAAAATTTACACCGAATTAATTGTTATGTGCAGCTATGGAAGAAAATCCAGTTTACGTATATGCAATTAATAGGCCCAGTTTTACGTTACCTTACGTTTACGTGCGATAAAACATTGAATAAAATGTGTAGCTAGCCTAATGCGTTGTGATTTGGGACCCATATGTTGTCATAAACGAGTAAAACATTTTAATACCCCTTACATTACTGAGATTCGAGTAAACGAGATTCTTGTTTAACATTTACATAATTTCACGTTATTTGCTCACAAATCCTATGGGAGAAAGACATGAAATTGTGTATGAAAGAATGTGGGCGGAGCTTTAGGAACATAATGTGTTACGAACCATATCCTTTGGCTGTTCTTACACGTGTGTGTTTCTTAGCTTAGTGTAAGTGTCTGGTGAGTAGAACCAGAGAAAATAATCTACAGTTTATGCGGACATTTGTTCCTATCCAGGAAATCAATGGGCTGCATCTTTGCTATGTGCTGTGACTTTGAAGTAGCAATATCTATTTTTATGTATAACTAGAGACATATTCGGTCCTTACATACTCATATACATACTCAGCCTATAACGTTCCCACTGCTGGGACACAGGCCTCCTCTCCATGAGAGGGAGTGGGCCGTAATCTACCAAGCGGGCCCAGTGCGGGTTGGTAGATGTCACATGTCTTCGAATTTTTGGTTCTAGGACATGCCGGTTTCATCACGATGTTTTCCTTCACCGTTTGAGAGTTGGGTTCGAACGCACGACCTACAACTCGTAAGTCGCGGCCGTTACCACTGGGCCACCACTGCCCTCACTGCTTTCAGTCCTTGTTATGATCAAATCATCGTCTATGCTATATCTATGTTTGATTTATAAACCTTTCGGAATAAATTATATAAAGGATGGTGAACGCCGATTCAGAATACAATGTGTAGTTTAAAAGAACTAACCGCTCAAACAGATATGTACACAAAAAGCGAAATTATGTTAAATACAATTTGGATAGATTTTCCTATGTATTATTTTCACGTAACGTATCTACCTAATATAGCTTTGAGAATATTAGATATTTATTAACGAGTTATTTGTGATGTTTTAACTAATTAAATTAAGTCAGGCTTTTAACTTTTGTACATGATTTTCTTTTTTTAAATACACTTGTACTCGTATCAAAAGGTTTTATCTACTAAAACGAATGCACAAATGGACCAGCATTGTTTTTGTGAACTTAGTGGAGTAATTTGAAAGCAGCATTTTGTTTATGTAACGGGCAAAGGGTATTTGTTTTAGCGCTTTTACCATAAACTGCTTACATTACCCTAAAACAAAACTATTCAGCTTTGACCCCACGAGTAGTAAAGTTTTTAGCTAAATTGAATATGGGTTTTCATTATTCAAAATTTTACATTCAAACATACTTGTAACTTTACATAAACTTTTTTTATTTTTTTCCTTTGCATTTTTGGATTTGCATTTATTAAAACTTTCGCTTTGTACTAGTGAAAAAATGTGCTTCTGTAACTTTAGGGATGTGTAGTATTCAAACGAATATGATTAAATACTAGCTTTTGAAAGCGGTTTCGCCCGCGTGACGGTCGAAAATTATCCTACGAGAACGTACTATCGGGATAAAAAGAGAGGGATTGGGGCGTACTCCACCACGCGGGCCCAGTGCGAGTTGGTAGATGTCACATGTCTTCGAATTTTTGGTTCTAGGA
This sequence comes from Polymixis flavicincta, assembly GCA_949987655.1. NCBI lineage: Eukaryota > Metazoa > Arthropoda > Insecta > Lepidoptera > Noctuidae > Polymixis > Polymixis flavicincta. The sequence goes on along the minus strand of OX465186.1, from coordinate 10,168,226 downwards.
CATGCCGGTTTCCTAACGATGTTTTCCTTCACCGTTTTGAGAGCAGTGGTGATGAAATAATTTACACAAAGTAAAGCGCCTGTCTGGGTTCGAACTCACGACCTACAACTCGTAAGTCGCGGCCGTTACCACTTGGCCACCACTGCTCTCTGCTAGCAACCTATACAAAGAAAATCCAAGCTAATACACCAATCAGGTTCTAATTCCCACAAGCATGCAGAATGTAGATGCAATCCGCAAGAAAACTATTCCAGCACGATTCTAAAGAGCCATACGGAAACACATTGGAACCCAAGAATGTCTACTAAGCTCTTCTTTATTATACCTATCTTCAAGAATTTCAACCAGATTGGTACATAGTTCAACCGATTTAAAAGTGTCACGAGTCATGTTTCATTCTCGTAATAAATTGTGAGCTTAACTATTTGATACTTTTCAAGGGGAATTCTTACAGCTACTTTGTATAAGTCTCTTAGCTTTTCAATGGCTAATTTTAACTCCACTAATAGGCTCTTGTTATATGATCCGGCAACCAATGGGTGAAAAGATTTTTTAAATGCTGAAGGAGTTTCTTAGCTTTGAAGTGCATGTTGATTTTACAGCCGGTAAAGTTTTTATGTCACTTCACGTCTTGAATAATTTTTTTGAACCGACGAAAAAACGGAGGAGGTTACTCAATTCGACGCGTATATTTTTTTTTTAATGTATGACCACGCATATCTTTTTACAGAGTAGTCCGATTTTGATAATTCTTCAATTTTTTTGGAAAGGGTATACCCCGAAGTTGGTTCCATGTAAATTTGAAAAAAAAAAACTAACCCTAAGGGTAGGAAAACAGGGATGATTGATTGTTCACTGACTGATTGTAATGTAAAACTACGCATAACTGCTTACAGAGTAGTCCGATTTTGATCATTCTTTTTTTGTTGGAAAAGCTATACTTCGAAGTTGGTCCCATATAAATTTAGAAAAAAAAAAACAACCCTAAGGGGAGGAAAACAGGGATGATTGATTGTTTACTCACAGATTTTAATACCGAGTTGTGTATTACAAAAAGTGATAAAAAATTAAGCATGTAGTAATTGATAGCCACAAAAATTTGTAAAAAAAAAAACTTTTTAACAAAAAAAATTAAACCGCCAAAAAACTGAAAAGAAAAAATATATAAAACTGCTGTGTTTAACCTTAATAACTAAGTTCGGAAGTCGGTGACTTTGGAAATGTATTTTAATTTTTTGTCACCGCCTTCCGAACTTAGTTATTAAGGTTAAACACAGCAGTTTTATTATTTTTTTCTTTTCAGTTTTTCGGCGGTTTAATTTTTTTGTTAAAAAGTTTTTTGGTCAGAATAGACGTTTGTTTTCAGGGATCGTGAAATGATCTAATGAATGACGAATAAATACATTTTATTGAACCCTATTTGCCTAACACGTATCATTCAGCCGAAAGACGTCCACTGCTGGACATAGGCTTTCCCCAAGCTCCACCACTTCGACCGGTTCTGCGCTTCCCGCATCCAGCGGACTCCTACGGCCCTCACAAGGTCATCGGTCCACCTTGTGGAAGGCCAATTCACACATCGTCGTAATCACCTGGGACATAGGCCGCCTATCCGTGAAAGAGAACGGGCCGTAATACATCACGCAGACCCAGTGCGGGTTGGTAGATGTCTTACGTCTTCGATTTTTGGCTCTCGAAGATGCCAGTTTCCTCACGATCTTATCCTTCACTGTTTGGAGAGCAGTACTGATGAAATAAATTACGCAAAGTAAAGCGCCTGTCTGGGTTTTAAACCTACGACCTAAAACTCGTAAGTTGCGGCCGTTAACACTGGGCCACCATTGGTCCAACTACCTCCACCACTGGCGTCACACACGTTCAATCACAAACCGAGGGTATCGAAAGAAAACCTAATCGATTGCTTCTTAGGATGATGATGATGATGAGACTCCCTCCGCACGTAGACTCCCATTCGGTCCGTTGTGCGTGGGGATTCTGGCTAACAAAGCCAGCCTAGCTCCGCCCAACAGCACAGAAGCTTCCTGGGAGCTTCACAGGCTTCGCGGAGCGACCTCACTGTTCCAAGAATTTCCTCACGTTGAGAAACACGGCCTCACATTCCAGGATGGCGTGGGCGGCTGATTCCTCGGCGTCAAGGCAGCCTCGCAAAGCGGGCTGTCTGTGGCGCCTATGTTATAAAGATGTTTGTTAAGGGGGTTATGGCCCGTAATTGTTCCTATGATTATTCTAAGGTTATTTCTACTTAGGCTAAGAAATTTACTAGTTAATCGCCGGTGTATAGTTGTTAAAGCCAATTTTGACTGTCTACAGTCTGTTGCCCGTGACCATCTGCTTCATAGGTTTGAAAAGTTCGTCTCCTCATCAACATAAATTTATAGTAGTGAATGAGGCTGAACTATCAGAACCAATGAAATTGTATCGATTGTCATTAATTTTATGTTTGATAAGCAACTACCCTACATATCTATGTATACCCCTAAAACCGGCAGTCAGATTAACTTAAATTATGGTGATTACGTGACATGCAAAATGTACTAAAATAGTTCCTATCAGAAATCAGAAAAACACAAAACTTTTACTTTACTACTCCGCTAAATTGCTCGCTTTATAAGTAACCAGGTCAAACGACAACTTTGTAGTAGAATAAATAAAAATAAAATTGCCTTTATTAGCGTTACTATTCCGAAAGTGTAGGAATTTCGTTAAGTTGGACATAAAAAGCGGAATCCAATTTACCTCGCGGGTAGATAGAAATCAGTTATGTTTCCTATGAATTTATTTGATGTTGTTTATTTGATTTTTAGGGATCGACTGTACCGAACTGTGAAATGAGGTTAGATGGGAAGTGAGACTAGGAAATGGGAACTCATTTACATTTCTTTCGCAAGTAATTTAAAGGAAAAAAAATATTTTGCGCATAAATTCATTTGCGTCGATTTTGGATATAGATAGTCAATAAAAACTTTTTAACAAAAAAATAAACCGCCAACAAAAATTTAAAAGCAAAAAATAATAAACCTTTTTTGTTTAACCTTAATAACGAAGTTTGGAAAGCGGTTACATAAAATTAAAATACATATCGAAAAATGTTTGAAAAGCTTTTATTTTATAATTTTTTGTGGCTATAATCTACTAATTACTACATCCTTAATTTTTGATTACTTTTGTAATACACAACTCAGCGTTAAGAAATCTGCGAGTGAACAATCAATCATGTTGTCCCCCCTGTTTTCTTACCCGGGTTGGTTTTATTTTTTATTTTTTATGAGTCCTACTTCGGGGTATAACCCTTTCCAATAAAAAAGGATTATCAGAATCGGACTACTCCGAAAAAAGTTGAGCGTGGTCAAACAAAAAATACGCGTCGATTTGAGAACCCCCTCCGTTTTTTCTTCGGTTAAAAATCTCTATACTTCGACACTCAGTTGCACCCTCTAGTAGTGGTTTGTCGTTACAAACTTTTTTTGGGTACCTGTAAACCCTCTTAAGTCCAGAATAATAGCCTCTGATGTTCTTACTGCTAGGACACGGGCCTGCTCTCTTTGAGAGGGAGTCAGTTGTGATCCACCACGCGGGCGCAGTGCGGGTTGGTAGATGTCACATATATCTTCGAATTTTTGGTTCTAAGAAATGCCGGTTTTTTGACGATGTTTTCCATGTTCTCTTTTTGTATTTCTATAACTGGTTTTATTTATATGTTGCGTTGCATTGATCAGTGTCAGAACTGCTTAATTAATTTGCACATAGCTTATAGTCTCAATAAATTACGTGGACTGACAACCAATTTCCTCTTTACAACTAATTGAGGTCGAAAACTAAGTAACACAGTGTATTGCAAGTAACGCTTAGACATAAAATCCTTTAAAGTGGCTTCGGAAAAACGAGTAAGAATTTACATTTGTGGGTTTCCCGCACTCGAAAGCAAGCCTGCATGAAACGTAACGACCGTTAAAAGCATTATGTAAATGAACCAAACTCTGCATTGGGTGATTAGATTAGAAAAAAGTGTGCATATTATTCCAATTGCGGACAGGATCTGTTTAGTAAATTGCTTGTAGTACACCTTGTAGTCAACTCCTGGACCAGTTTTGTTTTATAAACCATCCTATCTAGATCTATAGGCTATTTGACATCAGGCTAAAACTCTTACGAGCCCTCACTTTCCGCCTGATGCAGGTCCTCACCGGACACAGTTGTTTCGAGAGGTTCCTGTTTTGGATAAGGCGGGAGGAAACGCCCGGGTGTTTCCACTACGTAGATCACGCGGAGGACACGGTAGAGGTCTGCCCGGGTTGGGCGGAGCACTGCCGTTTCCTCGTGGAGGCGATCGGCGGCGGCGATCTCTCGCGTCCGGTCCTGGTCCAGGCCATGGTACGCAGCGAGAGTGAATGGGTAGCCATGACCTCCTTCTGCGAAGCAGTAATGCTCGCAAAGAGGGAGGCGGCGCACGCGAGGGAGAGGCAATATATGCGCCTTCACGGCTCTTGGTCGGCAATGGCTAATTCCTACTTAATATTATAAATGTTAACGTTTGTATGTTTGGATGTTTGTTAATCAGTCACTCAAAAACGGCCGAACGGATTTGGATGAAATTTGGTACAATATAGATAGTTTATAACCTAGATTAACACATAGAATACTTTTATCCCGGTAGTACTTTTACCATTTTTACAGGGGAACCAGCGCTGTAAACAAAATCTGCCTAGCCTTATCTCAACTATGTTGGGGTCGGCTTCAGTCTAACTGAATGCAGCTGAATAACAGTATTTTACATGGAACAACCGCTTATCTGACCTACAAAACCCAACTACTGGGTAATAAGATACTTTAGCTAGGTAAGACTGGTTGACAGATTTACGGACTTATAAATTGCTCGACTCGGTATCAACGGCTTGACGTGCTTTTCGAGGTACGGTACGGATCTTAGTATGTAAAGATGATTGGGTAGCTTCTACGGAAAAACCGCGTTACGCGTAGAATGGTGGATCGATCTCTGAAGCTGTCATTACCTAGCTATAAGCCCTTCCAATGCTGTAAATGAGAAACAAAAATCGTAGTTTAAAAAAGTTATGCGAACATAAATGCATCATCATTTCAGCCAAAAGACGTCCACTGCTGGACATAGGCTTCCCCCAAGCCACTTCGACCGGTTCTGTGCTTCCTGCATCCAGCGGACTTCTACGGCTACGAATTTCTAAAATGGATTTCAGTTATTTCAATTATAGCTTGCATGCCTGTATGCTCAGTTGAATGCCTAGATAGCTACATAAGAAGCAAAACGTAAATGCCTCAGTTCTCTTCACCAGCTTGTCTAAGTCCTAGCCAAACCCAAAATGTTCCACACAATTACCAAACGAAAACCCTCAATTTAACAATAAACAAAATGGCTAATCAAAATGTAAATTAAAACAATCAAATCCAATCCAATTTCTGTAATTAACAGAATGATTCCTCAATTTAATTACGTGTTCACAGCAGAAGGTTTGGGCCTTGTCTGGCGTTTCGGATTTTATGGTGCTTTGTCATTGCCCCGCTCAATACCCTAGAGGGAAACAACGAAATTAATTTCGAGCATTAATCAAAATAAATATGAAATGGCTTTAGCAACGAATAAACCTTAACACTTTTCGCGTTGAAATTTACGCCTTTACCTGTGAGAAAAGTAATATATTTTTTAATTTCATGTTAATCATGGAGAATTCTGGAAAATTTATTTAAAATAATTAGGAAATTAAGGCTGAAATTGTATTTTATTTAGGTACAATTCTCTTCTTGGAGAACAGTGATGGGGTCATCTGGGTCGGAGAGGACATGTTTCGGCCGGCGAATACTACTGATTCTACTGGGGACATAACTAGCGGCCTTCACAATCAAGGGATTGCGATGTAACTCGGCTTTATCGAAGAAACGCTTCGAGTTGCGTTTCATAAATTGAGCAATAGTGGGCATTTTCAGATCGAGATGGAGGATCTCGTTCCGAACGAACCATGGGGAGCCTGTGGCTTGGCGGAGGAAACGGTTTTGGAGGGTCTGCATCCTATGGATGTGTCGGGGGTGCGTGTGTGCAAAGACTGCACATGCATACGTCATGATGGGCCTTATGCACGCCGTGTAAATACGCAATTTGCACTTGAGTGACAATTTGCTACGTGCGTTCAGAACAGAGTGCAACCTTCCGAGAGCGAAGGCGGCGCGTGAGCGCGCCTTCCTGATATGCTCAGAGAAGGAGAGGTGCTGATCTAGAATCACTCCAAGATATTTGGCTTGCTTTTCCCAAGGGATCGGCTTGCCGAATATGGAGATGGGCCGGAGGGGGTCGAGGTGGCGTTGCGGTCTCTTAAAGAGAACCGCCTGGCTCTTGTCCGGATTTAATTCGATTCGCCATTTCCTAAACCATGCACCGAGTACGTTGACTGCGGTCTGGAGGGATTTGGCTATCGCTTTGGAACTACGCCCAGAGTGGTAGATGGCTGTGTCGTCTGCGAATAGAGCCAACTGTGCCTTACCACTCTTGGGGATATCGCTGGTGAACAGCGTAAAGATGCGAGGAGATAGCACGGCGCCCTGAGGGACGCTGGCGCGAATCGGGTGGGGGGATGAGAGAGCCCCTTCGATGCGATAGCGAAAGGTGCGGTTCGACAGAAAGTCTCGTAAGATGAGTACGAGTCGGTCCGGCACGCCGAGTTTGTACAGCTTGTATATCAAGCCGTTGTGCCAGACCTTGTCGAAGGCTTTCGCTATGTCGAAAAATACTGCACCGGTCGCATAGTTGTGTTGGAGATCAACGCTTATATGCTCTACGATCCGGTGTACCTGTTGTACGCAACTGTGCCGGGTTCGGAAGCCGAACTGCTCGTTGGGTATCAGGCCTTTAGTCTCGGCGTCACACTAACAATTAATAAGTAGATACTTATAGTAAAAATTAATAACATTTCTAATCAAAGATTTCGGGTCAGGTTCGGAATAACCGAGAACATTTACGCGGGTGACGTCTAAGCTAGGATTTAGGACTAAATAACAAAGCCAAAATAATAGATGTAATAAAACATTCAGTATTAGGTGCATGTATGCCTTTCAATTCAGATGAAACAACCATTTTTAAATGTGTGAAAACGTGCGAATAAATTTATTTTGATCGTGTAACATTGCCATTACGGGTGTTTTCTGGGATTATAAGAAGCCATACAAAAAAATATTAAGCGTTACATAATTTATTAGAATGTTCATAATCCTGTTTCGTTAAGAGTCCATTTTGTTTCAAAATTGGATCACAGGAGCATTATGAAATTGAGGTTAATCTACCGTTTTCGTGTGCAAACGATTTAGCAGCCCGTTTTGTGGAAACAATGGACCAAGATGGCTCTAATATCTTAACTGGAGCCAAATAAAATATTAGAACTTCGAGCAGCAGCTGCTTCATGGCTATTTAGAGATATAATATTCAACCGTAGTTAGGCGATGCGTAATATATATTGCAGCGCTTACACAGCCACTACCAACCTATTCTTAGCGATCAGGACAGATCTCATTTTATGTATCTTTTTTTTGTAATGTGCGCTTTGTTTGTGCAGATTTTTTTTTTTTTTTTCAATTTGTATAGTGTCCATGTGTAGTCGAATAAAAAATACCAATTTCGATGAAATATCTTACCTTCATGAATGCATTCAAGATTACTGGTTAGTTATGTAACAGAATCAAGTGGATTTTTTGGCATAAAATAAAGAAAGAAAGTAAAAGTATTTATTGTGACTCGCAAAGGAAGATTACATAATTATTAAACTAAACACACATTCATACAAAAACTATATTATACTACTACTACTAACTATATAAAAAACAAAATTTCTTGGGAGTAAAAAAAAAAAAACAGAAAGTCCAATAACAGGTCAATCACAAACAAGCTCTTTATAGCAAGCAGTGTAGATATTTTTAAACCTTTATTTTCAATTGAACACCAATTTGGCCTAAGACCGAAATCAAAACATCCCATCCGGCTTATAAACACCAGGAAAATGATCTAGAAAAATAAACGAATATCAGAAGTATTATGCTCTCATACATTTATTCTAACCATAAGTCTATTCGGGAAACAAATAAAAATACTGCGCCACATCAAACTTTGCCGTTCTTCCGAACAAAGATAAAGTTTACCACATAATCATAGTTATGTGGAGTCCCATGTAATTGTTCCCGCGGCCCTCGCTTTGACGTTCAAATAGAATAATCTGTGGTCCGGAATACGGGTGGGCATGAAAATGACAGACAAAATGTAATAAAGTAAGCTCAGGCAAAAATATGTCTCCAGTTTCTAAGTCAAACGATACCGAAATCGGATATCGGTCTTCTAATTAAACCCTTTCGAGAAATAAGTATAAACTTTTGTAATTTTATGCTTCAGAGAAGGGTGAAAAAAAGAAAAGTTGTCAACGAATTTTTTTTATTAAATCACAAGTTCAAAAACCTTTTCATGGATTTGGCCTAGGTAAAATTTTTAAGTCGGTAAGAATTTTTTTATTTATTTTAGTAAAAGGAAGAAAACAAAGTTGTAGCACATTTTTTATGTACTCGTAATAACGTCTGAAATAGAAAGAAAGACAAATAGATTTTTTGTAAACATGTGCGTTAGATGAATAAGTCAGTCGATTCTATCAGAATAGACGACAATGTCGAAAATTGTTTTTTTACGCACTGAGACACTTCATTAATAAAAAGTTTATTTTTCCGAATTGAGTTCTTTTAACTGTAATAATTAAGTGTATGGGAAATAATAAACAAACTAACTATTTATAAATAACTTCCCTGTTTTCCTTTTGTTACGTTTCATTCTGAAATTGTTTTCCGGAAACAAAATAAATATAAATCTGAGTGATGTATTCCACTACTCGTTCGTAAAACACAAAAATAAATACATGATATGTATTCATAACCACGTTGAATATTAACCGTAGGTTGCCATACCTTTTTTTGTCGTTCCAACCCTTTGAATTGTTTCTCTGATATCGGTAAATAATAGCAACATTATACCTTTGTGTTCAATTTTGATCTCCAATTTATGTTCGGTATTCGAATGGAAATTCCCGGTCCGTTACTGGCACTGGTTTGTTTCTGTTTATGTAGGGACATGTATACATGTTGTTAATAAAAGTTTGTTTGTTTTGTTGTAGCTGACAGTGAGTTTGCTTGTAACCACAATAGAACGTACAATTTTAGCTGTAAAAACCCGGAAGTTACCTAAATTACGGTAAAAATTTACCGAAACCACTACCAAAAAGTTTAGAAATACGCTATATTGATTTTTTTGATGTCATGGTCCAACAGTAGGTACAACGGCTTTTCCTTCGGTTTAGTTAAAACAGTATGAGGTTACAACAAAGTGTTACAAAGTCGTTCCATGGGTACCTACATAGCTGATGAGATTCTTTGAAGAAACTTAAACTCCTTTATGTCTTTGCCGTAGTAAAATAAAAAGTGACGTAACGATGGGAATATATGGCCGGGATGTGGTTAGACAATATTCTAGTTGTGGTGCCACAACCACCTGTAAAAACATCCAACACGTAAGAAAACAAAACAAAAGTTTTACACATTTTCTTCAAAAAATATTGTTTTTCTTACTTTTATGCCTACCATGAGCTTAGTATTTTTGACAACTAGTAGCACTAAGCGAGTATTAAGGGGAATCTTGTCACGGGCTCGAACTCACTAGTCAGGTGGGCTTGGTTGAAAAGCACGCTGTTATGCCAGGCATCGCGTCCGTCAGAGGTAGTATCAGTGATGAACAGTTAGACGCTAGTCTACAACGTTATTGCGTGAGCTGCAGGATCATTTATAGAAAAACAGGCGCGTAGAACATCTTTCGGACTGGTGATGAAAATAATTTACACAACAGACCTTGTCTGAGTTCGAACCACCTACGACTGGTAAGTCGCGGCCGTTTCCTCTGGGCTATCACTGCTCCACACTAACTTAACTATACCTTGCATAATTATTTTAAATCGGTAATATAATTATTATTTTACATTTTATATGATTACGCGCACAGTCAGCTCCTCCCTACTATTGTTTTATCTTCTAAATACAAAATATAGTGTTAGTGTCAGTCATAATTTTAAGCCATTTTCTTTCAAGAAACGTAGGCTAGAAGTAGTAACAGGTGCCCGTGCAAATTACAAGCTTCGTTGAACATTTTGATCGACCTTTGATGATGTGGAACGCAGTGCAACAGCATAGCAGCTCCAGTGCGAGCTTACGACAGATAAAAACACTTTTTACCATTGTATGCTTAGAAGCAATATAAAGTAGGTACCAGCATTTGCCAGCAGCCGGGATAAAAAGAACCCTATGTGTTAATCCAGGTTTTAAACTACCTGTGTGCCAAATTTCATGAAAGGGTAACAAACATCCATCGATGCTCACAAACTTTTACACTTGTAATTAATTATAGTAGGACTTACCTATTCTTTGCAAGTTAAGTATTCCCATAAACTATTTTGTAGGTACGCCGAATATGGCAAAACATGTTGAACCAGCAATTTCAAACAAATTTCCATCCATATGTGCATATTCAATTCAAAAGATTGAACTCAGAACCGAAGTTCTTGTTCATACGTCAGGCTATTGTTGCTCAAATTCGTTTATAATATCGTTTCTTATGTGTTAAGGCTTTTGAAGGGGGAGGGGACGGCAGTAATTTGTGTGGTTAGTTTTCATAGTGCAGTTGTAAATAATCTTCATATTTTTAGGCGCCTTTGTGAAGGATAGATAAATGTTTCTTTATTAAACATGCAAATATGAGTATGGCGCCAGTTTATTTGTAAAATATTTCTGCATCATCATTTTCTCCAAAACGTTTCCGTGTCCTCGTGGAGGCGATCGGCGGCGGCGATCTCTTGCGTCCGGCCCTGGTACAGGCCATGGTACGGAGCGAGAGGGCATGGGGAGCCGTCACCTCCTTCAGCGAAGCAGTGATGCTCGCGAAGAGGGAGGCGGCGCACGTGAGGGAGAGGCAGCATATGCGCCCTCGCGACCCCAGCCGCCGCAGGATACGGAGACGCCCTGGGCGTCGGGAATCCCAGGCCGATTTCCGGCCACCGTAGGCATGGGCTTGCGGACGGCGAGTAATGGGTAGCTCGCTGTCCGGTAAGGACCAAGCCCAAGTCGACGGCGCGTTGTGTTCCACGCGCGCCTCAAAGAGATATCAGCACAAAAAAAAAAGATGGGGCCCGCAAGGGCCGATGCCTGCCAGGGGTGCGGGTTTGTTCGAAAGAGACACCACAGCCCCTGGCTTAAGGGCTACTGAAGGAACACGGGTGGGTTTTAGTCAGTAAAAGTCTGACACGCCCTCCTGCTCCACCCAGAGCGGGAGAAGTTATTTGATGATTTCCGACCCAAAAAAAAAAAAAAAAAAAACATAACCTGGAACTATACTTATTTGAAAAAAACTCTACGAACATTTTTAAGCGAAAATCTTCTAATTTTAGTTTTAACTCCTATTTCGGAGTATTTAGGAACACTACAATGTAATTTTCGCAACAAAAAAAACCCACCTCACGCCTTATATCATTAACTAGTCTTGGGAACCAGCTACGACAGCGCCATTTTGTCATCTGTTCTCCCCATTCGTGACCAACGAACCTTCTTTTGTTTTAACGTCCCACCATCTAAATCAACCAATCCGAATTTGGAACATTCGTTTTCCTTGACATATTCTCCGGAATAAAATACCTACCTACGCATACCTATGAATCTTAAATTGCCTACCTAAAGGAGAACTGGCAGTTGCTGGCAAATTAACCTTTGCAATATTTATCAGTTTGGGGACCCTCCGTTTCCAATACTAATTACTTTTCTAATAGCAACGCGTTTTGGGTCCGCGCTAAATTCAATACTAGTTTCTTGGACAAGTTCGAGTTTGTTGGGGTTCTGTAAAAGAACAAAGGACCCCTAATCGATTTTCGCCATTATTTTTTTCGTGTCAAAATGCTTAAAACGTAGGTCAAGCTGTGGAAAAAAACAAATTATTCAGCTCGGTTGGCTGATTGCCTGAGAAAATGAAGTATCATCATCCATAGATGTTTTTAATGCAGCAAAATTCAGTCACTTAATTCAACCAAATACCTGTGCATAATACATAGCTCAGGGGAGCTGAATTTCTGGTTCTGACTTATCATCATCATCATTTCAGCTGAAAGACGTCCACTGCTGGACATAGGCCTCCCCCAAAAGGGGGGTTTTGCCATAATCGCGACGCTTGGCAGGCGGGTTGGCGATCGCAGAATGATGGTAAAATGCATAGAGAACGCTGCTGCCCATTTCTGGTAAGTCCCTTAGGTCCCGTAGGTTCTGATTTATAACAAAATCAAAAGTGATTTATTTAAGCTAAGCTGAGGGTCAGAACTTTTTAAATATCAAAATTATAATTTGACAGTCCTTGAAAACGCCCGCCCTTCACCACTTCTTAGTGCTTTAGCTGGAAAGAAAACGTGGCGCAACAAAGTCTCCGGCAGCACAGCTGTTAGTTTAGAAGAAATTCATTCTATACAATATTAATTGATTAACAAAAGTTAGTAATTAACAAAACGATGTTAAGTTAAAAACCTGCTGATTTCGCCAGTTACTTCTAATGTATATTCGAATTAATGCATCTATACTTTCCTTACTATTAAGAAGGGACCGGGCCTGAGAGGAATTAGAAAAATAGGTATTTGAAGAAACTATTGCCGTCGCGCTGTCAATAAGTCTGCTCCCGTAATGTGTGATAGGGACAGCTGCAGCTCAGACCGAAATTATCACAATTTTTTTTTACGAGATGGACGTTTGTATTCCCCTTTTTTCTCCTCTAAAACTGAGCCGATTCAATTATTTTTTACATTAACATTTAAGAAAGAGTATATTTAGGTTCCTATAATTTTTTATGTTAATTTTTTTCTAATTTGTCTGGTGTCTAATCACAGCGGTAAAAATAGGGCGTTTTTGTAATTTTTAGAGGGCATTTTCTTTTGCTGAAAAAAAAAGAAAATTACAAGGACATGTTTACAGCAGATCATGATTTTATGAGAAAAAAAGTATTGCTCTAGAAGCATTATTCAGGAAAAAAAAAGGGGAATACATTTGTATGGAGGATCGCACTCCCTGTTCCCTCTTAATAAATAGAATAAATGCTAAAGTAACTCTATCTGTCTGTTACCTTTCTCGCCTCAACCACTGAACCGATTAATATGAATTTAGACAGAAGCATAGCCTGGGACCTAAAAAGGACATTAGAGTACACAAGCACACGAAGTCGCGGGCAAAAGTTAGTATCCTATACAGGACCATGCAGAAAATTTGTGTGTTCAACACACACATGCTAGCATTTTTATTTATTCACCAATCACAAAGTAACAAAGGCGGGATAATGGATGGTCGCCATTACATAAGTGAATTAGTTAAGAGTAGTTAGTTTGGAGGACAAACTTACGGCACGGCTAATGAAGCAGATTTATTATGTATGCTACAAAGCTGCACGCTGGGTAATCCCTCTTCAAACATAAGCCATTTTGCGCTAACGATACAAGAGGCGCTTGCATTTGTGAACCGAAGCTTTTAGATTTTCAAGAATTTTAGGAAATGGATAAAGTACTGACTTGTATGCTGCATGCATGGTTTCCACAAAAAGCTGCTTCATACATTTAGATCGCGTAGTTATGTCACTTTTCTAGGGACACCGATGGCGACGCACAAACGGTATGGATTCTGAACCATGATTACCAAATCGATACAGCTCAAGTGATGCGCTTACTAATGAAATGCTTTATATTTATATACATATGGTGGCAAGGACCATGAATTCAGCACATGAATCTAGAACCACTAGCGTTAAAAAATTTCGTCGTTTATTTAAAAAAAATACTTCTTCCACACATTTTGACAGCGTATTAATGGAAATAAAATTTATAAAAAGATTCATCCCGGAAACATTTTAATTTTCGAAATACTGAACGTTCTTTTTTCAGATAACGAAAAGTAATTCGGGCAGAACAACTATTGTCGGGTCAGCTTGTTTAAAATAATGACTTCACTTAATTTGGATATAAATAAAAGGCCCATTAAATCATTGTCGCACTTAATATTTATGATTTATCCAATTATTTAATTAAATCAGTGCTCAACCCTTCTCTAACGATAAAGTTAGAAAGTTAAGAGGCTAGCAAGTATCAAGCTAGTAACTTTTTGAAATACGCTTCAATAAAACGTTTGTCATTTCTAGACAAGCAAATATTGTTGATCTTAATTTTTGGAGTACAATAGATACCACTAACAATTGGTTCATGTAAAATACTGGTATTCAGCTCTATCCAGTTAGACTGGAAGCTGACCCCAATAAAGTTGGAAAAAGGCTAGGCAGATGTTGATAAAAGATACTAAACCATCACCAGCCAGCTTGCAACAATTTCATAAATAACAGGATATATCCCTCATCGAAGTTCAAAACCCTACCAATGAAAACATAACAAAGTCAAAAACCTAACCTAAATAAAGATTTCAATTCACCACATGTGTACTAGATTATGTCCCACAAATTCTTGTACATTTAATACTGGGTGTGTACGTTGTATGCTCGGATAGTTTATACTGCGCCAGATGGCAGTACTACCCACTCCCAGGACATGGTACACGCTTAGAATTTATTACAAACGTGTGTTTTTTACCGTTTTATGCCGGCTAACTTATCTTGACTGTCCTTTGTGAGTTGGCGTAGAAAACGAATCCCTATTGGTCGAAATTGTGTGATTCCAAACATAGCTGTTTGGGGTCTTTGGGGAGATTATGTAGTTGGATAAATTCCTGTGGATGGCCATTTTGGTTGATAGTGTTTGGTGATATTTTGAACGGCGAATTATGTTGATCCATATTTCGTTGTTAAATGTTTAAGTGTTGCAAAACTTGTACCTACTTGTATGAGTAAAGCAAATAAAATAAGAGATGATGAGTTGTCGATTAAATATCAGTTTTGTTATTAATTCGTTTCGTTTTACTGAATGTATTTATTTTAACAGAAGTAATTAACATGTGTTCTTCGACCCATATTTCACCAGTTATTTTTAATTTCATATAATGAGCAAACCTATTGCTATCAACCGAATAAAAATTCAAATTCAAGGCTGATACTTAGAAACTGGATAAAGCACAATATAACTCTGCCCGACCTAGGAATCGAACCATTTTAATTTAATTTTTAAATTAGTTTTTAGTCTTTTAGTTTTGCTTCCGTCTCAATTTTGTGGAGGTGGGCGTTAATGACTGCCACTCAGTATTATACTAATGCAGTTGTTATCGAACACAGACTTTCTGTAAACTGAGTTTTTGTTTCAATAAATTATATTATATTATATTATGTTCAGTGGTAGCCGTGGCGACGCGTAATTCATTTTTACGTTGTCCTATTAACGTTTTTTTACTGTGTTTTTGCACAGCTTCTGCGATGCGTTATTAAGGATAGGTTCACCTTAATAACGGCCATATTTTTCCCATACAAACTTCGGAAGTATATTACTCCACTGTTTGACGATGTATGTACTTCAAAAATTAAACATGGTATGGTTTTGTCTTATTATTAATTTTGTCTGTACGGAATCAGAATACTAAAATTAAAAACCATTAAAAAGTTAGGAGCCAACAAAGATTAGTTTTTCTTGGTAACTTAACCTAATTTGGGGCGTGTTTAAGTAATAAAAGAAGTATAAAATCTCGAAAACTAAGTCGATACTGGCAAAGCTCAGTTATCGAGAAATTCAATAGAATTTATTGGTTATTGATTTATGTAGTGGTTTTTTCAGAAAACCCGTTCTTCCGTAGGACTTTTCTTAATTTTTTACGCGCCTGTTAAACTATAACTGATCCAGCAGCTCACTCAATAATGTGTGTGTATCCTAGCGTCTAACTGCTCATCACGAGAACTACCTCTGTCGGACACGAAGCTTAGTTAGACAGCGTGATTTTTAGCTAGGCCCATCATTGATTTCGAGCCTGCGACTAGGTTCTCCATAACAATTCAAATTAGATAGCCTGGTCGCTTCTTATATCCTACAGCAATCAATCTGCTTAGCCTGTCAAAACTATGTTGGGGTCGTCTTCCAGTCTAACCAGAAGCAGCTGAGAACTAGTATTTTACATGGAACGACTACCTATCTGACCTCCACAACCCAGTTACTGGGTAATACGATACCCATTGGTAAGACTGGTTGGTAGACTGTCGGGCTCTGACGAACTGTAACGACTGTTAAAGATCCACGAATGACAGCCGGGACCAACGGCTTGACGTGCTTTCTGAGGTATGTAAAGATGATCAACCAACCTCGAACCAACCGTGGCAAACGTAGCCTGATCAATCGACCCGTGCGGTTGTTATTACTTAGCCCTTCTAGCAAAAGCCTAGCTACAAATAACAAAACTGAAGCTCGTAGCTCGCTGTCCGGTAAGGACCAAGCCCGGGTTGAAGGCGCGTTGTGTTCCACTCGCGCCTCAAAGAGATGTCAGCACCAATTGGTGGGATCCGCTAGGGCCGGTGCCTGCCAGGGGAGCGGGTTGTTACAAAAAGATACCGTGGCCCTTGGAACACAGGCAACTGAGGGAACATGGGTGTGTTTTAGTCGGTAAAATTCTGACACGCCCTCCTGGTCCACCCAGAGCGGGAGAAATAGCTTTATAATTTCCTACCATAAAAAAAAAAAACGCTCCCATTTACATAAAATAACAACACGCTTGTTTTCCCTCAAGAGTTACGCAGAGGTGTACACCCACATTTCGCCATTTACATTCCATACACATAAATATCAATACCCAAATTACCCCAATAAAAATTCGAAACTGATACTAAAATATCGCACGGAACCATTTTACATTAGAAGTCTCTTCGGCTCCCGACTATAAATATGGTACGGCAGCTTCGTAAACAGATGTCCCTTCCCATAAAGAGTTAATTATCATCTAAGAATACCGTCCCTTGCCGCTGGCACGAGAATAGATCCCTTGGGAACTTGGGAACTTGGTTGCTTTTTCTTTTTATTTTGTTACAAAGTTATATTGAAACTTGATATATTAGAAACTGTTGATAGTCTGGGATATTATTGTATGTGAGTGGAATAATAATGAGTTACGATGTAGTTTAATGGGAGAGGTGATCGGTATGAGTTTCATAGTGTTGATGATTTGTATAATTGTTTTTAATTTGTGATCATTCATAATGATTTATTTATTTTAATATAACTAAACATCACGTCTCGTTTCCCAGAAGAGTTGGGGTAGGTGTATCTCTAGTGATTTTTAAGTCCTATGTAATAGGGGTAGATTATTTAACTGGGCATAATTAATACAATAAACTGAATCGACAAATGATCAACGATGGTATTCGCTTTCAAGAAGATGCCTATTCTCTTGACAAATCTGATAACGGCGCCCTCGGAAAAGAGGGGAAAGTAAATTTTCATAAGTTTTTTTTTTAATTATTGAATTTGCATGTTAAAAGTATTCTTATTAAACCCTCCAACGAAACTTAGCAAATACAGTTTTAGTAAAGTTTCCTAGTAGCTAAGCTAAATAATTTTTCAGATAAGGGTTATTTCACGTCAATAGTGCAAGCTAGCATTTTCAACTAACGACCTCCAATATACCTTCATAATCGTTGCAATTATGCCGCTATTGCTTCAGGTTAACCTCACAGATTTATTACACAATAACTTGGCCTCCTACATTTCTATAAACATCTGCTGTATATTACTAACAGTTGAAATCCCATGCACACAGCACAAGAAGTAATAAAATAACTTTTCGTAGCATACAAACTTCATTACCGTCGACGAACGAATGACAAATGTCACACGAAATATAATAAAGCAGTCGTCATTATCGTCCATTTATCATTCGTCGCAGTAATAATGTCACATTATTACAAATATATTAATCTCTCACAGTTGCATGTGTAGGAGGCATTTAAATCAGACATGATTTTAGGTACTCGAGACTGAAGACATCAATAGTTGCAATAGAAGACGGGTAAGAATCAGAGGCCTTTTTTGACGTCTTTATTCTTTCACCTTAGATTATAAAACAAAGGCAAATAGACCGCGCGGAACATCAAGAGTGAAGCGAAAAACCAAATACTAAAGCGTCGCATTGTATAAAATGCGAGGCTTTTGTATTTGTTTTTTTGTCTCTTGGGTGTAAAAAAAGAATTACTGAAGCGTCGCGTTGTGTATTACATAAAATGCGACGCTTTAGTATTTGTTTTTTTTTTGGCCTCCCTCTTGGTGTTCCGCGCGGTCTATCTGCCTTTGTTTTAAAATCTGAGTCTTTCACCAATTTGGATTGATTGTGTTCATAATAAACGGATGCATTTGTTTGTTTTTTTTTTAAACACTACACTCACATACATAAATAATCTTACTTCTTCATATGCATGATGCATAGCAGATGGTGTTCTGTTCTTACTGCCGGGGTAGGCAGAACGCTTGACGAGACCAGTGTATGAAAGCTTTGACGTTGCAAACGGAATATACTAGTCATTGTTTGAAAAGACAAAGCAACACGAGATACTCCTTAATTATTCTCAGTTGCCCAAGCTCACTACATTATTTTAACAAAACTATCTACGCTAAAATATTTCGTTTCAGATTTTCTTTACTTCGGCCACAAGGAACTTTGCGGACTTTTTAATTACCTACAGCTGAAAGAAATGTATATTATGTCTATCTCATCTTATATTTATGAAAAATCTATCTTACGATTAATTAAAGTACCCAATTTAGTTTCTTGTCAAATATTAAACTTGCTGATAACTTGATCAAAATCCGTAATTTAATTTAGATTAACTTTGTTTTCGCTATTGTTAATAAAAGTTTTAGGTATTTCATATTCTAAAGTTGCTAATGAAATTTTGATACTCAAGTACTTAATAAAGTACTTAATTTACTTAAGTTATCAGTTAATTATAAAGAGATAAGTGAGAGTGAGATTCTAAGAATTATAGTTTTCAAGAGTTTTGGGTACATCGAAGTAGTTTAAAAACTACTTAATAGGGATAGGTTCGTTATTTAATTTACTTCAACATTTAGAACAATTTAAATTGAATTAGTTTTGACTGAGATGAACTGAAACTACTACAACAGTGATTTCATAATTATAATGATTCAATTGAGTATAGAAATGATAGTATTTCTATAAAACTGTAGCGGCACTACAAATAAAAATGCTTCACGACAAATATCAAGAAACACAAAAAGAAAAGTGGCGCCATCTACAATGCCACAGGCGAACTAACTGAGCAATTCTACATCGCGCAATCAGAGTTTACCACGCTACTCAGATAGATAAAATATCCCGACATCAACTGTTGGGCAGTTGCCCGGACCAGAAACAATACCCGTCTGGTCGGAGGATCCTCCTTTACCATCATAAGTATGAGTGAACTTTACACCCTGTTCCTCATGCCTCTATAAAACCTTTAACTAGATAGTAAGTATCTATGAGTTATAAGTCCTCTCTAACCAATATAAATATAATCCCTTGATCAGGAAATTAAATACTTGCCACAACTTTTTTGGGAACCATAAATAGCATTCGGTCTTTATTCTGTCTGTGATTTGAAAACATGTTAAAGTCAATGATTTTGAAAAGAGTAACCGTGGAGTTTCTTGCCGGCTCTTCTCCATAGGAAGCGATAATTTGGAACCGTGCACCTAGCTTCTCTGCAGGTTTATATGAAATAAAAATATTTTGATTTGATTTGATTATTAATTCATCAAACAAATTACAGTAATAAAAGTAAGTCACTTGGTCCCTTTTGATAAGAATTCCCAGTAAATTGATTGTTCACTAAGTTTGAAACTTTCTATCACATAGACAAATAAACCTTGTCGTTTGTTGACGTGCAAGTGACATTCAACCACAGAGTGATAATGCAGTTATGTACGAGATCGACTTTATCTCAATCAATCTGTCTAGTCATTTCCCAATATGTTGGAGTGGCTTTTCAGCATAACCAAATACATCTCAATATCAGTATTGTACAGAGGCCAGCACATCAAGCTACCCCAATCTGTCAAATTTCTTTGATAGAGTTTCAACTTTATCACAAAAGAATAAGGTTCATGTTCAATTGGAAAAAAATGACAGTTTGGGATAGCTTGATGTGCTGGCGTCTGTACATGGAGCAAATGCCTGTCTGACCTTCAAAACGAAATTACTGAGTAATTAAATATGCCTTGGTAAGACTGGTAGCCAGACTTTTGGATTTCTAACTATCCGTAACGGCTGTCAAAGATCTACGAGTTAACCTGCTTTCCGAGACGTCGAGGGTTTTAGATAAACTGAACGGTGTAACAGAAACCATATCGCTATCCTTAAGCACTAAAGATTACAGCTGGTATAGTATCACTACCTATACATAGTTTCAGCTCAAAATAAAATACTCTAAGAATTGATAATTTTCGGTTTCATATGTTTCGACATGTGACATCTACCAACCCGCACTGGGCCCGCGTGGTGGATTACGGCCCAATCCCTCTCACAGAGGAGGCCTGTGTCCCAGCAGTGGGAACATTATAGGCTGATGATGATGATGGTGATGATGACGTTCCTTAAATTCAAATCATAACAAACGTATCACCGCACTACGTAGGACAATAACTTACTAGATACGTCACTTTCCAATATCAAAATAAATCTCGTCGGAGTGATGTGTTTATTTCAATTTGATAAGTTCGGTTTCTGGTATCAATGTATTAAAAATTCTCATAATAAGATTAAAAACCCCTTCCAAAATCGTTTGATATCATCCAAAGAAGTCGTGCCCTTGGTATGTATATACCTACCCTTTCCGTTACACGTTTTATAATTGTTGGTTACCACTGCCCATGACAAGCATAGCTTAAATCTTCGAATGGCCCGCGTGGCTGTTCTCATTGAAATACGAACCCTTTAGTTCGACTATTCCTACCGTTATCCTTCCTATAATTATAAATCGTTTACAACGCTAATTATGTTTTAAAAACAATCTTACAAGCTAGCCTTATTTTATACTTCTTACATCAGTTAAGTAAAGGACATTAGCTTCTTCACGACGAGGACTTTATTCTCAAGGAGGCTCTACGGAGTACTTCTGTAACATGTCGAGTTTGCAACCCTCGACGTTCGCTCCTCCACCACGTTAATATTTTCAAGTAGGTAACCGTCTTTCAAACGCCATTCATAAGTATCTAAAGAAACTGAAGGGAATCTTTCAGATTTAAGCTTGAGTTATTTTCCTTTTGATGGAAGATAGTGCAACAAAATGTTGGAATTTCTTTTAAAATTATGCTTATTAGAGATTAAATACTTTCAGTATACCCCGTAATTCCTAGACGTCAACTGCTGGACATAGGCGACCCCCAAGCACCTCCACCTCGACCGGTTCTGTGCTTCCCGCATCGAGTGGATTTCTGTGGGCTCTCCAAGCCCATCGGTCCACCTTGCGTCTTCCGGTACGCGGTCGTCACTCCAAAACCATAAACATACATGATTTATTATTTTGAGAAATAACTAATATATTCACATAACGACAAAGTGCCGTATATAAGTTACAGATGTACTTTTAAGTTCCAACTAAAAGTACCTATACTCACTGAATGTTAAGTTCAAGTAACTTTCAAACAAAATTACCTAAACATTGAACTGTACTTACTTAGAATTTCTCAAAATTTTCCACAAGCTTCAAAGTCTAAGAAAGGCTAATTTTACACATAATATTAGTAGGTAAACATGAAGTTAGTCTGTACCTAATATCGGTGACATAAAATTGTTCACGCAAGCATGGCTATTACCTTAATATGATTACTAGAGTAACTGACGGTTCCACGTTGATATTCTTAGTTTTCTACCTGTGATTACCATGAATACGTTTTTAGTGCAGAAGTTTATTGTAAGACTAGCTGTATTCGCGACTTCATCCACGTGGAATTGAACAAATTTTAAAATAAAAGTGGCCTAAGTTACTTCTTATTACATCAGCTATCTGCCAGTGAAAGTCCGTCAAAATCGGTCCAGCCGTTTCAAAGATTACCCGGAACAAACAGACAAAAATAGTGAAAACTGTTATTTTGGTATATGTATCGTATATATACATTTAGTAAAAAGCGGTTATTTTAATATTACAAACAGACACTACAATTTTATTTATCTGTAAATATTTGATAGCTTTTTACTATTTTAATCAAAATGGTGAACTAAGTACTGCGATTTGACAAAAGTGTGTCAACATTATAAATTATCGTCTTTTACTTGGTTTTGGAAAGTGTCGAATAAAAAATAAAAAAAACTATTCGAACGTATGTATAACATGTTCCTTTTTTGAAGTCTATTAATAAAAGCCTGCCTCCTTGGTCTACTGGTGAGCATGAGGTCATCAGTTCAATTCTCAGATCGCGCAAGGTGTTATTGGGTCTTTTCAGTTCCAATTCCTCAGTAGCAGACCTGAGTCTGCCCAGTTCATGGCAATAGACTCGCCCCCTATTACATGGGACTTGAACATAACTGTCGAATTGAGGGTGTACCTACTATAGGTGTACTCCTCTGCCCAAACCTTCAGGGAAATGTTATATGTATAATGTTATGTTGTTGTTGTAAATTTAGGTTTCACCTTTTCTAAACCTTTCTGAACTTTGAGGTTGGTACCAAAACTTAACTGTCATTTACCGCAGAAGATATAACCGTAACATACTCCTGTCAGCCTAGGGGTGGGGGTTGTTCGAAAGAGATACCATGGCTCCTGGCACACAGGCAACTGAAGGAACACGGGTGGGTTTTAGTCAGTAAAAGTCTGACACGCCCTCCTGCTTCACCCAGAACGGGAGAAGTTATTGGATGATTTACCACCCTCAAAAATAAATCGTTACATACTCAAGGTTCGTAGCACCGAAAACACACAAAAGTTCATAACACAACCAAATCAGCCTATAATGTTCCCACTGCTGGGACCCAGACCTCTTTTCTGTGAGAGAGAGTGGGCCATAATCCACCACGCGGATGCAGTGCGAGTCCAGGCAGTATATGCTATTAAAGATTGGGATGTACCTATTATTTACTAACTCGATATTTGTCTAACTCCTAAAAGTTAAAAGTTGTTATTAATTACGGATTCAACAGAACTGTTTATTTAAGCTGGCATCCCTGGAAGGTTGTTTTAATATTTGAACAAAAACATATAAATTATTTTTTAAATATTTTTTCATACATGATTGGTAATACGAACCATTGCGAATATTTTCCTACAGATTTTAAAATGAAAATTTTAATAACTACATATGTAGGTAAAATATGGCTCCTGCTCAAGCTTCTGAAATAAAATTTTCTCTTAGGGGATATTCTGGCGAAATTCTGAATTGGAACATTGCCCAAAATGTCATTCCCAAATGAACGGGTCACGATTGGGTTAAAATATTATTTAAACCCATTGTGTATCCCCCCCGAGTGGGTTCCCGCATTGTCGTTGCGGGGGGGCTCAGTAACCGTGGATTCCGGCCACGGTGAAGCCAAGAGGAACCCAAAGGTGGGGCCGCTCGTCAGGGCTTTTGCCTCAAAGCCGACGACGTAGCGGCCAAAAAGTAGGTTGCGGTGAGGTGCACCGCATCTGAGGTGGGCCGCGATGTCGAATGGGAGGCATCGCGGCGAGGACTGCCGGTGCTTCTGAGCAGCGCTCTTCCCTTCCGTGGCCTGGACGGGGCCGCCACCGTTTGATGGCGGACGCGGTGGGGCCGCAGGGGAAGAGCAGTGTCTGTATAGCGTCAGCCGCTCTCCCTATCCCCTGCGGCCGAAAAGTGGTAGACGGGACGGCGCGTTGTGTTCCACACGCGCGCCGTCAAAGATGTCAGCAACCACCGGTGGGGTCCGCAAGGGCCGATGCCTGCCAGGGGTGCGGGTTTGTTCGAAAGAGATACCACAGCCCCTGGCATACGGGCTACTGAGGGAACACGGGTGGGTTTTAGTCAGTAAAAGTCTGACACGCCCTCCTGCTCTACTCAGCAGGAGAAGTCATTTGATGAACTCCCACCCAAAAATAAAAATAAAAAATCCCGTTGTGTATACCTCCCGCAATTTTTTCTACTTCTGGACCAACGTCTGATTCTTCCATTTAAGTAGTGTTATTAAAACATACAATAGTGCCAAATCACAATCAAATTGATGCAAGTTCAAAACGTATAAAATTTTCTTTTGTAGCAACACATGGACAATGTAAAATGTACCCAGAATTTCAATGCTAGTTTTCCTTCGTCGACATTTTTCGTAAAATTTCTTTTGGAAAGATAAACATTGAAGAAAGCGGTTTATCGTAAATGTTTTGTTATTACAAGCTACTCCAACCTACTTTAGCATTACTAATCCAGCACCTGAGTTCAGTTTTTCTTTATTTTCAGCATTAACTTTGATTATTTTCCTCTCGAGCTAGCATTATGAACACATGCCAAAGTTTTTGTAACACACTGAAATTTTTGAAATATTCTTTATATACCCGAACTTCCAAAATATTGGATATGCCATTTGAACGCAGCCTGGCGCTATGTCAAACGCTATGCTCCGTTAACTTTGTGGCGTCGAAACCAATAAATCGTTTTAAACTGTGAAAATTCAATACAAGCCGTCCCTAACTCCATTTTCTTTTGTTACAGATAAAACAACAAAGAAATATAAAACGGAAGGCAGTGTCAATGCATCGTATACTACACAAATTACTTTTGTCGCTCGGTATAAATTCGCTGCAGTAAAAGTGTTCGTCGTAACCGTCGCATAACATTCAGTGTCGCGACGACTTTTGTTTGGAGCAACAAAGTGGTGTTGTGATGTTTCGACTTTTGCCTATAAAGGGCGGCATTGCCGAAAATTTGGCTGTGTATGAAGATGGGCCATAAAAGTGAATTATTTTGCTCCCGCGGTGGCAAGATGCTACTTACTGTATACGCGGCGCTGCTTCTCTGGAGAATAGACTGTGTCGTGGAGAGCACCAAAGGTAATATCACGTATATTCAATGTACTGAACATGTCACACGGTTTATATCGAATCGAAGAGAAGTTATTACGGCGGCTCCAATTTGGAAGTCGATAGGTTTTGCGGTGAGGAAAAGTAATAACCAATCATCCTGCTGGTGTTTCTACATTTTATTTCGATTCGATAGGTTAAGGCTGAAGCGAAGATAATTGGTTTTCGTTCTGTGACGGCTTTGTTTTCCGCGACGAATTGACTTTGGTCGACTAATGGACCTATTGATTAGTTCTGAACGCTCAATCAATACTGGGTTTATTAGAACTTGGATACAAAACTGTCAATTAAGTTTGTAGGTTTCATTTGTTCTTTAGTTAGTTCCTTAATTAAGTTTTGTGCTGAGATCTTATTCAGACAGACTATTTGTGCGCTGAATTGCATGAGTGTGGTTGAGCTTATGATGTTAAGCGAGTCTGAGCATTCTATTCTTCATGGTAAAATAACAAACATCCTTATAAAAAGTCTTACCTCGTCAAGATAATAATCATAGCTTCAAAGCACATCATACTTTCCTCATTCTTCTTAGCGCACTCTTGAGATACACACAAAATTTTTGCGAATCTCGTAATCTTTTTTTTTCATGACTGCAATCTCTAGCAAAAACATGTTCCTACAAGACCCACGAGGCATAACAAGACGTACGTAACATGCCACTCACATATGAATACATACATATGTATGTACAGACATAAACCAGTAGAGGTGTCCTTCATATCACAAATGTTTTAACCCGGACGCCCGCAAAAAATCCCTATTCGTTATTTATACGAATATGCTTTATGTACACCACGGTCAGAATAAAGGGGAAATGTCATATTTTGTATGTATGGCCGGGGACGAAGCCTAGTGCCAGATTTGGAGTAATTTCGGGCCTCACGTGTCGGTGATATTTTATTTGTTTACTACAGCTGTTGTGTTAATCCAGATGTAGCCTTTGCAAGGTTACAAGGGATTGCGAAGGTTGTGCTCATGAAATGGATAGATGGCTTATTGTTAGATAGATAGAATAATCCATATTTTACCAAATAAGGCCATATTTTACTAAATAAGGAAACACCAAAAAGCTTTATACGAAAAGAGTGTGATACGATGAACAGTCCTGTCGTGTTAATTAACGAATAAATGCATGCACTGATTGGGCAGGTGCACTCAATCTGTGTGGTTCTTTCCTCAAAAGACCATGTCAGACACTAATCCACATTGTCTTCACATGATTTGACCAAGACTATGCCTGGACTTTAAGAGAGGCTGTGACCTCTGAATTTGTTTCGGCCTTTCTTCTCAGAGTAGTCAGATAGGAAAATCATTTATCATTTAATCAAATTATTGAGAACGGGAATGGAACAGGAAATACATACATACATCATAGGTGCTAGCTTGTGAAGCTAGCACCATTATCTATCTGATACCTACTTATAATTAATTCTATCTTATCACGTTTTACTTAATAGTACTGAAACAATTTTATTTTACAATATGTGGTGTAGTTACAGTCAGGTTTTTTGAGTATCTCGTTAGTTGAAGTTGGTTAATTTTACTCTGAAGAATGTTTATCCAAAATAGGCAAAGATGTTGATTATCTGTCGTTACTAAAGTTGAGCAAAATATTGTGAAACAGAGTGGGGACATTTTAAAAGTCTACGGTGTATAACACATGTAGTTCGTTCTTGTGTGCAAACCTAAAAGTTCCGAATAATAGAAGATACTGATTTCTTAATTAAATAACTGTTATCTGAACTTTCGACTTTTCATTGTAGTTTATAATATAGATAGGTACAGTTTCAGAATTGAGCTCCATCGATTACTGTATTTCCATCCAAACTATGTGAAATTTCCAAAATATCGAATAGAGCTCGTTTAAAACTTGAATTGGCACGTTTTGAATAAAACGAAAAGTAGAAAAAATTAAAAGTTAAGCAAAAAGTACACTAACTTTATTACTTAAAATACAAAAATTTGCCAAATACTTATTTCTGGAGTTATCGATTTGCCCACAAATAAATTTACATCGTGCGAGTCACCAATAGAAAATAATAGGTCTTTACCTATGAAATTGCCGTTTTGTATGAAAAAATTTAAACGATTTTTTTTCATGATTTTTTTATTTGTATTAATCGAAGTAATCACCCATGCAATCAATGCATCTTTGCCATCGCAGTGGCAGTTTATTGATGCCCTTCTTAAAGAAATCAGCTGGACGGGAGGCAACAAATTCTTCAAAGGCATTTTGTACTGCCTCTCGGGTATTAAATTTTTTTCCCGCCAAGAAGTTATCCAAATTCTGGAAAAAGTAGTAGTCTGTAGGCGCAAGGTCTGGTGAGTAGGGCGGATGACGGAGAGCTTCCAACCCCAGTTCTTGCAACTTGGAGACCGTCTGCTGTGCAGTATGAGGTCGCGCGTTGTCGTGCAGGAGCAGCGGAGACGAGCGATTGACCAATGCTGGTTGGAGATGCGCCAGCTTCTCCATCATTGTGTTCAGTTCTTCACAGTACACATCTGCAGTAATGCTCACCCCGTTTGGTAAGAAGCTGTGATGAATCACACCGGCGCTAGACCACCAAACAGTGACCATCACTTTTCTAGGGGTAAGTTTTCGTTTAGGGCATTGTTTAGATGCTGAACCAGGATCCAACCAACTTGCTGAGCGCTTACGGTTATCAAACAGAATCCATTTTTCATCGCAGGTAACAATGCGGTTCAAAATTCCTTCATTTGTGTGTCTGTTGAGCAGTGCAAGGCACGTCTCGACGCGTACTTCGCGCTGGCGATCATTGAGTTCGTGGGGCACCCATTTGTCAAGCTTTTTTACCTTGCCAATTTGACGCAAATGGACCAATATTGTTTTGACGCTAACGTCGAAAGCTGCTGCTAATTCAGCCGTAGATTGTGTATCATCAGCTTCCACAATCGCCTTTAATTCGTCATTGTCGACCAAAGTCTTCGGACGACCGCGAGGTTCATTTTTCAGGTCGAAATTTCCAGAACGGAAGCGAGCAAACCAATAACAGGTGGTGCGTTGGTTTGTAGTGTTAGCTCCGTAAACGTCGTTGATGTTGCGTGCCGCTTGTGCCGCGTTGCTGCCACGACGGTACTCATATTCCATAATTACTCGAATTTTTAACGTATCCATGATGACGAAAAAGATTGAAATGCGATGAAAATGTAACACTAATCAATAAAGAAATGACTACTTTTAGAAAAAAAAATCCATGTTTTTAAAATAAAATTAATTTGAAATTAGAATTCTTAGCCAAACAAAAATTATTTTGATTTGAAATGGCCAGTACTGCAGAACGGCAATTTCATAGGTAAAGACCTAATATTACATTATTTAAAAGTGCTGATTCGTCCGATTGCATCTGCATCTACCTAGCCTTTCCCAACTATGTTGGGGTCGGCTTCCAGTCTAACCGGATGCAGCTGATTACCAGTATTTTACATGGAGCGACTGCCTATCTGACCTCCACAATCCAGCTACTGGGTAATACGATATCCCTTGGTAAGACTGGTTGTCAGACTTTCGGGCTTCTGACGACCCGTAACGACTGTCAAAGATCCACAAATGACAGCCGGAACCAACGGCTTAACGTGCTTTCCGAGGCATGGAGGGGTCTTAGTATGTAAAGATGGTCACCCATCCACGGACCAACCGCGGCAAGCGTAGCTTAACCTGGTCGATCAACCCGTCGATGGCTCGTCCGATTCCAGCAAATTAATTTGTACGAGTCGACTAATGAGCCACAGAGTTTTAATTGGTAATTAACCTGGACAAGAAGACCACAACATATACAAACAGTTAAGCCTGTGGGCTAACCTCTTCAAAGAAAGGTCACTTTGATAGATCGGTATTATCCGGCAACATCTCAAATTAAGACAGTCAAACCATAGTATAAACCATTCGATCTATGTATAACTTTAGAGAATCAAACGGGTTATGAAGTTTACTCGATATATACGTATACTTACGTACATATCGTAGGATTATTTGCTTATAATATATATAACCCTTTCATATCGGCCCTCTGAAATCTTACCCGATATTAATTAAAGTATGAATTGTTAAATGCTTCAATAGTCTATATTGTCCTATAGGTAAATTAATTTAAACTGCGATGTCTTAGTATTGTTACAGACATTTCTTGAACATTTTCGTGGAGGTAATTAATTTTGGTACAGGTAAAAGATAAATGGAAAACCACGAGTATTTTTCTTGCTTATTTTTTTAACGTAATTAATAAAATTGAGAAAATTTTGGTTTGTTATTATTCATGGAACCTAAGTTTCATGGCTAAGTAATAACAGTTACATGGGGTAATCGATCAGGTTAAGCTCCTCTTGCCACGGTCTTTCCGTGGATGGATTAGGTACCATCTTTTCATACGGAGACCACCACGTGACTCGAACAGAAACGTTAAGCGGTTGGTCCTGGCTGTCTTACGTGAATCTTTGACAGTCGTTATGGGCTAGAATCCCGGAAGTCTGACCACCCGTCTTACCAAGGGGTATCGTCATCATCATCTTCGTGCTATCCCGATTGCATCCTTTCGGAGCCTGGGGTTCGCTTTCCTGGTTTATTACCAAGGGTTATCGAATTACCCAGTAACTGGGTTGTGGAGATCAGAAAAGCAGTCGCTCCATGTAAAAAACTGGTATTCTGCTGCATCCAGTTAGACTGGAAGCCGACCCTTACAAAGTTGAAAAAAGGCGAGGCAGATGATTCATGAATTTTATTAACCGACGAGAAAACGGAGGTGGTTCTCAAGTCGACGCGTATATTACATACATTTTTTTAAAATTAATTCAAAAGTACTGTAACTCTTAAGACAATTTTAAGGATAAATAATATTTTTTTGTTGTTTAAAAAACGCAGCCATAAGCGATATTATGTGGAAAACGTTACGTTACACAATAGCGTATAAATAAATATGAAATTAGTCACTTTGACGTGAAGATATTTTTATTTTCCCGTTAACCCGGAAAAACTACAAAAAATAAGAGTTGTTTTCTATTACATTGTGTCTTTTGAAATTGTTTTCACACGGGCTGACATACATTTATCCTCACTCAATCAAACAATACAAGCAGATTACATAAACTGAACCGTAAAGAATACGTACTTAGGGTTCAGTATTGGTAATGTCTTAAGGTAGAAACTCCAGGATAGCGCGTGAAATTCCATTATTCAGGTCAGTATTAAGTTTTATGTTGATTAGAATAACTTAATAGCAATAATAAAATTATCAATACAACCCTCTTAAGGAGCATCTAGTCGCGGGCTCGAACTTACTGGTGGGCCCGGCTAAAAAGCACCCTGTTTCACCAGCCATCGTGTCCGATAGAGGTAGTATCAGTGATGAGCAATTAGACGCTAGTCCACACGCACAACTTTATTGAGTGAGATGCAGGGTCATTAATAGTAAAACAGGCGAATAAAAAATTAAGAAAACTTCCTCGGAAGATCGGGTTTTAGGAATAAATCACTGCATAAATCAATGACCAATAAAGTTTATTAAAGTTTTCGATATTTAACCTTTGTCGGTACCGACTTGGTTTTGGAGATTTCATGCTTCTTTTAATACTTCAATACGCTCAAAGTTAGGTTAAATTAGCAAGAAAAACGAATCGTTTTTGGCTCCTAACTTTGTAATATCTTTTGATTTTGTTATTCTTTTCCGTACATACAATATTAATAATAAGACAAAACCACACCTTCTTAATTTTTTATGTAGGATATTGTTGAACAGTGGAATAATACACTCCCGAATTTTGTATGGAAAAAATGTCGACTTGATTCACCTTAAGTCTTTTAATCCCATTGAACGACTATTTTATGTAAAAACCAGTCAATAGGATTTTTTTTTTTTTTTTTTTTGGTTATGTTAATAATTATATTTCTGTAAAGGATTTTTTTTGCGGTCGCGAATCATATTTTCACGGGTCACCCTGCAGTTTAGGCAGTTAAAGAAGTACCATCAAACAGATAGGTTTAACGAGTATCGGTGAAGGTTCCATTACCTAATTA
This sequence comes from Polymixis flavicincta, assembly GCA_949987655.1. NCBI lineage: Eukaryota > Metazoa > Arthropoda > Insecta > Lepidoptera > Noctuidae > Polymixis > Polymixis flavicincta. The sequence continues at coordinate 10,137,135 of OX465186.1, read as the reverse complement.
CCAAAAATAAATACAGCCATCAAAATTTTCCTCAACAAAAGCGCTATACTTAATCATAGCATTACTTTATAGGACAATTTAGGAGCAATAAAATCGTGCCGAAGCGGCCAAACCTTGAACTCGCAATACGAAAAACAATAAACACGCCCCTTTATTGCCCGACGTGGGACAAGAGCGAGCTATAAACTTACTCCACTAGTGGATACAAATCTGAATTGTGACGCTAGCATAAAACATTCATGTACGTACAGTGCTACTAGCCCACCGCGCAAGGCACGCCCCTGGGACCGACAAAACGTAACGAACCGACCTCCGCCATCCTTTTATGTCCCAGATACATTTTTCTGCCTGCCACACACGGGGTTGTCTTCGAATAGATTATTTATGTTGTCACACCACGTCTCTTACCAAAATGGAAAGACGTGGTTACTGGTTTCTGTTCGAAAAACAAAAAACTTTTAAAACAAAATCACTGTTTTTATTTTCATTTTGACACTTCTAAAAGCGAAGTCGAGTTATAAAAGTTTTTATAGTATACAAAAGGCTATTAAATCAATCACGTTTTCAATGAAAGCGGTATTAAAGAGAAATCCGAGGAATGGCTTGCTCACCTTCGGTAAAAGTCGGTCTGCGGCAAGGCTTTCCACTAATTCTGAATTTAAATGCATGAGATCGAATAGGTTCACACGGAGTGGATCCCGCGTTGAGTTTTCCGATTGCCAGTGCTTATGTATTTAGGAGAAAAATGGGATTTTAGGTCGTACTTCAGCTTTTACAAAAGACCGTTATCAAAAGAATCTTTTTGAATAGATTTACATACGCGCGGGGTGAGCTTGTCACCCCTCCTTTGTGTCGACATGAACAATATTGTTCAATATTGTTTGAATCGATAGATGTGATTAATTCTCTATAGTTTCCTTTGATCTCCTATTTTTTGTATTTATGTATAAAGTTGAATTCAATATTCCCATAATATAAAATAATAGAATAGAATCCTATTATAAATATCATAAATGATAAAATTTTGGGTTTTTTACTCAATCAAACAAAAACAGCCGTACGGATTTGGATGAAATTTAGCACAGATAATTTATAACCTGGATTAATACATAGAATAAGTCTTTTTATTCCGGTAGTACGTTCAAGTGGGATAATTTTGGACCCTCGCGTGGGCGAAGCCGCTGGCATAAGATAGTTGGTTTAATATGTGTGGGTTCTTAGTTTACATGATTAGCTCTCTGTAGACACACAATTTAAGCATACAACCTAGTATAGATTGTTATTTTAGGTTAAACACTGTGTAACATGATTGTATGTACACAAATAACTTGCCTGATAACTTCTAAATATAGATTCGTAACAATAAATTTTATTGCGTATCCAAATATTTGACGCAATTATTACGTCAAAAATTTGCTTATTCGTTGATTCGTACGAATTTACTCGCCCGAATCGGGTAAATTGTCACGGTTAAATAAGTACCTAATATTTTAATTTCTGTAGGCGATTCACATGAAGTTAATTTATATATGGGCAAACCGATAGTCCCAAATGATTAGGTAATTACCATGTTTTGAATAAAACTTTAATAAAACAACGAAAACTACACCAACTTTATTATATAAAATACAAAACATAACGCGTACAGAAAATGATATAGGTATTATTTAAAAGTGTCGATTTGCCCGTTACGGGTGAATAATTTCGTGTGAATCGATTAACAAGCTCAAAAATGATACAAAACAATTTTGTCTTTCACAAGTAGACAAAAAAAAAACGAAACAAAATCCGATTCATTTATCACCCAAAAAAAAGGGAATCCGATTATATTCCAGTGCCATTACAATATAATTTACGGTCGGTGTGAAAGTAACAGATGTCTAGTGCAAGATAGAGCCGGCCGCATTTAAATAGAGGCGAGCTGTCGTTGACATAAAGTGCCATTGTGAGTCACCCCTAGAGTAGGGCGCAAAAAAGAACTCCTTTCTAATTGTTTGCACATTTTGCTCCCTATGGCCCGCACGCGAGTTAGGGAGGGGTGTCGATATTGCATTGGAAACTGGCAATTAATATTTATGTACCCTTTGAGATGAGTGTGGAACAATTAAAATGTGATATTGTACTTGGGTTATGGACACGAAAATATTACGTATACTTAGGTTATTCATAATTCATCAATGTATTTATATCTGATGTCGTTCTTTTATAAATAAAGCGTACAAAGCATTTTATTCAAAATTTATACAATGTTTAGACGAAAATGAAATTAAATAATGTCATATTGGTTTTTCGTTCCAAACTCAAACACTTATCTCAATCCAATATTTACACAACATAAAAAGAGCAAATCAGTCGCATCACATCCCTATTCTGCACACACTGTCAATCCATCAGTTCCCCCACATCTCTATTGTGTTTTTAAATCACCATTGTTGTTCCAAGTGGCCATTTCTGGATCATTTTTTTTTTTCACGTCCCCGTAGAGAAGACTTGGGTTCCGCAAGAAAATTGCCTCAGATTACTTTATCAAATGTCCGTCCGAGATTCCTGAGGGCGTTAAAATAAATGGACGTAATTATAGAAGAAATATGTGTCAAGTAAAAGTAAATTCTTTGGTTATTGAGATTGTTTAAAATATAAGCGACTTATGTAATGATGTCTTGTGGAATTGTCGCCTCTTTTGAAGTTTATTAGGATGATTTTCTCATGGATGAACAATGTTTTTCTTGTTTTTCTGATTCCAGTCAATGATAAATGATTTTATTTCTTTATGTAGGTTTGTACAAACTTTACACGTCCATCATATTTGGAAACTAGATGAGTTCGGTGCTTCCTATTTGACTACTCTGAGAAGAAACGCCGAAACAAACTCAGAGGTCACAGTCTCTTTTACAGTTTGGACATAATCTTGGTCAGATCATGTAAAGACCATGTAGATTGGATGAATTGGTTTTTGTCGTCAGTTTTACGATGGTTCTTATTGAAAGAATACTGCAGATTTTAAATCATTTTTAGTTCAGTCCATCCGTGTTTTCCATCGAATTTTAGTCACTTGGTTGTAGAGATCACCAACTGAACCTATCGCAGTCCACTGCAAGACATATAGATATAGGCATCTCCCAGGCTGCACCCACACCTCATTGTAGAGGTAGGTACATATATCTAATTGGTTATATAACTCAGAAGCTTATTTCTTAATCTTTACAAATAATATTGGCGATGCTCTTTGATCTGACTTAATTACAAGTAAACTAATATATATTTCTGTTTCATGGAACTTATTGTACTGTAAAAATTTGTGGTCCTAGTCATCATTCAAAACCTTACCAATTTCCGTGAAAATACAAAACTCGTGGAAATTTTAATAAAAGCCGAAATATCAGAAGGCGTTCTCGACGAATCACTTTGATATTCCGGCAGTTTGACTGATGGATAAAAAGAACCGAACACTTTGTGGTACGCGTATTTTTCCGTTTTATAATGCTTTTAAATTTTTGATTAAGGGTATATGGTCTTATTTCTTTTGTTCTTTATTATTTCGTTAGCAATTCCTTTTGGCCCGCGTTTGCTTTAAAGTATAAAACGTGAATTTTACATGTTATGTCAACAATTTTCTTGTCATCATCATTAGCTTATAGGAGTCCACTGTTGGACATAGGTCTTTACAATTGCACGCCATTCAGCTCGATTCTCGGCAACTGTCATCCAGCCGCTATCAGCCACCCTGCGAAGATCGTCGCTCCGCCTAGCCTGAGGGCGTCGATACGTTTGCGTCTCCACTCAAGAACACGTTTACTCTAACGTTGAACGGCTAATATGGCCGACCCATTGCCACTTCAGCTTCCTTATTCTGTGAGCTGTTTCGACAACTTTGGTTCTCTGCCGGATCAATTCTGATTCTATCCCTCAGAAAAAAAAAAAAACGATAGAGTCCGTTCTTTAGCTCGTTCCATGATGCCCGGTTTCTGAAGTTCCCAGTTTAACTGCTATTATCTATTGATTCAATAAAGTTATGTATAAGATAAACGTCAGTTAACTGTCATTGGGTTTCTGAATCCGCAATAAGCCATTCAATAACTATGCAACCCATAACTAGTTCCTTAGTTGCCGCTAGATGGGTCTGTTGAGGATATCGGCTTTAAAATTCGTTTTTGTACGTAGATGTTGTCACAATGTGATGTCGACATTCAAAGAAACGTTCGTATTTTTATTATTTTAAGTTAAAAGTCTATTTGTCTTTCCAATCGTTTGTACTTTATCGATTATTTTTTTCACTGACAATGGACATTTGCGATGCATAAGGGGAGCTAGAGCAGGTCTGATCATAATGTTCTTTTATCTCAATCTATATTATGTCAATTTAAATTCCTCATCCGTAAATAGTTCGAAAGGATTTCTCCTACGTATTAAGTTTCTGGATACCTAATGATGTTTTAAAAATCAATATAATGATAGTCGGATTTGGAGCTGCTTGTATTAATTGTACTAAAACTTATTGTTTTTTTTTTGGGTTTTAAGTACAACTCAATTTTTAACCGACTTCAAAAAGAAGGAGGTTATCAATTCGACATGTTTTTTTTATGTATGTTCGGGCATAACTCCGTCGTGTATAGACGGATTTGCAAAATTCTTTTTTTGTTCGAAAGGGGTTTACTCCGAAATGGTCCCATTGAAATTTCATATAGATCTGATGATGCGTTTCGGAGACAGACAACGGAACTCTTCAAAAAATTACAGCAAATCAACCGCGAATGTTGCTATCGCATAAATATGCATTGTTTTCACGCCAAGGATGATGAAATTTCGAATTGGTGTGGGGTATGTAACTATAAAGTGAAAAATAAAATCTTTTTTCAAAAAAATAACAACCGACTTCCAAAAAAACACTACAAACTGCAAAATAACTTTAATTTCGGAAGGCGGTGAAAATTAATTAAAATACATATCATAACTTCAGAAATTAAAGTTATTTTGCACTTTGTAGTGTTTTTTTGGAAGTCGGTTGTTATTTTTTTGAAAAAAGTTTTTTAAAATATTTTGGCCATGAAATAGTAATGGAACGGATAAACGGCCAACATTGGTCAACCTGAGTTGAAACGGAGCTTATCTTACATTGCGGTGTTCGGAAACGCACTTTCGCAAGTTATGGAACCAATAGCGCTAATGTATAGATAAACTACCGATACGAGTAGCTCAGAAACCGGGCATGAGCGGCCTTGCTTTTATGAACCAGCCGTACCGTGACTGTCCACAATTCGTTTTTGCAAAGACTAGTTAATTGGGTATAAAACTTGCTGAAAATTTCAAAATCGGTGAACAAAATTCAATACATGTTTTGAACAAGTCTTCACTTTCACAAAAGGACATGTTTTTTAATGGGCTTAAAATATTATTATTTTTGAACAGCTCTCATGTGTGGTTTTTCTGATAGGAAAAATTGTTCAGGATGGCCTCACAAAAACAAAAAAATAATTAAAAGCACCATTATTTAATAAATAATATTTTATGTCTAGATATTTTTTGTATCGTTGTATTATTTTTGCGACTTGAAACAATGAAAAAAGTGTTAGATAATGTTTTTTAAAGCAAATTAAACACCATAATTGTTATTTAAAGTAATTTATAACAATATCAGACGAGAATAAAACCAACGAATTATCTCCATGATTTGTATGTATGGCATTATTTTCTTTGCCTCATAATGGAATCTATGAAAACATTACCTGTCAGGAAGACTCACACTTGTCAGTTGTCATGTGCCTTGTCATAATACTCCACAGAGTACATTTATATATAGGGAATAGAGGTATAACTCAGCGTCTAAAAGAGAAACTACAAGTGGCGCCCTCTGAATGCTGGTTTTGGAACTAATATCAACAAGTACGACCGCCGACCTCTATATATATATCTATAATTGTACTCATCATCATCTGCAAATTGTTGTCAAATGTACATAATACTGGAAAAAAGTAAAGAAAAACAACATTGTTAGATTACTATACATTCGTTTATTTCTTTCTTTTCAAACACTTTTTATAAAGATTTTTGGCTTTTATTTTATACAAATCTGTATCATCATCACACTCTCTCCTATTTATTATTATCTTATTTAAATTTTTACAATAATTATATATGAAGAATCTACAGGATATTTTTATCAAAAAATCAATTAATGCCTCATTGTGAGTTGTGCATTGCACAAAATTAAAATCTACATGCATTAATATTATAGTTTTGATAAATTCTTTTATATTTGCTTTTTCTAAATTTTCTTTTAACATTATATAATTAATATCCTGCAGATTCGAAATACAATTTAGGAGAGTGTCGCTGGGACTGCAAAGCCATTTTTTATTGGCGTATTCTCTGTACTTTAAATATTCAGGCTCATGTTCAGATATCAAATCTTTATTACATTGATTACACCCCTTGAAGACTCTTTTCTTGGCACTTTTAATAAAATACCCGCTCACATATTGTAAACTTCCTATTTTGCGAGGATCATTTTTTTCTTCAAGGGGTGTGAATGTAATGTCAGGAATATTTTGAAGTTCACAATGTTTTAGGTCTTTGCTGCCCCCGCCTGTGATGAGGACTTCATATAGTGAGTAACAGCTGTCTGCTTCACAATTTGCACCTGGGGCATGAACACTAGAGAGGCTGTTAACTAATAGTGTCGTAAAAGCTGCTTCAAATTTTTCCGGCGTAGGGTTTACGTTGCGGCATCCGTGGCTTCTTATGGACCCAAAGAAGTTTTCTATTGGATCCTGATTAAGATGCCGCATCCAAACTGACGTTACGCCGTATTTTCTAGAAATGTTATTTAATAGTAATTCTATGCCCTCTAGAGTCCATACCCAATTTTTTAATGTGGGAACATACTCAACATTTAATGTTTTTTTGTTTATGAAACTCATGGACTTCATTAACTCTTTTGATTCCCTCCATAATTTATGGTGTACAGAAGTAGGCGTTGCAGGTCCAAGAAGAGGCTTGCCATGTTTTTTCCTTTTGCCAAAACTTCCATTTATTGAGTCAAACAATTTGTCAAAAAAGAGTAGGATGTCTGCTGTATTTTTGGCTTCTTGCGGTATTATGCCTTTATCTGCAAAATGAAAATATAGGTTTTTGTTATTACAGTGTTTAAATATCTTGGAGAATAAAAAAAAATAGAACGGTTTAGCAAGTATTAATATTTAATATTATTTTCATTCACAAATACCATTCATCATCATCATCATTTCAGCCGAAAAACGTCCACTATTGGACATAGGCCTCCCTCAAAAGGGGGGTTTTCAATAGTCGCCACGCTTGGCAGGCGGGATCGCAGTATGGTGGTAAAATGCATAGAGAACGCTGCTGCCCATTCTCTAGTAAGTCCCTTAGTCGCCTTCTACAAAACCCACGGAAAGAAATGGGATGGTGCTATTCTTTTACGTCCGGCACCACATGGAACAAATACCATTATGATTTGTATAATATAAATAATGTAAGGACAATATTATGTACTAATGATATTCACCTGCAAGATAGCCCATATTTGATGCCACAGTTTGGCTGAATAGCTGTGTAGCGAATTTCACCTTCATTTTGGGAATTTTGCTTGGGTCACAGTGAGAATCTGTCAATTTCGGTATTAGTCGAATCCCTTTGTATCCTGGGTTTTCTTTGTGTAATGACATTATATGTTCCCATTTTGCTATTTTTATATCATTATTTTTAACATATTTTAAATGTTTTGAAATTAAATTATTTCGAATGCATTTCATTAGGTGGGGTGGGTCATACAATGCTATGATCTCTTGGTTATTTACTAAAATTATATTGTCTCTGTGTTCTTCGCCCTTTCTCAATAAGATGCCCCGTGCCTCTTGTAACAGATATTTGATGCAATTTGTATTATTTGTGCCTTGATCGCACACAGTTGCTACTACATTAAGCCCTGCATCTTGTAATTCATTGATGACCATTTTCAGCTGTTTGGCAAGTTTTTTTTTTTTTTTTTTTTTTTTTTTGGGTGGGAAATCATCAAATAACTTCTCCCGCTCTGGGTGGAGCAGGAGGGCGTGTCAGACTTTTACTGACTAAAACCCACCCGTGTTCCTTCAGTAGCCCTTAAGCCAGGGGCTGTGGTGTCTCTTTCGAACGAACCCGCACCCCTGACAGGCATCGGCCCTTGCGGGCCCCATCATTTTTGTGCTGACATCTCTTTGAGGCGCGCGTGGAACACAACGCGCCGTCGACTTGGGCTTGGTCCTTACCGGACAGCGAGCTACCCATTACTCGCCGTCCGCAAGCCCATGCCTACGGTGGCCGGAAATCGGCCTGGGATTCCCGACGCCCAGGGCGTCTCCGTATCCTGCGGCGGCTGGGGTCGCGAGGGCGCATATGCTGCCTCTCCCTCACGTGCGCCGCCTCCCTCTTCGCGAGCATCACTGCTTCGCTGAAGGAGGTGACGGCTCCCCATGCCCTCTCGCTCCGTACCATGGCCTGGACCAGGGCCGGACGCGAGAGATCGCCGCCGCCGATCGCCTCCACGAGGACACGGCGGTGCTCCGCCCAAGCAGGGCAGACCGCCACCGTGTGCTCCACCGTGTCCTCAGGGCGATCTTCGCAGTGGAAACACCCGGGCGTTTCCTCCCGCCCTATCCGAAACAGGAACCTCCCGAAACAACCGTGTCCGGTGAGGACCTGCGTCAGGCGGAAGGTGAGGACGCCATGCCGCCTCTCAAACCACTCCTCAAAGAGGGGACTTACCGCCGCAATCGTGGCGTGCCCATGGCAAGTTCAGGTCCCTTTGTTGCAGCTTGTGAAAATGTGTATGCGACAGGTTGCTTATAGTTTTTTATTAGGCCTCTTACCATGAACACCTGCGCATGATCAGCATATTCAGGGACTGTCTCTTGGCCATTTGTGACAAAGCCACTTACTCTGTCCTTTCTTTCATTATATGCCACATTGGGTTTCAGTGACATTTCATCGAACAGTACAACACATAATTTGTGTTCTGTCTTCATTTTCTGTGTTGCTTTTCTTAACTGTTCAATCATATTTTTATTTATTCCTGGATTAATGTCAGCCATATGTATTAATTTTAGGAGAGTTTGGCGTGATGGTAGAATGAAGATTTTCCTAAGAAATCTGTACCCTTTTGGGCTTTGCTTTAATATGGACAAAGCAACAAGTTTTTCTTTCAGAGTGAAGCGACGGCCTTTGATTCCCTTATTATGCTCCCTGAACTGCAGTAAAGTTAAAATTTTTGATGTACTAGGCAATACATCTAGTGTTTTCAAAAATTGTGGATTTGTTGCAATATTTTTCAGCGACTTGATCTTCTTTGCTTGATCCTTAACCTTGCGACATTTACTCAATTTCACTCTCACACGCAAAAGTTTTTTATATAGTGCATGCTCAGATTGAGTGACAAAAACATTTTTCACACGCTTATGGGTTCTTATATGGCACCCTGGTACAGCACTATGGTACCCTGCAATAAAAAGAAACAAAAATTTGAATTTAAATAACTGAATTTGATGGTTAAAAGGCATCTTGTATGTGCAGAAGGGGCAACAAGTATAGTATTAGCATGGGTGGACTTTTTACATAGTTTTCTCCAAGGATAGATTTTAAATAAGTACCAATCAAATCTTTGCTGAAAAAATGTCCTTCAGTAGTTTTACTTATATGTAGGTCTTTTCTACCAGACAGGGACATTATTTGTATGTACAGTACTGATAGATAATGCATAGTCATTTAAGTGGAGTAACAGTACAACAGTTTATTCTTTATTTTCACTTACCAAGATTTTCCTTAATTTGTACATCTCCAGCACTTGGAGTGTCTCGTTGCATAGCCACAGAATCCAAATTTGAAGTAGCTGATTCTGTAATTACAATTAATCTGTTTAGTGAGAACTGTTTTTATTCAAAGCATTATCCATATTAGTGGATTATACAACATCTTTACTTACCGAGACTTTCTTCCATATGAACATCTTTATTTATAACGTGCGAATTAAACTGCGAAGCCACAAAATCTGCAATATTTCAGTATTCGTGATTTAAATTGTAAAACTGATACAAAAAGAACATCAAAGTGTTTGCTATATCAAAAAAACATTTATGAATAATCAAACAAATGATTTTTAATAATATTACAAAATACATATAGATTTTTCAATTAAATCTGAGTATACCTTTTGATGTAGATGGTTCAAACAACTGAAGAGGTCTCAAAGGTCGTCTTTCAGAGTAAAATTTTAAGTAGGATAATCCTGAAATACAAAAAAAAAAAATAGTTACATTCAGATGAAATATTCAGAAGAAGAAAGTTTTAGGTTCATTTGCAACAAAAAAAAATCTGGCAAGTACAAGTCAAACTCAGACACAAAGAGTTCCCTACCACTTGGTACCTCTATACAATAGCAATACAATATTGTAAATTTTTAATATTACTGTCAGTGTAGTCATAATATGTGTACCAAATATCAACTTAGCCGGTTCTGTAGATATCAGGCAAATTAGCTGTGACAGACAGATACACAAGTGATAAGGGCTCAGTTTTCTATTTGGACATACAAAACCCTAAAAATGCATATTAATTCAATTTATCAGTAGATATTTACTATTGATTACCTGGCATATTTATTGTTGGTACAGCATCTTTGGTAATGCGATTATATCGGCACCAATACTTTTCGTCGAAGTGTACATGACAGACACGGCGGTATTTGAAAATGTGGTTATTTTCAAGATGCAAAATGTCACCACCAATAGAATAGACCCATGTATTGAATAGCTCCATATCCATAGCTGGATTAGGGAATTTATGCAAATTAACTTGAGTTTCTGAAATAATAGCACAAAAATATATAATTATTAATAGTTATCTGTAGAGTTATAAATTCAAACTTGGGATGTTGTTCTTAGGTCCAATACCCCTAAGGGTTTAGTAGCATGGTGCTTACTTTCCCTCTAATTAACTTTTCAATATTTGCATGTACAGTTACCCCCGGTAACCCTGTCTAAAGCCTTGTAACCCGACAGGCCTATTGATTAACAAATTACATTTATTTAATAATACCATAGCCATCTATTGTGTTGTTTTATTCACCAAGTCCCATTGTATATTAAGTAGTAAATACTTATGTATTATTGTATAGGTTTGATCTTATCTTTTTTGTGAGTAATATTGATGTATTTTGACATTTACAAGTTACTCCTTTAAAAAAAATCTGGACTACAAATTCGATAATCCAACACCGCCTTGCAAAACCTTTCTTAGATTACCGCGGGTCGATAGTAATCAGTTGCGTAATGCCATAATAATTTTGAAATTTGTGTACATACTTCATGTCTTAGAAGTAACCCTATAAAGTAGGTATGCTACCATACCTACTTACTTTGCAAAATGTTGGCATTGTGCTACCGATTACGATTACTATAACACTTTTCTATTATTCCTTTAAATAAAATATGGTAAATATGGGTGAAAGTAGGCATCATGCAATATATCCTAGGGGGATTTGTTGATGTCACTGACACAGCAGCCTCTTAAGCTCTTTGCTTATATATGGATTAACACTTACCTATGCTATTTACACATCCGGGGACGCAACATTTTCTGTTAGACATGTTAATAATGTTTATCGCAAATATTAACACCAAAATGGTCGACAGAGTCCTATCTCAATACTTAGATTTCAACCAACACAAGCACAAAATCGACACGGCCGGAGGAGCGGAGGCTCAACTCAACGGACTTAAATGGAAAAAGCACTTATGAACGATAAAATCTAAAACAAGCAAGAATAACAAAACTTGAAACGGTTTAACACTCGCGCTCAAACCGGCGGCCAAGTTTGTTATGTTTAGTTAGTTGCCAATGCAATTTTCACATTTTCCCGAATTCAGAGAGAAAAATTTGCAGATTCCGCCATAGACTAATAAAGATTCCGCACAAATTTCAAATAAAATTTAAAGGAATGAAACTAATTTCAAGTAAGTAATAAATATTTTGTATTCGTATTTCACATCGATTTTTTTTTCCTAATAATATATTTTATTGCAAGCACACTACTTACACAAAATCGTGCTGTATTTCGGACAGAAAACAAAATCAACGTAATGAACACAAAATGACATAATACAAATTTATTCAGTTTATAGTAGAGAGATTACGGTAGGTAGTTTATAACTCCCGTTAATCGTATAATACAGACAAAGTAGAGATGAGTCATACATTATGTTTCTAAAAAATGTCGACATCCTTGTCGAGCTTATGGTCTGATGGCATTATTTAACGGTGTGTGGTTAGAATCCTCACATAATACCATATCCCAATAAATCCCCAATCATTTTGTAAATCCCCTTAGCTTGTGGAATTTCTCATAAATTGGCAACCCTGGTGTAGGTACTTTGTGATTTTACGTTTGAAAAATGTTGCATAATGTAAATAGTTCTGATCTATCATTCAATCATCAAATTTGATTTATTTTCTTTACAGTAATTATTAATACTTTTTTTATAAACTACAATATTTCTGATTTTAATAAATTACTTTTATTGTAAAATGCTAAAATTTTCAGATCAAGCAAGAATAGGTCACACTAAAGTCCTAAAACAGCACTCCCGCCATCTTACGAACGATAATTTAACTATCTAATCAGGTATTGTAGTTACCGCCATCTTTATGCCCGTTTTAGACCTATCCTGTAATATAATGACACCAAGTTAAAAAGCAAGTTAAATGTATGGATGGGCAAAACTTTTTGTGTCGAACCTAATTTGGCATACTTATATTTTTACAATTACCCGTTAGCAAGTACTAAGATTGTCAACCCTTGTATAGATTGTCGACATTTTTCGTTTCCCTATGAATATTTAGGTTTATTGTATTTGTAATTTCAACTTGATATTTGTGAAATCATCATCTGAGGGCCATAACCATCCAAACTCTACAATTAACCTTTCTCATTCGGACTAAAAGCCCGTGCCCAGCAATGGGACAGTAAAGGGATGAAATTATTTTATATAGCGAAATGCTATTATTTACAATAAGAATAAATGATTTATGTTAAGGATAGTTAATTTATACATAACAAAGATCCTTACTTTTTCTTACAACTTGGGATTTTCACATAATGAATGACGTTTCCAAGTCAAATAGTCATTCCAACAGGAAGGAATTATAACTTTTTTGTGTATTAGGTAGAGAAATAAAAGTAATGTATTTGTTATATATTTATTCTACATCTTCATTTTCAACATCTTCCCTTACAATTATATTGTCAAGAAATTGTGCAGGCGGTAATATGTTGTTTTGATGCCGAGCCCACCCGAGATACCATATGATCGTCATTACATGAGCACAGCTTCCGACAGTTCTCTTTCCTACTATACAGCTGCAGTAATATTCACAAATTCTTTCCTCCCAATTATTTGATTCGGTTAATTTTATCAAGACATAAGTATAATATACTTTAGTACTTTGATGCCTTGACCTGATCCTACCTCTTAGTAATACTGTCTCATGTGATGACATTATGCCTGGGACATTTGTGATTTCTAAGCTTTCACTTATTTCAACCAAAAATGTCCCATTTGCACGAATATGCTCCCCGTAATAAGATCTGGCTTGCTTAATTTGGTAAATTCCAAGACTGAACAATATCAAGTCAGACATTTCCATTACAGGGAACTAAGTAATTGTGGTAATTGGGCATCATTTATTCTTATAAAACTGGCTCGGCGTCTATTTAATTGATGCTCAAGCACATATTCACCTAAATAGTTCGGCATGTTCACTCTTTGCATTGCTCTGTCTAAGATTGCTTGAGCATCAGAACGGTCAGCTATAAGCGGATGAAAATTGTTCAATATTGCTGCGCAAATTCTAAAATCACTCATTAAGTTTCTTGATGCTACATTAAAATATTTATTTCTGAACATCTTAAAATCACGTTTAAACCGACCATTCACTACTTCAATTACCCATCTGCACAAAGTTACAAGCCGAGATTTATTTGCTTTTATTGTGGACAATTGTGTTTCACCTACATCTAGAGTCTCTGGCTTGTGTACTGAGAATCCTAATGAGGTAAGTAGTCCTATAGCATCCCTAAACCCTCTATCTAGCAAAAACACATCATTTTCTCTAAAATAATTTCTGAGAGCACCACTGGGTGCAAAAAGCTGGTTCATTATCTGGGCATCAGAAGTTGTAGCAGCATATGGACCATAAACATCTAAAATAAATCCATCTGTGGTTGTTATCATAAAAGGCTTCAATAGATTGGCATATTTATGTAAGCTGTAGGTTTTTTTTTGGAACAGGTAGTTAGACGACTTTTGCAAATAAATATATGTGCCATCAAAGATTACTATAGGATTACTTTCCTGTGTGCCAAAGAGACCCTGTGGAATCAAAAGATTTCTACTGGACAAGCTTGCTCTTGGGATATTACTAATGCCCAAATGTAAAGGTACATATGATTCTAATAAGCAACCCCGGGTCTTCTTTACGTACTGGCAGACTGTATAAGTTGATAAACGAAACAAAGAGGCAATGCGTCGAAAAGGTTCTCCAGTCCTTATTTTGATTAAATACATACCAAGCCCTGTTTTAGGTTTTTTACATAAATTGGACAATTGAGGTATGCAAGTTAATATTGCCAGAAAGTTCAAAACAGTCAAGCCTGTCCAGTATCGACAAGTAGTATTATTCATGTTTTCAACATTTTCAAAGTCTATGGTGTTATTTACATCCCTCCGTAATAAGTCAAGCATTTCAGTAATATGCACCTGGTTGAATTCAGTTACGAATTCAAATTCAGCAAGAAAGTCCCAATTGTATAAGCTTAAATGTTCTTCACACACCCGAGCATTTTGAGTGATGTACAGTTTTTGATTAGTGAGAATATTTTTCTTTAAAAATAATGGCACACGTTTCCTTTCCCGGTTCATACAATCCGGAACAAAACAATGAGTAGTGGTATCTGGAGTGCGACTATAACCATCTAATGTAAGGCTTACAACTGTTTCTTGGAGAATATTTTCAATGTCTGTGCTGGCAGAACTGGCAGGCTCCACTACAGAGCTGGATCCACTGATGAATGGATTTGGTTCTTGCGTAATATCCTCACTATCGGTGCTGGCAGTACTCGTGACAATTAATCCAGATCCACTTTCTACAGGTGGTGGTGGTTGTCTATGAGCCCTTAACCAACAAGCATGACATGCCCGGGCATTCGAAGGCATCTGCAATTGAAAGCACAATTTGTTTTAGTAATTCAAATGTGGGTGAATCATAATACAACAAAAGTGAGTAGATCACTCAGGTTAAGCTTGAATTGCTGCTGAATAAGTTGATATTATTGTGGCATACAGATTTTTTACTAATTTAGAATTATTTTAGCTGGAATAACCTATACTTACAACAAGCAGGTACACTTACTTCAAGAGGGCTGATTATATTGGCGGAATAAATCCATTCAGCATCACCATAATTTAGTTGATGAGACCGTCGTCCAGTTCTTCTGGCAATGGATATGCCACAACATACACAAACAGAATCATGGCCAAAACGACGTTCACCCGTATTGCCTTCATTCCTATTATTTGATTCAAGAATCAATAGGTTAATACATTCTTGACATAGGTAGTCTTCATCGGTTACCTAAAACAAAAACAAAAACTCCACATTTGAATCAATACTGGAATTTGGTAATTTGTAACTATTTTGCTCTCTTTTTTATGTTGATGATGGTTATGACTATACTTCTAAGGTAACTCAATATTTGCAAGAGCCCCAGCAGAGTACAATCTATTCTTAATTGTCACCTTGCACAAATGTGGAAAGATTGGAATACACTACAAATGGCAACTAAAAATCTGTACTTATTATTAAACCGTCGTTGTTATGGATATGCAGATTTTTAGCTACATACCTGTCTGGCAATCCATTCTTCTAATACAGAGATAATCTCAAGATCCATATGTGTTGCATTGTACCGATATTGTTGCGTAATTGGAATAGCAATCCAGCAATTAATGCAGCGAGGCATAATGGTGACGATTACCTGAAAGATAAAAACAGTGCGGTTTCAGAGCTTGTCAAGAGTCAGTCTACGGTAATCAATTCATTGTTACAAGGCAAATCTGGATTCAACAAAAATTATGAAATGCGACTCAATTGGATCGCTTGTTAGAATCCCATCGTATGGAAAATAGGTACTAACCTTAAGCAGCTAAGATAAACGGATGTATAAATTGTGTGCAAAATCCAAGTCCAAGTGAGAAATCAAAGTCGTCAGAATCGCCGGTCGTCAGGTGTCCAAATCGAGTGCAATATCAAAAAATCCAAATTAAAGCCAGGTCAAATTAAGATAAACGTATAACAAGAAACTTGAACGAAAATAACACAACAAAACAACAAACAAATTCTTTAACTCGTGCCGTTCAGATCCGTTGTGATGTATAACATAGACCACAGACGAAAACAAAATCGAATTTCACCACAGAACATAAATACCCTAACGGGAATTTGACACTTGATTGACTTTCACATTTCACAATGACATATAACCGAAAAGTGTTGCCAAAGGCAATAATTATTGTGGGTTGCAATGATTTCTTTAAATCATAATTATTTTAAAATGTAATAACTAAGAAAGGGTGTTTAAAAAAAAAATAAAAAAAAATATGTACAGGTTCCTTAATTTATGTACATTCATAAAATTATAATCTCATCCCTGTCCACGGCAGCTTGGAATAAAAGCCCAACCTCCATACAAAAATCAAACATGTCCTTTGTTGAAAACAAGTATTGCATGTTGTTCAAGGGTATAACCACGAGGTTAGAGAGTATAACTCAAAGGCTTTGTATCATGCCATCGCATGTCAAATGTTTCTATTCCACCATCATCATTATCATCTGCCTTTTCCCAACTATGTTGGTGTGGGCTTCCAGTCTAAACGGGTGCAGCTGAATACCAATATTTTACATGGAGCGACTGCCTATCTGACCTCCACAATCCAGTAGGTAGGTAATACGATACTTCTTGATAAGACTGGTTGTCAGACTTTCGGGCTTCTGACGACCCGAAACGACTGTCAAAGATTCACAAATGGCAGCCGGGAACAACGGCTTAACGTGCTTTCCGAGTCACGGCAAATGTTTCTATTCCACCAACTCCTAAAATATATTAGGTGCCATGTAGACTGTGGTCATTATAATTAAAGAGGTTCTAAATGTCCAACATAACATTTACCCTTGCGTAACATATTGTACCGCTCGTTAGTAATAACATCAACTTTAAGTGTTACAACTACTGTTACTTTGTAAAATTGTTGTGTATGTATGATTATAACTTTTAGTAACTGTTACATATTATCAAGCTTGTTGCTCAATATGGTTTTTCTTTTTTTTGGATGGGAAATCATAAAATCACTTCTCCCGCTCTGGGTGGATCAGGAAAGCGTGTCAGACTTTTACTGACTAAAACCTACCCGTGTTCTTTTACTGACTAAAACCCATCCGTGTTCCCTCAGTAGCCTATGTGCCAGGGGCGGCGGTATCTCTTTCGAATAGTCCGCACCCCTGGCAGGCATCGGCCCTTGTGGGCCCCATCACTTTGAGCTGACATCTCTTTGAGGCGCGCGTGAAACACAACGCGCGGTCGACCTGGGCCTGGTCCTTACCGGATAGCGAGCTACCCATTACTCGCCGTCTGCAAGTCCACGCCTACGGTGGCCGGGAATCAGCTTTGAATTCCCGACCCCTAGGGTGTCTCCTGCGAAGGCTAGGGCCGTGAGGGCGCATATACTGCCTCTCCCTCACGTGCGCCGCCTCCTTCTTCGCGAGCATCACTGCTTCATAGAAGGAGGTGACGGCTACCCATGCACTCTCACTCCGAACCATGCCCTGGACCAGGGCCGGACGCGAGTAATCGCCGTCGCCGATCGCCTCCACGAGGACACGGTGGTGCTCCGCCCAAGCCGGGTAGACCTCCACCGTATACTCCTCCGTGTCCTCAGGGCAATCTTCGCAATGGAAACACCCGGGTGTTTCCTCCCTCCTTATGCGAAACAGGATCCTCCCGAAACAGCCGTGTCCGGTGAGGACCTGCGTCAGGCGGAAGGTGAGGACGACGCCACGCCGCCTCTCAAGCCACTCCTCAAAGAGACTTGCCGCCGCAATCGTGGCGTGCCCATTCTCAATAAGGTTAGGTGGAGGTTTAACTATAGTACACCGACTTTTCGCCAGGATAAGATAGAATAAGAAATTAGTACCTACATAAGAGGAAGTCTGAAAGTGGCACAGGTAACTGAAAAGTTTTGTGAAAACGGGTTGTTATGGTATGGCATGTATTACGGAGGAATATATGAATAAAATGGGATGAGGACTAAAGAATGATATTGCTGATGATGACAACTACGTTTATTCCTATATAATAGAGGACGTATCTATTGTCATCAATCGAGAACGAATCTAGACTCTGGACTGCAAATGAGAAATTTCTAAGATGTTATTTAGTTTAAGTCATAAGTACGAATACGTGGGACGCTCAGAAAGTTTTACCAAAATATAAATAAATGTTCTTTAAGTAAATACTTTTTATTAAATCTTTTCAAAGTACTCTCCACTAGCCTATAAACAAAGTTTCATGCGTCTGAACCAGTTTTCGAAACACTTTTTCCAGTCCGCCGCAGACACCTCATTTACAGCCTGCTCGAACGCTGACAGCACATCTTCCAGCGACGAAAATTGTATCCCTTTGAGCTAATTTTTTATTTTCGAGAGTATAAAGAAGTCACACGGAGCTAGGTCAGGGCTGTAAGGAGGGTGACCCAAGAGTTTGACCGGCGTGCTATACAGGAAGTCCCTCGATTAGAGCGCGGTGGCGAAGGCGCGTTGTCGTGGTGCAGCAGTGTAGCCCGCGGAGCCCTGTGTTTGGTCGCTTGTTGCTCACAACAGAGAAAACTTCTACCAAGCATTTGGTAGTATACCGGTTCCGTAAAGAAATTAACACCAATTAATCAGTCATATTGAAAAAACTCGCGATTTAAGTCTTCCCCCCGCTTCTTGATCGCTTCACTTTGGTAGGCGTCGATTCGTTTTGAAACACCCAAACCGTTGACTGGCGCTTCGTTTCTGGATCGTTTTGATAAATCCAAGACACATCACCTGTAATGATGTCGTAAATACTCCGAGACGATCTTGCTTCAATTTTTTTTATTTATCACGGCATCATTCCACACAAGCCTGCTTCTGAGCATCGCCTCGGTGAGGTTGTGCAGCACCCAGCGTGAAACTATACTCCTCACGGGAAGATGCACGTGTAGAATTTCGTGAAGGCCTCTTGATCTAACCTGCAGTATATGCTGAATCTCTTGATACGTAACTAGCCTATTGTCATGGATTAGATCTTTCACTGCTAGCACGTTTTCTTAAGTTACAGCCGTCAAAGGGCGATCTTCATCCCCCAAAGTTAGTCGACCGTGCTTGAATTCGTTATACCAACGATACACGGTTGCCTTAGAAAGGCCTTCATCCATGAATGCTATTTCAAGTCTATCGTAAGATTCGTCCGGTTTCAGGCGACATTTGAAATCGTAAAAAATCATAGCGTGAAAATGTTCCCGCGGCAGATAAATTTTGAAATGAGACCCGATGAATGATTTGAATTAGCTCACAAATAATGTGGAGGGAAATTTTGCAATTGGAACGTACCTATTTTTACTTACGAAAAATCATATTTAAAAAATACAGATTGTAACTGGCCAATCTCTAATACATAAAAACTTTTTACGCAATAAATAAAATAAAATCTTTTTAATTCAGGCCTATTTGGCCCATTACATATTGTTAGTAGAAAGACTTAAAACTATGTTAGTATTTAAAATAACAATTTAATTTAAGTATTTGCCACCCTCTGGGGCCCCGGGCACACGCACTTGTGCTTGAACCCAGTGCCCCAGAAGGGGGCTGTACAGCTTGTGGCTGAGCTCGTTCAGGATGGTGTTGGCGCACCCACGCGTGCGGAACATGAGCGACGCGATACGGCGCCGCAGCACAGTGTGAAAGCCGTCTGTGTGCGCGTGCGCAAACATCGCAGACGCACTACAGCAGCGTGGGAGCCCCACCAGCACCTTGAACGCGTTATTATATTGGATTCGGAGAGCGTTGATGGCCCGCTGCGTGTAGTTGACCCACAGATTACAGGTGTAGAGAGTTTGGCAAAATGCTTTAAAGAGTGAAATATTTACCTCTAAACTACACCTTGCAAATCTGCGTGCCAACATGTTACAGCGGACCGCCAATACTTTCTGAGTGACCTGGTAAGTTAGAATAGGTACAAAATTACAAATGACCTTTTATCTAAAGATGTTTTCTTAAACGTGCAATAATGGCCCGGATACGAATTAGTATAAACCATACCTATTATTTAACCAAATGGTTAATATTATTATAGTATTACTGTAGGTTCTTGTAAAGGGTTTATATACTGGGAAGTATAATTCTACTAAGAGGCATAGCTATCTGTTTAGCTTTAATTACGTCACGAGAGACTATTCATGTTACTATTGCAGTGGTAATTTAATAAAGTGTGAACTACGTTTTAGGTAGAATGACTTAAGAGCAATAACAGTTTATTAAGAATATGGATATGTTATATACACATACATACATCAAGGATGTTACACATACATACATCAAGGATGTTTATAAAGAATCGAGTAATCAGTGGTTTATAATTGGGCATCATTTAATCATTCATCTGTTTTCATTACAATCCGCCTAATGTTCCCACTGCTGGGACACAGACCTCCTCTCTGTGTGAGGAAGTGTGCCAAAACCGTTAACTCTGGCCTGGTGTTGGTTGGTATATGTCACATGTCTTCGAATTTGTGGTCAAAGGACATCCCGGTTTCCTCACGATGTTTTCCTTCACCATTTAGAGAGTAGTGGTGATAAAATTATTTACTCAAAGTAAAGCGCCTTCCTAGTTCGGGGCCGTCACCTTAAAAATCATTTATCTGTCAGTTAAACTCATTATCATCATTATTTTGCTCTTCGATCAGCGCAATATGTCTTACTCTTCCATATTCGCAAACTAACATTCTAATTCCGGAACTATCACTTGCACTTATTAAAATATTTTAGAAATAGTTTATTTTCAAGCACTATAATTGTATGGGAAATTTACTACTATTGACTAAATGTACTGTTTTTGCATACGTTTTTATTAAATAAATAAATTTATTATTAAAAAAAAAATACTCAATCAAAATCAAATCAAAATATTTTTATTTCACATAAACCTGCATGGGCACAGAAACGTCAGAAGCTAGGTGCACGGTTCCAAATTGTTGCTTCCTATGGACAAGAGCCGGCAAGAAACTCCACGGTTACTCTTTTAAAAATCATTGTTTACTCTCTTCCTTCTTCTTCACTTCTCTCTCTTCTATTAGTCGTCAGCGTATCCTCATCTCAACAGTCACAATTTGTCTAATCCTATCATATTTCTTAAAATAAATTCTGCTGTCCTAGCTATCATCCATTCAACATCAATAGACAGCTTCATACATCATTCATACAAAACCTAATAGACTATAGATGCAATTACAAAACATGAAGCAAGGGCAGCCCCTATTCGAGGGTGCACACTGCATAGACCATCGATACAGCAAATCTTCGGCTCAACAGCCAATCCGTTTAGCGCGTAATAAATCACCCTGCATCGCCCCAACACTGTTACCATGCCAACCGTGGAATAATAATTTCGAGAGAACGAAACTCATGTATTCTGAGTTCGCAATTCATCATTTCAGCCAAAAGACGTCCACTGCTGGACATAGGCCTCCCCCAGGATGGGTCGGTCTTGCCATAATCGCCACGCTTGGCAGGCGGGTTGGCGATCGCAGTATGGTGGTAAAATGCATAGAGAACGCTGCTGCCCATTCTCTAGTAAGTCCCTTAGTCGCCTTCTACGACAACCACGGGAAGAAATGGGATGGTGCTATTCTTTTACGCCCGGCGACACATACGGGACAATACACATATACATATCTCAGCAACGTTCGTCATGGTGGGCAGAACACACTGGTTATAGAGGTGGGACTTCAGATACGTCTGGAGTGCCCTCCCACCTCTATCTTACGCCCGATAATGCAAGAAAATACAGTTGGAGCTGTAATTTCGCATTTATACTTTCTTATTCTATGTTTCGAACCCATTATAAGGGGTAACAGTGCGTTTACCCCTCTAGCGTTCGTCAGATGTGCAGGGTACAATTTGATTACGTCATTACCCCATACTGGGGACCCAATGTCGGAACAACGAAATTGTTGATAAACTCATCTCAATATTATTTATTGTTATTAGTCCCGTTGGTTTAAGGGTAACAATTTTCCTTAATCATGATTTTTAATTAGCATTTGTTATGAAAGTGTTTTGTTTTCTTTTATTGCGAGGAGAAACGTGAAAGATTAAAGTAATTAATTAATTCTGTGAAATATAATGCAAGGATTGAATTCATTATAGCGCCCTTATTTTGAAGCTTGGTAGTGTTTTCCATATTTTGTTTGTTGTTAGTTTGTTGAAAAAAATAGGTGTGTATAATATGGAAACAAACTAATCACGTACATTATATCTCTCTAGTTTTTTTGTCCACTTATATCATTGCAGCTGATGTCTTCACTATCATAATTACCGCAGTTAGAGAGCAGTGGTGGCCAAGAAGTAACGGTCCCACTTATTGAGTCGTAAAGTCGTGTGTTCGAACCCAGTCAGTTAATTATTATCAATACTGCTCTCGAAACGGTGAAGGAAAACAACGTGAGGAATCCAACATTATCTTAAAACCAAAATTCGTTGACATGTGACATCTACAAACCCACACTGGGCCCGCGTGGTAGATTATAGCCCACTTCCTTCCGAAGATAGAAGCCCTGTGTCCCAGCTGTGGGTACATAACAGGCTGATTATGCTACCGTAGTTATGCTAGATAAATAGTTAAAACTGAAACTTGTTCCATGTTTCAACAATAATCGTTTCACTCAACCATGAACGTGAGGTCATGTACGTATGTGATTGTCTGCATTTATCAAGTCATGCAATTTTCCTGAGTCGTGCATAACATTAACAAATCTTGCTTTAAAACTCGTGACTCCTCCGTAATATATTTTCGGTCCGTGCAACTATTGTAACCACATAATAAATAAATATAAATAAAATAGCCTTTATTTCCTCTGACCTTTTCTGTAAGTATACACAAGTTTTTACAAATTAATAACACTTAACAAATCTATTCTTAACCTTATTATCAGCAGATTAGCTACATATAATCAGCCTCCAGATCAGGCTGACTCGCGACATAGGCCTCCTCCATTTCCCTCCATTTTATCCTGTCTAGAGCTGTTCTCCGCCAACCTTTTGGCAGATCATCTTCCCACCTTTTCATCTGTCTTCCTCTACGTCTTTTCCCGTACCTTGGGTACCATTCGGTGAACTTTTTTGTCCATTTTTCCATCCTAGCTCTCATCATGTGACCTGTGCATTTCCATTGTTGTAACCACATATATATGTATTAAATAACACTGTTGTAGCTAAGAACGTGAACTGAATTGTACGATGTGGTATGGTACTGCAAAGCTCTGCACCAGCACCAAATAACACACATTAAATCACAATCTAAAAGATTTTAAAGGAAATTATTAAACCATTGCTTTATAGGCTTAAAAAAAATTGGCCACAAACGTAAATAACGCAATCAATGTTTTTGAACTGACAGCAGAAAGTGTATGCCTTCTTTTCCAATACCTAGAAATTTACCATCATTGGGTAAATTTCTAGGTTTTAGAAGTTCTTTCTCTAGGGATCTCGGGTGGAAAAGACTAAGGTATAATATTATGTGCTTTACGTTTATTATTTTATATTCATTTTGTTTGTTCCCCACAACACGAATAATGTACCCAGAATTTTAAAATATCTTGATTGAAAACTAGCGCAAGCACATGCTTGCGCTAGTTTTGATTTGATTTGATTGATACGCAAATCACATGATTTGCGTATCAATTGCCACATAGCCATTTCGTGCATGCAGAGATGCTCACAAAAGTATTGTAAGCGACCTCTTTCTTAATATCACGATGGTACCTAATATTTTCAAACCTATTGCAAAGTTTTACATTTAAGTACAGTCTGTGTTCATGACATCTTAAGACGAGTTATTAAAGCGTAAAAAGGTCGTTTTCTTTAATCTTTTTTGTGTTACAGTTACTTAAAATGTTTTTTTGGCAGTTCATTAACTCTTGAGACACAGTGCTAAAAGATTTTATGTTCTATCTAAACATTGTTTCTTAGAAGACCTTCGTCAAGTTTTTTTTTTTTCATATTTTATTTTTAATATTAACTCAGACGTTCTTTTTGGAACGAAATTTACTTAAGAGAACGGTTTTAGTTTTTTATTTGAACTTTAAAAGAACTGGCTACCCTAGGCTTGATTACACAACACACCATCAGTCTATAAGGTTCCCACTGCTAGGACATAGGCCTCCTCTCAGTGAGAGGGAGTGGGCCATAATGCACCACGCAGGCCCAGTGCGAGTTGTTCGATCCCTAGACTTGATATCTCTCCTAAACAATTATTTAAAAATAAAATCTTAGACTATTTATTTCTATTCTGTTAACATTTATTTTATTTCTGCTAACTTATATTTAAAATAGTAGAAACAATTTCAACCTAAGTTTTAATAAAAAGAAATTTAAAATTTAAAAAATCCCCGACCCAAACAAAAATTCTAAAAAGTTAAAAACTAATATATTATTTATAGGCCTTTTAAGTTGAAGGTTATTTTGATCAAGACATTGTCAAGTCGGGGGACGGTCAATGAAACCGCCAAACAGAGGCCTATCATTTTCATTAGCCGTCCCCCGAATTGACAATGCCTTTATCAAAATATTACCTTCAACTTAAAAGGCCTATAAATATTATTTCTATACTTTTTAGCGTTTTTATTTGGGTCGGGGGTTTAAAAAAAAAATTAATAACATTTTTATTTTCTGGGTTTTAAACTTAAGGTCTCGCGTTGCGTATTTTTTCCACAGTGAAGTTTGTTACTAATTTATCCTCATTCCTCGTCCTGATCACCATTTACCTATAATCTATTCATTGAGACCTTTTCATTGGGTCAAACACGATACTTCTGCTGTTTGTTGGTGAGTAACTTGGGTATCCTGGAAATTCCAGTTGTTGTTCCAGCATCAGTTCAAGGTAACTTTGTTTGTCTAATTTCATTGAAGTAATAGATTACCAAATTTCGAGTTGATCAGACCCGTGGAAGATGCCCAAATCCCTTCATCAACCAGAAAAGAGCTGATAATCTTCAAACGGCTGAACCTGAGTTTGATGAAACTTATCTAAAACACTCCCGACTAATAAAAAAAAACAAAATCAAAATCGGTTGATCCGTTCGGGAGTTACGTTGCCTCAGGCAGACAGCCACACACACACACACACGCGCGCGCGCACACACACACCCACACACACGCACACACACATGCACATACACAGACACGTTAAACTTATAACACCCCGTCGTTTGTGCGTCGGGGGTTAAAAACATACGACGAACTGCCAACAAACCCTTACCTTAGTCGTATTGAATACCTAAAAATATATCAATAAAAACTACAGTTAAAAAGTAATTTGGTTATGTACAGTTTTTCAGAAGAATCCTTTCAATATCGTTTTGATTGGCTGAAGCCCTGCCTAGTAAAAATGGTGCCAAAATTAAACATAAACCAAAACCTTAATCAAGATTTCTATTACTTGTTAAAATGAGAGACGCTCAACAAAAACCACTTAAATTTTCATGAAACAATGAAATGCTTTTCTTTTCAGCATATTTGAGAGCTGAATACTAATTATTCTTATTTTAATAAACAAACTAACTGACTTACTGTTTACAAGACGTCTGTCTGATAAACATTTAGATTAAAAATAAACGAAAGTAAATCAACCTTTCAAAAGGAAATCCTTGTTAAAATCCTCGTTTTATACCTTTGAATTTATTAGGTAATAAAAATAGTCTGTATCTATAATATTAGTCACCATTTATATCAATTACAAAGGCAAAATCGGAGGGTCGGTCAAGATGCTTTGAATTTAGTTTTATCACTGTCCTCATCAATCTTGTAATGAAATTGACAGGTGACATGATCCAGGCAATAGGGGGCGCCGTTGCTGCCTATTTAAAATGGCTGGCACGAGGATTTAAGTCTAAATAATTTTCATACTAAAAGCTAACTAAAACTGCGTCAGTGAAGCCAATATTACGTCAAAATAATAAGCTTCATCATTATCATCATTTCAGCCGAAAGACGTCCACTGCTCGACATAGGCCTCCCCCAGAATGGGGGGTTTTGCCATAATCGCCACGCTTGGCAGGCGGGTTGGCGATCGCAGTATGGTGGTAAAATGCATAGAGAACGCTGCTGCCCATTCTCTAGTAAGTCCCTTAGTCGCCTTTTACGACACCCACGACTTTACGCGCCTGTTTTTATAAAACTGATCGTGTAGCTCACTCAATAATGTTGTGCGTGTTGACTAGCTTCTAACTGCTCATCACGGGTACTACCTCTGTCGGACATGAAGCCTGGTGAGACAACGTGCTTTTCAGCCAGGCCCACTAGTGAGTTCGGGCCCGCGACTAGGTACCCCTTAACACTAGCATTTGCCGCGGTTTTGCACGCGTGGAGGTCCTCCAAAACCGGGATAAAAAGTACGTTTTGTATTAATTCAGGTTAAAAGCTATCTGTTTGCCCGTCCAAATCCGTACAGTATAGTTTTTGCGAGAAAGAGTAACAAACTTCCATCTGTCCATTAATCCTCACAAAGTTTCAGAGTTATAATATTATTGAGATTAGTAGGATGAAATAAGATTTTTATTTATCCTTTATTTCATATCGTGTTTGCTAAAGCAAACGCCACGATCTAGTAGTGCAACAAAACTGATGGGGTAATTAGCTAAGTGGTCGCTTAGGGATTGTTCGAGGAAATAAGCTCAGTATTAAGGGTTCACATTTTCTTCGTGAACTCGCCTGTCTTATTCATCAACTTAAGGTAGGTCTACCTAGGTAGTTGTTCTTTTCTCAAGCATTGATTTGTGAATGGAAGAGTTGCTTCAGCGGGTTAAAAAAAACAGACATACTTGACCCATAATACAGTTAGGAGAACGGCTTATAAACTATGTTACAATTATAACAACATTCACTTCAATTATTTTTTTCATGTAGGTCTTAGATTCAATTAAAAAAAAACTTTATCAAAAAAAAAAAAACCGACTTCCAAAAAACAGTAGAAAAAAAGCAACCGGCTTGCAAAAAACACTAGAAAGTGAAAATTACTTTAGTTTCGAAAGTCTGTGACTTTGGATATGTATTTTATTATTTTTTTGTCACCGCCTTTCGAAATTAAAGTTACTTTTCACTTTCTAGTGTTTTTTGCAAGCCGGTTGCTTTTTTTTAGTTTTTATTTTTCACTGTTTAGTTATAGTACCTACCCCAGACCAATTCAAAATTTTATCATCCTTGGGGTCAAAACAATGCATATTTATGCTATAGCAGCAATCTCGGTTAATTTGCTGTCATTTTTCGTCGATATAAATCCCTTTCGAACAAAAAAAGAATTTTGCAAATCGGTCTTATGATGGGAGTTATGCTCGAACCTCCACCTAACTCCTAACCGTTAAAGAGTTGTACCTTCCTTCATCAGCTCAGCGTCATGAGATGATGATGACCATACGCAAATGTCTCAATAGCTTTAGAAAATATATGAAAAACATTGTTAATACCTAAAAAATTTGAGGGTTGCCCTCGATTTTCCTGGGATTCCATCATCAGATCCTGACTTGGTGCCAATGAGACCACCTCAGGAGTATACTCTTTCAAATAAATAAAAAAAATGAGAATCAGTCCACAAATCGTGGAGAAATCGATGAACATACATAAAAAAAAATATGCAGTGGAACATATATAACCTCCTCCTTTTTTGGAAGTCAGTTAAAAATCAATCTTCTCTGTACTATACATACACGTACAGTTGTTACAGTGTAATAAGTCGGAGTCTTTTCATCGTCGACTTGAACTTAACGGAGTTGAATTATTCATGGAAATCGGTCAAAAAAAAAAAAAATGTGGTAGATCGCAAATCTTGTTTTCACCATAGAACATAGTGTAAATCCTCTATCACTTATCTTATTTTTAAGACTATTTTTGTTCATAAATGTTGAAAGATGACAAAAGACTACAAAGACGTAGTTTGCTCAAATAAAAAACCTTTTATACGAGAAACCGTGGGTAGAACCACTTTATCGTAATCGATGGAAATATGGTTCATTACACATTACACGTCACACATAAGTTTTATTGGCAAAAAACCTAGTGTTTTCTTAGAGAATATTGTCTTATAGATTTAGTTTCTTATACAAGCTTTATTTAGGCAAAATCACCTTTGCATGTATACAATTAGGATGATGATCTGCCTAGGGCTGTTCCTAAATATGTTGGGGTCGGCTTCCAGTCTAACCGAATGCAGCTGAATACCAGTATTATAAATGGAGCAACTGTCTGACTGCCCTCAAAAACCCAGTTTCTGGGTAATAGAATACGCCTTGGCAAGTTTTTTTGTTAGACTTTCGGCTTTCTGAAGTATGAATTTGACAATTTTTTTGAAGAGAAAACTTCTTAAGGCGCTTTGGGCATTTTTTGAGATGGGAAAAAACAATTGAACTCGCGACACCGTTACCGACACCACTGTTTTTTAGTAGAGGTATTTCAGTAATTTATGTCTCAAAAGATCCAGAACTAATGTTCCTAATGGAATTATGCAAATCGGATAACCCGTTTAGAAGATCATCGTCATCATCATCACCTGCCTAGCCTTTTCCGAACTATGTTGGGGTTGGCTTCCAGTCTAACCGGATGCAGCTGAATACCAGTATTTTACATGGAGCGACTGCCTATCTGACATCCACAACCCAGTTACTGGGTAATACGATACACCCCTTGGTAAGACTGGTTGTCAGACTTTCGGGCTTCTAACGACCCGTAACGACTGTCAAAGATCCACAAATGACAGCCGGGACCAACGGCTTAACGTGCTTTCCGAGGCACGGAGGGGTCTTGGTATGTAAAGATGGTCACCCATCCACGGACCAACCGCGGCAAGCGTAGCTCAATCTGATCGATCGAACCGTGCAGCTATTGTTACTTAGCCACAAGCCCCCTTTATAAGATATGACCAAAATTATGATTATGACAACACGAACGTACGAACGAACAACGTTGAAGGTTGAAGTTTGATTAATCTGACGATTAAAAAAATATTTCCGTACGATTCGACAATACACACGTAATTTTTCAAGTTTTCACTTCTGTCGGCACTCCCGGCGTGCCACTGTTGTTTTATATATATTTCTAGGAACTGTCGTATGTACATAACAGTAGCAAAAATACCTACAGTACAACTATTTTCTTAATGTCCCTCGGAAAACTTCGTGTTTAGTTAGTCGTCGGATTTTTATCAGCTGCCCTTTTCACAAGGTGTAGACCGGACGCTCTTAATCGACTTGGAAGTGTAAAGAGTTATTAATACTCTTTTAGCTTAATGTAATTTATTTTAAACTTGGGAGGAAAGCTCGTTTGTATTCGGAAATGCGATGAATCCCGAGGGACATGAAGAAAATAGTTGTACTGTACATAGATACAGACACCCTCCATTAGCCTTACCACTCTGGAATAGAAAGGCTACGTCTATTACTCTCTTAGTAACAGTGTTGGCCTCTTAAGCTTCCGTCCGGCCACATTTAACACAACATCTTCATAAAACTTTACGAGTGTAGGGCATTGTTTACCTCTCAGGGAATAGGCTGAGGTGTAGGTACTCATTTTAGGTCAGTATTGTAAAATAAATGTTCAGTATTTATACATTGATATAAAACATTAAACTGATTCCGTCCTATTACAAAACGCGATCAAACTTTAGTTCTAGCCTAAAGCTCTGAGACTGTTTTTAAATTTTAAACTTTATTTCAATTTGGCTAAAGTTCTTAATACAAAAATGTCAAATTTGAAGGTACCGGTTTGTAAAATAAAAAATAATTTCTATTTATTTTGGGTTCTTAATTCAAAAACCGTATCGATGGTTAAACCATACTTTCAAGAAAAGCCTCATTTTGTAATATATTATGATGATTTTGTTTTGATTCCAAATCAAGTCTAAACTTCAATTTAGTATGCAGGTGGCCATCGATAATTAAAAGCGAATGGTGCTTTGCATTCGCACATGCACCACTTATAAAATATTTTATTTTTATTTTTTTTATTTATTTATTTATTTATTTAATAAAAACGTATACAAAAACAGTACATTTAGCCAACAGAAGTAAATTACCATACAATTATAGTGCCTAAAAATAAACTATTTCTAAAATATATAAGTGCAAGTGATAATGTTCCGGAATTAGAAAGTTAGGTTGCGACTCACCCGATCTAGGTTTATAGAAACCTGTGTTTCGGGCCATCACTTTACATTTCAATTAAATTGGGTCAATATCATTTAAAATTAAGTTTATATAAAAATAATCTATTAGCAACTATGAGATAAAGCATATTGGTAATTAAACATTAATACCTATAACTAAGCCACTGTAAATACTACAAAATATTTAAATACTTACGAGGGAATAATTAATTATTGTCATGACATAATTTCCAGAAGTTTTTCTGTGTCTGCGTAATTTAGTATCGCTAAGTATTCTGATATAACTAGCTGAATATAACTAGCTGCTAGCAATTCTATAGCATCATCATCATTATTTCAGCGGAAATATGTCCATTGCTGGATATAGAGCTCCCCCAAGCACGGCCACCTCGACCCATTCTGTGCTTCTCGCAACCAGCGGATTCTTGCGGCCTTCACTTTCATCGGTTCATATTGTGGGCATCGTCCATAGCATGTTTCATTACAATTAGTCAAACATGGTATTTGAAAACCAGAATATTCTGGCTGAATAATGATAACACAATTATTACAACTTTAAATAATCTTTGGACTAAACCCTGTCAGTCAAACTAAGAACTAACTACATTATTACATTTTTTTAAAGACAATCGTTACAGAATGCCGCTTTAATTATCTCGTTTATGTAACTCACACACCTTTCGGTATCAATACCTGATACACGGACGAGCTTGTATCATTTACACCGTTCATTTACTCCCCTGATGAGGGAATTAACGTCTGATGGTAGACGTTTCATCTGTCTCGCAGTGATCGCTATGTTCATTACACGAATATGGAACCCGCAAGCTGATAAATGGCTCTCATTGTCGCGAACTAACAACAGTCCATTCTGGATAACGGCCCGCTTTACTGACCTCGTACGTCGGGGTTAGTGCGACCAGCATTCATATTGAAAACGGGATTCGGATAATATGGCTTCTTTCGGTAATTGACAGCCGATTTTGGAGCCAATAATGTGATTGCTGAGGTTATGAGGTCTAAAGCGAGAATTTATTTTCTGGAATGACGGTTTGGGTTGTATAATTGTGAGTGGTGGTAGTAGTCCATATTTATTAGAACCTATGAATATTTAGGATTTAACATTATTAGGTATTGAAATTCTTAATAAATGAAAACTATCGTCTTCATTCATAAAGGCCGCATAAGAATTTTTCATCTTGTGCAAACAACTGAGCCAGTCAACAGGATGGGATCAGCAGGCCTAGTTCGAGAACCATAAACTTAGAAGCGGTTTGTTGGCGGAAAACTAGAAAAAAATTATGCTTCCATGTAGACAGTAAAAAGTTTTCTACTGTCTGGCATGGCTATGACAAAATGAAATGTGAAGAGAGTGTCTTCAATATCCGACAATTATTGTCCACAACGTCAATGTCCATGACATACATTTTCTCTCCGATTTTGACAGTTTAAAATGGAAAACTTTCTTCCGAAATGGTCTACATAAAAAAGGACATAGATTCATTATTTACGTTTTGTCAAGGCAAGTAAATGAACCTTCATCAACGAAGTATAGTAGGTATAGCGGTTAGCTAGCTAGCGGGATGGTCTTCTGGCATACTCAAACTGCTCAGCATACCTTACTATAATAACCAAGGGCAAACATTTAATTTCATATAATTGGCCCCAAAGCATTTAAAGCTAATTGCTTTAATTAATGCGGTTTAAATTTCCGTCGGATTCAATTATTTTGTCGGTGTAATTGGTTTGAAGTGCGTATCAAAATGCACTGTTTTTGAATTGCAAAATGTTTGTTTGGCGATAACCAAGTTAATGTAAATTGTACTTATCAATACAAATTTAATTCCGCGTACCGGAAGACGTAGAGTGGGAAGGCCTCCCACAAGGTGGACCGAAGACCTTGTTAAGGCCGCGGGTATCCGCTGGATGTGGGAGGCACAAGACCGGTCGAAGTGGAGGAGCCTGGGGGAGGTCCAGCAGTGGACGTCTTTCGGCTGACATGATGATGACGTTACAAATTCCTATCTATGTCCTTGTTTGCAGGATACCTCTACTAACTTTTTATATTGAAATATCCCACTCGTGAATGAAGCATGATCCTTATTATGGCATATATTTCTTTTGAGCATGTCTTAGTGTTATTTAGTATTTTATATTGTGGTAAATTTTATCAAGAGAAGATTTAAGTAGGAGCACTTAGATAATTTCCCCCAATCAATATGAGGTACGTTGATCTGTTTTTTTTAAGCATCCTCTTTCTATCCTTCGGGAAATAAAGGCGTGATGTTTTGTAATAAAACTGTCCACACTTGTATCTTTATTCGTAGGTATGATACATATATAAAGGACTTGGTCCCTAATTTTGGGTCTCCGCGACCCACAGACAATAAATCAGGAAATCTCCCAGAAACGGGTAGATTTGGAGGCATTACTCCAAAGCGTGGCTGTAGTGCAACAACAAAGAGTGACAAAACAGGAACAATGACCAAGCTAGCCTAATGAGTAGGTCGCTGAAAACCGTCAGAAAGAGATTAGTTGAGTTTTCAGTAATACTTTCCCACTTTACAGCTTCATAACCCAATTAAGGGACTGAAAGATCAAATCGGTTGTGAAACTTTTGTCTTTTAAATTCTTGTAAGCTAATCGGGAAAATTTCGGAATCTACCTACTCACATAATTATCGAGGACTATCTCGGTACTTGCTTACAAAACAGCCTGGAAATTTAAAAATGTAAAAGCGAATCATAAATATTTCTTTATCTCGGCATCTTACAACAGGCACTTGTTGTTTTGACATTATAAATAATGCTAACCAGTCGAATAATTTGTAAAAATCCAGGATTTCATAATTTTATATAATATGCTCAAAAATACCCAGTTCTAATTTGCATGTACCTAGTTTACTAATTAATATTTCTACACCAGCAATGGTAGTATGTGTGAAACAATTTTTAATGTAAGATCTCAATGTACCATATACTGAGAAATAAATTCTATTCTATTCTATTCTATTCTATTCTATATCTAGGGTGACTGGTAATTAGTGACCGATATTTAAACACATAATTGTACTCATCATTACAAACAACTTTCCCAAAGAAACGTTTTTTTTTTATCTATCTTATTGACCCCAATTTTAATACCCCAATAGAATATTGAGTATCCAACAAAAAAAATACACCATCAGCTGTAATTTAATTTAGTTACCTAATACCTGTAACAAAAACAAAATAATACACTTGTACCATGCATCAGCTGTGTTGCTTGACCCCGGGGTCAAGCGCCTAACAGCTGATAGCGCTCGTGCGAATCGTACGTTTTGGTTAAATTAATGACAAAAGAATAATGCAGGTAAAAGTGGATTATTATTTTTTAACTAACTTAACTAAATTAAATTACAGCTGATAGTGTATTAATCTTGTTAGGTATTCAATATTCTATTGGGGTAATAAAATTGGGGTCAATAAAATAGTTTTTTTTTTTAAATGTTTCTATGGGAAAGTTGTTTGTTAAGATGAGTAGAATCATGTGTTTAAATATCGGTCACTGATTACCAGTCACCATATATACAATCTTATAAAAGGAGTATGAGGTAGGAAGAATGAATAGGGTATTTTCCAATTTTTCAAAAACTATTATAATTTGTAGATTGGAACGAGATATTTAACAGAAAAATAAAAACAAATTGATATCTATCCATTTTCTCAATTAAAAACGATTTAAACCAAATTTATTTTTAGTTGTTTTGAATTTACCGCCAAAACGCTTCTTACGATGACATTTTATCACGTGACGTCAACTTTGTGTAAACTAAAGTAGTTGGCAAGTAAATAAGTGAATGTCGAGTTTATAATTAACAAGATTTTTAATGGATATAAAGTGATATTACTGGTGTACGGTGCCTCTGTGCACAAATACTTCTAAAACGGCGCCAAACTAAGTATTTGTACCGGTGCCGTATAAACAAAGTTGACGTCACATGTCACGTGATAAAAAGTCATCGTAAGGAGCGTTTTGGCGGTAAATTCAAAACAACGAAAAATTAATTCGATTTTAATCGTTTTTAAGTGAGAAAATGTGTATTAATAAATTTATTTTTATTTTTCTGTTAAATATATCGTCCCAATCTTCAAATTAAAATTGTTTTTATGAAATCCGAAAATACCCTATTACAGATATCTTAGATAGGACATGGTATATTTAATAAAAGTTAAGTCAACATGTTTTAGGTAATCGCGGAAGTCGCATTAGATCCCGTGATCCCCTGTGCAAGTGTGGAACGGAACACCGGGGTGGTTTTAGTCGGTAAGAGTCTGACAGACCCCTCCGCCCTTCCCAGAGCGGAGGACATCCATAAGGATTACCCCCCCCAAAAAAAAACGTCTTTTAGGTAATATCAAAATCGGTTACGAACAGCGCTTCATGATATTTAAACTTAAAAACTATAAGTACAGCCGATAAAACTCTCATTACTCTTCTTCCCAGTATTTGAGCTGTATCAATCAGACTTCTAGGTAGCCTCCGTTATACATAAAGATGTTAGATACTTTTAGTACTTCATCATCTGCCT
This sequence comes from Polymixis flavicincta, assembly GCA_949987655.1. Classification (NCBI taxonomy): domain Eukaryota; kingdom Metazoa; phylum Arthropoda; class Insecta; order Lepidoptera; family Noctuidae; genus Polymixis; species Polymixis flavicincta. Next base: position 10,102,018 of record OX465186.1, on the reverse strand, counting down.
AGCCCAGGGCTCGACAACCTGCGGCTCACGAGCCACATGCGGCTCTTTGGATGTGACGCTGCGGCTCTTTCGTTCCATGCGCAAATTTTTCCTTCACCTGGCGAGCTATAAAATAATAAAAATGGTGAGTTTGCAAATGACGTAGATTAGGGGAATGGCGGAGGCGGTCAGCTTGCGTTTAAACCCCGATTTCACGCAATTTTACTATGTAACCAATAATAACTGTGACTTTTTTCGTAATCTGTATGATATTTTTAAATTTTTGTGGCTCTTTAAAAACTTTAAAATTTTGTAAATTGTAACTTTTGACTCTTCCGACTCAAAAGGTTGCCGATCCCTGGCCTAGCCTTTTACCAACTATTGTGAGGTCAGCTTCCAGTCTAACCGGATGCAACTGAATACCAATATTTTACATAGAACAACTGCTTATCTGACTTCCACACCCCAGTTACTGTGTAATACGATAACCCTTGGTAAGACTGGTTGTCAAACTTTCGGGCTTCCGACGACTCGTAACGACTGGCAGAGATCCACAAATGACAGCCGGGACTAACAGCTTAACGTGCTTTCCGAGCCACGCAGATACTTTAAGTACGTATTAGTACTTAATCAAAATATCTCAATAACTGTATTATTCAAATACACAAGCAAAAGAGATTGAACATATAATAATTATATACTCGTAAATCGAAATGAGAATAAGCTACTCCGTGAAATCCCAAGAGTGTCGTAAGAGACGAATAAGGGGTTGTATCTTGCGGAAAATTATTAAACGGTCGTCTAGCTCTATCTCTATGTAACTATAGACAGTATAAACGCCACTCCGGAACCTTTTTGAGGTGACGGTTCCATTATTTTAGAATGATTTATGAACCTCGTACAGATGACAGACATGTTTTTGTTCGCAAATAATAACATCAAAAGAATGAATCAATTTGTTTGAAGCTCCCCTCAGTCCTAGGGTTTACCATCAAGCTATTTCAACGGGGGATCGAATGTGATTTTCTTTTGCCTTGCGGCTTGATGTGTTGTATTGATTTTGTACTTTAACAGAGGTATTTCGGGAATTCGGTTCCGTTTTGCGAAAACACCACTGCACAAAATAAAAATCTTTCCGTTCCCTTTCTCAAAATAATGAAAAACAAACTTTCAATGAACTTAAATTAGGTCAAACTTTTTATCTGAGTCTCTATTTTCTATTGGAAACAATATTTTTGTTATGAATATTTATTATTTGCCCGAGAAACATTTTAGCCACGGCTTACTACGCCATTTACTTTTATATTTTATTTTGTTTACACTATCTGAATTTATCTTTTGATTAAAATCTGGGTTAGGCCTGGCAATTTGAATAAATTTATACCAAGTAAACGGTATCGAAATAGAGAATCTCATTGAAAACACAAAGGATAAACGTTACGGTCCCATTATCGATCGAGATCACATGGAAAATAAGTTTTACTACCGTGCGGCGAACCTTATCGAATTTTCTAAACTCCATTTTAAATTGGCAATCACAATTACGGTTGGGGCAAACCAATATTTATAGACAAAGTTCGATTTCAAATTTAATCATTAGAGGCTTAAATGGATCAAGTATCTCGAATTACAATTATAGTTGGTAATTCCTTTAAATAATGTATTTCTGCTACAAATATCCCTTGAGATAATCCTTCAATGGAAATTTCGACGGTTCTAATAGGCACATTCTTGCAAATAGCAACAGTTTTAGTGGCAGTAAAACTCGAAAACAATTCGGCTTCCGAAACTCTCATTCTCACGATCAAACGCGAGTAGAATACACTCCTAACACAACACAATTATTTACTTATTACTCAAACCGACTTTGTTGACAGTCACGTTTCATTCAAGTTATTGTTTGTTACCTTACTTATTTCCGACCTTAATAATTTTGTTATCTTTACTAGGCCGATTCGGGGCCAATTTCAACTAGGCATAAACATCTTTCATTAAAAATACCCAGTAACCTCAACCTTTTATTTTTATTTGTCTGTCTATCTGTTTGTTTAGGCTAGTCTCCAACGTCATTTTCACTAGAAGATACCAAGCACGCATAGCATGACGCATAGCACGGTGCAGCTAGTCATCAATTTAAACGAAGTGAAAAAGCTACGCAATAATGAAGCTATCTTAAAAACTATTCACAAAAACTTAATCAGATTTAATTAAATGGGACCACTCTCTAAGCATACGCTTTCAAACCAAAGAAGAATTTTCCAAATCGGTTTATAAATGACAAAGTTCTGAAGTAAGAAAACAACCGATTTGAGAACTTCCTCCTTTTTGTAAGTCGATTAAAAAGACTTCGTTACGACTGTGAGGTCAAAACAAGTTAATGAAATTTCAAATATAATCTATCGATTTCAAACTTCCTAGTTTCTTCTAAATCCTTCAACTTGTTTTTCGAGAAGTATTTACGGCACGTTGGTTACTGGAGGTTCATTATAGATCGCTGAAAGCCCCCGCTGTGATAGATGACCTGTTCAACGAGAATAATGGTCCATTCAAGTTACTTTGGAAACCATTTACCTTTAGTAGTCCACTATACCTAATTACGAAACGGATGGACATGATTGAGGGTGTTGATACGATTCCGGACATCAAAAGGTATTGGGAGGAAGCAGGTGCCTATAGTATGGAAAATTAAGCACCTTCTGCTGAATCAGAATCTGTATTTGCAAAATTTTGATTGTGAGAATTCAATTTGTGGAACAATTTATACGTTTATGGTTGAACGAACACTAATAAAGATATTTATAATGGACTCTCTGAACAGTCTACTGAAGAGGGTTATTATTAACTAAGTTTTCCCGCGACTCCGCCCGCATGGATATCGGTTATTGCGTGAAAAGTAGCCTATATCCTTCTCCTTATTCCAGGCTTTATCTCTGCTAAATTTCATGATAATCGGTTCAGCGGTTTAGGCGTGAAAGCGTAACAGACAGACAGAGTTACTTTCGCATTCATAATATTAATAGACATTTGGCAACAAAATTGTTCGTTCCTCCAATACGTGGGTACCTACTTGAAAATATGTTGGGATTTTTCCTTATTAACTACAAGTTGCTATGTCGACCAAGGCCACATAAATTACACGAAGGTAGGTAAGTACATTCATGTTCATTAGTTCAGTACCCTAGAGTAACGTAGGTGTCTCTCGGAATTCGATCGTCTTGTGTTATCTTGTTCGCGTTAATTAGTTTTTATCAAAAGGTTTGTGGCCATACAATAAAATAAAACCTGGAAATAGATAAATCATTATCTGCCTAGCCTGTTCCCAACTGTGTTGGGGATTTTTTTTTTTTTGAGGATGGGAAATCATTAAATACCTTGTCCCGTTCTGGGTGGAGCGGATATGCGTGTCAAACTTTTACTGACTAAAACCCACCCGAGTTCCTTCAGTCGCCTGTGTGCCAGGGGCCACGGTATCTCTTTCGAACAACCCGCACCCCTGGTAGGTATCAACACTTGCGGATCCCACCAAACGATGTTGGGGTTGGCTTCCAGTCTAACCGGATGTAACTGCGTAACAGTATTTTACATGGAGCGACTGCCTATCTGACCCCCACAACCCTGTAATAGGTAATACGATACCTCTTACTTCTTGGTAAAACTGGTTGTCAGACTTTCGGGCTTCCGACGACCCGTAACGACCTTTCAAAGATCTATGAATGACAGCCGGAACCAACGGCTTAACGTGCTTAACATTTGTAAAGATGGTCACCCATCCACGGACCTACTGCGGCAGCTAAGTTGCGGCGTAGCTTAACTTTATCGATCGATCCAGCTGTTATTATGCAACCTGGCAATAGGTCTCCATATGATGCCTTATCGAATAATCCTCTTGACAAAGGAAAAAGTAAAGATGACAAAAAGATGGCTTAAGGCTTCACCACACTCATCGGTTACTAGTCACCTGTGGATTAACCTACATCAAATATTGGCAGAAGTTGAAAAATGAACACTAGGATTTTTGAAACCCAAACTGAAGTGAACACAATGGTTTTTATGACGTGTTTTTGTTTTCTTTAGTGTAGAACAACAACTCTGTTTTTGTTGTAATAGGATTTTATTATGATTTTAACTATTAACTAGTTCTATTTTAAAATATGTGAGCTTTTCAAACTGTTCACAAAATTACAACCTCAAATTGAAATTATGTTGAGTATCAAAATCCAGGCATGCTGCTGATCTTGACCAAGTATTAAAACTGTATTTCTTGGACAAAGTGTATTTCTTAGATACTGATTACCATTTTAATGTGACTAGTGGGCATGCAGTGGTCGAAATTCAATGATAATTCAATTAACTAGAAATACATTATTAAATAATCTACACCGTGACATTTTAGTCGTCTTACAACAGCAGCCCACTTCATGTATCCAATGACTGCAAAACATTTTTTTTTTTTTTTTGTGAATAATTGAAAAAGATTACAAATCATTCATTAAGACGCATGACGTAGATTGAAACACCCTGATATGGAGATGAAATGAATGATGAAATGTAATGTCATAGCTACCTTCTACCTTTTGATACGTAAACATTATGAACAGGGTGTTTTATAACTCTAAAGCATTATTTATGATTCTTTGTACCTATTATCTTAATTAATGGTAACATTCTGGCCATCTGGGCCTATCCCCCAAAATTATACTATGGCTGTACACCGCAGTAATCCGCCCCATGATCACCTACGGGGCCGTGGTCTGGTGGCCCCGCACCAAGCTAGTTACAGCCACCAACAAACTACAGCGCATGCAAAGACTAGCCTGCATGGCTACCACGGGCTGCATGAGGACCACTCCAACTGCAGCTATCGAAGCCATGTTGGGGCTACCGCCGCTCCACCTGTTCATACAGCAGGAAGCAACGATGGCGGCAGTGCGTCTGAAGGCAACACATCTCTGGAGTAAGAGAGACACTCAACACACCGCGCTGCTTAAGGGACTCAACAGTGAGTTTCCCATTACAAAGGCAATAAATGACCGGGTGCCCAAACAATTTGTCTTTGACAAAAAATACAAAATCCAACTTCATGAGGATCGACGATGCGAGGGCTTGCGCCCCGCAGAGCTACGGATCTTCACGGATGGATCAAAAACAGGTAGTGGCACAGGTGCTGGAGTTTTCTCGGAGGACCTCAACATACACATAGCCACACCATTGGGGGTCCATAACACAGTGTTCCAGGCCGAATGCATGGGCATCTCCCTTGCCGCGTCTGCTATCACGGCCAGGGAAGTTACAGACCACTCAATCCGCATACTCTCAGACAGCATGGCTGTTCTGCAAGCGCTGAACAGTCACACGGTTGACTCTGGGCTGATATACGAGTGCCACCAGCGCCTAAACCAGGTAGGTAGCCTCAATAACATTACCATTCAATGGATCAAAGGACACAGCGGTTCGCTAGGTAACGATGCAGCCGATGAACTTGCCAGAAGGGGGTCGAGTATGGCACCAGTGGGACCAGAACCCATCGCGCCTCTCCCCTTCGGGTATCTACGCACTCTGGTAAGGAAACGAACCAGGGACCAACATCACAAGATATGGCTGGATCTAGGTGAGTGCAGGCAGGCTAAGGAAGCACTTCCTGCGATCGATGCCCGCCTCACAAAACAGGTTCTCCGTCTAACTAAATCACAGCTGCGTGCAGTTACAGCAGCTGTAACTGGCCATGGGTCATTTAACAAACATCTCTTTGTCTTAGGAGTAACAGACAGTCCGCTGTGCAGGGCCTGCATGGAGGACGACGAGACAGCAGCGCACGTGCTCCTAAACTGCCCGGTGGTCGCCAATTACAGGGCTAAATACTTCGGTAACCCAGGTACCCTACGTGAGATTGTCAGCAACACCAAGGCGTTGCTGGCCTTTCTCGAGGAGCTGGAGTGGATCGAATGACAGATTCTCCCACCCGTACGCAAAATACGCGCTTTGACGTGGAGTTGCGGACAACAGCCCGTATTACCTATTACCTATTACCTAATGGTAACATTTTTTTTGTCGGGCCTATAGGTATTTTATGTCGGATACATTGAGTGGCCCATCTTTCTAAGACGACTAAAATGTCACTGTGCTTTTTGCAGTTTTTCTCCATACCGTCCGAATGATTTTAGTAAACATGGGTACAAAGTTTTTATTTCACTTATTAATACATAGATGACCGGTGTGCGCACGCTCACGTGGTGTAGCTGTATGTTACCACAGGAACAAATTATGATTATTGCAAAACCACAAAAAAACATGCAACCTCCCAACCTTAAAAACATAAATGTTGCAACATTTTTCCTCACACTCATAGTATGATTAATCTATACTTTCATTACTAACAAGAGGGAGCTGAATGGAAGTGAAAAGTGTGGTGGCTGATTGATGACATGTACCACGACGCGAGCGCCATTGAAGATGGCCATTCATTCCCGCGCTGTAAAATATTTCACCAATGTTTTCGGAAGTGTCTCAGCTTCATAACAAATGATGTGCTAACAGATTTTACACGCAAACTGTCACAACATTTTTACAGATATATCAATTTGGAAAGCATTTGGCCTCAATTTTGTCGAAAACATCAGGCAATTTATGCAGGAATTAATCTGTTAGGCATTCTGGGCTATTTGCGGCAAAATTGCTAGATAATTTCATTTTATTTGTTTCTTTTATCCAAAGTGAGAGTACCTACATATTCAAGGTTTAGTGATAAATCCTGAAAGGATTGGTTTTAGTCCTCACAAGCCCTAAAGTCATTAACAGCTCTAACAAAAATCCCAAGTACAAAGGGCATACAGACCAAATCAAGCCGATAAACCAAATTAACCAATCCCATTCAACGGCGATACGTTCAAAATCGCAGGTAGCTGTACCCTTATAAATTTAATAAAACCCTTTAATTCAAGTAGGTTAGCGAATAATAGCAAGGGTTTAGTGCGACTCTACAATTTAACACGCTCCAATGGGGGAATTGAGTCGTAAAAATAGTGAGAAACGGTCAGCAATCAGAGGTGAGATTGGACGGCGCTTCAGAAACATCGGCCCAGATATTTTCGGCGCCCCCATCGGCTTCAGCGATTCAAAGCGCTGCTAACGATGCAAAGGGATATTTGAGAGCCCGTAGTGTGTGGATTTCTAATTTTATTTGTTAGTAAATATATTTTTGGGGACAGAAATATGTGGTGTTAAATTATTTTATAGATATACGCTTGACTTCTGAAATTGGATTTATTTAAAAGCAAGAATGATCATCATCTGCCTAGCCTTTTCCCAACTATGTTGGGGTCAGCTTCCAGTCTAACCGGATGCAGTTAAATACCAGTATTTTAGAGAGACTGCCTATCTGACCTCGACAACCCAGTTAGATTGGGTAACACGTTACTTATTGGTAAGACTGGTTGTGAGACTTTCGGTTTTCTGACGACCCGTAACGACTGTCAAAGATCCACGAATGACAGATGGGACCAACGGCTTGACGTGCTTTTCAAGGCACGGAAGGGTCTTGGTATGTCCATCCATCAACCAACCGCGGCAAGTGTAGCTTAACCTGATCGTTCGACAGCAAAAGTAAGAAGGAAGAAGCAAGAATGATCCTGAAAAAGTTTATTCTTAAAGAAATCCTTAATTTTAATCTGAGCTAAAATATATCGCTTCCACGCTCCGTGAAATACTGGAATTAGGATCTAAAATTAAACGTACTTTTGCGAGTACTGAAATCCTGAGAATTCCTAATTAGCTACGATTTTCAGAAGCCCTAAATCAATCAAGGCTTTAGAATAAGATAGTACACAACAACATACCTAACATCAAGGCTGTATTCCACGAAAGGTTAAGCAGAGGTGTATCTATCTATCTAAATAAATAGAAAAGTCCTGACTGACGGACTCATCAACGCCCAGCCCAAACCCTTAGACTTAGAAAGCTGAAATTTTGTACAGAGGTTCCCTTTATAATGTAGACATGGAAGAAGGAAGAATTTTTGGAAATTCAATCACTAATAATATCCCACATTTTGCCATGTATATATTTGTCCCATGTAATAGGGGGAGAGCCTATTGTCATTACCGGCTATGGTGAAGATATTTGAAGCAAAGATGTACCTAATCGTGGTTGCCTACATTTTTTGGGGCTGATTTTCCAATGTCGTCGGATGTCATAGCCATGGAACAAAATTTACGCCTGACAGTTTTCGTATGGGAAACCTGTGGCTCCAGTGTAAGTTTCTTTAAACCATCTCCATGCTTTCGGCGCTCCGATTGGTCCTTCACCAATCCAGAGCCAATCGCAGTGCCGAACGCGCTCGATGCATTAGATCGAGTTGGTTAAAAGAAGTTCACATTAGCCATCTGTTCAAAATTCAAAATTATTCCTCGGATGTGGCGTTGAAAAATCAGGCCTTAAAGTTTTTATTTCCCTGTGACAAGGAAGACTTTTAAATCTTTATCCTCAAGTCTATAAATGAAAACCTGATCCTTATGGAATATTCTGTAGGTAATTTTCGCTTCGAAACCATAAATGCAAAGTTATGAAAATTACACTTTAATATTGACGAAGAAACGATCGAAAATCGTGAAATATCGTTATTCAGGACTGAAATGTGTCGATAAGAATCTTTATAGCTGTAAAATATCTTAGCAATACGTGTCTTTATCCTTTATATTATATACTTATCAATAATTAAAGTGTCTTTTGTGTCTGTCTGTGTGACCGCGTTGTTCATTTAAACTGCGGATTTTGTGCGGTTCTCACAATCGTATAGCGTATGTGTCATCATCATCTGCATAGACCATTCATACTATATTTGGGTCGACTTCCAGCCAGACTAAATGTAGCTGAGTACCAGTATGTTAGACGAAGCTACTGCCTATCTGACCTCCACGTTGCTGACCAATACGATACCCGTTGGTAAGACTGGTTGTCAAATATTCCGGCTTCTGACTACCCGTGACGACTGTCAAAGATCTACAAATGGCAGCCGAGAACAGCTTAACGTGCTTTCCGAGGCACGGATGGGTTTTCGTATATAATAGATGATCACCCATCCACGGACTGACCTCGACAAGCGTCGCTTAACCTTAAAGATCAACCCGTGCTGCTGTTATTATTTCGCCACAAGTCCCTCGTATTAAGTATGTGTGTTATACATTATTATTACACTTACATAAATAAACCTAGATCGGATGGGTCGCTACATAACATTCTAATTCCGGAACAATATCACTTGCACTTGTAATAAAAATATTTTAGAAATAGTTTATTTTTAGGCACTATAATTGTATGGGAAATTTACTACTGTTGACTAAATGTATTCTTTTGTATACATTTTTGTTAAATAAAACATTATTATTAATTTATTAATGTAATATTCTTAATAATAAAGAAAATTCTTGAGTCCACTTTGGTTTTGCTTAGCCCTGAATCCTCTAAGCACACTGCTGGAGGATTCAGGTCTAGGCTATCGGCTGAGGAGAGGTGGTGAGGTTATATCTCACCTCCTATACATGGATGACCTTAAACTCTTTGCCCCCAACAAATTGCAACTGATGGAGCTACTGAAAGTAACTGAAACTTTTAGTAGCGCCATCAGAATGGAATTTGGTGTGGACAAATGTGCAGTCATGCACGTAAAGAGAGGTGAGATTATGGAATCCGAGGGAGTTCAACTCTCGGATTCCATAAACCTCAGATCCCTCTCTTCATCCGAAAGCTTTAAGTATTTGGGTATGTCGGAAGCGTTAGGCATCAAAATGCTGACATGAAGCAATCGTTGACGGAGCGCTTCTTTGGTCGCCTGAAGAAGGTATTAATAGGTCTTCTTTCAGGCGGAAACAAGGTGCGCGCCTTCAACGGTTGGGTCATGCCAGTTTTGATGTGCTCTTTCGGCATACTCAAATGGACTCGGACTGAACTCGACGCCTTGGATCGACGGGTCCGTACATTGCTGACTGCAAACCGGATGCATCACCTACGATTTATTTTATTTATTTTATTTTATTTTATTCATTTTAGGAAAGCTTACAGCTAATACATTTTGATATCTAGTACAATGTTTAAATGATGGCCAATTACAAGCTTCCGCTGGCGATTAATGAGAGTAAAATTAACGAACACACGAAAACAGCGACGAGAAATACGCAAATAAAATCTTACATTCAAAATTTTTTATTGAATAATGAAATTAGAAAAAAAAGTTTATACATCGAAAAAATAGTGATTCAAACTCTTCTTTACCTCCTTAATACCACTACTAAATAAATCTAAGTCGACATCCTGACACACCATATTAAAAGTACGACAAGCTCTTATCACATACGAGTTCTGTCTGTAGATAGTTCTGGCTTGAGGCACATGGAGAAGACGTGGTCTCCGAAAAAATGCACTCGGTACGCGAAGTCCGATCTTGCCCACTAACTCAGGGACGTCAGTAGATCCGTTCATAACACTAAATAAGAAAGCAAGATCTGCAACTTTCCTTCGCTCGTGTAGAGGCAGGATATGAAATTTTTTACACCGACTTATATAATTCGGGACATAGGTATTAGAGCGATATTGAGTGTATCTCAAAAATCGCCTTTGTATACCTTCAAGCCGATTAATATATACATTATAATTTGGATTCCAAACCTGAGAGGCATATTCAAGGTGGCTACGGACAAATGAGCAATAAAGAATTTTCATTGTTTTAACATTCCTAAAATCTGAAGAGACCCTAAAAATAAAACCCAAGGCTTTAGAAGCTTTGTTGACTATGTTATTAATATGTGCATCGAACAGAAGCTTAGAGTCAAAAGTAACTCCAAGATCCCTAATGACACTCACTCTGGCTACCAAAGCATTCGAAAGCCCGTAGTCAAATATAACAGGGTTTGGCTTACGCGTAAATGTACAAACATAGCATTTGGATACATTTAAATCCAACCTATTTCTAGCGCAATATTCGTGGAACCGGTCCAGATCATCTTGTAATAGGCGCGCATCCTCAACAGTTGCCACTTGGCCAAAAATTTTCATATCATCCGCATACAATAAGACTTTAGAATTAAGGAAACAAGAGGCAACGTCATTTATAAAAATATTAAATAAGAGAGGTCCTAACAAGGATCCTTGGGGAACTCCCGACGGAATGTACATCGCTCTTGACGTATACCCATTGAGAACCACCGTCTGGCATCTATTCTCCACGTACGACGAGAACCATCTAAACAAATTACCCCTCACACCAACCAACAAGAGTTTGCGCAAAAGAAGCGCATGATCAATTCGATCAAAACACTTGCTGTAGTCAGTGTATATGACGTCGACCTGAGACCGTCTGGACATGTGCTCTGAAAGATAGTCACTAAATACTACGAGATTGGACGTGGTTGAGCGACCTTAAGGAACCCATGTTGATGTTCACAGAAACTAAATTTAAGGGAAGCTGAAAGTTGTCTGTGCACAATTTTCTCCATAATTTTAGCGAACACACAAAGTTTAGAAATCGGTCTGTAGTTGCCTATGCTGTCCTTAGCTCCTTTTTAATGAATTGGCGTTATAAACGCCGACTTCCAGATAGAAGGCACTACCCCCCGCTTAAATAATATAGTTAATGGACGGGATAGGCACCTGGCACATTTAGATATAAAAATTGGTGAAATGTTATCAGGGCCCGCGGTTTTATTAAGGTCCACTTGTTTGAGCAACTGAAACACTTCCTCCTCCCGTACATCAATAGAGCTTATGTCTGATACGCAATCAACAGCCTGGCTAACGGGTTCGTCCATTACCACAGTGGATAGATCATCGTCACTTCGTTCTTGGAAATTAGAAAAGAAATAGTCTCCGAACATATCACAAATTTCCTCCCCATTGCTAGATGAAATTTGACCAAAGTTAAAAACAGACGGGTAACCATAGATTTAAGAAAGAAGAAGATATGCCAAGTAGTTGAAAATGTATCGGAACCCGATGTCTCCACTTGCTCCCCACTACCGCGCCACAACTACACATGCAATTTAGTAAAACCAATAGATACGAAGTCGCGCTCACACTCGCAATTTATAAATCAGAACGTACTACACAATCAAATATAGACCTTATCCCTTCAAACGCAGCGTGCATTTAAGTACAACTCACTCACACAAATAACGGTTGCTACCGTTGTGCTGTGCAAAAGCAATTTATTTTACATATACGCTAGTGATTGACTAAATCGGAAAGTTGTCGATACTTCTATTTATTATTGTACTACTTCAATTTTTTTCGGGGTCCAGGAAATAAGATAAAATGAAAACGATAACCGTAATACGTCACTAATATATTATCTGAACAATGCCGATAACAATAACGCATACGAAGCGTTTGAAGACTTTAACGTAACTAAAATGCCAAAACCATAAAAAAGCAAGGAAATAGCACGAGGATAAGACTTATTATACGATAATTCAAACCCAATAACACTCCACCGACATTAACTAAAATTTTGTTAACTTTACGACTGTTGTTTAGGCATTTCTCTACTACGCTGTAAAATAATCAAAATAAGTAAAAAACATTAATTCACATCTATTTAGCAATAAATTTATTCGCGAATCGACATTATCGATAGCCTACGTTAGTGAATCTGCACGAGCACATCACTAGCTCGACGCAAGAACCAGCGGCCGTACTACGGAATGCGTCCGCATAGATACTTTATCGTTTTGTGATTTTTACATTGCTTGTCCAGTCACTTAGCGACAAAATATTTAGGTAGTGGTTTAGGAGCAATGTATTTAGTACAAAAATAATACAGTCGCTGTGATATTTGAAAACAAAAATAACATGGTAAACGCAAGAAATGTTTGCCGATTTCTTGTTTTTCATGATTTTAAAGACAAATGTAGAAAAATACTTGTACTTATTTATGGTAAGTGATTCCATGATTCACAAAGTTTTTGTTTTGGCTTTGGTTTTTACAAGAAACCACTGAACAACACGGCATTCTTATGATTTATCACGACAACGGTCGAAAGCACACTAGTTCGCGGAGACGGCCATTTGCTTTAGGAATGATCATGCTGATCATACCGCGCGGACACAGACACGCCCCTTTCCCACTTCTCCTGCTTTTTATATTTCTATGCGGGTAACAGTTGGTTTGTTGTTTCGATTTTACATATCGCCAGAATGCCTTTGGATTTTTAGCAATGGCAAATTCAATATTTGCAATATAATTATCGAACATTTCCTTCTCCAAATCTTTAGCCCGCTGACGTAAAGTTACAAACGCATGATGATCAGATAGATTACCATACCTTTTAAACCTTGAGTGAAATTTAGCCTTTTCCCTAACTATTTTAATAAGAGGGCTTTTATACCAGGGAGGATATTTGCCCCGAGGCACAATAGTTTTCGTAGGTATATACTTATTGTGAAGCAAGTTAATAGTGTTGTAAAAGAAATTGACAGCTTCTTCGAGAGTCCTACAGTTTAGCTCCAATGACCAATCCTTAGCCACCATTTCATTAATTATAGCATCATAATCCGCAAGATCATAAAACATCTTGACTCTTGGCCGAGAATGCAGCTGATGTAGTTGAACGAAGTCAGCAGTGATACAAAGTGCCTTATGATGTAAGTCCTCCTCCACTAAAGGATCCAAGCAGCAAGTGACAGTAACTTCGTTATTCGATAAGACGAGATCTAGAATCCTACCATTCACATTACGATGAGAATTGTACTGTAACAAATTGCAAGCGGTAAGGGTATCGCAAAAGGAGGTCTGGACGGGTCCGTGCAAATTATTTGGGCACAGATAATCACCATCACTCACCACGTGCCAGTCAATAGTCGGCTGATTAAAATCACCAAGAATCAAGAACTTATCTGCTGGATTTTTAAGAACAATGTCAGCTAAATTACTAGCGAAGTTGTGTAATTGTACCACCAAAGAGTTGCCAGACTGCTGATTACATATATAAACTACACAAACATGCATTTTATAGGTTACTTTAGGTTTCGATTGGTTTAAAGTTCAACATCTCTCGAGGCTCTCGTTAGGCGGTTGGATCAAAGGCCTGATTCAGAAGGCAGTACTCCTCGATACGGCTCGCATCGTGAGGAGGTTCCTGTCTCTGGAGCCCTAACCACCGGTAGTTTGGACCCTGCTCCCGATGCCGGTGAACCACTATTTTTTATATTTTTAAATGTTTTTGTTAATTTACTTTTATAAAAATATTTGAAAATGTAGATATTACGGAATGAAAATAAATAAAAGAAAATTCGATGTTATGGAGATCTGTTATGCCTACAGTCCCGAACCTAGTAAAGACTCCAGCTCTTACAACCGTTTGAATCTGCATGTAACCTAGATACCATGTACCAAACTTGTACTTTTTTGAGAGAAATATATAAAAATATCTAGTCGCGAAAACCACGCGATGCAGGGTTGGTCTCTAGTTCATCGGTATATTTCTTGGAACCGTTTGCCAGAAGTATAAGCTTATTGTTTTGACTGTCGAAACGAATTATTCCCGCCGCTCTCTGTTTCTCAATAATGTTTCGGTTACCATTTCAGTTTCAATCAGATAAATATTTTATTTACGTTTATTTTATTCGTGTTTTGCTAATGCTTGTGTTTGCGTTCAATATGGCGGACACGTAGGCTTTGCATAATAAATTATTATGCTGAAGTACTTGAGTTTCGAAACAGTGTAGGCTTTCTCCAGGTATACCATTAGAGAGGATGTTAGCACGTTGTGGTATCGTGCTAACATACATTGAAAGTGTGGAGCCAAACATTTTTATTCTCTGAAGATTTGCTAAGCATACGACTTTCGAGTGTTTGAGCTGTAAATAATTACATCACAATTGCTTTTAAAACGGTGAAATATATGAAAACATACTGAGGAAACCAGCATGTTCTAAAACATTTTTTTTAAGACATGTGACGTCTACCAACCGACACTAGACCCGCTGTATTTCGGCGCAGTTCCCATCACAGAGAGGAGGCCTATGTCCCAGCAGTGGGAATATTATAGGCTGATTATGTAGCATAGGAGAGCCACAGGCACTTTTCAATGGAAATCCTGGTAGCCTTTCTTCATATTATCAGGACCGCCAATGCGGTTGTACCTACTCGATAGAAAATCGAAGCTCCAGCCTTTTCAAGACATTCTGTCTTGAAAAGGCTGGGGCTGACAAATCCCACCCAAAAAATAAAAAGGCTTATTTGTCAATTTACAACAAAAAAAAACCATCCCACAAATATCTAAATTAACTTCGTGCTAGTCAACTGTAGGAATAATACTACTATAATAATACTACTACTAGAATAATACTAATAATATAATACTACTACTACTAGAATAATACTAATAATACATATTATTTGAAAGTGACAATCCGCTCGATTCAGGCGCGTAAATTCGTGCCAATTGACTAATAAGCTATTTAAATAAAAGTTTTCTAGTCTTGATTCTATTGATATTGTTGCGCGGCACAATTAATGTTTGGTTGCCACTAGCGACATCTCGTATCGAGTAGCGGAGTTAATGGTCAAGATCTTTCTAGAAAGTTCGATGCTACTTTCTGGAACTATCGACATGTGTTCGGTCAGGGCCGATATTTACTCCAGCAGTCTAGATGCTTCTACGGTAGAAGGTTCTGGAACTATCCGAGGGCCCTATATAAGCGGGAACGGAGCGCGTTCTGAGTAGTTTTTGGTTAAGCGATACATGCGAGAACATCGAAAGCGATCTTCAAGTGCGACTTAAGAGTGATCAATAGTGTAATTGTGTGGTGTAATTAGTGTGTTTAATTAAAGTGTTATTTTTGGTAATTCATGTCGGCAGTTTTTAATTGTCACGAACCCCAAGCTCGTAACAATATTTTAAATATTTAATCCAACAAAATACAAAAACATTCCATCAGTACAACACAATTATCAACTTAATGCTGTAGTCATCAAGGTGTATCTTGAAATAATTACTTCACAATATGTCGCTCCTCTCGACAAGCCCATATAATAACCAAGAAACAAAGTTAGGAACATATTCAGGAAGTTGATCGTATATAAACAAGTTTAAGAGGCCCGACATAAGCTATTAAAGATAAATTCCCAATTGATAAGTGCTCATATACGCAATAACATGGAAATTACTTCCCTCAGTGAGTTTCTTCAGAGTTTTGCTCGATTACTTTATCTTTCGGGTTTTCGGGAATATTTTGTCAGATTAATATTGGTAAGAAGTTAATTCGGTAGGGATTTGGTAGGTTTAATAATATGGAGTCAGCGGTCTATTAAAAATAATGGCGATTTTTTTAAATTATGAACTCCTTGTATTTTATATCGTATTTTCTATTATAGAAAGATCTACACATAGGATGTACATTCAAGTTGACATTACAAAAAAAAAGCCTGTTTTGCACCGAGTTTTGCTGGGATTTGGTAGGTTTAATAATATGGAGTCAGCAGTGCATTAAAAATAATGGCATATTTCTGCATAAATACTGAACCCCTTGTATTTTCTATTTTACGTTTTTTCTCTTGTAGAAAGATCTAGAGTACCTACACAGTCAACTTGCAATTACATAAGAACTAGAAATAGTCTGTTTGGTTCCGAGTTTTGCTAGATTCCTTCAACTTCCGGGTTTTCGGGAATGTTTTGTCAGATTATTATTGGTAATAATTTGATTCCGTAGAGGTTAGATATAATCAATATGGAGTTACCTGGAAATTCAAGAGCTGTAATTTTTGCGCATAATATCCTGAAAACCAGATTTATTTCCTAAAATACCTAGAATATAATAGTTCTTTATTTGCCCAGAAAGTAGATATGATGTTCAGTTTAAAATGATCCGTATACTAACTACCTTAAGTAGCCTTTTCCCAACTATATCGGGGTCGGCTTCCTATCTAACCGAATGTAGCTGAAAACCAGTTTTTAATATGGAGTGACTGCCTAAGTATGTAACCTGTACATCCCAGTCGCTGGGTAATACGATACCCCTTGGTATGAGTGATTGTCAAGCGGTAGGGCTTCTGATGACCCGTAGCGAAAGTCGAAAGTCGAAATTCGTGAATGGCACAGGCGTGAACAACGTTTTGATGTAGTTTCCGAGGCAAGGTCTTGGTATGTAAAGATGGTCACTCATCCAAGGCCAATTGCGGCAAGCGTAGCTTAATCTGATTATTTGAACCATTCGGCTGTAATTACTTAGCCACAAACCCCACTAAAAATATCTATACATTTAGAGTAGTAAGTAAACACACCCTTTTATCTTTACATAGCATAAAATGAATTCGCTTTTCGTGTCTGTACGCTTAGATCTTTTTAACCGCAACTGATTTTAATGCGGTTTTCATCAATGTACAGACAGAGTGATTTAAGAGGGAGGTTTATTTGTATAATACAACGACCTCCAAGCGGGCGAAACCGCTGACAAAAGCTAGTTATCAAATGTACCCCACACTTTCCAAATAAGACCAAACAATAAACGAACTGCATGCCTTAAATAAAGTAATACGGCATCTATTTATATTACACTAAGTATAAGACATAGTGTGACAGAATTGACTCTTTAATGTCTTTCAAAATATCAACCTTGGCGCCACAAGCTCCTTTTTTAGATACACTCAGTGACGTCGTTTTTTTGCTCGGCATCGTAGAAAAGACGACATCAATCATTATTGTGACATCGTCACTTAGTGGTTATGTAATGTCACTTTATGTCAGCAAAGTTATAAGGAGATCAGCTGACGAAATAAAGTCAGTAGCGATCGAGGGAATTGTTGCTGTGTGGCAAATTCTTTGCAGTGCTTAAAAAATTTGAACTTATAAATAATCAACATTTGAGTGGAATATCAGATGGTATATTTTTATTTTATATAGCTTAGACATCATCATCATCATATCAGCCGAAAGACGTCCACTGCTGGACATAAGCTTTCCCCAAAAGGGGGGATTTGCCATAATCGCCATGCTTGGCAGACGGGTTGGCGATCGCAGTGTGGTGGTAAAATGCATAGAGAACGCTGCTGCCCATTCTCTGGTAAGTCCCTTAGTCGCCTTCTACAACACGAAACAAGAAATGGGAGCATAAGCATATTCAGCCTCTAATGTGCCCACTGCTGGGACACAGGCCTCCAGTCTGGGCCAGAGAGTGGGCAATAATACTCCACGCGGGTCCGGTGCTGGTTGGCGGATGTCACATGTCTTCGAGTTTTTGGTTCTAGAACATGCTGGTTTCCTCACGATGTTTGCTTCACCGAATAATAACTCGTAAGTCGAGACAGATACTACTGGCCACCACTGTTCTTATGATTTTACATGATATACTGGTAATATCTTAATCTTCAGGATTGACCTTATAGTATTTAAGCCTGCTTCACCAAGCCTCTAAGAGATATCAGCACCAATTGGTGGTGTCCGCAAGGGCTGATACCTGCCAGGGGTCGGGTTGTTCGAAAGAGATACCGTGGCCCCTGGTACACAGGCAACTGAGGGAACACGGGTGCGTTTTTGTTTGCTCGACCCGGAGCGGGATAAGTTATTTGATGATTTCTCACGCTCAAAAAAAAAGCCAGCTTCACCGAAGGTCTTACCAATGAAACTTGATCGTAATAATAACATTACACATGGATTGTCCGACATGTTTGGCCGAGGTGTGCTTATAGTACTTTTAATATTATCAATGTAAAATTCTCTGACCGAGTATTTTCAACTCAATCGAAAGGTGCATTCAAATTGTATCAAAACAAAAATTAAGCATAATTAAAGAGCCAGGGACATGCTATCTATTATTTATTTAAAAAAAATTCTTTTGGTCATGTTTAAACTATCATCAACTCAGTTTGGTTCAAATTATACCATGAACAAACACAGAACCACCATAGAAAATTAAACTAAAAAACAAGTTTGACCTTTCTCTGCATTGTAATAGAGTTTGAATCATAAAACCCAATATAGACACAAGCGCAAAACTTAGTGGAATACCAAAAGGCACACCCAAATTGTGCCGCAAATTTATGAATAGAATTTATTCAAATAAATAACGCGAAACGGACTAATGTTCAAAGCGTTGCGAGTCGGCAGTTTTTAGAATTGAACTACAACTTATAATATAATAAACTCATGTTCGCTGAACTGGCAAAATTATACTATTGTTCTCCGTTCATTTTATAATTATGGCGCATGCATGCACCCTATACTCTTTAATGAAAGTTCTTTGACAGAATCAATAATGGAATAACCAATTCTCGATTCAAGTTATGCCACAGCTCAGACTTACCTGTTGGTACAAAATTAACTCTATTCCAAGAACATGACAATTCAGATTTTCTTGCAGTGTTTTACGCTTTGACGGATACTAAATGCCCCCGGGCGTAATAACAACAAAACTTCTATTGGATCCGGCTCAGTGTCATTAAATGGATTAAACGTAGGAACATTATTACATAATTATTAAACGACTTTTACTATTACTCATACTGAAATTTTGTGAATATTCTAGAGTTTTCATAATTGGTACCGTCAGCTTAATGGTTTCATTTTCATATCTGCATTTTTATGATCGCCACTTCTTTTTACTGACGCGACTCATTTTCATATTTTGGTTGCTAAAATATGATATTTTAGCGTCCTCTTGTGCCGCTGAAATATTTAATCATAAAAATGAAGAAATGCCATGTGGTATGTGTGTCTGAAATATTAGTTTAATGTTTATGTTTTCAATGTATAAAAATTTGAAAGTCACTGTACCGTGATAAAAAAGCCAGTATAATGTATTTGTCAGAGTTTTGTAACAGTAAATAGTTTGCCACCATTTCCACTAAATCTAAAAGTTCAATTTATACGAAGTGTATCTTTTATCCGGCCCCAACATTATTCCTGCTAATGATAATGGTGTTGGACCAAAAGATAGACATTTGTCTTTGGAACACGTTACATCACTAGTCAGCCAACGTTAGTTTGCGGCGTAGATCCATCCTTCGGTGCTTCCACCCGATTTCCGGCATTAGTAAGTTGGACGATTCGGGTCTGACGTCATTTATCACACGACCACGATAATTCGTTTCACGATTAAAAAGCCCGAAAGCTTTGTCAACTTGATACGTTTTACAGGCCTTTAGTATTTTAAACTTCTACTTAGGAAGAGGTTGGTAATTTGTTGATTTAATATAAAATAAGGTATTTCTTTTATTAATATTACGTTGAACTAGAGACCGAAGATCTTCAAAATATTTAATAAACCAACCATTATGGAAAGATTTTTGTTTTTGCATGTCACAAAATTTTAATTTAACATCCTAATCTTAGAACTATTAATGCTCTTGTCTCAAAAATGAGTAACATGTGTAAAAACCTTCTACATGATTTCATGTTAATTTGAGGCTCCCGGAACGCTCCGATTTAAACAAATGCTGAAACCAGTAAAACACACATTTGGGTATAGTATTATTTTTACTAAAAAAATCCTTTGTAAAACGGTTGCCTTGGCGCATAGCCAGAATAATACTAAGCGGAAAGAAATTAAATAAGTTGGAAGAATTCTGTAGTAGGTACTTGTAACTAGAGCCGACTTCTGGGCTATCAAATGTAGCAGATTGACAAGCTAACAGTTGACGGTTTCAGAAGCGCCTTTCTTTTGTTTTTGTATCGTATTATATACTTTTTCGTTTAAGTAACATAGTTTTTTTAAGCATTTAGCCAACCAGCAGATTTTTTAAATCTCGAACTCCTTTGTTTGCTGTTGAATCCCTGTCTATGGCACATCCTTTTCTCACTTGACTTCACAACTTACGGGCACACCAATTCGACATTTTACTTCCATTTTTATACCACCATGACAATACCTTCGCAAAAATATTGGTACGTTTCCCTTTCTTTACATGCCCCTGCTTAATCGTGTGTCCGAAATCACATTGAAGTTATGAAATAGCGTAGGAAGGGAATCGGAGTGGAAGCATATATCGCTGGTCTAATTTGAATAGGCGGGGAGGGTCAGACCTCTCTCAGTTGACTGAGGGTCGACAATGACACATAAATTACTACTTTATACGTCCGACCACTCTCTATCTTCGCGCAGCGATGCCAGAAAGCTTTAGAAATATGTAGGTAAGTGAATTCTGGGAAACGGGGTAGCGCAATTATTTTGATGGACCTGAGTTTGTGAGTTGTAAAAGTGGTGACCAATAGCAAAAGGTTGGCAATTAGGGTCTTTATCAACGGATAGAAAATGTAAGTAGGGTCAGAAAAACTTTCGCTGTAACTGTTTTAACAATTTGTGTGTTAATTTTACAATCAGTATCAACATCATCTGCCTAGCATTTTCCTACTATGTTAGGGTCGGCTTCTAGTCTTACCGGATGCAGTTGAACCAGTATTTTATATGGAGCGACTGCCTATTTGACCTTATGGAGGTCAGATAGGCAGTCAAACAGTTATTAGGTAATACGATACCACTTTGTAGGACTGGTTGTCAGAGTTTCGGGTTTCTGACGACTCGTAAGGATCGCCAAAGATCCACGAATGACAACCGGGACCAAAGGTTTAACGTGCTTTCCTAGGCACGGAGAGGTCTTGGTATGTTAAGATACTTACCCATCCACGGAACAACCGCGGCAAGCGTAGTATAGTACGTACAATCAGTATCAACAGTCCGTGCATAATACCTTTCATATTAAGGTGCTTATCATAATCTCTGAGCATACAATTCAATTTCGAATTTCACTCTATATAAATCTAATAATCTCTACGTAAATCGTCTGCCCTGCTCTTTCGATTCTCGGAATTTCAACCATGGCTAGGCTACTACCGAATTTAGACGAGAAACAATCCTAGTATAATCGCTTCGGGCTACATCGTTTTCCAATTGATTTAGGACTTAGGTACGCAGTTATCGGTAATATGTACTAAGCGTGTTTCCGTTCTGATGCACGTGGGCAATTGAGATTGATATTGGAGGTATTGTGATTTTGGAGGGTGATTATTTTTATTATTTGTACCATTTCCTTGAGAAGCAATATTTAGGAAGACTATGTTAGCCTGTACGAATTTCGTAGAACAGCTTCCACCTTCTTTCCCAGTCTAGTTCTATTCGAATCCAGTTCATTTTTTTTTACAAAAGAACAGAATGTTTTATTGATTCAAGAAAACATAGACCCCAATCAGAGTGGAATGTATTTTCCGTATAATTTCTCAATCATATTTCACTTTTTTTCTATAGTATAGTTCAATCAATGAGCTCTCAATTCATAGGATTTAGTTTCAGTCGACAAACAAATAAACTTTTGAAACTTAATTATCATTATAGTGGAATACTATAATGATAATAAATATAATATAATAATATATAAAATATAATAATAAAATATTTCAATAATAAAAACAATTGTTTTCTGCTCATAGTCAAGTCCAATATTTTTGAATTATGTGTGTAAAATGGCGGCGCGTCATCGCAACAGCTGAATGGTTAATCTGGCGCGTAATCCCACGGTAGAATGTTGAATTTGGGTACCATATTACATTTTTGATGAAAATGTATAAGTTTAGATAAATTAGGAAAAGAAACTGCACACAATTAGGTATAAAACCCTCGTATGAAATATTTATAACAAACATCGCGTCGCAGCTCGGTTTTTTAACTCACATTCATGTTTTATTAACCTGATATTTAACAGATTCATAAATTATTATTCTCGCAAAACTCACCATTATTTATTTGTCAACAGTAATAAAAAGCAACATGCGGCACCAAACCACCTCGCCGATCACAAAAGTGGGTCCCACCGCGTCGTTAAGAGACGCTGAACCCGATTTCATAGGACCTATCGAAAATGTCACCGTGGCACTTGGCAGGGAAGCTGTGCTGACCTGCTCTGTGTCAGACCTGGGAGATTATAAGGTTAGTGATATCTTACAATAGTAACAATTCTGTCAAATAAAGTCCAGTTCTTTGCCTTCGTTCTGGTACCCAGACTACATAGGACGAATTTCTCGTTGAAAATACGTTTTCTCCTGAAACATCGGACAAAAATTACATGGTAGAAAAAAATATGCTTTTATATCCATATAAAAGCATTTTTCTTTCTTTCTTTCACCAAAAAAATAAACCTTTAAACTATAAAACAAAAACAAAGAAGGAATATTATGATGACTATAAAAATCGTGTGCGGTGTGCCGCATTACCTTCTTAATCATTTATTAAATAATCTCAATCATTTAAAATTGGCAGATTTCATCATATTTACAAAACTTGTATGTTGAAACGTAACCTATCTATGACTATTAATGAATAAATTTAGAACCAAAGTAACTACTCAGAATCTTCTTACTTTCAATAATCTTAGTAACATGTTCCCAGAAGCCAATTAATTAGGAAGGTACTTAGCCAATTTACCGTTAAGGCTCAATGGACACTAAAAGCCTGTCTTTTGTAGTTAGTTTAGTAATGTTATTCAAGATCACACTAATGGGTTTGTCCTACATATGTAGTACAGTCGTGGCCATATCGTAGATTTGCTCATTTCATGAAATGCTCGAGAATTTTTTTTCGAGAAGACGGTCGGAATTAGGGGCACCCCGGGGCTCGGATTGGTAAGGTTCCTTTAAACCGTGCAGACAGAAATAGGAGCCCCACGTAGTGAGGCTCCGTCAACCTGATGTCGACCGTCTTCTGTAATATTAGAACCAGAAGAAGACGGGAATTTCATGAAGTGAGCAAATCTACGATATGGCCACGACAGATACAACAGTCAGGTAAATTAATTGTGTTGCAAATCGGAGACTCTGCGTAAATCTGCCGTGTTATAGCTAATACATACAACTGTTGAGAACAGTGATGGGCCAGTATTAATCTAGATTGTAGGTCTTAGATCGGAACCCAGGTGAACGCTTTACTTTTTGTAAATTATTTCAACACCACAGGGGCCCATTCTGTATGGTTATAATACTTACTTACTTACTAAGTTCAAACTACGTCAATATCGTGTTTTGTAGAAACCAATGTAACGGTAAGGAATCGAAATGATATATTCTAAATGTTCCAAGACAGTTCGTCGAAATTATTAATACGATATTAGCAGATTTCGTGTGTGATTGACGTGGTTACGAGTAAGGAATCGTTAAGTGGTCATAGTAAATTCAGACCCTGCACTCAAAATCGCATGTCGTAGAATTATAATATCGAAGACATGTGACATCTACCAACCCGCTCAGAGCCCGCGTAGTAGATTACGGCCCACTACCTCACACAGAGAGGACGTATATGTCCCAGCAGTGGGAACATTATAGGCTGATTATGTATGTTATGTATACAACTGTCAAATAATGACGGTTATGATTTAAATATTATAACTACTAGATTTTGCCAGCGGCTTCGCCCGCGTTGCTTCGAAAATTATCCCAAGGGAACGTATTACCGGGATGAAAAGTTTTCTATGTGTTAATTTCGGTTATTATCTATCTGTGTGCCAAATTTCATCCAAATCCGTTGAGCCGTTTTTGCGTGATTGAGTAACAAACATCCAAACATCTTCATAAACTTTCACATGTTTAATATTAATAAATATAGTAGGATAATAGGATTCAAGTTACCCTGTCTTTACCTATACCAACATTTCGATTTTAGATACTGTTTTTTAAATTATAACAAATCACTCAAAAAACTAATTAATTTCGAGCAAAATAATTTTCCAAACAATCCTTAATTACAAGTCAATCAAAACTTTCCTCCATCAACATATTTAGACTATTTAGTTTTCATGACTGTAACACAATATTATAAATTCACAGAAATCTATTTCGACCTGAACTTTGAACACGGCTTTGTTTTACCTTAATAATATCTACGTACAGTCACGAGCATTAATATGTATACACATCGCCAAATTCAAAAGCGATTTTCTTTTAAATAGCGATTGCAACCTTGAGATAACTTGGGTATTTCAGTATATTATGGGTTCCAAAATATTATTTTCATAATGAAATAACATTACAATGAGTAAAAGTGGAGAAAATCACTTTTAAAAGTTGGTTAGCGTATACATATTATTGTACAATAAATTAATTATTAATTTACTCACATGAAATGCAATTAGTCTACATCGTCTGTCAGGGGCATATCATTTGTGTACTATGCATTTAGTTAAGTTGCTATTAGTACCTGCAATAACAATATATATCTACCTCGCGGAAAGAATATTGCTTCTATTATTTTAAATTTTACAACTAAAAAGTAAAGCACCAGCCTGGGTTTGAACCCACAACCTAAAACCCATAAATCGGGGCCTATACCATTGGGGCACGACTGCTCTACAATTTTATCACCACTGCGCTCAAAACGGTGAAGGAAACCGGTATATCCTAAAACCAAAACTCGAAGACAAGTGACATCTGTCACCCCGCACTTGGTTCGCGTGGTAAGTAACACCACTGTTCTCAAAACAGTGAACGAAAAGATCGCGAGGAACCGCCAGGTCGCACTAGGCCCTAGTGGTGGATTATGGCCCACTCCCTCTCACAGAGACCTGTGTCCCAGCAGTAAGAACATTATAGGCTGATAATCAGCCAAGATAATATTTACATCCATAACTATAAAGCTATAGAGGTAAAAAGTATCTTGGTTATCCTTAAACATAGATTCGTGCTATGAAAGTTGCGATAATTCATTATTAAGGTGAAACAAGTCCACATTTTTTCCATACAAACTTCGGGAGGGTTTTACTCCACTGTTTGACAATGTACATCAAAACTTAAACATGGTATGGTTTTGTCTCATTATTAATATTGTCGGTACGGAAACGGAATACTAAAATAAAAAGCCATTAAAAAGTTATGAGCCAACAAAGATTCGTTTTTCTTGTTAATTTAACGTAACTTTGGACATGTTTTAGTAATAAAAGAAGTGTAAAATCTCCAAAACTAAGTCGAGAAGTTCAATAAACTTAATTGGTCATTGATTTATGCAGTGGTTTTTTCAGAAAACACGATCTTCCGAAGGACTTTTCTTAATTTTTTACGCGCCTGTACTTATGTAACATAACTGATCCTGCAGCTCACTCAATAATGTTGTGCGTGTAGACTATCGTCTAACTGCTCATCATTGATATTACTTCTGTCGGACTCAAAGCCTGGTGAGACAGCGTGCTTTTTAGCCAGGCCCACCACTGAGTTCGAGCCCGCGACTAGTGTACCCTTAAGTATTCAAATCACAACTGTAATTCTTTGACAGTTGTCTGAAATGGCTGGGTACGCGGCAAATGTTGGTTGGTGTTTAATTTGCTTTACTTACAAACATTATTCCTTATATTATCATTGGAGGGGCTTTTGGCTACATAAAAACAGCCAAACGCATCGATCGGACTAAGCTACGCTCGCAGCGGTTCGCATGTCTTTTTTTTTTTTACTTACTTACCTAAAACATAACTAAAATAAGTTTGCTGCAAAAAAAAGCTTCATTGAATACAATGAAGCTTTTTTTGGGTGGGAAATCATCAAATAACTTCTCCCGCTCTGGATGGATCAGGAGGGCATGTCAGACTTTTACTGACTAAAACCTACCCGTGTTCCCTCAGTAGCCTGTGTGCCAGGGGCGGCGATATCTCTTTAGAACAGCCCGCACCCCTGGCAGGAGTGGTTGGTATGAATGTTTGATCATCTTTTCATATTCCTCATCCTCCGTGCCTCGGAAAATACGCTAAGCCATTGGTCCTGGCTGTCAGTCGTAGATTGAAAGTCGTTACGGGTGGTCAGAACCCCGAAAGTCTGACAACCAGTTTTACCAAGAGGTATCGTAAAACCCAGTAGGGTTGTGAAAGTTAAATTGGCAGTCAATCTATGTAATGGACTCATATTCAGCTGCATCCGGATTGGCTGGAAGCTGAACCCAACATAGTTGGGAAAAGGCGAGGTAGATGATGGTGTAAGTACCTAATTTTTGTATTCTCATGGGACCATACTGTATTAGTGTAGTGTCAATCATACAACTCAGCTTATCGCAGTCCACTGCTGGACATATGCCTATCCCAGGCTTTGCCACAACACTCTATCCTCCGCCTTCCACATCCAGTCTGTCCCAGCCACCATTTTAAGGTCGTTGGTCCATCTGGCTGGGGGGCATCTCACAATACGTTTACTGATATGCGGTCTCCACTCCAGGACTCGTTTGCTCCACCATCCATCGGTTCTTCGACAAACATGGCAAGCCCACTGCCACTTCAGCTTGCTCACTCTACAAGCTATGTCGGTGACTCCGGTTCTTTTCCGGATAATTTCATTCCTGATTTTATCCTTCAAAGAAACTCCGAGCGTAGCCCGCTCCATAACGCGCTGAGCGACCTTCAATTTGTGGACCAGCCCAACTGTCAGTGTCCACGTTGCGGCACCGTATGTCATCATAGGCAGGATGCACTAAATAAAACAAAAAAAAAAAAACTAAATGAAAGGCCTTCTTATTGGAAAAATGTTTATACTCAGTATCAGAATATATGTCAAATTTTAATGATAAATGATAAAATATATATTTATGATTTTAAAGTCACTAATAGCTATGATACATTATGTTTTTGACTTAGGACCTTCATGAATTTGTACTCTAATTTAAAAAAATCTTGACATTGAATTTTACATGTTTACTGATTTAGATTTGACATTGTATTTATTAACATATTTTAAATTAACTTGACCAAACTAACTTTTCACTTCAATTTTAACTAGGTTTTTAAATGTATTGTTTCTGAGTGTGATAATTTTATTTAATATGTAATGTTCGACACAATGTTAATTGTTTATGAATAATAAATGAAATGAAATGAAATGCACTGGTTGAAAACCTTAGTCTTCAAAGCATTGCGGAATAGGCGACGAAAAGACTTGATGTAATTTCCCAAATGCTGCTCAACCCATCCGTATCTTCCGGTCGGCTTCTTGCTCAAAGATTAGTGTAGTGTGATGATGATATAATAATAAAGTAACTTCACGTCTCAAGCCATCAATCTGAAGTCTAGATTATGACGGAGCTACTTCAGCATCGTAAAATAAGTATCAACAAAATTCCGGCGCCTAAGTGATAGCAAAATTTGATCTCACGCGTTTTATATTCCCTCTTTGTGATAATAAGATACAATAAACAGAATAAGATATCTTTGAAGAGCTTACTAAAGTTTGTCTTCCTTAAGAGCATGTTTCCTTGACGTTATCAGACCCCACTTGAAAACCAGCGCTTAGTACAGCCAACTTTAAGGTCACTCTGATTATACTTACGAGGTTTATACCAAAGTTGCGCTCTTAAAACTTTAATGAAATATGTTCACTTGAAAATTTAAACGATGACGGTAGTTTCGTAACTTGTGAAATTAATATCTGCGGTACAAGACGCTACTATTTCACTTCTAGAAAGTTCTGCAATGCACAAGTGCTGGTAAAAATAGTATTATTCCCTAACACATTTCACAAGTAAGTTATGATGTGTAAGTCAGAACTCCGCAATATGAATGGCCAATCTCTGTTTGTTGAAAAGAAAATTAATGATGTTTCAATCCGAAACACTTAGAAACATTTATCTGTCTGAACTCCATTCATGATGTGTTTTTGCACAGCAGTAGTGGTCCGTAAATAACCCTCGTTTATCGAGGATCCATTTAGTGTCCTCGCTCATGAAAAACGAGCTCTTTTCCTTTTAGAAGCGATCGATCAATTGCAATGTCATTTAAACAGAAGCGTACGTTTGATCCCCCTGACTCGTCGGATGGGGCCTCAACTTTATTTTTATCATGGACTCAAATGGCTTTGAGCAATTTTCTGACCTATTCTAAATCGACATTTTGTAGACGTTAGTAATCGAAATGAAACATTTGCTATTTCTCGCAGATACATATTTTAGAAAAACTGCGAATTTATTAACGCCAATAGCTAATAGTTACGTAACTTAGATACGGAACACATTTTTTACCTTAAAATATTTTACACAGAAACTGCGGATAGAAAAACATACCACGATGTAGGTAATATGTTAAACCTATTTTCTTAAGGTAACGAAACATTTTCGCCACACTGAGCATGAAGGAAATATCGAAGAGTGTTCTACCTCGATGTTGCTGCTGTTTTTTTAATCTTACTTAGTGATCTCGTATTATCCGTGTGACGTTATATCCCCACGACGTCACATACGATGTTTCGAAACCATTCATCCAGATCATTGGTTTTGTGTGAATCATAAGCGAGGGAGGAAATATCTAAGAAAATAAGAGCATTTTCACACTGTCGCGTAATATGTATTTACTATTAGGGACTTAGGTAGCTGTAAGTTGTGGATACAATTCTGTTTTTATTATTTGCAATTCGTCGAAATAAAATTTAGTTTCGTCTTTACGATTGCCGTAGTGTTGATGTTGATATTTTTCCTGGGGAATCAAAATTTATTGTGTTGTTATTATTATGTCTTCACGTTTTTGTTTCATGTTTTTTTTTTTATCCTCTGTAATTTTGAATTCTCTTTTGTAACGGTTCTAAATAATAAATTAAACTTCTCACTGGATGTCGTAAGAATTTCCTGAATACTACGACTCCAATGCAAATAAAATGGTACAAACTGAAATAAATTCTGATCTTACTGCACAGCTGCATCGTTTTAACTTTCCAAACGGCATTTTCTTTCAGTTCCCACCTCCATTCCATTTTATTTATTTATTTATTAAGGCACATCAACAATATAGGTAAACACAAACATTGACAGACAACAAAAAAGGGATACAGACTAGTGTTTACATCAATTACAACGTGCACAACATTCAAAGATGAACATAAAGTAAAAGTAAAAAAGTACAAAAAATCAAAAAAACAGTATCCACAAAAAAACACAAAGCAAGAACAAGAGCGAAAAAAAATGTATTATGTATATGTGTATTTTGTGTTATCATAACATTTTACAGATGTAAGAGAACTGAATAAAGACCCTTTAATTTCCGAGGGTCGTCACAAGGACCTTGTAACTTTAGTAGGTCATAGTAATAACTGTAAGTAAAACGGTAATTCTAAATCAGGCGGGGATGTATACTCGTAAATGAGCGCGCAAATTCTGTCGTCTGCCCCAATTTGTTCCCAATCCCGGGGCCCAGGCAGGTCCCGTGCCCATCCAACCGTCAAATTCATTTGCATTTCACCGAAGCGTTATCTCATTACGATTTGCTGGCTCCTCCTTCATGAACTCTGTATAATTCATAAGTCGTTCGTAAAACAGCGTATTTATAAAATTGATGTGACAGTCTCGATACATATTTATGGAATTTATTATCGGGTCTTGAGGGTTGTTGAGGTTTTTAAAGCTTTTGTTAATAAATGAGCCATTCTGTTCTGTTATTTACGATGTTGAATTCGTAAAATATGTTAAGGAAGAGCTTTGTGAAATGTTGCTCCTGTTTCACAATATTTACTTGATGTGAAAGATTATCTGCATCTGGTCTGTCTTTTGGTAAAAAACTTTAATACAATTCTAGCTTCGTTCTACATTTTTGCTTAAATCCTAAAAAACTCTCGTTACTTTGAAGGCCTCGTTCTGGGAGCTAGTTAAGTAGACGTACCCTTACCTACATTTTATCTTTATGCAGCATTAGTCTGACTGCCTTCCATTTTAAGTCTTTGTTCAGAGTTTTAATAAAAAACTCACATTTTCTTTATTTTACATAGGAATAATGATTTAATACTCAGAATACAGAAAGAACCAGAAGCCAAGTTCAACTGATAATGCAAGCTGCAGGCTGTGGCCAAAAACAAAACAAGTGACCCCCGCTCGCCTCACTTCCCACCTGCGTAATTTTGGTAGCTCAGACATTATTGGCTCATTTTTGGGGTATAATTATGTTGAGAGTATTAGGGGTACGAAAATAATAAAATCAAAATGTTATTGTACTTTTC
Source organism: Polymixis flavicincta (assembly GCA_949987655.1). Taxonomy (NCBI): domain Eukaryota; kingdom Metazoa; phylum Arthropoda; class Insecta; order Lepidoptera; family Noctuidae; genus Polymixis; species Polymixis flavicincta. The sequence continues at coordinate 10,071,134 of OX465186.1, read as the reverse complement.
TATACATGCATTAATACAAACGGTTTGCTTTAATAACATTATTTTTTCAAGTCGTTTAAAATATTTTTAAAGTAGTTTTATACATACTACAATGAATAAACACCCTCAGTAGGTAATAAAAAGAAGGGAAATAAAAACTCTTAAATTGGCAACGCGTACAAGATGGACCCATTATTCACGATGACAATTACAAATTGATCAAATAATTAAATAAGACAATAACTGAATGCGCTACTTGCGCATGAAATGTGATCCCATCCTGTTTTTTTTTTTTAGCCCCGCTGAATTTTTAGAGGTAGGAACGACACAAGACGGCATAATTAAAATAAATTGAACACCGGCAAAACACATCGCGCGATACGACAGTCACAGAGTGACTGATCGGCTGCGCGTCAAACTACTCTGTTTTAGAGTAGTTTTTGTGGCTTCAGTATTAGGCACTCTCACGGCTTCTGGTTTTTTCTGTATTCTGAGATTTAATATCATGCGAATATGTAGCAAATACATTTTCCCTAGCTGTTCCATCCTAAGTCTAGCAAAATAGGTCAGTGGTTGAGTTGCAACTAACTTACAAGTTATAATCATATAAGTTAGTATGTGTGCAAGTAGAAAATATTACTTGAAGTTGAAGTATTAATATTTTAGGGAGAAAAAGTATTAAATGCAGCGATATTCACCCAATAGTGTCAAAAAAATGTGTCAACTTATCATTGGTAGATAACGAAGTAGGTAAGTGGAATATTAACCGACTTCAAAAAAGAGGAGGTTCTCAATTTGTCTGTTTTTTTTTTTGTTTCGCGAAATATCCGGCAATTTGTGGATTGATTTCGATCTTTCTTTCTTTTTGATGGATAGGGTACGCCTCAAGGGTGGTCTCATAATTTGTTTAGTAATTTTGCTACGCCAGTTTTTGCGTTAGCGAAATTTTATAATACTTCCTGTCAATGCTGCACTGTGGTTTACATAGCAAGTAGTGGTAAACGAATTGGAGTGGGATAGTTTTTGGAAGTCGATTGTTTTTCATGTTAAAAGTCTTTTTCAAGACATAAGTAGGCAAATTACCATAATTATTTAAAGGTGCTATTGTCATGTCAATAGTAACATTGTAATTTAATTTTTCGACATCATTACACCTGTTTAATAGTTCTTGGCCAACGGTTTTAAGCAGTTTTAAGACTCCTACAAAAAGGCTATGAAAACTTCATGGAAATTGTTCTACAAGTATTGCAGCGGGCGCTCTGTCGTTTCGTGCCGGTTTGAAGAAGCCTCGAATATATTGAGTCCTTAACTGCAAAGATGATTGCGTTCCTTAGTTATGCATTATAAATTCTACTAGTTAATTATTGATTCACTAGCTGTGGCCCGTGCGTTAGTCTGGGATCTGGGATAAAAGGTAACCTATGTCTTTAGCACATAGTCCATCGAGGTGTACAGTTATATAAATTCTATGTTCTAATTACATCTTTTTGCCAGTCATCAAAGCGGTAGTATTAATTTTGTGAAATAACAATATATTCAGATGTAGCTTTTGCCAGGGGCTCCGCCATCGTTGAGGTCGGAAATCATCCCACGGGAACATACCACAAGGATAAAAATTATCCTATGTGTTAATCTCGGTTATAAACGATCTGTGTGCCAAAAAGCGGTTTTAGTGTGAAAATATAACCAACCAAACATAAGGTGGGACTAAGTTTAGTTAATCAACAATTCCCTGAGCTAGCGATAATCCACGATTTCTGTGCAATCAGTTGATAGGAAATTACTACGATTAGGTAAATCTACAGTCTGGTTCAGTCAGTTAAAAGTAAGAGCACTTAAATCACTTTCAGTAACCGCTCGGTACTAGTTGTGTTACTACATAGGTTAAATGTAGTGACATTATGTATTCTATTTCTGTAACCAGTTTTGTACAAACCCTTTTACACGTCAGTCATATTAAAAAAGACTAATATTCTTAAAAAAAAAAAAACTTATCTAAACCTATTCACAAATAAAAAAATGGCCCCGAAAAATTCATCCGCATCGCTGTCGACTGGTAATGTTCCCAAGAGACTGGCAGCATTACCACGTTGTATGGCAATGTTTATCCGCTGGCCAAGGTAGAAACCAACCCATGGGTCACTCCGGCGGGATCTCATGGTGACATGGAGAAAGCGATTGTCGCAACCCAGTGCTGGGCACGCCACGATTGCGGCGGTAAGTCCCCTCTTTGAGGAGTGGTTTGAGAGGCGGCATGGCGTCCTCACCTTCCGCCTGACGCAGGTCCTCACCGGACACGGTTGTTTCGGGAGTTTCCTGTTTCGGATAGGGCGGAAGGAAACGCCCGGGTGTTTCCACTGCGAAGATCGCCCTGAGGACACGGTGGAGCACACGGTGGCGGTCTGCCCTGCTTGGGCGGAGCACCGCCGTGTCCTCGTGGAGGCGATCGGCGGCGGCGATCTCTCGCGTCCGGCCCTGGTCCAGGCCATGGTACGGAGCGAGAGGGCATGGGGAGCCGTCACCTCCTTCAGCGAAGCAGTGATGCTCGCGAAGAGGGAGGCGGCGCACGTGAGGGAGAGGCAGCATATGCGCCCTCGCGACCCTAGCCGCCGCAGGATACGGAGACGCCCTGGGCGTCGGGAATCCCAGGCCGATTTCCGGCCACCGTAGGCATGGGCTTGCGGACGGCGAGTAATGGGTAGCTCGCTGTCCGGTAAGGACCAAGCCCAAGTCGACGGCGCGTTGTGTTCCACGCGCGCCTCAAAAAGATGTCAGCACAAAAAGTGATGGGACCCGCAAGGGTCGATGCCTGCCAGGGGTGCGGGTTTGTTCGAAAGAGACACCACAGCCCCTGGCATACGGGCTACTGAAGGAACACGGGTGGGTTTTAGTCAGTAAGAGTCTGACACACCCTCCTGCTCCACCCAGAGCGGGAGCAGTTATTTGATGATTTCACACCCAAAAAAAAAAACTTACAGGTTTGTAAAAAGGGAGGGGAAAGAATCATAGACCACCAAAAACGTCCGCATCGCTGTAAACAGGAAAAGTGTCCAAAAGGTTGGTAGCATTGCTACGTTGCAATTTGTCCTTGGCGATGTCTTGAAAAACCAAAGCAATTTTTGGCAAATCGATTTTTTAATAACATTTTTGTGGTGCGTCATCTCTGACATATATACCTGTGTGGCAGTTTCTTTCAAGAGCTCAATAAGTCACACTACCTACTCTCGCCATAACATTGCATGTTTAGCCTATAATTTCACCACTGCTGGGACAAACGCCTCCTCTCAGTGAGAGGGAAACAGGGCGTAACTTACTAGGCGGGCCCAGTGCGGTTTGGTGCATAAAAAAATGCCCTCGAATTTTCTGTTCTAGAACGTTCTCACTATTTCCTTCACCGTCTTGTAAGCAATGGTGAGGACTTATTTTACTCAAAGTAATGTGCCGTTTGTGTCCAAAACTAAGTCCAAAAACTCGTTAATCATAGGTTTAATTAAACCCATATGCTATACTATCTCATTAAACAAAAACAAAACTTTAATAATTGATATACAAAAAAAATCTAGCCACTACTTTGAACCACTTCTCCTTTCGGGAACAATTCAATCAATTCTTCAATTCATCAGATCAGTTCAAAGAAAATTACTACCATATTCACTTAAAAGTATGACCATTTAAATCAGTTGCAGTAGCCGCTTGGTACTGGTGGCGTCACTAGTTTATGTGTAAAGTGATAGCCCGTATCTGTTTCTATTCTCAAAGTGGGCCGCCAGATCGTGGCATGCGTTTAGAATTTATTATCAACGTCTAGGAAAGGTCGCATTGTGTAAGCGGTTAAATTGTAGTTGTTAGAAATGATTTGTTGATTTTAATGCTTTTAGTTTTAATAGCACGTTCAACAATAATCGAATATTCTGCTTTCTGTTTTATATAATGAAGCAAAATGAAAAGTCTTACCAATGGGTATCGTATTACTCAGTAACTGGGTTATGGAGATCAGATAGGCAGTCGCTCCATGTAAAATACTGGTATTCAGCTGCAACCGATTAGACTGGAAGCCGACCCCAACATAGTTGGGAAAAGGCTAGGCAGATGATGATAAGGAAGCAAAATATGTCGTTTGCATTATCAACCTATAATATTCATTCTGCTGAGCCACAGGACTCCTATCCAATATAGGGACCCAGTGTGGATTGGTTGTCACTTGTCACTGAATTTTCGGTTCTAGAAGATACTGGTTTCCTTACTATGTTTTTTCAGTCTGAGCTTTTCATCATCATTTCAGCCAGAAGACGTCCACTGCTGGACATAGGCCTTCCCCAATTTGGGGGGGGCTTACCTTAATCGCCATGCTTGGCAGGCGGGTTGGCGGTCACAGTATGGTGGTAAAATGCATAGAGAACACTGCTGCCAATTCTCTAGTAAGTCCCTTAGTCGCCTCTTACGACACCCACGGGAAGAAATGGGATGGTGCTTTTCTTTACGTCCAGCACCACACGGAACACGGACCACGGGACTTTTTAGTTATCAATTATTGCTAATATCATGCGATTCGGTCTTGGCTGGTAACTTTTGAGGCTGTTTCATGAACATTACGAATGATTGAATTCTAAAACATGGATTTATTCTTTTCGCAGAAGTGCATGTCACTGAGTAAGCCACTGTTTCATGCCTGACTCGACAGACAGTGGGTATCTGTTCCTGTTGACAAACTGGGCCAACCGTACTCTGCACATGTTTAGAATTCATTACCTACATTTCTCCGATCTCTAGTTTGCTTTAGTGTATACTGGGACGGTATCCTGAAGTATTATAATATAACCAATAATGCTTATTTATACTGTTCGTGAGTTTAGATCGTTTTTTATTTATTTTATCAAACAGTTTATGCCATTGACATTTAAAAAAAAACAGAATCAGCGTCTCAAAAACATCCGTATAAATAAGGCGCAATGTGCGCAGGTGTCAAATAGAATCGTTAGTCATCTTTCTGGTTAAATTTGTTGAATTTGCAAAAAAATGTGTTTTATCAGTAAGTAAGTAAGTAAATAATTTATTTGCGTAAAACAGGGTTTACATTGGTGTTAATATCAATAAAATAGATCAACATGTTTCGCTTAAACATAGCATGCAAAAATTCAACATCATCAAAAGGAATCAACATCTTACATCCACAAAATCTTTTAAACTGTAAAAATTACATTCATTAAGCCACTTGTGTAATTCAATCTTTAGTTTCCTCGAGTTTAATACCTTAAAGTGACTTGGTATTTTATTATAAATGCGTAAGCACATTGCTAGGCAGTTTTTATTGTGTTTGGCAAGTCTTGGCAATAAAATATGTTGTGTGTTTTACCATTGACGCATAACTGAGGACAGTTTTGAGTGTTAATGTGTTCGGGACTGTGCTTCTTGGATTTTTTGTTTATCTATGGTTTATGCACAGATACACAAAAAGTAAGGAGCAGAAAATCTGTACAAAAGTGATACGTATTTCTACAAAAATCTCTTTCAACCTGCGATCGAAGGTTAAATAAGAAGAGAGAAAGGGGAAACGTGAATGAAAAATGAGATGTACTTCGCGTAGTTTTTTAGTCATAAACTAGGAGAATTAATAAATGAATTATCTTCTCTATTAGGTGACCTAATCATCATCTGCCTAGCCTTTTCCCAACTATGTATTTTACATGGAGCGACTGCCTATCTGACCTCCACAACCCAGTTACTGGGTAATACGATACCCCTTGGTAAGACTGGTTGTCAGACTTTCGGGCTTCTGACGACCCGTTACGACTGTCAAAGATCCACAAATGACAGCCGGGACCAACGGCTTAACGTGCCTATTAAAAACATATTTAAAAGTGGTAATTTAATTATTATCCTCAATAAAGGCTTTTTTGCTGGGCTTGTGGCTAAGTAGCATAAGCCGCACGGGTCGATCGATCAGGTTAAGCTACGCTTGCCGCGGTTGGTCCGTGGATGGGTGACCATCTTTACATACCAAGACCCCTCCGTGCCTCGGAAAGCACGTTAAGCCGTTGGTCCTGGCTGTCATTTGTGGATCTTTGACAGTCGTTACGGGTCGCCAGAAGCCCGAAAGTCTGACAACCAGTCTTACCAAGGGGTATCATATTACCCAGTAACTGGGTTGTGGAGGTCAGATAGGCAGTCGCTCCATGTAAAATACTGGTATTCAGCTGCATCCGGTTAGACTGGAAGCCGACCCCAACGTGATTGGGAAAAGGCTAGGCAGATGAATAAAGGCTTTTTTTAAACATCCCGGTCACGATAACCCGGTTTTGAAACATAGAACTTCACAGAATAAACAATCTTTTTTGTATATCCCTAACAGAAAATAAGCTTAAAACTTCAACTTACCCCAAGAGATAATGCCTTAAAATCTAAGTTCTAAACCATTAATCGACTTTCCGTGTTCCAAGTAATCCTCTTGAAAGTTCATAAGTCAACGGGGAATCAATAAGTCCGCATATTCTGAGGTAGTGAGATCAGCCTTTTTCTTTCACAAAGAGATTGGCAGCGTTTGCATTTTCTCCCACAAGCTATCTAACGGTCGACTCATCACGATTTAAATCCGTGTCTACGTAGAACTAAGCTAGTGTTTACTACGTACCTTTTTAGTTTGAGTTCGAAGTTCTTTTTTGAGTGTAATTTTATTGTGATTGTGTTCGGAGCTTGAGACCAAGATGCTGTTCAACCAATGGTTTTGTAACTATTGATGCTGTTTTGAATTCAAATCTGTGTTTAGACTTTAAAATAATTTGGGTAAGTAGGTACACTTACCAAAATTGTAACTAAAATGGCGGATTTTTGTTCAACTTACGTGCCGCGATCTGTAATTTATTTACAAAGTTCAGTACACGTTACATCAATGACTATGCTAGAAGACGACCTCATTGTTTTTCCGTGAGAGGCAACGAGTGCACGCGCTCATACCTTCGGTTGTTTGTTCTGATTCTGGTTCAACTTACGTGCCGCGATATATAGTATGTTTTACCGCCACGATAGAATATTATGAAACAAAGATTTTCATGGTTGACTCTATGACTCTTATGGTTCTAAAGAATTGGGGAAAAAATGTATAACATTTTTTTAAGGCTGACCATACCAATATCTCGTCTGTATATCTAATCATCATCATCATCTTCATCATTTCAGCAGGAAGACGTCCATTGCTGGACATAGGCCTCCCCCAATTTTGGGGGGCTTGCCATAATCGGCACGCTTGGCAGGCGAGTTAGCGATCGCAGTATGGTGGTAAAATGCATAGAAAACGCTGCTGCCCATACTCTAGTAAGTCCCTTAGTCGCTACGATACCCATGGGAAGAGATGCGATGGTGCTATTCTTTACGTCCGGCCCCGCACACGGAATACTATCTACTTATGTGACTACTCAACTCTCACAAAGATTGTCCTGCCTTCTGCTAACGAACGAAACGCAGAGTTTTTTTCATTTTTCTTTCGTTCTCATATAACAAGAAACAGCAAACCATATAGGTACTTACTTGTTCACTTTATGTAAATGGAAAAGTAACAGAAAAGAGCTGAAGCAACATAGAAATATGATTTATGTGTTTATCGTTTCCATTTCACGCTTGCTTGAAGTAAATAACTTACTTCAGGTAAATAACATGTACTTTACATTTCCATATTTAAATCACGTTTTTTCACTGAAAACATATGCGTAATAAATTGTAGACAGGTACATAATTGTACTTCTGATGAATAAATTATGTTTCGGCAAGTTACGAATGGTTTCTCGAGTCATCATTCCATTAATCCATACTCCTAGCTGTTAATTAGAAATTGAGGAGGAATCTGGTCTTTTTCTTTTTGAGGGTGGGAAATCATAAATTATCTTCTCCCGCTCTGGGTGGAGCGTGCAGACTATTGCTGACTAAAACTGTGTTCCTTCAGTTGCCTGTGTGCCAGGGGCCACGGTATCTCTTTCGAACAACCCGCACCCCTGGCAAGTATCGGCCCTTGCGGGCTCCACCAGTTGGTGCTGACATCGCAGTCTGGGTTAGTGCCCGATTAGTGAAAATAGGCTCGCCCTCTATTATATGGTAGAACGCGAAATTCAATGTTTTTCGCAATTTCGCGGTGTTTTGCAATTTTGCTGGTCAGTATCAGTTTCAGTCTTTTTGCTTAAATGATGTTGATGATCAGGTTGTATTCTGATGAAAATTTTAATTGCGGCTCATTCAAATCATCAATACGGGCTGTATAAGTTCATATTCAGAGCAGTGGTGGCCAAGTGGTAACGGCCGCAACTTACGAGTTGTAGGTCATGAGTTCGAACCCATCCAGGCGCTTTACTTTGTGTAAATTATTTCATTACCACTACTCTCAAAACGGTGAAGGAAAACATCGTGAGGAAACCGGCATGTTCTAGAACAAAAAATTCGGAAGACATGTGACATCTACCAACCCGCACTGTGCCCGCGTGGTGGATTACGGCCCAATCCCTCTCACAGAGAGGAGGCCTGTGTTCCAGCAATGGGAACATTATAGGCTGATGATGATGATGATAAGTTCATGCTAGCCCCAAAGTCAAATTTTCTTACAATTTTTGTCATTATTGAATGACAAAAATTGTAAGAAAATTTGACTTTGGGGGGCTATCATAAAAGAAAAGCACCATTGCAGGCGCTTTTCTTTTTTTTTCTGGCTCTTAATTTAATTTAATTTTGATTTTATTTTTATTTTAATAATTTAGACTTAAATCTGATTTAATTTTAATTTTGATTAAAATAACAAAATGTACGTACAAGTACATAAAAAATAAAATAATTAAATCATTTTGATTTAATTTTTAATTTAGTTAAATCTGATTTTATATGTTACGTGTACCTACTAACATAGTGTAAAATACCTACTATACCTGCTAACAAAATATTATGGATTGTTATTGTCCGAAATAAACGTTTTTAATTTTAATAACTAGCAAAATGTGGGTGTAACTACTATAGGTCATCGCTGCCTATACCTTCGGAAAAAAGGCGTGATGTTAAGTGTTGTGTTTCTTCATTCTGCAAAGAAAAACCTCCGCTAATTAAATAAAGCGAAAATGTACTGGTCTGCAATGGTATCTTGTTACAACTTTTAAAAGCATCATTTATCTTAGTAAGTTGAACGCGGCAGAATTTGGTTGTGGCACTTCGCGGCACGGTCGGTCGGTTCATTTGGCAGGGGATCCCAGTTCTAACCTAATCTAACCAGTAAAGATTTTTCAAGTTCCTTACAACATGAAACGTAGTGAAATTAAAATACATATATAAAACTAAAACTCTAAATTGAAGTGCCTTTTGGTGACGTCAAAATAACAGCTTCTTCCTAAATGCATATTATGAAAGTATAGACTATCGGCTCGACCGATTTTGATGACACTTTCACTGGCAATTAGCTGATGGTATAAGGAGTAACATGGTCTACTTTTTGTCCCAATGGCACGTTCCCGTGGGATAATTTCCGAAATCCACGTAGGTGAAGCCACGGGTAGAAGCTAGTAAATAAGGTAATACCAGTCGTTTTGGTTAGCTCTTAAATTATGTAAATATTATGTTGGAAATTAAAACAAAAAGGTATTTTCTGTAAAGGATTAACTAAAAGTTGAAAAGTGAAATTAACGTAACATTGTTTGTTTTGTAAATAAATACTTTCGATCCGTTTGTAACACAAACGTAGGGCTAAACCAACAGTCGCCAATAAAGGCGCTTCTATGTACACGATAAAAAGGGAATTATTTATGTAACCCTCTAAAAACCTATTGACCTTCTAATTAAGGATTCTATCTTAAATTAAATGATGAATGAATTAACCTCTAAAAATTCTTTGCTTTTCTAATTCTTCTGGCCTTTGCTCCACAGTTGGCCGCCAAAACCCCGACCAAACGGGTTAAGTAAGGTTGAAACTGTGGCCAAACGCACGAGCCGAGCCAGTGAAGCGAGCAGAGTAGTGGCAGCGGCCGGCAAACGATAAATCCAAGTTGGTAACAAGAATAGGAAAAGAGCAATTAGTTGAGGTTCACAAAAAGAGGTGCATTTTCAATAACATTTTAAGAAAAAACAAATGGAAATTATTTTAACTACATGTGTAGCAGCAGCGGTGAGGTTTGATGAAAACCAAGGTGTTTGGTAGATTGTGTTGAGGATTTTTATAATGAAAGACGATGCGTTAGGTTTAACGAGTAAAAAAATGTATTCTGTCTTATGGCCATCTTGCTTACAAAATTCAAGGAGAGGGGCGTGGGAACAATATTTAAATGAGAACCAATCACGGTCGAAAGATAGGTATGACGTAGCGTGTGGTATTGTTTCCTGCCTCAAGATGTCGCTAGTAGTCCTGGATATGCGGTTATGGAGCAAGAGATCACAACAACGTGCGATTAAAAACATGCCCTATACAAACAGCGCAGAACCGACTAAGGTTGCTACTGGGCATCGGGTACAGCACATGTATAGCTTCATTGGATATACTGATCATTCTCATATGTTATCATATTATGTACTTGGTAAACTGTCTCAACAATATCCTTGAATGCTGACACCTGGTAATTAGTTATAAGTAATTAGTAGGACAATGTGTGCTGCTAACTATTAATTAGTCAACTGACAGGAGACTATTGTCGATACTAACAATAACTATTAACAAACTATAGTAAGCATAGGTATAGTTAGATATAGGTAAGTTCTATACACACCAATATACTATAGTTTAATCACCTTATTGTTGCTACAGGGTGTAAGGAGAACGCTTCCGAAGCCGGAACGTAGGTTAAATTCAACCTAAATGCAAACGGATACCAATAAACTTTCGCCTTAAATTGGTTATTTTGCATCAATTTAAAACGTTTGACACTTCTGTAATGTTTCTACTTATTTTATTTTGGCTGCGCTTTAGAAAGGATACCTAGACGTAAAGTCGCCGCCAGGACTTGTACTCCCAGCATAGTGTACAAAAAATGCCAAAAAAATACAAACAAAAATCTACTGTTTCATAGAAAAGTGCAATACCTACGCGGTCAAAATGTATGAAACAGCAGATTTTTTTTGTTTAACCGACGAAAAATTTCTACGCTGGGTGTCTAGAATGATATGCTGAATTCATGGTTACTGTTTTCGCACTGATTAAAAACTTATCCTGTGTAATTCTTGTACTGAAACAGATATGAAAACGGACGGAGAAAAAACAAAGTAGGCTTACTAATGGGGCTCGTTTGCCACCCTTTCGGTACGGAATTCTAAAAGAAGTATAATGTTAGGTATTTCATGAATAGCGAAGAATTTATATTTAAAACTTTCCGATATTATAAATAGCTGTATCGGAAACTTCCTTCGGACGAAAATAGTTCCAAAACTTAATTTAGGAGTTCCTTACTGAGCACTAATAGCTGTGGCTTCTTCAGCATTGTAATAATATTATCCGAAAGTTAAAATTACTTCTGAGTGGAAATAGGATTTCTAGACGGAGCAACTATTTAAAAATATAGCGGTTACACAATGGTGTATCTTTACTTAAGCTACGCCGCCATATGACGGCCGCAATGACGGCTGTCAATAAAATGACCTCCGGGGTTTGACTTGATCATGGTAAAAAAACCTTTCTAGGCGTTACCCTAGTTGGTGTTGGGAATTGGTGTGTTAACACCAACTTGCTTATATAAATAACGTTCTAGTGACTTCATTCGCTAATAAATTGCGACGAAACCGTAGGTTCACATCAGCCAAAAGACGTCCACTGCTGGATAGAAGCCTCTCCCAAAAGGGGGATTTGCCATAATCCACGCTTGGCAGGCGGGTTGGCGATCGTAGTATGATGGTAAAATGCACGGAGAACCTGCTGCCCATTCCCTATTAAGTCACTTAGTCGCTTTCTGCGACACCCACGGGAAGAAATGGGATGGCGCTGTTCTTTTACGTCCGGGACCATACGGAACTTAACATCACGAAAAAAAAAGGTGATAAAACATTACCTAACATCACGCCTTGTTTCCCCGAAGAGTTGGGCAGAGGTAAGTCAATACTACACCCACATCACGCCAGTTTTGTTTAAGTCCCATGTAAAAGGGGGCGAGCCTATTGCTATCAACCGGGCACAGAACAGAATGGAAAAACCTAATAGGTAACACTTTTTTCGACCTGGGAATCGAACCCAGCACCTTATGCTCAGCAGTAGCGCTTGCGACCACTAGACTAACGAAGCAGGTAATAAAACAATTCCAACAAATTCTTCTTAGTCTTAAAACTCAACAAAAGAAAAATAAATAAAATATAATTTTTAATTAAAACAAATTTCTGAAAGGGGCATAACCATTCCTAAAAAAGCAAAATACCTAAAAATCTATCCAAAACAAATTCCGACATGCACTGGCTTAGGTAATAAAAATAACAAATACCTATCTATAGGAAATGATAAATCACATAGCGAAAAAAGGGCCCGCGAGATTATGCGAATTTACGTATTGAATACTCAGCCGAAGGCACTTTCGCAATCATGACAGAATTGCGAAAATACAGGGTACATTTTCCGAGTCGCGGCATTGGGGGACGTATCCATAAAAAAAATTATATGACAAATAGAAATAAATGAAAATCGATTTCCTAGATTTTGCTACAAAACTTGGGAATACAAATCATCCACGGTTAGTCGTGAATGATTTTTGATGTGCCTCGCAAAGCACGTTATTCCATTGATCCCGGCTGTCATTCGTGGATCTGTGACAGTCGTTACGAGTTATCAAATGTCCTTAAGTCTGACAACCAATCTTACCAAGAGGTATCGTAGTACCCAGTAACTGGGTTGTGAAGGTCAGATAGGAAATCACGACATGTAAAATACTGGTATTCAGCTGCATTCGGTTAGTCTGAAAGTGGAAACCAACATAGTAGGGATAACGTTAGGCAGATGATTATGGGTCATCTTTTTTTTTCGTCGATTCAATTCAACGCATTTATTGTGACTCACATAACACAGGTTTTAAATAGTCAATTGTGATCAGCTACGTTCCGCCATTAGGGTATACAACAGTTACATAAAAATTAGAATTACAATAAAATTTCACATAAAAATAAAATGGAACGAACGTATAATAAAACGTATAATACAGACTTATAAGGTGGCCGATGAGACGTTTTCTTTTACTGGAAGTAAGATGTAGATCCCTACATAATTATAACAGTTAACAAATCTAAGTGAAAAATAGAAGACTTGTTTAATTCGTTGTTTACCTACAGAATAGTAGGTAAAACATTGTCACCTAAGCAAAGTCTGAGATCTTTTTAATAATTTGAATCCTCAAATTCAATCACATGTAAGTAAATCCAAAGTTATTTATGGCTTTTCAAACTCCAAGGGGATTGAGTTCCATTAAGATTAGATATTATAATAATGATGCCTTTTCCAGTTTTGTTAAAATAAGCTTCCCTGTACAGGGCTGTCAAACATTAATGCTAATTTTAATAGATCTGACAGAAAGTTGCCGCTGTGGGAATTTATTGGTTGCGTAAAAGGTACCTGGAATTTTATTTATATAAATCGAAATACATAGTGTAATTTCAGGTTCTGGTGCTGATTCCTTGACTTAATATTTTTTATAAATAATAATTTTCATCCCATTCACGACACCCCCGTGCCGCCGCGGTTGACTCAGAAAGCGGTGGCGAGATGACCGGGACGCGTACGGCGAGGTTTGGTCATGATGCGGGAAAAGAGCTCCTGGAGGGACTTGGGGGAGGCGTTTTCCCAGCAGTGGACCAGTATAAGTGTAACAAAATCTATTTATTTCTGAATATATTTACATTCCATATAATGTTGGTAAATAATATTTAAAACGATGTTAGTAAAATTATTCTGTAATTTATTTATTTTCTATCCTTATTAACTACATTTTTTTTTAAATATAAAATTAAATTATCAAAAATATTTAAAAAAAAAATGTGATCTGTAATATCGGGAGCAGGGTCCAAGCTACCGGTAGTTAGGGGACCAGAGACAGGAACCTCCTCACGATGCGAGCCGTATCGAGGAGTACTGTCTTCTGAATCAGGCCTTTGATCCAACCCCCTAACGAGAGCCTCGAGATATGTTGATCGAGGCTTTTGGCCATCAGTCCATTGGCTGATACGACAAGCGGGACAATGACAGCCGAGTTTACATTGCACATGTCAACAACCTCGTGTGCTAAGTCGAGAAAATTATTAATTGTTATCATTGTTAAAAATTGCGCTATTTAACACTATAAAGAACACCTCCATAGTGCCTCACAACTAGCCATTATCCCTCCCCAGCATAGTATTTAAATTCAGTATTTAGATTCATAATATCAGATAGATTTTTCATTGTACAGTTATTGAAATTCATCTTAATTTAACTAAGAAAAAGTGTTTTTCAATAAAATTGCCAATGCAAACTGGCATTTATTTATTCAATCAACAAGATTTACCTTAGAAACCGGAGAAACGTGATCTCAGCACCACAAACACATCACACACAAAATAAGTTCTCAATTTCTAAGCAAATTTTTATCACGAAAATCTTTTCCTGCTTCTGGTCGACCGACATAACTTCCCTTCTTCAAATCAGATAATATTGGATTAAAATGTGCCGAACAAATACAAAGTGCGGCAGTAAAATGATTTCCCTTTTCGTGCCTCTTCCCTTTGTACCCTAGGTTTGTGTTAAACGTAATGTAATTCGTAATTTCACTTGATTTCTAACCTTTTTAAAAGAATTTCACTTCATTTTCATCTTGTACCACTCCGGAGTACACGTTTTCTTTTGATCACGGGTTTAGCGCCCCTGGCAAAGGCTATTGTTTCAGAGTAACATTGTGTGTTTAATTATACTCCCATTTGCTTAATATTTATGTTAGGGTCTTGTCTTACAGAACACACACAATGTAAGGGCCTATTTATATAACGTACACATTGTATAACGATGTTGTGTTTTCAGGCTCTTTGAGAATTGAACTTACATGTTTTTAGATATTGTTGGCAAGTACGAATGTTTATTTAATTTAATAATTTTGATGTAGATACGGTACCTACTTATGATATTTCATTGACTAAGATGGTCATGTTTTATTCATGAATTTTATGTTAAAACGTAGAATCTACACGTGCATATGAATTCTCATATTTCCCGAGCGACGTTTGAACCCTTGAATTTGCTCGTCACGGATGAACAGGGTTGGTTTCAGTTCAATAAAGATGTGATTCATGCAAAATACCTGTGAAGGCCAAGGGTGGATGTCAACTAGGTATAATGGATAAGGATTTATCCATTATAGTCTTGATATATAGCCTGAAATATACTAAAGTACAGTCACCAATAGAGAAAACCAGAGTCGTCGTTTAAAGCTGTGGTTTAGTCAGATAACGATGGATGTTATTGAATAAAATTAGAAAGTTTTTTTTATCGGTTCTAACTAAAAAATCAACTACCTATATTTGACGACCGTGGTCACATGTTTCTTTTGGTGACCGTACAAGACCGTTCGATAAAACGCTAAGTCAGGACGCTTAGAGCTCATCCTATGACACACCATGGAACCCTTACTCCTTGCTCCTTACTTGAAGAAAGACAGTAGGACCTATTTCAATTTGGTCCTGACCAGTCGTTGCGTTTAGGATCAACATTACTTATACTCGCCACTATTACTAACGTTATAGACATAACATTATGCTTATCACTATAATTAGCTTTCGTGGTTGGGTAAAAATAATAGGTAATAACTAAATGGAAATCTTTAGTTTTGCTTTGGGAAGAATGTGCTTCGTATAGCCGGGCAAAAAAAAAATGGTGGTGGCGACCACACATTTATTATAATTTTTACTATCCAAATATTCACTGAGAGACAATGCATAGCCTAAACTGCTGCACTAAGAAAGCACTTTAAAAATTAATCCCCTAAAGGGAATAAGTAAATCGGGGATCAAATCTTTGTAGGGAATTTATATATTTTTTGGATATTATATTAAAATGTTCCCACTTTGGAATTTAAACGTTCTCTTTCTCCCTCTCCTGTATAGGAGAGGAGAAGAGTCGGGGTATACATCTTGAGCACGTAAACAAGAAAAACCTCAATCTTAATAAACTATTTTTCTCACCCAGGTGGCGTGGATCCGAGCAGATGACCAGACAATCTTAACCCTCCACACTCGTCTGGTGACGCACAGTTCCCGGTATGCCGTCATCAACGACTCCCCAAGGTCGTGGCAGCTCCACATACGACCGCTGAAGGTTGAAGATCGAGGGTGCTACATGTGCCAGATAAACACCAGTACCATGAAGAAACAGATTGGATGTGTTGATGTGTTAGGTAAGTGGAGATACATGTAATATATAGGCTTAAATTAAATTCGCTGATATCGAAAACGAATGAAACAAAAAATAATAACGAATTTCATCATTCGATGGGCAAAGTTCAAAACCCGTAATCGGTCAGCGAACCGCTTCGGCTGGGTGCGTGTAGATCACTCAGCTGTTTTTGTAACTTTTCGTGGATATTTTTTTACGAATTTCCTAAAACCATAACATAACCGTCATTTTGTTTCCTTAATTTATGTCATAGTGTCATGTTAAAGTTCTGAACAAAGTTCGAATCATGAATAATATTTTGTTTTATTGTTTTTTCAACACCTGGGTAAAATATTGCCTGCTCAAATCAAATCAAATCAAAATATTTTTATTTCATATAAACCTGCATGGGCACTTATGAAACGTCAGAAGCTAGGTGCACGGTTCCAAATTGTTGTTTCCTATGGAGAAGAGCCGGCAAGAAACTCCACGGTTACTCTTTTAAAAATAATTGGCTTTAACAATATTTTCAAATTACAGAGATTAAATGTATGGGAGGACAGCGCAGGCCTGTCAATAAGTACCAAGTACTTAGGCTAATTCAATTTGACCCTGCATATATGTGTATATGTATATATATTTTGACTAAGAGCTTTTGATACGCAATATTGTGACTCGAAGTTTTAGAAATATCTTTTCGCAAAGATTTATCCTCATGTGCGGTAACGAAATGTTTGCAGTACCTATTGGAAGTAAAATGTTCAAGAGTTTTTTTTTTCTACTTCCTTAGAAGTTTTTGATTTGTATCAGTAAAAGAACCGAGTGTCTAAAACTTCAACCGTGCCAGCGTCATTATTAGGAGAACAGACAAAAACAAGTAATTGAAGAAAAACTTCGACGGTATAAAACATGTTATTTTAGCGAACAGCTTCAAAAATTAGAACTAGCACTAAACCAACCCAATTTCTTAAACTGCACTAAAACGGGAACTTTCCAAATAAACCGGTGCCACAAAATTATATGACATACTGTTCGTTCGACCACTTGTTTTTTATATATTTTCTCTCTACTGGAAAAATTTCGAGCATTTTTCCGAAGGAAAACAACATCGGAGTGGAATGGGAGCTTGGAATGGCGTCTGGTCAGCCATTAGGGGCCCGTCTGTTATACCATAACATCAATACGTTTCTCTGAAATGTTTCTTCCCAAATGAAGTACCGACACAAGCGTTAAATGTGACGGAAAATGCTGTCTTACTGTAACAAATGAGATTAGGTCAAAACTCCTCGAAGCGTAATTGAAGCAGAAATATCACCTTTTGTTTGTTAGGTTTGAACAAAATGACAATGAGCACAATAGTTAATGTTTTGTGATAAGACAGATTATGACAATGTTTGCACGAGTATATTGCCTCAAAATCAAATTCAAAATATTTCATTTCACATAAACCTGCAAGGATGAGATGGAGCGACGATATTACAAAAATAGTTGGTTAAATCTGGAGTAGAGTAGCCAGAGACAGAATAGCATGGAAACAAATGGAGGAGGCTTTCACCGCTATTGCTAGCGGTCCTTGTACATAATATATTATATTCAATAATGGAACAAAAAAAAATGCAAACATATAACACGAAACATTATTTCTAACAGTAAATAAGTCTGTAACACTAATCATTAGTTAAGTGAAACAAAATTGTAAAAGGAAAATAAAGCTATTTTATTTTTATTTATTTTATTTTAAACCTGCAAGGGCACTTATCAAACGTCAGAAGCTAGGTGCACGGTTCCAAATTGTCGCTTCCTATGGAGAAGAGCCGGCAAAAAACTCCACGGTTACTCTTTTAAAATAATTGTCTTAAACAATGTTTTCAAAATACAGTGATAATAGGTATGGGAGGACAGTGCAGGCCTGTCAGTAAGTATCAGGTACTTAGAGGAATTAAAATACAGAATACAAAATTGTCTACAAATTAACATTCTGTAAGGCCTACAACGTTCTCTCATTCACAATATGTAAAATAATCGAAATAAATAAAATTAACTATTTAAACCAAGTGACATGATTTCCATGGCACTTGGTTTAAACTGCCTGGTTTTAAAATGGGAGTTATTACTGGACATAGAGGGGATGAGTATGCATAAGCATAATTTGCCTATAGGTACTGTTCCCACTGTTGGTACATAGGTCTCCTCTCTTGGAGGGAGGGAGGAAAAAAGGATGGGCATGATATTTCATAAAAGTGTTCCGCAATCGCCAATCTCCTCCTTGATACTTTAGACACAAAAAAAACCAACATCCTCAAAAGTTTTTGAATAAATCCCACAACATTGAGTTGCCGTACAAAACTTTATATATAAACACGATGTGAACTTTATTTATCAACGCCACTTAATTTTATGACACAGAACTTCAATTTGTCATGAAAATAACAAGCACACACTTGGGAATGAATTTAATTACACACGAGAGACAAAAACATGATGATATTTTAACTTTTCACATCAGCAGAACACAAAAGCAACCGTGGAAATTGTACCGAAATTAAACTTACTACATCTATTGCACAAAGTGTGCAGAACAAATTATGCGCCATCGCTGCGCTTTCTTAAATTGTTTTTGTTTTGTTTCGTTCCTTCCCGGCTGCTCGTTTGTGTTCTCCATCCTTTATTTCTATACTTGTTTTGTGGTCTTCACCTAAAAAAATCCCGCAAAATGGCTTTCTCTGAAGCAATAATAATTATAGTAACTGTCATATGTCCTCAACTTTTGGTGATGTATCGGTCTGTTTTGGGACCAATGGCTGTTAAAAGCTGTCTATTCATTCTGACTTCCTCGTTTTTGTACGAAAAGTTTCAAAATGCTCGATTCGGGGCATCGTCACTCGAATTGAAATACATGGTCGAGATATTTTGTAAATAAGGTCTCAGTGGAAAATATGTTTGGAGTTTATATTTCCGTCAACGTTATGGATATTTTTATTTTCTAAAGCAAGTACGTGTAGCAAGAACTTGTTACATTCCAAATATACGTTAAGATTGTGGCTCAGGGCTCGCATACGATTGTGATCCATTTTAAATGGTTCGCTAGTACAATGAAACGGAAACTTCAGTTTTGTGACCCACGTTTTACCATTAGACTTCTTTTCTTATTACCAAGTACGTAGATCGAGTATTAATTATCCTCATATTATTGTTACAATCTTCTACATTTGATGAAAATAATATCATAATAGTTTGCAATAGTCGCTTCCAAGTTTTTTCGTAGATGGTGAGTGAACATTGTAAAGCGAAGTGAAGCAAGTAAACATAACCCAACCACCAACCAACTTTAGAAACAGAATAAAAATAGGATACCCTCATAATCACTTACCCCTTACTTAATTGATAAACGTTGCTTAAAGTTAAGTTTTGATAAGCGTCTATTTAACCATACATTTTTGAGGTATACACGCGTCTTAATTTAAAGCAATGTTTATAATTAACTGTCAGACTTGTCGATAGAGCTATATTCTACGTAATAAATAACCCTTATTTAATAAAACATAAGTTTGATTAACATACATTTTTGTATAAAGGAACAAAAGTCCAAACAATTGATGTATTAGGAATTAGCCGACCTAAAAAAACCTCTCCAAATAAACGACATACGATGCAGCATAATTCTCCTCACCGACACTCACATTGTTCTTTTAACTTGCCAAGCCAATTCCGTGAAAAAATACCCAGCATGATTGGAAAAACGCAATTCTTTAGATTTGTCGCAGACGTCTAGATAAAAGACAAGTGGAAGTCGATGGAAGTCGGTGGAACTTTGGAGACACCGCAAAACTTTCGGTGCTTTGACTTAGTTTCCATACGTGATAACAAATCACTTCATCGCTTTTGTTTTAGAATTTCGAATATAGCCTTTGTTCGGGTGAATATTTATGTAGTGGATTATGTGGGTGTACTGAATAAAAGCTGAAGTATGGCCTAGGTATACTTTAGTAGAGCTTAATGTATTTGAGGAATAATGCTGTCTCATACTTAAGTTTTCATCATAATTTATTTTAGTAAGTTACAAAAGCTGACATTTTTATAGGTAACGATTTGGAAAATAAATTGGTGCTCCTGTTTTATTTAATTTGTAGCTAAATTTTACATTACTGAAAGCCTAGGTTTGAAGCTTTAAAGGTCAAATGGATGGACTTTATTGCAATATTATGTCTTTGACTGCCTCGTGGTCTAATTATAGCAAGCGCTACTACTGAACATGAGGTCCCGAGTTCGATTCCCAGGTCAGGGTTTTCCAATGAGGAATTTCTCAGTAGCAGACTGAAGTCTGAATTTGTGCTCGGTCAATGGCAATAGGGTCGCCCCCTATTTCATGGGATTTAAACATTACTGGCGAAATGTGGAAATACATTATATGCTAAGGTACACCTCTACTGAACCCTTGGTGGAATAACAGGCATGATGTTATATTATGTATTATACCTTTTTGTGTATCAAATTAATATAAACTTTCCTTCAGTTCCACATATACTTTAATCTTTACAGCTTTTAAAGATAAAAGATTATTTTTAGCAACGAAGACTACAACAAAAATATGTATTTGAATAAAAAATTCTCAACAACGGATAGTTAGAATAAAAACGAATAGTTAAAATAAAAACGAATAGAAGTAGTTAGAAACGCTTCAGTGGTCCCCGAGGGTTGTCAGCGGGTAGCACGTAGGCTAATAGCGCCGTGCCCCCACGTCGCCTGCATCGACAGCGTCGACTATTTTGTTCAGTTGTTCCAGGATCCGGTGATTTACAGTCCGCACATTTTGTTTGTGGGGCTATCTGGGGGTCGATGGCTTAAGATTCTGGGAGGTTGATCGATGGTTTGCGTTTTGTTTACGGATTTTGGGGGATATGAGCTAGCTAGAGTGACGTGTTTATACTTATATTTAATGTTTCTGTTATTCTGTGTGTTTCGCTAAACTTAAGAGTCTTTTGTTTTCTTCGGGATTTATTATTGTCGCTTTGCTTTTGGTGTGATTTTTTGAGAAATTGTTGGGGTTTGCATTGACGAAATTCAAATTCAGTGTTTATCACTAATGGCGAGCAAGTGGTATATTATTAGATCTGTATTATGTATCACAAGGTTATAATGTTCCGAACGTTCCGTTCCAAGCAACTCCACCACTGCTTTCAAGCACAGAAAAACATGTTTTCCTTCAACTTTGTTATTGAACGATGTTCTCAAAATATTTTCCGTTCAGCGCAGACCGGGAGCAAAGCGGGATATTAACAAAACTTGTTTATAACGGTCGCTTTAATACACGAACGTCACCCAAAGTTTTCCCGTTTGCACAGTGACTTAACACGCAAAATTATGCTCAATAATCCTCTATCAAAGTCACATACCTACTATGTAAGTGCTATAGTATAATGTTTAGTTCATAAAGACGATAGTGCCGTACGTGGTTTGGAGAAGTTTGGTGAGACGTGACTATATTATAATACGTTCCATGCACGGTCGCTGTGTGCTCCGGAAAGTATTATATTTGTTTTGTTTATAACTTTTATTATACGAGCAAGTTTTGATATTCGTCGCTGGCGAATATTTTCTTTCTACAAAATTTTCGTCACATCGCACTGGATATTTCCAGAAGCGATATCGCAATTCTGCTGTGGGTAAAAAAATACGAGTTGCTACTACTTCCAAAGCATTTAGTCTAACTAAGGTACCTGTTAAAGGTAAAAGTATGTTTTTTGTTTCTTCCGCTAACGCGCTAAAACTGCTTAACGGATTAGGATGAAATTTGACACACAGATAGACTATGACCTTGGTAAGGACACAGGCTGGTTTTATCCTGAACCATAGACGAAGTTGCGGGCAATAGTAGTATAGTAGATAGTTACTGATACCATTGAACAATTTTATTTGGAAGAAGACGACAGGTTGCGCCAACTCCAAAAAAATGGAATATGGGTAGGAACGTGATAAGGAAATGTACCAATATAAACGAATACTGTATAATACCAGTTACCTAACACAAATGCTAATATTTATATGCAAAAGTAATCCTAAAATATGATAACAAGAAGACCCTTGCATATATCATAAAGGATATTACATGCCAAGAGTATTCTGAGCCTATACTACTTTTCTCAATTTACGAGATATTCAGGGAGTTTGCGAATAAGTAAATAAGCATCCCTTTCGTATAAAAGTTTTCTTTATTTTATTGTACTGTAGTCTGGTTTAGCTAAATTTATTGATAACGGATTAAGTAGGTATATTATTCACAATATCATAAGTTTCATCTACGTTTTGTGAACTGTCAGGTTCGGTAACGGCAATGTTTCTTTTACAATAAAGTCAAAGTAAAGTCGTTTGTTTCAAACTAGCTTTTGCCAGCGGCTTCGCCCGCGCTTCATCCCCTATTTAACTCCCTAAGGGGTTGAATTTCGAAAAATCCTTCCATGTTACTTGTCTACATTATAAAGGGAACCTCTGTGCAAAATTTCAGCTTTCTAGGTCCAAGGGTTTGGCTGGGCGTTGATGAGTCAGTCAGTCAGTCAGGACTTTTCTTTTTATTTATATAGATATAGGCAAACATATATGACACTTTTGAGCGTCAAAATATACAAAAAAATAGAATTCGCCTATAAGATTCGCCTGCTAGGACCCAAGCCTCCTCTCCTCGAGCGGGAGTGGGCGACAATTTACCACGTGAGCCAAGTGCGGTTTGATAAAATATATTACATTGCCTTTGAATTATTGGTTCTAGAACATGCCGGTTTCCTCACGATGTTTCCTTCACCGTTTTGAGAGCAGTGGTGATGAAATTATTTACACAAAGTAAAGCGCCTGTTTTGGTTTGAACTTACAACTCGCAAGTCAGAGTCACTACGGAGATACCACGTCTAGTTCTGCTGTTTGAATTAAAAAAGAAACAAAAAACGAACGTTCTACAAGAAAATGAACTAGACCCCAAATGTTGAAGGTTTCCATGGGGCCGCTCGTCAGGGCTTTTGCTTTCAAGCCACACATAGCGGCCAAAAAGTAGGTTGCGGTGAGGTGCACCGTAACTGAGGTGGGCCGCGATGTCGAATGGGAGGCATCGCGGCTGAGGGTTACGGGCTGCGGTAGAGGAGGAGTGCCGGTGCTTCTGAGCAGCGCTCTTCCCTTCCGTGGCCTGGACGGGGCCGCCACCGTTTGATGGCGGACGCGGTGGGGCCGCAGGGGAAGAGGAGTGTCGGTATAGCGTCAGCCGCTCTCCCTATCCCCTGCGGCCGAAAAGTGGTAGACGGGACGGCGCGTTGTGTTCCACACGCGCGCCGTCAAAGATGTCAGCAACCACTGGTGGGGTCCGCAAGGGCCGATGCCTGCCTGGGGTGCGGGTTTGTTCGAAAGAGATACTACAGCCCCTGGCATACGGGCTACTGAGGGAACACGGGTGGGTTTTATCAGTAAGAGTCTGACACGCCCTCCTGCTCCACTCAGCAGGAGAAGTCATTTGATGAATTCCCACCCAAAAAAAAAAAACATTGGCTGTTTACATAAGATTTTCTTCGAAAACATCGAATACCTTTCCCTTAAAGCTTCAAGCTCATGGGAATCGTAACATGATTCGACCTACTTCTGTTCCGTTCAACTTTTTATACATTTACTGGCGAAAATAAAGTTATAACACATTATTTCACGTTACAATTAATTATCTTTGCTAAAATTACAAACCTTTGTAGGTATATTACCTAAGATTATTTTTCTGAAAAGATTCTACTAAGCACGAGTTCTCCATTTTTATTTTTTATGTACCTAATGTTTAATTAAAATTTGCTAAGACGCGTTCATTAATTGTTCAAAACAATGTAATTTTCGTGGTTTTACTAGAGAAGCGTGCCTGCTAATTACTAAGAGCGTTGTAGGAAAATGTTTTGGAAATGTTATTTAATAATTTGGTACGGAACAATTTACACGTCTTATTTAATCAATTTCTTAACATCATAATCAGTCGCAAGTAATGTTACTGTAACGACTACGTGTTATACGTATATTATAATCAGTGATTGGATAATCGGGCGGTAATATACCTAAAGTTAAGTACTTTTATTCCGACGAAAGAATAATACTCGATATGCCTTTGAGAATCCCGGCCCCGGAATCATTTGAAATTCCTGAGATTTTGTGTTGCTTGCTTGGAAATATCAATAATTTAAAAAATACAACCGTGAAGATTTGAGTAGTCAAAATAATAAATATTTAAAAAATATATTAATATTTGTTATTCTAAATAAATTAGTCGATTCGATCACTAAGCTGTTCAATACATTTTAAATCAATTTTCACTACTTGACCACATTGTGCACACTATCATTTTTTATTGATATCCCTTTTGTTTTGAATAAAATAAAGATACTAAATCGAAATAACCACTGCCATAATTTCATAAATTTTGTTATAGTTGTTTTTACAAAAGTGTTCAATCCCACGAACCCGGGATTACTTATTTATTCAGAAAGGAATGTCCATATTATTCTTTCGTGGGAAGAAGTTTAGGTATATAAGCGCCCGATTATCCGATGCAACATTTAAATATCAACTAAAATAACTAACAACTAAAATGGAAAAACGAAATAGGAAAAATCAATGCTATGATTATTAAATTGCTCTTGTCTCTTTGCATGTGTATGTATTTATTACACTGGCATGTCCAATGGGACGGCAATCCGACACGACCGGAATGATATCAGGCGATGCAATCGGTTGGATTCTGAATGCTCGGACCAACACCAAGAGTTGAAAATCCATTGCGGTATAAATATATTATCACTTAGGACTATTGGTCCTAAGTGACCTATATCTGTACTAATATTACAAAGAGGTAAAGTTTGTGAATTGTGAGTTTATGAGCAATGCATTCCAAATATTTACCTACCATTTAAACCATGTCACATTTTTATAAACAAAATGTGTAGTTCATCTATAAAGTTTTCCTTTTCTTCCCCAGTACCTCCAAACATAGTGGACGAAGGCACAAGCGGGGACCTGGTGTCCCGAGAAGGTCAAGACGTGAGCCTGTCTTGCAGAGCTGAAGGTAGACCTCTTCCGAGGATCCTCTGGCGAAGAGAAGATGGTGCCAATATACAGTTGAGGAACGAAGCTGGCGAGCTTCGGAAAGGTGAGCTAAAGAGATTCCATTCTGGCGGCGTTTGTTTTTGATGGTTTTATTCGAGCATAAATTTTAAGATGTATTTTACCCCTTTATGTTCCGTGTGGTGCCGGACGTAAAAGAATAGCACCATCCCATTTTTTCCCGTGGGTGTCGTAGAAGGCGAATATGGGACTTACTAGAGAATGGGCAGCAGCGTTCTCTATGCATTTTACCACCATACTGCGATCGCCAACCCGCCTGCCAAGCGTGGCAAATATGGCAAAACCTCCCTTTTGGGGGAGGCCTAAGTCCAGCATTGGACATCTTTCGGCTGAAATCATGTGAATACTCTTAAAAAAGCTATTTTCCTTATTTCTATTTCTGGTTTTTGAAAATTGCTCTTAATAGTAATATGCAAAAGTCATCGATCCTATAAAAAAGTCCGCCTGTATGTCTTTTTGACTTAGTCAAAACTTTTTTGAAAGAATATTTGTGGAACTACATGGTGATTCTAGTAGATTAATTCCTAAGTAAGGACGAAATATTTGTCAATAAAAAAAACTTATCACTCGTGGAAATAATAAATAACGAAATCCCATTTACACCTCGTTTACTTAACTTCATATAGGTATTGCACTTTTCTATGAAACAGCTGTTTTTTTTTTGTATATCCAGCAATAAATTTTGGCGCTAGGGGCTCTAGAATGATATGCTGAATTCATGGTTAAAATTTGCGCACTGGATAAAAACTTATCCTGTATTATTTAAAAGCATCGAGTCTGATTCGGACGATTAAATTCGTGCACCTGTACACTTGATGATTTTATCACTGCGTCAGTGAGCGGACTTCGCACAGCTGAATTCTGGGCCAAAGATGTCCTTTTTGCCATCGATACGCTAGAAGAATTCGTGCGAATAGATTGATAAGCCTGATATTTAGTTTAATGGAAAACAAAATGAAGTGGAGAATTAACTGGATATACTGATGCTTGACTGGGAGAGTGTACAATAGAAACACCTCTGTGCTTATCCTACAAGGAAAACAGGCTTGATGTTCTATTAGCCTTTAGCTTTACCTGCATACATAAATAAATAATATCCAGAATTAATATCCAGGATACCGGGCTATGCTCGGAGTTCGTTTGAAGGATAAAATCAAGCATGGAATTATCCAAAAAAGAACCGGAGTCACCAACATAGCGTGTAGAGTAAGCAAGCTAAAGTGGCAGCTAGTGGGATGGCCATGTTTTTCTAAGGACCGATGGACGGTGGAGCAGACGAGTCCTGAATTGAAGACTGCGTATCGGCAAACGTAGTGTGGGACGCCCCCAGCTAGATGGACCGAAGACCTTAAAAAGATGGCTGGGACAGACTGAATACGGAAGGCCGAGGATAGTGTTGTGGCGCAGCCTGGGAGAGGCCTATGTCCAGCAGTGGACTGCGATAGGCTGAGTTTATTGATTATTTGATCCAGGAAACATCTACGTAATTTCAATTTTTAGGAAAATTTGGTGAATTAATGCTATGAAAATAAATTCATGAAAACTTTAGTTAGCTAGTTAGTAGGGAAAGTAGTGATAAATATTAGTTAAAAAGAAAAACGTTCTTCGAGAACGTGGGCAACACTGCCAAATGTCAACAGCAGTTCCGTATTTGAAAAATAAAATAAAAGTGTTTTATCCGAGTTATTACTCAAAAACAACTGAATTGTGTTTAAAATAGTTTAAATCGTCAGTGATATCGTTTTCCAGTCACAATCTTCGCTGAGAGTTATAAACTAACGTAAACAAAGTGCTACAGTACATTTCATAATAATAAATAAATCAAGTGTAGAGCATGTATCACTGTGTAAATATAACTAAAACTGAAGTAATTGAGTGACAAATTGTGCACATAAATAGTAAAAGTACTAATAAAATTCATTACTCTTCATTTGTGTAACAAATTCGTTTTTTCCTAACGTGAATTCAAATTGCATTTGTTTACATCAGTGCTACCAACATAATCGCGTTTTATTCTGGGCGCGTTCCTGACCAACACATCTGCAGATTTTCACCATTTGAAGTGCGCGTTCCAGCCAACGGAACGGTACATTTAGCACAAAAAAAAAAAAAACAGTTCGACCAGTATATTTTACATTACTTGATCATTACAGAATTGACGATGGAGTCTACTAATAATATTACGTTGAGAAAACGGCGTCTTGTGCGATCCTTTTCTAATGAAACTATTGATTCACTGGATATATCTTCCTCAAGTTTCAATATCAAAAGTATGGTAGATCTATCAACACATGTTAAAAGTAATGAGGTGATGATTTTACAAAATATGATCGAAAATTTAAGGGAACAATTGTTAGATGCGCATGCGGAAATTGAGAAGTTAAAATCACAAAATTTGAAACTGGAACAAAAATTAGAGAAAAAAAATCCTGCAAGGAAGTTGAATTTAGATTCAGAATTTCATACGCCCAACTCTTCCCCTCAAACAATATCTGATTCCTCCAAAAAAGATACGAAACATACCATCGAACAAAATAAGGAGCAAAACGTAAATAAACTTAAATTAGATTGCCATAACATACCAAAGTCGAGATCGTATGTGGAACAATCTGATGAAGAAGAGTATATACATACACTGATTGAACAAAGACACCTAAATAAGCTTAAGAAGAGCCTGGTCAAAATTGTGGTAAATTATTAATATTGTCGGATAATCAAGGAGATGGCATCGTTCACTCATTACTCAGAAGTAAGGATAAACTTATACTACAGGATTATAGAATACAATCTGTTACAAAACCTAACGCTAAAACGAAATCTGTTTTGGAGAACTGTTGTAACTTATCTAATGTTTTATCTGTAGGTGTTGATGTTATTATTTTGACAGGAAGTAATGATTCGAACCCATTCGAGTTTATATCAGATATGTCCATAGCATTACATTACTTAGAAAAATATAATGTTTTTATAGTGAATATTCTGTATAATCGTTTTCTTAATGAATTGAAACTTAATAACCACTTCAAGCTTCTCATACAAAATCATAAAAACTGTACTTTTGTTGAAACGAGTGGTTCATACGATATTGCAGAACAAATAATTTATCAAATTAATAACAGAAATTATTATAATAAATTTCTTTCGTACAACAACCACGTTTTAAAAATGACTACTAAAGCATTTAAAACAATTCCATCTATGTACTCGAAAGTTAATAACAATATTAATATGGAGCCTAATAAAGTTACAGCTGATAAAACCAAGGCGAAAAAGGGGACAATCCCGTATTACTTCTCAAGTAGCAAAACGCCCAGCGCCGATACGGTGGAAAAAGTTTTTCGGTCTGATGTAAGTCTGGAGCCAATAAAAGGTACAATTCCGTACTACTTTCCCGTACTAAATAAGAAAATCTGCATGAAACCTAATTTCGTAAGCGAAGAAACATTTTTTCGCACCTAAACTATCATTTGCAGTTTTTCACCAAAACATTGCTGGTGCCTTAAACAAAATGCAAGATATGGAGGTAGCATTGGACGAGTTGCATGATTTAAAGAAAAATGTCGCAGTTGTTTGCTTAAGCGAGCACTTCATAAAAAGAAATGAAGAGAAAAATCTTAATTTAAATAACTTTTATCTAGGTGCTATATATACCCGAGATCAGCGGCGTGGTGGTACATGTATACTGTGCAAAAAAGGTTACAAAAGCTCAAAATTAAGATTAATAGACGACCTTGCTGTAGATAAACATTTTGAAGTATGTGGTGTAGAAATGAAGGAATTAAAATTAATTGTTATCTGTATATATAGAACTCCAAATTCCAATGTTAATATTTTTTTTGAAAATCTAAATAAGACACTAACAAGGCTTCAATATAAAAAGTACAATATCATAATTTGTGGTGACTTTAACATAGACTTACTATCGTCTGATAAAATCAGTACAACCTTCAAGGATTTGATTATCAATTATGGAATGCAATATTATATTAGTGTACCGACTAGGCTAAATAAGTGCATAGATAATATTATTGGCAATATTAGTAGTGCAATTGGTGACACATATGATTTTTATCTGTCCGATCATAATACGGCTCAGATTGTGTCAATTGAACACTTAACAAAAAATAATACAATTAATTATTATTATAAGTTTATTAATGATCTCAGTAAAGAAAATGTCCGTAAATTTATTGATTATATAAGCTGCCTAAGTTTTAGTGAAGTACACGAAGCAAAAATTACTAATGATGCTTTTGATTGTTTTCATGATTACATAACTCTATTATATAATCTATTTTTCCCGTGTATAAGAATAAAACAAAAATATAATAATACTAATAAACCTAAATGGATAACAAAAGGAATTAAAAATAGCTGTAACACCAAAAGATACTTAAGACATAAATATTATTTAAATAGAAATAATGAAAATAAATGCAAATATAAATCATATAATAAATTATTGAGGAAGTGTATAAATGATCTACAAGTTTTATGTAACCGAAGGCATATTGCTCAATCTCATAATAAAGTTAAAGCAACTTGGGATGTTGTAAAACGTAATATGGGAAACGAGCCAAGTAGGGAATACATCAGTAAAATTGTGGATAGCAATATAACACTCACTTCTGGATCTGATATAGCAAATAAATTTAATAACCACTTCATAGACGTTGCCAGTAACACTTCATCAAATAATTTTAATAATATTTCTGGCAAACATAATATAAAAGCACTTGACAATAGCATTTTCATGGAACCTACCACGGAATCGGAAATTTTTGGTATAATAAACACATTGAGAAATACCAAATCCGCTGGTTATGATAGTATCACCACTGAGCTTCTTAAGAAAATATCGCAGTATATTTCGTCACCCTTAGCGTATATTATTAATTTTTCCTTCGAACAAGGTTACTTTCCTGATCGGTTGAAATATTCGTTGATTAAACCATTGCACAAGAAAGGCTTTTTTTTTTTTTTTGGGTGGGAAATCATCAAATAACTTCTCCCGCTCTGGGTGGAGCAGGAGGGCGTGTCAGACTTTTACTGACTAAAACCCACCCGTGTTCCTTCAGTAGCCCTTAAGCCAGGGGCTGTGGTGTCTCTTTCGAACAAACCCGCACCCCTGGCAGGCATCGACCCTTGCGGGTCCCGCCTCGGCACTCGGTTCGGCGGGATCTTTTGTGGTTAGGCCTCTGCCTAACCGGACCCCACCGCCCCGACAGACCTTTCCAAGCTTCGAGGTCGGGGCCATTCCGCCATCCGAGGACGAACCCCGGCCGTTCTTCGGTTTGGGGCGCTTCTTGAGGAACTCTGTCCTCCTCGAAGCGCCCACCGCCGCATGCTCCGGGCCCTTCACAGAGCCCTTTGCGCTCGATGCGGTGTCGGACTCCGACCCCGCATCACTCTCCTCCTCTTGTCGTTTTGTTTTTTGTTTTAAATGTTCCATTTTTATTCCCACGAGTAAAAAAATATTGTATCGACTCAAAATTAGTGGTCCGCACTAGAGACTAATTAAGCTACCCATTAGTCAAGCTTGCAACCTCCCTCACGGTGCGCCGCCGCTTGGAGGTTTGGGGTAATTTTTTATAGAGGATTTCTTCCTCGCGGCCCGGGCGGTTAAGCCAAGGCCCTCGACCCCCGTCAAAAGTCAGAGACATGACCGTGACAATCTTCGGGGCTACGAGAATAACGGTGGCAGAAGGAGAGCACTCCTTCTTGCCTGCCCGGTGGCAGGGTGAGTGCACACCGAGCCCGCTCTTGCTCCGCCGCTGTGCGTCTCTGCATGAGCGCAGAGATACACGCGTTGGAGCGTCCCGCCGACAGGATATTGGCATACGGGCAACGACACCCATTAGGCACACAGTACCCAATGGGGGATATTGCCCGCATCCCAGGGTGCACCGTCCCGGAGACTGGCCTTTCCCCCAGACGTATCCAAGGGAAACTCCAGCCCACGGGCACACGGGGAGGTTTCCTGTCCAAGCACCCCGCACAAGAAAGGCTCAAAATCAAATATTGATAATTATAGACCCATAGCATTAACTCCCGTAATCTCAAAAATATTTGAAAAGGTCATGTATAAACGATTGTTAAAATTCTTAGATAAATATAATATTCTTGTAAATCAACAATATGGCTTCAGGCAAAATAAATCAACCACCTTAGCAATTTATAATTTAGTAAAAACAGTTATGACAAATTTAAATAATAGCATACCGTCTTGTGCATTGTTTTTAGATTTGAGCAAGGCGTTTGACCTTGTCGATCATAGTATACTTCTAGAAAAAATGGAAAAATACGGCATCCGAGGTCCAGCCAAGGAATGGTTTCATTCTTATTTAAGTAACAGGAAGCAGATAACGAGAGTAACAAAATTTAACGCATCAGAAAACGAACTGGTTGATTTTGATTCTGAACCAAGAATCAACTGGTTTGGTGTACCTCAGGGTAGCATTCTGGGACCAATACTGTTTTTACTATATATTAATGACCTGCCACAATCAATTAATCATCCATGTGTTCTATTCGCCGACGATACTACAATTATATTACAATTCAAAAATGGGCAAAATTACGATACTGAAATAAACAAAACTTTGAGTGTTTGTTTACACAAATGGTTGGAAATTAATAGGTTAAAGATAAATATTACTAAGACTAACGTGCTTTATTTTAAGACTTGGAAAAGTAAACCGGTTCATCTTAAAGTAGTATTTAATAGTATTCATGTATGTCAGGTATACAGTACCCGGTTTCTAGGTGTTACGATTGATGAGCATTTGACATGGAAGAACCACATTGACGTTCTTTGTAAAAAAATTAACCAATTTATATTTGCTATAAGAAAGGTGAAGGATGTAACGTCAAGGCAAACTGCCCTAATGGTATATCATGCCTACATTTCGTCTGTGATTCGATATGGTATAGTAGTGTGGGGAAACTCTTCTGAAGTTTCAAGAGTTTTTATTGCACAAAAAAAAAATGTTTGCGAGCAATATTTAATATGGATTGATCCGATTCATGCAGACCAATATTCAAAACGCATAAGCTTTTAACTGTGCCATGTCTTTACATTTACGAATCAGCTAAGTTTTTGAGGTCAAATCCTACACTTTTTGAACAGAAAGATAACGCAAATAAAAGAAAAGCTACGCACATGGACTTTGCAATGCCTGTGCCTAAGTTACAACTTTATCGGCGAAGTTGCATCTACATGGCTCCATTAATATACAATGCTTTGCCTAAAGCTATTAGGGAACTGCCCTTTACAAAATTTTGTAGTGAATTAAGAAAGTGGTTGTTGTATGAATGTTATTATTCTATTAATGAGTTCTTTCATAAAAATTCTTGTAAATTTTATACTTATGACCTTGCATCAAAGTATAGACACTGATTTATTGTTATTTAATGTTTAAAATGATTTGTATTGTGTCCATTCCTTATTTTATTGTTTGTTTTGTTAATATTAGATTGTATTTGCATGCCGCTGTGTCGGCGAAACTTGTTGAACCAATATTTTAATAATATCCTTTACGTACCATGTTTCTGGCAAATAAAGACATTCATTCATTCATTCATTCATAAATATCAATAAATATGCCTAGACTTTTCCCAACTATGCTGGGTTCAGCTTCCAGTCTAACCGGATGCACCAGTATTTTATATGGAGCTACTGCTTATCTGACCTCCACAACCCTACAACTGAGTAAAACAATGCCCCTTGGTAAGACTGGTTGTCAGACTTTCTGGCTTCTAGCTACCCACAACGACTGTCAAAGATGTACAAAAAACAGCTGGGATCAACGGCTAAACGTGCCTTCTGAGGTACAGAGGACTTTCAATATATTATGGACTAGCTTTAGACAGCGGCTTCGCCCGCGCGGAACTTTCATTCCCTATTTAACTGCCTTAAAGATTGAATATCGAGAAACCTTCCTTAACCCTTGTCTACATTACAAAGGGAACGTCTGTGCAAAATTTCAGCTTTCTAGGTCGAAGGGTTTGGGCTGGTCGTTGATGAGTCAGTCAGTCAGAAGTTTTCTTTTTATCTGTATAGATAGATAGTCACCCATCCACTATCCGACCACGACAAGCATAACTAAACCTTCAATCGACCCGTGCAGTTTTTAATTAGCTAAGAGCTCACGAACATCAGTAAAACATATTAGTTGATAGTTGAAAAGCGAAGTGCAAATTATTATCAAAACACTAGCGATAGCTATCAAACGAAGAAGTTCTATTCCAATAACTTCAACCTTTTTGTTAAGATGGTTTGAAAAAAGAATACTGGAGTATTCTTTTTTCCACTATTATCAACGTGCCGTATGACAAAGAACCAAACACATTGCACTTTATACTGCAATAAATAATAACGTGTCCTCCACTTAATTCCTCTTTCAAGCTACGGGCTATATTGCCCGTTGGTTCCTTTTTGCAGTTCATTTTAACCGGATTAGTTTCCACCTAACGATGGGTTCTCTTTGTGCAAAGGAGAGGGTTTAAGATGACTGATTGCAGCTAGACGTCATCTAAAATTTTATCTTTTTTGCGTTTGGTTGGATTTATTACGATCCTTGGACGCCTGTGTCTAATTACGAGTCCTGTAAAAAGGGGCGCTTTTATGGGAAGGTAATTTAGGTGGTGGGCAGATTTATGTCTTACCAACGTAGACAGATGCACATTATCATTAGTAAATTACATAACGACAGAGCGTTATGCTCCCTCCGTGAGGCTTTTTACTATAATATAATAGAAAGAGACATAGAGAGATTTAGATGGGTTTCATAGTTTTTGAGCGGCTAAAACTACCTTTAGTGAGGGCAAAATGACAATACAAGATGGCGGTTGCGATCATTTTCAAATTTTTAATTATGGGTGTCGTTTTGATGGTTTTCGAGGGTGCTGAAGCCGATACTGAGGTCAAAATAAAGTAAACGACGTTACGTTCGGAGTTGGAGAAAAACCGTCAAGAACTTCGTTCCTAACCGGGGTTCCCCCGATCCCACGCGATTGCGATTGTTTGACGTTGAGTAACTTTCGAGTTATCTTACTTTAGTCGAAATCTTTGTGTTCACAGCTAAATCATGTAAGTTTTTAAACGAAATCTTTCCATTTTACAACAAATAAGTATCTAAACATTCTTAATTTGGGATTATTGACTTAATTAACTGAAATTTTATCCAAAAAAATAATTTAAGACTATTTAAAACGGCTATCATTAAACCATTACAAAGACGTCAGTTGATTGCAGTAAAAGCACCATCAGACTAAGTTAGGCTGGTGGAGCCAGTAAACTGCAGCTCTTCCAAACAAGTAACACGATTGCAGCAATTAAGCTTGTTCCTTCAAAAACTTAGTTCAAGTTAAATGGTTTATTTTTAAGCAAAGAGTCTTAACTTGCTTCGACGAGGTAGAATACTCGTAGATACGAGCACTAAAGAATTCGAATTAAACTACTTTTCTATCTTTGAAAGTAGAAAAGGACCTTAATCAACAATTGAGACGTAGGTGATATAAGAATATTTCTATGTATCAATCAATCAATCAATAGTCTTTATTTGTAAACATAGGTTACAACAGTGTGTAAGATGGTACAACAGTGTGTAAGATGGTACAACAGTGTGTAAGATGGTACAACAGTGTGTAAGATGGTACAATAGTCAATTACAGTTTCTCTATGTTTTGCCATTTGGCGTACAAATATACAATTATGATAGGCTTTTGCCAATTAAGTAAATAGATTTCAGTATAGTAATTCAGTAGTATCAATGTCAAATTTATTTTTATTTAAAACGAATGTAACAAAAATGAAATAAGAAATGTCAGGTAATGTCAATATTAAATAATTTATAGTAATGTCAACAAGCTACTGAAATGAAAAATGTTCAAAGTTGACACTGTCCGCGAGTCGTCATGCATAAAAAGTCACGATAAGAGTATACAAATATTATCATGTCAAAGAACTGTCTTCAAAATAGTCATTGAGACAATAGTAACATTTCTGTAATAATAAAGTACTTAGTTTTCGCTTGAAATTTGCTGAATTTTGACTTTTTATTGACCAGGGCAACTTATTAAATATTCTTTGGGCCATACCAAAAAGCTTTTCCTCATTAAAGCCGTACCTGCATAAGGTACTTTAAGCTCTAAATTATTTTTGACACGTAATTTCCTATATTTGCTTTTAAACGCTATTTCATAAAGGCTGAAGTTTGTTTTAACAAATACATTTACTTCATAAATATAAAGAGAAGGCAACGTCAATATTTTGAGGCTTTTAAATAGCGGTTGACAGCTGTCAGTACTTTGTAAGCCACACATAGCTCTTATGCATCTTTTTTGGGCTTTGAAAACATACTCTTTATTAACTGAATTGCCACAGTATATTATACCATATCTTAGTGTCGATGCAACATAGCCATGGTAAGCCATTAAAAGTGCTTCTAGATTTACAATTTTAGCTAGTTTATATAGGGCATGTGCAAATGTATTAACTTTTTTACAGATGTCGTCCGTTCGCGGTTTCCAGGACAAGTTACTATCAATAACAACACCAAGGAATCTAGTCATAGTTGTGGATTATATTTTAGTCCCCAGATAATGAATGTCAATGCTATTATTAGGAATTCTTTGATAGAAGTGCATTATTTTAGTCTTTTCTAGATTGATCACAAGTTTATTGTTATTTAGCCACGTAATTATTTTGTTTAATGTCAAATTTATCTCTGCTTCGTATGTATTTGGATCGTCACATTTTACTACTACCGTGCTGTCGTCAGCAAATAGTACCATCGGATGCTTTATTTCTTTGGGCAGATCATTTATATAAGTTAAGAATAGTGGGGGTCCTAACACACTGCCCTGTGGGACTCCGTATTTAATGATCTTACTACTCGATCTGTATCTTCTTTCGTTTCCAGTGCGTGGGCAAATTCGTGTTATTTCTAAAATCTGTTGTGTAAGTAACTTTCAAAAAGCTTCAAAATGTTGCCTCGTATACCGTAGTTTTCTAATTTATTTAATAGTCTTAAAATCGACATAGTCGAAAGCCTTTGTAAGGTCCATATATATCGCGCATTCGGCATTTCTTTCATCCATATTTGATAAGATAGGGCGTATCAGAATGTGACTGTTCCTAAAAATAATAATTTGGCTGATAAAAATTTCGTTTTTCCTAATTCTGTTAATATTAGTTCTTGGGTCGGTCCCCCCTAAGGGGGAAGGGCCGCACTCCTCCCCGTTCGGTCCTGTAGAGCTCGTCACCGGACTGGCCGCTCTCCCACCGATTTACTTTATATGAATTCCAAATAGCTTTAAATTATACTTAAGAATTCATATATGAAAACACATTGGATGTGTTTATATAAAGCTAAAAGTAGCAGAGAGATTCTAAGTCAACACTTCCATAAAGTGACGCAAAGCTGAGATGACTAAATAATAGACTTAGAAATCTAGATTCAATAATTAGTACTAAGTAGATAAGGATAGAGAATTAAAACCTAAGAATAATTATTTAGATAGAGTTGTGGATCAACTCTCTTAAAAGTCTATAGACAGCCCCAAAGAGCCCACCCGTCACCACTTCCTAGTGTTTGAGCTAGGGAGAAGAAGTGGAGCAACAAACTCCCCAGCAACACGTATCTGTCTAATTAGTTATAAGAACTATAATAACACTCACGACCTAAGATAACTATATATTATTGCGCACTCAGTCATACCAACAAACACACATAATTCTCGTCCCTCACAGGTGAAGGCTAATATCTGCAATAAAGTCTTAATTATGTGGAGGGGTGAAGGGACCGTTGCGCTTGCGCTTAAATTCATTATTTACAGCTACGATAGTTTATCTGGTTATTATTTACCCACTTTAGTGAGACGGGGAACCGTTTTGCAACGTTTGTCTCATTGTACGTGCTCTGTTAGACCTAACGCATAGAACCTCTGAGGACACTATACGATTCTAACAGAACACGCTCCCTAAGCAGCAATTAAATGTCTTACTCAATCCTAAGACAGCGTACTGCGAAGTTCCACTGTTATTGAGGAAGACAAGTGTTGAGTAGTTTTAAACACGTACTCATGTGAACGTCACCCTTGTGACTGCCTATCACCTTTCTATGATACCACAAGGCTCGCACAAGCGCACCGTAGACTCAGTCTCTAGCAGAACTCATTGCGATCGTAATTGGTGCCTGCCGAAGTGGAATTTCGTCACTTCAGATCTCCTTAAGCTTCGCCATTTAGAGGATGCAGTGCATCCAGATTTCGTGTCTCGCTAAATAGTGACGATTCATAAATAGGCGTACAATCTGCCGGGTGTAGAGTTTTAACGAGACACGGTCCCTAGCGTTCTTAGAACGGCTACCAATGTATTTAGTGAACGTGTGTGATGCCTAACCCCTCTCCCAGAGACCTGCATGCCACAATCCTCACGCAACATGTTCTGTGGCGAGACCTTTTTGGAAACAGAAATCATCACTAACGTTTGGTCGGTTTATAATGCAATAATAGCTCGACTTTATAGCCTAGTTTACTCGAAAGGAGTTATTTACGGTTCTGTCTTCCCAATGTGATGAGTCAAGTCAACATTCGTCAAAGTCAGAGCTTTACGCTCAAAGTCAAGTTTGGCGGGAGGCCTTCCCCGTTTCCTCTTTAACCAACTGTAAGTGACAAATATCTGCCGAGGTACGGAATAGGAAGTAGACACGCAATACAAGAGAAGATAACATTAATTATAAAGTCAGTTAACACAAAAGTAGTTACGCCATACTGAAAGGAATGATCATTAATAGTTCCACTGCGATATCGCCAATCTATTATGTAGAAATGATCATTATGTAATAGATCCACTGCGATATCACCAATCTGTTATGTACAAATTATCATTTATAGCTCCACTGCGATATCACCAATCTATAATGTATAATTCTCAATATACAGTCAACCTGCGAGAACCATAAAACCAGGTCTCAGTTATTACAATGCACACACTATTACTAAAGATTGAAGTTGTCGCTTACCAGGTAATTCCTTGGAGTGAATTAGAATACAAATCACTTACGAAATACTGCGTCTATTACCAATTACTCCCTGCACCATCCCTCACAGCTCACAACACAATTTTATCTCGCTTAGTATATCTCGCCTAACTTAACTAGTCTGGACTCTCAACTCCGTCCGTCATCGCTCGCCGTCCAAACCAACTCGTTCACAACTCGCTTTCTGGGATTCACGCGCCTTGCATGCTGCTTACGCTCATTCTAGACTAATATTATATAGCCTAGTCTAAACCTGTACTATGGGGGAACTTCATATCTAAGCAATTTCAAAACAAAATCCCGTGAGCACGATGACCACATCTGTTTAACGCCCCTTTTGGCCTCGACCAATGAAACGAAAATACATAGCAAATATTTTGTCGTTTAAGTTTTTTTGTTGTTCGTGTGTATTACAATATCTGTTACAATGATCACAGATGTCTGACCCTTTTTCGAACACTAGGAATAGAACAAAAGAAACAAAGATGAGAAAGTTTTTTTAATTTTGTGTTCAGTGAACATAGAACTACCCAACTCACTGCAATACAGTTAACCCATGACAACAGATTTTTTGTTAAACACCCGTTGTGTTGAAACGCACTTAAGGTCCGACAAGCATCGACCAGCTGTATGGTCGATGCCAACAACGCTTCTCTTTTGTCAGCATTTTATGAACAAAGGAGATTTATTCATTCAATAATTTTGTCTAAGTATTGTTTATAATATATTGGGCATGGATTAAATATCAAGAGTAATAGCGACCATCGGCGTCTCTTTGTTGCGGCGTAGACTCAGAAAACGACTTATTTCGTTACATGCACAGTAACAGTTAACATCATGGCAAATGTTTTTTTAGATGTGGATAATTGGTTTACTTATAGTGATTACGTTGATATTCTAATTAGTCAATTGTCTTGGCCCTGGCAAGAGGTGTATTTTATTTTATTAGAATCATGCTTTTTATGTAATGGTCAAATTCCGGTGGCTGGACGTCCACACCACTTTATTTTGGATATGAACGTCCAGTTAAATTTGGTGGACTTATTATTATATAAGTGTGTCACGCGTGTGTCTATATTCATTACCCGGCTGACGAGTGCGACGTCTGCGCCGAAGACTAAAGGTAGGCATTATAGTTAATATGTCATCAATATAATCAATATGTCAATCAATATGTTAGCCCAGGTTCGCACGGACGTATTTTTATCGCAGCGATTTTCTTTTGTACACTGGATTTTCAACTCTCGGTATTGAGCCGAGCATTGAAAACCCAACAGAGCGCATCCACCGCGTATCCCAGCGCGCCAAAAAAAACACACTGTTGGATATTCAACTCTCGGCGCTAAGCGGAGAGTCGAAAATCCACGATATAAATAAATATAACGAAGCAGATCTGCATTCAAAGATTTTTGAAAATTTGCTTGCCACACTCGGGAATCGAACCGGCTAAAATCCGAAAATAACGCCCAGTACTTTTATGGCAACAATTGATAGTGTCAATAAGGGTCAAATTTCTCTAACAAAACATGTTAAATTAAATGAAAGGAAACCCATAAAATCTTAAAATGAATCGCTAAATAAAAATGCACTGTTGGATTTTCAACTCTTAGCGCTGAGCCTAGCGTTGAAAGTCCAACAGTGCACTTTTATTTAGCAATTCATTTAAGTGTCACTTAGTATTGGTTAAAACGGGCATTAGGCACTTATACTTATTATTTAGTGATAATGGTAGTAAAAAAAACACTTACATTATTAAATATTTAATTTAAAAAAAATTAAAAAACAATACTTAAATGTAAGAAAACTCGCTAAAACTACTAAACATTTTTTTTTTTAATACTTAACACTAAATAAATATATTTACAGTGTGGCGTGCTTCACACGCACCACATTGGCACCCTGCGGGTGTTGTTGACGAAGCGGGTGATGGCGGGGGCGCTGGTGGTGGCGTCAGCATGGCCAACTGTGCCTCACACGCACCACATGGGCACCCTACGGATGATGATGATGGTGAGGGCGAGGGCGAGGGCGGTGGCGGAGGCGTCTGCGGTGGCATGGCCAACTTCGGCGATGGCGGTTCCCTTCCACCTGTGCTGGTGCTGGTACCTTCGCAGCAATAAAATGGCCTGTAAAATAATTTGAAAACATTTAGTAAAATTATTTGCATGCCACATCCGTTTAGCGGTTGGTCTGTCCGTCGATATGTTAGTCCATCGGATTTTCATTTAAAACCCTAAATATTAAGTTTAATTAAATTATCTCCGTTTTACATTGTTTCTATTATTATTTTAAATTGACAACATTTAATTTTCTTCTCAAACAAGTTGCGATTCCACTAAATGCTCGATAATAGGCACACGCATTGATATTTAAGTATATCAATGGGCACATGGTAATTGTGCCTGTTGTCGACCATTTAGTGGACTATGGCAAAAAATGCATAATACTCTATTAGAGTCGTATTATTTAAATTGAATATTGAAATATTATTTGAAAATTACTTACCAACAGAAAAACGACATCTTCTTAGCTTCACTATTAAGATATGACCCCATGTTTTATTTGTAAGGAACAAGGCGACATTATTTTTCAAGTTTGTTTATTTCCAGCTTCGCCTGGTCGTTTATGTACATGTACATTATGTAAATGTACATTTATCAAGGACTTAACGAATTATACAACACTCTCACTGAGACATAGTCTCCAAGCCTAGCCTCTATCGACCGTCTCATATCGTGCTCCCAAACTAACTGTCCCGAGTCCCGACTTAAAACATCCTTTCCCCATCCTAAAACCACCACGCCTGGGTTGAGCGTCACTTTCTCAGAATCGTTTCTTTGTCCAATTTCTCAATTATTGTTTCTAAGGGTTCGTTTGCGTTTGATGGTAACCAGATGTGGCTAATTTTCCGTTGTTCTTGGAATTTGTAAGAATATTGCATCTTTAAGTGACGTAATATATTGCTTTTGACCGATAACTGGCATAAGTGCCCATACAATATAAATGAAATGGGTTTCTAAGGAGTTCAATATTGTTTTAGGATTTTAAAGAACTAAGATACTTCGTTATTTATTAGGGCCCCCTGTCGAGCTGTCTGATCATAAAGTTCACACTTAATCTGTTTTCTAAGAGGCCCGGAACCGTGTGACAAATTTAAAAATAAATGTAATATTTATCTATTAAATAGTTGACAGACAGTCACAAGATCATGGATAGCCATGTTTATTGTCCTGTTCTTCCGAAATCCTTTCTGTTCATTAACTAGAATGTTTAATTTCTCCAGATAAGTATAGAGAGCTTTATATACGACATTTTCAAAAAAAAAATGCTAAAATAGGTATCAAAGCAATAGGCCTATAATTTTTCATCAGACACTTATCTTGCTTTTTATATAGTGGAGTAACCATTGAGGTTTTGAGCTTCTCCGGTAAGATACCATTCTCAATACTTAAATTGATGATGTAACTGAGATGTGGGGAGATGTATTGTGAAACTGCTTTTATGGCTTTTGTACAGATCCCATCACTACCTACACTGTGTGTATCTTTAAGAGATCTAATATGATGCATGATGTCTTGCGGCAGAGTTGGTTGCATAAATAAAGACTTCAGATTATTTGAATCTATGGGGAATTTTTGTGCTATGTCATGACTTGAATTAGATACTTTGTTTATACAGGAAAAGTTTTTATCCAGTGCGCAAATTGTAACCATGAATTCAGCATATCATTCTATGGGCACGCCACGATTGCGGCGGTAAGTCCCCTCTTTGAGGAGTGCTTTGAGAGGCGGCATGGCGTCCTCACCTTCCGCCTGACGCAGGTCCTCACCGGACACGGTTGTTTCGGGAGGTTCCTGTTTCGGATAGGGCGGGAGGAAACGCCCGGGTGTTTCCACTGCGAAGATCGCCCTGAGGACACGGTGGAGCACACGGTGGCGGTCTGCCCTGCTTGGGCGGAGCACCGCCGTGTCCTCGTGGAGGCGATCAGCGGCGGCGATCTCTCGCGTCCGGCCCTGGTCCAGGCCATGGTACGGAGCGAGAGGGCATGGGGAGCCGTCACCTCCTTCAGCGAAGCAGTGATGCTCGCGAAGAGGGAGGCGGCGTACGTGAGGGAGAGGCAGCATATGCGCCCTCGCGACCCCAGCCGCCGCAGGATACGGAGACGCCCTGGGCGTCGGGAATCCCAGGCCGATTTCCGGCCACCGTAGGCATGGGCTTGCGGACGGCGAGTAATGGGTAGCTCGCTGTCCGGTAAGGACCAAGCCCAAGTCGACGGCGCGTTGTGTTCCACGCGCGCCTCAAAGAGATGTCAGCACAAAAAGTGATGGGACCCGCAAGGGTCGATGCCTGCCAGGGGTGCGGGTTTGTTCGAAAGAGACACCACAGCCCCTGGCTTAAGGGCTACTGAAGGAACACGGGTGGGTTTTAGTCAGTAAAAGTCTGACACGCCCTCCTGCTCCACCCAGAGCGGGAGAAGTTATTTGATGATTTCCCACCCAAAAAAAAAAAAAAAAAAAAGCATATCATTCTAGAAGCCCTAGCGCAGAAATTTTTCGCCGGTTGTACGAAAAAAAATCAGCTGTTTCATAGAAAAGTGCAATACCTACGCGGTCAAAATGTATGGATCAGCTGATTTTTTTTTGTGTATCCGGCGAAAAATGTCTGCGCTAGGGGTTCTAGAATGATATGCTGAATTCATGGTTACAATTTTCGCACTGGATAAAAACTTTTCCTGTATAGTACTCGTTAAAGGAGTGTGCTATTTCAATTGGGTTCGTAACAATTTTTGTGTCAATTTTTAATTTAGATATAGGTTCTTTAGGAAAGTATGCTTTATTCTTATTAATTACGGTCCATGTCGCTTTAGATTTATTTTGGGCTGTTTTGATAAAATAGTTGATTTGAGATTTTTGTGATAAAGAAATTTTTTTTTTAGTCTATGTGAATATGCTTTGAACATATTCTTGTTCTTAAGAGGGGCTTAGTTCTGTATTGCCACAGAAGCACACATTTCCTTTTACTAATTTTTTTTTATTCCGTTTGAGATCCACTTAGATTTTTTAGTCAATGACTTTGTTTTATATTCGTAAGGAAAACAGAGATCGTAAAAGCATTTGAATAGGTCTAAAAAAAAACCATATGCCTCATTGGGGTCCGAAGTATCATACATTTCTGAGAATGAGAGACGTTTCATACAGTTTTTAAATATATCCAAATATTCTTGGCAATAGTTTCTTCGTTTAATACGCCATGACTTATTAGCACACGTTTTTTTTTACTGGGCATCTTAAAACCTGTGTGGTGTGATCTGACAGTCCAAATTCAATCATTTCTCCTTTGCACCCTCTGATATTGTGCGCAAAATTATCCAAACATGTCCCACTACTTATTCTAGTGGGTTGAGAGAATTGCAATTGTAGATTATAGTTTAAAAGAATATATTCAAAATCTAGGGACTGTTTATTTCTTTTTAAAGTATTTATGTTAAATTCCCCACAGACGATAACCTTTT
Source organism: Polymixis flavicincta (assembly GCA_949987655.1). NCBI lineage: Eukaryota > Metazoa > Arthropoda > Insecta > Lepidoptera > Noctuidae > Polymixis > Polymixis flavicincta. The sequence goes on along the minus strand of OX465186.1, from coordinate 10,027,150 downwards.
TATTTCGTTGAATGCAAATTAAATGGAGAATATTTTCCATTTTGCCATAAAACTATTTAAATCGGAATTTGGTACCCTATATATACATACAACAATAATACCATGCTCGGTTAATTCAATTGCGCAACATTCAATCATACAATAATTGTTTAAGTTTACTACTTTATACTGATGTTCAATTTTTGTTAGTACACATGCACCACCTCTTTTACATTCTCTTGAGAAACTTATAGCTAAATTATAGTTAGGTATTTTTAATAATTCTTCTTGCTCAGGCGTCATAAAATGTTCCGTAATACATTTAAAATCGATCGGTTTTTTCTTACTTAGCAGCTCTTCCAAACATACATTGAGGATGTCAGTTTTGTTAAGAAGTCCAGCAATATTTTGGTGGAGTACAAATATGCTATTGTAGACGAAAAACGTTTGAATTTTCCTTGTGGCTTGCGTTTTGCTCGTTACTGTCAGAATCACTTTCTATTATGTTATTATCATCTTGTTTGCTACTATGTTCTTGTAAGTTGATCTGACCAAATAGATGCCAATCAACTCAAAAAAAATCAAATCAAAATCAAAAGTCATTTATTCAAACTAGGCTGAGAGTCAGCACTTTTCGAACGTCAAAATTACATAAGACAGTCCCCCAAAAACGCCCACCCTTCGACACTTCCCACACTAGTATGGCCCTCATAATATTGTCGTATATATTTCTCATTCCATATCTATTGATTTTGCCTGTAGAGTAAGAGAACATCTCATGTGATAAATTACGGTTGCTGTCAAAGATGTATGCGTACTCATGATGTTGTACGTCAAGATAAAGGAGGTTGTTAAACATGTCAATCTTAAAGTTGTATATTGGTGCTCCTGTTATATATGTAGGGAGACAGATAATTATGTTGGTGTTTGTAACTTTTTGAAGAGATTCATTAAGTGTCTTTATGACATTTATATAGTTGCGGTCCTCTTTTATTTCATTTTCTCCTCTGTATATAGGTACTGATTACGTACTGTCAGTTCCAAAAGCGTAAACAAATTCTGTTTAGTTTAAATTCTAACGTACACAATCGCTAAACACATTGAAACACACAACAATTGGAAGACACTGGCTCGTGTAACACAGGTTGCTACCTAGCTCAGGAGCCAGGGCTTCAATTAAGTATGTTCCACCTGTATTTTATGTCAATGAATTTTTTATTTATTTATTTATATTCATAGTAGTAACTTAATACATTTGCAGGGACGCAGGAAATTCGACGCGCAGCCTGTCAGAATTCCGGACATGAGTCTGAAAATCGACGAAAAATTCCAACGCAGGGGGCGTTGTAATTTTGGAGCGTTGGAATTTTTTGTCGACTATCTCAATGCACTTTAAATCCATCATTACATTAACTAGAACATGATGTACACGTATTTGAAACTATGAAGCGCTCTCCTGTAAAATTTGTCATTTGTAATACGTAGGGACCGTCAATATAACCTTAATTTTCGATTATTATTTTGAGCTGCCAAATGTAAAAAAAACATCTTTGAGGTGACGTAGAATTAGAATTCGGATTTATTAGTATTCAAATAATCAAATCAAAACACTCAATTTGTAGTGGCTCCATAAATTGGCATCAACAAGTACGTTTTCTGATCCATTTGTTTACATTTTCGTCAGATAGTTTTGGAACAGACGAATAAATCTGCCTAGCCTTTTTCCAACTCAGTTGGGTTCGGCTTCCAGTTTAACCGGATGCAGCTGAATATTAGTATTTTACATGAAGCGACTGCCTATCTGACCTCCACAACCCAGTTACTGGGTAATACGATATCCTTTGGGTAAGACTGGTTGTCAGACTCTCGGGCTCCTGAAGACCCGTAATGACTGTCAAACATCAATGAATGACAGCAGGGACCAACGTCTTAACGTGCTTTCCAGAGCAAGGTGGGGTTAGGTATGTAAAGATGGTCACCCATCCACGGATCAACCGCGGCAAGCGTATCTTGATCTATCAACCCGTGCGGCTGTTATTACTTACCCACAAGACCGTAGATCCCTTTTTAAGGACCTTTACACAGAACGCGTGATGCGAAATGCTTGATTTTTTGTTTTGATTTCTCGTTTTAATACGTTCAATTTTGTATCTACACAGTAGATCAAATAAAACAAAAAATTGTTCTGCTCGGGTCTTGAAGCTCTAAAAATTCTGCCAGGAATCTCGATTTAAAACTATAAGATTTGAGCTGAAATTACGACGAAAGTTTCTTAATTGCAGCATTCAGAATACAAGGCCTAACTGCTAAGAACAAGGAGCCATAATACCTACTCCTTAAGTGTAAGTACTATCATTACTATAAATCAAATCCCAGTGGGACTGTGAGATGGCGAGAATTTATGACCCTTGTCTTAAAGCTACGCCGCCGCCGGCTATCTTTGATGATTAAATGGAAATTATGACCATCAGGATACACCTTTTAGCACTTTGTCTGTGAATACGCTTATTCTATTCTCAGTTCCGTGTGGTGCCGGACGTAAAAGAATAGCACCATCCCATTTCTTCCCGTGGGTGTCGTAGGAGGCGACCAAGGGTCTTATTAGAGAATGGGCAGCAGCGTTCTCTATGCATTTTACCACCATACTGCGATCGCCAATCGGTCTTCCAAGCGTGGCGATTATGGCAAACCCCCTCCTTTTGGGGGAGACCTATGTCCAGTAGGGGACGTCTTTCGGCTGAAATGATGATGATGATGATGCTCATTCTATACAGCGGCTTGGACATCAATTCGCAAACTGCAACCATGATGTCTAGCAACGGATGCTAGACCACAATAGTTACAGTCAGCTAGTCACAATGTTTAAAACAACGAACTTTTTAAACAACCGACGAAACATTTTGACGAAGGGTGTCCAGAATCACGTACTGAATTATCCTTGGTAACCAGTCGCTTGTAGATGTTCGTGACACCCTGTATAGAGTGTTGATACATTAGCCAGGAAAGAGTGTAAAGATCAATGATGTTGGAAGAAACGTCACTGTCTTATTCTGGCACATCCTTCTGTAGGCTTAGCACTAATGTAGAATAGGAGAAGATAGGTGTTTTTCTATGAATTATCACAGTTATGCGTTCTAAACGAATCATGATGTAGACAATCGTATTTACTTTGTGGCCGTCGAGAAAGTTTGTTGTCGGTGAGGTTTTGACAGTTTGGGAAGCAATATTCTTCTGAAATAGTCTACATTTATAAGGACCTAGACAAATATCGTTAGAAACGAAAGACTAAATGACAGATTGTAGAAGGATATCTACGGTGCGACATCAAAAATTTAGGAACGAAATGTCACTTTGTATTGAAAAAGCACTGTCTATTCTTCGTAGAACTACAAAGTGTCATGCTAAGCCCGCTGGATATCTCCAGTAAAATGGATACAAAAGTGATTCATCACAACCAGCCCATAATATTTCCACTGCTGCAGCACAGCCCTCCCCTCAGTGAGAGGGAAAGGGCCATAATCTACCATGCGGGACTAGTGCGGGGTGATAGATGGCACAATATCTTCCAATTTTAGGTTCTAGGATATGCCAGTTTCCTCACGATGTTTTCCTTCACTGTTTTGAGAGCAGTGCTGATGAAAGAAAAAAAGTAAAGCGTCTGACAGGTTCAAACCTACGACCTACAACTCGATAAGTAATCGTGGCCGTTACTGCTGGTTACTGCTGCTGCAAGTTATTGATTAGTTTCCTATATTCCACTGATAGTGATTGAAGTTATTTCTGAGATAATTATAGCCGTAGTGATTTTAAATGTAGTCTAATTCGTTCCATTATGAAATTATAACAAAAATACCTCTCTTTATATGCTAACAGACACAGAACATGAAGTAGGCACGTTTAAAAAATTAGGCAAAGATGTTCAGAAAAAGAAAAACATCTTGTTATAAGTGGATCAACTTTTTCTTCAAGATAAAAATGTTTTATTCTTCACATTCCCATTACATGCTTCGTTTACATATTTTTAATGTATTATACGATATGATATTATTATCCTCTTCATTTCTTTTCTGACTCAAGAATTCTACAATACCACGCAAACCACACACCCATTTCTTATAATTTTTTGTACGTTCTCGTAATTAAATCTATAACAAATTTATCTAGGACCTTATACATAAACGTACTTATACACGATTTATCTCAAATCTTTCTATGTGTAATGATCAGATCATCTGGCAATTAGATTGACACCCTTATTGCATGGTTTACTAAAATTTACAGGTAATCGGCGGGTAATCGGCGTAAAAATATCAGGGAGGGATTTTTTTGCACACTGGATCTTCAATGCACTGCTCAGCACCGAGAGTTCACAATCATTTAATGTGTCTTTTCGATGCGCTGAGATGCACTCTATTGGATTTCCGATGCTTGTTTCAACACCGAGAGTTCAAAATCGAATGCAATAAAAGCCATACGACACATTCGCATGGATTTTATCGCATTGGATTTATATAAAATATGTGAGACATATTATTTTATGTCTTAACGTCACGTCCATAACCATGAATCAACATAACATAATCAGCTTATAATGTGCCCACTGCTGGCACACAGGCCTCCCTTCTGTGAGAGGAAGTGGGGCGGAATCCACCACGCGGGCTCAGTGTTGAGTAGTACATGTCACATGTCTTCGAATTTTTGGTTCTAGGACATGGCGGTTTTTTTACAATTTTTCCTTCGTGATGGCGTGCAGTGGTGATGAAATAATTTACACAAAGTAAAGCATCTGTCTGGGTACGAACCCATGACCTACATATCGTGAGGTACGGCAGTTACCACTGGGCCACCTCTGCTCAACCATGAATCACGAAAATACCTATCCTTATATCCCTACTAATATTACAAACGCGAAAGTAACCCTGTCTGTCTGTCTATCTGTTACGCTTTCACGCCTAAACCCATGAACCGATCGTCATGAAATTCGGCAGAGATATAGTCTGGGATATGGAGTAGGACATGGCTACTTTTTTACACGATAACCGACATTCACGCGGGAGGAGCCGCGGGCTAAAGCTAATATCTGTATAAATAACTATCGTTACTTACAACAAAAAAATGAATCGTACAAATAGGTAAACACAATATTCCGACTATTTATGTAATTTTTAACAAAAATTTAACTTCTTACTCTCAAAGAAGTTTCAAACATACTTCAGTGCTCATAGTTACGAGTGGGCAGAAGTTTTACTTCCTAAAGTGACCGATTTAAAGTTTTCACGGACTAACTTTCCATTTTTATTATTGTTAGTCTTCTTCATATTAAATTATTATACTTACTGGAAGTTTCTAAGCATCTTCTTGTTTTACAAAAGGAAGCGCCTAAAATCTAAATAGGTTTTACATTTCTTTAATATTTTTTCCTCATAAATCAAGTCTAAAGTTCAGTGTGGTGCCGGACGTAAAAAATAGCACTATCCCATTTCTTCCCGTGGGTGTCGTAGGAGGCGACTAAGGAACTTACTAGAGAATGGGCAGCAGCGTGCTCTATGCATTTTACCACCATACCGTGATCGCCAAACCGCCTGCCAAGCGTGACGATTATGGTTAAACCCCCCTTTTGGGGAAGGTTTATGTCCAGCAGTGGACGTCTTTTGGCTGAAATGATGATGATGATGAATCAAGTCTAAAATATTGCAAACATAAGTCGAGAAACATAACATAACACAGAACATAAGTGCCGATTGTCATTCGTAGATCTTAAGCAGTTTCTACGGGTAGCCAGAAGCCCGAAAGTCTGACACCACTTACCAAGGGGTATATCGTACTACCCAGAAACTGGGTTGTGGAGCTCAGGCAGGCAGTCACTCCATGTAAAATACTGGTACTCAGCTGCACCGGGTAAGACCGGAAACCGACCCCAACAAAGTTGGGAAGAGGCTAGGCAGATGATGTCTTCAAAGACGGCTATTTATTTCTTAGTAACTGAATCCAGCACAACATTAAATGCAAAAGAAGTATTAGTATACTTTCTAGGATACTCTTTAACATCCAGGCCATACACAAGCCGAAGGCAGTTAATAGAGTACTATAGAAGAAAAATATGTGTTTCGCTGACCCCAAATAAATTGGGATAAAGGCAGAAGAATACTGATGACTCTTAAACATACCACCATGCATTGGGCACGCCGATATTGCGGCCGTAAGTCCCCTCTTTGAGGAGTGGATTGAGAGGCGCCACGGCGTCCTCGCCTTCCGCCTGACGCAAGTCCTCACCCGACACGGTTGTTCGGGAGGTTCCTGTTTCAAATAAGGCGAGAGGAATGCCCGGGTGTTTCCACTGCGTAGATCGCCTTAAGGACACGCTGGAGCACACGGTGGAGGTCTGCCCGGCTTGGGCAAAGCACCGCCGTGTCCTTGTGGAGGCGATTGGCTGGAACGATCTCTCGCGTCCAGCCTCGATTTAGGTCATACTACGGAGCGAAAGTACACGGGTAGCCGTCACATCTTTCTGCGAAGCAGTAACGCTCGCGAAGAGGGAGGCGGCGCACGTGAGGGAGAGGCAGTTTATGCGCCCTCACGGCCCTAGTCTCCGCAGGAGACGCCGTGGGCGATTTCCGACCCCAAAAAAAAACATACCATCATGCATACATAGATTGCATACCGAAAATAAAAAAATCCTCAAGCCAGGATTTATATATCTAATTTTGAATCTTCCTCCACAAAGAGCCGTGAATAATATAGCCTGGTCACAGAATAAGACAAACAGAAAATTAACTCCATACACCAAGTGAATACAGGTGCACACACATATACCTACGACGAAGTATGTGCAGAATCTCAAGCTGTCTTAAGGAGAGTTTAGACCATACGAACATAGTTCCAGAACACTAAGACACACAAACATTTTTCTTGATATCTAAAATCTATTATCTATGCTAATATACTATATTTGGTCTTATTCATAAAAAGTCATCGAACATCTAAACAGTTGCTAAAGTCTGGTTTCGTATTGAGGACCCCTTGGAACCAATAAGGCGGGAGGAAACGCCCGGGTGTTTCCATTGCAAAGATCGTCCTGAGGACACAGTGGAGCATACGGTGGAGGTCTGCCCGGCTTGGGCGGAGCACCGCCGTGTCCTTGTGGAGGCGATCTGCGACGGCGATCTTTCGCGTCCGGCCCTGGTCTAGGCCATGGTACGGAGCGCGAGTGCATGGATAGCCGTCAACTCCTTCTGCGAAGCAGTGATGCTCGCGAAGAGGGAGGCGGCGCACGTGAGGGAGAGGCAGCATATGAGCCCTCACGACCCTAGCCTTCGCAGGAGACGCCCTGGGCGTCGGGAATCCCAGGCTGATTTCCGGCCACTGTAGGCGTGGGTTTGCGGACGGCGATTAATGGGTAGCTCGCTGTCCGGTAAGGACCAGGCCCAGGTCGACGGCACGTTGCGTTCCACGCGCGCTTCAAAGAGATGTCAGCACAAACCGATGGAGCCTGCTAGGGCCGATGCCTGCCAGGGGTGCGGATTTGTTCGAAAGAGATACCGCCGCCCCTGGCATACAGGTTACTGAGGGAATACGGGTGGTTTAGTCAGCAAAAGTCTGACTCACCCTCCTGCTCCACCCAGAGCGGGAGAAGTTATTTGACGAATTCCCACCCAAAAAAAATCCCTAAGAACCAAGCAAAATGAGAAATTTCACGTGGTCGAAGTCGCAGGCAGAAGCTAGTCTACAATAATACTGAAGAGTTTGTTTGTTTCTTTGTTTGAACGCGATAATTTCTGGAACTACCAGTCAAAGGTGAAAAAAAGAATTCTTGAGAAAGGTTAAAAGCTATTAATTTAATATCACGCTACAACTCTTAGGATCTGAACAAAAAGAGAAAGGTCAGAAAGAAAGCCAAGTGAAAACGAAGTAACAGCGCTGGTGGGTGGCGTTTAAGTATATTGTGGTGTCTTACGACTTCCACGCGAATGAAGTCGCGGGCATAAGCTAGTTCGTGATATTTCAGTATGAAAACACCAACGAAGCAACGCTGTATCCCCCGTTTACACAAAAATATGCTAATTTGGTAAAGTGGGTGAAAAAATGTGCATTTGTTTTGTCTAAACCAACCTTTAAAACGAATGCCAGTCGCAAGCGCACTAGCATTTGCTGTATGTGTACGCGAAGTTAGTCTATATATGTTGTATGACGTCGACCTTCTGTCCTACTCCGTACGTCGTTTCGATTTGCGGCGTCAACGAAGCGCATCTCTTTGTGTTCGCTGCTATTACTTTAATTTCTCTTTGTCAGCACTGTCGTTGTCTCATTTCCGAGTGTGTTTTGTTGGCCTCTCTTCTTGCCATTTATTTTTGTCAGATAGAATACAGTTCAGTATTTTTTATGACGGCCTATATTACAATGGACATATAGGTACTAGATGATATTTAGATTAAATCTACTGACTTTAATATACTTGTTATAAAAGTGAATAATTAAAAACTGAAGTTTCCTGAATTACAGGGGTGAAACGCACACGTTATTAAGTGACATACCATACTCGTATTAAAAGGTTAACCAGTTTTATCACTTCGCCGACTTTCCTCGAATTGGTAGGTCCGGCGGAAGGGTAATTTGATTTTGGTTTTTGCTGCAACTATCTAATTATTGATGCTTGAAACGTATCTTCGTCTTAACAAAAAATCACTGACGAACAATGCACAGCCTGCTGTTTCTGGAATCATGAAATTTTACGCAAACTTTCCATAACGAACATGAGCAAATCCCACCACAACCCTCATCATACCACGAGGAAGGATTATTGAAAATTCATCCATTATAAAGCATAGTGGTGGTCCAGTAGAAACGGCCGTGACTTACGACTTGCAGTTCGTAGGTTCGGACCCTAACAGGCGATTTAAGTTGCGTAAATTATATCATCATCGCTGCTCTCGAAACAGTGTAGGAAACCGGCATGTCCTAGAACCGAAAATTCGAAGACATGTGACATCTACAACTAACGAGCACAGAGCCCGAGTGGAGGATTACATCCTAATCCCTCACACAGCACACTCAGAAAGGGGGCCTGAGTCCCAGCATTGAGGCTGAGTATGTATCCCTAAAGGGGACAAGGGGTTAAATGAGGATGAACATGTATGGAAGTTCGTCATTTTTGCTGTTGGGAAATCCCATTGGGCAGACAGCTTGTTGCACAATTATATTTTTGTATTTGCAGTGGTAAATGTGTGGGCGTTTTTGGGGGATTGTCTTATGTATTTTGATGTTCGGAAAGTGCTGGTTTAAGAACCAGCACTTTCCGAACATCAAAATACATAAGACGCCTAATTTGAATAAATGACTTTTGATTTTCATTTCAAAAAGAGCGAGCCCTCGGGATTCCACCTTATTTCTCTAAGAATTCCAGTTTCAGAGACAGTACTAATGTTTTTATTTTTGTTCTCAGTGGACATGTTCATGGGCCCAAGCCTGAATCTGTCGAAAGTGGAACGGCGGCAGATGGGCGCTTACCTGTGCATCGCGTCCAATGACGTCCCGCCTTCCGTCAGCAAGAGGATAATGCTTAGCGTTACTTGTAAGTTTATGGCATGTTTAGTGTAACATAGTATAGCTTCCTATTGATAAGACCCTGATAAACGGAGTTCCATCGCCAGGCTAAAAAAAAAATGGATGTGGCACTACAGATATACCTATATTTGAGTTTCAATCGAGTTTCGAGTTTCAAAATCAGCAGACGTGATAGTCATCGATCGCAGTTAGTGTAGTCCACTTGAAATATCAGTTCTTTTTTGTATACTTCACAAACGTGGTGGGTTTCGATGCCTAAACACGATGCGGAATTCAAACTTAAAGTAACAAAACTACCAGCAGTCATTGACCCCCAAAAGAGAAAGTCAAATATTTTTTTATTTAATTTTATCGTGTTTAGATAATTCGATACCCGTTACGTCTTCAGAGTTTCGCTAGCTAATTTTGTTTGACCCTATAGAAACGACAGTTTTAGAAATAAAACAAGAAATCAGCATGCGTTGTAGTATGACCAGTGACCACCGTAGAAAGTGCTGAAACGAAAGACAAAATAACATTGTACAAAGATTTCTACGGCAAGATGTCAAAAATGAAGCAAAAAAAACGTCTTCGTTGAGTAGAGTTCTGTACGAGTGTTCAGGCAACCCGAGCAGCAGTAAGAAAAAAAATCACCAAATTGAATCTGACATTCGAACCAAACTTCCGTTAAATTCCAGTTAGGTTGTCAGTGATCAATACTTTATTTAGCATCCGGTATAGACCGGCTGCTAAGCGCATTATTCCATAGTTTTAACGATGTAAAAAGTTGTTAACTGCGTTCATACTGCATCGGTCCAATTATTCCGCCAATTAGGTCAACTAAATCCTCTGTACGTGATCGTGTTTACTCCAAACCTTTTTTAGACTGAAAAAAATAATTCGATTCTGGCGCTCTATTGCCTTTTACCAACCGTTTTATGCTAGCACTCCGGAATGGCCCTAGGAACATGGAGAAAGCTCCTTTGAACTTATACATAAATGTGATATATTAGGCCACACGAAGGATGTCATTACATCATTTCAAAAAGTAGTTGCTGAAAATCAGCGCTGTTGACGATAGGTTCATCTGAAGACACAGCATTTTGCTGAGCAACGACGTGCTCTTGCACAGACGCGACAGACGGCTTATTTGTTTCTATATTTGTGGTTTCTTTGTTACAAACGTCATTAATGCACTCTGCAATCGACATTCGTTTTGATTATTATAATGTAATTGTCGTAACGCAAATCTATTTGAATTTTCTTTGGTCCCTAGCCCGTCAGGGTTTTACAATTTTGTCTATTTTACAATAGACAAATTTAAATAAAATTACAGGGCTTCTGGCTATTTTGTATGTGTGCATTTTTATGTATCTTGTGTGTTTTGTTTGTGCAGAGTAAACAATTTTTCTTTCTTTAATGCTTTGGAACTGGTTACTGCTATCACGGTTCTTAAATATGACTATTTCAGTTGCATGCGCTAAGATAGCCCGCACTATTTAAATTTTGCTTCTTTTTTTTTGCAATTTGTACGTCAGTGTCAAATTGTATGTTGATTAAAATGCTATTCGCTTGCGTAAAAAAATTAATGACTATTTCGTAATATGTATGCAAATATTTATTGTAAATACTAGCTTCCGCCCGCAGCTTCGCCCGCGTGGAGGTCGGCAATCATCCCGAGGGAACGTACGGGACAAAAATGTATCCTATGTTTTAATCTATCTGTGTGCCAAATTTCATCCAAATTCATTTAGTAGTTTTTTCATGAAAGAGTAACAAACATCCAAACATCCATAAATACAAACTTTCGCGTATCTAATATTAGTAAGGATTGATCAAAGACTTTGTCCACAGTTCCTCCTTCAACATTAGTGGCGACCAAGGTGATTGGTGTACCAACAGGGTCCCAAGCGAGACTGGAGTGCTTCGTGGAAGCCTACCCACAAGCCATACACTACTGGCTGAAGAGTGGAGAGGAAATGATATTATCTGGGTGAGAACACACATTACATTGTGTTAATGCATTTATGGAAGATTAGTATTGAACTAGAACGAAGCCAAAAATAATGATAAACGTGTCGTGCTAGACACGTTTATCATTATTTTGGGCAGCCTGTTATTGACCGACTGCAGGGCAAAGGCATCTCCATACACAACGTGTAACGGAAAGGGTATATTAAATATATATCAAGGGTACGGCTTCTTTGGACGATATCAAACGATACTGAAAGGTTTTTTTTAATCCTATCCATGTTCGCTAGTTATGAGAATTTTTAATACATTGATACCAGAAACCGAACTTTTCAAATTGGAATAAACACATCACTCGGAAGAGATTTATCGTGTTATTGGCAAGTAACGTGGAAAGTAATTGACCTACGTAGTGCGGTGACACCTTTGTTATGATTTGAATTTAAGAAACATATGAAACCGAAAATTTGGTATCACAGGATAGCAACAGGGTTTCTGTTACACGCTATAGAGAAAGCACACACATTGATCACCACACTTGCTCAAGGCGGACAAGCTATTTCAGACTAATAGTAACTATCCTCCTTATTTATAAACGTTGCTTAAAGTTAAGTAATGATTAGCGACTGTTTAACCATACATTTTTAACGTTTAAACATCTCTTAACTTTAACAAACATTAATGAATAAGACGGTAAGTCCAGGAGTATTCACGATGTTTTTCTTCACCTTACTACGGCATTGATGCCTAATATAAACTTAGCGTTCAGATGATTTTGTTTCATCGTTGGCAATAACTATGCACAATACATTTTTCTTTCCCATTGCCTTTTCAACATAGTTTACAATCTAGTAAAGGTAGAAGGCTAGAAGGTGCTACTGCTAAAGTATAGTTAAATTTGAATTTCAGAACTGACACTGACCGCGAGGTGAGTATCAGTTCTATTCAGTTTGCGAAGCACATGTGCTTAATAGTCTATTCTATTGATAGAAATCGTAAAAAAGCCCATATCCCACTCGGAACAAAAATAAAGTAAGGTTTAACACCTAAAAGTAGCCAACATTTGCCAATATCAATCGTACCAGTAAAACTCCCGTTAAAAGTATTAACGAATCCGACTAACTTCCCGAACATTCTGCCATTATCTTGTGCCCCCTTCGCACATCTGCTCCTGGCTTTGCTCCGAAATGCCGTAAAATTGCCAATATTTTTTGTTTTATTAGTCATTATTATTTACTACAATAATTATTTATTATTGTATTGCACTCATGCAACTATAGAACACAATATCGTTTTTTTTTTAATCAAGTGGTTACCCGCCATTTTGTTTGCACACCCTGAATGTTTCGTCGTAATTATTAAATAATAAATGAAAGTCGTTATTGCAGACCACAATCGTGATCCATAAAAACAATAAATACATAAAAATGAAATTAAATGGCGTAATAAACACACAAATTCACACTAATCTTCTCTATTTACAACCACCGCTTGTTGCATACATCCTATCAGCAATATTCTAAAGTATTATAAATAAATTGTAAGGCCTATCGTTCTTCACATTATTTGATTAATTTAATGGATTTTTTATCAGTCAGTCACGGTTCTATTTTATTAAACCGATCTTCTACATTCCTATCTGAAATTACAATTAAGGTACCATGGAATCTGTAACATTTACAGTATAAATAATAATTAAATAAACGAATGAAATGAATATTATTATAATCTTTATCTTTCTCAGCATTTGCGAGATCCTTATTAAATTAGTTGAAACATCTAACGTAAAGTAATTAGACAAATTAGTTCATTATTTTGTGTAATAATCACTGAGTCGGTCTCACTTTTACGAGGTCGTTAATTCTCGAACTCTGCAGACTATCTTTCCATTAACTTTATAGCTGAAGTGTTTTCTTATTGTTATTTAGTTGCCATTGTTTTTAAGTAGCTGACCTGACAGACGGTGTTCTCCTTTCAATCAATCATACAAAGGCCTCTAAAGAAAGGGACATTACGTTACATGACGCTAACGATAGTAAACTCTCTAAGATAGTGTATTCAAAACCGGAGCAACTATCCGGCTCTTACCCTAAGGAAGTAGAAGAAACCGATTGCCAATTACCAACAAAATAGTTGTGTAAATTTCAAAGTCAAAGTCAAATAATTTATTTCTAGTAGGCACTTAAAAAGCACTTTTGAACGTCAACATTTACATTAAAATAGAATTGATACTAGTCGCCCCTTCCAAAATGTAGTTTCGTATGGAGAAGAATGGGCAAAAACTTCACCGTTACTCTTTTAAAATGTTTTAACATTCATTATATATTTATGTGTGAAAACGATACACCCAGAATAAAATTACGATACCAAAATAGGTAAAAAGAATTAAATTGAAGCAATTCCTATAATATTAACAAGTATTAAGTCAGTGTGTGAGTTAAAGTAATCACTGAGTGTAAATCAATGTCATAAATACAATTTATCATAAAATTCAATTAGTAACCAGTTTGATTTTGTCTATACTGTAGAATGTCCTATGGAGCAGGACAGTCTCTCTAATTTGTAATATTCTTGATAACAAAGTGTACTTTTAATATGAGATTTTTTTCTCTTTTTTTAATTTCCTTTCATATAATTGCAATATATCACAAGGTATTTTGTTATATACACACAGTATCCCATAAGAGAAATCGTGGAGGTATTATCTGTTGCTCACAATATTCCATTTTTTACCTTCCAATTACCTAAAATTACTACGAAGGTTCGTTATAGGCGGGTTATTATACCATTCATGATCATTTCTACCGATAACTGTATTCAATCATATTAATGATTCTAGGAATAAAGTTTATTTTCATTAGAGTTACGCTCAAATGGTCGGTCTAATTAAATAATTATTATGATATCAAACACTGAGAGAGCGGCGAAGTAAAATATTACTGTGTAATCCAATTAGGTAGGTAGGTACGGATTTATGAAAATACCAATTTTTACAAAAACTAAATCAACCAATTTCGTGGCCTTAAGGCTTTTGCAGAAAGGCGCAACGCGATAGCGCGACGTGACACTTGTAGAACAATTTCCAGGACGTTTTCATAGAAACTGTTCTATGAAACTCGCGTCGAACTTGTTTGATGAAGCCTTTACAGATTTATTGAAAGATTGGACGGTCAACTCTGCTGAAAAAATAATTGAAATGGGATTAATTTGACAAAACCAATATACCTAGTTGAATTGAGAATTTTCCTTTTACAACGGTTCAGGTATTTTATAACTTTTTTTTCATCGTTGATTTGCCGAAAAACCTTTGAAGTAATTTATTGAAGTCCTACGGGAATAGAGTTCAAGATAGAATTTCGATTGTAGAGAAAAGAATCCGCGCATTAGGTGTACCTTATTCAAGAGAACTCAGCGGTATTTTCCGATTTAAGTTTCAAAAAGTTCCTTCTAACTAGCACATTTTGTTGCAGTGGCAAGCACGAGATATCTGAAGAACGCCTCTCCTCATACCAACTACGAACGATACTCGTTGTGTCGCAGTTCGAGCCCGAAGATGTTGGTACTTATACCTGCGTCGCTACCAACACTATGGGGAAAGCCGAGGGCACTTTACGACTTTATGGTAAGTAGCTTTTTATTACTTACCCCGTGGCCACGACCTACACGCTCAAGTGAAACGCGTCTTTTGTTAGTGATTGCGGAGAAATAGGTAATACGGACTGGTGTCTGCAACTCCACGTAAAAGCGCGTATTTTGCGTACACCAGCTCCTCGCCAGAAACGCCCCAGTGTTACTGACAATCTCACATACGGTATCTGGGTTCTGGAGTACTTTGCCCTGTTCGTGGCGACCACCTGTCAGCTTAGCAACAAATGAGATGCTGTCTCGTCGTCCTGCATGCAGGCGCTGCACAGCAGACTCCTATAACAATGAGGTGTTTATTAAATGACTTATGACCATTTAGAGCTGCTGTAACTGTACGCAGCTGTGGTTTAGTTAGACAGAGAACGGAATTCCTTCCTTAGACGGCTTGCTTGTTTCAAACATAGTTTCTACTGCTTCGAAAACAAATGAAAGAAGTTTTTTCGAACATGCCACGAGTCACCGTTATTTGACTTACGTAGCGATGGATGAAAACGGGTGACTTGCGCGAATGTTACTTGACGTAACTCGCATCGGTCAAGACTGTGAAAAGGGCAAAGTAAAAGTCAAACCATTTATTTCAAATAGACACATATAAGGATCTTCTGCAAAAAAAGAAATTGATTCTAGTTGCCACTTCCATGAGGTAGTTTTGTATGGAGAAGGATGGTCCGGGAGGCCAAACGGTGGAGTTCCACCGTTACTCTTTAAAATATTTCACAACATTTTGTATGGTTTAATTATATCATTAAAATATAGGGAGCTAAAAACAACTGGTGAAAATTACCACTTTCATGAAAGCCTATATCTGGGGGCTTGTAGCTAAATAACAATAGCTGCACGGGTCGATCGACCAGGTTAAGCTACGCTTGCCGCGGTTGGTCCGTGGATGGGTGACCATCTTTACATACCAAGACCCCTCCGTGCCTCGGAAAGCACGTTAAGCCGTTGGTCCCGGCTGTCATTTGTGGATCTTTGACAGTCGTTACGGGTCCTCAGAAGCCCGAAAGTCTGACAACCAGTCTTACCAAGGGGTATCGCATAACTCAGTAACTGGGTTGTGGAGGTCAGATAGGCAGTCGCTCCATGTAAAATACTGGTATTCAGCTGCATCCGGTTAGACTGGAAGCCGACCCCAACATAGTTGGGAAAAGGCTAGGCAGATGATGATGATGAAAGCCTATATATATAATATGACGGAACCGTCTTCTTAGGAAATCAAAACTTTAGGGAAAGAGAGGATATAGCTCACAACCGCTAGAATGACTTCAACAAAGGTAAAGGTTAAGCTAATGGAAGGCACAAATGTAAAACTAGGTAATTAAGATAGTCTTGCTCTGTGGATTTGTAAACCAAGAAAAGTAATGCTCTGTGTCGGGACAAGTGGCGGTTACTTGTATTGTAAAGTGTTCAAAACAAATGTTATTTTTCAATTTTTCTAAGATATAGGCATATCTGGACACTAAACATTGCTCTTCAATGGTATTTACGTTTATAATATCATCTGCAAGACGATTGTAAGGATTATATTTGTGAATAGAACCTCACAACACTACTCATTTTTTTTTGCCAAACATTAAATATATGACGGACGAGACGGAGATGGCGGGATGAGCTGGACTCCTTTAATAAAGATTGGTCCTGGTCAGCTTTGGACAGAGAGAGGTGGAAAGAGAGTAGGGAGACCTTTGCCCAGCAGTGGGACGTTAACGGCTGAAATAATAGTAAATAATAATTAAATATATAAAAAAACTTAACTATCTACGTCAGTTAAAGCTAACAGCAGTCAGTGAAACGTTAAACCGTCGACCGCAGGACTTTACTATGCGGTTAATTTTTTCAGACGGAATTGTATCGGTAAAAGTTTTCCGTGCACGATGCAAACTGGCAAAGACTTTGTTCGCGCAGATTAAAATGAAAGGAGTTTTTTTATCTACACTTTTATTCGTTGTGCTATTAGCTGACAATGCACTAGCGTATACTATCCCACAAATAAGTTTTATTGCAAAATTTGAACTGAACACAATTCTCATTTATTATTTAGTAATATTAATCGCTTACATAATATTGTACAGAATCAAGTTCTTCTAACTTAATAGACAGCTGTGCTACTGCAATTTGTTGCGCCACTTCTTCTTTCCAGCTAAAGCACTAGGAAGTGGTGAAGGGCGGGAATTTTGGGGGACTTTCTTATGTTATTTTGACGTTCAAAAGTGCTGACTCTCAGCCTAGTTTGAATAAATGACTTTTGAGTTTCAGGTTGCACAGCAAAATCGCTCCTGGTGACTATCACCACCAAATTCTACCAAAATGTTTATTAAATTTTCAGTGATATATGTAATACCAAATAATCTTAACTATAACTAACGTCGTCGTAAATCGTTTTAGGTTTCTTTGTGACTCCCACACTAAGTTCTTAAGGTCATCAGACAACTTGAAGCTTAAAATGCCTATGCATTCCACGACTTTCTTCGACCATTCCTTCACCGTCCAGGCCGCTCGTTTGTGGAATGAATTGCCTGTTGAAATTAAACGCGCTCAGTCTTTAAATGTGTTTAAAAGACTCGTCAAGGATCATTACCTGTCGTTGTAATCTGGTTGTCATACTTTACTGTAGTTTGTGATGTAAAGTCTTCATTTATTTTCGTTCCTTATATATTTAGTATGTATGTATTTATGTATCTATTATATAGGATAGGACATGTATATATCTGTGTATCTATTTTAGTATATTGTATATTTATTATTTGTGCCAACAACATCCCCATTTTATATCCAGACCAATCGCTGTCCATGCCAAGGTTGCCTGGAAGAGATCGCGGAAAGCGATAAGGGCGCCTATTGTATATTTTGTAGTGTACCTTGTTTTTTTGTAGTGTATCTTTTGTGGTGTACAATAAAGTATATAAAAAAAAACTAACTTTTTTATTCAACAGAAATAAAAATAACTACCACAACGACTACAACAACGACAACGACTACAAGTACCACGACAACTACAACTACACCGGCTCCGACTACAACGGAGCAACAACCACGTAAGTTTCCGATCATAAATAAAAAAAATAAAAAAAACATTTATTTTGGCCAAAACTTTTACATATTTTATTAACCTGCCAAACTGCGTGACAGTTTGTCGGCAGGATTAGCGCTCGATATAAATATTTGGTAACAAAAATCTAATTAAACATCTAAGTAGACACAGTCTTATAACTAATTTACAAGGGCGGTAAGAATACCATGCTTACAGCGCCAGCCACCGCGCCGTTCTGCCGGCACACACGCCGACGACCGACGGACGGCTAACGGGCTAACACCGCTCGTGCTTTTTCGGTTATTGTTAAATACTGTCACATGTCGCGGTCAATGCATTAAGTAGTTCAGTTTTCAATTTACATTTTAGGGTTCGCTTGCTAATTACACCATCATCTTTTCTTAGCCAGGAGATATCATTGAACAGCGTAGGGGTCAAATACTTATTGGTTCTTTTACCATAGTAATTTTTTACTGGTGCTCGTACATATTTCCGTTCTCTAACGCTTCTAGTATTGTATGTGGTTTGCACATGTACTTTGAACTGATCGTTATAAAACTGCTCTAGAACCATCAAGTATTTGACCTTCTCATGCACGGGAAGCACCTTACATATAACAAAAAGTTTCTCGTAATTTTCTTTACACTTAAGCTAATAACTTCATCAAGCATCATCATCAAGATTCTCTTGCTTTTATTCAAACTTATTTACGGTCGGCGCAATTTGTCTTTTTCTTCCATTCTTCCATTAGTCGTCATCTCAATAATCACCTCCTTTTCAGCCATATGGTCTTCCAGACTATCCAACTATAGCTTCTTTGGTCTTCCTCTACTCTTATTGTCGTCCAAATTCTTACTGATAACTTCCCCTACATTTTCTTCATTCTTCATAACTTCATCAAGCGATTTAACACATATAAGGTTTTCACCAGTAATTCAGCAATTCAATTACCATACCATCATTCATTTTTTATTTGATTATCACGTAACTATCTTTCACAAAAACCATCGCATATTATATTTAGTTGCTAATGAAATGTCATGCCCAAAGAGAACGCCACTCACAGAAACGTCATGAAGAAAGAGAAATTATGATAATTCCACTCCAACGTGCATTTATTTCTGTCACCGCATTCAAATTGACGATTTTTCATAATCTCGCTGACGTCATCGAGATGAATCGTGGAAAAAATTCATTTGTCATAATCCATTCAGTAATTTATGAGTCCGATAAGAAAAAACCGAGCGCTGCATGTACCTAAAAGGCGACGCAGCAAAACTGTTTTTTGTTCAGCTTGTGTGCCCGCTTCGGCTATCGGTGGTTTTCGGTTATTTTTCCGCACAACCAGGTTTTTTAACCCTCAAATAGAACTTGATCCGCTATAGTGTTCCCTAAGTTGTCTGTTGCTGGATTCTATATAGGAAGATGTACTTACGGACGTAAAGAATAACACCGTCTCTTTCCGTGGGTGTTGTAGGAGGCTACTAAGGGACTTACTAGAGAATGGGTAGCAGCGTTCTCTATGCATTTTGCCACCATACTGCGATCGCCAACCCGCTTGTCAAGCGTGGCGATTATGGCAAATCCCCTCAAATTGGGGGAGGCCTATGTCCAGCAGTGGACGTCTTCCGGCTGAAAATGAAATGATGATGATGATGGTGACTTGCTAAGAAACAATGTATTAACAGAAAATTTACAAGCCAAGGATACTGAAAAGCCTTACATTGGCTGTGATAGTTTTCCAAAAGAAAATAATATATCATGACGACTAATGGAAATGCTGGCATGATTTTTATTAATCCATAGAACTTATGCTGTAGTTGATTCACCAAAACTAATATAAGAATAATTCCCAGGGTTTGTCGTGCCGCTTCAACCAGCTGAGCAAAAGTTCTACACACCAGATGTCACAACATATGGTAAGTAGCAATAACACTCTCAAAGGGCTCAATAATTTCCAAGTCAATGGACAACGTAACGAATCAAAGGAATCGTCTGCGAATAAAAGTCGTTCATAATATTTTTCTTGAAACGTTAATGTACTTGAGTTGTTTGTTGAGAAGAATTATGTTGATTTATATTATTCTTACATAATTGATTAGTGAAGCGTAAATTATAATATAAAATATTAATAGGTAATTTTGGTAAAAAAAAGTACTTATACATCACATCATAAACTATGTTTGTTTTATTTTAGACACGATGCAGAATGTGATCGAGCAGTCTGTCCTTGACAACAACTGGCTACCGACTGCGGAATCCGCAGCGACAAGCCGCTATCAAGCCTCACTCCCCACTCTTGCGCTGATCACAGTGCTGCCATATCTAAAATATATTATTTATAGTAGTTTTAATGCGTTCGTACTACTTAGCAGGAATTTTCAAATTATAACACAGGGTGCAAGATGATAAGTTATTTTGTTTACACGGAAAATCAGTGTCAATTTAGTATGATAGGAATGCGTTGGCTACATTATGCAGTTAGTTACATAGTTTTGCTTGGATTTTGGAAATGCGAATCCCTAAACTATACAATTGTTGTGCATTTCACTGAACTGTGTGAAGGCAGTCAGAATTTTGTGTGTAAATAATTAGTATCGATCTATAGCATAGATAATTTCTCCTCCATTTATTTAAAAGCACTGAAGTATTTTTTGCGTTAATTTAAAATTCTTCAAAAACAGTTCAGCGGTATGTAAAATGATTTAAACGGAATAAAACGTCTTGCAGAAGCTTACAAATAACCTAAACATTTTAACTGCCAAAAACAATGGCAATGTATTATAAACGAATCTAAAACTATGAAAATATTCCGAAGACATTAATTTAAATAAGTTACATTATAAAATGTAAGGATATGTAAAAACGTTACAAGTGTAAATAGTTACCAGGTTATTAGTGTTTCGAAATTATTGTGATGCAATTATAAGTATATTTAAGTATGAAAAGCCTACCCAAGAATGACAGCTTATAACTGAACCTTGAACCTTATCTGAATCTTGAATTCAGAACCAGAACATTTCTGATCTATGCTCCGTTTGCAATAATAAGGTTGGACATTTAAATAAACCTTTTTTACAGTCCGTTCGAAAAATTGCATCTGAAGTAAACAGTTGGTATTGTATCCACTTTTTTGCTTTTAATGCCATCCTTATGCATACGGAATAGAAATCAAAATCAGTTCAACGGACTGTAAAAAGGTTTGTTTATATGTCTAATTCTCTTATTTCAAATGGAGTATAGATGTTCTGATGTTCTGTTATCTTGTTTTGTTTTATTATTTTGTGTAACCTATATAAACTGAAAGTATTGGTATTGTACGCCTATTGTTTTTTGTTTATTTGTAAACCTTTATTCTCGAACCCTAGAAAGTTTTGTTATTTCAAAAAGTTACTAATAACAGTAACTCTAACAACAGGAATGGTTTATTACTGTTTTCACAAGTACATTTTCGGGTAGACTTGCGGTTAGCATAATGTACAAATACAATAAATTAGTATGAATTTAACGGTGTTTTGAACACAAGAACTGATGGGGAAAGTTTTTTATTAATGTTTTATGTTATTACGTTAGCTTTTACACAAATAAATTGTGATTTTTGTGCCATTGATATTTTTAGTTTAGTACTTTCCAGTTGACTTTTGGTTAATGTCAAATTGATAAGGTAAAAACCTAACCCTGTTTTTGCTCTCGGTGGGGTAAAAAGGGTAAAGCTCAAGAGTGCGTTGCGATGCATTTACGTAAAAGTTGATAGTTTCATTGCGTCACTGCCATGCATGGTTACGTGATGCATGAATTTGTAGCGTTACGTTTGCATTGCCAGCTTTCGATGCGTTTACGACCTCACTCATTTGAACTTTTTTTAAACGGCACCGAAAGGACTTCACATTCATTTTAGGATGGCAGACTGATGAATTTTGTATGTAGAAGAAGAAGTCGAGCGTGTTATAAAATAGAAGGCCTAAGATAATTATAATGGTTTCCCGACATGTTCCACGTATTACAGAAGTATAAATAATCATACTAAAGCATATCAAATAAATGTATAAATAAATTGTACATAGTAATATTATAACAATTAGTAAGTGGACGAAGTTTCGTCGAGTTTTCGAAACAGGACAGCTGTCCCTGAATTTGTTCTTAAACCTTTAAATTCTTAGCAAGGAGTTCCGTTATGTCTGCTTTCATTTGTTTACTTATTTATTTATGTGACGTCAATACCGTTCACACAACAAACTGAAAAGTTATTTTTGATTACTTAATATTATGCATAGGCATAATAGTCTATGATGTTCCCACTGTTGGGACACAGGCATTCTCTCTTTGAGAGGGAGTGGGCTAATAACCTGCCACGTTTGCCTAGTGCCTTCACCGTTTTGAGAGCAGTAGTGATGAAATTATTTACACAAAATAAAGAGCCTGCCGAGGGTCGAACCCACAACCTACAGCTCATAAGCCGAGGCTATTACACTGAGCCACAACAGCTCCGCTGACTGCTTATTGGCCCCAAATGAAATTAGCACAGTTTTCACATTGGCTACAAAACGAATTCGTCAAAAACTGAACAAAAAACTGTTCAACTGTTTGTATAAGCAATTGTATTGACGTTGAGACTGTTTTGTTCCGAAGAGGTTTGCCATTGTTTCCTTTGACTAAAATCTGTCTAAAATACCGTCTCGACATAGTATATAACTACTCAGGAAATGCATAAGCACAGTTCAAAAGGACTCCAAATAGACCAGGATATGTCTTAAGTATAACTTAAGTCACTTAGTACGAATGTAAGTGAAAACTTACTACATAAATACTGAGTTCATGCAGCACTCTGTTTGCTTAGCTTATGAGCTCTGAAGCGAGATGTTTACCATAATTTACTTGTGTAATTCTAGTCAACATTTAAAACTAGTTACAATTAAATCCAAATGATTTATTACATTGCTTATCATCACACCTGTAGTCCCGATGACATTTCGCCAGAATTAACTCAAACTGAAGAACTAACTCTAAATTATTTATTATTGTTCTTTCATTGAAATAATAATTAATTATTATTATTTTTAACTGTAAATAGCACATGTTGCTTTTTGTACTTAAGGTGCCATAATATGGCTTACTTCTGTGAAAGATTTATTTTAATATTAAACTTTCAAGGGATGCAGGTATACCTACGTAATATTATTTGAAATAACATCAAATAACAAAATCGAAGGTAACGAAGTCCCAATGGGTTACTAGTCCCAAATATAATTTGGGTCAATAGCAGCGGTCAAAAAAGGGACAACACCCTTTGTGCATATAAATATTTATTACACTTTCGTGTCTCGTAATATTGGAATATAATCTGTATTGTTGTGAAAGCAGTGGTGGCCCAGTGGCCCGACTAAAAAGTTGTAGGTCATGGGTTCTAAGCTGGTCAGGCTCGTCACTTTGTGTAAGTTACTTCATCACCACTTCTCTAAAAACGGTGAAGGAAAACATGGTGAGGAAACCGGTATGTCCTAGAAACAAAAGTTCGAAGACATGTGATATCTGCCATGATGCAGTGGGCACGCGTGGTGGACTACGGTCCACTCCTTCTCAATGAGAGAGGAGGCTTGTGTCCCAGCAGTGGGAACATGATAGGCTCTTCAGGCAGACAGTGACATTATTACCATCAGTGTAGTATTCCTTTAAAACGAAGGGATGTCGATGGAAATGCCGGAAAGTATACCCTTTGGAGAGGACTATGCTTGGAGTTTCTCTACGTGATCGAATCAGGAACAAAGAGATCCGCAGGAGAACCAAGGTAACCGACATAATCCGAAGAATCGCCAAACTTCAGTGACATTGGGCAGGCCAAATTGCTCGCAGAATAGATGGCCGATGGGGCCGAAAGGTTCTGGAGTGGGGACCGCATACCAGAAGACGTAGAGTTGGAAGGCCTTAACTACGGCAAGGTTGATCGATGACCTTGTGAAGACCGAGAGGAATCCGCTGGATGCGAGATGCACAAAACCAGTCAATGTGGTGGAGATTGGGGAGGCCTATGTCCAACAGTGGACGTCTTTCGGCTGAAATGATAACGATACCCTTTCGGCATTTCCTTAACATCCCTTTATATTCCAAACAATGGCGAAATTCCTAATCATAACAACAATAGGTATTCTGGTTATACTGCACAGTTCCCTGTCTTAAAAATGTAAATTCCAGTTTAAGAAATAAGTTCCGCTAAGTATAGCGTTGTCTCTGTCACTCATACCAGTGTCTCATTCTAAACATCAATGTGTCAGTTTTATGTTAGTCTTTTTTTCTTTATTTGGACAATTGCTAAATTATGTTAATATAAGCGTTATTTAGTTCTAGGAAGAATGTTATGTACATATTGCTCGTAAATTAGTCTTAATCGCTAACATGTACTTAGTTATGTATTGTTTTAATGATAGGCACCTGCCGCGGAATAATGTAAATAAATAAGGTTTAAGGAATATCATTAAACGAACAATTTATAATTATTTTAGTGGTTTTATTTCAAACAAAATTACATTTCAGAATCCTAGTCTCGTTTTTACTACATTGTGGACTACGCCTGTAGGATGCATCAAGACTATTATAGTTGTAAATAAACCATTTTAAACCAAACTCATATTTTGGTGGATGAATGATTTGAAAACCGTTTTAAATTTGTTTAAAACGGTTGAAACCTACAAGTACGTTTGCCGTATACGTCATATATTACGTCAACATCATAATCGGCCTAGCCTTTTCCAAGCTTGGGGTCGGCTTCCAGTCTTACCGGATGCAGCTGAATACCAGTATTTTACACGGAGCGACTGTTTATCTGACCTCCACAATCCAGTTGCTGGGTAATACAATACCCCTTGGAAAGACTGGTTGTCAGACTTTCGGGCTTCTTACAACCCACAACGACTATTAAAGATCCACGAAATTATTTATTAGAATTAGTTATTAGACAGACTGAAAACAATATTTGTGTGCGTATTTATTCAGTACTTTTTAAAAATATGTAGCAGGTAAGATAGCAATAAAAAAATGTTTTTTAATAAATAGATTAGGTTTTTAGTCAGTCACTGCATATTTTTAAAATGTATTTCTGTTTAATTGTAATTTCCCTAAAATTTATCCTGAGTCAGGAATCGTTGAGGTCTAGACCACTTCGTGTGAACTCTTAGTGCATACTAAAAAAATACACTTTAAACCGATGTTAAACCAAAAATAGTTTATTCGCGTTAAGAAAATAGTGACTTATCGTAGTCACTCAGCTTAGTCATTCCTCTTGACCAAGTAGATCATTATGAGTCACTATTTTTTACCGACTACATAAAGAAGGAGGTTATCAATTCGACGTGCTTTTTTTTTAATGTATGTTCGGGCATAACTCCGTCGTATATAGACGGATTTGCAAAATTCTTTTTTTGTTCGAAAGGGGTTTATTCCTAAATGGTCCCGTTATTTCATATAGATCTGAAGGCCAATTCTCGTAATTAAAACCGTTCAAAATCTAGTCGTAGTGTCATCTCAGCGACAAGCAAATGTCAAAAATTTATGAAAAATCGAGGTATTTTTGACAGATTGACACTGAGATCAGACTGTGAACGTTCTTAAAATTAGTAGAATTGCCCCTCTGATGATTCGTTTCGGAGACAGACAACGGAACTCTTCAAAAAATTACAGCAAATCAACCGCGAATGCTGTTATCGCATAAATGTGCATTGTTTTGACCCCAAGGATGATGAAATTTCGAATTCGTGTGGTAGGTAACTAAAAAGGGATAAAAATAATTTTTTTTTTCAAAAAAATAACAAACGACTTACAAAAAAACACTACAAAGTGCAAAATAACTTTAATTTCGGAAGGCGGTGACAAAGAATAAAAATACACTTCCAAGGCACCGACGTGTAGGTAAGTAAGTAATGCTTTATATACAAACCCTCTTTGTATCTATAAACAAGACAGAGGTCGAGGATAGTCACACAACGGGTACCTAAAGACTATAGCGTCGTCGTCCCCGTGGGTTCCCGCATTGTCGTTGCGGGGGGGCTCAGTAACCGTGGATTCCGGCCACGGTGAAGCCAAGAGGAACCCAAAGGTGGGGCCGCTCGTCAGGGCTTTTGCCTTCAAGCCATTGACGTAGCGGCCAAAAAGTAGGTTGCGGTGAGGTGCACCGCAACTGAGGTGGGCCGCGATGTCGAACGGTGCTTCTGAGCAGCGGTCTTCCCTTTCGTGGCCTGGACGGGGCCGCCACCGTTTGATGGCGGACGCGGTGGGGCCGCAGGGGAAGAGGAGTGTCGGTATAGCGTCGGCCGCTCTCCCTATCCCCTGCGGCCGAAAAGTGGTAGACGGGACGGCGCGTTGTGTTCCACACGCGCGCCGTCAAAGATGTCAGCAACCACTGGTGGGGTCCGCAAGGGCCGATGCCTGCCAGGGGTGCGGGTTTGTTCGAAACAGATACCACAGCCCCTGGCATACGGGCTACTGAGGGAACACGGGTGGGTTTTAGTCAGTAAAAGTCTGACACGCCCTCCTGCTCTACTCAGCAGGAGAAGTCATTTGATGATTTCCCACCCAAAAAAAAAAAAAGACTAGCGTCGTCACCAAGATGGGCCTAAGAAACACTGGCGTAAAAATTTAGACTCATTCCTAACTGAATGGCTGGAGTAATCACAGCATAAAAAATGGAAATATAATATGGGCTAGGCTCGTGCCTACCCGTAAGTAGAGGTTAAATAAAATGTACTCATTACCTATCGGAAGGTACCTACAACGAATTTTCGAGTAAAAGGAATAAGAACATGCTTGAGAAAGTAATATAATTGGTTATTATTTTTGGTTACACACCAATTACCTTCAAACCTAGTTGTTCCTATATAGACACAGAAGGTAAATAATTCGGTTTTATTTACTTCATAATATTAAGCCTCCTCACTTTAATTTTATACCTTAAACAAACTAGATTTTAGCTCAATACTTGTAAATTAAATAGTTTGGAATATGCAAAGGGTTCTACGCCGTAGCCTTTCGTAGACACCTGCTACGAGTAATATCGCTACGAAAACTACGCCGCTGGGATTCTAGTTAATTCCGTTTTATTTTTAGTTTTATAGCTGTCTTGAAAACGGGTTATTTGAATTATATAAATATTAATACCAAACAACCTTCATTTAACGTTCAAAATCGCTTGAACACTAAGTAAAATCACAAAAAGATTAATGTCAACAGCATGTTTTAATATTTGAAATATGAACGGAAGAGGCGTTCAACCGTGCATCGTTTTAAATGCATACACATATTTTCTAGAGTACTGTGCCAAAACTTTTGAAATAATACTGAAAGAATCAGCCTGTTATAAATCTGTACGTCATAAGCTTTTTATAAAAGGCTGGTTGGAACTGACTCGGTTTTGGCATCGTTACAATGTATAAAATATATCCATAAAATATAAAAATGGTATTTAAATTGATGGTGTAGTATCCTTGTATTCCGTGTTATCATCGGAAACTGAACACCATGTTTTTATAGTTTTTGCCCGCGGCTTCACTTGCGTGGATGTCCGAAAATATCCCATGGGAACTAACTACAGGGATAAACGTAGCCCAGACGAATAATTTACATAAAATCTTAAGCCTTCGTCATGAATCACTCCGTTCATTGGTGAAAACCGTATGAAATTCTGTTCGGTAATTTTGAGTTTATCACGTTCTGATAGCTGGCTGTCTGACAGACGCAGCGGGGGGAGTTTGTTTTATAATATGTAGTGATATCGATATTCTTATATGAACAAAGCTCAACTGGCTGTTGACGATGGTTTTCTAGGTACGCTTTGAATGGAAGTGAATGTTGGGTGTGGCTAAAATGGCATGGCGTTTCTTGCGAAGCATGTATGGTGTAAGGAATTCTGCCATTTTGCCAAAATTATTTTGACAAAATTTCATAATCAAAAAAAAAATTGCAACCTTTTTTATACCAATGCAATTTTTGGAATGCTTTTAGGACGCACATTTTCATTTAGTCAAATTTTTCTAGGCTTAATATTACCAACGATAATGTTACAAGGAATTTATTTACAGTGTTTAGTAAGAGTGTGGCGCGGCAGCGGTCTTCGAGTACCAGAAATGTTTTTGAATGTAAAATCAGAAACTACCACCAGAATATTAATATTTTATAGTATTTGTAAATTAATATAATTATCTCCTTTATTTCATTAAATACACATAAATTATTTTTTTAAATATTGGAATATAAAATACATTAAAAAAAAAGGTAAGCCCACCGGTATCCGGACGCTAGAAAGTCGACACCGGGTTCATGTAGGGCCCGGAAAAAGCGTCCGTGAAGCTCCTTACTCTGCCATACTTCCATGCGAACATTAGTGTCAAGCACTACAGGCTTGCGCCAGTTCTCTTTAGCCAAGGAGAGCGGGGTGAGACCCTAAATTAATAATATTATTACCTGTTTAGAATTTGTTCCTTGTAAATATACTTTTAATAATAATTATTTACATATGAAATATTGTATCAATGTCAAGAAACTTCCGCTTGCAAAACACAGTGATAGTGTTTTGCTTGATTAACCGACTTTGAGCGTAATTTATCATTTATCAACTACCCACTTAACAAAACACATTATAATTTAATTTGTTTATTGTGTGCAACTGACATAAAGATGCTAATCTGTTGACATTGGCTTAGCAATTGACTGAATAAAAATGGTAAATTGAAAACTGACGATACAAAATATTTGGCTTATTTTGTTTTGACTAAAATACCTGAAATATTTGACTACACTAAAATTGGTAAAAGTTACTAGTTGGTAAGTAAGTTATTGTTTAAAAGTCCATTTGCCAAGCATTCGGTTTGCGTTACAATTATTTGTGAAGGGTTTATTTGCTAAGTAATAATTTTTCAAATAACCTTATGCGGAAGAAACTTTGGGAAGTGACAATTTTTTTTTTTAAATAACCCATTTACGCTACATGTCCGTATTTGGGTCGAAAATTTCAACTTAATCGGTCCATGACATTCGGACCAAATTGGCTGTGACAAACATACGAGTGATCCTGTATGGGTTTCGCTTTTCATTTGGGGGTACGGAAACCTAGTTTAATCAGCCTATAATGTTCCCATTGCTGGGACACAGGCCGCCTCTTTTCGGGCGGGACTGCGCTTTGAACTACTACGCGGGCCCAGTGCGGGTAGATGTCAAGTGTTTTCGAATTTTTGGTTCTAGGACATGCCAGTTTCCTCACGATGTTTCCCTTTACCGTTTTGAGACCATTGATGATGAAATTATTCACACAAAGTAAAGGGTTGTAACTAAAGACCTACAACTCGTAAGTTGAAATACTGCCCTCCAGA
This sequence comes from Polymixis flavicincta, assembly GCA_949987655.1. NCBI lineage: Eukaryota > Metazoa > Arthropoda > Insecta > Lepidoptera > Noctuidae > Polymixis > Polymixis flavicincta. Next base: position 9,997,633 of record OX465186.1, on the reverse strand, counting down.
AGCCTAAGAAAATCAAATCAAATCAAAAGTCATTTATTGGAACTAGCCTGAGAGTCAGCACTTTTTGAACGTCAAAATTACATAAGACAGTCCCCTCAAAATGCCCGTCGTTCACCAGTTCCTAGTGCTTTAGCTGGGAAGAAGAAGTGGCGCAATGAACTCCCCAGCAGCACAGCTATCTGTTAAGTCAGAAGAACTTGATTCTGTACAATAATGGGTAAGTAATTAACATTACTGAACGCAAAACATAAAACACATAATAAACACATATTCTATGAAAAATTACTTAATAACGCTCAAAGTAATTGCTAACTGCGTTTATTTTAACCGCACTCTCGTTCCACGTACTGTACCAGCCATTTCGCATTCTTCAACGCCAAATTTACGTAAACAATGCGTCCATTAACATAACTTTCCGTGTGAAATGTAAACATGGGAAGATAACCCATGTCTCGTTATTTATTGTGACGTCACAGCCATGGCATCAACAATCTTTGTAATGCTAATGATAGGACAAAAACAATTTAAATGGTAATTTATTTGAAAAGGCGGAAAATTACGAATTATTCTACGACGTTAGAAATTATTATGAAAACTAATAGACGGTTAAGTGTTTCTTGTGTGTTTTAAAAGAAGCTTTATTTTCTAAGCTATGGGAATACAAAAAACTGATTTAGATTAAGTTTCATAGAAAGAAAAATAAACTAGTTTTGAAGAGAAAATATTTGTAGGTATTATATTCCACGTGTAAGATATTAAACAACTGGAATTGTAGAAGTACAATTTTCATTTCAAATGTTGAGAAATTACTATCGGAAAAAAGTACAAATTAAAAATAACCCTAAGGTGCGTCACATTTTGAATCCTTGATACAGTCAACCATTAAAAATGCTCGGAGGAGCTTGTGACTTAGTTATAACAGGCAAACGGGTCGATCAATCAGGTTAAGCTACTCTTGCCGCGGATGGGTAATCTTTACATAGCAAGCCCCTTCCGTGCGTCGGAAAGTAATTTAAGCCGATGTTTCCGGCTGTCTTTCGTGTATGGGTCCTCAAACCAGGTATCGTATTATCCAGTAATTGGGTTGTGGAGGTCAGATCGGCAGTCGCTCCATGTAAAATACTAGCATTCCGCTGCATCCGGTCAGACTGGGAGCTGATACCAATATAGTTGGGAAAAGGTTAGGTAGATGAAGACTGTACCTAATCGCACCCACGACAAAGACAGAAATCTTATAAAGCCGGTATGGATTTCCCAATGAAAAGAAAACAGAAACAGTCGTGGGTACTAAGGAGCAACTAAATCCATGGTCTGAAGACTCAACAGGCCTTGACAACTAAGCTAGGATAACGTACAGGGTAAGTTTTTATCCAGTGCGCAAACTGTTACCAGGAATTCAGCATATTAATCTAGACCCCCTACTGCAGAAGTTTTTAGCCGGTTATAAAAAAAAATCTGCTGTTTCATAGAAAAGTACAATACCTACGCGGTCAAAATGTATGGAACAGCTGATTTTCTTTTTGTGTAACCGGCGTAAAATTTCTGCGCTAGGGGGTCTAATATGATATGCTGAATTCATGGTTACAATTTGCGCACTGGATAAAAACTTTTCCTGTATTAAAGAACTAATGTCTATTCAACCGTCACATATTTTCAAAGTCTTTGATATAATATTATACTTGTCTGAATAGGATACCAAACAATTGTTTCAATCTAAAAAATAGACAGTGTATTGTTACATCATTTGAATTGTCAACTAAAAAAACCAGGCTAGGAGAAGGTTTTATGAAAATCTTTTCAAGGTTCCGTACCCTTGGGGTGTCAACGGGATTCTTTTAGTAAGCCTGCGCTGTCCATCCATTAGTCCATGCATCTGTCTGTAAGCGGGCTGTAACTCATGAATTGTACCAGTCAGGCAGTTGAAATTTTCTCAGTGTAATGCCGCTAAGTATAACAAAAAATTATAATAATAAAATCAAGTTATAAAATAAACTAAAAAAGACACGTTGGGGGTCCAACGTATTTTTTTTTTTTTGTATTATTTAGAGTTAAATATTGTACGGTGGTACGGAACTCTTTGTGTGCGAGTCTTACTCACACCTGACCGGCTTTTTTATTTATCTATTCTCATATCGTAAAGTTTTAATTATAAAATAGGCATATAAAAGTACCTTTATGAAAGATTTGTCCACGTCCGTCTTAGGTGTGTATATCTACAGGAAAAGTTTTTATCCAGTGCGCAAATTTTAACCATGAATTCAGCATATCATTCTAGGCTAATATATAATAGGCACATTCATGAGAAAGACTATAGGTTATTTAAAGTCGTGCTGTGAAAGGTCACAGAAGTAATGGTGCCGGCGGGCGATGGAATACGACGGGGTGGGTTCAAGGACTACAAAATTTCAAAATTTCGACGAAGTCGCACTCAGGTGCTCAATTAATACGGAGATTATTCGATAAAAGCAGAAATTGACTTCGTTTCCTAGGTTAAGCAGAGAGCGCACAACATTATAAACAACTCAGTAAGTGCTACATCTATCTACGTCTGTATTACATACCTACTATGCAAATCGTTGGAGAGCATTATTACCTCGCTAATATGATTAACTGAGCAATCTAACACGCGCTATATCTGACTAATTATGTAAACAGTTTGTACAGTGCTTGAGGATGCAGAATATGTAGATAAGTGTATTTAAGCTATGTCTGTGATTTATGGAATGTAAGTGTGTTTGGTTAAGGAGTGATATGACGGATGTGAACTTAAAATAATACTTCTCATTGCTCTTGTTTCCCGACATTCCAACCAACACGCGTACTGTGCAGGCAAATCAACAGAATCAGCACTCCACAGAGTAGTTTTACGCATAGGAATATCTCTCAAAGCCAAAAACCTAAACTTAGACTCCTTCATTGATATAGAGGGCGCTTTCGACTAAACTAACTTCGCCAGCATCGCACAGGCACTTGCACGCACGGTGTTGCGCGAACACTCATAGAATGGATTAATAACATGTTAAAGTACCGTGCTATTCAGTTTACCGTGAACACCACCACACGAGGTATCGTGAGAAGAGGCTGCCCATAGTGCGGGGTGCTGTCAACACTAATTTGGAATTTCGTCGTAAATGAGCTCATCGTAGAGCTCAACGCCAGCAGTCGGTACTCGGTGGGTTACGCGGACGATATAACAATTCTGATTTCGGGGAATCTTATGCGATATCATGAGAAGGGCATTCAAAATAATCGAGAGTTGGTGCATGATTCATGCAAGATTCCAAACTTTGAACTTACCCCTGGCAGCGATTGTTCTCTAAACAGACCTATTAGTTAGAATTTGTTTTTCTTGATACTTATAAGATTTAATATACTTATTCTTGAATGTTCTTGTTCACTCCACGCTTTTATTGATGGCACCTTTAGTCGAATGTTTTTACCGCTGGTCTTTTGTATACGTCTGTTATTTGTCTTTTGTAAAAATCATAATTTAATAGCATTCTCAGTCACTAGTTTACTTGTATTTTTCCAATTAATCAATGCCGTTAACTCACTACCACACCACTTATATTGTATACTTACTACACTACTGCACTGTTCCTTAAACAGCCGTAAAACCGTAACTTTTTTTGTAATTATTTTCGTGTTTGTCGGCGCCTGCGACCCTTTGCTTGTCACAGGAATGCCACAGAGTGTCTCAGGCACATATGGCATCGACAAATAATGAGGTCACGCTTCGCGCTGACGGTATTTTGTTTTATTCGCTAACATATTTAGATTTTACGTAACTTTAATACTGATTATTTATTTATATAAACTGTAACTGCCCGTGACATCACATCGCTCGGGCCCTATCAGAATACCAGCGCTGCGACACTTTTTAAATGTCGCAGCATTATGCTGAGGTAGGAGCCTTTTGGCCTCGTGCAGGACTTTCTGTTTTATTTTTAATTATTTATTTTTTTTACTTCCAAGAAATTTGTTCCTTTTTATTTTTTTGTATTCAAGTGTGTTAATTTTACGATGTGATCTTCCTGTGCGAGTCACAATAAATACTTTTTCTTTCTTTCTTTCTTTCTTTCATGAAGCACGAACTATCGATTAACCCCTCGAAAACAGAACTAATAATGTTCACCAACAAAAGAACTCTTTGACCCCATAGGCTTCCCAGACTCTTCAATACAGAACTAACACTTAAAGACGAAGTCAAGTACTTGCGGGTGATCCTTGATAGCAAACTGCTCTGGAACAAGCATCTTGACTACAAACTTAATAAAAGCACAATTTCACTCTACCAATGTAAAAAATGTGAGGAAAAACTTGAGGACTTTCTCCGAAGATCACTCCGTGCTTATACAAATCGGTAATCAGGCCAATGTTGGCTTATGGCGGTCTGGTTTGGTGGACGAGGACCGAACTCTCAACCACCATTACCAGACTACAACGCTTCCAACGACTGGCCTGTTCAGCTACCACTCCGCTAACGACAAATTCCTAGTGTGGGACAACGTTTTTTAAAAAGAACAAAAAAAAATTGTTGGATAAACTTGTCTGCTCGACAAAGCAAAGTACAAAAGTTCGCTCGTTCTAAAAGAAAGCCATTGCTACTGTTAGTATGCTACGCAACTACCCCGCAAAATCAAAATCAAAATATTTTATTTCACATGAACCTGCATGGGCAATTATGAAACGTTACAAGCTAGGTGCACGGTTCCAAATTGTCGCTTCCTATGGAGAAGAGCCGGCAAGAAACTCCACGGTTACTCTTTCAAAAATAATTGGCTTCAACAATGTTTTCAAATTACAGTAATAATAGGTGTGGGAGGACAGTGCAGGCCTGTCAATAAGTACCAGGTACTTAGAGGAATGAAAATTCAGAATAGAAAATTTGATGTGAGTTATAAACTTTCCATCGCTAAGTTCTGTAACTGACTTTGGCAACTTGTTATAGAAGCGGATACTGTGTATTAGAAATGACTTACTAGTTTTAGTTAATCTAAATTTTGGAATCACAATTTCATCTTTACCACGTGTATTCAGATTATGGAAATCTCATCTTTTTTTGAAAATTCCTAAGTTTTTGCGAACATACAAGATATTTTCTAGGATATAAAGAGACGGCAGAGTTAGTATGCAGCTGAATTTGTTTCTAAGAGACTCACGAGGCCCCATTTTATAGAGTGAGCGGATTGCCCCCTTTTGTACAATGAAAATTGGACTCACAGCTGTAAAGGTTCCAATAGTACGTAGGTATGTGTATGTATTTGTCAATTTTTAAACCTGAAAAATATTTTTTCATGTATCATATCTTATAGGTATATACTCGTATATAGCCTACTTAAACCTCCGACCCACAACATTAGCTAAATGTGAAATAATTTACGCAATACATCCACATAAATTTTATCTAATCTTATACTTCTCAAGTGCGAATACGGCTTCCATATCTACTTTAGAACAGACATAGATTACTTCCATACAATCCTAAGTAGAGTTTCTATTGATTGATGGTGACTTTGAGGATTATTTAAACTTTTATCTAACGATACCACATGAGTTAGTGCAGTTAACTTAAGAACTTTCCATTTAAACTTAGACGAAAATAAATATTTTTTAAATGTAGCTGAGGTAATTCATAAGGAATTTATTTAATAACAAAATACATTGTATTGTATGAGAGATAAAATAATAAAAAAGTAAAATAATCAGATTCAAAATTAATTACATGTTAAAATATAACACCAATAAATAGTTAATGTGAAATAATTCAGTTAAAAAACTACTACCCTTCGTCTAAAACAGCTTATTTTAATCCACGTATATTTAGCCTCAATCCCCAAATGAATCAAATCATAGTTATTTGATGATCATAAACTATATAGATAAGGAAAATAATATGTAACACTACGATATTTTGTCATCATTTCCTTTATTTCACTGAAAACACAATTGCTTTTTTTTATTAGTATTAAAAAAGAAACATAAAAATGGTAGCCCACCGGGATCGGGAACAGGGTGCTGGCTGCTAGCTACTGGCTGTCATATTTTGTCATTATTATTATTATGGTAAATTAAAACATAAATTATTGAAGGGTGTTTTGATCACCACTCGTAACACGTCCGACTTCGATGCTGGCCGTGCGCAAATAGGCCGAACGCGCCCCGCGTTCTCAACCGTCATTTCCGATATGTCATTCGTTCATCGTTTTGCCAATTTAAAAAATATAAAAACTTTTTTCAAAAACATAACAACCGACTTTCAAAAAAATCACTACTAAGTGCAAAATAACTTTAATTTCGGAAGTCGGTGACTTTGGACGTGCATTTTAACTATTTGTCACCGCCTTCCGAAATTAAAGTCATTTTGCATTTTGTAGTGATTTTATTGGAAGTCGATTGTTATTTTTTTGAAAAAAGTTTTTATTTTTCACTTTTTAGTTATCTACCCCACACCAATTCGAAATTTCATCATCCTTGGGGTCAAAACAATGCATACTTATGCGATAGCAACATTCGCGGTTGATTTGCCATAATTTTTTGAAGAGTTCCGTTGTCTGTCTCCGAAACGCATCATCAGATCTATATGAAATTTTAATGGGACCATTTCGGAGTAAACCCCTTTCGATTTTTTTTTTTTACATAATTTTGCAAATCCGTCAATATACGACGGAGTTATGCCCGAACATACATAAAAATAAATAAAAATATATAAACATGTCGAATTGATAACCTCCTTTCTTTTTGAAGTCGGTTAAAAATGTCCCAATGATCGACTAAGATAATTTGATATATTCCTTCATAACCTAACATAAGAATAGTACAGACCTATGACGTTTTAAACGTATTGATTATCCAATTAACGATTTGTAATACAATCGTAGCCACGATGTTATACTTCATTAATTGAATCTATACTTTTCATATAGTTTTTGGCTACTTTTACGGCTTAACAGATAGAGTTGAAAATCCATTGCGCCGCGATTTTATTACTTCCGTGTAAATCTGACCTACCTGACCATCACAACACAGGCTTATGTAAGGCTTTTATGGCACTAAACACAGGCACAAAAGTTTGCAAACAATTTAAAATTCATATCAAGTTCTTAGATTAGCTGTTATTATTTCATTCAACACAGCACAAACTTATCTCCACTCAATTCAAGAATCTTGATCTATATTACACATACCTTAAATAAAACGAACACAAAAATTAAGTCGCGCATAACTTCTGGAATTCAAATCACGATCTCCATACATTTATCCGTAGTCCCAAAAATCACAGCGCTTGACAAGAACAAAGCTGTGATATTATCTCACACATACCGAGCTGACGTCAAGTAAGTTAAGCTCAGTTTACATTGGTTTAGAAAGCATTTTAGTTCAGATGGGTAAAGTTCTTGGCCTCTCTCAACTTGACGATGAGTGAGACGTCGATACCAGTTTAGAACGAACTTCTAGAAAGATTATCGTGTCGATTCAGACTGTTTTTGATAATTGTGAACATTGACAGCACTATGTGGCTGTATCTAAGTATAGTAGAAGATCGGTCATTTCAGAAAATCTTCTTTTGTGTTCTAGAGTACACTTTGATTGCTCAAAACCACGTAGATACATGTATGAATGAAAGTAACCAAGTTTCGACACATGGTTAGCAACATTTTCTAGCATTATCTACAGAAGATCAGTCATTTCGTGAAGTACAGAAATTCCTAGTACAAGAGCCATACACCGTTGTTGTTACTTGAAGTGAAATAAATAAATTAGACAGAGTGTTAGGGCAGTCGATGCGCAAACTGTACTCATGAACATGATTCTAGACCAGAGTAGTAATTTTTCGTAAATTATTCAATAAATATCGGCTATTTCATACAAAACTACGCTGTCATAATGTATTTTATTATTAAAAGCCTATGATGAACTAGTGCAGGACTTGCTACCCTGCTTCTACTTCTCTCCGTGTAAAGCTGCTAAGGACCCATTTTTTTAAATATCAGAATTAAACTGAATCCATGGTAAAGGGGTTCCACCTCAAAGTCCCCGCCACCATGAATGTCCTTCATACAAGAAATAAATAAGCTGAGACATCATGTAACACATACTCGTACTATATCGCGGAATATAAAAATTCTCAACTCAACGTTCGGTATTTACTACTCATGAGATCAATGTAAACTTGTAGAGAATTGGGCACGCCACGATTGCGGCGGTAAGTCCCCTCTTTGAGGAGTGGTTCGAGAGGCGGCATGGCGTCCTCACCTTCCGCCTGACGCAGGTCCTCACCGGACACGGTTGTTTCGGGAGGTTCCTGTTTCGGATAGGGCGGGAGGAAACGCCCGGGTGTTTCCACTGCGAAGATCGCCCTGAGGACACGGTGGAGCACACGGTGGCGGTCTGCCCTGCTTGGGCGGAGCACCGCCGTGTCCTCGTGGAGGCGATCGGCGGCGGCGATCTCTCGCGTCCGGCCCTGGTCCAGGCCATGGTACGGAGCGAGAGGGCATGGGGAGCCGTCACCTCCTTCGGCGAAGCAGTGATGCTCGCGAAGAGGGAGGCGGCGCACGTGAGGGAGAGGCAGCATATGCGCCCTCGCGACCCCAGCCGCCGCAGGATACGGAGACGCCCTGGGCGTCGGGAATCCCAGGCCGATTTCCGGCCACCGTAGGCATGGGCTTGCGGACGGCGAGTAATGGGTAGCTCGCTGTCCGGTAAGGACCAAGCCCAAGTCGACGGCGCGTTGTGTTCCAAGCGCGCCTCAAAGAGATGTCAGCACAAAAAGTGATGGGACCCGCAAGGGTCGATGCCTGCCAGGGGTGCGGGTTTGTTCGAAAGAGACACCACAGCCCCTGGCTTAAGGGCTACTGAAGGAACACGGGTGGGTTTTAGTCAGTAAAAGTCTGACACGCTCTCCTGCTCCACCCAGAGCGGGAGAAGTTATTTGATGATTTCCCACCCAAAAATAAAAAATAAAAATAAAACTTGTAGAGAATACGATGCTACTGAATATTATATAGACTACTAAGTTATTAATACACATGCCTAATTCATATTGATTATGTAAGTACTTTAGTTGAGCAACTGAGTTGTTTTTTTTTTTTGGGTGGGAAATCATCAAATAATTTCTTACACTCTGGGTGGAGCAGGAGGACGTGTCAGACTTTTATTGACTAAAGCCCACCCGTGTTCCCTCAGTAGCCTGTGTGCCAGGGGCAGCGGTATCTGTTTCGAACAACCCGCTCCCCTGACAGGCATCGGACTTTGCGGGCCCCATCAGTTTGTGCTGACATCTCTTTGAGGCGCGCGTGGAACACAACGCGCCGTCGACTTGGGCTTTGGCTTTGGGTCCTTACCGGACAGCGAGCTACCCATTACTCGACGTCCGCAAGCCCACGCCTACGGTGGCCGGGAATCAGCCTGGGATTACCGACGCCCAGGGCGTCTCCTGCGGCGACTAAGACCGTGAGTGCGCATATACTGCCTCTCCCTCACGTGCGCCACCTCCCTCTTCGCGAGCATCCCTGCTTCGCAGAAGGAGGTGACGGTTACCCATGCACTCTCGCTCCGTACCATGGCCTGGACTAGGGCCGGACGTGAGATATCGCCGCCGCCGATCGCCTCCACGAGGACACGGTGGTCCCCGCCCAAGCCGGGCAAACCTCCACCGTATGCTCCACCGTATCCTCGGGGCGATCTTCGCAATGGAAACACCCGGGCTTTTCCTCCCAGTTTATGCGAAACAAGAATCTCCCGAAACCACCGTTTCCGGTGAGGACCTGAGTCAGGCGGAAGGTGAGGACGCCATGCCGCCTCTCAAGCCACTCCTCAAAGAGGGGACCTACCGCTGCAATCGTGGCGTGCCCAGCACTAGGTTGAAACATACGCACTCTCCATGTTGCCATGAGGCACCTGAGTTGATTGAGTAACTGTTTTGGCATTAAATTATTATTTGACAATTTGAATTTACTTCACATTCCAAAAAGTTAAAGAAGTAACAGTCGATAAATGAACTCTACGAAAATGGAAACTTAAGTAAATAAGTAAGTACCAACTTAAGGCTTAAAAGTAGAAACAATTCCAGGTATATAATCCGTATTACCGCGGTAATCCAATCTTCAAAATCTCAACAAAATTAAATAAAAGCTTAGCAAAACCAAACAACTTTTGTTCAGCGAACTTTTGTAAAGTCACGCAAAGAATTAATCTTGTGACTTTGAATGAAACAAGGTCCAATTTTTCATTGGCCCAAATTATGTTTTTAAAGGCTTTAGAATTTTACCTTCCAATCCCAAGTCATAAATTACCTTAGCTAGACCATTTTTTATGGTATTTAAATTTATATAATGTCGTCCGCGGCTTTAGTGTCTCGATATATTTTACAAGGATCGAGTTTAACTGGCTTTCAACTTTTAGGGTTTTTCTATTGAAAATTAATTTTCATTGCCTTCTATTACGCTTTTGTGGTAGCTCTGAAACGTAATAAAGAAAATCTTATTCGATGGTCGCAATTGCAACTTTTCTTGGTAATCTGGTGAAATACTCGAATTATTAACACAGTGATATTCCCTGAAATTGGATACACATCACAGCACACACATCAACAGCCATACATACATCATCTGCCTAATGTTCCCATAGCTGGGACACAGACATTCTTTCAGGAAAAGGGAGTGGGCCATTATCAACCACGCGAGCCCAGTGCAGGTTGGTAAATGTATATCTCAGAATTTTTGCTTCGAAGAAATGCCGGTTCCCTCACGATGTTTTCCTTCACCGTTTGTTGAGCAAAATCAAAATCAATCAAAAGTAATTTATTCAAATTAGGCTGAGAATCAGCTCTTTTTGAACGTCAATGGCAATGAAATAATTGATGGTGTGTGATGGCAATGGTGATGAAATAATTTACACAAAATAAAGCGCTTGTCTGGGTTCGAAGCCACGACATGAAACTCAAAAGTCGCGGTCGTTACCACTGGGCCGCCACATCTCTCTGAAATTGGATACTGTATCATAAAGCTGGATTAACTTTCGGATGTTTTTGCCGGTTTAGACGGAGGTTATACGTAATTCATTGGATTTGGGTAGCGGGTTGAATGACAGGGTTGATGGACAGTGAGGTGTCAGGCCCAGGATTATAGCGCAATACAAACGAGCGACAGAGTATAGTCCACCCTGATAACGTTGTCGGAATCGGTACCAGCTGTGCTTAGCTAAAGCTATTTCCGTATTATTGATTAAATGAGTAGTATGACTGCCGCGGTCCACCTTGTAGGAGGCCTTCCAACTTTACGTCTTCCGGTACGCGGTCGCCATTCCAGAGCCTTCCGGCCCCATCGGCCTTGTGAGGGCCACAGGAGTCCGGTTGATGCGGGAAGCATAGAACCGGTAGAAGTGACGGAGCTTGGGGGAGGCCTATGTCCAGCAGTGGACGTCTTTCGGCTGAAGTGATGATGATGAAGATGATGACTGCCTCGTTGGTCTAGTGGTCGCATGCGCTACTGTTAAACATGAGGTCCTTCGTTCGATTCCCAGGTCGGGTATAGTGATATTGGGTTTTTCGATGTAGAATTTCTCAGTGGCAGCCCGAAGTCCGCATTTGTGCCCAGTTGATGGCTTTACACTCTCCTCCTATTATATGGGACTTTCTTAAACTTGTCCATAAACCAGGTTTTAATCACTACTTCCTTTTGTGAAGAGAAAAAATATACTTTGATTACTGGCGAAAGGTCCCGTGTGTGTTGCCGGGCGTAAAAGAATAGCACCATCCCATTTCTTCCAGTGGGTGTCGTAGAAGGCGACTAAGGGAGTTACTAGAGAATGGGCAGCAGCGTCCTCTATGCGTTTTACCACCATACTGCAATCGCCAACCCGCCTGCCAAGCGTGGCGATTATGGCATAACCCCCCAAAATGACAATGAGCCTGGGGGAGGCCTATGTCCAGCAGTGGACGTCTTTCGGCTGAAATGATGATGACTGGCGAAATGTGGTTATACTATATAAGTACGCCTCTGCCAAACCATTTGGGAAAACAAGGCGTAATTAATAAACGCTGGTGTACTACGCATAGTAATCTCTTCAAAAACATTTTATACTTCGTTATACTAAGGTATACCAAAGACAGATATACTATATTCGTCTTACAACGGCAGCCCACTTCATGTATCCATGACGACAATACATTTCAATAAAATTAAAGTAAAAAGAATTGAACATAATTATAATTTAAAAAAAAATATAATTCACTAAGACGTATGACGTAATTTGAAACACGCTGTTATGGAGATGGAATGAATGATGGAATGTAATGGTATAGGTATCTTCTACCCTTTGATAAGTAAACATTATTAACAGGGTGTTTCATAATTCGAAAGCATTATTTATTATTCTTTGTACCGTATCTTAATTAATGGTAACAATTTTGTAATCGCGCCTAGATGTATTTTGTGTGGGATACATTGAGTGGACCATCTTTGTAAGACGACTAAAATGTCACGGTGTATATATAACACCGTGACATTTTAGCCGTGACTACACGATTAAATAACACGTCAGGCTATAGGCTATATAACATCACGCTAGCCCTTAGGAGCCGAGCAAAAAGAAAAATAAAAGTCACGAATACGAAGTACTCGCACGGCCAGGCGATTCGATGCAACAGGGTGGGTCGGGGAGCAAGAAATTTGACGCAGACGAAGTTGCGGGCGGAAGCTAATTTAGTAATATGCCTAGAAATGTGGTATTAATACTTCTGCATCTGTCTAGATTTTTCCCAACTATGTTCGTCACGGCTTCCAGTCAAACTAGTTACATCTGAATACCAGTATTTTACATGGAGCCAACCTAACTGAGCTCCATTATTATTATTACTGTGTATTACGTTTCTCCTTGGTAAGAGCTGATTGGTTGTCAGACGACCCGTGACATGTGTCAAAGACCTAGGAATAACAGTCGGGACCAACGGCTTAGGGTCTTGGTATGTAAAAATGATTACTCATCACAGACTAACCTGATCGATGGACTAGTCTGGTTATTATCACTTAGCTAGAAGCCTCTTTTGTATGTGTTATTAATACCTGTAGATTTTATTAAACTTTTAATTGAAGTGAAGTGAAAATACAAATGGTAACTTTTTTTGAGCTTTTAGGTATCACCTAGATAAGTATTAAGTTCAGTTTCGAGAATAAACCAAAGTGCGATGTCGACATCCTTGTCGGAAGACATCCGATATTTCTTAGCCCAATTATCAAAAACCTTACACGTGCCACAGATCAAAGATTCACCTCACCTACCCACCCTCTTCCACCAACTTTAATCATGGTTCTTATTTGCCAATTAAGACAAACTGTACTTCTGTAATTCCATCACGACCTGAACACACCACGTCCCCCGCTGGGCTTAATAAAGTCACCTTTTCACGAATACATCGTCAATAATATCACGAATGGGCCACAAAGGGGTTGTTAATTGTTATATTTGTTTGGACTCGGGTTGAAGAGGGTTGGCCACTCGCTATCGTAATTATTTATTTGGAGGCTGCTGTGAGGCCACTGCGTGATGGACTGTCAACGTGTCTAATGGTATACTAAAATAAATATTAAAGGTCATGAAAGGGTAGCTAAAGGCATGCTGTCCATTGACATTGAAGGGTGCGTTCGGTTGGTAAAGCCAGAGAGTTAAGTGGCTTCAGTGTTACGGGGAATTTCCACCCGGAAAAATACATTTTTGTTTAGCTTACAGATTATTCCTGTTTCAGGTGTTTAAGTTTCTGGGATTTGTATTTGTAAACACACCCACGATAAAAGGTAAAATATTTCCTAAAAGGAAATTTTTGTTTGATAACAAGGAAAATTATTTGTAATTTGGTCCTATTATGAAAACCAATGTCTCTCCATCTGTTATTCATCATCATTATCAGTCTCGCTGGTGGTGGCGTGTGTGATGGATAATTTTCCTTTCAAAATGGTTGAGCTAAATGGTGCTGATCCATACTAGTAGGGGACTGGTCATCTCTTAGCTCCCACGACTTATTTTAATATTATCTGAATTGTTATATTATTTTTATTACGGACGCTTTTATTGGGCACGTCTTTTATCATCGTTCTCATATTGACAATTTCAACATAAGGATGTAACCAACATTTCGTAACAATAATCATGATTTTAAAAGAGTGTCCATGGAGCTTTTTGCCCGTTCTTATCCATAGGCATCTTCTACGCTTTGAAATGGGCAACTAGCTTCATCTTTCTAACTCACTGACCTTGCCAATTCAAAAGTGCTTGTAATTGGTTTATTAGAAATAAATGCTTTGAGTCTGAGTTTGAGTTTTATCATCGACAGTTCGAGTTCACCTATTGCTGAGCATATCATCTTCACGCTCCTATGCAAGCCTCTTCCAGATTCTACCCGCGATAGCAACAATAACAATAATATCTTGCCACCAGATGACCGACACTTTGTCTTCCAGCCCTTAGACGCCACTCGGTCACTGCCTTGCTGCACCTACCACCACTGTGCCTTGCCAGGTATCTTGCCCAAGTCCATTTGAGTCCTATACTCGTTTTCCGATTTCAAAAACCTGCGTACGTCTTCGGATTATCTTAGGCTATCTGTGCAACTCTCAACCTGTACACAGCCTCCTGCGTGAGCGTTCACATTTATAATTCCAGAACTGCGTTTCCGATTGCTTAGTTAAACGTTACTTATACTCCTTTCCCGTTGCTATGGAAGCCTGAAGCTTTCACTCAAGTTTAAGAACTGCATTTTCACGATCCATCAAGAAAACAATGGCGCTGGCGTGTCTAGAATGTCAACAAATATATGAAACGGCATCATCGCAGTGGTTTGTTTGGTGACGATCGGATAACAGCGAGGAGGATAACACACCATGTTTTATCAATTAGCACGGATCGACATTCCCGAGCGATGTGGTGCGGCGCGGTGCGATGCGGTGCGGCTTATAGTCTGCTCTAGAAGTATATGATGATATGTTAACAAATGGGTGAGAAAACGAACCCGTCAGCGCCATTTTGTATCACTGAGAAATTGAGTGCTAGATTGCGCTCAGTATTAGAAGACTAAAACCAAAATTCTAATTAATTTTTCTCTGATTGAGTTGTCCAGTTTGCTCAAAGAGCACACCGTTCCGAAACTTTTTGTATCAATTGGTTTAGAATAATTCCCACTACTGAAACATAACACCTATGTTATATTCCCCTCTGTGATGGCTGTAATCTTTGCCTACAGCAATAGGTATTTGCTATTAGAATAAATTATGGCCTATCAAGTCTATAATTTATAATAATCCAGTTTTATTAGGTCAAAGCTTAAATTCCTAATGCCTAAGTTTTCATCCCACGCTATATTTTGATACGGCAAGGGATGATACGGCAATTAATTAGAGAATTACGCTCATCAAAAAGAACTAACCGGACTCGCGTGCAAAGGGTTCTGTACCACCGTACAATATTAACACTACCTACATATATAATCCTTGCATTATGATATCAGTGGTCATAAATTACACACTCTATCAAAATTTCAAGTGTCTATTAAGGTTCAAAAGATAAATTCATCAAGATAAATTCATTAAATGACTTCTCCTGCTTTGGGTAGAGCAGGAGGGCGTGTCAGACTTTTACTGTCTAAAACCCACCCATGTTCCCTCAGTTGCCTGTGTGCCAGGGGCGACGGTATCTCTTACGAACAACCCACACCCCAGGCAGGCATAGGCCCTTGTGGACCCCACCAGTTGTTGCTGACATCTCTGACGGCGCGCGTGGAACACAACGCGCCTTCCCGCCTACCACTTTTCGGCCGCAGGGCATAGGGAGCGCGGCCAACGCTATACCGACGGCCAACGCTATACCGACACTCCTCTTCCCCTGCGGCCCCACCGCGTCCACCATCAAACGGTGGCGGCCCCGTCTAGGCCACGGAAGGGAAGAGCGCTGCTCAGAAGCACCGGCACTCCTCCTCTGGCGCAACCCGTAACCCTCAGCCGCGATGCCTCCCATTCGACATCGCGGCCCACCTCAGTTGCGGTGCATCTCACCGCAACCTACTTTTTGGCCGCTACGTCATCGGCTTGAAGGCAAAAGCCCTGACGAGCGGCCCCACCTTTGGGTTCCTCTTCGCTTCACCGTGGCTGGGAGACCGCGGCTACTGAGCTCCCCCGCAGCGGCAATGCGGGAATCAACTGGGGGGGTCTGAAGATAGGCCAGGTGCGTAGTACTCGCAACCGGTGACCAGTGGTATGACCAGTGGCCCTAGTGTGAGTTTCTTTAACCACCTCGATCTAACGCATCAACCGCGTTTGGCGCTCCGATGGGTCTTTCATTAATCCAGGGCCAATCGGAACGCCGAACGCGCTCGATGTGTTTGATCGAGATGGTTAAGAGAAAGTCAGGCCTCTGATGTATGAACGTAAACGAGGCAACAAGAGTATGTGAGAATCGTAGCGGTGGCGTTCTGTGGTTTCTGCCTATCCCCACAGAAAGAAGGCGTGATTTTATGTAGGTATGTAGATGCATCCCTGTGACAGACTATCGGAAAACTAGCGAAGCTATTGTATTTGGGTCCCGTTGCCACCTTTTGGTTACGGAACCCTAAAGTCTAAGTCCTACCTATAATTCAATTTTCAGACGATGGCTTATACTTAATTAGCATTGTACAAATCTGCGCTGCCTACAAACACTATTTTGACGTTTAAAATAAATAAAACTAATTTAGTCGAAGAAAATGATTACCTAACCTTCCAAAAAATATTGCTCAAAGATTTTTGTTCGACAAAAGATAATAAAAGAAACACAAGAAAATTACAATAGTTTCTGCACACGTAGATGGTTTCGTGCAATATGGAGAAAAAGGGAAAACCCCAAGAAAGGCAAAACGGTACTAATGAGGATGCTAAAGTTGCGTGTTGAGGTAAACGACACAAAGATGGCCGGCAGAGATGCTTGGATATAATTATTGTTACAAAAAGATAACCACAGCTACGACCACAGCCACGATTTACAAGTTGTAGATCGTAGGTTCGAACCCAGGCAGGCGCTTTACTTTGAATAAATTATTTCATCACCACTTCACCGGCAGCAAGTTCGTCATGCTCCCTTAGATGTCACTGCTTGTGGCAGCGTCGGGGGTCGGGTTGCCACCCTCCCTCAAATATGGCGAGAGAGGTAAAGGCTGATATTTGCATTATGCTCGTGAATGGGTGCTGCTTGTGGTGACTCGGTCGTCTTGCTGATCATGGTTTTGTTATAAAATATTTGATTAAAGTGACACCCAACAGTGGTGGCTTAGTAGTAACTAAACCACCACTGTTGGGTGTCACTTTAATCAAATATTTTTGGGGTGCTCACTTGAAAATGCATTTTACTGTCCAAATCGTCAATGGATTCGTCATAAGCTCATTATAAAACATAAATGCAAGACTCAGATCTATCGGTGGTAAAACAACTTATTATTTTAACTGACTTGAACCCGAAAGTGGACTTGCAGTAGCAGTTGTTGGGTTAAAACTCACGTTCTTAAAAATTGCCCATGATAAATTGAACATGCATTTTTTTAAACTAATTCCTTTTATTTAATTAATTAAAACCCCCTAAAGCTATGTGGTTACCCATACGAAAAACAAAAATGTTTTTTAAATATCCTACTCCACACGGCGAGAAAAAAATCCTTGCATTGAATACAGATCAAATTCGCAAACTACAAATTTAAAAAGAACAAGTTTCATAAAAACAACGTGCAAAGCGCAACACAATAAAAACTACAACGAGGAATTTAAATAAAATAAATTCCTACTCCTTAAATATTATGAGGTGCAATAAAGCTAGATAAGCTTTTAATATAAACCAACTTGCCTGTGAACATCACAATTTACAAGTGTCTGCAGTGCACAAAACGCACATAAGTAAACTGCACCGCGTTGGCAGCCAGCCTTAAGAGATTTACCTCCAACGTTATTAGAAAAGGCATTCCTTTTAAAGTGAGTACTTAATAGTTTTATAAACCACTCGGCAACTGGGTTGTAAAGTTTGTCTTAAACTCTACGTGACGTCTCTGTTCGTGGCAGTGCAAATTCTCAGTGATAGATTTCAGACGTTAGTTTTTGCTGACTTGTGGCTAACTCAAAACAGCTACGCATGCCACGGTTGGTCCGTGGATGGGTGACCATATTTATATACCAAGACCCCTCCGTGCCTCGAAGAGCACGTTAAGCTGTTGGTCCCGGCTGTCATTCGTGGATCTTTGACAGTCATTACGGGTTGTCAGAAGCCCGAAACTCTGACAACCAGTCTTACCTAGGGTTAGCGCGTTACTCAGTAACTGAGTTGTGGAGGTCAGATAGGCAGTCGCTTCATGTAAAATATTGGATTCAGCTGAATTCGGTTAGACTGGAAGCCGACTCCAACATAGCTGGGAAAAGGCTAGGCAGATTATGGATTTTGCTGATGTAAATCATTTTTTGTATGTAGCTAGTTCAGTAATGGAAAAGGTTCAATGACTTTTCTGGGTTTCAAAAGATATTTTCGTTTGTATTATTAAAATGTGAAAAGTTTTTTGTACTAAAGTACAGTTGTAGACATATAGATGGCGGATTATCTTTCTATTCTTTTTGGTTTATCTTTTCCAGTTTATTTACAATTTAATCTAGAGTTCAAAGAAACGATTCTGTTCGTCTATTAGAATATTTGTTCTTCTTGCGGTTTTTATTTATATTCTTACGAACTTTCCATTGTTCGTTTTCCATACTAGCATGACTCTTCACAACCATTCGATTCGCTTTTGTGCCGAATCAAACTTCAATAAATGCTATCGTAGACTCCTCCGGTTTTAGGTTTTTGCAAATATATCGGGTTTTGGATTCGTAAACAACGTTTATAGGGATTGCCTTATAACCGCTGTTCACAAATCCACAATCCGAAAATTTTGTAATTTTAAATTAAAATAGACGACCGTTATTCTTTCGACAGAATTTTTTACGAAAGCACATCAGGTTGTCTAAATGTGTGATTTTCGATATGATAGCCTGTCGAATGGTTGTGAATAGCTATGCAGTTCGTAAAAAACTTGTTTCAATTATTAACGAATATTTAAAGTTAACTTTGCCTCCATAACGCTGTCTGCGACACGAAAATAAAATTCAAGAATTAAGTAAAAAGTTGACGTTACTCGCAGGACTATTTTTTGGTCGTGGCTATTAAAATTTCCATAAGCAGAGCCTCCAATCAACGATGTTTTATTCCTATAACAACGTTGTTTTCTATGTTAATAGGAAACCTGATTACGTGTGGGTTTTCCCGACTTCATCTTCCATATATAAACATTAAACTTAGCACCTATGTAGTACGAATTAATAAAATACACTTGGGAGGTACTTTTATTTAATGTTTTTTTTTTTTATATGTTTATTATTTCATAAGGTCATGTGTATTCAAAATTAATTTTCGATAGAATTTCGGAATATTTAGAAATCTGTAATACCAGAACATAATTTCCTGGCCCCGAGAAACAGACATTGAAGTTCTGAGAACGGTCCTTTTGATACAACGATGAAATCATTTAAATATTCGTTTCATGTTAGTGCTGCCTCCTTCGAGGCGTCTGTTGGAAATATTTTATAATAATATCCCTCTGTGGTCTAGACCTAAGACCTGTCTACAGTAACTTAAGTGGATTTAATGCCTTCACAATGTGAGACAAGTTTAAATTAAATACTTACTTAATCATTTTTAACGAAATGCAAAGCAATTTTCTTAACATTTTTCGCTCCAGAAAGAATAATGGCTGTCAAGCTAAAATTTTTTTCTTTGAGAATACGATCAGGTTATAAACTTGCAAGATAATTGGAAAGACTTTTCTTTCGATTAATTTTGTACTTTTTATTTTATATATTCTGTTTAACTTTATCAACAAGAGGTGGCAAGTAGGTGAAGAGTAATTAAAAAACTGTAACGAAGTTTATGTACCTAACGTATACAGGGTGTAACAAGCCCTATTGCTATCCTTAAGCACTAAAGATAACAGCTGGTATAGAATCACTATACATAGTTTCAGCTCAAAATCAAATACTCTAAGAATTGATACCAAGGTTTCGGTTTCATGTTTCTTCAATTCAAATCATAACTTACGGTGACAACCGCACTACGTAGGCGCACACTTTCTACGTTACTCGCCAATATCACGACAAATCTCTTCCGAGTGATGTGTTTATTTCAATTTGAAAAGTTCGGTTTCTGGTACCAATGTATTAAAAATTCTCATGACTTCCGAACATGTAGAGATAGGATTATAAAACCCTTCCAATATCGTTTGAAACCATCTAAAGACGCCGTACCCTTGGTATGTATATACCCTTTCCGTTACACGTTGTATATTTACGATACGTATATAAAATGTATATGTAAATGCAACTACAAATTATTAATATTGCTTGCGAATTTAATGGTCTGAACTAAAAACAACGTTAGTAAAATCGGGCGTAGCATCATTTTTGGGGTTTGAATAAGTTACGATGAAAAATTTAATTAAAAGATTTCTTGTCTACACAAAAACAGTTAGAATACTTAGGGGAATTAATAATGTTTGGAAACCGGAGTCTTTGTGTTTCTTTTTCATTAAGGGCTGCTATCGATTTTCCAGGAAACTTTGACCTCGGGAAAGACATAAGTTAAATTTATTAAAAAAACCGGACAAGTGCGCTTTGTACTCGTGTGGAGAGGGTTCTGCCTGATGAATATGAAATATTACTCACAAAAACATTTAATATAGACTAGGTTGTCAATACTTACTGTTAATGTTAAAAAGTTATCGAATCTAATGTAGAATCAAGCCCTTGCTCCAACCTTGAACCACGTCCTTGAACCAAGCTCTATATTACTTAAGTCCACAAACCTTACACCTTAGTCGAAATGTACGGGAATGGTAAATTTTCATATATTTTCTTAAATAAAGTCAAAAACTATATTTTAAAAATTATCAAGAAATATATTTAAAATCCTTACAACAATTCCTTTAATTGGATGTCACTCGGTGAATCTTGCAAAAGTTTTGTTTTATTTTTTTTAGTTTTCCCCCCAAAAGTGACACCTATATTGAGAATTCATATATTAACGCCCGTGTTTGGATCCTAGAAAATCATATATGTGTACCACATTTCAACCTAATCAGTCCAGTAGATTTGGAGTACATTGGCTGTGATAGACGCACAGACAGACACAAGAGTGAACTTATAGTGGTTTCGATTTTTCAAAAGCACGTACGGAACCCTAAAAAAGACTAAGTCATTTTTTCTATTAGTAAAACTAGTTTTTACTTCATAGGTAGGTGTAAAACTGGTATTGTGAATAGAATATATTTTTGTACGCAGTTTTGGTTTCGATAGGTCTCTATCTTTTGCTGTCGTAATTTATCATTTATTTATTTAAAACTCCTGAAATCTAGCTTCACAGGTTATCTTATTGCGTTATTTAAGTATTTATTGAAGCTAATAATCAATAGAATCATAATACAAATTATAGATGACTTATCTAATAGCCTAGTCCTAAGTGCTAAAGCTACGAATAATTAAGTAGATGTCAGTTTACATTATTATATAATTACTATGAGAATATTTAATACATGCTTACGTATGTAGCGCACGTATATGACATAATATATGGCGTCTTAAGCCAATATCACTCAAGATAATCATTATTCAACCACGCTGTGACGCAATCGTGCTTACCTTAGGTAGGATACGAAACAAGTCATATACGAAATAACCATTTCACTCTACGAAAATGTTTTCCAGGAAAACACAAGTTGAAAATTTAGACAAAGAAATAAAATTTAATTATGTAAAAAACATTATGCATTTTTTAAATACATGTCTGTCTGTCGGTTTATTGCAGCGTATTGCAGAAACGGTTAGACCGATTTTCACAGGTGATATTTTATACAGTAACACAGGTTTTGTCCTGGGGCCCAAGTCTGCTATTTCTATAAATTCGTCATTCCAGCACGATCCCATCGTCATTTTGCTTAAAGTTCGTAATCTACTAAATTCATAATGGTCAATCAGTAGTCGGTCAATGGTCTCGTTATAGAATTGTGATATAATGGCATTGTCGTATTGCCATTATTATAAAACCCGTTAGTAGAAATGATTTTCGAAAAAATACTACTAAATTTGAACATTTATTCATGCCAGATTTCATTTATATGTAGATATTTTATTCTTTAACATATTATTTTAGGAACTGTCAAAATTGTAGCAGGCTACCACCTAAGTCAGTGGCTAACCATTGGGAAGTCACAATGACGCCATTAAATTAGTAGATTGCCAAACTTGTCAAAATCAACAATGATGAAATCATTGATACACCATTCTAACACTATTGTAATAGCAGACTTGAGGCCCTGATAGCACGTTCTGGTGGGATAATTACCGATATCCACAACGACGAAGCCGCAAGCAGAGCTAGTATGCCTATACTAATATAAAAAAGCTGAAAACTATTTTTTTTTGTTTGAACGCTCTAATATCTGGTATTGTCAACCGGATTTGGAAAAGGATTTTTTTTTTCAAACATTTAATAGCCCAATTCTCGAAGAAGGCTATATGCTATAAATCACGCGAAGATCCTTAAGAGCCGAGGAAGAGTCAGAAACAAGGTTAAGCAAAAACAAAGTAAAAGCGCGTGATGCGATGCAACGCCACCGTGTTTTCTCGTGTCACCCGCCCCACATTGTGGGCACCCCACCCGGTCAGAGCCGGACGGCGACCGTCCGCTGAGAACCAAGCATTATCGAGAAGAGCCAAAGTTTGCATACCTATGTCAACGAGGTACCTCACCTCACTGGTGTGTGAGCTACTCGTTTGTAAATGTGGTAAAAAAACACAATGTAGACAATAATTTACTTATTACCTTTAAATAATATAAGTAAATCATCAAGTGCAAACTGTCACCATGAATTCAGTACATAATAGGGTATTTTACTCCATACGCGAAAACATAGCATAAGCAGCTAAGATGTTTATTAAATAATACACCAACAATTCCCTTAAACCCTGTATGAACTATCACAAGGCAGTTCAGTGTTCAAATGGCTTAGTTTAATATATAACAATACGGAGGAGTAAAATACTACAACGCAAAGATATTCAGAATAAAAGGTACTTATTATAAAGGAACGAGCAAATAAACCCTTACTTCCGACTATACAGAATTCTCCACCGCCCTAATATCTAAAGGAATGATAGACCCAAAGAGATAGAAAAGCAAAAAGTGATGTGACACGAATGTGAGAAAAATCGCAATATCATTTAGTCACCACAGCGTAGGAAAGTTTTTCCTCCGTCACAGATGCATGTGATAAACGACCGACCTCTCAAGATTTGCTCGGGTGTCACTTCAATACGCTTACTTCCAATATGATACTGTGACTTCGCTTATGATATTCGCGGGCCTTAGATTCCCTTTTTAGATTCCGTATTTAGGTCTCCTATTTTCTTTGGCTGAATAATAAAAGGAAATACTTATTCCAAAATCTTCCTTGTATAAGACCAAGATTTAAGCAAAAAATGTGTCTGTGCAAGTTTAAATGCCTTCTTTAAATTCAACTAGATTTTGCCAGCGGCTGCGCCCACGTGGAGGTCGGAAATTATCCCACGGAAACGTACTACCAGAAGGCCAATTCTCATAATTAAAAACGTTCGCAGTGTCATCTCGGCGACAATCGAATTTCAATTTTTTTTCAAAAATGTATGGAATCTCGAGGTATTTTTGACAGAAAATTAGCAGAATTGCCCCTCAGATAAAAAGTATGTGTTAATCCAGCACTCTAATAGGGTATTCTACTTTAAATGAGAAACAATCTGAAAATATTATTATTGAGATAGCTTAAGTAAAAACCAGTCGGAAAATGTTAGTTTTAATTCATGAAATAAAGAAAATACATTTTAAAATTAATTCAAAGATTTCAGTTTCTTTTTAGTCTGGTTTTCAACACCATGAAATTGTAGCCGCCATGTTATTACGTCATACCGCTGAATAAACGAATCAACTGAACAACTTTGTAGTTTTATTGTTTTCGTTACCAAAGTATTTTTATTGAAATAATATCTTACATTCAGGAACAGCAAACCAATGATAAGTAGAATAATTCTTTTTTTTTTAATTATAAACAATTATCAAAGAAAATATCAGCGCATTTGTTTACTCAGCACACTGACGTCATACCCACAAACCAATATGGCGTACATTGCGTCCAGCGTTTTCATTAAATTACGCGCGAAATATGAAAATGTAAAATTTAAATGCATTTTTGAACCGACGAAAAAACGGAGGAGGTTACTCAATTCGACGCGTATATTTTTTTTTTTTTTATGTATGACCACGCATAACTTTTTCCAGAGTAGTCCGATTTTGATAATTCTTTTTTTATTGGAAAGGGTATACCTCGAAGTTGGTCCCATATAAATTTCGAAGAAAAATTCCAACCCTAAGGGTAAGACAACAGGGGATGATTGATTGTTTACTCACAGATTTTAATACTGAGTTGTGTATTAAATCAAAAATTAAGCATGTAGTAATTAGTAGATTATAGCCACAAAAAATTATAAAATAAAAACTTTTTAATAAAAAAATGAAACCGCCGAAAAACCGAAAAGTAAAAAATAGTAAACTAGCTTTGTCCAACCCCAATAACTAAGTTCGGAAGTCGGTGACTTTGGATATGTCTTTAATTATATGTCACCGCCTTCCGAACTTAGTTATTGGGGTTGGACAAAGCTAGTTTACTATTTTTTACTTTTCGGTTTTTCGGCGGTTTCATTTTTTTATTAAAAAGTTTTTATTATTGCACTAATCGAATAAATAATGGTTTATTAGGATTTTAGACTCTAATAAAGACACTTTTTAAAAGTGTGAAAAAAAAAAAAAACCCTATTGCGTTAGACACATTTTGTATGTTAATGCAAATTCATTCTTTCGAAAAAAAATTCTGCTTAGCAATGCCATGAATGTTATGGAACTGTCAAAAGGAAAGCGATTCCGTCTGGTACAATATAAATATTACTCCTCTGATTATAAACTATCTGTGTGCTAAATTTCATCCAAATTCATTCCGTCGTTTCCAAAGTTTCACATTTATAATATTAGTAGTATTTGAGAAGATGGGTCAATATCAGTTCTTCAATCACTGCCTCGTGATTAGCAGGACCTCCATCGATACTAAGAAACTGATTCTGCTGTCAAGTACAGGCTTGCTTACACAATGAGAAGCCATTGTTCTTCTTTTGATATGTCTCTGTCTAAGAAAACTACAGGATAATTCCTAGAAAAACTGACTTAAAAATCTTTTCTATAGGAACTATATTTATAACTGAAAATAACAATTTACTTTCCTAGGTTTTCCCTCTCACAATAGAACTCGTTTAATTAAATTCAATCTTAGACTGTTACCAACCTGTAAATATCAACGGTCTTTCAAAATATATTTTATTTACTGCAAAGAAAGAAAATAAATTCGGACGTTACTACAAATAGAAATGGACGTAATTGTGCTTCAAAACAAATTAAAAGGAAACATTCTTAATAAATGAAAATGGAGTAATAAATCAAAATTATTAACAGAAAGGAAATACCGTTGACAATATGAGCAAAATTTCCCGAATATTCCATTGAATTTGGAACTGAATAGAGATCTTTTATCAAAATTAGCCCCATTATCCAATACATCTACTTACTACTCATTTAATTAGTTGAAACGGAGTCTCCATTTGGACATGATTTTAGAAATGCGCAGCCGAAAGCTTACCAACGCGTAGGTGAATTTAAATTTATATGGATGTTTTACGGTTACGACATCACCGCTCACCGCAGGTCAGGTAGGACCCTCGGGTCGTGAGTTAGTATGGAAATTCTAACAAATCACAACGTTTTTCGCAGCAACAGAGAATTTGTCGCGAACCCACGCGTTAAGGTGAGGTCTGATGGACGCGACTAAACGGATTTGGGTGCGTGAAATTTGTCGCTTTTACGTCAGTTTAGCTTAGTAAAATTTAAACATTTTTTCGGGTGTACTGTCTAGCCTTACTGGATATCTGTAATAAAAGGTTAAAAGTAAAAAATCGTATACCTAACGTTTTTCAATAAGCCGACAAGTTTTCCCTGACCCAATGTATATGAAATACTTTGTTATTCCCTGGTTACATAAGAAAAATAACTAAGTATAAGTAACACACACAATAGATCAATATCGATAAGTTTTAAAAGACCCATTTGTACCCAACTTCGCTCCAATCGAATTCGTCACAGGCCTTAATCGTATCGTCGCACCAAAAAGACCTATACTTTATCGATTCCGTTTTAAATGAAACCCGAGCTTCGTGTGGTTAATTTATTTGTGTGATACACGAAACGAACGTTTCACTGGGCCCGCGTTCATTTATCTTATTCACTTTACACAAGGGCATGACTCGGCCGAGTTTTACATTTTAATTTGGCTCGCGATTTAATATGTTCCTACAATCATGCCGACTGCGTGCTTACATGACGATTTTTCACGAGAATTTAATATAAGCAGACGACGGCGGTACATAAATAGACTAAAAATAAATGTTCAAAACCAATTTTACTCTGCATGTTATGCAACTACTTAATGTTTTCATTTAAATCTCTTACTTTGTGGCTGAAAGAAGTAACACATTAGTGTGTGGCTAAATATTTACACCATATAATTTAAAGTCTTATAGAAATA
Source organism: Polymixis flavicincta (assembly GCA_949987655.1). Classification (NCBI taxonomy): domain Eukaryota; kingdom Metazoa; phylum Arthropoda; class Insecta; order Lepidoptera; family Noctuidae; genus Polymixis; species Polymixis flavicincta. The sequence continues at coordinate 9,970,893 of OX465186.1, read as the reverse complement.
TTAGGTCTTTACCTATGAAATTGCCGTTCTGCAGTACTGGCCATTTCAAATCAAAATAATTTTTGTTTGGCTAAGAATTCTAATTTCAAATTAATTTTATTTTAAAAACATGGATTTTTTTTTCTAAAAGTAGTCATTTCTTTATTGATTAGTGTTACATTTTCATCGCATTTCAATCTTTTTCGTCATCATGGATACGTTAAAAATTCGAGTAATTATGGAATATGAGTACCGTCGTGGCAGCAACGCGGCACAAGCGGCACGCAACATCAACGACGTTTACGGAGCTAACACTACAAACCAACGCACCACCTGTTATTGGTTTGCTCGCTTCCGTTCTGGAAATTTCGACCTGAAAAATGAACCTCGCGGTCGTCCGAAGACTTTGGTCGACAATGACGAATTAAAGGCGATTGTGGAAGCTGATGATACACAATCTACGGCTGAATTAGCAGCAGCTTTCGACGTTAGCGTCAAAACAATATTGGTCCATTTGCGTCAAATTGGCAAGGTAAAAAAGCTTGACAAATGGGTGCCCCACGAACTCAATGATCGCCAGCGCGAAGTACGCGTCGAGACGTGCCTTGCACTGCTCAACAGACACACAAATGAAGGAATTTTGAACCGCATTGTTACCTGCGATGAAAAATGGATTCTGTTTGATAACCGTAAGCGCTCAGCAAGTTGGTTGGATCCTGGTTCAGCACCTAAACAATGCCCTAAACGAAAACTTACCCCTAGAAAAGTGATGGTCACTGTTTGGTGGTCTAGCGCCGGTGTGATTCATCACAGCTTCTTACCAAACGGGGTGAGCATTACTGCAGATGTGTACTGTGAAGAACTGAACACAATGATGGAGAAGCTGGCGCATCTCCAACCAGCATTGGTCAATCGCTCGTCTCCGCTGCTCCTGCACGACAACGCGCGACCTCATACTGCACAGCAGACGGTCTCCAAGTTGCAAGAACTGGGGTTGGAAGCTCTCCGTCATCCGCCCTACTCACCAGACCTTGCGCCTACAGACTACTACTTTTTCCAGAATTTGGATAACTTCTTGGCGGGAAAAAAATTTAATACCCGAGAGGCAGTACAAAATGCCTTTGAAGAATTTGTTGCCTCCCGTCCAGCTGATTTCTTTAAGAAGGGCATCAATAAACTGCCACTGCGATGGCAAAGATGCATTGATTGCATGGGTGATTACTTCGATTAATACAAATAAAAAATTCATGAAAAAAATTCGTTTAAATTTTTTCATACAAAACGGCAATTTCATAGGTAAAGACCTATTAGAAATAATATTTGTTCGCATAAAACATGGTATATAAAGTTGGCTGGTTGGTTGAAGTTGGTTGGTTGGTTGGTATAGAGAAATGTAGGACATGTATCAAGAAATAAAAGCTTTCTTAACGGTTAAGGTTAACGACTAATTTACCCATCATCGATTTACGTAATTAAAATATTTTGGAACGAAAACGGACCTGTCGGTCTAGTGGTCATAAGTGCTACGGCTGGGCATGAGGTCCTGGGATCAAATCCCAGGGGTTCTTCGATTAGGAATTTCTCAGTAGCAGCCTGGAGTCTGGATTTGTGCCCGGTTGATGGTATTAGGCTGGCCCCTATACATGGGGCCTTAACATAACTAATCAAAATGTAGATCTACCTACTATAGGTAGATCACACCTCTGCCCAACCCTCTAGAGATAATAGGCGTGATAATATGTTATATTAAAACGGACCTTATCGTAGCTTTAATTAGGATTCAAACGACATTTCCAATATCCACGTTTACCTATACCGAGGCAAAGTAATTAGGTACCCCCAAGAAAATACCTTATTCACAAATGCGATATTTATTTCTTCGGCAGTCGAACTTTCTAGAAGGTATCCGTGTTGTGGCAGCAGTTTCGGGTTAATTTCACGTTAGTCTTAAGCGGTTTACTTTGCGGATACGGTGCGCAAGCTGGTATTTATATCCCAACTCTACTAATGATCTTTGTATTACCTAGAGCGGTACTGAACGTCTTGAAACTATGTTTTTTTCTTTTTGTTCGGTTTTGGAATAAACTTGTTTTGAATTAGGAACGTTTGTGTTGTTTTGTTATATAAACGATTTTATTGTGGTTTTAGTGTAATGTGAATTGTTCTGGTGGATATAAGGGTCTGAATTTATTGTTGGTTTAAAAAAAATAACGAAAAAAAAAATTGTCTGATCATTGCCCTAGATTGATTAGGAAAGGGGTGTGATGACTGATACCTAGGACCTACCGAAATATTTTTTAGCTTTTGGTTCATTTTCTACATCACTATTTTCACCAAAACCGTTTAACTTAAGATTATTTTTTTTACTTATTTTATTTTCATGTTTCTTGTTTTTATTTCGTTACTTAATATTTCTCATTCTATTTTTGTTTTCATCTACATGCTACTAAATAATCACCCAAGAAAATCTCTCTACCACCTTATCAAACTTAATTTTAGGTTATTGCTGGTTCGGGAGCTATTTACAAATTCTTCTTCTTTGCAACGAATGAAAACATTTCCAAGTGTCAAAATGCCAATTGAACTCGCAAAGAAAACCCACAGCTCGACATATTCACACACAAACAAAGGTTGAGTAAAACCAAAAATAGCTAAAGTTTTTGCCCCGGCGCACCGCACGGGCCCATTAAAGTAATTCAGTAACAAAGCAAAGAACGTTAAAGTCCCCACAAGAAAGCAAAGCAAATAATTTTGTGAAGACATCATTGTGTAAATTAGATATTACTTGCTTTTTCTGGAAGCTTCGTCTGCAGCGCGGAAAAAATATCCATAAAACCTTATACATGGTGAAATACGTGATGGCGCAGCAAGTGGCGCCATCTGGTTTTGTTATAAAATTACTGGCATCCTCGAAAAGGTCTGATAATAGTGACACTGGCTGATGACAGTCACTCTAGCAGAGCGACGCGATGATGGTTGCGTGTTCTTTGATGACAGATAATGTCTGGGGAACCGAACTGCTCTTTCTTATTCCACTCAAACTTACACAGTTCAATTTATTTCCAACAAATGTTATGGTGTTTTTTTTTGGGTGGGAAATCATCAAATAACTTCTCCCGCTCTGGGTGGAGCAGAAGAGCGTGTCAGACTTTTATTGACTAAAACCCGCCCGTGTTCCCTCAGTAGCTTGTGTGCCAGGGGCGGGGGTATCTCTTTCGAAGAACCCGCACCCCTGGCAGGCATCGGCCCTTGCGTGCCCCATCAGTTTGTGCTGACATCTCACAAATGTTATAGTTAGGTAGGTACAAGCTTTCGTACCCAACTTTAATTTCAAAAAGTTCTGAAACAACTGCTTCATATTTTTAAGATAAAATCTCTAATATTCCTGGACAATCGTGATGATATTAAAGCTGCTGAAACACTAATACGATAACCACTTCTGCTCAGGGCCATCAATTTTGTTTTTCTTTTCACGTGGCAAAATGCTCATGCACACTGCGGAGATAGCGCATTTATGTGGGACTCCATCCCACTAAAACTCCACGGTGTCCTCCAGTACCGCTCGTGGCGGGAACACGGGAATGCGCAAGACATCCGCGAATCCGCCGCGGCCGTCAATTACCGGATCCTCCTCTGGGTAACCCCTAACACTGGCGCACCAGAAAACATAGCACGCCGTGACCACCCCAGGAACCAAAAAGAAATGGCCGCCAGACGACCCCGTGTATGGCACCCTTGGTCCCCCTCCGACGGTTCTGGGCAGTGGTCCCGCCGCCGCCGCCTACCACTTTTCGGTCGCAGGGGGGGATACGGAGAGCAGCCGGGCTATTCCCCAACTATCGAGATGATCGGTCAAATATTGTAGGAGTTTATCAATCTCATGTATGTAATCCATTCAGTTTTGAACAAATAGCATTTTAATAACTATAAATAAGCATATTGAAAGTATTCCAGATAAGTTATGTTGATAAACCCCAGATTCCTTCGAATTACTTTACATTTATTCGCCTTTTATTGAATGAAAGTAAGTAAAATTGTGTTACATGAAAATATTTTTCTGCCTTTGAAGAGCTTGTATCTCTTTAAATTCTTAGAATTATTTTTTTGGAAAGAGACGGTGAACATAAAGGTAAGTAAATACTTGTTATTTAAATCCAGTTGCCATGGACTTGAGTGTTGCGGTACCCACTTTTATTTTTCAAAGAGGTAAAAATCGTGAGAGCTTTTCAATGATCAAATATTACGACTGCTTCAGCCGTAGTTACATTGATTTCTTCTTTGATTTACATTCCTTTACTCGTATGTACTCGTGTTAAGTTTAAAATACCTAGCAGACATGTGTTCAAGTTATGTACTAATAGGATTTATTTATTTATTTAATCATTTATGCACACATTTATGCACATATACAACGTGTTAGGGAAAGGGTTCGAAAGTTATAAGCATTTTTAATACGTTGATACCAGAAACCGAACTTTTCAAAGAAAGAAGAGATTTATCGTAATATTGGCAAGTAACGTGGAACGTTATTGACCTACGTAGAGCGGTGACACATTTTTCATGATTTGAATTTAAGAAACATATGAAACCGAAAATTTGGTATCAATTCTTAGAGTATTTTATTTTGAGCTGAAACTATGTATAGTGAATCTATGCCAGCTATTATCTTTAGTGCTTAAGTATAGCAATAGGGTTTCTGTTACACCTTGTATAAACAGACAAGAAGAAATTTCCACAGAAATCTCTTCCAGCATACACGCGATAAGAGAAAAGATAAAATAGCTAGATGATGATAACGTGAATAATAACGCAACAAGAAAAACGAAATATAAAAAATACACTATTCCCTACTTCCCTACTATATATTTTATATATTCATTTATTAAATATTAATAATTCTATTTATTGTATATACCATGCAAATTACAGGTATAAATATAGAAAATTTACATACGTAGGCTGACGCAATGGACGGCCTCGTCGCTAAAAGCGATATTTTAAAGACAACCTGTCAACTTTTTTTGTTACAGTCAACTTCAAATGACCATGACCCAAAAAAAAAAACAACGACATTATATCTACTACCCGAAAATCCAGGTGTGACATTATCCACACAAAAAATTTACAAATTAAAACCTATTTTAATCCCATTCTTTGTGCTGTCCGCTTGCGATTAAAGGCTTAAAGTAATCCCTATAATTGATGGTCATAATCGGCATGCCCAGGCCCCGGATTGATTATAAAATTATACAAAAATATGCATATTAAATAACGGAAAAAAAAAAAACTTTCTGGACCCTCTTGTACAGTCAGGGACAAAAATGTGTAGACACACACATTCAGTGAATTTTGAAAACCATTTTGGTATATATTTATTTACCTCAAATAAATTCCATCCAACTTTAATTAAAATATGATTGAACACTCTAATGTAATGATTGCACTTCTTTTTTAACCTCAAATAATTATTGTTTTGTAGTTCTAATAATACCAAATAGCCAAGTAGTTTGCTTGGATGTGGCGCTCACCTGCGTTTACATATTAGAAGTTCATTATTTTTTAAAGCGCCTATCATTAACGGTAGATTTTAAAAGATCAATTATTATATTTCCCATAAAAATCATGACACAGGTCTTTTTGGAAAAAAAATCATTTGAATTCACCTTAATGCACATATACTTCTGCCCACGACTGTACTTCTGAATACTGAAAGCACCTCGTCAAATAAATCATTTCTGTTTTTTACCAAAGAGTTTGTACCTTGGTTGGTTTGTACCTTACCTTTTTCCGACCCCTGTTGTTTTTCGCCCTCCATTTTCGAGTGTTTTACCTCTTTAATCAAAAGTTGCGCGGTGATTACGCCGGAGTCATTGTTTTACGAAGGTAGGTATACCAGAGTGCGTGTATATGTTAATTATTGTGTTTTTCATGTCGGAACAAAGATAACTTTGTGTGGTCGACCTTTAATATGTTGCTAAGGATACTTTTATGTTTAACTGAAAGAATACAATGAGCCTTATTTCATTTACGACGTTATTAATTTTTGCAGCGTTTGTTGAATATGGATATAGATCTTTATGAATGCCTATTTTATACTCCAGTGAGCTTACACTATACAGGCTATTTTATGAACACATACCTACCTAGACTCAGTGCCTATATACTCCTATGGTTTGTAACATTTTAAGACAGAGTATGTTTAGGTTCCTATTTTTTTTTTATGTTAAAAACTTTTCTAATTTGTCTGGTAGTCCTCTAATCACCTAATTTTTAGAGGGTCATACTTTCTTTACTAATTAGTTGCTGAATAAAAGAAAATGACAGGGACATGATTACAGCAGACCTTGATTTTATGAAGAAAAAAACAGAGCAGGTCAGATAGGCAGTTGCTCCATGTAAAATACTGGTATTCAGCTGCATCCGGTTAGACTGGAAGCTGACCCCAAGTAATTGGGAAAAGGCTAGGCAGATGATGATGATGATGAAGCACTAAAGATAACAGCTAGTATAGAATCACTATACATAGTTTCAGCTCAAAAAAAATACTCTAAAAATTAAATTGATACCAAATTTTCGGTTTCATGTTTCTTTAATTCAAAATAAAACAAACGTGTCACCGCACTACGTAGGTCAATAACCTTCCACGTTACCAATATCACGATAAATCTCATCATGAAAAGTTCAAATATAAATATATTTCAATTTGAAAAGTTCGGATTTTGGTATTAAAAATTCTCATAAGTTCCGAACAAGTAGAGATAGGATTAAAAACCCTTCCAATATCGTTTGATATCATCCAAAGAAGCCGTGCCTTTGGTATGTATATACCCTTTCCGTTACACGTATCTGGTAGTCTATGTTCACCGGATTGACCTCAGCAAGCGTAGAGCTTTCAATCAATTCGTGTAGGTGTATCGAGCTATGACCCCTTGGGTCTACTCCTCACGGTAGCTAGGTAGTTTACGAAGAACATTTCGCTGTGACAACCTCAATACTAGTCTCATATCGTACCGTTGACGGGTGACCATTTACGGGCCGCTAACGATGAAAAAAAAGCGAATGAATGATCTGGTCAGTAAAAAGTTCCGGCTACTGAATGGTTTCAATAGAAATTTATATTATATCAGAAATTCTGTGGCTTCATTTAACCTTTTCCTTTTTGTATCCTTGACATTTAGGAGTTTTTCATCCTACGTTCATCTTTTTCATGAAAAGATAAACTATTCTTTCCGAAGATTATTTTCATATGCATAGTCGTGGAATGAAAAAGTTAGGCACTTTTAGCAATTATACCTTAAAGCTGAATAGCTATTTTGGCTGCTTGTTTGCTTGTTTGAACGCCGAATAACCGATGCAGTTCCAAAAAAAAAAAAATTTGATAGCCCAATTCTCAAGCAACGTCACCACACCATGACTCCTATGGTGAAACAAGTCCACATTTTTTCCATACAAACTTCGAGAGGGTTTTACTCCACTGTTTGACAATGTACATCAAAACTTAAACATGGTATGGTTTAATATTGTCGGTACGGAAACAAAATATTAAATAAAAGCTATGAGCCAACAAAAATTTGTTTTCTTGATAATTTAACGTAACTTTGGACATGTTTAAGTAATAAAGGAAGTGTAAAATCTCCAAAACTAAGTCGGTACCGAAAAAGCTCAACTATCGAAAAGTTCAATAAACTTAATTGGTCATTCATTTATGCAGTGTTTTTTTCAGAAAACCCGATCATCCGAAGGTCTTTCCTTAATTTTTAACGCGCCTGTTTTACTATAACTGATCCTGCAGCTCTCTCAATAATGTTGTGCGTGTAGACTAGCGTCTAACTGCTCATCATTGGACTACCTCTGTCGGACTCGAAGCCTGGTGAGACAGCGTGCTTTTTAGCCAGGCCCACCAGTGAGTTCGAGCCAGCGACTAGTGTGCCCTTAAGAGCCGAGCAAAAAGAAAAAAGTCAAAAGAACGCTAAGTGAAAACGAACTGATAACACGGTAGGTGACGCAATGCGATGGGTGAGTCGAGTGAACAAGATAACGTAGAAGAAGACGTGGGCAGAAGCTAGTACATAATGAAGAGTTATACGCTTACGCATAGCTAGTACAGTCAGGAGCATTAATATGTATACACATCGCCAAATTCAAAAGCGGTTTTCTTTTAAATAACGATTGCAACCTTGAGATAACTTGGGTATTTCATTATAGTGTGGGTTCCAAAATATTATTTTCATACTAAAATAAGATTACAATGAGTAAAAGTGGAGAAAATCACTTTTAAAAGTTGGTAAGCGTATACATATTATTGCTCGTGACTGTACGTAATCTTGAGAGCACCGAGGACAAACTACGGTAGAAAGACTGTCGTATATGAGGGAGCTCAACTCTATACCTAAAATCATTAAAGAATCCAAATCGCTTTCAACTTTTAAAAGGCTGTTAAAACATAATGTCTTAGTGTTCAAATTTTATGTTAATACTATTGTTTTGTAACTTAATTTTAGATTTTATCCCAGCGAAATCGTCGCATAACTCAATTTTTATGTTTTTCCTCATAGAAGTGAATATTGTATTATATTTGAGAGAAATAAATTATCTTAAGCCGTAAACCGTAAAGACATTTCTGTTTTATCACGTGTCATTGAAATTTTGGTTCTAGGACATCCCGGTTTCCGCAAATTGTTTTCCTTCACCGTTTTGAGAACACTGGTGATGAAATAATTTACACACAGTAACTGTTTGGATTCAAAACGACTCTTAAGTCGCGGCCCCCAAACCCATAGATCACCAACTATACTTAGAAACTTTATAGAACTGTATCAAACTACACACCTATTAACAAAACTCCAAAACGAAAGGACCTCCCAAATTTAACAGATTTTGATCTAAAACTGCCCTTTAAAGCACAAACTAGAATCATTCTAAGCCCTCTGAGCCGATTAAGATGCCAAGAAGTGGACAGACAGTCTTCAGTTGGGCGACCCTTAAGCCCTCTTCCCATTAGGACACCCTCCTGCATTGCTTCAAGGACCCTCGATTTCTCACAAACCCGGATTTTTACGGGCTAGTGAATTTCAACCGAGTGGACACTTGAACATCAGTGTTCTGCTTGTTACCCTGCGACTTTTTTTATCATTTTTATGTTGATATTGCTGTTGTCCTGTCGGATTTAATTGGTACCATTAATAGATGGCTATATTGGTGGCCAGTGCTATTTGAATATCTCTTGAACATTAAAGCTTAGCTATCTCTATATAAGGTGACTGGTAATTAGTGACCGATATTTCAACACATGATTGTACTCATCATAACAAACGCCTTTCCTAAAGAAACTAGTTGTGGTGTGTTTGTAAAAGTGTTTTTTTTTTCTTTTTGTAGGTATTACGTAACTACATTAAATTACAGCTGATGGTGTATTAATCTTGTTAGGTACTCAATATTCTATTGGGGTAATAAAATTGGGGTCAATAAAATAGATTTAAAAAAAAATGTTTCTTTGTGAAAGTTGTTTGTTATGATGAGCATAATCATGTATTTAAATATCGGTAACTAATTACCAGTCACCCTATATAAATATTATTAATAAGTGAAGCAAAACTTTTTACGAAAACTACGCGGACGGAGAGTACGAAATTTGCCATAGTTAAAGTTTATTTGGGGAAGAAGTGCAAAAAGATAATATTATGTAATAATACATCAGAAATACATTAAGTTTTAAATGAATTAAAGTCGAGGTTCTACTACTGGGCGACAACTAGTATTATTTATCCGTCGCGTCGTTTATGAATCTACTTATTGTATTTTAAATCCATTTTCGAATATTTTTACATAAAACGTAAAAACATAATAAAAAGTGGCCCATCGGAATTGGGAGCAGGGTCCAAGCTACGGGTGGTAGGCTCTAGAGAGAGAAACCTCCTGACTATGCATGCCATGACCAGGAGTACTGCATTTTGAATCAAGCTCTTGACCCAGCTGGGCAATGAGAGCCTGCTGTCCTGAGGTGTTGGTCGAGGTTCTCCGCTATAAGCCTATTTACTGTATTATTTATTATTATTATGAATGTTGATTGTATATTATATGTTCCAAATATTTTACCGATCCAACAATTATTACCATAACAACGTAGTTGGTACGATACCATGTGTCTTATACTTTAAGTACGCAGACATAGTTCTCCCAGTGGATTATTCTATATGGCGTTCCTGTTCCAGATGAAGTAATTATTTGCTTTGTTGGTGTAATCACAAACAGAGCAAATAATTACTTCATCCGCTGCTTGCAAGTCTTTTAATAATAGAACAACGGAATAAAAAAGATTAGCAGATCAAGTATCTTAACCTGTCGAGGTTGTTGACATGTATGATGTGGATGCAGCAGTCATTGTCCAGATAGTAGTGATAGCTAAAGGCATAATAGCCAAGAGCCTTGACCAACACCTCAGGAGGTACTCGTTCAGGAGATGGATCAATGGCTTGATCCAGAAAGCGGTATTTTTGGACACGATGCGTATTGTTTCTCTCTCAGGAGCTATGACCATCGGTAGCTTGTTATTTTTTATTCTCTAATATTTAAAAATATAATTTATATGTTTTTTTATTTTTAATGCAATAAAGGAAATAACAAACAGCATAACACCATTTTCATTTTCATTTGATCCAACGATCGCTCTTTACTCTACCCTTAGTCTGACTAACTATTATTAGAACTATTAACACCTACAGACAATCCAAACTTCAAGACTATTATTACTTACATCGATTACTGTAATCCTAAATCCGGAATCAATAAGTTTAGAACTAGTCTTTAAGTCAACTCAAAACAGTAGACACTTGGTATTAACGATGATCATCTCAATCTATAACTTCCCGATAGACTTGCCACAAACTAATCATAGTTAGAATATTGTTTAGAAGTTCCGTCACTACTGGCTTAGTGGTTCTATTAAAATGACTGATTGTTTCAATTTAGGGTTTTGTACAATGGAATTTTATAATTCACTAAGATAATAAACGGCACTTCAGCTGAGCTAAGGGTTCCTGCATTCGATTTCTGCGTTGCGAGAAGTGTTATTTCTTGGTTTTTTGAATATGGAATTTCCCAGTAGCAGTTTGGAATTCTGTTCGATTGATGGAAATAGGCCCGCCCCCTATTACACAGGACTAAGACATAACTGGTAATATGTGCATTTAATATGTGTTTGTATGTGTGGGAATGTGCAAGAGAGGGAAGCCGTGAGTTGTATTTGTATTTCCATTGTATTTTTTTGTATTAACCTTTTTACTTTTTTTTTTTTTTTTAATGGATCGTGTGAATATTATGAGAATTTTAATTTACTATCTATAATTACACCTCTGTCTAACTCATCGGTGAATAGAGGCGTAATGTTATGTAGCAAAAAAATGTTACGCATAGTCCTTGGATAGATCACCATTTTGTATACACAAGAGACCTTTCGAGCGCTTTGATGACCTATGTGTATGTAAAGTACACTAGTGACAATATAAATAATTTTAAAAACCCTATTATTGAAAAATCACACTATAAAAAGTATGAAGCAAGAAATTATTCTCTTACTACTGATAGAATATATTATTTTAATTGGGTAGGTAGCATACGACCACGGGTTTCGGAAGACAATATTTTATTGGTTTCTTTTTTCTAAAATAAATAAAATATATGTAAGTTATTTTGCGGTCAACCACCCACAAATATTTTGTTTTGAAATGTGCTAATTAATCCCTTTAATTTGATTGCGAACATGGAATCATTTAAAAAAAACATGACTTTATGTGCTTTTGAGGGCGCCATATTCAATTTCATTTTATTTCACATAGCCCTTAACAAGCGAACAATCAGGACGATTCCAACGATACCTCGTTAGTCAAATTGTGATAAATAGTTTAGAAGTTATGAGGAAACAGATAAACACACATATATAGGTAGGTATGTGTGTTTATCTGTTTCCACATACCCACATACATACTTACCTGCTCAAAATCTGAGACTGGTCAAAATCATAACCTTAGGCGGGTTTGCATCACCGTAGTCAGGTAAAAAGGTACCGTTCGCCTGTAATAAAAAATTAAAAAAGAATTATTGCCAATTTTTATTCTTCACGTCTTTATGCCTCATTATCGATCATTTATAAAAAGATATCCTTAAACTTTGTGTAGGACAGCTACTTATACTAATAGGTACAATCTGTACACAAGTGTACAGATTGTACCTATTATGCCTTAATAGGCTTAGGTACAAACTACCTAATAGTAGATTATACCTATTTGTAATGCTATCTATATCTCGAACTATTCCCATCGGATAGTGGCAGGAGTTTCCTTTATTGACAACTATCGCAGCTCGATGGGTACGAGATACAATCGGTTCTATCTTTCATTCCTAGAATACCCAGATAGCTCGAGACGAGATACGCTGTGTTTTCTTTAACAAAAGCATTAAGGGGGGTTTCTAAACCAGAGGACTTGCCTGATGTCTACCTGTTTGTGGAAAGACGTTTGTAGCATAGAATTTCGATGTAAAGATAATTTAGAAAAAAAAAAATGAGCGCAGAACAACATCATTTACACTGACAGTTATGAATTTTAATGATTAGCAGAATATTGCACAGAAAATGATTAATAAAGCCATAACGAATCGTGCTGGCCAAAAATATATTTATTTTGGGGGTAAAAGGAAAAAATGGTAATTGAATTAAGTCGTATGGCCTTCGTGTTTGAATATCATTTGAATTGAAATAAGCGGACAACGAGGGCGTTTGCAGAGATCGTTACAAAAAAAGGCTGTGTGAGTTATTGGCTCAAAGTTAGTATAGAGAGACTAACTCCGAAGTAATTTAAGTCACTGGTCAAAAATGTACTGTTATATAAATTATGTATATTATAATATGTGTTAAGTCTAAAATCTATAAATTGTTTAAAACAAAGTCAGTTTCCATATGTTTTTAAGTGATCGCTTAGTTTTCAACTACTCCGTGTTTATTTTTTTCATAATTTATATAATTTATTCCTGAATGTTTGTGTGTAAATTTTTTTCAAATTAAATATAATTAAAATCTAGATGAGTTATTAAGTCGTAAAACATGTGCGAAGCTGAAGCGGGTCGGTAGTATCTATAGAATAAAACATTTTTATGTAAGTATAAGCTCATGGTCAATAACGTATTGTTAAAAAGAAAAACAAGTATAGCTGAGCCTATTATAGCCTTTTCCACAAACAGGCACGAAATTATTTATTCTAGGTTAAAACAACGGAAAATCCTTTTTTAAAACGACGCCCCAAAATTTAAGTGCTTCAACCCACTTTGTGACGTACCAACTGACCCCAAATTTAACACAGAGCGATCACAAATACCGTAAGCTGAAAAAGCACACAACACACAGTTTGAGAGCCCTAAATTGTGCCTAACAAAAATAGCGAACCCATAGCCGTAATAAATAAAAAAAGGGAACGCGGGGTTGTCCGTTTTTCATCATCCCATAACGTTCTGTCACTGGGATGCGAGGTTGTGATCCTACTCTTATCGATGCCCCCTTTTTTGTCAGGGATTCACCCTGCTACCGAATTAAACTTAAATTACCTACCTAATTTAAGCACACATTTAGCGGTATAAAGGAGGCTTATGGCTTAGCAAAAACAGCCGTATGGTTGATCGATTAGGTTGCCAGGATTGGTCCTTGGATGGGTTACCATCTTAAAATACGAAGATCCCATCGTGACTCGGAAGGCACGCTAAGCCATTGGTCCAGGCTGTCATTTGTGGATCTTTGGCAGCCGTTACGAGTCTCCAGAAGCCCGAAAGTCTGTCAGCCATTCTTACTAAGCGTATCGCATTACTTAGTAACTGGGTTGTGGAGATCAGATAGGCAGTCGTTCCACGTAAAATATCGACCTGCATCCGGTTAGACTGTAAACCAACCCCAAAAAAGTTGACGGTAAGTCCCCTCTTTGAGGAGTGGATTGAGAGGCGGCACGGCCGCGTCCTCACCTACCCTCTGACGCAGGTACTCACCGGCCACGGTTGTTTCGGGAAGTTCCTATTTCGTATAAGGTCGGAGGAAAGGCCCGGGTGTTTCCACTGCGTAGACCACACTGAGGACACGGTGGAGCATACGGTGAAGTTCTGCCTGGCTTGGGCGGAGCACCGCCGAGTCCTTGTGGAGGCGATCAGTGGTGGCGGTCTCTCGGGTCCGGCCCTGGGTCAGGCCATGGTACGGAGCGAGAGTACATGGGTAGCCGTCACCTCCTTCTGCGAAGCAGTGATACTCGCGAATAGGGAGGCGGCGCACGTAAGAGAGAGGCAGTATATGCGCCTGGGCATCGGGACTCCCAGGCTGTTTCCCGCCCACCACAGGCGTGGGCATGCGGATGGCGAGTAATGAGTAGCTCGCTGTCCAGTAAGGACCAAGCCCGGTTCAACGGTACGTTGTATTCCACGCGCGCCTCAAAGATATGTCAGCACGAGCTGGAGAAGTCAGCAAAGGGCCGATGGAAGGGGAGATACCGTGGCCCCTGGCACACAAAAAACTGAAGGAACACGTGTGGGTTTTAGTATGTAAAAGTCTGACACGCCCTCTCGCCACACCCAGAGCGGGAGAAGTTATTTGATGATTTCCCACCCAAAAAAAAACCCCAATTTAGGAAAAGGCTAGGTTCGTTCTTTGATTGTTTAGCGGTATCAGAGGTTGAACTTACTTTTCACGATGAGATGTTTACAGACTATCACAGCAGGTTCCCAATAAACATTCTTTTTTTTTTCATACAAAAGCCAACATTGAGTCGAATTATAGTACTTTTACATCAAAAACCATTAATAATCCTTGTATTTTACACTATGAACCGTAGCCACATCACTCAATGTCTTATGATGTTGTCGCCAGTATTATTCACGGTCATTCTTTATAAGCAAGTGAGCCAAGAATTTCTACATTGCTTTTGAAATAATAAACTTTGTAATAGCGACAAACTTAAGATAAATGAATGAAATATAACTGGCGAAATGTGAGCATGCGATATGTGTACACCTCATCAACATCTGCCTAACTTTTCCAATCATGTTGGGGTCAGCTTCCAGTCTAACCGGATGCAGGTGAATACAAGTATTTGACATGGAGTGACTGCTATCGAGCAGTGGTGGCCAAGTGGTAACGGCCGCGACTTACGAGTTGTAGGTCGTGCGTTCGAACCCAGTCAGGCGCATTACTTTGTGTAAATAATTTCATCACCACTGCTCTCAAACGGTGAAGGAAAACATCGTGAGGAAACCGGCATGTCCTAGAACCAAAAATTCGAAGACATGTGACATCTGCCAAACCCACACTGGGCCCGCGTGGTAGATTACAGCCCACTCTCTCTCATGGAGAGGAGGCCTGTGTCCCAGCAGTGGGAACGTTTATAGGCTATATATGTGAGTATGTGACTGCTATCTGACCTACGCAACCCAGTTATTGGGTTATCGATACCTCTTGGTAAGACTGGTTCTCAGATTTTCGGGCTTCTGACAACCTGTGACTAATGTCCAAGATCCATTAACGAAAACCAGGACCATCAGCTAAACGTGCTTTATGAGGCACGGACACACCTCTATGCAACTGATTTATGATTTTATGAACGCAAAAGTCTCAAAAAAGAAATCGTATTTCCTGTGAATTAGAATACATTTTACTTGTTTTCTTTTTTCTAAACTTTTGTTATGTAATATTCATTAATTCCACGTTACAGGTGCCCAGGAAAGTATCAGTAAAAAATCTTATTCTTTTCACCTAAAGCGTATAATATAGGGCTTACCAGACGCTTATCCAGTCTTTGTACAGCGTTAGATCAGCTTACACACTGCTCGCGAGTGTAGACATCATAAACTTACGTACGTGAAATGCTCAGAAGATTAAGGTCTTGAATTTTCCAGACAATAGACTTCAGAATACGCGAGGTGGTGTACACCTGCGGACATTATTAGAGATGCGCTTCAGGTAGGTTTATTTTTAATGCAGCAATTCTTGCAGACACGGTTATGACGCTGCAGAGTAGGTACCTAATTGTTGTTTTAATTTATATCGATCTATTTACAATACATAGTATAAAACAAAGTCGCTTTTCGTGTTTGATTCTGTGACCGCTTAGATCTTCGAAACTACGGAAAGTTTTTATGTTTAAAATATACATATTTTAAACTTAGAAATCTCTACGTTTGTACATGTCACTACTGAACGTACGTATACCAAGCAGGGGCGGGTCAATGTATATTTTAAATAAATAAGTTTTTTATTTTTTATTTTTACGACCTTATGTAATTGTGTATAATGAGGCCTAGAGAGAGAGATGTTTTTCAAAACATAAAAATACCTTATGACAGTAAAATTATGAAATACACAAAACACTTTCAGTTCCTTGCTGAAATAACTATTAGCAAATAAAAAAAAATCTGCCCTCGGTCCACTTAATAAATCAGTCACAAAAAAAAAACTTTACGAATTGCCATAAGCGTTCCACTTAATATGTCCGGCTGTGTAAAATATATGAGACAGTTGTTCGAAAATTGTCACAATGGCGGAGGACGGCGCGAATTTGCGAATGCAAATAATAAAGTAGTAGTAGGCTTGGCATTTTGCCCGACCACAGCCGCAGTTGCACTTCTAATCATCTTAATATTGTTCCCGACACTAATGTAATATACCTGATGTACGATTATGCATTCGTGGACCGCAGCAACTTTGAATTGGAACTTGTAATGCGGAAATTGAATTATAAAAGGCAATTCGCTGTTACTAGGCTGTGCAATTGTTGATTGTTTTTAATGGAAACGAAAAGGCATGTATGTTGTTCTGACGTAACTAGCGTGTGTCGTTATTATTTTTGGTTTGCCCTTTTTGTAGCACTGCTAGGCAAAAGTCCAAGTCCTTTCGGGAACTGTTTTTGCCCGGCCCCTTGAACCACCTCTCGTTTGTCATAGTGATATTGTATTTTTCTCTAATTTAACGATATTTAAATTTTATCTCTCTGAGCAGTGTTACCCCAGTGGTATTGGCCCCGAGCCCAAGTTGTTGACGTACGGTTCGTGAGTTCGAAACCAGGCAGGCACTTTACTTTGTTTATTTCATTTCTTTACCACTGCCCTCAAAACGGTGATAAATACATCATGATGAAAACGGGAAGTCCTAGAACCAAAAATTTGAAGACATTTGACCTTCACGAAGCTGTTGTGGCCCGCGTGTTAAATTATAAAGAAAGAAAAAGTATTTATTAAACTCGCACAGGAATATCACAAACATAACTACACAAAACTTATCTACTAAATGCTTAACAAAATATGAAATAAGATAAATTTATTAAAAATTAAAAAAGTAAAATAATAATCAAAGTCCTGTACGAGGCCAAAAGGCCATCTCAGCATGATGCTGCGACATTTAAAAAAAAGTGTATTCTGTAAGGGCCTACTGTTATGTCACGGACAGATACAAAAATAAAATTATAAATAAAATTATGATAATAAATGTGTAAAATGACTAAAAAAAGAATTTAAGTAAATAGTATTTTTTTTTTTTGTAATCCGCGTGTCTGCACCCCACGTAACATCTATTATTTGTCTAAATCTTTAGTGTCTGTGACACTCTATGGCCATCGCTGTGTGTTATAGTGTCTTTCACAGAGAGGATGCCTGTTTCCAAGCAGTAGGAAGATTATAAGCTGATTATGCTTATCTTATATGATCTTCTAAGTAATTAAATCAATAACAGGTTGACAGTGCTAATAAAATGACTACATGCACGAGGCGATGAATTAGGTAATCACGCTCCACATTCTGTCGCTGTGACTGCCGAGCTATAATTATAAAAATTCTCTCAGCATTTTTTCTTGAAACTGATCATTTCGTCCGCATAGTTTGTGCTTTGTTCTAGAGATGTGAGCAAGCAAATTTCCTAACTAAACTAATCAAATTTCAGTCAGAACTTTTAAGATAAGAAGCCATTCTCACTAACCACTCATTTCTTTGATTGAACAAGTCATTAAAACTACTTTTGGATTACGAAATACAATACGAATCCGGTGTAGTTGTTCAAGTAACACAAAAGAGACCTAAAGTGGCGCACGAGTTTGGGAGTACTTCCGCTCACTTGATGTAGGCACCTATTAGGATGATTATTTTCTTTTATCAAGGAAAATAAATCATTAATAAGAGGGCGACAGAAACCTCTTTATATTTCCACTAGCTTTAGCCCACGGCTTCACGTGAAGAGACTGCCACCACTCTGGCTGGAATTTTTATCACACTGGTTTTGACTCATACGTCTCAACAGAAGCATTCATTGATTTCTATGTCCTACTTAATGTTAAGCCTTAAAAGGCCATAGTAACGTTTATTTAAACTGATTTTAAATTCGTCCTCCTTCATTTTCAAAATTGCAAAAGACTGCCTCAGTTATACAGAAGGGACAGTCAAATCAAACTCCCCAGCGAGTCCCTTTTGTCAATTGTATTATTTAATAATCTTATATTTTGTCAATCTATTTTATGGACCATTTCCTTAAACGCAGATAAGATCATACCCTAATCGTCAATCTGCTTGTCAAGACTGGTAATTGAGGACTCCCCTCAAATTCATTTCTTGGAGTGGTTTATCTGGTAGATACATTTAATGGACACTTTCGGCCGGAGATGTGGATGCATAAAGTGAATTTACACGCGCATTATGGTAGTAGGAATTGTCTTACTATTGCTGGAAGTACGTAGATTACAGTGTGAAATGTGTATGGGGACAGTTGGCACACAAAATGTAGCTATGACCGACCAATGATCGGTCAGGCAGTTTAGTGTAATTATTATAGTTTTTTTACTTATTAGAAGACTTTATTGGAATGGGTCTACCCTTTATACCAGAATTGTTTAAGTCATAATATTATTTTACATTCCAGCAAAAAGCATTTACTTCATTTCGCAAAAAATCATTTGGCACACACTCATATAGCATACATTCAAAACGCATAATTTTGTAAGTCAGAATCATCTATCGGCATAAATTTCATATTCATTTATTATTTAAAAAGTAGCGCAGAAAATATGCTAAATGTTTAGCATGCCTAATTTAAGGTAGAATGTATAAGGATTTCTTCATTATAAAACCATCTGCATTTTTTTTGTACCCACTTTCTATGCAAATAAGTAATTATTCGATTCTTATTCTATTCTATTCTAGAAAGTTCACAGTCAGAATTGTCATTTGGCATACATTTCATATCGATAGTCATTAAAAGGACGAACTATCATATCTTGGAATGTTTACAGTTAGAATAATTTTTAGCTGATATTTCATATCCATAATACAACCTAACATAAAATACACGCTTCTCTAACCACGTAAAAATAGGTTGAATTCGGTTCTGGAACTCGCCGGCTGCTCCCGCGGCACCGCTCGCTCGGCTCGTGCGCAGGGGTTCTAACCTAACCTAGCCTAATCTTTTGTAGCTAGTATTTTACATAATCTAAATCGGTTCCAGGTAGCCTACTAAAATATAAATTCCCTGTATGAAGCATGCAAACAAGCATACACTACGCATGCAGCAAGCATGTAGCATGCAAACATGCAAAAGTATACACCATGCATGCATCAAGCATGCGAACATGCAAACAAGCAAACACTATACATGCAGCAGGTATGGTTTCTGTCTTGGCTCCGGCGCTGCGAGACTCCGGCAGTCCCACGCGAGCTTATTAGACCAGGATCTTTTACAAAAAAAAGTATTTTTCACGAAATTTGGTGAAAACTTACCTTTTTATGTCCCAAATATGCTATAATTTATTTGAATATTTGAATTGAAATATTTATTTTTTCACCTTATTTTGAATTAATTACGAAAAAGCACCCTAATTTTCAATCGAAAATTCACCCGTCAAAATATCACAAAAAGTTGGTATGCTTTCTGTTCGTTGAAATCTCTACTTTCCGGTGGTGAAAAAAATATATATATTACCATAGTAAATCTTCTCAGAAAATGCAAAAAAACGAAAAAAACTTCAATTCGATTTTTTTTATTACTATGTACAATTTTGAGCTATTTATGAAAAATATTTTTTTTCTATTTTTTTTTTTCTATTATTTTCAATTGCTTATCATCTGCCTTATTGCAGATTGTACAAAAAGATTCATCCATACTGATAATCTGAAAAGACAAAATCGAATTAATAATGCCTTTACAATTTTATCGTGATTCTATCTAAATTTGTTCGTGCATAATTTAGGAGATTATAATTTTTTAATCTTGTACTAAAATATCATTCAATTTTAATTTTTTAGTAATGTTACGTTAAGCATATTATTTTTTAAAGAAAATATTACTATTTTTAATGTTTGAGTTGATTGAAACAGATTAAAATAAAGATAGTATTTACCTTGCTATGCAGATTCCAAAAGTTTTTTTTTTATGTAAATTTGTCACAATTCTCTTAAAGAAACTCAGCCTGCACTTGTATGTTTATAAACGATGTTGTACAGTCGCCAGCAGGTCAAGCTATCCCAAACTGTAAAATTTTCCCAATTGAAAATAAACCTTATTCCTTTGTAATAAAGTTGAGAAACTATCAAAGAAATTTGACAGATTGGGGTAGCTTGATGTGCTGGCCTCTGTACATTGCTCTGTATCTCGAATACTGGCTAGGCTAACGGTTTTTGCAGCCGCTACGAAATAGCAGGTCAGTAGTAAGGCCCGGACCCGCTTAGCCCCTTCCCCACTTCTCCATGAAATACCTTTTGATGGTCTAAAATTTTTCGTAGATCTCTCAGGTATGTAAGTTATCTTAAAATAGTAATAAATAGGCATATACGCATACAATTTATAGAAGATTCTATAACTTTCTCAAAATATTGTAGATGTCGTATTAAAAATTAGTTATATTAACTTATTTGTTTATTAATTATTGTAGTATATTTCGATTTGCAATTTTTTAGTTTATCAGTGTAACATATAATCTTACGGTTTTCGAGTAATTAAAGTGTAAATTTTAGTAAATAGCTCAAAATTGTACATAATAATAATTTAAAAAATCAAATTTAAGTTTTTTTACGATTTTTTGCATTTTCTGAGAAGATTTACTAGGGTAATAAATATATTTTTTTTTCACCACCGGAAAGTACAGATTTCAACGAACAGAAAGCATACCAACTTTTTGAAAAAAGCTGATATTTTGACGGGTGAATTTTCGATTGAAAATTAGGGTGCTTTTTCGTAATTAATTCAAAATAAGGTGAAAAAATAAATATTTCAATTCAAATAAATTACAGCGTATTTGGGACATAAAAAGGTAAGTTTTCACCAAATTTCGTGAAAAATACTTTTTTTTTGTAAAAGATAAAACTAAAAAACCAAAAACGTGTTTTTTTGAATTTTTCACATACATTTTGAGGTTACGTGAAAAAAGTGTGAATGCAAAAGTTTTAGATCTTTTTATTACCTACAACTTTGCTATTTGACTTTTTTCCATAGGACTTTTAGTTTTGCCGGAAATCGAGATAAACCGTTTTTTACCCTTAAAAACTCACCCCCTTCCCCTTCCCGACCTCAGATCGCCCGTAAATTATTTTTCCTTTCATTTTTATAATATTCTCCTCTTTTTCCAATGGGTTTCATCCTACTATTATTTCTTTTGGTTTCAAAAATTATCAACTGGTCTATATTGTCGCAGATGATTTTAACGTTCACCACTGTAGCTTCCGCTTGCTGAAGTGCCGGGTACACGTCCTTAGTTGTTTCATTTTACCTAACAAACACCACAATAGTGAGACCTTAGTACAGAAACAGCTCATTGTTTTCCTTTTGACGCATTTCCGTGGTAAACACTGCCTTAGAGTCTGATATAAATGGAAGTGTTTTCACAAGGCTGGTAAAATTCATTGTTACATTGCGTGCGTAATAACTTTTAAAACGAAAGACTTACGCCTTAACATACGCACAAGAGGGTTTACTGCTTGTTTTCGAATGTCATATGCCCGATGAATAGACATTCGATGGATAGGACTATCGTTGCAATGGCTTTTCGACGAAAAGGAAGCTCGATCTAACGGCTATTCGAAATTATGGTACATCGATGTTATGGAATTTCGGCAATTCGGACGTTCGATCTGATGACTTCGGGGAATTGGCCATCGGACATATGACAATCGAAATCAAGCAGTAAACCCCAAACAAGGGGCCTGAACGATTTGCACGACGAAACTCGAACGATTTTTTATGGAAAATAAAACAATCTTATAACACTTTGGTTATTATTATTTTTTCAATAAGCTCTATTGGTATTACCCGTACCGACATATGAATAAACTCTTTAAACTAAGGAAGTATTGTGTGTGAAAAATGAATTTAAAATTTTAAAGTCGTTCGGATTTCTGTGCATACATTCCAAGCATTAGTGCTAGACCCACAGATGAACTGTCTGTCGGTCTAGCAGTTACGCTTGGCATATTAACAAAAACAAAATTGCTGTTAGCTGCAACTTGCATATCGAGCTCATATATTTTGTAGTAAAATTAAATTATATTCTGTTACACCTAATCCTTACTACGAAAATTTCTGATGACGAGACATACATACATAACGCTGCATTCCATTACATTCCACTTCAGAAAGATGCCGTATAACAGTTCGCACGAACTACTCTATATAATGGTAGCTACCTACCTCACTTTTCCAACAACTTCGATAAAAGGCTTGCGGGCTACCCTTTAATCGAATTTCTAGAAACTTCTTTGTGGGCTCTTTTAAAACTGGTGTGTTGTATTTTTGTGTCGTTGTCTCTGTAACCTAAATGTTTGCATGCTATTGTTTGAGACACTAGATAAAAATAAAAATAAACTTAATTGTAAAGGATTCGGGGGAGGCATTTGCCCAGCAGTGGGACAGTATAGGCTAAACAATAAAAAAAATATGCATTCAGACTAACATTAATTTGGGATATTTGTCGGAGTTTGATATTTTTGCGCAATTTTTCTAATATTTTGTCCTTGATTGATAACAATCAACATTTGAACAAAGTTTTGTTGGACAGTAACATAGATCATTTTAGAATTTCTTCATTTCTTTGGACCTCATATTAACTTTATTTCCGAAACGTTCCTAGCATTAGGGAAGAAGATAAATATTTTTATTAAATCCTATGATTAATTCACAATTTGATAATAATCATTATGAACTAGCGTTCAGAATAACAGAGCACAGATTTGTCACATCGAGAAACGAGTTTGTAGTAAATATAAAATATATCAGAGAGCATTTCATACTCACATAACAGCCTGTGACACTAAACTGCGGTTCCATTAAGCAATAAATCATAGCAAATTCTCTAAATGTATTCTCATCATCATCAGCCTATAATGTTCCCACTGCTGGGACACATGCCTCCTCTCGGCGAGAGGGATTGGGCCGTAATCCACCACGCGGGCCCAGTGCGGGTTGGAAGATGTCACATTTCTTCGAATTTTTGGTTCTAGGACATGCCGGTTTCCTCACGATGTTTTCCTTCACCGTTTTGAGAGCAGTGGTGATGAAATAATTTACACAAAGCAAAGTGCCGGTCTGGGTTCGAACTCACGACCTACAACTCGTAAGTCGCAGCCGTTACCACTTGGCTACCACTGCTCTCACAATTTTATATTGTGTGTTTAATGTATTCTCACCATTTTATATTACCTATTCATTACTAAAATGTGGTTTACAGCAATGCGGTAACAAAATCCATCAAAATACAGTTCCATTAAAAGACTTACTACCAAGTATAGTTTCAAACCAAAATGGCAAGGAAGCCTTTTAAAAACGAGAACACAATTTTCTTCAGATTTCATTTAATGTAAAGTTCGTAAAGATCCAATTTGAACTTGACCGATCCCACTAATTGCATTTCTGCCAGCGAATTCAAGACTGCTTTTTTTGAAAATTACTCTATGTAGCCATGGCCGTCCGGACGTCGGAAGACCGCGAAGTTTAAATACCGCGTTCTTTGTGCACTGTGGAGCCAAAGAAGTGGGAAATTCTTTGGTACAAGAAATTATTCATCAGCTTTTGCGGCGCGAAGCGAGACGAGCCTGCCACAATACGTCCATATTCTCTCTAATTACGCTCGTTGTAGCTGCTATGTTTTGCACAAACAACGTTTAATTTAATGATAATTTGGAACATAAAATTAAACGTTATTTTCCACGTTTTTGAGTTAAAAGTTTTCGAATCTTTTGACTTTTTTTTCTTTTGTAGCTATATCGTTTTAAATAAACACTTTTGAATTCAATAAAATAATTAAGATGAGTTAGTTGTTTCACAATGTATTTGAGTTGTTTCAGCTTTAAGCACATGAATAATTATAATTATCTAAAGAACCTAGCTGAATTTTATTCTAACTTTCAACCAAATTCAAATCACTGTCTTATTCTATTCAATATTTATTTACCTATTAGGATTATTTTCGATTACATTATATATACATAGCATCCAAACCTGTTATCAAAAACTCGGTACACGCGCAAAATATATTACCAATATCCATGGTGTTACCCATGATTCATAGACTTGCCTTGATATACGGCCTCATATTTTATAGTAGAAAAATAATGAGATCGATAAGTTTTCATTGTTGAATTCGAAGCATGGACCGTATACACATAACGCGATGCCATAACGGAAATTGGATAATAAATCTCTCTGTTTTACTTTGTAATTTAAATATAATTATTTCACAATCTTGCAATTCAAACAACGGTTCGTTCGAAAACAATTTCCCAAACATTTCATCTTCGCGATAATTTTTATATTTTTTTACTTCTACCGAATTTATTTTAGTTACCTCACTGGATTTGCCAGGTAACTGGCCTTGTCAATGGAGCTCCGGAGAAATACCGTTCGTCTTTAATTTTTATTCAATAGGTGAGTATGACATGTTTTATGTTACCAAGGGTATTCCTGCTACCGAGAACTGGTTTGTCGAAATCAGACAGGTAGTAATTCCAAGTGAAATATTTATATACTTATTATTCTATAACATAACCTTGCGCATAATTGTATACACCCTCAGGCGTAATATTCAAAGAAACTCCTTCAACTCATACACCAACACAATCACACACCATCACACATACACACACTCCATAAAATCACATACAACATACATTAATAACATATTACATACCTACTAGGTTTTTGTCTTTTTTATTCTTTTGTTTTAAGTTTTATTGTAAATTCTTTTCTAGTAGATTAGAAGAAATTAAGCAATTTATTGTAACGTAGATATACCTACCTATGACATGTATAGCAATAAAGCAATAAATGTAAACGAAACGAAAGAGCCTGGATCTCACGACACAGGGAATCCTAGTGTGAGCTCCAGGAAGCAACGTATTTGAATGTAACTTTTAAAACAATGTATTATTCTTATTTTACTTATGGCTCGTTTACACTCTCGCCTCGCGGCTCGTCTCGTGGCTCGTCTCGTGTCTCGGCCACAGGTCGAGATAATAATAATAAAATCGTATATTTTTATAAAAGGGGCATATTTACAAAGTATAATCAATGTATGTTTACACTCTCGCGGCGCGTTCAGTTGTTTTCTAACTATCGACTACACCCCGCGCGCTTCCCCCGCGAGCCCCTTTGACTCGTGCCCAAAAACCGCTTCGAACGCGAGCGCTGCGAGCGGCGAGACGAGCTGCGAGACGAGCCACGAGCGCACTGATTACACACGCGTCTCGTGGTTCGGCTCGCGGCTCCTCTCGCCGCTCGCGCGAGAGTGTAAACGAGGTATTAGAATTACTTCTCTATTTCATCTGCATTCGAATAGACTGAAAGCCTTTCTCAATACAGTTGATAAAAAGGGCAGATAAAGATGAGGTGAGCATTTTGGTCCAATTTGTGTAATAATATTATTGTGCCTCCTTGGTCTAGTCGTAAGCGCCACTGCTAAGCAAGAGGTCCTGGTTTCGATACCCAGGTCGTTCAGTGTTACTGGGGTTTTCCCATCAGTTTTCTTTTTCATTACCAGCTGCGAGTCTGGATTTGTGCCAGGTTGATGGCAATAGGCTCGTCCCCCATGAGACTTAAATATAACTGACTTAATTTGGGTGTACTAGGTTCTTATACGCGTAGCTCTGCCTAACCCTTCGGGGCAGACAGGCATGATGTTATGGTATAAATATTGTGGCCTGTCTTCATCATCATTTCAACCGAGAGACGTCCACTGCTGTACATAGGCCTACACCAAGCTCCTTCACTTCGAGCGGTTCTGCGCTTCTCGCATCCAGCAGATTTCTGCGGCCTTCACAAGGTCCATCTTGTGGGAGGCTTTCCAACGCTACGTTTTCCGGTACGGCCGGTGGTTCCCCATCGGCTATATGTTCTGCGAGCAATGTGCCTGCCCACTGCCACTTAAGTTTGGCAATTTTTCAGGCTAGGTCGGTTGCTTTGGTTCTCCTGTGTGACTTGTTTTCTTAATAGAGACCTATTCGTTTTCGTTGTGGGTGTAGTTTGAGACAAAAAGATAAATAATATCAGCTTAATTGCTTTTTCGACATTCTTCTCTAGGATTAATAGCTTCCCTGGAAAGTTTTATATATCTGTCACTAGCTTTTGCCATCGGCTTCGCCCGTGTGAAGGTCGAAAATTATACCACGGGAACGGCAACTATCGGGATAAAAACAAGATCACAAACTGATTGCCAAATTTCATCCGAATCCGTTCGGCCGTTTTTGCGTGATTGAGTAACAAACATCTAAACATACACTCTTTCACATTTATTAAATTACTAACTTTTGCCTGCTGGCTGGCTTCGCCCGCGTGGAGTTCGGTGTATCTATACTAATAATAAAGAGGAAAGATTTGATTGTTTGTTTGTTTGCATTGAATAGGCTCCGAAAATATTGAACCGATTTGAAAAATTGGGAAGCTATACTATCCCCGGGTGACATAGGTTATATTTTATCCCCGTATTCCCACTGGAACGGGAACTTCACGGGTGAAACCGCGGAGCGCTGCTAGTTATAAATATAAACCTTTCTCTTGATGAATCATTCATTCTTTTTATGAAAACCGCTTTAAAATCCGTTGCGTAGTTTAAAAGGTCTAAGCGTACAGACACGAAAAGCGAATTTGTTTTATAATATGTACGGAAGTAAGATAAGAACTAATAGTTAATCTATTCTCGATATCATCATCTGCCTAGCCTTTTCCCAATTATGTTGGGGTCGGCTTCCAGTCTAACCGGATGCAGCTGAGTACCAGTATTTTACATGGAGCGACTGCCTATCTGACCTCCACAACCCTGTTACTGGGTAATACGATCTAATAAGACGATCTATTATTATATATATAATAATATATATATAATTATTATATATATAATAATATATATATAATAATAATCTATTCTCGATTACCTATTCAATAAAAAAAAAATACGTTAAAGCTTTGACGAACGAAAGGAGTTACGAATTAAAAATGTAAAACAAGTAAGTACATACAACATATCGTCACATAGTACATTCCTACAAGTATTTTACATACAAACAGAGTCTATCCCCAGTAGATTTGCGGTAAGACCTACATCCAGTAAACTAGAAACGGGTTGGTTAGATGTAACAATTATTCGATTGTTTGATTCCTTTTACCTGAACCTATATGAATATTTTAAGCAACCTCTGGGAATAGTGTAGTATTCACACGCAGTGAGAGAATTCCTTTGTTACAAATGTTTAGACATTTTCTAGGAAACCTGACTTTGTTCGTAAGATAAATTGATAGGACCAACCTATTCTTGGTGAGATGAGCATACTCGTATACTAAGAGCTCTACTACTAAATAACAACCACTCGTTTGTCAAAACATGATAAGCAGTTTAGGAGTTTTGAGGGAAAAAAACAAAAACTACAATGCCACAGACACACACACACACACACAAACACAAACAGACACATCAAACTTATAACACCCCGTCGTTTTTGCGTCGGGGGTTAAAAACGAGTCTGTAAGTACATAAAAATGTGTAAACAGAAACTATGACCGTCCGCTACCGATTTTGATGGTAAAGCAAGTAACGCACTTTTACAGTCGTTGTCTTTCAGGCCTGAAACGTCTTATAAGTATTGTGAAAAAAGGACACAGCTACTTAGAGAGACGGTCGTGTTTGAAGTTCATCGAACACAGTCCGGTGGAAGCTGCCAGAAAAAGTAACTTTACATTTCTCTACTATAACTTTTCTGGGGTCCTTGAGAGTTGCTGCTTGCGATTCTTTCACAAACGTAAAGGACGACGGGTATGTTTGCAATCATATTTTTCACAATCTTATATAGTGTTGAGTTTACAAGCAGTGGTGGCACAGAGGTAACGGCCGCGACTTGTAGGTCGTAGGCTCGAACCCAAACAGGCGGTTTACTTTGTATAAATTATTTCATCACCACTGCTCTCAACACGGTGAAGGAGAACATCGTGAGGAAACTGGCATGTCCTAAAACCAAAAACTCGTGAACATGTGACATCTACCGCGTGGTGGATTACGGCCCATTCCCTCTCAAAGAAAGAAGGCCTGTGTACCTGCAGTGGGACAATATAGGCTGATTATGTATGTACCTACTGCTAAGTACCTATGATTAATAATATTCTTTATTGTTCTCTCATATTCACAAACACAGTACAAAGTCAAGGTAACACATGTAAAAAAAAAAAAAAAAAAAGTTACACTTAATAGTGACTGGTGTCTGTTGTAGGTGAAACCTGTATTACAGATCACCAGGCTTACCCTCCCTAGGACAACTCACTTTGACGCCATCAAACTGCAAAGTTTGGCGAGCAAAATTGTAAAAGCAAAAAAAAAAAAATAGTTTTGTAAAATAATAAATAAAAACTTACTACTTCCACGCGAACGAAGTTGCGGGCAGAAGCTAGTACATAATAAAACACTGTTACATATTAATAATAACAAATTTAAAACAAAATGGAAAATTAAAACTAAATTAAAAATTATGGCCACCGTAATGGGTAAGCACTAAGGTATACCGCGAAATTTAAATATGATTGCTAAATATGACATTATAGAATTATTGACATTAAGATTACAGTTGCATATTGTAATTTCAATATACGGTCAATTTTAATTCGTTGTGTTTTTTTAATAATTAACTTATCTGATTTTATATTTAACTACCATCACTTGCATTTAAGTGTCACTGTCTTTTTTAACGTAATCCAACTATTAAAAAAAAGAACATTCATATTAATCAGAATTTTTTATGCTAGGATAAAACACTTTACCAGCAAACACTTGAACACTATTAATGTTATCTACTTTTATTTTTCAGCTGGTCCTAATAACTCCAGTATGTTCTTTGCCAGCGGAGGTTGCGCACGCGTCGTTGCACGGTATGGGCATGACACATAAGCAACATGAGCCGTTCAGTGAAACAGTCGCAAGAGCAACGCTGTTCCCCATAAAATGTCACAATGCGTTGGAGAAGATGAAACTATTCGATAAAAAATACTAGTAACGTTCACTGCACATCATCATCTGCCTAGCCTCTTTCAACTATATTGGGGTCGGCTTCTGATATTACCAGACCACAAGCCGATACCGTCGTCCATTCCTTATTATCATCTGCATAGCCTTTTTCGAACTATTTTTTGCGGTAGGCTTCCATTCTCACCGGATGCATCTGAATATCTGCCCACCGAATGAACAGACTGCCTATCTGACCCACACAATCCAATTACTCGGTAACACTATACCCCTTGGTAAGACTGATTGTCTTCTATTCCTATCATTCGTAATTGGCTTTATGTCTCATATACAATTGTTGGTTCTCCTATGGATAAATAAATAAATTGTAACAAGGAAAAATAACGTTTTAAGTACTGTAACTACCAACTTAAATCGGCCGTGTATTCAAATCACAACTGTCCTTCTTTGGCAGTTGCACGATATGACTGTAATACGACAAATCACACTCCGTTAGGAGTGTGCCAATCCTGTAGACAAAGCGGAGCGCAAGGGCCACTACCCACCTTTTCTCGAAGCGCTTCGTCGTTTTTTTGAACCCTTATATCTTGGGTTTGGATTATACCAGATAAACAGAATCCTCAGGATATGTTTTAAATAGCAGACTTATTAAACGAATAAAGTTTTAATTGCATAGCTCTTATACTTTAGATTTTATTGATATTTAAAAAACCCTGATTTCGTCACTGACTGATGATGATCATCAAAATTCTTAGGGTACTTTCTAATATCCTAGAAAGCTGAAATTTCGTGTGTAAGCTAGTATTAGTACAAAAACAGTAAAAAAGTTAAAAAAATTGAACTTTTATCCAACAACCCGCTAAACTAGGGGATGGAAGTTTGCTTGAGACTTCCGCAATTTTGACGTTAGAGTTCTGAAAATTGATATAGGGATACAATAGTTCTTGTAGTAACGAAACGGCAAAGCCACATATTTTGACTAAGGTGTAGAGTTTGTGAAGTTAGGCCTTGTAGAGTTAGAAGCTTGGCTTCTACATGAGCTCTGATTACTTTTTGACAGTGGAGTCATATGGCAACTCTCAACAACATTCAACATGAAAATGTTTTTGGTGGGATTAATTTTTCGAATTGCACACTTGTATAAGTTACTAAATGTGAACGCCTCAATGGAGTAACTATTTTTTTGCAAAAATAAGTCAAGCAAATATTATCATTTTTATCCCACATAAATATATTTTACTACACTTCGGGATTCGTGTCTTTTCCCGTTAATATCGAGAAAACATCATATTTTTATAAATAAACAAATAGAAGAGCCAATACCACCATCAAAACGAGGACAAAATGAATGTTAAGCCTCCCATTACTTTAAAAAACATTTATTTACATTTCAACCCACTGAAATAAATTCAGGTTTCGAACAAACGAATGGTTTATGTCCCTCTTAAAATTTCGAAAAACAATGTTATTTTTTTAAAGTGTTTTTCACTGGGAATGGATGAGCTGATAAATTAGGAAAGTGCTTCTGAAATAGAAATATGAAATTCGGTGAAATTTTCATCTAGCCTGAAATGTGAATATGGAATAGGCTTATCACTTGTATGAATACTTAGCAAGCTCTTGTTTATACTTGATGTGGTTAGAATGTGACGTGTTGACGGCACGGTTGGCGCAGTGGTAAAGCGATTAACTGATGCGCTGCGTGTCGCGGGTTCGATTCCCGCACGGATCAAATATTTGTATGACCTACAAGTAGTTGTTCCGGGTCTGGCTATTTGTGTATGTGAGTTTATTAAATCTTTGTAAACGCACCCACAATACAGGAGAAATTCCTAGTGTGAGTCAAAGTATTAAAAAAAAAAAAATACACGATCTTATAGAATCGATCCTGCCACCGTAAAAAGAATTCCTTCTACTAGCGAACGCATTTAGACAATTGTAACCGCAGCTTTTAAAAAATAGTGAGGAAACTTGGACTTCTAGTTAATACAAGTGGGACAGCAATGGTTGGCGTAATTTTTTTAAAATACATATTCGCTAGGCGCTTGGGCGAGAGGTAAAAAGACACGTCTTCGCGCAGGCTAGCTAACTATGATACTACTGAGATTTTTTTGGAATTGTGGTCAAAAATTTTGAAATTCAACTAGAAAAAAACCTGGAATTACAACTACCAAGCAAGACTACTCGCGGAACGCGCACCAGAATGAAATTAAAGCAGGTAAGTATCTATTGAAATTAAAAAAGAACGGATTTACAGACGCGTGGCTTCTCTGCACTAGAAGATGCCTACGCTCTGCAGTGTGGGACAGCAATAGGCTGGTATTATAATCATCATCATCATCAGCCATACTGTTCCCACTGCTTGTACACAGGCCTCCTCTCTGTGAGAGGGATTGGGTCGTAATCCACCACGCGGGCCCAGTGCGGGTTGTTAGATGTCACATGTCTTCGAATTTTTGGTTCTAGGACACGCCGGTTTCCTCACAATGTTTTTCTTCTCCGTTTTGAGAGCAGTGGTGATGAAATAATTTACACAAAGTAAAGCGCCTGTCTGGGTTCGAACTCACGACCTACAACTCGTAAGTCGCAGCCGTTACCACTTGGCCACCACTGGCTGGTGTTAGATAGGTACTATATAATACCTCGTAACACAAACAAACATACATAAGATAACAGAAGAAATCACACAAATCCTACTCATCAACGACTTGAATATGTAATTTGAGACACGTCTGAAGTCTCTTGTGCACTTGCAGCCACTTCGTTCATTAGCCAGTCGGGAATAAGTCGCGAAGTTTTGCTAACTTGATTACTCCGAGCCGGGAATTAACACGCTTGCCGAAACAACGCGCCTAGTAATGCGAATATTTCGCTTTCGAGTTACGAGATACGGAATAGTAGGGATTTGGAGTCCATACGAAGCAAGTTTTGTTTGATGAGTTTTTGGGAGTACAAAAATCACGTTTGTATAATTGTTCTTATATACAGTTCAGCTTATTAGTAACTTTGTATGAGAGTGAGGGAGCGAGAGAGAGTGCACTTGTGTTTGCGCACACACTTGTCTTGTGCACTAATATATCTCCCACATCGCTGGATAATCTCCATTGAGATTGGCTGCCATGGCCGAAATTGAGTTGTAGGAGGAATAGGACTACGGAAAGATCGTTTTATTCTATGGGTTTTATCGCAAAAAGGACATGGGTGAAATTTTATTGCAACTGCCAGAACCTATCCAAAAATAAGCTGAACACGGTGAAGCTCCGACTCCACCATTCCCAGACGAAAACTTTTCTACGAGAAAAATCACAAAAAAGGCTCTTCCAAAAGATCTACAGTAAAAGTTATTCTTATAAATTGCCCTTAAAAGTTTTCTGACCTTAGTCCGCCAGTTAGTACTGAGTACTCTACCTCAGACGACAGTCAACCACTGACGTATTCTGGCTAATGATTGTCGGAGACACGAATTCTTTGAAGTTATTTCTCGTTGTGTTACCTAATCTGTGGTCCAAGGTGAATACTGCTAATCGGGATGTTTTACATCGTAATTAAGGAGTATTGATTTGGTAGCAATTTACGTCTTGTTAGAAACACTGAATGGTAAATTCTCGGTTAGATTAAAAGCTTATCGCGCTGTATTCAGGTAATGGGTATAGCAATAGCTCCTGGCTTAATTTACAAGTTTTTTTTTGATTGAGGCAACAAATCTGGAATAAAATCCGAAAACCCGAAGTCTGTTGTTTCTTTTTTTACTCACTTTTTAGTTGTGGTGGCCTATATAAACAACACAAAATCGTGTACCTTCACTTGCTAAGTAAATAAAAGTGATAAGAATTTACTATATTATCCACATAAATTATGTGGAAAACACGTATTATTGAAGCTAACTTAAAAACCACCAATCAGAATTTGACCAAATATATATCGGGCTACTCTTGTCTATGCATTGTCTTTCAAACAAAGGAAGAAATTTTCAAATCCGCTTATAAATAGACGGAGTTATGTGGTAACAAACATTGTTTTGAATACATCCTGATTTTTTAGAAGTCGCTTAAAAACCAAACAAAAAAAAAGGCTATTGAACACACAGAACACAGTGGTTTATTTTCAGCAAACTATAGACACGTACTCTTCCAAATCCTGAAGAAGTATTCAAGACCCTTTAAATTCAATAATAATATACTTAGCAGTTACTCGACACGTAGTATAGAAACAATGATTATTATACAATACGTACTGATACTCAAGTCTAACTGAAAATAGACTACAATAAATGCGTAACTCAATTTCAATATTACAATATTTTTCAGTTTTCTTTTTCAATGGGTATTATTTTATGTGCAGTGTCTTATCTAATTAATGTATTATTCTGCAATCGTGTAATATATCAACACTTTAATTCTATTTTTTTTTTTTTTGTATTTATGACGTTAAATCATTTGTTTTGTTCACATATCATTTAGGTAAATAACGTTTAAATACAACAAAGTTTAAAGACGACAAGCAAGATGGTTTCGAGGCCAAATTATTTTGATAACAAATCAAAACTACGTACAAGTTGAGCCCAACAAAACTCGTCGACAATTTGCAGACTAACCAATATAAATACAGTAAAAAACATGGAAATGAAATGATGGAAGTCCAATAAGATAGGTTACATCTACCTTACCAATAACTATCGTAACTTGATAGTACACCAACCTGAATTCAATACACGTATAACCGTACATAAGTACCCCGGTATGCCTGTCCGACAGAATGCGAAACACCACGCGCGTTTCAAAACGGGGAACCTAAACGCAGGCAAAAAGGCTCCCAGGCTGAAATGAGCAGTCTCCACACGGTGGGTGCCCAAGGATGGCCGGCGCCAGTAAGATGGCGAGGCGACTTAGATGCGTCGGGCTAGATCGAGGTGGTCCTAGAAAAGCATGCCTGGAAGGATTTTGGGGAGTTCTTTGCTCAGTAATGGAAAAGTGTACAACTTTAAAAAAAAACCGTACAACTTGCATAATACTCACTTTTGAATCGGAAGCATTTACGATATCAAACAGATCGCAATTACGCTTTACAATTTACCCCAGTCAGAGCGCAGTTCCCCTCAGACGTCTTATTAGATATTTTTCTATTACTCTTTATATAATAACACAAAATCGCTCAGCAGCAATCCACTGAGTTACTGCGTGAAAGAAATATAATTTTCTCGACGTTGCTGTTCACTGATTTTCCAATTTAACGAAATTTTTTGTTGTGAATAGACTCGTTATACGAGTAAACTCATGGTTCTTGAGTAAATGTTGAGTGCTTAGTTAGTAACTAACTATCGTAGTAAAGTAAGTGAGTAAATTGAATCGTTCATTATAAATGATGGCTAAAAGTCTGACAACCAGTCTTACCGAGTGGTATCGTATTACCTAGTAACCGGGTTGTGGAGGTGAGACAGGCAGTCCGTTCATATAATATACTGATATTCAACTGCATCCGGTTAGACTGAAAGCTGACTTCTACACATTTGGGAAAAGGCTAGTGATGTGAAGACTGGTTGTCACACTTTTGGGCTTCTCATGACCCGTAAGGACTGACAAATATCTACGACAGCCAGGACATTGGTTAACTTGCTTTCCGAGACACGGAGGACGTTGGTATGTAAAGATGGTAACCCAATCACCGACCAAACGCGACATGCGTTGCTTCATCATCATCATCATTTCAGCCGATAGACGTCCACTGTTCGACATAGGCCTCCCCCAGGCTCCTCCATTTCGACCGGTCTTGTGCTTCCCACATCCAGCTGATACCCGAGGCCTTCACAAGGGCATCGGTCCACCTTGTGGGAGACCTTCCCACTCTACATCTTCCGGTACGCGGTCGCAACTCCAGAACCTTTCGTCCCCATCGGCCATCTGTTCTGCGAGCAATGTGCCCTGGCCACTGCCACTTAAGTTTGGCAATTCTTCGGGCTACGTCAGTTGCCTTGGTTCTCCTGTGGATCTCTTCATTTCTGATTCGATCGCGTAGGGAAACTACGAGCATAGCCCTCTCCATTGCCCTTTGGGTGACTTTAAGCCTGCTGATAAGGCCCATTGTGTGCCCATGCGTTGTTTAACCTGATCGATTGACCCGTACTAATAAGTAGTATCAAGCCGAAATCCGACCCCAACACATTTGGGAAAAAGTTTTTAAAATTTATAAAAATTAATTACTTTGGCTTACAATTTTTGGGACCAAACTTTTTTTGCAAGGATGAAAGGCAAACTTTGAATTTGTGAGAAGTAAAATACGTTTTTCAACATTTTGGTTGAACGATCAACGATGTGATGTGTGGTCTAACCACAACTACAGTGGGTTTTGTATTGTGTATCATACTCGTATCTACACATATTTTTATCAATTGTTGCTTTTCACCAAGTAGTTTTATACTATGCTAGCTTTTGCCAGCGGCTTCGCCAGCGCGGAACATTCATCCCCTATTTAACTCCCTTAGGGATTGAATTTCGAAAAATCCTTCCTTATTCCTTGTCTAGGTACATTATAAAGGGAACATCTGTGCAAAATTTCAGCTTTCTAGGTCCAAGGATTTGGGCTGGGCGTTGATGAGTCAGTCAGTCAGTCAGGACTTTTATTTTTATTTTTATAGATTTTGTGCAGGAAGCACAAGACACGAAGGGCCCAATTTAAATGCACTGCCAATATGATCGAGATTTGGTCGAAGAAGTGTACCGTTCGAACATTATCGAACAAATTTTTCCGTTGATAACTTCCATTCTTCTTCCAAACTAATATCAAGATATGAGATGCATTCAAATATTCACATACCTTTCGCAAACGGCAAACATTTCCATTAAACCTAGCTATTTCATAAAACGAAAGAATATGAGCAACGACTGTTGCTGGCTACCTACATATTTAAAAGGCGAACAATACATCATCTTTCAAAACATAGTGAAGATAGAAGTGCAAACAAAGCGATCTTATCGACCCAGCAGACGCAATGCGATCAGACAACAACCAAACCAAGATGATAGACCTCTATTCTTACCCCTTTTAGCCCCCGAACACATACGTACAGAACATGTTAGCAAGACGCGCGGGAGATCATGTTACATTAGCCGCTTGCACTTAGTATTGCCAGAGGCATTCTAATAGTACCTCTTAAAAAGAAAACTAAGAAACAATAACCCATACACCATATTGTTTACTCCCGTTATACAATACCAATACCGATACTATCTCAGTCTACGAAATTGAATTTCAGTTTCAATTTAATTTACAGAACTGGTGGGGGAATACTTCAAAAATAAATATTAGTTCCTTTATTTCTGTGCTTTGAGTAATCCCGAGCAAATTGATGAAAAATATTTTTGTTTTGGTTTACAATATTGGTGAGCAATACTGATTTAGGTAGGTATGTTTCTGTTTAATGGTAGGAAAGACCTAATTAATAAGGTTAACCGTGTGTTTTCTTGTTATTTTCTTTTCTTTCAATTCTTTTCTTTCAACTATTGATTTTCTTTTAGCAAACATTTTCAAGTTTTCAAATCTTAATTTATTTTTTGTCATCAGTACAATTCTCACCACACCGCTTACAAGCGCGGTTATTTTCATACACTACAGCTTTACACGACATAAACATAATTTCAAAAACATTGTCCCTAAATCACAACAACAAGTCTTCCCTTAGGTATTGTCAATGACACTCAATTACCGACTCAAATCACATATCACAAAAAGATTACGAAAAACTATCACGTATGCAGACTTCTATTAAGCCAAAAACAGCCCAGAGGTCCTCTGTGATTTTGGCAACCGTGCATTCATAGAGGCACACAATAGATAACTACAGAAGGCAAACTCTATATAACGAGCGGAAATTGGCATACACACAAATAGATGCGTACGTACGATTGGAGATCTCCATCGAATCTTACTCGTAGATACTCGTGAGTGCACTTGCACTCGCTATAAGGTGGGTTTAGATCAAACGAACATAGTACGCAATGCAACATAGAAAGCTATAGATTTCCAGTTTAAGCTGACTTCTCTTTTTACAACAAGCCTATACAAAGTGGGGTCAGCTAAAACTGGAAATTTATAGCATTATATATCACCACGTGTACTAGCACCCTAATTGTGTAACCTATTTTCAATTACAATCTAAGGACTTTGAAACAAATTCCTAATCCCATGCTTCAAAGGTTTGAAAAAATTGTCTACTCAACTACGTAAATATCGCCACAAATATGGCTGAACTGGCTAAATGAAACGCATGAGACTAACGAAACAACTCTATGTACACAAGAATAATTTGGTAGAGTGGAGATAGATGTGCATTTGCCTGATAAGCGGTGAGAAGTTTAGACCGTTTGGTTTGTTTGAACGAATGTAAAGCGTGGTTTAGACTCTTAAACAACTTTTAAGTACGAAGACGCTTTTTATTCTATTCAATTTTAAATATGAAAGTTTGGATGTTTAGATGTTTGTTACTTAATCGCATAAAAACGACTGAATGGATTTCAATGAAATTTTGTACACCGGTAGTTTATAACCTGGACTAACTTATAAGATACTTTTCATCCCGGTAGTACGTTGCCATGGGATAATTTTTGACCTTAACTTGGGCGAAGCCACTGGAAAAAGTTATTTAATTATAATTTATTAAGCTATTGCATAACTTCTATCGCGGGCCTTGAGCGTGGAGACCGAATCCAGAAATTCCGTAACAAAAATAACCTAACTCCGTTGCTATGCAACAGGTCGGACTGAATGACATGACATGAGGAATGACATGTTAAAATTGCAATTTTGACTGCCTTATCTGAATTTTCATACACAACATCGTATATTTATGGATAGTTTATGAAATTTTCTTACCGTTTTAGCAGTATTTTAGCCATTTCATACTGCCCCCCCAGTAGTTAGTGTTAGGTTATTTTCGTTAAGTTGATAAAAAATGCTATGCAATAGCTTTAGCGCGGCAGTCTCCGAGTGCCACACGTTTTTATTTTCACTTCAAGACACGATCGTTCCTGTATCACAAGAGCCAAACATGTGTATTTATGCGTACATTTTCGCTCATTATATGGAACCTTCTTTTGCTATCTATTCTGTGGTATAGGTAGGTACGTTTTGTAGGTACCTAGTACATGTATGTTAGTGATCACATTAACATCTACCCTCTCATAAAAGCGAATGGACTCGGTTGCGCAATATGAGAACTGTTTCGTTTTATTTTACTGTTATTTCACTTTCTATATCTTCTCTGGTCAATCTGGTTAGTGTTTAAAATATTATTGGTGACTAGGGATTAATAAATATATCTAGAAATATAGAAGGTTTGTCGCCTTTCTTTTTCTAAATTTACAGGTTGCGAATTCAAAACTGTACACACTTGCACTCGAATGGGAATTTAGTTTTAGAAAATTTTTGAGCATTTTGAGACACTATTTTGAATATTTTGGTGATGGGCTCAATAGTTTTTCCTTAAAACAATATTTAATTATTTTAAAGATAGGTGACGTCAACAATGGCACAAAAGATCGTGGCGTTGCCTCACTAGTTTAAATCTAAAATTTAAAATTCAAATCTATCAACACAACGTCACCCATCTCTCATCTGTTAAAGTGTCAGTAGACGTCATACATATTCGGGATGTTTCTAGTGGTCCACAAATCTATTGTTCTCGAAAAATGAAAATGCACACTTTACTTCCCGACGAGTCCACGACATTTTAAAATTTAAAATATTTTCTTTAACATGAGTCCATGTTAAAGAAATGAGAATGAGAATGTTTGGTGAAAAACAACGAAAGCTTGGCTAAGGGATAATTTGTTGGATTTTCCTCCGCCCCGAAAAGCAGAATAATCATTAAACATGAAAAAAAAAATCTGGATAAAATATATGGCGCATAATTATTCATTTTCTCATACATTTTGTGATATCAGCTAGACAACGCTTTACGCCGTCGAAGTACCAAGTTATCATAACTCGGAAGTAGAACGCCTAGCATAGTTGTGTCAGCTAGTATTTGTTTAATTAAACAACAAAAAAAAAGAGAAGCACACAATTTTTTTTTTTTTTTACAAAATCGAACTTAATGCCTTAGGCATTCTCTTCAACTCAGGGTGGTGTACAGATTAGATGGCAGGTGCTTTGATTAAGAGAAACAATGACAAAAAAAACTACAAAATTACAAAAAAAAAAAAAAACTGTGATTGATTGATTGTGTTTCTTACAAGAAATTGTTTTTACTGACTGTACTTTGGATAAATCTCGTGGGCCCGCTAGAAATTCATTTAGAAGCTTTTAAAAAAGTCTTTTCATGGACCCCATGGGAAAAGAAGAACAATCGAAACGTAGACCACAGGGAACAACCCCAAATAATGGTAGCAAAAATTCTAATGTAACTAATGTATATACAACATAAAATAATGATGGAGTAATAAGATTTATACGAGATTACTTATGAGTCAAGTCGCAGGAATAATAACTTTATAAATATGTTTATATTTTTAACATTTATATTATAATTTGACACTTGGCAGGTCGTAGAAAATACTTGACACTTATTTTTTATTTTTTTAGGCAACGATACAAAACTGTACAGCCTAAGCTGATATAATTTGAAGTGCAAAGAAGGTCAATCGTATTTTATCAGAAATATCAATAAAATAATTAATTACAACATATTAAAATATATGAACTATTATTATTATTTCCTTTATTTCAATAAATACATATACACAACATTTTTAATTATTAGTATATAAAAATATAAAAAAAAAACATAATTCATTACAAACATATTAAAATATATGAACAATACCTATTGCGTTACACACTACTAATCAGAATCCGAATTATTTTGAAGGTTTGTATTGCTAATCCATTCTTTCAGTTCGAAAAAAAAACTGCTTAGCAACGTAAATAACGCAATTAATATTGTGGAACTGTCAAAATTGAAGAGATTCCAATTGATAGCGTATTACGCAATTACCCCTCTGATAAATGAGGTGTATTAACAAACTCAAAAGCTTAGGCACATAAACCATACTAATTAACATCACGCCTGAGCTGGACAAAGGGATAGGCACAGGTGCACATATTCTAAACCTACATTTTGCCAGTTATGTTTAAGTCTCATGTAATAGGGGGCGAACCTATTGCCATCAACCGGCCAGAAATCCAGACTCTTGAAAAATATATTTTTGTCACGCGAACAAAGTCGCAGGCAGCAGCTAGTTCATTATAAAACACGTGTACATTTTGTGTTGTCGTTTATGTATTGTAATTTATACCTTCCTAATGTATCTCAAGTCAGTAAAAGGATACAGGAAGATTACCTTCCCGAAAAGAGACTTACGTCTCTAATATAGGTTTTTCCTCACAGACATAATAACACATTCATAAATATATAAATATTATTTCCCGTCCTCATCTCTCACTACTACTGGAATAATTTTATTCGTAACTGTGGACTGATTAAAATAACGGATGAATATTTTTCTGTGACTAGTCGGAATTACTAGATGTTTTCTCAGCAAAGATAACTGCAACCAAAATATAGGTACGCATCTCTCAATTGAGCAGTGGTGGCCCAGTGGTAACGGCCGCGACTTACGAGTTGTAGGTCGTGAGTTTGAACCCAGACAGGCGCTTTACTTTGTGTAAATTATTTCATCACCACTGCTCTCAAAACGGTGAAGGAAAACATCGTAAGGAAACCGACATGTCCTAGAACCAAAAATTCGAAGACATGTGACATCTACCAACCCGCACTGGGCCCGCGAGGTGGATTATGGCCCAATCCCTCTCACCGAGAGGAGGCCTGTATCCCAGCTGTGGGAACATTATAGGCTGATGATGATGATGATGATCTCTCAATTATTAATTATGAGATTTACTCAAAACATTTTTGTGGGTACAACATTTTTCAAGCCTGTCTAAATGTTGGAGTTTAATCTACAAAATTCAAAATAAGAGTGCTCTTATCGCTCGCCATTTTTATTTTTAAAACGTCGGTTACATTTTATGCCCCAGCATATAACCCTAAACGTGCCACACGGCTGCCATTTGCGGACATACGTACCAACCTAAATTTAGCATACTGCGCTGACCCCACAATCAGATCCCGTATTGAATAAAAACTCGTATTTGCACATAAACGGCGCGATCCACAAATACACGGGTTGGGTATCGGCGGGTTGACCTCTTTGAATCAATGATGAATCCAATTTCACCCCACCTTTACGAACGACAGTCTCGTTTGGTCAGAGGTAAAAACATTTACGTGAAACACGAACCAACGGACCACTTTGTCACAGAGATTTACAGCTCGAAATAGATTTATTATTCTTTTTTGTGAACAACTATTGTGCCTCCCCTCGGGTATAAAAAGTACTCAAGTGAGGAAAATGACCCAACTTTTGTCTTTAAATTATATCAGACTGTTCCCTTCAGAGGGGCAGTGCAAGACATTCCCTTTCTATACAAGAAGAAATAGAAATTCTTGCTACGTATTTATAATAGGTATATTACCGACAATAAAAAAGTTTGAATGTCTTGTGAAACACTGGAATATCTTTATTTTAATCTATGGCAAAGCAATTACCTCGGGCGACACATAAAATCTGAAGTGGTCGTAAAAATTCTGGAATCATTCGTAAAAGTACTATCTAAAATCTTTTGAATCGAATTTTCAGCTAATTTTGCAAATAGTAATTTATTCATTTGCATTTCGATCTAGTTTCGAGAATAGAAATGCAAGGTTTCTGAAGATTACGTTTTGTTGGATGATTTTCTAAGCAGAGGACTTAATATCTTGGCATATTTCAATCGATTACTGAGCAGTAACACTCATCGTTTAATCGGTATGATTGATGTAATACCTTCTTTGTGTTTAAGGGTTTTTTTTTTTTGCGGGCCCCATAATTTTTTGTGCTGACATCTCTTTGAGGCGCGCGTGGAACACAACGCGCCGTCGACTTGGGCTCGGTCCTTACCGGACAGCGAGCTACCCATTACTCGCCGTCCGCAAGCCCATGCCTACGGTGGCCGGAAATCGGCCTGGGATTCCCGACGCCCAGGGCGTCTCCGTATCCTGCGGCGGCTAGGGTCGCGAGGGCGCATATGCTGCCTCTCCCTCACGTGCGCCGCCTCCCTCTTCGCGAGCATCACTGCTTCGCTGAAGGAGGTGACGGCTCCCCATGCCCTCTCGCTCCGTACCATGGCCTGGACCAGGGCCGGACGCGAGAGATCGCCGCCGCCGATCGTGTTTGAGGGGGTTGGTGATTATTAACAGCCGCATAGGTCTCGGTTGATCCGCGGAAACCCCTCCGTGCCACGGAAAAAAAGCCATTGGCCCCGGCTGTCATTCGTGGATCTCTGACAGTCGTTACCCTAAAGTCTGACAACTAGTCTTACCAAGCGGTATCGAACTACCTATCTGTAACATCTCGCACACTATTGTAAATTGACCTCATCATTCATGATTTCAGCCGAAAGACGTCCACTGCTGGACATGGGCCTCCCCCAAAAGGAGGTTTTTGCCATAATCGCCACGCTTCGCAGGTGAGTTGGCGCTCGCAGTATGGTGGTAAAATGCATAGAGAACGCTGCTGCCCATTCTGTAGTAAGTCCCTTAGTCGCCTTCTACGACACCCACGGGAAGAGATGAGATGGTGCCACGGAACAATATTAATTTGACCTATGTTTACAAATAAACCATTCTGATTCTGATTTTAGTAACTGGGTTTTCAAAATCAAAAAGGCAGTCGGTTCATGTAAATTACTGGTATTCACCTGCATCTGGTTAGACTAAAAGCTGACCGCAACATAGTTGAGAAAAGGCTAGACAAATGATGATCTTCTTTGTACTAAAATAGGTCTTTGTACTAATACAAGCCAGTATTAAAAATAAACATAATCTACCAGTTATTAAGACCAAGTAATTGCCAGTTCAAACACTTAATCTACACAGCCCACTTAACATATCAAAACAGCACAGTTATAATAATCGCCTCACTAGAAACTTACGCTATACGCTCTTGAATCCCTACAAAATATACCAAGTGCCGTAGTTAGGTAACTGCAAACAAAGGCAGTTTACATTAAAACACCAGGATGCATGCATATGTATGTGTGTGTCTATGTGTCCGACATTCTCCGTCTCGCTCATTAATTCAAGTATGAATAGCGCAGAAATTGCTGTCAGTGTAAACTCTTGGGTAGCTGTTTGTTTTGCCTGTGGACGGGAGCTTAAGACGGATTTACTGGGCAGACGGAATTCAGACACCTTGTTGTAACTTCTTAGTGTGTTGGAAGTTGGAGCTTTTGGATGGAGGCTTGTATTATCATCACAAATACAATAATTATTTACAAACAGACCCAGGAGTTCGAACTCAGACAGTCGGTTTACTTTGTGCAAATTATTTAATCACCACTGCTCTTAAAACGGTGATGGAAAACATCGTGAGGAAACCGGCATGTCCTAGAACCAAAAATTCGAAGACAAGGGGCATCTACCAACCCGCACTGGGCCCGCGTGGTGGATTATGGCCAATTTCCTCTCACCGAGAGGAGTAGTGGGAACATTATAGGCTGATTATGTATAATGTGTTATATAATTATTTACAAAGAGTACTTTTTGTGACTTTTTAGGGAGACAAATAAAGGCTTCAATATCATACATACCGGCAAAATTACATATACAGGGTTATTGGAAAAACACCAAGAAACTCTTAAGAGGTCATTGTACTCATCATTATGAACAACTTTTACAATGAAACCAAACCCGTAATCGCGAAAAAAAATCAGCTGTTTCTTATATTTATGTTCGTATAACTCATTAAAATGTGGGAACTGCAGTTTTTTTTTTTGGCGATTTCAGGTTTGGTCCCATAGATCAGTTCTGTACTAACAACAACAATAAGTACCTACCGATACATACCACACAAACATGTTATTGTTTAGTAACTACCTTTAACAATTTCACTGTGAAAGGTAGTTTTATATTGATTTAGCAGCTATAGACGTTATTTTTATTCCAAGAAGAACGACCCAGTATTGTAAACAATTTCCGATATCCTTGTAAACTTAATAAAAAATCCAACAAAAACGATGTCAACGGATGGCTTTCCCAACCATTGGAAGGGCAAATGGCCGCGAACCGTGATAAACAACTAGTTTATGAAGGTATTATATAAAACGGTTGTATTAAAAATCAGTTGCAAACATGCTTTGTATTCAGCGTTCGCTCGCAACCGTATCGGGGAACACTAAAATTTATTTTGCACTCAAAAGGGAAATGAGATTATGTTTCAATAACAAACATATCCGGGACTA
The DNA here is from genome assembly GCA_949987655.1 of Polymixis flavicincta. Taxonomy (NCBI): domain Eukaryota; kingdom Metazoa; phylum Arthropoda; class Insecta; order Lepidoptera; family Noctuidae; genus Polymixis; species Polymixis flavicincta. Next base: position 9,926,098 of record OX465186.1, on the reverse strand, counting down.
CACGTTGCAGGAATAAAAAGTCACACCCGGGGAATTTATTTACCGCTTTCGAACGAACTATTCAGTCCGGGGAGTTTTATACCGGGCCGACGTCACTGGCTGAATATCTTATTTTTACAAAAAAACGTGACACGCCGGAAAGTTTTCAATTTCCTTGTACTACTGAAAATAATTCGGTACTTATCAATTTTGTACAGGAGGTTAATATTAAGTTAGCGCTTTTGAATATTTTGAATTGAAGGAAAAAACGTTGTTAGGCAACATAATGATTCGATATTAAAAAGCTCTGAATTCCGTAGGTCTGAATAAAAGGGGTATCGTTTCTAAAAGCGATATATTTCTTTCTTTTCGCATCGAAATCGACTGAAACTTTGTATTACACAGGTACCCGGAAAAGGACAAAAAAACTCATAAAAACTTTTGCAAACTAACCCGAAACTCCCATTAAACCATACTAATCTGGGAATTAAACTTGTAACAGTCACATAATATAACATAAACGGTGTACCTAGCTCCCTTCGAAGGGATATGCAACTGTAGTTTGTCATTATTACTTTATTGCCACACGCTACGCAAGCTACGGCGTAGGCTTCGTAGCGGCTAATGTGCTACGCGGTCGTAGCATTTAACTAGCCATCTATGCACTGCCAATGGCAGTAAAATTTTAAATTTATAATATTATTTTGTGCGTAAATATTATTTACTCTTATTGTACGATTCAACTGTTACATACATTATCAATGCAATTATTAATTAATATCAATATTTATGGAATCATTTCACAAAATAATTTCGTGTCAAAATAGAGGAGCTTTTCAATTTTATCTTTATTAAATTATCAAGTACTCGATTATTCACTAAAAGTTTATGTAACAATGACTCAATTTTCTTCCGGACACTGAACAGAATTAGAACAATCGTTTGTTCAGCGAGTCCTTCCCTGAAAAGTTAACGAGTCGTTTATTTAATATTAATTAATGGGTAACAAGTTTTTAGAAAGGGAATTAGTTCTGTTTTCGATTTTGGGATGATTTATCAACAACAAATTAATTGGGAAGAAAGAGGGAAGCGAAGATTGCCAGGTTACCTTTCCTTAACTTTCGACCTTATTATATTCCTGTTCCGTGTGGTGTCGGACGTAAAGGAATAGCACCATCCCATTTCTTCCCGTGGGGGTCGTAAAAGGCGACTAAGGGACTTACTAGAGAATGGGCAGCAGCGTTCTCAAAGTATTTTACCACCATACTGCGATCGCCAACCCGCTTTATGATTATGGCAAAACCCCACTTTTGGGGGAGGCCCATATCCAACAGTGGACGTCTTTCGGCTGAAATGATGATGATGTTTATATTTCTATTTTTCTTGAAACAATGTTGCAATCATTTGTCTACAGGTCACAGTTTCCTAATGCTTACATAATAATGCATTTCATCGCCTATTGTCCTCAGGTTAAAGTCAAGCCAGTTATTATTAATTCGTCATTAGACATAAAATAGTGTATCACAAATGAAAAAGTAATTAGAATTTCACTCGAAGTGAAACGCTCACTTCACATTTTTTTTTTTTTCAGAAGAAAATTGGATCAAAAGTGAAAATTGTTTCATTTGTGAACCGATTCAATGACATCGCATTTTGGCACTCGGTACTGTAAAAGGTTTATGGGCTCTCTGTACCAAATCGAGTTATAAAAGACGTTAGTAATGTAACTTTGATAATAATAATTTCTAGAAAATCCTTCTACGAGTATATATTAATCTTCTCCCTTCGCTTGTCATCCAATTCTCACGCCTACTGTTCTTATCTCCTGGTCTATTTCTAACTATTTTTGACTGTTGGAACGCAATTAGAGATATTGTATCGCGATACAATATCTAACAATATGTAACTCGGAAAACATAAGGTAGACTTTTGCAGACAACCTTTTCAGTACATTTCACTCACCTACAGAATGATCGAAAAATTAAATGAAATGAACAGATCAACGTTCTTTCCTGCATTTTTCTGTTGGTGTTGTTTGATTGCAGAATGAAACAAAAATGAACATTCACTCGAGTGAAGAATCTAATATCAGCTTTAGGGCTGATTTTTTCTATTATCTGAAGAGTAAATCGTACAGTTTGACATTTTTCTATACAAAACTTGTCAAACCTCAATATTTATGCCTTTGTTAAAAGATATCTAACTGTTAAAATATTGAGACTATTTTTTTTTTAGTTTTTTGTATATATATATAACACTTTTTGATGCTATTTATGAAACCTTTTATTTTGATACCCAATAAGGTTAAGAGAAAAAAAAGAATTGAAGACACATTATGGCGCCGAAAATCGGTCATTTTTATTTTAATTTTTATGTACCCAGTGTCACTCTCATAATTAAGACCAATCTAACGGCACCTCTTAAACTGAAATCGATAAAGCCGTTTAGGCTACAGAGCGTCCCAAAGAAATATATATATACACTCGAAAAAATTAACCCTCCTTCTGGCGGAGTCAGGTAAAAATCAGCTCTAAGACTTTTTGTCTCAACCACACGGGTCCAAAAGTCGAATTTACAAAAAAATACATTCAATAAAACTTTTTAATAAAAAAATTAAACCGCCGAAAAACCGAAAAGTTAAAAATAATAAACTAGCTTTGTCCAACCCCAATAACTAAGTTCGGAAGGCGGTGACATATAATTAAATACATATCCAATGTCACCGACTTCCGAACTTAGTTATTGGGGTTGGACAAAGTTAGTTTATTATTTTTAACTTTTCGGTTTTTCGGCGGTTTAATTTTTTTATTAAAAAGTTTTATTTTATAATTTTTTGTGGCTATAATCTACTAATTACTACATGCCTAATTTTTTATTTAATACACAACTCAGTATTAAAATCTGTGAGTAAACAATCAATCATCCCTTGTTTTCTTACCCTTGGGGTTGGAATTTTTCTTCGAAATTTATATGGGACCAACTTCGAGGTATATCCTTTCCAATAAAAAAAGAATTATCAAAATCGGACTACTCTGGAAAAGTTATGCGTGGTCTTACATAAAATAAAAAATATACGTGTCGAATTGAGTAACCTCCGTTTTTTCGTCGGTTCGAAAAGAAAAAAGTATAGGTAACTAACTACCGTCAAAACTTCCTTCTGCAGGTAATCGAAGTTTAAAACGGTATCGGTACACACGGAATATTTAAAAGTTTAAAGACTGCAAGACTAACATTCTCTGTGCCCACTTTTACAACTGGCGCGAGCGATAAAAAGTTGACGAACTCCTTCTAAATTCACTAGTGGAAATGTTGAGTTTTCTCGTGTATCCTAGGTACTTTATTTCGTTTTCTATTGGAAAGTTTAAGGCTTAGTTGAACTGAAGCCTACGAGGTTTTGATCATACTTTTTGCCAAATGCTTCGTCAACTGACAAAAATGGAAGGGTAAAAAAAGAATAGAAAGAAGGAAAGAAAATTCGTTTATTCTGCAGAAAAAAACACATACTTAATAGCAAAAAGCCTCGTTTTAACTTATTAAAGTTTTTCATTTTATCTATTGCTTGATTTTAGGGCCAGGGACCAAAAACAAAACACAATGCATAAATTTTAGTACACTGGCAAATGACAGCAAACAAACAATCAAAACAAAAGCAAGATGCCGATTGTTAAGTGAAAAAACTCCTTTTCTAACAATAACAAGAACAATTATGACGTTCGTCGACATAAATGTTGTGTAATGTTATGTTGTCAGCGACAATCAAATGTCAAAAACTTGTCAAAATATATGAAAACTCGAGCCATTATTTATAGATTGAGACTGAGATCAGACTGTGAACGTTCTGAAAATTAGGAGTATTGCCCCACTGGTCTCTATCTTGCGCTTGTAATTTGACAGAAGTATGACAGTCACAGGTAGATGGTTTAGCCAAAGAAGGTGCTAAGTAAGATATTATAGATCTCAGCCCCAGGAGTGGAGAGAGTAAGCCTAAGTTATTTTATTGAATGAGGAGAAGTTAAATAATGCAGGCGTCTGCTTTTGAGTTAATCAACTACAAATTGCCGTAAGGCTTGGCGTTTATAAGTGACATCAACGACGATCTCCCCGGCTGAACTTTTCTTTGACTTGATGGTGTGTTTAAGTGTCGATGTGTGTGTGTGTGTATGTGGTTGCATCCTATAAAAAGTGTGAATTTTACTAATAACATCTGCATGTTTCATGACATTTAAAATTGAATTTGATTTATTCTGTATTTCGCAACATACTCTGAAACAACTCCCTCGACTGGTCCCTTGGTATAGTTACCGCAACCGCTACTGCAGAACATGAGGTTCTGGGTTCAATTCCCTGGTCGGGCCAAATGTTATTGAGTTTTCAATCTGGAATTTCTCAGTATCACCCGTGAGTCTGGACTTGTGCCCGGTTGATGGCAAAAGGTTCGCTTCCTGTTACATGGGACTTAAAATGGCGAAATGTGGGTGAAGTATATGTCCTCCTCAGCCCATCCCTTCAAGGAAATGAGGTGTGATGTTTATGTTTTACTCTGAAACAAAACCAAAAAACATTATATATACAGGGTTATTGGAAAAACACCAACAACCTCTTAAGAGGTTGTTGGTGTTTTCTCATCATTATGAACAACTTTTACTATGGGACCAAACCTGAAATCGCGATTGATTTCCAATAATCTTGTATATACTAGCTTTTGCCAGCGGCTTCGCCCGCACGAGGTCGGAAATCATCCCGCAGGAACGTACTTCCGGGATAAAAAAATCCATGTGTTATTCCAGGTTACAAACTATCTGTGTGCCAAATTTCATCCACATACGTTCAGCCGTTTTTACGTGATTGAGTAACAAACATCCAAACATCTTCACAAAATTTCACATTTATAACATTACAGTAGGAATTATGATACATGTTTTTTTTTTAAATAGATATTCACATGGTTTCAAGCCCTCATACCCCTTAGTTAACCAACATTAACTAATGCGTAACACTCGCCACCAAAACTGGACGTTCGCGTTCGTTAGATCGATGTCTATTAATGACGTCATAAATTAGCACATATTATGCTAATGCTGGCAACACGCGTCGCGATCGTCCTGCAAAGTGAAGTCTCATTTGTCATGATAATGCGCAGGAAGTTTGTAGCGGGCGTAATTATCGGATACGCTGACAGTACTAATTTATTCATTTAATAGTTAGTGCGGTTTTGACGGTATTAAAAAAGGGAATTGCTGTTTTAAATGACGTGTTAATGTTGGTTTTGTTAACAAACGAATTCTAATAAAACCGCATTGAATTTATAGAGTCATTGGGTTTTTTTATCAAGAATTTATCAGTAGTAGCCCGGAGTCTTTACTTGTGCCCGGTTGATGGGAATAGGCTCGCCCCATCTTACATATAAGGGACTTAAACATATCTGGAACAATGTACCTAACCCATCGAGGATTACAAGCAACAGGTTATGTTTCATGTAAAAACAAACGGTTTAAAGTTTAAAAAAAAGTCACCTAATAATGACATCATCTTCATTACAACCGAAAGACGTCCACTGTTGGATATAGGCCTCCCCCAAAAGGAGGAGTTTGCCATAATTGCCACGTTTGGCAGGCGAGTTGGCGATCGCAGAATGGGGTTAAAAGAAGTGCTGAAGACAAGTAATTTTTAATCAGGTGTCTTCAGCACTTTTTTTAACCTTTAGTTAAACCGTGGACCGTGGATAGTGTGGGTAACATGTTTGTTAAATCTTAGTTTAAATAATTTCTCTGTATTTTGTAGCATGTAACTGTTTTTTGTCCCTAATAAATAAATAAATAAATAAAATACTTAGAGAACGCTGCTTCCAATTCTCTAGTAAGTCCCTTAGACGCCTTTTACGACACCCACGGGATAAAATGGGATGGTGTTATTCTTTACATCCGGCGCCATACGGAACACCTAATAATGTAGTACATGCGAAAGTAGCAAACTTAATATGACAATAGAAGAACCTGCTGTTCCTAAAGTCTTGTAAAAGAAATGGCTACATGTAAGCCATTTTTTTTTAACTACAGTTTGCTTTTATACTCATAAAGATTCTTCGTTATTAGCAACATATGCATGAGTCGTACTTTCAAACATTTATAATATAATTGGATACAGAATATTCCAATGATCTTTGTTGTTTTTTGTCATAAAAACGTCATAAATATTGTGTTAACTGAGTAAGTTCACATCTCAGTATCGACACTTTTATGTGCGATTCAGTACGGCGAAGGCAAATCTAACTGTCGTAATGTATGGAATTGATTTTACATTCTAGTGTACAAGAAGATTGTTATTTAAAAACATCCAACCATTATAGAAATTCAAACATCCCATTACACATTAATAATTTCCTACATTTTTACAACGAAAGCGTGTGTATTTCCATACATACATTCACATGATTTACTACAGCGAGTGCTAGCAATCTTGCATTGTTTTATTGTTTACCGCGTATTGTGTAAACGAACACAATAGGGTTGTTGACAATATTTTTTATTTAAAATCTGGACACGATTTTTTTAATGTTGAGTGACAGGCAATTGGTGAAAAATTTATGAAATGTGTAGTGTTGTAACAACACGCGCCCTAAGAAGAAGAAAGGCTTATTTATAATTTGAAAATATACAGAAGATAAATCGGAAAATTCAATTTATAACTGACAGTTTTCAAACAGTCTACTTGGAGCAAGTTTTAAATCCTGATAGCAATAGTCGTATCGCAGATTAGCCGGAACAAACAGACATACAAAAAATATTTTTTTTTAGTTATTAGTATCGTGTACTTTTTTTCATCGTTATCGTGTTTGTTCCGCATTTAGTAAAAAGTTGTTATTTGATATACAAATACACACTCCAGTTGTAGTTACTTATATAGATTATCGTTCTAGAATACAGACATTACTAAATATTTGCCTAAAGTGATATAACGACATTTTAAAGGCCGAACGGCGTTGGCGCTGTTGATAAACATTTGTACGATCGGTCTGTGAAATGCATTGAAAAAATAAGATGGCGGCGTTAGTACCGATTTTGGCCACTCGCCAAAAGATCGTCGTACAGCACACATCGTTATATATTATCCATTTCTTTCGATAAGGTCAAATAGACCCAGGAAAAACAGTTGAGCGTGTGTCTTCTCCATTTTGTCATCGATACTAATATTATTTAGTTTTTTACAACTGTACAGTAAACTTATCGGATGGCGGTGAGGGCGGCGCTCGTATGGAACAAAAACAAGCACACATTATTAAAACATTTTCATGGTGATTTCATTAGTTTCAATTTAAGGTACCGCCGCCGGTCCGGAGCTGTAGTATGAAATGTCAAAGCCATTACATCATCATTAGTCATCTGTTATGAAAGTGGGATGTGTTATTCGTAAGTACAAATAACACAAGAAAAGAGGGAAAGAGACGACTTCATAGCTGTATCTCTTTCCCACACTAAATGAATCCATACTAATATTATAAATGCGAAACAAATTCTGTTACGTTTTCACGCCTAAACTGCTTAACCGAACGACATGTTTGGCAGAAACATAGCCAGAAATATGGAGAAAGTCATTAGCTACAGTTTAACTCGATAACCATCATCCACGCGGGCGGAGCCACGGTCAAACGCTAGTATTAGTTTAATATTGTTATAATAGTTGGTGGTAGGCCTGCGAATAAGGTTGTCGCACTGTTAATTTTTTATTTCTTTATTAATGTTATTAGTATTTTTTTATTAGCAGTTGACTACCCTATCTGTTCTTGCTTATAATGGAAAATGAATTGAACACTCATAATGTCGCACTTGTATCATAAATATGATTTGCAATACAATTTACGTAATCCTGGAAAATATGGCAGAGGTTTTTATTTTACGATAATAAAAATATGAATAATTTGTAGGAAAAATTACGAGTTTATTTGTCATTTTCTTGTCGTAAAGTGTTTGTCATCAATATGTGAAATTAGAATTTGAAATTACCCACCTTTTAGAATCATCAAGCTAACCGAGTAAGTACATAGAGCTTGATGATTTTTTAGCTTAACGACAAAAAAGTGACAAATAAACTCGTTATTTTTAAAGCAGCTTCCCTCGCGTGGAGGTCGAAAATGATCCCACAGGAATGTATTTTCAGGATAAAAAGTATCCTATGCAGGTTATTAAACTATCTGTGTGCCAAATTTCATTCGCGATCTTTTGCGTGGATTGAGTAACAAACATCCAAACATCTATGGGGAGTTTGTTGCGCCACTTCTTCTACCCAGCTAAAGCACTAGGAAGTAGTGAAGAGCGAGCGTTTTTGTGATGTTCAAAAGTGCTGACACCAGCCTATTTTGAATAAATGACTTTTGATTTTTTATTTAAACATACAAACTTTCCCATTTATAATATGAGTAGGATAGGATTAATATTCATACAAACAAGGGCACTGAAGCTAGGCTAAAAAAGAGTCAAAATAACTTAAAACTTAAATAAAACTTTTCATACCTCATACTTCAATTTTCTGAATCCAAAAAGACGTTCACTCCTTCACGTAGGGCTCCCCAAAGAATCACCACAACGACCGTCGAGACTCCACCAATACAAATTGAAAACATTGGAAGAACGCAGTTCCTTAATTGATTTTTAATCCTCCCATTTGTAACAAATCGTTTTGAAACATTTTAGTATAAAAACGGACACAAACTTCAAGTTAAGGTAAAAAAAATCTCCTTCAAGTGAAACAATTGTAAGAAATGTAATAGCTTTTGTTAAGTAATATCTTGTAAGAAAACTAAATGAGAATGGAATATCTTAGTGAGAAAACTGTTACAATCTATTTTGATAGCGGCCTTCCCTCATTACTGTAGAGAACAAATGCACTACGCGGAAATGTCACCGGACTGACATAACGTGGATCAGTCATTGGGCTTCTGTTTTGTTTCCTTTTTTTACAATATAAATACTTCCCTAGCTTGTATGACAAAACGAGCCTTTTTAGAGTGTAAAACAAGAATATATATTATTATTATAATATAGTAATAATATTTATTTTTATTTCGGAAAAAGAATCTGTAGAGTGTTAGTATTATAATTTTAAAACAACTTATTATCTAGTGGAGTAGTCTTTACAATTGGAGAACCCAAAATCTCCGCTACAGCACTCAGGATAAGGTTGCGACTGCCTCTCGACTCAGTAGTGAAACGGCTTTTTTGCGCACAATCGCGTGAAAACCGTCGGTACGAGCTTATGCAACATTTTCGATGAAATGCAATAGCGAGGAAGTCTCAACAACGTCCTGAAACCATTATTATACTGGACGCGCAGGACATCTAGCGATCTTTTAGCGGTGTAATTGACCCATAGATTACTCGTGTACATTGAGCAGCCAGTATAAGGAACAACGTTTTCGTTCAGGTGGTTTACAAAATATGAAACATTTTAAAAGTTAGTTACGTTTTGAGATGATATTTTGCATTTGACAGTCCAAGCCCAGGTGGCACAGTGGTATCAGCCTAAACTTACGAGTTCTAGGTCGTGAGTTCAAACTCTGGCAGGAACTTTGTGTATTTAATTTCACAGCACTGCTCTAAAAAACGGTGAAGGAAAACATCGTGAGGAAACCAACATTTAGAAAAAAAAATATATGACATGTGACATCTACTAACCCGCACTGGGCCCGCGTGGTTGATTACGGCCCAGTCCCCCTCGGGAGGAGAAAATGAGGATTCCCGTGTCCCAGTTGTGGGAACGTTGTAAGCTGATTATGAAGAATTAAGGTGCTTATTTAATTTCCCTTAAACTTATTAAGTAAGTACTTAAATTAAATAAAGACAAGAAATCCATTCGATCTTAGTGAAGCCTTTTGAAACTAACAAGAAAAAATATTGTAAGATAACAAAATGTTGTTTACGTACAGACGCCAGCACATCAAGGTAGGTACCCCAATCTGTCAAATTTCATTGATCGATTTTCAATTTTATAACATAAGCTTAAGGTTGATGTTCAATTGGGAAAATTGTGCAGTTTGGGGTAGCTTGATGTGCTGGCGTTATTGACGCCAGCACATCAAGCTACCCCAAACTGCACAATTAGGTGCACCTAGGTGCTATTTAAGTGTTAATAAAGAAGTTTTCTCTATAAAGGACAACCAGTATAAGCTAAAAAAAATACACACTTGCACACACTCACATACATACACACACCCCCCACAAACACATACACACCCACACACACATACACACACACACACACACACACACACACACACACACACACACACACACACACACACACACACACACCCCCCGAGAGCTGCTAAATTAATAATTTTATTTTATTTTTAATTTTCTTTTAAACCGTCTAAAACATTGTTAAGCTACCACTTATAGGAAGAGTGAGACAGCTTCGACATAAGTACTTCTTTAACTTTATGTCTGACACAATGTTTACGATCAAATAAATATTTTTGTATTTATATTTTGTAACTTGGTTGTGGAGATCAGATAGACATCGCTTCATGTAAAATATTGGTATTTGAGGTAGGTAGGTGTTTAGTTCCAATAAGCAATCAATGGCAACACAGTAAGTCTACACTATCTCAACATAAAACTCTGTACGTACTGTTAAATTTAAAGGTCTCATTTCTTCTAGTGTCGTTTATTCCTGAACAGCGTTACTTCTAATATTAGGGTGTCTCCCGTATAATTTGCTACATAAAAAGAGAGGGCTTAAAAAAAATAAGGGTCTCGTCTGGAATGCCTGAGGCAGGTTTTGTCATAGCAACCCCTTAAAATGCCGGTGTTGTCATGGTCGTTTTATCCTTAACTTAGAAGGGGCTAATAACCCTTTTAAAACCCGCAGCTGACGTTGAAAACCTCTAACAGTTTAGCTTTTTAATAAAAAGTATCCTATGTGTTAATCCAAACTATAAACTATTATGCCAAATTTCATCCAAATCCGTCCGCTAGTTATGTCCCCAGTAGAATCAGTAGAATCCACCGGCCGAGACATGTCCTTTCCGACCCAGTTGACCCCATTACTGTTCTCCAAGAAAAGAATAGGGCCACCAGCACAATATACAAATACACAAAACCGTCCTTCCGACCTCGCCGCCGAGGTCCTCGCGCCTCGCGAAGACCCTGAGTTAACGATGAGACCCCCGACCGTCCCTTGCTCGTTGAATCTCCAGCCCGCGCCGCAGCTGAGCCAGTAGAGTTAAATTCCCCGATTGATAATAATAATGAAAATATTTTGATCCAGCCTGTACCCACTTGCTGTCCCCCCCCTCCACCAGTGACGCTATGAGCCGAGGGCCGTACCCCACAGAGGGTGCCCTCAGTGTGCAGTTGCTTTAGTTAAGTTGGTTTTATGCCCTGGTTGGAGGCTTTTATTATCACTAAAAATAGGCCTTCACAGGAAAGTCCGGTTGAGTAGTTACGGCCTCTCAAGGTCAACTGCGAGATGCCATTCACAAAAAAAAAAAAAATCCGTTTGTCCAGAATATAAATTTCACTTTAAATTATATTAGTAGAATTGATCAAATGCCCATCGATTTTACATTTGTTAATGAATAAATCGTAGTAGGCCGGTTACGTAACTCACTACAAACTATTTGGCTTCAAGTATCAAGAAACCATCCAAATGGTTGATGGAAATAAAATCATCATCATGTGTCTAAGGTATATATAAACCAGTAAGCAAAATAAATGCGCTTTAGGCAAAATATTATGATTTGCAAATTTTCTTCTGTAACAAAAAGAGAAAACGTACGTCTGCAAAATTGAGGCTAAACTCACACAATATTTCACCCTGGGTGTCGAAGTTAATATTCTACGTATATGCTTTGCATCAACTTACGCAGTTTGTCCTAACTATTCCTTCGCAAGTGAGTATAGTTATAATAAATCTAGGAAACGAGAAACCCTTTTTTTGAATGTTAAAACAATATGATAATTTTAAAATCTTACTAATACTCCTTGTACGTTTAGATGTTTGGATATTTGTTACTCAATGACGCAAAAACGGCTGAATGGATTTGCATGTTTGTCACACAGATAGTTTATAGCGTAACTTTTTAACCCGGTATGTTCCGGTGGGATAATTTCCGACATCTACGCGGGTAAAGCCGCTGACAAAAGCTAGTATAAAATAAATATTTCAGCTGCATCTCGTTAGATCGGCAGCTGACCCTTAGGCGCGAATTGCAACGAAACACGCGGCGCAGGCGCGTTTTTTTGTATGAAAACGTTTAAAAGCGGCACCATGCCTACATACGAAATGTATTGCGTACGCTGCGCCTGCGCCACGCCTTCACCTTACGCCGTTTCTGTGTAATTCGCGCCTTACAGAGTTAGGAAAAGACTAGGCCGAATTATTGATTTTGGTGCTTATTGAAAAAAATACGCGATTAAGCTGTTTTTCTATCCCTTTTAAAAGACTGCGTCTTGCAATGATCTGAAACAAAAAACTGAGAAAATGAAAAAGAATAGAAATACAGAACATGTATTTCAAATGAAAAGATCCACATTAATATATACGAATGAATCGTAACTTATGGTGAGAAAAATACGGCTGTCTTCGCGCGGCGGGATTATTAATCAAAAGTATTTGATACGAGAAAAATATGAATTTCCTCCTCCTCGGTCGCCTGGCTGCTTAAGTAATACCTACTCCGCGGATATCAAAGAAATAATTTATTTTTCCCCGCTAACAACATTTCCTACAAACATTAATAGACTTTTACCAACTTAAGAGAGTTATTAAAAAATCTGTTTTTGACAAGTTAGAAAAAAAAGGGGTTTTCTTGCTAGTAATTGGGTGATGGCCGACAGTATAAAAAGAAATTCCAAACATAAATCTTGGTCGAGTTCGTGTCCTTCTTCAATATTGAGGACGAAGCTAAAAATGTGATGAATCCATACAATGTAGTTTTTTAGGCCATTTGTAACACGTTCTATGAAACTGGGAAAAACCTCTCAACTACTTCATGTTATTTTTCTTGCTAAAACACTGACAGTGAATTATTGTTTGATCTCTATTGCCTTGAACTAAACAGGAACAGCTCTGCAATTTTATTTTGTAAACGTGTAAATACAATATAGGTAATCCTACTAATATTATAAACGTGATAGCTTGTATGTTTGTAATGGCCGAACGAATTTGGATGAAATCTGGCACACAGATAGTTTATAACATTAATTAATGCATGGGATATTTTTTTTATCCCAGTACCTAATACGTTCCCGTGGGATAATTTCCGACCTCCATACGAGCTAAGCCGCTAGCATAAGCAAGCTATGTCATAAAATAAATGTATGGTAAAACAATTTTGTTTCTCGTTTTTCATTAACCAAACACTTCAATCGCGGCTGTTGATAAACCACTTTCCCATTTCCAGATGACTTCAGCACATAATAAATGAACAAAATAATCAGTTTTGCAGATCCAGTCAAAAATTATTGTATCATTAAAGCCTCTTTTTGTGAAAACAACAAATATATCTTAGTTGATAGCTCTGTTGGCTACATCGATTAATCGGTATAGGACGTTTACAAAAACAATTTTTATTCAAAAATGAAGTTAGTACAGATTCAGATTTTGACTAGAACTAACACAGGGTAATTTTTTATCCAGTGCGCAAACTGCAACCATGAATTTTTCGTCGATTGTACAAAAAAAAAATCTGCTGTTCCACACATTTTGACGTTTGCACTTTTCTATGAAACAGCTGATTTATTTTTTGAATAACCGAGGAAAAATTTCTACGCTAGGGAGTCGAGAATGATATGCTGAATTCATGGTTACAGTTTGCGCACTGCTTAAAAAAATATCCTGTATAGTTTCAAAGTGCCAACAAGGTGCTGTATTGTAAATCCTACTTCCTACTAATAATATTATTATCAATGTGAAAGTTTGTATGTTTACATGTTTGAATGTTTGTTACTCAATCATGCAGAAACGGCCTAATGGATTTGAATTAAATTTGGCACACAGATAAATTATTACCTGGTTTAATATATAGGGTGACTGGTAATTAGTGACCGACATTTAAACACATGATTGTACTCATCATTATGAACAACTTTTAGTATAGGACCAAACCCGAAATCGCGAAAAAAAAATCAGCTGTTCCCTATATTTTGACGAGTTATGCGAACATAAATGTAGGCAACAGCTGATTTTTTTTTTCGCGATTTCGGCCACATTTTGTCCTTGTATCACGTTCCCGTGGGGTATTTTCGACCTCTACGTGGGCGAAGCCACTGGCAAAAGCTAGTTTTGTATAATTGAGAATCGAATTCGGCCTGATCTAAAGGAGTGAAATATTGTATGTATGCCCATAACTCACCCTATAGAATTGGTGGAGGCAGATATAAACGGACAAATTCTACTCTTTCACTCAATGATAACTGACACCCTAGGGGAAAATGAAGTGCCTTCGCAACCAGTGTCCACACGGCACAATATTTTGCGAAAATATTATCAGTTAATTAACTCGCAAAATATTCCCCATATATTTTGGCAATAAATTATAATATTTGTAATTAGTTTGCAAGCACGTAGCAAGCGGTCCCTTCCGTATCCTTCTATTCGTGCCACAATTATACTCAATTTTAATTATGTTCAATGAAACAGCTATAGCAAAATAAATGGATTCTGAAATAAATTAACGCCAAATGTACAGACGCCAGCACATCGAGCTACCCCGAACTCCCAAATTTTCTCAATTAAACATGAACCTTACACATAGGTAATAAAGTTGAAAATCTATCAAAGAAATTTGACAAATTGGGGTAGCTTGATGTTCTCTGTACCTAGAAAAGTTTTGAAAACTGATTGGGAAAGTTTATTCATAAACAAATTCTATCTTACACAGGTGTTGTGATTGATAAGGGAATCCTTTAACTAAGTTTGATACTTATCATTAAGTTGAATCTTATCATTTTCGTATTTCTATCTGTTTGCACATCAACAACGAAATCTACCCTTTTATTACAAACAAGGTTTTCTGTCAACCACGCCAGTTTTGAATTATAAACCCAACATTTATAATTATTATGAATGCAGTTCTTTTTACAAAAAAGACAAATTAGCCCCAGACTTAGTTGTCAGTTTTCTATTACCCAAATCGAAATAAAGCTGGAAAGGTAAAAACTAGCTCAGAACATTAGGCTAGAAAGTCAGATCACGTTTAGTAATAAGACGGAGAAAGTCATGTCCGCACAACAACACACATGATTCGCGACTTGACGGATACACCGAATTATTAAACTCATCGGATTTTGTTCTAATCGCGCTCCGATAAAAACATAGTGTGGACATGGAATATTATTAATAGTGAAACGGGAAGGTCTAGCAACCGAAATACTGACTACAGCCTGTCTATCAATGACAACATAATCACATCGGACTCGCAAGTTGCCGCGGCTTTTGAAAATTTCTTTACAGATATTCCCGTTTCAACTACAAAATCACTAAACTCATCACCTTCTGTTGCTGAGTCTTTGCTTAAGGAAAATGTTAATGTTTGTGATTCAGAATTTCATTTTGAACATATTAGCTGTAGAGATATAATTAAAACCTTTCACACTTTAAATGTAAAAAAGACTGCAGATCTGTGGGGTAATTCTGTAGAAGTTGCTAAGTCTATTATTGACATTGTAGCACCTACTTTAGCTCTTATATTTAATAATTGTATAGACTGCGGGGAGTTTCCTGACCTAATGAAGAATAGTAAAATAATACCTTTGTTTAAATCAGGTAGTACATCAGACCCCTCTAATTATAGGCCTATTTCAGTACTACCTACCTTTAGTAAAATTTTTGAGAAATTAATTTTAGACCAATTGCAAAGATTTTTTAATAAACATAATTTATTACATAGTAAACAGTTCGGTTTCACAAGGGGTCGTTCAACTACCGATGCCGGTGTTGAACTCTTAGGGCATATTTACAATGCATGGGAAAATAAATACGATGCCTTGGGCATCTTTTGCGATTTATCTAAAGCTTTCGATTGCGTGCTTCATGAAACTCTAATCAGGAAACTCCGCCACTACGGGATCCGGAACACCGCTCTGGATCTTCTTATTTCATACTTGTGTAATAGGATTCAGTGTGAATGATGAATTGATGTAAACGGAAAAAGATCTCCGGGATCCGTAGTATCAATGGGAGTCCCATAGGGCTCAATTCTTGGTCCTTTCTTGTTTCTTATTTATATTAATGACTTGCCTTACCTCATAAAGGATAATCATGATATAGTGTTGTTTGCGGATGACACTTCACTTTTGTTTAGACTTAAACGTCAGCAACTTGTTAATGACGATGTAAATAGCGCAATCTCAAAAGTAGTTCACTGGTTCAATGTTAATAATTTGCTTCTTAATGAAAAAAAGACCAAATGCATTAAGTTTACGGTACCTCACGTTAAGCAGGTGAAAACTAATGTGTTGATAAAGGGCGAAGAATTGAATCCTGAAGATAGCACTGTATTCTTGGGCTTAACTTTGGATGCCAAGCTTCAGTGGGGCCCACATATAGCTAAATTGTCGAAAAAGCTAAGCTCTGCAGCATACGCTGTTAGAAAAATTCGTAATTTAACTGATGTAGAGACAGCCCGCTTAGTGTACTTTAGCTATTTTCATAGTGTAATGTCGTATGGTATTCTATTGTGGGGAAATGCCGCCGACATTCAGACTATTTTTGTCTTGCAGAAAAGAGCTGTCCGATCAATTTATAAATTAATTCCGAGACACTCTCTCAGAGATAAATTTAAGGAGATAAATGTAATGACTGTGCCTTCACAGTATTTATATGAAAATCTTTTATATGCTCATAAAAATATTAAATTGTTTAAAAAATACAGTGATATCCATAGTATAAATACTAGGAACAAACACAAATTTGTTGTACCATCAACAAGGCTCAAGAAAATAGGTGGGTCATTCAGATGTCAATGTATACGCTTTTATAATAAACTTCCAAGCCATGTTCAAGATCTAAGTCTCAATAAATTTAAATCATTTATCAAACGTAAGTTGTGCCTGAAAGCCTTTTATACCGTTAAAGATTATATTGAGGACAAAAAAGCTTGGGATTGACCTGCTCCAATTTTTGTGTACTGAATGTTGTTTTTTTCTTTGTTTTGCTCTTTGACATTTGATTATTATTATATACACTTTGACATGAATATTTACTTTGAGAAGTATAATATTATTTTTGTTTTAATTATTGTGAATGTGAGGACTATGTGGTATTTTTGTTTTTGTATTTCGTCTCTTTCTCAGTTCGTTTTTAATGTTAATCTGGCAGTTTGAGTACTTTATGCGGCCTACCCAAATGTCCTTTCTTTGGTATTGTTCGTCAAATCGTTGAGCTCCTCAAGTTCTGAGTTGAGCCGTATGATTACTGATACATGCGTGCACTGAATGGACAGGTCCACTCAACCTGTGTGGTTCTTTCCTCAAAAGACCATTTCAGACACCAATCCACATGGTCTTCACATGATCTGACCAAGATTATGTCTGGACTTTAAAAGAGACTGTGACCTCTGAGTTTGTTTCGGCCTTTCTTCTCAGAGTAGTCAGATAGGAAACGCCGACCTCATCTAGTTTAAAAAAATATGATTGACGTGTAAAAGTGTTTGTACAAACCTACTTACAGAAATAAAATCATTTATCATTTATATAAATGATTTTATTTATCATGCCTTAAATTCATAAGTAGGTAACCTCCAACCTATCAACATGATTTTGGTTTACTTTGTGCCTATGGCTACTTAAACGGCCTCCATTAGCACTAGCCTCCTCTCATTAAGACACGCATCATCATTTCAGCCGAAAGACGTCCACGGCTGGACATAGTTCGCCCCCGAAAGGGGGGTTTTGCCATAATCACCATGCTTGGCAGGCGGGTTGGTGATCGCACTATGGTGGTAAAATGCAAAGAGAACGCTGCTGCCCATTCTCAAGTAAGTCCCTTAGTCGCATTCTACGACACCCACGGGGTGAAATGGAATGGTGCTATTCGTTTATGTCCGGCACCGGACGGCCGGACAGGCTTAGCCTAATTTTAATTAATGACTTTGATTGTGAGTTTTTTTTAATGCTTACGCCACTCGTCTTCACGCTCACATTCACAGCATGCTTATACACTTGGTTAAGGGCTGATTTTTCAATCCTCAGTTAAACAGACAGAATAGGGTTTATTCGATAGATAGCAAAAATATCTGTTGTTCAATCGTCAGATAGGCTTTATTGGTCGAATAAGTCACTTAACTGAGAAATAAATCTATTTGTCTCTTTGACTATATATCTATTTGTCAGTTAACCGCTTAATCCATTGATAAATGACGTAGACGTTACTAAATTTGATGTTAGTCTTCGTGTTTTACAAGTTTAAATAATTAATAGTATTTTCTTCCATGCAGATTCTTTGTCTTTGTAACAGAGTCAGTCTTTTCATTTTCTATTATTTGCTTAAGCATACCTCTCGACTAAACTCACAAGTAATTGAACCTCAGCATTATTAAAGATTACTGAACGCTCCCTCTTTTTGTTTTCCATTATTTTAATCAATTTAAAAATAACAAATAGGTATAAAGACCACACGGCCAAACTTACAACCTCGTAACGTATTAAAAATGGCATCACGCTGCCATCTGTTTGAATAACATTGACAATGCAATAAAAAAAATTGTCAGTCCCGTTCGAACCTTCGTTTATTCTGTATATTTGTTTCACCTCTCTGAAGTTAGCGTCATCACAGATGAGATATTCGGTCAGATAGTTATACCTAGGATAAATATTGTTTGAAAAATTGACAACCACTTATCCGACGAATAAAGAGTCTAATAACTGTATTCCTCAGGTAGCTATTGGTACTTTTAACTGCCTATTGAAAAAGTAAAAAATAATATTTATGGGCCTTTTAATTTGAACGTAATATTTTGATCAGGGCATTGTCAAGTCGGGGGACGGCTAGGCCTCTGTTTGGCGTTTTCATTGATCGTCCCCCGACTTGACAATGCCCTGATCAAAATATTACGTTCAAATTAAAAGGCCTATAAATATTATTTTTTACTTTTTAGAGTTTTTGTTTGGGTCGGGGGTTTTTAACCCTCGACGCAAAAACGACGGGGTGTTATAAGTTTGACGTGTCTTGTGTGTATGTGTGTGTGTGTGTGTGTGTGTCTGTCTGAGGCAACGTAGCTCCCGGACGGATGAACCGATTTTGATTTAGTTTTTTTTGTTTGAAAGGTGTATTAGTCGGGAGTGTTCTTAGATATGTTTCATCAAAATCTGTTCAGCCGTTTGAAGATTATCAGCTCTTTTCTGGTTGAAAAAGGGATTTTACCCTCTTCCATGGGTCTGATCAACTCAAAATTTGGGATGCTATTACTTCAATGATATTAGACGAAAAAAAAACCTTGAATTGATGCTGGAGCAACACCTGGAATTTCCAGGAAACCCAAGTTATTCACCAACAAACAGCAGAAATATCGTGTCGGTCAATGAAAACGCCAAACAGAGACCTAGCCGTCCCCCGACTTGACAATGCCCTGATTAAAATATTACGTTCAAATTAAAAGGCCTATAAATATTATTTTTTACTTTTTAGAGTTTTTGTTTGGGTCGGGGTTTTTTTTTTTTTAATTTTAAATTTAATTTTTATTTCTTGCTTTTTAAACTTAATGTCTCCCTTAAATCACCATTTATCTATAATCTATTCATTGAGACCTTTTCAATGAGCCCAAACACGATACTTCTGCTGTTTGATGGTGAATAACTTGGATTTCCTGGAAATTCCAGGTGTTGCTCTACCATCAGTTCAAGGTTATTTTATTCGTCTAATTTCATTGAAGTAATAGAATCCCAAATTTTGAGTTGATCAGAGGCTAAAATCCCTTTTTCAACCAGAAAAGAGCTGATAATCTTCAAACGGCTGAACCGATTGTTTCAAATCAAAATCGGTTCATCCGTTCGGGAGCTACGTTGCCTCAGACAGACACACACACACACACACATACACACACACACACACAGACACGTCAAACTTATAACACCCCGTCGTTTTTGCGTCGGGGGTTAAAAATCGGCCCTAACACAGATAAACACGCACGCATTTCGTGAGATAAAACACTGTTCGCCACTATAATTGCCAGTGTGTAAGCTGAGCCTGGGATGACGCGTTGTCATCCCTTCGTTTGCACACACACTGAACCCCGCATCCCTTGTAAGACCCCTCATAAGATAACTGTGTTTGCTTTTTATGGGGGAAACGTTGTTTACTTTTATTTATATATATCTCTCTATACCTATACATAATATTATATGGATCTTTGTACAATGTGGAGATGGCGGAACGATAATAATTTGAACTTCAATCAAATAGTTTTGTCACTATAACCAGTCGGTTAATTGGCAAAACCCATCACTATTATTTAATTTGTTTATAGATGGGTAGGTAGGTACTTACGTCAATTTACAATATCGTCTAATTACACCTCTTTAAGTTTTGACAACTCGTTTCACCCATTTAGGCCCAAGGCTTCGAAAGCCTATCAAATCCCTTAGTCAGGTACCTACTAAGATTTACTAAATTTCTAGACCCTTTCTGAGCCTCTAGTCATTATCCTCGCATTTTGGCCCGAGAACTGTTTAATATTCCTTTACTTTAGTTAGTCAACTTTGACATGCATATTCATGTAAGGTTCGCTATCTAAAAATTGAGACTGAAAGTAGAAATGAAAGTAAGCCTTTCACAAAGTATTAAGTTGATGGTCTAATTTATCAGTAAATGTAATTAGTTATTCCTCAATAAGTACGTCGTTTAACTTCAAGTTACAAACGCCTCCAAATTAATCCAATTTCAATCAAACTTAATTAGCGAATGAAAACGAAGGTCATTTCACTGTAATTAAAAGTTCCGTCCAGAATTTAACGTCTTCCGGCCACCTTTAATTTACACCTACCCCTTTAGATATCTGCGTTACATTTCTCATTAAGGTAAACTTCCAAATGAACTCCAGCGGTAATCTTAAAAAATATGGAACAAAAACTCTCAGATTCAATGAGCAAAAAACGCGAAAAGATCTGTTTAACTTGGAAATGGATTTTTGCGGTAAGAACGAAAAGTTTTTTATCTTATTTGCGCGTTGATACTCGTGCATTAATCTGATGAGAATAATAACGTTGTTCCAGACGATGCCTGAGTTTGTACGTAAGTCGTAATGGATGATAAGCATTAGTAACCCGGCGCACGTGTAAACACTCCACAGCCTTCTGATTACATGACGTCACGATTTCATACAAGCAAAATTGAAGCACTCACGGCAATACGATGGTAATTTACTTTCTAATAAATTGAATAAGATACCTCATTTCGTCTAATACATCGTAGAGAGAAACCGCAAAATAATTGAAAACGAACCAAATTGTAATTCTAATAAAGTACAAAACAATTGCCCTTTGTATTGATGACGTATCTACACTGATTTTATATTAAACAAAGGTTGTGAACAATAAAAAACTTTTTAATCAAAAATTATTAATAAGTCGGTGACTTTGGATATGTATTTAATTATATGTCACCGCCTTCCGAACTTAGTTATTGGGGTTGGACAAAGCAAGTTTATTGTTTTTTACTTTTCGGTTTTTCGGCGGTTTAATTTTTTATTAAAAAGTTTTTATTTTATAATTTTTTGTGGCTATAATCTACTAATCACTACATGCTTATTTTATTTTTTTTGTTTACTTTTTGTAATACACAACTCAGTATTAAAATCTGTGATTAAACAATCAATCATCCCCTGTTTTCTTACCTTTAGGGTTGGAATTTTTCTTCGAAATTTATATGGGACCAACTTCGGCGTATACACTTTCCAATAAAAAAGGAATTATCAAAATCGGACTATTCTGGAAAAAGTCATGCGTGGTCATACCATAAAAAAAAAATACGCTTCGAATTGAGTAACCTCCTCCGTTTTTTCGTCGGTTAAAAAACGTACAACAATAGCCTAAGCGTAGCTTGAATATTTTTATCATTTTCATTAAACTCGACCCAAATGAAACATAACAGATGAGTAGAAATAAGTTGGTGAACATTGCGGGATTTTCAGTCCAAGTTTCAGTGGAGCGGCCCCGAGGGAGCATTTGTCATCGGCGTCCTTCGCCGCTACGAAACACCACTTGTTAAATTCTTTTGATTTTTTACTTATTATTAGTACGCTGGGGAGATTCAGTGTCTTCTTACTGAACCTCATTTTAAGGATCTTGTTTCGAGAAACACGGCGTTTGTACTTAAGCTAAATTATATGCTTAGCGTATTTAATTCTATTTTGAAGTTCTGAAGTGGAAAGTCGGTTGTTTAAGTACGGCTTAATGAAGATCATTAAATAAAAGTATTACAATCTTTTTGAGCACTGATTACGTTCTTTTTTAACCCTCCAATGCAAATGAGAGTTGTTTTCAGTTTTTGTTTTTTTTTAGGATAAGTGGTATCCTAGTACCCTACCCTAGTAGAGGTGAGGGGCTTGTGGCTAAATAATAATAGCTGCACGGGTCGATCGAACAGGTTAAGCTACGCTTGTCGCGGTTGGTCCGTGGATGGGTGACCATCTTTGCATACCCCCCGTGCCACGGAAAGCACGTTAAGCCGTTGGCCCCGGCTGTTATTTGTGGACCTTTGACAGTCGTTACGGGTCGTCAGAAGCCCGAAAGTCTGACAACCAGTCTTACCAAGGGGTATCGTATTACCCAGTAACTAGGTTGTGGAGGTCAGATAGGCAGTCGCTCCATGTAAAATACTGGTATTCAGCAGCATCCGGTTAGACTGGAAACCGACCTCAACATACTTGGGAAAAGGCTAGGCAGATGGTGAGTGGTATCCTAGTACCCAAAAGAATTTACATTTGTACTAGATTTTTTTTGTAGCTACTGTTACTAAGCGGTCTCTGATCATCATCATCATCATCATCATTTCAGCCAAAAGACGTCCACTGCTGGACATAGGCCTCCCCCAGGATGGGGGGTTTTGCCATAATCGCCACGCTTGGCAGGCGGGTTGGCGATCGCAGTATGGTTGTAAAATGCATAGAGAACGCTGCTGCCCATTCTCTGGTAAGTCCCTTAGTCGCCTTTTACGACACCTACGGGAAGAAATGGGATGGTGCTATTCTTTTACGCCCGGCGACACATACGGTCTCTGATGCTTTTAAGTAATTAAAAAAGTTAAGCTTCAATAAACTGACAATTATTATTACGTTTTACCGGTTTAATTGAAAACTTCTAATCGTTAATACTGGACGAAGACTTATTTCAACCCGACTTCGTTCGTATATTGGATTTCATGGGTTTGATTATTTTGCACCGAACCCTAATTCTTTTTCTTAAATGAAGATAGCCTTAGTTACTCTATACAACATCAGCGATCTGCCAGTAGTAGTAGGCCCGTCAAAATAGCTCCAGCCGTTTCGGAGATTAGCTGGAACAGACTGACAGACAAATATTTAAAAGATGTTTTCTTAGACAAACTAAAATTTAGAAAAATGATTTTCTTTTTAAAAGTACCGTGTGTAGTTTAATTTGTATTTAGTAAAAACCTGTTATTTTGACATTGCAAACAGACACTTAAATGTTGTGTATTTGTTTATTGTTTATATTAGTAGTATATTTTGTAGTCAAACAGAGCTCATTAGACAGACTACATAACTAACATGTTTTTACATATATTAAGTACTCATATTTCACATCGTCAAACACAGATATACCGGAGCGATTCAAGTACAGGCCATTAAGGTAAATCTTTGATACACGACACACCTTAATTGAACCACAGATGTATTACCTACGACTATATTCGCCATGGCAACACTACACCAATTAAATAATTGAGGACGTACTGACATAATGGCTTCTTGTTCGTAATTTTCATAGGCTCTAAGTCGAATTGAGAAATGATTTGTCGTATGTTTCATTTAGTAATAAGTCCTCACGAATTTATGAAAGAGTGCCTTTTCGTTTGAGGGTGGGTAATCATCAAATAACTTCTCCCGCTCTGAGTGGAGCAGGAGGGCGTGTCAGACGTTTACTAATTAAAACCCACCCATGTTCCCTCAGTTGCCTGTGTGCCAGGGGCGACGGTATCTCTTTCGAACAACCCGCACCCCAGGCAGGCATATGAAGAGCGACTTACGGCTAAATACTGACAGCCGCACGGGTCGACCAAGTTAAAATACGCTTGCCGCTGTTAGTCCGTGGATGGGTGACCATCTTTGCATACCAAGATCCCTCCGTGCCACGGAAAGCACGTTAAGGCGTTGGTCCCGGCTGTTATTCGTGGATCTTTGACAGTAATTACGGGTCGTCAAACCCGAAAGTCTGACAACTAGAACAATGGGTGTCGTATTACCCAGTTACAGGGTTGTGAAGGTCAGATAAGCAGTCACTCCATGTACTGGTATTCAACTGCATCTGGTCAGACTAGAAGCCGACCCCCAACATAGTTGATAAGAGTCTAGGCACATGATAACTCATGAATATACTCAAACGACACTTAAAAAGTTATTTTTGTCGCTTCAAAACATCTTTAAGTGACAGTGTCAGAATGAGTTTGAAAATACCGCCATTATTTTTGATAATATAACAGTTACAAGCATGGATTAAACACAGATTACTTTTTTGAGTTTGTTTTTTTGTTAAATCTGGATTGTAGCCCATGTATGTTCTTGTGAGTTTTATGTAATAGTACTGCAACGGAACCCACGCTTCCGTAATAGCTAGCAATAACGTTAATAAAACCCACATACATTGTAAGAATACTAAAACGTGTACACACAATACGTTTCCTAATAAATCCTAGTTCAAAGAACTAAAATAAACTTCTTAATTCTTGGGCCAGCGGCCACATTGTAAATCACTTTAATCGCCTGGGTGACACTGGAGACACGGCTTCAGCGGGCACACAGCCCGACGCCTGGGATTACATGCCCTTGCCACAATATAAATAGGTACAGAAGCTAAATTTGAAACAGCTAGTAAAAACTCACGCACACATTGACATGCTTCACGTACAGCTACTGCAAGCGCACTTGCGACTGGCATTTGATAAAGATCCCTGTTGGTACGCGTCTATAAGTGCGTGCACTTGTTTTTAGTCTTTATGTAAAGCCGACCTTCTGTGCTAATGTTTTCTGCATCCATGCTGAAGGAAACCGTAAAATCCAGCCTTGTGTCACGACAAAATGTGAAATCTGACGGTTTTTTTCAAATAAACAGCGGTATAACGGTTTTAATGGTGCAAAATAGAGCTTCTAACTTTATCGTTTGTAACTGTCTGTTGTGTTGTTTTGTGAGTTTTAAAATGTTTTTTTGTTAATGTTGCGTTGAACTGTGTTTTAACACTCTTATAGTAAGATATTTGTCTTGGGGGCTTGTGGCTAAGTATCAATAGCTGCGCGGGTCGATCGATCAGGTTAAGCTACGCTTGCCGCGGTTGATCCGTGGATGGTTGACCATATTTACATACCAAGACCCCTCCGTGCCTCGGAAAGCACGTTAAGCCCGTTGGTCCCGGCTGTCATTTGTGGATCTTTGACAGTCTTTACGGGTCGTCAGAAGTCCGAAAGTCTGACAACCAGTCTTACCAAGGGGTATCGTATTACCCAGTAACTGGGTTGTGGAGGTCAGATAAGCAGTCACTCCATGTAAAATACTGGTATTCAGCTGCATCCGGTTAGACTGGATGCCGACCCCAACATAGTTGGGAAAAGGCTTGGCAGATGATGAGTAAGATATTTGTCTTTTAAAGTCCAAACTTTTTTCGGTACGTAGAAATTTCAAATCGTATGACATATAGAGAGACAGAAATATATGAAATCAGTGGTGGCCAAGTGGTATCAGCCCTGACTTACGAGTTTAAGTCGTGATTTCGAATCCAGACAGGCACGTTACTTTGTGTATTTAATTTCATCACCACTGCTCCCAAAACGGTGAAGGAAAACATCGTGAGGAAACCGGAATCTCCTAGAACCAACAATTCGAAGACATGTGACATCTACCACCCTGCACTGCGCCCCCGTGTTGGATAATGGCCTCCTCCCTCTCATAGAGAAGAGGTATATGTCCCAGCAGGGGGAACGTTATTTTCTGATTAAGTATATTAATATCATTAAAAAAAAATGATTCCTCTAACTTGATTGCTTGCTTTCAAATTTTTCACACTTATCACTGCAAACGCTACACTTACACAATACACCTCACTTACACTTTCACACGCACACAACACACAGTCGAAATTAAATTCACTTTTGAAAGTTCCTTTATCGTTATGTTATTTTAAATAACTTGTTTTTTTTTTATCCTGTGTATATTTATTTAAATTTTATTCTCTTCAATATCATAGAATCACCCAATGTAAGCTTGTACATATGTAGCGTCGTGGTGCCCTGGTGACTTGTACCACAGGCATTGCTTGCAATGCCTATTTCAGGCACCAGTCTCTCATTAATGTAAACTTAAAACTTGTCCACAGCTCATTTTAAGCATTACTTCTGTACATTTTTGAAGATAAAATAGATACACTTTATCATAGCTATAGTTGAAACATTTTTCTAAAATAATAATAAAATTGTCGGTCATAATCTGTCTAAGCAAAATTAAGCCTCAGTTTTTGTACTAATTCAATAAACTCAGGCAAGTGGTTGTTCTGTTACATTTCGCTCGACTCTTTAGTATACAAAATTACAAGGGGACTGACACAAAATGCCTCTGAGAATTGAAACTTTATTATGGATAGCAATTTTATTCGCCCCACCAACCGTAACATAACTCCGAAATTGCTGAAACAATTTTAGTGAAATTTTCCGTCGTTACTTATAAAATTGGTAGGTAACTGTTCTCAGAACTTTCTATTAAGTAGAAGATATTTCGGTTTATTCGTTGCCTGTTATTGTTCCCTCAGAGTTTTAACTAATGAATAGGACATTAGTTTATAGCTTCAATAGGTACATTACGAATATTTTCATCCTATCCTACTAAAGTTTGTATGTATGGATGTTTGTATTTATGGATGATGTATTTAGGTTAGTTTGCTCTCTACCTTGGCCCATCACTTTAATGCTAAAATTCCGATTTACGGCTTAAACAAAAATAACTGCAAAAAGACTGTTCGCTCCTTCTTGCTAAACCTTAACTACGACGAAACCGAAGAGTTTCTAAAGAAGTGATCACTCAAACACACACATGCATCACACACTTCATACACTAGCGAAACACTCATCACACTAACAATAAACTCACCACACAAACATACTATTTTTTTTTTCTCGTAATTTATAAGTTTTAAGTTTTATTTTTATTTTTTAAATACGTAGTTTCTATATTTCTTATTTTTATATTTTATGATTGAAGTTTTTATTTTTACTGTGTTTGTTGGTTAATAGCCCTGAATTGTCTCATAGCTTGTAGCTTGCTGTAATGATTACTATTTATTTTAATAATACATACTTACACGTGCTATCTATAAGTCAACCATTTATGACGGGGATCGGAACTGTTTCTCCTAAACACAGGTTACTTCGTAACCTATCTAGGAGAACAGTACGGCACCCACTAACTAGATTAAGAAACGTATGCCTTTACTTCATATTATGTTACCTTGCCATGTAATCTAGTCCTAATTGAACAATAAACAAATAAATAAACAAATGATGCACTGAAAACGGCTGAATAGAGTTGACTGTAATTTTGCCTGTATTACTAGGTCTCCGTCAGATAATTTCCGATATCCACGTGGGCAATGCTGCGGGCAGAAGCTAGTTATAAATAAGATTTCACGCATTCGCATTTTACGAAACTAACGAAACATTTTTGTTCTGTGTGTATACACATGTTCAAGCAAATAAAATTTCTTTCTTTCTTTCTTTCTTTCTTCTTCACACAATTTAAATATGGCTCACGGATATTTAAGTTTAAACCCGTATTTGTAAACTGAATAATAAAGCCAGTGCCTACCCACAAATCAAATAAATAATTGACATCAGATATTAAAGCCGCCATCGTTTCAAAGAATCGACAGCAAAATTTATATGAATGCTTCATTAAAATTTTATTTTTGACGCTGATGAACTGATGCAAAATATTATTAGCTTTTGCCAGGGGATTCCCCGCGTGGAGGTCGAAAATTTTGCTATCCCATGTGAACATAATTATTACCGGGATAAAAAGTATCCTATTTATTAATACAGGTTATAAATCATTTAAATCTGTGCAGCCGTTATTACGTGACTGAACAAACATCCAAACTTTCACATTTATAATAATACTAATAATACTTGCTTCCGCCCGCGGCTTCGCCCGCGTGGATTTCGGAAATTATCCCTTGGGAACGTTAGTACGTTCGTTTTACTTTTTATCAAGGTAGTCCTTGATAAAAAGTATCTTATGTGTTAATCTAAGTTATAATCTAACTGTGTGCCAAATTTCATCCAAATCATTAAGTCGTTTTTGTAACAAAACAAAACAAAACAAAAAGTAACAAACATCCAAACATCTTCACAAACTGTCACATTTACAATATTAGTAGGATAATATTGTTTTTTTTTTTGTTTTTTTTGTGTGCTTAACATATCCCGCAATCGCCATTTTGAATAACTAGCATTTTAAACGCTGCAAACGTAATAATTACGTCACAGCTTCATAATAAAGTTATCTTACTATTATAACTAAATGAAAAGTTAGCAAAATACAAATTGCCTGCTTAACTTGACTCCTACTCAAGTTATATTGTATTTCCACAAGTATTTCATTATGCAAACTTGAGAGTAAAGACGAGTGTCTCCAGCAATTTTCCCGCGAGATTTTATGTCATCACTTTGCCTTCCAACTCATTATTATTTAATCTTCGCCTTAAGTACAGTGATGACATTCGCCTTAGTTAGAATAATTCAATTGACGCACTTTGAATGTTCACTTTTACTCTGATTGTTCAAGTGTTTTTGTAAGACAATGAAGATGAGATGTAATAAGAATCTGTTTGAGTGCTCGGTCACTTTCTGAGTGGGTTTTAATTTTGTTGATTAACATTATTATTATTTATTAAAACTTTATGCACAAGTAAACTAAATACTGTACCAAGGCGGACTTAATGTCTAAGGCAATTTCTACTAATCAACCTTAGGGTGATGCAAAGACAAAACATGGCAGGTGCAACAGAAGTAGAATAATCAAATAGACACATCATGCATATGAACAAAATATACTTTGTCACGAGAAATAACTATCGGTAGGTATAGGAAAAATCGAATTCAGCAAATCAGCGCTGGGATATTTCGGCGATTTTCTGACGGATGTGTTCACGTGCCTTCACTTTAAATAAAAAATTACTGTTTTTTTTTTTGAGGATGAGAAATCATCAAATAACTTGGTGGAGCAGGAGGGCATCTCAGACTTTTACTGACTAAAACCCACCCGTGTTCCTTCAGTTGCCTGTGTGCCAGGGGCCAAGGTATCTCTTTCGAACAGAACCTGCACCCCAGGCAAAAAAAAAGTGACTGGTTGGTTGATAATTATAATCGCTAAGTAACTAAATGTTCACTAGTTAGGTATGATTTTCTCATCGATCCGTTACTTAATTCCTGCCCGTGTAGGGTTCCTAATTACAAAAAAATATGTTATTTATTACCTATCAAAGAAAAATAAATAACAAACAATAACAACCCAAGTAATTCCTTTCAAGCAAAACAACAAAATTCCAATTCAGATTTATAATTTCATCGAAATGTTTTTCAAGAGTCATTAAAATGCACCATTAAAGCTTTAAGATACCACGAAAACAGGATTTACGGACATTTCGTTCCTAGAAATATTACTTCAATAATTAATGTAGCCAAAAGTGTGTTCTAGGGAAAATATTTTTCAGTAACAAAATAAAATTAAATGAACCTTGGAAATCACGTACAAAAACACGCAGGGCTAGAAAGGTCTGAACATTTATCTACGGAAGATAAAATCCGAACGTCTTGACTATATTTCACTAGATTTTTGGTAAATAAATACTAATATTGTAGCTGTCAAGACCTTGTAATAATACAATGACGTTTTTTAATTATAAAAAAAAAATCTTTATATTTTTATTTAACTTTGTCTGTAAGGAGGAAAAGCACCAGCTATACCTCTGAAAGATGCATTTATTGGCATTATAGCAAAATTAAAATTACACAGTTAAACTATAAAAACGGTACACAATAATTTCAATACCAAAAGGGCCTCAACTCGGCATAATGTTCACCTGACGCTGATTTTCAGATGTAATGTAGATTTTAATATTGACCACTTAAACATCTGCCAGGGGTGCGGGTTGTTCGAAAGAGATACGGCCGCCGCTGGCACACAGGAAACTAAGGGAACACGGATGGGTTTTAGTTAGTTTCAGCCTGGTCTACCCAGAGCTGGAGAAGTTATTTGATGATTTCCTACCCAACAAAAAAAAACCACTGAGACATTATCAGATGGACTAGACA
This sequence comes from Polymixis flavicincta, assembly GCA_949987655.1. NCBI lineage: Eukaryota > Metazoa > Arthropoda > Insecta > Lepidoptera > Noctuidae > Polymixis > Polymixis flavicincta. The sequence continues at coordinate 9,895,596 of OX465186.1, read as the reverse complement.
AGTGGCAATCGCTTTCAAGGAGCTTCGTATTTTATATCTTTCAACAGGATTGACTCAGGTCAATATATTGCGCATTCCAAGACGTTTTAGAATTTTCTATCATCGGTATCTGAACTAATAATATATTGTAAAGAGAAAAGATTTTATTTTTTGTGTAACTGAACGGATTTTGATAATATTTGACACACGGGTATGCCATGACCTGAATTAAGACATGGGATAATTTAATCTTAATATTCCTATGAGCTCGAGACTTCAGCTGGTGAAACAGAATCCATATATCCAGTTGCTAATAAAATGTAAGTTTGTCTATCTGGGGCCATGGGCCATGGCCGTGCGTACCCTGCTTATTTGCTATTCAATCCCATATAGCTATGATAATCTAAAGAAAACACAGATATTAAAGAAGCCGATAAAAAGGTATGTCGTTTCATGAATTTATTCCGCGTCCGTGTAAAACTAGGTTGTACCCACCCAGCAATGCGTTCATGAAGCTTTTATATTAAGAATTCAACAACTGGTACGGCTTCTGGTATCATATTGAATTCAGTTAACATAACGTTGTCGGAGACACTGATAAACATGTGTTTTAAAATAATAATCTTTTGAAAATGTTGGTGGAATCATCACGATTGATAATAATCGGGAATTATGATTGTGGTATTTCTATCAACATCATCATCGGCCTAGCCTTTTCCCAACTATGTTGGGGTCGGCTTCCAGTCTAACCGGATGCAGCTGAATACCAGTATTTTACATGGAGCGACTGCCTATCTGACCTCCACAACCCAGTTACTGGGTAATACGATACCCCCTGATAAGACTGGTTTTCAGACTTTCGGGCTTCTGACGACCCGTAACGACTGTCAAAGATCCACAAATGACAGCCGGGTCCAACGGCTTAACGTGCTTTCCGAGGCACGGAGGGGTCTTGATATGTAAAGATGGTCACCCATCCACGGACCAACCGCGGCAAGCGTAGCTTAACCTGGTCGATCGACCCGTGCAGCTATTGTTATTTAGCAGCACATCATCATCATCATTAAAATAATCCCAGGATGTTGAACTTCAATTTCTTTGGTCCCTAGCCTTAACATTAACAATCAATGGACAAAATTGTAAAACCTTTTTCTACCTGAATAGCTTTTGGTTACTTCCTATGTGTGCATTTTATGTATCTTTTTATAGTGATGTGCGTTTTGTTTGTTAAGAATAAACAATTGTTATTTCTTTCTTTCTAACGAGATTGTCAGCAAACGCAGAAGAATTGGTGTCGGAGCATCTTGTTAAACTCAGACGGAATCACGACAGAATACGACAGCTTTGTCATAGTTTCATTGTTCGATTTTCTGACATCCACTGAAGGAGGCGGGGCAGTCTTTTCCTTGCCAGGTACAATCCTTTTGCAGCTTCGTACAATTGCTCATTACTCTTTAGAAACTGCAGCCTTTTCTTATAACGTTTTGTAGTCAGCACCTGTAAAGCGTCATAGTAATTATTTTAAACATGACATAACATCACACCTGTATTGTCTGAGCGGTTGGGCAGAAGTGTGCTTTTTAGTACAGTCACTTTTGGCCAGTTATGTATAAGTACCATGTAATAGGGGCGAGCCTATTGACATAAATTGGGTACACATCCAGACTACGGACTGCTACAAAAACTTTTCCTGATCTGAAAATGGAACCCAGAGGCTCATGATTAGCATTAGCGCTTGATCATCATTACCACTAGATCGACGAGGCAAATACTTAAAAAAACAAGTTAAAAACTCATGGCGACTAACGAAAATGCTAGGCCTCTGTTTGGCGTTTTCAATGACCGTCCCTCGACTTGACAATGCCTTGATCAAAATATTACCTTCAACTTAAAAGGCCTATAAGTATTATTTATTTACTTTTCAGGGTTTTTGTTTGGGTCGGGGGTTTTATAAAGTTTTTAATCTAATTTTTATTTCCTGCTTTTTAAATTAATTTAATTTAATTTAATTTTAATTTTAATTTTAATTTTAATTTTAATTTAATTTTAATTTATTTGTTTTTTTCTTTTCTTTTTAATTTAATTTTTAATTTTAATTTTCTAATGCTATGGGTGTACGTCTAAAAAACTTGCCTGAAATAAATGAATTTTATTTATTTTATTTTTATTTATTTAAACTTAACGTCTCGCATATATCTGCGTAGGGTTGCGTATTTTTTCCACAGTAAAGTTTGTTACTAAATTTATCCTCATTCCTCGTCCTGATCACCATTTATCTATAATCTATTAATTGAGACCTTTTCAATGAACCCAAACACGATACTTTTGCTGTTTGTTGGTGAGTAACTTGGGTATCCTGGAAATTCCAGGTGTTGCTCCAGCATCAGTTCAAGATTACCTTGTTAGTCTAATATCATTAAAGTAATACAATACCAAATTTAGAGTTGATCAGACCCGTGGAAGATGCTCAAATCCCTTCATCAACCAGAAAAGAGCTGCTAATCATCAAACGGCTGAACCGATTTTGATGAGACATGTCTAAGAACACTCCCGACTAATACACCTTTCAAACAACAAACGAAATCAAAATCGGTTCTTCCGTTCGGGAGCTACGTTGCCTCAGACAGACACACACACACAGACACGTAAAAACTTATAACACCCCGTCGTTTTTGCGTCGGGGGTTAAAAAAGATGCATTTATACCATTGATGTACGAAAAACCCAAGATGTACAGTCTCGCACAAAAGTATCACTCAAAACTGTCCCCAATTATACGTCAGTCGTAATAGTTATTATAAAACACATTTTTTGTGCAAATTAAACCTTACACGCATGACTTAATGTGGTTTTTACAAAGCAATGTCCTATTTGACACCTGCGCACATTGCGCCCTATCTATGCGGAAATTTTTGAGACGCGAAATGAAATGAAATTTTTGAGACGCTGATTGTGTATCTTGGGTTTTTTTATATATCAATGATTGATCCATAAAAATGTTTACGTTTTCATATGAATTATGTTCCCTGTTAATTAATAGGTTATAACAGACTGCAAATGTTTCCTCATACAAAAGTAATTCTTCCACAAAGTTAACGTTCATAATGTTATTACCACAAATAATGTTGTACGCGCGTTTTTATTGGCCCGTAAGTGGCAAAGTATCGTCCTTGGTAACCGGCAGGGTTACCGGGTTCCCAGTAATGTGTGTGGGGGCCTTTAGTTTTACGTTCAACTTGAAATGGGTCAATTTGTGAGGTTTATGTGTGACTGAGATACAGACGAATAACGCTACACGTTTTTATTCCGTGCTTTACTCTTTATACGGTACTTTAGAAATCGCGGGGCACATTTTAACGAGCTATTCGGCGTGTCGCCACAAAGACCATCTGATGGCGACATTTATTTTAGATTACCAGCGAAAGTGTGTTTTGTTTTGGGATTTTAATTGCTTGTTTTGGTCTAGATTTCGTTTTAGATAGAGGTCGTTTGGTTACGGTAAATTTTTAACTGTTTCCGAACTAAGAAGTAACATGCATTTTGAGAATGAGACTTTTTTATGTTATTGTGTTTTTTTTTTTTTAGTAAAAATATTTAAAAACATGCTTATTATTATGAATAACTAATATAATAAATAAACAAATATTTTTTTTTTACTTTGACTTTATTATGTAAGAAAATAAATAAACGAGATAAAATGATAATAACTTTAATCCCTATTGCGAACAGATTGTACAATTTTAAGTGCCTGGAAACCAATATCAAGATTTGGTGGTACTACATAGCATTATTCTGCTATTATTTGAGAATTGTATACTGATAGAAAATACTTTTTAGTAAGTCATTCCACTTTGGTGCTTCAAGGAACCTATTTCTAAGCTTTAAGTGAGATGACATTCCACGAATTTCTCAACAATTGGCTACAAAGTGGCTGACATGCGCAAGAACAACAGATCACTTTGAGAAAATGTCGGTGGGTGCCTACTGAGTGGATTAATGATCAAGACTTCAAAATTGCTGTGAAAAACAAAAATACCTGCAGCCGTCTACCTCAATATTTCAATAGAGGAAGGGATTCTCAGCTCGCTTCACTTAAGTTTTACGGTAATCATTTTAACAGAATCCATCGGCTGTTAACATAACTTTCTAAGTGAAGTATTCCAGCAATTTCAGATCAACACCAAAACTCCTCCTAAAACTTGTTTTATTAATTACAAAAATAATTGTGGCAACTAAAATGTTGATCTATAAAATTAAATCACAAATGTAAATAACAACAAAATTATACTAAAGAAAGTTCTGAAACGTCAAACTCTGAAATGATTAATTATCTCCGTAACTTAAACTCACAACAAATACAAAACAACTCAAAAACAGCTGCGAAATTGAAATTAAAAAAAAGATGCAAAAGATTTTGTATGATAACATTATTATAAATTAATGTGGTTGAGTGTACTCGTACACAACGCCTCGAGGGAGAAATAAATTAGCTATCAGAAGCAAATTCAATCTTGCATTTTACCAGATTGCTGCCTTCAGCTCCGGGACGAAATTATGACTGAAAATATGCGTAAATATCAACGAACCTTCCTCAAACATCATTATTAATATAATCACCTTATTTTTACGTTATTTTGCCGAATTTTGATAACGTAAATAGCCAGTGGTGGTTAATCATGATCCTACCATGTAATAATATAAATGTAAAAGTCTATATCTACAGATTCTGCGATAAAAGTTTTAGTCGATTATTTAAAAAAAAAAAAAAAACATGTCCGTGCCAACCTTTATATCCATTGAAACCGTTACTATTTCCAATAACTACAAATAAAATACTTCTCTATTGTTGTTTTGTGAATTAAATAAAACAAATACTAATTGAAAGGCAGCTGTTTAAGCTCCCGTGAGCCTCTCAGCTCTGTTAATTGAGTTAATACGGATTATGAAGCGAAGAGCAATCAATATTCAATGCACTTAATATGCAGTTTTAAAAACGTTTCTGCTTACAGTTCTAAGTGGACTTTTACCGGGGTAAAAAGTATCCTACGCGTTCATCCAGGATATGCCAAATTTCATTTAAATCCGTTCAGAAGGTTTTGCGTGATTTAGTTACAAACATACAGTCTTAAGTCCCCATATTTAAACCCTTTAGGCGATACATTTCAGAAAAATCCTTTCTTAGGTTTGGGCTGTGCCTTGTTAGTGCATCTCAATATACATATTATAATATTAGACACATCATATACTTCCTCTCAATCTAAGAAAATAGCGGAACCACCTACAAAAACTCAACACTTAACTCCATTCTGTTTTCTTCATAAAAATGTCTAACATTTTTACTTACAAAACTAGGAAAATATCCCTGGAATTACAAAATTTGGAATCTCCATAGATGAGCGTTATAATCCGAAATGTCATATCCTGTCCTAACACGCCGGTGACACTGAACCAATTAAGGGCGCGCTTTGAAACTGTGTACATTAAATTAATTTTAACTTTGCAACTTTGTTTAAGTCAGGTTTAGAAATTAAATTAAATGAAATTTGCTGGGATTTGAGGTTAGTTATTTACTATTTTGGCGGATAAGCTAAGCTTTTTACTATTTTTCAGATATGATTGTCTAGGTCGAAAAATAGGCTGCAGATTTTTCACCAAGGTGAGTCCTAAGAAAACAGATAAAGGTTCACTTCAAGAGCTTCCGCAGCTATACATTTGTTGCTAAACATTTCCATTTTTTTTTCTCTTTACAACTAGACTCCATATTAATTCATTCAACTCTATCGTAAAACAATGCCAACTCATTTATTAACACGTGTCCGGACCGACCAGCGCAACTTTAAATTGAGATCTTAATTACAAAAGTAATTTATAAAGTGAGAATTGAGGTAATAAATTACCTTAAATCTAATTTCAGCTGAAACTTATTCGCTACAAGTTGTGTAATTAAAGTGGCGTACAGTAATTGGTTGGGGAGTATACAGCCGCAAGGCAGAAGCAAAAACGCACTTGATCCCAACTCTTACCATGCAACGGCGGCGCCAGGAATTGTTCCGCACTCCGAATTAAGTTACGAAGTCCGGGATGGCCAAGGCGTACGGCCGATGTTTTAGATTTAATTACAATTTGTAATTACGCAACTTGTTTGGCTCAGGCCCTGGGATAATTGACATTGAATAAGGATTAAGTAAGCGTTAATAGTTACTTTTAAATTAAAGGCCATTTGAAATGTTCAATTTAGAAATAACCAATTACAAAATGTTGATTGAAGCTCTTTAAATATTTTGTAAGAACAAATTATAAAAAAATACAGATAAAAGAGCCTCAAAAAAAATGTTACGCAACAATTCTTCCAATTAAATCCAATCATTTGTTTCAAAAAGAAAAATAAAAAAACCACTTAAACGAGGACATTTCACGTCTTCCCCCATTAACAAAACCTTTCAAGCGTGAGCCGAAAGACCAATATAAACAGCGCATAGGTAAACAAATTTTAGCAAGGAGAACGAGTTCTAAACCCATTTATGTATCTTCGAGCCTTTAACGAAAAAAGTTTCATAATACTTCCCGTTCTAAATAAAAAAGTAAACAAACGGAGTAAAGAAGGCAATCAAAAGTTAGGTAAACAACTTTTCGACAGTTAGTGAGGAGGGTGGCGGTACTGAAAAATCTTATGATATTATGTTAAATCTTATAGGGCTCGAGGTTAACGCCTAAATGCGTTACGACATTCGGAAGGATGTAATGCGACGAACGAGATATCTTTTATTTAAGAGGATATTCTCGTTTCTTAAGTGAACGTTTCGTATCGGGAATGGGAAACAATGAGCTTATTGGTTAAGATTCTTGTTCTTCTTCTTAGCGTGTCGTATCAATCTAAATGCAGTCAGCCCAGAATTTGGCTACGATTTTAGCACTTTCAGCAGCGTCCATCAGCTCCTGTAGCGTGCAGACAACAGGACACGATGGTCAAGATAATTAGTACTCCATTGTTTGTGGGACAGCACCACATGACTCCAGGGCGGAGTCATCGGTGAATCGCCACTTGAGCCGGTTTTCTTTACTTCGGCCTACCTGAGCCCGGAGTCTATTTAAAGACTCCCAGGAAAGACAAGGCAACCCATGTCCAGGTATGTAATTGATGCTTGTTGTAATGCCGATTCTAAAAACGTAGCTACGAATTATGAGCATTGAGAAATCTTTGATTGATCTGATTTATTTCAATACGATCTAGGCATCATTCCATTTTTCTGGCGAAATTTCGGTGTACCACAGGTACATCTCTACCTGACCCTTCGAGAAAAACAGTCGTGATATTATGTTAATCATCTAAGAAAATGATCATAAAGCGATAAACATAACAGAGTCAGTACTTAAAGCATGCATAACATAGAAAATCAGCCTAAATTATGTTCTATTAAAATATATTGATAATTATGTTCCTATGTTCCCACTACTGGGACACAGGCCTCCTCTCTGTAAGAGGGAGCGGGCTGTGAACCACGCGACCTCAGTGCGGGTTGGTAGAGGACGCACGTCTTCGAATTTTTCGTTCTAGAACATTCCGGTTTCCTTACGATGTCATCCTTCACTGTTTTCAATTCAATTCAATTTATTTGTATCAGAGAAAACTCCATATATGGTAACAAAATACAAAAATAACATAAATCATAAAAAATAAAACTAGTAAAAAACAGTTAAATGTGTTAGTAACAAAAAAGAAGTAATAATAATAAAAATGTACGTATAACTATGTTAGTATTGTTAGTACCTATACCTAACCGATACCTATGGCCGTCCTTATCCAATGATTTTGGAAAGGACAGTCAAATCGGGCAGCAATAACATTTAGGATGCTGTTGCTGCTGCTTCGCAGACGGTGCAGCAGCGAGTTAGCTTTCTTACGCATGATGGCTTGAAAGCCATCCGTACGTGCTTCAGCAAACATGCCAGACGCGCTGCAGCGCCACGGCAGCCCCAACATCATCCTAAAAGCGTTGTTATACTGGGTGCGCAGGGCTCTGTAGGATCGCTGCGTATGTTTTGCCCACATGCCACTCGAGTAGAGTGACTGGCAGAACGCCTTAACAAGTGTAATTTTCACCTCTTTGGAGCAACGTGCGAACCTGCAAGCGAGCATATTGATCTCACCACCAAAGCCCTGCGCTCCCTCTCTATGTCCTCATCATCCTTAAGGTCGTCTGTCACAATGTGACCCAGATACCTAAACTTGTCCACCACTTTTAAGGCTGACCCATTTAACATGACAGGAGGAACATTTGCGGGATAGTACCTATGCACCCGCTCTAAATACAACGAGTTCGCTTTTTTTGTTTTGAGAGCAGTGGTGTTGAACTAATAAATGTACACAAAGTAATGCGCCAGTATGATGTACGACCTATAATTTGTAAGTCATTACCGCTGGGACGCCACTGCTCACTACCTAAAGCATAACCAATATTAACTATGCTGCTGTCTCTACTTATTACATAATCCTTAAGTCGACCATTACGACGAGCAAGTCTTTGCTTTTCAAGGCCACACTGCAAACTTTGTCTACAGGCAAATTAAATAAAAACCAAGCCACAACAAAGTTGGTTCTCACTACTCATCTCACAAAAGCGGGTGCCTACCCCCTTAATTACAAAGGAAGGTATTTTCAATTTATTTCGTTATTTTCCTTTGAAGAGAACATAAATAAAGTGTTTTGATTGGAAATAGAGGAAAGCTTAGCATTCAACAAATTAATTTAATTTGTACCTCGTTCATTCGAAATGCTTGCTTTTAGATCAAACATGATGTTCTGTTTTGATCTGAATGCGTGACTAATTAATCCATTCTCGTTCATAACGTATATTTGTAATTTAGTTCCGATTCATTTGCTTTCATGGCAGCCTTTTATAATAAATTCCGTGGCAAATCAACGGATTAAATTAAAAGGTAATAACCGATTTGAAAACACTATAAATTACCAAAGCAAAAATATTTTGATTAGAATAAAGTTATAGATTGATCAGTATATCAAAATATACCGAATATTCAAATTAGTAAAAATGGATAGTTAAGTACCTACACTGAAAAACCGAATAGGTTGTTTTAACCTTTTTTCAATCTTTATTTTAGGTTAATATAGCACCTACCGACATGATTTGTTGAATTAACAAAATAAAAATAGTTGAACTATAAAGGTAAAAAAACCTGTGTTCAGTTTGGTTTAAACTGATTATATATATTTAACTTAGTTATTTTGTTGACTCTACTTCGTTAATATGTTGACTTGACTATATTATCAGTTAGACTTACTTAGATTCGAATATTTTGTCGTTTTAACCTCTTTTAGTGGTTGGTTTAACCTATTAATTTAAAAAAAAAATTGTAGAAATAAATTTCAAATAATAGTTGTTTAAACATAATATTAGGTTAACACAACTTACATGAAATCAACATTATGGAATTCAACCTATTCGGTTTTTCAGTGTAGGATGTTTTGCCAAGCAAGGATTAAATACGCAACATTATTTAGCTACAAAAATTGATCTAACATAAACACTCCCAGAATGACATAACACGGTCACATAAATTAATAACATCTTTGAAATACGACCAAGCAAATCCTCCATCACTGTAACAAATGATTATGGAAAGTAATGCCATATTTACTACCCGAGCCTGTTCATTGCGTCATCAATCGCCACGCCTGACGATTATACCATTCCTATAAGAGTCCGTATCTTAATAGTTCTGCATAGGAAACGGTGATATATCGCTTATGAAATTTCCACATTGACCCTTCTTTCATATAAATCATAGATGGATAGGATTACCTCGACTGTATTTTATGTCGCATCCACAGAAGGGCCCGATATGAAATATGATGTACTTAGTCTAAGTAAGGCTCGAATGATGAATTATTTATCATTTCCATCTGCAAAATGACAAAGAAAATTTTAGTCGAAGATATTCTCGCAGAGTTATGGCGGTAATAGTGTTTATGATAACACTAACCGTTCAAGACATTATCGTAAAACAGTGGATTTTGGGACCCCGTTTTGTACCTGATATACGGTTATTCATCACTATTAGGCGCTACATACTTTGAAGGCGTGTACTGACCGCGTATATTATGTAAGAACCTTAAAAGGTTTATGTGACCGCTATAAACCCTAAGTCAAACATTTGAAGGCAGGGTCAAAACCCTGAAAACCTTGCCGAAAACTTTTCGACATAACCTAAGCAAATCTGTAGTACACAAAATTCTGCTAATTTCAAAAACTTGAAGCCAAAAAGTATCCACTATAGTGTGTTCATAAAATATACCGTCCAAATAAAATTCATCATCATCATCATCAGCCTATAATGTTCCCACTACTGGGACACAGGCCTCCTCTCGGTGAGAGAGATTGGGCCGTAATCCACCACGCGGGCCCAGTGCGGGTTGGTAGATGTCACATGTCTTCGAATTTTTTGGTTCTAGGACATGCCGGTTTCCTCACGATGTTTTCCTTCACCGTTTTGAGAGCAGTGGCGATGAAAATAATTTACACAAAGTAAAGCGCCTGGCGGGGTTTGAACTCACGACCTACAACTCGTTAGTCGCGGCCGTTACCACTTGGCCACCACTGCTCTCAAATAAAATTACACAATATAAATTAACAAAGGAAGAGTTTTCTTTGTCGGCGATACTTTAAGCTTTTGGGTTGCCAAGTAAAATCCGAACTTCAACAAAATGTGAAGGTAGATTTGAGTTTAATAACTCAAGTTTACGTGGCTACGTTAATTCTCGCGGTGCCGTAAAAAGAGTCGCAGTTTATGTGCTGGTACCAGGTTATGTTGGTTATTATTACACTGTGCAAGTGAGTGTCAGAAAACTTATAAATTTTTAATCAAACCATCTGAGTGTTTCGTTTAATACAGCCTCCACCGTAATATGAAAAGGTCCTTCTGTCTGTCACTCACACACATTCTGAATTTCTTAATCTATCTCACACTCCCAGCGTCCTTTGTAATATCAACAGGTATACCATGCTGAGGTGCAGTGGTGGCCTAGTGGTGATGGCCGCGACTTACGAGTTGTAGGTCGTGCGTTCGAACCCAGCCAAGCGCATTACTTTGTGTAAATAATTTCATCACCACTGCTCTCAAACGGTGAAGGAAAACATCGTGAGGAAACCGGCATGTCCTAGAACAAAAAATTCGAAGACATGTGACATCTACCAACCCGCACTGGGCCCGCGTGGTGATTACGGCCAGCTCCCTCTCACGGAGAGGTGGCCTGTGTTCCAGCAGTGGGAACGTAATAGGCTGAGTATGTATGTATGTATGTACCATGCCGTAACTACATTTACCTAAAATTTAAATGGTGAAATATGACTGTACTAAGGTATTACGTTTCCGTGTACGGTTCCGTGTGGTATCGTACGTAAAAGAATAGCATCATCCCATTTCTACCCGTGGGTGTCGTAGTAGAAGGCGACTAAAGGACTTACCAGAGAATGGGCAGCGGCGTTCTCTATGCATTTGACCACCATACTGCGATCGCCAACCCGCCTGCCAAGCGTGGTGATGATGGCAAATGCCCCCTTTTGTGGGAGGCTTATGTCCAGCAGTGGACGTTTTTCGGCTGATATGATGATGATGAAGGTATTACACCTTGCTTGACTCTTCGGGCAATTCAAACGTGAAGTAACGTTTCAAAACTGTCTATCAATGTACCTAGGCTTATCCAAATATCTCGGGGTCGGCTTCCAGCACCTGAATACTATTTATATTACAAGGAACGACTACCTACACCTCCATAATCCAGTTACTGGGTAATACACCAACCTTTGTTAAGGCTGGTTTGTGAAACTTTCGGGATTCGGACGACACGTAATGACTGTCAAAGATCCATGAAGGACAACCGGGACCAACGGCGGAACATGCTTTTCGAGGCACGGAAGAGTATTTAAATATGGTCACCCGTCCACGGGCCAACCTTGCCATGCCACAAACCCTTTCAAAATTGTCAATTTAGTGATAAAAATTTTAGTCAGCAGGTAAGCAAGATTATAAGCGGAGTTGGGATGGCTATTTTAATTCCCTCTTAAACAAAAATATTTTGTTGATTATTTTCAAACAACTTTATATACAACCAAACGCATTAAGGTGAAATTCAACTAAAGAGAAACCCTGGCAAGGACAAAGGGAATCACTCAAACTATTCGTGGAATCACAAACACAGTCTTGACGTGTTTGCAATATGCAATAGTGCGATTTCTCACAAACCAAACCAATACAATGCTTTGAACAACCGATATTCGAGAGCCTTCAATTTCAAAACCTCATGTTATGTGGTGTTTCTTGTGTCCAGTTCAAACGACTGGACGTCGTAGCCTAGCCTACAGGTACAATATTGTTTATCAAATACACAAAACATTAATTCCTGAACAACATACATAGATGAATCCACAGTAATTGGTGGTTGTTGATCTGTTCAATGGCTAAATGTTGCAATCTGTGGAGATTATGGTTCCGGAGATAGGTGTGGACCTATCTCCGGAACCATTACAAAGACTCTTTTGTTTCTTCTTCTCTAGTACATATTGGTACAAACTCAATACAAATAGCTCCATGCCGTATTAAGGCAAACCAACTCCCCAATAAGAGCCAGAAGCACGTTTATAAATCACCAATCATGATGTTCCGTACCAGACGTAAAGAATAGCACTATCCCATTTCTTCCTGTAGGTGTCATAAAAGGCGACTAAGGGACTAGAGAATGCAGAAACGTTCTCTATGCTGTTTTACCACTTTACTGCGATCGCCAACCCGTCTGCCAAGCGTGGCGATTATGGCACCCTCCTCTCGGGAGGCCTATGTCCAGCAGTAGATATTTTTCGGTTGAAATTATGATGATAAATGATAAATAGTACTTCAAGCACACTAAGTCAATTCACAAAGTTTTGGTCCAAGAAAACAGCTGTTCCAATACTGCGCTTCCACACAAAGTGAGCTTACTGTTCCCTGTTTGTGTACGCGATATAAAGCTAATAAAACCAGTTTAGTACTCATTGCCGTGCACCGAATCTGGCGAGGAGTTCAACAACTTGCTAGAAACTTGCCCTGCCGGAACTAATAAGTAAATGCTACGCGTCCAACCCACTATAACTATGCCTGAGATGCGGACATTTGAAACAACGTTCACTTACGAACTATATCGATTTTCTGTCTAAAACTGTTATGGTAAATCATTAGTTTCGTTAGTACTTCAAATAGTTTAACCCTTCTAAATACATGTAACGTATTGTGCAAGTTTGATGACAGGTATTTGAGGTTTTAAAACCTATCTCAGACTCTGAATTGTTAAAAGTACATTAGTGCAGTGGTAGCCCAGTGGTAACGAGCGCGGCTTTAGAGTTGCAGGTCGTAGGTTCGAACCCAGACAAATACTTAGTTTTAGCAAATTATTTCATTAACCCCCGACGCAAAAAGAGGGGTTTTATAATTTTGTATCGTAGCTTTTAAACGGGTCAAAAGATTTTATTTTTAAGTAGGTTTTCTAGCGGTGGTTCATAGACATGTTTAATCAAAATCGGTTCCACTGTTTGAAGCTTATCAGCTATTTTCTGGTTATTGATGGGATTTAAGCATCTTCCACGGGTCTGATCGAGTCGAAATTTGATATTCTATTACTACAATGATATTAGATAAACAAAGTAACCTTGAACTGATACTGGAACATCACCCAGAATTTCCAGGATACTCAAGTTACTCACCAATAAAAAGCAGAAGTATCGCGTTTGGGCTCATTTAAAAGGTCTCAATTAAATATGTATAGCTGCGCAGATTTAAGCGTGTCATAATGTGTCAATCATAGTATGTTTGCTATTACTATATTAAGTTTAAAAAGCAGCAAATAAAAGTTAAATTTAATTTTTTTTTTAAACCCCCGACTCAAACAAAAACCTATATAAAGTAACAACTTATAGGGCCAATAAATATTTATTTTAAATTTTTTGTAGTTTTTGTTTGGGTCGGGGTTTAAAAAAAGAAACATTTAACTTGTATCACCACTGCTCTCAAAACGGCGTAGGAAAACATCGTGATGAAACCGGCATGTCTAAGAACCAACAAAAAACGAAGACATTGTGATATCTATCAAACCGAACCGGGTCAGTGTGGTGGAGTACGGTCCACTGCCTCTACCCGAGAGGAGGCCTGTGTCCCAGCAGTGGAAACATTTTATGGCTGATGATGAAGTTACAACTTGAGGTTTCGCTGATTTGATAAAGTCATTTTATGAGACACAAGTATGTAACCATAAAAAATACAAATTCTAACTAAAAAAAGAACAGCGATTCACGCCGAACGGTCGTGGTGTCTCATATACTAAAACTCCTCGGGTGTTCAAAGCTTTCCCATGCCAAATATTCGCCTCGCTTTTCAATATTGTCAGTGTGGAACGTAGTTTGCCTAAAAATCGCGAAAATGGAACGGAAATGGGGAGTGGTGTCACCAGCGCAATATAAGCTGCAAAGCTGTAAACAGTTCAATACCAGAACTTAGAGTGCATCTTGTGGCGTTTTTTCATCGCTTTAAAGCGCCGCTGCTGGTTTGTGTTGTCATTTTTCAATGCTTGCAGCGTTTGTGTCTAGCTTAAGGATTGTATATATCCAACCACAAGGGGTTTACTAGCCTCTTTTATTAAATTATTTACCAAATTGTAATTATTATTAACGAATACTATTTATGAATATCTATACAAATTATACATTAAAGTCGCTTTTCGTGTCTGTCTACGTGAACACGTTGTTTTTCTAAGCTACGCAACGGATTTTGATGCGGTTTTCGTCATCATTTTAAGAATTTATTTTTAAAAGTTGATATAAAAATTATACATCGCTAATGTAGATATAACTATAAAAAATAAGCTACAAAACAAACACGATCTGCAACATTAGCCGAACGATTGACAAAATGAAGTCATTCAGATTCAACCACACATCTAATGAGAGCCTCCATACAGATGACATCATTACTAACCGCTGTACAACCGCTTTGTAACCGCACAGTTAACGCGCAGTACCGTTCGAATAAATGCGCATAGCCCTTAACCCGTGGCGTGCAGATTAGCCATTTCATTTTCAAGTAAATAGTGCCGTAATTCAGTGCCCTGTTGATGCTGAAAAAGTTGAAATGAAAAGACTTGGTGAATGGTTTCGTCTCTTTGCGTTTGAGGTTATGTAGATCTTTCAAAGGTGAATGAAGTATGTTAAGAAGTAAAGATATTTTTGAATGGTAGAATTTTTATTTTTATTAGAGCTTGGTTTTTTTTGGCCGTTCGCTTAAGTATGAATCGTTTGGAAATCAGCCGCATTAAGCTTGATAGGCTAAATATACTGGTAATCTAAGGCCTGTTTTATAGAACCTCACTCGAGACTCAAACTTAAAACTTAAGCCATTTGATTGGTTGAGACTAGTTTATTTATCAGTTTATTTATTGGCTCATAAAAAAGTTTCACAATATTGAGGTGTTACACTGGATCCCGCACTAGGATACCCTATTTCGCAGGATCCAGTCTCTTTCGACAGATTATATGAAATTATGAAAGATATAAGTGCAACGGTTTAAATAATATTAGTCGGTTTAGTAATTCTCTAAAACTAAGACTAAATAATTCACTGAATCTAATATAAACTAACATCATAAAGATGGATAGTTTGTTTGGTTGAACGCGCTAATCTCAGGACCTACTGGTTCGACTAGAAAAATTATTTTAGAGTTGGATAGCCCATTTATCGAGGAAGACTATCTATCTATATAAATAAAAAGAAAAGTCCTGACTGACTGACTGACTCATCAACGCCCAGCCCAAACCCTTGGACCTAGAAAGCTGAAATTTAGCACAGAGGTTTCCTTTATAATGTAGACAAGGAATAAGGAAGGATTTTTCGAAATTCAACCCCTAAGGGAGTTAAATAGGGGATGAAAGTTCCGCGCTGGCGAAGCCGCTAGCAAAAGCTAGTAGGCTATATAACATCACGCTAGGGCCATAAGAAGCCGAGCAAAAAGAAAAAAGTCACGAATACGAAGTACCCGCACGGCCACGCGATTCGATGCGACGGAGTGGGTCGGGGAGCAAGAAATTTGACGCAGGTGAAGTTGCGGGCAGAAGCTAGTACTAAATAATTCACTAAAACTAATAAAAGTGTGTGCATGTGATGAGTGTTAGTGTGTACGTGGAGAGTGTGTGCCTATGTGTGATGAGTGTATGTATGATGTGATTATGTGGATGAGTTTCAAGTAATGTTTGAGTCATGAGTGAATGTAATACGGTTCTTGTTTTTGTGACAAATAAATCTATTTTTCTTTCTTTCTAATGGGGGAGACACATAGGTACCCCGCCAAATTAAAATGTTCTTACGTTTTTTGCAATTTGCAGGCAGTGTAAGGTTGTATGATAATTTAAATATGATTAGCGATAGTAACAAATGTGTCTTTATAGAATTATAATGATTCAACTTAGAGGATTGTGGTGGTTTCTTATTTTTTTGGGTGGGAAGTCATTAAATAACTTCTCCCGCTCTGGGTGGAGCAGGAGGGCGTGTCAGACTTTTACTGACTAAAACTCACCCGTGTTCCCTCAGTAGCCCGTGTGCCAGGGGCTGTGGTATCTCTTTCGAACGAACCCGCACCCCTGGCAGGCATCGGCCCTTGTGGGCCCCATCGGAAGGCGCGCGTGGAAAACAACGCGCCGTCGACTTGGGCTTGGTCCTTACTGGACAGCGAGCTACCCATTACTCGCCGTCCGCAAGCCCACGCCTACAGTGGCCGGAAATCAGCCTGGGATTCACGACGCCCAGGGCGCCGTGAGGCCGTGAGGGCACGGCCTTAGTCGCCGCAGTCTGGCATATACTGCCTCTCCCTTACGTGCGCCGCCTCCCCCTTCGCGTACATCACTGCTTCGCTGAAGGAGGTGACGGCTACCCATGCGCTCTCGCTCCGTACCATGGCCTGGACCGGGGCGGACGCGAGAGATCGCCGCCGCCGATCGCCTCCACGAGGACCAAGCCGGGCAGACCTCCACCGTATGCTCCACCGTGCCCTCAGGGCGATTTTCGCAATGGAAACACCCGGGCGTTTCCTCCCGCCTTATGTGAAACAGGAATCTTCCGAAACAGCGGACTTGCGTCAGGCGGAAGGTGAGGACGCCATGCCGCCTATCAAGCCACTCCTCAAAGAGAGGTCTTACCGCCGCAATCGTGGCGTGCCCAAGGATTGTGGTGGTGCGGTGATGATTTTAAATACATAAATTCTTTTAGAAGTGGCTCCTAAAGTAATACTTCAAAGGCCAGTAAATAATTCGCCAAAACAATCTATGTTTACAGAAACAAAAGAAAACCTATTATTTCATACTTTACCGTAATTACGAACCGCTTTTAACACATTAATATGCTAACGTTACATGGACAGTGGCCCATTTTCGGGTTGCCATAAAATCTTCACATTTTTGGAAACAAAAGATTTACAACAAAAGCGTGGTCACTCAATAAGAGAAAAAAAAAATCGCCTCTCATAACTTATATTTTTCTAAAAATATTTATATTTCTGTGAAAGATTTTATTAAGTGCATGTTCTGTAGGTGAAAAAGGATTCGGTTTTTTTTAATGTAATTGAAAATATTAATATTTGTCTACTTATATGTGTATAAGTTTTATTACCTGTTTCAGGTATATACAGCGGGATTCCTCGTATTACTTAATAATATTTCGTAGCCATGTGTGCTTCTCAGGAAGGTTTTGTATAAAATACGAGTAACCGAAATAAAAATCTTTTTATATACGGATTGTGAAAGGTTATTATTTATCAACTGTCAAATATATTTTTGGACGTAAAAAATTGACTGGTTATTAATAAATTAAGAAAACCTAAAACGTTTTAAAAGATTGTTTTACGATCAAATAAGCAAAACAAGAACTTACGAACTCATCTTACGAAACTTAATCCACCGAAAATCCATTTTGCAACCAATGAGGCTAAAACTCTAAAACTTAAAGGAGTCCGACCAAAAAAAGGTTAATAAAACTCAACCTAACTCCCGTTTATACCGCTATAAACAGTTTACTTCAATACCATCGTAAAAATGAAGAACCGAGGTTCAGTAATAAAAGTCTTTGTTAATATTTTTAATACGTAATACGTTCAGGGTCGACTAGTGACTTACCGCATAAATTCTCTTATTAAATTCTGTGTGTTTTATTTTATCACCATATGCAGAGTGGGGACATAAATAAGCTGTTTTACCAAAAATATTAAAGTAAAAGATGTTTTGGTCAAGTTGTGGTCAAATCGGGCTGCCATGAAAATGTTGCATCTGAACAAAGCAACTTCATTTCAGTCATTTTACTAGATATTTCGGTATTACACGCCGTGGACCCAATGTGATTTCTCATCTGGAACTTCCATACAAACTTTTATCCCGTACTTAACGCGATGAATTCTCAAAAATCTCTCCTTAGCGCTCATATTCTTCATACATATTAGGGAACTCTTGAGGAAAATCCCATGATTCTAGACCCACCGGTGGCTGTCGGTGGTTTTCAGTGAATGGTTGAATGAATTTAAGATTTTTATGAAGTGAAAATTTTATCTACTTTCACCACAGTGCTACAGTGTAAAATATTTATATAGCGAAACTGGAACTAAAGCTCAACATTTGGCGTAGCATAATGACATATCACTTTGCTACGCCGTAGCAACAGTAGACTACGCCGTCGAAAAGAAGAGAATCCGATATTACACTGTTATTCATCTATTAAAATAACCAGGTATTAATAATTTTCTTACGTTAAATAACCTCGCACATAAATCAACTTCATAAAATCCTATTACAACAAAACCCAAAGGCTTTCAAAACTAACCCTACGCCTTTAATAGGATCTAGTGGAGCAATAAATTAGTAGAACGAACATTAATACCAGTTTGAAATAGTGTTTCCCTACTAACCACACGATGAAAGTTATTAGTTTGCACTTCTGTTTGCGGATTGCACTTCAAACAGTATGTTAGAGAGACTATCAATTAAACAAATTTAATTGATTCATGTGGATTTATAGATAGCCAGAAACGGAATCTCCGTTTCTCGTTATGTACATATCCATATTAAGAGAGTTACATATTTATTTTTGAAGCGCTACTGCTGACTAAGCTCACGATTTCGATTCCTAGGTTGAGTAGTAGTATTATTGGGTTTTTCCAGTAGGGAAGCAGCCTGGAGTCTGTATTCGTGCCCAGGTGATGGTAGTGGTCTCGCCCCCTTTTACATGGGACTTAAAAACACGAGTAACGAAATGTGGGTGAAGACAGAAAGGTGTGGTACACCTCTGTCTATCCCTTCTAGGATCGCAGGCGTGATGTTGTGTATGAATTTATAATATAGCTTGTTTGCACCATTTTCATGGTCATATTCGAATGGCCAGTCATGTGACTGGCACCTCTGACTATTTTTTGGTCATACGCAGTGATCTTGACATTTATTGAAATTCTTCTTGTGCCATTTTTAACAAATTTTGGCTTTACTGCTCGAAAAGGAGGAGTATGGAAAGGTGCCCCTACGTTTGTTTAGTTCTTTTAGTTTAAATCATGCTTGCCCATGTTATAGGGGACCATTTGCCATCTATGCTAATATTATGCGTTTTTGGAACAACGTTCTTCAACGCGGCTTGCGGTAGAGTAAACTGGCAGCCATCGTCACGTGACAACAAGCGTTATGCGACTGTCTCTCTCTCTCTCTATCTCTTTCTATTATAAATAATAACAGAGACAGACAGCGATCGTTTTTACGGTTTTCGAGGGTGCGTAACCCAATAGTGAGGTCAAAATGATAATCCAAAATGGCAGCTGGATGCACTTTCATATTTTCATCAGGAGTGTGGTTTTCTTGGTCAAAATGAAAATCTAAGATGGTGGCTGCGAAAACTTTTTCTTTTTGTCATGGGTGTCGATTTCATGTTTTTTTAAGGTGTTGATTACCTTATACTCTCCCTTTCTATTCCTCTGTCTCTTTTAACTATAAACCACATATGGATCTTCATTCCTGACGGGGTCCCCCAACGCACACGTTTTTTTTTGTACCGTAAATCTTCAGTAAAGTAAACTAAAATAATAAGTACTAATTTATTCCGTCATTCAAATTGAATATGATTTTTTACCGATTCCACTAATTATGACAAATTATACAAGTTTGTGTCGGGTTATTTATCTAAATTTATAACTCAATTGTTTGGAAGGAGAGTCCAAACTTATTTAATTTCACAAGTTCATTTATCAACGGCGAATTAAATTGAACGTTAATATTCGTCGAACGCCATTTTATCTGTTGATTTGGTAAAACTCGTATAATTTGTTTTGTATACTTTAACAAATCTTATCGTAACAAATTAGACAATAAATAAGGATTTCGTGTGTTTTCTGGATTCGAATTCAGTCAATGACTGAATTCTTTCTCTGAATTACCTGGAACTTCAAAACAATATTTAAGTAGGTGTAGGTACTACGAGTATATGCCGAACCCTTCAGGGAATACAAGCGTGATATTTTGTTAGCCCTTATAAAATAGAATAACCAGAATACTTTCTCAGAAACAACTTTTCTGTTACTGAGAAATTATCGTTGTTGTTACAATAATTATTCGCCAAACAACGTCAGCGTAGCGTAATCACCTAAAAGCAAACCATAACGGATGAAGTCAAATACTGTTTACAAGCCCACACAAACAACATAGGCACATAATCACAATGGACCAACATAAGTGCTCCGTACCACGAAACCGCCAAACTTCAGCGCATACTAAAGTGCCCTTACCACGTTACTATACTCATTCCTCTTTTTAACTTGAACGCCAATGTTTGCCAAATGGCCTGGCCAAATCGTCCATAACACGAACTTTTCCTTTTTCGGGTCTTTTATGGTGAACAGAAATTCAATTTCCATGGTATGGAAAAATTGTGAGATTACCCCGTCCTTTGTATGCCAAAAAGTTTTGGGGTTTCTGTAGTGTCACGATGTTTGACTCCGTAGTTAAGTTTTAGGAACTATTACCTATTTGTTAAGCGAGAAAGTATTCCGTTGTTCAAATCATAGTTCCTAAAATGGCTTATAACCGAATGGTTAGGAGGTATTTTGAGATCATATCGTTGTGAAATAGGAACGTTCCGAATGCTTCTTGTATTAAATAAAAAAAAGTCTACAAGTGCTTCAATTTCCTCATTTATAAAATAAAATCTCACAGGACTTTCAGAAAATGGTCTTCTTACTTTTATATGAAGATTAGATACATTTCTGACTAGACACCCGGCCCTGCTTCGCATAGTTTAAACGACTTGACAAAAGAGTGAGATTTTTTATTATATTTAAGTTTACATGTGTTGTACACATAAACTTTTCGGAATAAATTGTTTAAGTGATGGTGACAACTGTATCAAAATCCGTTGCATAGATTAACGAACGTTGTAATACAATAAGGTCATACAAAGGGATATGAAAAGTGACTTGGCGAGCGAGTCGCTTTTGTATCTGTAAGCATGTGTGATGCTTCTTTAAGCATCTAATTTTCATTTAATAAACATCGGCAAGCAGACTGTCTAAATTATTATTTCAAGAACTACTAATTGCAGGCATCGTGTTGATGACTGCAAAAGTTATTGAATTTGTATGGGTAAGCTACTATTCTTGAAATCTAATTTTAACAATGACAGAATGAAAGCTTACATTATTTATTATCAACTATAATAATTCAGTACGTCCAGCAATTGCTGTTTAACGTGGTTTAATACGATTAACACAAACATACCTGTTTGACCGTGATGTTTTTCAACCGTAATTATAATTTATTTGTTCATTTCTTTTAATATGGTGTTTGATAAAATAGTAGTTTATGAAACATAACGAACGGTGAAAAACACCAACATCACACGAGTGTTTTAATACCTAGTTGTGAGCAGTTTCATATACTTAATTATCTACTCTCATATATTGGGATTGTACTGCTACTAAATAAAAGGCAAAGTTAAAAGAGAAATGGTTTTATAATGCTGTAAAATATGGTGGGTCCCGCATATTATTATGCGTTTCGTTAGAAAAAAATAAAATATGGAATCTCCCTGGTAATCTTAATTTCTTGAATTTCAAATTTTGCCTGTATCGCATTCGTAAAAAATGGTTTATAACATATATTTTTAAAGAAAACGTCTTATATTATTCCAATATAATCTCGTTTTGAAATATGAATTCAAATTTTATGATATAAGAGCAATTAAACATATTTACACGCCATTAGATTCATTTTCAACGTAAACAAACTCTTTCCACGAAACGTAACCCACGTTTCGTGGAAAGAGTTTGTTTACGTTATTCGAAACGAAACGAACAATATTATTAAAAAATCTGTGTTTTATAGGTATTTATTTTCCAAACAGTTTTTGTGTGGGTGTTACGGGCTGTACCTATTAGGTATCTACTACCCACACAAAAACGGTTAAAAAAATACATTTATTTTCTTAAGTTTGTAGATATTTATTAGGTCTTTACCTATGAAATTGCCGTTCTGCAGTACTGGCCATTTCAAATCAAAATAATTTTTGTTTGGCTAAGAATTCTAATTTCAAATTAATTTTATTTTAAAAACATGGATTTTTTTTTCTAAAAGTAGTCATTTCTTTATTGATTAGTGTTACATTTTCATCGCATTTCAATCTTTTTCGTCATCATGGATACGTTAAAAATTCGAGTAATTATGGAATATGAGTACCGTCGTGGCAGCAACGCGGCACAAGCGGCACGCAACATCAACGACGTTTACGGAGCTAACACTACAAACCAACGCACCACCTGTTATTGGTTTGCTCGCTTCCGTTCTGGAAATTTCGACCTGAAAAAGACTTTGGTCGACAATGACGAATTAAAGGCGATTGTGGAAGCTGATGATACACAATCTACGGCTGAATTAGCAGCAGCTTTCGACGTTAGCGTCAAAACAATATTGGTCCATTTGCGTCAAATTGGCAAGGTAAAAAAGCTTGACAAATGGGTGCCCCACGAACTCAATGATCGCCAGCGCGAAGTACGCGTCGAGACGTGCCTTGCACTGCTCAACAGACACACAAATGAAGGAATTTTGAACCGCATTGTTACCTGCGATGAAAAATGGATTCTGTTTGATAACCGTAAGCGCTCAGCAAGTTGGTTGGATCCTGGTTCAGCACCTAAACAATGCCCTAAACGAAAACTTACCCCTAGAAAAGTGATGGTCACTGTTTGGTGGTCTAGCGCCGGTGTGATTCATCACAGCTTCTTACCAAACGGGGTGAGCATTACTGCAGATGTGTACTGTGAAGAACTGAACACAATGATGGAGAAGCTGGCGCATCTCCAACCAGCATTGGTCAATCGCTCGTCTCCGCTGCTCCTGCACGACAACGCGCGACCTCATACTGCACAGCAGACGGTCTCCAAGTTGCAAGAACTGGGGTTGGAAGCTCTCCGTCATCCGCCCTACTCACCAGACCTTGCGCCTACAGACTACTACTTTTTCCAGAATTTGGATAACTTCTTGGCGGGAAAAAAATTTAATACCCGAGAGGCAGTACAAAATGCCTTTGAAGAATTTGTTGCCTCCCGTCCAGCTGATTTCTTTACGAAGGGCATCAATAAACTGCCACTGCGATGGCAAAGATGCATTGATTGCATGGGTGATTACTTCGATTAATACAAATAAAAAATTCATGAAAAAAATTCGTTTAAATTTTTTCATACAAAACGGCAATTTCATAGGTATATTTCAAGGAATAGGGATGTGATTTAGTAAGTCTTCGTTTTTGCACTGTCCGTAAAAGCAGCTGCGAGAAGAACTTGATGCCTTCACATAATCTCGAACGTAAAAGTCCTGTTCTTGATTTGTTACATCCTGATCTTGTTCATCAACACCACGATGATCTTCCACAACGACGTTTTGTACATTGACATGATCTGCGTTTCCGATGCGACCTTGTCGCGTAACATTGTTAGCTATTTGGCAGCATCTATGGCACACTGCCATAGTGTTATTGAATACGACCCGGAATATTAAAAAAAAAAGTCGATGAGTATTAGAACCTGCCTTCTGAACCAAGGTTTTTTTTGTGGTTAAATCTCGTAGGGCACAAGTATTTGTGTAATGAATATGACGTGTTTTGCGAGTCATGTATGTTTATAAAATATAATTATAAAACATGTATTATTATATCTGTTTAGTTACTTCGCCGGTCACTTGAAAAGGGATCCCGGGGCCTGGGCTCAATCTACAGTAGTATGCTAGGATCTCTAGTTCCCTTCGTTAGTTTGAGCCTTTGAGCCTTGTTACTTCACTATGAAATAGGACTTTATATTTTCGTAGGTTTAGTTTAGTTCGTTCTGGAATTCCGAACATTTTGATGGAAAACAACATTAGTCTTAGAAGACTGTCATATCATATGTGTCATTGTCCGGCTGGATGACGTAAGCGGCTACACACAACGGTTTTGTGCGCGCAGCTCGACTTCGCACTAGCAGGTAGTACTCATAGTACAAGCTAGTTTGGGGCTAGATAATTGGTGTAAGTATTTATTTACTAATTCGGGTTCATTTTCAATAAACGCCTCTTGCACAACGTGCCGCCTTTGTCGCAAACAAGATCGCGGCCACATTATACACCGCCGCCGCCGTCCAGTGTCCATAATACACAGTATCCAATCCAATTATAACAAAATCCTTTTTCGTGTCAGGGTCTATTTTAAATGCTATCAATCAGTCCAGTAAACAAGCAGGGGTCGTAGTTGTAAAGTAAAAACAGATTACGTGGAGAGAAATAGAACACGTGAACGTACACTGCAGCTAACTGACTATGACTAAGGTTCGGACAATTACCTGCGTGCCGATAAGTACGCGAGCACGGGTGGGGGGCGGGGTAGTTATATAGTAACCGTTTTTTTTTATTTGCATGCGCCACCGCTGTGCACTAATGCATAAATAAATGAGTAGGTATTTTACAATTACTCGTCAATAATACGTTATCGAAATATTTGTATAAACGTTAGATACTATGAGAACCCCATGCATTTGGGCAAGGTCCCCATACTAAAAAAATATCATCTTGCAAAGATATGTCAATTGAGCTACATTTCATTTTTGTTGATGGGTGGGGACGATTCCGCCCATGATCATGGTTTTTTCTACAAGTGCTGCGTCGCGCCGTTGCGTCACGCTACTCTGAAGAAGCCTTTATGCTCAGTTACTAGTATTAACAAAAACGGATTGTTTTGCTTACCAATTGTTGCATTTTTATTTCCAAACTGGTCAAATAAGTAATATTGTAAGATGATTTTACCTGTGATAGCTTTAAGGTTTTTGCTTCATTATTAGTAAAGATACAAGAGTCTTAATTTTAACCTACCAATGTCCGTAAATTATAGGAATCGGCCATTAATCAACAAAATTAAAAAAAACCCCGACTCAAACAAAAACTCTAAAAAGTAAAAAAATAATATTTATTGGCATTTTAAGTTGTAGGTAATATTTTGAACAAGGCATTGTTAAGTCGGGGGACGGCTAATGAAAATGCTAGGCCATAACAGAAGACTGTTTGGCGTTTTCTGTTACCTAATTCGGTTTGTCAATAAAGACTTAGCAGGCTATTGTTTAGCGTGTGTTTCCCGCGAGGCGTAACGAGTACACTACGTATGCGCAATGTGTTCGTCGCGTTTGCATAACGAGAGATCCACAAATGACAGTCGGGACTACCAGATTAACTTGCTTTCCGAGGCACGGAAGTGTCTTGATATGTAAAGATTGTCACCCATCTAAGGACCAACTGCGTCAAGCGTAGTTTAACCTGATCTATCGACTCGTGCGGTTGTTATTACTTAGTCACAAGCCCCTCAAAGTCAAATAAGCGAATTACCATAAAATTAAAGATTCACACATTCCAACTATGTAGAAGCAAACCAATCTAATCGCAACCCACCATTAACTACAGATAGAACAAATAAGCTCCTTGGGTGCATTTGCTACCGATGTGTTCTGTTTTACTTCTCACAGTTTAAGCTAAAGATATGTGCTTGCCAAGAAACCGGCGAACTCATTAGTAAAACCAGAACGGGCGTCGTAATTCGCCACAATTAACAACTTGTTTGTAATCCAGCTTGATAGTTGTAGTTCTAAGTTATACGGACGACGACACGTGAGGGGATTTTGTAGGGTGTGTGTGTGTGTGTGTGTGTGTGTGTGTGTGAGAGAGTGATAGGGTGTGTGTGTGTCAGTGATAGGGTGTATGTGTGTGTGTGCGTGTGTGCGTCAATAAGGTCGTTAGGTGAAATGTTTGACACTAACTTTTAAGACCACTGCGTGGTCTGTCTTAACAGAGAATGAGCTTGAGGCAATAGGGTCGCCTTCTATTACATGGGACCTAAAATAACTGCCAAAATGCACTATAGGTACACCTCTACCTTACCCTTCCGAGAAAAAGGCGTGATGTTATGTATGCGCGTGAAGTGGAATGGATGTATCGTTATCGGTCAAAGGAATGAAACTTGATGTGTCATTTTTTATGTAATTTATTGGAGTTTTTATGACATCAGTGTTGTAGCATTTTTTCTTAAGAATGGGGTTTAGATGACAACTTTTATTGCTGCACGATGATCCTAGGAAGTAAGAGCGGGCTTATTATTTGTAGGAAACAAAGAAACTATGTAACTTGTGACTAAATATTTACCCTGCATATACAGTTGCCAATAACCAGTCGCTCCATGTTAAATCCTAGGATTCAGCTGCATCCGGTTAGACTGGAAGCCGACCCCAACATGGTTGGTAAAAGGTGGCCAATATGGTAGTGATTACCAATATTTGGTATAATTAGCTTCCCTTAACATTAAGATCAATAACACGCGCCAGAAAACTATGTATCATTTTACTGGAAAAAATTACAAAAAAAAAAATACGCTAGATACTTTTGTCATACAATGGAATTCCGATATTGAAACATGAAGCAAATGTCACGTTTGAATTTTAAACAGTCCAATAAATAACATATCGGTTCGTTATAAAGGTCCCGTATCCAATTATATGTGATTAGCGTTTCACAAATACAAGTTGATGGCAATTAATGTGAAAACCCTTTGATGAAGGCATGATATTTATCCTTTATGTGTTTAGGGTGATTACACACGTCGCTGAGTAAACTTAACACCAGTTATGTTATATTACGTTGGATATAACATCTCGTTTTCGTATTAATTGAGATCTTCCTAGAACGTCCCCAATTAATACAGGAGTTTAAAACGTTTTATTGTTTTTGTTAACCATTGAAGAATAACAGAGCAAATTGTGTGCAGTAACAAGAACTCTATTTTAAAGTGCTGCTTGTAATTAAACAAAATATACAATGACAAACAAATGTTGAGGCCAAACTGAAACAAATTAGTAGCATTAAAATGCAAAAAAAAATATATGACAATAAATCTAATACCTTTAAAAGTATATATTATATATAATCTGAATCTCGGAAACGGCTCCAACGATTTTCATGGAATTTAGTATGCAGGGGGTTTCGAGGACCTAGCCAGGTTTCACTTTTAGAAACCATCAAACAAAAAAAAAACGAGAAAAGCTCGCAGCATGCAGATATTAATTTAATAATAAACACTTTTTAACAAAAAAAATTATGGTGCTGCTAATGTTCCATTTCATTTAAACAATTAGACACAAATTCCACTATTACAAAAAGGTTTAGGAACGACTAATGAACCATCTCACACTTCCACAAAAAATAAGAGCCATAAAAACGATGATTTACGATAATATAACTGAATAAATCCTCCTTCACCTTTGCTAATTTTACTGGCCGTATATTATAGAGTTTATGGCCCAAAGACATAATTATAAAATAGTTAGGACTGTCGTAATTCCACTTGGAGCGTACTCAGTGGGTGGAAGGGCACAAGTTCATGCTAATTTAGCAAATAAATGGACAATTTGGTCGGGAAGTTGTCGGAAGTTATACCAGGACTTGTCCCGGGTCAGATGTGATGTCATTCTATCCTAATGCTTTGTGGCGTCGTATTATTGTTGTTAGGTATGGTTATTGTAGTGAACTGCTAAATGGTAACGGCGGTGAGGTCTTGACAAATTATTTGGTATAATTAATTGTGGGAATGAGTTGAACATTTTAGTGGAACTTTTGTAACTAAACTAATATCATTTTTTAGGGTCGCTGCTAGTCTAACCGGTTGCAGCTTAATACCAGTATTTAAATGTAGACTGAATGCCTATCTGGTATCCACAACCCAGTAACTGGGTAACGCGAACCCCTTGGTAAGACTGGTTGTCAGACTTTCGGGCTTCTAACGACCCGTTACGATTGTCAAAGATCGACGAATGACAGCCTGGATCAACAGCTTAACGTGCTATCCAAAGCACGAAGTCTAAACTAATAGTGTTGCAATATTTTGCACAACAGTTGTACATAAAACTTTAACAAGACCACGAGCAATAGACACCAACTCCCCTTTTTCTTTAACAAATTCTATATTTACATTTTCAAAAGAAAGCTTTATAAAGGAAACTATTGTATTTCTTTTTTCGACTCTAGTCGTTGGTAAAACTGTAATTCTTTTGTCGTCTCAGACACTTTGTAAATTTTGTTCACTCTTTCACTGCTGGATGAAGGCCCCTAGAAGGCACTGTAAAGTTTATCTACTAAATACCGGCTGGCTATAAAATAACTTGAATCGCATTCGAACTGTAAAGCTTATTTAAAAGCAAAAAGAAAGAAGAAAAACAATAAGCTCAACAATGGGCTGACAACCGGAATGAAGAAATTAAAAATGACATTCGTAGAATGATCTTGGAATAATTATTATCGTTTATTACTCAAGCATTTATATCTCAGATTCTCACAGTACCTAGAGAGCTTTGACAATCTTTAGTTTTTCTTTCGCATAAAATTATTTAAAGTAGTTAGTAAAACCAATGGAGGGGCTTGTGGCTAAATAACAATAGCGGCACGGGTCGATCGACCAGGTTAAGCTACGCTTGCCGCGGTTGATCCGTGGATGGGTGACCATCTTTACATACCAAGACCCCTCCGTGCCTCGGAAAGCACGTTAAGCCGTTGGTCCCGGCTGTCATTTGTGGATCTTTGACAGTCGTTACGGGTCGTCAGAAGCCCGAAAGTCTGACAACCAGTCTTACCAAGGGGTATCGTATTACCCAGTAACTGGGTTGTGGAGGTCAGATAGGCAGTCGCTCCATGTAAAATACTGGTATTCAGCTGCATCCGGTTAGACTGGAAGCCGACCCCAACATAGTTGGGAAAAAGGCTAGGCAGATGATGAGTTAGTAAAACCAATGTGATATATTTATCTTCTTCGCTTAGGCATATTTACCTAATGTCTAACCCTCCACTAAACAATTAACTGTAAATCTTCCCACCAATACATTTATATCAATAAAAGGGCAATATGAGAACCGCAAGCCGAGGTTCATTTACTTCATCCAAACCCAAATTGATTCCGTTGAAAGTCGAATATCGAAAGAGATCCAAGACCAATTGAAATTGAGGCATATCGAATCTATAAAAAACAATTTTCCTCGAATGTTGATATAGGGGGAGGGTATAAAGATATTTTTCGACACCATTTCGTTCAGAATTGTGTACGAATGTAATACGTGACTGTGTGTGACGGGATTAGATCGATGTAGGCAGTGGCTTTGAAGACAGCGGTGGTAGTAGTGTTTATAGGCCAGTGGGCTAGCGGTATGAAATGAAAAGGAACAGCGGTTTTTTTTTTTGGGTGGGAAGCCATCAAATAACTTGTCCCGCTCTGGGTGGAGCAGGAGGGCGTGTCAGACTTTTACTGACTAAAACCCACCCATGTTCCCTCAGTAGCCCGTATGCCAGGGGCTGCGGTATCTCTTTCGAACGAACCCGCACCCCTGGCAGGAAGGAACAGCGGTTCTGTTTTCTCTCTGGATAATGATTATACTCATCATCATTTTCTCACCCTTATACCATTTTATTTGGGGGTCAGCGCTACATGTCTTTTACTTCCAAACTTCTCTATGCCAATCCTCATTCACACAGTCCATCCATCGTTTCTTTAGTCTTCACCTACTCTTATAGCGATCGGCATTATACTCAAAACTTTGCTCATGACATTTTCCTCATGCCTCCGTATCACATGCTCATACCATGACAACTGATTTCCACTCAACATTTCAGTTACCGGTGGCACTTTTGGAATTCTTCTAATGTTCTCATTTCTTATTCTATCTAATGAATGTACTATGGTTACTGAATTACTAGCACAGGGAGTATAAGAATGTAAATTTTAACAAAAATCCTAAAACTGAATTAACCTCACCAACAATTTCAAACTTAAAATAAAACTACGTCATCAAACACGTACCTACGTAAAATCTCTCATCAGGCTTCCGCTTTCTTCCTAGCCCCTGTTTACTTGCTGAGTTAGACGTCGATCTAGCGCTGACTATGCGGAACTTGGGTGCAATGGCTCCTTCCCGATTATACCTAGCAATAGGTACATATGCACTGCCCGTAGAAGCACTGGAGTGTGTGTAATGCGTGCAAATGTTTGTGTAACTATGTATTTCAACCAGAGTTGGTGATGTGCAAATCAGTGAATTAGCAAGTGGGCAACTGATTTCTCGAAGGCCGTGTAGAATATTGTTTTGCCAATACGGAATGAGAAAGTGACCTACGTTACAGGTTGTTTCGAGAAAACAATGTCATGAAAAATTTATCTACATATCTAATGGAAAACCGCCTTGTCCTTCTTCTACGGCTGTTGAGATAAACACAGCAACACGACAAAAAACATCATCATTAAAACAGAATTCGACTCAAAACTAAAAAAGTTCCTTATCAAAACTCCTATGAGCTTATTTATAAAGTCGTGTTGTTAGTAAACTTTCAACAAACTAACATTGTATCTCGTCTATGATGCAGTCACTAAGTTACTTCAGAAACCCTTTCGTTCTGAGAATTCTTTAGAAATAAACGAGTACGACTTTAAAGTTCTTTTTGGTACGCGCACATACTCGTACGTTTTACTTAATAGAGCGTGTACACTGTGAAACAAGACGTTATTTTATTAAGAGAAACTACACCGTTTGAGAGCACTGGTGGTTAAATTATTTTCACAAAGTATTGCGCCTGCCTGGGTTCGAACGCACGACCTTACAACTTGTAAGTCGAGGCCGTTACCACTGGGCCACCACTGCCCTTCTCAAACGGTGAAGGAAATCATCGTGAGGAAACCGGCATGTCCTAGAAGCAAAAATTCGAAGACATGTGACATCTACCAACCCGCACTGGACCCGTGTGGTGGATTACGGCTCACTCCCTCTCACGGAGAGGAGGCCTGTGTCCCAGCAGTGGAAACGATACAGGCTGAGTATGTAAAAAAACCTAACTTTTTGTCGCGGTTTTACACATTTTCTCAAGAAATTTCTTAATGTTCCTGGACAAAAAGTATCCTGTATTTTAATCAAAGACAAGTTCTAACTATGTCCCAAATATAACACAAATTCTTTCGATCGTTTGTACGTGACAGAGTAACAAAAATAAAAAAAAATCGGGGAAAATAATAATTTTTTGATGTCGCTTTACGCTTTTTACGCCTTCGAAAAGGTGTTGTTTTTATAAGGCAAATCAATCATCATCGATAAATGGACGGAGAAAAAATGTATTAAATTTCTCCACTGGATTTATTTTTATCAAATAAATGTTAACGAAATAAATCACTAAAGAGAGCAGTGTGCGGTATCCACAAGAGTATGTCCCAACTTTGTAGAAGTTGGGCTCACAACATGAAAAATGCATTTAGTTTTAGCTACCAACTCGCTACAGACCGCCTATTCGATGACCCGTACATGTTACTTATCTTATGTATTAGTTACTATATGAGTATGTACGTTAAATTATTTATTGGTAGCCGAATAGTTACGATTAAGCCATAAATTGTGGGAAAATAACCATAGCTGCGAATGCGATTATAATGTTTAGGTACTCTCTAATTGAATCGTAAATACTTTAGCATTATCAACATTATTATATCGTTTCCACTGCTAGGACACACCTCTCAGCAAGTGGGAGTGGGCAGTAATCCACCACGCGGGCCCAGTCCGGGTTGGTAGATTACACATGTCTTCAAATTTTTCGTTCCAGGATATACCAGTTTCCTTACGATGTTTTCCTTCACCGTTTTAGAGAACAGTATTCGGAAACACCATCAGTGTTATATTAATTAAAGAGAATAACATCTTGTAAAAAGGTTGTATCGTACACATTACGCCTTGTTTACCTAAAGGCACACGTTTCGTCAGTTATGTTTCAATTTTAATCGATTGGAGTGGTAACCTATTTAGTGAAATATAGACTTAATTTCACTTTCAAAAGGTTTATTTTTCAGTTGCGTTATAACTATAATTTATGTTGTTTCTCGCCAACATTCATGCTGCTAGGTCAACGGGAAATAGTACCATATTGGCTTTGCTTTATTTGCGAGTGTCAACATGGGTGGGATAAATGGCCACATTTTTATTGAATTTGGTTTCTTTACTGCTCCACGGAACCATAGATCTAAGTTTTTGATATCTATTTCAACGTGAGACTTCTACGCGTTCTATCCAACTTTTATGGTTTACATATTATTATGGAGCCATAAAAAGATTACTGCCAATTTTCTGTTACCTCGTGCAGTAACGGCTGAACAGATTTGGATGAAAGGCATAGGAATCTGGATTAGGACATAGGATAGGTACTTTTTGACCCGGCAGCAGTCCCGATAGGATAATCGCCGAAATCCACGCGGCAAATCGATGCTTTCTCAAGGCGTTAAATGATTGCGAAGCGAGGGGCTCAAAATCAGGTGATCATTAATGTTAGATATATGAACTAGTTTACTTCAATTAAAGCTGAACGAATGTTTGCCTAAAACTATTTGTATATCAGAATTAGAACCTAATGGTACGGTCCTAAACTAACATTGTGGGATTTCAGGGCCCTTATCAATGACTTACGAAGTGGACAAACCCAGAAATTTCTGGTTTTAGGCTAAGTAAACTGTGGCTGTGAGTGGAGTGTGAACTCCAGTTGAAATATGGGAGAGAAAAATATGGTTTTGTAAGTATCTGGGTCACAATAACATCGTCTAAGAGAAATGTTTGCACTAAAATAATGCGAGCACTTGATTGATATTCCTTCTTATATTTTAAAAATTGCTTTTACCGGCGACTGCGCCGGCGATCCAGGATGAACCCGACCTTGTCCTGCTGTAGGTCCCAGGAATACCTATTTGTCAAATTTCATAATAATTTTTTCAGTGGTTTTGGCGTGAAACGGTAAGTGATAGACACTTTCGCATTTTAATAGAACAGGGTATCGAAAAGACACCTAAAAATTCAAAAGCACCCACCTCTCCAAGGATTTCCCAGAACACCCTCATCCATTTTTATCGATTGTTCATAGTTTAGGAGTTACCAGGAAGCTCGTCCTGATTCAACATGTCGATGACGTCGTGAAAGATGCCCTATAAATAAATACCACCCGTCTCGCCACTAGTCCTATGCTTACTCAAAGATGCATGTCCAGTAGGCTCGCAATCCTGACCTATCCTAAGGGCACGTCTACCTGGCCATTACCGCGCCCCCCGGTTTACTTCTTGATATGCAGTGGTCTCTCTAATACCGTGAAGCATGAGGCTCCAGGTGGTAGGGGGAGGATTTTATATAAAACTAGCTTTTGCCAGCAGCTTAGCTCGCGGTTAGTTCGGAAATTATCCCACGGGAACGTAATACCGGGACAAAAAGTACATGTGAATCCAGGTTATAAACCATAAATGTGTACCAAATTTCATCCAAATCCGTTCAGCTGTCTCTGCGTGATTGAGTAACAAAAACATCCAAACATCTTCATAAACTTTCGCATTTTATAGGTTATAAGCCGTTGGTCCTGGCTAACTGGGTATTAATACGATACCCCTTGGTGAGACTGGTTGTCAGACTTTCGGGCTTCTGACGACCCGTAACGACTGTCAAAGATCCACAAATGACAGCCAGGACCAACGGCTTAACGTGCTTTCCGAGGCACGGAGGGGTCTTGGTATGTAAAGATGGTCACCCATCCACGGACCAACCGCGGCAAGCGTAGCTTAACCTGATCGAACGACCCGTGAGGCTAATATTATGTGGCTTATGTTATTAATATTTGTGCGGTTATTATTAATAGTATGAGTATGTTTATGAATTCCTGAAATGTGTTTTATAAGTATCGCAGTCTAATATTGATGTGCTTTTTCGCAGTAAATTACTCGTATCATACTTTACATACAGGCCAGTTTGAAGGTTGAATTAAGTTTTGTTTTATTTCCAACGAAAATTACCAGATATTTTCCATATTCATTATGAACGCTAGGGGCAATCCTACTATAATATTATAAAATGCGAAAGTTTATGAAGATGTTTGGATGTTTTTGTTACTCAATCACGCAGAGACAGCTGAACGGATTTGGATGAAATTTGGTACACATTTATGGTTTATAACCTGGATTCACATGTACTTTTTGTCCCGGTATTACGTTCCCGTGGGATAATTTCCAAACTACACGCGAGCTAAGCCGCTGGCAAAAGCTAGTTTTATATAAAATCCTCCCCCTACCACCTGGAGCCTCATGCTTCATGGTATTAGAGAGACCACTGCATATCAAGAAGTAAACCGGGGGGCGCGGTAATGGCCAGGTAGACGTGCCCTTAAGATAGGTCAGGATTGCGAGCCTACTGGACATGCATCTTTGAGTTAGCATAGGACTAGTGGCGAGACGGGTGTTATTTATTTATAGGGCATCTTTCACGACGTCATTGACATGTTGATTCAGGACGAGCTTCCTGGGAACTCCTAAACTATGAACAATCGATATAAATGGATGAGGGTGTTCTGGGGAATTCTTGGAGAAGTAGGTGCTTTTGAATTTTTAGGTGTCTTTTCGATACCCTGTTCTATTAAAATGCGAAAGTGTCTATCACTTACCGTTTCACGCCAAAACCACTGAAAAAATTATTATGAAATTTGACAAATAGGTATTCCTGGGACCTACAGCAGGACAAGGTCGGGTTCATCCTGGATCGCCGGCGCAGTCGCCGGTAAAAGCAATTTTTAAAATATAAGAAGGAATATCAATCAAGTGCTCGCATTATTTTAGTGCAAACATTTCTCTTAGACGATGTTATTGTGACCCAGATACTTACAAAACCATATTTTTCTCTCCCATATTTCAACTGGAGTTCACACTCCACTCACAGCCACAGTTTACTTAGCCTAAAACCAGAAATTTCTGGGTTTGTCCACTTCGTAAGTCATTGATAAGGGCCCTGAAATCCCACAATGTTAGTTTAGGACCGTACCATTAGGTTCTAATTCTGATATACAAATAGTTTTAGGCAAACATTCGTTCAGCTTTAATTGAAGTAAACTAGTTCATATATCTAACATTAATGATCACCTGATTTTGAGCCCCTCGCTTCGCAATCATTTAACGCCTTGAGAAAGCATCGATTTGCCGCGTGGATTTCGGCGATTATCCTATCGGGACTGCTGCCGGGTCAAAAAGTACCTATCCTATGTCCTAATCCAGGTTCCTACGCCTTTCATCCAAATCTGTTCAGCCGTTACTGCATGGAAAGGTAACAGAAAATAGGCAGTGATCTTTTTATGGTTCCATACGTAAAACATAAAAGTTGGATAGAACGCGTAGAAGTATCACGTTGAAATAGATATCAAAAACTTAGATCTATGGTTCCGTGGAGCAGTAAAGAAACCAAATTCAATAAAAATGTGGCCATTTATCCCACCTATGTTGACACTCGCAAATAAAGCAAAGCCAATATGGTACTATTTCCCGTTGACCTAGCAGCATGAATGTTGGCGAGAAACAACATAAATTATAGTTATAAAGCAACTGAAAAATAAACCTTTTGAAAGTGAAATTAAGTCTAAAGAATTAAGTCGAAAGCACGTTAAGCCGTTGGTCCTGGCTGTCATGTGTGGATCTTTGACAGTCGTTACGGGTCGTCAGAAGCCCGAAAGTCTGACAACCAGACCAGATCCAGATCTGAGGTTAGGTAGGCAGTCGCTCCATGTAAAATACTAATATTCAGTTGCATCCGGTTAGACTGGAAGCCGACCCCAACATAGTTGGGAAAAGGCTAGGCAGATGATGACTCATACTACCTACAAACAATTTCCTAAAATGCCAGACACTCACGCGTTCACTTCCCCAAAAAAAACACGATCGCTGATTTGTTCTCTTTGACATCAGCAATCTATCCGTGATATAAAATCACAGTG
Organism: Polymixis flavicincta; assembly: GCA_949987655.1. Taxonomy (NCBI): domain Eukaryota; kingdom Metazoa; phylum Arthropoda; class Insecta; order Lepidoptera; family Noctuidae; genus Polymixis; species Polymixis flavicincta. Next base: position 9,859,208 of record OX465186.1, on the reverse strand, counting down.
ATTCGATATTTATGACGTGCACTACACATTTTGGGACAGTGAAAATTCGTTTGTACCACGCATTTGTTGACGCTAAAATAATGCGATTGGGTGAAAAACAAAATTGTGTAATTCGAGTACAAATGGGAGTGGAATCGAATCAAAACAACTGCGTGGAAATTGGGAAATAGCCTATAAACAATTGTCCATCGTTGAGACTTGTATAGTACAATGCCCATTCGTTGTTACCTCAGTATTCTGATGGATATCTTGTGTCCAAATGCAGAGGTGAAACAAAAACGTTCAATGATCCGAATTTACCTACAAAAAGAGGGTAACACTGTTTGTACGTTACCTAACTTAGTTTTATTACTAAACGTCACTTTTGCTGTACTTAAAGCTGTCTTGTTTGAACTGACTTTCATATCTGTAAGGTTCCGTACGTTCTAATAGAAAAAAAAAATACAACCGACTTCCCACAAACCACTACAAAGTAAAAAATAACTTTAATTTTGGAAGGTAGTGACAAAATATTAAAATACATATACAAAAAAAAAAAAAAAAAAAGACACCGACTTCCCAAATTAAAGTAATTTTTCACTTTTTTGTTCGAAATTAAATCATCCTTGGGGTATTCTTAAAGTCAATCAAATCAAAACAATGCTTATTTGTGCGATAGCAGCAATCGCGGTTGATTTGCTGTACCATTTTTTGAAGAGTTTTCTGTCTCCGAAACTCATCATCAGGTCTATATGAAATTTAAATGGGACTATTTTGGAATAAAAAACAACCCTTTTGAACAAAAATAGACTTTTGTAAATCCGGCATCGATATATTATGATGGAGTTATGCCCGAACATACATAAAAAACATTCTGAATTGATCTCCTGTCTCTAAATCTCCTCCTTTTTGAAGTCGGTAAAAAAACGAATCCTTTTTGGATCAAGGCTTCTTCTCCTGGCACACAGGTGGGGGGAGGGGGGTGGGTTTTAGGCAGTAGAAGTCTGATACGAAAATATTGAATGGACCTGTCGATGTGTGGTTATTTCCTCAAAAGACCATTTCAGATACCAATCTACATCGTCTCCACATGATCTGACCAAGAATATGTCTGGACTTCAAAAGAAACTGAGGAGGTGAAGAACAAAACCTCACTTTTCCTTTTAAAACAAAAATATTTTTTTTTAGTGGTTGTGCAAAATGATGTTATATTGAATAAAGCAAATAAGTAAAACCTTATCAAAAACACCTCTTTTCTTACATAAATTTTCATTTGAAATAGAGAGTTTCGAACAAAACCACACCTTATGCTTTAAAAAAATCAGTCTCCGTTGAGACTTCATCAAAACCACATAAAAACGCTGAGTTTAGAATAAAGGTGTTAAACTTCTAATGCATGGTCTTTTTGCTAAATAGTTTATGCCAAAGCTCGTACAGTCACGAGAACAAAAATAATTTTATTTTTAAAAGTAAGGTTATCTTTTCAGTCATTTTCAAAACCACACCTTTTTTTTTTTTGGTAAATATCATAACCTCGCTTTTCCAGAGAAGTCTTTATCAAAACCACACTTTTCCAAAAAAGTTTAATCAAAACCTCACATTTCCAAATTTAATTTCAAAATCTTAGCTAAGATTCTTATCATTTTTATCAGTCATTTGGTACATCAGATTGACTGAAACACTACTTTAAATGACACAACTAAAACAAAATGCAGATTTTGTAGTCAGTTAGTTATTTACATTTTACTGTTTTCTCTAAAATCAGAAAAAGTGGAAAAGTGAGGTTTTGTTCTTCACCTCCTCCTGAAGAAAGAAAGGTCGATACAAACTCAGAGGGAGTTTGTATCGACCTTTCTTTTTTAAGTAATTAGGTAGGAAACGCCGACCGCATCTATTTAAATATTATTAATTTATCATTTAATAACAGCTGCATAAAAAATCTGATTATCAGTAGCTACAGTACAGCTATAAAATGTCAGTTACTTAATCACAGTCGCGCCGCATCGATTCACGCACGTGGCAGCGTATTTGTTTTTTGCCGTGCACTATAACACATTAGCACGCTGTTCTGTGTACAGAGGCGGTAAAAAATGACTATGAATTCAATTCGGCGCACCCGTTGCTATTGCCATAGCTTTCTGTTATAGCCTCATGCTATATATTTTTGAATGGCGACGTTTATTTTTTAACGCCTTGAGGTGACGCCTTAAGAGGACATACCGTTACGTTCTCGGTTTTGTTTTTCAAAACGGTCAGGTGCATCGTACTTGCAACCGGCATGCGTGTGTTATCAAAATGCCAATATTCTCGTAATTAAAAACGTTCAAAAGCTAGTCGCAGTCACATCTCGGCGACAATAAATAATTGTCAAAAATGGATGGAAACTCGCGGTATTTTTTGACAGATTGAGACTGAGGACATTCTTAAAATTACGACTATTGCCCTTCTGATGTATAAACGTAAACGAGGCAATAGAAATATGTAAGGATTGTAGCTGGTGGCGTTCTATAGTTTCTGCTCGCCTTGCCCCCATGGGAAGAAGGCGTGAGTTTAGGTATGGATTAATGATTTCGGTGACTCTGGATATGTATTTTAATTAAAAGTTATTTTTCACTTTGTAGTGTTTTTCCGGAAATCGGTTGTTTTATTTTTGTTTTTCACTTTTTAGCTATGGTGCCCACCCCACACCAATTCGAAATTTCATCATCCTTGGCGTCAAAACAATCCACGTTTATGCGATAGCAGCAATCGTGGTTGATTTGCTGTAATTTTTTTAAGATTTCCGTTGTCTAGGCTGTCTCCGAAACACATCATCAGATCTATATGAAATTTAAATATGACCATTTCGGAATAAACCCCTTTCGAACAAAAATAATAATTTTATAAATCCGTATAGGACGGAGTTATTCCCTAACATACATAAAAAATACATAAATACAGGGTATATAAATACGTCGAATTGATAACCTCCTTCTTTTGAAGTCGGTTAAAAAAGATAAATAGCGTTAAAAAAGGGTGTTTAGAAAGGTAGCTCCCATTTTTAATTCAAAGGGTTTTTGGTTTGATCGATGGCTGTGATATAAAAATCGTATCACATTACACAAGGGTATGGATCACATTGAAATACCATTTTTAAGGGGACCGGAGGACAAAAATATCTCGTAAAAAATTTAGGAAAAACAAAGAGAAAATTGCAATGAAACAACCGAGGTATTTGCCAATTCAAACGAGCGAACACAAAATGTAACATTGATAGACGGAGCCAATCATGAGTTTTGCATAATCAAATGCGTTCACCACAGTAGCGCACTATTACTCTGTTCAAGTCCGTTGGTACTGAAAATTAGTATTTCGTTCGAACAACTCATTGTGGTTTACTCTGAATGTTTTATACTCCGAAATAAGCACTTCGAACGCCCATTAGACGTTTTATGTACGAAAAGACTGCCAAAAGTATCACTACAAATACTCGATGTTTACTAAAACCGCACATCTTTTTTACTTTTTTCTCAAATCCCCGCAGATTTTACTTTGCATTCGCGACTACTGAACCCTGAAAACGGAAAAGTGAACCCAATATTGGGTTCACTGGTTACTTTGTCTGTTCCAAACTCAGCTATTGAATAACAGACTCTAGTACTTTTGTTAAAAAATCTAAGTACACAGTCTTGTTTCAAAGGGTTTCGAGTTTCTATTTAAATTTCTTTCTAAAGCGCTCTTTTTGTAGTTTAGAATTTTTCAACACAAATAACGTCTTTATTTAAATAAGAATAAAGAGGATTTATTTTATTGCTAAACTAAAAATGTTTGCTGAAAATGTTTGTGTTGCTGCTGAACATTTTGCACTGGGTTCGATTCCCGGGTCGGGCAGTGTTATTGAATTTATGCCACTGAGATGTGTCAGTAGCAGCAAATACGGTCCTGGTTGATAGCAATGTGCCTTGGGGCACATGGGACTAGAAGATAACAGGCGCAAAGTCGGTGTACTATAAAAGGGGGCATCCCATAACGTTTTTTGAACCCCCCATCCTTGTCACATGTAGTCACACTTGTGAAACCCCCGCCCCCTTGTGTGACGTCACATATTTTTCAATTTTGTAGGTATTTAGAAGTACATAATTAAACGAAAACAGCACTTCTTCCATATTTTTTTATTTAAATTAAAAATAATCTTTAATAAAATTAACATGTAAAATAATTTAGACACATAATGGTGATTTTAACATGTGACGTCACAAAGCTTTTGATTCCCTTGGTCCTTGTAACAACACAATGTCAGATTTCGTTGACCCCCACCCCCTCAACGTGTGACGTATTTATGGCCCCCAATGTAGCAACTTCGACACGCAAAATGTAACTTTGAATTCAGCACATTATGATTTCTAGACCAAGAAACTGTTCCTGATCCCTTAGTAACAGGTGTGCGTCGATGACCCTACCACTCTGTATGTATCATCATCATCATCATTTCAGCCAAAAGACGTCCACTGCTGGACATAGGCCTCCCTCTGTATGTTCACCTCTGCCTAACCTTTCGGGGTTATACGGTGGTGATGTTACTCGTATTTTATGTATCAAAATGTTAGTAAGCGTCTATGGGAATTGGTTTATTTCAACATTTTTATTCTAGATCTATTGATCATTGCCTCCAACTTCTTTTCATTTGAATCCGATGGAAATAAGTTCCCCCAAAGATGCAAAGTAAGTCCCCAACTGCATCAAGCCGTCCTCCACAACTTCATCGATCTCTTTAACAAACTTATCCCTACTTAAAACCGTTGTTCAGCACTAAAATCACTATTTTGTCAAAGGAAGTCTGTAGTGACCTATTTCACGGAGTACTTCCGACAAACTCTCTGGCGCTTAAGAAATCAATACAAAGAACTTTTTTTGTTCATTCGCATCCCGTACCCGCCATTACCGAAGCAAAATGGATTGTTTAAACTCAATTAGCATTTTAGAAGCGCCCAACTCATATTAATTTTATTCTGATCGGTCAGTTGCTTTGTTTGTGGTGATGCCAAACGTTATGAATTTTATTGGACAGTCTTTGTTTGGTAGTGTGCTTAGGTTGTGACAGTTTGGCGGGCAGTCACAGGTTAATTTGAGAGGTAACAAAATTGACTGCATAAGGCCGTATACGAAAGCGACATGTTCAACGCAATCGTTAGTATAAATTATTTATTTATACAAACTTTTTGCACACAATAAGGTACAAAGCCGCATTTAATTCCTTAGGCATTCTCTACCAGGCGTCGTGAAGACATAATGCAGGTGCTCTGTTCAAGAGGCCATCACGCGGGCCCAGTGTGGGTTGGTAGATGTCACGTGTCTTCGATTTTTTGGTTCTAGGTTGGTAGAATCTAGGTTTCGCCACGATGTTTTCCTTCACCGTTTTCTTCAGCGTCAGTGTGATGAAAAAAATTGCACAAAGTAAGTCGGGTACCACTGGAGCACCACTGCTCTTGATTGGCTGTGTAATGGGTGCCAATCCAGGGATGCGGGTTTGTTCGACAGAGAAACCGCAGCCCCCGGCTTACGGGCTACTGAGGGAACACGGGTGGGTTTTAGTCAGCAAAAGTCTGACACACCCTCCTGCTCCGCCCAGAGCGGGAGAACTTATTTGATGATTTTGCACACAAAAAAAAATGGGTGCCAATTGTGATCACGCTTAATTTCATAAACGTAAACATCACTAATGCACACTGAATATCAATGTATTGTTTTTAATCTCTTTATTGTTAACATTATTTGATAACCGAATATTTAATTTATTATAGTAACTCGTCCGTGCTTTATTCGGTTTTACAAATTATAAAAACATCGAACTTTTTTTATTGAACCGACGAAAAAACGGAGGAGGTTACTCAATTCGACGCGTATTTTTTTTTTTTTTTTTATGTATGACCACGCATAACTTTTTCCAGAGTAGTCCGATTTTGATAATTCTTTTTTTATTGGAAAGGGTATACCTCGAAGTTGGTCCCATATAAATTTCGAAGAAAAATTCTAACCCTAAGGGTAAGAAAACAGGGGATGATTGATTGTTTACTCACAGATTTTAAAACTGAGTTGTGTATTAATCAAAAATTAAGCATGTAGTAATTAGTAAATTATAGCCACAAAAAAATATAAAAACCGAAAAGCGCCGAAAAACCGAAAAGTAAAAAATAATAAACTTGCTTTGTCCAACCCCAATAACTAAGTTCGGAAGTCGGTGACTTTGGATATGTATTTAATTATATGTCACCGCCTTCCGAACTTAGTTATTGGGGTTGGACAAAGCAAGTTTATTATTTTTTACTTTTCGGTTTTTCGGCGGTTTAATTTTTTATTAAAAAGTTTTTTTTTTATGTTATTTTCATAATACGCTGCACTGAACAAGTAAAGGTGACCTTATTTAAAGCTTATTGTCAGTCTTTTTATACGTGCAGCCTATGGGCCAACTTTGTGCAGCGAGCATACAGTGCCTTGCGCGTACAGTACAACAATGCGTTTAGGATACTGCTAGGGCTGCCGCGGTTTTGCAGCGCTTCTACGATGTTCGCGCAGGCGCAAACCGATGACTTTCATGCTATTATTAGGAAGCGGAGTGCCTCGCTACTAAGTCGCTTCCAACGCAGCCCTAACAGTATCCTGAGCGTATTGTCCGAGCGATGGGACTCGGTGTTGTTGGAGAGATGGATGCACCTGCATGCCAGTTCGTCACCATTTATTAAATGATTAAGTATTGCTTTAAAAAAAAAAATTAATTGAATCGAATGAATTTAACGTAATGAATTGTGAATGTGCTGTAACTTTATTTTTATTTTTTATTAACTTTAATTTATTATTTATTTGTAACGCAATGTTTTTATGTGTAATATTATTATAATGTACTTAGAATGTAATTTTTATTTATATTTCCGTGTAATTTGTACCGCTTAATATGGGAATAATTTCCTGAAATAAATGATTATTTAATTTAATTTAATTTAATAATCCTTCATACACATAATCCTTCTGCAATAAAAACTCTAAATATTGATGAAAACCGCATCGACAGCCATTTCACCCATTTTCAAACAACACGTAAAGCGACTCTACTTTATAATATGTAAATAGAAATAGATAAACAGATATGGAAAGATAAGACACTCAATTAACAACAAAATTCTTTCGCCAACCCCAAAAATCCGAATCCATAAAACAATTACCTACGAACGGTCTCCGTCATAACATTTCACAATAAGCCGCAGGGAACAAATCCTGGTCGCCTGCATTTGGCAACTCTACTGGCATCGGAACGTGACGTACTTTTAATTGGAGGTTTGTCGCTATATGTGGCCAAGCTCTTTGGCTTCCTCTGCCCGCCTAGTCTTGGCAGACACCGTATAGTTCTGTGCACGGAATACTGTAAATTCATTATCTGAAATCGGATCAGAATGAAAAAAGGAGTAATACATACGCGTGAGTGGATTGTGGAAGTGGGTTTTTATTTTTGTGGTAGTGAGCAGTTTGAACGTAATTGTTCTCGAGGACGTATTTAATAAGAAATGGCAAAGAAAGAAAGAAACTAAGTTTATTTTCGGTAAATATGACGCAGAGAAAGAACACATACACTAAAAAGAACATGTTGGGAGAAAATATAAAATGGCCATCGCTCTGAATCATGCTACGACCCTTTACGAAACAGAGGCCTAGCGCTGGTTTTGGTGGTTAAAATAGCCTAACTGCAGTATTTGCAGTTGTTGCAAAGCCTGAAATCTAAAAAAAGTCGCTAATTAAAGCTTCTAACAAAAGTAAGTAATTCCAAAGCCAGGGTTTATATTGAGTGCTTACAGCAGCGTGGACCATGTTATTTAATTATGGAACCCTACTCATAACTAGACAGTGTCTATGGTATTCTTCATCATATCAGCGGAAAGACGTCCACTGCTGGAAATAAGTCTCCCCAAAAGGGAGGAATTTGCCATAATCGCCACGCTTGGCAGGCGGGTTGGCAATTGCAGTACGGTGGTCAAATGCATAGAGAACGCTGCTGCACATTCTCTAGTAAGTCCCTTAGTCACCTTCTACGACACCCACGGGAAAAATGAGATGGTGCTATTCTTTTATGTCCAGCACTACACGGAACATGGTATTCTTATGGGGAGTTTGTTGCGCCACTTCTTCTTCCCAGCTAAAGCACTAGGAAGTGTCGAAGGGTGGGCGTTTTTGGGGGACTGTCTTATGTATTTTGACGTTCGAAAAGTGCTGGTTCTCAGCCTAATTTAAATAAATGGATTTTGATTTTATGTAACTTAATTCCCGTTAACCAAGAACAAGGATTGCCATATTACGTGGCAATGCCGCCAGTCTCTTTGGCATCACCAGTTTTTTCGATGGCATATTTTATTAGTTTGACAATAGTTTTAACTAAGTTAGGATTTCATAATGTTATTTTTAATAATGAATTAGTTGTTTTAATTAACTAGGCTGTTATTGATGTACATTTCATACTAAATCTGAAGAAAACCAATTTCAACTAAATTCAGCTGGGTAATTACGTAACACACTAACAGTAGGAATGTTTTTTTTTTTTTGACAGTTCTATAACATTAATTGCGTTTTTTATGTTGTTGAGCAGACAAGTTTTTCGAACATATGAAGCAATGGATTAGCAATATTCGATTTATTTTAAAGTGTACTTCTAGTAGCCCAGTGGACAAAATTCGACCATAATTCATTTATATTTTAATCTATTTCATACTAATATATAAAGAGGAAAGATTTTATTGTTTGTTTGTTTGCATTGAATAAACTCCGAAACTACAGAACTGATTTGAAAAATTATTTCACTGTTGGGAAGCTACACTATCCCCGGGTGACATAGGCTATATTTTATTTCCGTATTCCCACGGGAACGGGAGCTAAGCGGGTGAAACCGCGGGGCGCTGCTAGTCAACAATAATCGCCACATAAACTGTAATTGTGCTGAATGTCATACTCCTGCATCGCGTAATTTTCTTAAAAAGGGTTACAAGGTTTTGCTTCTCGTATTAATATACATATAGCTTACGCAATTAGGGTACAGAAAAACTTTCTCAGCATTATCATGTTATGTATTATCAATAGATATGGAACACAAATATGGTGCCTATTTTCGATTCCCACGTCTTACGGTGCAGGTAATCACACGCTCAGTTACTCTTTCATTTTCAAACTAAATTACCTACTGACATCGTCGATATCACTGTTGTTGATTGATTTCGAAGACGAGCTGGCGCCAACTGATCTACAAATTGTCAGGCAATTTGACACCCTCCGTCAATTTGCCGTGTCATAGCCATTTCACACACTTGTCAAAGAATGACAGTTGTGATTGTGACACTAATAAATAGTCAGTTGGTTGTTAATTTGCTTAACATTTACTTCCCACTATTTATAGAAATTCAACAACATGCCTAGCCTTTTCCCAACATTGTTTTGGTTCGGCTTCTAGTCTTAACGGATACAGATGTATGCCAGTATTTTACATGGAACGACTGCCTATCTGACCTCCACAATCCAGTTATTGAGTAACACAATACCGCATGGTAAGACTGGTTTCGGACTTTCGGGCTTCTGGCGACCCGTAATGACTGTCAAAGATCCACGAATGACAGCCGGGACTAATGGCTTAGCGTGCTTTCCGAGTCACAGAGGGGCACGTTTTTTTTTTTTGGTGGGATATCATCAAGTAACTTCTCCTTAAGCAGGAGGGCGTGTCAGACTTTTACTGACTAAAACCCACCAGTGTTCCCTCAGTAGGCTGTATGCTAGGGGCTGCGGTTTCTCTGTCGAACAAACCCGCACCCCTGGCTGGTCGGTAGAGGTTGTCACCCAATACTTATGGAAGTTATTGTCCCTTATGTGTAAATGTGTAACACTGTCTGATGCCCCAGAAAATGTTTTTCGTCACCAAAGCGTTATTAAACTCACCCAAAGCATTTATCATGCAAATTTTCTTTGGAAAATAAAAAGCAAAACATGTCCACGAATCAAGTTCTTTTCAAATCTTTTAAGTGTATTTACCTTAACCAGACATAGTTCTGTGGATATATCTAAAAGCTCTTGAGATAATACAATGAAAAAGCTATGAATAGATAAATTTTGTTTTATTGTCCGTCCGGAGAATCGCATATATTCTTTGTGTCAGGATCTAACCGATCATATTTTACGCGGCGACCCGTTCTAGGGTGCGACATAAAAATACGCGTTCTACTTTGATTTATAAACAACATATAGATCAAACGGACTTGTTTCTATACAATTTGCTTTGATAAATCATAGGGTTTCGTCAATCATTGAGGCGGTATCACGACTGTGGATATGCGTTAATCTGTTTTAGAATCTGTTGGCTTTGTCCTGAAGTGCAGGTGCAAGTGGGAATATTAATTTGAGTCTTCCTTTATGTTAAACGAAGATCATAAAATCAAAATCAAAAGTCATTTATTCAAACTAGGCTGGTGTCAGCACTTTTTAAACGTCAAAAATTACAAAAGACAGTCCCCCAAAAAAGGCCCGCCCTTCACCACTTCCTAGTGCTTTAGCATATTATTTATACTTATTTAACTAAATACCTTTATTTAATGAAATTCATATAAATTACAATTTTAAATAAAATATACAATACCTGTAAAATAAAATAAAAACATTTAAAAAGAAAAAGCATATAGGCGGCGGTCAGGGGTCTAGAAACAGTTACCACCTAACAATGCGAGTATTGTCCAGAAGAACCACTTTCTGAATCAAGCCCTTGATGCAGCTGCCCAACGAGATCCTCTTCAGGTTTTTGTCAAGGCTCTTGCACGGCTGCATTAAAAACGTATATTGGAACAAATTATCGCTGAGTCCACAGTTATTATAATGATCATAGGTACCTACACATTCTGTGAAATTTTTGTAGTGTCTCTCCACTACTACGGTTCAAAAGATACAGCCCTGTGACAATCAGACAGACAGACAGCGGAGCCTTGGTAATAAAGTCCCGTTTAAAACGGAACCCTAAAAACGTAATTCTTTACTACACAATGAACAATTGTTAAAATAAATTGAACAGGCACATCTTACAATATCTAAAAGCCTATTCCATTTAATTGTACATCTATAACTACCATTGCTACGCAGGTACAGAGTCTGAAGGCCAGCCCAGTAATAAGAACGCAATGTAATACATTTTATTAGCATCAATTTAAATAAATACCCCGACAAATGGCGGAGGGTGCCGAGACACTTTCGGCTCCAAATCAAATTGTCTGAGCCCCTCTACTTTAAATTGGTGCAGTTCAAAACTATCAGTTTAAATTGGGGGTAGTTTAGGTAAGATAATAATAGAAGAGGGGGCGTAATAACTAGTACTTACCTACTCCACACACACACACACACACACACACACACACAAACACTCACACACCACTGATATTTGCCTAGCAAGTCACTGTGTGAGTAGCGAAGTGAAATGAACGTTCTAGAATTTCAAACGGCCACACTGCGCGCTTGGCGCCTTTGGTAGTTGCTTAGCGTGCATCGATGTAACAAAAAATGATGTTAAATCACTAAGCTCTAGGGGCTTAGCAAGCCATCTGTCAATGCATTCATAGCCTTATAGTTTTTCATAGAAATATTGCTCTAAAACAGATGAGAATATAAAAAAAAAAACACTGATTAACAAAGCAAGTGCCACTTATTTTCTCTACTTAAGCAAAGATTGACACTGATTAGTTTTTCATTATAACTACAATTCTAAAGCCAGCAACCAATCATAAACCCGAATCACCTAACCCTTAAACAACCCAGTCAAAACACACTAACGAAATAGCCAGACTTGGGTCTACCAGACCTACCTACGAACAGACATATCTATATGTAACCAGACGTCTGTTTCGTCTCACGCATCCATAAAAGGCACAAAATAGATAGATACAGAAGGCAGGCTTCATGCAACAAGCAAAAACAGTCGCACGCGTACGGACACATAGACGCGTATAGTCGGTTCTAAAACTAGGTATCTGGTAGCAATGTGAACAAGTGGATCAGAAAACGTACTTGTGGATGGCAATTTGTAGAAACACTTACAAATCTTGTGCCTTAGTTTGATAGTTTTAATTACCCAAAATTCTAAATTTAAATGTTCTTTCTGTTTCTCATTTGAAAATTGAGGTTACTCTAATAATCTGAAGTTTCGTGAATGATTTTTCAGTTGCAAAAAAATAATGTTGTTCAAACAATAATTGCCGGCAAAAGTGGTGATGTGTAAACTAGAAACCTCCTCAACACAGATGAATAACCCGTATTCTGTTTCATGAGTGATTGCGTAAGAATATAACCTAAACAGGGTTTATATATCTACGAGTACACTTTCATTTGATACCTTTGTAAAGACTATACGACGGTGCGGGCGATCTCAAACAAATGACAGTCGCGAGTGCGCTTGCTCTCGTTGTTCCTGAGCCGTGTCTGCGTGCGTGCGATTTCACTCCTTGCATGGAGCTGGCCTTCTGTACATTTCTCTTCTGTGTCGGAGGGGTGCGGAATTAGGTATAGCCTTTAAATTGAAATACTGGCAGTGCTAACTTCATTTCTGGGGGACGTACTGGGGCGGGACGCAAAGTGACGACCGGTGTTGACTTGTTGACACGTGCTATAGATGTGTGTTTAGGGATTTAGCAGCTTATTCAGCAATTTCAGGCCAATTTTACTTATTATTAAGTATGTTGACGAACTAGGATCCCGAAATCGGGACTTCCGTTTGTGTTGTTTAAGTAATCAGTAACTTAAGAAAAAATTGTGAAATTAAATGTCATTTAAAATGTAGAAAAAACCCCTCTCTCTTCAAATCTTACAGAAGTAATAAAAATTTCCTCTGTTTAGATCTTCTTCGTCGTATCGATGGTACCATATTTTTTTTTGAATAAGCTTCGACCAAATTTCAGTCACTTCTACAGCGTTATCGTCAACGTCGCATAGGTTGAAACATGGTGTCGGTGTTAGTGCACAGATAATAGGTAATAGGTAAAACGGGCTGTTGTCCGCAACTCCACGTCAAAGCGCGTATTTTGCGTACGGGTGGGAGAATGGGTCATTCGATCCACCCCAGCTCCTCGAAAAAGGCCAGCAACGCCTTGGTGTTGCTGACAATCTCACTTAGGGTACCTGGGTTACCGAAGTATTTTGCCCTGTAACTAGCAACCGCCGGGCAGTTTAACAGCACATGAGCCGCTGTCTCGTCGTCCTCCATGCAGGCCCTGCACAGCGGACTGTCTGTTACTCCTATGACAAAGAGATGTTTATTAAATGACCCATGGCCAGTTACGGCTGCTGTAACTGTACGCAGCTGTGGTTTTGTTAAACGGAGAACCTGTTTCGTGAGGCGGACATCGAACGCAGGAAGTGCTTCCTTAGCCTGCCTGCACTCACTTAGGTCCATCCATATTTTGTGATGATGATCCCTGGTTCGTTTCCTTACCAGAGTGCGTAGAACCCCGACTCATGCTTGGTATCTGTACCCGAAGGGCACAGATACCAAGCATGAGTTCCGTGTGATGCCGGGGTTCCGCGTGGTGCCGCACGTTAAGAATAGCACCATCCCATCTCGTGAGTGACGTACGAGGCGACTAAAGGACTTACTAGTGTTAGATCACTGGTTAAAATAAGTCCACGTATAACGTATTAATGGTTTATTTCAGTGCAAATACAGTATGTATAGTCTCACTTCTGCTTCACTCAAAAATAACACAATGGATAGTTCAACTTTTTAACCGCTTCTCAAGCGGGAAAAAGCTTCCACCACAGATTACCAAAATAATTCCATATTTTTTTTTAAATCAAGCAACTGCGAGTTACATATAAAATTGCTTACAGACAATACTTTTTGGCTTCGATATTTAAAATAATCTTTTTAAAAGAAAATGTTATCAGCTCAATTAAATATGGATTAACCTTTTCTATAAATATTTACAATATTTTTACTATTTAGCGCAATCTGAATACAAATCCTCATAATTGTTACCAGCAGAAATAAACTTTATTCTAACAGTGTATAAAATGCCTAACGATATCTTTACAAATCAACGTATATATTTATTATTTTACAAAAGCGTTTTAACAACTCGACCATCCTGATAACCGTACACGTCCCCGTGTAGATCGCGATCGGCAATCAAGCACGTCGCACGACCAGCATCGCGCACAATGTGCGATCGGCAATCGCGCACGTCGCACGACCAGCATCGCGCACAATGTGCGATCGGCAATCGCGCACGTCGCACGATCTACATCGCGCACGTCGCACGCTCCGCATCGCGCACATCGCACGATCAGCATCGCGCTCAATGCGCGATCGGCAATCACGCACGTCGCACGACCAGCATCGCGCACGTCGCACGATCTGCATCGCGCACTTCGCGCACTCCGCATCGCGCACATCGCACGATCAGCATCGCGCTCAATGCGCGATCGGCAATCACGCACGTCGCACGACCAGCATCGCGCACAATGTGCGATCGGCAATCGCGCACGTCGCACGATCTGCATCGCGCACGTCGCGCGCTCCGCATCGCGCACGTCGCACGACCAGCATCGCGCACAATGCGCGATCGGCAATCACGCACGTCGCACGACCAGCATCGCGCACGTCGCACGATCTGCATCGCGCACTTCGCGCACTCCGCATCGCGCACATCGCACGATCAGCATCGCGCTCAATGCGCGATCGGCAATCACGCACGTCGCACGACCAGAATCGCGCACAATGTGCGATCGGCAATCGCGCACGTCGCACGATCTGCATCGCGCACGTCGCGCGCTCCGCATCGCGCACATCGCACGATCAGCATCGCGCTCAATGCGCGATCGGCAATCACGCACGTCGCACGACCAGCATCGCGCACAATGCGCGATCGGCAATCACGCACGTCGCACGACCAGCATCGCGCTCGTCGCACGATTTGCATCGCGCACGACGCGCGCTCCGCATCGCGCACATCGCACGATCAGCATCGCGCTCAATGCGCGATCGGCAATCACGCACGTCGCACGACCAGCATCGCGCACAATGCGCGATCGGCAATCACGCACGTCGCACGATCAG
This sequence comes from Polymixis flavicincta, assembly GCA_949987655.1. Lineage (NCBI taxonomy): Eukaryota > Metazoa > Arthropoda > Insecta > Lepidoptera > Noctuidae > Polymixis > Polymixis flavicincta. The sequence goes on along the minus strand of OX465186.1, from coordinate 9,844,138 downwards.
CATCGCGCACAATGCGCGATCCGCATGGCGCGCTTCGCATCGCGCAGTATGCGCGATCGAAATCGCGCACAATGCGGGATCAGCATGGCGCACGTCGCGCACGTCACACGCTCCGAATCGGCACTCTGCATCGCGCAAACTGCGCGCTTCGTATGGCACGCAATGCGCTTTCAACAACGCACACATCGCGCGTTCCGCATTGCACACAATGCGCGATCAGCATCACTCCACATCGCGCGCAATGCGTTGTCAGCAACGCGCACATCGCGTGTTCCGCATTGCGCACAATGCGAGATCAGCATCGCGCGATCCACGTCACGCACAATGCGCAATCAGCACCGTGCACGCCGCATGCTCCGCATCGCGCACAATGCGCGATCAGCATGGCGTACATCGCGCGCTCCGCATCGGGCACGCTGCGCGCTCCGCATAGGGCACGCTGCGCGCTCCGCATCGGGCACGCTACGCGCTCCGCATCGGGCACGCTGCGCGCTCCGCATCGGGCACGCTGGTCGCTTCGCATCGGGCACGCTGCGCGCTCCGCATACGGCACGCTGCGCGCTCCGCATCGGGCACGCTGCGCGCTCCGCTTGGCGCGCACTTTACTTCGCACACTTAGTGCATCTTTAACATTATGCGTTGCGCACCTTGCGCATTGCATCGCACACCTTGTGCATCCTGAACATAATGCGTTGCGCACCTTGCGCATTGCAACGCACACCTTGTGCATCTTGAACATAATGCGTTAAGCACCTTGCGAATTGCATCGCACACCTTGTGCATTATATTGAGTATGCGTTGCGCACCTTGCGCTGTAACAAATCAAACTTAAACCTAAGGGAAATAAAGATTTAAGCAGATTTTTACATTTTTAATTTAAATTAATAAAAAAATACAAATAGTTTTATAAAAATTACCTATTTCACTAGAGCCCTTTAGTATCACAAACTGGGAGGAGGATATATTGTGAGGAGGGTTCTTAAGTCACACACACTGGGAGGAGGATATGTCGTGAGGAGGATCCGGTATGAGCGCCTTGTTGTCTATTGGTTGTAGTAAGACGAGCAGTGGAAACAGGAGGGACCCGACAAAACTCCGAAGCTCAATAGTAGGGCCGCAGCAGTAGTATATAAGCAAGGCCCACAACACAATCACCCATACAGAATCTCTCAGAGCCAGTGAAGAGTCTGCGATCACCAGCAGTCTCTATGATGAGTTGGTTGGTAGCGGGTCTGTACCCACATATGTTGAGCCAATTGTAACAATAGACTTAACTAATGATACCATCACCAAAAACAGATTGTTTACTAGTCATAATAAGTTAAAAAAATATATTAAAATTAATAGAATGATTAGAAAATATCAGAAATCATTAAAATGCCAAAAAGTTAGCAAATTAAACACAAAACTAAGGCAAAAAAATTCAAATTTAATACAAGAATTAAGGAAATGCAATAGTGACTTGCAATTATGTAACACCTTGTATGATACTGATACTCAGCACCTTCAGGATGAATTGCTTGTTAGGGAATATGCTCTAAAGGATATCTTTAGTAAATATGAGGCTACTCAACAAGACCTGAGTAAGCGCATGCAGGAGGCCAGTGAGTTGGCAGACCTGGTCAAATTCAATGCTGAGACATATGAGTTGCTAACTAATAACCTCTCTTAATCTTTTAGCATACAATTTACACCTTAACACTGGTACCTGTAGTGTACCATCGATTACTGTTAGTAGTGGTACTAACGCCACTATTGATACACCTAGTAGTTTAAACTACTAGGTGCGACAACGGGAAAGCCGCATGTTTTGAATGTGGTACATCAAAATATGCAGGGTCTGTCCGGCAAAGAGCTAGAGTTAAGTTTATTTCTAGAAAACTATGATGTTCAGGTGTTATGTTTGACTGAACACTGGTTGAAGGAACATGAAGTAGTGTTGATCAATGATGATTTTTTTACCGTGCAAAGTGCTTTTGTAAGGAAAACTGCTATTCGCGGTGGTTCTTTAGTCCTTGTTTCAAACAAGTTGAAATGTAAACAACGTTTAGATTTAGTTAATCTTTCTATTGAGCGCACTATTGAGTTGTCTTGTGTTGAACTCGAGCGATACGTCATAGTATGCGTTTATCGACCCCCTTCTGGAGATTTCATTCGTTTCGAATTGGTAATGGAGGATTTACTCAACAAGTTAAAATCAAGTAATAAAAGTATAATTTTGTGTGGAGATTTTAATATTAATATTTTAGATGTTACTCCATTAAGTATTAGACTACTTAATCTATTTAGGTCTTTTAATTTAATTAACTTGTTTTCTGAACCTACTAGGATCACGGCATCTTCGTCAACATGCCTTGATAATATTTTTAGTGATTGCGATGCCAAAAATAAATTAGTTTTAACTGACTTAACGTCCGACCACTGTGGTTTATTAGCTAGCTTCCCTTTATTCTTACACAAAAAGCCGCATAAAATAGAATGCAGGCCTTATACAGCTAGTCGTTGCAACAAATTTAAAAATAATATATCTCGTAGGATTACACCATCTTTAATAGAACATGAGCATCCTAATGAAATCTATGGAGCCCTTTTTGATATAGTGCATAAAGAATACCAGTCTACTTTCAAAACCAAAACCATTGACATTAATGGCACCTCCGTCGGCTTCAACCAATGGGCCACACCAGGTATTTATAAAAGTAGAGCGACACTATACGAGCTGTATGGTTTGAAAAAATACAGGTTTGATACTCCTTTCCTGGAGTATGTCAGAAATTATTCAAAATTATTTAAAAAGATCTGTGCTTTTGCTAAATCTAAATTTTTAAGCGAAACTATAAAAAAATCTAATAATAAAATAAAAACCACATGGAAAATTATTAACAATGAAACGGGTAAATCGGTTAAACAGGAAAAACAACTAGAGATTATGGTCAACAACACATTACTTAATGAAGCTGCTGACATAGCTGAGGCTTTTAATGAGTTTTTTGCCAACATACCTTTAACTACGACTCACACCTTAAATTCGTCCCCGTCTAAAGCTGAAAACCTTTTGCATAGTTGTGTGCCCAAATGTAATAGCTTATCAAGTTTCGAACATGTAACGCCTCGTGATGTAGTAAATATTTTTAATACACTTAAATCAAAAAACACTGGGGATTACTGGGGCATCTCTATTAAACTTTTAAGTAATATAATCGACATCGTAGCCCCCTATCTTGCTGTTACTTTTAATAAATGTGTTGACTCGGGAACTTTTCCTGACCTCATGAAGATTAGTAAAGTCATACCATTATTTAAATCGGGTAATAAAAATAACGTGGGCAATTTTAGGCCTATTTCTATATTACCGGCATTTAGTAAAATATTTGAAAAATTAATACTCAAGCAGTTGCTAAGACATTTTAATTTAAATAGCCTCCTTCATGAGGAACAATATGGCTTTACAAAGGGTCGTTCGACTACAGATGCGGGTGTTGCTTTGTTGAAACACATATTTAACGCATGGGAGAACTCGCAAAATGCTATTGGAGTTTTCTGTGATCTCTCCAAAGCCTTTGATTGCGTGCACCATGAAACGCTTTTGCGTAAACTGCGTTATTATGGGGTCCATAACGAAGCTTTAAACGTAATAAATTCTTATTTACATAGTAGGTTCCAATGTGTAGAAAGTAATGGTGTGAAATCTTCCGGGCTACCAGTTCAGTTAGGTGTGCCTCAAGGCTCAATACTCGGCCCATTCTTGTTTTTAGTATATATCAATGACTTACCATTCTATTTAAAGGGTATTTGTGATGTTGTTCTGTTTGCAGATGACACTTCTCTTATTTTTAAAGTAGACAGGAATAGACAAGATTTTGACGACGTAAACAGTGCACTCTCAATGCTTATGGATTGGTTTACGGCAAATAACCTAGTACTTAATGCCAAGAAGACAAAGTGTGTAAAATTCGCCTTACCGAATGTTAGAAATCTTGGTCCAAACATCGTGTTAGATAAAGAGGTGCTTGAAACCGTAGACTCGACAGTTTTTTTTGGGCATAACAGTAGATGCTAAACTTCAGTGGGGCTCACACATATCAAGCCTAGCGGGAAGGCTCAGTTCGGCCGCCTATGCCGTTAGAAAAGTAAGACAGTACACTGACGTTGAAACAGCTCGGTTAGTTTATTTCAGTTATTTTCATAGCGTTATGTCCTACGGCATTCTGTTGTGGGGCAAAGCCGCTGATATTCAAAATATTTTTGTTCTTCAAAAGCGAGCTGTTCGAGCAATTTACCAACTGGGTGCTAGAGTGTCCCTAAGAGATTTTTTTAAAGATATCGGTATTCTCACGGTGGCATCGCAATTCATATTCGCTAACATCTTATATATTAGGCAAAATATACACTTATACACTAAAAACAGTGATATTCATAATATAAATACTAGAAATAAGGATAAACTACGTGCTCCCTTTCACCGGCTTCATAAGGTTCATAACTCATTTGTTGGGCTTGGTATAACCTTTTATAACAAGCTTCCCTCTTCTTTGTTAGATTTACATTTTAGTGCGTTTAAAGCCAAAGTAAAATCCAACCTTTGTTCTAAGGCATATTATTCTATTAACGACTACTTAAACGATAAGAATAGTTGGTCGCTGTGATTAACTCAAGACAATGTTTGTGTTCTTTCACCAGAATTAGCTTACCTACTGACAGGTTGTATGAATTACATTCATATACTTAATTGTTTATTTTATTAGACTCTTTAAATCATTTTATTTTTTACTATTGTATTGTACAGTATCAAGTTCTTCTAACTGAACAGACAGCTGTGCTGCTGGGGAGTTTGTTGCGCCACTTCTTCTTCCCAGCTAAAGCACTAGGAAGTGTCGAAGGGTGGGCGTTTTGGGGGGACTGTCTTATGTTTTATTTTTTTTTGACGTTCGAAAAGTGCTGACTCTCAGCCTAGTTTGAATAAATGACTTTTGATTTTGATTTTGATTTTTGATTTTGATTAGTGGAGGCTTTTCAGAAAAATAAACAGCACCTCCATACATCAAATTACGTCGCTGTCCCTCTTCGTAGTTCCCTCTCGTAGTAGTTCCGCTTTCTGCGCTTCGTCCTCTATTTATACTAGAATTTCAGCCGTTCCAGATCATTTTTAAATTTTAAATTTATGTCCTCCAGTGGCCAGACACATGTAACCAGCCAGCACATATTATACAACCATGTGTGTGTAAAGAATTTAAAGATATAATTTAAAATTAAGAAGTAAACAATCATAGTTAATAAAATACAATATTTCAGCTAATAATATTGATAAAAATAATTTATAATAATTAAACCAAAAAGTAATTCTTTATAGACTAGTGAGAAACTCTATGGGAAAAAAGAAAAATAACTGACAGTTTGACAAATCTTGACATACATGTCACAACATAGAAAATTACAAAGATCAAATTTTATTTTATTACAGATATTAAAGAAATAGTTATTGTAACACGCAAATACTATATTTCCTTCCAGAAAATGAGTATGAAGGTACATAGAGAATGCTTAAATTTCAAGGTTAATGTTAACAAAATGTAAGTATAAAGAATAATCATTACAGCGCATTGTTTCATACACATATTGTGCACCTTGAACATAATGCGTTGCGCACCTTGCGCATTGCATTGCACACCTTGTGCATCATAAACATAATGCGTTGCACACCTTGCGCATTGCATCGCACACTTTGTGCATCTTGAACATAATGCGTTGCGCACCTTGTGCATTGCATCGCACACTTTGTGCATCTTGAACATAATGCGTTGCGCACCTTGCGCATTGCATTGCACACCTTGTCCATCATAAACATGATGCGTTGCGCACCTTGCGCATTGCTTATTCTATGCAATACTATTTTAGTTGTGTGAGTAAACAAAATTACCCATTACATGCACTATAACATAAAAATTCAACCAAAGCGCACTTTGCGCTAGCCATTTATTATTTTCAAACTAACACTAATAACCAAACTTACTACCATCTGTCTCCTTCCATCTACCACCCAGTTTGAACCTTTCTTAGATTACGGAGTAAGTCATCCACCATGAGTCTCACTTTGTTGCGCTCTGTATAACTGAGCCGATAGGGACGGTAAACTACTGGGTTATTATTGATTCATTGAACATCCATAACTGTTACGGTACACTACCGACAAATACATCGCAAAACAATCACGACAATAATTAGATGTTTTAACTTTGCTTTTTGAGTATCATTTATAGGACCAATATTTAAATCATCAAATGTGTGTGAGCTCATTCTCGATTTTAAAACATTTAAACATTTCTTTTCAACGTGGTTCATGTTACATTTATGAGAAATAAGTTCGTCTTTAGTGCACGACTAGCTGACCTGTGGCCACTTTGTTGGGCTGTAAACATTTTTATTTATCACAATCACATAATTACATAAATCACTCAATAGATTACGATACGGTCACGGTTCTATACCTATGTCGTATTATCTCTTTAACCATTCGTCCAAATTAGAAAAGTCTCTTTTTTTTTTGTTTTAAACGCGGTGACAAATTTACTTATTTTGATAAGAATTCATAATTTATATAACCAACAAACATGACCTAAGGATTTCATTATTATTATTTATTTTAATATAAAAACTACTTTTTGTGACTTAAATATATAAAAGTTAAGCACAACATGTGCTATATCGGTGACTTTTTTTTTGGGCATTATCAAGCTCTACAACTTTTCTGTAGAACTCAATCATGTACCTCTCATCGTTAAGGGTGCACTAGTCGCGGGCTCGAACTCACTGGTAGGCCTGGTTAAAAAGCACGCTGTCTCACCAGGCTTCGAGTCCGACAGAGGTAGTATCAGTGATGAGCAGTAGGCTTAGCACGAGCACCGATTGGTCGACGGAAGAATAGACATTACTATTAAATAAATGATATACAAAAGGATAAGATAGCTATGTTTTTCTATTCATTATCACAGTTATGCGTTCTAAACGAATCATGAGTTTGTAGATAATCGTATTTACTTTGTGGCCGTCCAGTAGAAAGTTTTGTTGTCAGTGTGATTTTGACAGTTTGAAAAGAAATATTCTTCTGAAATAGTCTACATTTATAAGGACCTAGACAAATATAGTTAGAAACGAAAGACTAAATGACAGATTGTAGAAGAAATCTACGGTGCGACAACAAAAATTTAGGAACGAAATGTCACTTTGTATTGAAAAAGCACTGTCTATTCTTCGTAGAAATGCAAAGCGTTATGCTAAGCCCGCAGTTAGACGATAGTCTACACGCACAACATTATTGAGTGAGCTGCAGGATCAATTATAGTAAAACAGCCGCGTAAAAAATTAAGAACAGTCCTTCGGAAGATCGGGTTTTCAGAAAAAACCACTGCATAAATCAATGACCAATTAAGTTTATTGAACTTTTAGATAATAAATTGAGCTTTGTCGGTACTGACTTAGTTTTGGAGATTTTACACTTCTTTTATTACTTAAACATGTCCAAAGTTATGTTAAATTATCTAGAAAAACGAATCTTTGTTGGCTCATAACTTTTTAATGGCTTCTTGTTTTAGTATTATGTTTCCGTACCGACAATATTATTAATGACACAAAACCAAACCATGTCTAAGTTTTGATGAGTTTTGATGTCGGAGAGTGGAGTAATACCCTCCCGAAGTTTGTATGGAAAAAATGTGGACTTGTTTCACCTTAAGGCAGCGTTCGTAAGAAACGTTTTCTTTCGACCGTGTTTTTTTTTTTTTTTTTTTTTCGACTGACTGCAAATCCGACTACCCATGAAAACGTCTTTTCATTTTTCGGGTTAATATATTGCTTACGACACTCACAAATAACTTGGCTTTTTATTGGTACAATTTTTTGTTTAAATTGGTTTAATAACCATTTAGTAGGATTTGCTAATGTTCATGCCACTGATTTACGTATCAAACAGCACTGACTTTCAAAATGTATGTAGCCCATAAAAGTACGTACTGCCTACTATTTAATTAATGGTACTGCCATTTTGTTTTTTTTTTTTTGTTTTTTTTTTTTTTCACCTCCTTAAATTAATTATTGTGAGCTATTTTAGCGCAGTTTGAGCGGAATTAGCGGGTCTCTTACCGCCTCCCTTTAGGCCTGCAGCGCCCACATCGCCCACTTTGGGAAAGGCTGCCATACACTATGCAGTCAATAGTATAATTTCCTGATATACGGCAACGATTTAAACGTGCAGGACGCGGAGCGGAGACACAACTACAGAACATTACCTCAAACGACCTGGACATAACTATAAATTTAAATTCTCGCGAGCGGTGCATTCTTTTACGTTTGTGACGTCGGTTTTTCTGACGTCGTTTCAATGAGAGCACCTTCGGATCGAATGATTCGAACTGCGTGAGGAACTTTGAGAAGATTGTATTAGCGAAGTACGTTTACGTGTTGAAACCTGATGCTGTCGATCCTTGCGTCGAATACGAGAACGAGATTTGCGTGACCCAGAACGTGTTTTCCGTTTTGCAACCCGAGTCCGGCTAGGTTCTCTGTAGTTCTGTGGTGATTAGGGATGGTGACTTCGGGATTTCCTTCGTGATTACTATGAGAACGCGATTTACGTCGCGTTCTTGTTCGTTTTAGTTTATCACGTTCCATTGAGTTTATCACAAACTTAGCACAAACCAGCAACCACGAAAAACATAAAGTCTAACCTGAATCTTTGTATCTGACCGAGAACGGCGCGTAGTAATCCCGCTTCGGATTTGTTAGATCACTGGTCAAAATAAGTCCACGTATAACGTATTAATGGTTTATTTCAGTGCAAATACAGTATGTATAGTCTCACTTCTGCTTCACTCAAAAATAACACAATGGATAGTTCAACCTTTTAACCGCTTCTCAAGCGGGAAAAAGCTTCCACCACAGATTACCAAAATAATTCCATATTTTTTTTTTAAATCAAGCAACTGCGAGTTACATATAAAATTGCTTACAGACAATACTTTTTGGCTTCGATATTTAAAATAATCTTTTTAAAAGAAAATGTTATCAGCTCAATTAAATATGGATTAACCTTTTCTATAAATATTTACAATATTTTTACTATTTAGCGCAATCTGAATACAAATCCTCATAATTGTTACCAGCAGAAATAAACTTTATTCTAACAGTGTATAAAATGCCTAACGATATCTTTACAAATCAACGTATATATTTATTATTTTACAAAAGCGTTTTAACACTAGAGAATGGGCAGCAGCGTTCTCTATGCATTTTACCACCATACTGCGATCGCCAACCCGTCTGCCAAGCGTGGCGATAGTGGCAAACCCCCCCAAATTGGGGAGGCCTATGTCCAGCAGACGTCTTTCGGCTGAAATGATGATGACCCAGCATGAGAGGATCGTTTGCGATGTGTCTTCACATTTGCAATGTGGCTCTTCGGGTACCTGACACCTGCAGCAACTCTTTAGAATGTAAATAGGCGCTGCACATATCCCCTCCTACTTCTAAACCTTACTAAAGTTACCTTACTTAGTTATGATATAAACGTCAAAAATGTATGGTTAAACAATCGTTAATCACTACTTCACTTTAAGCAACGTTTATAAATAAGGGGGCTACAGTTTAAATGTTAGTGAATAACAATATAATCCAGCGAAATGAAACGGTAAATATGTTAGTGGATTATTGACCCTAAAAGAGAAAGAAATCCTAGTAACTTGGCTCTTGAAACACATGTAAGTCGGTGTAGGTAAGTTACCAGCAAAGTTTCTTAGTAAATTCTATTTATTTTCTTTATTCAAAAGACCAGCAACTGTTTACATATAAAATGACTTTAAAAAAACCTTTTCTCCTTAATGACACAACAAAATATGAAAAATAATACCTTTTTGTTCAGTTTCGTAATTTCCTAGGAAACTCACCCTTAAGATTTTGAGTTTTTCATCACATCTTACATCTTAAATCCTAGTAACTTGGCTCTCGAAACAAGTGTAACTCGGTGTAGGTAAGTTACCAGCAAAGTTTCTCAGAAAATTATATTTATTTTCTTTATTCAAAACACCAGCAACTGTTTACTAGCCTGAAGCACAGGTTCAACCTAGTTCAGACAAATTAGCAACTATCCTCTATTTTATTTTATTTTTTATTATACTTATAAAATGACTGGAAAAAACCTTTTCTCCTTATTGACAAACAAAATATTTTGAAGAAGACTTGAAAAATAATACCTTTTTGTTCAGTTTAATATACAAATAAGTAAAAATTTACTGCGCAAATGCCTTCCACAGGGTAAACAAAAAATAGTAAATGTTCTTTTTTTTTCAGACTTATTCCATGAATCGTTGTTAATTTGCAAACACCGCCCGTTTCCTATATCGGAGGTTAGAATTTAAGATTGGAATCACAAAAAAAAAAAATGTTTTATTTTAATCACAGAAATCTTTTCCACGTTGTAACTACCACATCCACATCTACAATGTAACTACGTGTCCCAAATAATTAAATTTGCACATCATCATCATCATCATTATCATCATTTCAGCTGAAAATCGTTCACTGCTGGACATAAGCCTCCCCCAAGCACCGCCACTTCGACATATTCTGTGCTTCTCTCATGCAGCGGATTCCTACAGCCTTTATATTGGGTGGGAAATCATCAAATAACTTCTCCCGCTCTGAGTGGAGCGGGAGGGCGTGTCAGACTTTTATTGACTAAAACTCAGCCGTGTTGACATATGCTGAGCTGCACTCCCATTTGGTGCAACCTTGAGACGCACACCGCACCTTGTCATTTGTGTGCATATAGCAAATATAATATAACATAATTCAACACGGGTGGGTTTTAGTCAATAAAAGTCTGACACGCCCTCTCGGTCCACTCAGAGCGGGAGAAGTGTTTTTCTTTTTATAGATATAATGGGCACCTTGTTTTTATTTCAATTCATTTTATTTGTGATCATATAATTGTACTTTTGTGTGTAGTGTTATGTCTTTTGTGTGCACTAAATTAAGGTTTTATCTATCTATCAATCCTACAAGTTTACAAGATTTAAAAATTGCCACATAAGTACCTATCTTTTTGATGTCTTAAAGTGCTCTTACACGGGCAATTTTGTTTGCAATTATTGCTCGGCAACACTAATAATAATAATATTTTATTTATTTCAGATCAAAATCCATATGTTGTTAGTCAAAGTCTTAATCTAATGTTAGTAAAATTCTATTTAGAAAATTGAAACGACTGACACCTACGTGTGCAGCCGTATCCAGTGAGCCAGCATGGGGCTGTCCCACCTATCACACAATACACTCAGGATGCTGTGGGAGCTAGCACGTATCCTACCGAGAATAGAAGCGCACCGTTTCCGCATAATGGCATGAAAACCATCAACTCTGGCTTCGGTGAACATCCCGGAAGCACTACAAAAGCGTGGTAGACCCAACAGCATCCTGAATACATTATTATATTGGACACGCAGGGCGTTGTATGCCCTCAGCGTATACCTGACCCACAGACTGCATGTGTAAAAAGACTGGCAGTATGCTCTGAAAAGGGTTAATTTGACTTGCGTCGTACAACGTGCAAATCTGCGGATCAGCATATTACCTCGGACAGCCATCGCCCTGCGTTCCCTTTCTATGTCCTGGTCATCATTCAGGTCATGAGTGACCCAGTGACCCAGGTACTTAAATTTTGTTACTCTGGATAACGGAGTATCATTTATGGTCACATCCGGCACGTTAGTGTAACATTTGGTGCCAGCCTTGAATACCAATAATTCACATTTTTTTGGATTGTACCTGAGTCCATGAGTGATCGCGTAATCTTCGCAGATCTTAACAAGACGCCTGAGTGCGCTTATTGATGGACTCAGCAGCACCATGTCGTCAGCATAACTTTTATTGTTAATGCAAACTCCGTCAATGTGACAGCCTATACGGGTGCTGCTGAGTTCAACAATCAGCTGATTAATGTAGAGGTTAAAGAGACGAGGTGAGGTTATACCCCCCTGCCTCACCCCGCACTTCAACCCATACACATCAGACAAAGTTCCACCCCACCTTACGTGGTTCGTCTGATTCTCGTACCAAAATTTAAACAAAGAAATAACAGTACAGTCGACGGTGCTTTCCTTTCGCAGCTTTTCCCACAAGATATCGTATGACACCAGGTCAAATGCCCTCGATAAGTCCAGAAAACATGCATTAACCGGTGTTTTCCTATCAGCATAATACTGGACAGTCTGCTTAAGACACATGATGGCAGTCTCCGTCGATAGTCCGGGTCTGAAACCGAATTGGGCATCGTGAAGATTTATACGACTCGCCATATGTGTATCAAGCAAACAGTCCAGTACCTTAGCTGTAACAGTCGCTAAGGAAATAGGCCTATAGTTTGCGGGATCTGTAACATCGCCTGTTCTATTCTTTACTATTGGCACGACTATGGTCTTCATAAGCTTATCTGGCAAGTACGAGTGACTAATACATAAAGAATAAAATGTTGCCAACACCCTCGGTAAATGAACTCCTGCATATCGCAAGTGCTCGACGCTGAGGCGGTCATGTCCCGGAGATTTACCTCCGATCATGTTACTTATGACATCAGCTATTTCTTTTGCCAAAAACCTTAAACACGGAGAACTTACCTCAGCGCCAATCACCGACGACGACACGGGCGGAACGGGTCCCGTCAAGGGATCAACTTGGAACTGATTAACAAACAAATTTGAAATGGCTTGAGGGTCACAAATCCCTGCCACGCTCACTGGCAGACTCGGCTTGGGGTTCAGTTTACCAGTACTCTTCCAAAACTTCCCGAAATCTTTGGATTTGCGCTGCTCAGCCATTATGCCTAGTTTTATTTGTGCTTGATTATTACGACACCATTTTAATTTGGCTTTAAAAATGTTACGCGTCATTCGCATATTCTCATAAATAGATCCTGAAGTCGGATTTCCAAATAAATGCCACCTCTGAAAAGCAAGCCGAGCCTGAAAGTGAACTCTTCTAACATGTCTATTCCAACCAGTTAAAGGTTTATAACACTTTTGTCTAATACCTAAAGCGGTCTGCTCAGCAGATGTTGAAAGTGTATCAATGATTTTTGTGTACATAATGTCTAGGACCACTCTGTGAGTTACATTGCCGCACATTTTATCCGCACAATTAAGACACTCTGGGGGGAAATCTATTTCACATAAACCTGAGTTACATAATTTTTCATACATCTTTATCTGTTCAAAGTCTCGTTCGCCCCATACAACCTTACTACTTAGTACGTTACGCAGTGGAATATTAGACTGCACTATAGCTAGGTTACATTCTAATTGAATGGGAAAGTGATCGGACCAATAAGTGCCGTACAATACTTCTACACTAGATATAGTTTGACGCGCGGCCTCAGTAACGACGCAACGGTCAAGCCAACGCTTGCACCCGTGCGCATCACTCACATATGTATACGAGCCACGAGGTAGTAGCTCGCTATCCGCGCAGGTCCAACACTGTTCCTCACAAAACTTTAACAATTCATAGTGAAATTGCTCATTGGTATGCGCATTATAATCACCCAACATAAACACATTTTGGATATCACTATTTTCTATTATAGCGTTCATCTCGCTTAGACACTCAGTAAACTCAGTTAAATTATCAGCACAGCAAGTAGGCATATACACTGAAAAAACAAGTAATCTATTGCTTGATTGTTCTATCTGTATTGCTGTAAGACGTGCACTATTACACTTTACAACCGTCACTGATGAGAATAAACTTTTCCTCCAGAGGAGTGCCACTCCTCCGTAGGGTCTACCTCGCAGTATCCCAGCCGAAGTATCCACTGCTGAGGTCCCAGTGTAAGCAAAGTCATCATGCACAGTGCCTAAAAACGTCAAGTCGTGAGGTAGTAACCATGTTTCTTGTAATGCTATGACATCAGCTGATACACACAGCCGTCTAATACAGTCAATCGACGTTTTTACACATTTGCAATTGAAACTGATCATTTTTACCGCTTTATCCATTTTTATTGTTTCTTTTTTTTATTCATTTTCTGTGTCTCCATTGTGCCTCTAAAGATTCCTCTAAAATGTATGAATCTGCGGTATGATACCCCTGCTGGCCAGAATTCGTCATTCATAAAAACATCTTCCTTATGTTTTGGAAAGAAGACTTTGTAGCTGTCATACTCCTTTTCCATTTTCATACTGATCCTTTCCACCTTCACTTGTAAATTACATTTCCCCATAATATACGTGACTATGTCTTCTTCAGAAAGTCCTTTTAATACATTGGAAATATATAAAGGTACCATTATCTCAGCTGCCTTAAACTTCGCATCAGGATGTATTACAGCTTTCCCCATTTTCCCAGCAAACCTCTTATTTCGGTTACTTCTTTGAACTAATGTCCAACCATCCCTATCTTGCGAGGGAGCATTCCCTTCCTTTCTCGCCAAACTTGAAAAAGTTAATTGTTTCCCAACTAGCTTGCCATTTGTCACAGCAGTGTGTCCCAACATATTTACTCGGTCAGGTGCAAGTGCCACCGCGTCAGCGCGTGGTTCGCGATGCGTCATCGCATCTTCGCCGCTCCTCGCAATGTTTACAACCGGTACGTCACCGCCGCTGATCATACAGACACTTCTACCGTCAACATCTTTTTCTTGTCTACCCTCCACCCGCGAAGAATGTAATATCGGGCTACCGGGCGCAGATATAATTGTAGTATAACTATCTGACTTCTCAATTTCTGTATTGTCACAACCGCCTCGTTTTGTGTTTACTTGATAAACATCCATCGTAGAACTTTTTAGATTTTCAATGTCCTTTTTAACAGAATCCAATTGTTGTGAAGTAACATACTGCTCCTTGACTTCCCTAATCTCATTCTGCATTCGAAGCAGGTCCTTCAAAAGCCTAGTACAATCCAAATGATCAAACAGGACCGCCGGTAGTTTTTGAAGGTCCCGTGCAACAAATACGGGAATCAGTTCAGGATCTGTTTCTTTTAACAAGCATATTATGTCATCTATATCACGCTTCATTTTCCCATCCCGTTTCCTTTGGATCCTACGTTTTGTTGTAGGAACCGAATCAAATAGGAGACTCTTCGCCATACTTATGTCTTCCTCAGTGAACGCAGTTACGCAAATGCGACTTATACTCTCTTCGTCCATGACATCGATCTTATTACAAACAAAGGAAAGTACTTCGTTTATAACAATGTTGCAATTTGAACACTTTAATACTCGCGACTGCGCCATCGTACTTTGTCTCTAAACTCGCAATTAGCACGTCCATCGATCATGCGTGCGCGCGCGAACTGTCGACTAATGGACCAATCTGGATCAATTAAGTGGAGCAATCTGAGGTAACAACAATAAATTGCGGATATGTTTCGAGAATTTTGCTTCTGATTGCTCCATAGATTGCATGACTTGCCGGATATCCAATCGGTTTGGAAATTTGTAATACATTTTCTTTCTATCTCGTTTGTACGTATAACTACGTCTCGTTTTTGCGAGAGGAACCGACCGGTGGGAGAGGCGGCAGGGGGTACGTATTGCCTAGTTTTTGAAGTTGCTCCATATTGCATGATATTGTGTGGCAACAGGTTGCTACATGTTGCCCTAAATTTCTGGATGTAGTCGTGACGTCATAGTTGACTAGAATTGACTAGGATGAAGCAATTTTAGTTGCTCGTGTAAGTGCAACTTCATGAAAGAAAGAATAGACTCAAACTTAATCTGCTGATCAAAAATGTTACATCGCTAAATTGCAATCAGCGCTGCTTTTATTCGCAAAGCCCAGACGTATAAAAACAAAACACGCTTGCTTTGCGAAATGCAACGTTATTAAGAGCGACAATCAATACCAATCCAATCTCGATAAAGTTAGGAGGAGAGTGGCTTCGACGTTACGTGTCATACGTGATCTAACTTTGCGAAATTTCCAACACTTTTGCGAAAATTCCCCCATTTTGCGAATGGAACTCCATTTCGCATCGTTTAAATATTAAATCAAACTTACGACGTAAGTCAAACGTGCGTGTGAATGTACGATAAAGTCACTCGGCGCCCGAATAGACAATAACTGTTCCCGGAGCTAATAAATTTTTTGGGACAAATATTTTTTATGGCACTCAGTATTCGTTTGCTGCTATTGGTATTGTATGCAGATTTTGATATGCATTTTTGAAATATCACTTGCATTTGACGACTAAGTCTGCGTTTTTTTTTTTAACTTCTAACGGTTCGATTATCATGGACGTCCATGTACAGTCACCAATACAGATAGGTTGCTTAAGCGTCTGTTGGTGGAAAGCTTTTTGAAGGAAAAGTAATTGTTTGCTCTGGATGTATTTTTTTTTATTTGCATTAGTTAAACGTGTATTATTTATTTACTAAGTCATAAGTAGTTATGTTGTTTAAGTTCATTTTTTATTAGTGGAAACTTGTAAAAGGCATTCAGTTTCATGTTGTTTAATAACATTGTTTATGTTGGCTGTTAGTTTCCCGATTCAAATAAAATAAAATATCCTTGAAATTGTTTCAGATTCTGACTAATACTGTATTTACGCATAATGGGTGCTGATTTAAAATAATAGCTCCATTGTTTAGTATGCACAAGCGAATATAGCCTACAAAAGGTATGTAATCTGTGGAAAACGTTTTCATTTAGCGAGTACCAGTTCATCAAACATTATATAAACAATATTACATTAAATTATTTGGTTTTATCCTACTAAAATTATAAATGTAAAAGTTTGTATGTTTAGACTTTTAAATGTTTGTTACTCAATCACGCAAAAACGGCTAATCGGATTTACATGAAATTTGGCAAACAGATACATTAAAACCTGGATTAACACACAGGATACTTTTTATCCCGGTAATGCGTTCCCATGGGATAATTTTAGACCTCCACGCAGGCGAAACCGCTGGCAAAAGCGTGTAACCAAATCATTTAATGTAACAAGCCGTAATTCCGGCCATTAGTTATTGTTCAAATTTAATTAATTTCATTCTAATGAGTTCAGAATCAAGCGAAAACACACTTTGAATTAATTATTTCGTTGGTTTCTAATTTCGGGAATTTTGTAATTAGCACATAACAGAGCACTGGGCGTTGTTATGGCTGCTCATAAAATTAATAATTCCTATTACGGATAGTTCACGTCAAAATTATTACCGGGTAGAAACCATTACTAAAATTACATCACTATCACAGAGGAAGAACGGCATAAGTCATGATGGATGGTTAAAACGTGACATTATTAAAACGATTTTTTACGTCATCACATAAAAATATATGTTCATAAAGTTCAATTTCGCACTTTGCTCGAAATCACTGGAAATGTCCTAATATGTATGAGCGTAATCAAAGTAGCTTAGGGCGTGCCTCCCTAGAGGCTGAAATCTGTGGTATTAGAGAAAGTACTCCGAATAAACTGCCAAGAATATACAATAAGCCTATTCATTTATGCCGTTTGCGCTTTATACAGACTTTTTGTTTGAATTGTGGAATCTTATAATACTGAAATTGTCGAATATGAGACGCATTTTCTTTCTCAACTGTAGGACGTCTATCGTATTAAATTAACTTGCTTTTAAGGACCCATGTTATTTACTAGGTATAGGTAGATAAAACGGGTACTTAAAAGTAAAATAGTTTAATACATGAATTTAGAAATGTTTCATCATCATCATTTCAGCCAAAAGATGTTCACTGCTGGACATAGGTCTCCCCAATTTCCTCCACTGGAAATGTTTGATTGAACGGAATTCGTGGTGGTTTTTTCCATAGATATGAAGTTTAATATTTGTAGGTTTTGTGAGATTTAGCAGGTTAGGGTTTCGTATGGTTTTTTCTTGGATATGAATGTTGTCAGTGAAATCATAGTTCGATAATTTTGTTTTATATTCTTCAAAATGACTTCAGATTACATTTAGCGGCTGATCCCCACAGTTCAATAAGTTTTTCTAAGTTTAATAGTTAGGTAAATTCAACAACGAATAATTTTATTAAATTGTAATTTACATATCTGAAATTGAACAAGACAACTTTTAAATTACAACTTTCCACAGAAATAATGGCCGAAAACTCCCAATTGACGCAAACTTTTACGAAAATCACAAACAGCGATGAAATGCGACAACCAAAACAAAAATAGAAACAGAAAATTAAGAGACATCATTAAGATAATGTTGAGGAGAAAAATCTCGAATGGCTGTGAACAGGCTGGCTACTTGACACATATAGAGCACTCTCCAATTTGTTGCAAACTCGCTTCGTAAGTCCGTACCTATTGGATATCTGTGTTCACTTCTCAAGTCCTCACAAATGAGAATGTCTGTCTCATTTAATTAATGTTTCTACATAGTAATTTTTTACCAGTGCGCAAACCATAACCATGAATTCAGCATGGTGAGGTGAGCGCTCTGTTCCCCTCACGAGGGGAGCACGCTCCCCCGCCTATGGCTCCGCCTCCTGCGGTGCCCGATGCGGACCACACCGACGACGACGACGACTCTATAGAGGTGACCGAGGTAGACCTGAGAGTGGCGGTACGTAGGCTGAATGCCAAGAATACCGCCCCAGGACCCGACGGCTTGCCCGGAAAAGGCTGGGTCCTGGCCTGGCAGGCTCTCGGGGCTCGACTAAGAGGGCTCCTAAGCGCATGCTTGGAAGAGGGCCAGTTCCCACTTCGCTGGAAGACGGGGAAACTGGTCCTCATTAAGAAGCCGGGGCGCCCAGCGGACTCTCCGTCCGCTTACCGGCCCATTGTGCTGCTCGACGAGGTGGGCAAGCTCTTTGAGAAAGTAATTGCAGACCGCCTCGTCGGGCGGCTGGTGCGGGTGGGGCCGGATTTGGCGGAGAGTCAGTTTGGTTTCCGAAGGGGGCGCTCCACAGTGGATGCCATCATGCGCGTGCGAGCCCTCACGACGGGGGATGCTGTGGCCTGGGGTGGGGTCGTCTTGGCGGTGTCTTTAGACATCGCCAATGCCTTCAACACCCTGCCCTGGAGTTGCATCAGGGAGGCACTCCGGTATCACCGGATGCCGACCTACCTCTGTCGTGTAGTCGAGGCCTATTTGACGGACAGGGCCGTCATCTACCCCGGTCACCTCGGAGAGTGGAACCGGCGAGAGATGTCGTGCGGTGTCCCACAGGGATCGGTCCTGGGGCCGCATCTGTGGGACATCGGATACGACTGGGTGCTGCGCGCCGACCTGATAGCGGCGTCAGTGTAGTTTGTTACGCTTACGACACGCTAGTCCTGGCGCAAGGGAGGTCGTACCAGCCGGCGGCCGACTTAGGGACACAAGGGGAAGCGACAATCATCGATAGGATCCGGCAACTGGGACTCGAGGTGGCCTTGCACAAGTCCGAGGCCATGTGGTTTCATGTTCCTCGGAATGCACCACCGACGGGTTCCCAGATAACGGTGGGAGGGGTTCACATCGGCGTCGAGTCGACGATGAATTACCTAGGACTCGTCCTCGACAGCCAGTGGAACTTCGCGGAGCATTTCTGCCGTTTGGCTCCCAGACTGGAGCGGGCCGGGGCTGCGCTGAAGCGGCTCCTGCCCAATCTAGGGGGGCCAAACGCCTCCTGCCGGAGGCTCTACGCGGGGATCGTGCGGTCCATGGCCCTATACGGGGTGCCGGTGTGGGCGCCTACATTGAGGCGCCAACCAGCTCGCCGGTTGAGGGCGTCCCATAGCGACATGGCGTCCTCACCTTCCGCCTGACGCAGGTCCTCATCGGACACGGCTGTTTCGGGAGGTTCCTGTTTCGGATAGGGCGGGAGGAAACGCCCGGGTGTTTCCACTGCGAAGATCGCCCTGAGGACATGGTGGCGGTCTGCCCGGCTTGGGCGGAGCACCGCCGTGTCCTCGTAGAGGCGATCGGCGGCGGCGATCTCTCGCGTCCGGCCCTGATCCAGGCCATGGTACGGACCGAGAGGGCATGGGGAGCCGTCACCTCCTTCAGCGAATCAGTAATGCTCGCGAAGAGGGAGGCGGCGCACGTGAGGTAGAGGCAGCATATGCGCCCTCGTGACCCTAGCCGCCGCAGGATACGGAGACGCCCTGGGCGTCGGGAATCCCAGGCCGATTTCCGGTCACCGTAGGCATGAGCTTTCGGATGGCGAGTAATGGGTAGCTCGCTGTCCGGTAAGGACCAAGCCCAAGTCGACGGCGCGTTGTGTTCCACGCGCGCCTCAAAGAGATGTCAGCACAAAAAATGATGGGGCCCGCAAGGGCCGATGCCTGCCAGGGGTGCGGGTTTGTTCGGAAGAGACACCACAGCCCCTGGCATACGGGCTACTGAAGGAACACGGGTGGGTTTTAGTCAGTAAAAGTCTGACACGCCCTCCTGCTCCACCCAGAGCGGGAGAAGTTATTTGATGATTTCACACCAAAAAAAAAAAATGGTTAAAATTTGCGCACTGGTTAAAAATGTATCCTGTAGAGGTACTGTTTGTTTGGTTATTCATCATCTGCGTAGCCTTTTCCGAACTATGCTAGGGTTGGCTTCCAGTCTAACCGGATGCAGATAAAGATCAAAATTTTGACCTCCACAATCCAGTTACTAGGTAACAATACGATACCCCTGGGTAAGACTGGTCATCGTACTTTTTGACGTGCCGTAACAACTGCCAGAGATTCATGAATGACAGAAGAGACCAAATGCTTTCCAAAGCACAGAAGGGTCTTGGTATGTAAAGATGGTCACCCATCCATAGACCAACCGCGACAAGCTTAGCTTTGCCTGATCGATCGAATCGTGAGGCTGGTAATACTTAGCCATAAGACCGTTGTTTGGTTGTTGTAATTAAGGCCCTGGTAATTTTATATGTACTCGTCGTATTGTCGTTCTGAGCGATAATAGTTCTTATTGAAATCCGATACGGGTTAAAATCTGTTGTAATAAATTCGGATTATAAATGAGCAATAATTGTTGTAAAAATGCAAATAAAATCGTATAAAATTAGATATGAACTATTTAATCAATATTAATCCATCACTGGATGCAGTTTGGCATTTAGCATTTTATGGTATATTTTTAATTATAATAATAATTGAGGTGACTTTGTTGATTTTTTTGTTGCATTAAACTATATTTAATTATGTTTTGAGTTCCATCACTGTATGCAAAAAAGACTTGAAAATATCATACATTTTTAAGCTTTCAAAATAATTTACGGTTAAAGAGATACACTGGTTTAAAAAACCACCTTTTTGAGCGTTTTCAAGAAATCTCCGCCTTAAATAAATTATATTTATTAAAGTGAACACAGAACGATCGTGGAAGTTAGTTAGGGTACATATTTGACAGGCCAATATCCTACTAAAATTATAATAAAAGTCAAAGTATGTTACTCAATCACGCATAAACGGCTACAGGGATTTGTATGAAATTATGCAAACAGTTATATTGTATCCTGGATCAACATTTATAGTATACTTTTTATCCCGTTCCTGTAAGATAATTTTCTACAGCCACCCTGGCGAAGCTGCTGGCAAAAGCTATAGTTATCAAATAAAGTGTCAAGTAATTAACACAATTACTTTTCTATTGTTTTCAGACTCAATCTGCCTAACAGACGAGTGTGTAAAATAAAAAATAGAAATGCGTCATTATCTTGGGTGCAAAACCCTTTTAAAAAACCGTAATCAGATAGTAACTAAAGTCATTGACTCCGTCGTCACATTTTCTCGCCGACCTCAAAATCATTCATCATCTTCATCAGCCTATAATGTTCCCACTGCTGGGACACTGGCCTCCTCTCGGTGAGAGGGATTGGGCCGTAATCCACCACGCGGGCGCAGTGTGGGTTGGTAGATGTCACATGTCTTCGAATTTTTTGGTTCTAGGACATGCCGGTTTCCTCACGATGTTTTCCTTCACCGTTTTGAGAGCAGTGGTGATGAAATAATTTACACAAAGTAAAGCGCATGTCTGGGTTCGAACTCAAGACCTTCAACTCGTAAGTCGCGGCCATTACCATTTGACCACCACTGCTCTCATCATTGTGCCACCAAAATCATTTCGTTAAACAAATTAATAAACTTCTGAATAAAATACTCCTTAGTCCTAAACCACTTAACGCCATCATAAAGCAATTTTAACCTCACAAAATCTGATAATAATTTTGATTCCCCAGGATATTTATTTAGGCTGCCCTGGGACATTTATTTATTGAGTCGTCTCCTCGTTAGTCTTATTTTGAGGGGCATGAGGCTAAGTAATTACGTTAAGTTACGCTTGCCGATTTTAGCCCGTGGATGGGATCACCTGGGTGGTACTTATTGACAGGTCTGCACTGTTTCTTACCTATTATCACCGTAATTTGAAAACATTGTAAAAGCCAATTATTTTAAAAAATTAACCGTGGAATTTCTTGCCAGCTCTTTTACATAGGAAGCGACAAATTGGCACCGTGCACCTAGCTTCTGACGTTTCATAAGTGCCCATGCAGGTTTATGTGAAACAAAATATTTTGATTTGATTTGACATACATACCGAGACCTCTCCAGGACTTGGAAAGCACGTTAATGCGTTAGTCCCAGCTTTTATTTGTAGATGTTTCATAGTTGTTAGGGGTAGTCAGAACTCTGAAAGTCTGACAACAAGTATTACCAAGACGTGCCGCGTTACCTCGTGTTATTCTGGTCCAGTCAGACTAAATGCCGACCCCACTATAGTTGAAAACAGGCTAGGAAGATGCTAATGCCTGCTCGTTAGTCAATTGGTTGAAAGCATGACTAATTACCTTGGGGTACTTGGTTCGAACCAAGTACCCCAAGGTCAGGTGTTTTTTTATTAGGTCTTTCTATAAGGATCTTTTCCGTAGCCAGTCTGGAGTTATGCCCGGCAATGATAAACGGATCGCCTCTTTTTACTTCACACTTCTGCCAACCTACAGAATCTAACCGGATATAGCTGAATACCAGTATTAATTAGTACATGGAGCAACTGTCTATGTGGCCTCCTCTTAATAAGAATGGTCACCAGATTATCGGGCTGACGACCCCTAACGACTGTTAAAGATCCAAGAATGACAGCCGGGACCAATGACTTAACGTGCTGTCCGAGTCACGGATGGGTCTCAATATATAAAAATGGTCACCTATCTACGGACCAACCGCGGCAAGCGTAGGCTGAATTATCATCTATACTTATATAATCTATTTAATAAAAAGAAAAGTCCTGACTGACTGATTGACTGACGCATCAACGTCCAGCCCAAACCCTTGGACCGAGAAAGCTGAAATTTTGCACAGAGGTTCCCTTTATAATGTAGACAAGGAATAAGGAAGGATTATTCGAAATGCAACCCCTAAGGGTGTTAAATCGGGGATAAGTTCCGCGCGGGCGAAGCCGCTGGCAAAAGCTAGTAATAATATAAAGACTTTGTTTGTTTGTTTGCTTGCTTGAACGCGCTAATCTCAGGAACTTCTGATTTGAAAAATTCTTTCAGTTTAAGATAATCCATTAATCGAGGAAGGCTATAGGCTGTATAACATCACGCCAAAGTCCTTAGGAGCCGAGCTAAAAGAAAAACGTCACGAATACGAAGTACTCGCACGGCCAGGTGATACAATGCATGCGACGGAGTGGGTCGTGGTAGCAAGAAATTTGACACAGACGAAGTTGCGGGCAGAAGCTAGTACATATATATTATGTTAGATGTTATGTTATTCATTTAATCTACACGATGTGAAAATAGTTCCTTTCACATTCCAACGTAGATAATAATTAATGAATAGTGCGCGTGATATATTACTGTCATAGCGCTGTCAGTCTGTGGTGTTAATTGTGGCAGTGGTGTGAAGCAGTCGAAAGATATGTGAATTAATTAGTGGAGCAGCGAGTTATGGCACCTATTTGTGTCGCGGGAGGTATTGTGTGTCGGTGTGAGATATGGTTGCAGTTTATTGGTCGAAATCATATGTTTATATTCAAGCGAACTGCATTAGTCTTACAAAGGGCTATCGTTTTACCCAATAACTTGGTTGTGGAGGTCAGATAGACAGTCGTTCCATGTAAAATACTGGTATTCAGCTGCATCTGGTTAGACTGGAAGCTGACCCTAACATAGTTGGAGAAAAGCTAGGTAGATGATGATGATGATGATGATGATGATGATGATGATGATGATGATGATGATGATGATGATGACTGAGCTAAGGCCTCTTCTCATGGAAAGAAGCAACAATCATTAGTCACCTATCTTGGACATTGTATGTTGGTTTAGAATGGCAAACAGTTGTAAATCCAGAATTTTGACTATGTTTTTCTTCACCAGTCAGTGATAACCTAGCTAACTTATCAAAGACAGAATCTCCTAAAGGAAAGTCACAATAACAATTCTCAGAGGTCAAAACTCACATACGCACAAGGACGTTAAAAAATCGCAGCATGGTTTTAACGCGCACTAAGCGCGTCAAAAACCACACTGTTGGATTTTTAACCTTCGGAATTAACCTGAGTGTTTCAAATCCAGTCCTCGAAAAAAAATCGCCTCTGGAAAATCAAACCCATTCGAACCTGGGCTAATCATTCGCGTGTATATATTTTTAATAACGGTGCATTCTAATCTCAGTTGCAATCTGTCAAAAAAAACCTCTAATTTAATTACATTTTTGACAAATTTTAATCATGATTTTCGCTGAAATGAGGTTGCGACTAACTTAACGTTTTTAATAACTTAATTAGCCTTCTAGTTACAAGCCAACACCGAAAGAAGCAATTTTTTAACATCCCAACAAAAACAAAATGTTAACGTCAGTCCATAAGTCAAAGATTAAATCATTGGGTACCAATATTACGCCACAACTTAATCACGCTATTTCGAAAATGTTGCCCAGAAGACGAAAGTACATTTACTAGAAAAATAAAAAAGTGTGGCAAAACTTCAGGATTTTCCTCGGAGCGTTCAGATAGTAGTAACATAACTATGCATCTTCGGACGGCCGCGCCCAGACACAATCGTAAACATAAAATGTAATACAGGTACAACAATACTGCATGGTCTAAGTTGTAAGATTTTCGATATTTTTCATTGTATCTTTTAATCAGTTGATACCTTGTTACTTTAAACTGTTGTTTGAACAAGTCCATTGGTTCCATTTGAGTAAAGCCATCCTGCTGATAGAAAACCATAAATTAATATAGCTTTTATAAAAAAAAGAGTCTTCTGTCAACTGAATATTCAACAGGAGCAATCCATAATCCCGTAATCTTTATCCTAAAACTTTAAAAAAAAATAACAACCGGTTGTAATTTTTTTGAAAAAAGTTTTTATTTTTCACTTTTAGTTATCTACCCCACACCAATTTGAAATTTCATCATCATTGGGACCAAAACAATGCATATTTATGCGATAACAGTATTCGTGGTTGATTTGCTGTAGTTTTTTGAAGAGTTCCGTTGTCTGTCTCGGAAACGCTTCATCAGATCTATATGAAATTTTAATGGGACCATTTCGAAATAAACCCCTTTCGAACAAAAAAAAGAATTTTGCAAATCGTCTATATACGACGGAGTTATGCCCGAACATACATAAAATATATATATAAACATGTCGAATTGATAACCTCCTTCTTTTGGAAGTCGGTTATAAAGTGACGTACCTTAAAAAGATAGTTTCAAATTACAACAAATAATACGGTACAATTAATTTAATGATGTGGTCTTAATGAAAGAATCAATTCGTTACAATACCAAGTTATTTCTTACTAAATGCAATATGATAAGTGTATCATCGAAGAACAGCTCAATTAATTTTATTTTTCTTGTAAAACTAATCGATTCAAATATTCCTTCACTTTTTTTAAATTATTAAATGGGCCTGCTCTTGACCTAGAGCACACCTGATGAAAAGCAATTGATAAGGATCAAGCGTGCCCAGAAAATGCCTACTGCTTACTGCTACTTTAAACACAGTGCAATTTTTATGGTGGACATGAAAAAGTGTATTCTATCTGTCCATCTATTTTAAACCTCAAGGCTAGAAAGAAACATGTCTCAATAATTACATTAACATTCAATTTAATTTGAAAACATAATTCCGTCTATTTCATCTCCAAACAATTCACAATAATTCATAATCCAAAATATTAAACTAAAAAACAAAACAAAAATTAGACATGGAGCGCTTTGATAGGTACAGCTACACATCTCTATTTACATACCTACTTATTAGTTAGTTAAATAACATAAACTTCAACATAATTATATACATCCTCAGGTGTAACACAACTACCTTAACTCATACACCCACACAATCACACACCATCACATATACACACAGTCACGCACACACTATAAAATCACAAGCAACACACATTAACAACATATAATTAGGTTATTCTCTTTTTTAATTATTTTTTTATTTTGTTTTAAGTTTTATTGTATATTCTTTTCTGGTAGATTAGAAGAAATTAAGAAATTTATTGTAACGTACATGTATAGAATCATAGCAATAAATGTAAACGGATCAAAGGAGCCTGGATCTCACGACACAGGGAATCCTAGTGTGAGTTCCAGGCAGCAACGCAACAATGAATGTAACTATCAAAACAATAAATTATTATTATTCTTCTTATTCCTAATTCTATATTTTTCAAGATTTCAGTTGTAATAAACGCTAAATGTTTTCAGCGAATTATCCTGCATGTCGTGCTAACTACAGAAGCCATCCTTTTATGTTTATATTTTCTTAGAAGTGCTAATCAATTCGCCACCGCTCCTACCTTGCACCAAAACATTTGTGTGCAGGTGTTGGGTAGAGTTTTACGTGAGTAGTTTACTGAAGAAATCACGCCGGCCACGGTCGGTGGCGCATTTAAACACGACACTTGTCGACCAGCTCGCTAGCCAGTACCACATACTAAATACGTTTAGAATTTGTTCGGCAGTTAGTAATTTTGTAAAGAAGTTTATTAATTGAAAGTAATAAACAGATGTGTTTTGACACTTTCAACCAACGTGAAGCAGATGTAATATTTCCGTACACAAACCTTTGTGGTGTACAGTCCCCAAAAGAGATTAGTAACCAGTAACCAGAGAGTAGTAACTATTCATCGGATAGTTGAAGTTTGACAAGAAACCAATGGATGTTTTCGATTATAATTTAATTTGATAAATGAACCTATTTGTTTCCTATTATTTTAATTTTATTATATAGTAGGATGTATTTTAATAAGAAGTGTGTATTATTTTTATTCTTATAAATAAATATTAAATATACTAATCTATATTCTTTTACTACAGAACACAGAGAAAAATATTTTTAAGATTATAATTATAAAACTAGTTTTTTCAGCGGCTTAATCTGCGTAAAATTTTAAAAAGATCTCAAGAGAACGTACTACTGGGATAAAAGTATCCTAAGTGTTATTCCAAGTTACAAACTATCTGTACGCCAAATTTCATCCATATCCGTTTTGCCGTTTTGGCGTGATTGAGTAACAAACATCCAAACATCTTCACAAACCTTCACATCTATATTATATAAATAAAAAGACAAGTCCTGACTGACTGACTGATTGACTGACTCATCAACGCCCAGCCCAAACCCTTGGACCTAGAAAGCTGAAATTTTGCTCAGAGGTTCCCTTTATAATGTAGACAAGGAACAAGGAAGGGTTTTTCGAAATTCAACCCCTAAGGGAGTTAAATAGGGGATGAAAGTTCCGCGCGGGCGAAGTCGCTGGCAAAAGCTAGTTTACAATATTAGTAGATAAAGTTAAAGATAATTTTTGTTTGCAAATATGGGTATAGCAGATAACAAAAAGGATTACAAGATCAGCTATATTTTACCATGTAGGCATGCAAAAGGTACACAAAAAATATCATCTCACTACCACACACCACTTTTATTGTATACTAACTACACTACTGCACTGTTCCATAAACAGCCGTAAATCCGTAACGTATTTTAGTAATTAATTTCGTGTATGTCGGCGCCTGCGACCCTTTGCTTGTCACAGGAATGCCACAGAGTGTCTCAGGCACATAAGGCATCGACAAATAATGAGCGCTCGCGGTATTTTGTTTTATTCGCTAACATAATTATTTAGATTTTAAGTAACTTTAATACTGATTATTTATTTATACTGTAACTGCCCTTGACATCACATCGCTCGGGCCCTATCAGAATACCAGCGCTGCGACACTTTATAAATGTCGCAGCATCATGCTGAGGTAGGAGCCTTTTGGCCTCGTGCAGGACTTTCTGTTTTATTTTTAATTATTTTTTTTACTTCCAAGAAATTTGTTCTTTTTTATATTCTTTACACAAACATACCAAGCCTGTGTTTAACAATTAAATACATTCTCATTCATTCACACCAAAAGGAGATCATGGAAAAGAGGTTTTTATAATCTCTTCGATCATGACTTATTTGAGGGGTTCGTAACTTTACCTACGCTTCCAGATATATTAAATCTATGTCGCAGCAATGAAACCTTGAATTAAATAAACACACGTTTTAGCAATCACTGTAATTTTTTTCACCTTAAATTGTGTATGAGTAATTTCCAATTGTCTTAGGGCTGATTTTTCAACAGTCAGTTGTTTCGATAAGAGGAATCATTATTGCGGTTTGATATCTATTGTTTAGTAAATGTGTCAAATTAATATAACTATTATTGTTGCGTTCCAGGACCCTATCTACGTGTGTAAGGACACTCTGGAAATAATACTCGGACTGTATGATGAATACCAGTATAATAATTAAAAGTGACAACAAGGTAGGTCGCGACGCGGACGGTGCTCGTGTGTGTTCGACCGTCGTTCTCTCGGATCATCTCGATCGGTGCGTCGGCGCCGCTCGTCCCCTTGGCCACCCCTCCTCCTTCGTCTGCTTCGTACCCCTCCGTCGTCCGGCCGGTTAATACCAAACAATTATTCAGATATAAGTTATCTGACCATTAAAAAATGAGCCCTTAGCAGAAAAAAAAAGCCGATCAGTAAGAAATAAAAAATAACAACAAAGAAAAACTTGCAATAGAAACCTTTCTTTAACAACAGTTTGAAGCTTATTTTATGAAGTCCTCAGAATTCTCCTGTTGTTTGCGTAAAACAATACAACAAAATGAAGTAACTACAATTAAATTCTTTGTTTTACTTGAGAAAAACAAATAATGCTCCGCATCTAGCCCACGCAATTATTCCTCTCACCTTTGTCTCAAAGGCGAAAGAAAACGGCTAAAATTAAAAATTTCAAGATTTTAAAATACCTACATCTTAGTTTATTTTTCAAAGAACCTTCAATTAAGCGGGTGTGGAAACTTGGTCAAAAACTTCAGCGTATTTCTCGCCATAATTATAAAACATTCAAAAAAAACTTTGGTTCAACAAAAAGTACCTACTGGAAGATCATTGGAAAACAAATTCAACGAACCATTTTTTTCTTCTCAGTAAAGTTGAAAAGGAAGTTTTTGAATAAAAATACCTACTTTACCATGAACTTGCCATCGCTTTCCATTTGAATGTAGTCAAACAAAATGAGCCTGTATTTTAAGAGATCAACCAGTAAGATGGAGACGGAACAGGAAAATCTGGATGATAAAAAACAAATTGAAATTGTGACCTTTATTCAGATTAGATTTTCCATTAGCGGAGCCTTGTAAGTGCGGATTTATCATCGTCTTACACATTTAAAGAGTTCATCAAGCTAAGCGATCTATACATTTCAATTGCATATTTCGACTTACATCACGATGAGTTTTTGATAAATGAGTAAGAGTGGGAAATATCGACCCTTAATGTTCCAAAATGATTTTTTATTACAAGCACAGTTTTGTAAGGTCATGAATGGACAGGAAAATTCTACAATAATTTATAAATCATCAAACACAAACGTGATAAAACATTGTAAATTTCTGTGCTACGAAAGCGTAGCTAATTACCTACGTCGTAGCAAATTAACTACGCCGTAGCTAATTGCTTACGCCGTAGCTGATAGCACAACTTTTAATACTAGTATCTAAACCAGACAAAAGAGTATGACTACAAGTCAATTGAAGTCATTCGTAGTAAGCTATTCACATAACATTATATATACACCCATCTACACTACTCTAACACAAACATTACCCTGTAATTTAACCCCAACTCGAACTACGACAAAAACCACAGCCTACAAACGTAAGCTCTTCACAAAAACAATACAGTGGGTAAGTAGGTGACATTACGCATGACACACGCCTGTATTTACCACAGCGTAAGCGAGTGCCGTGATTTTCATAATAAAAACGGTACGCCGGCGCCGATGCAGGACAAAGGGCGGTGACTGGCGACGCGCGAAAGCCTCTCGCAGAATACGTAACCAGAAAATCCTTTATACGTCCGAAATGATATTTTGTTTGGATATATGTAGGTATGGCGGAAGGGCCGGATGACGCTTTGTGCGTTAAACTTGGGCTAAGCTTACGGTTTTGTTATATTTATGTGAGAAAGACTTTTTTTCAAGAAATCGCCCGGATAAATATTTTATCTGCTCTCATGTCATAAAATTCGAATTATAACTTGAAAACTTGTTTATACTGGCATATTTTAGTATTTTTTTTTTACACAACACCGAAATTTAAAAATAGATTCATATTAAATTAAAATAATGTTTATTACAATTTTAACTAGTTTTTATAGCGTTACAAAATTATGCCTTATTTTCTTCTATTATTTTGTAGGTTTAATCTTAATATATGCGAGTAGATAAAGTAGTATATGAAACTGCACATAATTGAGTATTAAAACACTCGTGTGAAATTATTTTACGTATTAGTTTGTCATTATTATTTAAGATTATTTGTGTATTTTATCTATGGCTTGTGGCTAAGTAACAATAGCTGCGCGGGTCGATCGATCAGGTTAAGCTACGCTTGCCGCGGTTCGTCCGTGGATGGGTGACCATCTTTACATACCAAGACCCCTCCGTGCCTCGAAAAGCACGTTAAGCCGTTGGTCCCGGCTGTCATTTGTGGATCTTTGTCAATCGTTAAGGGTCGTCAGAAGCCCGAAAGTCTGACAACCAGTCTTACCAAGGGTATCGTATTACTCAGTACCTAACTGGGTTGTGGAGGTCAGATAGGCAGTCGCTCCATGTAAAATACTGGTATTCAGCTGCATCCGGTTAGACTGGAAGCCGACCCCAACATAGTTGGGAAAAGGCTAGGCCGATGATGATCTATGGGCCTTAGTTGTCTGACAATAAAACGTTTATTACTATTATTAGAAACCTCGCCTACAACTCGGTTCTTAAACACACACTTGCGTTTTAATATCCCTCATTATGAAACAGTTCCTTATACTACTATTTCTACTTTTTATTTATTTATCTATAATAACATATTTAAAAAAGTAACATTTCTTTTATGTCTGTGTGACCCTGTTAATTTTCGAAACTATGTTGAACGTAGAAACAAAGTATAAAAGTCAATTAAGATGAGACACGATCCATCACTTCTTACCAAAAATTGACTCCAAAGTTAACCCTGACATTGGAAAGTTGATAGAAAATTCCATTATACGTAATTTTAGGTACCATCTATTTTGAGCCAATTCAAAAGCAAATTATAATAATCAACATAAAACAATACAGATTTTAGTCAAGGATAAAATTGAGAATTCAGTGTCTGAATTTGCCTTGAGACAGCCCATCACTAAACTGCTTCAAGGCAATTACAGACGCTGGACATAAGCAAAATGGGCCTATATGTTCCCACTGCTGGGACACAGGCCTCTCTTCGAGAGGGATTAGTACGTTCACCAAAAGAGACAAGTATGTCGTTGGAAAATGTTGTAGTTTACTTAGAAACCGATGGATGCTTTTGAATAAAATTTTATTTTATTAATAGAAAACCAAAAGTTCGTTCATACGAAAACTTCTATCTGTTTCTGACTACACCCTACGACCCTGGTTACTCGTATTCTTTAACGGCTATATCGCCGCTTTAAAGAAATAAATTAGCTGTTTCATAGAAAAGTGCAATACCTACGCGGTCAAAATGTATGGAACAGCTGATTTTTTTTTGTATAACCGGCGAAACATTTCTGCGGTAGGGGATCTTGAATGATATGCTGAATTCATGGTTAAAATTTGCGCACTGGATAAAATCTTTTCCTGTATATGTCATGGAACATTTTCGAATTTTTGGTTTTAGTATATTTTCTTTACCATGTTTTTCTTAAACGTTTTGAGTACTGTGGTAATTAAAAATAAATTATACAAAGTAAAGTGCCTGTCACAATGTTGTAGAAAAATAAATTATTCTAAGCTTTAGCTTAAAATTCGTCCCTCAATCTTTTTAGAGCAATCAGTTACCGCAGACTTTCGAGTAAACTATGGAGTTTTCCAATTTCCGCCGCAGTTTACAAAGGCTTTTAGTATCGGCTAAAGACTTTGTTAGATTGTTTTACTGATAGTCGCACTTAAAAAGAATATCAAACAGATGGGTAAGGACATTTTCTTCGTCTTGTAAAATTCGCTGTTTTTTTTTTTTTCATGAAGCTTTTGCCCACACTAGGAATTTCTCCTGTATTGTGGGTGCGTTTACAAACATTTAAAGTCACATACACAAACAGCCAGACCCGGAACAACTACTTGCAAGTCATAAATATTTGTTCCGTGCGGGAATCGAACCCGCGACACGCAGCGCAGCAGTCAATTGCTTAACCACTGCGCCAACCGTGCTGTTTATTATGATATATTCTTGCTGGAGCTTGTGGCTAAGTAATAACAGCTGCACTGGGCGATCGATTAGGTTAAGCTACGCTTACCGCGGTTGGTCCGTGGATGGGTGACCATCTTTACATACCAAGACATCTCCGTGCCTCGGAAAATACGTTAAGCCTTTGGTCCCAGCTGTCATTTGTGGATCTTTGACAGCCGTTATGGGTCGTCAGAAGCTCGAAAGTTTGACAACCAGTCTTACAAAGGGGTGTCGTGTTACCCAGTAACTGGTTTGTGAAGGTCAGATAGACAGTCGTTCCATGTGAAATACTGTTATTCAGCTGCATCCGTTTAGAAAGGAAGCCGATCCCAACATAATTGGGAAAAGGCTACGCGGGTGATGATGTTCTTCAAGTCGTTGATTATTTATTTATTTTTAAAATATTTATTGGTATCCACCACCCGCACTGGGCCCGCATACTAGATTACAGCCCACTACATTTCACAGAGAGGAGGCTTATGCCCCAGTAGTGGGAAAATTGTAGGCAGATTATTATTATTACTATTTTATTTATATGTATGTGTCCATCGATTTTTGAAGCCTTAAACATGTAATTTAATTTTCTCTTGAAACTTAGAACCCGTATTAAAACACGATTGACTTTCAAAGAATGCCTTGCCTTGCGCAAACTTTACAAGTTTAGAGGTTAAGTAAATATACAACGTTTTTAGACGGGCCAATGTCGTCCATGGCTTCTTAAACTATTTAAATACAGATGGGCATATTGACACGCAAATTTTTACAATGAATTCAGCACATGATTCTAGAATTTCTGGTTGGTTATAAAAAATGTCACCTCTTTCATATAAACCAACGCGGTCTAATATGGAACAGCATTTTTTTTTTTTCATTCTGTATGAAAAATTTCAACGCAGGTTTCAGAATCATATACTACGACTCGTCGACTTCCCTGCCTGCAGTTGGTGAGACTAATGCGTTAAATTTTTTTTTTGTTCAAAGCAAAAAACGAATCATTAGTATTAAACTAAAGTATATAACTTAAAGTATGTGTACGAGTAGTAAACTTAAGTATGTATACTTTATTTTACCAGAAAATACATAACAAAAACTAACTAAACTCTGATTTTTAATTAGCTGGAGTAAAATGACAGCTGCGGCTGCGGTCATCCGCTTTTTATCAACATAACAGCAGCTGTCATTTTGCTCCAGCAAATTAAAAATCAGAGTTTACATATAAGTCCGACCAACAATAATTTCCTTTTCATCCCGACTGTACATTGCGTATGTGGTCGTAGGGGGGCGGGTGTACATGCATCTCAGCGGCACGGTCGCTTTTTGCATACCAAAGGCCAGTTTACGTCCAGCCAAGTTAAATATGCCAGTGTTTGGAGTGGTTAACCACGACAGTTCAGTGGCATTTGAACCAACGTTTACCTGTCTACGGCTTAACCAATGGCTTTATTCTTGTCATTCGGTGTATCGTAACATTAGAAATGTGACTGGTTTTGACAAGGTAACCTGAAGGTTTAAGGCACGTGCAAGAGGATTGAAACCTGGTCACAATAGGCATGTGACTTTATAAATAGGTACTATACTTTCTTAGGATTATAATCAACATTAAGTTTATTATGCATTTAAATATTAAAGTTAATCAATAAATTTATTGTTTACACAGTCAATTTTACATACAAAATCCCCTCCGTGCCTCGGAAAGCACGTAAGGCTGTTGGTCCCGGCTGACATTTACGGATCTTTGGCAGTCGTTACGGGTTGTCAAAAGCCTGAAATTCTGACAATCAGTCTTACCAAGGGGTATCGTATTACCCAGTAAATGGGTTGTGGAGGTCAGATAGGCAGTCGCTCCATGTAAAATACTGGTATTCAGTTGTTCGGTTGGATTGAAAGTCGACCCCGACATAATTGGGAACAGGATAGGCAGATGATGACATGAATGAAATGATTAATAATGAATAATTAAACCTCAGATTATAAAACAAAGGCAGATAGACCGCGCGGAACAACAAGAATGAAGCCAAAAAACCAAATACTAAAGCGTCGCATTGTAAATAATGCGAGGCTTTAGTATTTGTTTTTTTTTTACTCTTGGGTGTTCTGCGCGATCTATCTGCCTTTGTTTTATAATCTAAACCAAAAAAAAAAAAAAATACAAAGCGTCGCATTATATGTTAGGTACATAAAATGCGACGCTTTACCTCACTCTTGGTGTTCCGCGCGGTCAATCTGCCTTTGTTTTATAATCTGAGAATTAAACTATTTGTGTTAAACACACAAATTAACCAATTGCTTTATTAACCAATGGCTTTATTTTGGTCATTCGGTGTAATGTAACATTAGAAATGTGACTGGTTTTGACAAGGTGATCGAAGGTTTAAGGCACGTACAAGAGGATTGAAACCTGGTAAAAATAGCTATGTGACTTCATAAATAGGTACTAAACTTTCTTAGGATTATAATCAACACTAAGTTTATTATGCCTTAAAATACTAAGTTAATCAATAAATGTATTGTTTACACAATCAAATTTCCATACAAAATCAAGAATGAAGCCAAAAAACCAAATATTAAAGCGTCGCATTGTAAATAATGCGAGGCTTTAGTATTTGTTTTTTTTTTACTCTTGGGTGTTCTGCGCGATCTATCTGCCTTTGTTTTATAATCTAAACCAAAAAAAAAAAAAAAAAAAAATCTAAAGCGTCGCATTATATGTTACATAAAATGCGACGCTTTACCTCACTCTTGGTGTTCCGCGCGGTCAATCTGCCTTTGTTTTATAATCTGAGAGTTAAACAATTTCTGTGTTTAACATAATTTATCCATTGCACAGGTATGTCTGAATCTCGAACCAAAAAATAATACGAAGGAAAACTTCGTCAAGGACTGCGATCGTAATTTATATTGGTAATATTAACCACACAGTATTTCACACAGCCAACTAAATATTTTTGAGAGAAAACTTGCAGAAGTGCACTTGCACAAAACCATCTTGCATTACAAGACCTTTTCTCACTTTACCTATAGAATTTTTCCTACCTACTTACCCACTAAGGTAACATGCATGGAAATTGAATTCCAAATGGTTTTTCCGTCATGAATGCAAAGTGAATTGTCATAACAGTGAGGTGTTGACTTTTTGATTACGTAGAAAGAATATTAGCCAGTATAAACTCCTTCCCTTCCCGATTAGTATTCTCTCTGCGAGTTCAACAGGAAGGCAATAACTATACCTTTTTATTACAGACTATTCTA
Source organism: Polymixis flavicincta (assembly GCA_949987655.1). Classification (NCBI taxonomy): domain Eukaryota; kingdom Metazoa; phylum Arthropoda; class Insecta; order Lepidoptera; family Noctuidae; genus Polymixis; species Polymixis flavicincta. The sequence goes on along the minus strand of OX465186.1, from coordinate 9,808,143 downwards.
TTCAGTTTATATAACTACTAGCGACACGTCCTTGCTTCGCACGGACGTTTACGTTGTGGCAAAATATCGAGGTTTCAAATGTGTAAGTTTATTATAAACGTATCAACCAACTTAGCCTATCACAGTCCATTGCTGGACCTAGACCTCTCCCAGGGTGACATAACACTCTGTCCTCCACTTGCATTCTTTGTATATATATATACATATACATAGGTACATACATACATTTACAACTCCGAAATGAATTCTCTAAGTGATTATTTAAAAAAATCCTTAGCATAATTTAAAAGAACAAGCCGGTCAAACAGATAGACGGTCAAAAGCGACTTTGTTTTGTATATAGTTTCTGTGAGTTCCTTGATCTCTGTCCGAAGGTGTGTTCTGTTCTCATAAGCGGCAATAATGCGGGCATAATGATCAATTACTAGCGTTATTGTACCTTCATTATAGCTGCTATAGGAAAGAGATAAGGGATGTTTGAGAAATGTGGGTTCTGGTCACGTGTGTTCGGGGTGAATGTGCGAACGAAGGTGGTTAAGTTTTTACCTGACCACGGCGAAGCAAAATGGAAGGTTACGATTTTGACCGCCATGTACCTATGTATCATCATTTCAGCCAAAAGACGTCCACTGCTGGACATAGGCCTCCCCCAAATGCAAGTACGTAGTTTTCTATTTATGTTTGCTCATCCATTCCCTCATAACATTTAAATTGCTCATCATAATTTGACAAAAGGGGTGTCGTTGGAAGGGTGTTGATTGTTCGCTGGCTATAGTTATGCGATGTCAGATTCAATTGAATGTTATGCCCTATATAGGAAATAAAGTGACGAACTAAAAAAATGGTTTAAATAAAAGTAAGTGACCATTTTTGTACCTATGTCTTGATTTCCGTCAAAAAAATTTGGATAGTGAATTTTAAGTTAGTTTTAGTTTTTGAACTTAATGTTTTTTTTTTTATAATATGTGTAGATGGACCATGAAGTATTTACCTCTTAAGTGAACCAATGACCTAATAATAATGCCACATATGACTGTATTATTGAATAACAAAAAATGCCTGTAAATGATTTAATTGAAATAAATTTGAAGAAATGCTAAATATTTATCAGTTCCTTCCTTTTTTAGTCGCTTAGTGATAAGTAGACACCAGGTTGTTTGGTGCCGAAACCACCTTGTAGGCAAAGGAATTAATTCGACCATTGATCGCAGTTCAAAATTATCACGTGCTACGCCTATCAACAAATTTAGTACCTGGACCAACCAAAACAAACATCAATTTAAAACAGACAACACATATTGCAGCCAAATAACAATACTAAACAGTACTTACTTCATTCGAAATACGGCTAATTAACTTTGTATCACTACCAAATTACGTTAAAATTAACTAAATGATCAGTAAGCGATAGATAATACTGGCACTTACACCATACTATTCGATTTACAGTAATTAAAACCACCGTACATGGTGGCTCTTATTACGTCATTGACGTAAAGGGGCGATTCCATTGCACGTAGAACGTGCACGCAGAGGCTACGCACGTTAGATGTTCGCATAGACATAAAAATATCACGGTGGGATTTTATGACGCACTGGATTTTCAACCCTCGGTGTTGAACATAGCTTTGAGAATCCAATAGAGTGTATCTAAAACACACAGTTCGACTCTCGGAGCTAAACAATGTGTTTAAGGACTGTCCTCCCATACCTATTATTACAGTAATTTGAAAACATTGTAAAAGCCAACTATTTTTAAAAGAGTAACCGTAGAGTTTCTTGCCGGCTCTTCTTCATAAGAAGCGAAAAATTGGGACCGTGCACCTAGTGTGTGTTTTTACGTCCGTGACATGGACTTAGTTGCTTGGGCACATATTTAAGCTTGTTTTTATACAGCGGCACATGCAGTGCAATAGATTATTTCATGATTTGTGAAACAAACAAACGACGACGTCTTGACGGTTGCCCCTCACATCCGAAAAGAACGCTTAGACAAAATTCCAAAGAGTTTCGTATTTCTACAACGACTATCTACCAGATTATCATAAGTTTTTCGGTACCCTATTTAATACATTTTTGATCTTTCTATCACTGTTAATACTTATAGATGTCACTTTGTTTAGGCCCTCAGGCCAGGAGTGTGTTAATGAGATCATTTAGGCGCTGCCCAAAAGTAGGACACCGTAAAACATTCAGTTTATTTTCGCAAAGTACATATTACAAGCTAGAAATAAAAATAGTGTATTGTAAAACTTTCGAAGAAAAAACTTATTAAAAATATTTCAAATAAATACAATAGTATCATGATAACAATACAATAGTACCAAGATCCCTCCGTGCCTCGGAAAGCACGTTAAGCCGTTGGTCCCGGCTGTCATTTGTGGATCTTTGACAGTCATTACGGGTCGTCAGAAGACCGAAAATCTGACAACCAGTCTTACCAAGGGGTATCGTATTACCCAGTAACTGGGTTGTGGAGGTCAGATAGGCAGTCGCTCCATGTAAAATACTGGTATTCAGCTGCATCCGGTTAGACTGGAAGCCGACCCCAACGTGATTGCGAAAAGGCTAGGCAGATGATGATGAGTATCATGATAAAACAATCGTAAAACAGCGCTTAAAAATACTTTTCATCGCATAAAATTATGAGCGTAAACAATCACATTTCATGTAATAATAATTAAGGGAATTAAATTAACAAAAGAAATATCGAACAATAATTCCACTGAACTGTGCATTATTTGATTCATCTAAATGTATCGCTGTTTTAGAGCTAATTTGTTGCCGCGATACGAATCAAATTTGCATCATACCACCCCTTAAGCCACGCACCGGGATATAGCGTTTGGTCACAGTGAATTATACCTAAATACCGTGTACATTTTCATCCAAACCAAAGCTAAGTACCGACAAGTGCGTAGCCGGTCCGTGGACAGCAATGGAACAGCACCTTTACCTCGTTGAAGTAAAAGCAAATACTAACTAGACACTAATTATTGTTTGCAACAATTATTATTGAATCATGATGTTATTATAGTTTACCTTTGAACGTATGGCGGTAATTGGTAACTGACATCCAATTACCGCATTAGTACGTGTAGAAATGCAATTAAAACCACTAGTCGATGTTATATTATAACAATAGATATTATGCAGTTGGCTGCCATTTTAAGCCCATCAATATGGGCAAAATTGAAAGAAAAGGATTTTTTACAGTTACAAACTGAATTCGGTAGCAGAAAATTGCTCGATTTCAAAAAAATTTCTGTAAAAACGTATGAACTGCGAAAAAGAAAATTTGATAGAACATCTGTAAGAAACTAAGCCTAGCATAATTAACGCATTAGTACATATTGTTGCGAACAATATGTGCTGGGACACACAAGCGTGTGAGGCATGGGGCTGTATTCACTACGCCATCCCAGTATGGATTGGTAGAAGTCACATGTCATTCTAAAACATGCCAATTGCCTCACGATGTTTAAAAGTTTTTGCCATTCCTTAAAGTAGAGGAGCAACTCCTCCGCGTCCCTATTCTTCAAATGATTATTAGACTTCTCTTTATGCATTACGTCACGAGTTACTTCTTTGTTTTAATTGACCATTTCCTCACTTCTTCGAATTACATTTACCAATGAATTCTGCAAATTCTGACTCATTACTAGAACACGGTTATTTACTTCGACCATCGCTAAAATGCCCCAAAACCAACGACCCTAGAACCATTAACCTCTGATTTCTATTTAAGTGATTTCAGTCGACCATAGTAACAAATAATGGTTAATTTTCATAATAGCATTAAATAAAATCCACGTTCTTAATGTAATTGTACTAAAAGCAGATTTGCAGGGTTCATTAAACAATATATTTTCATAACGCTGTGGAAATTCTTGATAATACAATAATTTAAATATATTTATCTTTGTTAGGCAACAATTAAATATGTAATAACTAGCAGCGCTCCGTGGTTTCACCCGCATAGTTCCCGTTCCCGTAGGAATACGGGGATTGAATATAGCCTATGTCACCCGGGGATAGTGTAGCTTCCCAACAGCGAAAGAATTTTTCAAATCGGTTCAGCAGTTTCAGAGCCTATTCAATGCAAACAAACAAATAAACAATCAAATCTTTCCTCTTTATAATATTAGTATAGAAGTATACATTATTATATTATTAAGTAGATTATAAGTATAGATTAGCATAGATATGGTGCTATTTCATGTTTTTATATTTGTTTTTTCATAACACTTATTTGCCCAGGCCCAGGCTCCAGGTGTTCATCACTTAAACTACGGTTTCCTAGAAGACCCACCACATAGTGATCAGTCTTATCGACGCGTGACGTCACTGTAACGTTATTTATGAAATTATGTTGGTGCGTTTTTCTAGACAGCCTTTTTAACACGTTAAAGTCGAACCCACCCGCCCCACCTCTCATACCTTTACGGTTGAAGTTGAGATAAAAAAAACCCGAGACACACAATCAGTATCTCAAATTTGTCCGCATTTTTTTTTTGGGTGGTATATCATCAAATAACTTCTCCCGCTCTGGGTGGAGCAGGAGGGCGTGTCAGATTTTTACTGACTAAAATCCACCCGTGTTCCATCAGTAGCCTGTGTGCCAGGGGTGGCGGTATCTTTCGAACAACCCGCACCCCTGGCAGGATAACCGCTGACGTATAATTGGGGACAGTTTTGAATGTTTCTTTTGTTCCGGGCTGTGATCTTGGGTTTTTGTACATAAATGGGACCATCATCATTTCAGCCGAAAGACGTCCACTGCTGGACATAGGCCTCCCCCAAGCTCCGCCACTTCGACCGGTCTTGTGCTCCCCACATCCAGTGAATTCCCGCGGACATCACAAAAAAAAAAGTAAAAGTACTTTGACGCACGTATAGATAGGATAAAGCTATACAAATACAAATACCAATGACAATAAGTGATTTCTTTTATTTTATTAAAATGGCGGTTTTCATTGTAATTTTTGTCTAAGAAGGAACTTTAAAATAAGTGTCTATCGTTCTTATTATCTACACTATTCTATTCTATTTTTAAAGGTTCTGGCTCCATCGGTAACGTTCGATGATTTTGCCAATGTCAAGGTATGAAAAAGTAATGATCGTAAACTGTTACACAACTATTGATCAGTGTTTGTAGCGGTGGCATCCATGGCTCCCCATGCTTATCTACACTAAAGGAACTGGCAACTCTCTTCAATTTTCTAACTGACTCCTTGACAGTTCAAAAGTGTAATGATTTCATTTGAACTTAATGTTATGAGTTTTTTTTTCACCATTCAGTTTTATTGCCCAATTTTAAGCCCAAAACTTCAATTGTATAATACATTCATAATCGCAACAGAATTATGACATGTTTGACAGTTTAACAATATCTATTTTGTTAATCTAACTAGATAAACAATTATTGTCACACAGAGAAAAGTTTCAAATATGTTGATGTTATTATAATATTTAAAGCTAAGTGATCCTATTTTATCGCAACTAGGGCACACCGATACATTTATCATTTGTTTTTGTAGTGAAAAAAATATGATCTTATAAATCGAAGTTATTTACCTTACAAACTTCAAAGAAAAATAATTTGCATGTTAATAAAGAATAATATTAATTCATAAAATTTAATTATATCTGAATTTATTGTAAGTTTATGTAAAATAAATATTATTGAAAAATGTAAATTGAAAATGTAAAATGTATCACAATATCATTAACATGTAGATAGTTTTGCGCAAAAACATAACGTTTCTGTCACCTCAAGACACTACCTGACACACTACAATTAAACTAGATAAGCTAACAGAATAAACAAGAAAGTCGCATAAAAAAATAAACACACATCCACCCCAACCCTCGAGAAATAACTGTCGACAAAAGAAGAACACTCCACAGATTGTTTTAACCACAAAGTACGGAGAAAAATTAAAAATACTTCCAGTTCTCAGTTCCCAGTTTACATAACAGAATAAAGCTACAAAGAGCCACATTTAAGACGACCAGCTTATAAAGGGAATTAAGAGTTTTAAAGTTTTTTCATTACACTTGTGAAGTATTTCTTTGTACCTGAGCACGAATTGCAATTAGCGTACATTGCTGTTTCTGAGTAATCCGTTCTTTGCTTCACTTGAACTGAGCCGGTAATGGAATTGGTTGCTTGGCAACCAAACATTTGTTTAACGTAACGAGTTTATAGCAAAAAGGACGGAGTGGTTCTTTCTCGGAAGTATTAGTACAGTTTCTACCGGATAGATGAGGATTCGAGGACAGCAATGCCTAAAGTGATATTGTTTATTTATTTTAGAAAGCTTTAATGATAGTGAACAAAGAATTCCTTATTAACATTTTTATTGTAAAAGACAATATCGTTGAGCTCCTTAAGTTCTGAGTTGAGCTATATGATAACTGAAAAATGTGTGCACTTACTGGGCCATTCAATTTATGTGGTTATTTCCTAAAAAGACCATTTCAGACAACAATCTTTACGGTTTTCATACAGATTAAGTGAATTGGTGACAAGATTTCGTGTCAGCCAAGATTACATGTCTGGACATTAAAAGAGACTGTTACCTCTGAGTGTGTTTCGGCCTTACATTTTTTTTAATAATAATATTTGCCTGTTTTAAACGTTTTTTTTTTTTTTTTTAAAGAAAAACAGAAATTAAAAAATGCAAGCCAAACATTCTGCCTTCTCAAGATCAATCATCTGCGAGTAATTTTAGAACCTGTCAAACTAAATATGAAAAATAAAAAGAGCGGAACAAATATAAGTGTTCAACATTATTCTGATTTCCTCGTAAAAGTAGCCATTTTGTATATTTACGTCTACATTTTCCACTATGAAATATTCGCAATGGTAACCCAATTTAATGAGATTATGGAAAGGGAAAGGTTAAGTCCCGGGATATGTGAGTAAAATCATAATTAATATTAATGGGATTTTATATCAGTTTCATTCTACCTTTTGTTTTCTCTACAAAAACAATAATTAATACTCATTCATTGCGTTTTTCGAGATTTATAAAAAGTATAAAATTTTATATGACAGACAGTCAAACTGAAGAGTATGTTTATTTGAGTGTGTTAATCTCTGGAACTACCGTCAGATTTGAATTATTTTGCATTTGGATAAATCAAATCTTGTGATTAACATCACGCTACAACTCTTAAGAGCCGGCCAAAAAGAAAAATATTGAATGAATGCTAAGCGAAAACAAAGTAGCAAATATGACGCGGGTGGGCAATGCGATGCGACGCGACGATTCCAAGCTAAGCTATAAAATGTACTATCGTACTGGCAATAAAGGATTTAGGACAATAGAAGTATCTTTTGAATTCAGATATTTGGAAAAAAGAAAAACGAATATTAAAAATATCTAAGAAATATTCCATCGAACACAACTACTCACAAAATTAGCGAGTAAACGCCATTAGTTGCCGTCGTCTAAAGAAAATCCAATATTTATTACATAAAGCCACACACAATAAATAAACACAGCTGCTGACACAATGAAAGAAAGACGCACAATAGCCATTCAAGTTGAGTGTTAGACCTATATTACATAGACTGCGGGTCCGGAGAGGACGTATCGCGAGTCGAGAGCGGAGAAAACGCGGGTCGTTAAGGCCGAAACTCAAAATGCGATGTGATGCAATTGTTATTAAGTAAAAGTCATCATCATCATCATTTCAGCCGCAAGACGTCCACTGCTGGACATAGGCCTCCCCCAGGCTCCTCCACTTCGACCGGTCTTCTGCTCCCCACATCCAGTGTTTCACCACGGACGAATTACCGCGGACTTCACAAAAAAAAAGTAAAGTACTTCAGGTTGTTTACCTTGTTTTTGGCTAAAGAATCAGCATTGTCATGCAAAGTGAAACTGCTGTCAGCCTTGTGGGCACGTTTCCTGTTAACAGCGGTGCCGAAGAATATTTGATGGGCTGTGATCTTTTCTTTTTTATATCCTTGTACCTACTTAATTTATTTTAAGACCATTAATTTGTTATTAAATTAACTACCTACCTCATCTGCCTAGCCTATTCCCAACTATGTTGGGGTCGGCTTCCAGTCTAACCGGATGCAGCTGAATACCAGTATTTTACATGGAGCGACTGCCTATCTGACCTCCACAACCCAGTTACTGGGTAATACGATACCCCTTGGTAAGACTGGTTGTCAGACTTTCGGGCTTCTGACGACCCGTAACGAGTTTCAAAGATCCACAAATGACAGCCGGGACCTACGGCTTAACGTGCTTTCCGAGGCACGGAGCGGTCTTGGTATGTAAAGGTCACCTATCCACGGACCAACCGCGGCAACCGTAGCTTAACCTGGTCAATCAACCCATGCAGCTATTGTTACTTAGCCACAAGCCCTCCTAAATTAACTACCTACCTAAGTATCAAAAATATGATTAATTTCTTAATTTGTAAATTAAAACTGTTCAGTAAATTGACTGTCTCCCAGAGAGGTAGGCCTGTATCCCATCAGTGGGAACATTTTAGGCTGCTAATGATGATGAAGTAAATGAATATACTCGATTCGGTGTAGTGTGGCAATAGCGGTCATAGACTCACCTACATTTTCTAGCATTTTTTTAGTCTTTTAAGTCCGATAAAGTCCTGAATCATTATCTATCGTTATCATCAACATGTTCCAATAACCAAAAGCCATACATAGTTTATTATTTGGGTTCCTACGGGTGATATTAAAGAAAATGTAATGACTATTATTGCCGCGCTAAATCAATTCGGGTATACCAATTTAAATTGTCCGTATTCTCAAATCACAAATGTCATTCTTTGACAGTTGTATGAAACGGTTATAACACGACAAATTGACTTAAGATTTCAATTTGTACCTAAAGTCTTATAATTGTAGACAGAGCTTGCAGAGTATGGAAAGGTGATTTTGATGTATTGCGTTTCGACCCTAAAAACAACATCGATCAAACCGCGAGAATAGCTTCTCTCGCTCAGTCCGTTCTGTGTAGCTTCGCCTTATCAACTAAATATCTTTTTATATTACCACAAATATTACTTCTTGCAAAACTTGAACGTTTTGTATTGTCTTGTATTGCTTTAGTTTTAATAAATATTCTCTGTGGAGGCGACATTAGACGATATTTGGCGAACCACGAAGGATCGTAACCGCGAGTTTGTAAACTTTGTTCTGCAGTAATCCCTTGTCGACTGTGTTCGTTTTTGAATGGCCAAGTACTTACAAATATTTCTTTGTGCTCATTCTTGTTGTGGGGAGTCATAAAAGCTACTGCGCTTGTCTTGTCGAGTGAGCAAATCGCTTAATCGTGCTTGGTCGTCAGTGTTCATATATCCGGGATACTATCTGTGTTTTTGTTACATGTAGGTTAAATACTTTTGTAGGATACTGCTGAACTCCGTTTGATGATCTTATATGCATTTGCTAGTAGATACAGCGAGGGAAACTTGTGTATCACATTGACATACTACATCACTGTGCCGTGTTTAAAGAAATTTCATACAATCGAATAACACGACCTATTTAAGTTGGACGATTTGGAACACAAATGTTACTCGGACTTTACATACGTTAAAATTAACGCTTGAATGTAAAAATATAATCGTTCCCATCTTAAATGATTTCTTATTATTAATGGTCCACCGTCAAATTAATCGAAAACCATTATCGGTTTTTTATAATAAAATCCACGGAGATTTAATAAATACTAGTATTGATTGCTTGTTCATATCATATATTTACCCCCTTATTTATAAACGCTGCTTAAAGTTAAGTAATGATTAGCGACTAGTTAACCATACATTTTTGACGTTTAAACATCTCGTAACTTTAATCATCGTTTATGAATACACCCCTTAGTGCTTAGATGTAGAAAATACAATATTGCTAAACACATTTGGGTGCAGCTCTCCCCGTCTTTGAGTCCACCTATTTGAACAGATATTCAAGTAAATGGTAGTGCTTGTAAACAGATTTCCTGAATCTAGGTCACCCAATTTCCTGAATCTAGGTCACCCAATTTCCTGAATCTAGGTCACCCAATTTCTCTCCTATTCAATTTGAAATTCTGCTGTCCAACGAAAATATGTAAATCATTACCATAATTAAATTACACATATTACCAGAGCTGGGAACAAAGACATTATTGTCAATGTGGCCGTACAGTAAAATTATTGATATGTACTTCATTCATTTGTAATACAAAACGGGGTAATAGCTGAAAATATTTCATCGGTGATAAATTGTATTCGACCACGGAACGTTACGGTACCGTATTGTCCAATTTCTGTTGACATGTCAATACATTAACAAACATATCGAACATTGTTATCACCGGTCTAAAAACAACAAGTTATATCATTGTTTTTTCTCCGCATGTTGGGAAACACCTTATCAGAAACAACTTGTGACAAACACATATTTTTCTTGAGGTTCGCGAAATATTTATTTTGTTTCGGAATAAAACATGGAACAAAGACTTGACCAGAAGAGATATGTTTCTCAATGGCGACATTTTTGTACTCTTGTTATCTTTTAGTTAGTTGGTACCTATTTTCGTGCTGAGATTAATTAGAATGTTCAAAACTACGAATGAGAGAGCAGCGGTGGCCAAGTGGTACCGGCCGCGACTTACGAGTTTGTAGGTCGTGAGTTCGAACCCAGCCAGGCGCTTTACTTTGTGTAAATTATTTAATCGCCACTGCTCTCAAAACGGTGAAGGAAAACATCGTGAGGAAACCGGCATGTCCTAGAACCAAAAATTCGAAGACATGTGACATCTACCAACCCGCACTAGGCCCGCGTGGTGGATTACGGCCCACTCCCTCTCACCGAGAGGAGGCCTGTGTCCCAGCAGTGGGAACATTATAGGCTGATGATGATGATGATGACGAATGACAGGCTTGTGGCTAAGTAATAACAGCCGCACAGGTCGATCTTTCAGGTTAAGCTACGCTAGCCGCGGTTGGTACACGGTCGGATGACCATCTTTACATACCAACACTTTCCGTGCTGCGTGAAATCACGTTAAGACGTTGGTCCCGGCTGCTATTTGTGTATCATTGACAGTTATTACGGGTCGTTAAAAGCCCGAATGTTTGACAACTAGTCTTACCAAGGGGTATCGTTATACGTTGTGGCGGTCAATAGGCAGTCGCTCCATGTAGAATACTGGTATTCAACTACATCCGATTTGACTAGAAGCCGACCCCAATATAATTTAGAAAAGGCTAGGCAGATTCTGATGAGTCAAAAACAGGAATAAACTACCATTTACGTCAATTCTTTCCATGGACAAAAAGAAGAATGGTGTAACATGGAAATTAGTAATACAAAGTTTTAGACCACGTTCAGTGACGTAACAACAACGCGGCGAGATTTTATCGAACTCTAGATTTTCAACTCTCGGTGTTATACCAAGGATTGAGAATATAACAGAGCGCGTCAAAAAACACACTATTCGACTTTCAGCCCTCGGCGTTCCCCCCCGAGTGGGTTCCCGCATTGTCGTTGCGGGGGGGCTTAGTAACCGTGGTCTCCCATCCACGGTGAAGCCAAGAGGAACCCAACGGTGGGGCCACTCGTCAGGGCTTTTGCCTCAAAGCCATTGACGTAGCGGCCAAAACGTAGGTTGCGGTGAGGTGCACCGCAACTGAGGTGGGCCGCGATGTCGAATGGGAGGCATCGCGGCTGAGGGTTACAGGCTGCGGTAGAGGAGGAGTGCCGGTGCTTCTGAGCAGCGCTCTTCCCTTCCGTGGCCTGGACGGGGCCGCCACCGTTTGATGGCGGACGCGGTGGGGCCGCAGGGGAAGAGGAGTGTCGGTATAGCGTCAGCCGCTCTCCCTATCCTCTGCGGCCGAAAAGTGGTAGACGGGACGGCGCGTTGTGTTCCTCACGCGCGCCGTCAAAGATGTCAGCAACCACTGGTGGGGTCCGCAAGGGCCGATGCCTGCCAGGGGTGCGGGTTTGTTCGAAAGAGATACCACGACCCCTGGCATACGGGCTACTGAGGGAACACGGGTGGGTTTTAGTCAGTAAAAGTCTGACACGCCCTCCTGCTCTACTCAGCAGGAGAAGTCATTTGATGATTTCCCACCCAAAAAAAAAAAAAAAAAAAAAAGCCCTCGGCGTTCAGCAGTGCGTTGAAAATCAAGTGCACCAAAAAATTCCGCAACGATATTTTGGCGTAGTTGCGAACGTGCAACATCTTTGCCCAGATATTGGCCAGTACCGGACACTTAAACATAACAAAACACTGACCCAGTTCGTCAGCATCTCCGCCTCGAATAGCAGTACCTACCTACAATACCACAGAGCTATCCAAATCTTTTGAGATAGTCCCGCTCATCTTTCAAACTTCAACTCAATACACACTACTAAACTAACGGCCAAAATCATCTTTTTACACAAAGGCAACTTTCACAAGCAACTAAACTCGAAATTTTTAGTTTCGCGTAAAATTAATTAATTTGTAAGCAAGTTGGAAATTGAAGTGAATATGTAAACTTCGAAGTCTGTTTTATTAGTTAGCGATACAAAACTTTGTGAAGTTTTAATCAGCGTAGTCGTAGTTAACTCGGATCAGATAACGAGGCATGTTTTTGTTTTACAAATATTGTTGAGTCTAACAAACAGCCAATGGCTGTGTTTATTTTGACTGCGAACGGGAAAGTTTGTTTAAAAAATTTAAGAAGGGCTTTACGGATAGATATTAGCTTTCGTAATTTGTTAATGATGATAAAACCACATTTATTTACATGAATTAAATAAATAACAGAAGAAATTTTTCAGTGGTAACAGCCACAGATTTGGGCTTGGCTACACTGAATTCAAAAAGTCATTTTATACATTAAAACCTAAAACAGTGGTAATAAATTAAGTTTGTAAAATTGGTTACCATGTAGATCTCTAACTGTGTTTTAACGGTGCTTTATATGCAGTATTTCACTGAAGAATGTGCAAAGAGCAATCGGCAGAATCTGTTTTTAACCGACTTCAAAAAGAAGGAGGTTATCAATTCGACATGTTTATATTTTTTTTTTTTTTATGTATGTTCGGGCATAACTCCGTCGTATATTGACGGATTTGCAAAATTATTTTTTTGTTCGAAAGGGGTTTACTCCGAAATGGTCCCATTAAAATTTCATATAGATCTGATGATGCGTTTCGGAGACAGGCAACGGAACTCTTCAAAAAATTACAGCAAATCAACCGTGAATGTTGCTATCGCATAAATATGCATTGTTTTGACCCCAAAGATGATGAAATTTCGAAGGTAACTAAAAACTGAAAAATAAAAACTTTTTTCAAAAAAATAACAACCGACTTCCCAAAAAACACTACAAAGTGCAAAATAACTTTAATTTCGGAAGGCGGTGACAAATAATTAAAATACACATCCAAAGTCACCGAGTTCCGAAATTAAAGTTATTTTGCACTTTGTAGTGTTTTTTGGGAAGTCGGTTGTTATTTTTTTGAAAAAAGTTTTTTAATCAGAAATTTTGTTGAACTCTACATCTTCGGTCTGCGTAGCCTTTTATTAACTATGTTGGAGTCGGCTTCCAGTCAAACCAGATACCAGCAATTTACATAGATTGACTGCCAATCTGACTTCTACCTCCCCGTTACTGGTTATTACGATGCCCCTTAGTAAGATTGATTGTCAGAATTTCGGGTTCCTGACTACCTGTAACAACTGTCAAAGATCCACGAATGACTGCCGGGACCAACGGCTTAACGTGCTTATCGAGGCACGGACGGGTCTTGGCATGTAAGTATGGTCACCCATCCACGGACCAACCGCGGCACATGCGGTTGTTATTGCTTAGCCACAAGGCCCCCATCATTTAGCGTCATAGAAATATTCTCCAACTATCCTATAGTATTATTTTATTCTCTTGTCCAATGACAGATTGCAGCCAATCACTCTTGAACAGAACAATTCTGTTGAACCGAAAAAACAACAAGATTACATTAAAATTAAAATATTCTATTTTACTAAGGATTACCTGGATAGCTTTTAGACTTATCTTTTAAGCCCTTCAGCTTATACGTGTTCGCACTAGAAATGGATTCATCATATTACTTCAAGCTGACTGGCTTGAAACTCATGGCTTACTGATTCCAAGTTTGCATTCACCTGGATTACGCTTCAATAGCTTCAGCCTAGGCAATAACTTTGTACGTTATTGGAATCAGTTTCTTGATTTCTGAAGGCACGTAGTCTTCGACGCTTCTCAAAAATAACCAGTTAAACTTAGAACTCAAATTATTAACAGGAACTTTTGAATTGTCAAGGAGTCCGTCGGGTCTCTCTGTGCTCTAAAGAACTTCATTTCAGAAACAAAAAACAAAACACATAATTCTACATCATTGTTATACAAAAAACCCAAGATGCACAATCACGCACAAAAGTAACTCTCAAAACTATCCGCAATTATACGTCACTGGTCATAGTTACCACGGTGTGTCAAGACGATAGTCTTTGACTAGTGTGTGTTGCCAGTGATGAGCTATGGTACAGAGACGTGGTCGCTCACAATGGGCCTTATCAGAAGTCTTAAAGTCACCATAAAGGCAATGGAGAGGGCTATCCTCGGAGTTTCCCAAAGCGATCGAATCAGAAATGAAGAGATCCGCAGGAGAACCAAGGCAACCGACATAGCCCGAAGAATTGCCAAACTTAAGTGGCAGTGGGCAGAGCACATTGTTCGCACTACAGATGGCCGATAGGGCCGAAAGGTTCTGGAGTGGCAGTGAGTGGTGGTGAGGAAGGCCTCCCACAAGGTGGACAGATGACCTTGTGAAGGCCGCGGGTATTCGCTGGATGTGGGAAGCACAAGACCGGTCGAAGTGGAGGAGCCTGGGGGAGGCCTATGTTCAGCAGTGGACGTCTTTCGGCTGAAATGATGATGATCATAGTTTTTTTGCCAATTCAACTTTACATACATGACTTAAAGTGGTTTTTACAAAATAATGTCCAAAAAGACTGAAAGATGATTAACGATACTATTTGACAGCTGCGCATATTGGGCCTTAATTATGCGGACGTTTATGAGACGCTGATTGTAGTGTGTCTTGGGTTTTTTTTTGTATTTCAATGTTCTACAGTAAATATATTGTGACGAAGACACGTAACCCCGCAACCGATTAAAGACTTATATTGATATGAAAATCACATACAGAGATACGGTAGACATATGCAAATTCTTGGAATACGGATACAGGAGTATAAACAGAGCAATCCGTCTCCCTACATCATTGGAACGCAATAGTATTCACCTGCACTTATGTAAGCTCGTGCATATTTTATCGAGCTACAGCTCATGCCAAATGCGTTCACTTATACGAGAGAAATTGAATCAGTGTGGATGAAATTTGTGTTGATTTGTGACGGCTTTGGGTGTATGGTTTAGTTTAAAGTTATGTAGATAATATAATGTATAAGTGCCAAAAACAGTGCTTTTCATTTCCTTATAGTCTACATTAATAGCTAGCGTGTATAAAACACAAGAATAAGACGCAAAGAAAGAAAAAATGTTTATTCTGCACAAACAAAACGCACATTACACAAAATAAAATAAACTATGAAATAAAATGCACACATACATTGTAGCCAAAAGCCCCGTATTCAAGTCGATAATTTTCACAATAGTGTCCATTGACTGATAGTGTCTATCAAGGCTTGGGACAGACCATAGACAAATGGATTACGTACGACACATGCAATTATATAATTATTAACAAGCAAAACAAAAATGAAATGCCGAAAGCAGAGTGCATTAGTGACTACTTTTATTTCAACCAAATCACAATTAAAAATCAACTAGGCCGTGCGTCGCATCTGTGCACGAACAGGTCCTTGCTCAGCTAAATGCTGTGACTTCGGACGGACCTATTGTCAACAGCGCTGTTATTCTGCAAGTACCTTCTGGAGTGACGTAAAGACGCTCATCGTGTGATCTAATATGATAGGTTATCGGGTAAATACAATTTTTCTCGAAAAAAATTTGTAATAGACGAACCTATCATGTATAAATATAAATATATCCATAATAAACGGAATCTATTATAAGAAATCAATAAAATACATAGACTAAGATAATAATACAGTGTTAATAGATATAAATGATAAATAATAACTTAGAATGTCGCGTAGGTAGCATGGGAGTTGCGATTGTATGGCGGCCATTTGCGGCGTTTGCCTATCATGCTTTTCGGTCAAGGCGCAGTTTATGAAACATTTGGTTATAATCTCTACACTAGGTCGAACCTGTCTCGTGGAGTCTATGATTGGTATTCCCATAATATAATGAAGTGCGCCTTAATAATGTAAAAACAAAAAAAAAAAAAAAAAAACATCTTGAAAACCTACTTTACCGTTGAAAAGTTTTGTTGTATTTCAGTACCTAATTTTATATGGATTCCCTATTTACAGTCATGCCTAAATTGGAAATTCAGTAACTCAATATCTTACTTTTATACTACAGACGCTTGAAGTATCGTTTCTAGTGAGATGTTCATCATCTAGGCAGCCCTAGTGTCCGTAACACAGGTTAATTCCTAGCACGGAACTGGGGTTTGCTCCGCTGTCCTCTGTCATATTCCTATCCGTCAAACATGATGTAGTATTTAAGTTCAAGTTTTTTGAAAATAATTCTGATTTGATTTGATTTGATCTATAGTAGATACTTACACAGAACACAGCATCACGCCTGCATTCCCCGTAAGGTTGGGTAGGTGTGTATAGCAAACCCTTATTTTACTATTTGCGTCACTACAATAGCACATACTCGTAAGAGCGAGTTTTTAATTTAAATTGACTCCGGACTCAGGTAGGTCAAAGTAAAGAAAACCAGCTCAAGTGGAGTTTCACAGATGACTCCGCCCTTGAGTCTAAGGCCCGTATTACAGAACGTCACTCAATACTCAAGCATTACTTAAAACTAAATGGCCTAAATGTGGTGCTGGCTGTCCCACAAACAATGGGGCACTTACTATCTTGTCCAGCGTATCCTGTTGTCTGCACGCTACAGGAGTTGATGGGCGCTGCTGAAACTGCCAAGCTCGTAGCCATATTCTGGGCTGATTGTATTTAGATTGCTGTCAACAAGCTAAGAATAAGAGAGAGTTCAGTTTAGATTAATTTCCACACGTCAGTACGAAGCAATAAATAACAGAATTAACAACGTAACTTCTACGTACCCGCGATCACTTCCCCTTCCAATTCCAAGCGACACAAGTATACAACTAACTTACCGCTCTGAGCACCTTCAGAATTCATAATTCCCCATAAAACTAAGTTTAAAGTTGAAATTAAAACAGAATTAAGCCGTCGTCGGCGAGTTAGTTGCATTTGTAGCGGCGTATCCCGCCGCCGTCGCGGGTACTCGGTTTTCGCACATTTACATAAAGCGCTGGCACCACTCCCACCAGAATTACCATAAGCGCTTAATTATTTTGTTTATCTGACCACTAAACTGCTTTGACTTCTCTGAGAGACGTGGAACGGAGCCAGTGTGTTAATATTTCGCTAGATATAGCGCTTTTTTCTCAATGTCCGCTGTTGGCACCGAAATGGTATTTACTCCTTAATGTAAATATAGATAAGTAAAAGCAATTTATTTTCGCTGTACCTGACGGTTAATGTGTGTGCACGGAGAGTTATCTACTTCTGTGTTGTTTTATTTGTTTTTCATTAAGTACCAGGTAGTTTTTCATAGTGAACACACTAATTGAGTCCAAGTGTAACTCAAATTAAATAAAGTTACATTCCACCGACGTTTGCTGTCAAGATGGAGTTTGTTAAATAGCAAGTTATATGGGTATCCCATTGATTACCGCAACGCATGGCCCCGGTCCAAATTTTGCGATATAACACATAGTTCACGGACAGTCATTAAGCAACTCCTGCGACACACAGTTCAGCAAACACTCGTATTTTAATTACCCTTTAATGTCACTAAACTACACGCGAAACTTCGTATTTAAATTAATAAAACCTAACAACAGTTCTAACTGGGAATTTCCGCCATGCATACTGATGTGGATTACATTAAACTACATTTCACGGTAGTTGCATTAGTAGGAGTAATTAAAACAGACGTACAAACAAAAAGAATAACTTGAAAGAGGAAAAAATGGCATTATTTTTTAGTGAATTCTGCATTTTCCGGAAGGGAAAATGAAGCATTCAATCCAACATTTTAAGGTTATTCGAAAAACTTTACTGCGTGAAATAAAACTTGTAAAACATAAAAAGAATAGAGACAAGATAAATATATGTGATTATATACGTCTGAACGCGCGAGATAAAATCAAAAATGAAATCTTGCCCTAAACCAGTGTCGTAGTTATTAGTCTTGTGCTTCCCACATCCAGAACATTAATTAAGTAGTTTGTTATCAGTACCAGACTCAAGAAAGATTATATATTTTCTACTTTCCCCGCACCGAAAGCATTTTCAATGAATTCTTGATTGGTTACTGGCTAAAGGTAAACGAAGTAGAGAAATTAAACACGTAATTCCAAAGAATTGATGTGGGTACAGTAATTAAGTTTGCTGAGTCCACGCTGGTCTTGGTCCGCCTCGGAGGAGATAGTAAATCTACATCTATATCTATCTAGTATACAGTAACAAAGTCGCTTTTCGTGCTTGTTATACAGATAGATAAGAAATATATTTTTCACACACAAAAAACATAGCGCAACATACAAAAGCACGATGAAATAAAAAATTGTTACAAGAATATTAGGAAATAGTTATGTACAAGAAGAAAAGAAGAAAAATTGAGATAACACTCTGCCATGCACTTTAAAATTAAAAAAAAACGAACATTTCCAATTCAGAGTACCTACAAGTATTAGTTATGTAGTGTTATGTATCTACACATAATTAACCGTATAGCAATTATGCGCCTACTGATACAATGTCTAAACACAGGAATTCCAAGTTTAAATATTGGATTTAAGATAGAAACGATGTTTCGACATGTCGTCATTGCACAAGTGCGAAGCAGTGGCGATGGCGGGTCGTTAGTAAGATATATTCGTATGTAGACCAATAAGGATGTATACGGATTTATTGATTTGTGTAGGTAGGTACTCGTATATTGTACAAGTGGTCTCTGGATAATTAACCATTTTTACATGCCGAGGCCCCTCCGTGCCTCGGAAAGCACATTATCCATTGGTCCCGGCTGTCAGTTATGGATCTTGGACAGTCGTTAGATACGGGTCGTCAGAAGCCCGAAAGTCTGGTAACCAGTGTTACCAAGGGGTACCGTATTACCCAGTAACTGGGTTGTGGACGTCAGATAGGTAGACGCTCCATGTAAAATACTGGTATTCAGCTGCATCCGGTTAGACTGGAAGCAGACCCCAACATAGTTAGGAAATGGCTAGAAAGATTATAAGTTCGTCTGGATTTGTGAGAACAGGGTAGAAGAGATGCAAACATTTTGGAGATTTTAAATGTAGATGACATTCTGACCGATACCTATTTCTTTATAATTTTCGTTTTATAATGTTTATAATGCACTACGCAAAAAAATGTTACTCAAGGTGGTTCATACAACAAGGTGAATTTTGAGATGAGATTTCAGGTTAAAATCTGAGACTATTAAGTCACTGAAATGAAATAATTGTGTGACTTACAGATTAAAAGAAAAAATATGTATAGAAGATAAATCGTACGAAACTAGGTATGTACGAATAGTTGTGATTTTATCATTATTCTTTAAAAGAAAATCAGTAACGGATGTCAGTGAGGAAGTTAATATTGAATTCGGACGACGATCTTTTTTGCGGTTATAAATCACTTATTGTTTTTTGCCTTCATTGAGGAAAATGTCGCAACCTCAGGCTGAAAAAGACTTGACAAAAAACATAATTTTCTTTTCATTGTACGGTCTGCGACGGCGACGTAGAAAAATAAATAAAAATATTCTTTTGCGATTCCGCAAAGAAACATTTTTATTTATTTTGGCGATAAGTTGAGCCAAGTATCGGCCGCGTATGTGACGTGGTTAATTTCACTGCCAAACGCCACCACGTTAATTGGCATAAAAGATAATGGGTAATTTTAAACGGTACCGGGATTTTAAACTGTCATATTAACGACATAATTTTTGAAATAGTGAACATACTTAATCATTATGAATATTTGCTTATATAGTTTCTTCGACTTCTTTCATTCGTTCGTCGTATCGATCATGCGATGATGTGCTACGTTGCCACGGATGCATTTGATATCCACCAGTCATATTCATTGCTCCACATAGCATAGCACTGGTGAAAACGGTTGCAACTAAGCTATGTTTTTTATATGGAAGGATGAGTGCTATGGACGGTGCGAGTGGTATTGCTACGTGCAGAGCAGAGTACTACTGTAGTGTAGGCGCGCGTTTGTGAAACTGTAAGGGTCTTAAAATGGACTTTGAAATAAAAGCAATAGACTGTATACACTGTTAAGGTATATCCAAAATTAGTATACAATATCAGAAATAGAAGGCGCGCGTGTCGTTGGTTGTTCTCGCCAGTGAAGTGTGTTGGGCCCTCAGCCCCTCGCCTTGACCCGCGCAGCCGCCCGCGCCGTCGGCAGCGCAGCCACCCGACACCCTACGAAAAAAGCCGACGGCGCCCGAACATCCTCCCCGGGTAGATGCGTTCTAATGATAGAAAATGGGCAGAGGTTGTTGTAGGCCCGCAGCATTTTCCCCTTCTTCTACTAAGAAAGTAGATATGCCATTGTGGAAGCTAAAAGTTATTTAAAACCCTGAACTGGCCGAGTGGCCGACAGGACACTGCTCTAGCTCCTATTCCCTCATCATACCACAGCCGCTCCCGTGCGTTTCTTAATGCTGATGCATCTCATCTTCGCATAGCTACCTCGCGACGGCGCATGTGTACATATCACAACTTACTCGTTCCAATACACAGCTTAGCATTAGTGGAAACGGGCTCACAGTTTCGTAGCTTACCTTTCACATCCTCGCAGTATAGCCGTATAGCACATCTCTTGTGGAAAATCAGCCCCTGGCTGTATATAATTCGTGGATCTTTGACAGTCGTTACAAGTCGTCAGAAGCCCGATAGTCTGACAACCTATCTCACCAAGGGATATCGTGCTACTCAGAAACTGGGTAGTGGAGGTCAGATATGCAGTTGCTCCATGCAAAATACTGGTATTCAGCTGCATCCGAGTAGACTGGAAGCCGACCCCAATATGGTTGGGAAAAGGCTAGGCGGATGATGATGGTGGAAAATCAACCTTACCGATGGTCACGCAAAGGTAACGGACCTTTGTGAGACCATCGCTTAGTGGTGGCATCGTTTGAGGTGTAGCTTTACAATCGCATTGCTAGCTACCGAAGAGCTGTGAAAAACTGAGAACGATATTGGTTTGTGAACAAGGAACGTTTAACAAGAAGTTGGAATAAGAACGAAGTTTCTGATATTTTTCACTGAAATTAATCGCCTCATTGCAAAAGAATCTTTCTTTCTAAAGTCTGAGAACCAGTCTTACCAAAGGGTATCGTTTTCCCCAGTTACTGGATTATGGAAGTAAGTTAGTCACTCAATGTAAAATACTAGTATTCAGATGCATCTGGTTAGACTGGAAGCTGACCCCAACACTGTTGGGAAAAGGCCAAGCAGATTGATTGGCAAAGTAATCTTTCAACGGTGCACCTTACAACGAAAAGTTAATGTTTTCTGTGGAAACGAAATAAACCAGAAAAACATATTTCCCAAAGTAACCATAACATTAATTCTGAACAGCTGTTCCAGTGGCGTTTGTTACACAAAATTCATGTTCCTCCTAACTTATTCTAGTAGAATTTACAAAACACACATTCATCTGTTATTCATGAGACACGATAAAGACAGACTGCGCTTTAAATCATTTTTAGTGTGCCTTATCTCATAAACGGGAACCATTTTAGGATTGCTTATCTTGCAACCATTTTCCTTGTCGCGACTCCTTTGTATTTGGAACTATGTCGTTGAAAAACGGGTTTTTTTTATATTGTGGCTGGGACATCATCAAATAACTTCTCTCGATCTGGGTGGAGCAGGCTAAAACCCACCCGTATTCCTCCAGTTGCCAGTGTGCCAGGGGCTACGATATCTCTTTCGAACAACCCGCACCCCTAGCAGAGGCAAAACGGGTTGCACGATGATTTTAGTTGATTTATAAAACTTAACATGATATCACGACTGTTTCCCGAAGAGGTAGGCAGAGGTGAACCTGTAATGGATGTTTTATAGGTTCACCTCTCCCCTTCAAATTTTCTAGGGCTAGCATCATGTGCTGAATTATTTTTGAAACCTTATAGTATACCGACATTTCGCCAGTTATGGTCAGGAGCATTCATCCCACGCAGGCTGGCAACGGCGCATTTATAGCTGTTTTCCGTGATTATTTAATTAAATACAAACAAAAGTGAAAAAGAATCTGCCATTCACTAGATCGTTTGTATTTACTACTTTTTATGCTAGTTTTTTACAGTTATTTTGGTACTTACTTCTAAAAATCGACACAGGTACCGTCAATTATTTTCTATTTACGTAGTTACTTAGTACGATTAAATGTCTTTTTACAGAGTAAATGTGAAAAATAAATATAAATACCAACGATCTAGGGCTGGGCTGAAAAAATATAGCCTTTTTGTTTGTATTAAAGAAATAATCACTAAAAACTACTTTAAATGCGTTGTTGCCAGCCCGCGTAGAACTAACGCTCAGGAGGCTAGCCTTTTGCCATGGACCGGGCAAAAATCCAGAGTCCAGGCTTACTATTGAGAAAATCCAGATGGAATAACCCAATAACACTTTGCCTGACCCGGGAATCGACCCAAGGACCTTATGCTCAGTGGTAGCGCTAGCGACCACTAGACCAACGAGGCAGTAATTGGTTAAGAAAATGAAGGTTAAATCTTACGTCACGTTAATGTAGCATTTGTAAAATAAAGTTAGGATTTGTCATCTTCAAGCACTTTTTGATGAGGATGGATGCCTACGCCATCATATGACTACCCTTTTCCCAAATATGTTTTGGTCGGCATTCAGTCTTACCGAACGCAGCTGACTGAATGCTTACCAGTATTTTTACACGGAGTGATTAGCTAATTGACCCCCACAACCCATAATGTATTCAGTTTGAATGACCGTGACGTCTATCACTTCTTACGCCGATAGTAAAACGGCTACCTACATTTAAATAAAAACCAAATTATTTTGAGCCCACTATAGTTCATTCAAATTAAATGACTGAAGAGGACCACGTTAATTATACCGCCCTCCACAGAAGTAGTCAAAACGAAAAATTCGAAAAAAAAAACACTCAGACGCGAAACGCATTCGGAAATATAAATTAAAACTTTTTAAATTAGGCTGTCAACATTTTCATCGACTTTATATTTACATTCTGTTTATTCGTGTCGTATCGTGCTGTAAGATTTGTGACTTGAGGCTAAGTAATAAGAACCGACGGGTTTATAGACCAGGTTAAGCTACGCTTGCCGCGGTTGGTCCGTGGATGGCTGCCCAAATTTACAAAGCAAGAGCCCTTTGTGCCTCGGAAAACACGTTAAATCGTTGGTCCTGGCTGTCATTTGTGGATCTTTGACAGTCGTTACGCGTCGTCAGAAGTCCGAAAGTCTGACAACCAGTCTTATCAAGGGGTGTCGTATTACCTAGTAAACACTAATAATTATTATTGCAAATGGGTCACACGGTATCATTTCCTGAAATAAAAACGCTGTACCTATTTATATATCTTCTACTTTAAAATGGTGCGCTCGTCACTTAATTTTCTAAACAAACAATTGAAATATATACGGAACAAGCAGTGTAGGAACAGGTGCGCAATTTTAAATTACCTACACGACATCTAGAGCGTACATGACTAGTTTACATAGAATATATTCGCCCACGACTTTGTATGTTCTAGAACTCATATAAAGAATCAGTAAAGAATTTACGACAATTTTATCGTTCCATAGATCTCTAGGATTTGTTCTGTTGCTACATATTCTTTCTAGATTTGTTTTTTTTTTCTACAGCATTAGCATAATCCGCCTCTATTGTTCCCACTGCTGGGACATAGACCTCCTCTGTCTGTGAGAGGGAGTGGGCAATATTCCACCACGCTGGCCCATGTGGGTTGTTGGATGTCACATGCCTTCGAATTTTTGTTTCCAGTACATGCCGGTTTCCTCACGATGTTTTGAGCCACCACTGCTGAATTTTTTTACCAGTGCGCAAACTGTATCCATGAATTCAGCATATCATCCTAGACCCCTAGCGTAGAAAATTTTCGTCGATTATTAAAAAAAATCTGCTATTTCATAGAAAACCGCAATACTTACGCGGTGAACATGTATGGAACAGCAGATTTTTTCTTGAAATTTCAATCTGGATATTTACATGATATTGTAGCCTTACAATCGTAATAATATTACAAAACTAGCTTATGCCAGCGGCTTCGCCCACTCAGAACTTTCATCCCCTGTTTAACTCCCTTAGAGGTTGAATTTCGAAAAATCCTTCCTTTTGAAAATTGAGAAGAGCATGCTTAAATATTTCGATCATGTTGAGAAAATGAATGAAAGGCGACTAGCAAAAGGTATTGTAGGCTACAAGGCAGATGTGATTGGAAACACCGGGTGGGGAAGCCTTAGGAGGATACAATCTCCTTATAGGTGATGTTCATCAGAAAGTTCAGGTGCGAAGTACTCGCAACCGGCGTGCGTGACCAGTGGCCCTAGTGCGAGTTTCATTTAACCATCTCGAACAAACGCATCGAGCGCGTTCGGCATTCCGATTGGCCGCCAAACGCGCTCGAAGCGTTTGATCGAGATAGCAGACTAAGCCTTCAAATGTATGCACGTCATCATTTCAGCTGAAAGACGTCCACTGCTGGACATAGGCCTCCCCCAGGAGGGGGGTTTTGCCATAATCGCCACGCTTGGCAGGCGGGTTTGCGATCGCAGTATGGTAGATAGTAAAATGCATGGAGAACGCTGCTGCCCATTCTTTAGTAAGTCCCTTAGTCGCCTTCTACGACACCCACTGGAAGAAATGGGATGGTGCTATTCTTTTACGCCCGGCGACACATACGGGACAGTAACGTACGTGTATGCACGTAAACGAGGCAAAAGAAGTATGTAACAATCATAGCAGGTGGCGTTCTGTAATTTCTGCTTACCCCCATGTGAATAAGGTATATATTTATGTGCATTGTACTTCATAAGCGATTCCACACGTTGTCTAACTCTCTTATTATCTTCTCTCCTATCGCAAGTGTGCTGGTAGAGATTTCTGTAGAAACAAGCCATCACCATGATATTGCCTTGTACGTATTTTTGTGTTCATTTCTTCTTGATGTGTGTGCATAAAATCAAAATCAAAAGTTATTTGTTCAAACTAGGCTGAGAGTCAGCACTTTTTAAAACACATTTTTTTTTTTAGTAATAAGCGGTAAAGAAAAGTAATAAATGGTTAAATAAATAAAATACTGTAAATGCAGACACACTAAGTAAACTGTGCTGCCCTTTGCACACCAAGCCAGCATCGCGTTTGCTTTTGAGTTGCAAGCTCAGAAAAATGATCCAATTTACACAACGCTAGTTGTAAAGACGTCCTAAGGGTGTCCTTACATTGACCGCTGCGGAGACGGTTTAAAATGTTCAGAACGTAAGAGCGTCAATTACATTGTCGCCACCACGACGCGATGGCTTAGCTGGCAAATGACACTATGTGAGCATATGAGACGTGGCAGCGTCTTAAGCTTCACAACATCCGTTTGGTGTTTAGAATTTTCTGTTCTGACTTCAACCGTTTTTTTACCAAAAAAACTGTGTGACCTACTACATTTCTTGAGGGTATTATGGGGTCGGCTTCCAGTCTAACCGGATGCAGCTGAATACCAGTATTTTACATAGATCGACTGCCTATCTGACCCACACAACGCAGTTACTGTGTAACACGATACCCCTTGGTAAGACTGGTTGTCAGACTTTCGGGCTTCTGACGACCATTGAGTTCTAAAATATAATTGAATAGGATTTGGATTAATACTCATCAAAACTACAACGGAAAGTCTGACAACTGACTTTACGGCTTCTGGCGACCCGTAACGACTTTCAAAGATCCACGAATGACACCCGGAGCCTCGGAAAGCACGTTAAACCGGGCGACCAACTGCAGCAAGCGTAACGTACCTATGTACAGTTCTCTTTTCAAAAGTCCAATCAGTTAACCAGGATTAATAGTCACTACTTCATAAGAGCGAGCCTGTATGCAATTAAACGAGGTGTGGTGGTAGATACAGCTTAATTAGGTCGGCTCGCGTTTAGTCGGCTCAATATTGTCCGTCGTCGATCAATGTGCAGACACCCTAACAGTTAAGAAACCATAAGTCTCTCCCGTCTTGTTTGCAACTTGCATTTTTCCATTGTTAAACAGCAAAAAGCTTGCAAAACATTTCTTACATTAGTTAATAATAAAGGAGGAAACTGGAAATTCATAAAATGAACAGAGATTCCTGAGAAAAATTGTGAACTAAAAACCTAACAAAGGTTGATGATATTTTTTTGCATATTTAAATGAGAATGAAATGGTAATGTTGAAAGGTTATTTAAGTTACAAAGTACGTTGTAGAACCTGAAACTTATTATTTGGAAACCAGGTACGAACATAATTGAAAGGTCAGACCGTCAGACTTGGGTATGAATGGGAGATTCAATTAAAAAATCCTTAAAGCGCTGTTAAACTTATAACAATATAATTCTCTACAGTTGTTGGGCTAACGAGTCAACATTTGTTTCGAAGTTGAAATTAATTTGTTTTGTGGGTGCGTGGGCCCTGAGTTACACAGACACAAAGAAACGTGATATGGGTGTTTTAATGGGGTACAAAGGGTAACCCACACATGTGCAAATTACCGGCGTTCGCTAATTAGCCATATACCTAGGAGGTGATGATTATGTTGTGCACCATCTGAGCTTAATTTAGGCTATTGCGATTGTTAGGTTTTGTTATGCTATAATTGAACTATTTGACGCAATTTATTGTAATCTATACTCCATTTGAAATAAGATTAGACATTTCATTAAGTCTTTTTGAAAGTCCGTCCAACCGATTTTGACTTCTATTCCGTAGGTATAAGGATGGCATTAAAAGCAAAAAAGTGGTTGCAATACCAACTGTTTACTGCAGATATCATTTGCCATGCCACTAACGCAATAGAAGTCAAAATCATTTGAACGGACTGTATAAAAGCTTTATTTAAATGTCTAACCTTATTTCAAATAGAGTTTAGTTACTACTTTAATTTATTTTTTATTTTCAATTATTTCTAGTCGAATAATTGTGCTGGCAATACCAAAAATATTCAATGTGTGTGATTCTCTTTGGGAAAATTGTCATTGAAAGATAATGGCGGGCGAGAAAATTTTAAAAAATCTTAGGTCTAGGACGCACAATAAAATTGGTAATTTACATTTCTAGTCTCCATTCCCATTAATACAATAAGCTATCAGAGTTATTATATTGCAGTATCAATATAATAAATACTGGAGTGAAACAGTTTTTAACCGACTTCAAAAAGAAGGAGGTTATCAATTCGACATGTATATATATTTTTTTTTTTATGTATGTTCGGGCATAACTCCTACGTAGACGGATTTTAAAAATTGTAGGAGGGCATAGCCACAAGGCGCTCGCGTTTTGTTAGCAGCGAGCGTAGAAACGTACAAAACCGCTAGCCGCCCCACGCCGCCGGCGCCGCACCGCGCCCGCGCCAGTCCGGCTCGCATCGCTGTCCCGTACGGTCACGAATCGCATTTTCCTGTATTATGTGTGAATTCTTGTATTATAACCATTAAGTTAAGATTTGTGACAATAAACTCTATTTGTGCACCACCATACATTGTTCACTCAGTCGTTACCAGCCCGACTACAAACTGGCGCTCCAACGCGGCACGCGTACCTAACCGACGCGACGCGAACTCAAATACCTACTTGCAACGTAACGGTTTTCTTAGTGGACGAAACTAACTTTAGTGCACGTTACGTACAACGTAAATAGTGTGTTCTATAAAGCTGGGGAAAAAGACTCTGTGAACAACTACCGACCCATTTCCATTCTTCCAGCGTTTTCCAAGATCCTGGAGCGTCTTTTAAATAAGCGTCTAATCATGTTTCTGGAGACTAACAAACTGCTCTCTCCCTCTCAATTTGGTTTCAGAACTGGTAAGAGTACCAACGACGCTGTCCATGAGCTGGTTGACTCTATTGTTGTCAGTCTGGACGATAGGATGAAATGTTTAGCAGTGTTTCTCGACCTTGCAAAGGCGTTTGACACAGTCTCAATCCCGCATCTTCTGAAAAAGTTGGATCGGCTTGGTGTAAGAGGAACTCCTCTCAAATTATTGGAGAGCTATCTTACTGGAAGAAAACAAAGAGTCAAAATTAATGATAGGTTAAGTGACGAGCTGACTGTTAATTTTGGTGTACCACAAGGTAGTATAATCGGACCAACGCTCTTCTTAGTGTATATCAATGACCTCTGTCAGTTGCCTCTACTGAAAGGAAAAATCATCACTTTTGCAGACGATACCGCACTGTTCTTCAGTGGTGGCAGTTGGGTTGAGGTCTTTGACACTGCTCAACTGGGCGTTAACACGGTCAGCGAATGGTTGCAAACCAATTTATTGACACTAAACGTTTCGAAAACTAAATATGTAACCTTTGCTCATAGAGCCAACCTTCTTCCTCCATCAACCCTTTCTATTTCAGCGCACACGTGTGGCTCGCCAAACCCCAACTGTACCTGTCCCTCCCTCGAAAGGACAGTTAGTATAAAGTACCTGGGGATCATAATTGACTCCCATCTTTCTTTTAAATGTCATTTCGATGAGCTTGTTCCGAGGATCCGCAAACTTATATATATTTTTAAATCATTAAGGCACACTGCAGATCGAACGACCATTAAAATGGTTTACTTTGCCATATGCCAGTCGTTAATTGAGTACTGCATCACAACTTGGGGCGGTGCCGCCAAAACCCATCTCATTGAGGTAGAGAGGGCGCAGCGCGCTATACTTAAAGTTGGTGCTGGACTCCCTTTTCGTTTTCCAACAATTGACTTATATAAAGAATGGGACATCCTTACGGTCAGACAAACGTTTATCCTGCTTACTGTAGCTAAAAAACACTCCCAGCTACAGTTTGATTCCAAACTAATCAATAACCAACGACGGAAGGGAAGAGTCTGCCCCTCATTGCAGTTTAGATCTGCTCTCACGCAGAAGTTTTTTTGCTTCCTTGGCCAATTTTTGTACAACAAATTAAATGTCACTCTTAATATTTATCCTAAAACTGTCTTTAATTGTCAAAAAACAGTTAAAATATTTCTAAAAACCCTTGACTATCAAAAAACTGAGAACCTCTTGACAGTTCTCAAATAGATTTCCTTCCCTCCTTTCCCCCGTGGCTGATTTACATCTCATCCTCGCTCTTGCGCGCTCCATCATACATTCATACACCACAACATTCATTCATACACTACAACATTCATTCATACACCCCAACATGCATTCATATTCATTCATACAGGGCACTACAAATAACCAGTTTAGTATGAACCATAAGTTGTTTATTTAATTTTATTCTTTTTTACTATTTGATTTTATTTTTATCTTTCAACACTATTGTCTAATCATTTTGGTTGTTTTAACGATGCTCACTTATGATCGTCTCTAAACCTTTTACTGTGGGGGCCCTGGTGACCTGTAACACAGGCTTTTTCGAAAACCTCTTTCAGGCACCAGTCTCTTACAATGGTGGAATATAACATTACCAAAAACATTGTTAACTTTTAAGGAAACCAATATTGTGAAGAGAGAATAAATAAATGAAAAATGAAAAATGAAAAAAAAAATGTTTCCTTGTGTTTTAATGACTATTGTGCACTACAAATGCCTCGTCGTAAAAGTAGAAGCAACGATGAAGACATCAGCGTGCCGCCGGCGTCCCCGACGCCCGCGCCGCTATCTGAAGGGACGCTTACGTCGTTTTTGGAGGCGTTTGCGAAGGCTCAAGCGGAATCGAACCGTCAGCTGGTTCAGAGCCTGCTGGTAACGTCGGCCATCAACGGCTCAGCTTCACCGTCTCCATCGCCTGCTGCACCAGCTCAACACGGAAACTTCGCGCGCTGTACGTCGCGATTCAGCGGCGCTCACCGAGACTCAGAGGCCCTCGAAGCATTCGTCGACTCGATAGTAATATACAAGGAGTGTACAGGCATCAGTGACGAACATGCGCTTCGCGGCCTACCTATGCTCCTAGAAGGGGAGGCAGCTGTGTGGTTTCGTGGCATAAAATCTTCAGTGACGTCATGGGAAGACGCTATAAAGAGACTTCGCGCCATGTTCGGCGCAGCCCGACCGCCACACAAAATATTCCGGGAAATATTTGCCGCGGAACAAACGGAGGAACGCACGGAGGTTTTTCGTTGCTCGCCTTCGCGCGCTTATTGCTAAACTTCCGTATAATGTCGGCAACGAAATGCAAGTCGACATGATTTACGGGTTACTACATAGACGGATAAGAAAACGGGTAACTCGTGAATCGATCGAGAATGTGGAATTATTGATCGAGAAGGCGCGAAACATAGAAGAATTGCTCTCCGAGGTGTCGACCGACGCACGTGGCCCCACCGCTAGCGCGCATACGCCGCCCGCGCCGCCACCGCAGCCCCGGTCTCCGCCGACGCCCGTGCGTGCTCCCGCCGTCTCAGCGGCGAGCGCGCCGGCGGCGCCAGCGAACGCACCTACAGCGTCGTCGAGTGCTACGAGTAGCGCTGCGGCCCCGCCTTTTGTGGTAAATTCGGACAATAAAGGTAAAAGACTTTTCTGTGTTTATTGCCGTAAAAGCGGACATACCCGTGACTCATGTAGAAATATTAAAAATAAATCCGATAAAAGTGCGACTTCCGAGTCAAGCATGAAGTGTTACGGTTGTGGCGCTATAGGGGTAATTCGATCAAATTGCGCTAAGTGTTCGGTGAAACCCATTTCTGTTGTCGAGTTCAACATGTTAGAGCCCACGAGGGTTTGTAATAATACTTGTAAGTGTAATGTAACCTTTGTTAATAATTTAAGTAATGTATCTCAATCTGCTTGTTTATGTAATAACTAGCTGTGCCCGCGACTTCGTTCGCGTGCATGTCGGAAAACAATAATTTTTCGCTTTGACGGTGTAGGTACCACTCCTCCGATCTTCCGATCTATCCTGGTAGGAATCTACCACAGCTTTCGAATGCAGTCCAGAGCCTAGAGACAAAACACATTACTCTTGGCGTTCACGCTAAACGGTACGCCAAAATGTATGGGAATGACATTACCTGCGGAAAGGACACGGTAATGTCATTCCCATATATTCTGGCGTAGAGTTTAGCGTGAACGTTAACAGAAAGGTGTTTTGTCTAGGCCTGCAGGCGTCTTTAGGGGTTATAATGATATTGCGACGAAGTCTCACTCAGATTTTTAAGAATAAATATAGATCAAAGCGCCTGGTCGAGGCTCATTTTATAATAAATGTGCACCTGCCGTAGGTACCTACAGTAAAAGCTCTTTATTCGCGAGGTATACGTTCGGTAAAATACCTACCGCGAATACAGAAACCGTGACTATGGAATGGTAATTTATATGGGATTATAGGGGATACGTTCCTAAGTGACAAAAAAAAAAAAACAATTTAATTGAAGTTTTTGACCATATTGATTAATTGTATGAGCGTGATATGGATGCAAGCGACTCTCCAAGGCGTAAACGATCAAGCATTTCTATGCGTTAAACAGATTTTTTCGCGTCGAAAATCGTATTTAAGTAAAAAAAAAATTTCAAAATTTTGCAATAAATGGAAAGATGAAACAATAGGTAAAACACGCAAAGCGGCTCGTACCAAAGGATGGAATGTCTATTAAGTCGCAGCATTTATAAATGTGGGGGAGGCCTATGTCCAGCAGTGGACGTCTTTCAGCTGAAATGATGATGATGATGATATATAAATATACTTTATGGTGATAAGGTTGGTTTCATTATGTTTGTTTACATTCTCAAAAAACTTTTTTCAAAAAAATACCAAGCGACTTCCAAAAAACACTACAAAGTGCAAAATAACTTTAATTTCGGAAGTCGGTGACGTTTTTTTTTTTTTTTTTTTTTTTGGGTGGGAAATCATCAAATAACTTCTCCCGCTCTGGGTGGAGCAGGAGGGCGTGTCAGACTTTTACTGACTAAAACCCACCCGTGTTCCTTCAGTAGCCCTTAAGCCAGGGGCTGTGGTGTCTCTTTCGAACAAACCCGCACCCCTGGCAGGCATCGACCCTTGCGGGTCCCATCACTTTTTGTGCTGACATCTCTTTGAGGCGCGCGTGGAACACAACGCGCCGTCGACTTGGGCTTGGTCCTTACCGGACAGCGAGCTACCCATTACTCGCCGTCCGCAAGCCCACGCCTACGGTGGCCGGAAATCGGCCTGGGATTCCCGACGCCCAGGGCGTCTCCGTATCCTGCGGCGGCTGGGGTCGCGAGGGCGCATATGCTGCCTCTCCCTCACGTGCGCCGCCTCCCTCTTCGCGAGCATCACTGCTTCGCTGAAGGAGGTGACGGCTCCCCATGCCCTCTCGCTCCGTACCATGGCCTGGACCAGGGCCGGACGCGAGAGATCGCCGCCGCCGATCGCCTCCACGAGGACACGGCGGTGCTCCGCCCAAGCAGGGCAGACCGCCACCGTGTGCTCCACCGTGTCCTCAGGGCGATCTTCGCAGTGGAAACACCCGGGCGTTTCCTCCCGCCCTATCCGAAACAGGAACCTCCCGAAACAACCGTGTCCGGTGAGGACCTGCGTCAGGCGGAAGGTGAGGACGCCATGCCGCCTCTCAAACCACTCCTCAAAGAGGGGACTTACCGCCGCAATCGTGGCGTGCCCAAAGTCGGTGACGTTGGATGTGTATTTTAATTATTTGTCACCGCCTTCCGAAATTAAAGTTATTTTGCACTTTGTAGTGTTTTTTGGAAGTCGGTTGTTATTTTTTTGAAAAAAGTTTTTATTTTTCACTTTTTTGTTACCTACCATACACCAATTCATCATCATCGTCATTTAAGATAGTTTAATTAAGGACCACGCTACCGCATTAGGAAATTCCTGTAATGATAGCAGTGTTTGTGATAAATAAATAAATAAATAAAACAATGCATACTTATTTATGTGATAGCAACATTCGCGGTTGATTTGCTGTAATTTTTTGAAGAGTTCCGTTGTCTGTTTCCGAAACGCATCATCAGATCTATATGCAGGGCCCAATCTAAGGAAGGGGCCAGCCGGGCAAATGCTCAGAGCGGCAAAAATGAGCGGCGGCAAAATGTATACTTACAAACATACCTACTCTCATGAATTTTTGTATACTTGTTCAGAAGCCGTAGTAGACTAACGTATGTGAATATTATATAGTTAAAAGAATATCACATAATTATGGTCATACCATCTTAGATGGTGTTAGTGCAAAGGGCGGCGAATGTTATTTTTGCCCGGAGCGGCTAAATAGCTAGATCGGGCCCTGTCTATATGAAATTTCAATGGGACCATTTCGGAGTAAACCCCTTTCGAAAAAAAAAAGTATTTTGCAAATCCGTCTATATACGACGGAGTTATGCCTGAACATACATTAAAAATATAAACATGTCGAATTGATAACCTCCTTCTTTTTGAAGTCGGTTAAAAACACCGACCGCGGCGAAGGCGGCTATTGTAGATGTCAAAGGCCGAACCAATACAGCGGCGATATCATTTGACAATGTACTTTAGGCGAAGTTGTAATAAGGTCTATTTCACTTTTTTATAGTCCATCTGACGACGCGTGTACAAAGGATATTGGGTTGGAGACCTATTGGAATCCTTTTTGTTATTTGTTAATATGTATGTACCGATGTACCGATTAGACCCGCAAATAAATAAATCTTTAGCCACGGATATAGGAATTGGGTCGCATTTTTTTAATCCGCGAATAGTGAAAACGCGAATGAAGGAAGCACGAATAAGGAGCTTTTACTGTACTTACTCAATAAATCGACTGCGCGTCTGGTTGAGTGTGCTCAAGCATTATTCCACGCGGGGGCGGGCGCCTATCTCGGCCCGTACAGGCGCGTGTCTTTTAGCTTTGTTTATCAAACGTTGACCACTGAATAAAACCACAGCAGTGGGAATGCTCTGCACGGACTGCGATAGGCCTCGACAGGTAGCAGTGCAGTAACACCTGACGCCACCTGTCAGTTAACGGCCCGTGGGACCATGGCGTTATCACGATGAAGAAAGATCACGCTGTAAAGGTGGATACTGACCGGCGTCACGGGTCAAAATGCACCTAATATGTTACCAAGGAAGTATTCGTGCAGTCAGTAGTACCTACGGCAAAACATGCGAGCGAGCAACACTGATTTTAGCACACGGCGTAAAGACATGCTCGCTGCGAATGTTACAATTACCTACGCCCCGTAACGTCGGTCATTATCCACATTAAAAGCGCTGTTGAAAAAAAAAACCAAACCAGGCAAAAAAAACTATTTAATTGTATAGCACGGGTTTTCTATGAACATAGTAAGTACGATGTTGTTGCTACGTAGTGCCATACCGCGCGCGCCCCCACCTCTCTCCCCGCTGCTGACGCAGGCAGCAGGAAGAGAGAGAGCCCGATCCCGAGGATAATGGACGTAACAGAGCGATCAAAGAGTACTTTGTATATACTGAGAGCGATCCTCCGCGACTCTCAGTTACGATGCCTTTTTATTGTAAATTGTAATCAAAAATGTTTCAGTGTTTCTTTTGTTCAGCCATACATTTATTTGTAGACCAATAAATAATTATATTTAAAGAAGCGACTTTAAAATTGTCAATATTTTACTATTGTGATTTCTATTGTTCCTGTGTAGGTAATGTATCCTTTGTTGGAGATGCCAAATGGATAAATAAATACATTTTTAAACTTGTTTTAACTAAGAAAATGCTTCTCTGTAAGCGATGTTGCTCGGAAGAGCATCGACATAACTACAGTTGCCCGTGTGAAAACCTATCTATTTACTCAAATCCACCAGTAGTTATGGTCGCAATTTTGGATTTTTTTTCCTGACTTTCACCATCCGACCTCGCTTGAACCCCTCCCCACCTCGAAAACTAACATCACGAAAATTAGCACATAAGTATTTACAACTCTTTACTCCCAAAACTCCCATTATTTGAATCGAGTAATGCTGTAAACACGCATTTAAATTTAACATTATCAAATTTCGCGCGAAATCAAGTTGTTGTCTTTGCATGTTTGCTATTCAAACCTAGATGGCGTTACTGACGCAAGAGATTAAGAATTTCTATGGAGATGTTCCTCTAGCCGCTCTAATTTTGCTATATTATGCTAGATGGCGCTACTAAGACTTTTATCACAATTAAAAATGAGATTTCTTCCCCTCTATTTGTATTAATTTGATTGATAAAACTAATAAATATTTATCTAACATTGCATTCTAGGTATATGACTCAGAACACCACGTCAGTTAATATTATCACAACTTTTTATTTGAAATTCTTTTAGCTTTTTTGATTCGTGGGAATCAACCACCAACGGAAAGCGATTTTAGTAATCAGTATCATTACTTTTTGAAATAACACAGACACAGTAAGTAACTTAAATGAGAATGACGTGTGTTAATATTAAGTATTCGTTAGTACCGTTTCACGCCAATAGATGTCGCTAAGTGTTTCAACATTACGTAAATAAATTCTTCTTGAACACTTTAAATTATTTAGATAGGTTGACCGAAGCGATTGCGATGAAACAAAGACTAATATAAACTCTGAGTTATAAACAATATTTGAGTATGAAAGATAACCATATTAGTTTCGTTCTTTTGACGTGATACTTGATCTATTCAACATAGAAACTGAAAAACCGAGCTACAGACAAAAATTTTGATAAGGGTTAAAATGTCATCTGTTGATTATCCCTTACCACCCGAAGCAATTATTTTCGAAATATTTTAAATGTACAGAAAAAGTTCCTTTACAGATTTATTATATGTATAGATATAGATATAGATATAGATATAGAATAGATAATACTTGTAAGTGTAATGTCGACCTCGACTGCGATGCGTTGCCGATTAGAGTAGGTAACTTGTCCGCGTCGAACTTATGTACTGACGATGACGGTCGTCCGATACTCGATATTGAGATAGACAGTCATCGTGGTACCGGGTTGATTGATACGGCCGCTAAGCGTAGCGTAGCCGGTTCGAGTCTGTACGCACTGCTTCGTAAACTACACTATTCGTTCCGTAGTAGTTTTATGTCGGTAAAATTAGCCGATGGCATAGTGCGGGAACTCAAGGTCTTACTCGTAGATGTCGACGTACTACTTAAGGGGTTGACGATACCTATTACTTTTGTGATTTTTCCTAATTCAGTTAACAATGACACGTTACTCGGTATTGATTTCTTACGTAAAGCCGGTATTGTTATTAACATTTCGAACAATACTTGGTTCACAGCTGATCGGCCTCAGGTCATTCACCCCTTGCGGTGTGAGTCTTCACGTGATTTCGTTGGGTGCGCTTCCGCGGATGTCTTACGTAATAATGAAGGTTCGATGCTGTCAATTTCAGAGAAGGAAAGTCTCGCTCAGCTGCTGCAAGAGTATGAAGATATCTTCGCAGAAGGGGGAGAACCTACACCGTTCGTAGAGCATCGCATCAATTGTGGTGATCACCCGCCGATTGCGGTGCCGCCATACCGACTCACTCCCGCCAAGAAAGCCATCATGGAAGCGGAGATAGAGAAGATGCTTCGCGAAGGTATCATCAAGGAATGTGAATCTCCATGGGCAGCACCAGCTCTTTTGGTACCGAAGAAGGATGGTAGTTATCGGTTCTGCGTGGATTATCGTAAGCTGAACGCCGTCACCGAGAGTGACTCGTACCCGCTACCAGTGATCGATGACCTTCTTCAATATACTGGTAAGAGCTGTTTTATGAGTACTATTGACCTCCGATCAGGGTACTGGCAAGTCAAAGTGAGGCCTGAAGACCAGGATAAAACTGCCTATGTATCTCCATTTGGAGTTCACAAGTTTACCCGTATGCCGTTCGGTCTGCGCAATGCGCCCGCAACGTTTCAACGTTTAATCGATCGATTTCGTTCTGCGTCATCTCTTAAGGGGGTGACACTCCTTGGTTACATCGATGACTTGATATTGATATCTGGATCATTTCACCAGCATCTCCAGGACTTACGTGCGGTTTTCGACCGCTTACGTGCCTTCAGTCTCCACGCAAATCGCAATAAGTGCACATTTGCTCGAGAGAGTGTGAAATACCTAGGTCACATTATCACCTCAGAAGGAGTGTCCCCAGATCCAGATAAGGTTACGGCGATATTAGATATGAAGGAACCAACTAATGTAAAGCATCTAAAATCCTTTCTACAGAGTTGCTCATGGTTCCGCAAGTTCATGCCAAATTTCTCCCAAGTTGCACAGCCACTGACTATGCTGACGCGTAAGGATCAGTCCTGGCTCTGGGGTGAAGATCAGATCAAGGCATTTAGAGAACTAAAAGGATTACTCACCTCACCTCCGATTCTTATTCAACCAGATTATAATGTGCCATTCGTTCTCAGGACTGACGCTAGCAATTATGCACTGGGTGCGGCTCTACTCCAGGGGGAGTCGCAGCGAGAAGAGAAACCCATCGCATATGCCAGTCGCCTTCTCACGCCGGCGGAGCGGAACTACTCTACCACCGAGCTCGAGGCGTTGGCAGTTGTCTGGGCTGTCGAGAAGTTCCGAGGGTACATTGATGGACATCCAGTACGTGTCGGCAGTGACCATCAGCCCCTGAAATGGCTACTTACCTTGAAGTCACCTGCTGGACGTCTCGTACGATGGGCTATGAAACTCCAGTCCTTTGATCTGCAAGTCGATTACACTCCTGGGAAAGCAAACGTAATTGCTGATTCGCTCAGTCGTCCCCCGTGTGAGGAGGAGGCTCGCGATTCCTGTGGAGTCTGCATGGTGCTCGTTGACCCGCCGCGGTGGGATGCCGCTACTCTTCGTGAAGATCAGCTCGCAGACCCTGAGGTGGCGAAGATCATGAAGGCTCTGGAAGGCAAGGATGAATTAGAACTTACGCGATGGTCAGAGAGAGGTTATCATACGTGCAGAGGTGTACTATATCGATATACTGAAGCGGATACAGAAGAACCGCAGCTTGTCGTTCCTGAAAATCGGAAAAAACAGGTACTCGTTGAATGTCACGACTCAGCTACTTCAGGTCACGGTGGTCTGGACCGAACTCTGTACCGTATAAGCCAGAGATTCTACTTTCCCGGTATGCGACGTTATGTAGCAGAGTATCTGAAAACCTGCATAGAATGCCAACGCTACAAACCGTCCAATGAGAAACCTGCGGGACTCTTACAAACTCCGGTTCCCGCTCAGCGCTTCGAAGTCCTAGCTGTAGATCTTTTCGGGCCACTGCCCAAAGGAGCTAATGGGGAGAGATGGGTGTTAATCGTGGAAGACACAGCCAGCAAGTGGGTCGAGCTGTTCGCCCTCTCCGAAGCCACAGCTGAAGCATGCGCTAAGGTACTAATTGACGAGGTTTTCTTACGCTTTGGTGTTCCACGGCGTCTCATATCCGATAACGGCGTACAGTTCGTTGCCGATGTCATGCAACATGCAATGTTCACGCTTGGAGTGAAGCAGAGTCTCGTGCCACTTTACCATCCGGAGGCCAACCCGGTCGAGCGCAAAAATCGCGATCTCAAGACCCAGTTGGCGATCTTAGTAGAAGGACATCATCAACAATGGCCAGAAGCTCTGCCATTCATCCGATTTGCATTGAACACCTCAATGACCAAAGCAACGCAACAGACACCTGCTTACTTAACATTTGCTCGTGAACTCCGCTCACCTATTGCAGTACAGAGCGATCTTCGTGCTGTGATAGAGGCTGAAAACTATGTTCCACAGATTACGCCGTATCTGCTGAAGTTAGCGGAGACACTCAGCAACAGTAAGGAGTGCATAGAGCGACAGCAAGACATCCGTAAGGCTGTCAAAGACAAGGCACGAAAGGCTGAGGAGTTTGACGTCGGTGATCTTGTCCTGATGAAGACACACGTGCTTAGCAGTGCTGCTAAAGGAGTCAGCTCTAAGCTCATGCCTAAAAGGGACGGCCCTTACTTGGTGCAGAAGAAGGTTAGTCCAACGACTTACCTTTTAACGTTTCCTGGTTCACCCGATGAAGTCATTGGGAAGTACCACGTTTCGGCGTTGAGGAGATACCATTCTCGGGATGGTGAATGCCCTGAGGTTCAGCAGCCGGTTGCTCCTAAGCGTTCTCGTGGTAGGCCACGTAAGAAACGTGTCATTGTTGACGTTTGTCCGACGGTGAGGGCACCAATGTCTGGTCAAAAGGGGGAGTATGTAGGAGGGCATAGCCACAAGGCGCTCGCGTTTTGTTAGCAGCGAGCGTAGAAACGTACAAAACCGCTAGCCGCCCCACGCTGCCGCACCGCACCCGCGCCAGTCCGGCTCGCATCGCTGTCCCGTACGGTCACGAATGGCATTTTCCTGTATTATGTGTGAATTCTTGTATTATAACCATTAAGTTAAGATTTGTGACAATAAACTCTATTTGTGCACCACCATACATTGTTCACTCAATCTTTACCTGCCCGACTACAAAATTCTTTTTTTGTTTGTAAGGGGTTTATTCCGAAATGGTCCCATTAAAATTTCATATAGATCTGATGATGCGTTTCGGAGACAGACAACGGAACTCTTCAAAAAATTACAGCAAATTAACCGCGATTGCTGCTATCGCATAAATATGCATTGTTTTGACCCCAAGGATGATGAAATTTCGAAATGATGTGGGGTAGTAGCGCAAAATAACTTTAATTTCGGAAGGCGGTGACAAATAATTAAAATGCACATCCAAAGTCACTGACTTCCGAAATTAAAGTTATTTTGCGCTTTGTAGTATTTTTATGGAAGTCGGTTGTTATTTTTTTGAAAAAAAAATTTATATTACACTGAAAAGAAACGTTAACCCTTTTTTTTAAAGAATAGTTAAAAGAATGTAATAATTTTTCTTGCCCGTGTGTCTTCTTTTCCAATTGATAATTTCTAACAACTTATTTCTTATTCTCTCCTGTCAACCGTCTCGCTAACATTCACTCCCTTCTCTTTCATATCATTTCTCACACAATCCATCCATATTTTTTGGCCATCCTTGCCATCTCTTCCATTAACATTTATCACTCTTACACCTATGCGTTTCTCGCGCCAAACGAGTTCCTTTCAACTTTTCTTTCACTGGCGCAGCTTTTAAACTTTCCCTTATATACTCACTAGCTTTTGACCACGGCTCTGCCAGCGTAGATATCAGTTATCGCATAAGAAAGTAGTCTATGTCCCTCTCTATATTCCAGGCTATATCTCTGCCAAATTTCATGACAATCGGTTCAGCGGTTTAGGCGTGAAAGTGGAACAGACAGACATAACTACTTTCGCATTTGAAATATAAGTAGGGATTTCTAACTTTATCCATTTTCGTCACTCCCACACATCCATCTCAACATTTTCATCTCCACTGCATGCAATCTCTTTTCATCTGTCTTTTACATGAAAAGTAAAAAAATGTAGCCGATAATGATAACACTATACATGCCAGACTAAATTCTCTTCTTTTTGAATCGATAGTACTTACATACTTCTTTCTTTTGATTGCATGAATCACATAACTTACCTCGAAATGCTAATAAGCATAAAATATTTTTCTTCAAATGAACAATCATTAAAATCCATTCAGATCCCAGCTTTATATTTTACATGAATTGTATTCGTAATAAAAACGGAAAATTCCCAGTGAACCGAGTTTATTTTTCTTTTGTATAACGGACGACATTTTCCGTGAGTGAAAAATGTCCCCAATCATTAAATAATTAAGACTATGTACAAAAAGAACATGAAAAAGGCCTTTTAAACATGGAGAGGAAAAACCACAAACAAGCAAGATTTTCTAACTGAACAAAAAAATAATCTGCTGTATTAAATAAATCAGTTCTAAAATAAGGCTAGTCAACAGTCATGTATTTAATTCTCTTAGATGTGACAAGCTACATTATAAACCTTATTAATGCTAATTACATTAAACAGGCAATAAAGATAAGTGCCGTGAGCATCGCAATGATTTTAAGTGATTTGTGTGGGACGAGAAACGGTAAGTAAATCATATTTTATTTTTACTTGCGAAGGCCGACTATCTGACAGACTCTTACAGCCCACGCGATAAAAAATTACCTACGTATCTTAACTGAATCCATCTCAGAACAAAGATTTACATTCAGGTATAGTTCATTCTACAAAATAACCTATCTTGTACCTTACCCAATCCGTAAATAGTTGGGCGCCTCTGCACAGATGAAATCATTCCGCGTACCCTCATCAATCAACTCTAGCGAAACGTACGATCATAATTTATACAACAGTACCTCTATTCATGGATCCATGTGTTTTCTTCTTCGTATTTACCTGATGTAAATTTCCATTGTAATTGTAAGCAGCCGAAATTTAATTAACTTTCACTTCAAAGCTCTGTTAACTCAAAGGTCAATGAACGCTCGAGGATTCACCGTTTTGTGTAAAAAGGGCCAACTCCAAAGTCATTTCCGACCCGACTTGAGCATTTTATAGCAACATTCTGCTCTTTATTATGACGTTAAATTGCTTAATTGAAGGATATATTAATTTAACTGAAGGAGGATTCTATTATTTCTTGGTTAGACATGCAAATTGAAGTGTGCGTGTATTTCCTGCCGCCGGCTAGGGATGGGTCCGTCTTTATTACTGCCAACTTAAAACTATGTTAATATAATGAGGTTGAAGTTGAATAAACTTATCTTAAAATCTCAGTTGAAAAAATCTTTTAGGTTCAATTTCGCCAGGATTATAAGATATTAAAATATTCAAGCTTCAAGGAAGATTTTATTCATCAAGTATTATGAAGGCAGAAGGTTCCACACATCAAGTCATACGCTCCATATATTGCGGTTTTCACAAACATTTTATGTTAATCACGGCTGGTCGGGATCCACAAAAAATGTCCCCACGACACTCATGTCGACCAAGAGAACTGTGTCCGCTATTCACATGCAAATTGAAGTGAAGGACCGATTTTTTGTCGAATAGACATTGTCCCAGTCAGGATTAAAGTGGATTACAGTACGGAGAGGTACAAAAAGATACGGACATAAATCGCGGAGTACTTTTACGGCATTTATAAAAGGGTATTATAAGGCTTTAGCACTTTTCAAGATAATCATAAAAAATAACAATGATAAACCCTTTCGTGGCCTTACGAAGAATTAGGCGATTAAAAAATGATATTACTCACGAATATTGCGGGATGATTTTTCATAATAAATGCCCTTCGCTGGCATGTTTTGGATCCGCTATACAGACTGATAGCAGATACAAGTCTGTGTTTTAGAGATTAAGCACGGCCCAATGATTAATTTTATGTAAGATAAAGATCCCCGTTTTTCTAAAAGAAAACCTAATTTCATAAAGCAATTACCCATTTACTTATCGGGGTTAATATAAGATGTATTTTAAGTGTGTACTACAGCACACTCAGTTACATTATCTGTACAGGGTGGTAGTGACATCGACACACAAACTGATAACCATGAATTCAGCATACAATTCTGAACCGCGTTGAAATTTTCGTAGGAATTAAAAAAACATAATCTTGTTCCCTTTATGTTTGCCAGCGTAGGTTTTTACTTCACTTCACTTTTCTATGAAACAGCAGATTATTTTATTTGATAACCAACAAAACAATTCCAGCGGTTCGAGAATCATGTGCCGAATTCATTGTAACAGTTTGCGCGTTGATGCCACCTTGTTATTTTATCTTCGCAAAACATAACAAAAAAGGAGAGTTTATTAAAAACGACCACCTAAAAGTCAATGTTACCAGCTACCCGTCATTAGCTTACGGTATTAGAACTGACAAGTGAGTTAATAATTTTGACACCTGTCAGGCCCTTGTCAAACACAAACCACTTCAGAAAGCTAGATTTTACTTTTGTTATACAACTTTCAATATTTCACAACCCAATTTGCCAATTTTATATTCTTCAATGTACCAATTCTATAATCAGCTTAGCTACTGAACAAAATCTAAAAATAATATTTCAACATTTTTAATCTCATAAAAAGTAATTCACTTTGAATTTCATTAAAACTACTAGGTATTCGCCATCAAACCATCAAAGTTTATATTACAAAAATGTCTAACTATTCTAGTTCGCTCTATGCAACGGGAACGTGCAACAAAAGGACGGACTCCACAATTTTTAATATAGTTTCGTAGGGACTCGAGCAGAAAATATTCTGCAAACTTATAGAGAATCCTTCGTTGAAGAATATCTACATTTGTAGTCAAAGTTGAACCATTTCATATTAGAGCTACGTAACTTTAAGCGTTCCTCTGTACAAAGAAATTCAGCTTAGGTATGTACAATACTTTCTAGATATTACATGACAAAAGAAATGGGAGAGCTAAAGAAATTGCTTGAAATTCCCTTCTCTTAAAAGTTCTTTCATTTTGCACTTTTTTTTTTGTGAATCTTCTTCTCAAAATAGAATTATGTACATAATTTCAGAGTTTTGTTTTGTTATTAATTCTTTTTTTTTTTTTTTTTTTTTTTTTTTTTTTTTTTTTTTTTTGTGAATGGCATCTCGCAGTTGACCTTGAGAGGCCGTGACTGCTCAACCGGACTTTCCTGTGAAGGTTTTTAGGAATCTAAAAGCCTCCAGCCAGGGCGTAAACCTACTTAAACCTAAAACGACTGCGCACTGAGGGCACCCCCTGTGGGGTACGAACCTCGGCTCAGGGAGTCGCTGGCGGGGGGGGGGCAGCTAGTACTATCAGGGACAGGCTGGATCAAGGTATTATTTTCATGATTATTAGACGGGGAATTTAAAGCTACTGGCTCAGCTGCGGCGCGGGCTGGCGCATCAACGAGCAAGGGACGGTCGGGGGTCTGATCGCTACTCGGGAGTCTTCGCGGGGCGCGAGGACCTCGGCGGCGAGGTCGGTAGGACGGTCGTCGTTTGTTTTTGTGTACTGTACTGGTGGCCCTATTCTTTTCTTGGAGAACAGTGATGGGGTCGTCTGGGTCTGAGAGGACATGTTTCGGCCTGCGAATACTACTGATTCTACTGGGGACATAACTAGCGGCCTTCACAATCAAGGGATTGCGATGTATCTCGGCTTTATCGAAGAAACGCTTCGAGTTGCGTTTCATGAATTGAGCAATAGTGGGCATTTTCAGATCGAGATGGAGGATCTCGTTCCGAACGTACCATGGGGAGCCTGTGGCTTGGCGGAGGAAACGGTTTTGGAGGGTCTGCATCCTATGGATGTGTCGGGGGTGCGTGTGTGCAAAGACTGCACATGCATACGTCATGATGGGCCTTATGCACGCCGTGTAAATACGCAATTTGCACTTGAGTGACAATTTGCTAC
This sequence comes from Polymixis flavicincta, assembly GCA_949987655.1. Taxonomy (NCBI): domain Eukaryota; kingdom Metazoa; phylum Arthropoda; class Insecta; order Lepidoptera; family Noctuidae; genus Polymixis; species Polymixis flavicincta. Next base: position 9,763,470 of record OX465186.1, on the reverse strand, counting down.
GTGCGTTCAGAACAGAATGCAACCTTCCGAGAGCGAAGGCGGCGCGTGAGCGCGCCTTCCTGATATGCTCAGAGAAGGAGAGGTGCTGATCTAGAATCACTCCAAGGTATTTGGCTTGCTTTTCCCAAGGGATCGGCTTGCCGAATATGGAGATGGCCGGGAGGGGGTCTTGGCGGCGTTGCGGTCTCTTAAAGAGAACCGCCTGGCTCTTGTCCGGATTTAGTTCGATTCGCCATTTCCTAAACCATGCACCGAGTACGTTGACTGCGGTCTGGAGGGATTTGGCTATCGCTTTGGAACTACGCCCAGAGTGGTAGATGGCCGTGTCGTCTGCGAACAGAGCCAACTGAGCCTTACCACTCTTGGGGATATCGCTGGTGAACAGCGTAAATATGAGAGGGGATAGCACGGCGCCCTGAGGGACGCCGGCGCGAATCGGGTGGGGGGATGAGAGAGCCCCTTCGATGCGATAGCGAAAGGTGCGGTTCGACAGAAAATCTCGTAAGATGAGTACGAGTCGGTCCGGCACGCCGAGTTTGTACAGCTTGTAAATCAAGCCGTTGTGCCAGACCTTGTCGAAGGCTTTCGCTATGTCGAAAAATACTGCACCGGTCGCATAGTTGCGTTGGAGACCAACGCCTATATGCTCTACGATCCGGTGTACCTGTTGTACGCAACTGTGCTGGGTTCGGAAGCCGAACTGCTCGTTGGGTATCAGGCCTTTAGTCTCGGCGAAGTCCCTGAGTCGCTTGTAAATAAGTCGCTCATAGATTTTTCCGAGGCTGTCCAGTAAACTGATGGGCCGGTAGCTCGCGGGCTCCGTTTTGGGTTTGCCTGGTTTTTCAAAGCCAATGACCGTGGCTTGCTTCCAGGCTTGGGGGAAGATGTTATTGCTCAAGGCTCCATTGAAGATGGTGGTCAAGAGCATGATCAGGTGGGCGGGTAGCATCTGGATCACCTTATTGGTGATGCCGTCAGCTCCGGGGGCCTTTCGGGGTTTCAGACCCTTGATGATCTCGTGAACTTCGTCCGGGGTGACGAGAGGTAATGGATCATCAGGGTCTTCGACGGGCGGGAGAGAGGTTCTACGTTCGACTTCAGCGTCCACCTCATCGAGGTGTGCTTGGTCTACAGGTAGAGAGCTGGGTGTGCATTGGGCCTCAAGACTATCGGCGAGGCATTCGGCCTTTTCGATGTCGTCGAAGGCAACGGTGCCATCGGGCCGGGTCAGGGGGGGCATGGTGGCTATTTCTCGGGACTTGAGTTTCCTCTGGAGTTCCCAGAAAGCTAAGTGCGTGGGTTCCAACTCGCTCAGCATCTTGTCCCAGCCCGCGTCACGTAGCTCCGACATGCGTGTCTTTACAGCTCGCTGTAAATAGCGCATGTGAGCTTTGTTCGCGTCGCAGGGAAAGTTGCTGTAGGCACGAACGGCCGCGTTCTTCTCATTCAGCAGTTCGCGTACATCGTCCGGCAGCTTCCAGCGGGGGTCTTCCCCTACCGGAACCCGCCTCGAACAGTCGTTCAGGACAGATTGTACGTGACCCGTGAATGAGTCGATCGCGGCCGTTGTGTCCGCTAGAGAGTCGAAATGGTCGGGGATGGCGTCCAAGTGGGCGGATGTGTTGGATTTCAGCGAATCGCTTACTCTCCTCCAGTCTGTTACCACTTTGGTGAGCGGAGGTTGGTCGGTATCTGGGAGACCCGTGCGGGGGGCCAGATGCACGACTACCGGACGGTGGTCAGAGGTGAGCTCGTTTATTGCCTCTATGGAATTCAACCGTAGGTTGATCCTTTTCAGAATTGCAATGTCGAGTACGTCAGGTCTGTGATCCACTGTGTGGGGGAAATGAGTCGGCGACATCGGGGCGATGACGTCGAAGGACAGGGTCGAGCAGAGGTTGAACAGGTGTCTCCCTCTGGTCGATTCCCTGGAACTATTCCACGCGGGGTGTTTCGCATTGAGGTCGCCCGCTATGATAACGGAGTCGCTCATGCTCAACAGGGCGGTGAGGTCATTGGAGAACAGTTGAAAGTCCTCGGATTCGGTCTGGGGAGGAAGGTAGGCTGAGACTAGTGTGATGGGTTGATGACCCGTCATGCCCAGTCGGCAGACTGACACTTCTAATCGGGAGAGGGGGGGGGCATCCATAGGAATGCAGTGTAGGGACTTTTTGTAATAAATGAGAGTTCCACCCTTATGGCAATGTGCTCTGTCGTTGCGAACTATTTTATAGTTGGCAATTCTCGGGTCACGATAGCAGGGTTTTAAGAACGTCTCTTGAACTAACAGGATATCCAAGTGATGGTCGCGGAGGAACGTGGCGATCTCATCCCTTTGGGTACGGATACCGTTGGCGTTAAAAGTTCCTATTTTTAGGGATCGGGGTTTAGTACGCGTAGGGGCCGTATTATCCATTGTGGTTCACGGAAAGTCTAGCGTTTAAAAGGGCTTGCGTAATGTCAGGGTACGCATCATAGATGGCGTATATCCTAAGGATATCGCCTGCCTTTGTGGCGGCATCTACCTCCATGGCCATCTGATGGGCACGGGGGGTGCAGAAAGTGAAAAACGCGTTATCGAGCTTTTGATGCACGACTGCGGGGGACATGGTCATGGGACCGGCGTAAGTGGGTGCGGGGCGCGCCTCGGGGCGTGCTCCAACGCGGGGGTCGCGGGACGCGGGGGTCGCGGCGGCGGGGGGCGCGGCGGCGGTGGTCGCGGTAAGAGGTGCGGTAGGGGGCGCGGGAGCGCCTGAACCCGGGTTCTTGGACTGAGGGATGGGCGCGGGGACGGGCCTGGCTGAAGCCATCGCAGGGAATGCCTGCTGGTGGTTCAGGAAGTTCCAGGGGCTCGGTCTCTGAGGACTGAGCCTTTCTGGGAGGTACCCTGAGGGGGCTTCCCTTTGCTGGCGGGCGTCGGCACGCTTCACCAGCTTGGGAGAAGTGGTTTTGGGTGCTTTCGAGCACCCCCTATAATTGGCCGGGTGACCGGCTTCGCCGCATAAGACGCAGCTCGGCGGTTCCGTGCACAAGGAGCGGTCCTTAGGCCTGGTACAATCCGCTGTACCGTGACTACCTAAGCACTTTACGCACCTCGGGGTGGCGTAACAGTGCGATTGCGCGTGTCCGTACAATTGACACCTGTGGCATTGGCCGATTGTTCCCGTCTTGTAGGGCTTTTCGATCCGAATGCCGGACAGGTTGCAGATTGTGCGGAGATTAAAAATCGGGTTATGGCTCTCATAGGGCGGGCATACTACGAGCACCATATCGTATGGCACTCCGCGGCGGGCGCGGTGCATCCGGTGCACTTCGGTGTAAGGGATATTTTGAAAGTCAAGGTCGGCCTTGACTTCGTCAACGGTTATTTCGACCGGAACCCTCTTGAGGACAACTCGTGTCTGTCGGTCTTCAGCAAGGGCGTACGTGTGGAAGGACACGTTTCGGTTTCGGAGGAGTTTGGTAAGGCTGCGGTAGTCGCTAGCCGTCGGGATCGCTACCTTTATCCCTTGGAGGGTGGTGCGGGCGCTGGTGTAGGCAATCTTTTGCTCTAAGCACCATTTGGACACGTCGGTCCATTTAGATTTGTCTTGGATGAAGACAGGGGGCGGAACGGGCACCTTTTTCCCCGCAGCGGCGCGGGGTACGGCGGTGGGTGCGGGCGCGGTCGCGGTCGCAGTCGCGGGGGTCGCGGGGGTTGCGGGGATCGCGGGGGTTGCGGGGGTCGCGGGGGTCGACTCGGTCGGGAAAGGGGTGGGGGGGCGGTCGGTTACGAGCGCGGTAATTTTAGAAGATCGCGATGAATCGCAGACTTTCTTCTTTCTCTTCTTCCCCTTCGACTTTGACTCAACTGGGGTGAAGCCCTCTTCTTGAGTCACTTGAGTCTCTGCCACTTCCTCTTCGTTCGAGGAGGGAGAGGAGAAACAAGCTGTTCCTGGCGATTCGGGGGTGCAAGGGCAATCTTCAGCGTCCATAAGGTCGGACGCTGCGTCGGAGAAAAGCTCCTGGGATTGCGGGGTTGCCAAGGCCGGTGAAGCCGGGGAATCGTTATAAGTTATAACGGGCGCGGGGGGTTTATACGCGGTCTCGGTCGCGGTCGTGGTGGGAAAAGTGGGTTTTTCGTAACCCAAGATACGGTTGATCCGTGCGCGAGACACGGGATCTTTCATTTTCGTTTCGAACGACGCCCAGAAGGCGTCGTCGGAAACGTCCATGTTGAAAAGGGGTGGGGGGTGACCTACTTCCCACTCATAAGGAGTGAGCCTGAGTCCCTAATAACTCCTATCAACCTAACGTCTACTTCCCCGGGGGGATGCCCGGGGATGTGTGATTCCTCCCTGTCGGGTATAGACAGGGAGATGTGTACCTCGGGTGAGCCCTAAGCTTGTAAACCTGTTGCCAATCTTAATGTGCAACAGGGCCCTGTCAGTCTAGCGCGAGGGGCGTAGACACGCCCCAAAGACACTAGGTGTGTTGCTGTGGAAGGAACACTGTCACCAGTGACGACTAGGAGATCCCCCAAGGCCGTCGGTCTGGGACCCGTCCAATTCACTGCCTTGCCTTGAAGAGGTTCGGCGGGTGTGTTGGGACAACACCCTCTCGGTTTCGTTGGCACCGTAAGGTTTCCACCGAGAACCACGAAACTGTGGATTTTACCCAGAAGGGGCCAAGTGAATTTACTTGACGATTTACTTCCGTAAAGAAACAGAGTTTTGTCTTGAAAAAGACAGTTTTTATTGTAATTAATAATCCAGTCAATAATTAAATTAATTGAATTATTAATTCGGAGTGTTCGCAGCGGGGCGCGGCGAGTCAGGTTGGCGGCGGAGGATGAGTCACGCAGCGGTAGGCAGGAGCAATTAGCACGTGCGCTCAGGGCGAGTGTCACGGGCTAATTGTTATTAATTCACAAAAAAAGATGTATATATATGAGATGTGAATATTTTTGGTTTAACGAACCACATCATATCTGGTAGGGGACGCCCTAGAAGGACACTTAGGGACCTTATTGGTGATGTTCATCAGAAAGATCAAGTGCATAGATATAATACTCGCAACCGGCGGCGTACGTGTAAAAACAGATGTATGAACGTAAACGAAGCAAAAAGAGTATGTATGTGTGTTATGTATGTTAGTATGTTATTACCAATCAGTCTTATTTTAAGCTGAAATTGGAATTTGCAGAAAACATATACTTCTTCATATGTAAATAAGTATCAAAATTGCTTGCATTTTGCCACTAAACATCATGAGATGTCATCATGTCCCAGAACCAAAAATACGAAGACATGTGACATATACCAACCCGCACTGGCCAACATTGTGGATTAGGGCATACTTCCTCTCACACGGCTGTTTGTGTGTGTGAGTTTAAATGTTTGTAAACGCCCCCGCAATAAAAGAGAAATTCCTAGTGTGAGCCAACGTATTAAAATACATAAAAAATAAAAGGCCTGTATCCCAGCAGTGGGAACATTAGGTATGTTGTCACTTTACATTAATAATTTAATCATAACTTACAACCGTACTCTAAGACACCTAAGACTGTCGCTTAACTCTTACAAATATGCATCTAAGTTAGCACCTGAGGCCTAGCTTTAAGCTGAGTGTACACAAGCGGGCTCGGATACGAGGGACGCCACTAGCGAGCTGTTTGTCCCGGACAAATACCTATGCATCCCTAGCTTTACGCACATGGGACAGATTGTAAGCAAATAGCTATTGGGAAAGGGACATTTGTGAAATAAAGCGTTTTTATAGGTACGTACTTGTAATATGTTATGATGTCGTTTAAGACACGGTGGCGCATTAAAAAATAAAATAAAGTGGATATAAAATATTGTATGATGGTATTGTAATTCATGTGGAATTAATGATTATGGTACTAGTTATACCTAAGTAACATATGTATGTAAGAAATCTCGCATACGAAGGGTTTCGTTACACAACAAAAACGCAAAAAACACGTTTCTTGAAGCCTGGGTGCCTTTAATTGATTTTTTATTGCTTTAATTTTTATTATTTTTATTATAGTGGCAAAAGAAACACACTGCGAAAATTTCAACTTTGTACCTAATACAATTCATGAGATACAGCCCGCTGCAAAAAAAGCGGAAAAAACGCGTTTCTTGTATGGAGACCCCTTAAATTTTTACCATATTTTATTTTTATTATTTTTTGTTATAGTGGCAATAGGAATATAAATTCTGTAAAAAATTCAATTGTCTGCCTATTACACTTCATGAGATACAGCCCGCTGACAGGAAGACGAACGGACGGCGAAGGCTAAATAATAAGGTTCCGTTGGTACATTTTGAGTACGGAACCCTAAAAACAGCTAATTCTAGCACCACAATTATTATGAAGAAAACTAGGAAGGGGCTTGTGGCTAAATAACAATAGCTGCACGGGTCGATCGACTAGGTTAAGCTACGCTTGCCGCGGTTGGTCCGTGGATGGGTGACCATATTTACATACCAAGACCCCTCCGTGCCTCGGAAAGCTCGTTAAGCCGTTGGTCCCGGCTGTCATTTGTGGATCTTTGACAGTCGTTACGGGTCGTCAGAAGCCCGAAAGTCTGACAACCAGTCTTACCAAGGGGTATCGTATTACCCAGTAACTGGGTTGTGGAGGTCAGATAGGCAGTCGATCCTTGTAAAATACTGGTATTCAGCTGCATCCGGTTAGATTGGAAGCCTACCCTAACATAGTTGGGAAAAGGCTAGGCAGATGATGAAAACTGGGAAGGGATATAACTTATTCGTAACAAGAGCGGAATTAATTCAAACATAATTACCGTCTGTCTTTTGCCTTAACTCAGCTAAAAACAAAGCTAAAAAAAGAATGAATCAACTGGCCGTAGTATGTAAAAGTCAACGGAGAGAAACGAGCCGTTCTGTTCCTTAAGTTCAAAACATTTCTTTTGTTTTCACTCATCCTGTTAGCCAAAAAAAAATGATAAATAGACAACTGGGACAAAAAGAAAATATGCAGCGACCAATCCGAAACATACCTCCGGATCTTTAAAAACGGATTCGCGGTTTGAAAATCCGTGTACAATCACGGGCATAGGTAAATATGTACTATGTGACTTTTTTTGTGTAAGTCCGGCGCGGAACCTATCGGTTCCATTACAATAGAAAATTAACTGTGTCTCATTAGCCGGGGTTAACAGATTAGAGAATATATTGAAATATTACACCAGCCTATGATCTGCCTAGCCATTTCCCAACTATGTTGGGGTCGGCTTCCATACCAACCAGATAAAGCTGAACACCAGTATTTTACTGCAAAAATCGCCCTGAGGACACGGTGGAGCACACGGTGGAGGTCTACCCGGCTTGGGCGGAGCACCGCCGTGTCCTAGTGGAGGTGATAGGCGGCAGCGATCTCTCGCGTCCGGCCCTGGTCCAGGCCATGGTACGACTGCATGGTTAGCCGTCACCTCCATCTGCGAAGCAGTGATGCTCGCGAAGAGGGAGGCGGCGCACGTGTGAGGGAGAGGCAGCATATGCGCCCTCACGGCCCTAACCGCCTCAAGAGACGCCCTGGGCGTCGGGAATCCCAGGCTGATTTCTGGCCACCGTAGGCGTGGCTTGCGGACAGCAAGTAATGGGTAGCTCGCTGTCTGGTAAGAACCAAGCCCAGGTCGACGGCGCGTTGTGTTCCACGCGCGCCTCAAAGAGATGTCAGCACAAACGTGATAGGGCCCGCAAGGGCCGATGCCTGCCAGGGGTGCGGGTTCGTTCGAATGAGATACCGCCGCCCCTGGCATACAGGCTACTAAGGGAACAAAACCCACCCATTTTAGTCAGTAAAAGTCTGACACGCCCTCCTGCTCCACCCAGAGCGGGAGAAATTATTTGATGATTTCCCACCCAAAAAAGAAAAAAAACAGTATTTTTCATAGAGCGACTGCCTATCTGACCTCCACAACCTAGTTACTGGGTCTAATATCCTGTGGTAAGACTGGTTGTCAGAATTTCGGGCTTCTCACAACATTATACGAGCCATATATACATAACGCAATATTAAATAATATGCTAATAATGTTCCTGGGTTTCTCCGTGAAACCAAGAAGACCGTTATAGTCGACGCAGGCTTAGTGCGGGTTGCTGGACGACACAATGCCGTCGATATTGGTTCCGGAAATAGCCGGTTTCCACGCGGTGATTTTCTTTATCATTGAGAGTATGCACTTTGTTTTGTGTATAGCCTCGAGCTCACGACACACAAGTCGTAGATCCTAGCAATACTAGAAACTTATAAGATTATGGTTTGTGTTACAAGATTATGTTTGTAAATACTTTGTAATATCATTCAAATTCAATAATCATTCCTTCAATAAATATGGAAATCTAGCTTTTGCCAGCGGCTTCGTCCACATGGTGGTTGAAAATTATTCCACGGGAACGTGCTACCGGCATAAAAAGCATCCTATGTGCTAATCAACTATCTGTGAGCAAAATTTCATTCAAATCCGTTCAGCCGTTTTTGCGTGATTGAGTAACAAACATCCAAAATTTCCAAACATACAAACTTTCATATTTACAATATTACTTACTAGCTTTTGCTTTTGGCTCCGCCCGCGTGGATCTCGGTTATCGCATCAAAAATTTCATGACGAGTGGTTTAGGCGTGAAAGCGTAACAGACACACAGAGTAATTACTTTCGCATTTAGTAGGAATTAGTACTAGGAAGTAGGATAACATTTAAATTTCGCCAAGTGCAGATACATTTATGTCCAAGACTGTACGTACGTACATAATTAAGGTTAAAACAAAAAAAAAGACATCCTCTGTCCACAATACAAGCCTATACACATACCTAGTAATATAATTCACGAAATTAAATGCATGCGTTGACTTTTACGATCGCGCCGGGACCGGAAAGTCATTCCGCTTATCCGGTCCCGGCAACCACTTCATTTGGGAGGCTTCCGTTCCTCTAGGTGTTTTTTCGGTAAGCTGAATTTTGATAGAGGATTACACTCGACCTTTTTTGTTTTTTATTTGAGGATAAAGAAACAATACATTCGTTGATGGTTTTCGTTTCTTTTAAGAGATTTGTGGGTTTAGGTATTAGAATGTATGGCATGTTATTCATGGCAATGAAATATAACTGTTCCGTTATTTTATAGCTAGAGACCCAACTGCCTAGCCTTTTTAACCGACTTCAAAAGAAAAAAATACTTTTTTAAAATGTTCGCGCATCTTTATAACTAGACGGATTTGCAAAATTCTTTTTTTGTTCGAAAGGAGTTTGTCTTGAAATGGTCCCATTTAAATTTCGAATAGATCCGATGATGCGTTTCGGAGGCAGACAACGGAACTCTTCAAAAAATGACAGCAAATCAACCGCGATTGCTGCTATCGCATAAATATGCATTGTTTTGACCCCAAAGATAGTGAAACTTCGAATTGGTGTGGGGTAGGTACTATAGCTAAAAAGTGAAAAATAAAAACTTTTACCAACAAAACAACCGACTTCTGGAAAAACATTACAAAGTGAAAGAAAACTCTAATTTCAGAAGGCGGTGACAAAAAAATTAAATGCATATCCGAAGTCACCGACTTTGGAAATTAAAGTTATTTTTCACTTTGTAGTGTTTTTCCGGAAGTCGGTTGTTTTTTTGTTGGTAAAAGTTTTTGTTTTTTTTCCTAAAGTTTTTTAGTTTAAGTATGTTAGGGTCGATTTGTAGTATAACCGGATGCAGCTGAATACCAGTATTTTACACGAAGCGACGACCTATCTGATGGCTGATGGCGCCGAAAGGTACTGGAGTAGCAAACGCGTAGAGTTAGAAGGCCTCCCACGTGATGGACCGATAACCTTGTGAAGGCCGCAGGAATCCGCTGGATGCGGGAAGCACAAGACCGGACGAAGTCGTGGAGCTTGGGGGCAGCCTATGTCCAGCAGTGGACATCTTTCGGTGCAATGATGATGATGATGACTACTTAAACTTATATAGTCTCTAGTTTACAGGGTAATGTGATACCCCTTGGTAAGACTGATTCTCAGACTTTTGACCTTCTGATGACCCGTAACGACTGTCAAAGATCCGGGAATGACAGCCGGGACCAACTGCATAACGTGGCACGGACGCACGGACTGACCACGGGACGCGGAACTGATCGATCAACCCGTTCGATTGTTTTTACTTAGCCACAAGCCCCTCACCATATTACAGGGGCCTCGGTATCTCTTTCGAACAACCCGCACTCCTAGCAGGCATCGGCCCTGGAGCCCACCAACGCGCCGTCGACCCGGGCTTGGTCCTTACCGAACAGCGAGCTACCCATTACTCGCCGTATAAAAAAATCGTCACTCATCCAAAGACCAACCGTGTCAAGCGTAGCTTAACCTGATCGATCGACTTGTGCGGCTGTTATTGCTTAGCCACAAGCCCCTCAGTCCTTTTCCCAAGTCATTAGGGACAATTAATGGAGTAACATGTTAAATACAGACCGCTGTCTGTGAATACTGACATGATTTAAATTTATAATTGGCTGAATAACTCAAACTGAAACCTCTTTTTTCAATTCCCCTATGATGCGTTTTTCCACTAATGCTGTAAAATCTTTTATGTAAAACATGGCAGCTATATTTTTACTCAATTTGTAAAGTTGAGATGACGTTTTGACAGCAACGCTTACGGTGATGCTCTCGAGGGAACCATATCAAAATCGAAACTGAACATCAAAATGCAATTAAGCTAAAAAAAAAAGAAACTAAAAATTTTACTGAATTTTCTTGTCAAAACGAGTAGCACAGATACCTAGAACCTTCCAGAAATCACCGTCAAACGACATCCCCTTTCGACAGCACAGTTCGCATCTTGCATAATTAAACGAAAACTTTAATTCGCCTCGCGTAGAATTTCGCTAAGCAAAGGAAAACTCAAACATGGACAAAACAAATTTAAATGAAAGTTAAATAGCCACTAATTAAACGAGCTGTCGTACTTCAGACGCTCCATAGGGATTTATCTGGGAGTGATGTACACATGGCGAAAGAGTCTAGTAAAATGTTTGCGTGCACACCTGTGCAGGGAAACATTTTCATCTATATGGGTACTTGCTGACAAAACGATGAACGAAATAATCGTAAGGCCAGCATGTCCTCAGAACCAAACATTCAAAGACATGTGACATGTAGGTACCAACCCGCCCGCGTGGCAGATTACGTTTCCTCTCCAAGAATCCTCTCTTGGCCTGATCCCAGCAGTGCGAATATTATATGCTATGCAGTGGATGCCTACTAGCGGTTGCCGGCAACTTTTTTCGCTCACAAACTTTAAATCACCGTTTTGGCCCTTCCTGAGAGATTCCGAAAAAAACACAGAAGTGTATTAAATCTGCTTAAACGCTGCACTATCTACCTACATTTGAGGTTCGAAAACTTATTTGCACCAGACATTCACAGATAAAATAATACCAGCCTATAACTGTCCCACTTCAATGCAAGGGCCTATTTTCATAAAGAGATGACATAAGCATTGATTACGATTTCAAACCTATAATCATCATCAGCCTATAATGTTCCCACTACTGGGACACAGGCCTCCTCTCGGTGAGAGGGATTGGGCCGTAATCCACCACGCAGGCCCAGTGCGGGTTGGTAGATGTCACATGTCTTCGAATTTTTGGTTGTAGGACATGCCGGTTTCCTCACGATTGTTCCTTTACCGTTTTGAGAGCAGTGGTATTGAAATAATTTACACAAAGTAAAGCGCCTGGCGGGGTTCGAACTCACGACCTACAACTTATAATAATACACAGATAACATAATTATGAAAATTATTTGGCTCCATAACAATGTATGTTTTTACCTACATAGCATGTACGTAATGCTGATTGCTTACAAAAAAATGGCATCCGTATCTATCTCTTTTGTCCACTGTATATGGAATCAAATAGGCATGTTTTTCCATCCCGTCATACGAATATTGAAGTGTTATTTTTCCCTATGGATTTAAAGTGAAGCTACCAACTTGCAGACATGCCAGCGTTTTGGTTCCGAGGATTTCGATTAGAAATCAAATCAATGTGACACATTGACATATATACAACTAGTTTGAATTAAACTGCATGAAAATATTAGATTGATCTATAGAAGTGCACTATGGTTTTTGTTCCGTAAAAATATTTGACTAGAGACTAGTAAGCAAATGAATCTGAAAACTTACTCACAAAGTAGGTAGTGCTACTCACAAATTGAGTTCTTTGACATGATTATTTGAATAATTCAACCCGAGGTTGTAATTTTAAATCACCTTTCATTTGACAATTCAGATTAATTTTATAACTTCAATTTTTGTCGACGGTTTTCCAATTTTAATTTTATCATGTCATTCAAACAATCCTTGTTTGGAAAAGTGGTAATATTTTAAGTAAAGAAAGTGTTACTACATAAATAAATAAATTCTATATTGGCATAAAAAATGTGTAACAAAAATGTGAAGCCCTGACTCCCTCCTGCGCTAGGTAAAAACATATGTGTTACAGGAGCCAGTGATGTGTTCTCCCAATATGTAGATTCTGGATTTTATGTAAAATACATCGTTTATATTTAGTCTAATAATACTAATTCCCTTTAGTGAGTGGTTGAATAAGAATTTAACTTGAACAGGATATGTTTAAACTTTCAGCAAATAAATAATAAAACCATACTGATGATATTCGGTCCTACAAAACCGTTTAATTTTCTTGCTTTCTCTAGTACGCCAAGAAGAGAGATTGCTATCTGGCTTGCGGAACACTACGCATTGCAAAGTAAGGAATTGAATAAATAGGTTTATATTATCGAATGTAACTTTTAGAAATCAGCATCAAGGAAAAAGTAATCTAAACTTATTCCTGAAAATACCGGAGGACCGTATCTAATAGATAGACTAGGTACACTCTACATAAATAATTGAATAACTTTTCCAGTTTTCTTTGAACTAATAATTACAATAATTTTGTGAATAATTTTTAATTTTCTTGTCACTTTAGCGGAACCCTTCTCTTTATTAGCTACTGAAAATAATCTATTGTTTTAAAACGAATCTTTAAAGGAGATAAGGTTGTCAAAAACTTTGTTGCCCTTTGATAATTTTGATTCTTAGCCTGTCACAAAATAAGTAATTATTTAGTATCCTCCTTCTTTGTTTTACGTTGGACAAACTGATCTTTGTTTTATTAACTTTATTATAGAGCGTTACATTTAGATTTTCCAATACCGGTATTTTTTCACTATTTTTCTTGTGTGAACACACTCAAATAGTGAAGCCCTACGAACCGTTAACTCCATTTCACAGTGACGCAAGTTTCACTCTGATGTTTCATCGTGAGTTATTGCGTTGTCTGTCGTACTCCGACACGCCAATAGAATCCAACATACGCCAATAAGCGCGTGTTGAAACGCCTTCCGCTATTCAAATAGCAAAAACATGTTTCGAGGATTCGCATCTCTATGTTGGAACGCAGGGATGTCACCTGGAAGATATATATTATATACGCCACTGTAACAAGAGATTGTGGTTTGATTTGAGAGGCTTGGAATGCCATACTGACATACTCCACACGCTCACGACTGATGGCATGTTTAATTAAATCTGTCATAACTGTCAGAGGTAGGTAAGCTTTTTGATTGGCTCTTGTTATTACGTAAACCAGTCATAGAACTACTTAAATTTGATTGCTGATTTACTTTCTGACTAGAAATAGCCAGGTTTTCTGAAACGGTGTTTTTCAGTGATCCATTCAACTATATATATGGAGGTAATGTAAGGGTTGTCTGCCAAAGACGAACCTAAGTTGTACTGGCTAGCTATAAAATAACTGAAATCACATTCGGACTGTCAAACTGATTTAGAATAAGCCTTCAAAAATGTTATTCAGAAATATAATTCTGCTGGGGAGTTTGTTGTGCCATTTCTTCTTCCCAACTAAAGCACTAGGAAGTGGTGAAGGGTGGGCGTTTTGGGGGGACTGTCTTATGTAATTTTTACGTACGAAAAGTGCTGATTCTCAGCCTAATATGAACAAATTACTTTTAATTTTGATTAGCATAGATTATTTGGCAATACTGGCGCGGTGCTGTTAACACGGAATCGTGGAATAAATGAAGTATCCATTTAAAGCACGCTGCATAGGTGTTTTTATTATTCTATCCTGGTACGAAGAACCTCAGATTCTCACAGAAGGTACCTAGTTTATTACATAATTATCCTACAACGTTCCTAATGCTGGGACACAGGCCTCCTCCCCGTGAAAGTAAGTGGGATGTACCGTCTGAAACTAATCCATCACGCGGGCCCAGCGTGGATTGGTGGATGTCACATGCCTTCGAACTTTTGGTCCTAGTGTATGCCGGTTTGTTTCCTTACGATGTTTTCCTTTACCGTTTTGCGAGCAGTGGTGATGTTATAATTTACACATAGTGAAGTGCCTGCTTAGGTTCAAAAACCCACGGCCTAAAACTCGTAACGAACGGCTCTACCGCCGGGCCACCACTGATCTATTTACTGGTGTCTAGTTTATTATCAAGTAGGTAAGTATAGTTAGGACGTTACAAATAATAAAAATAAAAGCGTTCATTTGTCACTATAAGAAATAAATAACAATATGACAGACACTCACGAGTCTGAGAGCAGTGGTGGCCCAGTGGTAACGGCCACGACTTACGAGTTGTAGGTCGTAGGTTCGAACCCAGGCGCTTCACTTTGTGTAAATTATGACAACACCACTGTTCTCAAAACGGTGAAGGAAAACATCGTGAGGAAACCGGCGTGTCCTAGAACCAAAAATTCGACGACATGTGACATCTACCAATCCGCACTGGGCACGCGTGGTGGATAACGGCCCACTCCCTCTCACAGACAGGTGGCCTGTGTCCCAGCAGTGGGAACATTATATGCTGATTATGTATTTACGAGTCACAATCAACAATTTAAATGTATAAGTACAAAATATTGATCCTAACTCCCAAACTAGGCCTAGGCCTGTATTTTGGGAATGAGTGTTCAGTCATGGGAACGGTTAATACAAGACAGCTATTTTTTTAGTAAAGAGGAGTGTTGCCACATAGTTGGCACATTATTTATCAAGGCTATAATATGTGGAGTAACAATAGACTCACAGACTACAGTCAACGAAATCAGAAAGCTAATACCTTGCATCCGACCAGGGGCCTAAGTCTACTAATTTATAAACGTCACAATGGTCTCTCAATGGTAAGTTTTTGACAGATTTGCCATACAAAAATTGTCAAAAACACACCATTGAGAGACCATTGTAACGTTTATAAATTAGTAGACTTAGGCCCCTGGCATAATGCGATTGGGGTTTTCAGTTATCGGTAAGTCACCGTCCGAAATTGGAACTTTCCAATGAATAGCGGGACTCGCCTCGTTATCATTGCACTGCAGAACCCTTTCCATTTCAAAAGTAAAGTCTAGTAAAGGTATAAGTGTATAACAGAGGGATCTCTGTTCCTGTAATAAATGCAGGTAACTTCAAAACGTGTACCTAAAAACAATCCCTGAAGTAATCTACAGTTCTATAGAACTGATAAAATTTTGGGGTCAGTTATACATGATATCTACCAATCAAAACTACAAATAGAGAGATTTTTGTTTTTTGTAACGCTTTCACGGCTAAACGGCTAAATGTATTTGGATGAAATTTTGCGCACGGGTAGACTATGACCTGCATTAGGACATACTTTGTATCCAGATTTCCCATGGTATAGACCACAGAGAGTTATGGGAGTCAAACCGCGGGAGCCTGTAGTTTATATGAGTTCCACTATCCAAAAATCTAGAAAAAGTACCTATTTGAGATTCAGCATATTGTAAAAGAATCAACGACCCGCCCGACATTGAGATTGCTTTATTGTCATAGTATTATGTAAGTTTAATATGTATCATACCTACACATAAAGTTTTCTAAATAAATTCACTGAATGTTAGTGATCAATCGATTCGGCATCAAAATCTGATGTGTAGTTAAAAATAACAATGCAGTGACATAGACAGACACGAAATTCAATTTTGGTAAAAAAAAAATAACCCACTTCAAAAAAAACACTACAAAATGTAAAATAATTTTAATTTCGGAAGACGGTGACAAAATAATTAAAATACACATCCAAAGTCACCGACTTCCGAAATTAAAGCTATTTTGCATATCGTAGTGTTTTTTTGGAAGTCGGTTGTTATTTTTTTTTAAAGTTTTTTTCGAATTCAAATTAATTTATTATTTTGTAAACATAGAGTAAAAATAATACAGATGTTATATAAAACCATTATAAAACTATGTTTGTTCATACTATGTCCCGCCACAAGGCATACAAAATAGGGTGGTAAATCGAATGTCAATTAACAAAAGTTAAAAAAAAATCAATAGATAAGATGTCACAATTTCTTTCAAAACACTAATATCTAATTAATAATATGTCAATAGATTGCGACGGCACGACACAAATATATAATATTTAGTCACAATTTCGTATAGAATGATAGATTCTACAAAAATGCGATATTTACAATGGGTAAGTATTTACTTATAATTATAGGTACCTCATCACGTTCTATCAATCATTTCTAAACGTTTCGTTCAGAAATTAACGCTTATAGTTACTTATTCTCTTTGTAAATAGTTTTTAAGCAAATTGAACCTAACTAATCAAAAATAAAATTAATTTGATTGTGTAACTATTTAGATACTAAAAAGTACTCAGACGGTTTGCGTAACGTTGGTTAGTAGATATAGACTGTTATATATTTTATGTTAATCTCAATTACAGACATGAAATTTACAGGTTCCATATTTTATTAATAATACAGCGCCTTATTTAATTGACCAGATAGTTCATAGTCGTATTTCTCAGTAGGAGACCAGGGTGTGGAATTGACCGGTTGATAGCAGTTGCTTCGCCCCCTTATACATGGGACTTCTACTTAACTGGAGAAATGTAGGCTAAATATGGGTACACCGCTGCCCAACCCTTTGAGGAGACAAGGCGTCATGTTATGTTATGGTATGCCCACAGCCATAAAGGGAATAGGCATTTATTAGCAAAAAAATATGATTTTGGATTTTATATTTTCGTAGTTACTTACGAGCGACACAAGGATAATGGAGAGGGTTATGCTCGGAGTTTCCCTACGTGATCGAATCAGGAATGAAGAGATCCGCAGGAGAACCAAGGCCACTGACACTGCCCGAAGAATTGCCAAACTTAAGTAGCAGTGGGCAGGGCACATTGCTCGCAGAACAGATGGCCGATGGGTCCGAAAGGTTCTGGAGTGGCGACCTCGTACTGGAAGACGTAGAGTGGGAACGCCTCCCACAAGGTGGACCAATGACCTTGTGAAGGCGTTTCATACATTCAGCTCAGAATCTATGTAAAGCAACTTGGAAAGTCGTTAACAAAAACAAGAATAAACAAAACTTACCAAACGAGACCATAATGCAAATTAAGTCAAATGACAAAATTTTAACTAATCCTCATGAAATAGCACAAGCTTTTAACGATTACTTTGTAGATCAAGGGAAACCACTCACTAACTTAGAGACTAATAAAAATAAACATAGTATAAGCAGTAGAATTACTTCTATGTTTATGTCGCCTACACTACCACCAGAAATTCATCGAATTATTATGTCGCTAAAAAATACGTCTAGCACTGGGTACGACGATATAAGTTCAAGTATTATCAAACGGGTCTCCACAATTATTGCCCCTGTGTTGAGCCATCTAATCAATATGTGCATATGCCATGGTTACTTTCCAGAAGAATTAAAAATAACAATTATAAAACCTCTCTTCAAGAAGGACAACAGAACAGATATGTCCTGCTACAGACCGATAGCGTTAGTACCGATTTTCTCGAAAATATTCGAGAAAGCAATAAGTTATCAACTTAATTCATACTTTGAGAAAAACTGCCTATTCGTTGATAACCAGAAAGGTTTTAGGAAAAACAGATCTATTGACATGGCTATCTACGATTTCTTACATATGGTTAGCGGCAGAGTAGATAAGAGATTACCAACTCTGGCGCTTTATATGGATATGTCAAAAGCTTTTGATCGCGTAGACCATAAAATACTTATAAGTAAACTTAACGCATACGGAATAAGAGGAAATATATCTAATCTAATAGAATCTTATCTCTGTGATAGGCAACAAATAACGACAATAAATAGAATTTCAAATAAAAACGAAATAATGTATAAATCTAGCCAGAGAACGGTAAATTATGGAGTACCACAAGGTAGTGTACTCGGGCCACCCCTATTTATTGTTTATATTAACGACTTTCCGACAGCATCATCGTATCCTATGACAATGTTTGCAGATGACAGCACTTTACTTTTTAATAGTGACGAGGTGAGCACATTAGAGGCTGAGATTAATTCTAACTTGCTATCAGTTGTGACTTGGCTGGAAAATAATAATTTGGTAATAAATCTTGACAAAACAGTATTAATGAAATTTCAACAAAGAATAAATAACAATCTGGACTTAAATATTAAATACAAGGACAAAATTATTAATGAAACAAATGTGACTAAATTTCTTGGACTTAACATAGAAAACACTTTAAAATGGAATTCACATATTGACAAAGTATGCAGTAAGCTAAACCAACATTCCTATGCCTTGCACATGTTAAATAAAACAGCCAATAGAGCAACTGTCTTAACGGCGTATCATGGTCTAGTAGCCCCAACATTGAGATATGGAATTATATTTTGGGGCAATGCCACGGGTAAAGATATGGTATTTAAGTGTCAAAAAAGGTGCATAAGATCTATATATAATTTGGAGACAACAGACAGCTGCAAACCGTTTTTTAAAAAATCGAAATTATTAACTATGCCGTCGTTGTACATCTATGAAACGTCCATGTTCGTTAAAAAAAATTTACATAAATTGCTCGAGTAACTAGTCAGCGCCGCTGTGATCGGTTACAAACAGTCGGATCTTGTACTGCACTGTACAAAAACAGTATTTTTTTAATGGCTCCAAAGGTTTATAATAAATTACCGAAATGTATAAGGAGTGAAGATAGTGTCCGAAAATTCAAAAGTGAATTGTACTCATTTCTAATAGATAAGACCTATTACTCTATCGAATAATTTTTAAACGATAAGATTTGACATTACCACCCCTGTAATTATTGTGATTTGACTTGCATGTAATTTATTTGATTTATAATTGATGAATTGTTTATTCATACATTTAATTGACATAACTACAATATGATGAAATATGACTTAGCTAACCCTTTAATATAATTTACCATTGACATGCATGTAAAAATAAATTGTAATTGATTAATAATTTATTAATAATCATATAATTGACTTTGTTGTATCTTCAATCAGACTTGTAACTAAAAAAGGCAAAAACTAATATATTTGTACACCAATTTCATTGGTAGGACATAGAGCCCGACTAAAATGTAAACATAAGACCTATAATGTTATACCTGTGTTCACAAATAAAGATTGATTGATTGATTGATTGATTGATTGAAGGCCGTGGGAATTCTCTGGATGTGGAAAGCACAAGATCGGTTGAAGTGCAGGAGCCTGGGGAGGCCGATGTCCAGCAGTGGATGTCTTTTGCCTGAAATGATGACTCAAGGACGTTGATCCGGTGATGAGCTATTCCCATGAAATTAGGGTTTAAGGAAATCGTTTTTCTTTTATTAGATACTAGCTTATACCCGCGACTTCGTCTGCGTAAAACTTCGGCTCCAAACCCACTCCGTCGCATCTCAGCACCAACTGGTGGGTTCCGCAAGAGCCGATGCCTGCCAGGAGTGCAGGTTGTTAGAAAGAGTTACCGTGGCCCCTGGCACACGGGCAACTGATGGAACATGAGTGGGTTTTAGTCAGTAAAAGTCTGACACGCCCTCCCGCTCCACCGCTCCACAGAGCGGGAGAAGTTATTTGATGATTTCCAAACCCCAAAAAAAACCTGTCCCATCGCCTGCGCATGCTAATGCTTCGTTTTTGCTCACCGTTCTTTCAAACTAATTTTTGTTTTCGGCTCCTAGGAGTTCTGGCACATAGACTTCCAAAAATTTTTCATATCCGACACAAAAATAATACAAATTCTTTATCTTAATTATTAGCAGTTATTTACATAAAATAGATTTATAGCCATAAAGTCTGATAAGTTTGACCAGCATATAAAAAAGATTTGTAGATTGCGCAGACAGATATTGGCTGTAATGAACCTTTAGTATATAGAACATGATTTGGCTCTAAAATAATTGGGAACTTCTTGTTCTTTATTTATTTATATATACTTGATTGTACACCAGAAAACATACAGTGGGCGTTCTTTTCACTTTCTGCTATCTCTTTCATGCGAATGTGGAATAATGGACAGTGATTGCGTGAACACAAAAATGGTGTTGTCATTGGTGCAAAATAATAAGTATACATACAATATACTATAATACAAACAGAAATACTATATGGTGTTATTTATCCCAGTTTGAAGTTTCGTACAACCCTAAAAAAAGCTGAATATGATAACACCTACTATTTAGAATAACGCTAGGAGATGAGGACATAACAATGGCATCAAATAAATATAAGGACAGGCGACAAGTAGCAGACAATTTGCCAAAATGGAAATGTTCTCGTATACACTTACTTTACGTACATAAGTGCGCGACATATTGCCGCTTACTAAAATATTACATGTTTACTGTTGGCGCTATAGCCCATTCTATTCCACACCAGTCTTGGGAGAAAAATAAAGTAACTTTATTTGGAAAGAATTTTCATCATAATTTCAGCCCAATGACGTCTACTGCTGGACATAAGCCTCCACCAAGCTCCTCCACTACGACCTATGCTGTGCTTCCCGCATCTAGCGGGTTCTTGTGGCCT
Source organism: Polymixis flavicincta (assembly GCA_949987655.1). Taxonomy (NCBI): domain Eukaryota; kingdom Metazoa; phylum Arthropoda; class Insecta; order Lepidoptera; family Noctuidae; genus Polymixis; species Polymixis flavicincta. The sequence continues at coordinate 9,742,563 of OX465186.1, read as the reverse complement.
TCACAAGGTCATCGGTCCATCTTGTAGGACGCCTTCCAACGCTACGTCATCCGGTACGCGGTCGCCACTCCAGATCCTTTCGGCCCCATCGGCCATCTGTTCTGCGAGCAAAATCAGCCACTTAAGTTTGGCAATTCTTCGGGCTATGTCGGTAGCCTAGGAAAGAATTGTATTATGCAGAAACCGAAGAAACGACTGGCGTTTGAGGGGGGCTAAGTATAATGGCCATGACCATCTTTACATACTGAACCCCTCCGTACCTCGGAAAGCACGTTAAGGGACTAGTCACACTTATTCAGCTCTTTTCGGCCTTTGAAAATAGAAAACAAAGATTTTGTATGAAATGCGTACGCATGCGTTCAGCCGCGGAAAGCTGAACGGACTCTATACAAAATCGTTGTTTTCTATGGACAAAAACGGAACAGTGCTGAATAAGTGTGAGTAGTCCCTAAGCCGTTGGTTCCAGCTGTCAATCATCACTTAGTCTTACTAAGGTCAGATGGGCTGGTGCTCAAAGCACTGATAATCAATCACAAAGCTGCAACGATTCTTCTTTTTAGCGTGGCGATAGCAATCTAAATACAGTCAGCCCAGAATTTGACTACGAGCTTGGCATTTTCAGCAGTGTCCATCAACTCGTGTAGCGTGTAGACAACAGGATACGCTGGACAAGATATTCAATGCCCCATTGTTTGTGGGGCAGCACCACATTTACACTCCAAGGCGGAGTCATCTGTGAATCTCCACCTTAGCAGGTTCTCTGTACTTCGACCTACCTGAGACTATTTAAAGACTTCCAGTGAAGCCAAGGCAACTCATGTCCAGGTGCAGGATTTTCAGCAGGTGGAATGAATGGGTTTGGTAGGGAAGCATCATCCTGCAACGATTTATAGCCCCATTTACATACAAGATGACGTAATGACGACGAATCAGGCAATAAAGCTTTTTTGATATCCTTTTAAGCAAATACGTTTATATTTATTATTGGTTACTAAACCTGAATCAGTGTCTGCCTGACAAGGCGATTTCCTAAACTTTTGGAGAGTTAATAAAAAAAAGAAACTTAGTTTCAAATTCTGTATCGGAAATCCCTGAGTTTCAACAGAAGACTGAACAACAAAGTTAGACACTGATTTAATTATGGAATAATTTTCAGCCTGAGATGTAGAAACTGCGGTATCAACAACCTGTTTGTTTTACGTACAGGTATACATCAAAGGAAACATTCTAAGAATCCGATCCAACATACACTTTAACATCTGGAAAGCATACTTCTACAGCAAACATTTCTACTCAGGTCTGCCTAAGTGCACGAAACCCTTTTAACAAGACGTTAAACTAAATTTGCACAAGGAATGAGACTGAAAGCCGCCTCGCAGCTATGTTTGCCGCCATGCAGCTTCGTATGCAGCCACGCAGTATGTTTGCCACTACCGCATGCATTTCGTGACTATGTACCTCGTCTTAGTCTGTTAACGAAGTCCCTACTTCATATTAACGTGGGTTTAACTTGGATAGTGTGAACGAGGCTTTAATCTCAATTTACACGTCAGTGATTTTACGAGAAAATTAGACAACCGAGTTGTGTAGCTTAGTTGTTTAGATAGATTCGAGTAGACATAGACTAAATAAGTCTTTGTCACCAGTTTTAAATTAACTTTTCGGCATCCAACGTAGTATCAGCGTACCAGCGTTTACCTGTAACTGAAGTTATTTAACAGTAATAGTACCTACACTGTCCAGACGATAACTTTATTTTCAGTCTTAAAAACGTGCTTAAAAGGCTAGAGACTCGTAAATAATTCGTCAACTTACGCGAGTCAAACTATCGTGTCGTATGAATGATACATGATTTTATTTCTGTAAGTAGGTTTGTACAAAGTACAAACCCCTTTATACGTCAATCATATGTTAAAAACTAGATGAGGTCGTCGTTTTCTATCTGACTATAGAAGAAAGGGCCGTAAGAAACTTAAAGGTCACCCTCTCGTCTCTTTTAAAGTCTAGATATACTTAATCTTGGTCAGATCATGTGAAGACTAGCCGATTTCCGGCCACCGTAGGCATGGGCTTGCGGACGGCGAGTAATGGGTAGCTCGCTGTCCGGTAAGGACCAAGCCCAAGTCGACGGCGCGTTGTGTTCCACGCGCGCCTCAAAGAGATGTCAGCACAAAAAGTGATGGGGCCCGCAAGGGCCGATACCTGCCAGGGGTGCGGGTTTGTTCGAAAGAGACACCACAGCCCCTGGCATACGGGCTACTGAAGGAACACGGGTGGGTTTTAGTCAGTAAAAGTCTGACACGCCCTCCTGCTCCACCCAGAGCGGGAGAAGTTATTTGATGATTCCCACCCAAAAAAAAAAACATGTAAAGACTATGTAGATTGGTGTCCAAAATGGTCTTTTGAGGAAAGAACCACACTGTTCAGTTAGTACCTACAGGCATTTGTTAGCTATCGTGTAGCTCAACTTTGAACTTAAGAACATCAACTGAACATACCTGACTTCGTATTGATGTGAGTACCTACGTTTGCATCCCGCGACCAACTGCACGAAAATCGTATTCAGTTGAGAAATGTCTTTAAATTATTCAGGAAATGTCAGAAACTAAATTGTGATCTGTATTTTCCCGGAATATGGATAGTTCTCGAAATCTCATAAAGTTGTTAAATATGTTTTATTTTGTAGTATTCGGGTAGTTGTAGACCAGTCTCAAGTTTAAGAAAAAATAGCCCATAAGTGATGCCCTTAAAGCTTTCTTAACATTTACTTATCATATTTCATATTGTTGAGATGTGTGATTAGGCAGGAAAAATAAAACTTTTAGACTGGAGCTGTAAAATGCGTATGTATTCCGAGAGAACAAAAAGAAAAGGAATGTGACACAAAACTATGTAGGTAGACTTAAAACTAATTCACCGTCACATAAAACGCCTGGTAAAGTTTTCATTGCATTATGTTGCACGATTAATACTTTGAAAATCTAAACATGCCCCCGGGCGTTGAAAGGCAATCTTTCAACCAGAAACTTCGTTTAACGGCAGTGGGCATATCTTGCTGCATGCACGCCGGATGGGTCCTGTCGCAGTTCTAATTTCAGCCACGCGACTGATTCCATCACGTCCAGGGTAGACTGCTGAGATCCGGCCTAATCGCCATTTCAATGGTGGCAGATTGTCTTCCTTTATTAAAACAAGGCGATCAGTCTCTAAGACCGCCTTTGAAGACCTCCATTTTGTCCGCTGCTGTAGTTCAGAGATATATTCTTTATTCCACCTGGACCAGAAGTGTTGACGTAATGCCTCTATTCTCTCATATCGCTTCAAGTGAGTAACGGAAGCATTTTCATACGACGATACGGGCAAGGATGTGAGTGTACGTCCTATCATGAAATGTCCAGGTGTCAGCGGCAGAAGGTCGTTAGGGTCCGATGACAACGGCGTAAGCGGGCGAGAGTTCAGGAGTGCTTCGATTTGAACCAGTGCTGTATATAGTTCCTCATAAGTTAAATGACAATTTCCCATTACTCTTTTTAAATGAAACTTCACTGATTTGATACCTGCCTCCCAAAGACCACCGAAATGTGGAGCGTAGGGAGGAATAAATATGAAGTTAATCCCTTCAGTGGCCATGTCACCAGACAACGAACTGCTGTTAGCCTTCAAAAATTTGCCGATTTCATTATAAGCACCTACAAACGAGGTTCCGTTGTCGGAATATATGTGCGTAGGTTTACCTCTACGAGACATAAAACGACGAAGTGCCGATAAATAATTTGGACTGGTTAAGTCACCCACCAGCTCAATGTGAACTGCCTTTGTCGTAAAACAAACGAAGAGGACAATGTAAACTTTAACAAGTCTACAACCACGACCTTGTCGAGACGCTGACAGTATAGGTCCAGCGTAATCAACCCCAACACATTCGAATGGATGACCACCGGACGCCACGCGTCGTTCAGGTAAGTTTCCCATAATGGGATTAATTGGTTTAGCTGTAATGCGACTGCAAGTCACACAACGATGATAACACCATTTAGCCAGGTTGCGACCACCTATTGGCCAGTAAGTATCTCTTATACAAGCCAATAGTAGTTGTGGTCCTGCATGCATTAGAGTTTTATGTTTAAATTCAAATAATAGTTTAGAAAATCGATGAGTGGACTGTATAACTAATGGATGTTTTTTCTCATATGAAAATGAAGAATTTTGTAAGCGACCACCTACACGAATTAATTTATTTTCATCCAAAAATACATTAAGTTTGGTCAGTGGACTTCCCTTTGGTAAGCACTGATTTTTAATTAATATTTCATATTCGGGAAATGATTCTATTTGAGAGAGTTTCACAATTAAGTTTAATGCATTTTGTAATTCATCTTCATTAAGATTTAAAGTGTTAGGTGGATGCTTTTTACAAATATTAATAAATCGTAACGTATATGCTACTGTGCGTTTAAGTCGAGAAAGGTTTGAAAAACGATTAAAATCAATTAAAGGTATCGGAGTCTTAGAAGTAGTTAATAAAGAAATCTCGGTTTTAGTTTCTGGTGGCGATTCCACTGCAGTGGTTGGAAACGAAGGCCAGTCGCTTGGATCTTGGCTTAAAAAATTAGGTCCCGACCACCACAAATTATTACTCTGAATTTGACTTACATCAATACCTCGAGATACCAGATCAGCGGGGTTAAGATGCGTGGGAACATGTCTCCAGTTACAATTATTAGAATTTGTCTTTTCAACTATTTCTGCTACACGATTGCGTACGAATGGTTGCAGCTTACTTGGTAACATTTTCAACCACCCCAGCACTATTGTAGAATCACTCCAAAACGTACTACTTTGAATTGGCGCGCCAAGTGACTCAATCACCTTTCCATATAGCCTGACTCCGACCAAGGCGGCGCAGAGCTCGAGCCGAGGAATTGTAGTTGGCTTGATAGGAGCCACTCTACTCTTTGCTGTAAGCAAACGCACCATAACTTCATTATTGTTATTTATACTCCTTACATAGATGCATGCACCATAAGTGGTTTGTGATGCATCACAAAATATGTGTAGTTCTATCACCTTCCAAGAATCACAAAAAACTAAACGTGGGATGCGTAAACTGTTCAAGATAAATAACCTACTAACAATATATTCCATGTTTTAGCGACATCTAGTGGTAAACAGTCATCCCATGATAATTTGTGTAACCAAAGTTTTTGCATAATTATTTTCATTGGAATTACACAAGGGGCTAATAGACCTAGAGGGTCAAATATTTGGGATGTTACTGACAGAACTTCACGCTTCGTCACATTATTTGATAGTGACGGTTTACTAATTGAATAACAGAGCTCATCGGAGTCTGTTAGCCAGTTAAGTCCCAAGGTTTTACTTGGCTCATTTGAACCAATGTTTAAATTTACTGATGAACTTGTGACTTGATCTGATATAACCAGATTATTGTTGGATTTCCACTTTCTAAGTGGCATGCCAGCGGCAGCCAATTCAGCAGTGACTTTCTGGCGGATATTTATGACGTCAGATATTGTGTCCCCACCTGTGAGCAAGTCATCAACATAAAAATCATGGATTATAATACCAGCAATCTTCTTATCCTTACAATCTAAGCCAACTTGTTTTAAACACCGAGTTGCTAAAAACGGTGCACTTGCTGTTCCGTAAGTCACAGTGTTCAATTCATAGGTTTTAATAGACTCTAAAGGGTTCTCACGCCACATTATTCTTTGTAAGTGTCTGCCATCAGGGTGTACCATCACTTGCCGATACATTTTTTCTACATCAGCAGACAGAATGTATTTATGTTTTCTGAATCTAAGAAGTAAAGACATTAAGTCGTCTTGTACAACTGGACCTACCATTTGTAAGTTGTTAGATGAAACGCCTGAAGTAGTAAGACTACTGGCATTAAACACTACTCTTAATTTTGTGGTTATACTATGTTCGCGTAGAACACCGTGGTGTGGAATAAAATATGCCAGTTTTTTAGAATCTACGGAACACTCAGACATGTGTCCTAATGAAATGTACTCTTTCATGAAATCGCAATAAAGCGTTTTTAAAGCTGGCTGTCTTTGAAATCGACGTTCAATCGAAAAGAGACAATGTTTTGCTCTAGCCAGTGAGTCACCTAGAATAAGGTGTGATTGTTTGAGTGGTATCCTAACACAAAACCGACCATCTGCCATTCGAGTGGTGTTTTGTACAAAATGTTCTTCACATTTAGCTTCTTCATCAGAATATGAAGATGACTGATTGGGGACTTCTTCCAGTTCCCAGAAACACAATAAAAGGTTTTGAATATCATCTCCTGAAGCTGGGTTGTGCGAAGAACTGACATTGAGTTGTGCAATGTTAACTTTATGAAGTGATGGTAACCGTGATACTTGGACACTATTAACTAACGGACCTGAAACTAGCCAACCTAGCCTAGATTCAAATAGTATTGGTTTACCTTCACCTAAGTTGATTTTTTGCCGCCCCAGTAGGTCCCAGAAAATATCTGCCCCTATTATAAGATCCACTGCCGATGGCGTGTGGAAATGAGGATCAGCTAAACAAATATCGCTTGGTATATTTAAATTGGTAATGGATACTTTATCACATGGTACTTCACCCGTTATGTTTGGTAAAATAAAACAATAAAGATTAGTAGTGAATTTTTCACTTAATGATTTTACAGAAACACTGCACATTTTATTAATCATTGTTTTAGAATTATTAATGCCTTGTACAGATTCATTAACCTGTACGGTAGGTAAATTCAATAAATCACATAACTTATCTGTCATTATACATGAAGTACTGCCAGTGTCCAATATAGCCCGAGCGATATGTTCGCGGTTATTCACATCATAGACTTTTATTAATGCAGTAGCCAATAGAACATGACTTTTACTTTTATTTTTTAGATATGTTGTAGCATGTGCAGATAGTGTTACATTCGTATTGGGTTTCCGTTCAGCTGAGTTTTCAGTAATAGTGCTATCAGTTTGCGAAGAAGAAGCATTTGACATAGATTTTTGTGACGCACCTGCTACATGAACCAGTGTATTGTGCTTGCGCTTACATATCTTGCAACCAAAAGATTTGCAATGATTTGCGTAATGGCCAGAACGAAAACAATTAAAACATACCTTGTATTGAGGGAGACTCTCAAGTCGTTTTTCGTTCGTGAGACCAAGAAACTGTGGACAGTTGAGTAAATTATGTTTATCATTACAATGCGGGCATGACACTGATGAGGAACTGGTATTAATTTTACTTTTCTGTGGTGGTGTTTCACTGCTTACCGATATCATTGTTTTATGCTTGTTAGATTTAAGACCACTATTATTATTGACCTGATTGCGAGTCAAATCTAGGGTTTCAAGCAAAACTGCACGATTTCTCAAGAATTCCAGAAATATTTCTAATGTGATTGTTTTATCTTTATCTAAATGTCCTTTTTCTTCCTCCCACTGTCGATAAGTCCTTGAATCTAGCTTGTGGGTAACTATATAAATTATTAACGTATCCCAATACTTAACTTGCTCACCTAAACATTCTAAAGCACGTAAGTTTTTGTTCAAAATATCAATGATGTTTTTTATATTATCTGAGGATTCTTTATTAACCACTTCAATGTTAAATAGGGCTGCTACATGATTTTGAATGAGAAGCCGTTTGTTATCAAACCTTTCACATAATAAATCCCACGCAATAGAATAATTATTCGCCGAGAATTCAATAGCCCGTATGACTAAGGCGGCTGTCCCTTCCAAGGAAGCTCGGAGGTAATGAAACTTATTTATTTCATTTATTTGGTCATCCAAATGTATTAAGCTTGAAAACGTGTCATGGAACTCTAACCACTTGTCATACGTTCCGTCAAACTTAGGTAGTTGAATGGTTGGTAGCCTAACCAGTCTATTATTACTAACGCGAGAAAACTTATCTTCATTGACAGTGTCATTGTGTCTGGCTAGTAATTCCTGTGCCCTCGCAACAACTTTGAAATACGAGGCTTCAAAATCATTACGTTCTGATAACTGTCTTGACATATCATCAGCTATGCATTCCAACCTTAACTGAATGTCGTCATATTGGGAATAAACAAGTTCAATCTTACCGAGGCGTAACTGCAGTTCGTTCATCTGGGTTTGAGTTAAAGAATCCTTCTTAAAATCCTTTAAGTAATTAGAAAATACCGTTAATCGAGCTTTGTAACTTGCTCGTTTTTTAATGAGCTCCTTTTCTTCCTTATCAGTCATTCTTTGGGAAGCAGGTAACCAAACTGAAATGTAACAAGTTTAAGTTTTAATAACTACAATATTAGTATCGCTGATTACAAGAATAAACAGGTACCTGAAGGGCTTACTAAATCGGTATAACGAATATTGAACAATAAAATTACTGATTTTAACTTGATATTTGTTCTAATGTGAAAACAAATATATTGGTAGATAACTATACAAACATCATAATACCATCCAACGAATTAATGATCTGCTTACTAGATTATGCAGATCAAAATTAATGTGATTGTCGGTTGAACTATTCACTTAATAAACTTATTCACTTTGCTAAAAAATGATTTAAAATGTAACAGAATACAATACAACGTAGGTAGGTAGCTTTTAGTTGACAAAGTAAGATTTCTTATGATATTTATTGCAAGATAACAAAGGAAACTGCTTAGATTAATGGTTAACCATGATTGGAACCTAGTTTGCTGCTTAATTACCTTATATACAATAAATTTACTGCAAATTATAACTATAATTTGAAAAGAAATTATACATGTGCAAATGAACAAAGAAGTTAAATCAATTTTGTACCAACCTTTACAATTCCATATAAACGGTTTAATACTACCTGATTATGAGTAATGGGTTCTGAAATAAACGATAATAGGAACACTGCACTGTACTGCACTATGCTTCCCGGTGACCCTTTGACCTTAGCCAGCTACTCACAAAACTCCAAACGGCAGTATTTCCGATGAATTTTATATTTCTTGGATTTATCCTTATTCCTGGATCACTTATCCAGCTCGATATGGACCAAATTATGTTGAGATGTGTGATTAGGCAGGAAAAATAAAACTTTTAGACTGGAGCTGTAAAATGCGTATGTATTCCGAGAGAACAAAAAGAAAAGGAATGTGACACAAAACTATGTAGGTAGACTTAAAACTAATTCACCGTCACATAAAACGCCTGGTAAAGTTTTCATTGCATTATGTTGCACGATTAATACTTTGAAAATCTAAACACATATCATTTATTTTTTGGCAACATGGGTAGGGGTATAGATGTTACACAATGTTTTTACAATGTTCTCCATGCTGCAATATACTGGGAAGTTTGTTGCGCCACTTCTTCTTCCCAAGTAAAGTGGTGAAGGGTAGGCGTTTTTGTTTGGGGGACTGTCTTAAGTAATTTTGACGTTAAAAAGATCTGAAGGCCAATTCTCGTAATTAAAACCGTTCAAAATCTAGTCGCAGTGTCATCTCAGCGACAAGCAAATGTCAAAAATGTATGAAAAATCGAGGTATTTTTGACAGATTGACACTGCGGTCAGACTGTGAACGTTCTTAAAATTAGTAGAATTGCCCTTCTGACTCTCAGCCTAGTTTGAATAAATGACTTTTCAAAATTCAAATTTTCTCACATTTTTTGCAATTTTTCGAGAGCTTTCCTGCCGCTTTCCCCATAAAGTAAAGAGACATTTAAATGTATGTTTAAACATATCACCAATCATTACCTAACTTTATGAAACGTTCATTAAGAGGGGACGGGGCCATCGAGGAAATTGAAAAATAGGTATTTGAAGAAACTATTGCCGTCGCGCTGTCAGTAAGTCTGCCCCCCGTAGTGTGTGAGCTGCAGCTCAGACCGAAATAATCACAAAGAATTTGACGAGATCGACGTTTTGCATTCCCCTTTTTTCTCCTCGAAAACTCAGCCGATTCAATATTTTTTGACATTAAAATTTTAAGAAAGAGAGTAAGTAGCGATCTACCGATTTCCCTGAAGCGAAAACTCATCGATATGTGTATTCTGCCCGTTCTAACCTACGGTGCACAGACCTGGTCGCTCACCGAGTCACAAAAGTTCCGCCTTGGGGTTTGCCAAAGAGCAATGGAGCGCAGCATTTTAGGCGTTAAACGAACCGACCGAATACGAAACACCACGCTGCGCTCCAAAACGGGAATTTTAGACGTAGGCAAAAAGGCTGCCAGGCTAAAATGGGACTGGGCGGGTCACACTAGTCGCATGCACAGCGACCGCTGGGCAATTGTCGCCACACACTGGGTGCCTGAGGATGGACGGCGGCGGCGCCGAGGCCGGCCCAAAAAAAGGTGGCGTGACGACCTAGACGCGTATTGCAAGGGCTGGATCGAGGAGGCCTTGGAAAAGGATGCCTGGAAGGATTTGGGGGAGGCCTTTGCTCAGCAGTGGGACAGTGTAGACTAAATGAAAAAAAAAAAAAAAAATGTATGTTTAGGTTCCTATAATTTTTTATGTTTAAAAACTTTTCTAATTTGTCTGGTAGTTCTCTAATAACAGTGGTAAAAATAGGGCATTTATTTTTATTTTTAGAGGGTCATATTTTCTTTACTAATTAGTTGCTGAAAAAACGAAAATGACAGGGACATGTTAACAGCAGGCCTTGACTTTATGAAAAAAAAATCGCTCTAGGGGCATTATTCAGGAAGAAAAAGAGGAATACATTTTTACGGAGAATCGCACGCCCTGTTCTCTCTTAATAAATCCTGGAAATATTATTTGCTTTCGAATATTTTCCTAACTAGGTTCTTAGATAATACATAAACATAACATCACACTGATTCCCCAAAGAATTAGGCTGACGCGTACCTAAAGTACATCCACATTTCATCAGTTATGTTTAAGTCCCATTTAATAAGTGGCAAGCCTATTGCCATCAACCGGGCCCAAATTTGAGCCCTGGTTACTGCTTAGAAAGATCCATTAGCACATTGCTTCAAAACTAATACCACCAAATTCAGTATAACCTTTCATACCAACAAATGAATCACCAGTCTAAAATAGTCTGTTTTAAAGTAACTAAATAACAATTTTACAACTCATTTCAGAACATTCATTGAAAACTTCTATCAGTTTGAAAACACTCTGTAAAACTTACTAAAGGTGATACTTTCACAACTAAGATTGTAATAAAATTACTGCCAAGGATTTTATGACATTTTCACAACTGATGCTGGAGTCTGTTTAGTTTAATATTTTTATCTCGCACATGATTAATGCAGATATCTTCGTTTCTAGTTCATACTACATTTTATACGGTGACGATCTTATGACTGCGCCAGTGAGCGGAGTTCGCACAGCTGAATTTTGGGCCAAAGATGTTTGTTTTTTTTATTTTTTTTATTAGTTTTATGGCCTGGTTTCAGAGACCTTTTAGCCAAGTCTTTATTCGTATTCTAGTCATAACAAAGTTATTGTAAAGCGGTAGTAACTTTACAATAACCTATTAGGAGTTTTTGGGGAACACGAAAAGTCCATGTTAGTCACTTATTTTCACCTTCACTACACTTGTGCACTCACACGTAACTAAATAGGATAACTCACTACCAAAATTATACAATTTAATTTGCTATTTCACAAAATTTAATGATAATGAAAATTCATGCGACATGTTCTAACGCGATCCCGCCTAAAACTCTTTTTTTTTTAATTTCAGTTTTGTTACGCTAAGAAGAAGACTAAATTTTATACGGTGTGAACACTTTTAAGTTATTCTTAGTTTTATCTGTAGCCTGTAGAGAGCTCTGTAGAGACTTGAAAGTTGAAAACCTTCCCTGGAAAATATTTATTTAAATAACGAAACCTCCATCCAAATCGGATCAGTCGTTTTTGAGAAAATCAATAAAATTAAGTCATGCCCAAATTTTCTACCCTTCGAGGCGGAATATTATCATAAATTTTATACACCTCCAAGACATATCCCATCTATTAAAAAAAAAACTTTTTTGAAATCGATGTACAATTACCGGAGCTATGACGGACCATATATGTATACAAAAAATAATAAACAGTAGAATTGAGAACCTCTTCCTTTTTGAACTCAGTAAAATCAAGCACAGCTCCGACAAAAGTTAGAAAATATATGTATAAAAAGAACTTCCAACATTGTCTATGTCTTATTCTACTCCATAAAAACATACAAACATCACGTCATTTGGCTGTTTTAACATCAAAAGCGATAATTAACACATACTTTTTTTTACTTTCTTTAATTATTTCAGAAACAGCAATATCACTATGCATAACATAACGCCTGTAATCACTGATGAGATAGGCAGTAATGTACTAATAGTACACCCATATTTAACCAGTTACGTTTTTTTATTTTTTTTTGGCTTGGGAAATCATCAAATAACTTCTCCCGCTCTGGGTAGAGCAGGAGGGCGTGTCAGACTTTTACTGACTAAAACCCACCCGTGTTCCCTCAGTAGCCTGTATGACAGTGGCTGCGGTATCTCTTTCCTCACAAACAAAACCCATGCACCCCTGGCAGGTTTTTTTTTTTTTTTTTTTTTTTGGTGGGAAATCATCAAATAACTTCTCCGGGTACGATTGATCCCAAATAGTAGTGGACGGATCTGCAGTATTGGTATAAAGTTGATTTACATCCGTCACCTCATACGTCAGGTCCAGTTGAAAACCAGCGTCAGGCCTTTTTCTGGCATTTATGCTGAACTGGGCCTTTTTATCGCAGCCGTGAGACAAACTTTGACGCACTTTACACTTTTTGTTGGTTTTTTATCTTTATTACTGTGCTGTATATTGTGTGCCTTTTTAGTCTATGCTAAATAAATGTATATTCTTTCTTTCTTTTCTATCTATTGCCATTAACCGGGCACAAATCTGGCACCGGGAAACATCCCGGTGCCAGATTTGTGCGGCGCAGTAACAACTGACAAATTCCGGCTGGAGAAACCCAATAACATTTTGGGTTGGCATGACCTGGAAATCTAACCCAGGTATTCATGCTAGGCAGTATGGGCACGCCACAATTGCGGCGGTAAGTCTCCTCTTTGAGGAGTGGATTGAGAGGTTCCACGGCGTCCTCACCTTCTGCCTGACACAAGTCCTCACCGGATACGGTTGTTTCAAGAGGTTCCTGTTTCGTTTAAGGTGGGAGGAAACGCCCGGGTGTTTCCACTGTGTAGATCGCCCTGAGGACATACCCGCCCGGTGGAGCATACGGTGGAGGTTGGCCCGGCTTGGACAGAGCACCGCCGTGTCCTAGTGGAAGCGAGGGCTTGCGGACGGCGAGTAATGGGTAGCTCGCTATCCGGTAAGGAAAAAGCCCGGGTCGACGGCGCGTTGTTTCATGCGCGACTCAAAGAGATGTCAGCACCAACTTGTGGGGTCCGCAAGGGCCGATGCCTGCCAGGGATGCGGGTTATTCGAAAGAGATACCGTGGCCCCTGGCACACAGGCAACTGAAGGAACACGAGTGGGTTTTAGTCAGTAAAAGACTGACACGCCCTCCTGCTCCGCCCAGAGCGGGACAAGTTATTTGATGATTGCCCACCCAAAAAAAAATGCTAGTCAGTAGCGCTTGACACAACTAAATCAACGAGGCAGTCAATTCGGTCTCATATTTTTTGCAATAATTAGTAGAATAGTTAAGTAACACTTAGTAGATATTAATTAAAGAAGTGCAATAACAGCCTTAGTTAGCCACAAATGTAATGCCACCAAATTCAACGTTTCAACTTCCATAGCAACAAACAACAAGATTAACTACGACTAAACCTCAATGCACCTATAGCTACAAATACGCCAAAACACACAGTCCAAACCAAAATCAGTGTATTATTCAGTATTTGTATGAGACGATCACGTCGTAGTGCAGTACGCGGCGTATTTCCCGAGGGCACACTACGCATTGATTAGAAGGGACATTGTTGCCAATCTCACCTAAACAAGCCATGATTGCCTGTACTGGGCCACGAACGTGCCCCTGTATATGAAACATATATTTACTTTAAATGGAGTTCGCTTTGAATGGACGTAAACGCAGCATTCATATCGTGGTTTTATTTTTTGTTGGGATTTAGGGAGTGATGGGAATGTGTGGAATGAAAAACGTTTTTGATAGCATACCTACATTTTAACTTACCGTTGATTTATGTAGGTGAGTATTTTCGGTATTGATTTATTTGAACTGCATCCGGTTAGAATGGGAGCCGACGCCAAAATAGTTTCTAAAGGCTAAGCAATACAGTGAGTTTCATTGCCATAAAACTATACACAATCGTGATCCCCTAGTCCCTAAGCTAGTGTTAACTGTATGTTGGGAGCAGTGTCTTCGCCTGTCCAAGTCACAATGTGAATAAGAAATCAAAAATTAAGGAAATATAAAAAAGAACTACTCAAGCAGATGATAATAAATTTCCACTTTAAATGTATCTATTAGCGAAGTAACATTCATCTTCGTCTGTCATTTTCGGTATGAACTATATATATAAGGGCTTGCGGACGGCGAGTAATGGGTAGCTCGCTATCCGGTAAGGACCAAGCCCAGGGCGACGGCGCGTTGTGTTCCACGCGCGCCTCAAAGAGATGTCAGCACCAACAGAAGGAGCCCGCAAGGGCCGATGCCTGCCAGGGGTGCGGTTTGTTCGAAAGAGATACCGTGGCTCCTGGCACACAGGCAACTGAGGGAACACGGGTGGGTTTTAGTCAGTAAATTCTGACACGCCCTCCTGCTCATCCCAGAGCGGGAGAAGTTATTTGATGATTTCCCAAATTCAAAAACAAAATAACTAAACAAGGGTATGAATTGAATATGCTCATTCTAGAGTTTGAAGAATCAGATTATTCATCTTTCAAACTCGAGTATAGTGACTACCTCGTTGATCTCGTGGTCGCAAGCGCTACAGAACCCTAATTCACTATGACCACTTAACGATTCCTTACTTCGAAACCGCGTCAATTCCTTAGATCACACACGACATTCTGCTAATATCGTACTAATAGTGACAAATTGTCTTGGAACATACAAAATTTGACATTTCGTTTCCTAACTATTACATTGGTTTCTAAAAGACATTGACGTAGTTTGAACGTAGTGAGATTCCGCGGGGAATCATTATCACTATACAGAATTGGGACCCTGCTGAGCTTAAGGTCCTGGGATCGATTCCCAGGCCGGGAAAAGTTTCACGAAAACAACAAAGGATTAAAACGTGGTAGCAAAACCAAAACCCACAAATTGCTATTTTAATATCCCTTTTGACTTCCATCACGAAAAAAAATATTTAAATATTCAGAATTCGTTACTCTGGTTCCAAATTTTTATTTTATATTGAACGTTAGAAAAAATATTTTACAAAAACAAGTGATAAAAAAAATTAACGTAACTCGTATGGATTCCTAGAAAATTTGGTTTTGATTGAGAGTAAAAATTACTCTCCTACAGTAATTAAATCGCATTTGATAAATAGACTGTAGCAGCATTGTGAATAAATTAAAATTGTTGGTTAAAATTAAGGCTCTTGTATCATTACCAATAATGAAAAACAAAATGTCATTAACAACTTTGTATAGTAGAGCATCCCATTTGAACGTAGCTATCACATGTACTTAGCTTACGAATCATTACTAATATTACAAACGCGAAAGTTTGTATGTATGGATGTTTGTTACTCTTTCACGCAAAAACGGTTGAACTGATTTGAATGAAATTTGGCACAGAGATAGACCTTAAAACAAAGGATACTTTTTATCCCGGTAGTACGATCACGCGCGATTATTTTGCGACTTACACGCGAGCGAAGCCGCGGGTAAAAACAAGTCACAAAATAAATTCATCAGAATCTGCTTTATAGGCAGGTTTTTGAACGTTCATAAAAAAAACCGGGCCGGTATTCAAAAAGCCGATTCCACATCCAACTCTCTTCCCGTACCCCACTAATCAAAACCAATCGAAGAACTCTTCATCGCCGACAAATTCGTTAACTCGAGAACAATGCACACTGAGTTCCGAATCGCCGGCGACTATACGATGCAGATCGGTATCCGGCCATGCGTAAGACGAAATCATTCCATCCGGCTTGATCCGGCTGGCGGCCGGCTCGTCGAGACTGTCTCACATACGAGGCGTCCGACCGTGAAATCGTACGTCCGTAAATGTGTACAGCGTTGGGGGTAGATATCTATTTCTATTATAAAATAACGTTCTTGTCTGTATGTATGACCGCGTTGTTCTTCTAAATTGCGCAACGAATTTTCATACCGAGTCCCTGGGTTGTGGAGATCAGATAAGCTGTCGGTTCATGTAAAATACTAGTATTTAGCGGCATCCGGTGAGACTACAAGCTGACCCGAACATAGTTGGGAAAAGACTTGTTGGATTGATTTCTGAAAGTTTCTGTGAATCCTACTAATATTACAAATGTGAAAGCTTGGATGTTTGTTACAATCACGCAAAAACGGCTGAACGGATTTGGATGAAATTTGGCACCCGGATAGTTTGTAACCTGGATTAACAAATAAGATACTTTTTATACCGGTAGTACACACAGCGTGAGTATGTGCTAACCCCTCATGTTCCCCCCCGAGTGGGTTCCCGCATTGTCGTTGCGGGGGGGCTCAGTAACCGTGGATGCCGGCCACGGTGAAGCCAAGAGGAACCCAAAGGTGGGGCCGCTCGTCAGGGCTTTTGCCTCAAAGCCGACGACGTAGCGGCCAAAAAGTAGGTTGCGGTGAGGTGCACCGCAACTGAGGTGGGCCGCGATGTCGAATGGGAGGCATCGCGGCTGAGGGTTACGGGCTGCGGTAGAGGAGGGGTGCCGGTGCTTCTGAGCAGCGCTCTTCCCTTCCGTGGCCTGGACGGGGCCGCCACCGTTTGATGGCGGACGCGGTGGGGCCGCAGGGGAAGAGGAGTGTCGGTATAGCGTTAGCCGCTCTCCCTATCCTCTGCGGCCGAAAAGTGGTAGACGGGACGGCGCGTTGTGTTCCACACGCGCGCCGTCAAAGATGTCAGCAACCACCGATGGGGTCCGCAAGGGCCGATGCCTGCCAGGGGTGCGGGTTTGTTCGAAAGAGATACCACGGCCCCTGGCATACGGGCTACTGAGGGAACACGGGTGGGTTTTAGTCAGTAAAAGTCTGACACGCCCTCCTGCTCTACTCAGCAGGAGAAGTCATTTGATGATTTCCCACCCAAAAAAAAAAAAAAAAAAAAAAAAAACCCCTCATGTTTTCAAATGTTACACTGCTACAACATTGAATTCGTTAGGAGAATTCGGAGGTCGAAGCCGCTGGCAAAAGCTAGTAATATATAAAAATAAACTTACCTAATTTTAATAAAGAAGTCTCGTTGTTTTTTCAAGTCTTGAAAACCGTGCGCAGAAGGGCCATAAAACAAAGATGGAACGTCTAGCCGGAGTGATGGTGAAAAATGCTGGCTGTAAACAATTCTATACCATCACTTACTTGAATGCACTTACCCGACGAGGACTTTTAATAGAATATCTTAAGGTGCCAGAGAGAACAGAGGAATAATAAAGCAGTATTTTTTTACCTACATTAAAAATAAAATCTTTTGAAAGTCGGTGGAAAAAAGCGAAAATACAAAGTCAAAGACACCAACCGAAATTAAAGTTATTTCTCAATATGTACTGTTTTTGTTTTTTTGAAGTCGGTTGTTTCGATTTCGTAAAAAAAATATTTTTCACTTTTTGTTAAAACAAAAATTAACCCTCCGTAAAGCGTATTATCGACATAGTGATTACTAAACTCGAAACTCGTACTTACTCGAATCAAAATCTATCAATAGCTCCCGATCAACATATCCAGAATCCTGCGTATAAGCTTCCCTCCGACCCATTCCGGCAAACAAAGAGAGCATGCATACATCTCTCGTTATTTAGATTGAATCGAGTATGTAAATACATTTGGAAGGCGTGTAAAGCTCTTTATTTCACTTCGGTTTGACACGAGAAGAGGAGAATTTCTCGAGCATCAGGCCATGTAGACGTACCTATGTATAAAGGTATGTATAGGTGTGTATATACGGCATTCTGCGTCGAGCAGATGCTTGGTTTGAACAATTTAAACGGTACAATACATTGCAATTTCTGGTGACGAAAATCAACTTGGGTTCTGGCTTGAACTGTGTGTAATTTATTTAGTTCGGAACGTACTACTGGGATAAATAGTATCCTATGTGTTTGTCTAGGTTATAAAGTATCTGTGTGACAAATTTCATCCAAATTCATGACAATTGTGTAACAAGCATCCAAACATCGAAACAACTTTTAGATTTATAATATTAGAAGGATTAACTACATAAATGATATGGAGGCCCGATCAAAGGACACAGCGGTTCGCTAAGCAACGATGCAGCCGATGAACTTGCCAGGAGGGGGTCGAGCATGGCACCAGTGGGACCAGAACCCATTGCACCACTCTCCTTCTGGTATCTACGCACTCTGGTAAGGAAACGAACCAGGGATCAACATTACAAAATATGGTTGGACCTAAGTGAGTGCAGGCAGGCTAAGGAAGCACTTCCTGCGTTCGATGTCCGCCTCACGAAACAGGTTCTCCGTTTAACCAAACCACAGCTGCATACAGTTACAACAGCTGTAACTGGCCATGGATCATTTAACAAACATCTCTGTCTTAGGAGTAACAGACAGTCCGCTGTGCAGGGCCTGCGTGGAGGACACGAGACAGTGGCTCATGTGCTGTTAAACTGCCCGGTGGTCACTAATTACAGGGCAAAATGCCTTGGTAACCCAGGTACCCTACGTGAGATTGTCAGCAACACCAAGGCGTTGCTGACGTTTCTCGAGGAACTGTGGTGGATCGAATAACTGATTCTCCCACCCGTACGCAAAATACGCGCTTTGGCGTGGAGTTGCGGACAATAGCCCGTTTTACTTATTACCTTTTTAGGCCCGATATTTTTGAAATTTTATGAAAGTTATACGTTATTTTAAAATATCCTTAGACACAACACACACAAGCACCAGCCTTTACTGATGTTTCGTTTTCCAGAGCAAACGACGCATTTGAACAAATAATTGCACCATAATGCGTGACCATTTTTTCTTACCCTGAATTAAAAATTAGCTACTTGCCGCACCTTGACAGGGCCTATGAATTTAACCTAATCATAGACCGGAACTGTGTGAACATTGTGCAATAAATAAATTCGCTGCTACGCGTGCTACGCTGTCGTAGCACTCGTAGACCGAATGCTACGCGTTGACATCGTTAAAAAGGGTTCGTCCCACTAGTTGCCACGTAGGTCACATTCAAGCTAGTAAGTAGGTAATAACTATTATTCCTCGTACTAAAAGTGTTTATAGGCAAGTCGTCCAATACATATTACCAATATGTCGAAGCTAGTTCGGTCGAGAATTAATACGATTCCGTCGGCTTTAACCCAGCGGGTCATAGTCGACGCAAGGCCGCATTGCTGAGGCGGCCAACCGTGTAAGTACCCCTTAAGTGTTAACATCATGTGTAGCAATGCCTTGATCACTGATTGATTAATTAGTGGCTAGGTCTGCAGTAGCATATAATAGCATTATCTGCTCTGTAGCTGTTTCTGATTGGGAGATATTGTTACTACAAAGTGTAAATTAATATTATGATATTAACCATGGTCAGCTTAGCGCAATCTGAATAGCAAGATGATATAATAATAGATAGAATAATAGAATCTAAGTCCAATTTTTACCTTATCAATACTGTTTTCCTTTTGTCGACTCACGGAGTCCAGCATGTACCTTTAAACTGCATGACTTATTTTTGTATATCTCATATTTTAAGTGAACTGTTTGTGTTCTTTATGAGAATAAAATTCTTTAAACCGAAACCGATATATTTGATTTTGAGTATAAATTATAATGATAAATGATTTGATTTCTGTAAGTAGGTTTGTACAAACACTTTTACACGTCAATCACATTTTTTTTTAAACTATATGTGGTCGGCGTTTCCTATCTGACTACTCTGAGAAGAAAGGCCGAAACAAACTCAGAGGTCACAGTCTCTTTTATTTAAAGTCCAGACATAATCTTGGTGAGAGCAGTGGTGGCCAAGTGGTAACGGCCGCGACTTACGAGTTGTAGGTCGTGAGTTCGAACCCAGACAGGCGCTTTACTTTGTGTAAATTATTTCATCACCACTGCTCTCAAAACGGTGAAGGAAAACATCGTGAGGAAACTGGCATGTCCTAGAACCAAAAAATTCGAAGACATGTGACATCTACCAACCCGCACTGGGCCCGCGTGGTGGATTACGCCCCAATTCCTCTCACCGAGAGGAGGCCTGTGTCCCAGCAGTGGGAACATTATAGGCTGATGATGATGATGAATCTTGGTCAGATCATGTGAAGACCATGTGGATTGGTGTCTGAAATGGTCTTTTGAGGAAAGAACTACACAGATTGAGTAGACCTGTCCATTTAGTGCACGCATTTATCGGTAATCATGCAGCTGAAATCAGAACTTGAGGAGCTCAACGATTTGACGAACAATACCAAAGAAGGGACATTTATAGGTGTATAGGCGAGATAAACTGGTGAAAACCCACCATAGATTAAATGAAGTCCAGGACTATCGCATTTAGCATAACCATATAATCGGACTGTTTCCACTACTAGGACACAGGCTTCCTCTTGTTGAGAGGGACAGGGCCAAAATCCACATCGCAGGCCAAGTGGAGGGTGGTAGATGTAACATATCTTCGAATTTTTTGTTCTAGGACATCCCTGTTTCCTCACGATGTTTACCGTTTTGAGATCAGTGGTGATGAAATATTTTACACAAGCGCCTGTTTGGGTTCGAACATATTTATGATTTACGAAGCCAACATAACATTTTATGAAAAGATGGAGTTAGTCACAGGAGTTAACCAAAAGTGTAATAACATAGAAAGTTTCTGCGACATTGTGTAGAATAGAACCAACTCTCGTATATGCAAGGAAGACAATGTGAAACCTTGCTCAAACATAAAGTCATAAACAGGAATCTGTAGTATATTACAGCTGACATCCTAGAAAGTACCCACTCAGTTCGAGTACAATACGATTCCATTCTGATCGATCGACTTACGAGGGCTTAGACAAAGATCGACTCTCATTGGCGATACATTTGTAGGGAAACTGTTTGTTTGACGTAAACTAGACATAGGTACAGTCACGAGCATGAAATAGGTAAATACGGAAGACGCAAAAGAGATCCAGACTGGTTAACGGGATACCTCTTAATAAGACTGGTAATGCACCGCATATGGCCATCTTTTAAGAATGTTGATGAGAGTCAAATTATTATACGGAAGTTGTATTAATGACTATGAAAGTTGGATCATTGTGTACAGGTTGGCAGGCACATCGACTATGGTGATGACTATGAGAGTTGCATAATTGTGTATACAGGTTGGCAGGCATATCGATTATAGTGATGCATATGAGAGTTGGATCATTTTGTTTATACAGGTTGTCAGGCAAATCGACTATAGTGATGACTATGAGAGTTGGATCAATGTTTATCCAGGTTTTTTTTTTGGGTGGGAATTCATCAAATAACTTCTCCCGCTCTGGGTGGAGCGGGCGTGTCAGACTTTTACTGACTAAAACCCACCAGTGTTCCCTCAGTAGCCCGTATGCCAGGGGCTGTGGTATCTATTTCGAACAAACCCGCACCCCTGGCAGGCATCGGCCCTTGCGTGCCCCATCAAATTGTGCTGACATCTCTTTGAGGCGCGCGTGGAACACAATGCGCCGTCGACTTGGGCTTGGTCCTTGCCGGACAGCGAGCTACCCATTACTCGCCGTCCGCAAGCTCATGCCTACGGTGGCCGGAAATCGGCCTGGGATTCCCGACGCCCAGGGCGTCTCCATATCCTGCGGCGGCTAGGGTCGCGAGGCCGCATTGACTGCCTCTCCCTCACGTGCGCCGCCTCCCTCTTCGCGAGCATCACTGCTTCGCTGAAGGAGGTGACGGCTACCCATGCCCTCTCGCTCCGTACCATGGCCTGGACCAAAGCCGGACGCGAGAGATCGCCGCCGCCGATCGCCTCCACGAGGACACGGCGATGCTCCACCCAAGCTGGACAGACTGCCACCGTGTGCTCCACCGTGTACTCAGGGCGATCTTTGCATTGAAAACACCTGGACGTTTCCTCCCGCCCTATCCAAAACAGGAAACTCCCGAAACAGCCGTGTCCGGTGAGGACCTGCGTCAGGCGGAAGGTTAGGACGCCTTGCCGCCTCTCAAACCACTCCTCAAAGAGGGGACTTACCGCTGCAATCGTGGCGTGCCCAGCACTGGGTTGCGACAATCGCACTCTCCATGTCGCCATGAAATCCCGCCGGACCTCTGTCCGCTGTGCCGCGATTTCCTGCGGCAGCGGAGATACGCCTCGGCGTTTGGCCTCCTCGCGCCATTCCCACATGTGTGCGAGGACCTTTGCCTCCAGATCCCATGGCGGTAATCCGGCAAGGAGGCCCGATTATAGTGATGCCTATGAGAGTTGGATCGTTGTGTTTTCAGGTGGGCAAGCATATCGACTATAGTGATGACTATAGAGTTGGATCATTGTCATTTTTTTTTGGTCGGTTTTTTGGTTCTAGAATTAGTTTAGTTTAGTTTATTGGCTCATAAAAAAGTGTGACCATATTGAGGATGTGACACTGGACTCCGCAATAATTCCCTGTGTCGCAGGATCCAGTCTCTTTCGAATTATGTGTGGAATTCCTGGTTTCTGTTTGCGCGTCGATGTCTGTATGGAATGTCGAGTCTGATAAATTAGAAATATACAGTAGTCTATTTATTAGAAACTTGACTATGCATACCTAAACCAACTCTCTGTCTAGACACAACAGTTTTGTCTGACTTTGACAAAACACTGTTTTATTTTCGATACTGTTTTCATACGGTTGTTTTAATAAGACATCTGGCACAAAACGGGTTTTCTTTAATCTACGCCCATAAGTTCATTTTCCTTGCTTCTAAGTTTAATTAGTTACTGACAGGACAGGTAAGCTACATTTAAATTTACAAGAAACCAAAAATCCATCAATGAATTCAAGAAACAGGTCTGTCGCAATTTATACACGAACAGAATCAGACTAATATATGTAGGTATGTAACATTGAATTACTTAATCAGCAAGCAGGAAGGTTCCATGACAAATATTTGACCGACAATAATTACGTGATCAACTTATTTGTCGAATTTCCACAGAGAATGTAATCATTTCATTGATTGTTCTCGCGACAGATTGACGGTAATTTCATTGCCATTATACTCACTACTCTTTAGTAACGGGATTTCAGTTTTTAATTGACGCTTTCATTTTGTTTCAAGTGTGCAATAAAATGCAATTGGAATGATTATTTCAATTAGTCCCATTGCATATCTACTTATCACTGAACTAATAATTATTTTAAAAATACGAGGCATTTTCAGAATTAGCGAGCTGAAGTGGCAATGGGCCGGCCATATTAGCCGTAGAAGCGATGACTGTGTGGGTAGACGTGTTCTTAAATGGAGACCGCGAATCGGCAAACGTAAGGTCCCTCAGGCTAAGTGGAGCGACGTTCTTCGCAGGGTAACTGGTAGCAACTGGATAAGAGTTGCCGAGAATCGAGCTGAATGGTGTGCAATTTGAAAACCCTATGTCCAGCAGTGGACTGCTGTAGGCTGATGATGATGAGGCATTTTCTTGCACTTTAAAGTACTGACTCGACTGCTTTGTTGGTCTAGTAGTCTCAAGCGCTATTGCCTAGCATGAGGAGGCCCTGGGTTGGATTCCCAGGTCAGGAAAAGTGTTATTGTATTTTTCTCGCAGGAATTTCTCAGTAGCAATCCGATGGCAGATTTGTACCCTGTTGAAGACAATAGGTTCGCTTTGACATAACCTGCGTAATGTGGGTGAAAGTGTGAGATACACCTCTGCTTAACCCTCCGAGAATTACGGGCGTGGTGTTATGTTATAGTACTAATAATCAAATAAAAAACGTGGCACTCCGGGAGTGCCGACAGAAGTGAAAACTTGAACAGTTTTGAATCGTCAGCAAATATTTTTTAATGGTCAGATTAAACAACGTTCAATGTACGTTCAACGTTGTTCGTTCGTGTTGTCGGTAACAGCGTCGCGAGTTCAATTGTTTTTCCCGATCTCAAAAAATGCCCAACACGCCTAAAGAAGTTTTCAGTTCAATAATAAGGCGATTTCTTGCGCAAAGCAAATTAGAATTCTCAATATTAATTAAAGATAACTGTAAATCTATATACATCATTAAGAAATTAAAGTGTTGAGTCTCATTTTAGAAAATGAAATAACTCAAATATTTTCAATGTTCCTCTTGATTAGATATGAATAATTCAAATTGAAATAAATATTTGCTAATTAAATTCATGAGATTTAAGATTATTCCTCCCAATTCTTTTGTTTGTTATTTCAACTAATGAAGTTTTGAGACGAGTTCTGAATATTTTTTTTTTATTACGGCTACAAAACATACAAAATTGGCTTTGTTATAGGGAGAAGAAGGACTTGTCAGTAAATAATAACAGCCACACGGGTCGATCGATCAGCTTAAGCTACGCTTGCTGCGTTTGGTCCGTGGATGGGTGATCATCTTTACATACCGAATCGCCTCCGTGCCTCCTAAAGCACGTTAAGCCGTTGGTCCCGGTCGTCAGATGCCCAAAAGTCTGACAACCAACCAAGGGGGTTAGTACCCAGTAACCGGGTTCTGGAAGTCAGATAGCAGTCGGTTCATGTGAAAACCGGTACTTAGCTACATCCGGTAAGACTGAATACTGACTCCAACATTGTTGGCCTAGGCAGATGATGGTGATAGACCGCTTTTCATACTGAGCAAAAGGACATCGATAATCATGATAGCTCTCTATTTCATCACGATGGTTTCCTTCGCTAGTACCGAAGGAAACCATTATTAGTAGGTAGTTAGGTATCATTACTAAGTTGACATGTATTTTGACAACAAAAAATGTGTTGTTGGAAATCTGGAGTCCAAACTAAGCCCAGCCCTGTATTTTTGATCATTTTTTTTTTTATGGTATCTCCTTGTTGACCTTGAGAGGCCGTGACTGCTTAACCGGGCTTTCCTGTGAAGGGTTTTTAGTTATACTAAAAGCCTCCAGCCAGGGCATAAAACCTACTTAACCTTAAGCGACTGCACGCTGAGGGCACCCCCTGTGGGGTACGAACCTCGGCTTAGGGCGTCACTGGCGGGGGGGGCAGCTAGTGGGGACAGGCTGAATCAAGATATTTTCATGATTATTAACATTCGGGAAATTTAACTCTACTGGCTCAGCTGCGGCGTGAGCTGGTGCATCAACGAGCAAGGGACGGTCGGGCCTGTATTTTCGAACTCCAGATTTCCCTTATATCTTAGCTTAATGGTGGGTATGTGTGTGTGTGCGTGAGTGAGTGCATGTGTGCAGATGGATACATATTACAATACCGACATTTCATAATAACTATGACTGAAATACCGACGTCCGAAACATCGAAGTTCAAAATACCGAAAGTTTGAAATACCGATAGCCGTTATATCGAAACATGAAATACCGATGTCCAAATGCCCGAAAGGATGAAACCCCGAATGGACGAAATACCGATGGATGAAATCCCGAAGAGCTAAGCTATTATGTTAATTTCCTTTTTAATACACTTAGGTAAGTTCATTACAGATATATTTTTTTTTAATCATACCTGCAATCTACCGCAGAAATGTTTTCACCATTGTCTAATTATCTAGTCGCAGGCAAATTGTAGGATTCATCATATTGAACTGGGTGAAATAGGTTAGGTTAGGTTAGAACAATGACCAATCTGCGATCTACTTCCAAGTAGATCGCAGATTTTTTTCACCATTTTCTAATTATCCGGGAATTATACTACTGGGGATTATACATGGGAAAGGATGCAACATGCAAGCAGGCATGCAGCATGCAAGCAGGCATGCAGCATGCAAGCAAGCATGCAGCATGCAAGCAGGCAAACAAGCATGCAACATGCAAGCAGGCATGCACCATGCAGCAAGCATTGTTCCTGTCAAGGCTCCGGTGCTGCGGGGTTTAGGCGGCCCCACACGAGCTTATCGTCGCAGATGGTTTTAACGCTCACCACTGCAGCTTCGGCTTGCTGCAGCCTCAGCCGCGGCGGCGGGCCTTCAAACCACCTGCTCCTCAGCTCGCGGACCGCCTTATCCCTCCGCGCCTACGCGGGTTTAAATTACACTCTAGAGGTTGGGCAGACAAGACTGCGTGAAGTCGGTTTTGCAGCGTTTCTTTTTTGTCACTAAATTTTGTAGCATAACATATTGATTTTGAACTTCAGGATAGGGATCTTCGGGATTTTAAGCTTCGGGATATAGATCTTCGGGATTTTAAGCTTTCGGGCAAACGAACTTTCGGTATTTCAAACTTTCGACCAAACAATCATTCGGCGTTTAATTTTTCGGGATTTCGTCCATAGGTATTTTAAAATAGGTATTTTGAATTTCGGTATTGTAATACGTACCCGTGCAGATACATATATGTGTGTATATACCTGCATTTATTGTTCCTACAATATTATATGAATCTATAAAGTGACTAAGTACATCTGGTTAGACAATTAAATATAAAATTACCTATACGTAGACCAAGCACTTCTTCACCAGCTCCGATTATCATAGGTTTACATAAACCTTTAAATAAATAAGTAAACAACCTGTTCCGTAAACAAACAAATATATTTCCACTCTAAAAGACATTTTAGAGTAACCATTAATTGTCTGCACTCTTTTCAACTGGCTTACTGGAAAATATCCGAGCCGAATGTATAGTGAAGTAACATATGAGCCTCTGAGGGGTGCTGGTGGATCGAATTATAGCTATTTGTTCTCCTCTAACGTACTATTGCACAATAACCCATGTCTAATGGCAGTTGCACTGTCGGCCTGGCTCCTAATGGGAATATTTCAAACTGCATCCGTTATCGTCAAAGTGACAGATAACTTGTTATTTTGACGGCGTGACCGAAACAAGCTGTGTGGTAGGGTCATTTGTTTTGGGCGTTCTGAACTGTTTGTTGCAGTGAACTAGTTGTTGCAATTATTGAGGCTTGTTGGCGCCGATTTGGGTCGTCATTGACGATTAAAACAAAACTGTGGGAATTATTGATGATCTGATTAAAATTTGCTCGCAAAAAGGATTGAAAATGAAAAGAAATGTTAACTCTTTGTCGGAAATCTGCCGAAGTCTTTTGTGCCTTTCAAGATCGGCTAATGAGACATAATTGATCTTCTATTGTAACGGTACATAATATGTGAACCGGTCGGATCCCGGAGTCTTAAACAACACCATCGGCATAGCCTTAACGGGGGGTTGTCCCAAATTGCCTGTTTCAGAATCAAGATTAAATGATCAAATTCGTGTATTTAGGCCCTGAAAAAAACATATGTCATAGATATATCCTTGTTTGAGGGAAAATAAAGGTTCAAAACACGATTAATTTTCTCGATGAAAAAAAAACCGAAACAGGGTCGATTTCAAAACCAGTTTCCGTCTCATTTCCTAATAAGAGCACAAAATTATGTGAAAATTGCATGTACGATGAGGGAATCGTATTTAAGAGGGAATCTAAAGGTTCAATTTTTTAGTTTAGTAGATTTTTTTTGAATAAACTCAAAAAGATCCGGCTAAATCAGCTCACGCTCAGAGTCTGTCAGAGTCCTGCGGGACGTCATCGAGGGTGGACCTGTGTCAAAATTTTCAAAAACTCGCTCATTCTGCGCCTGTACAAAAAAATCGTTTTTTTTTTTCTTTTTAATGGGAAATCATCAAATGACTTCTCCCGCTCTGGGCGGAACGGGAGGGCTTATCAGACTTTTACTGAACCCACCCGTGTTCCATCAGTTCGAATTCAAATTCTTAAATTCACTAACAACTAAAACTTGTATGGAAATTATCTGGTTGAAAGCTCTGGAAGCATGATTTCCAAATGAAACTATTGCTATTTTTCATTTTCACCTTACAACCGCAAAACCTATGTATCTGTAACTAGCTTCTGCTCGTGACTTCGTTCGCGTAGAAGTCGTAAGACACCACTATTGTGCCACATTATATGTATAAAAATTCCCTGTACACAACTATGTCACATTTGTAGATTTGCTCTCAACAGCCTAAATATACAAAGAAACAAAGCAAACAGGACTGGTGTCGCGGGATCAATTGACGAACAGTTGTCCGTGTGAGAAGCAGCTAGTCCTGAGGTTGAAACCCGTAGCAATCATAATAATAGTAAAGCCGGGTTTGTTTTTTCATAAATGTTTGAAATCGCTATTTCTGGAACGTTTACGTTTTGAATGAAAATACATTTCTTGATTTTCATTCGAAACTAGTTGATTACATCACTTTAACAATTACATTCAATTACAACACAGCACATTAGCCGATTCCGACACCGCCACGATACCGGGGATTAGATTTTCGCAAACGTTAGTACCTAATAAACGCTTTTTAACCGACTTCAAAAAGAAAGAGGTTATCAATTCGACAGGTTTATATAATATATATTTTTTTATGTATGTTCGGGCATAACTCCGTCGTATATAGACGGATTTGCAAAATTCTTTTTTTTCGAAAGGGGTTTATTCCGAAATGGTCTCATATTAATTTCATATAGATCTGATGATGCGTTTCGGAGACAGACAACGGAACTCTTCAAAACATTACAGCAAATCAACCGCGAATGCTGCTATAGCATAAATATGCATTGTTTTGACCCCAAGGATGATGAAATTTAGAAATGGTGTGGGGTAGGTAACCAAAATGTGAAAAATAAAAACTATTTTCAAAAAAATAACAACCGATATAGAAATGCGTCATGCTAAGCCTGCTGATATCGGAGCCAGTCACTGTCTACGACGACTTATGTGACTATAACAACTCTATTTAAAACTTTTTTCAAAAAAATAACAACCGATTTCCAAAAAACACTACAAAGTGCAAAATAACTTTAATTTCGGGAGGCGGTGACAAAGAATTGAAATATCTACACCTCCAGAGTCACCGACTTCCGAAATTAAAGTTATTTTGCACTTTGTAGTGTTTTTTGGAAATCGGTTGTTATTTTTTTGAAAAAAGTTTTAAATAGAGTTGTTATAGTCACATAAGTCGTCGTAGACAGTGACTGGCTCCGATATCAGCAGGCTTAGCATGACGCATTTCTATATCTACTCTTCTGTAGAATAGAAATTGGTTGTCTACTTTTCTTGGTACAAAACTGTCAACTGTCTATAGGGAAACATAATTTTTGTCTACTCTTCCGACGACAAAACGCTTGTCTACGGTTCTCGTGCTAAGCCTGCAGCACAATAGAGGTGAGAGAACTGGCCATTCTTTCAATTGAAAACACTTATTCGCATTGCTGACTTCGAGACGTCGATACTTAGGTACTGTACCTACTGTGGTCGTTTGGTGAGTCGCGATGGTCATCGATATTCGCCAATATCATCAGGCCGATATTAAATATATCGGTTTCGAATCGGTATGTGTACAGCTGCCGACATATCGGCATCGGGTCGGTATCAATATCTGATAATATGAAAACGCTCAATAGGTAACTTACAGGACACTTACCCTACACAGGGAACTTTAAGTAATATATTTAGTTTTACCATACCGTACCTAAAACCAAGGAAAAAATTTCGAACCTAAGAAAAAATAATTCAGTTGATCAACTGCAATATGTTTTACTATGGCATGGATTTTCTGGTAAATGGTTGACAGTTCATCGTAAATAAATACGTCATGCCGCATTTGGGGGAGGCGGAGGTAGCGTTTCAAAGGCCTACATGCCGGAACAACCTAGCCTTAATAGGGTATTTTCCAATTTAATAAAAACTATTTTAATTTGAAGATTGGAACGATATATTTAACAGAAAAATAAAAATAAATTTATTTAAATCCATTTTATCAATTAAAAACGATTAAAATCAAGTTTCGTTTTTGTTGTTTTGAATTTACCGCCAAAACGGTACTTACGATGACTTTTTATCACGTGACATCGTGACGCCAGCTTTGTGTAAAGGGCACCGGTACAAATACTTAGTTTGGCGCAGTTTTAGAAGTATTTGTATACAGAGGCACCGTACGCTAATAATTCTACTTTCTATACATTAAAATCTTGTTAATTATTAACTCGACATTCACTTTTTTACTTACTAACTACTTTGGTTTACAAAAAGTTGAAGTCACGTGATAAAAAGTCATCGTAACGAGCGTTTTGGCGGTAAATTCAAAACAACGAAAAGTAAATTCGATTTAAATCGTTTTTAATTAAGAAAATGGATATTAATCAATTTACTTTTATTTTTCTGTTCCATATTTCGTCCCAATCTTCAATTTAGAATACTTTTCAATAAATTGGAAAATACCCTATTGTGATAGGGTTGGCTTCCAGTCTCATCAAAAGCAGATGATTACCAGTATTTTTACATGGAACGATTGCTTATATCTAACCTTTACAACTCAGTTAAAATGATTAAACCCAAAATACTTTAAATTGAATCAATTAAATCGGGATTATAGATTAAGTCAAATATTGAGTTCGAAAAAAAAGCATATAATTTATCTTACATAAGAGACCATTTTGCATTTAATTTCGACTTTAAAGAAAGAGTTCACTCTTACCTAACCTCTCCTTATTTAATACATATCTATATATAACACTAGCAGTGCTCTGCGGTTTCACCCGCGTAGTTCCCCCCCCGAGTGGGTTCCCGCATTGTCGTTGCGGGGGGGCTCAGTAACCGTGGTCTCCCACCCACGGTGAAGCCAAGAGGAACCCAAAGGTGGGGCCGCTCGTCAGGGCTTTTGCCTCAAAGCCGACGACGTAGCGGCCAAAAAGTAGGTTGCGGTGAGGTGCACCGCAACTGAGGTGGGCCGCGATGTCGAATGGGAGGCATCGCGGCTGAGGGTTACGGGCTGCGGTAGAGGAGGAGTGCCGGTGCTTCTGAGCAGCGCTCTTCCCTTCCGTGGCCTGGACGGGGCCGCCACCGTTTGATGGCGGACGCGGTGGGGCCGCAGGGGAAGAGGAGTGTCGGTATAGCGTCAGCCGCTCTCCCTATCCCCTGCGGCCGAAAAGTGGTAGACGGGACGGCGCGTTGTGTTCCACACGCGCGCCGTCAAAGATGTCAGCAACCACCGGTGGGGTCCGCAAGGGCCGATGCCTGCCAGGGGTGCGGGTTTGTTCGAAAGAGATACCACGGCCCCTGGCATACGGGCTACTGAGGGAACACGGGTGGGTTTTAGTCAGTAAAAGTCTGACACGCCCTCCTGCTCTACTCAGCAAGAGAAGTCATTTGATGATTTCCCACCCAAAAAAAAAAAAAAAAAAAAAAAAAAAAAAAAAAAAAAAAAAAAAAAAAAAAAAAAAACCCGCGTAGTTCCCGTTCTCGTGGGAATACGGGGAATAAATATAGCCTATGTCACTAGGGGATAGTGTAGCTTTCCAACAATGAAAGAAATTTCCAAATCGGTTCTGTACGAGTAGTTTCGGACCCTATTCAATGCAAACAAACAATTAAATCTTTCCTCTTTATAATATTAGTATAAATTATAGATAACTGAACATCGCACCTTGTATGCCCGGAGGGTTGAGTAGAGGTGTAACTACAGGATACAATTTACAGGAGCCGATGCCTGCCTAGGGTGCGGGTTTGTTCGAAAGAGATACCACGGCCCCTGGCATACGGGCTACTGAGGGAACACGGGTGGGTTTTAGTCAGTAAAAGTCTGACACGCCCTCCTGCTCTACTCAGCAGGAGAAGTCATTTGATGATTTCCCACCCAAAAAAAAAAAAAAAAAAAAAAAAAAAAAAAAAAAAAAAAAAACCCGCGTAGTTCCCGTTCTCGTGGGAATACGGGGAATAAATATAGCCTATGTCACTAGGGGATAGTGTAGCTTTCCAACAATGAAAGAAATTTCCAAATCGGTTCTGTACGAGTAGTTTCGGACCCTATTCAATGCAAACAAACAATTAAATCTTTCCTCTTTATAATATTAGTATAAATTATAGATAACTGAACATCGCACCTTGTATGCCCGGAGGGTTGAGTAGAGGTGTAACTACAGGATACAATTTTAACCAGTGCGCAAACTGTAACCATGAATTCAGCATAACATTTACCCTGTATAGTACACCCTTTCGTCAGTTATGTATACATAAGTCTATTACATGTAATAGGGGGTAAGCCTATTGCCATCAACCGGGCAAAAATCCAGACTCCAGGCTGCTACTTAAAAATTCCAGATAGAAATACCCAATATCTCTATGACTGACCTGAGAATCAAACACAGGACCTCGTGTTCGGCAGTAGCACTTGCGATCATTAGACTATTATGATCTCGTTATTTTCAACAACTATACACAACAAACTTTCGCGTTTATAATATACTCGTAAGTAAGGATACAAGTAGAAGCGAGAATCAAATAAAACAATCAAAAACAAAACTGAAACATAAAAGTTTCAAAAATAAACAAATGAGAACTCGCCTCTTTAAAGCTTTAAAGGAACCGCGAGGCTATACAGGTGAATCTTGTTAAGCTGTTCGACTTACTTATTAACTGGCTGCCTTAAAATGTACACTTTTTCATTTATTTCTTTGGCCAATTTTATTTAACAATACAACTAGATGCGAGAAGAAAATAAAACAATCTAAAACAAAACTGAAACATAAAAGTTTCAAAAATAAACAAATGAGAACTCGACTCGTTGCGAATAAATCTTTTTAAAGCTTTATAGGAACCGCGAGGCTATACAGGTGAATCTTGTTAAGCTGTTCGACTAACTTATTAACAGGCTGCCTTAAAATGTACACTTTTTCATTAGCCATAAAGTTCTTTAACCAATGTAGGTTGTAAACAAAAGGTTTATCAACATCTTGGCGCTGAAATCGTAAAATTTGGAAGGTAGGCGCACGTTAATGAGATGCTTCAGGCTTTAATAACGTTATTCTAAACTTATGTTAAGCGTTATTGTGTGCGTAGGAGACTGATAAATAAACTGTTATGTTGCGTAGTGGGTTTAAAATATGTATTATATATATACATACGAAGAGGTAAGAATAATTTGGGTTCACGGAACAGGTCAACCTGTTACCCTTCGTCTTAATCAAAAGCGACTGTAGCTAAAATACACGATAAAGCGATCGTATATTTAAATAATGACGTTCATTCACAACTTGATTGAAAGAAAAAAAAATAACGAAAGAAAATACGTTTAATTGCGATAAACACGACGCAGAAAAAAATTACAAAAAAGAACAAGTTGGGGGCATTTCCCTGGAGGAGGCCTATGTCTAGCAGTGGACGTCTTTCGGCTGAAATGATCAGAATGAGCCAACAGACGTCCGCTGTCGTACATAGGCCTCCCCCAAAAAAATGAGGGGGTTTGCCATAATCACCACGCTTTGCAGGCGGGTTGGCAATCGCAGTATGGTGGTAAAATGAATAGAGAATGCTGTTGCCCATTCTCTAGTAAGTCCCATAGTCGTCGTCTACGACACCCACGGGAAGAAATGTGATTGATGCTATTCTTTACGTTCGGCACCACACGGAACAATTAGGAATTCTTATCAAAATAAGTAAATTTATCATCTCAAGTGTTTAAAACAAAAGACTTTTCCCGTTTACTGCATATAATTTGGACGAATGGTTAAGAGATAATACGATATGTCGTATTGGTCACGTATGGAACCGCGACCGTGTCGTAATCTATTGAGTGATATAAAAATATTTATCCCCAATGAAGTGTGCACGGGTCAGCTATGTATGTATATTCATAAAAACAAGCGTGACTATCGTGTATACTCGTGCGACGATCCCTTTCAGTAAGGACACGGCTTTACGGTCCATTTAAACCAAACGAACAGGAAACCAGAACAACAGTAAAAACATTATTTTCAACACACTTGCTCATAAAATGGCTCTAATTTCACTACAGTTAGGCACATAATGACACCTATTATCAAACTGTGACTTTTTCATTACTATTATTCACTAGTGAGTTATAGAATTGTTTGGGTTGCTTTGTTCTTAGTGAGTTATAGGTTGTTTTTTGTTTGAGTTGCTTTGTTTTTAAAAACGATGATGATGATGATGATGGATGATGCTGGATGATGATGGATGATGCTGGATGATGATGGATGATGATGATGGATGATGATGGATGACGATGGATGATGATGAATGATGATGATGGATGATGCTGGATGATGATGGGTGATGATGGATGATGATAGATGATGATGGATGACGATGGATGATGATGGATGATGATGGATGATGATGTATGATGATGAATGATGATGATGGATGATGATGGGTGATGATGAGTGATGATGGATGATGATAGATGATGATGGATGACGATGGATGATGAGGGATGATGATGGATGACGATGGATGATGATGGATGATGATGGATGATGATGGATGATGATGGGTGATGATGAGTGATGATGGATGATGATAGATGATGATGGATGACGATGGATGATGATGGATGATGATGGATGACGATGGATGATGATGGATGATGATGGATGATGATGGATGATGATGGATGACGATGGATGATGATGGATGATGATGGATGATGATGATGATGATGATTTAGTATTATTTTCTTCGCAAGTGTGTTGAAAAACGTCGTATGATACACGTGTGTATTGATGATTATCGTCCTCGGCTCTCTTAAGACCCTCGCCTGACGGCTCAGGTCTCAATGGCGCCTCAGCGATAATCACCAACGTTACACACTTGTACCATAATGTACTATTATACAATTGTTTTTTTTTTTTTCTTTTTTGAAAGATTTGATTGTTTGTAAAATTGTTGATAATCTCAAAAAATACTAAACCGATTTTAAAAAACCTTTCACGTATGGATAGCTACATCATTCCGGAATAACATGAGCTATATCAATTTCCCTCCTTTCCTCCCTCTCACCGAGAGGAGGCCTGTGTCCCAGCAGTGGGAACATTATAGGCTGATGATGATGATATAAATTTCACGCGGAAAAAGTCGCAGGCGAAGTGCTAGTATATAACAAATGTTTAAAATTGCAATTAAGTATTTAAGTAAGTTTATGCAAAACCTACAAAATTAAGACAAAAAATTAAAAACATACGAATATAATCTATCTTTCAAGTGTCATCATCAGCCTTGCCTTTTCCCAACTATGTTGGGGTCGGCTTTCAGTCTAACCGGATGCAGCTGAATACCAGTATTTTACATGGAGCGACTGCCGACCGGTTGACAGACTTTCGGGCTTCTGACGAGCCGAAACGACTGTCACACAGATCCACAAATGACAGCCGAGACCAACGGCTTCTATCTTTCAACTGTAACTACCACAAATAATTAGACAGTATGTACAAGTATTATACGTGTATAAAACAAAAAAGGGAAGAACTCACTGGGTATCAAAGAATTCGTCCGCATCGCTGTCTGTGGGAAAAGTGCCAAAAAGGCTGGTAGCGTTGCCACGTTGGGTGGCAATGCTGATTCTTTGACTTAAGAATAGGCCAGCCTTTTGGTCACGTGAAGAGTCGACCAACCGCATGGCGATGTCCTGAAATACTCGTTGAACACTCGGACCCCACGGCCCTAGTGTTCAACCTTAAACGGCTCAAACATACTCCCAATAAGGTTGTTATATTTGCGCCGTTTGAGGTTTTCTGCACCTGCAGCAGCCGCACCAGCGCAGCCCGCCGTGCTCAGAAGATGAGATGGCGCGAGGGTGTCGACATAGGTAGCATCCCACACCAAAGGCCTACCTAACTACCACACAGGTAATTTCCCATACACAGAATACCTACCTAAAGTCCTAACCTGCATTACCTACTTCCAGTTCAAACCTAAAAACAAATTCACTAAAAGAACTATCAAAATCCACTCTCTACTGCAAAGCCACTAAAACAAAAAGCGATAATATAATAATTAGCACGTCGCTCAACTCGGGTATCGGAATTTGCTGCAGGTAATGTTCTTAACTCGGACGAACTTTTCCAAAAGTTGGGAATTCATTAAAAACAATAGCCGTTCGCGGATAACTCTCTTCTTCTTGCAACCGAGGCGAGGTTCCAAGCTGGCTGCGAAGTTCTTTGCTTCATTATAATTCAGCCGGGGGCTCCTGAATTCTGAATCTGGAAGAGTACTGCGATGTCTGAGGTCGCATCCGTTAACTTTGGGTCCACTTCAATACTATACTTGTTTTAATGGAGTCAGCTTTTAGTTAGTTATTGAAGAAACCAATTTAGAGTACCGAGATGTGAAATTTAATTTCGAAAAGTTTACGTGAAGTTACATATTAAGTTATCAATAGTAGATTGAAATGCGTAACGTACTGGCCCAAAACTACGTCGGAGTCGTCAATATTTTCTAACAAAGTAAGAATTCCAGAAAATAATAAAAAATACATTATTCCAGCGTGCGGCTTCTGTTTTATGCAAAAATTGAAGGCTCAAGTCAAAAGGAACCATTTTGTTCCGTAGCCGAAGTAATCTTGGTGAGTCGGAGACTGATCTGAATTGCAAATAACTCCAATTTTATCAAGAAAATGCAACCAGAGCTGCATTTAATTCACTATAACGCATTCACGAATTATGCAGTCAAAACAACAGATAGACTGTTGCAGATATGCTAAAATATAACTTAGTTGTGGTGAAATATATTACAGACCACGCCACGATATTTACATAAACGTTTTGTAGGAAGAGCTGTAATTGTAATAAGCTATAGTGTTTTTACGCTTTCCGAGATTTGGTATTTTTTTGTTAGTATGGTAACATACTCGTTGTTTTGGATTAGGCCCAATAAAGTTTCTACGCAACAGGCACACTATTATAGGGTGATGTTTAGTTGTGACTAGGGCTTGTGGCTAAGATATAACAGCCGCACAAGGCGATTGATCAACTTAAGCTACGCTTGCCGCGATTGGTCCGTGGATAGGTGACCATCTTTACATACCAAGACCCATCCGTACCTCGGAAAGCACGCTAAGCAGTTGGTACCGGCTGTCTTTCATGGATCTTTGACAGTAGTTACTGGTCGGAAACTCTGACAACCAGTGTTGCCAAGGGGTATCGTATTATAAGTAGGTAAGGTCAGTTAGTCAGTCGCTTTTTTTTTTGGAAATGGCATCTCGAAGTTGACCTTGAGAGGCCGTAACTGCTTAACCGGACTTTCCTGAGAAGGCATTTTTAGTAAACTAAAAGCCCTCAGCCGGAGCATAAAACCTACTTAGACTAAAGCGACTGCACGCTGAGGGCACCCCATGTGGGGTACGGACCTCGGCTCAGGGCGTCACTGGCGGGGGGGGGGGGGGGGGGACAGCTAGTGGGGACAGGCTGGATCATTATTTTTTTTCATGATTATTAACATTCGCGGAATTTAACTCTACTGGCTCAGCTGCGGCGCGGGCTGGCGCATCAACGAGCAAGGGACGGTCGGGGGTCACATCGTTAACTCAGGGAATTCGCGGGGAGCGAGGACCTCGGCGGCGAGGTCGGAAGGACGGTTGTTTGTGTTTGTGTACTGTACTGGTGGCCCTATTCTTTTCTTTGAAAACAGTAATGGAGTCATCTGGGTCGGAAAGGACATGTCTCGGCCGGCGGATTCTACTGATTCTACTGGGGACATAACTAGCGGCCTTCACAACCAAGGGATTGCGATGTTTCTCGGCTTTATCGAAAAAACGCTTCGAGTTGCGTTTCAGAAATTGAGCTATCGTGGGCAATTTTAGATCGAGATGGAGGATCTCGTTCCGAACGAACCATGGGGAGCCTGTGGCATGGCGAAGGAATCGGTTTTGGTAGTCAGTCGCTCGAGTAAAGTACTGGTATTCAGCTGAATTCGGTTAGACTGGAAGCCGACCCCAACATAGGGAAAACGCTAGACAGATTGAATGACTTAAAAAAAATCTTGTAAATGCAGTTTCGTCGCTGACAAAGGCTCAAGTCGTTCACTTAGGCAGTTTAGCTGCAGAACAGTGGAATTAATCACGACAGGCAGACACATTTTTTAAGAAAATAAATGTCTAAAAATATTTCGATAAAAAACAAACATTCCATCGCCACAATACGATGACGCAACCTAATCTGCTTTTAGCTTTTATTTGTCATATTGTGACATATTAAATTCCAAATATTATGCAAACACCTCTTATGGTATTTCATTTAAAATTTAAGAGACGCTGTAATGACTCCATTCTCTCCATTCCTACCCGCGCCATACTCGTAGTATTCCATGTTTCATTTGAGAATTTATATTAAAAATCCGAGACAAAGTCAGACAGGTCATTTTGATGAAAACTTTATATTATAACACAGGTGTATCACCAAATGTATGTATATTATGCATATTGTGCCGACAATGCCATTTTCTTACGTCGAAATGTAATGTAGTTGCGTCAAATAAATATTTTATTGCATAGAATAAAATTGTTGTCAGTGTTTTCATACAGCGAAGAAATTTTTATTTTTGTTAAAAAGTTAACAACCGTTTTGGTGACAGTTTTAACAATAATTATCACGTATTACTTGTGCAATGCAAACTTGTTTTCTTGCTTTCTTCCTATAGTAACAAATTCTGTACATTTATTGACGGTCACGGACTGTGTTAGCTGTACCTAGGTGTAATTTTCGATCAATCTGGTCTACAATTTCTAGAAAACCTATTTAGATAAGCATAATCAGCCAGTTCGGGTAGATATCACATGAATTCGAACCAAGGCTGCCTGCCTTGGTTCGAATTCATGTGATATCTACCCGTATATAAAAAATATGTAAGTATCACAAAAAATGACAAAAACAGCTGACGGATCCACGCGTGCATGACCGACGCGGTTTGCTAACCGATTACGAGCATTGAACGTTCGCCTGTCGAATATTTTTTTTTTTTTTGATTTCATTATTTTTCTATATCGAAAACCAACACGTGGATAAGTATTAAGAATAAGTATTGCCAGCTAATTTAATTTGACCCTGTACAATTTATGGAGTCGTGATTGATTAGCAACGCAACTTAGCAACATTAGCACTTCATAATGACTCCTGAACACCGATTTATATAAAATTGGAGTAATCTATCTTCGGTTTAGTGAGGTGCATAATGTAGCGCCAGCAAGCCGGGCTTGGACCGTACTTAAAGTGTTAAGCCGCGATGTGATACCCGCCATTAATAACTTACAACACTTAAACACACCTCCTTACTTATTCACGGCTTACCTGCGTTTAGTGTCATACATCTTCACACGATACTCTGGATAAAGCCTGGATTTTGAATTCCTTTGCCACCGAGTATTTAAAGACTTGGGAGCAAGTTTTATAGTATACTTTAATGCAAAAGTTGTATTTTTTTATAAACGCCACCACCCTAATTGCGTAACACAGAAACACAAACAATATTTTTTCAGAGTTCATAGAAATTGGTGATCCATTGCTTCATATTTGTTTGAATAGTTTGTCTGCTCAACATGGTAACTAACGCAATGAATGTTATTGAACTATCACAAAATTAAAGACAATTCTGTTGTCACAAAAATCTCTAAACTAGACTAAAAATCACCAAAATTTTGTTTATTCCTGTCAAACGTCGATTTCCTATTCTGAAATTGACTAAAGTGACACAACTTAACTATATATTAATTTGACAGCACTACGATTGCACTGAGTTATTAATTTAGTGAGAATGGCAATTTTGCTATTCTATTGTTGTCAATTTCATCATTCTATTCAACCCAAAATTTTGTTTTTATAACTAAATCTGACTATTTTAATCGCGATTAAAAAGGCGGGGAATAAAATTAATTGTTAAGAACTAAAATTCACACTAACACCTCGACTTCTGGTGCAAAAATAGTACTGTATTTTTTTCCTTTTCTTTTGCTTATATCTCGAAAACGGAGTGTCCTATCGCAAAAATAATTAAAATTTCACCCCCTTTATAAGTCCCAAAGATCTCTAAAACTCAACATGTGGCTAATTAATAATTTTTCATATTTTCTAAACAAAAAGTGAAAATTCCATATAAAACACGCCGAGGCTGCCCCCTGCACGACTCCGGCTCTAAAAAAAATCACGGGGTAGGGCAAACAAGTACCACGTTGCGAAGCCAAAACGTATTACGTGCGAGTCGCGATTGTGAATTTCGATTTTAGTTGTGTCAAAATTGTTTTTAAATTTAGAGTTTTTTTTTTTTTTGCAGAATAGCTTTAAGATTGTCATAGCCAAAAGTAAGGAATTTTAATGATAGTTTAGTTAGTTTAGTTCGGTGTACAACAGAATCGGCACCATTGTCATTGTAAGTATGTAAAGCAATGAACTCGCTGCTTTTTCAATATCAATTAAGTTTATTTAATTTACTGGCTTTGCCCGCGTAGAGGTCAAAATTACCCCACGGGAACGTACTCACTATAGGGATAAAAGGTATATAGACATAAGGTATATGTTAATTCAGGTTATAAACTACATGTGTGCCAAATTTCATCCAAATCCGTTCGGCCGTTTTTGCGTGATTGAGTAACAAACATCCTAACATACAAACTTTAAAATTTATACAATTTGTAAGATAGGGTAGGATTACAAGTAAATTAACTAAATTAATTAAACTAACCTTCTATAGTTTTAAGAATAAGGCTGTTTTTAATCCCATTCACTGCAATCTATTAATTTTCGCCTCAATGACGTCGTGGTCCTTTTTCAGCGATCTATACCGCTAAGTTCCT
This sequence comes from Polymixis flavicincta, assembly GCA_949987655.1. Classification (NCBI taxonomy): domain Eukaryota; kingdom Metazoa; phylum Arthropoda; class Insecta; order Lepidoptera; family Noctuidae; genus Polymixis; species Polymixis flavicincta. Next base: position 9,701,738 of record OX465186.1, on the reverse strand, counting down.
TAGGGGATAACGCTGTTATCACAGTGGAAGTCCCCAACTTGGCGGCGTACCACGTCAGATTAGCGAGGTGTTGGCTTGACGTAATTACATTCCCAACGAACAAATCTATACCTAGAGAAATGTTTTAAGAAAATATAATCAAACATAGGTAATCAACTGTGCGGTCGGTTTCCAGTCAAACTAGATGCAACTGAATACCAGTATTTTATATTGAACAACTGCCTATCTGAACGCCACAACCCAGTTACTGGGTAATAAGATACCCCTTGGTAAGATTGGTAGTCAGAATTTCGAGCTTCTGACGACCGGTAACTACAGTCAAAGATCGACGAATGACAGCCGGGACCAACAGCTTAATGTGCTTTCCGAGGCACGGAGTGGTTTTGGTGATGTGAAGGTGGTCACCCGTACACAGACCAACCGCGGCAAGCGTGACATAAACTTGAACATGTCCAGAAACATCGCTTGGCACCTCGCATTTTCCAATGGTATCGCCAAAAAAATACATTCATACAGAAATAGGCATTTTAATATGAACTAGACAGATGTAGACACCAAATTGATGCAATGTTTGCTTTTAAAATATTTAACCATAAAATATACAGCCTTATCTTACTTGCAGTTTTTGGTTTTCGTGCACCTTGTAGAACCCCGCGTAAACCCATCACACCTCTCAGTGTACCTTTTAGAAGAACCGTTTTGGGAGCCAATTCACCTTTGGCAGTCAATGGCTACAGTGATGTTATTGATCTTCAGTTTGACTCTCTTGCAAAACAGAAAGCCATCCTTTATCGTTTACCAAACAATCCCTAATCGTATGCAAAACAATTTTACCACTGTGATTAATTTTATCTAATATGTTTAACAATTTATCAATGTTACAAATTTTATTCAATGAGTTTAAAATTTTATGTCGATCATTTTTAATCTTATTTTCATACATTTTAATTTTATTTCTTTTTAAACACCTGCCTCTGTTAATAATTAATTTATCAATTAAGTAATTCATAATAACTTTTTATTTTATTTTACCAACGTTGCCAGTGTCATAATTTTATGAATTTCATTTCCATTAACAATGTCACCATTTTGTAATATTGCAAATATTAATTTATTTAATTGAATATTAGCGCTTATTACTGAGTAAGTTACCTTATTTCTCTAATTCATTGTTTTATGTATGTGGTGTTTACCTACAAGTAATTGTTGCGCAGTGTACACAATTGCTGGTAAACCTATAAAATAATAATAATAACCAGTTTGATTGACCCGTGTGGCTGTTATTACTTAGCCAAGCAAACAAACAAACAATTATCGGTTCAGCTGCAAAAATAAAACGCCGACAAAAACGAGCATTATCTTGACGCATCCTAAAAAGTCTATTACAAACACCATTTACAGGGAGATTAATGCCATCCCAAATATAATCCGAGTCAGCGGGCGGCCGAACAGCCGAGCAAAAACGGCAATGTTTGCGCGGGCCCACAAAATGTGCCGAATAAAGGTCGTGACCGTCCAAATCGGGGAACCTTAAGTTTCCGCGGAACATCTATTTTTTGGCAACGTGGCAACACTCGTGACCAATATGAATGTGAAACAATTTGTCAGGTTTACGTGGTTATTTGTACGGCGCAGGTGTGGATCCGGTGAACTCGCGGCCCCTTCTCATGGAATAATAATGACGGATTCGACTTAGAGAATACTTAGAGGGGCTCCCTTTCTCACAAGACGTGAATCTCGCTTGACTCATTTGCGCAGCTTTAGATGCTTGCCGAAATGCCGATGGGATTAGCTGGGTTGCTCGTGTAGACTTTGCTGATATTAACAGCCTGTGTTCGCTAATTCCAGATACGCCGCGAATAGTTGTTATAGCGAATAGTCGAATACCCATTAATCGCCATTCCCTATGGCGAATAATCGAATAACTCGCCATTATTGTTCAACATAACAAAAGGAATATAAAAAAACTATTTATTTGATTTCACATAATAATAATTATCACGCTTGTAGTACTTGCCAATCATTTATTTGTTATTTAGGTACTGTAATCTAAAAAAAAAAACTAAGGTTAGATTAGAAAAGAAAACAATAAAGTTAAAAAAATCGATCTCATATCATTCTGATTTCATATTTTGAAATGCTGGCAACCCTTTTCTTGTACCTATTTTACGGGCAGTACCTCGTTTTGTATAACCCAGCTATTAAAAATATGTTTTTTTGTTCATTACATGTTTATTTTAGACAATTATAGGTACGCCGAATGTCGAATAATACCTAGTATTACTCGACATTCGGCGTTTAGTTGTACAAAAAAATGTCGAGTACCTAATGCCGTTTCTAGTTAATCCCAATTGCCACATTAACATTTAAACACTAACCGAACACTTTCAAAGCTCTCCTTTCGCAGTAACGTGCAGCATAGAATTGGAACGGAAACTAAACTGCGTTTTAACACCGCCAAGTGCATTCCGTTTTATTTTATGTCCTCATTATTTGACCGCAAAGTATGTTCCACCTAAAACATGGCAACCACACGATTTCTGGTAGTCTGGTGTTATTTTACGAATTACAAACTTAGTTTCAAACATATATAATCTGAATCATTCCAACAAGCCCCGAAAGGTTGGGCATAGGTGTGCCTAAAGAACACCCACATTTCGCCAGTTATGTTTAAGACCCATGTAACATGGGGCAATTTTTTTTTCCATCAAGCGGGCACATAATTCGAACATCCTTATTTATGTTGGAACTTTTTATGCTGAGAGTATCTACCCACGACCTACCCCAAATTCTAATTTCACTTGACCTTTACTAAAAGGTACTGCAGCAATAACAAAGAATACATTCTCTGTTTTACTTTCATTTCACAATCAAATACGAGTATTTGTCCGCCCCACTCCCAGATATGAAATACCGTTCCTTTCGACATTGGGACGAACAAATATTCTTATTGTCTATGTTCTACGCATGAGCTATATTGCATTGAGTATCATGAACAGTGATATTGGAATCAGATTTGCTCGGAGACTGCAATACGGCTGTAATATTCAAATCTGCATTCCCAAACGTCCTTCACATATCAGAGATTTAATAAAAATTCCCCGTATGTTGGATCTCAGCTGCGCCAATCTCGTAACTTCTTTTGTTTCAGATCTATGAGCGACATAACTGACGTTCTTATTAACTTAACAGTTCAAATGCGGCCATTTTAGACTTTAACGAAACGTTGAACAGTTAAATCTAAATTACAAGAATCCGTTTCCAAGAACCATTTTGGTTAATATTTGTTTCGTGAAGCAGTAACATACGAGTAGCCAAGACAAAGGTCATGTCAAATGCCAATGTAACACCCACTCTCATGACGATCGGAGGCGCTACACTCGAAGTTGTGGACGAGTACGTTTACCTAGGACAAACTGTCCAGTTAGGTAGGTCCAACTTCGAGAAAGAGGTCAATCGCCACATCCGAATCGGCTGAGTAGCGTTCGCGAGGCTTCGCATTATCTTCTCATCAAATACCGCAGTGTCTCAAGACGAAAGTATGCTACTATGCTACACAAAAACTATGCTACACATTGCTCGCAGAATAGATGACCGATGGGGCCGAAAGGTTTTGGAGTGGCGACCGCGTACCGGAAAACGTAGAGTGGGAAGGTCTCCCACAAGGTGGACTGATGACCTTGTGAAGGCCGCAATCTGCTGGATGTGGGAACCACAAGACCGGTCGAAGTGGAGGAGCCTAGGGGAGGCCTAGGTATGTCCAGCAGTGGACATCTTTCAATGAATGAAGCACGATTAGAATCACCCATAAATTTTAAAACATTTTTAAACTTATTTAAGTATCCTACTAATATTATAAATGTGTAAGTTTGTATGTTTGTTCTTCAATCGCGCAAAAACGGATGAATGAATTTGAACGAAATTTGGCACATAGATAGATTATAATCTGTATTAACATTGGGTACTTTTAGCCCGGTAGTACGTTCCCGTGGAAAAATTTTGGAACTCCACGCGGGCGAGGCCGCTAGTAAAGTAAAATTATGTGAAACAAGTATTTTCGTGCGAATTCACATTACCTTTACTCCACGAGCTCGTGCTACACCTAGTATGTAAGTTTAGCAATATTCACTTGTCATACTCCTGGCGCTTAGTCTATGGACCGACTACACGCAAAAATCGTACAGCGCCCTTCGTGTCCAGTTTAACAACGCGTTTAGGATGATGCTGGGGCTCCCCCGCTATTGTAGCGCATCAACGATGTTTGCGGAAGCCCGCGTAAATTTTATTGTTTCTACGCAACAATGCGCAAGCGTAGCACCTCGCTGGTGCGGCGCGTGCGGGGGAGCCCCAACAGCATGCTAACCGCGCTTGCAGAAAGGCTCGATTGTGTTATCGTGACTCACTGTTTGGAACGACACGTAGCAAGCGAAACATACAAAATGCGAGGTTGAAACATACAAATTTAATTTATTATGCTATTTTGTTATTCTTATTTTATTTTTGTATGTTTTATTTTTGTATACTTTATTTTTTAATATATAAATTTTAATTGTAATTGCATGTAATTTTTGAATAATGTTAAATGTGACCGTGTTCTTGTCCTATTTTAATATGAGTCTATGTTACTTGAAATAAATGATTTATTTATTTCGTTTAAGTAGGTAAACTAATATTAATAATCTATATCCTCCTACTAATAAAGCTAAAGAGTTTGTTTGTTTGAACGCGCTAATATCCGTAAAAAATTAAAATAACTTTTTGCATTTGAAAGTCCAATTCTTAAGACAGGTTATGGGTTATTTTACATCACGCTACGATTCTCTGGAGCCAATCAAAAAGAAAAAAAAGTAAGAAGTTATTTTACATTTGAGCTAACCGTTTTAAATACATATTTGCTTGCCCAGTTTAATTAAGCCTTTAATGATAAATGATTTTATTTCTATCGTAGATTTGTACAAACACTTTTACATGTTTTTTTTTTTTTTTTTTTTTTTTTTTTGGGTGGGAAATCATCAAATGACTTCTCCTGCTGAGTAGAGCAGGAGGGCGTGTCAGACTTTTACTGACTAAAACCCACCCGTGTTCCCTCAGTAGCCCGTATGCCAGGGGCTGTGGTGTCTCTTTCGAACAAACCCGCACCCCTGGCAGGCATCGGCCCTTGCGGACCCCATCGGTGGTTGCTGACATCTTTGACGGCGCGCGTGTGGAACACAACGCGCCGTCCCGTCTACCACTTTTCGGCCGCAGAGGATAGGGAGAGCGGCTAACGCTATACCGACACTCCTCTTCCCCTGCGGCCCCACCGCGTCCGCCATCAAACGGTGGCGGCCCCGTCCAGGCCACGGAAGGGAAGAGCGCTGCTCAGAAGCACCGGCACTCCTCCTCTACCGCAGCCCGTAACCCTCAGCCGCGATGCCTCCCATTCGACATCGCGGCCCACCTCAGTTGCGGTGCACCTCACCGCAACCTACTTTTTGGCCGCTACGTCGTCGGCTTTGAGGCAAAAGCCCTGACGAGCGGCCCCACCTTTTGGTTCCTCTTGGCTTCACCGTGGCCGGCATCCACGGTTACTGAGCCCCCCCGCAACGACAATGCGGGAACCCACTCGGGGGGGACACTTTTACATGTCAATCCTATTTTTAAAACTAGATGAGGTCGGCGTTTCCTATCTGACTACTCTGAGAAGAAAGGCCGAAACAAACTCAGAGGTCACAGTCTCTTTTAAAGTCCAGACATAATCTTGGTCAGATCATGTGAGGACCATGTGGTTTGGTGTCTGAAATGGTGTTTTGAGGAAAGAACCACACATATTGAGTGGACCTGTCCAATCAGTGAACCCATTTACCAGTAATCATCAGTGATCGGAATAGGCTGACTATATTTGCCTAAACTTCGGAGAACAGAGACAGAAAGTGGAGACTTCCTTACGACTATATTTTTTTTCCCGAGATTCGGGAAAAATCTTCAGTAAATTGAAAATAAGCTTTATTTAAGATGTGTAAAAGATATTTTTAACTAAGCTTGCAACTACCAAATTTTCGGGATTTTCACGTAAAATCCCGAAATAAATAATCTAACTTTAATTCATTATTCGATACAACGGTTAGTTGGATCGCAAATACAATTCGAATACAAAAAAAAAATGGTAGTAAGGAAGTCTCCACTTTCTGTCTCTGTTCTCCGAAGTTTAGGCAAATATAGTCAGCCTATTCCGATCACTGGTAATCATGCAGCTCAACTCAGAACTTGATGAGCTCAACCAAAGCCTTTGCTCAGGAAGCAAGATAAATAATGACCCACTTATGCACTGGCCATTGTAGGGTTGGGCAGAAGTGTACCAATAGTACCTCCACATTTCGCCAGTGATGTTTTAGTTCGACGTAAGCACCAACTCGTGGGGTTCGCAAGAGCCGATGCCTGCCAGAGGTGCAGGTTGTTCGAAAGAGCTACCGTGGCCCCTGGCACACAGGCAACTGAAGGAACACGGGTGGGTTTTAGTCAGTAAAAGTCTGACACGCCCTTCCGCTCCACCCAGAGTGGGGAAAGTTATTTGATGATTTCCCACGCAAAAAAAAGGTGGGATGAGCGTATTTGCCATCAACCTGGCATAAATCCAGACTCCACGCTGCTACTGAGAAATTCCAGATAGCAAAACCCAGTAACGCTTTGCCCGACCTGGGAATCAAACCCAGGATCTCAGGTTCAGTAGAGAAGATGAGGTATCTTTCTTTACAAATCATAAATACTAAAACGTGCTATCGACTACGTTGAATCGATGACGTCAGATTGTTTCTACGTATACACTTTGTATGAACGCCTTAAAGCAAATTCTTTTAGGATGGAACTCATATTGTTTTTATAGTGGACTATAAGAGTTGAATTGTGTTTTATCACGCAACCATTGTATATAAACTTAAAAAGAATTCAGCTACAAAGTTTCTCGGTATAGTCTGCTGACTATGTAAAAGAAACCAAATTGACCGTCAAAGGAAGGGAAATGAATGTATGTTTATCAGTTATTGAGTTTTTAATGTAAATTGAAACTTACTGATATAAATTATGTAGCACGTTACGCAGATACCAAACGAATCTTTTACAACTATACTAATTAATCATCTTAGATACCGAGGAATCAAATCTACGCTGAGAGGCTTGTTTGTATGTTTGTTTGAACGCGCCAATCTATGGAACTACCAATTAGATTTCAGTCATATTTTTAGCATTAGATAGACCAATTCTTGAAGAAAGTTGTAGGCTAACATCACGCTAGGACACAGAGGAGCAGAGCAGCAAAAAAAAATCGCGGACGAAGTCGCAAGCCGAAGCTAACTGCTTGCTACCAACCCGCACTAGGTCCACGTGGTGGATTATTTGCCACTCACAGAGAGGAACACTGTGTCCCAGCAGTAGGAACATTATAGGCATCGGCCTATAGCATTATCGAATTCTATGTGCTTATTACATTTCAATAATCAACCAATACCCAAAGCAACACAAATCTTGCAGAAACAAGAAAGAACTTGTACAATTTGTCCGTAGTACGGAAACCTGCCAATTTCTAAGATTTCGTTTGAAAATAGAACGCTTGTTTTAAATTCACGGCGCGACTGCCCGGCCACACAGGGATTGGACGACTGTGACATGTGCTTATTGTATTTCCTGAAAGTACCACCAGAGGCGTTTCTGTTTCAACAGGATTTATATGGAAATGGCTCAAAGAAATTATTTTATTTAGTTAAGGAGGCGGGTTAGTGCTCCGGGCTTTTGCTGTGATTTTATAAACGGTGTTGGTACGTCAAGTGTCTTATGTGTCAGAGTTTCGATCGTTTTTTCTGAGAGTTCTCTTGTTTTCTATTAAGTTTAATACACGTTTCTTAGGTTTTATGTTAAACAGGGTAATTTTTTTACCAGTGCGCAAACTGTAACTATGAATTCTGCTGAATTCCTGGTTACAGTTTGCGCACTGGTTAAAAATGTATCCTGTATAGATTCCTTGCCCTTTGGTACTTAGAAATAGACCATCGCGAATGACATTAGTAGCTTGAGGCTTTCAAAAAGAAGTTGGTCTTTTCTAGTCTCAATATTCCTATTAAGTTAACAATCAATCTGCCTAGCTAACTGAGTTGTGATCGGCTTCTAATATTATATAACACAATGCAGCTGAATATCAGTTTTCTGCCAATTTGACTTATCTGCTTTTCATAGCCCAGTACCATATCTGTATAGAGGGATTTTATGCTGAGATAATGTATCACTTACTGTGCTGCCATTGATTACTAATTGAAACAAAACACCTACTTTGCCATATAAACTTGCATAAATGATTTTGATTATTTTAACTCACAAACTGACTTATTACTTGTTAATATTCTAGGAAAGGTTCTGGAATGGCGACTGCGTACCGAAAGACGTAGAGTGGGAAGTCCTCCCACAAGGTGGACCGATGACCTTGTGAAGGCCGCGGGTATCCGCTGGATGTGGGGAGCACAAGACCGGTCGAAGTGGAGGAGCCTGGGGGAGGCCTATGTCCAGCAGTGGACGTCTTTCGGGTGAAATGATGATGATGATGATGATTCTAGGAAAATCGGATACTTACTTTTAAAATGTTTGTAAATATGTGATAGATAATGATAGATACATGTCTATCATAACATTTATTTATCTGTAATTGCTTAATTATTTTTTTTTTACCTATTTTGGTAACCATACCAAAATAGATAAAAAAAAAGAAAATGCTTTTACTCTGGGTACATCGTTTTCACACATAATTATATAATGAATGAATCTATAATATTGTACTTAAAATATTTTAAAAGAGTACATGTGGAGTTTCTTGCCCATTCTTCTCCATACATACGAAACTACATTTTGGAATGCTAATTTGAAATAAATGCTTTGACTTTAAATATCAATCTGCCAAGCCTACGGTGAGGTCGGCTTCCAGTGTAACCGGATGTAGATAAAATAGCAGTATTTTACATGGAGCGACCTCTACAACCCAGTTACTGGGTAACACGATAATGGCAAGGTTGGTTGTCAGTCTTTGAGTCTTCTGACTACCCGTAACGATTGCGGAATACCTACAAAAGACAGCTGGGCTCCCATCCACGAACCGTGAGTTTGAGCGTGGGAAATCATCAAATAACTTCTCCCGCTCTGGGCGGAGCGGGAGCGTGTCAGACTTTTACTGGCTAAAACCCACCCGTGTTCCTTCAGTTGCCTGTGTGTCGGGGCCACGGTATCTCTTACGAACAAATTACCAACCCCTTAAGGCAACATTTTCGTGAAAAGCCCTTCTGTAACCTAATATTTCTATTTGCTCGATGCAGAAAATAATATCATATACTTCCTCTACGTTTGATAATGTATTGTTGCATTTGATAAGTTTGATAATGTATTGTTTTAAAAATGTGTTTGTACTTATATATTGTGGCGAGAAATAAATCATTATCTTTTCTTATCTGTCTTATTTACACAGGAATCAGGATACTCAAACTATTAATTCAGTTAAACTACAAATTAGCATTTGTGACGAAGATACTTGACACAAGTTTCTACTTGCACAAGTTAAACAGAATCCAGATATCTCCACTGAGTTCAGTTTTCCAAGAGCAATACTGCCGGTCCTTAGACGTCACGCAGTGGAAGACAGAAGTACCGCTTGAAATTAGAATTAGATTCATCAATATTTATTTATTTATTTTATAGTTTAAGCACACAAATGCACAGAGGCGGACACGAATGCCATAGGCATAATCTACCAGTCAACATTTGGGTGATGCAGAGACAAACAGTGGTAGGTGCAATAAATTTTAGGAATATATTAATATTAATGCATAAATCTAACTAAAACTACAAATATATACCTAACCATTATCGTCATGTTTTGTCCTTATCCCAATTTTATTTGGGGTCGGCGCAAAATTTGTCTTTTTCTTTCATACTTTTCTAATCAAAATCAAAAGTCATTTATTCAAACTAGGCTGAGAGTCAGCACTTTTTGAACGTCAAAATTACATAAGACAGTCCCCCAAAACGCCCACCCTTCACCACTTCTTGGTACTTTAGCTGGGAAGAAGAAATGGCGCAACAAACTCCCCAGCAGCACAGCTGTCTGATAAGTTGGAAGAACTTGATTGTATACAATATTAGGTAAGTAATATTAACATTCAACGAAAAATGAAAACTTCATTATTGAAATTTCGGAAAAAAAATTGTTTATACCGGCAAATAAAATAGACAATGTTATGGAGTAACTCATATGACCTGTCAGTAGGTAAGCTAATTCTGGTGAAAGAACACAAATTTTGTCTTGAGTTAATCACAGCGACCAACAATTTTTATCGTTAAGGTAGTCGTTGATAGAATAGTATGCCTTAGAACAAAGATTTGATTTTACTTTAGCTTTAAACACATTAAAATGTTGGAAGCTTGTTATAAAAGGTCTTGTATACCAAGCTCAACAAATGAGTTATGAACTTTATGAAGCCGGTGAAAGGGACCACGTAGTTTGTCCTTATTTCTAGTACTAATATTATGAATATCACTGTTTTTAGTGTTTATGTGTATATTTTGCCTAATATACAAGATGTTAGCGAAGATGAATTGTGATGCCACCGTGAGAATACCAATATCTAAAAAAAAAACTCTCAGAGAAACTCTAGCACCTAGTTGGTAAATTGCACGTACAGCTCGTTTTTGCAGAACAAAAATATTTTGATTGTCAGCAGCTTTGCTCCACAGCAGAATGCCGTAGGACATAACGCTATGAAAATAACTAAAATAAACTAACCGAGCTGTAACAACGTCAGTGTATTGTCTTACTTTCCTGACGGCGTAGGCAGCCGAACTGAGCCTTCCCGCTAGGCTTGATCCCCACTGAAGTTTGGCATCTACTGTTATGCCCAGAAAAACTACCGAGTCTACAGTTTCAAGAAGCATCTCATTATCTAACGATGTTGGGTCCCAGATTTCTTACATTCGGTAAAGCGAACTTCATACATTTCCTTTTTTTGGCAACTTATTACAGCAGGAGGCATGTCAGAGTTTTACTGACTAAAACGTTGTCAGCACCAACGGGTGGGGTCCGCAAGAGCCGATGCCTGCCAGGGGTGCGGGTTATTTGAAAGACATACCGTGGCCCCTAGCACACAGGCAACTGAAGGAACACGGGTGGAGTTTAGTCAGTAAAAGTCTGACACGCCCTCCCGCTCCACCCAGATCGGGAGAAGTTATTTGATGATTTCCCAACCAAAAAAAGCCAATTTAACTTATTTGTCATTTTGCTTTAAGGTTTTCCAGAGTACCGGACTGCCAGTGAATGTAGTTATTTTTTTTCTGTCCATCTCAATTCAACCTGGCTGTTTTTCTGCAACAACACTAACGGACCACAATAATACATTTCCTTTTTCGCCATTTTTGGAAAGCCTCCATAGCAGTCCAGGGATTGATTTGAGCCCTGTAAAGGACGAGGCTCGCGTCCTATTACATGAGGCTTATATTGGCAAAAAAGAAAAACGCAGCGAGGTGTCATAAAATAAATACTGAGGCTTCACGAGGAAATGGGCAGATGTGACGGACGGCAAATAATGGGGAATAGGTACTAAAACATAATCATATTTTTTTCGAATGACATCTGTTTGTCACCCTTATTTACGAGTACCTTAAGGTCGCTCCTTTTACTGAACAAGAAATTATCAACATGCACTACAACAATTATGCATGCATGGTAGCTTATTGCGTCGCGGTTATTGTCGGTTAGACCAAAACCGTCTTACAATCAAAATCAAAAGTCATTTATTCAAATAAGGCTGAGAACCAGGATCTTTCACAGGTCAAAATTAAATAAGACAGTCCCCCAAAATGCCCGCCATTCACCACTTCCTAGTGTTTTAGCTGGACCATAATAACGTTTTCTCACGTCTGTTTCCACAGCCGCAACCATTCAGCCTATTAATGTATAACGAACCTTAATCCAACTAAATACATTTCTAAATACAAAACCCACGACTTAGATCTTGGGTTTAACGTCAGTTTTTTTGTAATTGGAATTTGGTCAGCATAAAATTTGAAATTCAGATATTATTATATAAACCTCCGATTTAACTTACAGCTCGTTTTGCAATGTAGCAGATATTGTCCAAATTTCCTCACGACGATTTCCTGCGTCACAAAGTATGTAACTTCCGTCTAAAAATAATTTAACTCAACCGAAAACGTCTTTGATAGATACATATCGGTCCAACTGTACTTTATGAATTGATCCTTCTGTACATTGTTTCTGTACTAGCAACATCCACCCGATCCTATCTGACGTCACAAACAGCTTGGAGTCTATCTTAATTAACCCGGGGAGCCCGATTATTAATTCCCAGCAATTTAGCAGTTGAAGGAATACCATCCCATCGGACCATCGACCTTTGTACCAAAATCGGCAACACTGGGCAACTATACAACCTCTAATGAATCTTTGGGATGCTCAAATAATAATACAACCCTTCAGAATTGTAGCCATACCGTTATTAGTTTTCTGGACATGAATTATAGGCATGTGTCGGTAAGTACGTACGTACGTACTCAGCCTATAACGTTCCCACTGCTGGGACACAGGCCTCCTCTCAGTGTCGGTAAGTATAGACTTTAATATGAAGTAGTCGGAGCAGTGGTGGCCCAATGGTAACGGCCGCGACTTACGAGTTGTAGGTCGTGCGTTCGAACCCAGCCAGGCGCATTACTTTGTGTAAATAATTTCATCACCACTGCTCTCAAACGGTGAAGGAAAACATCGTGAGGAAGCCGGCATGTCCTAGAACCAAAAATTCGAAGACATGTGACATCTACCAACCCGCACTGGGCCCGCGTGGTGGATTACGGCCCACTCCCTCTCATGGAGAGGAGGCCTGTGTCCCAGCAGTGGGAACGTTATAGGCTGAGTATGATGATGAAGTAGTCAAAAATTGATAGTTTTATTCATTTTTCTCATTTTAGATACAATGTGTTCGTGTTTATCTACATACTCGTAAAACACTCTCGTGCTGGTTCATGTAAAAACAGAATTTAATATCTCTGTTTTTACACGAACCAGAGATATTAAACGTTTTTCGCTAAGAAGAATGAATTTATTCTTCGTGTCGATAGCAATCTATGTACAGTAGGATCCAAAAGCGGAGTACCAATCTCAAAAAGTAATAGATTGACACTACGGTTTAACTTACGACCTTCTTAAATTAAGTAATTTCTATACTGTAGACACACACACTCTCATACGTCTACAAATGATTGTATTCCATAAATTCAACCGTTAAAGTAAATGACGTGATAGCTTAGTGGTTCCTGAACTTGGATTAGCGCCATCGTGCGCAACGAGTCACGGGTTCGAATCCCACGCGCGGTGTGCGCTAGCCTTTTTATTGTTTTAAAAATCGCTTTTGACTAAAGTTTCTTGTTCTATTCGTCTTGTTCACTAAACTCGTAAAACTTTATTAATATACCCACAGAAACCTAAAGAAATTTAAATGATAGTTAACTTACGACTCATTCGACGTGACATATAGAACGGTGTTGGTTGTTATTGTGTGTAGTGACGTGTGTTTAATCTATTAGCGGTCTTCTAGTTCATTTTAAAATGTAAGCAAATTGAATAATAGAAATGAAAGCGAATATTATTGCGCTGCATAAAAGCGGACTTAAATATCACAAATAACTGATGAAACCGGCCTGAGTGTGAGTATTATGATTTCATTATTTTATTAGGCACTTATTTAAAGTATAACTGCTGATCCTTGTAGTAATTTTTAAACGTTTTATAAATATCATAACGTCTAAATAGAAGAAAAACATAAAATTTCAAAGTAAATTTATTTCCTAGATTAAATATTTATGTGAAATTTATATTTCAAATAATTTTGTTTCTAAATAGTAATACATATTAGTATGTATTTTGTTTAGTAGCCTAACAGTACCCCTTTTTTGTTTTAGTGAAATACTGTGAGTCAGTGGATGAAAAGATATGAGGAAGGGGGTAGCCTTACCCGTCGAAAGCAAAGTGGAAGACCCCAGCTTATAAAAGAAAGCGACAGCACAAGTGGTTTCAAAAAGACAAGACATTTTGCCAAATTATTCATAGTGCGCTGTGCACTCCACGCAGAAGGTTTGCATAATGGAAAACCAGCTCAAAAAACATAAACATTAACATTAAGATATAAATTAGAAATATTTATTATTATTGACTTTTATTGATTTTAGTAATATTCACATAATATTGTGTCATATCCGTAATATGGATTATTTCGAGGTTTAGTTTCAATCTTCTTTTCGTAATGAAAATGATTACTTAAGCTATAACTTCGATAAGTCCTATTAAATACAATTTGTTAACTTTGAGGTTTGAGAGAACTAACTCACTCGCAGTAGATTTATTCCAATAGTAGTACTACTGAGTCATTTAATTGTATTGTGACAACTTGTCTGCATTTGTTATTTTTACGTGGGTAGATTTGCGTAGAAAAATGTGATTTCTTTAGAGTACCGCACATTGTAGTAATTACAGCACAATATTATTATATTACTAAGATACAATAGCCTGATTATCATGGTTCACCAATTAGATACTTTACTTCAATAATTGTTCTTTATGAGAAAATAAACTGTTAACAGGAAGTTATTAGTAGTTATTTTTATACCTACTTCATAAAATTATAACGAATAAACATTTTGTAATCACATAATCTTCTTAATCCTTTGTTTAAATAATAATTTAAGTAATTTAAAAAAAACATTCTCGTATAACGAATAATAAAAGAACTGATGAAATTGTTGAAAAGAAAAATAAAACTCTCTTCGGGAGATTTGAACCCAGACTTTTGTGTTTCTTAATCAATGACAATACGCTGCGAGCTACCGAGACTTGATATTAGAACGTGAATTTTAGCGATCGTATGAACCGACCAAGGTCATACGTAGTTACTACGTAACATAGTACAGACAGAGACAGAGTACTCTGTGCGACGGTATGTTTTTTGTATCTTTCGACGACAGTGGTGTATGAGTACCTACTGTGGTGTGCGGTCTGGTTACATCACTTATACACACAGCTGTAGGTACGGCCTGGACCGCGAGTCATAGCAATATAACCCTTAGCATGAGAATGGACTCTTGACCGCGACCGTACAGTCAGTCCAGAACTTGACTACGAGCTTGTCACTTTCAGCAGTGTCCATTAAGTACTGTAGCATGCAGACTACAGGATACGCTTGACAAGATCTTAAGTGCCCCATTGTTTGTGGGACAGCGCAACATTTACACTCTAGCGCGGAGTCATCTGTGAATTTCCACCTGAGCGGGTTGTCTTTACTTTGGCCTAGCTAGGAGCCTATTTAAAGACTTCTAGGCAAGCCAAGGCAAATACTATCCAGGTGCGAGATTTTCAGCAGGTGTAACGAATTGGTTTGTTAGAGAATCACAATCTCGCCATAGACTTTGCCTTTCCTTAGACCGTCCGCCAGTGAGTGGACACACTCTAAAAGCTGTTGTAGCCTTTGTGACACGAGGATGTTATCGTGCGAAGGGTGTCGTGTGTCGGAAACCATCACATCTCTTCATTTATGTGTATGGCTAACTCGACCCTGGTAAAAATATTCGATTCTTCGAGTTCCTGATATTTTAAACTTAACCTAAAAAATGCAGCTCAGAACCTTAGTCCTTCGAGTCGAGAACTAAGTGACTTCATGTTTAAGTTTGGCACCTTTTCCATGATCCTGGGTTCACATAATCAGACTTTAATGTTCTCACTGCTGAGATACAGGCCTCCTCTCTGTGAGAGGGACTGGGCCGTAATCTACCACACCGGCCCGGAGCGGGTTGGTAGATGCCTTCAAAGTTTTAGTCCTAAGACAAGCCAGTTTTCCTTCACCGTTTTCAGAGCAGTGGTGATGAAATAATTTTTTTTTAATTAAAGCGCCTGTCTGGGTTCGAACCTAAGACCTACAACTAGTAAGTCGCGGCCCCGGCCATAACCACAGGGCCACCACTGCTCAGGTGGGTTCAAGGTTCAGTCAAATCCAAGATACCTTTTAAATATTTGTGAGTAAGTAGGCAGAATTATCCAACCTTAAAAGTTTTCTAAAAATAACCCGTCAAGATGTCAGTAACATTACTTAGACAATATCACAACGAACCAACATAACTTGAACTAAATTAATGCAATGTCTAATTTAAACTTGAGATTTGACAACATAACGACAGTAACACCGAAACTACATTTCCACCGAAGCATTCGAACTCTTATCTCTCTCTCTCTTCTTTAACCCTTGGCCGCCTTGCTGAGTGTAGGTCTCTTCGATTATTAGGATAAATATATATAATAAAGTCGCTTTTCATCTGTCTGTATGACCGCGTTATCCTTATAAACTGCGCAACGTATTTTGATGTATCATCATTTTGACAGTTAATTTGGAAAGGTTTAGATGTGTTTTATAATACATTCATATTATAGAGAAGTAGAAGTGAAAACCGCGATGCAGGGGAGGGTCGCTAATTTAATAATAAATTGTCATTTTAGTATCTAAAGTGTTATATGGATGTCGGCAATCACTAAAAACGCCAAAAAAACTGCTACTTTTCTCGTATTTACATGATCGTATTTGCATCTAGATGATATTTAACCTCCGTGGAATTAGCAAAGCTCCCAACTTGAGAAAACGTAATGTTGTAGTTATTTTTTTATATAACCAGGAAATGTTCTGTGAGATACCGGACGTAAAAGAAGAGCACCATCCCATTTCTTCACGTGGATGTCGTAGAAGGCGACTAAGGGAGACTTACCTACTAGAGAATGGGCAGCAGCGTTCTCTATGCATTTGACCACCATACTGCGATCGCGAACCCGCTTGCCAAGCGTGGCTATTATGGAAAATAACCCCATTTTGGGGGAGGCTTATGTCCAACAGTGGACGTCTCTCGGCTGATATGATGATAAGGAAATGTTGCTGACGGACTATCAAGCGGAAAAGATCATCCCTCAACAGCAGCAAAGGCCATCCCCAACAATAGTCAATAATTGCAACATTCTATCTTAATTAATAATCCACAAATTCCAATATCCCATGAACCAAAATAACTTGAATACCAAATGCTGTTATAGATTAGGAATTTCCAAAACTAACGAAATAGTTTGGAGCATCGGGATATAAAGGAATGTTGGTGGAAATTTTGGAATGTCTTAAAAGAACACTATACTGTATGATAACAGTCAGTGTGTCTACAGCACAATGCGTCCGTAAAGCTGGGACACAGTCCTACTCTCTCTGCGAGAGAAGAGCTATAATCCACCACGCGGCCGCAGTGCGAGATGGTGGATGTCACAATTCTTCGATTTCTTTCCCAACGATGTTTTTCTTCACCGTTTTATGAGCTGAGTGGTGATAATATTAAAGATGACAGAGTTGAGTGCCTGCCTGGCTTTCTATCGGTAATAATCAGTGAAAAAAATATCTACAGATTACCGCATACAAACAATTTAAACTCCTTAAAATATTAGCTGATATGATGATGAGGAAATAATCCTGGATGCGTACCGCGAAGGCTGGTTCGAAGTGGCGCGGGAAAAGAGTTCCTGGAAGGATTTGGGGGAGGCCTTTGCCCAGCAGTGGGACACTATAGGCTAATAAAAAAAAATTTAGCTTAGATTGACAAAATGCGAAGCTTAGAAATGGCATCACCATTTTCTTAGCCTTTCCCCAACCATGTTGGCGTCGGTTTCCAGTGTAACCAGATGGAGATGAATACCAGTATTATACATGGAACAACTGCCTATCTGACCTCCATAACCCAGTTACTGGGTAATACGATACCCCTTGGTAAGACCAGTAGTCAGAGTTTAAGGCTTCTGACGACCCGTAACGACTGTCAAAGATCCCCAAGTGACAGCATAACGTGCTTTCCGAGGCACCCATCCACGGGCCAACCGCGGCAAGCGCAGCTTAACCTGATCGACCTCTATCTGACCTCCACAACCCAGTTATTGGATAACGATACCCTGTGGTAAGCCTGGCTTCTGATGACCCGTAACGACTGTCGAAGATCCACGAATGACAGGTAAAGAGCTCAGGTATGTCAGAACCTGATTTTTTCACCTTTAGTAATGTGGATTTATTATCCCAGTGTCCTGAAATTTCTACCTTCCAGTATAGACGTAAACTCAGTCTTATTTCAAAATACTATTGCAAAAGCTTGCGTTATGACAATATAACAATATACAAAACTTAGAATTTATTCAGATCTCGGGAACACTTAATAGATGTCTATTGATATTCTCTTTGTAATGTCAAAATCACAGCTATTTTGAGAGACGCATTAAGGAAGAACCGCAACCATGTATGTTAACGCTACTATTTCCGTCACATTGACATATTGCCTGTGAAACTGTGGGCCTAGCACGAACGCACACGGCGGGATCTCATGGCGACATGGAGAGTGCGATTGTCGCAACCCAGTGCTGGGCACGCCACGATGGCGGCGGTAAGTCCCCTCTTTGAGGAGTCGCTTGAGAGGCGGCATGGTGTCCTCACCTTCCGCCTGACGCAGGTCCTCACCGGACACGGTTGTTTCGGGAGGTTCCTGTTTCGGATAAGGCGGGAGGAAACGCCCGGGTGTTTCCACTGCGAAGATCGCCCTGTGGACACGGTGGAGCACACGGTGGCGGTCTGCCCGGCTTGGGCGGAGCACCGCCGTGTCCTCGTGGAGGCGATCGGCGGCGGCGATCTCTCGCGTCCGGCCCTGGTCCAGGCCATGGTAAGGAGCGAGAGTGCATGGGTAGCCGTCACCTCCTTCAGCGAAGCAGTAATGCTCGCGAAGAGGGAGGCGGCGCACGTGAGGGAAAGGCAGTCTATGCGCCCTCACGGCACTAGCCGCCGCAGGAGACCCCCTGGGCGTCGGGAATCCCAGGCTGATTTCCGGCCACCGTAGGCTCATGCCTCAAGCTCATGCTTGCAGACGGCGAGTAATGGGTAGCTCGCTGTCCGGTAAGGACCAAGCACAAGTCGACGGCGCGTTGTGTTCCACGCGCGCCTCAAAGAGGTGTCAGCACAAACCGATGGGGCCCGCAAGGGCCGATGCCTGCACAGGGGTGCAGGTTCGTTCGAAAGAGATACCGCAGCCCCTTGCATACGGGCTACTGAGGGAACACGGGTGGGTTTAGTCAGTAAAAGCCTGACACGCTCCCGCTCCGTCCCGAGCGGGAGAAGTCATTTGAGGATTTCCCACCCAAAAAAAAGCACGAACGCGCAACCACAACAGAAGGCCAATTCTCGTAATTAAAAATGTTACTAATCTAGTTGCAGTCTCATCTCGGCGACAATCAAATGTCAAAATCTTGTCAAAATTGTATTAAAACTCGATGTATTTTTGACAGATTGAGACAGATCAATCAGACTGTAACCTTTCTTAAAATTGGAAGAGTTGCCTCCCAGATCGTAAATTCAAATTATTTTAAAATGAAAAATCTCTACTATAGTTGTCTTTTCAATACAATAACCGTTCGAATTTGCGTCACGTTTACATCGCGCGTTCGTGCTAACCCTTCTGATCGCAGTTTATCTAATATTAGCATTACCACGCGAAGTGTAAATATCCTTTGAGGGCGCATGTAATTAAAACAGCGTTCAGCTGTAAGCTCTCAATACGTATGTGTAGTCGTGACGTCACAGCTATATATTCACGTAGGAAGGTAGGTACAGTCACAATCATACATACCTTACATCATCATCATCATCATCATCAATTCAGCCGAAAGACGTCCACTGATGGACATAGGCCTCCCCCAAAAGTGGGGTTTTTCGATCATTTGGCAGGCGGGTTGGCGATCGCAGTATAGTGGTAAAATGCATAGAGAACGCTGCTGCCCATTCTCTAGTAAGTACCTTACTCACCTTCTACGACATCCACGGGAAGAAATGGGATGGTGCTATTCTTTTACGTCCGGCACCACACGGAACACCGCTCGGAAATACCTTACAGTTAGGAAAAATTCAAAAGCATTTTTCTCCGGAAATCAAAATTGCCACTATGAGAAAAGACATATTACATATCAGTATATTATAAATGCGAAAGTAACTCTGTCTGTTTGTATGTCTATCTGTAACGCTTTCACGCCTAAATCGCTGAACCAATCGTCATGAAATTTTGTAAAGATATAGACTGGAATATGGAGAAGGACATATGCTACTTTTCTACGCGATAACGGACATCAACGCGGGCGCAGCCAAAAGTTAGTATTACTATAATCGTAATACCATAGCATATTATATCAATACTTTAACGTATGTATTATTTATTGGTAAGTAAAACCTCCACGAACTCGACAAACCAAACCGAAATGGACTACTTTTTAACAACACAACAGAATACCTCAATCATGACCCGTGAATTAAATAATGTTTGTAATCCCACATTACCGGCTGATTAAAAACTCATACCGTTCATTAACATTCAGTAATTATACAGCAAAATCTTTAGTGTCGGGAAATACTGATAATTACGTATTCAGAGATACCCTTCACAACGATATTATTGAACTCGAAGTTATACCCACGGCTTCGCCCTCGTGGAGGTCAGAAATTGTCACACGGTATCGTACAGAGGCCAGCACATCAAGCTACCCTAAAATTTATACTTTATTCCAAATGAATAAGGTTCATATTCAATTGGGAAAATTTGACAGTTTGGGATAGTTTGATGTGATGGCGTCTGTACAAATACAAATAATATTTTTAACAAAAAAAAATATGTTTGACTGTCTGTCCGTCTATTTGATCCGGCTAATCTCCGAAACGGCTAAATCGATTTTGACGGAATGTTCACTGGCAGATAGCTGAGATTACAAGGTTACTTTTTATCGGTAGCACGTCCCCGTGTGATAATTTCCGACATCCACGTGGGCGAGGCCGCGGGCAGCAGCTAGTATATAATATTAGTGGATAGTACAGTGTTGTAGTTCAGAAATTACAAGGGTTATATCATTGTTATTTCATCGTAATCGTTACTAAAAAGACCAGCATCAAGTGAGATTTGAGTCAGGAGGTAGAGAAACCCACAGTCGAACAAAGTATTTGGTATGGAGGCAAAAATATTTTTCTTTTCAATACACTGCCAATATTCATTTTCATTTTATGTAATAAAAACTATTTAAGTTTATGGCATACTATAAAAGAATTGACTACTCAGCACACTCACAACATTGTTTTAAAAGTAAGTAGTTGCAAGTTACAGACCGGGTTATGAATACGACCATCCCATCCATCACAAAGTTAACTGATGTCACTTGGACAGCTGCCACGCTCAAAATGGAATTAGGCTAGACACATAGGTCCATATCAGACGGCCAAAAGTTGGACTATTGGTCGTCTGACATGCGGCACACTTATGACCCAATAGGTCCCTCTTCATGGCAAGCAAAATCGCGGTAGGCACAAGCGGAGATGGCAGGCCTTCAACACGAACTGGTCCTTAGCAGCTTCAAGCAGAGAGAAATGGAAAGTAAGTACGTTTGCCCTGCAGTGGGACATCACAGACTTTTATCAATAATAGTTGCAAGTTAGCTGCCTTCATACCAATTAGTTTGTTCCTGTACATATTAAACTGAAAATAGGACAAATTAATCACAGAATTTTTGGCGAAACCGCGAATCTTTCTAACATCACAAACAATTAAACAAAAGATAATCTTACTTTACGTACACATTAGACAAACAAATTGGCAATATTGCCATTACATTAAATAACTGCTTCAGTTTAGTAAGAAACCGATGGATGTTTTCGAATAAAATTTAGTTGAATTAATAGAAAACAAACAATTTATTTATCAGATTAAATTTCATTCAAAAACATCTGTCAGTTTCTTAATAAACTTCTAACATATATCCGACGACCCTGGTTACTTATCTCTTTTGGTGACTGTACCTACCATACTACCATAATATGTAAGTAATTAAAGTTTTGTAAATGTCCGGCAAAGGATCTCATAGATGTTTGTAATAGAAAATACTCTTTCATGCATTTTTACTTTGTGTTCTGTTGTGCTTTGGTTATAATAATAATAGGGCAACTATAGTATAAATGATAAATGATTTTATTTCTGGAAGTAGGTTTGTACAAACACTTTTACACGTCAATCATATCTTATTAAACTAGATGAGGTCGGCGTTTCTTAACTGACTACTCTAAGAAGAAAGGCCGAAAACAAATCAGAGGTCACAGTCTCTTTTAAATTCCAGACATAATCTTGGTCAGATCATGTGAAGACCATGTGGACTGGTGTCTAAAATGGTCTTTTGAGGAAAGAACCACACAGATTTAGTGGACCTATCCATTCAGTGCACGCATGTATCAGTAATCATACGGCTCATCTCAAAACTTGAGCAGCTAAACGATTTGACGAACAATACCCAAGAAAGGACATTTGGGTAGGCCGCATAAAGTACTCAAACTGCAAGATTAACATTAAAAACGAACTGAGAAAGAGATTAAACACAAAAACAATAATACTACATATTTTATATTGAGACTTAGATCTTGAACATGGCTTGGAAGTTTAAGCGTATACATTGAGCCCATAAATATATGTCGGAGAATCAATATTCATCTCGACATCATCATTAGTGGTCACAGGTTTAGTGGGCGTCATTGGGGTAAATGCTAGCACAAAACAAAGTACGTATTCACTGTTGCATAAAATGTAATTAAAAGTTTTACAATATTTAAAACCACTGAGCTTTGCAATTAAACGTTTTTCAAAACAATTATGTTAAAGCAGCGGGTTCGCGACACCAATCTTACTTTGCCACATAAAAACAATACTCTTTCTAAACTTATGGAGAAAATCCAACTCGATCTTTTTCCACGAAAACGTCATATATTCCCGCTCCGCTAACGTCTCCCGCGCATGCGCGCAATCTGAGTCAAGATGGCGCCTCGACCCCGCTCGAGGCGTACCTCTGCTACGTAAAACTTATTACAAAATATTAACTTTTAAAGAAATTAGTACAAGTTTAGACAATATCAAAATGTATGAAAACAAATTAAATTAAATTAGGATTTAACAAATGTTTTTAGTTAGCATTAGGTATTGTTGAAACCAACAATCAACTCTCCGAGTACATCCTCCGACACGGCCGTCCTGACATTTCACACGTCCTCGTGTGATGTTGAGGGAAGAGAATCATCGTTATCTGTATCAACAAAACAAAAGAAAACAACATTTTGAGTAATGGTTCGACCAGTCCTGACCAAGAAAAAAAAAAACAACTTGTTTGTTATCTTTTCTACGCAATAACCTCAACCAACATACATTCTCATTAGGTAGAGACTAACACCAAACCACACACGTCAAATGA
Source organism: Polymixis flavicincta (assembly GCA_949987655.1). Taxonomy (NCBI): domain Eukaryota; kingdom Metazoa; phylum Arthropoda; class Insecta; order Lepidoptera; family Noctuidae; genus Polymixis; species Polymixis flavicincta. Next base: position 9,678,352 of record OX465186.1, on the reverse strand, counting down.
TTATTTACTCATGTAATCTGAATTCTTCATATTATGGAAACAGCCATCGCCCCGTCCCGTTTATCGTCTAAAAGGCCATCTCGCCTTGTTAGACTATAATATCAACACCGTCTAAATAGCCAACTCGCCTTCTTAGGCTATCATTTGAACACCGTCTAAATGGCCACGTCGCCTTCTTAGACTATCATATAGACACCGTCTAAATAGCCAACTCGCCTTCTTAGACTATCATATGAACACCGTCTAAATGGCCACCTCGCCTACTTAGACTATCATATCAACACCGTCTAAATGGCCACCTCGCCTACTTAGACTATCATATCAACACCGTCTAAATGGCCACCTCGCCTACTTAGACTATCATATCAACACCGTCTAAATGGCCACCTCGCCTTCTTAGACTATCATATCAACACCGTCTAAATGGCCACCTCGCCTACTTAGACTATCATATCAACACCGTCTAAATGGCCACCTCGCCTTCTTAGACTATCATATCAACACCGTCTAAATGGCCACATCGCCATTCTTATATCTCTATCTTATAGCTACACATAACAACTTATGCAACCACCACAGGGTTCGACACATTTAAAGTGTTTTGATTAGTACTAAGATCTTATCATCATTGTCTTCGGACAAACATGGATCCAGCTCAGTAGGGATATAAGATTCGGGGAGTGGACGTAAGCGATCTCTCGAGTACTTGTAAATTCGATTACAATTCAAACTCTTAAGGTGATACCTGTCACCGTCTAGTATTTCAATCACCTTATAAGGTCCTTTGTATTTAGCGTCCAATTTGGTTTGATTCCGTTCATGGTTTACAATTAAAACATAATCTCCTACAGAAAATGAAGTCACTTTAGCCTTGTTTTTATCAAATCGTTCTTTATCAAGGCAAGCGTTACTTTTCATTAATCTTTCAGCTTGTTCTCTAATTTCCTCTACATTTACTTCAAACTCATGATCGTCCACAGTTAATAAATTTAGGGGTCTAGCTACTCTGCCTATTAACAACTCCAGTGGACGTGCCTTCGTTACTCTATGAATTGTGCTATTTAAATAAAGCTGAACATCATCTAATGCATCTTGCCAGGATCTAGTCGGACTAACCTCTACAACAGTCAACATGTTTCTGAGGGTACTCATTATCTGCTCTACTTGACCATTAGCGCGACAAGAGCCGGTTGCTATCAAGTGTAGTTGGATGTTGTGACTATTACAAAAAATTTTAAAATCTTTATTAGCGAAACACCTACCCTGGTCCGCTATTATACGCACAGGCGTCCCAAAAAGTGATATGGACGCTTTTAGAGCGACAATTGCGCTCTCAGTATTAATTCTAAAAGAATGCCTAAGTAACACATATTTAGTGAAAGCATCTACAAGAACAAACACGTATTCTTTTAGATCCTTTTTGCCACTAAGTTTGCCTGTGGCATCTATATGGATTGTGTGCCAAGGAATGCTTACTTTTGGGATGGGGTACAATTTTATTTGTTTTTTACCACCGCTTGATTTAGCTACTTTGCAAGTGATACAACTGTCAACAAATTTTCTAACATATTTTGACATTTTTGGAAACCAATAGTGTTGGTATGCCTTTTCTAAAGTTTTATCCCATCCCAAGTGGACAATTGACTCATGGATATGATTTATGACCGACCATCGAAAAGCTCTAGGCACAATCGGTAACCAAATATTACGGTTATTCCTTTGAATTTTTCTATACAGCAAATTGGATCGCAACTCATAAATTTGGCAACTTTTTAAATCGAGGTCATCGTTTTCAAGTTTACAAATAATCTGATTGCACTCAGGGTCTCGTCGTTGTTCTGCTTGCAACCAGTTTGGAGATAACTCAACTATATTGACGCGTTTTTCTTGTACATAGTTGACCTTATCTAAACTATTTGCATCACTACCGATAACGATCTCTCTAGGGAGATGATTCCTCGAAAAAAAATCAACATGGGCCATTCTCTTGCCTTCCCTATACTCTATATTGAAATCAAAACCTTGAAGGAAAGCCCACCACCGATGCACTCTAGGGGTTAAGTCTACTTTAGTCCGTGATGCTTTCAAAGAATTACAATCAGTCACAACTGTAAAAGTTCTGCCATACAAATAATGTCTAAAGTGCTTGACTGAATTAACAACTGCCAGTGTCTCTAACTCATAGGAGTGATATCGAGACTCCGCATCAGTTGTTCGTTTACTGTAGTACTCGACCGGATGTAATTTTACTCCAGCTCGCTGGAAGAGGATCGCACCGTAACCTTCACTGCTAGCGTCCGTATGTAGTTCAGTAGGTAGTTCCGGGTTAAAAAGCATTAAAACTGGAGAAGAAGTTAATATCGAGATTATATCCTGCCTTATGTTTTCATATTCAGTGGTCCAAATTATTTTAGAATTATTATTAGCTAATAGACGATAGAGTGGAGACATTTTAAGCGAAAAGTTATTGACAAATTGCCGAAAATAAGATGCTAAACCTAAAAACTGTCTCAGCTGAGTGATAGTCTGTGGTGGTTGGGAACTAGTTAACGCGATTATCTTACGAGGGTTGGGTCTTATTTCACCTTCTGATATTTCATACCCTAAAAATTGGACCTGCTTCTTAAGGAAAGCGCATTTTTTCAGATTCAACGCGAAACCGGCATCGCTTAGGGTCTTCAAAACTGTATGTAACCTTTCTAGACCTTGCTCTACGTCAACAGCAGGTATTATTAAATCATCCATGTACACAATTGCATAAGAATGTGCTAGGTCTCCTAGAGCAGTATTAATAGCTCTCTGATAAACAGCAGGAGCATTGCGTAGGCCAAAAGGCATAGCAGTGAATTCGTAATGAGCGTCAGGGGTGATAAAAGCGGTTTTCTCTATCGAATTCGATTCTACATTTATAGAAATCTGGTAGAAGCCACTAGCCATATCTAAACAGGAGTAAAGACGCGCGCCTGCTAACCTTTGAACTTGGTCACATATAAGAGGTAAAGGATAGCGATCAGGAACGGTATTAGAATTTAATTCTCTGTAATCCACGCACATTCGATCTGTACCATCACGTTTCTTAACTAATAGTATCGGACTAGAAAAGGGGGATTTACTAGGTCTAATAACTCCAGCAGCTAATAATTCACTACACTTATCGCGCACTATTACCCGTTCTTCAGTGCTCAAGTGATAAGGCCGGCGTTGCACGATTTTACAAGGATCAATTAGTTTGATTTCTAACTCACCCGTATTTATTCTACTAGTAGGCGTGCCGTCAACAAAAGAGTCCCTAAAGCAACTAAGAAGTTTCATTAATTGCGGTTTATAATTATCTGCAATGTCGGTATCTACATCACTGAAGTCAGCCACAGCCTTACCAACGTCGCAAATATTCACAAGAGAAGACTTTTTACTTATAGTAAGTTTGTCACTCGACATGTGCACAGAAAATCCTAAGGCTAATAAATCACGTCCAATTAGAATGTCGTTATTCAGAAAATTATCAGGAATAACATGAAACAAAATCTGAATGTCATGACCACAGAGAGTAACATGAGATAAAACTTGTAAATCACACTTTATGGTAGACTTCCCTACACCTATCAGAGTAACAGTTGTATGTTGTAATTCACCAACAAGTTTTAGTGAGATACTTTTCTTAACCAGGGTACACTCAGCACCAGAATCAAAGCAAAATGAAAACTGCTCACCGTATTGAGTAATCACCCCAGTGACAGGTTTCACACCACATACGTCCACTCGTTTCACTACGTTGGAGGTAGCGGCAGATTGTGTGCTGCCGCTTGCAGTCGTCGTTTTCGAGCATCGTGATGCCAAGTGACCCTCAGTACCACACTTGTAACACGTCACGCCGGGTTTCGTCATAGCCACGGCCGTGTTGGGGCGATCGGAATAAGAAGTTGTTTGCTGTTTGTCATGCGAACGACTGAAACATTCAAAAGATCTATGACCAAATTTTCCACAAGCGTAACATTTTGTAGAAGCTAAACTTAACCTAGGACGCTTGCTGCTATCTTGCATAGTATTGACACCAGCCTTCGTAATATCTTGAGAACTTCTCTTACGATATGAAAATGCCATGAGTTCACGTTGCATCTTACTACGCGTAGACATTTCTTCAGAAAATATATTACGTTGCAACCGTGGTTCGATTTGCCCCAGATGAGCCAGTATTACAGATATCACCATTTCTTCTTTGCTTATATTACCCCATCGTGACATGAGTGAGGTAAATAAACGGCTTGCATACGCAGCGAGACATTCACCATCTTGCGGTTTCCCATTAAACATTTTTAAAACCGTCGCTGCGCATGTTTCCGAAGTGTCGAAACGAGACAGAAAAATTTCTTTAAATTCTACCCACTTCATACTAGGAAAAGCAATCTGGGATAACCATGTCGCGGCTGAACCTCTCAGGGCTTTACTAAGTATAAGAATAAGTTTACTTCCCTGTACATCATGATCCGACAAGCATATATCCGCGGTTGCCAGCCAGGCTCGGGCGTCAGTATCTGCATTATCCGGTTGGAATGCGGGCAATATGATGTTCTTGTCTTCAGTAGCCGGCGGATTGCGTAGCGCCTCTACAAGAAGGCGCATGCTATTTTGTTGCGCCTCAAACAAAGCGCGCCAACCATGGTTTCCATCAATCGATTTTTCTACGTTTTGTGCCTGCACCGATCCCACTTCTGATGTCGGAGAATCAATATTCATCTCGACATCATCATTAGTGGTCACAGGTTTAGTGGGCGTCATTGGGGTAAATGCTAGCACAAAACAAAGTACGTATTCACTGTTGCATAAAATGTAATTAAAAGTTTTACAATATTTAAAACCACTGAGCTTTGCAATTAAACGTTTTTCAAAACAATTATGTTAAAGCAGCGGGTTCGCGACACCAATCTTACTTTGCCACATAAAAACAATACTCTTTCTAAACTTATGGAGAAAATCCAACTCGATCTTTTTCCACGAAAACGTCATATATTCCCGCTCCGCTAACGTCTCCCGCGCATGCGCGCAATCTGAGTCAAGATGGCGCCTCGACCCCGCTCGAGGCGTACCTCTGCTACGTAAAACTTATTACAAAATATTAACTTTTAAAGAAATTAGTACAAGTTTAGACAATATCAAAATGTATGAAAACAAATTAAATTAAATTAGGATTTAACAAATGTTTTTAGTTAGCATTAGGTATTGTTGAAACCAACAATCAACTCTCCGAGTACATCCTCCGACATATATATAACTGTTCTATGTGTTGTCGTAAAATTAATCTACCTAGCGATTTCCTAACTATATTTGGGTCAGCTTCCAGGCTAACTGAACGCAGCTGAATACCAGTATTTACATGGAGCGACTGCCTATCTGACCTCCAGAATCCAGTTACTGGGTAGCACGATAACCTTTGGTAAGACTGTAACGGTACTGGTACCTGTAACGTAACGACTGTCATTGATAGTCCTGGCCCTGTCCAGGCTATGAATAACATGAACCCGACAAACGTAGCTTAAACTTCAATCGACCTGTGCAGCTGTTTCTATTTAGCCATGAGCCCCTCACAAGTTCTACGAGTTGTCATAATTATAGGATTATTATAAGCCGATACTTATTGTTACCCTGTTATTATCCACAAGCATAGAAACCGCCGACACAGTATCATCGAACTATGTGTTAATATTCAAACGACACATTACCTTGTAAAAGACGCTTAGGGACAAACTACACAGAAGTTGGCGCTTAAGCTTTTTAACGATCCTCCCATTGCACTGTGAATCCGATAACGATCAAATCTAGAGGCGCTTGTTCCAGTGTAGACTGCCTTTATCTACGTAGTTACATGGGATAGAGTGATCGTGTTATTTACGGGCCGGCCCAAGCTTTGTGGTGTGCGAATAAACGCTTTTGTTACCGAATGTATCTAAATCACGAGAGATACAATCGGTAATGTTGCACTTTTTTATGTAGCTGTACTGTGTTGTTACATATTTGGTGTGAAACAAAAATCAACCGTAATTTGAAAGGAATATTTTGCTGGTGGCAATTTTGTTGCTCTGACACAAACTTTTAGTTTCAATTAAAAAAAAAAATAATTATGAGTAAATTATAATTTAGGTGAGGAACAAAAGTTAAGTTCAGGTAATTCTCTGGCAATTTTACTTAACTTTAACTTCCAAAAGTTCACTGATTACTAATTTTCTAAGCAAATTCCAAATTAAAATGTTAACTTATTTACATTTTCATTCCATAGACGTCTTATTGTTGTCAAAATATGCAAGACCAAAAAGTTAAGTACTATTTCTTACAGAAAAGGTGAATTACGTACACGCACTGACACTATTTTCAAATATTGCCATGTATAAATCATAAATAGCTACGTTTTTCAGTTTTTGTGCTGTGGTCCTTCGAGCCGGATCGCTGATCAAAGTTTTAATACCATAAATAGTCTTTTCACAAGAAAGAATCATTTATTTCAATAATCATTTCCCATGAACGCAAGAAATCAATAACGACCACGTGAAACACGTTTTCCCACATTTCACCAATCATCTCATGAAATCACAAGCAGTCAAAATATTTTTCTTTCATTGGCGAATCGCAAATTCATCCATTTCGCTCGCAAACATAACAAAATCCAGCATATTTCTGCGAACTCTTTATTCCAAAAAGTGAGCCATATCAAACATTTTGCTAGCTATTCTGAAATTATTGGCAACATATTTGCAGTTTAAAGGCTTGTTTCAGCCGCCAGAGATCACGCAAGCAATCAAATAGATTTATTCCCAGCGACGCCACTGGCACAAAATAGACAGGTTCAGAAGGTTGACGCTTTGAAACGAGCACACATACACACGTGTTTAATTAAACTCAGCCAAATTAACCAAACTGACTAGCAATTTAAATTGACGTTTATGCAAATCAAAACTGTCATTTTTTGACAGTTACAAACTGTAACAAAGATTTCTTGGCGCTAGAATGACAGGAGTGACTGCGCGCTGTTTCTGTAAACATAATGAGAAAATAAAATGGCATTGTTAATTCCGGTTTTGGCCACGCACTAGAAGATCCTTGTACACGGCCTATACAACACATGCTATAACACGGCAAATTGACGTACGGTGCCTATCATCATCTACATAGCCTCTTTCCAACTGCGTTGGGGTCGGAATCGAATCTAACCGGATGCAGATGATTACCAGTATTTTACATGCAGCGACTACCTAGAGTACCTAGTAGATCTCCACAACCCAGTTACTGGGGTGCCAATATGCTTAACAATATTTTTTTAAACTCGACTGTACAACGACTGCAAGCGCATTTCTTTGACATAATTTGAAATCGTCTTTCGTTCGCGACTGTTTTCGCTCGTTTTATGAAGTCGGCCTTCTGTACCTATCTATATTGTGTTTTCTGCATAGTCTGTTGTCTGAGATAAACAAACAGTGCTACTGTAGTGGTTTGCACGGCTTTACTCGCTCGAATCGGGCGAATCGACACTCACTTCACGTATATGTACTTTATTGTGCACTTTATTAGTGACCTATTCACATAACTTAATTGCATAAAATTCAAAACGTGCCAATTGCCTAAAGGTGCGCTTACACGAGCAACTAAAATTGCTCTATCCTAGGCAATTCTCGTCAACTATGACGTCACGACTACAACCAGCAATTTAGGGCGATGTAGCTCCATATCATGCAATATAGAGCAACTTAGAAAACTAGGTATTACGCACCCCCACCCGCCGCCGGCCGGTTCCTCTCGCCAAACGAGACGTAGTTGTACGTACTTACAAACGAGATAGAAAGAAAATTGTTTAAAAATTTCCAAACCGATTGGATATTCGGCAACTCATGAAATATATCGAGCAATCAGAAGCAATATTCCCGAAACATATCCGCAATTTATTGTTGTTGCTCAAGATTGGTCCACTTAATTGAGTGTTACATACATACATACATACTCAGCCTATTAAGTTCCCACTGCTGGGACACAGGCCTCCTCTCCGTGAGAGGGAGCGGGCCGTAATCCACCACGCGGGCGTAGTGCGGGTTGGTAGATGTCACATGTCTTCGAATTTTTTTCTAGGACATGCCGGTTTCCTCACGATATTTTTCTTCACCGTTTGAGAGCAGTGATGATGAAATTACTAACACAAAGTAATGCGTCTGGCTGGGTTCGAACGCACGACCTACAGCTCATAAGTCGCGGCCGTTACCACTGGGCCACCACTGCTTCAATTGAGTGTTGCCTAGCAATAATTGCTCAAAAAATTGCCCGTGTAAGAGCACCTTAATACCAATAAACAACGTCTTGTGAGTCGCCTATAGAAAATCATATAATATTTAAAAGTGTCGATTTTAAAGGTGGGAAAAGCCACTGCTTTGTGTTTTAATCCCACTTGGGAGCTGATCTTTAACTCAGACATATTTGAAGGTCTGACTTAAAAATCATGTCATTTTGTTTCTTTTTGAATAGAAACATAAGGTAATACATGACGTAGGCCGCTGTATATAGATCTAGATATGAATTGACTTTATTTTCTGAACTAAATGATACGGTATCTATTTTTATAAAATAACCTTCAGCTGTCTGTGTTTGCCATTAAATAATAAATGTATAATGCATTATATGTTTTCGTTTTGAATAATTCTCATGAACATGTGATTGAATATTGAAGTTGATAGGTGAGGTAGATTATTTATGTAAACATAGTATTCCAATAACATCCATACTTATGTTGGTAGAGTCATTAATAAGTGATTCTGACCACTCAAGGTCTTCGATAGAAAAAGTTCTAACAACTAATTCAGAGTGGGTCCTTTAGTAGGTTTTACCATGAGAATAGCGGCCGTTGACCCACATACGTTTTCAAGCATTTTTTACTTCAAAAACTGAAATAATGTCCATTTATGTCCTGAAACAATATCTATCCTGATCTTCAACATGTTCCAATAACGAAAAATCATGTGTACATTGTTTATTGTTTGGGTTTCTACGGAAAGATACGTATTAGGGAAAGGGTAATTACCGCTATTGCCATGCTAAAACGTGACAACTGTACCTATCAAAAGATGGACAACAAAAATTGATACACGTGTCACTCTGGCATGTTTATCTAGCTGACTAGTTGACACCAGGTACATAACTGGCAGTTTGTTGCGAGTTAACAAAAGGCTGGAGTGTTTACTATTTTGATTTTTAAATTTAGAATTGTTGGGCGACAAAAGGAATGAATGATACGCATCATATGGCAATTGTACGTAGCTGAGATGAGAATGTTAAGAGGAATGTGTGGTGTTACACGAATGGACAGAATACGAAATGAGTACATAAGAGGAAACCTGAAAGTGGCACCGATATCTAAAAAGTTATGTGGAAATCGGTTGTCATGGTAATGGACATGTGTTACAGAGGAATGAGGAAAATGTCGTAAGGAAAGTTTTGAGTATGAGTATGTCGATGACTATTAGAGTAGGAGGAGACCAAAGACACGATGGATGGACTGTGTGAATGATGATATGGTTAAAAAGGACGTGACTACGGAGATGACGAATAATAGAGAAGTGTGGAAGAAAAATACGAGTACTAACATGTTGCGCCGACCACAAATAAATTGGGATAAGGACAGGAAAATTCATCATCATCTGCCTAGCCTTTTCCCAACTATTTTGGGGTCGGCTTCCAGTCTAACCGGATGCAGCTGAATACCAGTATTTTACATGGAGCGACTGCCTATCTGACCTCCACAACCCAATTACTGGGTAATACGATACCCCTTGGTAAGACTGGTTGTCAGACTTTCGGGCTTCTGACGACCCGTAACGACTGTCAAAGATCCACAAATGACAGCCGGGACCAACGGCTTAATGTGCTTTCCGAGGCACGGAGGGGTCTTGGTATGTAAAGATGGTCACCCATCCACGGACCAACCGCGGCAAGCGTAGCTTAACCTGGCCGATCGACCCGTGCAGCTATTGTTATTTAGCCACAAGCCACAAGGACAGGAAAATTATGATGAGAATTCTTTTAAAATGCTCATAAAATAAAACAAGACAGATAAATTGAAAGGATCCTCTTAAAATCTCACTACTACTATTAAAACCCAACACCAAATCTTAGTATTCACACACAGCTAAATAATCCCCAAAACATGTCAAACATGTGAGGAGAACCTCGCTCGTTTGCGATTGGAAAACGAGCGTGCTACAGCAACCGGCAACTAAACCTGCAATGCAAACGGACGCCCGCATATTCCCAAAGCCTTTTAGATTCGATTCATGCGGAATTCACCTAAAAGGAACTCAGTTGCAACGAAGTGCACATACCGAGTTCTTTGGCACACAATCTATGGATGCGCAAAGTTCGCAAGCACCAAACTTTGAATAAGGGACGAAACTCAGTTCTACCTGCGCAATTCTCAATACAAACATTTTAGCACCAAGTTCCGACCTCTTTCAAATTTCGAAGTAGGAATGTTCTTTTCAAATTATTAGGAATTTTTAAATATTCAGGGACATTTACTTTGTATTCGGAACGTTTGTTTGAAATACTACAATGATTAAAAAGCACACAATGCCAATGGCCTCATAAAACATGCAAAAACCTTTTACATTCAGTTATTCGTTTTTCAACGGCCAGTTTCGAAACAAAAAAACTTGATAAATTAACTTTATAAACAATCGTACTCTCGTCGTTTTATTCGGTCTTCAAATCTGTTCAGTCGCTTAATCGAGAGCCGTAAAAAAGTTTTCAAGTATTGACTTAATGGCTATAGTTTCGATCGTAAAAAAACTATTGTCACTACGATTAAGCAGATAAATCTTACACAAGATACTGGTTAGAAATATTAAATGGTATTTTGTTAGAACTGAGTTATGCCCGGGTTACACGAGGCTATTTTTTGAAGCTAAGATAGCAAGCAAGTTGTAGGTCGTGAGACAGTTGCTGACTTTGTGTAAATTATTTCATTACCACTGCTATCGAAACGGTGATGGAAAATATCGTGGGAATATGTCCTAGAACAACTGGGACACAAACCTCCTCTCTTTGAAAGGGAGTGGGTCGTAATCCATCACGCATGTTCTCACGTTGTCTGATGTAAGCACGGAATAATGAAAGAAGCATGTGAGTCTTGATGTGTGACTGAAAATTCAAAGACATCAAGATGTCTTTGAATTTTCAGTTCTAGGACATGCCGGTTTCCTCACGATGTTTTCCTTCACCGTTTAAGGAGCAGTGGTGATAAAATAAATTACATATAAATTTACGCGCCTGACAGTGTTGACATAAATCGGGGCCAATACCACTAGGCCACCACCGCTCTCTTAAAAAGAAAAAAAGTATGGGGAAATAGTTGTGTTTAGTTCTGTAAACAAGAGCCCAGAATGATTAGCTTATAGAGATATGAGGAACAGGGTGTAAAGTTCGCTCAGCCTCTATTGAAAAGGAGGATCCTCCGACCAGACGGGTATTGTGTCTGGTCCGGGCAACTGCCCGACAGTTGATGTCGGAATATTTTATCTATCTGAGTAGCGTGGTAAACTCTGATTGCGCGATGTAGAATTGCTCAGTTAGTTCGCATGTGGCATTGTAGATGGCGCCACTTTTCTTTTTGTGTTTCTTGATATTTGTCGTGAAGCATTTTTATTTGTAGTGCCGCTACATCACTCCCCCCCGGAGACCGGAGGTCGATAGTGGGCTGAGTCAGTGCATGTTATGCATGCTTGCCAGTGCCAGTTGTGGTTCCAGTGGGTCGGAACCGGGTGTCACATAGTTCGCGGTGAGTCGGAACTGTCTGCGACGATTCCCCAGTGAGTCGGGGTTGCGCTGCGTTATGCTCCAGTGAGTCGGATCTGGTACAGCGCTGGGTTGAGAGGTTGAGGCTGACTGCTGGCGTCGACCGGGAGATTGGGCTCTCGACCGGCCGAAAGTGCAGTGTGCTGGGCCATGGCTGCTGATGAGGCTGTGGGTGATGACCAGGCATGCGGTTCGCTGCATGCAGGTGGTCAGGATACCCGTTGAAGCCGTAGGGTGCTGGCTGGCTGTGTGACTCGCCGCTCGAAAGCTTGAGGAAGTGATCAGAAGGTTGCGTGTTCAGATCACGTCGGGGTCACCAGTATAGAGATATGAGGAACAGGGTGTAAAGTTCGCTCAGCCTCTATTGAAAAGGAGGATCCTCCGACCAGACGGGTATTGTGTCTGGTCCGGGCAACTGCCCGACAGTTGATGTCGGAATATTTTATCTATCTGAGTAGCGTGGTAAACTCTGATTGCGCGATGTAGAATTGCTCAGTTAGTTCGCATGTGGCATTGTAGATGGCGCCACTTTTCTTTTTGTGTTTCTTGATATTTGTCGTGAAGCATTTTTATTTGTAGTGCCGCTACAAGCTTGCTAGCTTACTAGCACCATCTTGGTGTCCTAGCTCCAAAAACTAGCCTCGTGTATCCCGGGCATTAGAATCGGTTTGAGTCGAAACGAACACAGTAATTTGGGTCAACATTGAAACTGCTAGCAGAGAACAGCTCTGTAAATTGTAAAGTCATGACAAATTATTAAATTCGTATACACACAAAGATTCTAATAACGGTACGCGAGCATCCAATCTGCTGTTTAGGTGCATTTGTTAGTGCTAACAAAGCTCCTAAATGGCATATATAAACTATTTGTCAGTATGACATCTGAGTTAAATACACAAAGTTATTTCTTAATTAAATTATAAAATAATAAAATTTAATGATAGCTCCATTTAATTTAATTCATCATTTGTTTAATTTACACCGTAAATGATAATTTCGCGGAATGAATTGAGTGGGTACCAGGAAACGAAACATGCAGTAGACGAGAGCTTTTTGCTATGGGGACCGAAGAATCGGTATTTATTTTAGGTTAATAAATAAATCCTTAACATACCTTGCCATGGTTTGTCTTGTATGGCGATATCAATCTGCCCAGTATTTTCCCAACCAGGTATTTTTTTTTTTTGGGTGGGAAATCATCAAATAACTTCTCCCGCTCTGGGTGGAGCAGGAGGGCGTGTCAGACTTTTACTGACTAAAACCCACCCGTGTTCCTTCAGTAGCCCGTATGCCAGGGGATGTGGTATATCTTTCGAACAAACCCGCACCCCTGGCAGGCATTGGCCCTTGCGGGTCCAATCATTCGCAACTACGTTGAATTAGGCTTCCAGTCTAAACGGATGCAGCTGAATACTAGTATTTTACATCATCATCATCATTTCAGCCGAAAGACATCCACTGCTGGACATAGGACTCCCCCAAAAGGGGGGTTTTGCCATAATCGCAACGCTTGGCAGGCCGGTTGGCGTATTTTGTATAGAGCGCCACAACCTACTGGTTACTGGGCTCCACGATACCCCTCGGCAAGACTGGTTGTCAGACTTTCGGCCTTCTTACTTACTTGACTGTCATAGATCCACAAATGATAGCCGGGACCAATGGCTTAACGTGCTTTCCGAGGCACGGAGGAGTCTCAATATGTTATGAATCGTCACCCACCCATGAACAGACCGCAGGCAAACGTTGCTTTACGTTCAATCAACCCGTGTGATGATATTATTTAGCCACGTCCTCCACGGTATGGCAATACTTCTTATTTCTATATTCTCTTATCTCTTTTAATTAATTTTCTCGTACTCTGTACACTGCCACATTCAACAGATATCCTAAACTGTGTATGTACATACCTGACACACCACACTCAAATCTCTAACCACTATTAATGTCCTAAAATTCGCAAAGCTTAATTTCTTTGCACGTTCGTGGTCCCTCGGAAAGTCGTTTCGGCAAAGTAATTGCTTATGAGTGGAAGCGGATAAACGAAACGAGTTCCACTCTACCGGGGCTCGTAAAATGGACTCAGGGGCTTGCATTTAATTAATACAACTACTAGAACTACGTGAGACCACATCGACTGAAATGGAATCATTCCTTTTGACCGCCGAACTGACTCTTCTCGTCGAAAAATTACCCAAATTACCACGTCTGCATCAGCGTTTTACCGACCCAAAGCTAAGTGGAATTGCACTTCATGAATTCGGTAACTCTTTCCGAACGTTCCAACTTTTCGAATCGACTGTACACATTTCAACATATAGACGAGTCTTTTAACTGAATGCAAATGGTTCGCTTTGAATTTTTAGATTAGGTACAGACGAGAACAGATGATACTTTGCCACGGAAGTGTTTCCTGTAATTAGTCCGATCTACTTCAGTTACTAATAGCACGGGACGGGGCAGTGGCAAAGGAAAAAGTTAAGGTCAATAGTCTTTAATTTAAAGACGGAACAAAAGGGACACCAATAATAGGAGAGACAAGAGCACGATTACAGAAGAACGACGAAGTAGCACCAACTTTAGATATTATAGAGCTGTTAAACGATTATAGAAGTATGTCTGTGTCATTTAGGTAAGAATAGTTAAACAGCTATGCTTTACATAATCCCTAATAATATTATACATGCGAAAGTTCGTTTGGTTCACGCTAAAACGGCTGAACGGACTTGGATGAAATTTGGCAGGCTAGTTTTCATTCTGCATCGTAGACGAAATAGTGAGCAACAGCTAGTAGGTAATAAGGTCTAGACTACAACAACAGAAAGGTAAAATAATACTCCACAAAAAATAATTTAATTACCATATGTTTTTTATCACGTATTTGGTGTGTGAATATAGCAGTCAAATACTTTGATCAACATAATTCAACCATATTGTGTGCGCTGAACAAGCGAGCTAAAATTAAATGTTTTATAGCATTGTGTGACCTAAACTCGCAGCTAAGTCACGCTTTTCTGTGACTTAAGTAGCCAATTTCAATTAAAAAATGCGTGACATACGTGTATGTTTAAGTCAAACGTGCTATAAAATAGTGAACGATACGTGTGACTTATGTGCGGGTTTAAGTCACAGAGTGCTATAATTAATAAGATACGATACGTGTGATTTAAGTGCGGGTTCAGGTGACACAGTGCTATAAAATAGTTAACGATACGTGTGACTTAAATGCGGGTTTAGGTAAAACAGTGCTATAAAATAATATACGATACGTGTAACATAAGTTCGGGTTTAAGTTACACAGTGCTATAAATATCATACGACTGTAGCTGATCTCATTAATTTATGTAAAACATCTTATACCTGTACCTACATTCATAGCAAATAAATTCTGATTCTGTGTGAATTAGGTTTGAGTTTAGGTCACACGTGCTATAAAATAGTAAATGATACGTGTGACTTAAGTAGTCCATTAAATACACAACGTGAAAAGTCACACGTATGGTAATGTAGTACTACTTCCATGTTTTCGTACTATCCCCTCTAGGTGAATCCTCACTTTTTTCTTGGGTCGTTGTCGGTATGCAAATTGCGAATTCATTAAATGATTGTACGTCCGTCTGAAGTTTACGTTATTTTTTTTCCTGTCGTGCTTGTTAAGTCTCTTGTCTACTGAGTTTAATAGAAGCGTTTAGATGCTCTCACAATGAAACAGCTCATGTTTTGTTTACTTTGAAAGTTTAATTTTTTAGAGCGAAATTATTGAGTTTCTTTAAGGATTACTTGAGATTGGGGAGCGTTATGAATTTTGTTAGTAAACTTTATTGCAGCGCAAGACAATAAGCGAACTTCTGAGGTCTCTTGTCTTGATGAGCTGTGATCACTTTCTTACGCCTTCATTTATCACTAGGTAACATCACCGACATCAATACATCGTTTCCAATGA
The DNA here is from genome assembly GCA_949987655.1 of Polymixis flavicincta. Taxonomy (NCBI): domain Eukaryota; kingdom Metazoa; phylum Arthropoda; class Insecta; order Lepidoptera; family Noctuidae; genus Polymixis; species Polymixis flavicincta. The sequence continues at coordinate 9,662,592 of OX465186.1, read as the reverse complement.
TTGATTGATGAGCAAAGTTTTTAGTTAAACGGCTTAATAAGGTACTTTTTCCTAATTTTATTGTTGAACTCACAATTTATTCACGACCACCAAAATTGTATGACACGCTGGCTTAAATAATATGTTAACTTTAAGTCCCTTATCATTATTATACATCAATTATTGTTATCTAATATTACCGTGTGGTGCCGAACTTAAAGAATAGCATCATCCCATCTCTTCCCGTGGGTGTCGTAGGAGGCGACTAAGGGACTTACTAGAGAATGGGCAGCAGCGTTCTCTATGCATTTTACCACCATACTGCGATCGCCAACCCGCCTGCCAAGCGTGCTGATTATGGCAAGCCCCCTAAATTGGCGGAGGCCTATGTCCAGCAGTGGACGTTTTCCGGCTGAAATGATGATGATGATGATGAAAATTATAAATATGCAAGTTTGTGTTTGGATGTTTGTTACTCAATCACGCAAAAAACGCCCGAACGGATTTGGATGAAATTTGGTAAACGGATAGATATAAACTGCATTACACACAACACTTAGGATAGTTTTTATCCCGGCACTACGTTCCCGTGGGAAATTTTCCGATCACCACGCGGGTGAAGCAGCTGGCAAAAGCTAGTCATATGATATAGAATCACAAGAATTTTCTCAGTTCTTTTCTCGTTCTCACATAGCTACGATTATTCACGTCCAAACTATAGGATCGAACAGAACGTGCACCGACGTCAGGCAAGCAGCGGAATACCCAGAAATATTACATTTAAAAGACAACGCCGAAGTGTCACCGTTATTGCATGAATACTAAACAAGAGCCGACTAGAATAGGAGCTAATACTGAAAAATAATCATTTCCTATTGGAAATTCCTGCGTCTGAAATGTTAGAAGCTGTTCAAACCGTCACATCACTCCGTGAAATTGCATCTCTCGTCTAATTTGTATTCTAGAGCATTTGCCGTCAAGTGTTATTTGTTCATAAGATGCGGGCATTCTGTGGGTTCCGTCTTATGGAGGTTTAAATGATTACTGGCTGAACCTGAAATGCTCTGTTTCTATAAATCATGTCTTTCACATGCTGGACCATGCAGGTTCATATTTCTTTTTTTTTATTATAATAAGCGGCACAATTGCTCTTAGAATTGTGCTATTACTATACATGATCTTCTTTTTTCAGTTTAATCAAAAGATCTTGCAGGCTTTTTGAAAATCACAAATTAGCGACCAACTTAGTTGTGACTTTTTATAAGTACAGAAAATGGGACTACTTTAATTGTTTATTCATAAAATAAAAGTTCGGAACTTATTTGTCAACAGTCGTCTTCAGCATATTTACTTGTCCTGTGGTCCGCTCAGTCGGATTCGAAGTATAATAACCATAAAAATTACGCCTAACATGAATCGGAGTTCCAAATACAGCATGCGGCCGCTAAGACAAGACGTCGAGCTATGGTGTTGATATACACGACACATCGCCACTATGTAAGCGGCAACTGTAGCCGTCAACACATCGCCGCCATGCAAGGGGCAATTGCAGCCGTTAACATACTGCTGCTACACAACAGGCAACTGCAGCCATCAACGTATCGCCGCTACACGAGAGGCAACTGCAGCCGTCGACATATCGCCGCTATGAGAGCGGTAACTGCAGCCATCAACACATCGCCGCTATGCAAGCGGTAACTGCAGCCATCAACACATCGCCGCTATGCAAGCGGTAACGGCAGCCGTCAACGCATCGCCTCAACACGAGTGACAAACTGCAACCGTGACCGCTCGTCGCACTTAGAAAGACACTGTCACGTAGGTATTAGTGACAGAGAAAACTAGAAGCAAACATTCTCTAAAGTTGAAAAGGCCTAAGGTGGCCAGATATAAGATGCGGCCAACCTGTGCCTGCGGCTGACAATATCTCAGCTCAATAAATGATGGAGCTACGACGGCTAAGTTGAAATGAACGCATGTTTTAGACTTGCTCCGCGGTTACACCAAGGTATAAAACATGGTTTTATTTACCGTTTACATCTTAAACAAGTTATAAAGATTACTTAGTTGTATTCAAAATATGACAAAAAATATATTAATTTAAGCTTCATTAAAAATATATGTCTGAATCTATATCGATACTGTACATATATTTATGTCACCTATGATTGTGAACACCGTTAGTTTAGAATCTATCTCGCGAGATTTTAAACAGTCGATATATTGTGAACTGTACCATATTGTTTACAATATAACGTATTTATTTTCAATAGTTGTAATCTAATAATAATAATCTATGATCCATAATCTATCCAAGTCAAACAGTCAAATTGCGGTCAAAATGCAGCGACCAGCGATCGCTACTTTCAAGTTAGTGGCAGTTACTTGGCTATTTAGTAATAGCACAAGGTACTGTCCGCCGCATGCAACTTTGATACCAGTTCACAATTTGTCGGTTTGCCACGGACAGATTACAAATTATCGAAAAATAGTGCGTTCAATTGTAATTGCTTTTTGCAGTTCACAATGTTTCGATACCTCTTTTGTAATCTCGCGACATAGATTATATACTGATGATGTTCATAATGTTACGGTAACAAAAATAAACTTGCATGAAACACGACGTGCCATATCTACTGCCGGGTACAACACAATGCTACCTATTTACCCACAAACAAAAGCAGCCCATCCTTTGGGAAGAAAATAAGTGATGAAATTGTTAATACACAGTCGACCGGAAAAAAGTGTATCAATCAAACGGAGTGGTCTGGAGTACATGCGCAAAGTTTTATGGATACAAAGGTAACAGGATCATCCGGTGTTCGTTTGCTAATCGGATTTGCGACTCTTGGAGCAGTGGTGGCCAAGTGGTAACGGCCGCGACTTACGAGTTGTAGGTCGTGAGTTCGAACCCAGACAGGCGCTTTACTTTGTGTAAATTATTTCATCACCACTACTCTCAAAACGGTGAAGGAAAACATCGTGAGGAAACCGGCATGTCCCAGAACCAAAAATTCGAAGACATGTGACATCTACCAACCCGCACTGGGCCCGCGTGGTGGATTACGGCCCAATCCCTCTCACCGAGAGGAGGCCTGTGTCCCAGCAGTGGGAACATTATAAGGCTGATGATGATGAGGCTCGTCATCCAAAACAGCAAGAATGTCACAGCACTAGTAAACAATGGCGGTTTGTACACGACGCGATTTAATAAAACGGTATTAACTAGATTGTGATTGGTTGCGTCGTTTATGGACAGCCATTGAAACACTAGTGCTAGTGACATTCTGTCTGTAAAAAAAAAACACTAAGCCTATCGTAGTCCACAATAGGTTTTGCTTCACGTAGGACGCGTCTGCTCCACAGGCCAGCGAACCTTAGACAACCATGGTCAGCCCACTGCCACTTCAGCAGCATTCTGACGATTCATTGGTGATTTGAGTTTGTAAAACAGAAATAATCTCAAACCAGGAAATGATATTTTTGTGGCGTCGTGGGCGATGGGCCTTATTGTACGGTGTAAAGCTTTGCCCACAAGGTGTCGAGAATATTAGGTATACTACTTTACTCTTTGATTAGGATTCAATTTTATTTTGGTTATATCGGGTACTCTGTGTACACTATGATTTTTCCAACACCAATTCTGAATAAAAAATTTATCTGAGATTATGTAGAGCACTGAGCACTGAATAATCAAGCTGGGAGAATTCGCGATATTTAAATTACCAAAAATTAATATTGACACAGTTTATCTATAAACTACATACGAAAGTATATCCCACTTTTTTTCAGTTACATTGAAAAGATCAGTCTCAAAAAAAAATTTTTTGAGTTTGCAGGTTCCTTTTTCCTTTAAATTTATTGGCTGAATCACATTTCACACTAAATGACGTCACCTTTCCATCGAGGCTGAATTTTCTCTGGACAGCATCTGTCATTCAAAGACGAAGTGCGCTTAAGATTGGCAACACAAGCTGCCAAGTGTCATGTCAACTGTCCGTCTGAGAGAGTACGTCATCACTCTGTTGCAAGCTGTCGAAGACATCGGACGGTTAACTAACTTTCCTAATAGGGTATTTTCCAGCCCGCTTAGTGTACTTTAGCTATTTTCAAAGTGTAATGTCGTATGGTATTCTATTGTGGGGAAATGCCGCCGACATTCAGACTATTTTTGTCTTGCAGAAAAGAGCTGTCCGATCAATTTATAAATTAAGTCCGAGACACTCTCTCAGAGATAAATTTAAGGAGATAAATGTAATGACTGTGCCTTCACAATATATTTATGAAAATCTTTTATATGCTCATAAAAATATTAAATTGTTTAAAAAATACAGTGATATCCATAGTATAAATACTAGGAATAAACACAAATTTGTTGTACCATCAACAAGGCTCAAGAAAATAGGTGGGTCATTCAGATGTCAATGTATACGCTTTTATAATAAACTTCCAAGCCATGTTCAAGATCTAAGTCTCAATAAATTTAAATCATTCATCAAACGTAAGTTGTGCCTGAAAGCCTTTTATACCGTTAAAGATTATATTGAGGACAAAAAAGCTTGGGATTTACCTGCTCCAATTTTGTATACTGTTGTTTTTTCTTTGTTTTGCTCTTTGACATTTGATTATTATTATATACACTTTGACATTTGATTATTATTATATACACTTTGACATGAATATTTACTTTGAGAAGTATAATATTATTTTTGTTTTAATTATTGTGAATGTGAGAACTATGTGGTATTTTTGTTTTTGTGTTTAATCTCTTTCTCAGTTCGTTTTTAATGTTAATCTTGCAGTTTGAGTACTTTATGCGGCCTACCCAAATGTCCTTTCTTGGGTATTGTTCGTCAAATCGTTAAGCTGCTCAAGTTCTGAGTTGAGCCGTATGATTACTGATACATGCGTGCACTGAATGGACAGGTCCACTCAACCTGTGTGGTTCTTTCCTCAAAAGACCATTTCAGACACCAATCCACATGGTCTTCACATGATCTGACCAAGATTATGTCTGGACTTTAAAAGAGACTGTGACCTCTGAGTTTGTTTCGGCCTTTCTTCTCAGAGTAGTCAGATAGGAAACGCCGACCTCATCTAGTTTAAAAAAATATGATTGACGTGTAAAAGTGTTTGTACAAACCTACTTACAGAAATAAAATCATTTATCATTTATCATTTATCCAATTTATTAAAAACTATTCTAATTTGAAGATTAGGACGAAAAATGTAACAGAAAAATAAAAGTAAATTGATTTATATCCATTTTCTCAATTAAAAACGATTTAAACTAAATTTATTTTTCGTTGTTTTGAATTTACTGCCAAAACGCTCCTTACGATGACTTTTTATCACGTGACGTCAACTTTGTGTAAACTAAAGTAGTTAGTAAACAAGTGAGTGTCGTGTTTATAATTAACAAGATTTTTTATGGATAGAAAGTGAAATCACTGGTGTGCGGTGCGTACACAAACACTTCTAAAACTGCGCCAAACGAAGTATTTTTACTGGTGCGGTTTACACAAAGCTGACGTCACGATGTCACGTGATAAAAAGTCATCGTAAGGTGCAGTTTGGCGGTAAATTCAAAACAACGAAAAATAAATTTGATTTTAATCGTTTTACTGGAGAAAATGGATATAAATAAATTTATTTTTCTTTTTCTGTTAAATATATCGTCCCAATCTTCAAATTAAAATAGTTTTTATCAAATTGGAAAATACCCTATTGTCCTCTAATGAGTAAAATTCTAACAATATTCGAGAAGCAAATCGCAGTTCGAGGTATATAATCGCGGTTCAGTGTCTGTGTTGTTGTGTGTGTGTGTATATTGTGTGTGTGTGTAGAAATCGCAGTTCGAGGTATATAATCGCGGTTCAGTGTCTGTGTGTGTGTGTGTGTGCATATTGTGTGTGTGTGTAGATTGGTGTATGTGAAGATTATCAGCTCTTTTCTGGTTGATGAAGGGATTTGAGCATCTTCCTCGGGTCTGATCAACTCGAAATTTGGTATTATATTAGTTCAATGATATTAGACGAACAAAGTAACCTTGAACTGATGTTGTAGCAACACCTGGAATTTCTAGGATACCCAAGTTACTCACCAACAAACAGCAGAGGTATCGTGTTTGGGCTTATTGAAAAGATCTCAATGAATAGATTATAGATAAATGGTGATCAGGACGAGGAATGAGGATAAAAAATGAGTAACAAACTTCACTGTGGGAAAACTACGCAACGCTGCGCAGGTTTAAGCGAAACATTAAGTTTAAAAAGCAAGAAATAAAATTAAATTCGGACGGTCAATGAAAACGCCAAACAGAGGCCTAGCATTTTCATTAGCCGTCCCCCGACTTGACAATGCCTTGATCAAAATATTACCTTCAACTTAAAAGGTCTATAAACGTTATTTTTTACTTTTAAGAGTTTTTGTTTGGGTCGGGGGTTATTTAAATTTTTGTAAGTAAGATTCCCAGGTCGGGCGTGTGAAAAGAAAGTGTGTGGTGAGGTTTTCTATCTGTTATTTCTCTCTGTAGCTGCCCGGAGTCTCGATTTGAGCCCAGTTGATGGCAATAGGCTCACCCCCTATTACATGTGATTTAAATATCACTGGCGAAAAGTGGGAGTACTATGGGTACAGCTCTCCCCAACCCTTCGAAGAAACAAGCCTTGATGTTAGCATTATGTGTATCTCATACATCACACCATTACATAATACTTTTTTTTCATGACACTGATGACACTGAAACATGATGTATGCCAGAAAACTTCCATATGAACAATATAATTGGCTTAAACAGTAAGAGGATATTCATAGCACACAACTAAAGTCGGGGAAATAAAATTTAATAATAGAAATTCCCTTGCGAGCACCCCATGCCTTAGCACACGTGTTTCTGCAATATCCGTCATCTGTCACGTGGGTCGTGTATGCAGGCAGGCTTATGTACTATAGTACCGGATTTTCTATTCGTTTACCTTACATTTTGATTTAGTATTTGTACCAGTACCTGTAACTAGAGCAGTGGTGGCCTACTGGTAACGGCCCCCACTTACGAGGAACAGTCGTAGGTTCAAAACGAGGCGCTTTACTTTGTGTAAATCATTTCATGACCACTGCTCCCAAAACGGTGAAGGATACATGTTTGATGATGTGACGCTCGATAGAGTTGGTGGGGTGAGCGTCATCGTTCGAGTTTTGAGACAGTTTGCATTACAGTCGACATCACCAAACCATCGCGCATTTGGCGATACGTAGCTACCTAGCTATATGTTGTAACTGCTGGATAGGGATATAATGTGACTAGCTTTTGCCAGCGGCTTCGCCCGTCAAGTCAAAAATTATCCCAACGGAAAATACCATCGGGATAAAGTGTATTCTGTGTTATTCCAGGTTACATACTATATGTGAGCCAAATTTCATTCAAATCCGTTCAGCTGTTTTTGCGTGATTGAGTAACAAACATCCAAATATCTAAACATACAAACACACACACATAAACATGAAAATATTAGTAGGCAGTAGGATTTAGCATACGAGTCAGTTTTCTTCATCCAATACTATCCACCGATGCCCATAGTTAAGAGGACCAACTATGACTGGTCATAGTGATGAAGGGGGTCCTCCTCCGTCATACATATTACTACCTTAAATACAACAATCTTAGATTTTATAACCTTATTTTATGCTAGACTTAAGTAATCTCGTATCTACCTACTTTTCAGAATTGTTACTAGCTAGTATCTTTTCAGAATTCAATTAAAGGTAACGAAAGACGAAACTAAGTAAACTTCATTAAAGATTATCACAACACTTATCTAGTTTACAATTAGAGACTTAAGTTATATTGACGCAAAGTAGCTTCGAAGTGACAGAAATTGGAGTACGACTTAATGGATCAAGTACATACCTTCAGGTAGACGACGTGTACTTGTAATCTAATTAAGAGTGCTATTAATATGTATCAAGTACGGAATATCACGGACGAACAGACGAAATGCGAAGGTAACTTTCCACCTAATTAATGAGAATCGAGTACCAAATAATATGTACAATTTGTTTTCGACTTGCTTCGTTTCATCCCTGATGATGACGCGTGTACGCGGGGCAGTACCAGTGCATTCGCAGATCGCTGAGATTCATAGGTTTTGCGGAGGTAGATAACATCTCCACGCTGAATCTTGTAAGACTAACAGTATTATTATCACGATTTGAGATATCCGGCGAGTATCTGTCAGCTGTCATAGACACGATAAACAGTATTGTATTTTTCGTCTGGTAACATTGACCCCGTCACTAAAGTAGTAATCGACTATTTTATCGATTATTGTTTGGCTGTTTGACGTTTGACACTTTTGCCACTATTATTTGAATGCTGTCAGCTTGCTGTCAGTGGTTGACTGGCTCGGCACTTGGTATCGAACCGTCGAACAGAGCGTTGATATTTTGCAGTGAGAAATTAATCCAAGAATATCTGTACAGTCGCCAGCAGGTCAAGCTATCCCAAACTGTCAAATTTTCCCAGTTGAACATAAACCTTATTCCTTTGGAATAAAGTTGAAAACCTATCAAAGAAATTTGACTGATTGGGGTAGCTCGATGTGCTGGCCTATGTACAATCGACAAACTTTAAGCATGCTCACTTAAGAAAATATTTCTGTGGCAGCGCATCTAGTGACAAACCACACCCCTTCCTGGTTTCGCCCAATTAGAAACAACATGTATTTGTGTGAGTGTATTCACACAAATCCATATTGTCTGTTGAATGCATGAAGTATAGAGACGCAAACCAATGTCCATTTTTTTTAGTCGCAATAAAGGCGTCGTCAACAAAGCACGCATTTCGTTTCCACAAAAATCCATACAAACAATTTTCAACCTTACTACCATCAAAACATGGTCGAAATCGAGCCGGATTACAGTGCACCGTACTGAGCGTCGAGAACAAAAGACATTGCATTCCTTAGATAAGAAGCGAGCCCGGACCGTCATTAGCAGTGTTTGAGGGTTTTTTGTGCAAGTTATTTACAATATTATTACAAAAGGAATCTACGCATCAACGTCACGTTATTTTGAAGAATATCACGTTTTTTTGTTGTTTACAAAAAATTTCTCAGTTAGAACAATTACTAGGAGTATTAGAAGAAGTAGCGAAGACATTGCAAAAAACACAAATACGTAAACATAAGGAAGGTGTGCTAAAATTATAAATTTATAATAAAACTTTTTAATTTCATTAGAATTGCCCGTGCTTAAAGTCTGTCATTATGACACTATTTTTGATTTATTAATAATAACTTTACGATATGAGTGTAGATAAATACAAGTTGATGATAATTTCTGTGAATCTTTAAAATTTCCTTTTGAAATCTTGAAACACTCTATTAAAAATAAATAAGTTCAACTAAATTAAATTGCTTCTTTTCCACAACTACAAATCCTTAAAATTGTTCTTAAATTTTTAACACATTTTGTATGATTTCACACGAAGATTGCAGACGACAGTTTCGCTTTAAACAAAAATGTTTTACTAAAATGTTTTAATATACAGATACGGTTTAAATATCAACCATAAGAAATCTTTAATCCTGAACAGTTTATTATTAAATGAACACGAACTGAAAAATATATATTTCACTAATAGCTAATATTTCTTTTTTTCAATCCTTTCACTCTCACTGCGGTCACAGTGACAGTTTTATTTTTTCAGGAGCCCACAGGCCTGGCTTTTTGAAAATATTTCTGTTATATTTCAGAAATGAAGGAGTATTTCTTATTGAAAATTATAGTTCAGTTTAATTACTTGTTATGCTTCCGAATTTTAAAGTGGCCTATGAACTGAGTTATTGTTATATTTGTCAAAATATACTTGTCGTACGCAATGCGGGCAACGCGCTTGTCTCGTTGATTATAGCATGGTTTGTCAACCTTTTATTAAAAGACGGCCCACTCATAAACTCCAATCTTAACGTACTGCCTTTTGCAAGCCTTTTGTGAACCACCCAACGGTAAGCATCCTGCAAAGCATGCCCCGGACATTGGAAAGATACCTTGTTTGTGTAATCTCGTTTATTTATGATCAGTGGCGGCTGGTAGGTCATGGAACTGGTGGTGCACTTTACTAGCTCACTAAGTATTAGGGGTAATAAGTAAATAAATAGAATTTATTTATTTCAGATAGGTAAGTAATTTAAATCTAGACGAATAAAAAATAAACAATAGTATTCAATTCCACGTAAACTAAACTTCGCAGTGACAATAATGAGTCGGTCATTCATTATGGCCGGCATGCAAACTTTGCCAAACCTCGGGCGCTCTCGCTAATCGACGCGACGTTCGGTAATATTCGACAAACTTCGGTTCCCCGTGCGGCGCACGAGAATCGACAAATTACTCCATAACGCTCCATACAGTTATGTCAACGATCTTCTGTCTCACGCGCTAGGCGTTTTAGCTCGGATCTCATAGAAATGTATGAGCATTCACTGTAGATCTTCTGTACCGCGAAAATGAGTCTTAATGGTTTAGCAAAGAGCTTATATTGTTTCCTCAGTTTTGTTAATATTACGTAGACCACAACCAGTGGCCACAATGCGATTATTAAACATTGTGTGATTCTTTCTACATCTATTAAAATCTGGTAGTTCAGCGCACGAGTGCACTAAAGGGACAGCCGCCTGTTTATAATAATAAATAATAATAATATTTATTTTATTTCGGAAAAGAAATCCATAGAGTGTTAGTAACATAATATGAAAACAACTTATTATCTAGTGTTAGTACCAATCAACCTCTGCACAAACTGCTGTTATGATTAAATAAAAAATCAAAGGTGTGATAAATAAATGGATAAAACGAATATTAGAACTATTCAAAGTATTCAAAATATACATACCTATAAGGAACACCTGCAAAACATTCGAGATAGGTAACATGGTAATAAAATAGTAGGCATACCTTAAAATTCCTTGTAATATTTCGCGAACGTATTTTATGGTCCTTCAATAGAAGGGCCATAAAGTATGTTTTTAAGCCATTCTATTGTTAAACCGGATTTTCAGAAGTTCCCACTAAATAACAATGGTATAGATAATGAACGTATTATTATTGCAGTTGCAAAAGTTCCGACAACAGTAAACAAAAATCTCTGATAACATTGTATGAAATGCGCAAAGTATACCTATTTGTGTTATTCCAATCATAATATAGAGCAATAAAATAAAAAGATAATAACAATTGTTGCAAATTTCCAACAAAATATCTAACTTGCTTCGTTTTTGTATATTTTCAAGTTTATAACACATTGTAATGAAGATTTTTTACTTTTCAATAGAACTGCGCAAGTAACAAGTCCCTCTTACGCCCGCGCCGCGCCGATAATACAGGTTTTTTTTTTTAAGTGGCATTAATAAGTTGACCTTGAAAGACTAACTTCTTAACCGGAATTTACAGAAATGACAATAATTATTAACATTTTATACCTTTATGCAGTGCCAGTCAACGTGCCTAGCGCGTCCGCTGCGTTTTGTATGGCGGCGGTATCGCATAACCATTGGACATCATGAAAATTGGGGAGGCAGTGAAAGTGTTCATATATAACAAAACTTATAGACCTGACGGAACATTATTATGTCGGAGAGAGGAAAATATTAAAGTTGATAGAATAGATATAAATTGTTGTTTGACATTTTTATTCCAAATTATTGAGAAATAATCTATCTATACTAATAATAAAGAGGAAAGATTTGATTGTTTGTTTGTTTGCATTGAATAGGCCCCGAAACTACTGTACCGATTTGAAAATTTCTTTCACTGTTGGGAAGCTACACTATCTCCGGGTGACAAAGGCTATATTTTATCCCCATATTCTCACGGTAACGGGAACTACGCTGTTGAAATCGCGGAGCGCTGCTAGTAAGTAGCTGAATAAATAGAAAAACTAACAAAAAAAAAAACATTAAGCTAATCTATAAGATTCTGTTTGATCTGTTGTGATGTCTTATTGCCTGTGGTAAAAAAAAAAGTGACACCGTCTCTCTGGTCTCGTGTCAAGCAAGGCATGAATTAGTTTTATTCTCCTCTGCTAATAAAAACAAACCTAAAACCTACAAAAATAAAACACATTAAGAACCTAACAATTATTACATTTAACTTAAAGCAATAGCAATAATACATTTTCTAAACCAAAAAGAAGATAAATATGAGTACGAAATTACTTCTTGTCAACAACAATAATTCATAAAGAGCTCATACCGGCCGTGCCTATTCAAAAATAATCTCACAAACTAGTGAACATAGCACGCGCCTGTGTGAGTGTCACACTTCTATACACCATTACTACGAACACTACTAAAATATGTTTCGTGCATTTTATTGGTCAAAACGCATGCATTGTGCGATCGAGTCGTGAGCCTTGCTACGCGATTATCGCCTTAAAGGTGAGCGTGCGGAAGAAGTCGCGATTGTACAATCATTGTTTCATTTCTGAGTTTAGGTTGAGTTCCTACAATCTTAATTGCACTCCTATGTTAATCAGTGTCAGTAACCTATGTACTAAGATTAGAAGTTAAGACATAACCGTATAGACTCCAGTCTGCTTCGTTAGTCTAGTGGTCGCAAACGCTTCTGTCGAGCCTCAACGTTTCGATGCCCAGGTTGGTCATAGTGTTATTGGTTTTCTCATTAGGAAAATCTCAATAACTGCCTGGATTCTGGATTTGGGCACGGTTGAGGGCAAAATGTGGGCTTATTCCCAAAGTGCTCCATGAAAAAATATTATTTTTTATGAGGTTTCATTCTGCTCCATGATAATATTAAAATGTTCCCAAAGTACTCCACCGCATTTTAATCAAAAAATTCATTTAAATATGTACCGTATTACTGTAAAAGGTAGCTGACGTATAGTCAGGCTCAAAAGCTTCGCAAATATATTTTTAAGGAGATTTTTTTTAAAATAAAACACTTTATAATATAATTCAACAATCAGTTTGAGTCTTATATCTCTTTTAAATTCAACAAATAAAAATATTCAAAAATCAACTGACAAAAATAACAAAGTAGGGCTTTGGATTTAAAAGTCTAAAAACATGAAAAACAAATAATAAAATTTAAATGGTATCTGGCAATTAAGCCCAACAAGTGTTTAACTCTAAACAAAAAATAATAATCTACAAGTATATTATTGAGATTGCTCAGGCAATAAGCAGTCGGAAAATGTTAGTTCTAGTTAGTGAATCACACAATAAATATTAAAATTCAATTCAAAGATTTCATTTAATTTGTTGTATTTTTGCACACCGTGAAATAGTAGCCGCCAGGTTATGCGTCATACCACTGTATAAACTAATCAACTGACCCACTTTGTAATTTTATTTTTTGTAACCGATGTTATTGTTTATTGAAAAAATATACATTCAGGAACAGCAAACCAACGATAAGAAGAAAAATAACTATTCTTTAAAATTATAAATAATTATCATACAAAGTATCAGCACAATTTTATTCACACAGCAATCTGACGTCATACCCACAGGCCAATATGGCGTCCTCTGCGTCCAGCGTTTTCATCAAATTACGCGCGAAATATGAAAATTTAAAATTTAAATGTATTTTTATGGCACTAATCGATTAAATAAAAATGTTACGTTTTGGAGTGGGTTATTAGCATTATAGAATCTAACTAAGACACTTCAAAAATGGGAGTAATACCCTATTGTCCCGTATGTGTCGCCGGGCGTAAAAGCTATTGCACCATCCCATTTCTTCCAGTGGGTGTCGTAGAAGGCGACTAAGGGACTTACTAGAGAATGGGCAGCAGAGTTCTCTATGCATTTTACCACCATACTGCGAACGCCAACCTGCCTGCCAAGCGTGGTGATTATGGCAAAACCCCCCATTCTGGGGGAGGCCTATGTCCAGCAGTGTTCGTCTTTCGGCTGAAATGATGATGATGATGATGACCCTATTGTCAGCTCTAGGCGTGCAAACGAAGTTGAATTTTAAAAGTTTCGAGTTTATCCGATAGATGACGCACAAAAAATACTGTGATTCGAAAATATACTTTAATCTCACAATCTACATATTTTTTGCGAGGGATTATCTTAAAAAGCCTATAATTTGAAATATGGATTGACGTTATAACAAAATGCTAAATTTTTGTGACTGACTGTAATTATTATGTAGGTATATATTTTATACGTAATTATGTAGATGGAGCAGTTTGGGAACTGATAACGAATAATCGGTGGAGCACTTTGAGAATGATTCCAGATACCTATGGAGCAGAATGGGAACAAAATAATAAGTATTTTAAATAATATTATTTCCGTGGAGTTATTTGGGAATGAATGTATGAGATTCTTATCTTTTTACAACAAAAGAATGGAGCACTTTGGGAATAAGCCAAAATGTGATTATTTGGTTAATTAATTTATAGTTTTATTATCACAGCGGCAACGTGGGATGCTGGCTTTGATGAAAATATGTATGAAATTACTGATCGAAGGATGGAGGATACAAACAATTAGATAGAATCAAGAAGACATTGCTTGACATATAATAGGGTGATTCTTTTTTTTTTTTTTGGTGGGAAATCATCAAAAAACTTCTCCCGCTCTGGGTGAAGCAGGAGGGCGTGTCAGACTTTTACTGACTAAAACCCACCCGTGTTCCCTCAGTAGCCCTTATGCCAGGGGCTGTGGTATCTCTTTCGAACAAACTCGCACCCCTGGCAGATATAATAGGGTGTCAGGAACATTGACCCACAACTGGCTATTATGGATTCTGTACATACGTCTTCGTGAACTTTGCCTTACATTTTGACCGCGTAGGTAATTAAGTATTGCACTTTTCTATGAAACATGTTTTTTTTTATTACCCACGGATTTCTACGTTAGGGTGTCTAGAATAATTATGTGCTGATTCCATGGTTACGGTTTTCGCGTCGATGTCCCTGCCACCCTGTCTTCCTGGTCGAACTAAAAATTCTTGGTTGCCAAATAAAACGCCACGAGCGTGTTTCTCTTAAACATACGTTTTCTGAAGTAGTAGAAAAAATACTAAATAAAGCACCCTGAAAATTAATATAAAAGCAACGAATCACGCTTCATACAAGACCCTGGGTCGGTCTTGTATAAAGCGTTCCTTTTAACCAGTAACCAAAACCCGGCCACCGTTCACCACAATAAGCGAACCGAAAGTTTTGTTTACCTGAAACTCATTAAGACCACCTACGCAACACAAAGGTCACAACACACCACGTCGGTTGAATACTCGCCGTGATTGCCCTAACATCGACAATTCAACTCTCTAAACCCTATTACATAGGGACACTTTCATTTTATAACTCCCTAGAAAATAATTTATTCTATAAAATGGCTGTTTTCCCTAAAACGATGTCGTTTGCGTCTGCCCGTCTTCCTTTCCTGGTCTGTCCCTATAATTTCCCTCCAAATTCACAATAGAGGCAATTTGATTATTCGCATTTTTATGAATTATTTGTATTGGTTGCCGTTTTATTAGGGAAGTTGCCATCTCTTCGTTTCTTCCGTTAACATGATAATTTATTTACGGCGCTCTAAATGAGAATTTATTTCTGAGACCAATTATGATAGGGACTGTTTATTAAATCATGGCTTTTTTTATTTCATCTGATCGAAATTGAATTTTGTATCGTGCAGCAATCTACAGCTATTTACTAAAAAAAAAAAAACTTTGTAACATAAAATCAAGTTCGGGAGAATTCCAAATTGCTTTTTCAATTGATTCGACGAATTTAATTAAAGAACGAAAACATAATAAGGATTTTCACAAGAGGAACGTGATACATACTCTAGGGGTCTAGACTAACTGACTGGATTCAATTTATTTTATTTTTCGCCTCGGATTTTGTGTATCGTGCGGTATTTTTATTTGGAATCTTCGATACATTCTAAGAACCTTAGCCTAAGGGCTCAATACGTATTTTATTCACAACTATTGCGAAAATTAAATCACGTTATATAAATGCGTACAGCATAAAAATAAGAAAGGGAGTACGAATACTACTTCAAAAACTTTTTCTTGTATCTAATTCGAAAATAAATAAAAGAACATATTTATAAAAGTCTGGACCATTACATAACCAAGACCTAGACGCAAATACTTTATTCATTACTGGGAACTTTTATTGGAAAACTTCAAGAGGTACAAACATAATAACCACTAGAACTGCTAAGTAATTTCGACAGCGCAGTACCGAGAAGCGATAATACATTAACACTGAATGCCCGATACGGGGTACGATTAAGATCTTTATTGGTTACGAAGAGCGAGACCTCAAGCTTACAAACATGGATACTAAATCTCCACGACTAGAAAGGCATCAAGCCTTTAACCAAGTAATTATTACAACGAATGGGCACTATCGCTGTTATTACCGTATTGGCCAATATTCATGCCGCAAGATGCTATCTCGGCCAATGGGATCGTTATGAGACTTCAGAAACAAATCATGCAGTACGTGCCCCCGATAACCGGGGATAGTTATGGTAATAGATATTTGTGGCATAAAATATGAATTCGTTAGTTTTGTGGCGTTCCGTGATCTATCTATCTATATAAATAAAAAGAGAAGTCCTGACTCACTGACTGACTCATCAACGCCCAGCCCAAACCTTTGGACCTAGAAAGCTGAAATTTTTCACAGAGGTTCCCTTTATAATGTAGACAAGGAATAAGGAAGGATTTTTCGAAATTCAACCCCTAAGGGAGTTAAATAGGGGATGAAAGTTCCGCGCGGGCGAAGCCGCTGGCAAAAGCTAGTCATCAATAAACGAAGTTTGATGTATTATTTATAATGTGTTATGGAACGCTTATTGGGAATCATAGACCTGAGAGGCAAATCTCGTAATTTTAAAAACATTCACAGTCTAGTCTCACGTCTCTCAATCTGTCAAAAATATCTCGAGTTTCCATACATCTTTGAAACGTTTTAACATTTGATTGTGGCCGAAAGGAGACTGCGACTAGATTTTTAAAGTTTCTAATTACGAGAATTGGGCTTCTGCATAAAAGGTACTCGTACCTGGTTTAAATACTATAATCATGTGTCTACCCTTTTCTAAACTATGCTGAGGTCGACTTTCAGTCTAAGCAGATGCAGCTGAGTATTATGCATGGAGCGACTGCCTATCTGACCTCCACATCCCAGTAACTGAGTAATACGATATCCCTTGGTAAGACTGGATATTTAAGATACTAGCTTTTGCCAGCGACTTCGCCCGCGCGGATCTTTCATCCCCTATTTAACTCCCTTAGGGGTTGAATTTCTAAAAATCCTCCCTTATTCCTTGTCTACATTATAAAGGGAATCTCTGTGCAAAATTTTAGCTTTCTAGGTCCAAGGGTTTGTGCTGGGCGTTGATGAGTCAGTCAGTCAGGACTCCTCTCTTTATTTACTCGTATACCTATAGAAGATTCGGGCTTCTGTCGACCCGGGTAACGATTTTCAAAGATCCACGAGACAGCCGTGACCAATGGCTTAACGTGCTTTCCGTGGCACGGAGGGGTCTTGGTATGTAAAGATGGTCACCCATCCACGGACCAACCGCGGCAACCGTAGCTTAACCTGATCGATCGACCCGTGCGGCTGTTATTACTTAGCCACAAGCCCCTTTTTAGATAAAGATAATCGTAAAAAAAATTAGGCCAATAGCTATTGTTTTCATTTAATTCCAGCAATGATTTTTTTCAGGAGCTTTATGATTTAGTTTGGAATTCGTCACCGTTAACACGCGACAAATGTTCTCATATACATGCAAATAAACAAAAATAACGAAACTGTTTGGTGTAGAAATGAAATAAAACGGCTATAAAGTTGGTAATAATACTTCATATTTCATTGTAACAGCCCCGACGGGCGCAGATTGAGCCGTCCGGGTGGACAAATCCCTAAAACTCGAGACAACCGAGTCACACCGCGGCTCTGAAATACACAAATGTTATTGAAGACAGCAACACCATTTATTTATTTTATTTACTAGCATTTCCACACGGCTCCGCCCGCGTTCATGTCGGTTATCGCGTAAAAAAGTAGCCCATGTCCTTCTCCATATTTCAGGCTATATTTCTGTCAAATTTCATGACTAACGGTTCAGTGGTTTAGGCGTGAAAGCATAAGAGTTCATTTTCGCTTTTCACATGGCTCCGCCCGCGTGGATATCGGTTATCGCGTAAAAAGTACCCTATCTCCTTTTCTATATCCCAGGCTTTATCTTTGCTATATCATGACAATTGGTGCAGCGGTTAAGGCGTGAAAGCGTAACAGACAGTCACTTACACATTTAGGGACTAGGGAAAATAAACAGTTACATATTACAATACTACACAAAATTTGAGGTAGGTACAGAGTGAGTAAATTTATAACCCATGACATTACAATGCTCCCTTAGTTATTGTTATAACAGAGCTCGAAAGCCTTTGTTTCGACAGCGAAGTTTACAGGCATAAATATAACTGATAGGGCGAAAAATAGTCTGGAAATGCCATTATAACAAAATGAATGTGCGGCACTTTAACAATCAATGTACAGTCGCCAGCAGGTCAAGCTACTCGTATCCCAAACTGTCAAATTTTCCCAATTGAACATAAACTCCTTTGTAATAAAGTTGAAAAACTATCAAAGAAATTTGACAGATTGGGGTAGCTTGATGTGCTGGCCTCTGTACATGGCCCTGAATGTTGGGGTCGGCTTCCAGTCGAACCGAGTGCAACTGAATACCAGTATTTCACTTGGAGCGACTGCCTTCTTTTCCCAAGATGCACTTAACACGATACCCTTTGATAAGACTGGTTGTCTAGATTTTTGGGTTTCCCATCTGTAATGACTGTCAAAAATCCACGAATGACGCCGGAACTGCTTTCCGAGGCGTTGAGGGATCTCGATATACCCACAGGGTGGTGGCAGGGACATCTACGCGCAAACTTTAACCGTGAATTCAACACATAATTCCAAAAAAAAAAACATCGGTTAAAAAAAACTATTTCATATATTTCGTTGTGTGTGTAATAAGAATAAGAGGATAAGCAAAATGGTTACTAACCCTATGGACTTTGTCTGAAATAAAAATATTCTATTCTATTCTATTCTATTCTATAAGTTCAAAAAAATCAAAATCTGAAGTTATTAATTCAAATTAGACTGAGAATGAGCACTTTTCGAACCTACCCTTCACCACTTCCTAGTTCTTTAGCTGGGAAGAAGTGGCGCAAAAAACTCCCCAGCAGCACAGCTGTTTGTTTAGTCGGACGAAAGTATTTAAACGTCACTTATATGACTGTAATAGGTTGACTGAAACAACCAATGCAACGTATGTATTGTAACTGCTAGCAACTAAGAGTGTAATTTGTCTTTTTATTAATTTATTTTTAATTTAGCCAACAATAATGACATACATATTATTATACATATTGTACACCCTATGGGTATGTTACAGAGATACAATAATAGCTAATTATAAGAACTGCCTTTTACCTGTGATAAACAATAAATAAATGAATATGAATATGACTTAATTCTATGGATACATAGGCCAAGTAATAAACATTACGAGACACAGAACATTAAATAATCCCTACTTAATATTATAAATGGGAAAGTAACTCTGTGTTGTGTGTTAAGCTTTCACGCCTAAACCGCTGAACCGATCGTCATGAAATTTGGCAAAGATATAGCCTGGAATATGGAGAAGGACATAGGCTACTTTTTACGCGATAGCCGACATGCACGCGAGCGAAACCGAGGGCAAAAGCTAGTTAGTCTTACGTCAGCTAGCCATGCCAATATACCAACGAATAAAATGAAAACTTAACGCAAGCACAAAGAATAATAATTAAAAAATGTAAATAAAGCATTATACCAAAATAAAAGCCTCCTGGTATAAAGGGCGTGATAGCTTACAAATGCAATGCTGGATTAAGTTCACATAGCTGTTACGACACGAGTTACAACACAAGGCCGCAAATGATAAACTAAGACCATCGACGTATAATAAATAAGCAGGTAGGTAATTATTAGTAACAATAACAAAATCATGGTCAGCAAGACGACCACTCACCACAAGCAGCACCCGTTCACGAGCATAACGCAAGGATCAGCCATTACCCCCTTCACCCCCATATTGTTGGTTGCACGTTGATGTCTCTGCCACCCTGTATAATGGATGGTCATCCATGCACGAACTGACCGGGGCAAGCGTAGCTTAAACTTTGATCGACCCTTACTATACGCAAGTACATTTAACGCGTTCCGAAAATCTATTCA
This sequence comes from Polymixis flavicincta, assembly GCA_949987655.1. NCBI lineage: Eukaryota > Metazoa > Arthropoda > Insecta > Lepidoptera > Noctuidae > Polymixis > Polymixis flavicincta. The sequence goes on along the minus strand of OX465186.1, from coordinate 9,642,314 downwards.
ATTTTAATCAGTACGGGAAATCACGTTGTTATTATGATCAGTTAATGTTATTCAGGTCAACAATATGAAATCTGACATAAAAACAACTTTCAAAATGAGGGCGATTATTAAATTAATTATGTTCTATTTTTGCTTAAACGAAATGTTAATTACGCCGCAAAAATACCAGTAATAATGTCATAATTTTACTAAAGGTAATTACTACAGACAACAATGTTGTTTTCGCAAACTATTCGGTTATGTTGGGGTTGAAAAATGCAATAATAATTTACATTAACGCACTACACAGAAATTATTTGGTGAATTACGTGTTTTATCCCATTATGATAAACCAAAGTTCATTGAAATTCATTGTCCGAACCCGTACGGAAATAGCCGATCACCGACGAACAATATTTAAGCCTACACGTGGAGATGCATTATAGTAATTCGTGCGTTTAAGCGCGTTTAAATGACTTTTGCGAATAACTTTGTTTTGATGGCATGGGTGGGACTAGATTCAAAACTGTGTAGGTACAATAACGGAACGCAATTTAAACAAAGAACTTATTCGATAAACACAATTGATAGAGCTCTTTAAAAACGGTGTGCAGTAATCGTTCTCGATATAGTTACACTTAGTTACCGTTTATCGAATAAAACCTTTAACATCAAAATGGACATTCGTATTTACATTTAAAAGTTTTTCTACTTTGTGAAAAGGTTGTGCACACAAATTGTGGTCATCGTCATCACCATTTCACCCGAAAGTCATCCATTGCTGGCCACAGGCCTATTCCACTTCGACCGGCTCTGTGATTCTCGCTTCCAGCGGATTCCTGTGGCCTTCTTTTATTATTAGCCATTAAGGTGACACTTCTCCACATTTTTTCCATACATACTTCGGGAGGGTTTTACTCCACTGTTTGACTACGTACATCAAAAATTAAACATGGTATAGTTTTGTCTTATTATTGAGGGGCTTGTGGCTAAGTAACATAAGCCGCACGGGTCGATCGATCAGGTTAAGCTACGCTTGCCGCGGTTGGTCCGTGGATGGGTGACCATCTTCACATACCAAGATCCCTCCGTGCCTCGGAAAGCACGTTAAGCCGTTGGTCCCGACTGTCATTTGTGGATCTTTGGCAGTCATTACTGGTCGTCAGATGCCCGAAAATCTGACAACCAGTCTTACCAAGGGGTATCGTATTACCTAGTAACTGGGTTGTGGAGGTCAGATAGGCAGTCGCTCCATGTAAAATACTGGTATTCAGCTGCATCCGGTTAGACTGGAAGCCGACCCCAACGTGATTGGGAAAAGGCTAGGCAGATGAGGCAGAAGATGGTTTTGTCTTATTATTAATATTGTCTGTACGGAAACAGAACACTACAATAAAAAGCCATTAAAAAGTTATGAGCCAACAAAGATTCGTTTTTCTTGCTAATTTAACATAACTTTGGGCGTGTTTATGTAATAAAAGGAGTGAAAAATCTCGAAAACCAAATCGGTACCGACAAAGCTCAACTATTGAGAAGTTCAATAAACTTAATTGGTCATTGATTTATGCAGTGTTTTTTTCAGAAAACCCGACCTTCCGAAGGACTTTTCTTAATTTTTTCGCGAATGTTTTGCTATAAATGCTCCTGCATCTCACTCAATAACGTTGTGGGTGTAGACTAGCGTCTAACTGCTCATCACTGATACTATCTCTGTCGGATACGAAGCCTGGTGAGACAGCGTGATTTTTCGCCAGGCCCACCAGTGAGTTCGAGCCCGTGTAAAGTGTCCCCTTAACATCAAAATGGACATTCGTATTGTACTATCAAGATTCACAATAGCAGTCGCATACTAAGGGCTATATTGCTATGAAGTGGCGGTCCAGGCCGTACCTACAGCTGTGTGTATAAGTGATGTATTAACACATCAGGATGATCCGGGGATATCGCACGATCTCCGGCGAGGCGGCGGGCCTCCTTGCCGGATTACCGCCATGGGATCTGGAGGCAAAGGTCCTCGCGCAAATATGGGAGTGGCGCGAGGAGGCCAAACGCCGGGGCGTAACTCCGCTGCCGCAGGAAATTGCGGCACAGCGGACAGAGCTCCGGCGGGATCTCATGGTGACATGGAGAGAGCGATTGTCGCAACCCAGTGCTGGGCACGCCACGATTGCGGCGGTAAGTCCCCTCTTTGAGGAGTGGTTTGAGAGGCGGCATGGCGTCCTCACCTTCCGCCTGACGCAGGTCCTCACCGGACACGGTTGTTTCGGGAGGTTCCTGTTTCGGATAGGGCGGGAGGAAACGCCCGGGTGTTTCCACTGCGAAGATCGCCCTGAGGACACGGTGGAGCACACGGTGGCGGTCTGCCCTGCTTGGGCGGAGCACCGCCGTGTCCTCGTGGAGGCGATCGGCGGCGGCGATCTCTCGCGTCCGGCCCTGGTCCAGGCCATGGTACGGAGCGAGAGGGCATGGGGAGCCGTCACCTCCTTCAGCGAAGCAGTGATGCTCGCGAAGAGGGAGGCGGCGCACGTGAGGGAGAGGCAGCATATGCGCCCTCGCGACCCCAGCCGCCGCAGGATACGGAGACGCCCTGGGCGTCGGGAATCCCAGGCCGATTTCCGGCCACCGTAGGCATGGGCTTGCGGACGGCGAGTAATGGGTAGCTCGCTGTCCGGTAAGGACCAAGCCCAAGTCGACGGCGCTTGTGTTCCACGCGCGCCTCAAAGAGATGTCAGCACAAAAATGATGGGGCCCGCAAGGGCCGATGCCTGTCAGGGGTGCGGGTTCGTTTGAAAGAGATACCACAGCCCCTGGCATACGGGCTAATGAAGGAACACGGGTGGGTTTTAGTCAGTAAAAGTCTGACACGCCCTCCTGCTCCACCCAGAGCGGGAGAAGTTATTTGATGATTTCCGACGCAAAAAAAAAAAAAAAAAAAATGTGATGTATTAACACAGAACGCTCACCGCTGCACTCACACACAAACGTTCTGTATTTTATGCATACCGTCGGCGACGCACAGACATGACCTTGGTCGGTTCATACCATTGCTAAAATTTACTTGTATAATTAGGGTTCCGGTAGCGTGCAGCGTATCGTCTTGGATTAAGAAACTCATAGGTCTGGGTTCAAATCTCGCGATGAAGCTTTAATTTTTCTTTTCAACAATCATCTTCATCTGTTCTTTTAATATTCGATTTATTAATATTCCAGAATAATAATGTAACAATTTTTTTTTATTACTCGTATTGTTATTTAAATAAAGGTTTAACAATAATAAATGATTACAAAATGTTTATTCGTTATAACTTCATGAAGAATGTAAAAAATAACTAATAATAACTTCTTGTTAAAACAGTTTATTTTCTCATAAAGAACAATTTATTGAAGTAAATAAGCTAGTTGGTGAACTATGATAATCAGGCTATTGTATCTTAGTAATATAATAATATTGTGCTGATTACTACTGTGTGTCGGTACTCTAAATAAATCACAATATTCTACAAAAATCTACCCACGTAAAAGTAACAAATGCAGACAAGTTGTCACAATACAATTAAATGACTCAGTAGTACTACTTTTATTCTACTGCGAGTGAGTTCGTTCTAACTCAAACCTCAAAGTTAACAAATCGTATTTAATAGGACTTAAAGAGGTTATAGCTTAAGTGTTAATTTTCATTCCGAAAAGAAGACTGAAACTAAACCTCAAAATAATCCAGATTACGGATAAGACAAAATATTATTTGAATATTACTAAAATAAATAAATATTTGTAATTTATAACTTAATGTTAATGTTTTTTCTATATTACTATGTTTTTTGAGCAGATTTCCAAGCTGGTTTTCGATGATGCCTTGAACCTTCTGCGTTGAGTGCACGGCGCACGGTTCGTAAAGATGTGTCGAATAATTCGGCAAAATGTCTTGTCGTTTTGAAACCACTTGTTTCAAATTCGCTGAACGTGTCCCTGTTATAGGAGCTGGGGTCTTCCACTTTGCTTTCCACGGGCAAGGCTACCGCCTTCCTCGTATCTTTTCACCCACCGACTCACAGTATTTCACTAAAACAAAAAAGGGGTACTGTTAGGCTACTAAGCAAAATACACACTTTATGTATTACCTACTATTTAGAAACAAAATTATTTAAAAGGGCAATTTCACATAAATATTAAGTATAATGTTATTTTTAATCGTTCTATATTCTAGGAAATAAATTTACATCGAAATTTTATATTTTTATTCTATTTAGACATTATGATATTTATAAAACGTTTTAAAATAACTACAAGGATCAGCAGTTATACTTTAATTAAATAAATGTTTAATAAAATATTTAAATCATAATACTCACACTCAGTCCGGTTTCATCACATAGGTATTTGTGATAATATAGGTATTAAGTCCACTTTTATGCAGCGCAATAATATTCGCTTTCATTTCTATATTTAAATTTGCTTACATTTTAAAATGAATTAGAAGAACGCTAATAGATGAAACACACGTCACTAGCACACAATATCAACCAACACCGTTCTTTAAGTCGCGGTGAATGAGTCGTAAATCATTTAAATTTATTTAGGTTTCTGTGGGTATAATGATAAAGTTTTACGAGTTTAGTGAATACGACGAACAGAACAAGAAACTATACTCAAAAGTGATTTTTAAAACAATAAAAAGACTATCACACAGTGAGTGGGATTCGAAACCACGACTCGCTGCGCTCAAACGCGATAATCAAGTGCGGTAACCGCTCAGCTATCATGCCATTTGCTTTAACGATTGAATTTAGGAAATACATTCATTTGTAAACGTATGAGAGTGTGTGTGTCTATAGTATTATAGCCTATAGAAATTGCTTATTATAAGAAGGTCGTAAGTTAAAGCGAAGTGTCAATCTATTGCTTTTTGAGATTGGGGCACCATTAGTGGGGGCTACAGTAGCCCCAGCACATTTAAAAAGTTTTTCTACTTTGTGCAAAAGTTGTGTACACAAACGGTGGTCATCCTCATCATCATTTCAGCCGAAAGTCATTCATTGCTGGCCACAGGCCTATTCCACTTCGACCGGCCCTGTGCTTCTCGTTTCCAGCGGATTCCTGTGGCCTTCTTTTATTATTAGCCATTAATGTCCCACTGCTCTCTGCTGGTCAAAGACCTTACTCTCTTTCCACCTCTCTTTGTCCATAGCTGCCAAGGACAAATCTTTTTATAAGGAGGTCCGGCTCATCTCCATTTGGGCCTGCCGCGATATCGTTTGCCAATAAGCGAGACCCACTGTGTCGTAAGTTTAGCCCATAGATCGTCTAACGTTTGAGATTATTTTGCAATTAAATGGTGATCAGTTTTCCTATGACTAACAAGGCACCTTTACAAAGTGGCTATTAAGTAAGGTTCGTTTTTAAGTGTATTTTATTTATAAGTTTGAAATGTAGTTGTGAGCGTACATACATACCAAATTGTAAATATAAAGTAACAAATAAGAAACAGTACCTACTTTACATCGAAATAATTAATCGAATTGTAATCTCGCTCCCATTTCATTGTGGAACGTGATAAATATTTAATTACTCGCAAAAAAGTACATGGAGTATTTCGGTCCTTACAGAATTTTCATTAGGTACATGTCTAGATCAGAAAACATCTCATTACGTTATTTAATATCTTCAAATCGTAATGGAAAAACGTTGTCATGGCAATCCATAGGTACCTGATTTCCTACCAGCATAAATTATATCACCCTAATTCGTTTATTGCAATTGACTTTGTACTTATTTATATTGTTATTTAGTACCGAATTTTATTCTTATCATGCGGAAATTAGGTAATGTAGCATATCTAATTGTTAAGCGAATGAACGCTCACAGAAATGTGTTTTGTCTAGGCCTGCTGGGCCTAGAGATAAAACACATTTCTGTTAGCGTTCACGCCAAACGCTACGCCAAAATGTATGACCTACATTACCTGATACATTACCTGCGGAAAGGTTACGTCGTGTCCTTTGCGCAGAAATGCGTTTTGTCTCCAGGCACTGTTCGGTTAAAATTTTACCGTGAGAACTTAGGTGAAGTGATCTGTCATTCCATCTGATACTAGAGATTTATACTAATGACAACTGACTTTAAGAGTTTTTGGCGCGATCGCGTTGGAACATGTCGCACGAATTTTCATTGTCATGAAATTTCGTGAATTAAATTGTATAATTTTAGTAGTGAATTATTCAATTTAGTTACGTGTGAGTGCACAAGTGTAGTGAAGGTGAAAATAAGTGCCTAACGTGGACTTTTCGTGTTCCCCCAAAAACTCCTAACAGGTTGTTGTAAAGTTACTACCGCTTTACAATAACTTTGATTGTAACTTCGTGCCTGATATCTGGCCATTTATTTGATTGAAAACTAAAATTACTTGACACTGGCTAAATGCACAAACCGTACGAAGCCAAAAACCGAAAATAAAGCTGACTTTAACCTCACTTTACCATAGTTAACACGGTGATATTTTTACAGAATAGCACCGTTGGTTTCATTTTTCTTCTGTAACGCAGGCTTTTCTATCAACTGTGAACTGAATTCATATTTGAAACATCATATTTGAATTCTCCTCGTATAGATCTGAATATTAAAGCTTCTAGGTCCGTTTTCAGACCTACGTTCTACCTATAAAAACGGTCGCAGCTGTCACCAAATGCAGGGTTTATTTGATCTACGTGCGATCACAGTATACTTTCTTTAGTGTGCTGTGGTCCTATATAAATCAGTCGAGAATTCCTGAGTACGTAGTTGGTAGGAATTTTGTACTCTGTGCCGCCGTAGGTTCCACTGCTTTTAACGTACATACATAGGTAGGTAAGAAGTTTTATTACCATCACCCTAATTGCTTAGCACACTTTCAATCACAACTGAATTATTAGAAAGATATCGCTAATCCATTGCTTAATATTTTCAGTGAATGTTCCTAAACTGTCCAAATGGGAGACTGTGCTCCCTACTCCGGTGTTCTTAGAGCATAGTAAGTTTAACAGAAGGTTATTCTTTTTAGTTGCTACAAGGAGGTCTATCCGACCGCTAGACAAAGGTGTTCGCGATATGTTCCAATATAATATAACTTTTTTTTTTTTCATTTTAATGGTGTAGGTACACTCACTTTCTTTACTCAGACATAATTCCCAGATGCGGTGTAATTGGCTGCACCCAAAGATTAAAATCATTCTTGGTTTAAAACATTAAATTGAGACATGAGACAATCCAATCGGATAGTGATGAATGAAATTGTGTCCTAGATTTTCATCGAGTTGCTAGTATAATCTGTTTTAAAAATATCTGATGAAAATTTCAACAATCGAATCAAAACACTTACCTGTGGATGCCAATTTGTAGTGCCACTTATAAATTGAGTGCTTTGATTTGACTATTTGAATAGTAAACCCGAAATTTCCATTTAAAATCACTTAAGAAATGATTTTGTTTAGACAATTAAGGTTAATTTTATCACCTCAATTCTTGTCGATGATTCTTCAATCACAATTTAATGATGTTCAAAACAATCGTTTTTGAAAAAAGTGAAGAGATATAAAGTTGAAGTTGTTATACAGATGAATGTGTTACTAATTCGCTATAATCCGTCATTTGTTTACACTTTTGTCAAATCCTTTCTGACCACAGGTAAAGAAACTGCGACCGCGCTTAGATAAATAGTCATACATTTAATTCCCAAAGGTATACGTCACTCAGCACAGGTGTAACATATATCAGTAGAATTGTAATATTCTTTTGTTCCAGATTTAGCTTATAAATCTTCGGGACGCGGCAGAAAACTAGCGCTGTCCGAACAAACTTATCTACGAGTGTTTTATGTAACGATTTCTTTGTAGGTGTCTAAAAGGGTGGCGGGTAACGCTTCGGTTTCTAGTTTTATTACAGTACTATGTTAGAGATATTTTACTGCACATGACATGGGGTAAATGGGCGGATATACACTTATACACAAAGGACAATGGACGAAGTTGTATGCATGATGTGACTAATCATTGAAAAAAATGTAAGACGTTACTAATCACGGATACATTTAGGTATCAAACTTACAGCATTTATTTCAATTAAACCATTTACAGGCACTTTTGAATTGACAAAAAAATCGATGTTGAAGCTAGATGCCCATTCCAAAACGTAGATCTCTATTGAGAAGAACGGGAAAGAACTTTAAGGACACTCTTTTAAATCATGTTAGGTATTAAAAAATCTTGGAAACATTATTCTAGTTGCTTCTATATGTTAGAACAAATTAAAAAAAAAACATTTTTTTTTTATAAAAACGTTGCCCCACACTAGGAATTTCTCCTGTATTGTGGGTGCGTTTACAAACATTTAAACTCACATACACAAACAGCCAGACCCGGAACAACTACTTGTAGGTCATACAAATATTTGTTCAGTTAATCGCTAATTGCACCGACGTGACGAACCGACGGCACCCGTTCATAAATTTGACGCGTGGGTCAGCACCATCCAGCTCAACCATTCTCTAGGGAACTGAATTTCTATAATAAGACATCACACTCATATTTGGCATACCTGGGGGCCAACTCTCGTAATTATAAAGAATGTTGACAGTATGATCTCAGTCCCAATCTGTCAAAAAATACCTCATATTTCCATAGATTTTGACAAATTTTTGACATGTTATTGTAGCCGAGATGAGACTGCGATTACATTTTGTCGATATTTTTAATTACGAGAATTGGCCTTCAGATTTACACAACATATTATGACATAACGTTTCAGAGGTTGGGCAGAGGCGTAACTAATTAGGAACATTGTTCATCATCATCATCATCTCAGCCGGAAGACGTCCACTGCTGGACATAGGCCTCCACCAATTTAGGGGTTTGCCATAATCGCCACGCGTGCCAGGCAGTTTGGCCATCGCAGTATGGTAGTAAAATGCATAGAGAACGCTGCTGCCCGTTCTCTAGTAAGTCCCTTAGTCGCCTCCTACGACACCCACGGGAAGAAATGGGATGGTGCTGTTCTTTACGTCCGGCACCACACGGTACATTGTTCATGTGTCATCAACCGGGCACAAATCCAGACTCCGGGGTGCTACTGGGAAAATTCGTAAAGGAAAAACCCAATATACTTTTTCGACCTAGGAACCAAATCAGACCTCATTCTGAGCAGTCGCCTTTGTTACCACAAGACCAACGAGGCAGTCATACTTGATTTAATGTAGATTTATTCGCTTCGATAAAACACTTTCATGAACTACTCTAGTTTGGAAAAACGTTTAGCCCCACATATTGACTAAACATCACTTCAACAATTTATAGTTCAGAGATCATAAACGAAACTAAATAGGTCGGGAATATATTTAACGAGACGGTAAGTACGTACCTAGACCTACCCTTATTAGCTAAGCATTGATATCCCTGATGTATAAGCAATCTACTAACAAACCAAGTTTTAATAATGTTATAGAAGTCACCGTACTTCTTTTCTCTTCTATGAGGAAAGGTTTAAAAGTGTAAAAGTTCTCATCCTCCATAGAAAAGGGAATATCCTCGGACCAGACGGGTGTTGTATCTGGAGAGTCACTGCCCGCAGTTGGTGCGTAGTTCGATGTGGCTTTGAAGATCGCCACATAGTTATTACTATTATTATTGGAATCGCCTCGTATTGTTTCGTTTCTGTTTCCTCGAATAAACCAAAGCTTGCGGCTTAGCAGAGATGGCAAACAGTGCGTAGCCGTAGACACGTGTAACTGTAGACGCGCGTAGCTGTAGACGCGCGTAGCCGTAGACACGCGTAGCCGTAGACACGTGTAGCCGTAGACGCGCGTAGCCGTAGATGCGCGTAGCCGGAGAAGCACGTAGCCATAGCTGCATAAGTGACGGGTGCGATAGATAAATGTTACGGGTGTCTCGAATGGCACGTGACCGAAGATTCTGCTCATATTACCTGTTCACTCTAGTAGGTGTGAAATCGTATCTATGATTTTTTTTCATTTCTCTTTCAATGATTCTGACCTACAGTGTCATCATCTACCTAGCCGTTTCAGAACTATGTTGGTTTCGGCTTCCAGTCTAAACGGATGCAGCCAAATACTAGAATTTTACAAGGAGCGACTGCCTGTCTGACCTCCACAACCCAGTTACAGAGTAACACGATGCCCCATGGTAAGACATTCAGATCCGCATAGTTTTTTTTTTTTTTTTTTCATTTGAATTTTTATCAAATAGGAATACAGATTGGAATAAGTACTCAAAATATATGCTTTTGAGGTAACAATTTTTATCACATTCTTTCCGCACTTATCCTAACTTATTTGGGTTCGACGCGCGCTGCACGGTTTTTTCTTACATAATACTCACTACGTGGAGCGGTCATCTCGAGATTCATTTGTGTCAAGAACTTTATTAAGAGTAATTTTTGTTTATGCTTCGCATTAAATTTCTTTTTTCAGACATCAATAGCGGTTTTCCATCCCTGGCCTATAGATAGGTATGCTCTTAGGCGAAGTAAGTATAACAAGTCCCCAAGACAAAGTTCGCGAGTGAGTCCGAGTCCACTTCAAAATTCGGAAGTTTCAACTTCAAAGGGGTTCTCCATTACTATTTAAGCACGGACTTTTGCCAACAATAAACGGCACTGTGCCTCGGTAAAGAAAGTGTATACGTTGATCTTTCAACTATGAAGGTACTTGTGGTTTTGTAAGGACCATCGAAGGAAAGGTATATTGTATATCTGATTACTTTGTTAGGTGATACCAGTTTGTACGTATTTCAAATAAACACTTGAGTTTCTATCCAAAGGAGGAACTTTGGGACGTGTGAACAAAGCATGGACAATTTTAGTGTAGCCCTGCCGTAGAAGTGCGTAGCCGTAGCCGCGCGTAGCCGTAGAAACGCGTAGCCATAGATGCACGTAGCCGTAGGAGCGCGTAGCTGTAAACGCGGGTAGCCGTAGAAGCGCGTAGCCGTAAAAGCACGGAGCCATAACCGCGCGTAGTTGTAGACGCGACGAAGGTCAATACGCGACGATCGTAGCCAGAATTACTGTAACGCATAGGCGTTATGTTGTATAGTAAGCAGGTAGAATATATAATATATATGTTATCATCTGTCGGCTTTGATCGTCGCCACAAAGATCATTTATATTTAATAAAATACAAAACATTTGCTACGACTTGCCTACGAAGTTGACATAGCAGTAGCGTAATAGCTCTTACTTGAAATAGGTAATATGTTTCTTCATTATTTACGAAACTGCAAATACTATTTGCAATGGCTCGAATTCGTAGCGGCTGCACGAGGAACTTTTACTCGATAAATTAATCGTCCCACTTCATACACAAATTTGTCTTATTTCGTATTAGGTACGAAATTTATGTGAGTAATAATTAGTAGTCAGTCATGATTAGTTTCGTTACTTTTAGAAAGTATACAATTTCACGGTTTTTCCATCGGGACAGACCATACAAAATAAAGTTTAGTTTACAACATAAGTACTGCAATTTCTTCAATTGTTTTGCTTGCTTATATTAGTAGGAACATTGCTCATTAATTATTAAGATCTGTTTTAGTAACTGGGCAATCATGCGTAGGAGGACCAAGTTAACCGACACAGCCCGAAGAACTGCCAAACGTAAGTGGCAGTGGGCAAGTCACATTTCTCGCAGAACAGATGGCTGATGAAGCTGGAAGGTTTTGGAACGGCGACCGCGTACCAGAAGACCCACTTCTTCTGGTACGCGTCGTTTTGGTGGACTGATGACTTGATGAAGGTCGCTGGGTATGAGAACCACAGAACCGGTCAAAGAGGTGATGCTTGGGGGAGGTCTATGTCCAGCAGTAACCGTCTAACGGCTGATATGATGATGATGAATCTGGCAAACTAATGTGTGGCGCCATCTACAACGCTATTTACGAACTACGAATAACACTGATGTCACACAAAGTCCTACATCGTGCAAGCAGAGTGTACCACGCAACGAGCATAATTGGACGTAGTTAAGCAGAAAGGACTAAATCCACACAAAATCACTTTTGAGTTATGGGCGTTTGAAGTTTGACTTTTTTTTATGTGCTCTTCATACTGTGGGTTGAGTCGGGTGGCAGGATAAACTAGTTTGCGTGTACATTTTTAGAATAGGGTTTTCACTACATGATAGATTCGACCCTCAGGAGTACGATGGCATACTTAACTCAATTTTGGCCAAAGTGTGGATTGAGTCTATGTCCAATTATCAGGACAACAACGTCATGACATCAATCGGCGGGTCGTAGCCAACCAAACACAACACTCGTGTGATCCTCCCTTTTCTATGAAAGGTGAGTGAACTTTTCATCCTGTTCCCCATACCTACCTCCATAACTGTAATGTATATTTTAAGGACAAGCAGAACAAAACTCGTCTATACTTCGCAATATGAAATAATGATAAAACACTGAATAAAATAAAGGAAATCCGAAGGCAACTTTTTTATATTTCCTTTTCAAATAAAGACCTCATTACTTGGTTGTAAGTTCAGGATAATTGCCCGTTAAGCCAAGAAACTTTTTACGGCATAGTTCAACGAAATAAAACCTTTGACTTTGTTATTGTTTAATAATAATGTTAAGGATTCGTCTCCTATCCTTAGATTTTCATTGATTTTCTTTGTGAAAGAGCTCACCTAGGGAATTAAAACACTCCCATTAGTCTACATAGTTCTTTTCACTACACTACCTACATCGTAGCTTTAATCCAGACAAAAGTTTAAAAAAACAGTACTCCTCGTTGCGCTAGTGGTCACAAGCACCACTGAGGTGTCCTCTATGGGTTCGATCCCCAGGTCGGGTCTATTATTATTGGGGTTTTCCACCAGGAATTTCTGAGTAGCAGCACACAGTCTTGAGTATACTGCCCGATTGAGGGAATTGGCTCGCTCTTATATTACCTCATCATCATCATCATCAGCCTATAAATGTTCCCACTGCTGGGACACAGGCCTCCTCTCAGTGAGAGGGAGTGGGCCGTAATCCACCACGCGGGCCCAGTGCGGGTTCGTAGATGTCACAATGTCTTCGAATTTTTGGTTCTAGGACATGCCGGTTTCCTCACGATGTTTTCCTTCACCGATTTGAGAGCAGGGGCGATTAAATAATTTACACAAAGTAAAGCGCCTGGCTGGGTTCGAACTCACGACCTACATACAACTCGTAAGTCGCGGCCGGTACCACTTGGCCACCACTGCTCCTTAAATTACCTATATGAGACTAAATAAACATAACTGGCGAAATTGGTAGTACTTACTCTACAGTTCTGCCTAACCCTTGCAGGGATAACACGCGTGACGTTATGCTATTTTCCCGAATGTAGGTATATATAATCAGCCTATAACGTTCCCACTGCTGAGACAGCGAACTTCTCCCTGTGAGTAGGCCGTAATTCACCACGCGGGCCCAGTGCGGGTTGGTAGATGTGACATGTCTTCAATTTTTGCATTCCAGGACATGTTGGTTTCTTCACGATGTTTTCTACACCGTTTTGAGAGTAGTGGTGATGAAATAGTTTACACAAAGTAAAGCGCCTGTCGGGGTTCAAACCTACGACCTAACTCGTAAGTCGCTGCCGTTACCATTTGGCCACCAGCGCCAGTTGCGTAACTAGGGTGGGGCAGCAGGGTACGAGCCCTGGGCGCCTATCGAAGGGGGGCGCGAAAAGTCGCCAATTCAAAAATTTTACATAAAAAAAAACACAATAAACCATTGCATACTGTTACATCTAAGAAATCCGAAGAACTAGGTACTTGAATTTATTGTACAGTATGGGGATGAAGGCGTATTTCTAAATCGGACCATTTCTATTCAAATTCTGAGTAAAATTGCAGTATTTTTTTGCAAGTTGAAATTAATACCATCGTTATTAAAGGCTAAGACTAATTATAATTAGTCAAGAAAGGTTATGCGACCTAAGATTTGTTCAGTTTAGACCTAGAAGATAATACAATTTACAACGGGGCTCAAAATGTGATGCGTGCCCTAGGCGCCATTTTCTATTGGTACGCTCCTGACCAGTGCTCCTGTATTTACATAAATATATGTATGCCTATTTGTTTACATATTATTGTACGCAGGTAGGTTTTCTAAACACAATTTCTTGAAGCCCTTTCAGCAAATATGATTACACACGTGTTTTTTTTTTTTTTGGGTGGGAAATCTTCAAATAACTTCTCCCGCTCTGGGTGGAGCAGGAGGGCGTGTCAGACTTTTACTGACTAAAACCCACCCGTGTTCCTTAAGTAGCCCGTATGCCAGGGGCTGTGGTATCTCTTTCAAACAAACCCGCACCCCTGGCAGGCATCGGCCATTGCAGGCCCCATCATTTTTTTGCTGACATCTCTTTGAGGCGCGCGTGGAACACAACGCGCCGTCGACTTGGGCTTGGTCCTTACCGGACAGCGAGCTACCCATTACTCACCGTCCGCAAGCTCATGCCTACGGTGGCCGGAAATCGGCCTGGGATTCCCGACGCCCAGGGCGTCTCCGTATCCTGCGGCGGCTAGGGTCGCGAGGGCGCATATGCTGCCTCTCCCTCACGTGCGCCGCCTCCCTCTTCGCGAGCATCACTGCTTCGCTGAAGGAGGTGACGGCTCCCCATGCCCTCTCGCTCCGTACCATGGCCTGGACCAGGGCCGGACGCGAGAGATCGCCACCGCCGATCGCCTCCACGAGGACACGGCGGCGCTCCACCCAAGCTGGGCAGACCGCCACCGTGTGCTCCACCGTGTCCTATTCTACACGTGTTCGGTCGGTACCACCGACTTACTAAGTTACTAACAAGTTATTGTATCTACTAGTTATAAACAAAGGTCAAGGGCTTCCCGATGACTTGTAACTATTGTGTATGGGAAGGTAGAGATATGTATATATAGGTAACGTTGTTTACATAAAGTTTCGATTCCGACTTTTAGGGTTTTGAACGTAACGAAAGTAAACAGTTAACCGAACCTCGGTGCGTAATAGTGCGTGACTAGACGGGCCTTAATTCCAACGACGTAAGGTCCGTTTTCGTAGTTATATTGAACCTGCCTACAATAATGTACCTGCATAGAAAATAAAGATGACGGAAGAAACCTATGCTCACGTTACCTAAGTACAGAGGCCAGCACATCACACTACCCCAATCTATGAAATTTCTTTAATACTTTCAACTTTATTGCAAAGATTCATGTTCAATTGGGAAAAAATTACAGTTTGGGATGGCTTGATGACATGTGCTGGCGTCTGGGCATACCACTAACGATAGTGCATCATCATCATCATCATCAGCCTATAATATTTTTTTTTTTTTTTGATATTGCGTCTTTTACTTGAATCCGAAGCTTTTGACTATTTTGTTTTTCGTATTTTTTTTTATTGCGTTTTGTTTGTGCAGTTTTTTCTTTCTTATTTTTTTTTCAGTAACTTAGATCCACAATCAGAGCTCTTCTCTTGTATGAGCAATAGAAAAAAGTAATAAGAAGAATGGGTTAAGCCCATTTGTTTTACGGTAGGCGTGGCACTGAAGTGGAAAATACCTACCCACTACAGTGTGACCGCCAAGATCACAGGGGATCAATGGGTTCAGTATTGCCATATCAACTGAACCTTCCTACTGTGAACTGGGCAGTCATCACACCTGGGTAGATGGGATGATGAACCCCTTCCCGGTGCCCAAGATACGCTCGATGTAGGTACTTACTTATATTTCAATTTACCCCCAAAGAATTTCTACGTTACGGCACATTATCCTATTGTGATGTGATAGGTAGCTACGAAAATCATTGTGTAGTTAATAAAGCTGCCCCTCCACACAGGACTCTCGACATCGGTAATTGCGTTCTAAGCATTCAGCCTTTGAGCCTTTGCTTTGTTCAAACGGCAATGGTTCCCCTCTTTATTATTATTTCCGTCGAAAACATTCCGACAGGCTCCAACGCCCAGGCACAATACATATTTTTCGAGGGCTTTCATTTGTATTTCAATATTCTCATCATAATATTGTGCTATGGGCTACTTAATTTATTTTATTGGATGTCTTCGAAATTGAGATTTGGTAATATGATTTTACCTGCTTTATTTCATTACGAATTATGTTAAGCCATGTATCTTGCTAACTTTTTATTCATTACTAGCGACCCGCCTCTGCTTTGCAAGGATTTCGACAAAACATCGTTATATACCTTTATTGTATTGAAGTTAATAAAATGATGGTGTAAACGGTATCTATCATAATTCGTGGCGTAGTCTAGAAGAAAAACACGGTCACACAGACAGAAACGAAAAGCGACTTTAATTTATAATAATCTTGTAAGATAGAAGATTTATATAGTTATTAAAGAAATCCTCGAACTTTAATCGCAGTTTATGGTGGTAGGCGTAGGTACATAGCACGTTTTGGTTTATGCTCTTGGGTCATAGATACTTAGGTATTGTTACCCTAGCTGCCCCGTGTTGCCTGGCGGTTACTAGCGCGACTGCTGAGCGTGGGGTCCTGGGTTCGATTCCTGGGTCAGGAAAAGTGATTTCGTGTTATTTCATTAGGATTTTCTTAGTAACAGTCAGGAGTTTGGAAAGTTGGCGGTGTGATACCCCCGTGCCTCAATAAGCACGTTAATATCTCCCGCGGCGAAGGATAGTCTCCGTTGAGATTGGCCGCCATGGCCGACACTATATACCTATTACCCTAGCTAGAATATAAACCAAAACCCTACCGCTTCCATGCATTTCTTCTCGTTATCCTGATAAAATAATGAGTTTCAAAATCTCCTTTCACGATTTACACAGGGTATGTTTGCAGAAATTCAAATTTGTGATGAGTGCTGCCATCTACCATCGGTGCGACTTACTACAACAACCAAAGTTCATGAAGAGTTTATAGATTTTGCCGTATGGAGCGACACTGTAACTAAAATAAAATTCCGGAGCTGGTCTTTACTGAAGACTATTGTGGTGGTCTTTTTACCTCTGCTCCACTCATGTTACAGGTACTAATACATTTACTTGACACGCGTTTGTTGAAGACATTCTAAAGAGGATTACAGCCATATATAAACAACAGATTTATTTTAATATGTTTAGTACAGAGGTCAGCACATCAAGCTACCCCAATCTATCAAATTTCTTTGATAGAATTCGAACTTTATCACAAAAGAATAAGGTTCATGTTCAACTGGGATTTGACAGTTTGGGATAGCTTCATGTGCTGGCGTCTGTACAGAGAAAAGCACATCAAGCTACCCCAATTTGTCAATTTTTTTCGATAGTTTTTAAACTTTATAGCAAAAGAATAAGGTTCATGTTCAATTAGGAAAATTTGACAGTTTAGGATGACTTCATGTGCTGACGTCTGTACATGAGGTTCATAGTGAGGTAGATCATTTCCACATTTCAAGGGTAAGCTGGATTGATATTTTCCATAGAATTAAAACAAAATAATAGATACTAAGGGAGAATTAATGTCAAACAATGTGATAAATTAAATGAATTTAATATCTGTGCTTCTTTCAAACCAGACCCTCAATGCAGGGTACACAAAATTTAGTATGATTTTCATACACATTAACATATAGACAATGATAAGTCAAATTAATTGTCAATAAACATGATTAATTACAAAAATGCAACTTCTTACTTTAGATAATATTTAATACACAATAATCTACACTAAACAAATATTTAACAATTTATCCCTACTTTGTTTTTGCTTGTACATTTGATAACTTTGTTGGGTCAAATTTATATGTCTTCTGCAGAGGCCCTTTGCCAGCTCTGGTGAAAATCATTTCATCTACCCTTTGCCTCTCCGCTAACTCTTTTGTAATTTTCATGTTTGTCCAAGAATCTTTAGCTCCATCCACAAATCCCTTTTTCTTAATTGGTAGAGTATCAGGTGAATGTTTAAGTAACTTGGGAATTTTGAAGTAATCCCTTACTGCTGGTACTTTTAGTAAACCAACTTGTATCAGGGATATGAAGTTACTGCCACACCAGTAAACTAAGATGGCACCTGGGAAGTTGATTGTGAAAGGAATCATGATAACCGGGATTGCTCTAAGGAAATACTTCATCAATACCATGTTTTGTGCATCAAGACGTCCTCCGTCAACGCCCAATTCTATAGTTGCCCACATTGTGGCACTGGTTATAAGTGGCAGTATAAAAAATTGGTCAGGTACAGTCAAATCCATAAACCATGCCATACCTCCATAACTCATACTCTCTACAGGGCAGTTTGCCATTCCTCTTAATCCCATGAAGAAGGAAACAAACAGAGGAGCCTGAGCTAAAGGAACCAACATATTCTTCAATGGATTTAAGCCTTTTTCCTTCATAAATCCCATCATCTCTTGGGCATACCGAGCAGCTTCAAGCTGATTACCAGTCTGTCTGGCTTGTGTCATCTTCATTTGAATAAGTTGCATTTCTGGCAAGTTATTGTTCATGACCGCGGTATTTCTTTGTGACATAATGACTAGCGGGAACATAGCTAAACGAACACAAACCGTTCCAATGACAATTGCTCCCCACCAGGGTACGTCCAGGGAAATATGTAAGTACTCCAAGCATTGTTGAACCATGCCCACAGGAGACCAGCCACCAAGACCAAGACTGGCAAAGGTAGGCTCTCCATTTGCAGCTATTGTTTGTACAGTTTCAGTAAAGTCGACAAGTGTCGAAGGATCGGGTACTGGCGGTGCTTCTGGTATACTGTCCACTACGGTTGCTATTTTTCCTGCATCACTGCCACCGGTTGAAGCAAACCTTATAGATCCCGCTGAGGAATATACGTAATAAACCTTTGCTTTTCTAACCTCAAAAGACTTTTCAGAGAAGAAATTTATAACAGCACTTCGAGGGCGGCCGTGGCGGCTGAGTAATTTAAACATTGTGGCTGATTTCCTTGGCACGATCCAATTAGTTAGATGAATAATAAACTTGTTAAAAATTATTTTTATTTTTGTTACGGCACATTTCTGACATTCACATTGACAGTTGTCTATGGCGTAACGTAAAGTAAAGACCGTAAAGCACAGACAGAACACATTATCCCTACGTTCCGAGATACGATAATATCGATTTGAGCGCGCTCACACCCGTTCCAAAATGGCGTGAGCGCGAAAACGATTTCTCGCGAAAGTGACAGTGATGCCAACTTAGGATAATTTACCCTAGATTTAGGGTGAAACTAATACGGCAGGGTAAGTTTTAGGGTATTCATTTTGTTAGGGTATTTTTTAGGGTAATGTTTATTTCGATTACGAGACTACTAAAATATTAACTACTTAGCAGAAATACGTCGCGTTGCATTTTAGTTTTGGGCTGGGCTCAGTGGAGCTTAGATGCTGGTGGTAATAAACGATTCCATAACATTTCTAAGGTAGCATTTTATTTATTTATACAAGATGTTGATTTGCATCCTAGTCAAATTCAAGGACGTTATTATGCTAATGATTCTCGACCCAAATCAACAATATAATGGGTAGGTATTTTTTTAAATATTTTTTCCTGTTTACTAAAATCCGTAAGTGTGAACCAGCCGTAATTAAACGCGGCCCGTCTGATACTAGCCTAACCGCGCTTTCACACACAAACGCAAACAATACACATCCATTCACAACGCTTGCGCGATCGTTCGTTCGGGCGCCGCGTGCGCGGCCCCCCGCCCGCCCCCGAACCAACAGTGTGTTTGATGTCGCCGAAATGTGCGTGCGCGCTTCTCAGTTCTCGGTAAATTGTTGAGACGTCATTCGATACTAAGTGCGAGATGACGGACAATTACACTAATGTCGAGTTGGTGGAGATGGTCCGCCTGTACGCCATCAGTGGAGCAGCCTACGTGGAGCCATCCGGATGTTCACGGAAATGTTTCCCGATCGGGAACCCCCATCACAGAGCGTCATGCTGGCTGCTACGCAAAGACTGCGGGATCATCGGCAGTTTGACGTTCCCCGGCATGCTCAAGCTCGCGGCAGCGTAGGTAGGCCTGCCTGTCGCCTTGCAGGAAGACATTCTGGAATACTTCCAGCGAGAACCACGGACAAGCACGCGGGAGGCTGGTCGACGCTTTGGAGTGCACCACACCACAGTGTACGTGCAAGGATCATTAGTGCTTTCGACACTTTAATGTGTTAGTGTTACGTAAACTAAAGGAAAACCAGCTACGTCGTGCTCAATTGTGCCAAGAGTGTGATGGTGGCAACTTTGAACAACTCCTCCGGGTAACTTAAGTAGGTAATTTATTTATTTGTACATTTTGTAAATACGTTGTTAGCTTAATCAATTTTATTAGTGTAAATAAGTTGATTTTAAATTGTTAACTACGCCAATAATACCTAAGAGTCGAAAGTATCACCACCTACTTACACTTAACTAGCAAATATTTCCATCAAACCTAAAAAACATTTTTAAACTTAGTAGATCGGTACATCAACTAAGGTAGGTAGGTATTATTACCGGTCCTAAGCCTTAAGTAGTAAAGAAAATTTCAAATCAACCAATTTAATCCATAAATAAAAACAAAATCATTACGAAAAGTTTAGACTGAACGATAGCATTAGAGCAAAACGAACATTTTATTAATCATCTGATACCTACCAGGTCAGTGAACTTTTCTTTGGCGCACTAGTATTAGGTACTTACTGTCATTAGTAAGATTTCCGTATTCTAATGATGCTTAAAAAGAGGTAATTATCAAACTAAATTTATGACAATAATGTAGGTGATTTTCGAAATAAAATTAGGTAAAATTATTGCTACCGGTCGCTCAGGTCATTCATTGCTCGCCGCTCGGTCGCGCACGCTTGAATTGAGTTCGTAGGTAAGACGTCGACACTCACGCACACAGCTGCATTGTCGCTGTCGGGTGATTCTCTTTTATTTGTATTGAATTAAGGGTTTAATTCTGAAATACTGTTAAATTTCAACAACAAAAAAAAGCAGCACTTATTAGTTATTGTCCGGTACTGTACTTTCAATTGATTATTTATGTCTTTTATGACAACTACCTGGAATTTGACGAGGATGCAAAACAACATCTTGTATATACTTTTGTACACCACAAAAAATACATTAAAAAAAACAAGGCGCTGTCAGAAATTGCAGTCGGGCTGTTTTCTTTTGATTCGCATCGTATCTTTATCTAACTTTGATTTATTTTAAATAGTGCTTCTATCTAAGAAGAAGAAATGTGAGGTATATACAAGTCTAATATGGTGAAAATATGTTTTAACGTTGAATGAGCACTAATTGATGACAAAAATGACGTTTCTTAACTGTCAGAATCGTGATATCTAAGGGCGCATTCCGTATTAGACAAATAGTGATAATATCGTTCAATTTGGTCGGGTTCGCGATATTATCACTTTTGTTGAATTTCGGAACACGGCATAACTCGAAACGCAAAATTTTGATGTGAGCGCTCACAGCGCTATTTTTCTAATACGGAATGCGCCCTATAATGATTATACTGCTAGCCGTAAACTCAAGTTTTTCTTCTTTTGGTTGTTAATTAAACGGAAATTTCCGAGTGCCAAACACATGTCATATACAACACAACAGGAACAGTTAATTTATATTTGAACCATATTTTATAGAGAATTGAATTGATTTTTTTTACCATTTTATATTCTGTCAAGTTTAATGTCAGTTGCACGTGTTGTTTGCTATCTGTGATTTTGTGTCAACTGGTGACGAAACGAAAGTTTCAAAACAACGTGGGAATGTGTTTACGGGAGTTCTGTTTTAAATTCGTAAATTAAGTGATGTTAATACATTTGATGTGATAAACCTAACACAAATATGGCACATATTTCATATCCTTTCAAGAAAACAAATAAGGCGGTGTATCAGAAGCCGGCTTCTGTAGTCACGGAGGATACTATCTATTGGAAAACATTAGGAGTAAGTGCACCAAAATTTAATCATTTTCGAGTGAATTAAAGCTTAATATGGAATCTTTCTAATTTGTTTTTCATTTTTAGTCACCAGTGCTAGTGAAGGAGTTTGGTGCGATAGATTATTTGGACTTTAGCCCTGTAGAACCTTATTATTTCGCAGCAACATGCTCAGTCAGAGTGCAGGTCAGTTATTTACAAATTATTTATCTTTCACAATCAAAACTATAAAAAAATATATTATGTAATATATATATAAAGGAAAAAAGGGAAGTGCTCCCTGGGCATCAAATAATTCGTCTGCATCGCTGTCCGTGAGAAAAGTGCCCAAAAGGCTGACAGCGTTGCCACGTTGGATGGCAATGCTGAAATTATCTAAATTATCCCTCCGGCAAAATATACTTGGCATTAAATTAGCACTTTGGTTTCATATAATCATTGGGATAAATCAGTGTTTCAAAGAATGCCTACATTAGCCTCTGCTTGGTGTCCATTAATTCATTTACTATACACCATGTAGAAGATGTAATAAACTTGGTATCAATGAATTTTGATAAAACTAAACATAAAAATGCTATTTATTTTGAGAATGTTATCCTCTTTTTCAGATTTACGATCCTATCACTAAAGTTGTGACAAAAAATATATCAAAGTTTAGGGAAGCTGCATATGGTGCTTCTTTCAGAGGTGATGGTAGACTCCTGGTGGCAGGCAGTGAAGAGGCAGCCGTCAAACTATTTGATGTGCAGTCAAAAAATGTGCTTCGAGTTTTTACTGGACATACTGGCCCGGTAAGTTAATAATAATAGTTAGTCCTTAAATAAATCGTAAAAAATAAACAAATGTGTCTGCTGTGCTGTTTAAAACAAGCATACTTACTTCACCTGTTTGAGTTCAACCCAAAGCATTTATTTCAAGTAAACCAATTGCCTCAGGGTTGGTCAGTGAAGTTGTGTGAAGTGTAGCAGTTGCAATTCCATATCTTAGTAGTTACTTATGGAAGAGAACAGGCAAGAAACTCCAGTCCAGACACCATGCCCTTTTCATTCCATACTCTTTTAGTTAGATTAATACTTATAACTTGTTTATTTATTGACGTGATTAAATCATTTCTCATTGTGGTTTCAGGTGCACAGGACATTATTCACAAAGGATCAAGTCAAAATTCTGAGTTATTCAGATGACAAATCTGTCTGTCTATGGGACATAGCAACAGAAGAGAAGATTGCCAGTTTTACTGAGCACTCGGACTATGTAAGAGCAGGGGCTGCCAGTCCTATCTCTCCAGATATAATTCTATCTGGAGGTTATGATCATGCAGTTAAACTATATGACTGCAGGTCTAAGGAGGTAGTACTTTCTGTCAACCATGGCAGTCCAGTAGAATCAACACTGTTCTTACCATCGGGAGGCATATTCATAAGTGCTGGGGGCACAGAAATCAAAGTGTGGGACATATTTAATGGAGGAAAACAACTAGCCAATATTTCTCAACATCATAAAACCGTCACTACTTTAAGACTAGCCAGTAACAACAGTAGACTGATGTCTGCCTCATTGGACAGACATGTAAAGATCTATGACATCTCTACATTCAAAGTTGTACATAACATTGATTTCCCTAATGCAGTATTGAGCATGGCCATATCAAAACATGATGATACACTAGCTGTTGGTATGATTGATGGCATCATATCAATACGAAAAAGGGAAAAGCCAGCCAAACCATCAGATGAGAAAAAAGGTTTATTCAAATTTGCACCAGACCATGTTCAATCCTCAATTGTGGAGGAAGTTCATGATAAAAGTAACAAGAAAGGACAATCTAAACCTGCCAAAGGACCAGAATTTGATAAGTTCCTCAGAAAAATGGAGTTCACGAAAGCTTTGTCAGCTGTCCTAAAAACTTATGTAGCTACCAAGTTTCCAGAAAAAACTGCTGCTTTAATTCAAGATTTGTTAAGAAGACAGGTTCTTCATGTAGCAATGGATGGATTAAATGAGAAAGACATAGGAACATTACTTAAATATTTTAAGAAAAATCTAGGAGAGACAAGATTTACCAGAGTTATAGTAGATGCAGCTAATGTATTTGTAGATGTATTTGAAAGTCAAGTAAAATTCTTTTCTGAACTTAATTTATGGCTGTACACTTCATTAATGAAAGAGATAGAAGAAGAAATAGAAGTTTGTAAAAGAGTGAGTGAATTAGAAGGTGCTATAAGCCTTTTAATGGCTGGAGCACAAATAAGCAATAGCACTGATACAGTGGAATTAAATGATAGCATAGCGCCATCAGTTAAAGCACTGAAGGAAATTGTTATTGATGTTTAAATGTTATGAAATCTATGTGTAATATTGTTGAGTTTCATTGATCAAACCTCAGATATTAGTTTGCTTCTAGTTATCCATCCACAGTCCAACCCTTTTTTTTTTTTTTTTGATAATGGCATCTCGCAGTTGACCTTGAGAGGCTGTGACTGCTCAACCGGACTTTCCTGTGAAGGTTTTTAGGAATCTAAAAGCCTCCAGCCAGGGCGTAAACCTACTTAAACCTAAAACGACTGCGCACTGAGGGCACCCCCTGTGGGGTACGAACCTCGGCTCAGGGAGTCGCTGGCGGGGGGGGGGGGGGGGGGGGCAGCTAGTACTATCAGGGACAGGCTGGATCAAGTTGTTTTCATGATTATTAGACGGGGAATTTGAAGCTACTGGCTCAGCTGCGGCGCGGGCTGGCGCATCAACGAGCAAGGGACGGTCGGGGAGTCTGATCGCTACTCGGGAGTCTTCGCGGGGCGCGAGGACCTCGGCGGCGAGGTCGATAGAGTCCAACCCTCCAAACATTTATCTATTTATACTTTATGGTACACACGGCTACGCATCAAACTAAACATTTCCAGTATAAGCTGATCTCGCATTGTATACGATTTCCGTACAGTGCGAGATCAGTGTAAACTGGAAAAGTACCTATAGCTTGATGTGTAGCCGTGTGTACAACACAAAAATACATGGAACAAAAAACAATGAACCCTACAAAATATACAATGAGTGGCCTCGCATTCTGTGATCTCTGCCAGGCAAGCTTGGAATGGACAGTTATAAGCCTGAAACTATTTCCAAAACGGGTATAATAGTCGTAGGCAAGACGGCTACCAGCCTAGCGAGCTCCCAGTATATTATTATACTCTTTGGCTCCCAGGCTCAAATGAGATTGGGCGGGCGACGTCACTAGTGATGTGCCATGGGAACATTCCCGTTCCCAGTAACTTCCCAACGGGAATGTTTCCATGTGCCCGGGAACATTCCCAGTTAGTGGGAACACTAACATAAGTTAAAGATTTTTTTTCTTTTTTTAACTTTTAGATTAGGTTTCTTATCGCATGTTTCTTAATAGAAGGTAGAAATTAAATGCATATCTTTTACACGCACAATCTGTTACTGAGAATTTTCGGCAATTTATTGATGTAGTTGGAGAGTTAAACTGATAACAAAAAAAAAAAAAAACTATCCTTTTAACTGTGCAGGTGTGATGCTAATAGTTTGAGAAATGTTATTTACTTATCCTTTGTGCATGATTTATGGCCCCAACTAACCGGGTCAATGTAACAAACAATCCAGACTGGAGAGACATCCCAACAAATTGGCCGCTCAACTCGCAATACCAGCTTGTGTCAGCAGACTTAAAAGACGCAACATCCTACGATTGGATAACTTGTAGAGAGCTGCGTTATTCATATGAGAGCTACTGCTCCTGATGAGGAATAACTCTTCCCTGCCAGACCTTCATACAACTCATCTGCTCATAGTTTTTAAAAACTGATTGCAAGATAAACAAAAAAGAAAAGATGTAGTATTCTACCAGTCTAAAATAACGTTTCAAAATATTGTACATAATCTCTGCACCTCCTAGTCTCCTACATTTGAAATTTTTATTTATCTCTTTCTAAAATTAATGCAATGAACGACAATTCACTAAATTAGCACTTATTACATGTCACTTCTACTTGCTTACTAAATCTTACCAGTAACTTAGTACAGAGGCCAGCACATCAAGCTACCCCAATCTGTCAAATTTCTTTGATAGTTTCTCAACTTTATCACAAAGGAATAAGGTTCATGTTCAATTGGGAAAATTAGACAATTTGGGATAGCTTGACCTGCTGGCGGCTGTACTTATGTAATTATATTTTTACTTTTATTCTAATTCTATGTGGTTTCACCGACACGTTCCCAACAATTGGGAATATTCCCGGGCACTGGAAAGATTATTCTGGGAACATTCCCATTTTAGGAACATTCCCGGGAACGGCACTTCACTACAGCACCCGAACCGCAGGATGATCGCGCTGGGCAAAAGTTTCCACACCAAGGGTGTCTGAAGATTGATGACGCCGCCGATGTCAGCCTAGATATCGGTGGCGAGATAACCTGGACGCGTACCGCGAGTGCTGGTTTGAGGTGGCTTGGTAAAAGTTCCTGGTATAACATGGGGGCGGCCTTTGCCCAGCTGTAGCACAGGATAGGCTAAAAAGAAAAGAATCTTCTCGGGCAACAACAATAAAATGAAATTATATCGTTGTTTCTGCTGAGCCCCATTGGAAAAAGTTATGATTACCTACCTATATGTGTAAGTTTTTAAATAAATAGTCAATTTAGTAAAATTGTTGATATTAGTATTACTGAGCCGCTGAGCCTTTCGCGTGTACCGTTGTGTTGAACGGATTGGTCAGCTAGACTGGGCGTTACCGAGTGCGTGGTGTCCAGGGGCCTAAGTCTACTAATTTATAAACGTCACAATGGTCTCTCAATGGTAAGTTTTTGACAGATTTGCCATACAAAAACTGTCAAAAACACACCATTGAGAGACCATTGTAACGTTTATAAATTAGTAGACTTAGGCCCCAGAGTGCGTGTTTTAAATCTTAAACAACTGGCCCGCAATCGCAGTAAACCGGGAAAAGAGAGAAAGGTGGCCATTTCCCTGAAATGGGACAACACAAGCTATCAAGTAAGAATTAATCAAAATGCCGTCGATAAGAAAAGACGAAGATTTTAAATTGTGCCGGGCTCATAAACTATGTCTGTGGGCTCCAGGCTTTATGGCTCCAGGTAGAGCATAGCAAAGGTCGTGTATAAGACGCTGTATAAATGCCATTGTCTATGCTTTATCGTGATAAAATATGGAACAACAAGATGCTTATGCATTTATTTTATTTTTATTACTAATCACAAATTGTTATAGGTAATTATTTATTTGTAATAAAAATTATAATCCGAGAAGAAACAAATACATCGTATTTTCTAGGCTGAAGTTTGTTCGCTTTCGTCAAACTGAATTCACCACGAGAAAATAAAAATAGAATTGTCTTTGGCTGATTGTTGTCGGACAAAATGACGTTTTGCAAGTCTCAATAAAAACGAATATTTTCAAGTGCACCCCTGTGTTAGACTAAGAAGTGATTTTAAATGGCAACGCAATAAATCTATAAATAAAAATATTTACGTAAAACGATGTGTGACGCGTTTATGCTCAAATTGTTAACGGTAGCAATAAACTGTAAGTTCACTTCAAGGGTTTCATGTTATTGGTACATTTTTATTTTTTATTTTACGTATGTCTGTGTTACATAAACTGGTCTGTTTACAAGACTACATGAACTGATGTGATACATGTTCGTTAACCTTAAAAGTTCAGGTTGTGTTTATTTTTCTTGTAATGCTGACTTTAGTGTGACCACGAGTTTTTTTTATCGTAGGTACTCGTTACTCGTATGTAAAATTGTAAAACATGGATGAGCGGAAAGTCGCCGATTACTTTGTGATCGCTGGATTACCGGAGAAACCGGAATTACTTGATGATTGCGACTCTGGACACCTCAAGGGATACAGTACTAAACCACCAATCACTGATATTGGTAAGTGTTTTTTTGTGAAGATCCTCTTTCAAATCTAAAATGAAACGGATGTAAATCTCGGATTTCAAAATCCTCTTGCAATTTTTTTTTTGTGTTTGTCATTCAAATATTGATTTTAGTATGCACATAAGTAAAGTTCTGTGTGAATAATGTAATGTAAATAGACCGTATGGAGGATTTTATTTGGTTTTCGGTGTTCCATATGAATAAATTTAACTGTTTATAATACAAATTAATAAAATTGAAGTGTCTCTTTGTATTGTTGAAAAAACAGCTTTTTACTAATGTATATGAAAGTTTAAACGGTACATAGAAGTTTCTGGTCTGTCTGTTCCGGCTAACCTCTGAAACCGCTGGCCCGTTTTTGGTGGGACACTGGCAGATAGCTGATGTTATAAGGAGTAACATGAAGCTACTTTTTGCCCGGTAGCACGATCCTATGAGATAATAAATTTCTATTATTTAAAAGCCCCGGGCAGCAGCTAGTTGCTGAGTATGTCAAACATTTAAGGGATTAAAGCTAAGACACAATTAAACATCAAACAATTTATCTAATAGTTATAAAATGGTGCACATTATTATTTTGGCTTCATCAATGCTTTAACAATTGTTATATTATTTCAACATGGCAAAGAATTATATTCAAATCAACATACTTAACTAAAAATAAAACTTGGTATATCACGCCTTGTTTCCCCGAAAGGTCGGGTAGAGGTGTGGCTCTTTGGTACCTTTACCACCAACTTTTTGACAGTTATGTTTAAATCAAAAATAATAGGGGGCAGACCTATTGCCAAAATATTTATCTATATCACCCAATATTAGGTAGGTTCGTAATAAAGAAGCGAATGTCCATTGTCAAAGTTTTTTTTTTTTTTTTTCCTTTTTGGCAATTGAGCCGATGTCGACTATTCTGCCAGCGTCATGTAGGGACGGCAACACAACAAGATGAGCCGTCGAACTTGGCACTTTGTGGTAGTTGTTATTTGTACAGTTTAGCTGAAAGGACAAGACAAGTTTTGTTAGTTGGTTATAATATATTAATAATTGTTACACTACTATATACAGATATCTACAAACTTATAATTAGTATTACACACCAAACTACATTTTTATGTCATTATCATTTAAAAATTTTGATAGGACTTGTATAAGTTTAGGGGAAAAGTTAGTCAAAAGGGAATGGAAATTAGTAGGAAGCGTTATTTTAATTTTGGGAAGCATAAGGTACATTGTCATAGTTATTGAGGTAAAGACAATCCTGTATCCAGTTAATGTTTTAATGATTTCTTCAATGTAACACAAAAGATAAAAAGAGTTTTTGTTTGTGATAGTCAGTCTTTTTAAAACATCAGCTGCCTATTAATTGGTTTAAAATGAGAACATACCTGAAACAAAGATAACATCACAATCTATAAGGTCAACTAATGCCATTTATTTACAAACAACTTGGACACACTGCTGTTAATTTGCACCAAATATAGCATGCATTAAGGTCAACGAGGAAGTAATTAATTATTGGAGTCCAACTACATACTTAGTGTAATTGATTCTCAAGGTCACTTATGTATTGTCATTTTGGTCATGTTTAATACATTCCTGCATAATTATTAAGATTTATCTGGCAGACATCCTTAGCATTATGCTAGTTTTATACAGAACAAGTATGGGATCGAGTGATTAGTATTCCATGATATCATCCACATTTTAGCCAAAAGAAGTCCACTGCTAAACATAGGCCTCCCCCAAGCAACTGTTGATCATATTTGTGTTTCCGCCTCCAGCAGATGCCTGTAGGCCTTCACAAGGTCAGTGGTCCTCCTTGTAGAAGGCCAAGACTTCCATTATGCAGTTGCTACTCCAAAACCTTTCGGCCCCACTGCCACTTAAGTTTGGTAATTCTTTGGGCTAAATCGGTTACCTTGGTTCTCTTGTGGACATCTTCATTTCTGGTTTGATCACGTAGAGAAACGCCAAGTGTAACCCTTTGCCCTTTAAGGCCCATCGTGACCAACTTTAAGTACATGTTATAAGTATTTAGTGTTAACGTTGTGATGAATCAGTCCTTAATTAAAACGACTATGATGTTACACTATTGTCACTTTATTACTTGGCATCAATATCTTTGCATAATCCAGTTATAGTAAATTCCTGAATGACTTGTCACACTCCTAAGGTTTGTGGTTAGGCATCAAGTTGCATGGTTGCTTCGTGTAACAGATACTTGGGTGTATATTATTAATATCTGAAGAAATCAGTCATTGCATACTTTGTGATCACATTTTATTATTTAATGCTTTAACTATATTTCATGGCAAAAAAAGAATCTCTCACTACTATGCCAACACTCCATGAGATTGTCAGTAACACCAAGGTTCTGCTGGCCTTCCTTGAGGAGCTGGGGTGTATACCCCAGCTCCTCCAAGGAAGGAAGGGTGGGAAACACGAATTTTCGGATACCCGAATAATCGTGTTTCCCACCCGTACGCAAAATACACGTATTGACGTAGAGTTGCGAACACCAGCCCGTACTACCTATTACCTAGTATGGCCGCTATAACAACAAACAATAAAAATTAAACGGGATCCCCATGTAGAAGAAAGTTTTCTTCTCAATCCCACTTGGCCAATACAATTGCTTCAAAACATTGTATTTCATCACTATGTATGAGCTGAAATAATGATGAATAAGACTAAATTAAGTCATCAATAAATCTCAAAATTTAGCAATGAGTAAGTATCATGTTTTTCTTAGAAAATGAAAGATATCAGAGAATCTTGATTTTTATCCAGCAAATCAAATACAGAACAGAACCCTAATTGCGTAACTCAAAATTGATCATAATTGGTTTCGTCTTCACAGCTAAACAATATCCATTGCGTTATTTATGTTGTCGAACAGACACATTTTTCGAACATATGAAGCAATGGTTTAACAATCCGTTTCAAAACGATACAGATTAAGATGAATCGTGAGTTACGCAATTAGGGTGCAGGTCTCCTTATCATAGCTAATGCCCCACGTGCCTGTTTTTTTTTTTTTATAATCAGTTTTTCACTACCGATATTGATAAGGTGTGTGCACACCACTCTGAGACAAGAGAGCAGTGGTGGCCCAGTGGTTACGGCCGCGACTTACGAGTTGTAGGTCGTGAGTTCGAACCCAGACAGGCGCTTTACTTTGTGTAAATTATTTCATCACCATTGCTCTCAAAACGGTGAAGGAAAACATCGTGAGGAAACCGGCATGTCCTAGAACTAAAAATTCGAAGACATGTGACATCTACCAACCCGCACTGGGCCCGCGTGGTGGATTACGGCCCAATCCCTCTCACCGAGAGGAGGCCTGTGTGCCAGCAGTGGGAACATTATAGGCTGATGATGATGATGATGATGTGCACACCACTGTGTTATGGACACTAATATTAATACGTGAAGCCTTGGTACCCCTTTTTACAGGAGAGGAGGAGTGTGAAATTTGGCATAGTTTTTTAATTTATGTGGAGAAAGAGTGCAGAAAACTATTTTATTTTTAAATAATACCTTAGAAATAGAGAGAGAGTGTTGTAGCGCAGCAGAGGCCTATGTACAGACGCCAGCACATCTAGCTACCCCAAACTGTCAAATTTTCCCAATTGAACATGAACCTTATACATATGCAGGTAATAAAGTTGAAAATCTATCAAAGAAATTTGAAAGATTGGGGTAGCTTGATGTGCTGGCGTCTGTACAGCAGTGGACTGCAAAAAGCTGAATTGACATTAGAAATAACTTAAGTTTTAAATGAAATATGGTCGAAATTCGACCATTGGGCGACCACTAGTTGACACTTATTTGGCCTGACAACATAAAAGTAAACCAATCTACCTTGACCTACCAAATCCTTGGTTTATTACTTTATGAGCAACCAATCCATTCGGATAAACTGCACGGCACACCAAGATATATTTAAACTGTTATGAAAACAAGTTGTAATATTGTGTGCAAGTACAGACGCCAGCACATCAAGCTACCCCAAACTGTCAAATTTTCCCAATTGAACATGAGCCTTAAACGTATTGGGCACGCCACGATTGCGGCGGTAAGTCCCCTCTTTGAGGAGTGGTTTGAGAGGCGGCATGGCGTCCTCACCTTCCGCCTGACGCAGGTCCTCACCGGACACGGTTGTTTCGGGAGGTTCCTGTTTCGGATAGGGCGGGAGGAAACGCCCGGGTGTTTCCACTGCGAAGATCGCCCTGAGGACACGGTGGAGCACACGGTGGCGGTCTGCCCTGCTTGGGCGGAGCACCGCCGTGTCCTCGTGGAGGCGATCGGCGGCGGCGATCTCTCGCGTCCGGCCCTGGTCCAGGCCATGGTACGGAGCGAGAGGGCATGGGGAGCCGTCACCTCCTTCAGCGAAGCAGTGATGCTCGCGAAGAGGGAGGCGGCGCACGTGAGGGAGAGGCAGCATATGCGCCCTCGCGACCCCAGCCGCCGCAGGATACGGAGACGCCCTGGGCGTCGGGAATCCCAGGCCGATTTCCGGCCACCGTAGGCATGGGCTTGCGGACGGCGAGTAATGGGTAGCTCGCTGTCCGGTAAGGACCAAGCCCAAGTCGACGGCGCGTTGTGTTCCACGCGCGCCTCAAAGAGATGTCAGCACAAATAGTGATGGGACCCGCAAGGGTCGATGCCTGCCAGGGGTGCGGGTTTGTTCGAAAGAGACACCACAGCCCCTGGCTTAAGGGCTACTGAAGGAACACGGGTGGGTTTTAGTCAGTAAAAGTCTGACACGCCCTCCTGCTCCACCCAGAGCGGGAGAAGTTATTTGATGATTTCCCACCCAAAAAAAAAAAAAAAAAAAAAAAAAAAAAAGCCTTAAACGTATGTAATAATGTTGAAAATCTATCAAAGAAATTTGACAGATCACCAGGCCTAGACAAAACACATTTCTGTTAGCGTTCACGCCAAACGCTACGCCAAAATGTATGAGAATGACATTACCTGCGGAAAGGACACGACGTAACCTTGAACGCTAACAGAAATGTATTTTGTCTCTAGGCCCGGAGTGGCTTGATGTGCTGGCGTCTGTACATTACAAGTACAAGATATGCAGCAGTTATGTGCTGATCTGTCTTCAAATGAGCGAAACTGGTTTTATCTCCATTATGCTGCATCTAGGACACTTCCCTTATCTAGAATCTAGACATCATTCTGATTTATTATATCTACTGTACCAGCTGTGCCTCGCCGTTACACCCACCATTAAATGTGAAATCAGCCTTAGAGATGTCAGCATCAACTGATGGGGTTCGCAAGGGCCGATGCCTGCCAGGGGTACAGATTGTTTGAAAGAAAGAGATACCGTGGCAACTGGCACACTGGCAACTGAAGGAACACGGGTGGGTTTTAGTCAATAAAAGTCTGACACGCCCTCCTGCTCCACCCAGAGCGGGATACATTAATTGATGATTTCCCACACTAGAAAAAAACCATCGCGTTGCAATACATCGCCCGCCCGCGCTCGTTATTCGTTTTCGCTTAGCGGTCTTTCAGAGTTTTAAATCTTTTTGCTCGGTCGTAGCGTGAAGTTCAATAGCTTATATCCTTACTTACGATTTGGGCTGTCAAATGCTAAAAGTTATTCTCAAATCCGACTCGTAGTTCCACATATAAGCGCAATCAAACAAACACTCTTCAGCTTTATATCAGTAAAAGATACTAGAGGTCGATGGTAGTCGCTTGCATTACCTTATTAGGTACCTGTGTTTATTGAAATTTCTAGCAGTAATTTAAAACAAAAATCGTAGAGGTTTTCAATTTGGATTATTGAAGCCCACTGTACTACTGCATTGTAAGTTTCTTTGAACTCGTTACTGGCAGATTTTTTTAGCTTCTTATCTTACCCTTACTTTCTAATCCTGAGATAAGTTTACTGACTACACTTAAAACTCCACAAATGTGTATAACTACTGATAAACGAACCTTTTGTATTTACTCGTATCAGCTAAGCGTACATAGCGTTCTATGTAGGTATTAAAACATAAACAATAATTTAAATCTGTAAAATAAAAACCCTGATAAGCCTCATAACTTCATTAAACAACTTTTCTAGATCGTTAATTAAGATACGGCAAGAGCAATAGGTACATTCATCCGTATGAATCAACGTCATTTAATATAATAAACAGTATAATAGGTACAGTCAATAAAAGAGTTAGATGTGCAGGCAAGAAAATAAAATGCTAGCCATATTCATTGTTATTACTTTATTTAAGACTTTCGACTAAGACGTGCAATGCCAAAGAACGGCGCACCCTGATTGCTAGGCAGTCAGCCGGGCTAGGATCTCGCTCACTGGGTTATAATTTTACCCCGGCTTAGGAAAATGTCATAAGTCTTGCCAGTAGCATAATCAGCCATAATTTTCCTACACAAACAAAAAAATTACAGGTCTTACAAGAAGCACCGAAAGTGCTTGGAAGATATATTGGGCCATGAAAGATCTAATGAAATGCAATTTTCCTTTATTCGTCAAGAGGATACTCCTCGACATGTGTAATTCTTCCCAACCTTACAAGACATAATGTTCTCAAACATGACAATTCAGCAGCACGCTCGAGATTTGCCAGAGAACTATGGAATGGGGTATTTTGGGTATTTATCTAGTGGACCGGGCAAAGAATACAACAAACCATTCCATCACTAAAATAACTGAAGTCACTCTGAAAACTACCACGCTTAAATGGGGTTGGGCTGGACACTTCTGCCGCATGTTAGACGATCATGGACCAAAATTACGACCCAGTAGGTCCGTTTAATGGCAAACGACATCGCAGCAGACTAAGGTGGAGATGGCGGGGTGAACTGGTCTCCTTTAACGTCCTTGGCAGCTCTGGACGGAGAGATGTGAAATGAGAGTAGGGTGCCTTTGCTAGGCAGTAGGACATCAATGGCTAGTAAAAAAAAAGAGGCACGCGACACGGGCCTTCACTCTTTGAGTGGGAGTGGGCCGTAAGCCACCCTACGCGGGCTCAGTACGGGTTGGTAGTTCTTGCTAATACGAGAGAAAAGAGACGCCAAAGATCCCATTAGCCAATAAATAAATTCTATTAAAAAGTCATTTGATTGCTTTGCAGTTGCATACTTACCTTTTTTGTTGACTGTACATAGTCCATAATGTTTTGATATGATATTATACATTACCTGACAGGTGTGCTATTAATATTAGCGATCAGGTAAATATTGAAGCTGGTATGTTTCCCCTTAGCCTCGCTACTTTCGCCATTCATTTAGTTATATGAAAATGAAACTAGCTTGCTATTAATGATCACCAGGCTTAGCACGAGAAGTAGACAAGCATTTTGTCGTCGGAAGAGCAGACAAAAGTGACGTTTCCGAGACAGTTGACAGTTTTTCACTGAGAATTTTAGACAAGCGATTTCTATTCTACGGTAGAGTAGAAATAGAAAGCGTAATGCTAAGCCTGCAGGCTTAGCATTACGCTATTATAAAATTACGCGTTAATATAAAAACTATGTCGCCATAAAGTAACATTGTTTTTGTATTCATAATTATTATAATAAATGAACAGCCATAAGAAACTATTTGTGACAAACAAGTTTTTATTGGCAAACGGGTTTGCTGAAACATCCACATGAGTTTGTGCTCTTTATGTAGGTAATATATATTTACAGAAAATAATACGGTCGTTACTTACATTTGTCGCTTATAGAAAGAAAGAAACATTTATTTTGGACTTGGCACTCATTACAAAAGAAAAACATTATACACAGACGACGAAAAGGTACCAAAAGCAAAACAAGTCTCCTATCTCATGTCAGCATTTGCTCTGCAACTCAAACTCATGAATGCATTTCGTATTACGGCACTATTTGTTGCTCATATAAACCTTGGTATATAAAATGAGTACTTTTCGCTGAGTTTCAGTACCTTCCAAATGTTTCAAGCCAAGGAAGAACCAGCAAAAAGCTGTCAACTTAAAGCCTTCTTCCAATAACGTACTTTTCTGTGCTGCCGACAGGGAGGGTCCACAATGATCATGTATTTGTATGACCTACCACCGAAGTTCACATTGTGGAAAGCAATAAAATACAAGCTTCCGCCCGCGGCTTACCCTGCGTGGTATGTCGATAAAAAGTAATAATCACCAATTTCAAATTTCTTTAAAATCGATCCAGCCCTTTCGGAGATTAGCTGAGACAAACAGGCAGACATTTATTTATTTGAATATGCATAGATGCATCCAAATACATCTATCAGTAACTATTAATTAACAACGATTACAGATTACAGAGATGCTTTTCTGATAGAATCAATCGATTTTAATATATTTCCTCTTTGTTACACGCCTCCCATAACTCGTCAGTCCTCGTCTTGATTGTTCAACAAAGGGCCACGTTCATTTGACCCCCTGTCTGTGCTCGTTCTCAGATATATTGACACCATTGATACATCGAACTACAAGTTGGGTTCAATGCCACTTAAACCTCTAGATATACTCGGGTCAACAAAGCAGCATTGTTTGTGACGTAAGGAGCATGCGCGTTTTCTTTTGGACATGAATTGTTAATTAGTCTGCCGGTCATAGATAATGAATGTTTACATTATATACGCAGCAGAGTTAAAAATTGTAGCGTTGCGGTTAC
Source organism: Polymixis flavicincta (assembly GCA_949987655.1). Taxonomy (NCBI): domain Eukaryota; kingdom Metazoa; phylum Arthropoda; class Insecta; order Lepidoptera; family Noctuidae; genus Polymixis; species Polymixis flavicincta. The sequence continues at coordinate 9,605,865 of OX465186.1, read as the reverse complement.
CTCAATGTGAGGATAATAACCCGCTGAAGGGTATTGAGAAATGTTACGTAGATACAGATGATTATATGTTAAATATTTAAATATTACGACAAGAAGGCCCCAGGGTAATGGATTAAATCGAGGGCTTACTAACTGGTGTCCTCATTAATCCACGATATTACCGGGATCTAGTTTTGCGAGAAGCTCCCGCATTCCTTGGGAAAATCAGGTTTTCCCAGCAAAAAGTTAGATTAAGTTACAGGTCGTTGTTACCGCCCATTCGCTTTAACATGCTACGACTTACAACATCCTATCAAAAAAAAAAAAAAAAAAAAACGCTTAACAACGTACTTACTTACCAATTATAGTAATAATATGTTACACCGAATAAACGAAGGCCGAATTGAAGGAAGTGGAGCTAAAATCTAAACTAAAAACATCAATAAAAAGAAGTACTGGCAGTACCTACAGCCATTGTCAAGGCAATAGTATTGGATCACAAAGACCTTTTAGCTATTTAAATTTATATAAAAAATAACTTTCGTTTAGCATTGAGATTCTTATATGAAATATTACATGGTTTCTAACATTACATTTTTCTGATAAAGGGACGCAGAAGTATGTTCACTTGCACGCAACTTTGTTTATTTTCAATTTAGTTGTTCGATGTCCTAGTGTTTCATGGTTTAGTTTGTAATCCTCTGATGGACTGCCACTTATCTTCTTCCGGTATTACGTAATAGGGATTTTGGTTCAATGATTCAGCGTCCACGTAAAAAACTGGAGTAGGTTAGGTAGGTATCTTGCCTCGGAACAATTTAATGTTTTGCAATGTCGTGGGCATCATTACGTTCGTTGGTACAGACACTAATTTTCTATGGAGACGCAAAATTTAAAATTTAGGTGTACTCCTGACAAATTGTTTAGTGCCTGAGGGCCTAGTCCCTAAGTTCGAAGTCCGTAGTTTCGACCGAAGTTACAAGTGTTTCCAACTCCATATCACTTACGGATTAAGATTCGTTCGGAGCCCGAACTAAGAACGAATGACTACACGATTTAACATTAATTTGTCCTTACTCCCGATGTGACGTTGCCTGTCCAGAAAGTGAATTATCGGGTGTAGAATTCACTTAGAAGTTTCGAGCTACTTTCGAACGGGCCTGTATCTTCGTTGTCCGAGTTAGAGAGTAGGCCCCCTGGTTTAAACTCTTGAACCTTACCAAAGCATTTTGTTTGAGCTCTCTTTTAGGTACAGCGCTAATCAACCATCATCATCTCCATTAGAAATCTTCCTGCCCTTGTTCCATGTTACCTGGGATCGGCACAAAACGTTTTCTTCTTCCATTCTCCCCTGTCAACCATCCCGCTATCATTCACTCCCGTCTCTTTCATATCCTTCTTCACGCAGTCCATTCATCAGTTCTTTGGTCTTCATTTCCCTCTCCATCCATACATAGATATTCATCACTCTTTTAGCCACACATATGTTTCCCCCATTCAATCCAATCAAACAACGCTCAAATTTTGAATGTCAAACTTCTCATTGATCATCAATTACATTCAATCTCTCTTTGTTACAGGAGTAATATTCCCCGGCCTTGAAGAAACTGTACCCAGCGGTTTCGAGGTCTTAGAACTAACACCCACAGGTTTACCAGCAGACTTAAACCATGGGTCCATGCGTTCACCAGAATGTTACCTCTGCATACGACGAGGCAGGGATCGACCACCCCTTGTCGATATCGGTAAGTTTACTTAGTTTTCATCTTTTGTGTTAAAAAGAGCTACGTAAATAGCTTGCGATTAAAAGAATAGACAGCTAGCCAAGTTGCGCTATCATGAATACCCCTGGCAAACGGCGGTGGAAAACATCGTGAGGAATCTGAACTAGTGAGAAATGTCCGTTGTGATATCAAATTAGATTTAGCGCAAAAGACCCCTGCCCGAGTACCCTGTGGGGGACTAGACGTTCTCTTTGACTTGTGTACTGATATTTCGGTGTTTTTACGCTTAATCCGAAGCCCTAACCATGGTGATTCTAGTTAACGCCACAACTCTGAAATCGTCAATGAGCTACCGAAGTGATCAACGCTCGTGCCTTCTCTATATGGGAACAGTTTTGCCCTTCTTCTTTATAGGTCGATGGCAAAAAAAAAAAAAAAAAACAAACATCTTTGGCTCAAAATTCAGCTGCGCGATGTCCGTTCACTGTTAAGGTTGAGGGCTTCTGGTTAAGTAGTAAGAGCCACACAGGTCGATCGTTGAGGTTAAGCTATGCTTGCCGCGGTTTTTCCATCGACGGGTGACCATCTTTACATACCAAGACCTTTCCGTGCCTTGGAAAACACGTTAATCCGTCCCGGTTGTCATTCCTGGATCTTTGACAGTCGTTACGGGTTATCAGAAGCCCGAAAGTCTCACAATCAGACTTACTAAAGGGTATCGTGTTACCTAATAACTGGGTTGTGGAGGTCAGATAGACAGTCGCTCCATATAAAATACTGGTATTTAATTGTATTTACCCGGTTAGACTGGAAGCCGACTTCAACGTATTTGGGAAAAGGATAGGCAGATGATACTGAAAACTCACATGAAAAGGCCATGTTTGTCGTTACTCGTAAAGTCTCTTTGAATGCACTTCTTTATGCTTACTAATATTTACAAACAAAGCAACTGACTAGATGTGTGTTGCAATCTGTAGTTTACGATGCGATTACTCAGCCACATCTGTCTAGAACTGCAAGGAAAATATTGGTCTGGAAAACACTACACTACCTATAAAACCGTTTTTGGTAGTCTTCATGCCATATATGAAAGGAATAAAGATGTGCTCTTCAAATGGATAAGTAAGAAACGTAAAAAGAAACTGTCGAAACAAATGTGGAAAATTCGCCTTTATTGTGAATCGTGATGCTAAGTTTGCCTGAGTCACTACTGAAAATAATACCCACCATTTGATTCCAGAGAGATTATTATGATTAAAATGTGAACAACACGAACGTTTTCAAAATAAATAAAGTTGTTTTTATGGGGCATAGAAATAATAGTAGGTACATTATGGTACAAGTGTATAAGGTTGGTGATTACCGCTGAGGCGCCATTGAGACCCGAGCCGCAAGGCGAGGGTCTTAAGAGAGCCGAGGACGGTAATCATCAATAGACACGTGTATCATACGACGTTTTTCAACACATTTGTGAAGAAAATAATACTAAAAAATCATTTTGTCCTTGGAGTTTTTAGGTAGTAAAATTTCCATAACGTTAAGGGCTTCACATCTTATATCGGGCGGTGTTACAACATACATAATTTTCTTCATAACTAGTACTTGTAGTCATTTTAATGAATAAATAACTATAATTTCAACAGTGAAAACGAGTTGAGATTTTTTTTGCCAATGGCGGGAAAAAGTAATCAGTTTTCCAATGCGCGCGCATCTAAAAATGGCGATCGGCCTTATACTAAGGCCGCATTCCGAATTAGAAAAATAACGCTGTGAGTGCCCACTTCGATATTTTGCGTTCCGTGTTAGATATCACGATTCTGACAGCTAAGAACCGTCATTTTTGTCATCAATACGGAACGCTCATTTATTTATTTATTTTATTTATTTATTTATAGTTAATTAAAACGGTAACACCAATTACATTAATTAACATAGAAACAATATTATAACGTAGCAAATATTATGTTAAGCTTCTAAAAACTAACATGGAACAGTGGACTCTCTCGCATACTTTCCCTCACAGAACACCAAACATATATGCATAATTCTATTCCATTCATCCGCAAATACATCACATTCAGGGTGGGCAGTCAGAAGGGCATTTAGCATTTTTAGGGTACGACAGACTGGGGATTCGGCTCTAGCTACAGTTTTACATGGCAGCTGCGCAAACAGATTGTGCCGGCGGCTCTCACGGTGTCCGATGTATTTATCGGGCACAAATAATCGGCAGAAAAGGCCATGGAGCTCTGGGCAGTCAATACGTCCCCGTAATGTCTTACAGGCTACCGTGAGCTGATCAAAACCTCTTCTCACCTCTAATGAGTTAAAACCCAACGTCCCTAAAAGATAGTTGGTAGGATACATGTAAGGAAAGAAATAATATAACCTTTGGAATAGGCATCTTAGAAAAGTTTTCTGTACCTTTTCCAGCATCAGTGTTTGGGTGGCGGCATAGGGATGCCAAACACAGGCACTGGACTCGAGCTTGCTGCGAACCAAAGCAGTGTACAACAGTCGAATAATATTTGGGTTGTGAAAGTCACGAGCATTCCTTAAAACAAATCCCAACCGCCTGAAGGATTCCTTCGCAAGGATAGAGACGTGGTCTCTAAAAGTCAGACCACGATCGAAAGTCACTCCCAGGTCTTTTATGATGGTGGCCCGAGTAATTACCTCACCACCCAAACTATAATTGCAATGAATTGGTCGCAACCCTCTACCGTATGTCATGACATAGCATTTGCTTGTATTGAAAATCAATTTGTTTACAATGCTCCATTCATAGATGGCGTTAATATCCCTTTGTAGGAGTTTGCAATCCTCGTCCGTTTTGATTTCTGCGACTAGCTTGAGGTCGTCGGCATATAGTAGACATTTGGCAAACTTAACATTAGTTATTAGGTCGTTGATCATGATCAGGAAAAGAGGCGGCCCCAATACGGATCCCTGACTTACGCCCGAGCGTGTATTGTAAGGCTTGGACTCGAAGCAGCCATGTCTTACAAACTGTTTGCGATCGCGCAGGTAATCGGAAAAGAACTCGAGAAGCCCGGACGAGAAGCCGATGGCCTCCAGCTTTGTTAAAAGTACATCGTTGTCAACTCTGTCGAATGCTTTCCGGAAATCGAAGTATAAAGCGTCAACCTGTCCACCGATATCCAACCTACGGGAAATGAAGTCCACGAGAATCAGTAAGTTCGAATTTACGGAGCGGCCTGGCCGAAAACCGTGTTGGGCATCAGACAAAGACAGGTTTACGCGACTGAAAATAAAAGAGAAAAGTATGTGCTCGAAAACCTTGGCAATAGTTGGCAGGATAGCAATGGGTCTGTGTTCCTCTACTGATGTTTTATCACTAGTTTTAGGAATTGGAGTGACTCGGGAAGTTTTCAATTGCTTAGGGTATACGCCGGACTGAAGGGCGAGGTTGAAGACATGGCATAGAGGGACTGCCAAGATATCATGGTATCCCTTGAGGATAAAAGGTGGAATGCTGTCAGGGCCAACCGAGCTACAGGGTTTGAGCTTAGCTATCGCCTTATTTACATCAGATTGTGTTAAAAAGGGAAGAGGAATGGTATCTCCCTTACTACTCATATTTATTTTTCTAGGGTCCAATTCAGGTGTATCGGGTAGAAACACGCCAGAAAAATACTGCGCAAATGCGTCAGCCGCTTTGACACCCGAGCAGTTCTCACCATTGTACACCACATTTGGCTCGAAGCCACCCTTTGATCGCAGGCTAGACACATGCTGCCAGAACTGTCGCGGTTTTTTGCCTATATTATTTTCCAAAGTATTGCAATACAACCTGTAGGCGGCCTGTGTTCTTGCTTTGAGATCCGCTCGTAGAGCACTAAATTCCGCATATATAATATCACAGCGCGAAACTTTCCATTTATGGTGTAATCTGGTTTTACGCTGGGTATCGTTTACAATATTTATAGTAAACCAGACTGGATACCGCCTATTTCCAACGATCATTCTTTTCTTCTTTGGAATGGAAGAATCAAATAGGTCATACATTATTTTGTAAAATGCATCAGCTGCGGAGGATGCGTCTTTGCAGCGTAGAACGTCTTGCCACGGAGCAGAACGAATTAGATCGCTTAAGAGTGCGTAGTCACCTTTAATAAAGTTCCAGTCCCTACTACGATCAATATTGCTGGGGTCCAATTTTTCACTATCCCTAGGCGATGTGACGGTAATGGCAATATCTAAAGGTGGGTGATATAAATCGATTGGAACCAGCTCTGTACCTTTGATATGCTCGCAGTTTACTTCAGTGCCCTCCCGAGCCAACACTATGTCTAACTTACTCCCACGCATATTCATCACTTCATTCATCTCAACCAGACTACAAACGCTTAAGAAATAACAGTAATAATTATTAACATTCACAGATGCACTTCTTAAGTTAAGGTCGCCTAAGATTATTATCATTCCTTTCAAATTTGAGATTACGTTTTCAACCTTACAAAACCACGTCATATAATCATCGTCAGTTGCAGTGGGCTTTACGTAGACAACACAAACATATATGCTATGACCGTAAATTGTGGTCATCGCCCATAAATCTTCGCCACGGTCAGTCTCGAGATCATGCCTCCTCTTCATGGTAACGGCGGGGCGCGCAGCAAGCAACACGCCGCCACCCAGAGTCACTCTGTCTCTGCGTAGGATGCTCCAATCTCCACTTGACAGTTCTGCGTCCTCTATAGATTGGTCCAGATTTGTCTCTGTTACGGGTACTAAGTCATGCTCAGAGAGTAACAGGCTTGATCTCCAGGTAGGTAGCTTAGTTTTGAGCCCACGTACATTCTGGTATAGTACTTGCATATACACATTGCGAACAGTGGACCCGGGTAAGGCAGAAACATTGAGGTGGTTACTGAGTCTCATTACTTCGGCCACGAAAGTTACGGCGCCATGGCTTGATGCAAATATCCTCTGCCCAGTTTTGAGCTGCCATAGTGTGTTCAGCCAGTCTTGATGGCACACCCAACTTGAAGGAAGCGTATTTGCCGCGAGGTTTGAGCGTTTCTACCGTGCATACGTTAGCTCCACAGATGGTAGTTAAGTGGTCACTTACCTGGCTATCAGAGGTACCCTGCTTCACATAGTAGAGGTGCAGGTATCTCCATCTTTCTGAGGCCTCTAGGTTGGTGGTACCAGGTGCCGCTGTCCCACGCAAAACATTGCCGAGCGAACGCCTGGAGCGCTTGTGCCGAACTTCTGTCCAACCATCAGTTGATTGTACATCCTGGTCTGTGTTGCCTATCGAAACGTCCGCTACAGCAGCAGGCAGCGGCAAGAGGACACGGGGTTTGGGAGCTTGGCGGGTAGCTGATGTTACCGGATTTCCTTCGTGGTGTATATCCCGTAGTTTCGTCTCGCAAATTGCTCCATCCGTCACTGCCACCCCCTCTGCCGCCGTCGATATTGAAACCCCTACTTCTTTAGTGTCATTCGGTGGGGCGGTTAGTAACTGGGAGGATGCCGAGCATGACTGGAGATTTAGGTCTTGACTCTCCTGATGGCGTTTCTTCAGATCCTTCCCTTTTGCTCCTTTTTGAATATTATCTGACCTCATACTGACCTCTAGCTCGGAGGTGGTTTTTTGGATGGCTGCACACTGTATTTTGATGTCGGAGACATCCATAACCAGGACGGACAGGATTGCGTCATGCTCAGTCTTCCACGTAGACAACCTAAGGTCATTTTCAGCCTTCCATTTAGTCAGTAGCTGCATGAGTTCACTTTTCCATTCCCGACATGCACAGGATGATTCCATCACCAGGTTGTTGGGTGAGTCAACGATGCGCGGCCGCTTGCCCCTGACGGTCACATTTGCATTGGACTCATTCGCATCGCATCTGGAAGCCGACGCAATGTCAGGAACAGATTGCGACTGTCCTGTTCTGGGGGTCTTCGGGGATTTGGGAGGAGTGCGCTGCATTTTGGGCATTTATATTTGATGCAAATCCAATATCAATAGGGGCCGGGGAGTGCGGGGAGGCTCATGATCGTGATAAAAGTGTTCACTCAACGTTAAAACATATATTCACCATATTAAACTTGTATACACCACCTTAGATAGTAGCACTATTTCAAATAAATCTAAATTAACGAAAGATTCGACGTGACTTAAAACAAAACAGCACAACTGTCATTTTTGACAAAATGGCGCATGTCATGACGTCATCTATGACGAGTCTCGGGACGTCGTGTGTGAGCGCGGTCAAATCGATATTATTATAACACGGAACGTGGCCTAAAAGAATGACGTTTCTTTTTTTTTTGCTTTTCGCGGATAGGGCTTTAGCCACGTAAGTACAAAATGGGGAATTCAAAGTTTTCTTTATTACAGAAAAAAACAAAAGTTATATTTGAATGAAAGTTTTATTTATTAAAAACGTACAAGTTGAAATATCTATTTAATTACGAAGTTGCATGAAATGAGCAAGCAATAGGTATGTTAATTTATTTGTACTATTGAGCACGACCTTTTTTGTATCGAAACTTTTTAAGAACAAAGCATCTCAACCAATAAAAAAAAAAGCTATAACTCACTAGTGAATAATAGTAATGAAAAAGTCACAGTTTGATAATAGGTGTCATTATGTCCCTAATTGCGGTGAAATTAGAGCCATTTTATGAGCAAGTGTGTTGAAAAAGTATTTTATTCAATTATTGTAGTTCTGTAAGACCTAACAGTCCGGGAGGTAGCGTTGCAAATACAAAAGTCATAGAAAGCCGGCTGATATTGTCATCAATGGTTGATCATATATGACCTAAGTTATCATGTCATCATTTGCCTAGTCTATTCATAACTATGCTGGGTTCAGCAGCCAGTCTAACTAGATGCAGCTAACTACTAATATTTTACATAGAGTGACTACCTATCCCTCCACAACCCAGTAACTGGTTCAGATTTTCGGGCTTCTGACGACCCGTAACGCCGACTGTCAAAGATCTACGAATGACAGCCGGGACTAACGGCTTAACCTGCTTTCCGAGGCACGGAGGGGTCTTGGTATGTAAAGATGGTCACCTATCCACGGACCGACCGCGGCACGCGTAGCTTAACCTGATCGATCGACCCATGCGTTGCCATTACTTAGACCCATTTCCCTCGCTAAGATAATGGTACAATAATTATCGCATTCGCTACCATTCTTGGGCTATACAGGGTAAGTTTTTAACCAGTGCGCAAACTGCAACCATAAATTCAGCATACATAATACTTATATAATTCATAGGCGCCCTAGCGTAGAATTCTTTCGTCGGTTCTACAAAAAGAATCTGCTGTTTTGTAGAAAAATGCAATACCTACGCGGTCAAAATGTATGGAACAGCTGATTTGTTTTTTTGTATAACCGACGAAAAATTTCTACGCTAGGGGGGGTCTAGGGTTACAGTTTGCGCACTGGTTAAAATTGTATCCTATATTCTTAACAATCAGACCTAATAATCACAACAATTCAAAACATAGCTCGCCTCCTCAAAATAGGGAATGTTATTAAGATATTCATCTACAACAGTTGACCGCCTACACTCAGCTAATCAGACCAATCACTACGACAATAAACGAGCCACTAGAATCACGGAATAAGAACAAGTGTGCATTATTGTGATGCGTTGCTATGTTGTATGAACAGACAGATATTGTACCCACTGTACCCTGTTTGTCATACGAATACTTTATCATTTAATTTTATTAGATTAGTTAATGATTTGATAGATGCCTGTCAGTTCTTTGAAGGTTAGCCAGTTAATTTAGTTGAATTTGTATTTCACCTGTGTTATCATACTTCTAGGCTACTTTTCTTAAACAGGGATAAACTGTGAAAATATCTAATAGGTACTAGCTTTTGCCAGCGGTTTCGCCCGCGTGGAGGTCGAAAATTATCCCACGGGAACGTAGTACCGTGATTCGAAGTATCCTGTGGTAATCCAGGTTATAATCTATCTGTGTACTCACGGCTACATATCAAGCTATACATTTCCAGTATAAGCTGATCTCGCATTGTACAGATAGAATTTTCGTACAGTGCGAGATCAGCGTAAACTGTGTATACCTTGATGTGTAGCCGTGTGTACAAAATTTCATCCAAATCCGTGCATCTGTTTTTGCGTGATTGAGTCAAACTTCTAAACATACAAACTTTCAAATTTATAATATTAGTAGGATAAGTAAGATCTACAGAAGATCGAGTCTCGCGATCGGGCCAATTTTACATAAAAATTTTACATAAAAATCTTGCGTAAAAAAAAAAATGATTTTGGTATTGCCAGGCCGGTCAAACTAAAAGCTGGCCTCCACCCAGTCAGGGCAAAGTTAGGCTGACAATGTTATTTTATGACTGTCCTATCAGTAGAGGTAACATAACCTACAGTATATTATTTTATACGCAGGAGCGATGGGAATTTATAGAACATTTTCCACAACATAGGAAATGTTGCATAAATATTATTGCATATTTTAATCCAAGTTGTTCTTTTTCTCCCCCAAGACCCAACTTGTTCTTTTTTGTTGCGTTTGTGTATGTCTACCGCTCTTCTTTTTTTTTTTTTGGGTGGTAAATTATCAAAAAAACTGTAGTGAGTGGAGCAGGAGGGCGTGTCAGACTTTTACTGACTAAAACCCACCCGTGTTCCCTCAGTTGCCTGTGTGCAATGGTCATTGTATCTCTTTCAAACTACTCGCACCCCTGGCATGTGGGGTTGCGACAATCGTCGATAGGATCCGGCAACTGGGACTCGAGGTGGCCTTGCACAAGTCCGAGGCCATGTGGTTTCATGGTCCTCGGAATGCGCCACCGACGGGTTCCCAAATAACGGTGGGAGGGGTTCACATCGGCGTCGAGTCGACGATGAAGTACTTGGGACTCATCCTCGACAGCCGGTGGAACTTCGCGGAGCATTTCCGCCGTTTGGCTCCCAGTCTGGAGCGGGCCGGGGCTGCGTTGAAGCGTCTCTTGCCCAATCTAGGGGGGCCAAACGCCTCCTGCCGGAGGCTCTACGCGGGGATCGTGCGGTCCATGGCCCTATATGGGGCGCCGGTGTGGGCGCCTACATTGAGGCGCCAACCAGCTCGCAGGTTGAGGGCGTCCCATAGGGTCATGGCGATCAGGATGATCCGAGGATATCGCACGATCTCCGGCGAGGCGGCGGGCCTCCTTGCCGGATTACCGCCATGGGATCTGGAGGCAAAGGTCCTCGCGCAAATATGGGAGTGGCGCGAGGAGGCCAAACGCCAGGGCGTAACTCCGCTGCCGCGGGTAATCGCGGCACAGCGGACAGAGCTCCGGCGGGATCTCATGGTGACATGGAGAGAGCGATTGTCGCAACCCAGTGCTGGGCACGCCACGATTGCGGCGGTAAGTCCCCTCTTTGAGGAGTGGTTTGAGAGGCGGCATGGCGTCCTCACCTTACGCCTGACGCAGGTCCTCACCGGACACGGTTGTTTCGGGAGGTTCCTGTTTCGGATAGGGCGGGAGGAAACGCCCGGATGTTTCCACTGCGAAGATCGCCCTGAGGACACGGTGGAGCACACGGTGGCGGTCTGCCCAGCTAGGGTGGAACACCGCTGTGTCCTCGTGGAGGCGATCGGCGGCGGCGATCTCTCGCGTCCGGGCCTGGTCCAGGCCATGGTACGGAGCGAGAGGGCATGGGGAGCCGTCACCTCCTTCAGCGAAGCTGTGATGCTCGCGAAGAGGGAGGCGGCGCACGTGAGGGAGAGGCAGCATATGCGCCCTCGCGACCCTAGCCGCCGCAGGATACGGAGACGCCCTGGGCGTCGGGAATCCCAGGCCGATTTCCGGCCACCGTAGGCATGGGCTTGCGGACGGCGAGTAATGGGTAGCTCGCTGTCCGGTAAGGACCAAGCCCAAGTCGACGGCGCGTTGTGTTCCACGCGCGCCTCAAAGAGATGTCAGCACAAAAAATGATGGGGCCCGCAAGGGCCGGTGCCTGCCAGGGGTGCGGGTTTGTTCGAAAGAGACACCACAGCCCCTGGCATACGGGCTACTGAAGGAACACGGGTGGGTTTTAGTCAGTAAAAGTCTGACACGCCCTCCTGCTCCACCCAGAGCGGGAGAAGTTATTTGATGATTTCCCACCCAAAAAAAAAAAAAAAAAACCCCAGGCATGTGTGTCTACCGTCAATAAAATAATATTATTTTCTTAGTTTTTAAAATAGTATTTTCTTTCTCTTCTCTTTCAAAACGCCATAAAAAGTGGCCAAATCTTCGATTTTCCCTAATTTACACGCACTATGGCAATAAAAAAAGAGCTTAGGTTCATACGGTGTGTTGCGGTCCTTCAAACCTAATAAATTATTCATGAGCAGCGGAAACGTAGGCACCTCGATTACACTTAAATTAGTCGGTTCTATAAATAGGGATTAGCGATGCATACGAAACTTTAGTTTAGAAGCGCATTAACTAAACGCTTAACTGTGCTTTTACATAAGTAAGCAGTCAGAGTGGACAAAATACACTCCACTATCGTTTAGATTGCCTGTTCTTATCGTCCAAGAAATTAACTATCAATTATCTGGACTACCTGCCTCCATTTCGGTCGAAGGTTTTATATTTATGTGACAGCGTTCGGACCTTATTACGTTTTCTGCTCGATAAGATACGCCACAAGTTTTATAGCTTTGACTTTTCTAGAATAAGTTCATATGTAAACAACACCATCAAAATCGGGTCACTGAATCCAATTATTATTTTCGAAGCGATGGCAAAGGGAATAATATAACATGATATTGAGTGAGTTGGGACCAGTAGATGCCCAAATGGGGCATTATTGACCCAATCGATACCCAGTGCGAATGCGGTGCTCCTGACCAAACTATGTCCCATATGTTGGAGTATACAAATTGTCCACACAACTGACCTTCTGCGGACTTAAAAAAACGCCAGTGATGGCGCGATTGGCGTGGTGCACTGATTCCAATGAAAATGAGAAACTCAGCTATCACAATCAGCCGATAATATTCTAACTGCTGATACACAGGCCTCCTCTCTGTGTCGTCGTGAGTCGGCGTGAATTACCAATGCGAGCCCAGTGAAAAAAAAAGGATTTTTTTTGCTGTTCCATACATTTTGACCGCATAGGTATTACTATGAAACACCAGATTTTTTTTTTTGTTGAAAACCAACGAAAAATCTGCGCTTCTAGGGGGTCTAGAATCATATATTATGCTGAATTCATGGTTTCAGTTTGCGCGTCGATTATCCTGCCAGATTGGCCCATAAAGTACCACAAAATAGTAGCTTACTATAATACTACTCATCCACAAAAGCATAGATAAACTACTGTTATCTGGCAAAGGAAAATAATCACAATACACACTGATTACGTCACATAGCATAGTAAATCCATCGAATAAAGTAGGTTAAGTCTTTAACATAGATAGGTCATATTATATCGCTGATTGCGATAAAGGGGCTATGCAGTGCTATCAATTGTAGACTTTAGTATTTTATCGTTACCACGGCAGATTATTTTTTGCAGTGCATTTTTTGTTATTTGTTTTGTGAAGTATATCGATGCTTTTGTTGGTTTTCTATTGTATGTGTCACTGTTTCTAAGTAAAACTTCCGTCCTTGATAATTTTGTAGGAAATATTTCAAATAGTTCTTTCTGACGCGGCACTGAATTAATTATTCTAAGGACATTACAAATATTAGGTCTTTACCTATGAAATTGCCGTTCTGCAGTACTGGCCATTTCAAATCAAAATAATTTTTGTTTCAAATGAATTCTAATTTCAAATTAATTTTATTTTAAAAACATGGATTTTTTTTTCTAAAAGTAGTCATTTCTTTATTGATTAGTGTTACATTTTCATCGCATTTCAATCTTTTTCGTCATCATGGATACGTTAAAAATTCGAGTAATTATGGAATATGAGTACCGTCGTGGCAGCAACGCGGCACAAGCGGCACGCAACATCAACGACGTTTACGGAGCTAACACTACAAACCAACGCACCACCTGTTATTGGTTTGCTCGCTTCCGTTCTGGAAATTTCGACCTGAAAAATGAACCTCGCGGTCGTCCGAAGACTTTGGTCGACAATGACGAATTAAAGGCGATTGTGGAAGCTGATGATACACAATCTACGGCTGAATTAGCAGCAGCTTTCGACGTTAGCGTCAAAACAATATTGGTCCATTTGCGTCAAATTGGCAAGGTAAAAAAGCTTGACAAATGGTTGCCCCACGAACTCAATGATCGCCAGCGCGAAGTACGCGTCGAGACGTGCCTTGCACTGCTCAACAGACACACAAATGAAGGAATTTTGAACCGCATTGTTACCTGCGATGAAAAATGGATTCTGTTTGATAACCGTAAGCGCTCAGCAAGTTGGTTGGATCCTGGTTCAGCACCTAAACAATGCCCTAAACGAAAACTTACCCCTAGAAAAGTGATGGTCACTGTTTGGTGGTCTAGCGCCGGTGTGATTCATCACAGCTTCTTACCAAACGGGGTGAGCATTACTGCAGATGTGTACTGTGAAGAACTGAACACAATGATGGAGAAGCTGGCGCATCTCCAACCAGCATTGGTCAATCGCTCGTCTCCGCTGCTCCTGCACGACAACGCGCGACCTCATACTGCACAGCAGACGGTCTCCAAGTTGCAAGAACTGGGGTTGGAAGCTCTCCGTCATCCGCCCTACTCACCAGACCTTGCGCCTACAGACTACTACTTTTTCCAGAATTTGGATAACTTCTTGGCGGGAAAAAAATTTAATACCCGAGAGGCAGTACAAAATGCCTTTGAAGAATTTGTTGCCTCCCGTCCAGCTGATTTCTTTAAGAAGGGCATCAATAAACTGCCACTGCGATGGCAAAGATGCATTGATTGCATGGGTGATTACTTCGATTAATACAAATAAAAAATTCATGAAAAAAATTCGTTTAAATTTTTTCATACAAAACGGCAATTTCATAGGTAAAGACCTATTATTATAAACTGAAAACTTGTCTCGAGAATAGTTGCTTTACAAAGCATCTCGTTTACTTATCTATACATATAATAAATCTGTAAAGGAACTTTTTCTGTACATTTAAAATATTTCGAAAATAATTGCTTGGGGTGGTAAGGGATAATCAACAGATGACATTTTAACCCTTATCAAAATTTTTGTCTGTAGCTCGGTTTTTCAGTTTCTATGTTGAATAGATCAAGTATCACGTCAAAAGAACGAAACTAATATGGTTATCTTTCATACTCAAATATTGTTTATAACTCAGAGTTTATATTAGTCTTTGTTTCATCGCAATCGCTTCGGTCAACCTATCTAAATAATTTAAAGTGTTCAAGAAGAATTTATTTACGTAATGTTGAAACACTTAGCGACATCTATTGGCGTGAAACGGTACTAACGAATACTTAATATTAACACGTCATTCTCATTTAAGTTACTTACTGTGTCTGTGTTATTTCAAAAAGTAATGATAATGATTACTAAAATCGCTTTCCGTTGGTGGTTGATTCCCACGAATCAAAAAAGCTAAAAGAATTTCAAATAAAAAGTTGTGATAATATTAACTGACGTGGTGTTCTGAGTCATATACCTAGAATGCAATGTTAGTTAAATATTTATTAGTTTTATCAATCAAATTAATACAAATAGAGGGGAAGAAATCTCATTTTTAATTGTGATAAAAGTCTTAGTAGCGCCATCTAGCATAATGTAGCAAAATTAGAGCGGCTAGAGGAACATCTCCATAGAAATTCTTAATCTCTAGCGTCAGTAACGCCATCTAGGTTTGAATAGCAAACATGCAAAGACAACAACTTGATTTCGCGCGAAATTTGATAATGTTAAATTTAAATGCGTGTTTACAGCATTACTCGATTCAAATAATGGGAGTTTTGGGAGTAAAGAGTTGTAAATACTTATGTGCTAATTTTCGTGATGTTAGTTTTCGAGGTGGGGAGGGGTTCAAGCGAGGTCGGATGGTGAAAGTCAGGAAAAAAAAACCAAAATTGCGACCATAACTACTGGTGGATTTGAGTAAATAGATAGGTTTTCACACGGGCAACTGTAGTTATGTCGATGCTCTTCCGAGCAACATCGCTTACAGAGAAGCATTTTCTTAGTTAAAACAAGTTTAAAAATGTATTTATTTATCCATTTGGCATCTCCAACAAAGGATACATTACCTACACAGGAACAATAGAAATCACAATAGTAAAATATTGACAATTTTAAAGTCGCTTCTTTAAATATAATTATTTATTGGTCTACAAATAAATGTATGGCTGAACAAAAGAAATACTGAAACATTTTTGATTAAAATTTACAATAAAAAGGCATCGCAACTGAGAGTCGCGGAGGATCGCTCTGTTACGTCCATTATCCTCGGGATCGGGCTCTCTCTCTTCCTGCTGCCTGCGTCAGCAGCGGGGAGAGAGGTGGGGGCGCGCGCGGTATGGCACTACGTACCAACAACATCGTACTTACTATGTTCATAGAAAACCCGTGCTATACAATTAAATAGTTTTTTTTGCCTGGTTTGGTTTTTTTTTCAACAGCGCTTTTAATGTGGATAATGACCGACGTTGCGAGGCGTAGGTAATGGTAACATTCGCAGCGAGATGTCTTTACGCCGTGTGCTAAAATCAGTGTTGCTCGCTCGCATGTTTTGCCGTAGGTACTACTGACTGCACGAATACTTGCTTGGTAACATATTAGGTGCATTTTGACCCGTGACGCCGGTCAGTATCCACCTTTACAGCGTGATCTTTCTTCATCGTGATAACGCCATGGTCCCACGGGCCGTTAACTGACAGGTGGCGTCAGGTGTTACTGCACTGCTACCTGTCGAGGCCTATCGCAGTCCGTGCAGAGCATTCCCACTGCTGTGGTTTTATTCAGTGGTCAACGTTTGATAAACAAAGCTAAAAGACACGCGCCTGTACGGGCCGAGATAGGCGCCCGCCCCCGCGTGGAATAATGCTTCAGCACACTCAACCAGACGCGCAGTCGATTTATTGAGTAAGTACAGTAAAAGCTCCTTATTCGTGCTTCCTTCATTCGCGTTTTCACTACTCGCGGATTAAAAAAATGCGACCCAATTCCTATATCCGCGGCTAAAGATTTATTTATTTGCGGGTCTAATCGGTACATCGGTACATACATATTAACAAATAACAAAAAGGATTCCAATAGGTATCCAACCCAATATCCTTTGTAAACGCGTCGTCAGATGGACTATAAAAAAGTGAAATAGACCTTATTACAACTTCTCCTAAAGTACATTGTCAAATGATATCGCCGCTGTATTGGTTCGGCCTTTGACATCTACAATAGCCGCCTTCGCCGCGGTCGGTGTTTTTAACCGACTTCAAAAAGAAGGAGGTTATCAATTCGACATGTTTATATTTTTAATGTATGTTCAGGCATAACTCCGTCGTATATAGACGGATTTGCAAAATTCTTTTTTTTTTTTCGAAAGGGGTTTACTCCGAAATGGTCCCATTGAAATTTCATATAAACAGGGCCCGATCTAGCTATTTAGCCGCTCCGGGCAAAAATAACATTCGCCGCCCTTTGCACTAACACCATCAAAGATGGTATGACCATAATTATGTGATATTCTTTTAACTATATAATATTCACATACGTTAGTCTACTACGGCTTCTGAACAAGTATACAAAAATTCATGAGAGTAGGTATGTTTGTAAGTATACATTTTGCCGCCGCTCATTTTTGCCGCTCTGAGCATTTGCCCGGCTTGCCCGCCCTTAGATTGGGCCCTGCATATAGATCTGATGATGCGTTTCGGAAACAGACAACGGAACTCTTCAAAAAATTACAGCAAATCAACCGCGAATGTTGCTATCACATAAATAAGTATGCATTGTTTTGACCCAAAGGATGATGAAATTTCGAATTGGTGTATGGTAGGTAACAAAAAAGTGAAAAATAAAAACTTTTTTCAAAAAAATAACAACCGACTTCTAAAAAACACTACAAAGTGCAAAATAACTTTAATTTCGGAAGGCGGTGACAAATAATTAAAATACACATCCAACGTCACCGACTTCCGAAATTAAAGTTATTTTGCACTTTGTAGTGTTTTTTGGAAGTCGGTTGGTATTCTTTTTTTTTTAAGTTTTTTGAGAATGTAAACAAACTTAATGAAACCAACCTCATCACCATAAAGTATATTTATATATCATCATCATCATCATTTCAGCTGAAAGACGTCCACTGCTGGACATAGGCCTCCCCCACATTTATAAATGCTGCGACTTAATAGACATTCCATCCTTTGGTACGAGCCGCTTTGCGTGTTTTACCTATTGTTTCATCTTTCCATTTAATGCAAAATGTTGAAATTTTTTTTTTACTTCAAAACGATTTTCGACGCGAAAAAATCTGTTTAACGCATAGAAATGCTTGATCGTTTACGCCTTGGAGAGTCGCTTGCATCCATATCACGCTCATACAATTAATCAATATGGTCAAAAACTTCAATTAAATTGTTTTTTTTTTTGTCACTTAGGAACGTATCCCCTATAATCCCATATAAATTACCATTCCATAGTCACGGTTTCTGTATTCGCGGTAGGTATTTTACGGAACGTATACCTCGCGAATAAAGAGCTTTTACTGTACCTACGGCAGGTGCACATTTATTATAAAATGAGCCTCGACCAGGCGCTTTGATCTATATTTATTCTTAAAAATCTGAGTGAGACTTCGTCGCAATATCATTATAACCCCTAAAGACGCCTGCAGGCCTAGACAAAACACCTTTCTGTTAACGTTCACGCTAAACTCTACGCCAGAATATATAGGAATGACATTACCGTGTCCTTTCCGCAGGTAATGTCATTCCCATACATTTTGGCGTACCGTTTAGCGTGAACGCCAAGAGTAATGTGTTTTGTCTCTAGGCTCTGGACTGCATTCGAAAGCTGTGGTAGATTCCTACCAGGATAGATCGGAAGATCGGAGGAGTGGTACCTACACCGTCAAAGCGACACATTATTGTTTTCCGACATGCACGCTAACGAAGTCGCGGGCACAGCTAGTTCCTTAATAAATTCAGATTATGACAATGCCAATAATTAAAATTTCTCTATTTTCCGAAAAGTTAATCTGCCTTCTATATTGACCATTGCAACTTGAATAAAACTCACATAATTAAGGACCTACTTATTTACCACTAATCTTTTATTTTAGTCTATTTCCGGACACATACCTATACAAATGAGTCCGCCGGAAATAGTTACTTATTAGTTTTGTGGAAGGATCATAATTATTATCGTTCTGACTGATAACTGTAATCCGGCAACAGAATATGGGAATTTCCGAAAACTACTATTTGAATTTTGTTTGTTTGTAAAATGATAAGCCCCTCATCCAAGATGAAGCAACATATTCCAAGAGAATGTAGATTATTCTAGCATGGGCCCAAACTAGCACGTGCGGTCGCTAGAATGCGCTTCATATTAATCGTAATTATCTCAACCCGGATCACCGCTCACTGCTGTGTATACACAGCAGTGCCCCCCCTGTTCCTGCCAAACTTCCCGGTTCCGTGCATCCCTCATCCAGAGGTTTTCCGCAACTTTGACGATATCATCCACCCAACGTGCTTCTGGATGGCCCTGGATTCTTAAGCCTAGCCTCGGCCGC
Source organism: Polymixis flavicincta (assembly GCA_949987655.1). Lineage (NCBI taxonomy): Eukaryota > Metazoa > Arthropoda > Insecta > Lepidoptera > Noctuidae > Polymixis > Polymixis flavicincta. The sequence continues at coordinate 9,586,481 of OX465186.1, read as the reverse complement.
CATTCGGTTACAGCTTTACTCCCATCGACCGTATCCTCGTCTACTAGATGTCCTGGGCCTAGAGACAAAATACATTTCTGTTAGCGTTCACGCCAAACGCTTCGCCAAAATGTATGGGAATGACATTACCTGCGGAAAGGTTACGTCGTGTTCTTTCCGCAGGTAATGTCATTCCCATACATTTTGGCGTACAGTTTGGCGTGAACGCAAACAGAAATGTGTTTTGTCTAGGCCTGCTGTCCTGCCCATAACACAGCCTATAACCAGCCTATACCTCCACAATAACACAAGCCTATAAGGCCCACTCTTTACAAGGGAATGGCCTTTTCTTATAGAGAGACGGCACAAAAATAGATTTCAGACGTCATCACGATTGCGCATTAGCGATTTCAGATGTCTCACGGTATTTTCCGTCGCTGTTAGTCAGTGATGTCGAAGAAAAACTAGGAAATACAGAAAAAAATATGATTTTTGAAATGAAGACTTTGTTATTAACCAGGTTTCAAATTCGCATTCTTATGCTTGAGAAGCGAGATCCATAACATGCCTTAAATTAACACATTCATAATCTTCTTCAGGTGTTATGTACGACGGCAAGGAGCGTCTCATGGCCGATGCAGAGATGGTCCTGGTATCAGCTGGGGGTCGCTTGGCCAATGTCAACAACTCTACAGCCAAAACCTTCATTACGTACCGAAGGGCGCACACAGGGGCCCCTTGTAACGCCCTCGTCGTGGTCGATGTGTGTGTCATAGTGGCTAGTAAAGGGGAATGTCCACCCCATGCCTTTTGTATGATTCCTAAGAATTTGAATAAAGGTAAGTGTCGTTTTATAATAGAAATCGATGTTATAGTTTAGTTAGTTGGGAATTGTTATTAGATCTGTGTAGTTCTTTCTTCAAAACTATGACCCCTCCGTGCCTCGGAAAGCACGTTCAGCTGTTGGTCCCGGCTGTCAATCGTGAATCTTTGACAGTTGTTACGGGTCGTCAGAAACCCGAAAGTCTGACAACCAGTCTTACCAAGGGTATGGTGTTACCCAGTAACTGGGTTGTGGAGGTCAGATAGGAGTCGCTCCATGTCATATACTGGTTGCAACTGCAAATACTGGTTAGAGTGGAAGCCGACCCCAACATAGTTGGGAATAGGCTAGGCAGATGCTGATGCTGGTTATTATATATTCCTCAAAAGACCATCTCAGAAAAAGTTTTGCTTACTTTGGAATAGACAGGAACCTATGACACAGGGAATCCTAGTCCAGGGAATTGGTCAAAATTCTACCACCTGAGGCTTCTATGTAATCTGTTACTAGTTTTTTTTTTTTTTTTCAAAATTGTATCATATTTTTTCAAAACTGAATAAAGTTTTAATTATTTATTAGGCACTAGTTTGCATGGTCTTCACATAATCTGACCAAGATAATATCTGGACTTTTAAAAAAAATTGGCTTCTGAGTTTTTTCGGGGTTTTTCTCAGAGAGGCAACTGTGGCCTCATCTAATTTTAAAGACATATACATAATACTTCTTTTGATGTGTGAAGAGTTTTTACAAACAATTTACAGAAGTAAAATATAATTTATCTCAGAAGTTTCGCCATTCAAAACAAGACCTATTGAATCCTTTAATTTCGTTCTGCTTATGCTGTCTAAAGGCCACCCCTAAGTCCTTCCATAACCTGTTTCCCCGAACATCCCTAGTGTCCTATCTAAGTCGTTTTGGCTTCTCTTTCTACTCCTTCATTAACTTGCAATTAAAATATTAAATTCAGTTACTAAGCCTCGTATCGGGCTATTGCTATGCAGAGGTAAATTGCATTCATTATTGGCCGTATCTAAATGAATATCATATTACCTAATGGGCTAATGATGCCATAATCTAAAGATAAATTTATTGTAATACTAAATCCAATGTTGTTTTAGGTATTTATTTACTATCTTTGAATACAAATCTTATCTCGTATATTGTGTGTATAGTTACATTTATAACATTATATTTCTTCTAAAATAAATACATCCTTGAAACAAGTTACAATGTTACAATACGAAATCCCGGTGTGATTTTATTGTTTTAGATATTTTAACCTTATTCAAAAAGTCCTAAAGCACAGTTTCAATTTCTTTGTCATGAAATGGTTTCGTCCCTCCAATGTGGTACAAATGTACTTACCCTAATGCTCAATTTCCAGGTTTAATGGGCAGTGATGTGTTTCTCTGCTACAAGAAGTCAATGAACCGTCCACCGCTAATTGCTTACAAACCCGATGTACTGTTCAGGTAATTATCTACAATACTACATTTTTTACCGATTAAATAAAAGGAGGAGGTTCTCAAGTCGATGCGTACAATTTTTTTTTTAATATGACCAGGCATAACTTAACACTGAATAATCCGATTTTGAACATAATTTTTTTATTGGAAAACTATATCTCAAATTTGGTCCCATTTAAATGTAAAGAACAACTCCACCCTTGAGTGGAAAAACTTTTTAACAATAAAAAGAATAGTTTTTTTTTTATATTTAAGGATCGTAGCAGGTAGCGTTCTATAGTACCTACCCAATATGTACTATCGAAGAAATCCATATCCATACAGTTTGAAAACAAAATCTCGTGTACACGATGACCATGTCTGTTAACCGCCCCTGCCAATTACTGCAAGCAAAACTAGTCGTTAAGGTGTACATAATATGTATGTCCACGATAGTACATTTAAAACTAGCTGTGGACAAGTTTACATTAATGAGAGACTGGTGCCTGAAATAGGCATTGCAAGCAATGCCTGTGGTACAAGTCACCAGGGCCCCACGACGCTACATATGTACAAGCTTACATTGGGTGATTTTATGAGGAAATATACACAGGATAAAAAAAAGTACAATAATAAACTTTGTTCAACAAAATAACAACCGACTTCCAAAAAAACACCAAAGTGCAAAATAACTTTAATTACGGAAGGCGGTGACAAAAAATTAAAAAAATACATATCCAGTCACCGACTTCCGAAATTAAAGTTATTTTTCACTTTGTAGTGTTTTTTTACCTGAAATCCTGAAAACCTGAAATCGCGAAAAAAAAAACATCTGTTCCCTACTTTTTGACGAGTTATGCGAACATAAATGTAGGGAACAGCTGATTTTTTTTTCGCGATTTCAGGTTTGGTCTCATAGTAAAAGTTGTTAATAAAGATGAGTACAATCATGTGTTTAAATGTCGGTCACTAATTACCAGTCACCATATATAAACATGTCGCATTGATAACCTCCTTCTTTTTAAAGTCGGTTAAAAAATAAATACAATGAAGTTATTGCGAAGTGCTAATCTCAGTGAGTACTAAGTTTTGGCATTAGACTCTGCGAAACGTCCAGGAAAGTAGGTAGTCTATTATATATAATAGAATTTCAGGTTCTCGCGCAATTCGGAATAGTTTAAAACGGTAACTAATTATAACGTTCTCAGCGTGCGTCATTAATTAGCGCTTTGAAACGGACCGGTGTTAATGATGATACCGTTTTACCTACTTGTAATTAGTTACATATCGGTCTGAATAAAAACTCGGTCATTTTATACGTGAATCAATTTTCTCAATTGTTCAATATTCATCTGGAATTTCTCAGTAGAAACCCGGAGTCTACATTTGTGTCCGGTCGATGACAATAGGCTCGCCCCGTATTACATGGGACTTAAACATAACTGGCGAAATATGGGTGGAGGTGGACCTCTACCTAACCCTTCAACATATACGGGCGTGTTGTCGTCTTATATGTGTAGTAATTAAATCAATTATTGGAGACTAAAAGTAATTGAAAAAAAAATAAGTCATTCATTATGTCAATGAAGTATTTTTTTTTTTAGTTACACGGTTTCAATTAATAGCTTAAAAAAAAAATTCGTTAGAATAAAATCGTGGGGCGCGTGAAACATTAAGTTATGCTACGCCACACGATTTTATTTTACCGAATTATTTTTTAGCTTTTAGTTAAAACCGTTTAACTTAAAAAGAAATACTTTATTTTCAAGTTTTTATTTCGTTACTTAATATTTCTCGTCCAATTTTTTTTTAAATTAATTGTGTTGTTATCAAAAATCAGATGAATCTGCCACAAGGAAGGGGGTTAAATATCAAGTACTCAATTTTGACCCAAACAACAAACAGGGCAAGCTAATTAATGACTTCATGAGGGTTCCATTTCGAACTCTCATCTTTCTCCTGACCTTATCGCAATTTCGAACTTTTCAGTACAGAACTCTCATCTTCTTCCTGACCTTATCCCAATTTCGAACTTTTCAGTACAGAACTCTCATCTGTCTCCTGACCTTATCCCAATTTCGAACTTTTCAGTACAGAACTCTCATCTTTCTCCTGACCTTATCGCAATTTCGAACTTTTCAGTACAGAACTCTTATCTTCCTCCTGACCTTATCCCAATTTCGAACTTTTCAGTACAGAATTCTCATCTTTCTCGTAACCTTATCCCAATTTATTTGCTGTCGTCGCAACATGTCTTTGTCTTCCACACTTCTCTATTAGTCGTCTTCTTGCTAGTCACTCCCTTTCTATATAGTTCATGAGGCTTCCTCTCTTGTACTCGTTTCTTATTCTATCCATTCGTGTAACACCACACATCCCTCTTAACATTCTCATCTCAGCTGCATGCAATTGCCTTGCATACATCCCTTACGTGGCCCAACAAACTGATCCATACAAGACGTATAGAACTCCAAAAAATATCATATTTTATTTATGAGATTTTATCACAATTTTCTATTGAGTTGAGTGGTATTTAAAAACAAAATGTTAACAGATGGCAATGATCACATAATCAGATTTTATCAGTGATGTAATTAGTATCTGGTTTTTGAATCCATAACAGCTAGCCTTGACTTTAGAAGATGCTAAAAGGACACTGACTAAACGAATATTGTAAGTATATATTATACTTTTGCAAAATCGTTCAGCTTTAGAGTTAGTAATAAGTCAAATGAGAGAAAGTTTGTAGTTACTGAAAACAATGATGTATTGTGTTGAAAATAAAAAGTTTTAATAATTTCAAATCAAATCAAAATATTTTATTTCATATAAACCTGCATGGGCACTTATGAAACGTCAGAAGCTAGGTGCACGGTTCCAAATTGTCGCTTCCTATGGAGAAGAGCAGGCAAGAAACTCCACGGTTACTCTTTTAAAAATAATTTTATTGGCTTTAAGAATGCTTTCAAATTACAGTGATAATAGAAATGGGAGGACAGTGCAGGCCTGTCAATAAGTACCAGGTACTTAGAGGAATGAAAATACAGAATTGAAAATCGTCTACAAATCTACAGTCTGTAAGGCCTAAAACGTTCTCTCATTTACATTATGTAAAATAATGTACATAAATAAAATGAGCCTATTTATTTTTTGTATCACAGCACGATTATGTTTGTTCACATATCTATGAAAAACAAGGCAAGATACTTATTTGTCTTTCCAATATTCCACATTACCTCTTACTTCGATTGGGTGAGCGCAACATTTTTTTCTTCTTCCATACTTTTCTATTGGTGTTAGGGGGCTTGTGGCTAAGCAATAACAGCTACACGGATAGATCCGGTCGAGCTACGCTTGCCGTGGTTGGTCCGTAGATCGGTAACCATCATTACACACCAAGATCCCTCCGTGCCTCGGAAAGCGCGTCTGTCATTCGTGGATCATTGGCAGTCTTTACGGGTCTTCAGGACCTCGAAAGTCTGACTACCATTCTTACCAAAGAGTATCGTAGTACCCAGTAACTAGGGTATAGAGGTCAGATATGTACTAGCTCGATGTAAAATACTGGAATTCGGCTGCATCAAATGAGCCTGGAAGCTGAAAGGGTACGCTGATGATGATGACTTCTCTATTTGTCGACCACACATTACTACCGCCGCTACCATTTTTTTTTTTTTGAGGAATAATATAAACCTTATCCTTGCCCACAGGTATCCAACGATAGAACGACGTAACTTATTGTTTCCTACATCGGTGCCGCTCTTCTGTTTACCGATGGGCGCTACCCTAGAACTATGGCCTAATAACGCGGCGATGCCTAAACCCGTATTCTCCACCTTCGTACTGACTGTTGCGGATGCTACATATAAGGTATGTGTTATTATTCCTTAGTTATGGTACTAAATTTACCTTACTATGGTAGACTAAATATGGAATTTTTACAATATTGTTCCAATATTGAAAAAGTTGTCACTATCATATCGGTTCGTAAGAATTGAGACATCAATGTGAGGCTTCTACTTCAAAAGAAGTAATGTATCTATACTCTGTACTAATATGTATAAAAAGAGGAAGGATTTAATTGTTTGTTGCATTGCATAGGCTCCGAAACTACTGAACCGGTTTGAAAAAATATTTCACTGTTGGGAAGCTACACTATCCCCGTGTGACATAGGCTATATTTATCCCCGTATTCCCACGGGAACGGGAACTAGCGGGTGAAACCGCGGGGCGCTGCTAGTAAAATACTACTGCTGGCACAAAAACATGTATACACACGCTGATATATTCCCTATTCCGCCGATTTGTTTTGGAACATTCTGTATAAATCATAAATGAATAAGCACACACAGCGTAACATAAAATGACGCCTTGTATTGTCCTTTCGTACCAATAGTACACCCTCATTTTGCCAGACACGGCAAGTACAGACATCATCAAATTGTTGTGTAGGAATGAATTAAAGTGTAAATTATAACCGTAAAAGTGCCTACGGCTGATCCAATAATTTTTGCCTCAGAAATCCGTATTTTCTTACAATATACGATTTCCTAGAAATAAGAATGAAGCTTTGTTAATTATTCCTTCTTATCAACATTCATCCTCATTCATCCTCCTTCATCCTCCTTCTTATCAGCCAGACGAACGGTTAAACTTTTTTAACTCCTGATGTTATCGTTATCTTACAACGTAAACTTAAATAGCAATACTTAGAACTAACATACCATGGAACTGGGAACTATGACGTCTTGTTAGATTTATGAATAAAAAACTGTCTTATTTATTAACGCTGCTTAAAGTTAAGAGATGTTTAGACATCAAAAATGTGTGGTTAAACAGTCGCTAATCATTACTTAACTTTAAGCAACGTTTACAAAAAAGGGGGCAAATGTCAAAATCACAGAATGGAATGCTTAGAACTTCAGAAACTTACAAAAAATCGTTTCACTATAAAAAACCTTTTGAATAGGTATTCGTGAGTACAATGACACGAAAAAACACCTTGTTGGACATCTGTTCTTTAATGCAGTATTTCCTGTCGGACGGATCAAAATCTTATTTAAAATGTATATTATTATTATGCTGTGACTCATTAAGTGATAAGGTTAATGGCTCAACATTATTCAAGAACTTGTTGCTATACTAATAATAAAGTTGAAGAGGGTGTTTGTTTTTTTGTTTGAATGCGCAAATATCTGAAACTACCAAATGGATTTGAAAAATCCTTTTGCATTTAATAGCCCTGTTCTTGAGGAAGGCTATAGGCTACTCAGCATCACGCTAGGACCCTATCTATGGAGCCGAGCAAACATAAAAAGTAAAAAAGAACACTATGCGAAAACGAAGCAGTACCGCGGTCAGGCGATGCGATGCGATCATGCAACGGGGTGGGTCGTGGAACAAGATATTTCAAGCGGATGAAGTCGCGGACAGAAATTAGTTCCCAGGCCGATTCCCGGCCACCGTAGGCGCGGGCTTGCGGACGGCGAGTAATGGGAACCTCGCTGTCCGGTAAGGACCAAGCCCGGGTCGACGGCGCGTTGTGTTCCACTCGCACCTCAAAGAGATGTACTCAAAGAGATGCACCTCAGCACCAACTTGTGGGGTCCGCAAGGGCCAGGGGTGCAGGTTGTTCGAAAGAGATGCCGTGGCCCCTGGCACACAGGCAACTGAAGGAACACGGGTGGGTTTTAGTCAGTAAAAGTCTGACACGCCCTCCTGCTCCACCCAGAGCTGGAGAAGTTATTAGATGATTTCCCACCCTCAGAAGACTGTCCTATCTGCAGATCTATTTAATTTAATTTGCTGTCCAATATAATAAATCAAATCATATGATTGGTATTTCTTGCTTTGCTCAATCACACTATATCAGCAGTGCTATTCACAATCATTCGATATCTTGCCGAAATCGATTGTAAGGCGTAAGGTGCAAAATGGTAGTACAAGTTACCGTTTTGTAACGTTCCTCCCTAAACAAACGATTCTGAGTCGGCAGCGAATCGGATGGTTGTGAATAGATATGCAGGTTATGAGAAGATTTCAGTTTTTCACAAACAAAGGAAGTTAAGTCAGTTTATCCCCTTGTAGAATTTCAATACATATTTTCGTGTTAGCCCCTACTAAACTAGAATTGAAAATTCTTCTACCACAGGTATACGGCTCGGCAGTAACATTCTACGAGAGCTACCCCAGCTCCCAGCTTACAGAATACCAGATGGAACAGCTCGGATGGCGGGAAGGAATATCACATACTACGCATTCGGTGTTCGCGATAAAATGTATCTGTTTACTGTCTAGGTGGCCTTTCAGTGATACTTTTGAAAAATGGCTGCTGTACATACTCGTAAGCATAAGCACTGGTTGTTTGTCAAAGTATTTTTAGTGACTAAACCCCCATACATTTTATTGGACTTAAAAATGTCCAAAATTATAATTGTAATATCTGAGTTAAAAAAGGCGGAGCTAGTTTCTCAAACAGTAGCTGGGTAGTTTGGGAAGCTCGTCCTTCCTTTTGCAACCCAGAGCATCATACTTTCTTCGATTTCATATCCCAATATTAATTATATTTAATAATGCTGAGCTGTTTGGCTTTAATTTAAGCCCTGTTAATTTACTATTTATTGTTCTTTCAGGAAATGTCCTGGAGTCAAGAACCTTTAAATATACCCATAGAAAGGTATATAACTCATTTAATAGAAGAAGTGCCCTTCCCAGAACCAAGAATACTTTTACAAGTAAGTCAGTCCACCTACCTCTTTAAATCACATAAAGTACCCAGCCGAGATATAAAACCGTTATCTGCGATAAGAACTTCATCTTCTACTCTTAGGATCCAGCTCGAAGGACCAAATTTTGTGACGGCTCGTACAGGGGCTCATCAAGTTTTAGAATGAAATCGACCTTGTAAATCGTCGTCTTTCTCTTCCATACTTATTTATGACAGTTTGTTTCTGATGTGCTATATTAACGCTCGGGTAATTTTACGTTGTTATTGCGTATTTTATACCTACAAACTATACTTTTAACAGCTATCACCAACAAATCAACACGACCGTGTAATAGTGACTCGCCGCGACGACCAACCACTCGTGCGCAGTGGCGCCAGCTTCAGACAACTACTGCTCAACTTAGGACCCGACAACTGCCTACTAGTGCTAGCGTTAGCTATCACCGAACAGAAAGTACTTATACACTCGCTCAGGTGAGATATTAACAATTCTTTCATTTCAATTATCACTGTGTTGTCCTTATGCCAACGTGTCATATTTCTCTAATCATTATTTAATCGGTACCCCTTTCTAGCAGTGTCATCTTCCACATACTCCTTCCATCTATTCTTTGTTCCCCCTTCTTATAGGCATTCACATTCATACTCAAAGTTTTCCTCACGACATTGTCCTCATTCATCCGCATCACATACCCATACCCTGACGACCCATGCCCTCTTTTTTTTCTCCATAAAATTCTTGAATCATAAAAGTAAAGTCATCCCACTTAGAATGTTTCTTACTCTGTATTGATTTTTTACAGGCCTGATACTTTAACAGCAGTTTCGGAAGCAGTTTCAAGTCTTCTATTCCCTTTCAAATGGCAGTGTCCGTACATACCGTTGTGTCCATTAGGTACGTAATTAATTCAATATGTTGTTCATTGAATATGCTGTGAATAATTATAATAAATACTTTATGTGCTCTTGTATAGGGTTTTAAATTGTGGAAGTTCCTCTTAAAAATATATTTTTGTTTCTTTCAGGTTTAGCAGAAGTATTACACGCTCCGTTACCGTATTTAATCGGAGTCGACTCGAGGTTTTTCGATCTTTACGAACCCCCACCAGATGTGACTTGTGTTGATTTAGACACCAATAATATTACAGTAAGTACAACATATATTCTAAAAAAAGGTATCTGAAATATTTTTGAAGAAATGAATGAATGCGAAAACGAGAACACATACGTAATATACTCACGGTTGAAATGATTTCTCATTAATAACAATTTGTGTTTATTCTTTCAGATATGTGAAACACAAAGACATATATCTCTCAAATTACTGCCGAAGCGGCAAGCGAGAGCACTCAGACAGACGCTAGACTCACTTTACGGAAATATTAGGCCAGGTTAGTAAACCCACCACACTATTATTGATAAATATTATCAAGTTTACGTCCATGGCAACGATTTGACTTTGAAAACGTCTTTATTTCGTAATCCAATTCTTACCAACCTTTCGTAGATCAACGCTTCAAAATAAGTTACAGTACGCTTCTGGAGCGTATCGTCACATACATAATCGTCCTATAATGTTCCCAATTCCAAAGACACGGGCCTCCTCTCTGTGAGAAGGATTGTGCCATAATCAATCACTCGGGTTGCTGGATGTGACATGTCTTGGATTTTTTTAGTGTAGGCCTGCTGCTTTTGTCATGATGTTGTCTTTTACCGTTTTGAGGGTAGTGGTGATGAAATAAATTATACAAACTAATGTGCTTGCTTGGGTTCGAACCTACGTCCTAAGACACGGAGCGTATATCTACGCGGTATTACCACACTCGCCATATTCCGCGACAAACAGCGCTTTATGTACGCAGTGTGGCCTCAGACAACTACTACTTCGCCTACGAAAGGCTAATGGCGTGCGGTTGAACTTGCATACTTAAAATTTAATCATGTTTTGATTACTTTTGTTATTGTATCGTTGTAGCTTCGCCAGTTCATCATGCTAGTGAAGCGAAATATAATGGAGAACCTACGACGAGCTTAGATAGAGATTTCCAGAAGAGGAAAAAGGAGGTAACTATTCCATGTCAACTCATCTATTTTTTTAAATATGATTGACTTGTAAAAGTGCTTGTACATGCCTATTTACAGAAGTAAATTATTTATCTTATATATTATGCAATTCTCATTGCAGATAATGATAAATAAGTTATGTTTCACTCTCTCGAGTGAAACATAAGCTTATTAACTACAAAGCTTACGGTGACAATTACAACACAACCTGTGCATGCTCCGTTTGACAGAATTTCAATCCATCACGTTGCAAGGTTTAGCGCATCAACCCGCGTTAGGGGCCATCCATAAATTACGTCACACTTTAAAGGGGAGAAGGGGTCAACGAAATATGACATTGTGTGACAAGGGTCAATGGGATGTCAAAAGCTCTGTGACGTCACATGTTAAAAACCTAAAATACTAAAACTCTACTTACCTACTCTTACTTCTAAATATAAAATTGAAAAATCTGTCACGTCACACAAAGGGGCAGGGGGTTTTAGTGTGCCCACCTGTGACAAGGACGGAGGGGGGTCAAAAAAACAAAATTTATGGTTTTACTGACATACATTCACACAAAATGGAAAGAAGATAAAAAGAATAAAAAATTGGCAACAGTTCATGATATAAAAATACGAATTAGAAAAAAAAGTTACAATATATTTTTTATCAAAGCTTCATCATTTCAGCCGAAAGACGTCCACTGCTGGACATAAGCCTCCCCAAAACTCTGGGTTTTGCCGTAATCGCCAAGCTTGGCAGGCGGGTTGGCGATCGCAGTGTGCTGGTAAAATGCATGGAGAACGCTGCTGCCCATTCTCTAGTAACAATTCTCTAATAATCAAAGCTTCTGTCATTATATTCCATATTGTTACCACCATGAAAAATATGACCACTGACGTTCACGTTCAGACTCCTAATATATCTCTTATTTTTCAGCAAGCCTTGGAGCTAAAAATTCAAGAAGCGTTCCTACGTTTTATGGCGGTGACCCTACAAGGGTACCGGAACTACCTCATACCTATCACGAAGGCACCCACTGTTGGCACCACCGACCCACATGCCCTGTTCCATATGGATGCCTTTATGAGGACCAGGGATAAGGTAATACAAAATCGTTAATAAGTTGAGATCGTAAATCTACATTAATATTTTAAATGTAAATGTAAGTTTAAGACTTCCACAGAAAGGCGCGACGCGACGGTGCGACGCGATTCTGGTAGAACAACCTGAAGTTATCATAGAACTGGTTCTACTAAAGTCCCGTCGCGCCTGTTCGCTAAGCTTATCATTTTGATTGCACTACTGATATTTTAAGTCAATTTTTCTAAAAGCCTGTTCAGTGTATTTTTTTTCGAATGTCCACTATATACTAAACTTCGTGACAGGCGCTGTCGTAAAAAATACGACCTACACGACACAGTTTTCAGAAATTCCGGACTACATATTTACCGCCTTACTCGTACATTTTAAGACCTCAGGATCGCAAGTATCGGCTTAGATGATAAAACAAATATTTGTTGTTATTTTGGTCAATCGAACACAACACAACATATCGCACACCTAGATCTATACTGAGACAACTCAAAAAAGGTCATTTTTCAGGAGACAAAAAAAACGTATATTTGCATTTTTTGTTAGGGTAGCTATACAATTTAATTTGATTCTAGGTAATAAATAGCTTGTAAAATGTCACAGTATACAAGCTGGGGCTGAAATTCAATACGTCAATTTACTATCAATTCATTTCATGTTGATCCATCAAAACAAAGTCAAATCAAAATATAATCACTAAATATTTACGTACCATATCAAACAATACTGGAACAAGTCAAAATATCCTTAAGTAATGTGGCAGAAAAATTCACCATCACCGTAACGACTCTAATTAACTCACGTATACGTTTCATCAAAACTGTAACAATTTGAAATGTCCGCGTTTTCGTTCTTGTTAATACCTGCACTCCTTATGGCAAGTGAAGATCAACTCACAATAGACTTGTTTAGGTGGGAGCAGATGGCAGACGTTGATTCAACAAAAGAAAGTTAACGCTACCTAGCGATTAATTTTATGAGCTTTTATTGAACCTGTCACGTTGGATAGTTGCTTATGAGCACCGAGCATTCGAATACAGGCATAACTCAAAATTAACGATTTTTGAGTTGTCTCAGTATAGATCTAGGTGTGCGATATTTATCGTACTTTTAAATAAACGGTCGACTTACATAAAATATGTGAAGATAGTATTTATTTGTCGTCGTCCGTGTGTCGTAAGTCCCGTGTGTGTTGCCGGGCGTAAAAGAATAGCACCATCCCATTTCTTCCAGTGGGTGTCGTAGAAGGCGACTAAGGGACTTACTAGAGAATGGGCAGCAGCGTTCTCTATGTATTTTACCACCATACTGCGATCGCCAACCCGCCTGCCAAGCGTGGCGATTATGGCAAATCCCCCCTTTTGAGGGAGGCTTATGTCCAGCAGTGGACGGCTATCGGCTGATATGATGATGATGATGATGATGATGACACCAATTCTTTGTTCTTCCAAATAAAAAAAAAGTATTAGTCCAGTTACGCGCGGCGTGTTTTTCCCGTCGCGTTATTTTTTCGCGCATTGGATTTTTGACGCACTGCTCAAAACCGAGACTTGAAAATCCAGGACCGTGGGCTTCGATCAATCAATACTGGGTGTAGGCTTTCCCACAACACCGTCCCCTGCTTTCCGCATCCGGTCTGTCCCAGCCATTTTCTTATTGTATTCACACTTGGACTTACTTAACTTTAAACGTCATATCCAAAACTGCGTCTTCTTTTTTCCACAGACACACCAACGTTTTTACGGCCTAATGATGCGCACACAGATGTTCACCCGTTTCATAGAGGAGCGATCATTCGTATACGAACCGGACCAAGGACTAACGTTCTTCGACGAATGTATAGAAAGGGTCGCAGCCGGTGACGAACAGCTGTTAGGAATGGATACCAGTAATGTTTCCGAGAGGACCGCTTTTGTATTGCCACCTGATCCGCCTGATCCGGGTAAGATTGTTTGATGTATTTGTTTTATGCTTTCTTGAATGTGGACAGTTGCCCGCGCAAAACTCTTCGTTCTTCCATACAAATAAATAAAATCTATTTGTCTGTTTGTAATGTCAAAGTAACAGCTTTGTGCATGTGAAATTATATACGTGAAAGTATATGTCACCGTATGATTGTGAACACCGTTAGTTTATAATGTATACAGGATAAGTTTTTATCCAGTGCGCAAATTTTAACCATGAATTCAGCATATCATTCTAGACCCCCTACCGCAGAAATTTTTCGCCCGTTATACAAAAAAAATACAGCTGTTTCATACAAAAGTGCAATACCTACGCGCTCAAAATGTATGGAACAGCTGTTTTTTTTTTTGTATAACGGGCGAAAAATTTCTGCGGTAGAGGGTCTAGAATTATATGCTGAATTCATGGCTAAAATTTGCGCACTGGATAAAAACTTATCCTGTATAGCGAGATTATAAACTGTCGATAAATTGTGAACTGCACCATACACTGCTTAGAGGGTTATGTCAAAAATATGAATGAATTAATGCTTATTTTAAATTCAAGTATAGCTTAACCCGATAGATCTACCCGTGCGAATGTTATTATTTAACCACAACCCCCTCCCATTCTTCCTTTTATTATATTTTATAGAATTAAACTATGTCCAATAGGATCAAAAACTATTATGCATCTTACACTAAAATATATATTTTGAATTGAAAATTCTCAAAAGAAATTTGATTTTCTATTTTTTTTATTTTTATTTAATTCTAATAAAATATTTTTTCTTTTTATTTTGTTTTTTAGAACTTTATTTTTTATTCCCTCTAACTCCCTTCCCCTAACCTTTTCCAGAGGCCACCTATAAGTACGAACATTTCACGCTCGACGAGAAAGTAATCCAGTGGTGCGGCGGGCGGGCCCGCGCCGCCGCCCTGCACGCACTGCCGCCCGCCGCGCTGCACTCGGCCGAGTCCCTCAACGACGCCGAGCCCATGGCCAGGCGGACTAAACATGAGATCGCTGCTGCACAGAGGTACACAACTTACCGATAGATTATACGTAAAAGTCCTCACCGTTTCATGTTCTCTAGAAACTGGTGTTCGAGGTAACGCAACTACAGAACGTAGGTCTTTAGACAGGGTGGTAGCGAAATTGACGCGCAAACATAAACCATGAATTCAGCACATGATGCTTGCACTGTTACTTACTTGCTTGCTTGCTACGTAGGCAAGATGGTCAGACGCGATCAAGAGGGCTGTTAGAGGCGCCATCTACCGACCGGTCCACACTGTAAAAGACCGCATAACTAGGAGACGCGTCGCAATTGCTCGCGATTCTTCTTCTTCGTCAATCCCTCAATGCTGAGAATTCTACGCAACTCTTGCGCAAGTCTCTAAAATCACTATTTAGAATTAAATTTTGGCTAACTATGGACATAGCCGATACTGTGCAAAAGCATGAGGAATCCGAATATGCCAATCACTATTTAATCATTTATAATAGGTATTTCTGATTTCATCGAATTCTTTTCAGACTAGCCCGCAAAGCGAGTTTATCAGCAGAAGCATGGGCCAAGTGTTTGCTAGGCGCTTGCTATTCACTGTACTTCTTGTCATTACCGTGCCGTATGATGCTGAATCGTGGAAAAGAACATGCAACATTGAGAGCTGCGTATGAGTTGTTAGAACGAGCCACGAAGTTAAAAGTTCCTTGTGATGAGGTAAGGATTTATATCCCAAATAGGTATCACCCTAAATTTTACGAATAAAAGCACTCATATTTACACTATCAACATTTTCATAATTCACTACAAAAAAAATTGTTAATACGAAACATTTTACATTTCACTAGGTAACTATCCGTAGTTACATAGTGAAATGTAAAATGTTCTCACCGAGAGGAGGCCTGTGTCCCAGTAGTGGGAACATTATAGGCTGATGATGATGATGATGATGATGATGATGATGATGATGATGATGATGATGATGATGATGATGATGAAACTATCTACTGAGCATGAATATAATGTTAGTAAAATGTTTGTCTGGATTTTCATATAATGGTGGTATCTTTTTGTTCTTTCCTAAATTGCAACTCTGTGATACTGACCAATATTGAGGAGTTTAATCTCTAAGGCTTTGTTTAAAGACAAATGCTCGGCATTTCTACTCCGTGGCATCTAGCAAAGCATTTATTGATCCTTATAAAATCTTCCTTTTTCTTTACATTAAATAAATTCTTCCTTCCTTTCAGGTATGCTACCGCGTGATGATGCAGCTATGCGGTAACCATTCACTGCCTGTATTAGCGGTGCAGCTACTGTTCCTAATGAAACGCGCTGGTCTGCAACCTAACGCTCTTACGTATGGGTACTATAACCGCTGCGTACTGGAAGCCACGTGGCCGCAGGATATGCCGAGGTATTTTGAATATTTATATTTAATCGTATTGAGTTTAGTGTTTGTATTCGTTGATCTAGAGCTCACAATGCCACAGATGCCATAGTACAACTTTAAATTATTTAAATTTGGGGATGTTAACAACTCTAATATATATTTTGAACTGGAAGCGACCGCACTCTATCGCACTTGAACAACGACTGACAAAACGTCACATAGGTAGTGTGCGACAGAGATAACGCTCTACGAAGCCGAAATTAGCCGATTGTCTCTTTCAAAAGTTCGATGTGCAATATTTATCGCCGGGTACTGTACTTTACTTCATCGCCACTGCTCTCAAAACGGTGAAGAAAAACATCGTGAGAAATTTCCTAGAACCAAATATTCGAAGACATGTGTCATAGACCAACTTGCACTGGGCCCGCGTGGCGGTTTACTCTCTCTTATAGAGAAAAGGATTGTGTCCCAGCAGTGGGAACATTATAAGCTATTATGCTTGTGCATAAGCTACTACTTAATATCTACCGTGTTTTCATAGGTTTCGATTCCATATAAGTTAATGTTCATTAATTCAACAGCAAATCGAAATAGTGTATAGCAGTGCCCTGACGAAGGCACATGTAGAAAAACCAACCATTGTCCATTGTAAAATGTGTAATTAGCTTGCGATAAAAAATTGATCGTCAGAAAATGTAAAACCCTTTGGGCAAATTTATTGTGGTGGCTACAGACGCAAAGTGTGGAATGAGACCACAATGATATCGAATTTTATAAATATGTGTGAAAAATTCTGACAAAAATGTATTTTCTTTTTAGCGGCGCGCAGCTCTTGTGGAACAAACTGCGCATAGCTGTAGTGGGTGCGGCGCTGTTCCGGAAGGCTGGCGCACAGCGCGCTGGCCGGAACCTGCTTAACTCCACGTCCGCGGGCAGTAAGTACTATTTCATGTTATACAATCTTTTATTGTTGGATATACACTCACTGATGAACTTACATCAGGATACTCGAAACTTTCGAGCACATTTCCTTCGGTAAAATAAATTGTATTTTTACTGTGTAATAGTAATATCATATGCCTAGCCTTTTCCCAACTAAATTGGGATTAGCTCCCAGTTTAACCGGATGCTGCTGAATACCAGTATTTTGCATGTAGCGACTGTCTATCTGACCTATAAAATCCAGTTATTAGGTAAAACGATACCCCTTGGCAAGACTGGTTCAGGCTTTCGGGCTTTGACGACCCGTAACGACTGTCACAGATCCATGAATGACAGCTGGGATCAACGGCTTAACGTGTTTTCGGAGATACGGAGGGTTCTTCGAATGTAAAGATATTCACCCATCCACGGGCAAACCGTGGCAAGCGTAGGTTAAACTGATCGATTGACCCCTGCGTTTGGTAGTACTTAGCCTCTGAACACTACAATTATTCACAAATATTGATAGCATCTTTGTTTCCAGGTAGTAGCACATTACCGCGCGTACGGTCTGCGGCGGCCGTGGGCGAGGGCGCGGAGCTGGCCGGCCTGGCCAGCATGGCCGTGTGCGAGCCTGCCAACAGCAGGACCAGTCTGGATTCAGGTATGTACTATGGAAGAAATCCATATATATACAGTTTCAAAACAAAATCCCTTGAACACGATGACCTCATCTGTTAACCGCCCTGTACCCTACGCGGCTGAGCGCTGCAAGCAAAAATAGTCCTCAAGGTGTATAGATATGGATGTCCACGAGCTTACTGTATAGTCGAATTAACTGTGCACCACGCTAAAATGCATGCCCCCCATCTCAGCGTCAAGATGATGGCGTCATAAACTGTAGGTGCACAGTAAATGCGAAAAAGTTATACTTACTTTAATATCAAATAGATTATACAGGGTGCAGAATTCAGCACGTAATTCTAAAACCCCAGAATTGTTTGTAAACAAAAGCCTCCTGTTTATAGCAACTATACAAGGTGTAACACAAGACCTGAAAATGGTTTTTTTTTTTTTCTAATTGACTTATTGCATCGATTTCAACAACTTTTAATCTGTTATCTTTTTTCCAAAATGATGTATTTGCTATACCACTGATTGAGCCAAAGAAAAGTCAATCTTATTTCGAGGCATTAACAAATGCATAAAGTAATTCTTAGATCAACAGGTTTTTGTTAATAACTAGCTTTTGCCAGCGGCTTCGCCCGCGCGGAACTTTCATACCCTATTTAACACCCTTAGCGGTTGAATTTCGAAAAATCCTTCCTTATTCCTTGTCTACATTATAAAGGGAACCTCTGTGCAAAATTTCAGCTTTCTAGGTCCAAGGGTTTGGGCTGGGCGTTGATGAGTCAGTCAGTCAGTCAGGACTTCTCTCTTTATTTATATAGATAACAGCTAGCTTTAAAAATGTTTTAGTCAGTGTTTTATGGTTTTAACTCAATACTATAAGATCATGCGTTAATTATGTTACACGTTCTATATTTATTATTTTACCAATGCAGTCAAAATGTAACATTTTTTTTAAATAACTGGCGAAAAGTTTCTACACATGGAAAGTCAGAATCACGTGCTGAACCCATTGTAATAGGTTGCGCGTATATGACCCTGCTGTCCTATATAAAGAAATACAGAAGAAATGGTTTATTAAATAAAATATAATATTTATGTACAGACATCAAGCTAGCCCAATCTGTCAAATTTGTTTGATAGATTTTCAACTTTATTCCTTGCACATAAGGTTCATGTTCAATTGAGAAAATTTAACAGTTTGGGGTAGCTGGGTGTGCTGGCGTCTGTACATATATTGCTTCAGCTGGATTAAGGGTATAACAACTGTTTCAATTTTGAAGACCTATAACTAAAACTGACAATGTATTATGTACCAGTATCACAAAAATCTAAGATGTGTTGTTTCATTCATGACATTCCAGCGTGTGACCGCGAGGCGGAGGCCCGCTCCAACGCGTTCGAGGCTCTCGTCCGCCGCGGGAACATCGTGCGCGACGCGCACACGCGCACGCACGCGCACGGCCTGTCTGCCGCCGCTGGGATACTCATATCTGGTAAACTAGCAGTTTCAATTACAGCTTTCCTATGTTCTACCATGCACTCCCCAACAGGGTTCATAAGAAAATCATTTGTAAACTTGCCATCCAAGGTAAAATTTAATACAAACGATAAAGCGGTCACTTATATTGATTGTACTTATTAATTTTTTTTTTTTTTTTTGGATGATGTCAGAGCTTTGGTTTCATACAAGCACGGACTTAAAATACCGCTGGTATGAAAGACAGACAATTGACCAGGATTGGTAATGCATTTAATCCATACTTCATAACTTTACAACTTACTTTTGCTAAAAATGGAAACCACCCCCATCAGACCTTAGTTCTAGGTACCTTAGAGGCTATTTTTGCAATTAATTTAATGTGCTCTTTCATCAGGTGTACCATCTAACCCGGATCTAAGTGAGACAACGAGACCTAGGAGTAATTCATTGAACAACGAAGAAAAAAGTACACCGATACCCATACCCGAGAAAAGACAGGTAGACAGTTTCTCTTATAAATTTACTGATATACACGACATATATATGACAAAGTTGATAATTTCCAACATAACTGAAAAATATTTTCACTTGAAATCAAAGCGAATATTTTTTTTTTACCACTATTATTGTTTAAAAGTTTAAATAATGACGAATACGTTTGAAATGAAATAAAATTGTCTATTAACTGTAAATAGGATAACGGAACCACTTTAATACGTCATATTATTTTAAAAAATCTGGATGACCGAGCTTTGCTTGATAGTTTTTTTTTTTTTATTTGACGTTTTCTAAAAATGAAACCTAGCTAAATCGATTTATCACCCCCGAAACCCCCTGTATACTAAATTTCATGAAAATCGTTGGAGCCGTTTCTAAGATTCAGATTATATAATATACAAGAATTGCTCGTTTAAAGGTATTAGATATGCTAGAGGTGTTTGACGTTTCCTATCAGACTACCCCTGAGAAGAGACGGCAAAAAAAAAACTCAGAGTCAACGAGGTAGTCGCAAGTTAGTAATGATAGAATTTTTTTCATCAACAGCCCATACACGTAAGTCCTGACAGTCCGTCAGACTTGCGTATCCTCACGCGGTCGGAGAGCTTCGCGGGAGACGCGCAGATCGTGCAGCAAATACAGAGGCTAGCGTTTCCTCCTAATGGTTAGTATTGTTGTTAATGATGACACAGATATGAAACGCTTCTAACACAGTACTTCGTCGAAGAATCTGTTCATAATATGTTATATTGGTAAAATATTACGTGTGGTGTCTGACGTAAAGAATAGTATCATTCGATTTCATCCCATGGGTGTCGTAGACGGCGATTTACGATTACTTACCAGCGAATGGGTAGCAGCGTTCTCTATGCATTTTACTATTATATTGCAATCGCCGAAGGGCTAGGCCATATTAGTTCAATGTAATAGCTACCAAGACTTGCCATTTAGGGCTAAGATATTCAAATTTTGTAACAATTTCTGCAATTTGCAGAACAGTGTCAAACCTTATGTTGATTAAAATATAATTCGCGACAGTAACAAGTGTTTACAAAATTATAATCATTAAAATCATTAATTAATGTCTATTTAATTAACTTAGGTGTAGGGGATCTCTAAAATTAGTGATATGATAACGGGGTGATTCTATTGAGATGATGAAATAAAACCGACCGCCGTAAATGTTCGTTAAACACTGATTTACTGAAATATATTTTCACATATTATTTGCAATAATAGGTACAAAGTACAAGTGCTGTGTGTGCAGAACGCACGGCGCGTAAGTCTGTAAAGTAATGTACGGTTCCGTAGATTAGTGCTGATTTTTCTTTTGTCATATTAACATTTGTCGTTCGTCATAGATAACTTTATCTGAGGAATAAATATGTCGGATTGGCAGCTTTTGTATAGAAAATATGCCAAACAATCCTAGACTCCTAGCCAGAATATTTTCAGACCGGAGAATCAAACCCAGTACAGCTTAGTATTCGCGCTTTAGACCACCTGACTAACGAGACTGTCGGCCATCGTGTAGCAAATCTAGCGTCATTTACATAATAAACACTATTATTATTTCAGTAGTAACACCCAACATAAAATCTCGGTGTTCACGAACACTGAGTTTCCCTGAAGAGCCGGAGAAAGAAGCCGCGGCCGCTGACCTGCCTGATGTAAAGACGTCACCACTCAAGTTAGTATATTGTTCATTAGTGACCAGCGACCGTCCCTTGCTTCAAACAGCATATTGGACTTGACAAAACGTCGAGATTTCTTTGTTACTTGTACATTTATATTATACACATAGCATAATCAGCATATCATTCTAGACCCCCCAGTGCAAACACTTTTTCGTCTTTTATACAAAAAAAGAATCACCTGTTTCATAGACAAGTGCAATACCTACGTAGTCAAAAAGAAAGGAACAGCTGATTTTTTTTGTATAACCAACGAATTTTTAAGCTGGGATTTCTAGAATGATATGCTGAATTCATGTTTACAGTTTGCGCACTGGTAAAAAATTTACAACATAAAAGAAATAAAAATACTTCAATAAGTACAATACCAGGGGTCAACGACGGCTGGTCTTGTAGATACCCACTTGAACTATGAATTGAGAAAATCGATAGATTTTTCATCACGTTGGGACATCGATATCCATTGGGTACTTATGTGAAAGAAAAATCTATTTTTGGACTAATATTTCAAGTAACTACATGACTTCCTACGGTCGTTACCCGAAATAAAAAATATTACAGCATATTTTTATTATAATTAAGATATCGATACACATCACGCCCTTTTTTGATCCTGTAGAATCTACAGGGTCAAAATAAAAAGCTGAATTTAAGTGACACCTTAACTTCGAAATAAACGAATTTTGGAACATTCAAACCTTGACATTATTATTCCCTCTCACCCCACAGAGTATCAGCCCGCACACCAGTGCTAAGCGACGACCCGCTGGGCGCACTAAGCCAGCCGGACGCCCCGCCCGACGCGCCCGCCCCGCCGCCCGACGAGCCGCCCCTGCCCAAGCACGAGCTCAGCGTCAGCCCCAAGCTGTTCCATCGTAGGAGCAACTCGTTCCAAGATGAACCGCCGCAGGAACTCACAGGGTATACACCTTCCTTGAATACTTGCTTGTTAATGAGCTTTCTTTGCAGCCTGCATATGATGGTATATGATATGGTGATCTGTGAGTGGTCAGAATGGTCCGTGTCGAAGTGATTGATAATCAACGAGTAAGCCCACGTTTGCATATCGCTGAGGGATTTTATGACGCGCTGGATTTTCAACGCTAAGCTAGACGTCGAGAGTTGAAAATCGTGTGTGTATTTTTGACGCGCTGAGACGCACTCTTGTTAGATTCTCAACGCTCAGCTCAATGTAGAGAGTTGAAATTCCAGTGCAAGATAATATCCCGCCTCGATGTTTACGTCAGTGCGGAAGTGAGCTGGGACGCGAGTTTGCCGACTGCCCGCAGAGCGTCGAACGTTTAAGAGGAAAGCGCCAGGGTATCCCATTGTTTTTTGCAATTTGCAAGTCGGTGTCAGATTGTATGATAAACAAAATATGATTCACGACCGTAACACATGTATTTACGGAATTATTATAATTAAAACCTAAATTCAACGCTCTAAGTTCATATAACCCTACTGAATTACTATTTCATGAAATACCAATCTAAATACACTGACCTGCAAATTGCAAAAACGTAAGACAATTTGAATTTCGCTGGTTATCCCTTAAATGTAAAAAAATTGGCTGAAATTCTGACCGCACATAGATTATGCTATTATACTTCCTGATTTGAAAAGTCCTTTGCTGCGGATGACCTGTAAGATGGTAGATATTCTCGTCGGAAATTCTGTGTTCCTAATTTGGCCACATTATCGAAGCAGTTGTAACGAGGGTAAAGGTCCACAGATATCTATGACAATATCCACGTCTTTCATCAGGCTTTATTATTCCTTCTAAAATAATCTACTACCTACCAACGTGTGTTTGTGCGATTCTGTTTCCCTTTATTTTTCTGTAAATCGCTTAGATACTATCTAAACTCTTCCAGCAGCATGTTATGCAAAAAAGACCCTTCTGTACATCCTTCACGTAGTTGCTCAGAGTCATAACTAGCATAGAAACCGTATAAGCTATTGTCACTCGCAGGGACGTTGGCTACCAACTCCATAGTGATGAAACACCGTCTAGATACTAAAAATACAGCTTCCTAAGCTGTGTGTAAGTTATTGAGTTTTTCCATCCAGAATTTCTCAGTAGGAGCCCAAAGTCAGAATTTTTATAAAAAATAAATCATGTATTTCAAAAAGGCACTTTTGAATGTCAAAATTTACAACAACAAAAATTATATGTGATTCTAGTTGCCCCTTCCAAAAGGTAATTTCATATATGGAGAAAAGACTACCGCTACTCTTTTAAAAGAGTTTTCGCAATATTTTGAATAAATTAATATATTAGTTACCAGTACCTACATGTTAGTTATTACTCTGAGCATAGTTGAGTGCCTCCCCCGTCCGTCCCTTACATTACACTGCGCCCGCTAACGTACGAGTATAGCTAGAGCTACGCCCCCACTGAGCAAGATAACCTCGATAGTTTCCTGTGCGCAGGAAACTGCACAGAAGTGAGACGGCGCCGGCCGGGACCGTGTCCTCCAGCCTCGTCAGCTTGGGGAACACGCTCAAGATTAGCTTCGGGTGAGTCAAATATGACTAAACACACAAAAACACTAAATTCTAAACTATAGTTTCGAATTTAGTGTTTTTGAAATATACAGGGTGTAAAAAGACACATCACATAGCCGTCAACTACGCTTTCTGTACATCAAACTCAGTAGCATTGTACAAAAATAATTGCTGGGAAACGACTTTTCTTTTTGGCGCCAAAATTTGCGGTTTGCGATAGTGCACAAAATACCGCACACAAAACATTGTGCTTATGGGTGCATGCAACGGTACAGGGGTCATGGAGATATTTAAAGTTATGGTTTGCAATTAAAAACTTGTTTTCGTAAAAAATGGTCAGTAAAAGTTGGAATTTTGACCTTCAATATCTCCGTAACCAGAAGTTTCCCAAGTATGGTCTAGTACAAAAAAAAATACTATAGTTAACAGGGAGTACAAGTGACTCTCGGCTTCGTTAAGTGTCTTTTAACACCCGATATGTTAGAAATAGACTGCGAGAGTAATCTTGTGCTAAGAACGTACTTATTTCTGTTGTGAATTCATGTGTTCATTGTTTTGGTGTGCTCAAATTTTTTATGAGTGTTTTGCTATTGAAATCTGCTGCTGGAAAGTTCTATAAAATGTATCTGATTTTGCTGGAATGACATGGTTAGAATAGGGTATTTTCCAATTTATTAAAAACTATTCGAATTTGAAGATTGGGACGAAATATGTAATAGAAAAATAAAAGTAAATTAATTGATATCCATTTTCTTAATTAAAAACGATTTAAATAAAATTTATTTTTCCTTTTTTTGAATCTACCGCCATAACGCTCCTTACGATGACTTTTTATCACGTGATCACACGTGACTTCAACTTTGTGTAAACTAAAGTAGTTAGTAAGTAAACAAGTGAATGTCGAGTATATAATTAACAAGATTTTTTATGGATAGAAAGTGATTTGGTGTGCGGTGCCTCTGTGCACAAATACTTCTAAAACTGCGCCAAACTAAGTATTTGTACCGGTTCCGTTTACACAAAGCTAACGTAACGATGTCACGTAATAAGCGAGTCATCGTAAGGAGCGTTTTGGCGGTAAATTCAATGTAACGAAAAATATGTGTGATTAAATCGTTTTTAATTGAGAAAATGGATATAAATCAATTTATTTTTTTGTTATATGTTTCGTCCCAATCTTCAAATTCAAATATATTTTTAAGAAATTGGAAAATACCCTATTGAAGAGGAGAGGGGCTTGTGGCTTAAGTAATAAGAGCCACCCAGGTCGATCGATCAACGAAAACATGTTAAGCCGTTGTTCCCGGCTGTCATTCGTGGATCTTTGACAGTTGTTGCGGGTCTTCAGAAGCCCGAAAGTCTTAGAAAGGGGAACAGTATTACCCAGTCAATGGGTTGTGGAGGTCAGATAGGCAGTCGCTCTATCTAAAATGCTGGTAATTCAGATGCATCCTGTAGACTGTAACCCGATCCCATTTATACCTAGAAAAAGCTAGGTAGATGACGATGCCTTGGTTAATTTATGATTACAACATAAGCATAAGCAGCAGAGAAATGGCAATATTTATCGAAATGTTGATTTATCAGATTGTTTTCTTAATAAACTTAGTACACCAAAGTAATTTCGATGTGTAAATATTACTATATAAACTTGGTGTCTATGTATAGATGTCACACTGCTATGTTTTAGTTCACGACAAACATCTCGTTCAATACTTAGCATGTTCGTTTCATTGTCAGGGGAGCCCTATACTTCCCTGTTTTTATTTTCTTTTAGTTTTTATTTTAGCCTTCAATTTTAGCTGTGTTGCATCGTCAAGTAAAAGTTTAGTAATAATCGATCGACATCGTATCACCTCTATCAGCAAAAACATACAAAAAAGTAATCATGCCAGTTGTCTGAGCATTTCAACTTAGCCTATCACAGTCCTCTGCTGAATTTGGCCTCTCCTAGGTGGCGCTACTGTCCACCGCCTTCCAGTCCATCCAATCTGTCCCAGCCACTTTCTTGAGGTCGACGGTCCATCTAGCTGGGGAGCATATCACACTACGTTTGCCGATACGCGGTCTGAACTCCAGGATTCATATGCTCTTTTGGCAATTGGTCCTTCGACAAAAATGGCCCTCCTGTCGGCTTCTTTCTCAGATATGCGTTTACCAAGCTGGAAGTCTTGCCCTAGGTAGACATATTCCTTCACAATTTCCACAAGGGAGCCTTTGATGTAGATTCGACTCGGCTACACGTGTGAATTGTATATAACTTTTATCTTTTCCAAATTCTATGCCAGGTCCAGTTTGTTTGAGCATATCAGAGACAGACACAATTCTACGACTGCAAAGGTTTTAACGGAATTGATCCCACAACTGATGCAGCAAAAAGATGCTGCCATTAAGTCAGATTTACACGTTGCGGTTTAATTGTCTTAGCTCACTATACATTGAAGCAACAATAAAATTGCCTTCTAAACTAAACAAGGTTTAAATAGTGCAAGCCATCGGTTTTTTCAATTTTCAAAGTATGCCACAAACAATCTTGTCGAAATAACATAAAATCTTTATACCAAAGTTTTTTTTTTTTTCTTATCTTTATTATGTACTTGAAGATGCAACCAGCCTTATTGTTTTATTACTTTTTCTAATAAAATAGCTCTTGTTATTTTATTAACCGCACCAACACGCAGTACGCTAGCTTGTTTGTTTTCTTAGACGCTATTCGCCAGCCCGACTGTCGTTGCGCAAGGAAAACATGAAACTGGGGAAAGCTATGATCGAGAATTACTTCAGGTAAGAATCTCGAATAATCATCGAAGAAAACCCCTTTATCCAGGGTCAAGTATAATTAGCTAGCGGAACGCTGCAGTCATGGGTATCGCTATCTCAGCATTATGAAAAAAAAAATACTTAAATCAAAACTTTTTTTTTGTTTAACGACTGCATCTTCTTCGTCGTTTACCAATCAACCAAAGTTTAAAATAAATTAAAAAAAAAAAAAAACAGTAAAAAAAGTTTGCTTTGTTAAGCGTAGATATCGATACACATTACGTCTGTGCAGTTTTGCTAGCTAATTGAACTTGACCTTGTATACAGAATTGACTGAAATAAAATTAAAATAATAATGTTTTTGTAAACAAAATTAATGCAGCGCCACTCTTTGTCTGCTGTAAGTATTCATAAAATTTGATAAAACCATGCCATCCATCTTTTAATTTTCCCATTTAGTGTCCAGAAAAAGTTTGATGTCTTCATTGTGTTGGAAAATCTAGTATTGAAAACATTATCACATGATGACATACCACAGTTCGTCTATATTTTTGCATGTTTTAGCCTTTTCAACGCACTGTCTTGTGAAAAGCATGGTTGTTTTAGTTTTTCTAAATAGATATTTCTACTACCCATATATGTACTTAATGTGAACCAACTTTTTTTTTATATCCAAATCCTCACAAAATATTTTTTAAATATGGCCAGCTACATAAGAATAAAACTTTCAGTCCCACGAGTATAGCCGGGAAGAGGTCAAACGAACTACTACAAAGTGGTCTAAGCAGCCTCAAATCCGCGGCAACAAGTATGGCGAAGAAATTCGATGAAATGAAAGAGGTTATATCTGCTAATTCTACGCCTGTGAAGGGCGCGTTCGGTAATGCAACAAGTGCCCTCAACAGTTTAATGGGAGAGGAAGATTCTACTGATGGCTCGTCGGAAATTAATCCTGATGGTTTGTTGAGTTTGATTTTATGATGTAAACAAGAGGTTTAAATAACAATCTTTACAAGTAAATTGTTTAAGATTCCGAATTCAAGTCAAGACTTGAATTCGGAATCTTAAATAATTTATATTCATTGCCACTTCCTCAACTATCATTTTTTACTGTTAAGCAGTCGAAGTTAACTTCTGAGTGGAGAATACAATCCCTAGCATATTTTTCAATCCCGGGACAGCGGGATTTATGATGCATAATCCCGGGTTCCCGTGACTATCCCGGGATTATACTATTTCCTAGATGGACTGAAATGAAAAAAAAATCACAATATAGTAAGAAAAGAAAAAACAAAAAAAAACTATAATTACGTAAGAATTGTCTCAGCCTAGTTTGATTATGTTTTTTTTTTTAAGTTCTACAACAAACATATTATTAGGGCTGTACCTGTGTATTTTGATTGTTTGTCATTATATTATAAGTACTATTATAGACCATTTTTCCAGCCTTTTAGCTTCTATTTTTAGGAAGCTTTAGAGTAAAGTGACTGGTCTATTAATATATTCTAGGCAAGGTCATTATCAAGGGGCAACGGACTATGGAATGCAAACTAGGCCTGTTTGTGGCAATCCCGAGATAAGCCAACTAATTTCGAGGTTAGAAAACGGCCGGGATCCCGAGATCCCGGGATTGTATTCTCTACTGAGTGACTTGTATGTGTCCTAAAAAAAGATTGGTTGTGATGGAAATTAAACTTTGTCATGTATGGCACTGATTTGTTGTTCCAAAACTATAATAATTATCTAAGATCCTGAATTATGTTCATTTAGTATTATAGTAAGTATGTCATTGATCTCCTGAACCTATCCACATGCATTTTAAATTTTACCTTTTACCGGTTAAATCCGGCGCGGAACCTATCAGTTCCATTACAATAGAAAATTAATAGGGTATTTTCCATTTTTTTTTTAAACTGTTCTAATTTGAAGATTGGAACGAGATATTTAACAGAAAAATAAAAATAAATTGATTTCTATCCATTTTCTCAATTATAAACGATATAAACCAAATTTATTTTTCGTTGTTTTGAATTTACCGCCAAAACGCTTCTTACGATGACTTTTTATCACGTGACGTCAACTTTGTGTAAACTAAAGTAGTTAGTAAGTAAATAAGTGAATGTCGAGTTTATAATTAACAAGATTTTTAATGGATTTAAAGTGATATTACTGGTGTGCGGTGCCTCTGTGCACAAATACTTCTAAAACGGCGCCAAACTACAATATTTGTACCGGTGCCGTATAAACAAAGTTGACGTCACATGTCACGTGATAAAAAGTCATCGTAAGGAGCGTTTTGGCGGTAAATTAAAACAACGAAAAATAAATTTGATTTTAATCGTTTTTAATTGAGAAAATGTGTATTAATAAATTTATTTTTATTTTTCTGTTATGTATATCGTCCCAATCTTCAAATTAAAATAGTTTATTTGAATACAGACAGTACCCTATTGTGTCTCATTAGCCGGGATTAACAGATTAATGTTCCTTTTTTTATGTATTTGCAGAATGGGTGGGAGGTATTGGGTTCAGACGCGCGTCAAGTGATGCCGAGCTAGCCTGTTCTATGGAACGTGGTTCACTAGCCACTCTTGTGTCGCATCTACCAGACAACCTGTACCCTGCCCTGACTGTAAGTAATCCTACTAATATTATAAATGTGGTAGTTTGGTTATTTAGGTGTTTGGATGTTTGTTACTCAATCACGCAGAAACGGCTGAACGGATTTGGATGAAATTTGGCACACAGACCTAAAAAAAAAGAACTAAAAAATGGAAAATAAATAATAGTTTAAAAAAACACGCTTTTATTGCTGACCCAAGTAAAAAGTACAAAATAATTTTTAATTACAAAGAGTTTATGTTACAGTAGTAGGAAGTCAATAATTCAATTCAGAGTAAAAAGCGTGGGGTACATTTTCCTATATTTTCATGACTCTCCTCTCATAGATGGTTGCCAATAGAATAGTTGTAATAATTAAAATATTAAGCACCCCACGCTTTTTACTCTGAATTGAATTATTGACTTCCTACTACTGTAACATAAACTCTTTGTAATTAAAAATTATTTTCTACTTTTTAGTTCGGTCAGCAATAAAAGCGTGTTTTTTTAGTTTTTTTAGACTATTATTTATTATCCCGGTAATACGTTCACGTGGGATAAACTAAGTAACATAAAAGCACATGACCACTGGCGTCTTCAGCACTTAATATATCACCAATGGATTGCGGTGTCATGCTGATTTTATACCATAGTAATTGAAAAATGATTTTATTTTGAAAGTAAGTTTGTACAAACACTTTAACACGTCGTATCATATTTTTTAAACTAGATGAGGTCGCTGTGTCAGACGTCACAGCCTCATTAAAAGTCCTGACATAATCATGGTCACATTGGTGTAGAAATGGTCTTTTGAGGAAAGAACCACACAGATTGAGTGGACGTGTCAAATCAGTTGTCAGCAATTATGTAACTATTTGAAAATCTACATTGCGTTCTATCATTCACAAGTTGCTGCTGTATAACTTAATCGACTGAGACAGGAAAAACTATCAAAACAAAACGAAGTCATAAATCTTACAGTTTTTCAAAACAAGACTAGAAATATATTATGTCGATCAATCAACGTATCATGTATGGTACTTTTTTCTACAGGACCAAGCAAGATCAGAGACCTCATCAATAGTGGTACACCTATCGTCATGCTCACAATGTCACCAATGCCTTGCATTCCTTTATGACGAAGACATAATGGCGGGCTGGGCCGCAGACGACTCGAACTTGAACACGCGCTGCATCGCGTGCGGACGACATACTGTGCCGTTGTTGTCTATACAGGTAAGTTATTTATTTAAGTACGAAGCGCATGGTATACCGCGAAAATTCACTGAAATTCAATGTTTTTTTTTTTGCAGTGTTATGTATTGTACAAATCTGCCCTGTTAATTGTAAATGCAACTTGCAAAAAAGCGGTTTCGAGAAAAACGCGGAACAATGCAACATGCAAGTACTGTGAATCTCGTTATCAAAAAAAACATACTTCCAGTACCCAAATATTTTTATTTTTCCAACACAGGTTTGCCCATAAGGATGCCATTTTTGCAAAAAAGTGAAAACCCAAGTGTCGATTACTGCAGATACAATTAGCAGGGCAGAAATATGATTCCCGATCGTAACACGTATTTCTTTACGGAATAATAATAATTAAAATCATCACAACTCTCTCAAGTTCATTTAATGCCATTGAATGACTTTTTCATGTAAGAATCATTCAATGGGATTCAATAGCTATATTAGTTAAATACTGTCGCTAATCATAATTTTATTTACCAAAATAATGTTGTGTTTTGTTTCAGATAATCCGTTCCGACCAAAAACAAGCAGAAACATTCAGTGTGCCTTATTTAAATCCTCTGGTATTGAGGAAAGAATTCGAATCTATATTAGGTATGTATTTCAAGCAGTTCAAACCAGTTGCGAGAGCAATGGTAGCCCAGTGGTAACGGCCGCAACTTACGAGTTGTACGTAGTAGGTTCGAACCCAGACAGGCTCTTTACTTTGTGTAAATTATTTCAGCACCACTGCTCTCAAAACGGTGAAGGAATACGTCGTGAGGAAACCGACATGTCCTAGAACCAAAAATTCGAAGACATGTGACATCTACCAACCCGCACTGGGCCCGCGTGGTGGAGTACGGCCCGCCCCCTCTCACAGAGATTAGATTAAAGATTATTTATTTCGTAATCAACAGGTTTAACAAATTAGTTGTAGAGGCCTTCTTTTAAGTATGGAGATACCTGTAACAGAAGACCTCCCTCTTCTATAACTATACGAACAAAATACAAAGCCTGTTAATAATATAAATTTAACATAGTAGGTAGGTATATTAGCAAAACTAAAGCTAGAGAATCAAAAAAGATAAATTAAATTAAGTTAGATACTTGAAATCGCAATCTCAGTCAATTTATATTTCATCCGCCACTCAACTGTCTCAGCATAAGGCATAATCGGTTTGTTTTTGAAATGGGACAGTCGACTTGTGACAAAAAGTAGGTAGTAAAGATTTTTATACAGAATAAATTGAAAAATGTTGAACCATTTCGTGATTGACATTAAGATTGCTGAGAGGAGGCCTGTTCCTGAAACCGGTTTAATGCTGTTAAATTGCTCATAATCTATTAGGCAAAACTTCAGAAAATCTCCCTGGTGTAAATAGTTTATTTAGACGGCGGGATATTTAAAGCAGAATTATGATAAACGGCATCGTTTATGTTTCCAGGTAGGGAAGGCGACACATGTTTAGCAGAGTCAGGCTTCGTAGAATCACATCCAATTGTGTATTGGAACTTGGTCTGGTTCTTAGAGCGAGCCAACATCGAGAACCATTTGCCTGACCTACTGTGTCCGGACTTCGCAACGAAGTATCATAGTACGGACATGCTGCATGATCCGGAGAAAAGTGGTGAGTGAAATAAAGTTATTTTTAGCTCTAACTGCGGATTTAGGGCTAATTTTTCAACGGCTATTGATAAATCAGCCCTTAGCGGGACCGGGGACGAATAAATAAATAGTGCGTAGTAAATCTAAAACCAAAAAGATGCGCCCAACGTGGGGCTCGAACTCACGACCCTGAGATTAAGAGTCTCATGCTCTACCGACTGAGCTAGCCGGGCTGTGAATACTTAGTCGAAAACTACTATGTCATCGAACTGTCGTGAAAAGGATACTTGATCTGATCCATGGTATAATAATATACTTCGCCAGGTATAGCATTCCGAGACAGAGAAGTCACGTGGGTGACACAAGCCTACGTCATCACCGCTTTCGATGGTTCTCAAACTTTAAAGCCTGGGGAAATTCAATCTAGTAAAGCATTGACCTAATTGTTAAATTCCTACTAGCTTTTGCTTGTTATAGCTCTACCCGCGTTTTAGGTTTTCTGTGACAAAAACAATCCTGTCTCCATCAAAAAAATATAACAAACTTGTCAGACGTACACAAATAAATGTTTGGGAATCACTGTTTATACTACCACTGAGCGAGACCAGCACACGTGTTAGAAAAGAATAGCAATATACGACGAAATGGCGGAATGTCAATGAGACAGCCCGTTTCTGTGTTACCAGTAGTGTGAAATAATAAATCCCTAACCACCTTTACTACCTGTGCGAATCCGATCAAACATTTAAGTTATAATTTACAATTACGTTGGTATACGATTAAATTGTATTGTTTCACTTGATCAGGCAAACGAAAACAACATTATAAATATTTTTTGACTGAAAATGTTTCCATAATTTAGTGTTTTGTTGCAATAAAGTGGCAACTGAATAGTGACGTAAGCATGTGTCGCTCCCGGAATGCCAGACCTTGTTTTTTTTAGACCATGATCTGATCTAAATGCGAACTAAAAACTTTTCTCCAAATATTTAAAGGCATTTTATTTTTTGACAGCAAGTCCGGATAATCAGCCGATAACAACCTCCTAGGCTGACTTGCGAGATGTCATTCCCGAATAAAAAATATTACATTGGTCGATGTCTAGTACTGCTAGAATGTTCGTTCGGGACAACATTTATCATTACACTTGTATCTCCATTTGGTTACTACTCGACTCCTATTCCTTATTTCAATCTTCCCTTCCTTTGTGTATTTTCAGAGATATCTAGGTCTACTGTTCGTATCTTTTTTGGCGCGTCTATGGAGACCAAGAAATAAAGATTTTCAAGACTTTGTTGCATATTGTTAGTATTTAACGATAAAGCCTTTTACTTTCGTAGATAAATGATAAAATAATAGCTTTTTCCCGCGGCTTCGCCAGCTTGGATATCGGTAAAAGTAGCCCAATTTATACATTGTTTATATATAACTGTATTGATTTCAAATAATTTTGTAGTTTGTATATGTATGGGTAGGTCCATGAGGTGATATTTTCAACAAAAGTTACCGTACCTACATTCTATTATAATCTTTTACGCAGACGTCAGTAAAGCACCCAGTCGGCATGATTATTCCGACTTCTTCAACAATCATCGTCATATTTACACTAAATCTTCATTAACCTAAATCTTCCTCACTCCGTCCATTGGTGAAAACCGTATGAAAATTATTTCATGAAAATAGTTTATCACGTTCACGCACGACAGACAGACGCGGCGAGGAGGGCCATGTTTTACAATATGTTCTGATTTTGAAGAAGAATATTATGGGAAGGGCTTAAAAACTAGGGTCAAACTAGAGTGCTATGTCATTTTAATACATTCTACTGGATTTCGACGGCAGTAAAAAAGGTAACAAAAATACTAGCTGAGAGGTGTTTAAGGACATAATAATGACCGAAATGAAGCTTATAAACGCTATTTAGAAAAAGCTATTGAGAACTTCAATTAAATCACACATGAAGTAGCCACTATATACACAAAACTGCAAAAGAAATAGCGAAAACCTAACGCTTTTCGAGTATCCGAACACGATTATAAAGTCATAATATTAGAACGTCGGCGTCGTAATGTAAGTAAGGTACCTGCAGACTAAATAGCATTCAACAGATCTTCGAATGAACTAAAAGACCTCATTAAAAGTTTTACCAACAATAACCTCCAAACATTCCTTTCTAATATTACCCCAAGTTTAGACATAAACTAATCCATGAAGGCAACACAGAAATTGAAACGTGCCAATTATCTGATACCTCCCATCAGAAAAAGTAATAGGACTTGAGCCAGCTCCCTAATTGCGTAACTTACGATTAATCATAATCGGTTTCGTTTTCACAGTTCAACAATATTCATTGCGTTATTTTCGTTGTTGAGCAGACACTTGTTTCAAACATTTATGAAGCAATGGTTTAACAATCCGTTTCAAAACGATACAGATTATGATGAATCGTGAGTTACGCAATTAGGGTGCTGTTCAGATACGGAGAAGGCTAAATATTTGCTGACGTGAACGTTTGAACACGTTACCAATATGTTTCTACTACTTACAGAGACACCAGAGCGTGACGCCGAAATAAAAAGTTAGCTAGAAAATGCACATCCCAGTCCCATTTAAATACACGAGCCCTACTGAAGTAGTTGGTTAAATGAAACAGCTCCACACCACACACCATATTGTCAACATATTTTATGGTTGTCTAAGTACCTGGTTAAGACCACTTTGCAGGGCCTAGAAGATAGCCCAGATAAAAATGTTACTTGAACCCGGTAAAGCATCTAATGAAGTAGTGCCGTACCGACCTAGAAGTCTTCTGCCCATTATAGGGAAACTCCTCGAGAAAATCTTACTGAAAACAATTGACTTAGTGAAATCACTCCAAATCACCAATTTATCTTCCGGTCGAAGTTCACCGTTCACCGCATCGTAGATGTTATAAGCAGGTCGCAGGCAGAAAAAAAAATATTGTTCTGTAGTCTCTTTGGATATTTGACTTAGGGACTTGTGGTTAAGTAATATAAGCCGCAAAGGTCGATTGATCAGGTTAAGCTGCGCTTGCCGCGGTTGGTCCGTGGATAAGCCGATCCCAACATAGTTGGGAAAAAGCTAGGCAGATGATGAATCTCTCTGGATATTAGCCAGGCCTTTGACAGAGTGTGACAAAGGCCGACGAGGGTTATACAAAGTCATAAAGATCCTACCACACTCGTTTTACCTCATAATAAAGTTTTATCTTAGCAAGCGATGTTTCGAAGTAAATTTACATGATGAAATTTCCGACTTGCATGACATCAAATTAGGAGTGCCACAAGGTAGTATACTGAGCCTGGTTCTCTTCACCATATTTACTGTTGAATTACCAACAGCAGACAAGAGTACAGTTTCAACGTGTGCAGACGATATAGCTTTACTATCTCCACACACGAATCCAGCAAGTGCATCCGAACAACCTACAACATCACACTTGCAAACTTGAAGAATGACCTAAATTGCGAAATTTACAACGCAAATTATAATAAATCAACACCTCTGACCTTGTCTCAGGGGAGACACATATCCGCCGGTTATACTTAACAATAAAAAAACCACAAGACGGCAATGCAAAATACATGGGCATGCATTTGGATTTAAGGCCGACATGGCAAAAAAACATGGACAGAGCGGAAACAACTTGATTTCAAACACCGCAGTATCCAGTAATAGGACGCTTCTCACAAATGAGCACACACAACAATCTTTAAAATCCCTCATTACATCATTCAAGTAATACGAATATAAATCTTGACTTAAGTACCAATTGTCAAACAGGAAATAGCGAAACATAGCACCAGAAAAGACTCAAAACGCAAAAATTAGCTTACACTGAGTCAATCAATATAGAAGATTAAAGAAACAAGTGTTTCAACCCTACAAGATAGATTCGGCAGGATGGAATGGGACACTCGATATATGTATCAGTCAGAGCAGTGGCACGGCAACAGACTGCCGCGGTGCAAAAAGAGAGAAAAGAATTGAAGGTCAAATAGCTAATCAGCTATCAGAATCTCAATAGGTCGATTAGGATTTCATATGACCTTCCTAGCACTTTAATAAATGAAATATCTACTAAATAAATATCTAAAATTCATTAATTAATTCACTGACAGAAAACGTACTGCCTAAATCTCGGTCTAGAAACTTTTAAATTTTCACAAGTGTTCCTTATAGCGAAAGTCAGCCTTAGGACAGGATTTTTGAAAAATTATATCTTAAAGGGTGTTAAATAGGGGATGAAACTTAATATGATGAAGTTCATCGTTTTTGAAGTTTGAAACGTGGAAGTTGGTACTTAGACTTGTATTTATAAGTAAAAGTTAATTGTATTATCGTGTTTTGCCTAAGGGAAATCACACATGGTTTGTAACTTATACAAATCTTTTATCATAGGTGGTTGTCGAGTAATATGCACGTGGGAGTACTCTCGCGGCGGGACCGCAACTGTGGAGGCCGGCGAGGCAGGCGCCGCGCTGCACCACGCGTGGC
This sequence comes from Polymixis flavicincta, assembly GCA_949987655.1. Lineage (NCBI taxonomy): Eukaryota > Metazoa > Arthropoda > Insecta > Lepidoptera > Noctuidae > Polymixis > Polymixis flavicincta. Next base: position 9,549,568 of record OX465186.1, on the reverse strand, counting down.
GCTCCAAGCGCAGACATCACCAGCGGTCACGGGCGCTGCAGGCCTTGTTACTTACTGAGGACGACGCGCATGCGGGACACACGTAAGTACACTGGAGGCCGGCGAGGCAGGCTGTTAGTTTTAGTCGCTTTTACTACTTACCAAGGTTTATAATGAGAATTATTTTTTATCGTGTTTCGAAAAGTAGTCTGATTTCGGAAAACTGAACTGAAGTAACATAATAGTAAGTGTCAAGGCCTATTAAATACTTTTTCGTAAAATAAAGACATGCGGGAAGGGCTTAAGCGGGTGCATTCTAAAAGTTGACAATGCAACTCGCAAATAACTGCCAAATATTTCACTGTTTTTATTGATGTATCAATATTACTAAATGAAATAAATTAACAATAAACTCTTGGAATCTTTCTAGACTTATCCAAAGCTTTCGACACCGTCTTAGTCCCCAAGTTTCTGTCCAAGCTGTAAAGCATTGGAATTCGTGGTATAGCTCACATTTTCCGCAGGTACCTGAAAGACTGCCACTAGGCAATTAAAATAGAAAGCTAGACAGCAAAGACGAGAAAGTTATTTTTGGTGTTCCTCAGGGAAGTGTTCTTGGACCAACTCTCTTCCTCGTTTACGAACTGTGCCAATTGTCTTCTCCTAACTCTAAAATAGTTAAATACACTGATGACATAGCTTTTGTAATTCACAGGCCAATCTTTAGGCCTGATACTTACTGTAAAGCGGAGATGGCTCTCAGTACGGTTATGAAATGGTTAAATTCAAAGCTCCTCACGCTCAACATCAGCAAGACAAAATTTATTTCCTTTACCCCCAGGAATTTTAAGTCAGCCCACATTTCCTTGAAAATTAAAGCTCATGAGTTACACACTCACCAACTTCACTAACTGTAATTGTACACCCATCGATGCAACCGAAAACATACGATATATCGGAGTCAACATTGACAATAATTTAAAATGGAAAAACCAGATCAACTCTATGATCTTTATTTTAGCTAAACTGTACATGTCATAGCGTAGCCTGGAACAATGTGTTTCAGATGTTTGGGCGTTGGTAGCTGCGACACAATTTTAACTCTTATGAGTATCATCGTTTACATTGTATTAGGTGTTTTTGTTCCTAAATAAAAAACGACTTACTTTACTAAACGAAATTAATAAACATATGCAAAGGCCGCGGGTATCCGCTGGATGTGGGAAGCACAAGACCGGTCGAAGTGGAGGAGCCTGGGGGAGGCCTATATCCAGCAGTGGCCGTCTTTCGGCTGAAATGATGATGATGATGAAACATATGTGCACGGCAGCACGGGTATAGTGATTTAAAAAAACAATTATATAACTGTCCTGCGACGTTTATAGACTGGTAGGTACCCAGTATTTGTCTAATATGCACGTGAGTGAGAGTATTCACGCGACGGTTGATAGTAACCAAACTGCGAAACGGCCTTTGGGCCTGCAGTCCTGACTAACAAGTAAAATTAATAATTAAAAAAGGCAGAGCAATTCTAATTTACATGTTTTATTTTTGCAGTGTCGCACTAGCAGTCCTCAACGGGTTGCTAAGCAACGACCTATCAGACGCTCTGCGTAAGCTAGCCGCGTGGAGGGAGAACACGTCCAGTAACAAACGATACCATTCCTTCTACAGGTATGTAAAAAAATCTTTATTTGATGGAAACTGTTCTCTTGGGGGTTATTGACTAGTAGTCTAGTATCTAGTATCGCGTTCCGTGTGGTGACGGACGTAAAAGAATAGCACCACCCCATTTCTTCCCGTAGGTGTCGTAGAAGGCGACTAAGGGACTTACTAGAGAATGGGCAGCAGCGCTCTATGCATTTTACCACCATACTGCGATCGTCAACCCGCCTGCCAAGCGTGGCGATTATGGTAAAACCCCCTTTCGGGGAGGCCTATGTCCAGCAGTGGACGCCTTTCGGCTGAAATGATGATGATGATGAGTCTAGTATCAACAGCTTATCATATAAATATATATCGTATTGTCCAGTACTGTCGCGGCTATTAATGAAGACATTATCCACGGTACTGCTTTCTTTACATTGCTTTGTAGCCCCAAATAATATAAATAAAATTAGTTTTTGTGCTTTATTCAAGCAGAAATCGCACTTTAGTAAGAATTCAAGCAGTTAGATAAGAATAGATGGTTATTCACATTGCTTTTGTCGTCACTTCCGGCATTTTAGAACTAATCATATTTTATCAACATATGACCTGGAACGCTGTCCTGCTAATTGCAAAAACCTAAGAATATTTGAGTTTCACGGGCTTACCATATCACTTTTCACAACCAGCACACCAAACTAAATGCAACAATATTCCACAGAGACATACTATTCCTCGCGATGGCTGCCCTCGGCGAGCACAACATCGACCTGATGGCGCTTCAACGTGAATACACGCGAGCGCTCGACCAATTAGGTGGCGAGGCAAGACCACAGGACTTGCCACCTTCAGCCACCGCTGTTTGCTGCCGACACTACTTCAAACGACTGAGACTTATCGTGGACGAGTAAACTTGTACAGTAACCACATCGAGCTTTACAAAGAGAGGCACACGAGTCGCAAGACACGACGCTCTGTTCTCAGCTGATTTCAAAATCTCGATGTGTTAACGGCCGGACGAAGACCTTTCGATTGAAGACGTTTGCATTAATTGAAGACCTTTCACAAATACAATTTATCTTAGAAATATGTGGTCACGGATTGATGCAGGTGTTTTTGCGAAGGTTTGAAAAAACATCAAAAGACCACCATACACGACCAGTTTTAGATTTATCCGTACCAAAAGTCCGGACTACGCGCACGCGGTCCTCAAAGCGACCACTACTTGAAAGCAATCAGTTACTTCAAACAGATGAGACTATGCGTACACGCAGATGAATCTGTTCAGTTTGACCTCGCTGTAAGGTAGGGTTTACCAAAGTTCGAGTGTCAAATAAACAGCTTGTCGCTCTGGTCTTGTATGGTGTGTATGTGTGACAAAGCGATCAATATCGCACAGCAATATTCGTGTAATTTGAAAGCGTATAACGCAGGGCTGCATCTCAAAATGCACCATTTTTTATGAATTCATGTAAACGTAAACTCCAGCTTGTAATGCTTTTATTTACGACGGGGCTGCTCGAATACGAGTTCCGAATCCCTTGTATGTTTATTTGCATACATTATATTATTATTTACACTTAAACCAGTATAAAAAAACTAATATGTATAATGAATAGAAATGTATTGTTGATAAAGAGTTATTATTTTTTGTAGTTTAGTTTTGAGCGTTTCGTTCTATATACAACACTAGTAGGGAGTACCGTCCATTTTATTTTAGAACGATATAGTTTATCGAAGCATTACGTTTGTGTATGACGACAAAACCGGAACCTGACGAACTTCATAAGCCCGTCCAAACGGGATCAAGGTACGCTTGATTCAGCATTAAAAACTATTATATAAATAATGAATCTATTAGTAGAATCGTTAACCGTAAGGTCAGGAATGTAAAATAGGTGAAATTGTGTGGATATTGTGGCCTAATTATCATGAACATTGCCCCAAAGTATCATTCACTCATAAGCAATCTATGTAATAAATTCACGTTTCGGCATATCCATTAGTCTAGGATCGTGGGTGCTAAGTTAAGTAATCGGGACGGTGACCGTAATAACGTATGTACATAGAGTTGTATAGAGTAAGTGTAAGGCCACGGAGGGCGGTATGTAATGTGCTTAATTATGTGACGCGGTTGAGTTCGTAAACGAATTGTATGAAGAGTCTGCGTGTGTTTACATAGTCACATTATTGATGTCCCTAGCACCCTGTGTGATTAATATAACACCAAAATAAGTTTCTAATCTATGGGAATTGTGAAGTAGCATCAAGATTTTGTACACATAGTTACTTTTGTGATATCAGATGACATTGTTACAGAGACACTTAATAATGTGACTGCCAAAATTCAAAAGTATTCATGAAAGTGTCAATATAGTTAGTTGGTATATGATTAAATCATATTCATTTATTTGTATCACCATACAATATTATTACATCAGATCTTATTATGAGTGCAATCTCTTCTGAGTAGCATTGTACGCCTTTAGAAGTAGCACGGCTCGACGTAAAACATACTTATATTATGTTATTGTACTGTATTAAAAGTATCTATAGTGAAATGTAACACAAAGAAAGAATTGAATGAAACATGTACATTAACACGTAACAGTCTTATTACAAAACGCGATTTAACTTTAGTTGCCCTGAGCCACTTTTTGTATTTCCAACATTTTCGATTTGGGTATAGTAATAGGGTATTTTCCAATTTATCGAAAACTATTATAAATTGAAGATTGGGGCGAAATATGTAACATAAAAATAAAAGTAAATTGATTTATATCCATTTTCCCAATTAAAAACGATTGAAATCAAATTTATTTTTCGTTGTTTTGAATTTACCGCTAAAACGCTTGCTACGATGACTTTTTATCACTTGACGTCAACTTTGTGTAAACTAAAGCAGTTATTAAGTAAACAAGTGAATGCCGAGTTATAATTAATAAGATTTTTAATGGATATGAAGTGATATTACTGGTGTGCGGTGCCTCTGTGCATAAATGCTTCTAAAACTGCACCGAACTAAGTATTTGTACCGGTGCCGTTTACACAAAGCTGGCGTCACTATGTCACGTGATAAAAAGTAATCGTAAGGAGCGTTTTAGCGGTAAATTCAAAACAATACAAATGAAATTTGATTTTAATCGTTTTTAATTGAGAAAGTGGATTTAAATAAATTTATTTTTATTTTTCTGTTAAATATATCGTCCCAATCTTCAAATTAAAATAGTTTTTATTAAATTGGAAAATACCCTATTGATACGAAAATGACAACATAGCACTGGAATTTGTCGGTTTTGTAAAAATAACTGTATTTCGATTTCTGTAAGGTTAATTTTCAAAAAACAAGCTTGATGGTTTAAACTGTACCGAAACAAGTCTTGTTTTGTAATAAGACTGATTCGGTTTATTTTACTTGGCAGGTAATCTTTACTGCGACTCACTAATACTCAGGATACTAACAATGTATATCATATTATTTGTATTCAAAATAATATGCAACACTATTTATTGAAACTAACATTAGCTACTAGAAAACAATAAAAGAAAGTCATGAAACTAATTTTTCGATCAAATTCTAGTGATTCTTATTTATTTGAATCTACGGCTCTATATAAATGTGTATCTTCAACATTGGATTAATAATTTTCTGTTTCAAATTTGTATTTCATGTTGACACCTATGAATTGTATGTACATTATTGATCATGTACAAGCCATATTGCTAGTTCCATAAAAATGTACAATGAAGCCACATAGGCATTTGAAGTTGTAAAATATTCATCATAAGAAAAATCGAAATTTAATTATGTATATCATTCAAAGCTACAGTCATAAAAGACATGCAGTTATCTTGCGGGAGTTCTGTTATTGAATAAAGATTATTTTATTTTGACAAGTGTAATAAAATGCATATAATTTTTATAAAAAAATATATAAGGCTTCGATATCAATTGTTTTATTTATCACGTACATACAATATTAGCATATTTTCTTATTAAGACATACCTAAAACTCTATACAAGAATTTGCCATCATGATCATAGTAACAATCATTCACTTTATAAGTAGCATCTTTTTTATAAGCCTTCTTTGGGATTCTTATTCTCTCTGGGTAGTTCATTACTTCATTGGGATCATCAGTTTTACTTTTATATTCTACTACTTTACTTTCTTTTTGACTTTCATGAAACAACTCCATTTCTTCCTGCACTTTTTCTGTAATTGATGGTGTTGGTGCTTGTGTAGAACCCACAATAATTCTGTCATTTATGTCGACGTTGCGACCTTTATCTAAGCGATTTTTTATTTTTGATGTCAATTCTTCTAATGTTATTAGTTTTGGGTCTATTTTTTCTCTGGATTTTTTATCTTGTGGTTTTGAGGAGTGTGGATTTGGTAGAGCAAGAGTGTTGCTTTGTTTATTTTCTGTAGAGTTATCTGTCTTCTCTTTTGCTGCACACTTCCTCACAATCTGCTCAAACTCTCCTAGGTCTGGTTCTGGTGTGAGGTCAACTTTAATAGATGTCTGATTCAATGGGGGAATAGTTCTATTGGAGAACTTCAGGAAATGTTTTCTCAGTTCTGGTGGTATGTTAAATGATCCCTCCTTCAGTTCCTTCCAGTTTCTTATAACTGAGGCGTCATGCCGTGCGATGCGATGTTCTGTAGCTGGCTTCCATGTCAATTTCAGTAATTTCTGCAAAAAAGTACACAAAATTAACCATAACTCGGCATACAACTGTAAAATTGTACTATAATAGATGTGATCAGAGTTAAAAATAGGCACTCACTTCAACATTGATATTGACTACACATAAAAAACTGCTGTCAAGAAGCACAGCTTGCAATAGCTCAGGTAATTACTTAAAGAAAGATGATTTGGAGATGTATGGTAATGCAACAGCCACAAATAAACTGGAGTGAAAGAATGTAGATTATGTATAGGTAAAATTGAAGTTTGTGAACTTTTACTAAAACAAGGCTTTTTACTAAATGCATGTAAAAGTTTAAACTTTACACAGTCCATAGTTTATAACAAAAATATAATTTTTATATTTTGTGTTTGTCCGTTTCTTCCAGCTAACCTCTGAAACAGCTTGATAGATTTTGAAGGGACTTTCACACTGCCCAATAGCATGTTCCAATGGGATAATTTCCACACAGGCATGCCTGTGGGCACAGCTAGTTGATAACATAAGCCTATACTAACTTAACTAGTTTGAATATGGATGTACAGACGCCAGCACATCAAGTTTCCTCAAACTGTCAAATTTCCCCCTTTGAACATGAACCTTATGCATATGTTATAAAGACGAAAATCTATCAAAGAAATTTGACAGATTGGGGTAGCTTGATGTGGTGTGTGTACATGGCCATAAGATAAAGAAATGATGGATGGACTGTGTGGAAGACGATTTGGCTAGAAAGGGAGGTTACTAATAAGATGATTAACAGTAGTATGGAAGAAAAAGCCATATTGCACCAACCCCAAATATAATGTGATAGGGGGCAAAAGACTGATAATAATAAGCTTTTACTAACTTTAACCACAGGCACAGTAATAGGAAAACTCTCGGCTATCTTCTCCGGTGTCCACTCATCAGGTTGAGAATTTACCAAGTGACGGATCTGTTCCTTCTCGCTCCACGTCAAGAGGTTTGGCATGTTTTCTTTGAAGTACTTCTCTTTAACGATTCGGTGACGTAGCTCATATTTACCCATCAACGTTTCGTTTTGGTGTTCATTGTAAGCTTCACCAACCTGTGAAATGAGAATTAAAAACAGTTTGAGTTTGTAACTAACCTAAGCATTGGGTAGAGTGACAAGAAGAGAAACTTTGTATTGGGGAACGTAAGAATTTAAATGCAGTGCCTTAAATCAAAACAATGTAATGGTTTTTGGCGCCGGAAGATTTCACGGGCCTATAATGTCCAAACTGCTTATACTCACATTGTAAAAGTCACTCTCAGACTCTTGGACAAATTCTTCGACATTTTCATCTTTTACAGTTAAACCATCGGCTTCAAAGGCTTTTATTCGGTTATCTAAACCAGGATTTGGGTTCCTGGTGTCTAACCTCCGAGTTCTGAGGTTACGAATGATAACCTTATCACAGGTGCGGTATAACTGCCTCAAATGGATACCGAACATCTTTGTAATGTATTTACAGCTAACATACACAGATTTGCGATAAATGTGGATAGATAGAAAGAAATTAAACAATATTTTGTATCCACAAATCGCTCACTTCAACACTTGCTTGTTTGACACTAAATTGACTTTTGACACTAAATTGACATTTGACACTGACATGGGCATTTTGACAATCAATCCCTGCATTCCGAATAACGATAACATCCATTTGAACGTGCTCACCCCAAGAACCTCATAGATCAAAGTGGAGAACGTTAGCCAACAGTCGTCTTCACTGAGTTATTAAGAGCACTCCTGCACTTTTATCTATAAGGTTCTTGGCTCACCCCCATTCCAAATTGACGCGACAAATTAGAAGAAGTTTGTGGTGTACAGAGGCCAGCACATCAAGCTACCCCAATCTGTCAAATTTCTTTGATATGTTTTCAACTTTATTCCAAAGGAGTAAGGTTTATGTTCAATTGGAAAAATTTGACAGTTTGGGATAGCTTGACCTGCTGGCGACTGCACTTAAAGAAGTTTTATATGGTGTATTTATAGGTTTTAACGTTAAGTGAGCATCAGATCTTGTGAAGACCATGTTGACAAATATGACAGTTCTTAGCTGTCATAATCGTGATAGCTAACTCGGAAGTTCGGAACGCAAATGATTGATGTGAGCGCATTTCTAATTCGGAAAGCAGCCAACGACATTTCCCGCCATCAAAACGCATCATCCTCTTGCGTTCTCAGTTTTTTGTAAGGCCTGAGCATAACTTACCATAATACATACTAGCTTCAGCCCGCGACATCTTTGATCATTTAATTTTATCAAATTTCGACCCCTAACTCCAACGCATCGCGTCGCATTTTTCGTTCTTACATTTTTTTTTGTTTTTTGCTCGGTTCCCAACCAGTACCTGATAAGGTGGGTTTTGCAGTGTTGGTACCTACCTACTAGGCAATGTTGTATTCTTTAACTAGGCTAGGAAAAGAGGCTCTAGAAGATATTCAAAACGTAAAGCAACATGGGCGTTGTCGCCGCGCCGCCACGCTATCCCTCTCCGCCGCGAACCAGGCACGCACGAGCTGGCCAGGCTCGCCATGCCGTCCCGGACGGAGAGGACGACGCGATGCAACGCAACGCAGCGGCGCGACGAGAATATATGTATATATATATATTTGCTTGTACAAATATATCTCGTTGTGGGAGATTATATGTTGGATGTACCTGGGTTTATTCCGAGAAGAATCTTCAAAGTTCAGAGATTTAGATCAGAGTATTATTAATTTCACATAAAGTAGGTATCCTAAGAACTGTGAACACAAATTCGAAATTGTAATCCATACACATCTAAACTATACTGACCCTTTTGTTCATCGAAGCACACTTGTTTTATTCCCGACGTGAGGTAAATCAAATATCCGCAGATATTTGTTTTCCAAAACACAACGTTAAACCGTTTAAAAACACCGCTTAAGAAACCCTTCGTTCGCACGGAATGAGAGCAGGAGTGTAAACATAGCAAAGAGAATTTATTGTCTCCGTCAAATATACATGTTTGCCCCACTTCCGGTTTGTGATGTGAAGTTGCAACTTTGATTGGTAGGTAAATCGTTTTCAGCTTGTGGAGTCGTATCCTTGCAACTTAATGAATACAAATTATTGAATCCCTCAGATAAATCATAAAACGATTATATAAACAACATCACCTAGATTATTCACAGAACAAAGAAATAAACATAAAACTTATTTTCATTTCAACAACAAATAACGCCATCTTGGATATTTATCGCATCAATTTATCTCCTCAAATGTCTAGTAATTCTTATTTATGTACCTGTGATGGTTAATCTTATGATAATTACATTGAAAAATATTCAATAATAACAAAGTAAATATCAGCGAAACGTGTATCAAACCTATTCATCATTTTAGCACACCTTCATCATCTTTGATACGATAAGTTTTACAGGAAACTTTCACAGATGGCAGCACCAGTAAGAACGCTTAATTTTAATTCAACTAATAATTATGTTATTGATACAATATTGTTATTGATTCTTCTTCTCGGATCCCAGCATCTCCACCATGTCGCCGCGCCGCCACGCTATCCCTCTCCGCCGCGAACCAGGCACGCACGAGCTGGCCAGGCTCGCCATGCCGTCCCGGACGGAGAGGACGACGCGATGCAACGCAACGCAGCGGCGCGACGAGAATATATGTATATATATATATTTGCTTGTACAAATATATCTCGTTGTGGGAGATTATATGTTGGATGTACCTGGGTTTATTCCGAGAAGAATCTTCAAAGTTTGGGAAGTTTGCTTCGCATTAATCGGCTTTGGTTCTTACTAGCTCGCCCCCGATTCAGTTCGCCATCTGTAGTTAAATTAAATTGATTCCGACCATTCTATATATTGTAATTAAATACAAAACATAAAGTTTCTGGTATTTTAGGTATCCAACAACAGCAGCTTAGTCTGCTATAATTTACTAAATACAAGGCATCTTGGAAGGTTGGGTATGTAACGGTAACCTCTGCGAGGTCTACCAATTGGCTTCTATGCCATATAGCTTCTATGCTATATCTTCTGTTGCATGTACTTCACACCCTCAAAGTACATCAACTACGTTAGGAGACTTCGTATTGAAGCACCGAAGGTCCCCTAACAGACTAATCACGGCCTTTCGCCATGTTTAATACTATATAGCTTCTATGCTATATCTTACACCCTTCCACCATGCATCATGATAACAGAAATCTTAAAGTTAGGAAATTTAGAATCTAAACATTTAGGTAACCAACAACAGCAGCTTAGTCTGCTATAATTTACTAAATACAAGGCATCTTGGAAGGTTGGGTATGTAACGGTAACCTCTGCAAGGTCTACCAATTGGCTTCTATGCCATATAGCTTCTATGCTATATCTTCTGTTGCATGTACTTCACACCCTCAAAGTACATCAACTACGTTAGGAGACTTCGTATTGAAGCACCGAAGGTCCCCTAACAGACTAATCACGGCTTTTCGCCATGTTTAATACTATATAGCTTCTATGCTATATCTTACACCCTTCCACCATGCATCATAACAGAAATCTTAAAGTTAGGAAATTTAGAATCCAAACATTTCGGTCGGAATCTCTACACTATTGTCTTAGTGCTACCACTTAGCTTATATCTCTCCCAGGTGAGCCGCCATCTTGCAGGACGCCTCCATCAAAACTAATCACTTTTATTTTGCACTAAACACCCATTGAATTAAATACTGACTCTTTGGTGCAGCCGAAATTGCCGGCAAACAGTAACAAGTAAATGGCATGACCATAAACTATAAGTACTCTTGAACTGTGGTGATTTCTCTATGGATTCGGTATTGCTCACAGATCATGGTGTCACGTATGATTAGTTTGGTACACGTTTCGCCCTAACTATATTAATTTGATTCTGTTACCTGTTTACTTCGCGAGCTACACGTCGCGACAGGCGTAGCTAGGGTGGGGTGGGGGGGGTTTGGTCTAGCAGAAACTTCTTTGTCGCCTCTAAAGTACCTTCCCCGGAATACTATTATATCTTTTTGCCACACTTTATCACACTTTATTACACTTTTGAATCCGTTTAATCGTGAAAGGGTACGTACCAGTCAGACATCATCGCTTCAGCAGTAAGACGTCCACTGAGGATATAGGCCTCCCCAAGTTCAGCCTGTCCGACCGGTTCTGTGCTTCTCACATCCAGTGGGTTCCTGCGGCTTTCACATATCTTCGGCGCCTTTCCAACTCTGCGTCTTCCGGTACCTACGCGGTCGTCACACCAGAACCTTTCGGCCTCATTTGCCTTCTGTTCTACGAGCAATGAGCCTTGCCTACTGGCCAGTGGCGTAACTAGAGTGGTGCAGGCAGGGCAAGTGCCCTGAGCGTCTATCGAAGAGGGGCGCAAAAAATCGCCAATTATTAAATATAACAAAAAAAACATCAATAAACGATTTCATACTGTTACCAAACCTGACTCAAATCTGTCTATTTCTATTCAAATTCTCATTAAATTGCAGCAGTGCCAGCGATTTTTTAGGAAGTTGTATTTAATACCTTCGTTATTGAAAGCTAAAATGGGTCAAGAAAGGTTACTACGCCTCATTTTTCTTTGGTACGCCCCTACCTACTGCAACTTAAGTTTGGCATTCTTCGGGGTATGTCGGTAACCTTGGCTCTCCTGCGAATCTCTTATTCTTGATTCGATCACATGGGGAAACTTCAAGCATAGCCCGCTCAATTGCCCTTTGGGTGACTTTAAGCCGTCTAATAAGGCCCATTGTAAGCGACTACGTTTCAGTGCCTGTCATCATTGAAAATACGCACTGGTCAAAAGCTTTCGTTCGGGCGGCTGGAAGTCGAACCTGCTCGCGAGACGGTTCGTGATGACGTTTGAAATCAGCTTGTAGACATGGCTCAGAAATGAGATAGGCCTATAAATCTTGGCATTCTCATCCTTCTTAAAAAAAAGTACCACCTCTGTTACATGCTTCCATGCCTGTGGCGTTAATCCCTCGAGTATGACGGAGTCAAACAGCTTCTGGAGGGCCTTGAGAACGGGTTTTCCGCCGATATTTAGGATTTCGGCCGTAATTCCGTCATAACTGTTCAAATGCTGGATATTTGCCGACACAGGCACAGATAAGGGTCTAGATCAGTTACAGATCTAATGTAGTTCCAAGCCCCTAACTGTTCAAGGCTTAATTCGGCAAACCTTACATCTTGATCAAAACGCATGGCTTGGTCGTTCCATTGAATTATTGCATGCCAAAACATTAAATACCGGTTTCTTACCATAAGCCCAAAGGAGGGTCGACAAACGTCGACAGTCGAGAAACGGCCTGGCATGTCAGCCTAATTTACAGTTTTTTTTTAATTTATTGGTGGTATTTATTTATTACTAGGCCTGATCTATGATCTCTCATTAAATTGGTTAATTCAGTTGGACGGCTGCCCCCCCTAGACAAAATCCCTAGCTATCTACGCACATGCCTAGCATAACATAGAGATGCGAAGTCGAGTTTTTTTTTGTTAGCTGGATTTTGTTCAGTGACGTCAATCCCCACGACATCATCAAAATAACTTAGGCCAAATTAACTCTGATTGCGCAAGAGAGCTATGCATAAAAAAAGGTTTTTCCGCGATGATGTGATGCCTAAAATATAGGAAAGTTTTTCATTAAATCCACTTAAGCCTTCCCACCGATATTTGTTGGTGTGAGGAGCTTGAAACAAAAAGTAAAAGGGTTTTACATAGCAGGTTGAAAGAACCAGTCCTTTTATTAAAAGGTATTTCAAGTACAGACAAGCTTCCCCGGTCTGTCAAATTTCTTCCATGGATTTTCAACTTTATTCCATAAGTTTAAGGTTCATGTTCAATTGAGAAAATTTGACAATTTGGGGTAGGTAGCTTGATGTGCTGGTGTCTGTACCTACCTTTTTAACGGTTTTTTTGCACACAGAATATTTCTGACACATACCATTACCAACACAGTTTCGTATCTTGTTACTTGTGCATGTTCTTACATACATGACTGTGTACTACACTGCATATACCTACCGCAAATCAGTGGTAACACCTGTACAATGAAAATTGCCCTTACTGCTACAGCATAAAGGTGCCGATCAAATATTGCCACTGAGAATGTGACTATACTTACATGACAAGTGCTGGCTACCTACATATAAGTTAAGCCTTATTTACAGTGTTTTTCAAGGGCACAATCTTCACAATACCTGCACCCTCATTGCGTTGCATACTATCAACCAGAATATGAATAATTTTGAATCGTATAGCTTTGGTCATCCATTGCTCTAAATGTTCGAAAAATGGTGTGCTCAACAACGCGTGTAACGCAATGAATGTTGTTGATCCGTCCAAATAAAAGCCATTGCTACTGATACACTCTTACCTTCAAACCCTTTTAATTTCCTTAGCATTTTGCGGGTAGGTTATATCATAGTTGATTGGTAGCTGCGCCACAGTTTTAACTTCTGCAGCTATCATCGTTTAACATTGTTTGTCTTTGAATGTGTCTTTTGTTCCCAATAAACGATTATATTATCATAAGGTAGTTATGTTTCAAGATGTTTCAGTGTCTCAAGCCGAAATTCTTTGACCAGTCAAGTGTTTTGCCAGTGATGACCTATGGTGAAACGTGGTCGCTCACAATGCGCCTTATCAGAAGCCTTAAAGTCACCCAAAGGGCAATGGAGAGGACTATGCTCGGGGTTTCCCTACGCGATCGATTCAGAAATGAAGAGATCCGCAAGAGAACCAAGGCAACCGAAATAGCCCGAAGAATTGCCTTAACTAACCCAACTAACCCTAACTTAAGTGGCGGATGTGCCCTGCTCGCACATCGCTCGCAGAACAGATGGCCGATGGGGCCGAAAGGTTCTGGCGTGGCGACCGCGTACCGGAAGATGTAGAGTGGGAAGGCCTCCCACAAGGTGGACCGATGACCTTGTGAAGACCGGTCGAAGTGGAGGAGCCTGAGGGAGGCCTATGTCCAGCAGTGGACGTCTTTCGGCTGAAATGATGATGATGGTAGTTATTAGTTATGTTTGAACTCCCTATAATACATAGTGCTAAGTAGGTAGTCCAATATTCTTGGTCTTCGTCGTCATTTTGACTTGACTGACTGAAAGTTGTCAAAGTACCTACTTACGGTAAATTTTTCATTTTTGTAAAATCAATTATTTGAGGGGCTTGTGGCTAAGTAATATCAGCCACACAGGGTGATCAATCTAGTTTTGCTACGATAACCGCGATTGGTCAGTGGATGGGTGACCACCTTTTCATACCAAAACTCCTCCGCGCCTCGGAAAGCACGTTAACGTTTAAGCCCGGTCGGTTAGTCCCGGCTGTGATTCGTGGATCTTTGACAGTCGTTACGGGTCGTCAGAAGCCCGAAAGTCTTGCAACCCAACTTACAAAATTGTTTCGTATTGCCCAGTAACTGGGCTGTGGAGGAGATAGATAGGCAGTCGCTCCATGTAAAATACTGGTACTCAGCTGCATCCGGTTGGGCTCAAAGTCGACTGTTTTTCCTATCTCAATGACTCCAACATACTTAATTGGACGGATGATAGCGCTATAGTAATAATATAATTTATTTATTAAAACGTATACAAAAATTTTACATTTAGTCAACAGTAGTAAATTTCCCATAGGTATTATAATTTATAGTGCCTAAATATAAACTATTAAAAAAATGTATTACAAAAGTGCAAGTGACAATATTTCGGAATTAGAATGTTAGGTTTATTCAAACCTGTGTTTCGGGTCATCACTTTACATTTCAATTAAATTGGGACACTAAAATTTAAAATTAAATTGATATAAAAATAGTATATTAGAAACTATGAGATAAAGAATATTGGTAATTAATATTAAACTAAGCCAATGTAAATACTACAAAAGTAAATACTTACGAGGGAATAAGTTATCGTCATGACATAATTTCTAGAAGTTTTTCTGTGTCTGTGTAGTTGAGTAACGCTAAGTATTCTGATAACATAGTATTACATTTTTTGTAGCTTAAAACTATAGATAGTCATTATTTTGTTAAGTCTATTAGGCATACAGAAAAGTACCTGAAAACACATAAAATCTATTATCAAACACATGTCTAGTTTGAGGCTTTATGCAAACTAAATCCTTCCTTCTCTTGTCGGAAGGTACTGGGTCAAAAGGAAGTGCAGTGTGTTGGTGTAGTACTATACTTAAAATGAATAATTGCCGAACTGATAGTGTATAACATGCAATCTAGAGCTGGTGCCTAGGGAATCTATCCGTTCTCCTAATAACTTCCGTTTTCACCTGCAGTGCTTGCGTACGCAATGATTAATTCAATCACTTAAAATTATTTCGCTCATAGAGAAAGGTTCCTGTACGTTCACGGGCCAAACACTTGTCCTACATAGTTCTCCATGTCTGCATTCACACAGAATCTGGTTTTTTGTGCAGCAGCCGGTTGCCATTGCACGCCACGTTTCTGCTTGCTCTTGCATTATAGGTAGGTACCTGCTCTTTGTGCCAGTTTTTATTCGTGACTAGCTTGAGCCCTCGACGTCGCTTGTCTGCGTGTAATATCTTGTTTTAACATACTGTACAAGGTTTGCTGTAACCATGAACTCGGCACATCATTCTAGAACAGCGTTGAAATGCTTCATCATAAAAAAACTGTTTCGTAGAAAACTGCAATACCTACCCACGCGCTCAAAATCTATGGAGCGGCTATTTTTTGCTAAACCAGCGAAAAATTTCAACGCAGGGGGCTCTGGAGTTATGTACTGAATCTATGGTAACATTAGTTGAGCCTCGATATCCGGGATGCCACCCTGCACCATAAACAGGCCAGCACATCCAGCTACCCCAATCTGTCAATTTGATAGTTTTCAACTTTAAAACAATAGAATAAGGTTCATATTCAATTGGAGAAATTAGACATTTTGGGATAGCTTGATGTGCTAGCGTCTGTATATCCTATGATCCTGAATTTTCGGAATCGTATCAGTTCTGAAGCTTACCCCCCATGTACAAACTCACAAATACCTCTTTAGAGGTGTACCAACATGAGTGTAGAATTCGAAACACTGTAAGAAGGTAAATAAGTATGTGTCAAATAGATATTTATGAAAAAATTAAAGGCGGTGCTTCTAAGCCACCTTATTGGCAAGTGTGTTGAAAAATACTTTTTTACTAAGTAGGGACAGTAGGGTACTTGCTATATCTATGGTACTTGCGACATATCTTCATATATGTATATCCTACGTAAGTTTTCCTTAGGACTATAGATCGTAGTTTCCTAGCCTATCTACCAAGTTCCAAGTGCTTAAACGTAACCACTAAGCTCTAAGCACTAAGAAGATGTGACTAAGTTCTCTTACTACCTATTTCTCAACAGCCTTTACAATACAGGACGGGTGCTTAACATCATGAACAAAATCTGTCAAGGATGTATTGTCATGTAAATAATAATATACATAATTATTACAAAATCCTATGCATAGACGGACACGGTACAATCAGTGAGCCAAGGCGTTGTATCAGTGGCGTTGAGAAAACGCCATCGTCAGCTCAGCTTCAGTTGGCCGCGACTGTCCGACACATAAACGCGTTCTTGATACTGTTGCTACAACGGAGTTGAACTTTCGATTTTGGAACACTTTCGAAAGGAATATCTATTGATATTTGGTTTATTGTTGGCTGATCACATTTTTTTTAATGTAAGTATTTTTATTTCCATTTTAGCGTTGAGTTAAAATAAAAAAGTTGAAGCCGCCTTTTTAAAATATGGTACGGGTACTTTTAAACATGTTTTTTTAAGACTGTTAGCATATTTATTGCAATTGCTGGTTACTTTTTATCTATGCTATGTATATTAATTTTGTATATACAGATGATTGAATTAAGTAGGTAAGTACAAAATTCCTTAAAAATAAAAAACAAAATCACTTTTATTTAAATTTCAAACGTAGACCGGTAACCTATCAAATTTTTTTTTATTGTTCATTACGCTCGTGATTTTTTTATTGTATAAAAATACACGTGCTAAATTATCTTAAATATTTATTTACCAGAGATAAGTGCGGTATGCTAAACATTATTTAATCTTGAAACTTATGATTACGATACGATAGTTATTTATTTTATCAGCTGCGGAATATTGTAGATACATCACCTGGAACAGTTTCTATTTATTCATTATTTATTGTTGTCTGTAACTTGTAAAATTATTAACTGACGTGAAATGGGTGAAAGTGAATATCAAAGGTAAGTTGGTGCTTATTTTTTTTATTAAATATCTATTATTACAAATTATTTAATTTACATTAAAATGCTACTAGACAATAGTAGGTAAAACTAGGTAACTATTCACACTGGGTATCTACTAAATGAAATTAAATAAAAATAAAGAATAACGTTTATTGGGACACAGTAAAAAAATAATAGGAATTATAAGTGAAAATAATGTTTAACAACAATATAGTCTGTGCCTCACGGCTTCCCAAAAAAGGTTCATATCAGCAGACAGATGCTGTCTGACGCTACTTATTTTTTTTTGTGAATCTTTAGGGACAAGTGACGGAATGGGAGTTTTTAGCGGGATCGCGTTGGGACATGTCGCACGAATTTTCATTTTCATGAAATTTCGTGAAATAGCGAATTACATTGTATAATTTTGGTAGTGAATTATTCAATTCAGTTACGTGTGAGTGCACAAGTGTAGTGAACGTGAAAATAAGTGACTACCGTGGACTTTTCGTGATCCTCCCAAAAACTCCTAATAGGTTGTTGTAAAGTTACTACCGCTTTACAATAACTTTGAATTGACTGACTATGACTTTTTTGTAACTTCGTGCCTGATATTGGGCCATTTACTTGACTGAAAAGTAAAATTACTTGACACTGGCTAAATGCACAAACCTTTCGAAGCCAAAATAAAAAAAATAAAAAGTGACGGAATAGCAAATTACAAATTAACATTAAAAATAAATACAAAATCTAAAGGACAGTTAGGCGTCGAAGTAGGTACCTACTCATCCGAATCACAGTCATCCGGAAACGTGCACAGAAGATTTAGAAATCAGTTTCATCTTGCGTAAATATTTTGTAAACGTGTTTCGTTATTAAATTGTTAGAAAGTATTTGATTTTTGGGTGTTACATTCTCATTTCGTAATAATGTAACATGTCTCAAGGTTCATTGGCCTGGTTGTGGACGATTATGGTCTATGAATATTGCTTTACTCTCGTGCATGTTTTACTTCTTTCGGACTTAACAATAACAAGGAGCCCTTGGGGTCTACTCTCAAAGTCCTAAATTAATAATCAGTTCTTATAATTAATCCTTATATATATTTCCATGTAATTTGCAGTGCTTAATATGGAAATAATTTCCTGAAATAAATGTTTTCTTTTTTAATTTAATTATAATATCTGTCATTGGTGCCGATTCTGTTGTCACAAAATTCTCTAAACTAGACTAAAAATCACCAAAATTTAGTTTATTCCTGTCAAACGACGATTTCCTATTCTGAAATTGACTAAAGTGACACAACTTAACTATATTTTAGTTTGACAGCACTAAGATTGCACTGAATTATTAGTTTAGTGAAAATGGTAATTTTGCTATTCTGTTGTTGTCAATTTCATTATTCTATTCAACCTAAAATTTTGTTTGTCTAACTAAATCTGACTATTTTTAATCGCGATTAAATAGGTGTGGAATAAAATTAGTTGTCAAGAACTAAAATTCACACCGACACCTCGACTTCTGGTGCAAAAATAGTACTGTATTTTTTTTCTTTTCTTTTGCTTATATCTCGAAAACGGTGTGTCCTATCGCAAAAATAATGAAAATTTCGATCCCCTTTATAAAACTCCAAACACCTATAAAACTCAACATGTGGATAATAATTTTTCATATTTTCCATGAAAAAAGTGAAAATTGCATATAAATCACGTCGAGGCTGCCGACCCCGGCGCGCTGCTGGCTCTAAAAAAAACACGGGGTAGGGAGTTGCGAAGCCAAAACATACCACGTGCGAGTCGCGATTGTCAAATTCGATTTTAGTTGTGTCAAAATAGTTTTTAAATTTAGAGATATTTTTTTGCAGAATAGCGTTTAGATTCTCATAGTAAAAAGTAAGGAATTTTAGTTATAGTTTAGTTAGTTTAGTTCGGTGTACAACAGAATCGGCACCATTGACAACAATTCTCATAACTAAAATGGCTAAAACAAAACCACAACAAAAATTTGCAAAACTACCTAGTTAACTACAGGGTAAATTATTAACCAGTGCGCAAACTGTAACCATGAATTCAGCATATCATTCTAGACGTAATTTTTTGTCGGTTATACAAAAAAAAACAACTGTTTCATAGAAAAGTGCAATACCTACGCAGTCAAAATGTATGGAACGGCAGATTTTTTTTTGTATATGTTTCGAAAAAATTCTACTCTAGGGGGTCTAGAATGATGTGCTGAATTCATGGTTACAGTTTGCGCACTGGTTTAAATTTTATCCTGTATATTTACTTAGTAGATACTACCTATAAATCGACGTTTGTAAACCAAGACTATTTTTCCTTTGATCCAACTTACTTTCTTCAACCAACCTAGCTGCTTTAATTTACCTGGTCATAGTACGAGTAGCTGGGTGGGTAGGGCTTCTAGGCTACCGGGGCATCTAGGCTCCTAGGCCTCGGGGCTTGGTAGGCCAACGAGAATATCCTGAGCTGTGGTATAACCCTTTAGAAAAGATCCGGAGCTGGGGTATACCCCAGCTCCGGATCTTTTAAGTGGATTGTAAGCCATAAGAAAAGACGCTTGATCTGATGGGATCATTAAATTACGGAGGCACTCCTCCTCTAGTAGATTTACTAGGAGTGCCTCCAAAACAGGTAATTAAATACGTGAATCAATTCATGCAATTATATTCTAATTACATAATTAGTCATTGTGATGACATTTAGGCAGGTCAATGATAAATATCGCCTAGTTTTCAAAACTAGGAGAAATCATCATATATATCATCCTTTAAAATGCAAAGTAATTAAATATTTGTCAATTAATCAGCTATAATATAAGTAATTACACATATCCAGCACTAAGTTTATACCTCTATCAATATATGTATTGCCTATGTCAATTTCATCAAGGTAAGTAATTCGGTATTCCATTTTATTATAATTCGTTTTTTTTTTATTCTATGAAATACACTAACGGACAGAATAATAAAATGCTTTATGTATGCGCATCATGTTGTGCATTTCTATGATGTACCTAAATAATAGGATATCTAGAGATAAATTACCGGCACCCTAATTGCGTAACTCACGATTCATCATAATCTGTATCGTTTTGAAACGGATTGTTAAACCATTGCTTCATATGTTCGAAAAATGTGTCTGTTCGACAACATAAATAACGCAATGAATATTGTTTAACTGTGAAGACGAAACCAATTATGATCAATCGTAAGTTACGCAATTAGGGTGCGGGTTTTCAATACGGTTAGCCGTGGATTAACCATAATTAAAATAGACGCGGAAAGTTTTGGAGGCAATTTGATAATTTTGGAAATAATCCTACTTATTATTTTGTTATTAAATAATTAACTCAGTCATTAATAATTGCGTAGACCTACCTACTTCTTTGTGTATGTAATACCTACTTCGATATGTTCTTAACTGTCGCATTAGGGTAAACTCTGTAATATAGTATATGCTGTTATAAAATAAATAAATATCTAAGCAATTATAGGTAATCGGATGTAGTCATATAATTTGTATTATTATATTTTTTAACTATTATCTCCTTTATTAAATAAATATACATACAAATATTTGAAATTTGAGACACAAAAACCTTTAAAATTATATGTATAATAAATGTAATTGTTATTATTGTACCATCGGTGGTATCCCGGATATAATTATGATTGGGGTAACGCAGCCACAATGCTAACGCAGCTACGAGACGTACTAGCCCGGATAGCGTTATGATTAGTCTAACGTAGCCACAATGCAAAGCATGCTACGAGACGTACTCGTAGTAGCTCGGATAGCATCATGGCTACGTTATATTTATCATAATAATATCCGAGCTACTACGAGACGTACTCGTAGTAGCTCGGATAGCATCATGGCTACGTTATATTTATCATAATGATATCCGAGCTACTACGACTCGTAGACGCATGATTGTTTTAACGTAATCCTATTGCTACGTTGCTAGGAGTCATAGAAACAGGGGCCTAAGTCTACTAATTTATAAATGTCACAATGGTCTCTCAATGGTAAGTTTTTGACAGATTTGCCATACAAAAACTGTCAAAAACACACCATTGAGAGACCATTGTAACGTTTATAAATTAGTAGACTTAGGCCCCAGGGACAGTGTTATGGTTTCCCAATCGTTGTCATTAGTCTATGGTACTATAGGCCCGGATTACATTTACGTTACCCGAAAGTAGACGTGACGTAAATGGTGAGGGAAAATATCGTGAGGAAACCGGCATGTCCTAGAACTAAAAATTCGTGTGTCATTTACCAACACACACTGGGCCCGCGTGGTGGATTTATAGCCCACTCCCTCTCACAGAGAGGAGGCCTGTGGCCCAGTAGTGGGAACATTATAGGCTGATTATGTATGTATGTAGACGTGACCTACGCTCCTAGCATTTCTGTATTAGTTGATTGGATGCATGGTTATGCCGAAAACTCGGTTTACAAGGCGAACAGACTTCTTAAGCCAGGCGCGACGCGACAATGCGACACTTGTAGAACAATTTCCTTGAAGTGTTCATATAAAATATAAATGAATTGTTCTACGTGAGTCACGTCCCGCCTTTTTGCAGTAGTCTTTAGATCATTTCATCACGATGTCGCCTATAGTGTTATAATTTAAAGTAAATACATCAATTGAATACAAAATCTATCAGCACAGGGCAAACTCGGCCGACCACTTAGATCAAGCAAAGTCATAAAAGTTTATGAATATTTTAATAGCACTTAGGTAATTCACTCGCAACCTAAATGTTCTTCTTGATACCAGTTTGCCTCAAGTGCTTAATACTATCTAAACTGCAGTCGTTATAGCATCATGGCTAGTCATCCATGTACCTAACTAGGTAATAACGATATTCAATAAGTTTTTTTTATGGGGGTGACGTAGGACCGTTCTAGCCTGTAGCCGTCGTACGTAAGTATCACCTATAAAAATATCTTTAATCGATCCACAATTTGAGTAACGTGTGCTACAAACTTACCTTAGTATATTTTATAAAAAAGATCTCGAATCTGCGACTTTTATCAATCGTTGCTTCGCTTAAACTACTGAGCCACCGTGTTCGATAAACTCGCATAAGTCCAATTTTGATACCTTTCTTAATTTACAACAGAGTCTGTCTGAAGGCTTTTATATATATGCACATTTATGTAATAGTTATATATTTTATCATTATGTATTTATTTAAGTATATGTAAATTTTCTGCATTATATGTGTAAGTATATTTTAGTTTGTCACAGTGTCACTGTCACATACTCATATTTTCTCTCTTGTTCTCACACACTATTGTCTACATTTCTATTTCATTTCTCCTTTCGCAGGTCTGCTGGAAGAAATTTCTAAAGAAATAAGCAGTACCTTTGTACTCATTGGTTGTTTATGCTGTCTCTTCTATGTATTTTACTGTGTGTACATAAATAATAAAATAAATAAGGCTGGGAGTCAGTGGTTCCGAGTTCTAAAAGTACTTCGAAAAGCTTACTGTACAGTGCCTTAGCAATTTAAAATTGCTTCCTATCATATTTTTTATTACGAGCAGGTGTTTCGATATCGGGTACCTACATAGCATGGTTAGCATTTCGCAGCTAAATATCGCAACAGGCCCTATCACCGATATCGACTAAAGTACCTACTAACGAAGCCAACCAGTTTTTCTCCTTTTAACTCACTTCCTTCCAAAACCAAGTACTTTTAACGGATATGGGCTTGTCATGGGTTTAGATTGTTGGTTGGTTTAGGTTGGCAGTGTTTGTAAATATGTTGGCACCATGTATCTACCTATCATATAATAAAATCTCTCATTACTTCGTTTTCAATTCTTTTACCAGAAGGGCAATTCTCGTAATTAAAAACGTTCGCAGTGTCATCTCAGCGACAATCGAATTTCAAAAAATTGACAAAAATGTATAGGATTTTTTGACAGATTGACACTGAGATCAGACTGTGAACGTTCTTAAAATTACCAGAATTGCCCCTCTGTTGTGGGTGCATCGTCTTCACATATTTTAATTACATAAATAATGCAAAGTGATATTGTAAAACATTTTAAAAGAGTTACGGCGGTTTTAAGAACGTACGAATCACCTTTTGGAAGAGGCGACTAGAATTAATTCTATTTAAATGTAAATGTCCAGCAGTGGTGGCCAAGTGGTAACGGCCGCGACTTACGAGTTGTAGGTCGTGAGTTCGAACCCAGCCAGGGGCTTTACTTTGTGTAAATTATTTCATCACCACTGCTCTCAAAACGGTGAAGGAAAACATCATGAGGAAACCGGCATGTCTTAGAACCAAAACTTCGAAGGCATGTGACATCTACCAACCCGCACTGGGCCCGCGTCGTGGATTACGGCCCAATCCCTCTCATTGAGAGGAGGCCTGTGTCCCAGCAGTGGCAACATTTATAGGCTGATGATGATGATGTAAATGTCGATGTTCATAAGAGTCTTTTAAGTACCTATTTGAAAAATAGGTACCTAAATGGTTTTATAAGTAGGGTTGCCAATGGGTTTTATTGAGAAAATTGTTCTTGTAGATATTAAAATATGTTAGGTAATGGGTTTTAATTGTAGCTCTACTATCTGGCTAAATAATAAAATAATAATTATATACGCCCGAAACTTAGGCAAAAATGTTACAATTGACCTATGTTTCAATTGACCCCACTGTAACCTCATTACTACACATACAATCGAGCGTGTGATTGTGGTATATTGCTTTACGGATTATGATAGCTACCAAATAGCTGTACTTAGACAAAATTGTTGCACTTAGACTGACGTAATCTCATATGAGTTACATACATATTATAGTACTTATTTCTAGGTAGGTAAACATGGTGTTGTTATTATCTAATTCTAACTTTCTTGTTGTTTCTCATTATGCGTAGTATAAGTGAGGGTCTCATAAAATAATCATACTAATTTTATGAATGTAAAAATTTGGATGTTTGATAGTATATCACACGAAAGATGCTGAACGGATCGTTATGTAATTTAACAAATAGGTTGCCTGGGACCTGGAGAAGTATATAGATTACTTAACAGCTCGGATCGCACATGAAATTGCGGGCAACAGCTAGTTCGACAGAGTAAGGTTGATGAATGACCGGCACGATGCTAGTCTAGTAAACTAATTTCCATGATGTTTTCACAGAAATTGTCATATTGAAATCGCATCGCGCGTCGGTCGCGCTGTCGCGTCTCACTTGCCCGCGGGTTTTCTTGTCGCGGTACTTCATCACCATCATCATTTCAGCTGGAAAACGCCCACTGCTGGACAAAAGCCTCCCCCAAAAGGAGGGTTTGCCATAATCGCCACGCTTGGCAGGCGTGTTGGCGATCGCAGTATGGTGGTAAAATGCATAGAGAACGCTGCGGCGCATTCTCTAGTAAGTCCCTTAGGCGCGAATTACACAGAAACGGCGTAAGGTAAAGGCGCGGCACAGGCGCAGTGTACGCAGTACATTTTGTATGTAGACATGATGCCGCTTTTAAACGTTTTCATACAAAAAAAACGCGCCTGCGCCGCGCCTTCGCCTTACCCTGTTTCTGTGTAATTAGCGCCTTAGTCGCCTTCTACGACACCCATGGTAAGAAATACGATGGTGCTATTCTTTTACGTCCGGCACCACACGGAATGCGGTACTTACTGCATAATAATAAGTAAATATGTACTAGGCAGGTGTATAGTGGTTGATGACAGCGGGGTAATGGCATAAGACTAACAGTAGATATAAATTGTATTATTTTTTATCTTTTTAAATGCGAATCAGCTTTAATTTCTTATTCGTCAGTAGTTGTTGTCTTTACACTAATTGAAAATGAAATCTACATGTAAATCTGTTTCGTAGTTAAGAAGAACAACGCAGTCAAACGTTTTTGCCAAATAGCTAGGTAGGTGCTTTCTAAGTTTCTAATTAAAGATTTCCTATTTAATGTAGGTAGGTAATACGCAGTTATTAGTATTTAATTTATTTTTCATTAGTCACAAGAAAACCCACATTCACGCACATGTATTCCACAACATTTTATTTTTTTATTTACTTTCTTAATATGTTATTAATTTATTACGGACACACACTTCACTAGGTGTTTATTTTATTATTCTAGCGTATGGTACTCGTGGGTTGCAGCTGAAAATCAGCGTCAGGTGGTGCATACTGTGTTGCCATCAGACAATATGCTGAGCTGAGGCCTTTTTGACATTATTATCATTGATGAGGTCGTTGTTTTCTGTTTTTTTTTTCTTTTTAAATAATTAAAGGTTTTTATTGCTGTTATAATGCCAATAAACGCAAGTTTCTTTCTTTCTTTCTAATGGCTTTCATTTTGACAGTTCAACAACATTCATTGCGTTATTTACGTAGTTGAGCAGACAAATATTTCGAACTTAATGAAGCAATGGATTAGCAATATCCTTCTTCTCCTGATTTTGATGGATAGTGTATTACACAATTATGGTGCGGTAAAATAAAAAAAAAACAAAAACAAACAAACAATCTTGTAATTATGTAAATTACTTAATGATGTTTACTGTACCTAAGTGTATAACCTAGACCTTCTATCTAAGTAGATAGGTAGTATGTTTCCGTCATTAGGATATCGAAAATAGGATTACTTAGCCGTGACTTTGTTTTGTGTTTGATTATTATGAACAAATCAACATATCACAGAACAACTTAATAGGTATTGCAAATGCCATGTAAAAATATTTCGTCTTCATATATGATCTAATCGATGATTCCCAATTATACAAGATAGCAGCGACATCAGTTTGGCTTACTGAAACCTTTTTCAGTAAGTACAGAGGCCAGCACATCAAGCTACCCCAATCTGTCAAATTTCTTTGATAGTTTTTCAACTTTATTGCAAAGGAATAAGGTTTATGTTCAATTGGGAAAATTTGACAGTTTGGGATAGCTTGACCTGCTGGCGACTGTACATGATCCTGAAGCCCGTTGGGTTAAATTTTTTAGTCGGTTATTAAAAAATATCTGCTGTTACATACTAGATGTGTCTGTGGTTTCATAGAAAAGTTCACTACCTATGCATAAAGTAGGTAAGTATTGCAGAGCAATTTTTTTCCGAAAAATTTCTACGCAGCCAGAGGATTTAGAATCATGTGCTAAATTAGGTTTAAATTACACCCATTATTGAAAAGTGTCTTAATTCGATTCTAAAATGCTAATAAACCACAACAAACAACATTTTTACTCAATCGAATAGTGCCATAAAATGCATTTAAATTTTACATTTCATATTTCGCGCGTAATTTAACGAAAACGCTGAACGCAGTGGACGCCATATTGCTCTGTGGGTATGACGTCAGTTTGCCGTGTAAACAAATGCGCTGATATTTTGTATGATAATAAATAGATTATAATTTAAAAAAATAATTTATTATTCTACTTATCGTTGGTTTGCTGTTCCTGAATATAAAATATTGTTTGAAGTAAAAATACTTTGGTTACGAAAATAATAAAAGTCCAAAGTTGTTCAGTTGATTAGTTTAAACAGCGGTATGACGTAATAACATGACGGCTACTACTTCATACGGTTCAAAAACAGATTAAAAAAACCGAAATCTTTGAATTGAATTTTATGTTGTTTTATTATGTTATTTCATGAACTAA
The DNA here is from genome assembly GCA_949987655.1 of Polymixis flavicincta. Taxonomy (NCBI): domain Eukaryota; kingdom Metazoa; phylum Arthropoda; class Insecta; order Lepidoptera; family Noctuidae; genus Polymixis; species Polymixis flavicincta. Next base: position 9,522,336 of record OX465186.1, on the reverse strand, counting down.
AACCAACATTTTTCGATTGCTTTTTGCCTAAGCTATCTCAATATTTTTTTATTTTATTTTCTCATTTAGAGTAAAATATTATTAATATTTCATAATATGCTACTATTATACACTATGTACTTACTATTCATGGTTTCATTTTGTGCGTCGATGTCCCTGGCTTGTCCTTGGCAGACAGCGCTAAAGTGGGCTCGCAAAGGTCTTGAATACGTACTAAGACAAACTATTTGTCAACTTTCTATAACCTGTTAAGTACTGTTACCTAGGAATTTTAAACTTATTTATCACAAACTATTTATAGATGATTCAAGATGTAGGTATATTTTTTTATCTCAACATACATTTTGGTCCCTTGAGTACGACCTTGGTAGAGGTCAACCTAAAATCAATATTTCTTAGTTACCTATTAGGGATTTCTGTCATTTATCATCAAGTGGCGTCGCACAAACACTTGACGCGTCCTAATTTTTTATGGCTTCGCACGAAAATACTCACCGCACGTTTCATGCGAGAAAAATACTCGCTTGAAACGTGCGTATCGACGGTTATATATGTATATTATTTTCTGTAGCGGATTTGCATGAAATTGATATATTTCAGGGCGAATCGACAATTCCAGAAATACGTTTTACCTAGGCAAATGGCATGTTTTGGATATTATTCGATAAAGTTTTTCTTCTATTATCTAGTAAGAAAAATACAATTCTTTCACATAGAAGTAAATTGCATAAAATTTTCGTTTCAATTCGGGCGAGTAAATTTGGGCGAATCGATCATCAAGTAGGTACGCCTTTTTTACATCTACGGAAATCATGTTATGTCATTTGTCAATATTTATTTACCAATGCTGGTTGTCACGACTTATTTGTGTACTTAAATCATATTTTCGTAAATATGATAAAAAATGATAATTTATTACTTTGACAAATAATTGCGAAACGTATTTGTGGTAGGGTGTATTTATATAGACGTTTAAACGTCAAAAAATGTATGGTTAAGCAGACGGTATAATCATTAAATAACTTTATAAGTAATTATGATTAATGTAACTAACTATGACGTTTTATAAAAAAATCTGGATTTATGCTCAATTGATGACTATAGGTTCGCCCTCTATTACATGGGACTATTGAAATACAAAAAATCTTTGCTTGGGATTTAACCCCACATAAAGGCTCCCACAGACACGACGCGTGAACGTGGAGCGACTTTAGTAGAACAGTTTTTATGAAAACTCTATGGAAATTGTTCTACCAGTCGCGTCACTCTCAGCACTTGTCTGCGAAGCCTTAACTGGCGAAATGTGTGTAGGTATAGGTAGGTACACTTCTACTTACGTTCCCCATAGTCTTAGATCCTCAATGACTAACACCGAATACAATATGCAGTCAATCTTATTAAATTTATTATTGTTTTATCATGGCGGAAGATAATAATACATTGGTTTTATTGTTCTCGAGACGTGACACAAACAATGCCAATGTTTAAGAAGTTATCTCATAAAAGAAATGCGGGGAAAGTATGTGTGATTCAAGCAGTTCCCTTTCCATGGAAAGAAAACAACCTCCCTTCAAATGGGTGTGTTTATAATTTATATCGTGACTAACAAAGGGTATCTAAAAGATAGATGTGAGTAGAACGCCAGCAGGCTTAACACGGGAACGGTAGTGAAGCGTTGTAACGACGGAAGAGTAGACAAAACTTTCGTTTTGTACCGAGAAATGTAGACAAGCGGTTTTTATTCAAAATCAAAAGTCATTTATTCAAACTAGGCTGGTGTCGTCAGCACTTTTTGAACGTCAAAAATTACAAAAGACAGTTCCCCAAAAACGCCCACCCTTCGACACTTCCTATAGTGCTTTAGCTGGGCAGAAGAAGTGGCGCAACAAACTCCCCAGCAACTGTCTGTTATGTTAGAAGAACTTGATTTTATACCATGGTAGGATACGAAATATAAAAATTTAAAATTGTTCTAGATATATTCTACGGTAGAGTAGAAATTGAAAGCGTTATGCTAAGCCTGTAGGAGGGACGTCCTAGGAGAACATAGTGACGTTATTGGTGATGATCTTCTGAAAGTTCTGGTGTGTAGTAGTCTACTCGCAACTATTTCTATTGGTACAAGATATTTCGCAAAACGTGTGAAGGTGTGTGTTCTTGTTGTCGATTATTTTGTATCTTTTATATGTTGGAGATGCTCAATAAATAAAAAATACAACGAGAAAAATAATCGCTCTGCCTTCCTACCACACGAACAAAGAATTCTAAAGAAACAATTAGTCATACAGGTCACATTACAACACATACCAATACAACTATCCAAACGTACAATTATTTCAAACGCTATCTTGCAACAGTTGCAGCAGGCCTAACACCATCAATTATCTCAAATGTTTTGAACAGTGTAAGGGGCCATCCATAAATGACGTCACACAAATTTTATTATCCCCCGTCCTTGTCGCACACTTGTGGAATCCCCTGCTCCCTTGTGTGACGTCACATATTTTTAATTTTGTATTTAGAAGTACATAATTAAATGAAAACAGCAGTTTTTTTTATTTTTTTATTTAATAAAATTAACATAAAGTCAATTCATTTAGACACATAATGGTGATTTTAACATGTGACGTCACAAAGCTCTTGGTCCCCCTGTCACACAAACTCACATTTCGTTGAACCCCGCCCACCCCCTCAACGTTGACGTAATTTATGGATGGCCCCTAATCTTAGTTAATCTCACAGCTTTACCAACTGGAAGTAACGTGATGACAGAACTTAACAATAAGCTTGTATAAGATACTATTACTTCTTGGTTCTTGGTTCGATGACCTTGTGAAGGCCGCAGGCATCCGCTGGATGCGAGAAGCACAGAACCGGTCCAAGTAGCGGAGCTTGGGGGAGGCTTAGGTGTATCCAGCAGTGGACGGTTTTCGGCTGAAATGATGATGATGACTTCTTGGTTTGTTAAATACTTTATTGGACACCACACACCTTAACCTTGACACCCCAAAGGTCTTCTTCTTTTCGTGTCGATGGTAATCGTACACCTGAAGGTGAACGCAGAGGATAATGGTACCTACCGCGTGGTTTGCGAGTCAGTGCATAAATCTAGACTATGGGCCACCAACGGAAGACCCCAATTACACTTTTCCCAAACCTTGTATTCGAACTCAAAACCCGACGCTCAGTAGTTGGGTTTGCTTGCAACCGATAAGATAAATTAAGGAGGAGGCGTTAAGAAAAATTAAGGAGGATACGCTACGATTAATTAAGGAGGATGCGCTAAGATAAATGAAAGAAGATGCACTAAGAAAAATTAAGGAGGATGCGCTAAGATAAATTAGGAGTATGCGCCAAGATAGCCAAATTCAAATTTACTTTAGTTTTTTTGCAATTTGCAGGTCAGTGTTCATATAATTCCATTGAATGACTATATATCATGAAAAAGTCATTCAATGGAATTATCTGAGCGTAGAGGGCTGCGTTGATGATTTTAATGATTATAATTCTGTAAGGCCATATTTTTTACGGTCGCGAATCATATTTTGTTCACCATAGCCTGACATTGACCTAAAATTAGCGCTTCCTCCTTAACGTAAGATGTGTTGCAATAGGGTATTTTCCAATTTATTAAAAACGATTTCAATTTGAAGATTGGAACGAAATATGTAACAGAAAAATAAAAATAAATTGATTCATATCCATTTTCTCAATTAAAAACGATTTAAATTAAATTTATTTTTAGTTGATTTGAATTTACCGCCAAAATGCTCCTTTATGATGACTTTTTTATCACGTGACCACACGTGACGTTAACTTTGTGTAAACTAAAGTAGTTGTCAACAAGTGAATGTTGAGTTTATAATTAACAAGATTTTAATGGATAGAAAGTGGTATTACTGGTGTGCGGTGCCTCTGTGCACAAATATTTCTAAAACTGCGCCATACAAAGTATTCGTACTGATGCCGTTTGTTGACTGTTGAGTAGCCTTGGTTAACCTATTTGGTTCAATGTGAAATCAGTTTACCTTGTCTTCCCACCAGTGAGTTCGAGCCCGCGCAAAGTGTCGCCTTAAGCTAAAATGACGCCTATCCTAGGCGTAATTTTAGTTGTTGACTCGTAAGATATCCATCGATTGTTATGTGTTGTCGAACCTATTTACTCGTATAGTTAGTTCGTGACTTATCCATTGCGTTACCTGCGGGTAAGGTCTTTGAACGGCATTGACATAGAAATGTTCACCTAGATCGTATTGGTAGTTGGATATTAGAAACTATACTTAGCGAGTATAATAAATCTGTACAGACATCCAAACCAATAAATAAAATGGAAGTGTCTGTTTGCAGTACCAAAATAAAAGCTTTTTAACAGATGAATATTATGAAAGTAATATACGGTACCTAGATAACTAGCTATAAAGCTAAAAATCTTTTTTATTTATTTAATGTGTTCTGTCTGTCTGTTTGCGTGTTTCGGCTTATATCCGAAACGGCTAGACCGATTTTGGCCGGACTATAACAGGCAGATAGCTGATGTTTTAAGGTGTAGGTAACTTAAGTAAGGTAACTTTTGTTTTTTATTGTGTTCTGTAAAAAAATCTAAAACCCATGAAATCCATGTTCTGTGGCTAGAGCCAACTACAGTTAGAGCCATGAGAAGGGAATAAGTAGTAGGTAAGTTTATGACCCGTAAAAATTTAAAAACATTTTCATTGCAAGTATATAATATAATTTTCCTAATGTCCGTAACTAATTTGGTACCTATATACTTAATTCTAAATTGGTTTTGAACAAGGTAGGTACCTACTAAGATAACGACAAATACCTATTTGCACACTTGGTTTCAAATAAACGTTTAGACTTGGACTAATTTTTTAGGACAGTTACTAGCAAAAGCTAGGTTGTCCCGTGTGGTGCCGGACGTAAAAGAATAGCATCATCCCATTTCTTCCCGTGGGTGTCGTAGAAGGTGACTAAGGGACTAACTAGAGAATGGGCAGCAGCGTTCTCTATGCATTTTACCACAATACTGCGATCACCAAACCTGCCTGCCAAGCGTGGCGATTATGGCAAAACCCCCCTTTTGGGGGAGGCTTATGTCCAGCAGTCGACCTCTTTCGGCTGAAATGATGACTAGCAAAATATTGAGCTAGGTATTTATTTTGTGACTCATAATGATAATTTTACGCCCTGGCTTTTCTAGTTTTAGACTATGTTCGTCTTTAAATATTGCTTTATTTCGGGGTCAAAACTTAAAATAGGCATGGAAGGTTACCTACATAATCCATTATCCAATACTAAATGTGATTTAGTATAGATATTAGTGTTGAACTTCTCAAAGTTATTTTTTTTTTTTTATGTAATCAAAACCTGACAAAGTAAGGATAAACCAACGCGTTCACTTAGAAATAAGGTTGTTTAGTGAAAGAAAAAAATCTTAATTACCTATTTATTAATCTATTCATTCTCTTCTTCTATTAATCTATTAATTCTCTACCTATCTATTAATTTAATTTCTAATGCATCTATGCGATTCAAAACAATCGTATTTTGTAAAATTAAATTAAAGTCCCTGATGATGGTTTAATAAATAAAACAGCTGTTAAAATTGCTTTCAATGCTAGACGGCGCCTATTAAAGCGTCTATTACACATTCAATTTGTAGGAATGCTAAAGATGTAATCGAAATTAGAACAGTTACATTCCGATTTAGTGCGATTGGATGGTCCCGATCGCACTACTTCCTAAATTTTTGGAACCCGATGTAATTCTACTTCACGACACAGAATCGTCTGTCCGATTTAAAATTAAATTTGGTCTAGTGTGATCACTAGCTTCCAACTTCCTAATTATAGTGTTCCTAATTAGATTTCCTAAAAAATAAATATAGACTAATATTATATTATAAAGCTGACGATTTTGTTTGGTTGAACGCGCTAATCTCAGGAACTACTGATTCGAAATAAAAACATATTTTAGTGTTAGATAGTTTATCGAGGAAGGCTATAGGCTATATAACATCACGCTAGGTTCCTTAGGAGCAAAAAGAAAAATAAAAGTCACGAATACGAAGTACTCGCACGAGCAGGCGATTCGATGCGACGGGATGGCCGACCCATCCCGTCGCATCGAATCGCCTGGCCCGTGCGAGTACTTCGTATTCGTGACTTTTATTTTTCGGTGAGATAAATTTGATGCAGACGAAGTTGCGGGCAGAAGCTAGTAGTGTAATAAGCGCTTTAGACCAGTGTTGGGCTAAAGGTAACGGCCGCGACTCAACTACAAGGTTTAGGTCGTAGGCAGGTTCTAGGTAAGAACCTAGGTCAGGCGCTTTACTTTGTGTAAATTGTTTCATCACCACTGCTCTCAAACGGTGAAGGAAAACATATGAAGGAAACCGGACATATCCTAGAACCAAAAAAAATATAGAAGACATGTTACAACTACTAACCCGCACTAGCCCTGCGTGGTGGATTGCGGCCTACTCCCTCTCTCTGAGAGTAGGCCTGTGTTCAGCAATGGACGTATTTTGAATGAAATGATGATGAAACTTGAGATTATTAAAGTGATAATTGATGGTGTATCCATTTACCAACCGTGTCTCAGAGAACCCTCAGATTATAAAACAAAAGCAGATAGACCGCGCGGAACACCAAGAGTGAAGCCAAAAAACCAAATACTAAAGCGTCGCATTGTATATAATGTGAGGCTTTAGTAGGTATGTGTTTTTTTGACTCATGGGTGTTGCGCGCGATCTATCTGCCTTTGTTTTATAATCTAAACCGAAAAAAGAAACAAATACGAAAGCGTCGTGTATTTTGTTTTTTGGTCTCACTCTTGGTGTTCCGCGCGGTCTATCTGCCTTTGTTTTATAATCTGAGAGAGAACCTTTTGTAAGTTCGATATCTCGAAGACTCGAAGGATATCCTCGTCGATACTTACATGTGTAAATGTAGACAGTGGTGTACCCTTGCAAACACCAAGTAAAATTACAACACAACCAGTTAGCAATGCTTTCAAGTAATTAGCGGAGTAAGTATCGTCTGTAGATATTGGGACAGTAACCACTGGTACATACACACTGAGTCAACTCAAAAACTGGTTTTAGTAAAGGTACCTGTGCTGTGTCACAAGGGAATTGAACCTTAACGTACCTAAATGCTTCGATGCATAAAAGTTCAGTGGAAACTTTTGTTTTTGAAAATAAAATTTTAAAAGTAGAACAAGATTTTTTTTTTATATCAAAGCGATCGCATTAACTGTACTGTCATGGCCGCTGTTTTGGATTTGTGGCATTCAGAGAATTTTCTTTTTATTGGTTTGCTTTGAATTTGAAGATTCGTATTACGTAAATACATCCTATAATGTTCCCACTGGCTGGTACTAGGCCTCTTCTCGGTGAGAGGGAGGTATATTATCTACTAGCTTTTGCCAGCGGCTGCGCCCACGTGAATGTTGGTTTTCGCGGAAAAAAGTAGCCTATGTCCTTCTCCATATCCCAGGCTATATCTCTGCCAAATTTCGACGATCGGTTCAGCAGTTTAGGCGTGAAAGCGCGACAGAAAGACAGACAGAGTTACTTTCGCGTTTATAATATTAGTAGGGAAGTAGGGATATGCCATTTGCAACCATAGGATTGTATCTAGATTTTCACAGATAGATACACTTTTGAAGGATACCTACTGTTAAAATGCTATCCATTGCTTCATACTTTTGGTCGAAAAATTTGTCTGCTAAATAACGCAATGAATGTGGAACTGCTAAAATGAAAGCCATTTCTATTCTGAAGAACGCAATTACCCGTAATTAGCAGGCTTAGCATAACGCTTTCTATTTCTACGAAGAATAGACAGTGCTTTTTCAATACAAAGTGACATTGCGTTTCTCCATTTTTGACATCGTACTGTAGATATCTTTCTACAATCTGTCATTTTGTCTTTCATTTCAAACGATCTTAGTCTAGGTCCTTATGAAAGCAGACTATTTCAGAAGAATATTTCTTGTCAAATTGTCAAACTCACACTGACAACAAACTTTCTACTCGACGGCCACAAAGTATATACGATTATCTACAAAATCATGATTCGTGTAGAACGCATAACTGTGATAAATGGAAAAACATAATAAATATACTATCTTCTCCTATTGTACATCATTTAGTTATTAGTCATGTCTATTCTTCCATCGACAAATCGGTGCTCGTGCTAAGCCTGCTGGTTTACCCTGAAACTTTTGCATAAGATTTAGGTTTCGGGCCATTTCCAAGGTATCACAAAAGGAGTTTTCTTTCGTAAAGTCTTCCTTGGTCACCAATACAAGAAATATAATATTTTGTTAAGCAGAAGTCTCGTTCAAACTGGCTGATTCTTTTTACCATAGAACCTCAATAAAATGATCTTATGAATTTAAATCATGACTAAGTTAGTCTACTAGATCAAGCGATGCTTAGTAACGTTAAATTATGATATCTTTGTATTCTGGACGCATACAAGGCCTCACGTAAGGCACAATGCCAGCTATTAATCTTTTGTGAACTTGATTCCACTGCGTGCCGGTTTGAGGCCGTGGTTTTGTTACTTATACCGGGATGGCCGACCCATCCCGTCGCATCGAATCGCCTGGCCCGTGCGAGTACTTCGTATTCGTGACTTTTATTTTTCGGTGAGATAAATTTGATGCAGACGAAGTTGCGGGCAGAAGCTAGTAGTGTAATAAGCGCTTTAGACCAGTGTTGGGCTAAAGGTAACGGCCGCGACTCAACTACAAGGTTTAGGTCGTAGGCAGGTTCTAGGTAAGAACCTAGGTCAGGCGCTTTACTTTGTGTAAATTGTTTCATCACCACTGCTCTCAAACGGTGAAGGAAAACATATGAAGGAAACCGGACATATCCTAGAACCAAAAAAAATATAGAAGACATGTTACAACTACTAACCCGCACTAGCCCTGCGTGGTGGATTGCGGCCTACTCCCTCTCTCTGAGAGTAGGCCTGTGTTCAGCAATGGACGTATTTTGAATGAAATGATGATGAAACTTGAGATTATTAAAGTGATAATTGATGGTGTATCCATTTACCAACCGTGTCTCAGAGAACCCTCAGATTATAAAACAAAAGCAGATAGACCGCGCGGAACACCAAGAGTGAAGCCAAAAAACCAAATACTAAAGCGTCGCATTGTATATAATGTGAGGCTTTAGTAGGTATGTGTTTTTTTGACTCATGGGTGTTGCGCGCGATCTATCTGCCTTTGTTTTATAATCTAAACCGAAAAAAGAAACAAATACGAAAGCGTCGTGTATTTTGTTTTTTGGTCTCACTCTTGGTGTTCCGCGCGGTCTATCTGCCTTTGTTTTATAATCTGAGAGAGAACCTTTTGTAAGTTCGATATCTCGAAGACTCGAAGGATATCCTCGTCGATACTTACATGTGTAAATGTAGACAGTGGTGTACCCTTGCAAACACCAAGTAAAATTACAACACAACCAGTTAGCAATGCTTTCAAGTAATTAGCGGAGTAAGTATCGTCTGTAGATATTGGGACAGTAACCACTGGTACATACACACTGAGTCAACTCAAAAACTGGTTTTAGTAAAGGTACCTGTGCTGTGTCACAAGGGAATTGAACCTTAACGTACCTAAATGCTTCGATGCATAAAAGTTCAGTGGAAACTTTTGTTTTTGAAAATAAAATTTTAAAAGTAGAACAAGATTTTTTTTTTATATCAAAGCGATCGCATTAACTGTACTGTCATGGCCGCTGTTTTGGATTTGTGGCATTCAGAGAATTTTCTTTTTATTGGTTTGCTTTGAATTTGAAGATTCGTATTACGTAAATACATCCTATAATGTTCCCACTGGCTGGTACTAGGCCTCTTCTCGGTGAGAGGGAGGTATATTATCTACTAGCTTTTGCCAGCGGCTGCGCCCACGTGAATGTTGGTTTTCGCGGAAAAAAGTAGCCTATGTCCTTCTCCATATCCCAGGCTATATCTCTGCCAAATTTCGACGATCGGTTCAGCAGTTTAGGCGTGAAAGCGCGACAGAAAGACAGACAGAGTTACTTTCGCGTTTATAATATTAGTAGGGAAGTAGGGATATGCCATTTGCAACCATAGGATTGTATCTAGATTTTCACAGATAGATACACTTTTGAAGGATACCTACTGTTAAAATGCTATCCATTGCTTCATACTTTTGGTCGAAAAATTTGTCTGCTAAATAACGCAATGAATGTGGAACTGCTAAAATGAAAGCCATTTCTATTCTGAAGAACGCAATTACCCGTAATTAGCAGGCTTAGCATAACGCTTTCTATTTCTACGAAGAATAGACAGTGCTTTTTCAATACAAAGTGACATTGCGTTTCTCCATTTTTGACATCGTACTGTAGATATCTTTCTACAATCTGTCATTTTGTCTTTCATTTCAAACGATCTTAGTCTAGGTCCTTATGAAAGCAGACTATTTCAGAAGAATATTTCTTGTCAAATTGTCAAACTCACACTGACAACAAACTTTCTACTCGACGGCCACAAAGTATATACGATTATCTACAAAATCATGATTCGTGTAGAACGCATAACTGTGATAAATGGAAAAACATAATAAATATACTATCTTCTCCTATTGTACATCATTTAGTTATTAGTCATGTCTATTCTTCCATCGACAAATCGGTGCTCGTGCTAAGCCTGCTGGTTTACCCTGAAACTTTTGCATAAGATTTAGGTTTCGGGCCATTTCCAAGGTATCACAAAAGGAGTTTTCTTTCGTAAAGTCTTCCTTGGTCACCAATACAAGAAATATAATATTTTGTTAAGCAGAAGTCTCGTTCAAACTGGCTGATTCTTTTTACCATAGAACCTCAATAAAATGATCTTATGAATTTAAATCATGACTAAGTTAGTCTACTAGATCAAGCGATGCTTAGTAACGTTAAATTATGATATCTTTGTATTCTGGACGCATACAAGGCCTCACGTAAGGCACAATGCCAGCTATTAATCTTTTGTGAACTTGATTCCACTGCGTGCCGGTTTGAGGCCGTGGTTTTGTTACTTATACCGATTAAATGTAAATAATTAAATCATGTTGGTACGTTAATAACGGCTTTTGGGTTTCTTCTGCGGGGTAATTGCGTAACTATCGGTAGGAATGGCTATCAGTTTGGTAGGTCAACAAAATTCATTGCGTTATGTGACACTTTATTTTAGGAGGGTTGTCAGCAGGTAGATTAGTAGGGGTCGGTAAATAATAAGAGTCCAATTGTAGTGTACACCTATTATTTATTGCCATAAAAACTCCGTGGCCGTCTCAACTTGGTTGCAGAGGTAAGTAGGTAATGGGTAGGAACACTGGCCTGAACCGTCTCCTGGGTGGTAATGGTCCTGCTTCAATTTTGTCCGCAACTGATGGCTCCAGGTCCAGGTTCTGTATTCTATAATTTGTCTCAACGCAGGGTAGACGTGAGTCACGCTGCAGCAGTGTGTCTTCAACAAGCGTTCTCCTTGACGCCGGAACCACGACGTACGTGTTAAGTCCCGGGCGCGATATTTTTTACGTCCGTGCGAACTTGGTCTAAAGCGGGCTACAGACCTTCAGTTTTAACTGAACAATCTAACTGTGCAGTCTAATGATATTTTGATTAGATTATATCAGTTCAACTGTACAGCTCTCAGTTTTGCCTACACACATACGTTTTAACTGAACAGTTTAACTGTACAATTAAAACTGAAGGTCTGTAGCTCGCTTTAGACGATCGTTCTAAAGTACATAGGTAGATACCTACTTCTACAAAATCACGCAACAGTTATGTTACATAAAACCAAAAGATGCGTTACAGCTTCATTATGTAACAGCAACTTACGACGATCGATCATCAATCTATTTCTAAAGCATGAAGATTACTTCATAGGAATATTTTTGACCTCGCGACCACTTATTACCAGACTATAGAAACTCTGTTATGTAGGTACTCAGTAGCCTTAAAATTATGACAGAATACATGAATTTACACGATGTTTTCCTTCACCGATTTGCGAGGTGACGAAATTATTATTTACGCAAAGTTTTTGCCTGGGTTCGATTCAAACCCACGACCTGCAACTTGTAAGACGGGCCCGGTACCACGAGGCCACAAGTACAACTGCACCCTAATTGCGTAACTCACGATTGATCATAATTGGTTTCGTCTTCACAGTTAAACAATATTCATTGCGTTATTTATGTTGTCGAACAGACACATTTTTCGAACATATGAAGCAATGGTTTAACAATCCGTTTCAATACGATACAGATTATGATGAATCGTGAGTTACGCAATTAGGGTGCTGCTCCTGAATAAATCTCTAAGAAACATTTACTCTATCCTGGCAGAAAGTGTCAAATTGATGCTAATTCGAAAGAATTTGTTTGAATGGAAAAAATGGGGTTGTTGGAAATTGATTACCAGTTAGGTAGGTACTTGAAAAAACTACAGGTAGGTACTAATCAGCAAAGAAACATGTATTCGCACATTTTAACATATTTTAATTACTTCGATTGCCAAGGTTATTTCCGCTAGGTGAGTTTTAACAGCAAGAGTTGAAAATCCACTGCCAAAAAAATCCCGTCCCGATTTTATTTCGCCCGTGTGAATGTCGACTAAACGATTAAAATTATACTGAAAATATGGAGTATTATATCTTAGGCTGCTAGTCAGCTTATAATCTTCCCACAACTGGGACACAGGCGTCCTCTCTGTGAGAGGGAGCGGCCGTAATTTACCCCCCGTTCGTATTGGTAGATGTCACATGTTTTCGAATTTTTGGTTCTAGGACATTTTGGTTTCCTCACGATGTTTTCCTTCACCGCTTTGTGAGCAATGCTGATGAAATTATTTACATTTACGACAAAGTAAAACGCCTGCCCGGGTTCAAACCCACGAGGCCACGACCTTTTATACCGCGTTAGTCAGGGCCGTTACCACTGGGCCACCATTGCTCCCGAATAAATATTTTATTATAATTTGTTCCATGCTAGCAATAAGAGTCAAATTGATGCAAATTATAACGCGTTTGTTTGAATGAATTTCCAAGAGGTCGTTTAAAAATGTACTTGTAGGAAATTGATAACCAGTTGCAAAAAAAAAAAAAAAATGGGTACCTAATCCGCAAAAAGAACATGTTTTTGTATATTTCAACAGATTTTAATTAAGTACAGTCGCCAGCAGGTCAAGCTATCCCAAACTGTCAAATTTTCCCAATTGAACATAAACCTTATTCCTTTGTTATAAAGTTGAAAAACTATCAAAGAAATTTGACAGATTGGGGTAACTTGATGTGCTGGCCTCTGTACTTTGATTGACAAGTTTATTTGCCAGCGACTTCGCCCGCGTTGACCAATTTACAAAAAACTTTAACAAATTATACACCTAAACTTTCCTCATGAATCACTTTGTATATTGGTGAAAACCGCATGAAAATCCGTTCAGTAGTTTTGGAGTTTATCGCGAACAGACAGGCAGACAGACGCGGCGGCGGCGGTGGACTTTGGTTATTATATTTTTATTAGGTACCTAGTGATAAAAGTTGGTACGTACCTACTTAGGTGAATATAGATTGATTGATTACTCATTGCAAAAAAAAAACGAAGGTCTTGCTGCGCGCACGCATGTTATGTGAGGAATAACAAACGAAGGCTTAAAAAAATTAATTAAATTGTTGTTTATATTCATACTGTTACGTATAATCTAATGAATATGTTAGTACCTACCCACCTAATTTGTGCTTGGCTTTCGTATCAAACAATATTTTTTTTTCTTTATTTATTTAAAGAGGGTTTTAGTCTAAACAGATTATGCACCCTCATCGTTACAAATCGACACAAATTATCTTACATACTACCTCTCCGATGAATACTTATGTTTACGAGTCTGTACAGCATCCTGGGTGCTTCCGAAGCTGGAGCAGCAAGGAGGCTGTTACTCCAGTTTCACACATACTAGATATTGGTGCCGATTCTGTTGTACACCGAACTAAACTAACTAAACTATAACTAAAATTCCTTACTTTTCACTATGAGAATCTTAACGCTATTCTGCAAAAAAATATCTTTAAATTAAAAAACTATTTTGACACAACTAAAATCGAATTTGACAATCGCGACTCGCACGTGGTATGTTTTGGCTTCGCAACGTGGTACTTGTTTGCCCTACCCCGTGATTTTTTTTAGAGCCAGAGGCGCGCAGGGGCGGCTGCCTCGACGTGATTTATATGGAATTTTCACTTTTTGGGATGGAAAATATGAAAAATTATTACCCACATGTTGAGTTTCAGAGGTATATGGGGTTTTATAAAGGGGGTCGAAATTTTCATTATTTTTGCGATAGGACACCATTTTCGAGATATAAGCAAAAGAAAAGAAAAAAAATACAGTACTATTTTTTCACCAGAAGTCGAGGTGTCTGCGTGAATTTTAGTTCTTGACAACTAATTTTATTCCACACCTATTTAATCGCGATTAAAAATAGTCAGATTTAGTCAGACAACCAAAATTTTAGGTTGAATAGAATAAAGAAATTGACAACAACAGAATAGCAAAATTACCATTTTCACTAAACTAATAATTCAGTACAATCTTAGTGCTGTCAAACTAAAATATAGTTAAGTTGTGTCACTTTGGTTAATTTCAGAATAGGAAATCGTCGTTTGACAGGAATAAACTAAATTTTGGTGATTTTTAGTCTAGTTTAGAGAATTTTGTGACAACAGAATCGGCACCATTATACAACAATAATAAATCTCGTCTTTCCGGCTCGTTCCGGAAATCCGGACACATTCCATGATCATGTGATATACGTCTTCAATCGAGTTGCAATCAAACGATTTTAAAGACTGCGTTATTCGTAATAACAAACAAATCATCTTAATCATCATCTGCCTAGGGTCTAGGCCCTAGGCCCCTACCCTTTTCTCAACTATGTTGCTGCTGACTGCTGAGCATTGGGTCCTGGGTTCGATTCCCAGTTCGGTCAGTGTCATTGAGTTTTTCCATCTGGTTTTTCTCACTGGCAAAATGAGGGTACATCTCTGCCCAACTCTTCGGGGAATAACGGCGTGATGTGTTTTCTTAAAATTCCATAAACAAAACATCCTGATCTATGTATTGTATTCATGTTAATATACTTAGAACACTGCATACAATCCACGTTAGTGTGTTTGTTGATCGACAAAATAATGTACAATCAATTATTATTGTTCTGCGAAAATCAGTTGCTCGAAGTTCATTGACGTCATATAACCTATTGTTTCTATCTGTTATGGATAATTAATGCATTAGTGCAGTGATGTAGGAATATGAGTCGACGTCCAATAATACAGGATAAGTTTTTAACCAGTGCGCGAACTGTAACCATGAATTCAGCATATTATTCTAGACCCCCCAGCGCAGAAATTTTTCTTCGGTTGTACAAAAAATATCAGCTGTTCCATACATTTTGACTTTTCGAACCGACGAAAAAACGGAGGAGGTTACTCAATTCGACGCGTATTTTTTTTTTTTTTAATGTATGACCACGCGTAACTTTTTCCAGAGTAGTCCGATTTTGATAATTCTTTTTTTATTGGAAAGGGTTTACCTCGAAGTTGGTCCCATATAAATTTTGAAGAAAAATTCCAACCCTAAGGGTAAGAAAACAGGGGATGATTGATTGTTTACTCACAGATTTTAATACTGAGTCGTGTATTAAATCAAAAATTAAGCATGTAGTAATTAGTAGATTATAGCCACAAAAAATTATAAAATAAAAACTTTTTAATAAAAAAATTAAACCGCCGAAAAACCGAAAAATAAAAAAATTATAAACTAGCTTTGTCCAACCCCAATAAATAAGTTCGGAAGTCGGTGACTTTGTATATGTATTTGATTATATGTCACCGCCTTCCGAACTAAGTTTTTTAAAATATTTTTTTTAAAATAAATAGTATTTTTTTTTATTAAAAAGTTTTTATTAGGTATTGCAATTTTCTATGAAACAACAGATTTTTTTTTTATACCCGACGAAAAATTTCTACGCTATGGGGTCTAGAATGATATGCTGAATTCATGGTTACAGTTTGCGCACTGGTTAAAAACTTATCCTGTATATCGGCGGAATTTCTTCGCGCATTGTATCTTCAACGCACTGCGTAACGCCCAGAGTTGAAAATCGAACAATGTGTTTTTTGCACTGAGATGCTTTGTTGGATTCTCAATACTCGGATCAACACCGACAGTTGAAAATCAAGTACCTACGCTTTATTTTTCCATCCGTGTGAACGTCGACATGTTATGGTTACTGCATGCCTGTTTTCCTCGACGGATTAAATAGAGGCGCATTTACCGATTGTGTTCCACGCGTACCTCAAAGAGATATCCGCAGTAACTGAAGGGGTCCGCTAGGAACGATGCCTGCCAGAATCGCGGAGTTGTTCGAAATAGTTGTTCCGTGTGGTGCCGGACGTAAAAGAATACCACCACCATCCCATTTCTTCCCGTGGGTGTCGTAGAAGGCGACTTAAGGGACCACAGAATGGGCAGCAGCGTTCTCTATGCATTTTACCACCATACTGCAATCGCCAAACCGCCTGCTAAGCGAGGAGATTATGGCAATCCCCTGCCTGTTTGGGGGAGGGCTATGTCCAGCAGTGGACGTCTTTGGCTAAAATGATGATGATGATGATGATGATGAGAGTCAGCACTTTTTGAACGTCAAAATTACATAAGACAGTCCCCCAAAACGCCCGCCTTTCACCACTTCCTACTGTTTTAGATCGAAAGCTGAAGTGGCACAACTAACTCCCCAGCAGCTCAGCTGTCTGTTCAGTTAGAAGCACTTGTAGTTAAAATTACGAACCACACATTTATAAATAACAATAAGGTATAATGTTTTTGTGTATAGATTATTCTGCTATACCGATTATTCTTTTGCTTCCGAAAGCAAAGAGTCATGGAGTTTTTTTTCAACTGTTCAAAGTATATTTTCTTCTTTCACAGAAACATGCCTGAAGTAGACGCCACCAGAGAACTGGCTACAATCAAGGATTGGCTCTGCAAGCAGCCTCATCTGCCTCATGAAGTTGGTAAGAGAACACTCAATATTATATGATTAAGATTATAGTGCCATACCGACACAGTCACTGCAAAACATACTAATACTCCTGTCTTTTACCTTTTGACGTCTTCAGGGCCGAACTTTTTGGATACGCACCCGAATAGACCATAAACTGGTTGTAGGATATTTTTTTAACCCGGTGATATGTTTCCGTGGGATAATTTCTGTCTTCCACGTGGGCAAAGCGGTGGGAAAAAGTTAAAGTTAAAGGGTTAAAGTTTTGCCCTGCCACCTTGTATGTAGTTACATACAAGGTGGCAGGGCAAAACTTTAACCATGAATTCAGCATATCATTCTAGACCTCCCAGCACATAAATTTTTCGTCGGTTATACAAAAAAGGAATCAACTGTTCCATACATTTTTACCACGTAGGTATTGCGCTTTTCTATGAAACCGCAATTATTTTTTCTTGTATAATTGACGAAAAATTGCTGCGCTGGGTGTTCTAGAATGATATGCTGAATTCATGGTTACAAAAACTTATCCTGTACATATTTAATAAGCTATGCATATTGGTCAGTTCCACTTGCTTCCTTTTGAAAGAATATAAAGAGTTAATTTTAGACAACTGCCACATGGTCTCATGGTCAACAAACTTAATTTTTTTACAAGAATGCGCGAAGCAAAGGAAGGGCATTTAATTAAAAACATTAAAGACCTATATTTATAGTTCAATAGTCAACGTCTTTTCTTATGTCCATCTTTTTAAAGTTCACTGCTTACGCAGTCGTGTTTTTTTATTTTTTTAAATTTTTATTTCATCGACTCCTGTGTTGTTTCCATGGCTATCCTTTACAAGTACAGCTACATACCATACGTTTAATTTAAGTCCTAAGATGATTATGTAAAGTTTGGTACGATCTCGATATCTGTGTCATAATCAGTTTGCTCAGTTAGCTATGGGTGATCAAACCAAGTTGTTACGTTTCAATTACCGATTGGAAGCTTGCTCAACAGAAAATAACTTGAGAATTTACGTAAATATTGCATTGAGTTTAAATTGTATCGTAACGAAACCTTTTAACTATGTTACTCAATATGTCACCAACCTTCACAAATCATATAAATTCATCACGCATGCCGCCCGCATGATACAAGTCAATTCGCTTGTAACAGATCGAAATTTATTTTCGATCTACTTACATAACTTTTTATGTGCCTAGATCGAAAATGAATCAAATCTTTTCGTAGACAGTTACTTGTCCAAAAGATCCTGGGTAAATAATGACAGCCACGTGGGTCGATTGAAGGTTAAGCTACGCTTACCGAGGTCGGTCCGAGGATGGGTGACCATCTCTAGACCCCTCCGTGCCAGGGAAAATACGTTTAGCTGTTGGTCCCAGCTGTCATTTCTTTCAGATCTTTGTTATGGGGGTCAAAATCCTAAAAGTCAGACAGTCTTACCAAGGGGTTTCGTATTACCCAGTAACTGGGTTGTGGAGGTCAGTTAGGCAGCAGGTGTTATGTACAACACTCATATCCAGCTGTATCCGCCGACTCCAACTTAGTTTGGAAAATAATAGACAAAGAGTTACCCGTGTCCAGCGATGAGTTTCTATATGGACTTTTCTAAAGAAAGACATCAACGCTCATAACCATAGAGTAGTTAATATTTTTTTTAAGAAAGACAGTTTTCTTGGTGGAGTTATCGAGCATAATCATATGCAGCCTGTAATGTTCCCACTGCTGGGACCATGCTACCTGGAATAAAGCTCCTTATAAGATCAGGTATCTGCCAGAGAAAGTTCCGGCAAAGTCGGTTCAGCTGTGTTGTAGATTAGCTTGACAAACAGACAGACAAATAAAAAAAGATTTTTTATAAGCATAGTACACCTACTTATAAAAGCATTTTGTAAAAAATGGCGTCCTCCCTGTGAGAAGGCCATAATCCGCACTCGGGTACGGGATGGTGGATATCTCCGTATTTTTGGTTCTAGGACATGCTAATTTCTTCACGATATTTTCCAACAGTGGTGACGAAATAAATAAGTACAGACGCCAGCACATCAAGGTACCCCAAACTGTCAAATTTTCCCAATTGAACATGAACATTATGCTTATGTTATAAAATTGAAAATTTATCAAATAAATTTGACAGATTGGTGTAATTTTATGTGCTGGCGTCTGTACAGTGAAAAGTGCCTGTCTGGGTTTGAACTGTGACCTAAAACTCGTAAGTCGCTGCCTATACCACTGGGCCACCACTACTCCACTTGGTGGAGTACTTACGCTCGAACGAATTCCGAAATTATTGCAAAATTTATTCGACCTGCCTAGGCTTAGACTTACAGATTCAATCGTTACGCCACATTAGGTCTAGGCAGTACTTCAAAAACTGGTTTAAAGGCTGTAATTGCCAAAGTGTTAATGGAGCAATAATCTATCATCCTGTGACAGGATTTCAGATAAGAATATTGAAACAGTGGGTACGTTGAAAGAAGTATTCAATGCTTTATATTGAAAATATATAAATATGTTGTGTTGGTAAAAAAAATGTGTGTGTAATTTTTTTTTCTACATTTAGACGAACACCCGAGAAGGTGATGGTTTGGATTCCTATATAATATGTCATCAGCCGCTGCTGGACATAAAACTCCTCAATCACACGCCATTTTTTTTTGTTAGCCTTCCTAACCTTGTGGTTCTAGTCTTGTGCGTTCTCTGGACATGTTGGCCCTGCAAACCTTACCAGATCGTCACACCACCTTCGCCGTGGCTTACCTCGATGGCGATGTCCTTCTTCAAACGTCCAGTTAGTGACGATCTTTTCCCATCTCTGCGAGAGTATTCGCGACGTGTCCAGCTCACTCCCGCTTCAGCGCAGGGTGGTATTTCTTACTCGGTCTATACGCTTGACACCTATTATGCTGCGCTCCATTGCCCATTATCCAACTTTGTGCATTGTAGGTTGGTACGGGATTGAAAACTAACTGAGAAAAAAAAATATTATACGGTAACAGGTGCCCCAAGGTTATAGTTGCCCCGATTTTAATTACTCTAGTTTCTCGGATGAATTGCATGCTATATTTTATTAATCTATCGAAAGACTCTTCAACTATCACTAAGTTGACCGACGATCGTGTCGCATGTCTCTGTACGATTGCATGAGAAGGCAAAATGCGATCAAAGTTTTGTTTCTCGGCCCCCGCCGATCTATCCTAAACGTAATTTATATAGATTAGGCAACTATTCTCTATGTGGAATAGATGTCCCAAAATAAAGAGGTCCGGAAAAATCACCAATACTCTGGAAATTTAAAAGATTATGTTTTTTATTTTTCATTTTGTACATAAAAACCAAAGTATCGGCCAGTTTCACAAATGAATTATTTTGCTTTTTGTACGTACTGAGTGAGTGACTTCAAAAGTGTGGCAACTATCCGGCTTTTACCCTATACCATTCTGTTCTGAACCATCATTGAATTTGTATGCATAGGTACAGACGCCAGCACATCAACCTATCCCAAACTGTTTTTTCCCAATTGAACATGAACCTTATTCGTTTGTGATAAAGTTGAAAAACTATCAAAGAAATTTGACAGACTGAGGTAGCTTGATGTGCTGGCATCTGTACACTTTAGGCACATTGGTTTCGTGGCTTATTCCCAAAGTGTTCCATTATTTTGTTCTAAAAAGATAAGAATCTCATACATTCATTCCCAAATTACTCCACGGAAATATTATTATTTAAAATACTTATTATTTTGTTCCCATTCTGCTCCATAGGTATCTGGAATCATTCCCAAACTGCTCCATCTACATAATTACCTATAAAATACATATACCTACATATTTAATTACAGTCAGTCACAAAAAAATTAGCATTTTGTTATAACGTCAATCCATATTCAAAATTATAGGCTTTAAAGATAATCCCTCGCAAACAATTTGTAGATTGTGAGATTAAAGTCTATTTTCGAATCGCAGCATTTTTTGTGCGTCATCAATCGGATAAACTCGACACTTTTAAAATTCAACTTCGTTTGCACGCCTAGAGCTAACAATAGGGTATTACACCCATTTTTGAAGTGTCTTAATTAGATTCTAAAATGCTAATAACCCAGTTCAAAACGTAACATTTTTATTTAATCGATTAGTGCCATAAAAATACATTTAAATTTTACATTTTCATATTTCGCGCGTTATTTGATGAAAACGCTGGACGCAGTGGAAGCCATATTGGCCTGTGGGTATGACGTCAGATTGCTGTGTGAATAAATGTGCTGATACTAGGTATGATAATTGTTTATAATTTTAAAGAATAGTTATTACTCTTCTTATCGTTGGTTTGCTGTTCCTGAATGTATATTTTTTCAATAAACAATAACATCGGTTACAAAAAAAGAAATTACAAAGTGGGTCAGTTGATTAGTTTATACAGTGGTATGACGCATAACCTGGCGGCTACTATTTCACGGTGTTCAAAAATACATCAAATTAAATGAAATCTTTGAATTGAATTTTAAAATTTATTGTGTGATTTCACTAACTAAAACAAACATTTTCCGACTGCTTTTTGCCTGAGCAATCTCAATAATATACGTCATGTAGATTATTATTTTTTGTTTGGAGTAAAACACTCTATTGTGTATGCGCGAGATAGTGCGATAGTGGCGACGTTAGTTATACTCAAACCGGGTAAGGGTGCTGATTAGTGATTGTTATCTATGTTTTCGTAAAGTAAAAATCGCATGCTCTTTTTACAATGAGCGAAATAGACGTTTGTATGTCATCAAGGTTAATTGGTCAGTTGACTTAGAAGGATTAACAACGGACGGTGGGATTAGTGATGAAAGCCGGTTAATGGTTCTGGTTTTCAATGAAATGAATGATTGAAGTTCCTATAGTTATATATTTTTTGCAATAAGCCGAATAAGATAATTATAGTGTGGTCAAAGTTAAGTGTTGCTTTCATCACGGAAATAAATAAGAACAGAAAATGAACAATTCTGATGACATTGGCGTTGCTGGACCAAGTGCTGGGGACCCAGAATTTCATTTTCTACCTGGACAAAGTGAGTACCTACTATTATTAATTTAATCTAAAACTGGGTATCAGGAGACACCTCTCGCAAACCTTCGTTTGCCTGTTAATACTTGTTATTGTTGTTACCTGTCTTCACAGGTAACAGTACCTGATACAATATAATTAAAAACCTCGCGATTTTTTTACAATAATAATATTTATTTAGGCTTAATTGCCAGGTACCATTTAAATTTTATTATTTGTTTTTCATATTTTTAGACTTCTCAATCCAAAGCCTTACTTTGTTAATTTTGTCAGTTGATTTTTGAATATTTTTAATTGTTGAGTAAAAAAAAAAATAAGACTCAAAATGATTGTTGAATTATATTCAAATTCAAATTCAAATATTTTATTTCGGAATAAACATCCATATAATGTTAGTAGTAGTGTAACTTAGCCTAATGTTAGTATTAAATAATAATAGACAACCAATGAAACCGACACAAGATTATTTGAATACGTGTGTGTGGACATTTACCCATCTTCGTAAGAGGGGAGAGTCCCACCGGTCTGAAAACACATTCAGGATGCTATTGGTGGAGGAGCGCAGGCGCGCCATCATTGAAGCGCATCGCTTCCGCATAATCGCGGCGAAACCGTCGACGCACGCTTCCGCGAACATCCCTGACGCACTATAACGCCACGGCAGCCCCAGAAGCACCCTGAATGCGTTATTGTACTGTACACGCAGGTCGCTGTATGCCCGAAGGGTATACTTGGTCCACAGGCTGCACGTGTAAAGCGACTGGCAGAAGGCCTTAAAAAGCGTTATCTTTACAGAATTCGTACAGCGTGCAAACCTGCGGGCCAGCATGTTGCCACGGACAGCCAGCGACCTGCGCTCCCTGTCTATGTCTACATTGTCTTTTAAGTCATCAGTGACCCAGTGACCCAAATACTTAAACTTTGTAACTCGACCTAAAAGAGACCCAGAGAGTGAGAGTTCAGGTAGTTGTTCGTATGATAAAGTACCCGATTTGAAAACCAACCATTCACTCTTATCGGCATTGTATTTGAGCCCGTGAGCCACTGCATAACTTTCACAAATTTTAAGTAGCCTTCTCATAGCACCAATGGATGGGCTCAGCAGCACCATATCATCAGCGTAGCTGATGTTGTTCACGCACACACCGTCCACGTGACAGCCAATTTTGGTGTTACGGAGCTCACCCATCAGATTATTTATATACAGGTTAAAAAGACGGGGGGAGCTCAAACCCCCCTGCCTCACCCCACAGTCCAGCCCATACATATCAGAATATGAGCCTGACCACTTAACTGTATTCTTTTGACTACTGTACCAATATCTAAACAGTGATATTACATCAGACGGGACAGTAGTGTCGTGAGTGAGCTTATGCCAGAGCAGGTCATAATTGACCAGGTCGAAAGCCTTTGATAGGTCCAAGAAACATGCTATTACAGGAGTCTTTCTGTCTGTATAATATTGGACAGTCTGCTTAAGGCATAAAATTGCACTATCCGTTGACAAGTTTGGTCTAAAACCAAACTGACTATCCTCGAGAACGATATGTTTTGCTAGAATCTTATCAAGCAGACTATCCAATACCTTAGCACAGACAGTGGCGAGCGATATCGGCCTATAGTTGGAGATATCGGAGGCATCACCAGTCTTATTCTTTATTACAGGCACAATAATCGTATTACTAAGATCCACAGGTAAGTAACTATGACTAAGACATAGGTTAAAAATCATAGCAAGTACTCGCGGTAGGTGTACCCCAGCATATTTAAGATGTTCAACGCTGAGGCTATCATGACCGGGGGACTTACCCCTCACCATGTTCTTTATACAGCTCGCGACATGTTTAGCGGAGAACCTGACGGGGGGAGCCCCGGTCGCGGCCTCCCCAGCGCCACTATTTGACGGGCCGCTATAGCCACACAGCCGCGAGTTTACATTAAAATGTTTTTGAAAAGCATTCGCTATATCAGTAGGGTCGCTCACGCCCGCGACGCTCACCGGCGTACCCGACCTATGTTTAAATTTATTTGTTAATTTCCAAAACTTATTAAATTGTTTACTTTCGTGACAAGATGCTAGCATATCCATTTTAATTTGTTCTTGATTATTTTGACAATATTTTAATTTCGCTTTAAAAAGATTGCGCGATTTACACATTTTTTCATAAATAAGTCCAGAAGTAGGTTTGTTGTATAACAGCCACATTTGATAACACAGTCGGGCGTCACGGTGAGCCTCGCGAACGTGTTTGTTCCACCCCACTACATAATTTCCTTTATGACGCTTTTTAACAGAACCTGCATGAGTGAGTTCGGCTCCTTTTTTCAAAATAGAAGTTAAGTTATTGTACAATATAAAGTGATATTATAAAGTGTTTTATTTAATAAAAATATCCTTAAAAATATATTTGCGAAGCTTTTGAGCCTGACTGTACGTCAGCTACCCTTTTATAGTTATACGGTACATAATTAAATGATTTTTTTGATTAAAATGCGGTGGAGTACTTTGGGAACATTTTAATATTATCATGGAGCAGAATGAAACCTCATTAAAAATAATATTTTTTCATGGAGCACTTTGGGAACTCTTTATGGAGCACTTTGGGAAAAGTTATTGAGATACCTTTTTATGTACGGTGAAGAGCCGATCACATTTTGTCGAACTGTCAAAAATATTGACAAAGACGTAGTTGGAAAAATAATAAGGGACAAACAAAAATAAGCCTTAAGTTTAAAATATTCATTATTTGACGGATAGCATATGGATACTTTTTTTTTTTTTTTTTTTTTTTTTTTTTGGGTGGTAAATCATCAAATAACTTCTCCCGCTCTGGGTGGAGCAGGAGGGCGTGTCAGACTTTTACTGACTAAAACCCACCCGTGTTCCTTCAGTAGCCCTTAAGCCAGGGGCTGTGGTGTCTCTTTCGAACAAACCCGCACCCCTGGCAGGCATCGACCCTTGCGGGTCCCATCACTTTTGTGCTGACATCTCTTTGAGGCGCGCGTGGAACACAACGCGCCGTCGACTTGGGCTTGGTCCTTACCGGACAGCGAGCTACCCATTACTCGCCGTCCGCAAGCCCATGCCTACGGTGGCCGGAAATCGGCCTGGGATTCCCGACGCCCAGGGCGTCTCCGTATCCTGCGGCGGCTGGGGTCGCGAGGGCGCATATGCTGCCTCTCCCTCACGTGCGCCGCCTCCCTCTTCGCGAGCATCACTGCTTCGCTGAAGGAGGTGACGGCTCCCCATGCCCTCTCGCTCCGTACCATGGCCTGGACCAGGGCCGGACGCGAGAGATCGCCGCCGCCGATCGCCTCCACGAGGACACGGCGGTGCTCCGCCCAAGCAGGGCAGATCGCCACCGTGTGCTCCACCGTGTCCTCAGGGCGATCTTCGCAGTGGAAACACCCGGGCGTTTCCTCCCGCCCTATCCGAAACAGGAACCTCCCGAAACAACCGTGTCCGGTGAGGACCTGCGTCAGGCGGAAGGTGAGGACGCCATGCCGCCTCTCGAACCACTCCTCAAAGAGGGGACTTACCGCCGCAATCGTGGCGTGCCCAAGCATATGGATACTTCCATAACGAAACGTCCACCATGTTTAAATACATGTTAGAAAATGAGAACGTTGCTCTCCGAAATAACTTCATAGCACTTTTTTATGGTTTTACAAACAAAATCTATAGAGCAGGTAGGTATGTACAGAGGCCAACACATCAAGCTACCCCAATCTGTCAAATTTGTTTGATAGTTTTTCAACTTTATTCCAAAGGAATAAGGTTTATGTTCAATTGGGAAAATTTGACAGTTTGGGATAGCTTGACCTGCAGGCGACTGTACTACATATGTTTGGCATCTTCTATTTCTATAAAAACATACCTACTATACAGTAAAGTCTCTTTTTGTGACTGTCTGTATCACTGCGTTGTTCTTCTAAAACACGATTTGCAGGATAGGAAAGGATTGCGAGACGTACCGCATATGCATCCTAGACCAGCAGCTTGAAGGCTTAATATTTAACTTAAATATATTATAAACTAGATTTCCCGCGGCTCCGCCCGTGTGGATGTCCAGTATCGCGTAAAAAAGTAGCCTATATTCTTCTCCATATCCCAGGCTATATCTCTGCCAAATTTCATGACGATCGGTTCAGTGGTTTAGGCGTGAAAGCGTAAAAGACAGGCAGAGAGATAGTCACTTTCGCATTTTTGATATTAAGTAGGGATTACATGAATATGAAGTTCGATGACGTCCCATGTATCAAATGAATACGAAGTTCGATGACGTCCCATGTATTAAATAAATACGAAGTTCGATGACATCCTATGTATTAAATAAATACGAAGTTCGATGACGTCCCATGTGTTAAATGAATACGAAGTTCGATGACGTCTCATGTGTTAAATGAATACGAAGTTCGATGACGTCCCATGTATTCTGCCTTGAACTAATGATGTCTTAAACGAGTTCACGTGAGAGGTTGAATGTGTAGACCACAAGAGTGATAGTCAACAAGCTATAGGAGAAACCAGTATAGGTATATTATGTATTAACAGCTAACATGATTCTAATGCATGATGCGTTGGTTCCGGCAGTGACTTGTAGATCTTTGATAGTCGTTATACGTATTTTGAAGCCCGAAAGTGTGACGACCAGTATTCACAGTTTGACGACCAGTTCCATGTAAAAACTGGTACCTACCTATTCAGCTGTATGCAGACAGGAAACCAAACCCGACATGGTTGAGATAAGGCTAGACCTGTTGCTAGAGATGTTTTTTTTTTATTTACTTAAAAGCTGTGTCAAGAAAAGCTTTCATGATGTCTGTCATTTCTAAATCTTACACAGTGGTTACGGGTAGTCAGAACTCCGAAAGTCTGACAACCAGTCTTACCCAGTAACCAGGTTGTGGAAGTCAGATAGGCAGTTTTTCCATGTAAAATATTGGTATTCAGCTGCATTTTGCTAGACTGGAACCTAGTTGCGAAAACGCTAGGCAGATGGTGATGATTTTTTTCTATATCTATTCAAACAATAATTTACATATAATCTGTTGATGCTTAGCATAATAAGTGAGATATTGTCAAAGTCAAAGTCAAAGCATTTATTTCAATTAGGCACTTAAAAGGCACTTTTGAACGTCAACATTTACATTTAAACGGAATTGATTCTAGTCGCCCATTCCAAAATGTAGTTTCGTATGGAGAAGAACGGGCAAGAAACGCTACCGTTACTCTTTTAAAATGTTTTACATACAATTTATCATAGTACATTCATTATATAATTATATGTGAAAACGACGCACCCAGAATAAAATTACTATACCAAAAAAGGTAACAAAATGCAACTGAAGCAATAAAGATAAATTAATTCTATGATAGATACATGGTGCCCACATATTTACAAACATTGTAAGAGTAAATATACGATTTTCATAGAATATTAACAAGAAATAAGTCAGTGTGTATAATAAATAAATAAAAAGGGAATAAATCAATGTCATAAATATAATGATTTATATAATTCAATTAGCAACCAGTTTGATTTTGTCCAGACTCTAGACTGTCCTATGGAGCAGGACCAGCATGTTTCCAAGCATTCTTATCTTGGATATAATCCCCCAATTTATAATACGCTTGTTTAGAAAGTGTACTTTTAATATGAGTTTTAAATTCCCTTTCATTTAATTGCAATATGTGTATATATATATGTCAATGGGTTGAACCCTTATACTGTGTCGGTAGGTATATTGAGTAATGGATCTAGATTTTACTCGTGCCATAAATTCTTTATCATCATCATCATATCAGCCCAAGACCACTGCTGGACATAGGCCTTCCACAAAAGGGGGGTTTTGCCATAATCGCCACGCATGGCAGGCGGGTTGGCGATCGCATTATAGTGGTAAAATGCATAGAGAACGCTGCTGCCCATTCTATAATAGGCCCCTTAGTCGCCTTCTACGACACCCACGGGAAGAAATAGAATGGTGCTATTCTTTTACGTCCGGCACCATACGGAACAAGGAAATTTTTACTTTAATCAATTATTTTTCAATTGCAAAAAAAAAAACTAATGTAGAGCCACTTTGGAATAACACTTAATGACAACATACTATCGAAATGTTTCCCTTCTCTTTGAGTTTATTTAAAAAATAAATGAAATTGAAGTGTCTGTTTTTAATGTCAATATAAACAACAAACAGCTTTTTACTAAATGCATATGAAGGTACACACGTAGGTACTTAAAACAATTTTTTTTTTTTTTATATTTATGTCTGTCTGTCGGTTTGTTCCGGTTATATTTCCGAAACGGCTGGGCCAATTTTGACGGGATTTTCACTGGTAGATATTTCATGTTATGAGGAGTACAAAGGCAATTTCTTCTAGTAGCACGTTAACGTGGGATAATTTCTGACAGCCACGCCAGTAAATTATAACCTATTGTATTTTAATAACAGATTTAACGGTATAACTTATTTCGAAACGGTAATTAATCTTTAGCACATTGTTTATTATTTTGTTAATTCACTGTAACTAACGTTCAGTGGCGAAAACTATTGATTAAAATGCCGATTAACTAAAACTAATTGCCTAATGGAACATTAGACTTTTAGGTCAGATGTGGAGTGACGAAATCGAAGAAACGCTCAACAAATTAAAAATACTGTTTATTGAATAGGTAAATGCATTTTATCTGCATGAAATTTTTGGGTAAAAAAAAATTTCAACAATAATGACAATCAAATCTCTCTAGATTTTGTTGTTTGTAACGAATAAACACAAAAAATATTTACCTGATTTTGTTTTTTATTCTTTCACCTATGGAAAGCTACATTATTCCGGAGTAACATAAACGATATAAAAAATGTCACACGGCGAAGTTGCGGGCGAAGTGTTAGTTTTTAATACGATTGCGTATCTGACATGGGTTTAAATTGTATTGAGCCTGAAAATGTAGATGATAAATGATTTGATTTCTGTAAGTATGTTGTACAAACACTTTCAAATGTCAATCATATTTCATAACTAGCAGCATTCCGCGGTTTCACCCGCATAGTTCCCGTTCCCGTGGGAATACGGGGATAAAATATAGCCTATATCACCCGGGGATAGTGTAGCTTCAAAACAGTGAAAGAATTTTTCAAATTGTTTCAGTAGTTTCGGAGCCTATTCAATGCAAACAAACAATCAAATCTTTCGTCTTTATAATATTAGTAGATTATACGAGTATAGACTAGATGAGGTCGGCGTTTCTCTATCTTACAAGATAGCCGAAACAAACTCAGATGTCTCCAAAAGATGTATTCTTGGTCAGATCATGTGAAGACCATGAAGATTGGTGACTGAAATGGTTTTTTGAGGAAATAATCACACGGATTGAGTGGACCTGAGAACTTATGTTATATCATCATCTGCCTAGCCTTTTTCCCAATCACGTTGGGGTCGGCTCCCAGTCTAACCGGATGCAGCTGAATACCAGTATTTTACATGGAGCGACTGCCTATCTGACCTCCACAACCCAGTTACTAGGTAATACGATACCAGAACTTATGTTATATAATGTTACGAAATGTTTTAAATAGGTGCATGAATGAATAAATAAATAATGTGTAATTTAATAAATGAACTGTTTGTTTTATGTAATTCTATTAAATTTCTCCCGAAAACAACCATCGATATGTTACTAAACTTAACTATATCCGACGACCCTGATTACATAACTATTTTGGTGATTGTACATCGTTATGCAATAAAAATATGTTTAGATTTATTTAAAATGTTCACTCGTCTGTCTTATTACCATAACCACAGCATAACTCTTTGCTACTAGGTTTCTTGGCATACGGACATTCAGATGTCACTGCAGCATTGTTTTTTTTTTTCGAAACAATAAAAGTAAAAGTTGCTTTGAATTGAATAGAGCGGTGTCATTGACCCCGGCGTGAAGATTTCCAGTCAAAATAATTGTGGCGAACACGAATGAGGCAACTCCGATGTTGCGTATACGCATACCTTGACGACTGACATTTGACGCCACTGTCAAGTTATTAGTAGTCTATACAGCACCCTAATTGCGTAACTCACGATTCATCATAATCTGTATCGTTTTGAAACGGATTGTTAAACCATTGCTTCATATGTTCAAAAAATGTGTCTGTTCGACAACATAAATAACGCAATGAATATTGTTTAACTGTGAAGACGAAACCAATTATGATCAATCGTGAGTTACGCAATTAGGGTGCTGGTTAGCGTTTGTTACTGATTAATTTTGTGTAGGCTTCAATGTTACGCCTCTTTTAGTTTGTTGCTGTGAGGCAAAAGGTCATCCAATGGTGCTGACTCTTTTGTTCACCACCTAAACTAAAATACTTAAAGTAGTGCTGTCTCTTACTGACAGAAAGAAAAATACAAGTGAGGCTTTAGAACTGTCAAGCCAAATTACGTCTCGATTGCCTTGCCGTGATTTTTACGCATGTTAGTACAACGGCTACACATCAAGCTATACTTTTCGAGTTTACGCTGATCTCGCACTGTACGAAAATCCTATATAATATGAGATCAGCTTATACTGGAAATCTATCTGGCTTTTGATGAAAATCTTAGATCAACTTTGTCAGCTTATATTTCTATCCGTCTCTTTCTTGTTTTATTACAAGAAAAAAGATAGCAATACCCTAAATTAAGTTTAGTTGGTGCACAACAGAATATTATCGCCAGCCAATAATATTTCTTTATTTCGATCTGCAACGATATTTGGAGATAGTAAATTGCCATGGCATTTTAAACATACGCATACGCACAGCATTCGTCTTTTGTGATGAAAACACGATTTATACCGTTTAATATCAATGGAGCCTTGACCTTTGTCAGTCAATTGTTTTATTTTATTAATAGCTTCACAATAGAAGAAAGAAATGCTTTTGTCATCCAGTGGGCAAACACGGGTTAAAAAACTATCCATCATCATCTGCCTAGCCTTTTTCTAGGGTTGCTTCCAGTCTAACCGGGTGCAGCTGAATACAGGTACTTATTTTACATGAAGCGACTGCCTATCTGACCTCCATAACCCAGTTACTGGGTAACACGGTACTCCTTGGTAAGATTGGTTGACACACTTTCGGGCTTCTGCCGACCCGTAACAACTGATCAAAGATCCACGAACGACAACCGGGACCAACGGGTTATTGTGCACCCATCCACGGACCAACCGCGGCAACCCATGCGGCTGTTAGAGCCACTAGCCCCTGGGTAAAAAAAACTATCCATGAACGTATTTACTGTTAGATATACCTACTTGAAATACACATATACCGACATTAGTGCCTATCGTAGATCAAATCTAATGTTGGTTCGGTTCACGCTTTCTCCCATGATGAGTAGGTAAGTGGTTCTTGGAACGGTATTCACTACATGTCGAAATGAACACCAAACAGCAAACTATAGAAAGATGAATGTAACAGCGAATAGCTTCGATATAACGTTATTCGGTTACTTTTCATTTGCTCGGACGGATCGATAGATATATGTATGTACTTTTTTGTGAAAATAGCAGAAAATTATTTATTCATTCATTAATTACCCAAGTTTGTACATACATACAGGATGAAATTCAAAACTTGCACCAACTTGACATAGGTTCTACTTAATATTTACTTAATGAATAATTTGAAATAAGTTTAGTAACTGATACATAGATAATCACAATAAATTGTCATTTACCAAATCTACATTCTTGAAAAAACATCGTGTAATTATCGTCTTAGATAGTGAAAACTAATTAGCGTGAAGTAGACACGAATAAACGGCGTTCCAGTAAAAAAAAAAACTTGGTCTATCAAAACAAATAATAAAATTAAAGTATAGCGTGCGCGCGAAAAGCAATTAATTCATCACAGTTCAGAACATGAAGCTGAAGGGAGGGGTCATCTACATCATTTTGACCGTTCCTACGAAAAAAAGAGCGCGCTACGACATTGCTAAAGCGCTTGCCTACGCGCACCCTTTCCATAATGACATGCTCTAAATTTTATAAGTACTTTAATTTGGCGCACTTATTCTATTTGACCCTGTATAATCTGGTTCATAATAATTATTTAAAACTGGATTAACATTAAACTTAAATATATAGTTATATACTTGTTCGTACTCTCTCTCTCTCTTTTAGCATTTAACCCGTCCCTCAAGGTCCTGGGCCCATACTTGCAACCAGACAGACAAGACCACCTACTTATAGCAATAGTCACGAAAATGTCAGTGTTTGCGCAATAATTTACCTATACTCTATTCTAGTTCATTATCGGCTCTTATAATAAATACCATTTGTCATCAAAATCATAATCAGAAGTCATTTATTCAAATTAAGCTGAGAATCAGCACTTTTCGAAGGCCAAAAATTACAAAGACAGTCCCCCAAAACGCCCACCGTTCACCAATTCCTAGTGCTGGGAAGAAGAAGTGGCGTAACGAACTCCCCATAATCATAATCAGCCTATAATTTTCCCACTGCTGGGGTCCCACTACAGGTCTCTTCTCTGGGAGAAGACGGAATGGGCCATGCCCATAATCCACCACGCGGGCCAAGTGTAGATTAGATGTCACATGTCATCGAATTTTTGGTTCCAGGACATACCGGTTTCCTCGCGATGTTTTCCTTCACTGTGGTGACTAAATTAAATACACAAAGTAAAGTGCATACCTGAATTCGAACTTACGATCTACAGTCGTAACCCAGGGCCGATACATAATACATATTCCGTACCATAACAGACAAGCTGACCTTAAGAACGTCCTAAACGGTATTGAAACACATGACTCTCATGTGCTTATATCAATAATGTATTGTCGACCTATATTTTTCTAGTCTACGTTTACATACAAAATTCACACCTTTAGTCCTGGTCTTTCAACTTCACCTATAAATATTTACTTCTAAGTGTGACTTTCCATATTTGCTTTTGCACTGCAGTAGCCGTTTTATTACCATACTAGCTTTCGCCCGCGGCTTCACCCGCTTGGAAGTCGGAAATTATCCCGCGGGAACGTACCACCGGGATAGAAAGTATCCTATGTGTTAATCTAGGTTTTTGCGTGATTGAGTAACAAACATCCAAACATCTTCACAAACTTTCACATTTATAATATTAGTAGGACAAATATTTCTCTTCTGACGTGAACAATATAAAGTGATGTGATCACTATCCTTCACACAAAACCACCTAAGAAAGTTTTAGGTTTATATTGCTTTATAATAATATGGCCCAGGTATATACGTATGTATGTAATGTAATGTAATGCACCGATCCCAGCGTGGCTTGACCAGACTCGATTAATCGAATGAACCCCAAGATTCGCACTGGCCCCTGGAGCCTCATGCTTCATGGTGCTACAGAGGCCATTGCATATGAAGAAGTAGACCGGGGGGCGCGGTAAGTATATTATTTACTTCTCAACAGAAAACTCTTCAGAAAAACTATATCCACCTTTTCACCCTCAAAGCGGTTTTTTTTTTAAGTCTTGTTTCTATTCCATTATTTGACTTATAGGTTATTTTTGAGTTAATCAAGACACGCAGTAAAATTATCCCTTGTAAAATTAACTACCCTTTTTACCCCTGCAGGCGTAGATTATCGACAAATCCTGATACACGTTATTCTTTATATTTGGTTTTAGACATAAATACCGAGTTTCGAGTTAATCAGACCGCGCGTTAAAATTCTTACAAACTTACTCATACAAACATTGACACCCCTAATCCCCCTTTAGGGGGTAGTTTAGAAAAATAATATATTACCAATTTTATAATTTACTTAGATAAGTATTTATGTCAAGTTTCAAGCTTATTAGCTCAAGGAATAAGATTTTTCATATAAAAAAATCCCCCCTTTTGGTGAAAAGGGGGGATTTCCCAAACCCCTTCTTGGTGCTCCTCTACATTATAAAAGGAAGCCGTGTGCAAAATTTCACGTTCATAGTCCTAGTAGTTTCGGTTGTGCGTTGATTGATCAGTCAGTCAGTTTCTCCTTTTATACATATAGATAGATAAATTAATTTGACGACCATAAGCTTGAGGTTGAAATATTGTGACTTATATATGAGTTATTTAGCATTCTACCTACGTCTCCACCAGCAGATATTGACCTAGACTACGATGTATCCCGAAAAAATTAATAAAGGGTCCCCGAAACAATCAATTGCCATCGTAGCAGTATTGTCAATCGTTTCAACTCCATTTGGTAGACGATCAATGAATGTGCGCATCAATGCGTATATCATATAATATTGACAATAGTAATTGAATGTTTCATGGACCCATAAAGAGTTGTTTTTTTTTTATGCAAACAAGAGTGAATATGAAAAAGTCACTAACCCTAACGACATAGACGAAATAATAATGGAAGACGTTTTTCGTGACGTAAACAATCCATTGGCATTTTCCATTCTGCAATTATCTTTTACTTAGATGTTCCGCATTAATCTATACCTACTAATATTACAAAACTGAAGAGTTTGGATGTTTGTTTGATTGAACGCGCTAATCTCAGGAACTACTGGTCCGATTTGAAAAATTATTTCAGTGTTAGCCCATTTATCGAGGAAGGTTAAATGCTATATAACATCACGCTAGGGCCCTTAGGAGCAGAGCAAAAAGAAAAAAAAGAAAAAGTACGAATACGAAGTACTCACACGGGCAGGCGATTCGAAGCAACGGAGTGAGTCGGGGGAGCAAGAAATTTGACGCGAACGAAGTCGCGAGCAGAAGCTAGTATATGATATGATCAAAAAACGCTGTTATGGTTTGTTGG
Organism: Polymixis flavicincta; assembly: GCA_949987655.1. Lineage (NCBI taxonomy): Eukaryota > Metazoa > Arthropoda > Insecta > Lepidoptera > Noctuidae > Polymixis > Polymixis flavicincta. The sequence goes on along the minus strand of OX465186.1, from coordinate 9,487,387 downwards.
GTAAACCCACGGACTATGGACAGACTCCGGCAAAAAAGATAATCTTTGATCTTAGACGGGCTAATAACATGGTTACGTATCTACATCAACAATAATTAGGTTTACTAGTTTCTTGTTGTTGATCAATGCACGTGTATTTTCTGTGTGAGAATTAAGAGGATTTTATTATGCAGAAGGAGTCTTATGCATTACTAGCTTCCACCCACAGCTTCGCCCGCGTGGAAGTCGGGAATTATCCCCCAGGAACGTACTACCGGGATAAAAAGTATATAAAATCTGTCTGCATGACAAATTTCATCCAAATCCGTTCGGCCGTTTTTTAGTTTCACGTTTATAAGTAAGGATTCAAAAGGTCAGGCAAATTATTCGGGTATTTTCAGCAGCAGCATCGAGGTTTGTGGCCGTTTTGTGGCAATAGGCTCGTCCCTAATACATGGGATTTAATATCAGTGTCGAAATGTGGGTGTGCTATGGTAAATCTTTCCCTAACCTACCAGGGAAACAGTCAAAGTAAATAGCTCTAGAGCTAAAAAATTGTTTCCTTCCAGATGACATCCTCCTTCTCCGCTTCCTGACGAGCTGCCGCTTCAGTATGGAGCGAGCGAAGCGCACCATCGACCTGTTCTTCACCATCCGCGCCAATGGCCCCGAGCTGTTCTGCAAGCGCGACCCCTGGTCCCCGGAGATCAAACGCGTGTTTGAAGTCACGTGAGTTACTTTTGGTTTAACATTTATCATCATCACAATCATTTTAATCATAAAAAGTAAAGGTAAAAACTAAAACCCAACTACTGAGCAATCACGTTTCAAAGAGTATGAAACTAGAAAATATTGTCATCTAAAAGCCATCGTCGTATGCCACTTTATCCTAAAGGTTAATGATCGCTGACTTCTATTAGAATGTATTGTTTTGTTCGAGTAAGTGGCATACTCAATACTCCAATTTTATTTGCATTCCACAATGTGTACGACGGTGTGGTGACGTCACATAACCTGTGACCAGCGGACAGTAGAAAATAAGAGGGAACAGTACAATACAGATCCATATACATACATACCGGTCAAAATCATAACCCTCCTTTTGCTTCGCCGTAGTCGGGTAAAAAGAGAAATAAGATCTTCTACAGCCAGGAGGGCTCCCCTGGCCCAAATAATGCTTGGGTTTATCGCTTACTCCGGAGTTAATTCTAATACGCTAACTCCCCTCACTTCGAAAGATCGGTTTGATCAAAATATACGCCTAATGCGAAAAAACTGGTACTGCGTGGTATTTTTAGAATTTGGGTAAAAATAACATGAAAACAAACAACTTGAAGTTGCAGTAAAGGTGCTAATTATAAAGCAAAGTTTAGAGGTGACAGTTGAGGAAAGAATTGTCCAAGCAACAAAAGCAGATGTGGAATAATGGTAATTTAATATTTTGCACTTTGTTTGAGTTGCTTTAAGTTTTATGTCTGATTAGCAGTGATAGGAATAGGTAGTGCCTATTTGCCTAAACTTCAAAGAACAGAGACAAGAAACGGAGCCTTCCTTAGGACTATTTTTTTTTTCCGGGATTTGGGAAAAATCTTCAGTATGTTGAAAATAAGCTTTATTTAAATGATTTATATGATTTGATACAGCGGTTAGTTGCATCGTAAATATAATTCGAATAGGTACATACATGAATTTAAAGTTAGATTATTTATTTCGGGATTTTACCTGAAAATCCTGAAAATTTGGTAGTTGCAAGTTTAGTTAAATATAGCTTTTACACATCTTAAATAAAGCTTATTTTCAACTTACTGAAGATTTTTCCCGAATCCCGGGAAAAAAAAAATTGTCCTAAGGAAGTCTCCGTTTCTTGTCTCTGTTCTTCGAAGTTTAGGCAAATAGGCACTACCTATTCCTATCACTGCTGATTAGGCAAATTCCCAGATAAACTTTTATGATTTTAACAAACCTTTACTTTAGTTTTTGGAGTTCGTTTCAGGCGCTAAACGCAGACGCGCGCAGACGATGGATAATTTGTCCATGACGATATAGGATCTACCTATCACGCGTACAAATGTTATGCAGACAAATTGTCCGTCGTTTGTTTAGCTTTTGAATTTCGAACGAATTTGAATGTGTGCCCGTTTGCAGATAGCTCAAAACATGGCGACTATGAATCAATGTATTAGAAGTAAAAGTGGTTCGTATCAAAGAAATTCTCCTGTTTCCGTCCATGGCTCTTATTTTTGCCAATGATTCTTCAATGTTCAACCATTTCTTTACAATACCAATAATCTCCCCATTACAGGGACATGCTGCCTCTCCCATACAAAACAAAAGAGAACTATAAAGTCTTCATCTACCGACTCAACAACCCTGACCTGGACCTGTTCAACTTTGTGGATGCTGTGAAGACTTTCTTCATGTTGGCTGACACCAGGCTGACTGAGGATCATGAGATTCCTGCAGGAGAGATCCCGATCTTTGATGCAGCTAATGTGTCTCTTAAGTTCATTGGGAAGGTTAACCTGTCTGCACTTAGAAAATATATGATGTACACACAGGTATGTTCCTTCGTATAACTCATGGTCACCCAGTAATCAAAATTGGACCTTAATTCACTGAAATTTTAATTCAATATAATTAAATTCGTTTTCAACACTACTTTGCTATATAAACTTTACTGTGCCAAATTTACTCATCCGTCCGCGTACTTTTCTTAAAAGAGGTACAAGTTTTTACTTCACGTATTAAAATATAGATTTATATAGATAATACCAGCCTATATTGTCCCACTTGCAAAGACCTGAGCAAAGACCTCTGTTCACACAGAGAAGGCACGAGCGATGATTATGCACGCTAGCACAAAACGGGTTGGCGATTTCCGAAGGCGATTTCATTCTCATTTTATAGTAACTATTAAGAGGGAAGGTCCCTGCGAAGAATTTTAAAAATTGGTATTTGAAAAAACTATTGCCATCGCGCTGTCAGTAAGTCCGCAGCTCTGACGAATTTATCACAAAAAAATTTACGAGATCGACGTTTCGTATTCCCCTTTTTTCTCCTCGAAAACTGAGCCGATTCAATTATTTTTTTACATTAACATTTTAAGAAAGAGTATGTTTAGGTTCCTATTTTTTTTTATGTTAAAAACTTTTGTAATTTGTCCGGTAGTCCTCTAGTCACGGCGGTAAAATAGGGCATTTTTTGTAATTTTTAGAGGGTAATATTTTCTTCACTAATTAGTTGCTGAAAAAAAGAAAATGACAAGGGCGTGTATACAGCAGATCTTGATTTTATGAAAAAAGAAATGCTCTGGAGCCATTATTCAGGAAGAAAAAAGGGGAATACATTTGTATGGAGAATCGCACGCCCTGCCCTGTTCCCTCTTAAGTCCAGTTTTCTTTGCGTTTTTTTTCCGTCACCGATATCAGCAATATCCAAGATAAACTTCGTGAAATCTTTAAATAAAATAACGTGTTTGAAAACAAAGTAAAAAAAGTACACAACTACATGTTGGAAATCGTAGGTATTTACTTCTCGTATTTTAAAGTTATTTTCCAAGGCCATCTTTATTTTGTAAACGCATGTATAGTATTGGAGCTTTCGAGACATTAAAGTTACGATAACAGTCATAAATCATTTTTCTTTATAGTATGGGAGCTTTCGAAACATTAAAGTTACGATAACAGTCATAAATCATTTTTCTTTCGCTTTACGGTTGCAGCAAGCAAGTTTTCAATTAAGGTGTGACCTTCGAGGGTCTTGTGCAATGCCTTCTCAATTTACTTTAATGGGCAGCTGGAGACTTGTCCAATGCAGAGTACAATAACCTGTTGTGTCACTCTGGCCCTTGACATTTCTGGTTGTTGACCTTGAATCATCAGCCGATTCCAAAAACGCAACAAGATAAGCTAACCTTTTTAAAATCGGCTACACAAATAAAAAACATTTTTCCCTTTCAAAAATGACCCAATTTTCGCCAAACCTCTCAGTTTTGGGTTAAGGAATTACTCAACGAAATATCAAATCGATAACATTACAATCTGTGGAACTGTCAGATTATAAAACAAAGGCAGATAGACCGCGCGGAACACCAAGAGTGAAGCCAAAAAAACAAATAGGTACTATAGCGTCGCATTGTACCTATATAATGCAAGGCTTTAGGTGTTTTTTGACTCTTGGGTGTTCCGCGCGATCTATCTGCCTTTGTTTTATAATCTAAACTAAAAAAAAACTAAAGTGTCGCATTGTATGTTACCTACATAAAATGCGGCGCTTTAGTACCTATTTGGTTTTTGGCCTCACTCTTGGTGTTCCGCGCGGTCTATCTGCCTTTATTTTATAATCTCAGGTAGAACTATACGCCGAAACTTGATAACCGTATATTTGGTGCTATAATTTCACCTATTCAGGTTGAGAAATATTGTAGTAGGTGGTTTCAAAGTTTATTTATAGGTAACTTATTTTCAAAGTCCTAAGTTGTAGAACAACCACACATTAACCTTAGCACAAAGCACAAAGCTCATGAGCAGTAGTTATCATGTCTATTAAACGCGAATTACTGGGTACTTAAACACGAATTGCGATCTTTGATCTCAATACCCATTGCTGTACGTGACCCGAAGTGGAACGGAGCAGTTATTACTCGTTTTAATTGTTGTTGTCGTTCAAAAGTGCCTTTTATGTGCCTGTTTGAAGTAAATGCTTTGACTTTGACTTCGTTGTCTGTTATAGACGGAAGTAAAGCTATAAATAAAGTATTTTACAAGCGTTTATTTTACTTGCAATGTACAGTCGCCAGCAGGTCAAGCTATCCCTAACTGTCAAATTTTCCCAATTGAACATAATGTAATAAAGCATTAAAGTTGAAAAACTATCAAAGAAATTCGACAGATTGGGGTAGCTTGATGTGCTGGCCTCTGTACATATGTAACTAAATATGTTTGTTCGGGTGGACTCTTGCAATTCAATTTTGATATTTTAAACCGATTGAGCTGATATTTTGTATACACGTTCCGTGTAGATGACAATGCATGGTTAGCTATGTGACGTCATTCTAAATCCAACATGTCGGAACACCTATAAAGATAGCGGACTATTATTTTTTAATGCACACCTACAATTTATCTTGGCTGATATCTTGGCAGGTGGAAAAGTAGGGACCTGTCAAGATACTTACCAGATACGGGGTCACGATGATGGGACAGACCGACATGTGCATCTAAGACTTGCAATAAAGAAAATGATGGAAATTGTGTTATTCTTTATTCCAGGAGGCTATGCCAATCCGGCTAAAGCAAGTGCATGTAATAAATGCTCCATCATACATCGGCAAGATCTTCGCCATCTGCAAGCCGTTCCTGAAGACAGAAGTCTGCAAGCTGGTTAGTATTTACTTTAAAAATAATCGTCTTGATTTAAAGCAGTTACTATGGCATCACCCAAACCTACCTGATAAGTGGGCTTAGGGAAGAATACATCAAACAAAGAAGATGCTTACACAATTCTTGGTTCTTTTCGTGGTCGTGAAGAACATTCTCGAGTTTACTAAACGAGTATTCTTGATTTCACTACGATTCTCAAGGAAAACAAAAGGAAGAAAGGAGTTCGGAACACATTTGAAAGTGCAGATCGCATGCACGCAGTAATCAGTTACAAACCTTTGTTAGTTTTCTAGCTCACCGTAATTTTGCATGCAGGAGTAATGGTTAACTTTCTGATTGCATAGTCAGGTGCAATTATGTTGAATTACCTGTTAGTTATTCGTGAAATTCATTCGTGGTTTCTCTATTGTGCATGCTGTGGTCTCCTTTATGTGAAAGAGTCATCATCATCATCATCAGCCTATAATTTTCCCACTATTGGGACACAGGCCTCCTCTCGGTGTGAAAGAGTAGGTACGTCTACTTAATTCCTGATGTTGCCTTTTATTTATGTCATGTATTGTGTAAATCTTTTGTTGGAGATCCTAAATCAATTAACAAAAGGTCAGAGAAACACTGGACAGAGTACGCATCAACGTGCGTAGAAATTACGAAATAGTCCTGAATGAAGTTGGAAGAAAAAAAGACTTACAACTAATTTATTTATTAGCACAGTTTTATGCCTCATCACATCTCATCTTAAAAGTTTATTTGTACCTTAAATATCTATCTATCTTACTATTTCAGATCAAGTTCCACGAGCCCAACACAGACACGTTGTATAAAGACATTCCACAAGAGATCTTACCGTCAGAGTTTGGCGGCAAAGCAGGTTCCATTGAAACGATCAAGAGGGAGTGGATCAAAAAGATGGAGGCCAGGAGGTAATTATGAGAATTTTACTGAAACTATTCCGTAATTTCCATACGTGTTGCTGAGAATATGCGTTGAAGTAACAACATATCTCAAGTTCCTGTGAGGTCTTCTTTATTATAAAGGTTGCTAGCCACCGCACTCCTCGTGTCCCGGCTTGGTTGTCAACTGGCTCTCCGAAAGGTCCACAATCGAGTACTTACGGAAGACATTGTTGCCCCTAATTGAGAGAAATAGGACAAGTTGCCTAGTTGTGGAATTAGTACGGGACACTTACGTATTGGCTAGGCACTGGGTGCGCGGGGTGCTATGCTGCGCTGTGATTCTAGAGAAACGTGTGTTATAAAAATCATAAAAAAAATCTTCAAAATATCTAATAATGAGTAAGTACATTATATCGGACATCATGTAACTAACACTTCTAGAAAGTTTTCCCTGTTTAGAAAGACATTTCTGTTCATCCACGACATCTACAACATCAAGTGGACATATAATCAGCCAATATTGTTCCTACTGCTGGACACAGACCTTCTCTCGATGAGAGGGAGTGAGCCGTAATCCATCACGCGGGCCCCATGCAGGTTGTCTTCGAATTAATAGTTCTGAGACATGCCAACCCTCTCGATGTTTTCCTTCACGGTTTTGAGAGCAGTGGTGATGAAATAAGTGGTTCAAACCAAGGACCTACGCTTCGTAAGTCGCAGCCCAATGAGGTACCACAGGTCCTGGGCTACCTCTGTTCTTACACATAAGTGGACATATGTCAAGCTTAATATCAAATGTCAATTGTTTAACTAATGTAGCATTTCATTTGTTACAGGGATTGGTTCTTAACTAATGACAAGCGGTGGGCAGTAGACGAGTCTCTGAGACCTTCTGGTAACCATGACGACAGGGTGGACAAAGTCAAGGAGCTGCCTGGTTCGTTCAGATCACTAGCTTTAGATTGATGATATACCTACTAGTAGTTTTTTAAGTACCTTTAGCATTATGTTTGTAATGCGGCCTCAGTGGAATATCAATCATTTAGTTTTATTTACAAAATAAGGATTTATTGTAAGTATTTAGGTACTTGATAATTTTTCTGATATCCGCTATTGTTTATTTAAATTTTAAATGATGCGGCTCAATGTATTTACTTGGTAGGTACTTTACTGTACGTACTCTATTGATATAGTTTTTTAACTATGAATATTAAAATACTTACAAGTACCTACTCGTCGTTGAAAAGGTTTGGTTAAAGATCACAGTTTGTGTCATAACTTTTGAAAATGGAAAAGACTGCTCTAATTTTAACCAAATTGAAACTTGGTTGATACACATTTTTATAACGTTTATTTTAAATGAAAATAAACTGAGATCTTGTTACCACAAATATTAAGATTTAGATATGCCTAACGATGTAAAGAAAGTTTATAATTCATAATTTAGGAATTTATATTTGTTATTGAGGAGAACGATATGAAATGTATTAATGTAGACGTATTATAAATAGATGTTTTTTTAAATACCTCTTATTATGGTATTTTTACCTATTTTAATGTGATAATTATATTTTTTATTTTGAATTAAGACTGAAGTTTAATTTAGTTTTTAATATATTGATTACTTGCTTCCCGTTACTAAACAATTATTTTTATAGTTACTCCAAGAACAGATCAATTATTTATGCGAATGTCTGCTGCCTTTAGGTACATTGTTCTTACTTGTTCAGTTTGCATGCGATGTGCATGCATGATCCACTTAAATGTGATCTCATTTGTTCCTAATGTAAAAATATTCAAGCATAGAATTTGAGTGACGTTACGATATCACATAAATAATCACTCAAATGGTTAGTTATGTAGGTACTCTTTTCACTTTCGGTTGCATTCAATTTCTCTTGCAGCAGACTTAGCACGAGAACCGTAGAAAAGCGTTTTGTCATCGGAAGAGTAGAAAAAAATTACGTTTCCGTATAGACTGATGACAGTTTTTTTACAGAGAAATATAGACAAGCGATTTCTATTCTACAGTAGAGTAGAAATAGAAAGCATCATGCTAAGCCTGCAGTTCAATTTACCGATCCGATAAGACCATAAAAGATATTAAACCAATGAATCCCATACACATTATGGAATGCAAAAGTTATTAGTTAAACCAAGACAACCGAGTATGATAGAAATTAAAAACCATTTTTTTTTTGCATAGCATTTTCTTTACCTTAATTTTCACAAAGATCAAAGTTAAAAAAAAATACCTATTTAACACCTTTGTTAAATAGGTATTTTTTTTTAACTTTGATCTTTATAAATCCTTATTTATAAAGTTAAACTAGCTTATTAACTAAAACTAATTATTTCCAGATCAAGAACCAAATATTAGTCCCAAATTAACATTATTAAAAGTATCAAAATATCACAATAATTATCTAGTCTATAGCGAGAGTTCTAAAGGAACCGCTCATGGTCTTATCCACTGCTCCATTTTTGACTTTCTTACTGACATCTGCCTTCCACAGGTCGTCGTTCAGGTAGAATTTCCTGAAAACAGATAAAGCAAGTGTGAATAGTAAGCAGCAAAAGATGATGTCCGGCTTCTGACTTTTTTACCAGTGGCTTTTTCCATGTGGAAGCCGGAAAACAGCCAAAATAACTGTACATGCGAGTTGCGACATCTATTTGGATCATATTACTATTAGTTCTATGTCTTGTATTAACTCCGTGGTCTTGAGATATTACGTTTCTGAACACTTAGGGAATTTGTCCATTAGACAACAAGGCAAAACATTTATTTGTTTATGGCAAAATGGCTCTCGATCTCGATCTCGCTTGGCGAAAAGAGCTGAATGAAGTCTACGATGGAAAGAGCAAACCCAGAACAAGCCTGTTCACTCTTGCTTTGAAGGGTAACGGGTTATGCTATGCTTGGTAGGATACACGGACGCTGGCAGTGAGTTCCACACGTATGCTGTGCGCATAATAAATGTGAAGGAGAAGCGCTCAGTCCGTCTAGTCGTTATATCGACCAAGTATGGATAGTACAGTCAGGGACCTGCATAACCTATCTCCTCTACCCTTTTTCTTCTTTGTAAGAGAGAGAGGGTAATGCAGAGTATTTACCGTATCCTGAGCGCGACTGGTAGTCCGGCAGTGAAACGGAGAACCAAAGTGAGGACTCAAAAACATGACACTCAGACATCTGCCTATCCTTTTCTCAACTGTTGGAGTTGGCTTTCATTCTAACCGGATATAGCTGAATCATCATCATCATCATCATCATTTCAGCCGAAAGACGTCCACTGCTGGACATAGGCCTCCCCCAGGCTCCTCCACTTCGACCGGTCGTGTGCTTCCCACATCCAGCGGATACCTGCGGCCTTCACAAGGTCATCGATCCACGTTGTGGGAGGCCTTTCCACTCTACGTCTTCCGGTACGCGGTCGCCACTCCAGAACCTTTCGGCCCCATCGGCCACCTGTTCTGCGAGCAATGTGCCCTGCCCACTGCCACTTAAGTTTGGCATTTCTTCGGGCTATGTCGGTTGTCTTGGTTCTCCTGCGGATCTCTTCATTTCTGATTCGATCGCGTAGGAAAACTCCGAACATAGCCGTTTCCATTGCCCTTTGGGTAACTTTAAGCCTTCTGATCGTGAGACGTGGTCGCTCACAATGGGCCTTCATTGTGAGCGACCACGTCTGATACAGCTGAATAGCAGTATTTAAATGGAGCGACTGCGTATCTGAGCTCCATAACCCAGTTACGACCTTGATAAGACCGGTTGTCAGACTAACGGGCTTCTGACGGCCCGTAAACACTGTCAAAATTCCACGAATGACAGTCGGGGCCAACGGCAACTTCTTAAAGTGCTTTACAAGGCACGGAGGGTCTTGATTTGGGAAGATGGTCAACCATCCACGTACCATTCGCGGCAAGCGTAGCTCAGACCGATCGGTCAACCCGAGCTGATATTACTTAGCTACAAGCCCCTCAGTAATCTATTATTTGGTTATTTTAATCTAACTAGCTCTCACTAAATAAACTTCAAAAGTTAACCTGTTCTGATTTATTTCCTTGATCCATTTTTGGCTTTGTTCAACCATGCTACCTGCATCACCGCCGTATTCCAAAGGCAAGTACTTCTGGTCTATAAACTTGTGTAACGCCATGTGATCGGTGTGGAAATGAATCTGAAATTTGATGAGGAAATATTCATTTATTTTGGGACGGATTTAGTAATGTAGGACAAGTGCTTCTTCACATAGGTACAGATCAGGCAGACGCGTTGATCACCAGCATCCACAAGGCGGATTGGCGATATCAGACTTAGGAAGGTGCACTAATCTTCACGAGGTACTTTTTAATGAAAAATAGTTATCTTGGACCTCATTGATTTTGGTCAGATGATGTTTAAGATAAAAAACTATTTGTATTTGGTGGTATTTTGTAAAGAGCGAAGAATTTTTTAGATTTGAATGTTGCCCTGACTACAGGGCGAATTATTTCCCAAAAAATCTTGCAGAGTAATGGAAATTTTAGCAAGCATTCAAAGTTATTACAATAACCAAGAGTATCTTTGCGTCAGATTTACAAAATGAAAATATGAGTTTTTTCTTTCTTTCTATAAATGTATTAGTACTACCAATACTTACAATGTCCCGAATCTCCTGTGGCAGTGCTCCCTTGACCAAGCCATACATATAGTCGTAGTAAGACGGGCAGTTGACCACGTGGATTTGTGACAACCGAACCGGCATGGCCTCCTGAAAATCATTTTTTTTTTTTTTAATTAATCATGTGATCAAAACAGTGGGAGTACAAAACCTTTGTAGTTAAACTGTTACAGTAATGTACTTCTAGGATAAAAAGCGTTTCGATTTAGAGTAGCTTCGTTAGTTTCCTCTACCTCTCTTGTACTTAACAGAAGAACTTTCAGTGTAGAACACATTGTCAGGATTTTTTTAATGACTAGAACATGACCTCTATATCCATTCTTGAACCAAGCCTTTTATGAATGATCAGTAGAATCACTAAAAATTGCTAGGCCTAAGAAAGTTCCAATGCATTCACAAAAAATGCTTGGTCTTGTAGATTTGATGCATTACCATTGAAATTTTCCATGGATATATCAAGTAAATTACAGTCTTTGTGTCCTTAAAAATTGTCGTGTGACCAAAGACTTCTTTAAGCACTGGAAAATTGTCATTTGATGGTTTGAGTTTTATTGTCTAGACATAGGTACTCGTACTTACTCACTTTATATTTACTTTGAACGTGTAGGTAGGTCATCTCTCTCTGTAGTCATTATTTAGGCTAAAGGTTGGAAATGATTTGCAAACCATTAGCAACTTTATAATGGTCAGTTTATTGTAAGTAGGTACGTAATCATGCCTTAGGTTCCGGGATCTCTAAACCAACTTATCGCTATAAAAAGAGTGTTAAAAAGAATTGAATGTACTCACCAATAAAAAGATAACAAACTTTTGGAAGAAAAATACATTTGCTTTTGCGATCAACATGAGCGTGTATTCTTTGATATCCAGGATGACGATTTGGTTCTCAGGCAGCACTTCCTTTTCCAGTCTTAGCCAATGATCAGCTTGCAACATGAATGATTTGAGGATGTCGTAGAAATCAAAGTTCTCTGTTTCATGGAGGCGGTGGATCAGGAGCTCATCGACCCCGGCGTTGTATGTTGCGACATTTCTGAAAAGTTATTTAATGAAAGAGTTAGACCAAAGGTAGAAATAACTTGGTATAATTTTGTAACGTCTGGCATTTTCCCTACTCATCAAGGCAAGGAAGTAGTGAATTAATTTGGTTCGAGTGACGAAAATGGATGAAGCATGAAATGAGTATGTGAGGAACATTGAAAGTGGTATCAGCGATAAAAAAGTTCAAAGGAAATCCTTTTTTTAGGTTGGGGCATGAGATTAAAAGAGCGATAAATGAGAATGTAAATGAATGAAAAGAGGAGAAGACCAATGCAAAGATGTACGAGTATGTATTTTGTAAAAGTTTCACTAAAAGAAACAAATGTGAATTTGACGTCACTATTTCCAGGGGAGAAAGAAAAAAAACGTATTACGACCCCAAAGTGACTTGGAAAAAGGCCAGAAAGAAGTAGGTAATAGAGCTAGAGACCGACCGTATGGGCCTGTGTGGTGGATTACGGCCCGCTCCTCTCACAGAGAAGTGGCCTGTGTTCTAGCAGTGGGAACATTATCGGCTGATTATTCTATGCTTATGCTAATAGAGCGTAAACTTACGTCATATTAAACGCTGTTTTCACTTTAGTTGACTGAGGGTCTCTGTTGGTAAATATTTCGCTCATGTTAGCCCGGCTGGTGCAGAAGTCTTCCATGCATCTCTTTGTCCGCTCTAGACTGCAGTGGCAGCTGAAGAGGAACTTCTTTATGAGGATGTCCTCTGAAACAATTTATATCATGGGTTTATTCATTGCTATATCATCAGTGTTAATTAGGATACCTACATCAAATAGATTATTTAGATGATTTCAAGGTAGAATGTCACTACCCTAGTAAAGCAAAGAAATGCATACAAGTATTTCATAACTAGCACTTCGCCCGCGTCTTTGTCCGCGTCATCCTCCTTTACGGAGTAATAAAAAAAAGAAACATAAACACTAACTATGATTTACTTAGAAATTGTATTAATGACAAGTTTCTAGTTTATTTAGTCAAGGAATATGATTTTTCATACCAACTAAATGCAAATATTCCATCAGATAACCGATGATCAATTGATCACTTAAAACATTTATTTGTGTTTCTCGACTTCGAAGGTAATTACGCATTCACCACCTTTTCTTTCGCTTCTTCTTATTTCCCGATAAAATAATGACGGCAGCAGTAGGTAATCAAGACAACCTCTTCGGGCAACATCCCTGCAACTACTGACTAACTGACTAGTGTGGACGCCTGCAAAGTCCCGCAACATTGTCCCCGGGAACATCACGTAGTTGGTCAGCGACATGTTCCGCAACAAGTTGGTCTATTTGTCCCCTAGTGTACCCGTGGTTTTAGAGTGAATGATAACAGCAAATATGTATGTGCTTTTTTTTAGGGTTTTGGCTTCGCACGGTTTGTGCATTTAGCCAGTGTCGAGTAATTTTAATTTTCAATCAAGTAAATGGCCCGTTATCAGGCACGAAGTTACGTTAAGTAAAAATGTCATAGTCAGTCAAGTAAAAGTAAATTCAAAGTTATTGTAAAGCGGTAGTAACTTTACAATAACCTATTAGGAGTTTTTGGCGGGGAACACGAAAAGTCCACGTTAGTCACTTATTTTCACCTTCACTACACTTGTGCACTCGCGCGTTACTAAACTGAATAATTAACTACCAAAATTATACAATATAATTCGCTATTTCACGAAATTTCATGACAATGAAAATTCGTGCGACATGTTCCAACGCGATCCCGCCAAAAACCTCTTGTATGTGCTTAAGGAGTAAAGCGCTTATTACACTTGGCTGAATTTAGGCATCTAAATTCAGAAGCAACTTAAAAGCAAATTAGAAGCTTCTGATTACACTGTCCTAAATTTAGTTACTGAATCAATTACCAGTTAAACCGCGACGGAGTTGGACGTGCCGTGTACATACGAGAATGGCTCCAAATTGTCAAGACACCAAAAAATTGGCCTTTACGTAGCCCTGGCCGTTGACTCAATTAAAATATACTTCTCACAAAAATTAAGGAAAGAAAAAAAAATTTTTTTTTGGTCGATTTCAATAGGCTGTATCTTGAAGAAAAATGGTCATACAGCAAATTTAAAAAAGCGATTGGATTCCAAATTGTTTCTCGTCAAAACAAATCGAGTAAACGTTCGAAAACTTCTGACAAAACAATTATATTTTTCTCGGCAACCAATGATCGCACAGGAAGTTTGAGGTCAAAAATTTGAATAAATCTACAATGATTAGCAATTGATTTTTCAATACAAAATTTTTAATTACTCATTACATGAATTTGAAAAGGCAACAAAAAAAAAGGCTTTTCGTATCTAATTTTTTGAAAAATCAGGTGCCCAATCAAAAATAATGAGGAAACCATGTTAAGTACGCCTTTTACAGATCAATATACCCAAAAAAAACCCTACAGAGTATCAATTTAATCCACCAAGCCTTTTTTTATCCCACTCGATTGAATTTTCGAAAAAATTTAAGGCGCATGATTTTTGTTCTGAAACGCTCACAATTTTTATCAAAATAAAAACAAAAGTTTTTAGCATTTTTTCCTCAGGTTTGCATAAGTAATACAAAACAAAAGTGTACGTGCTCAACTCCTCACGCACGGACAGTTACGTAGCGACTGAAGAGTAAAGTCAGTACTAAATGCGATTGCACCTTCCTAAATGCGTTTCTAATTAGGCTTCTAAATCATTCAGTCAGTCAGAAACCATCCTTGCTTCTGAATTTAGGATGCTAACTTGCTAATTGCGATTACACTTGACTAAATTCAGTAACGACTGAATTTAGATGCCTAAATTCAGCCAAGTGTAATAAGCGCTTAATCGATGGAACTACTGATCTGAAAGTACCTAGTTGATCTGTCAAAACAAGACGTCAAATTCAATTTTTCGTAACGCGTATAACACATCGAGCATAGGAACATCTGTCAAATCGTGTTGGCATTCATTCTTAGTTCTGAAAACGAAATAATGTTACGTCCGTCAGTGGTACCATACGCGTCGTAGGTAACGCCTGTAACTTCAGTGGAAATAAGGGACTTTGTCCTTTCGACAGAAAGCCGAGTGCTAGAGGGTATGTTTTATAGTAGGTACAGTTGACTTCCACGTGGACAAAATCGTGGGCAGTTGCACTAACAAATATGGTGCCATATTCTTCTTCTTAGCGTGTCGACAGCAATCTAAATACAGACAGCCCAGAATGTAGCTGCGAGAGTGCGAGCTTGGCACTTTTAGCAACGTCCATCAGATCCTGCAGCACCAGCCAACTGGGGTTACAATGACACGGATTTAAGCGGAGAAGCAGTTGAAGAATGGGCAGAGGTGATGAATGATTTACCGCTAATCCATGATCCTAAGCAAATGAATTTAACGTAATCACTATATTATTGTGAATGTGCTGTAACTTTAATTTATTATTTTTTAATTTTTAATGCAATGTTTTATGTGTAATATTTTAATGTACTTATAATGTAATCCTTATTTATATTTCCATGTAATTTGTGCTTAATATGAGAATAATTTCCTGAAATAAATGATTATTTTATTTTATTTTAATTTAAGCAACCGGCTTCTTTTAATAGTGGTAGCTGGAAACGCGGATATAACGCAGACCTAATCTTTACCGGTTCGTCCACCATCTCACAGAGGCACAATATCTAATAGTCGCAGAAGATCGATTGAACTGTTCACATTAACAATTCTGATCACGGAAATGACCTCAAACTGACGTTGTGGTTGCCATTAATTAATGCAACATCACGAACATACATTGTGCTGTTAGTTACCTACTCAGGTCAATCAAGTTGGCAAGTTGTTGTCGTAATTTAGTGCACCTGCATGTACCTATAAATAATTAAATAAAGACATGGATGAGGTCAGTGCAATACATGTTATTACAAATTATTCATGGGAAAACCCCTGATTCCTTCTTCGAGGCATGAAACGGAAAATAGATGTTACATGAGTACACCCCCAACATGTACTTAAATATTTATTTATTTAATCCTCAATGCTGGGCTTATTATAATTAATACATATAGGAACTCTGAACGCCTTCTTTTTTTTGTTGGAAACTCTTCAAATGACTTCTCCCGCTCTGGGTGGAGCAGAAATGCGTGTCAGAGTTTTACTGACTAAAACCTACCCGTGTTCCTTCAGTTGCCTGTGCCAGATCCACGGTAACTCTTTTGAATAAATCCTTTCCGCCTCTTTTGTATTATACAATATAAAGATACTACAAAATGGTAAAATGTACAAAAATAAAAGATCTAGCTTCTATTATAATATGCCCGACCCAGGGAGCCAAGAAGAGCAGGACGGCAATAATCGTCTAGTCGATACCAATTTTATTGTGCTCCCTATGTATCGGAGCAGCTGTGATTATTATAGAGCGATGCGTTCTAAATACATAGTTACCAAAACTGCAAATGTAATTGTTTCAACATACTGAACGTTGAAACAATAACATTTTTTTTTAAGGTAGGTATAGTTTCAGTAATTTTTATTAAATACCTATTATTCGATATTTTGTATGATTTATAAATATTTTTAGTCAATTTTAATGTAAATAATCCGTGCCTGAAAATTATAAGATGGCTATTTTTTTCATGTTTGCCACTTCTGGCGGCAATCACACCAATCAAAAAATGTTGCACATAAACTATACAAAAGGCTGATTGATCTAAGTTTCTTTTGTGCCGGACCTGGTGCTTTTTTGGGAGTTCACCTTTAGGTACTAGTTCTTCTGTAGTATTTCCTGATTGCCTAGTATCTAACCGGCGGCGTTTATAGCTCTCAGGTTAATTTAATTCGTTTCGTGTCCTTGTAAAATTTGGTACATAAAAAACAGGTGTTCGAAAAGAAAAACACTAAAACTTAATTAACTCAGACTACAATTTGGTTAAAAATAGCTTATAATCCGACGCCGACGTCTAGTGATTTAGATAACATCCTTAAAGTTTATAAGTAACAATAATAGTGGCTGTGCCCTCGACTTTATCCGTGTTGAATAGTGTGATTATTAAAACCTAGCCATAGTATAAATTTATTTTCTTTAGCGGTAGCGCACTAAAACAGACAGTCTAGACATTTCGGACGTTATCGAATAAGGCGTAAGGATATTGGCCCACAGGTTTGCACATTGCATGGCTCAGGTTAAGGTGACGCTTTTTAAAGCGTACTGCCAATCCTTTTACACGTGCAGCCTGTGGGTGAACTTTACGCAAAGGTCATATAATGGCCTGTGCATACAGTATAACAACACGTTCCGGGTGTTGATGGGGTTGCCACGATTCTGTAGCGTGTTTGCGAACGCAGGTGTTGAAAGTTTTTCGGCCATCATGCGCAAGAGATGCGCTTCTCTGCTACGCCGTGTTCGCGGCAGCCCCAATACCATCCTTAGAACGTTGGCTGATAGGTCGGACTCGCCGATTTTGGGGCGGTGGATACGACTTCACCCAGTGCCTCGCGCAACTTCTTCCTTAGTGTGTGTATTAATGTTACTAACACTAGTTTGTAAGTCTACATTGTTACTAACAAATATGGAAGTGATTCTGAAAATAAAAGTTTATTAATTTATAAGTATGAAATAATATCATAATATCACTACATATTATAAAACTAAGTCGCCCGCTACGTCTGTCTGCCTGTTCGCGATAAACTCAAAAACTACGGACGGATTTTCATGCAGTTTTCACCAATAGACAGAATAATTCATGAGGAAGGTTTAGGTGTATAATTTTTTAAGCTTTTGTGTATATTGGTTGACGCGGGCGAAGCCACTAGCAAAAGCTAGTACCTAATATTAGGTCTTTACCTATGAAATTGCCGTTCTGCAGTACTGGCCATTTCAAATCAAAATAATTTTTGTTTGGCTAAGAACTAATTTCAAATTAATTTTATTTTAAAAACATGGATTTTTTTTTCTAAAAGTAGTCATTTCTTTATTGATTAGTGTTACATTTTCATCGCATTTCAATCTTTTTCGTCATCATGGATACGTTAAAAATTCGAGTAATTATGGAATATGAGTACCGTCGTGGCAGCAACGCGGCACAAGCGGCACGCAACATCAACGACGTTTACGGAGCTAACACTACAAACCAACGCACCACCTGTTATTGGTTTGCTCGCTTCCGTTCTGGAAATTTCGACCTGAAAAATGAACCTCGCGGTCGTCCGAAGACTTTGGTCGACAATGACGAATTAAAGGCGATTGTGGAAGCTGATGATACACAATCTACGGCTGAATTAGCAGCAGCTTTCGACGTTAGCGTCAAAACAATATTGGTCCATTTGCGTCAAATTGGCAAGGTAAAAAAGCTTGACAAATGGGTGCCCCACGAACTCAATGATCGCCAGCGCGAAGTACGCGTCGAGACGTGCCTTGCACTGCTCAACAGACACACAAATGAAGGAATTTTGAACCGCATTGTTACCTGCGATGAAAAATGGATTCTGTTTGATAACCGTAAGCGCTCAGCAAGTTGGTTGGATCCTGGTTCAGCACCTAAACAATGCCCTAAACGAAAACTTACCCCTAGAAAAGTGATGGTCACTGTTTGGTGGTCTAGCGCCGGTGTGATTCATCACAGCTTCTTACCAAACGGGGTGAGCATTACTGCAGATGTGTACTGTGAAGAACTGAACACAATGATGGAGAAGCTGGCGCATCTCCAACCAGCATTGGTCAATCGCTCGTCTCCGCTGCTCCTGCACGACAACGCGCGACCTCATACTGCACAGCAGACGGTCTCCAAGTTGCAAGAACTGGGGTTGGAAGCTCTCCGTCATCCGCCCTACTCACCAGACCTTGCGCCTACAGACTACTACTTTTTCCAGAATTTGGATAACTTCTTGGCGGGAAAAAAATTTAATACCCGAGAGGCAGTACAAAATGCCTTTGAAGAATTTGTTGCCTCCCGTCCAGCTGATTTCTTTAAGAAGGGCATCAATAAACTGCCACTGCGATGGCAAAGATGCTTTGATTGCATGGGTGATTAATTCGATTAATACAAATAAAAAATTCATGAAAAAAATTCGTTTAAATTTTTTCATACAAAACGGCAATTTCATAGGTAAAGACCTATTATTATAAATTTGAAAGTTTAGATGTTTGGATTTGGATGAAAGGCACAAAGATAGTTTATGATCTGGATTAATACTGATACATATTAATTATATGCTGTTTTAAAAAACAAACTAGGTTTTGTGTTAGTTTACATAATTTATTGTCTATTCCAGATGGCCTTAATCGATTTCTTGCTATAACCATTTGCTTCCGTAAAAAAAAAAATAAGTACCTGGCCTAAGCTTATTTGAATATTGATGATACTAATCCGGTTAAATTTTTGCAGACATCGCTAACAGTTCTAGCCAATTGACTATTTATTACCACTGAGAAAAATACTCTGTAAAAATAGGATAATAATAACTTGATCTGCGGGGTACTAGCGTAACTCACGAACTGTAAGTCTAGCTTAACGGAGGAGGTTCTCAAGCCGACGCGTATTTTTTTTTATATATATGACCACGCGTAACTTTTTTCCGAGTAGTCCGATTTTGATAATTCTTTTTTTATTGGAAAGGGTGCCCTGAAGTTGGTCCCATAAAAAACCCATCCTAAGGGTAGGAAAACAGGGGATGATTGATTGTTCACTCGCATATTTTTATTTAATGCTGAGTTGTGCATTACAAAAAGTAATCAAAAAAATTAAGGATGTAGTAATTAGTAGATAATGGCCACAAAAATTATAAAATAAAATTTTACGCCGAAAAAAGTGAAAAGCAAAAAATAATGAAGCATTTTTGTTTAACCTTAATAACGAAGTTCGGAAGTCGGTGACTTTGGATGTGTATTTTAATTATATGTCACCTTTTCAGTTTTTTCGGCGGTATTTTTTTTTGTTAGGTACTAAGTTTTGACAGGTCAACAATATTCTGGCGCTTCTCCCTTATCAGTACTTATGCGCTTTATATAAAAACGTTGCATAAATTAAGAGACATTTATCTTAGAATTGTTGATTTTAAGAGCAACCTATTTTGTGACATCATGACGGATGACATTTGATTTTGACATGACACAAGTCTTCCGTTTTTTTGGTTCGTGGTTTGTACAATTATAATTACTTGTTTTCACTAATAAATCGTTTATAATCGTTACAGTTTTCTTTTTGCCGGAATATCCAACAGTTTAAATGTAAAAAAAATATGGTTAAACAGTCGCTAATTATTTTTTAACTTTTATAAAAATAACTCCTAACTATGGCGTGTTGCGTTTGGTAAGTGTTTGCTAAGTGAAAGCATTTTCGTAGTTCTTCCGTCGGCAGTCCCCATGACCGCCATTGTTTTTTTTATTACTTTTACCAATACAATACAGACTGTTTCTCAAGTAACTAACTTTCTATAGGACTGATGCAAAGGTTTAATGTGACTTTCATATTTATAAAGTTGAAGTAACTTCTAAGACTGTTAAAAGTAAGAGGCACGCGATACTGTAATTTCTAAACGTACCTACTAACATGTTTGTGTCTACAAGTACTTAACTGTGTAGATTGCTTAAAAAGTTATATGTATTTCTGGGTTACATTTTACAAGGCGTGGTAGAAAAAGAAACCAAGTACAATACGACCTTGTTTTTAGTGCATTGTACTGATTCTCGCAGTATTGGTGGGATACGCAACATGAGTTGCAATAAACAGTTGGTAGTAAGTAATGGAACTTTGGTTTTTACGCTAGTAAGTATTATAAAGATTATATAATCGAAATTCAAAATTTCGCAATCGACAAAATAATACGTTTCACGCGAAATAACTTAGTATCATTGAATGTCTAGGAGGTAAGCTAAGGATGGTATAAAGACACCAACACCGTAAGAATTTAACAATTATTTTATACTTCTGTCTTATAAAAAAATGTGTTTACTTGTCGTAGGTAAATGACCAAACATCAATCATTCCATCAAATAAACAAACATACTAGCAACGCAACTAGCTAAACAAATAACGTTTATAAAGAATGATATTTTTTTTTTCATTATACTTAATTATATATACTTTAGTGATGCAGAAAATAAGGGCCTTAGTTACGTAGCCGTGTGCGAAACGATTTAGATTGTAAGTGGAACTGTTGGTAAGTCATACCATTTATTTATATTATTTTTCAGCCAAGTTTGCTTCTCGAATTTGGTAATGGGAATATTCTAAAGCTAGCTGAAAATGCTACGAAAATCTGTGTTAAAAATGGTAACGATTGAAGTCCATAATTTAAATTCTAGCACCCATTGTTGGGTAGTTAGTAGACCACTAGTCAGATGGATTCAGTCAGATGAAGAGGATGGAAAGATGATGTGGAGTCATATGGATAGCACATTGCTCGCAAAACAGAAGGCCGATGGGGCCAAAAGGTTCTGGAGTAGCCGTACCGGTTGACGTAAAGTTGAAAGACCTCCCACAAGGGCGACCGATGACCTTATGAACGCCGCAGGAATCCGCTGGATGCGGGAAGCACAGAACCGATTGAAGTGGCGAAGCTTGGGGGAGGCCTATTTCCAACAGTGGACGTCTTTCAGCTGAAATGATGATGATGATGATTCAGACGGATGGATGACCTACAAAGACAGCGGGCAAGACCTGGATGAGACTTGCAAATACCAGGGAATCTAGCTATAAAACGAGGCCTCAATAATGGGTGAACAACGATGTTAATGGCGATGATTATGAATAATAGAGAGAAAGTGGTTAAATCTGGGGATCTAATAGCTCAAGTAAATATCTACAAGGTATTTTGCCAAGGTGTTTAACAGAGCTGCCATGAGTGCCATGACCAACTATTTATAGTTGGCAACTTGACAACCGTTTACTAACATGTTTGACGTATAAATCAGCATTGTAGCTTACGGCATAAAAATTATGAATATAGTATCTAAAGTATTTAGTATTCAACTAGTGCTGTATATTCATATTTTAATTTTGTCATTAAACAGGTAATGGTCAATATCTATTTTAATTTTGGCTTTCTTTGCGAAAACAAACAAAAAATAAAGATGTAACATACTGCAGAAAACTAAGAAAAAGGAGATAGGCACGTCAAATTAAGTACTTAAGAGGCCTACGTACAATGAACTGTCCATACATACGTAATACCTAAATCATTTGCATCTTGAGCATATTTCCATCATATTATGATGATATTCGGATTCAGACAGTATTTATCTAGGCTCGTAGGGGTTTTTTTTTCCAAAATACTTACCTGAAATGAAGTTTAAGCGAATTGCATTTCGCACATTTTTACAGCGAAGTGACATGTTTTCTCACTGTTTTTTTGGTATTATAACCAACAATTTCCGTAATATTGTTGTCTCAGAGGCATAGCTTATATTATCAAGTTGTAAAATGTCGAAAAAAATATTAAAATACAATAAGTTTTCATTCATCATTTTTGGTATTACGGAACACATCCAAATTCATCATAAATGGTCAGTAGCTAGTAGCGCTATCGCGTTAAGCCATTGTCAATGTGTGTGTGATCGTACTGCTCACTGTAGGTATGTATCCTCGACAGGTACTAACACTAGCGCAACGATAGCAATTTTCAGACGAAATATTGTCTCCGCCCGAATCCTAGTTGCGATCGAATCGGATTCAAATAATAATTATTAAGTTTGAGCCGTGGTGGCCAAGAATTGTTGGTTATAGATTCGAACCTGACAAGACAGGCGCTTTACTTTGTGTAAATTATTTCATCACCACTGCTCTCAAAACAGTGAAGGAAAATATCGTGAGGAAACCGGCATGTCCTAGAACCAAAAATTCGAAGACGTGACATCTACCACCACCCTCTCACTGAGGGCCTGTGTCCCAGGGAACACTATAGACTGATTATGATGATGATGACGTTTAACTAGTTGATATATACCATACTTTAATTTGCAATCATTCATGTTTTATAAGATTGTGGAGTAAGGCTATTAGTATTGTTATTGGTCAATTGGTCGAAAATTAGGAAAAGCCAGGGAGAGGCGTGAGTTTTTGGACTCGTTGGATTATTTTGTTTAAGATATTAACCCAGTTCTAGCAGAAGCATACTTCTTCATTTACTTAACTTGCCATCTGAATTGAGTCATCCCTGATGAGACGGCAGTGGGACGAACTGTATAGGTACACGTGAATTTGGCTATGAGTTTGGCACCTTCAGTTTCCATTGCTGGGACACAGACCTCCCCTCTGGTTAGTAGGAGGAGTGAGAGGGCGACGCGGGCCCAGTGAGTATTGGTAGATGTCACATGCCGTTGAATTTTTGGTTCTAGGACATGCCGGTTTCGTCACGATGTTTTCACCGTTTTCAGAGCAGTGTTTTTTTTTTGTGACGAAATAAATTCAGTACTTAGTGTCCATAATACGCCGGACACGATATTAAGAGCAAAAGCAGTACATTTGAATTCTAAAAATGCTTGGAGTATTATTTGGCCTAGCAACAATAAAATTCGTGATTTTTTAACACAACCCACCTGACTAGCTATTTAGTCGAATGTATCTCGTGCCGATACAGCCACGGCAAACGAAAAAAAATAATACCTGGTAGGTAAGTAATGTAAAATCCTATGTCATTACTAAAATAAAAGCAAATGCGAAAACACGACCTAATAACCCAAAATGACCAAATGACAAAAACAACGAATTTTTGAGAGTGAAAGACGCGGTTTTGTTAATATTGACATATTCGAACCCCGCTAGGCAAATCGTCATCTAGGTCAAATACATGCTAAGAATTTGTTAAACTAGGTACCTACTACTTACTTAACTGTACCCAAGCATGAAACATGACACACACACACCCTCATACACTCTCACTCCTCACTTACGTTTTTCTCTTACATTATGCATACTTTCTACTTACAGTATTAGGCAATCTTATAATGTTTACCTCAAACTATAATTAAACATGACTAAACTAGCTCAGAGCTTTAGGATAGAACCAAAGTTAGATCGCGTTTTGTAATAAGACGTTAAATGTTTAGAATGTATTTATGGGGATAAAATGTAATCTGAGACCCTAGTTCAGATGCATATAGTCCCAAACTTTGGTATCTTACAAACTTTAACCCATGATTTAGTGTATATTGTCACTATTCAATTTTATTTATATATTAACGGTTGAACCGTTCTAATGTACAATTGACACCAAAATTACGCTTCAATTTAATTTATTTTTGCGTTGCGTTCGGCATCTTTCACTCGGAGTGAAATGTCTAAACTTAAAAAGAGTGAAGTCATGTTATCTGCAGTTGTGATTGCCAGAAGCTCGGTGTTAGTTAACTAAGTTACTTACCAAAATTTTTGGGTAGAGTCGGTTCCTTAGCCAGCCAGTATTTGAAGGCTGCCACATCTTTTTCGTTAACCTGCGTCATCTGAAAAGACATTATTCAAATTGGATTAAAATCATGGTTGTCCCATGGTTTCTCTGTATGAAAAATAATTTGATAATTGTTGTAGCATTTTTTATTCATAGGGTGCTCAAAAACTCTTTTGAAAATGTTACACTCGGGCTTAGTAAGCGCTAACTATGCTATCCAATAAGAATAAATCAAGTTAAAGAACGGTTGTATACTTATATAATCGTATACAGTGAATACATAAATAATTATGTTGGAATAATTACATCTTACTACAGTATAATAATATACTAGATAAAGTATAAATAAATAAGTAATTTAATTTTATGTTCTTAGAAAGAACATAAAATTAAATTATATTTGTAATGTGTATTTATTTTAATTTTAAACTCTAAAATTCAAATGTAATATGCCTCATGTTTTTGCGGCTTTTGGCATTTAGGCAAGCTAAAATCTAGGTAAATTATGGATAAATAATGAATGAACCAAAAACGTTATTTTATTAATTTTCATTTAAATAGTCAGTTTAATTAAAACGAATTGTGGTTTAAGAACTTTACTATTCCTCATTAAGAATTAACAATAGTAAAAAAATTACCTCTGTAGATAAACAAGTAAATTAAATAACTTGACCAGGGTGCTTACTCTGGAATATAGTTCCGATAGATCGACATTGGTCAAACGTCAGTTGGTTGAGTTAAACGTCAGGGATTGGCTGGACTCACTCCCCCTTATTACAAAACGAAGTTTTTCTTTAGGTATGGTTTAAACCATCGAGCCTGTTTTTGAAATAAGAACCTAACTGACATCGAAATACAGCTCCTTTTACAAAACTGACAAGTTAGTCCAGTGCTAAATTGTCAGTTTTGGAAAAGGAGCTGTAATTCTATTTCAGTTCTAAGTTCTTATTTCAAAAACTTGCTCGATGGTTTAAACCATACCTACAGAAAAACCTTGTTTTGTAATAAGGGGGTAAGAGTCTAGCCAATCCCTGACGTTTGACTGATAATTCCAATGTCGATCTATCGGAATTATATTCGAGAGTAAGCACCCTGATTGATTTTATATTTTTTAAATTTTCAAACTAATTACAGTACTCGTAGTACTTAAATCTTGCGACCTGCTTTTATATCATATAAATTGTGTAATGACGTTATAAGTTGATAGTAAAAAGTTTTAAGGAAAACTTAATTTTATTCTTTTTAGAGCTTTTATTCTGTTTTAAAAAAAATACTTTTAATTTTTTACTCCAATTATAACAACGTCTTTTGTGTACCTAGACCAAAGACTATTTTTGGCAGGCTATTTTATGGGATATAAAATCGCAATTAAGGTTATTTTGGAGCTTAAACTCCGACACCTTAGTCATTCATCATCATCATCATTTCAGCCGGAATACGTCCACTGCTGGACATAGGCCTCCCCCAATTTGGGGGACTTGCCATAATCGCCACGCTTGGCAGGCGGGTTGGCGATCGCAGTATGGTGGTAAAATGCATAGAGAACGCTGCTGCCCATTCTCTAGTAAGTCCCTTAGTCGCCTCCTACGACACCCACGGGAAGAGAAGGGATGATGCTATTCTTTACGTCCGGCACCACACGGTACGGTACGACACCGTAGTAAATAAGAAAATAAGACAAAAAATTACCAGAAACAGATAAATTACTAGCTGAATTTAATTGAATCGCCAACGTGCAATCAGATCTTTTAGCAAATTAAACCTCAATTAGGTATGAATTCTATTGAAATACCTGTATAGCCTTGGACTTGACCTCTTCAAAAATAGTGCGACAAAACGAGCTTGGGCAAAAAACATATACACCAGAATTAGAAACTAGTTTTTTATTTAGATAAGTAATGGTTTTTGCTAAGTTAGGATATAAGATTTTTATTTTTTTCATTCATTTGGTCATCATCATCATCATCGGCCAACCCCACTGGCCACGATGGCCACCTTTGCCAAACGTTCACTTGATTAGCATTCAAACATAATAGTTATTATGTGATGAAAAGCACATAGCATTAGAGCAAAGTGCTTGCTGGAGTTCTGAAGACTTCTATGAATTGACAGTTGACAAGAGACAGCTTGCTGTACCATAGATCACCGTAACTGCGGCTATGGTGGGAAGCCACAGGTAATGGAGGACGGAAGGTATTGTTTTCTATGAATATTTAACTTAAATATGGCAAAATCTTCTTCAATCCAATGCTATGTGCTGAAAGATAAAATGGTTCGATTTACGAACACGGCACAAAAAAGTTGTTTCACAATCAGAAACTATTTTTTTATCTGGATAGGTAATAGTTATTTTTTTTTAATTAATTAAGTAATTTGGTCATCATAGTCATCATCTGCCGAACCCCATGTAGTGGCCATGATGGCCACCTTTTCCATGGTCTACCGAGACGGCGATGTCTAAGAGGTCTAAAAACTAATATTTTATGTACCTATACTTATATTTTTAAATACTTATATGCGAATTTCTTTGCATATACTCGTACGTGTTAGTGTTAGTTCAAGACTTCGCCTATTCTTCATTTTCTCTTGTGACAAACTGTGTGCTCATAGAATGACCTCACTATTGTTGAGGGCCATAGGTCATATTATGTTTTATGGGAGGTACCTATAGTTGACTCACACTAAGGCAGAAGCAATTTTTTTACATAAAAAGGCCTGTTTCATGTCAACGTATTTATGAAGGATGCGGTAGCCCGCGAAGTTCAAATTTTCTTACATTTTTTGGAAGTTGCAGGCTGTATGTTGAACAAAAAATGTTTTGCGACCGTAACACGTATTTACAGAATTGTAATTATTAAATTAAATTTGTCAATACAGCCCTGCTAGTCCACTCCAGAAACAGATGTTTAGAGTGGGTAGTACACTAGTGATGACGCAAACACGACATACGGCGTCCCTCAAGGAAGCGTATTGGGATCTACACATTGTTACTTATTTACGTCAATGAACTTTGCAACATTTGCTGCTAGGGTCTTCTTTGGTGATACTATTTGCCTAAAAGGACGATCCAATCTGGGCCTCAAGTCTGCTATTACAATAGTGGCAGAATGGTCTATCGTTGCTTTCATAATTGTTGATTTTGACAAGTTTGGTAATCTACTAATATAATGGCGTCATTATGACTTTCCAGTGGTCAGCCACTGACACTCCATTGAAAGAAATGGCGTTTATTGGTAATCTCGTACCTAATGACAAATGAATGACTGATCTGCTAAAACTTGGACAGTTCTTAAATAATATGTTAAAAATTATTTTGTTAAAATATATTCATATAAATGAAATCTGGCATTAATAAATGTTCAAAAGTAGTATTTTTTCGAAAATAATTTCTACTAACGGGTTTTATAATAATGGCAATACGACAATGCCATTATAACACAATTCTATTACGAGACCAGTGACCGACCACTGATCGACCATTATGAATTTAGCAGATTACGAACTTTTAGCAAAATGATAATGGGATCGTGTTGGAATGACAAATTTATAAAAATAGTAGACTAAGGCCCCAGAAATGTTGCTTTACAAATAATTGTTTTACCAATAAACGATAACAATTTTTATTTTATTTAATCCCATTGAATGACCAGAGACTACTCGTATGTCCAGGAGGCCAAACGCCGGGGCGTAACTCCGCTGCCGCAGCAAATCGCGGCACAGCGGACAGAGCTCCGGCGGGATCTCATGGTGACATGGAGAGAGCGATTGTCGCAACCCAGTGCTGGGCTAGCCACGATTGCGGCGGTAAGTCCCCTCTTTGAGGAGTGGTTTGAGAGGCGGCATGGCGTCCTCACCTTCCGCCTGACGCAGGTCCTCACCGGACACGGTTGTTTCGGGAGGTTCCTGTTTCGGATAGGGCGGGAGGAAACGCCCGGGTGTTTCCACTGCGAAGATCGCCCTGAGGACACGGTGGAGCACACGGTGGCGGTCTGCCCTGCTTGGGCGGAGCACCGCCGTGTCCTCGTGGAGGCGATCGGCGGCGGCGATCTCTCGCGTCCGGCCCTGGTCCAGGCCATGGTACGGAGCGAGAGGGCATGGGGAGCCGTCACCTCCTTCAGCGAAGCAGTGATGCTCGCGAAGAGGGAGGCGGCGCACGTGAGGGAGAGGCAGCATATGCGCCCTCGCGACCCCAGCCGCCGCAGGATACGGAGACGCCCTGGGCGTCGGGAATCCCAGGCCGATTTCCGGCCACCGTAGGCGTGGGCTTGCGGACGGCGAGTAATGGGTAGCTCGCTGTCCGGTAAGGACCAAGCCCAAGTCGACGGCGCGTTGTGTTCCACGCGCGCCTCAAAGAGATGTCAGCACAAAAAGTGATGGGACCCGCAAGGGTCGATGCCTGCCAGGGGTGCGGGTTTGTTCGAAAGAGACACCACAGCCCCTGGCTTAAGGGCTACTGAAGGAACACGGGTGGGTTTTAGTCAGTAAAAGTCTGACACGCCCTCCTGCTCCACCCAAAGCGGGAGAAGTTATTTGATGATTTCCCACCCAAAAAAAAAAAAAAAAAAAAAAAAAAAAAAAAGGCCCCAGAAATGTTGCTTTACAAATAATTGTTTTACCAATAAACGATAACAATTTTTATTTTATTTAATCCCATTGAATGACCAGAGACTACTCGTATGTCTGCAAATTGCATAGAACGTAAGAAAATTTTAATTCCACATGCTACCGTAGCCGCAGCGCATCCACCTTAACAGTTTTATTTTTGTAATAAAACTGTACTACATGAAACCTTTTTAAACGTACCTACGTTGTCAGGTAAATTAAAATGATAATCACCTTCAACACCAATGATAATGTGCCATGACATGAGTATGACTCATGAATGTTAAACGGGCTACAGCTACAGTTATGATGAGAGTACCTACCTACCTACTACACATGTTTTTAAAATTGGCAAGGTAGGTGCAAATGTTACTTAATGATCTTAGTTGATACATCTGACGTAAATATCCGAAATAACAATTCGTTTCGTTAATTGCCGACGTTAATTTCCTAAATCTCGAGTAAGTACCTAGTCAAGCACCTACTTGATATACAAAAAAATGTAATGAAGATTCATTAAGTTAGGATCGAAAATAAACTGAACTGAAAGGGGTCGCTAGTCTTCATATAAACTAATCTGCCCACGAGTGGCGATGTGGGCAAGTCCATTCTACACACCCTGAGCAATCAACCACCCTGCCACCACTCTCCCACATCTGGTGCCACGGCGAGAAACGCTCATATAACCCGCAACCAATACAATAAAATAGATGAGAATGATTAGGGTCTGTTTGCTAATTTAAAAAAATTATAAGGGAAAAATATTCACTTAGAAAGTTTTTACATGAAATCTTTCTAATTTGAGCCTATAAATCTAAATCAAAATAAATAAACAATTTACCTTCAATTAATTGCAACAATACGAAAATCGTAAATACTCTTAGCTCTCAGTGAAGCACGTCCAACAATAAATCCGACTTCACTCAAAGGTGTCTCAACCGGTACTAAATAAATAAATAAAAACATATCTGCTCGATTCGATTTTTAAAATTGCTAAGGCCGAGCGAACACTAGACGACTTTGTGAGTGCAAACGACACGCATTGCAGATTCTGTGGTACCTAATGCGATTGTCGCAACATCAACTCATAGGCCATTGAAATGAATTATACCAAAATTGGGCCATAGTTTGTTGCAACCGCAATTGTAAATTGCGATACCTTCTCTGATATAGTTAATGACGTACCTATGTACTTGGACATGTACGTATGTGCTTACCATTCTCCAAACGAAAGAGAAATACCCCTAGAAACGAGGTAATATTTTTCTAGACTCTTAACGAGATGTGAGTTGGTAATGGTCTCGATGTTTGATCGCTATTACCGTGTCCTATCCCAAGTCGACGCACAAGTCGGAATATCTTGCAATATCTGTTATCGGTACTTAAACATAAAGATGTTGCAGTCATTTTAAAATCATGCACATGCTGCGATGGCATTGTAATTAGGGTTACCAAAACCGATAAATAACCAGAGTCGTCGGATATTTCGTCGGACGTTTTCGGATAAAATTTAAATTAATTAATAGAAAACCAACACTTATTTTATCAAAATTAAATTCCATTCGAAAACATCCATCGGTTTTTTTAATAAACTTCAACTTACTCACCTCTTTCGGTGAGTGTGTGTTCATGAACTTATTTTAGAAGCATAGAATTAATTATGGTATTAATAAGCAGATGAATTTTTGCCAAGTTCAAAATTATTATTCAGAATTCAACGAATAAATAGCTACCTACATAGCACAAAATAACACTCTCATGATTGTGAGTTAAAAAAATAGTTTCACGTTTCTTTGTCAAAAGAATGGTATCGACTTTGGCTATTGCTGTATTGTAAAAATTTAGGTTTTCAATTATTTATGACCCATTATCGGAATTCCGTTATCAATATTGGAATTAGGAACTTTTCTTAATTCCGAGGGATATGCTGTTTTTTTTTTTTTTTTTTTGGTTGGGAAATCATCAAAGCGCCCCCACCTTTGGGTTCCTCTTGGCTTCGTCGTGGCCGGAACCCACGGTTACTTAGCCCCCCCCGCAACGACAATGCGGGAACCCACTCGGGGGGCGGGGTTATACTGTTTTTTTTTTTTTTTTTGATTTACAATTCTGTAAATACATACTTGTTACGGTCTTGAATTATATTTTGTTCAAAATACAGATTGACACTGACCAGCAACAAACCGTAACAAAATCTGAACATTGCCCTGGCGACCCGAAGGACTTTTCTTAATTTTTTACGCGCCTGTTTTAGTATAACTGATCCTGCAGCTCACTCAATAATGTTGTGCGTGTAAAATAGCGTCTAACTACTTATCACGGATACTACCTCTGTCGGACGCGTAATTTTTAGCCAGCCCCATCAGTGAGCTCGAGCCCGCGACTAGGTTCCCCTTAAGACGAGAGAAGACCACTTCATATTTCTATCTCTGGTGGTTCAGACAATTGTTTTTCGGAAGATATCACAAAATGGGACCGAATTAATAATAGCCTTTATGTAAAATAAATCTTAAAAAACATCTAACCGAATCGAATCTAAAATTAAACCATTTTTTTTTTGTCTAGACTAGATATTCAAATTGTGTGTCATTGTACTCATTGTGCTGGGTGAAAAATAGGTACGGTCTACGACCTACTAATGGCTTATCAGAGCTTGGGTAACCTTGGTGGTTACCCAAGGGGCCAGATTGTAGTGTTGTGTCTAAAGTCATTTTTTTACCCGACTACCAAGGAAGGGTTCTGTTTTTTGCACGTGTCTCTCGAATAGTTAATATTCTACTTTTCGTTGGTTTGCAGTTCCTGAATTTAAGATATTATTTTAACAAAAATTACTTTGGTTACGAAAGTAATAAAAGGACAAAGTTGTTCAATTGATTAGTTTATTCAGAGGTATGACGTAATAACATGGCGGCTACTATTTTATGGTGTTCAAAGACAAATTTAAAAAAAAAAAACCGAAATCTTTGTTTTGATTTTAAAATTAATTTTATTATTTCATGAACTAAAATTAACATTTTCCGGCTGCTTTTTGCCTAAGCTATCTAATAAATTTTTAGATTTTTTCTCTTAGAGAGTAAAATACCCAATTTTGTTTTCTTTTCTTTTCTCAGTCTTGTTTTAGCAGGGTTTTTTTTTGGTGTTTTCTTAATTAATGTAGTAATAGTAGCTTACCCAATGACAAAAGAGATTAATAACCAACCTACAATGTTCCCACTGCTGGGACACAGGCCTCCTCTCTTAGCGAGAGAGCGGGCCATAACTAGGGTTGCCACCCGTACTTTCTAATAAAGTATTGTACGTTATTTCAGGTAATTGTACTCTATACTTTATGAGAACAATAAAGTACACCAAAATACTTTATTTCACATGATTTGATTTCTTTGGGATTTTGAAAAGCTTAGTCGTAAGGATTTTTTCGCTAAACGAAATTTCTCTATTGGTGCTGAATCGATGTCGCCACTCGCCAGCGCCACATCACAAAGGCACTCTTATAAAGGTTCAATATGAATACGATTTAAAGTTTTATAGATTCATGCTATAGTAAATCATGGACAAGAATACTCCACATACACCCACAAAACGTAATTTTGATAGTGAAACGGATCTGGACCTAGAGACAAAATACATTTCTGTTGGCGTTTACGCCAAACGTTACGCAAAAATGTGTGGGAATGACATTACCTGCGGAAAGAACACGACGTAACCTTTCCGCAGGTAATGTCATTCCCATACATTTTGGCGTAGCGTTTGGCGTGAACGCTAACAAAAATGTGTTTTGTCTAAGCCTGCTGCTGATGCTGTGCAATTGTTTAGTAGAGATACTAATTTGATACAAATTGCAAAAAACAAAAAAAAATGTTTTTAATCAATATAATAAAAAAAAATAGTACTTTATTTTGATACTACGTACTTTTTTTTCTTACCTATAATAACCAATGTACTTTAACTGCATGAATAAAAAGTGGCAACCCTAGCCATAACCCACAACGCCCCAGTGCGGATTCGTGGATGACATATGCCTTTTTTTTTTTGTTCTAGGACTTACCGGTTTTCCCGCAATGTTTTCCTTCACAGTTTTGGGGGCAGTGATGATAAAATTAAATAATATAAATAATACACTAGTAAAGTTTTGCTTTGGTTCGAACTCACGACCGTAAGTCGGAGCCACCCACGGATATCGATGGATATGGATAGATATGGATATCTATGGGATGGATATCCACCACTGCTCTCCACTGGGCCACGACTGCTTTTATTATTCAGTGCAAAAATTGTGAGACTATAGTTGTTTCATGACAAATTGACAATGAGCAGTATTTGCCCAGAAGGAACGGCCCCGACCTACGAGTTCTAGGTCGTGGAAAACGGTGAAGAAAAACATCGTGAGGAAACCGGCATGTCCGAGAACCAAAAATTTGAAAACATGTGACATCTACCAGGTAACACTGAGCCCGCATGGTTAACCCTTTGAGAGAAGGCGTGTGTCCCAGCAGTGGGAGCCGTATAGGCTTATTGTGTTAAGATGTTAGTAACACGTAATTCATCATCGTTCCTACAAAAGTGCAATACCTACCGGGTCAAAATGTTTGGGAACAGATTTTTCTTTATTTTTATATCCGACGAATTTCACATCCTCCGTCTTGGACTTTCATGACAATATAGTTTTGAAAAGGCTAGGCAGATGTTTAGTGTTGACTATCGTCTTATTTGAATGATGAAATCTTTAAAATGCCTTTCTTTATTTATACCCTGTATATTTTAATGGCCTTGGGATATAAAACATAGGATTAGACAAAAAGATTACTTACTTAGATTTTTGAAAAGTACCTAATGAATAAAATGTTACCGTATCCAAAATGGCTGCGCACTAAGTACAGTCAGCATAAAAATAACAAGTAATACTAATTGTCCCTACAATTTTCTTCTACCAATTAATTACAATTATAAACATGATTTATATGAATTTTACTGATTAGAGTATACTGAAAGGTTATAGGTACCTACTGAATCAAATAACTAATTTATTTCATAACAATGTTAGGGACCAGGTCACCATAAAAATATAGGTTAGTAATTATTTATTTTCCCTACAAAGTACTGGCCAGCAACATTGTTTTAATCATGTTTTTAATAAAAATAGATTCTAGTTTTTAATAGATCATTTACCTACCTACGAAGGAAAACATTGCGGAAAAAACCGGTAAGTCCTAGTACAAAAAAAAAAAAAAAGACATATGACATCCACCAATCCGCACTGGGGCGTTGTGGCTTATGGCCCGCTCCCTCGCTAAGAGAGGAGGCCTGCTAGAGTTATATGAGTAGAACGTATAATGTGTGCCTTATCTGCTGTAAATGTGCCTCCACATAAAAAATGTGTGAAAAAACGATTCTTGCTAGGGTAACGTTTTTCTAGCAGGAAAATTATAAACGAATGATCGGAGAGAGAAAAATTGTGCATGGCCAGAGAGCTTATATGTGTGCCAAAATGTGCCTCCAAAAATTAAATCTGTGCCCCTTCAGGTTTTCGAGATATTGCATTTCCTGCTGGAGTAACGTTTTGATGAATCGTATATCTCTAAAACCATTGCATGCCCCTGTAGAATATACATACAGGAGTAGCTCTTAATGTGTGCCCCTTAGTGCCCCAATTAGATTAAAGAAAATATTTATAGTTTTCCAATTATCGCGGTTTTATGAAAACCCGAAAAAACATCGCAGCGCCTAAATGAGACAAGGTACAAGTTCGTTGAAAACTGTATTCGGTCCTTCTTGACGCTATTAATAACCATACAAAGTTTCAAAACTGTTCATGCACGCGTTTTTGAGTAATCTTGCTAAAAGTCAAAACGATGGTGTCTTAACTTTGACGGCAAAATACAAGGAACCGGCTCAATCCCAGATGTGTAGGTGTGAACCAAAATCTTGTGCCTTTAGTCAAAAATATATGGTGAAAATATTCAGCTTGGAATGTTTCGCATTAAGTTAATATTAACAAAAAAACAAAATATGTAAACAACGGCTGGTTATCCGACCAAATTTGAATGACTACTAAAAAGCGACGGATTCATACATATCGATGACCTTCTTTACTTTACTCACTAACCGGTTCACACATGTTGTGCCTGAGTACACTGAAGTAGAAAAGTAATAAGTAATAAAATAAAGTTGTAATTGAATTATATTCTACTAGCTGTTTCTATTATATTTATTGATAAGCCGTAGGTTAGATAAATTAACAGTAAGTTTTTCATCAGTAAGGGGAATGCTCCAACCAGCCCGCGAAATTCAAAGTTTCTTGCGTTTTCTGCAATTTGCAGGCCAGTGCTAGGTTGTATGTTGATTAAAATATTATTCGCGGCTGAATTATAAACATCAAAATCACCAATACAACCCTCCAAGTTTATAAAGGCGTAGGAACAAAAAAAAGAACAGAAAAGGGGGGGCACACATTTTTTATGTGGGGGCACATTTACAGCAGATAAGGCGCACATTATACGTTCTACTCATATAACTCTAGGAGACACTTTCTTGCTGGGGTAACGTACACCTTCCCAGCTGATTCGAATTCGACGATTGACCTCTTTCTCGAAGTTGCACCTACCTAAATGGACAGTTTGTCCTGGATAACGTAGTAAGGTACTCGTCCATAACTTCCAGTGAAGCGCCTTCGATCGTCAGGAGAGTGGGTGTTACATGGGCAATTATTTATTTCTTACCAGTTATGTGTAACTCCCACGTTATAGGAGGCAAGCCTATATTGCCATCAACCGGGCACAAATTCAAACTTAAATAGAATAAAAATTGCTTTAATTGAAATTTAATTTAATAAATAGAAAAGATATAGTAAAATCTAATTATATCCCACATCTATTGGTTCCTGACTAAACTTCCACTATACCCGAAAACTCTGGTTCCTTTTCTTTTTTGGTGACTGTACCTACCTATAAAGGATGCATTTTTTACCACTGCACAAACTGTAACAATTTGCGCAGTGGTTAAAAACGTATACAGTAGGTACCTAAAAACACGAACGTTCATCAACACAAATCAAATTTTATAGCATGGTATTCAAAGGTAGGAACTTACGTCACTACCTACGTCATACTTTGTCAATAAAATATCCATTGTTGTACTGTACGGGTTTTAATTAGTGTTCGGGAAGTGTGTCCTGCTTGGAAATGAGCCAATTGGCGAAAATGTTTTGGAGTTAATGATCAGCGGAACAAAGTTCAATAACAATGGAATTGTTGGTAATACTTAATTCGGATTATTTAATAGTTAGGTACATAACCCATTACAATATTAGTTTGGGCAGGTTATCTATCAATACAATTCTGTCTTCTTCGACATTATAAGTAGGTACTCGGTATGAAGAAAGTTAACAGCCACACAGGTCGATCGATCAGCACCCTAATTGCGTAACTCACGATTAATCATAATCGGCTTCAATTTGTCAGTTCAACAGTATTCATTGCGTTATTTAAGTTGTTGAACAGCCACATTTTTCGAACAAATAAAGCAATGGTTTAACAATAATTTTCAAAACGAAGCAGATTATGATGAATCGTGAGTTACGCAATTAGGGTGCGGGTTAAGCCACGCTTGCTGCAGTGAGTCCGGGTAACCATCGTTACTAGTAATGTACCGACCAATCGGGAAAGCCCACGCCCCCTCCCATGAGGTGGGCTGTGATGTCGAATGGGAGACATCGCGGCTGAGGGTTACGGGCTGCGGCAGAGGAGGAGTGCCGGTGCTTCTGAGCAGCGCTCTTCCCTTCCGTGGCCTGGACGGGGCCGCTACCATGCCCTGGTAACTTAGAACATTATTTTAAAATGGTGAACAGTGCCATCTATCCCGAATACCGCGGACTTTTAATTGCAGTGTTACCACTTTTTTCCTCTTAAAAGATTTGGTGTTGTACTCGGGCTTCTATTTTTTCTATTTTTCATTAATTAGTCGAGAGGCAAAAATAAAAAATATTTGACAACCTAGTGTAATTTATTTTCAAAATATTTTATTTAAAAAATGTTTTTTAAGTGATACTTTTACTATGATGATAGAATAAGAGTAGTTTACGGATTTAAACGTTAGCAACACTAAGTGTTAACGTCACAAGAATTTTTCCACCGGTGTGTTTACATGCTCGTGCGCATTTTTCTTGTAATTTTTTGGTGTTTTTGTATTATTACGTTGAGTTGAGCTTTAGTTCTTCCATATATTTCAGAAATACTGAAATTCCAGCATAGGCTGTACTTTGTGAAAGTGTTTGTGACATACATGTGTAGATAGGCCCTGGTGTAACGAAGTCAGCAATGTCCTCCCTGGCAAAAGCTATTATAATTTTTGTAATGCAAGTGACGAATCTGACTCCATCTTCCTACGGGCTCGAGTCGCTCGAGAACAGTACAATAAAACAAGGGGTGCGAAACGACAGAGGCCAAACAGGAGTAGAAATAAATGTTTAGTAAATAAATTCATTCAATAATATGTTTTTTATTCTTATTTTCCCCATTACCCAAGGTACCTACTTAACTTGTGTATCTAAAAACATCGATAAAATTATGCTTTGACGTTAAGCATATTTATATCTATGTTTTTAGATACACAATTTAAATAAAACAGCAATTCATTCGTAACATACATACCTATATACGCACCTACCTATATAGATAGAAATTTAGTTCATGGCGTCACGTTCAGAGGGCGCTGGTCGCTAACTAAACCCGAAAACGTCAGTTGCCAGTCTATCTCAGTATATATTAGTGTAACAGGTGTTGAGAAGTAGGTGATAATTTTTATATTGTTACCCATCCAGCGACACGTACAGAAAAGAGGCCAAAAATACAGTTACATGATCTTTTATAACATTTCAAATGACAGCCGTCTACCCTTACCACCTATCCAACATGAATATTGCAACAGATAAAATGAACTGAACTAATAATACAAAACAAAAACTTTTAAACAAAACATTGTAACGATGCCTTTACAAAAATATAATTGATAAGTTAATTAATCTCGCAGTATATTCATAACATAATAATTTACTGGAACTTACAAAGTCGATCGTTTAGTATTTAAACTTAGGTACAAAAAATTTGTGATATGGCAAGAACATAAATTGGTCAGTGTGACCCTAAATAAACTTCTATATAATTAAACGGAATCTTAGGAATAGGTACATTATCTATAATACGATAACACTCGGCCGTCCTGACTAAAGCCGTGTCCCACGGCGATCTTGTTTACTGGCATCAGCTGGTGTGGAAGCAGTCATCCCGGAGGAAGAAGAAGCGCCGCCCGTCGCGCTGGTAGACCACGAAGTAGCCCTTGGCGTTGCTCTATCGTTCTGTGCAGCAGTGTTCGGTAGAGTTTTCTCCATCTGTAACGTGAATTTCGTCTACAAACCAACGGGTCCATGTATACAGTTCGCACATTCCTAGCTAAGTAAATCTTGTGTACGAGGACTGCACTTAGCAACTAAATGGATAGGTAGTTACCATACCTATAGCTATTTAAATGGATTTCGTAGCTAAGTAAACAGATAGTACATAGTTCAGTGAAAAGGTAGCACATAGCTTGACATTTAAATAGGTAGTACATAGCTCATTAAATAGGTAGTACATAGCTCATTAAATAAGTAGCACACAGCTCAGTAAATAGGTAGCACATAGCTCAGTAAATGGGTAGCACATAGCTCAGTAAACAGGTAGCACATAGCTCAGTAAATAGGTAGCACACAGCTCAGTAAATAGGTAGCACACAGCTCAGTAAATAGGTAGCACATAGCTCAGTAAATAGGTAGCACATAGCTCAGTAAATAGGTAGCACATAGCTCAGTAAATAGGTAGCACATAGCTCAGTAAATAGGTAGCACATAGCTCAGTAAATAGGTAGCACATAGCTAAATATTTACATAACACATGACTCTGTAAATAGGTAGCACTTAGCTAAATATTTAGGATGGCACATAGCTCAGCAAATAGATTGCACATAGACACATTCTAGGTAGATAGCTTAATCAGACCGGGGGATATGAATTTAAGTTAAATAAAATAGAAAATGATTAATATTTTCTATAATTAACAAGTTTGTTTACATGGAGCTAGGTTAATGACACGCTGCCGTATTTTAAATAACAAACGTAGTACACATTAAATTAAATACCAACGAACCTATTTAACTTTCTAATAAATCAATTAAATCATCCTTATCAATGTCATGACCCTCACTATCTGTCGAGTCATGATCATCTGATATTACAGGCTTGTATGGACGCAACGTATCGCCAGCCACAACCGCACTAAATTTTCGGTACCCTCTCATGCCTTTAATTGAAGAAATAGTATAACGATCTATGGCGTGATTTGTTTTGGTGATTTTGTATGGTCCTGAGTATCTGTTTCCTGACTTTTTGCTCACCCCTACAGCTTGCTCAGTGACACCTCCCTTCCATAAGACTAATTGACCTATATTATATTTAGTACATTTTTTCCTCCTACTGTCAAACTGTTTTTTCATTTTAGTCATATTTAGGTCAATGTTAACTTTAGCCTGCCTACGCCTAGAAATTAAATTTTGCCTCTGAGCTTCATTGCTTATCTGCGGTGAAGATTGTGGCACTGGCAAAAGATTATTCTGATGCGCAAATAATAAACTAAATGGTGCCACTTTTGTCACAGAGTGTATTGTATTGTTAATGCCCCAAACGATATTTATCAATTTTGAATCCCAGCTACATTCCTCTATGACAGATGTAAGTACTTATCCCGTCTAGAATCGTTGTATTTACACGTTCAACCTGCCCATTTGCGCGGGGTACAGCTACGGCATTCAATACATGCTTAATTTGGTAATTCTCGGCAAAGGTTTTGAAATAGCGACTCGTAAAAGCCTTACCTCTATCAGTTATTATTCTACTGGGTTTACCAAAAACCGAAATTATATCCGTGAGTTCTTTAACTGTTTCTGTTGAACGTACCGTTTTTACAGGACGAGCAAAAATAAATTTAGTAAACGAATCTATAACCATTAAAATATAGTTGTTCCCCTGACGACTTTTAGGGAATGGGCCCAAATGGTCCACGTGCAAGGTGTGCATGGGTATATCCGGCTTTTCTATGGGATGTAATTCCCCCTCGCATCGACCGTATCCCGATTTACCATACGCACAATGAAGACAGCTTTTAATATATTTTCGGATGAATCTAGTCATATTTGGAAACCAGTAAGAAGATTTTATTAGCTTCTCAGCCCTTTCAAAACCTGGATGCCCAATCTGGTCGTGGAACTTTTGCAATATACTGTATTTAGCCAGTTTTGGAATAACAAAACGTTCACCTTTTAAGGTTTTTCTGTATAACCTGCCGTTAGTTAGGGTATAATTATTAGCGATATCTCGATTTTCGGTACCCCCCTGTAGCTGCCTAATAATTTGTTGGATACCTTCATCCTGAAGTTGAACAGAGACCGCCCAGTCGGTTTCGTCAATCATGGCAATATCTACAGTGTTGATGCCTACTGGATTTCGACTTAGTGCATCCGCATGTCGCATTCTATCACCAGGCCTATATTCTATCTCCAGCTCGAAGTCCTGAATTGTTAACCACCACCGTGCAATGCGTGGTATAAGGTCCTTTTTTGTTAAAGTAGTACGAATACCTACAAGATAGATACGGAATCTTTTAAGGGACTCCACCACAGCGAGCGTTTCCAACTCATAGCTGTGGTAGAATTGCTCTTCGTTACTGGTGACTCTACTGAAGTACGCTACCGGTTTTAGTGTATTGTCAAATTGAATTTGCATTAAAATGCCGCCTAGACCTACTTTGCTTGCATCCGTGTGCAACTCAGTTACCGCGTTACGATTATAAATAGCAAGTACAGGCCTCTCGGTTAATAATCTTTTAAGTGTTATAAAAGCTCCATTTTGTTCATCGTCCCAAGACCAAGGAACATCCTTTTTTGTTAATTTGGTTAGAGGGCGAGCTATGGATGCAAAATCTTTAATAAACTTTCGCAAATATGATGCCAAACCTATGAACTGACGTATTTCGTGAACATTTCTCGGTGTTTTAAATCGAAGTACACAATCAATTTTATGTTGACCTGGTCTAATTGTCCCTGCTGTAATTTCATGGCCCAAATAATCAGTGGTGGTTTTGAGAAATGAACATTTCTTTAAGTTAAGTCTTAAATTAGCTCGTTGTAGCCGTTCTAGAACTGTTTCTAATAATATTAAGCCCTGTTGAACGGTGACTGTAGGTAAGATCATATCATCTAAATAAATTGCGACTAGTTCATTTTCACCGGTATCGTTAACATTATTATTATTTAATTTACAACTATTATTAGCTAGTGTACCCAAAGCAAGTTTTAGAGCTCTAGAGAATACAGCGGGTGCATTAGCCAAGCCAAACGGCATCCTAACAAACTCATACTGCCCGGACGGGGTTACGAACGCAGTTTTAGAAATAGATGTAGAGGAAATCGGTAGTAGCCTTGTGCAAGATCCAGGGTAGTGAAATAGAATTTCCCAGCTAGGAAGCTTAGAAGGTCGTCTATATGTGGTAAAGGGAAACGATCCTTTACCGTGCATGAATTTAGAGCTCGATAGTCTATACATAGCCTATACTCTCCATTTTTTTTTCTTTACTAATACGACTGGGCTTGCATATGGTGAATTTGATTCTCTTGCTATTCCAGCATCTAATAGCTCTTGTTCTTTTTCATCTACTATTTCCCTCTCCTTATGTGATAGCCTATAAGGCTTACAAAATACCGGTTTATCAGTTAAGGTGTCTATTGACATTTCTATCAGATGCGTGCAACCTAAACTAGCCGTACTGCTAGCAAATGACTCAGAATATTTACGAAGTAATTTAACCAATGCCTCCTGTTCGCTATCACTTATGTCGCCCAAGTCTAAGTTTCCGCAGTTTATTTCATTTTCTGGATGATTACTGTTAAAATTTTGGTAACATGTGGCATAATTAATATTCATAATACGTTTCTCATTACTGACTTTAGCTCTTGTTAATAAACGTCCAGCCCGCCAAGTTATAGATTCATTTCCAACATTAATTATTTTAATAGCTTCAGTCGTAGCCGATAAAACAGCTCCCGGTATAAAATACATGGCCTCTGAATTGTATAACGGCAGTGTAGTATACGTTGTATCCATACAATCATTATTTATAAAAATTTGCACAAGCGTTTCGCAACATGGAGGTATAACCACATCTTTAAACAATCGTATGGAATATTTATGCCCAAAGTCATTGGCATGCAGATTATACTGCGTTAAAATACTATCACAGGGGTCACATTTGATTAAAGTAGCACTAGTCGAAGTAGTTAACAAACTAATGTTATTTTGACAGATAATAGGTTGACCTACAATCATGTCAATATCACCCATATAATTGTATGTTACTTCTGCAAAACTGGGTATCCGTAATTTATCAATGTTTACCGTGAAGTGAACCGTTCCCAAGGAATTTATACAACTACCCTCAAACCCCCTCAGAACGATCGTAGATGGCATTAATGGAAGATTTATTCTTTTAACCACGTTCATTCGTAGAATATTGACTTTACTACCGGTGTCTATATATGCACGTACACAACAGTTATCAATGAAAACATTTTTTTTTTAAACCGTCATTAGAAACAATGTACTCAAAAGTGTACATCACCTTAGCTGCTGTGCTCCAACAGGTTGCGGCTTCGTGGCCCCGTCGTTGGCAGTTAGTGCAGACGAGTTGGCTCCGACAGTCTTTTATATCGTGGCCAGGTCTCCGGCAGGCGTAGCACAGCTTAACCGACAGCTGCGCCGATCCTCGACGCCACGTGGTCTTGGCAGGCTGGCTAGCTTCTTTGATCTTCGATGCGCCGCTGTCGAGCCTCTTGTAATTTTCCAACGACGACAAATACCCGTAGTACAGTTCTTCAGCGGTATCACATCTGAAAGCTTTTGCATTAGGTCTTAGTTCAACTGGGAGACCCCTGATTACACACGAGAGTGTCGCTTCTTCATCCAGTTTGCATTTCTTGGACAACGATAGTTTATCATGAAAATATGCGGTCATGGTTTCGTCATCAGTTTTCTTACGCGCCAACATGAATTCTAATTTATCAACGAAGTCTACGGCCATAGGGAAAGCTCGTTCGAGTGCATTTTTCCATTCATCCCATGAGATCGTAATTATCCAAATTTTCATACCATTCCCTTGCAGAGCCACGTAACCTCATGTGCATAATATAGGACTTATCCGCATCACTCCAATCGTAAACATGACTCAATTGATCAATTTTATTAAGCCAAGCCTTAGCATTTAAAGATTTGGGTCCTGGGTTGAATTTGGGGATTAACTCTGCATCCGTGTGGGTAGTTATTCTTTTCTTCGCAGCATTTGAAACGCAGTTGGAAGAAAAAAAAATCAGAATATTTTCTGTTACCTCGGCACTAGTAGTTGTTGCATTCTCCATTTTTCTTTTCCGACCTAGTCCGCCGATGTAGGGTCCCAAACCTGCCATTATTACCTTGTTGTCTTGTGGAGCGATAAGTGGGCCTCAATACCACTTCTGAGATGTAACAGGTGTTGAGAAGTAGGTGATAATAAATTAAAATCAATGACTTACAAGTTTTTATATTGTTACCCATCCAGCGACACGTACAGAAAAGAGGCCAAAAATACAGTTACATGATCTTTTATAACATTTCAAATGACAGCCGTCTACCCTTACCACCTATCCAACACTGTTTATATGTCTGTGATCCAACATGATCCAACATGAATATTGCAACAGATAAAATGAACTGAACTAATAATACAAAACAAAAACTTTTAAACAAAACATTGTAACGATGCCTTTACAAAAATATAATT
Organism: Polymixis flavicincta; assembly: GCA_949987655.1. Lineage (NCBI taxonomy): Eukaryota > Metazoa > Arthropoda > Insecta > Lepidoptera > Noctuidae > Polymixis > Polymixis flavicincta. The sequence continues at coordinate 9,443,581 of OX465186.1, read as the reverse complement.
GATAAGTTAATTAATCTCGCAGTATATTCATAACATAATAATTTACTGGAACTTACAAAGTCGATCGTTTAGTATTTAAACTTAGGTACAAAAAATTTGTGATATGGCAAGAACATAAATTGGTCAGTGTGACCCTAAATAAACTTCTATATAATTAAACGGAATCTTAGGAATAGGTACATTATCTATAATACGATAACATTAGTCTATGGCCGCTACCGTTTGATGGCGGACGCGGTGGGGCCGCAGGGGAAGAGGAGTGTCGGTATAGCCTTGGCCGCTCTCCCTATCCCCTGCGGCCGAAAAGCGGTAGGCACGGCGCGTTGCGTTCCACGCGCGCCGTCAGAGATGTCAGCAACAACTGGTGGGGTCCGCAAGGGCCGATGCCTGCCGGCTACGGGTTGTGTGAAAGAGATACCTACCGTTGCCACTGGCACACAGGCTACCGAGGGAACACGGGTGGGTGGAGCGGGAGAAGTCATTTGATGATTTCCCAAACACCAAAAAATTTTAAAACGCCCCCTCCCATTTTTACCCGTATTAATATGTTTAAAAATTTAAAAGACGGTTGATTGAAATGAAATCTTTATTGCTGTATTTTTTATTAAGCCCCGACGCAAAAACGACGGGGTGTTATAAGTTTGACGTGTCTGTGTGTGTGTGTGTGTGTGTGTGTGTGTGTGTGTCTGTCTGAGGCAACGTAGCTCCCGAACGGATGAACCGATTTTGATTTAGTTTTTTTTGTTTGAAAGATGTATTAGTCGGGAGTGTTCTTAGACATGTTTCATCAAAATCAGTTCAGCCGTTTGAAGATTATCAGCTCTTTTCTGGTTGAAAAAGGGATTTTAGCCTCTGATCAACTCAAAATTTGGGATTCTATTACTTCAATGATATTAGACGAATTAAATAACCTTGAACTGATGCTGGAGCAACACCTGGAATTTCCAGGAAACCCAAGTTATTCACCAACAAACAGCAGAAGTATCGTGTTTGGGCTCATTGAAAAGATCTCAATGAATAGATTATAGATAAATGGTGATTTAAGAAGTTTAAAAAGCAAGAAATAAAAATTAAATTTTAAATTTAAAAAACCCCCGACCTAAACAAAAACTCAAAAAAGTAAAAAATAATATTTATAGGCCTTTTAATTTTAACGTAATATTTTGATCAGGGCATTGTCAAGTCGGGGGACGGTCAATGAAAACGCCAAACAGAGGCCTAGCCGTCCCCCGACTTGACAATGCCCTGTGTGCTTACTCTTGAGTTCAATTCCGATCGATCGACATTGGAATTGTGACGTTTCGTACTCTTGAGTTCGACGCTAGCGCCAGATCGTGTTTAAATTGCGTGTCTTTTTGGAGAACTAAATGAAATCGGGATCGGGCTTGGCGCGCGGTAATCGCTACTCTTGAGTTTTTTTGACAGCTGTGTATTGCATCAATATTACGCTGGGATTGTTTGTAGATTGTGATTTTTCCAATAGCAAAAGTGTAACTTTTTTGAAATTGTGTTGCATTTTAGGTGGTTTTAAACAAGTAAAAGGAGTTTAATATGGCACGATTAGCAGTATTAAACAGTGTTTTACGTAATTCCCTAAAAAAGAATGGAAACAAAGACGAGAAATGTTAAGAGATTTTGGCTCAACTCAATGTTTATGTTTCTAATTAACTAGTTAATTTAATTTGATCTCATTACTATCTACATAGTTTTCATAATAAAATCCAGTTGTACTTAATTGAGTTTTATACGGAATATTTGAAAATAATGAAAGGTTCTCGTATAATTACGTAAGTTGAAAATGAGATTTCTTATTTATGTACAGTTTTTATTTATTTTGGTTTTAAACGATAGATCTATGGATAAAACCATTTTTACAGTTGGAATTGTGTAAAGCGTACCACGGGTTCCAAAGATATTCAAGATTTAATGTAAGAGAAAATATACCACACTACATTTTCATTGGTTTTCTTCTAGGTTTTTTTATTATTACTAGACACACTCAATATTGTTATTTTACATAAATAAAGAACGCCATTGGGTATTTCTTACTACAAAGGACCAAACGAACTGTTCTAAACAAACTAAAACTTGACTACTTTTACTATAGAAAATTGAGACCTACCTACGCCGTCTTTTTTATTAGTAGATAGTGTAGGGCATGGCAACGATCCTACCGCATGCAGCCAAAGTCATGGTTAATTCTATGATTTTAATCATTTTCTTACGCGCAAATGAATTGATTACGTCACAATTACTCAATTAAGCAATTATCTATAAGATATTTATTTATTGGCCGCGTTATTTAAAGGATAAAGCATTTTAATTCTCTATTACCGGTTTATTGTAATGAGTCGAACAACACTATTGCGGCCCGTAACGTAGCTAACTTCACGTTGAATAAAATAATGGCGGGGCAATCCCAATTTCAATCCAATGTTGACACTATTGTGTTCAAGAGTACCGAATCACGTGACTGCAAAATTGACATTGGAATTGTATTGGGTTTAGATTGAAATTAAAATTAGTTTCAAGAGTAAGCCCCCAGATCAAAATATTACGTTAAAATTAAAAGGCCTATAAATATTATTTTTTAATTTTTTTAGTTTTTGTTTAGGTCGGGGGTTTTTTAAATTTGAATTTTTTTTTTTTTATAGAATCAGTTTTACAGTTTACTTTCAGTGCAATCAGGAAATTAGAATAGTAAGGAATAGGAACCCTTCGTTTGGTCCATTAATTAATTGGACTTAGATACAGAAATTAAACACCGAAAGTAAAATTAATTAACACTTCTAACAAAAAAGAAGAAACTCTAGCAAACAATTGGCAATAAGTAGGTTTGCCATTTTGAACTTAGCCGATATCACCCCAACTCAACCGAAATCAATGATCGCCTTGGCCGACTAGTCGGATATTTTGCAGCCGACTATAGTCTGCTAATCGGCCAAAGTCATAATCGGCCCATCTCTAATCGTTACATACCGAGATCGTTGTAGGTCCCGGCTGCCATTCAATATTATGAAATCTACTTCGACGGGACTCTTCGCCGACACGACTCTTCGCCGCCAGGGGACATCAGCGTCGCAACTTATCTCCGATATATACAGATTACTGTTCGATCATAATCTATCTCGCGAAATTGTAAACTGGCGACAGATTGTGAACCGTAACATACTGCTTGCATTATTTTTCGGTAGATTATAATCTATCGAAGTGAAACCGTCAAATTGTGAACTGGTATCAAGACGGATAGTTCCTTGCGTTATTAGTATTACTAAATAGTCAAGTAACTGCCACTAACATGGAAGTAGTACTCGCCGGCCGGTGCTGCGGTTCCGCTCGCTTCGGCGATTACTCGGCTATAATCGCCGACTAGTCTGCCCATTTTTACTCGTATTATGCTTATGCTTGAAAATATAAAAACACATTTTTTACATTTTTAATTTAATTTTTATTTCTTGCTTTTTAAACTTAATGTCTCCCTTAAATCACCATTTATCTATAATCTATTCATTGAGACCTTTTCAATGAGCCCAAACACGATACTTCTGCTGTTTGTTGGTGAATAACTTGGGTTTCCTGGAAATTCCAGGTGTTGCTTCAGCATCAGTTCAAGGTTATTTTATTCGTCTAATATCATTGAAGTAATAGAATCCCAAATTTTGAGTTGATCAGAGGCTAAAATCCCTTCAAACGGCTGAACCGATTTTGATGAAACATGTCTAAGAACACTCCCGACTAATACACCTTTCAAACAAAAAAAACTAAATCAAAATCGGTTCATCCGTTCGGGAGCTACGTTGCCTCAGACAGACACACACACACACACACAGACACGTCAAACTTATAACACCCCGTCGTTTTTGCGTCGGGGGTTAAAAATAGAAGGTGATTGAAATGAAATTGAAATCTTTACTGTTATAATTTTATTACAGAATCAGTTTTACAGTTTACTTTCAGTGCAATCCAGAATAGCACAATCCGACAATTCCGCCTGGTCGCTGGGCGCTGCGCACGACCTACGAGGCGAAAGCGTAGTCACGAATATTACCGATGTCACCCGAACTCAACCGAAAGCAATGAACGGTTTAGCCAAATAGTCGGCTATTCGGCCAAAATCATAATCGGCCCATCTCAATTAATGATACATGACCACTCACACACAGGAATGAAGCGATCCGCAGGAGAACCAAAGTAACCGACATAGTAGCCCGAAGAATTGCCAAACTTAAGTGGCAGTGGGCAGGGCACATTGCTCGCAGAACAGATGGCCGATGGGGCCGAAAAGTTCTGGAGTGGCGAACGCGTACCGGAAGACGTAAAGTTGGAAGGCCTCCCACAAGGTGGACAGATGACCTTGTGAGGGCCGCAGGAATCCGCTGGATGCGGTAAGCACATAACCGGTCGAAGTGGCGGAGCTTGGGGGAGGCCTATGTCCAGCAGTGGACGTCTTTCGGCTGAAATTATGATGATGATCATGATGACCACTTTAACAACAAATAATAAAAATAATGTATAGTTTAAAATTAAAAAGCGCCAAAGATATGTTTCCACTTGTCTTTTCAGTACATAGTGGAAGTTTCTTGCTACGGTCACTGATCAATGGCCCAAACTTACGATTACGACCCGGGGTCCTGCTTAAGGCCAAGTTAACTTTAAATAGTGTCGTATGAGCGATAATAGTTCTTATCTCATTTATTATAAGAATTTATTACAACAGATCCCGTAGGTATCAACCTACGGTTTCTGTTGTAATAAATTCTAATAATAAATGAGCAAGCGTATGTAGTAAAATGCAAATAAAATCCTATAAAATTGGATATTAACTATTTAATCATATCCATCAGTGAATGCAGTTTGGCATTTGAAATGTATGTGGTAATTTTTTTATTATAATTATTATTGAAGGAATAAACTGCTTTTAAAGATAATTAAGAGGTGACTTCTCAGATTATAAAACAAGGCAGATAGACCGCGCGGAACACCAGAGTGAAGCCAAAAAACCATATACTATCATCGTCGGCGTCGTATTGTATACAATATCACTAGTGTTGCCGTGACATTGTAATGTCACTAAAACTAGGTCGTTAAATTGTAAGAAATGAAGTCGATTGACAATGTACCGTTTAATTATAATATCACTAGTGAAATTGTAATATCACGGCATTGACAATATACCTGCGACATAAATAATGCGAGGCTTTAGTATTTATTTTTTTGACTCTTGGGTGTTCTGCGCGATCTATCTGCCTTTGTTTTATAATCTAAACGAAAAAAAATAATCCTAAAGCGTCGCATTGTATGTTACATAAAATACGACGCTTTAGTATTCAGTTTTTTGGCTTCACTCTTAGTGTTCCGCGCGGTCTATCTGCCTTTGTTTTATAATCTGAGGGTGACCTTGATGATTTTTGATGCATTAAAGTTTTTTTAATTATGTTTTGAATTCCATCAAAGTATGCAAAAAAGACTTGAAAATATCTATTTTTTTGCCTTCAAAATTATTTACTGTTAAAGAGACACACTGCTTTAAAAAACTACCTTTTTGACCGTTTTCAAGAAATCTCCGCCGCGCTAATTTACGTATTTCCTTCGTCTTATTAAAACAAAAACACATTTTGTACCTAAATGTAAAATTAATACACTATAGAAAACATGTAATGGTGCTATTATAAAAAAAAAAAAAACGATGACCTTCCGTGAAATAATTAAGTAGATATGCCGTAGGTACTTTACTCTCTGTACTTTGGTAATTTTTCTATCGAGAAAACGTTCTTGCTCGTGCCAATACATTTGAAGCACAGCACAACAACCCAAGACACAACACAAGTCAAGTACAGAGGCCAGCACATCAAGCTATTCTTTCTGTCTTTCTTTGAAAGATTTTCAACTATATTTAAAAAAAAGTGGGAAAGTTTGACAATAGGGATAACTTGATGTGCTGGCGTCAGTACAAGTCATTTAAACGGGCATAACTGTTTAAACGGAGCAACTTTTACGGTTGCTTCAACTTAAGGTTAGCCACAGATAATTAAATCACACCATGTAAGTCAGGCTTTAGGCGCTATCAGTCAATTATGATAAATCAATGAACTGATTTAGTGATTATTATTTATTTGTCAGATAACATGATCCAGTATGGTTAGTAACAATAGGAGCTTATAAACTATGTTAGTAGGTAACGAATTTAAATATAATAATAATAATCAAAACATTCTACAACAATCATAATACAAATAATAATCAAAACATTCAATAATATTTTTTACATTCATTTTACCGTTCCAACCACGATGCTTACCCAGAACGAGTGTATCGGACACTGATATTTAGTGGAAACTATCTTCAGAATGTTGTCGCAGCTGCCACGTACCCTGCCAAACAGTGACGACACACGTTTGCGTCTTATTGCATAAAAGTCATCCGTCCAGTGAAACCTTTGCCTTAGTCCTTTTTGGCTACAAACTATCTGGTGGCCAATTCTCTTAAATAAATCTAGTCGCAGTGTCATCTCGGCGACAAGCAAATGTCAAAAACTTGTGAAAAATGTATGGAAAATCGAGGTATTTTTGACAGATTGACACTGAGATCAGACTGTGAACGTTCTTAAAATTACGAGAATTACCCCTCTGATTTCAACATTAAAATCCACTTAGAAGTTTCGTTTCGATTCACCCCTGCAGTCTCTATTCACCCCGTTTTACGGTACGCGCTTTGGAAAACATAGCGGACGCACTGCAGAACCGCGGCAACCGCAACAACATCCTGAAGACGTTATTGTATTGTACCCGCAGAGCGCTGTAAGCCTTTTGAGTATAATTAACCCACAGGCTGCTCGTGTAGAAGGATTGGCAATATGCTTTGAATAGCGCTAACTTGACTTCAGGGGGCCAAGTCTGCTATTTTTATAAATTCGTCATTCCAACACAATCCCATTGTCATTTTGCTAAAAGTTCGTAATCTGCTAAATTCATAATGGTCGATCAGTGGTCGGTCAATGGTCTCGTAATAAAATTGTGTTATAATGGCATTATCGTATTGCCATTATTATAAAACCCGTTAATAGAAATAATTTTAGAAAAAATACTACTAAATTTGAACATTTATTCATGCCAGATTTAATTTAGATGTATAAATTTTTACATATTATTTTGGGAACTGTCAAAAATTACCCCCAAGTCAGTCATTCATTTGTCATTACGTACGAGATTACAAATAAATGCCATTTCTTTCAATGGAGTGTCAGTGGCTGACCATTGGAAAGTCTTAATGACGCCATTATATTAGTAGATTACCAAACTTGTCAAAATCAACAATTATGAAATCAATGATAGACCATTCTGACACTATTGTAATAGCAGACTTGAGCTTGACTTTGGCTTGACTTGTGGCCTCAAGTCTGCTATTACAATAGTGTCAGAATGGTCTATCATTGATTTCATAATTGTTGACGATGGGATCGTGTTGGAATGACGAATTTATAAAAATAGCAGACTAAGGCCCCAGGTGAGCAACGAGCAAACCTGCGAGCCAACATATTACCCCGGACCGCCAGCGCTCTGCGTTCACGTTCAATATCCTCGTTGTCTTTTGGATCATGGGTGATAATGTGCCCTAGATATTTAACCTTTTTCACTCTAGTTAGGGAAGAACCGTTCATAAAATCAGAAGGAAGTTCATAAAGGGTTTCATCACCAAGACCAAAAAACATACACTCGCTCTTAGCAACATTATACTTGAGATCAGGGGCCTAAGTCTACTAATTTATAAACGTCACAATGGTCTCTCAATGGTAAGTTTTTGTCAGATTTGCCATACAAAAACTGTCAAAAACACACCATTGAGAGACCATTGTAACGTTTATAAATTAGTAGACTTAGGCCCCAGGACTCTCGGCATACCGCTCACAAACTCTAAGTAGATGACGAAGGACCCTAATTGACGGGCTCAGCAGTACCATGTCGTCAGCATAATTAAATTAGGTAGGTACTAAAATTAATTGTCATTTTTTTTTAAGTCTAAATTATAAATGACCTACTTACAAGTATTATCAAGAACCAAATATTAGTCCTACTCGTAAGTTCCAACCTAATATTATTAAAAGTATCAAAATATCACAATAATTATCTAGTCTATGATAAGAGTTCTAAAGGAACCGCTCATGGTATTGTCCACTGCTCCATTTTTGACTTTCTGACTTACGTCTGCCTTCCACAGGTTGTCGTTTAAAAAGAAATCCCTGTAAATAGACAAAATAAGTATTTAAACTCAAACTACACGGACATCCTTTTAAATCAACATTCAAGTTAAAATTCTGCATGTGAGAACGATGCAGAACGTTAAATGAACGTTGAAAAATAAAAGAAAAATAAATTCAAATATTGAATTCAATTTAAATAAGCTGTGGCAGCTAAGAGATGACCAGTCCGTACAAACGGTGCCTATTTACGAACTTATTAGTACCTAACTAGCGATTGATGTCGGAAATTATCCCAAAAACGTGTTACAGTCTATGAATCAGCACCTGCCAGTGAGAGTTCCGTCAAAATCTGTCTAACCGTTTCATAGATTAGGTAAAATTGTTTTCTTTGTATATGTCGCCGTAAGATCGTGAACACCTTTAGTTTGTAATCTATCTCGCGGAATTACAAACTGTCGATAAATTGTGAACTGCAAAAACCATTTACAATTTAACGCACTATTTTTCAATAGTTTGACGGAACGACTGTTCCGTCAAATTGTGAACTGGTATCAAGACGAATTGGAACTAGCGTGGAAGTAGAGCTTGGCAGCTGCCGCGGCATAGCTCGTTTCGGTCGCTCGGCTAGCGTGGCTGGTCGCAGTTCTAATATAACCTAACCTATTTGGTCGGTAAGCAGTATGGTGCAGTTCAAAATTTTTGACATAAAAACTGACAAGTTAGTCCTGTGCTAAATTGTCAGTTTTGGAAAAGGAGCTTTAATTCTATTTCAGTTCTAAGTTCTTATTTCAAAAACGGGCCCGATGGTTTAAACCAGACCTAAAGAAAAACCTTGTTCTGTAATAAGGGGGCGTTAGTTTATAATCTATCTCGCGAGATTATGTCAATAATTAATAAACCGTATACAATTTCATATAACCACACACCGTAACGATACACACCTCACTCTACTCCACATACTACACTAAAGTACACCACACCACAGAATAACTACACCACACCATGCCACCCTACACCACACCACACACCGTACCACATCACATCACCAACCCTTACTACATCTCACACGCACACCTCTCACACCACACCAAACTAAATCATACACACCACGCTTCTTACCACATGAAACATACTACAGTAGTACTATTCTACACAAATCTCACCATGAAATCTTTGGTGAAGTGAGCGTAAAGTGTGCTGTCAATATTTGGCATCAGTCGGAATGACAGCTCACTTACTCACTTCATCTAAGTTTTCACGGTGAGATTCTTATACAAAAAAAAAAAAACATATTTAAATGTAAATCTAAGATAAGGAAGAGCGGAGTCCCCTAACAGGCATTGTTTTCATTGTTTATGATTTCGTGAAAATAAATAAAGATATTTTTTTATTAATAAATAAAGATGTATGCATTACATGGTTTAGGCGTAAAAAAGTCATATTATTGTACATTATGGTACGAGTGTGTAACGTTGGTGATTATCGCTGAGGCGCCATTGAGACCCGAGCCGTCAGGCGAGGGTCTTAAGAGAGCCGAGGACGATAATCATCAATACACACGTGTATCATACGATGTTTTTCAACACACTTGCGAAGAAAATAATACTAAATCATCATCATCATCATCATCCATCATCATCCATCATCATCCATCGTCATCCATCATCATCCATCATCATCATCCATCATCATCCATCATCATCCATCGTCATCCATCATCATCCATCGTCATCTATCATCATCCATCATCACCCATCATCATCCATCATCATCATCATCATCATCATCATCCATCATCATCATCCATCATCATCATCCATCATCATCCATCGTCATCCATCATCATCCATCGTCATCCATCATCATCTATCATCATCCATCATTACTCATCATCACCCACCATCATCCAGCATCATCCATCATCATCGTTTTTAAGAACAAAGCAACTCAAACAAAAAACAACCTATAACTCACTAAGAACAAAGCAACTCAACCAATTCTATAACTCACTAGTGAATAATAGTAATGAAAAAGTCACCGTTTGATAATAGGTGTCATTATGTGCCTAACTGTAGTGAAATTAGAGCCATTTTATGAGCAAGTGTGTTGAAAAGTATATTAGATTTCATATACCTTTTCACGCCTAAACACTGAATAGATTACGATAAAATTTCGTAGGGTTATAATTGGTATCCTGGGGAAAGAAATCTAATAGGCTACTTTTTGTACGGCACGTTCCCGTGGAATAATTTCAGACATCTATGCGGGCGAAGTCGCGGCCAGAAGCTAGTCTAAACTAAATAACCTTCAAAAGTTTACCTGTTCTGATTAATTTCTTTGATCATAGATTTGCTTTTTTCAGCCATGCTGCCTGCATCACCGTCAAATTCCGAAGGCAGATACTTCTTGTCTATAAACTTGTGCAACGTTTTGTGATTGGTGTGGAAGTGAATCTGAAATAGATTTCGGAATCGACCTTTATTTGATGGTATTTTGGAAAAATTCAGTTCTTTGGATTGGTTGTTTAAAGTTGTGAGCCCACAATAATTCAGTTGGCTTGACGAATTAATCTGGGTACAAAATTTCTTAACAAACTTGCTAAAATAAATAAAACTGTCAGGTATTAAAAAGTCTTTAGCTCCACTATCGTTATATCCTTCTCCCAACTATGTTGGCGTCGGCGTCTAGTGTAACTGGATGCAGCTGGATCTCAGCTAGCTAAATTGGTACCAGTATTTACTTGGATAAGCTCAGAACTCCACTACCCAAAACTTATCTTCATCATCTTTTCAACCAAAAGACGCCCACTGCTGGACATAGGACTCCCCCAAGCACCGCCAGCTGGACCGGTTCTCGCATCCAGCGGATTCCCACAGTCACCAGGTAATCGGTCGATCTTGTGGGATGCTTTCCAACTCTACGTCTTCCAGTACGCGATTGCCACTCCAGAACCTTTTGGCTCCATCGGCCATCCGTTCTGAGAGCAATGACGTGTAAAAGTGTTTGTACAAACCTACTTACAGAAATAAAATAATTCATCATTTATCAATGTGACACATATTGTGTCCTACTGCCACTTTAGTTTGTCAAGTTTTCTGCCCAAGAGTACCTAGGGACATGTACTGTAACTACAAATAGTACCAATACTTACAATGTCCCGAGTCTTCTGTGACAGTGCTCCCTTGACTAAACTATACAAATATTCGTAATAAGACGGGCAGTTGACCACGTGGATTTGTGACAAACGAACCGGCATGGCCTCCTGAAAATAAAAATAAAATATCTTCCATCAATGATTAAAACAGTAGGAGCACAAAATCTATGTAGTTAAACTGTTATGCTAATGTACAGTCGCCACCAGGTCAAGCTATCCCAAACTGTCAAATTTTCCCAATTGAACATAAACCTTATTCCTTTGTAATAAAGTTGAAAAACTATCAAAGAAATTTGACAGATAGGGTACAGGGTAGCTTGATGTGCTGGCCTCTGTACTTTTAGGATAAAAGTGTTTTTGATTACCTAACTTCGTTAGTTTCCTCTACCTGTGTCACGCAAATCGAAGACCTTTCAATGTAGAACATATTGTTAGGATTGATAGTTTTGCAGATTGTAGATCATTAGCATTACCTTAACGTGGAGATTGACTTGCAACGTTTGATTTTTAATGTTTTTGTAATGCGTTATACTAGTAAATGAAGCGGTCCAAGCGGCTCGATGCGAGTATGACGGCTCAAGTTTACAAAAAAGTCTGTACATATTGACGCATCTTTTGTCGCAAGCACAAGTAAGTATCTCGTGTTACTCTCTGTTCCAAAATACAAATATACTTTTCCAATGTTAATGCACACACAATCACTACGTCTGTCATTCTGAATAAAAATGGGGCCCACTTGAGCCTTGTGCTCGAAACAAAAGTTCGCCGCGTCTTGTGTATCGCCGTTTTGTAACCAAGCTCGCCTCAAATTATACATTACAAACAAACGTTGCAAGTCTGTCTCCGTCTTTATGCAGTGATTAGACGCAAATTTTAAGTGGAAATAGAGAAAATTGCGGGCTCCTTCTCTTTTTAGAAAATTGTCGTGGGACCAAAGACTTCTCTAAGCACTGGAATATTGAGTTACTAGCAACACCCGCGTAGTTCCCGTTCCCGTAGGAATACCTACTGGGATGAAATATATCCTATGTCACCAGGGGATAGTGTAGCTTCCCAACAGTGAAATAATTTTTCAAATCGGTTCAGTAGTTTCCGAGCCTATTCAGTGCAAACAAACAATCAAATCTTTCCTCTTTATAATATTGGTATAGATGTGTCTAGACATACATACACTAAATTATTGCTACAAAAGGAGTGTTAAAGAGAACTGAATTAACTCACGAATAAGAAGATGAGAAACTTCTGGTAGAAAAATATATTAGATTTTGCGACCACCGCGAGCGTGTAAGCTTCTATATCCAAGATGACGATATGGTTCTCAGGAAGCACTTCCCTTTCTGTTTGCAGCCAATGATCAGCATGCATCATGAATGTTTTGAGGATGTCGTAGAAATCATAGTTCTCTGATTCATAGAGGCGGTGTATCACGAGCTCGTTGACCCCGGCGTTGTACATTGCCATATCTCTGAAAGGACATTTCATGGAAAAGGTAAGTATACTTAGGTGCTATAGAGGTTTTGTGGGGATGGCTTTGCTAACCTACTTCTACGAATATTTGATAAGATAAGGACACACATATTTATGGAAACAAACACTTTTTCATAAATAGAATGGAAGAAAAAGAGTGTAGACTGTCAGTGCTAAATCTAACAGTACTCGAGACTAAATAATGGTAACAATCTTTAAAATCATTGATCAGTGTTGGATTGTAGTAGCTTAGAGCACGGCGATCTGGGAGAGACTTAGGCCTATATCACAGAACCGTACTCAAGACTTATTACTTAAAAAGTTTATTCATAACTTGAAACTAGTTTACAGCCATTTGATTGGTTGAAAGTCATCACCATCATTCAGCCGAAAGACGTCCACTGCTGGACATAGGCATCCCCCAAGCTCCGCCATTTCGACCGGTTCTGTGCTTCCCACATCCAGCGGATTCCTGCGGTCTTAACAAGGTCCACCTTGAGGCCTTCCAGTTCTACGTCTTCCGGTACGCGGACGCCGCTTCAGAAGCTTCCAACCCCAACGGCCATCTGTTATGCGAGCAATGTGCCCTGCCCACTGCCACATAAGTTTGCAATTCTTCGGGTTATGTCGGTTGCCTTGGGTGCCTTTAAGCCTTCTAATAAGGTTTATTGTAAGTGAACAAGTTTCAGTGCCATAGGTCATCAGACATCACTGGGAACACGCACTGGTCAAAGAGTTGACGAGAAGATATTGATTGATTGAAACAATTTTTCAGTAACGTTTTTTGTAATAGGGGCCTAAAAGTCTCCCATAGTAGCTAAGCAAAGGTTGAAATCAGTTGGTGTAACAATTGGCATTTGTCCCCAGTCCCTAGTCATCAAGACAAGAAACCAGAGGATCCATTAAGATTGAGTGATAAGAATGGATAAAGCAAGAAATGAGTATGTAAGAGGAAGTTTTTAAGTGGCGTTAGTGATAGGAAAGTTGAAAGGAAAGCGTTTGTTTAGGTATGGGATGGAGATAATTGTGACCAACATAGTGATAAATATAAGATGTTGACGACTGAAGACGGGGAAGAAGACCGATGCAAGGATGGATGGATTGTGTGTAGGTTGAACTGAAAGAAACAGGTGTGAATTTGGCGTGGCTGACCAGCGGATAATGTAAGAGAGAAGGGCAGGAAGAAGGTGACAGACCTAATCGTCATCGTTCACACATAACATCACGCCTGTATTCCCCATAGGATTTTGCAGAGGTGTGCAGACACACAGATCTGTCTATAGATCTATAATGGTACTACCCCCACATTTCACAAGTTACGTTTAAGTTCCATGCACCGTGGGTTTACTTACGAGATATCAAACGCTGTTTTCACTTTAATTGACTGAGGGTCTCTGTTAGTAAACATTTCGCTCAAGTTAGCCCGGCTGATGCAGAAGTCTTCCATGCATTTCTTTGTCCGCTCCAGACTGCAATGGCAGCTGAAGAGGAACTTCCTTATTAGGCTATCATCTGAAACAATTTATATCATGAGACTTCGTCTGCATTCCAGCAAAAAGTAGCCGTGGGCATATACTTCGCGACGAATTATCAACAAATCACAGGGGCAGACACCGAAGGCTGCGGGGTTCGACCTCAGGACAAGCTGCTTAGAACAAAACTACAAACATAGGTTATAGGCAAGTTTTATAAAGGGACGTTTTACTACTACCACAGGAACGAAATCGCGGGCATATTCTAGTAGAATAATACAATTATTAACTATTCAAGTTATACTTAAACGAGTCGGATTAAAATTATGACATTTAATACAACTCGGGAGATTGTTATTTCCTTGATGTTGCAAAAAGATATAAAAATTCAAACCGGTTCCTGAAGTTAATTTAATGCTAAAAACCAGCCTAGTTCTTAAGCTAAAGTTACCTATAACCTTATCCGATGTAAACCTGTATTTTTTACATTTATAATTATTTAAGTTATGGGTTAAACCCAATATGAAATGCTGAAAATAAAACTGGTTGTAACAAGTGTAGATAAAAGTTATAAAAGGCCCCTAACTACGTTAAAAGTAAAACCATTGTTCTGTAATCATTTATTTATATACGCTTTATTGGTACACCAGGAAATGCATGACAAAAACAAGCACTAAAACATACAACAGGCGGCCTTACGCTTTCTGCGATCTCTTCCAGGCAACCTTGGAATGGACAGTGATTGCGTGGACATAAAAATGGGGTTGTTATTGGTACAAGATATTGATACAATTTATTATACTTAATAGATATATTCATATTTATCTGCTGTATAATACTTATCTGATATTACTAAGCAGGTTTTGTTAAATTTATGCGATTTAATAGAAATTGGCTAGGTGAACATAAATACCCGTGACTTTGATAGACTTTCGGGCTTCTGACTACCCGTAATGACTGTCAAAGATCTACGAATGAAAGGCACAGAGGGGTCTCGATATGTACCTAGGTAATGAATGGTCTGGTCACCCATTCACGAACCGATCGCAGCAATTGTAACTTAACCTTCGCCACGAGTCACTGCCAATGGCCATGAAAAATATTATTTACGAACATAATGTCCTATGTATTATTAAAGTTATTATTACTTGTAAGCACCTATTCTTATTTTTTTCGTTTTTAATCTACCTTTTTAATTTATATGAGTGCATGCTAGGTATCCTTAATTGATTTAAAAAAAAAAAACTCAATTATCTCACACTTCAATTTATTATGTTAAATTATATTTTAAAATAGCAATCGTCGACGTCTTGCGACTTAAAATTGGTAGATAATATCCTCAAAGATTATTATTAAAAACAATAATACTAGACTAGACTAGTATATTCGCATGGATATAGTTCCATTGGTACTCGTAGATACATACATCTAGGTACTAAAACCTACAATATTTTTATTTTTTGGGTAGGGAATCATCAAATAACTTCTCCCGGTCTGGGTGGAGCAGGAGGGCGTGTCAGACTTTTACCGACTAAAACCCACCCATGTTCCCTCAGTAGCCTGTATGCCAGGGGCTGCGGTATCTCTTTCGAACATACCCGCACCCCTGGCAGGCATCGGCCCTTGCGGGCCCCATCACTTTGTGCTGACATCTCTTTGAGAAGCGCGTGGAACACAATGCGCCGTCGACCTGGGCTTGGTCCTTACCGGACAGCGAGCTTCCCATTACTCGCCGTCCGCAAGCCCACAAAACCTACCCAAGGCATGAAAGATACAGTAGCTATATCATAAGTTTACACAGCCTAAACTCGCCAGCGTCTCATGAGCACTACAGATTTCGATCCTGAACTTTTGAGTTTGTGTAAAAAAATTATTCATTAGCGAACGATGTTGGATTTCAAAGAAAGGATTTTTTTTTTAATGACATATAATTAAATACATATCGAAAGTCACCGACTACCGAACTTAGTTATTGGGGTTGGACAAAGCAGGTTTATTATTTTTTACTTTTCGGTTTTTCGGCGGTTTTATTTTTTATTAAAAAGTTTTTATTTCATAATTTTTGTGGCTAAAATCATCCCCTGTTTTCTTACCCTTAGGGTTGAAATTTTTCTTCGAAATTTATATGGGACCAACTTCGGGGTATACCCTTTCCAATAAAAAAAGAATTATCAAAATCGGACTACTCTGGAAAACCTCCTCCGTTTTTCCGTCGGTTAAAAAAGAAAAGTATTCATTGTCGTACAGGAAGATCACATACTTACTAAACTAAACACACAATTAAAAAAAAATATAACAGTAGCTCTCCGGTAGTAGGTACCGACAGAAGTGAAAACTTGAACAATTACGTGTGTATTTTTTGAATCGTCAATACAGGATTTCACATTATTCGTTATCCTATTTTCATAATTCCAATTGGAATATTAGTTCTGGACCGAAACCTATCTTTTGTTGAAATACCTCTATTAAAAAACGGAGATGTCGGTAACGCGGTATCGCGAGTTCAATTGTTTTTCCCATCTCTAAAAATGCCCAACGCTAAAGGAGTTTTCACTTCAAAAAACTATAAAAACAAAATTTATTGGAACTAATAAAAAAAAACAAAGTCCTATATGAGGCCAAAAGGCTCAAATCTCAGCACACATACACACCTTTCACACATCTTTCACTCGCCAACAGAAATGCGTGGTACACAGACATAGATCTATATCTGTGGCGTGGTAATTAGGTATGTAACTCACCAACAGTAGGACTATATTCAGTAGGCTTTCATTTTGACACTTTAAAATCTTTCATTGCATTATTTACGTTGTTGAGCAGATAATTTTTTCGAACTCCAGAAGCAACGGATTCAACAATACCTTTCAAATTATCTAGATTTTGATTAATAGCGTGTTCACGAGCGTGTTACACAATTAGGCTTCAGATCACGGATCGAAAAATTAAATATAATGAGCCAATGAACGTTGATTCCTTGTCGGTGATAATAAGTAAACGTGGAACGACACTAAAATGAACACACACTCGAAAGAACCATTAACTTGAGCGAAGCGTCTGATATCAGCCTTATCTGACAGATTTTCACAGACATTGTAATTGCCAGAAACTCAGTGTTAGTTAGGTAAGTACTTACCAAAATTTTTGGGTAGAGTCGGTTCCTTAGCCAGCCAGTCCTTGAAGGCAGCCACATCTTTTTCGTTAACCTGCGTCATCTGAAAAGAAATTGTTAAATTTGGACTATAATTTGATTATTTTCTATTCGGAAAAATAAAGAATCTACTGTTTTTTAGGTTCGCAACGCCATCGCCACCGGGGCGAATACTGAAAATGTTTACACTCAGGGCCCCAATTCTGTAGGTATGGTTATAATGATACCCCGCGGAGTCTTACTATGTTCAACCTACGTCAATATCGTGTCTTCTGGAAACCAATGTAACGGTAAGGAATCATAATGTCATATTCAGTATGTTCCAAGAAAATTTGTCGATATTATTAATACGATATTAGCTGATTTCGTGTGTGATTGACGTGGTTTTGAAGTAAGGAATCGTTAAGTGGTCATAGTGAATTAGGGCTAGGGCCCAGGCTTAGTAGGCGTTACATTACCTATTCAAGAAAAATTAACGCCGCTCGTTGACAAAATACACAGATAATGATGTTATTATATTGGAGAAATGTTGGTGTACCTCTGAGGCTGTAGGTACACCTCTGCCGCACCCTTCCGGGGAAACAAGGTGTGATATTATATTATGATAAGATGTTATCATAATTAAATTTTCCTACAGTTCGTAGAATATAGTTAGACAACATATAATAGCTAGGTAATTAATTTTTATGTACTTAATTATGACTAAAGTATTCTAATGTAAAATATATTATTTTCTTAAATTATTATTTTAAGTAGACAGCTTAAATTTACCTAATTATTTTAACTATCAAATCTTTTAGCAAACTAAACCTGTCATGGATTTGGTTGAAAACTCGTGTATCGACCTTGGTGACCTTTAAAGATTGGGTCGTTGGACGGCCTTGGTCAAAATATCAATTTAAATAATCGCTGGTCATAGAATACTACTATATGATAAATACATTTCCTACTTAATATTATAAATGTAACAGTTTGTATGTTTAGATGTTTGTTACTCTTTCACGCAAAAACTACTGAACGGATTTGGATCAAATTTGGCACACAGGTAGTTTGAGAGTAGTGGTGGCCCAGTGGTAACGGCCGCGACTTACGAGTTGTAGGTCGTGCGTTCGAACCCAGCCAGGCGCATTACTTTGTGTAAATAATTTCATCACCTGCTCTAAAACTGTGAAGGAAAACGTCGTAAGGAAACCGGCATGTCCTAGAACCAAAAATTCGAAGACATGTGACATCTACCAACCCGCACCGGGCCCGCGTGGTAGATTACGGCCCACTCCCTCTCGTGGAGAGGAGGCCTGTGTCTCAGTAGTGGGAACGTTATAGGCTGAGTATGTATACTTTTTGTCGCGGTAGTAGGTTCCTGTGGGAAAATGTTCGAGGGCATGGGCGAAGTCGCTGGCATAAGCCAGTATCACTTAAAATAATCGCAGCAAATCAAAACAGTTTATTTTTTTTATTAAAATGTTTTGAACGTCAACATTTACATTAAAATAGAATTGATTCTAGTCGCCCCTTCCAAAATGTAGGTACCACAGTACAGTACCTACTACCCGGTTGGTGTAGATCAGTACTATTACAGGTTATGGAAACAAAGGTATTGGATTACGAGTTTGGATGGCTAAATGGAACTTGTTATATAGGATATGAATATAGTAAGACAATAGCCCCTGCCCAACCAATGTTTTAAATAAATTAAACAAATAAAATACCACGGGGTGACTTGGACACTCAATAATAGGCCTCCGAAAACGGTCGCTAGCACATAGTGTCATAGCGACAAGGGGAAACATGTCCTGAGATGCTTCTAAAGCGTGGTGAGGTATTAAGTATTAGGACAATCCCGGAAGTACGGTCAAGATCCCTACCAGCATTTTATTGGAATACCTTCCTCCGAGCACGTTTGCTCTTGCAAATCTCCACTCAAGCCGGCCAATAAAGGCAAACCAGAGATGAGGTCTCCGGGGAGATAAGGTCCGTGAGGTCGCTATTGCCCAACAGCTCGCCACATGCTTCCTTGCGAGATTCTGTATTTCTCTTGGTATGGCTCCTCACCTTAAACCGGTTTCAACAAAGTAAACTTTACCGGCACGCGCCACCACGACCGCAACGCAGAGACACGGAAATGGGATTGTTATTATTTTTATGATCATCATCATTATCATTTCAGCCGAAAGACGTCCCTGCTGGACATAGGCCTCCCCCAAGCTCCGCCACTTCGAGCGGTTCTGTGCTTCCCGTATCCAGCGGATTCCTGCGACCTTCAGAAGGTCATCGGTCCACCGTGTGGGAGGCCTTCCAACTATACGTCTTCCGGTATGCTGTCGCCACTCCAGAACCGTTCGGCCCCATCGCCCACCTGTTCTGCGAGCAATGTTGCCCACTGCCACTAAACAAAAATTGGCAATTCTTCGGGTTATGTCGGTTATCTTGTTGTTATTAGGTAGTATGAGGTAAAATGTTTGAGTGATTAGTAACCTCTAGAAGGTCGGATTACAAAAATCTTTCACTGATAGAAAACTATTGATGAGTGTCATATGCCATATTATGTTTTATGGTAGGCATTGGTAGATTAACGTGTGATAAATGAAAGGTGAATAGCAAAAAGCAGATGTGAGTGGAAACGCCGGGAGGGGACGCTCTAGGAGGACATAGATAATGATCTTATTAGTTACTAACAGCGCTCCGCGGTTTCACCCGCGTAGTTCCCGTTCCCGTGGGAATACGCGGATAAAATATAGCCTATGTCACCCGGGGATAGTGTGGCTTCCCAACAGTGAAATAATTTTTCAAATCGGTTCAGTAATTTCGGAGCCTATTCAATGCAAACAAACTAACAATCAAATGTTTCTTCTTTATTGTTAGTATATACACTAGCTTTCCCGCCCGCGTGGAGGTCGGAAATTATCCCGCGGGAACGTACCGCCGGGATAAAAAGTATCCTATGTGTTAATTTCGGTCATAATCTATCTGTGTACCATATTTCAACCAAATCCGTTCAGTCGTTTTTGCGTGACTGAGTAACGAACATCCAAACATCTTCACAAACTTTCACATTTATAATATTAGTAGGTAGTAGGATACACTGTATTCTGAGGATAAATATTTCTATACACTGTATTCTGAGGATAAATATTTCTCTTTGACTTCAAGTACTTGACTTCCACGCGGGCAGAAGTCGCAGGCAGAAAGAAGTGTTTTATAAAAAAGCCTTACACGTCAACTAAGTATTTTGTATGGAACTTACAGATCAGTGTTTTTTTAGTTACTGTTTTGTCATTAATGTTATCTATCATTGGCGTACCTACACGAAAATAGGTAGGTATGTTGGTAGGTACCAATATACCTACTATGTGGCCATCCCTATATCACGTCACATAAATTTTATGGGTTTTCGCCCCCTTCCCTTGTGTGACGTCACCACGTCCAATTGAATAACGATAAACGATTAACAATGCTAATAAAGATTATAACGTATGACGTCACAAAGCTTTTGAACCCCTTGTCCCTTGTCACACATTGTCACATTTCATTGACCCCTCCCCCCCCCCCCCCTTAACGTGTAACATAATTTATGGATGGTCCCTAATATGGAACCTTATTTGAAGTAGGTATTTTAATTTGCCAGCAACGTTGGTTGGTAGGCACGTACCTACATTGTAATTAATCTGAAAATCATCAGCAGCCATGATGATTTATGTCACATGAATGATAAAGGTACGGACTACAGTTTTAAGTTCTCAAACCGGATGCAGCTTAACCGCAGTATTTTACATGCAACCCAGTAATTGGGTAACTCGATATCTAATATTTGCCTAATTACTAAGACTGGCTGTCAAACTTTCATGCTTCTGACGAACCATAACAACTGTCAAAGATCCATGAAGCCAACTAAAGGTTTAAAAAAATGGTTTCTTGGTACCTGCGACGTAAACTAGCTAGCCAAAATTATAATTAGGTAGTTTCCTCAAAATCAAATTCTCAAGAACATTAGTTAATTTCTTAAACCACGACTAAATACAAAAAAGATTAATTACGTTAGGATCATAATAGAGACTGAATTAACCAATTAAATTAAATATAAACGATTTGATGGTCTGTTGTTATTAAGTGGCGAAGGGCGGGCGATTTGGGGGCCTGTCTAATGTAATTATGACGTTCAAAAAGTGCTGACATTGGCCTAGTTTGAATAAATGACTTTTGATTTTGATTTTGAATTACTAGAATTGCAAAAATATAATTGCCAAAGCCTCAAAAATAATAATTGGAATAAAACAAAATGTGATCGTATAAATAAACCTACGGACCTACCTACCTATTTGCTGAAGAAACTTGAAAAAAAAAATAAGTGTGACCATCATTGAATGTTATATTATTGCCCATAAAATATTCACTAAGCTAGTTTTACATGAAATTTTTCCAAATTTGTAGCCATAAATTAACAGCTTACCTTGAATTGATTACAACAATACGAAAATCGTCAATAGTTCTCGATGAAGCACGTCAATAATAAACTCGACTTCCCTATGTGGCGTCTCAACCTTTACTAGATAAACGTATGTATAAATAAAAACTTGTTTGCTCGATTCGATTTTCATAATAATTGCTGGGCGAGCGAACACAAAATGGATCTTGTGAAGGCCGCAGGAATCCGCTGGAAGTATCCCAGCACAGAGCGGTCGAATGTGCGGAGCTTGGGAGAAGCGTAATTCCAGCAGTGGATGGGTTTCGGCTGAAATAATGTGGATGATGTTGAGCGAACACTAGACGACTTTCTGAATGCGATGGACATGGATTGCGGATTATGTGGTTATGTGATTGTCGCAACAGTAATGCATAGGCCATTGAAAATAAATATGCCATGGCCATAGTTTCCCCCCCGAGTGGGTTCCCGCATTGTCGTTGCGAGGGGGCTGAGTAGCCGTGGTGTCAGACCCACGGTGAAGCGAAGAGGAACCCCAAAGTGGGGCCGCTCGTCAGGGCTTTTGCCTCAAACCCGACGACGTAGCGGCCAAAAAGGGTAGGTTGCGGTGAGGTGCACCGCAACTGAGGTGGGCTGCGATGTCGAATGGGAGGCATCGCGGCTGAGGGTTATAGGCTGCGGCGGAGCAGGAGTGCCGGTACTTTTTAGTAGCGCTCTTCCCTTCCGTGGCCTGGACGGGGCTGCCACCGTTTGATCGCGGACGCGGTGGGCCGCAGGGGAAGAGGAGTGTCGGTATAGCGTTGCCCGCTCTCCCTATCCCCTGCGGCCGAAAAGTGGTAGGCGGTGGGGCCACTGTGTTGACCCGTCGCAGGGTGACCGAGGGGTCCGCAAGGGGCGATGCCTGCCAGAGGTGCGGGTTGTTCGAAAGAGATACCGTTGCCCCTGGCACACAGGCAACTGTGGGAACACGGGTGGGTTTTAGTCAGTAACCACCCAGAGCGGGAGAAGTCATTTGATGATTTCCCACAAAAAAAAAAAAAAATGGCCATAATTTGTTGCACTCGCAATTGTAAATCGCGATAGTCTAAGTAGTATTAGGTATAATATCTGGATGACCGAGCCTTACTGGATTTCTTTTTTGACTGACGTTTTTTTTTAAAATGAAACCTTGGATTCCAACCCACTACCAACTCGTAAGTCTTAGCCGTTCTCTATAGTATCAAATACAAATAGTAATGAAGCTGGAAAAATAATTAAAAACGATTTATTAAACTACTCGAGAGTAGTTTTATATGAAAATTAGATTAAATAAAGCACATTAATGTGAAGTGCGTAAACAAAACAGCAATTTAATGGTTCGTAGCATGTCCACGGCTTTTAATAAATGCTACAGGAAAAGTTTTTTCAACACACTTGCTCATAAAATGGCTCTAATTTCACTACAGTTAGGCACATAATGACACCTATTATCAAACTGTGACTTTTTCATTACTATTATTCACTAGTGAGTTATAGAATTGGTTGAGTTGCTTTGTTCTTAGTGAGTTATGTTGTTTTTTGTTTGAGTTGCTTTGTTCTTAAAAACGATGATGATGATGATGATGGATGATGCTGGGTGATGATGGATGATGATGGATGATGCTGGATGATGATGGATGATGATGATGGATGATGATTGATGACGATGGATGATGATGAATGATGATGATGGATGATGCTGGATGATGATGGGTGATGATGAGTGATGATGGATGATGATAGATGATGATGGATGACGATGGATGACGATGGATGATGATGGATGATGATGGATGACGATGGATGATGATGATGGATGATGATGGATGATGATGATGGATGATGATGGATGATGATGGATGATGATGATGGATGATGATGGATGATGATGGATGACGATGGATGACGATGGATGATGATGGATGATGATGATGGATGATGATGATTTAGTATTATTTTCTTCGCAAGTGTGTTGAAAAACGTCGTATGATACACGTGTGTATTGATGATTATCGCTGAGGCGCCATTGAGACCCGAGCCGTCAGGCGAGGGTCTTAAGAGAGCCGAGGACGTACACACTTGTACCATAATGTACTATTATCCAGTGCGCAAATTGTAACCATGAATTCAGCATATCATTCTAGACCCCCTACCGCAGAAACTTTTCGCCAGTTATACAAAAAGAAATCAGCTGTTCCATACATTTTGACCGCGTAGGTATTGCACTTTTCTATGAAACAGCTGTTTTTTTTTTTGTATAACCGGCGAAACATTTTGGCGCTAGGGGCTCTAGAATGATATGCTGAATTTATGGTTAAAATTTGCGCACTGATAAAAACTTATCCTGTATACACCGGCGAGTCATTGACTGTACCAACTTTTGAAATTTCGCAATGGAGATAGAGTTCCTTTTTCTTCGATTTCGTACCAAAGATGCTCGATTGAGTCTAGGTCGGGCTGTTAGCTGGCCAATCTAAGACAGAAATTGATTGCGATGTAAGAAATTAATTGCATGTATTGGATCATTGTCGTGTTGGAAAACCAACAAAGTCCAAGTGCGGAAGCACGTCTTCAGCATAAGGTAACATTGTTTCTTCCAATTTTGTATAGATTGTAGGTATAATAAATTGAAAGACTGCTGTTGTTCACAACTTGCTTGTTTATGAACTTCAGCCCCACATCTGACCTTTTCAGAGGTGGTGTTGCAGCCACTTATAGGATGGCTTTCACTAAAATACCAGTTTGCTGCTCTTGACTCGCTGGAAGGCAGTGCAAATACAGCTCATGGTGGACGCGGTGCTCATTGCCAAGCTTTACAGTCAGCAGCTAGTCGATGAAACATTGCTTGCCTGTAGGTCTTCTACAGATTGATTGTCACAGTTCGTGCAGGAGCTCCACGACCTTATACCACCATCTTCAATTCACCACCGGTCTACCAGACGTACTGCTGCCTGCAGGTTACCATCTGCCCTCGATTGATATCTCGACTAGTCGTAGTCAGGGCTTCTCCTCCACTATTATCACGAACAGGGCGTGGAACTCTCTGCCAGCGTCTGTGTTCCCTTCCATCTGTACTGCCCGAAAGCCTTCAAAAGCAAGTCAACAACACAGCAACAGCAACTAACATCTTCTGGACACGCCAGTTCGACCATAAATCTCATTCAACGCTTTCCATCAGGCGAGATGAGGTCACCATCATCACATGTACCTAATAGCCTCCTCAAGACTGCCAATGTGTATATCCAACGCATTTCGACCCTGCACCTACATCGGCGGCCACGGCAAAATCAATCAATCTGCCCAGCATGTTCCAAACTATGTTGGGGTCGGCTTTCAGTCTCATGGAGGTAGCTGAATGCTAGTGTCAGTGTCAATGTGCTGAGCGAAAAGAATAACTTAAGTTCATTAATTCCCTAACAGATAAGTAACTTAATAGTTCACTTAATGCTCTGACAGACCTTGGGAGGCTTAATGCCTAAAGCCACATTTTAAATAAAATTTACTAAAACTTGTTTTTTATTTTCGGTTTGATTCGGTTTACGTCATATTTCGTGAGGCGCATTTTAAACCGACTTTTATATTAAAGACCTACCATAACTGATGGCTAACTTCTCGAATATAATTTTATTTGCTGATGACACTTCTCTTATTTTTAGAATAGATAGATAGCTGTTCTTTCGAAATGGTTTGCTGCTAATAATCTTTTACTCAATGCGAACAAAACTAAATGTCTTTAGTTCTCGTTACCTACCAAATGTACCCCAAGTAGGTCTAAATTTAAAACTTGATGGCAAGAAACTAGATGCTATTTCGGAAACTGTATTTTTGGGAATTAGCTACTTTCGATTCAAAATTGAAATGGGGTGCCCACGTTAGAGCTCTTTCAAATAGATTAAGCTCAGCTGCTTACGCAGTAAGAAAAATAAGGCAGTTGACTGATGTAGCCACAGCTAGCTTAGTTTGCTTATTTTCACAGTATTATGTCTTATGGCGTTTTGCTGTGGGGATCGGCAGCTGACGTAGATTCAATTTTCATTTTACAAAAGAGGGCAATCCGCGCAATCTATAAAATGGAGCCTCGCAAGTCTCTTAGAAACAAATTCAGCGAAATTGATATACCTACTAACTCTGCCTTCTCTTTTTAACCTAGAAAATATCTTGTATGTTCGCAAAAACTTAGATCTTTTCAAAAAAAGATGCGATTTTCATAATCTGAATACACGTAGTAAAGATAAAATTGTGATTCCAAAATTTCGATTAACTAAAACTAGCAAGTCATTTAAACAGTATCCGCTGCTTTATCAAGTTGCCAAAGTCGGTTAAAGAACTTAGCGATGGAAAGTTTAAAACTCAAACGTGTCCTTATCAATAAAGCTATACATCAATTTTAATATCGACAATTTTTTGTGATTTTCATAGAAATCGTGTCACTTGGTTTAAATAGTTTCATTTTATTATTTATGTAGATTATTTTATAAGTTGTGAATGAGAGAATGTTGTAGGCCTTACATACTGTAGATTTGTAGACGATTTTCTATTCTATATTTTCATTCCTATTAGTACCTGATACTTACTGACAGGCCTGCACTGTCCTTCCATACCTATTATCACCGTAATATGAAAATATTGTTAAACCCAATTATTTTTAAAAGAGTAACCGTGGAGTTTCTTGCCGGCTCTTCTCCATAGGAAGCGACAAATTGGAACCGCGGACCTAGCTTCTGACGTGTCATAAGTGCCCATGCAGGTTTATCTGCACTAATATTATAAAAAGAAAGATTTTATTGATTGTTTGTTTGTTTGCATTGAATAAGCTCCGAAACTACTTAACGGATTTAAAAAATATATTTCACTGTTGGGAAGTTACACTATCCCGGGTGACATAGGCTATATTTTATCCCGGTATTCCCACAGGAACGGGAACTACGTGGTTGAAACCGCGGAGCATTGCTAGTGTGAAATAAAATATTATGATTTTGACTCCTACTCCATCTCATTTTAAACCAGAGAAAAAACAAAATGGAAAATCAAAATCAAAAGTCATTTATTCAAATTAGGCTGAGAATCAGCACTTTTCGAAAATCCTTTCCTTATTCCTTCTCTACATTATAAAGGGAACCTCTGTGCAAAATTTCAGCTTTCTGGGTCCAAGGGTTTGGGCTGGGCGTTGATGAGTCAGTACGTCAGTCAGGACTTTTCTTATTATTTATAATATAGATTATCTCACTTTTGATGGTTTGATATTACGTGACGAAATCTCCAAAATGACTGAGATAAAGTGACTGGGTGACTGGTAGAAAATGCCTCAGGCATTAACTCCGCCTTTCTACAGTATTTTTAGGGTTCCGTACCTCAAAAGGACAAAACGGAACCCTTATAGGATCACTTTGTTGTACAGACGCCAGCACATCAAGCTACTCTAATCTGTCAAATTTCTTTGATATTTTAAACTTTATTCCAATTGAATTAGCTTCATGTTCAGTTGGGAAAATTTGACAGTTTGGGGTAGCTTGATGTGCTGGTGTCTGTACGTCCGTCCGTCTGTCTGTCTGTCTGTCAAGACCCCTTTTCTCAGGAACGCGTGGAGGTATCGAGCTGAAATTCATATCAAATACTCAAGTCTACTGTCTCTTGGAGCTGTGAAAAAATTAAACTTCTAAGCCAACGCAATCAAAAGATACAGCCAGCAGTTTATGCCGCAATTTTTCGAAACTCGCAAGGGAATCAAAACCAACAGGGTAGGTACTCAGAATCTTGAAATTTGGTACGAAGCAAGGTCTTACAGCACAAATAAAGGAAGAATTAAGAAAAAAAAAAGTTGAGAATTTTAGGTAAATTTTGGTACTTACAAGTTTTCGCGAAAATCGAAAGTTTCCCATATATTTTTATTATGGCGGTATAATTAAAATACGAGTGCACGGAAAAAGAATGAGTTCACCTTCTAGGATCAATCAATCAACTCAGCCTATCGCAGTCCACTGCTGGACATAGGCCTCTCCCAGGCTACGCCACAATACTCTATCCTCCGCCTTCCGCATCCAGTCTGTCCCAGCCACCTTTTTAAGATCGTCGGTCCATCTAGCTGGGGGGCGTCCCACACTACGTTTGCCGAGACGCGGTCTCCACTCCAGGACTCGTCTGCTCCACCGTCCATCGGTTCTTCGACAAACATGGCCAGCCCACTGCCACTTCAGCTTGCTCACTCTATAAGCTATGTCGGTAACACCGGTTCTTTTCCGGATAATTTCATTCCTGATTTTATCTTTCAAAGAAACTCCGAGCATAGCCCGCTCCATAGCGCGCTGAGCGACCTTAAATTTGTGGACCAGCCCGACTGTCAGTGTCCACGTTTCGGCGCCGTATGTCATCACGGGCAGGACGCACTGGTTGAAGACCTTAGTCTTCAAGCATTGCGGAATAGGAGACGAAAAGACTTGACGTAGTTTCCCAAACGCTGCCCAACCCAACCGGATCCTCCTGTCGGCTTCCTTCTCAAAGTTGTGTCTACCGAGCTGGATGACTTGTCCTAGGTAAACATACTCCTTCACAACTTCGAGAAGCGACCCTTCGATGTGGATTGGACTCGGCAAGACGTGAGAATTGCAAATGACTTTCGTCTTGTCCAAATTCATGCCGACGCCAACCCGCCGAGAAGCTCCGCTTAGGCTGTGCAGCATCTGGTCTAACTGTTCCAGTGTCTCTGCCATTATGACGATGTCATCGAAACCGAAGGTGTGAGATGTATTTGCCGTTGATATTGATACCCTGTCCAGTCCAGTCCAACGTCTTAAAGATATCCTCCAACGCGTTGGTGAACAGTTTCGGGGATATAACATCCCCCTGTCGCACCCCTCTGAGGAGTTGGATGGGACTTGTTTCCCTATCCTGGATCTGGATAGTCATCGTAGCAGCATCATACAAACATCTCAACATCTCGAGATAGCGCCAGTCAATTCGACATTGTTGCAGAGAGGCCAGAACTGCCCATATTTCGATAGAATCGAAGGCTTTCTAGTAGTCCACAAATGCCATACACAGCGGTTGGTTGTACTCTTCAGTCTTCTGTACAATTTGCCGAACAGTATGGATGTGGTCTACGGTACTGAAGCCTTTTCGAAAACCGGCTTGTTCTGGCGGCTGGAACCTTCTAGGATAGTCATTGATTTAACGTGTACTGTATTTTTGAAAAAAAAAATACAGAATGCGGCAGGCAAGTTGAAACAAAATCCGCCATTTTGGCTCAACTTACGTGCCACTATCTGTAAGGAACTCCTTATTAATGTCATAGGAACTTTGCAAAAAGTTAATTGCTACCATTATTTCGGCTTCTTGCAGCTAATTATACAAGTTTACATTGGGTTTATCTCTGTAATTAGCTCGACTTATTGTGTGGGAATGATATCTAGTAGGTAGGTACTTATCTATTAAAAACTGGAATCTAACAATGTTGCTTGGCAGCACTTTGTAGAGCAATAAATACCTACCTATATTTATGGAGCGACCTGTTTCTCAACAATGTAATGAAGTAAATCATTTATTTGATTATTGGTAGATTAGCTACCGCCCGCGGCTTCGCCCGGGGCTTCGACCACGTGGAAGTTGGAAATTATCCCGCAGGAAAGTACTACCGGGATAAAAAATATCCTATGTGTGTAGGTCATAATCTATGTGTGCCGAATTTCATCCAAATCCATTACCTACCTATATTTACGGGGCGCCCGATTATTCGATTCATTACCATCAGTCGCCAGCAGGACAAGCTATCCCAAACTGTCAAATTTTCCCAATTGAACATAAACCGTATTCCTTTGTTATAAAGTTGAAAACCTATCAAAGAAATTTGACAGATTGGGGTAGCTTGATGTGCTGGCCTCTGTATATCTAAATCATTTTTGTAATTTATTGGTAGATTAGCTTCCACCCGCGGCTTTGCTCGCGTGGAGAATTCCGCAAGAACGTACTACCGGGAATAAAAGTAGGTATCCTATGTGTTAATCTAGGTTAAAATCTATCTATGTGCCAATTTTCAACCAAATCCATTCAGTAGTTTTTGCGTGAAATAGTAACAAACAACCATACATACAAACTTTGGCGTTTTTAATAAGTAGGTATTTTTTTTTTCTGGTACGTCCATATGAAAATAAAAGTGCCGCTAGGATGACTTAGTTCCAGCGGAAACAGTTTTTTTGAATAGCTCCCCAATGTTTTTTTTTTTTGGTTGGGTAATCATCAAATGACTTCTCCCGCTCTGGGTTGAGAGCAGGAGGGCGTATCAGACTTTTACTGACTAAAACCCACCCGTGTTCCCTCAGTTGCCCGTGTGCCAGGGGCGACGGTTTCTCTTTCGAACAACCCGCACCCCTGGCAGGCATCGGCCATTGCGGACCCCTCGGTCACCCTGCGACGGGTCAGCACAGTGGCCCCGCCGCCCACCACTTTTCGGCCGCAGAGGATAGGGAGAGCGGCTGACGCTATACCGACACGCCTCTTCCCCTGCGGCCCCACCGCGTCCGCCATCAAACGGTGGCGGCCCCGTCTAGGCCACGGAAGGGAAGAGCGCTGCTCAGAAGCACCGGCACTCCTCCTCTGCCGCACTTCTTAGTGAATCCTACAGACAATTAACTAACTTTTCTGGACGGGCAAAAACATATCGGGAGTAGGGACAGCTGTCAAATCGTGTTGTCATTCATTCTTTGTTCGGGCTCCAAACTAATTTTCTGCCCGTAAGTGAAACAGTGTTGGAAATGCCCGTTACTTCGACCGAAACGTCGACTTCATGCTTAAGAAGTAGGCCCCGTACCCCGAGTCAATGGCGCGTTGTGTTTTACGCGCGCCTCAAAGAGATGTCAGCAAGAATTGAAGGGGTCCCAAGGGCCTGCCAGGGTCGCGGATTTGTTCGAGATTTACCGTGGCCCCTGACGCAGGCAACTGAAGGAATACGGGTAGGTTTTAGTCAGTAATAGTCTGACACGCCCTTCCGCTCCGCCCAGAGCGGGAGAAGTCTTTTGATGATTTCCCATCCAAAAAAATAGTATCATATTTTTTTAATAATAAAAACACGTTTAGTCAACTTTTTAAAAGTTTTTTATATTTTTATATTAGGTACACCAATTGGCATTTTTTATTATAACTAATTTTTTTACAGAGCCTGCACATAACTAATGGAATGTTTTATTTTTACAATATAACAAATACGTACAATATTACTCTTGAATAAGTTTTAATTTTCAGTAAATATAAAGCTTTGTATAAAATTACTCACTTTTTTACCTACAAAACACCTGTCTAGTGGTATCTTAATTCGTTATATTACCTCAAAGGTCAAAAAAATATCAGTAACATTTTTGTCAGAGAAATCCACAGAAAACAAATTATGTAGGTAGGTACCCGGTACAGTCACGTACAAAAGTCCACAAATCAAGCTTCCGTACCCATAGTGCGCCAACCCTACCCTAGAGGAGGTGCTGCTCGGTTTTAGCGTGTTTTATTTAATTTCATTTCTGGTAGTATTTTTTTTTTTTCAATAATCATGAATATGAGAGTCAGCCGCCGCACCCAAGAGGGGATTCCAAAGGTACAGCATGTCAAAATTGTAAAAAAAAAAAACTTTGTAAAAATCCCGGCTAAGTTCGAGTCGCACTCCCCACACCAAGGGTTCCGTGCCACCGTACAATTTCGAACACAACATTTTAAATATAAAAAAAAACACAATAATTATTGTGTATTTACTTTTACACTTTATTTTATTTTTATTATTTGTTGTTATTAGCGCCAATAGAAATACATATTCTGTAAAATTCTAACTGTGACCTATTACGGTTACTGAGACACAACCCGCTGACAGTCTGACGGACGGACAAAGGAGGCTTAGTATCCTATGGCCGCTCGAACAACAAATAATAACATAAAGTTAAAATAAAAGGGTCCACACAAGAAACATGTTTCTTTTTCAGCGTTAAAAAAAAATGTAGTGTTGAATATTTAACGGTAGTAAGGAACCCTTCGTGTTCGACTCGCACTTGTTTAAATAGTTAACAAACCATATATAGTTAACTAGCTTCCGCCCGTGGCTTCGCCCGCGTGGAAGTCGGAAATTATCCCGCCGTAACGTACTACCGGGATAAAAAGTATCCAACGTGGTTTCGAGTTAATCAGAGAGCGTGTTAAAATTCTTCCATACAAACTTTGAGACCCCCCAATCCCCATTTAGGGGGTAGTTTAGAAAAACAATAAATAACCAACTTTATAATTTACTTAGATAAGTATTTGTGCCAAGTTTCAAGTTTATTAACTCAAGGAATAAGATTTTTAATACAAACAAAATCCCCCGTTTTCACCCCCTTAAAGGTCGAATTTCCAAAAACCCCTTCTTAGTGCTCAGTGCTCACCTACATTATAAAAGGAAGCCGTGTACAAAATTTCACGTTCCTAGTCCTAGTAGTTTCGGCTGTGCGTTGATTGATCAGTCAGTCAGTTTCTCCTTATATATAGATAGGTGTAGAGAATGTAGAAATATACACATGTGACTGTTCATGGGACTGTTCCTAAATTACCTCAGGCTGATAAAAATTTAGTTTTTCCCAAGTTTGTTAATTTTATTGTCTATGTCGGTTTCGGGAAATGGCTATGCTCCTTATACAAGTAGTTTATGGAGCACGGGCTTCTTGCATCTTTTGACACGTAACTGAACCTGGGTTCCTTAATCATTAAAGTTCTCCTCATACATGTCTAGAGTAAAACCACACCTTAAACTTATATTTAAATCTTAAGTTCGCAAGATCCTGGCAATTGCGAGGCACACAGTATTTTAACTAATTTAATTAGATACAAAATCAATATATAAATAAGGCACAAACATAATAACACAGCCAGCTATTTGTATGCTCACATATAAAATTGTGCATTATAAACCTTTTATTACATACATAGATCAGCATCATGACTAAGCGATTGGGTATTTTCAAATATTAAAAAAAAAGTTTTTCTATTATTTGTACTGTTTCACATTTAAACCCCATTTACACGGTGCATGCATGTTCTAATATAATTGAAGCGAAAAATTACTTGTACCAATATAATTGAAGCATCAAATTACTTGTACCAATATAATCGAAGCATCAAATTACTTGTACCAATATAATTGAAGCAACAAATTACATGTACTAACATAATTGAAGCAACAAATGATTTGTATCAATATAATTGATACAACAAAGGAATTTCACCAATATAATTGAAGAAACAAAAGACTTGTAAATCTTTCTGTGTATATCATCAGGCTATCGACGATGACTTTCAGCTATGATAAATTAATGAACTAATTCAGATAATACTAAAATTAATGCCCGATTTAAAATTTTGTATCTTAGGTCTAAAATCATTTTGTAGTTGTAAACAACAGTTCTACAATTATGTTATTTGAACAATGCAACTTCTCATAGAAAACTGTTTTCTGTCTTTACTATTTCAAAACCAATCACTTATGATGCCGACTGTTCCTACCGGTAACACCTACCAACAAAAGTACAGTAAACAAAAAAAAAAGGTGACTATTTTACATACTTTCATAAGTAACGGTTAAAGTGGAAGCGCCAGGGTGACCTGCGAAATTCAAATTGTCTCACGCTTTTACAATTTTCAGATATAAATTTACAATTAAATGAACTTTGTTGTTTGAATTCTGAAAAAGCCCTATTTTTACGGTCTTGAATCATAACCCTATTTGTTCCATGTGATGCAGGACGTAAATGAATAGCACCATCCCATTTCTTCCAGTGGGTGTCGTAGAAGGCGACTAAGGGACTTACTCTAGAGAATGGGCAGCAGCGTTCTCTATGTATTTACCATCATACGGCGATTATGGGCAAAAGCCCCCTTTTGGGGAGGCTTTTGTCCAGCAGTGGACGGCTTTCGGTTGAAATGATGATGATGATTCATAAGTATTTTAATCAACAAATATCCTGATACTGACCTCCAAATTATAAAAAAAAGAAGGTCTACCTTAGCGCATCCACATTAATCCAAAACATAAGGATCACACACGTTTATTAAAACTAGTAAGTATACTATTCGTTTAGTAAAGCAGAATATTGTCATGTCTACTCGTATTTAAACTATATTGTATTAGTCTATGTCTAAAGATCTGAAAGTTGCTTCTTTTGATTTCTTCGCCTTCTTCGACGTCTTCCAAAAGTTCTCGTCCAAAAATGTTTCTCTGGAATATCAGAAAATCGAGTGTTATACGGAAAGATTTTTTTCAACCCAAGCGTTTCTGGTCTATAGTTTCGGTTTAATCCGAAACTATTGGCTGGTTTCTTTAATCACATCAGTGGGGCTACTCTCTAACTCCATCAACGAAAATACGGGCCCGTCCGAAAATAGTTCGAAACTTCGAAGTGACTACAGCTGATTTTTTTTTTGAACCGGTATTACCATTTAAGGAGTGGGGACAAATAGTGTAGTAATTCATTCTTAATTTGGGCTCCAAACTACCTAATCATAGGTCCGTAAGTGATACGGAGTAGGAAACGCCCGTAACTTCGACCGAGATTACGGACATCGTGCTTAGAGAGTAGGCCCCCAGGTTACGCGCGCTATCCAATTTGTAGAAATTGGGTCCTATCTACAAGATGTAACAGAATTAACGCAAGACTTCATGCACCCAATTAGAGTAGTTATTGGGTTAAAAGCGTAATACAATTGCCAAAACTTTTTTTAA
This sequence comes from Polymixis flavicincta, assembly GCA_949987655.1. NCBI lineage: Eukaryota > Metazoa > Arthropoda > Insecta > Lepidoptera > Noctuidae > Polymixis > Polymixis flavicincta. The sequence continues at coordinate 9,408,987 of OX465186.1, read as the reverse complement.
CTGTTATTAGAAAAAATTGTTGACCCTAGCATTACTTTATGCATTTAAAATTGTGTCTTATCACCTTGAAATAAGATTGAATTTTCTGTGGTTCCTTCGGCGACAAGTAAGGCAAAATGCATAATTAAAAAAAAAACTGTTTAAACGTTATTGAAATCGATTCAGTAGTAATTTAGGAAAAAACTACTTTCAGGTCTTCTGTTAATTCTGTTTCACCTTGTATAGAAATCACGAAAAATACATAGAAGAATATTGCTTAGTTGATAAGAGACAGAACGATGAATAGTCTGTAGGTGCAACTGGGCCTTAGTAGCACACTCAGCTTATAATTTTCCCACTGCTGGGACAAAGGCCTCCTCTCTGTGAGAGGGAGTGGGCTGTAATCCACCACGCGGGCCCAGTGGGGGTTGGTAGATGTCACATGTCTTCGAATTTTTCGTTTCACACGCACATGCTGGTTGCCCAAGATATTTCCTTGATGGTTATTAGAACAACGGTAGTGAAATAATAAAAGCGCCTGTTACGGTTCGAACCTATGACTTCTACCTCGTAAGTCACGGCCGTGGACCATCAGAGCTCTCTACTGGGCCACCACTGTTTAAGAACAGCAGTGATTGAACACTAAAGTATTCAATGCAAAAATGGTGAGTCTATAGTTACCGATGTTCCATGATAATTTCCAAGGTCTTCTGGTTCATTTCGTCCATAGACGGCTTGGTGCCGCCATAGTCTTGCGGCAAGTCTTCCTTGCTGATAAATTTGTATATCGTCTCGGATTTTGGTACGTGGAAATGCATCTGTAATGAATAATAATTGTTTTTAAGCTATTGCATAGCTTTTATCGCGGGCTTTGAGCACGGCGACCGAATCAAGAAATTCCGTAACGAAAATAAAACCTAACACCCCCACTCCTGCCAGGGGTGCGGGTTTGTTCGAAAGAGACACCACAGCCCCTGGCTTAAGGGCTACTGAAGGAACACGGGTGGGTTTTAGTCAGTATAAGTCTGACACGCCCTCCTGCTCCACCCAGAGCGGGAGAAGTTATTTGATGATTTCACACCCAAAAAAAAAAAAAAAAACACCCCCACTCCGCTTACCATGTACCTAGCTCGGCCGAGCGTTCGCATAATTATGGTATGACTGTACGATATAATACAATTTGTTTTCTTATCGTTCACCACGCTCAAAAAGTGTAACTTGAATTAATATCAAATAAAAAACTTGAATTAATATCAAAGAAAAAAAAATACTGCATAAATAAAAAATTAATAAATAATTATAATTGCATAAGTTGATAAAAAATGCTATGCAATAGCTTTACCGCGGCAGTCCCCGAGTGCCACACGTATTTTTTATTTCAGGCCTTATACATTTTGGAATTAAGGGGTTGGCACACGTCAGGAAGTCAGACAGGCAGACGCTCAATATAAAATACTAGCTTCGAACCGCAGCTTCACCCGCGTGAAGTCAGAAATTACCCCGGGAACGTACTACCGGGATAAAAAATATCCTATGTGTTAATCGAGGTTATAATATAATCTATCTGTATGCCAAATTTCATCCAAATCCGTTCGGCCGTTTTTGCGTGAAAGAGTAACAAACACCCATACATACAAACTTTCACGTTTATAATATTAGTAAGGACTAGTATTAATCTGCGTCCAATTAGCCAGGAAGCCGATCCATACTTGGGGAAACTCCAGGCACAAGTCCGGATACCAAGGAATTTAATGAATTGATTTCACTAGAGAAAAGCTCTCGGTCTTCTTGATAGTCATCATCATCATCATCATCATCATCAGCCTATAATGTTCCCACTGCTGGGACACAGGCCTCCTGTCTGTGAGAGGGATTGGGCCGTAATCCACCACGCGGGCCCAGTGCGGGTTGGTAGATGTCACATGTCTTCCGAATTTTTTGTTCTAGAACATGCCGATTCCCTCATGATGTTTTCCTTCACCGTTTTGAGAGCAGTGGTGATGAAATAATTTACACAAAGTAAAGCGCCTGGCTGGGATCGAACTCACGACCTACAGCTCGTAAGTCGCGGCCGTTACCACTTGGCCACCACTGTTCACTTGATAGTCAACACAAGTTCAAACACCAAGTTTAGGCCAACTATATATTGGAATGAAGGGTATGGCACAAGTCTTACCGAGGGGTATCGTGTTGCTCAGTAACCAGGTTGTGGAAGTCAGACAAGCACTTGCTTCATGTAAAATACTGATGATAGGATTAGCACTACGTATGCCATGGAATAGGGTATTTTCCGATTTGATAAAAACTATTTTAATTTGAAGATTGGGACGATATATTTAACAGAAAAATAAAAATAAATTTATTAATACACATTTTCTCAATTAAAATCTAACTTGTTTTTCGTTGTTTTGAATTTACCGCCAAAACGCTTCTTACGATGACTTTTTATCACATGACATGTGACGTCAACTCCGGTACAAATACTTAGTTTGGCGCCGTTTTAGAAGTATTTGTGCACAGAGGCACCGCACACCAGTAATATCACTTTCTATCTATTAAAAATCTTGCTGATTATAAATTCCACATTCACTTATTTACTTACTAACTACTTTAGTTTACACAATATTGACGTCAAGTGATAAAAAGTCATCGTAAGAAGCGTTTTGGCGGTAAATTCAAAACAACGAAAAATAAATTTGGTTTAAATCGTTTTTAATTGAGAAAATGGATAGAAATCAATTTATTTTTATTTTTCTGTTAAATATCTCGTTCCAATCTTCAAATTAGAATAGTTTTAGAAAAATTTGAAAATACCCTATTCAAGGAATTGATAAAAAAAATGCTGCATTGGCCTCGTCTTGACCTCAATACGCCTATTGAGGTCAAGACCAGGCCAATTTCTATAATGTAAAACTTTATGCAGTGTAATTTTTTTGAAGTAGGGAATATACACACCATATCAGTGATTTCTTGTTTGAGGAACGGCTTCATCAGCGCGAACAGTTTGTCTATGAACGGCGGCGCGTTTATCACGTGGATTTGCTTTATCCTGATCGGCATAGCTTCCTGGGGATTACGAAGAAGAGAATATTCATTAGTGGCAATGAGGAATCGAGCGCAGCATACATAATCGGCCTATAATGTTCCTTCTACTGTCACACAGGCCCTGTGAAAGGGAGTGGGCAACAGTCCACCGCGTGGGCGTTCTTCGAATTTTTTGAAGTACAGACGCCAGCATATCGAGTTACTCTTAACCAACAACCAAATTTCTTTGATAGATTTTCAACTTTATTGCATAAGTATAAAGTTCAATTGGGATAATTTGACAGGCATTGACATGCATGACAGACACTTTGGGGTAGCTTGATGTGCTCGCATCTCTACATGGAACCGGGAAGTATGGCAGAAAAAAGATAATGCCAATTCGAGTAGCGTGAAGGCGCTCGGAGTGATGGGCAAAGATCGTCACTCACTGGACGTTACAGGATGGACATAAGTGACGAATTTGTATGGAAGAATTATTTAACTGATTTTTTGCATAACAATGTAAGTAAACGTTTTATTAACATAGCCGGGTCAACGGTGCGATGTGTTCCACGCGCGCCTCAAAGAGATTCAGCACCAACTGGTGGAGTCCGTAAGGGCCGATGCTTGCCAGGGGTGCGGGTTGTTAGAAAGAGATACCGTGGCCCCTGGCACACAGGCAACTGAAGGAACACGGGTGGGTTTTAATCAGTAAAAGTCTGACACGCCCTTCCGCTCCACCCAGAGTTATTTGAGGATTTCCCACCATCAAAAACAAAACCTACTAATAGTACCATTAATAATATGGAAGAAAAAGATATGTTGCGCTGACCCCAAACTAATTGGGATAAGAGCAAGTGAAAGACGATGATAACGTTGCAATAGCCAGTGTGACAATAGAGTCTATCGATCAACTCATGGGTATAAGAGGCCAATCAACCTGAATAGATGCAGCATTCCAACCAGAAGTTACCGAAAATATATATATATATGTAAAGAAAATATATTATATTTTCTTTATTCGCGTTCCGCGTTCTTGTTAATACTTTTTGGTAAAAACTTTAAAGATGCTACCTCAAAGGTGGATGGAAAGGACGTCAAGGTGACATCGTCAAACGAATTACTTGATTTTATAGTTATTAATTATTTTGTTCACAATTTTCATTGTAAGAATCGACATAGATGTAATATAGAACTTTAAATGTCGTTTCTTCAATTTCAGGTACGTTTAATATGAATGCCTAGTATGTAATATTAATTAGTTTATTTAGTAAAACTTACATTCAAATACATTTCTTCAATTTCAGAAGCAACAAATTTGAGTTTATTTTACATCTATTGTATGATAAGAAAAATCCTTATAAAACGACATTTTTCGTTAAAAATAACTTCGAAATGGCAAAACTTCGCTTTGAATTCACACTATTGCCTGGAAGTGATGGAAAATCTAACGTTTTATCCATTAGTGCAATAGGCACATCTGATAATAAAGTATACGCAATACCAGAAGAGCTACAACCAGTCTCTTTTCATGGGCAAATAATAAAAACAGATGCTTATCGTAAAGTAAAAAATAGTTTAAAAAAAAGGTACCAGGTAAGAAGAATTTGGATAACAATGACAGAAGAACTTAGAACTATTTACATGGACGAAGATGATAATTTACAATTTGGGGATCAATTTCTAGAAGAGATAAACCAAGATCAATTTGCTGATGCACATCAAACTGAACCTGGTACATTGGAGAGATTATTAGAAAAATTAATAGAAAATTCACAGGAAAGTAAACGTCAGAGCTTAAAACACATTGCAGAACAGTTTGTGATTGAAAAATTTACAAGCAAAACTTCAAATGCAAACCAATGGATGGATATTTTCGAAAAAGAATGTATACGTTTTGATGTGACAACTGATGAAAATAAAATAGAAATACTCAGATTATTCATGGATAAAACTTGTATGGATTGGTACGGCTCAATGATTATAAAATTAACAATGCACTCAGAGTGGTCAATATGGAAAAATAAATTCTGTGAGACGTTTGTAAACAAGGGATGGACTCCAGTTACTTATGCATTACTATTTAAATACAAGGATGGTTCATTGTTGGATTATGCTATGAGAAAAGAAAAACTATTATTAGATATGAGAGAATCAATTGACACAGGTACCTTGATTGATCTTATTACAGCTGGTTTACCGGAATTTATTCTTAATCAAATTGATAGAGTAACATTAAAAGACACTGTGGATTTATTTAATGAAGTAAGCAAGTACGAACAGACGGTGAGTAAAAAAAGCTTTGTGGATAAGAAGAAAAAAGTCTATCAAAAAACTAAAGATAGAAATGAAGATCAAAATCCATGTAACATTTGTGAAAAGCTAAATAAAGGTACTCGGTATCACTCGGAGGCTATATGTTGGTTTAGAACAAAAGAAAATGATAAATCAAAGAAACTTTTCATCAGACATGTAAACAATTCAGTGATAGAAGCGGAGTTAAATGAAACCGATCAAAAAAACTAATTATGACACCATTAATTAATGTCAAACTACAACTGAATGGAAAATTAGAAATTACTGGAGTTTACGATTCAGGCTCAAATGTTTCTTTGATAAATTCAAAATTATTAAACATAAAAGGAAAAGGAAACAATATGAATGAAGCAGATTTAGTTACAATTAGTGGTGTTAAAAAAACAAGCGGTTTGACAACTTTGCATGTTAAAATCTTTGATCTTGAAAAAAGTGTTGATGTATACATTATTGATGACGATAATTTCAAGTACGATTTTCTAATAGGATTAGACCTGATTAAAAAGTTCCAACTAATTCAAGATGAAAATTTAAAAGTAACTTGTAAACAGCGTTTAAATAATGAAAATAATATGGAAGAAATTTCTACGGATAAAAAAATTGATGACACTATGCAAGAATACAAAATAAATTTTAATGAACATGTAAAAGAAGAAGATTTTGAAATAAAAATAAATCATTTGAATCAGTTTCAAAAGTCTGAAATAGATAAACTGATTTGCAAATATGATTCTGTTTTTGCAAAACATAAATATGACGTGGGCACTGTTAATGGATATGAAGCGAGAATAGACTTATTAGTGGACAAATATTGTAGTAAGAGACCTTACAGATGCACTGTTGAAGATAAAAAAGAGATAGAAAAACAAATAGCAAAACTACTTGATTACAAATTAATAGAAGAATCTTATAGTCCATTTGCTGCACCTGTTACGTTAGCGTTTAAAAAAGAGGATAACAGAAAATCCAGATTATGTGTAGACTTCAGAGACTTAAATAAAATAGTAGTACCACAAGCCCAACCATTTCCGTTGATTGACGACTTAATGTTAAAGGCGAGAAATTGTAATTTTTTTTCAAGTCTAGATATAAATTCTGCATTTTGGTCGATCCCTTTACGAATTGAAGACAGGAAAAAGACGGGTTTCGTAACACAAGAAGGACAATACCAATGGACCTGCTTACCATTCGGATTAAAGACTTCGCCAGCAATTTTTCAGAGGATACTAAGTAATATATTAAGAAAATATAAACTTACTGATTTTGCTGTAAATTTTATAGATGACATTTTAATATTCTCTAAAACGTATTCGGAACACATCAAACATCTAACACAGTTGCTGGAAGCCATAAAAATAGAAGGATTCAGGTTAAAGTTTACAAAATGTACTTTTGCCACAGACAAAGTTAAATATCTGGGTCATATAATACAAAATAATTCGGTAAGACCCATAAAGGATAATTTGATTTCTATAATGAATTTTCCTGTTCCAAAAACACAAAAGAAGTGCCATAATATTAGATCCGTTACATAATTTACTCAGGAAAAATCAAAAATTCTTTTGGTCAGATGAATGCCAAAAAACATTTGAAATGATAAAAAGCCTGCTATGCTCTCAACCAGTCTTGGAAATTTTTGATCAAGATTTGCCAATTAATATTTATACAGATGCATCATTAGAAGGAGTTGGAGCAATTTTGAAACAGACACAGCCTGATGGAAAAGAGAAACCAGTTGCTTATTTTTCAAAAAAACTTAATGAAGCTCAAAAGAAAAAGAAAGCAATATATTTGGAATGTTTAGCTATAAAAGAAGCAGTGAGATATTGGCAATACTGGTTAATAGGTAAGTCATTTACAGTTTATTCGGACCACAAACCACTCGAAAACATGAATCTAAAATCGAGAACCGACGAAGAGTTAGGTGATTTAACATATTATTTATCACAGTATGACTTTAAAATAAAATATGCTCCAGGCAAAAGTAATTTAGAAGCAGACTGTCTAAGCAGAAATCCAGTGTTAGAATCAGGTGAAAATAGAGATGAGCAATTAAAAGTTGTTAACTTAATAAAACTAGAGGATATTATAGTCGATCAAAAAAATAATGAAGAAATACAAAATAACAAAACCAAGTTGATCGAAAAACACAATATATATTTAAAAAAATACAGAGGGAAAGAGAAAATAATGCTGTCAGAAGAGTTTAGCATCAAACTTCTAAAATATATACATGAATACCTATGCCACATTGGAATCAGACAAATGCAAATTATGATAAGTCCACTTTACACTGCCAAAAATTTGACCAGCAATATTCAAAAAACTTGTAGAAACTGTGAAATTTGTATTAAAAATAAATCAAGAGGACACGATCGGTTTGGCTTAATGTCTCACCTAGGCCCAGCTACAAAGCCTTTCGAAATAATCTCCATAGACACCATTGGAGGTTTTGGAGGCTCAAGATCGACAAAAAAATATCTACATCTGTTAGTAGATCACTTTACTAGGTACGCATTTATTCTCACCTCTAAGACACAATGTGCCAACGATTTCCTAAAACTCGTCAAGAATATAGCAGACACGGAGGATATTGGTATGCTTCTCACCGATCAGTACCCGGGAATCAATTCGAAAGAATTTAAAGAATTTTTAAAGGGCAAGCAGATATCGATGGTCTTTACCGCAGTAAATGCACCATTCTCTAATGGCCTAAATGAGAGGTTGAATCAAACATTAGTTAACAAAATCAGATGCAAAATAAATGAAGCGGAAAAAAAGAGAGCCTGGGCAACAATCGCTCAAGAATGCGTCAGTAAATATAATAACACGAATCATTCGGTCACTGGCTTTACACCAAGTTATCTTCTATATGGCACAGATTTCAAAATTTTACCGAAGGAATTAAAAGAAGAAAAATCGAACAGTGACTGGATTAGAGATAAAAATACAGCATTTGAAAATACAATGAAATCACATAATTACAACAAAATACTTATTGACAAAAATCGGAAACACTATGATTTTAATATAGGGGACATGGTTTACGTTGAAAATGGAAATAAATTAAACAGGAAAAAATTAGATGAACTGAACGTTGGCCCATATGAGATCCTAGAAAAAATTTCAAACTCTATATACAGAATAGGAACAAGGCACAGGAAAAATGAATCAAATCTTTTTCATATAGCTAAACTTATTCCAGTCCTGGCATTTGGAAATAAACAAGAAGTAATAGAAGAGGAATAGTAGTTTTAAACGACAATTTTGCTGAAAAATTTTCTTCTTAAGGGGGGAGATGTAAAGAAAATATATTATATTTTCTTTATTCGCGTTCCGCGTTCTTGTTAATACTTTTTGGTAAAAACTTTAAAGATGCTACCTCAAAGGTGGATGGAAAGGACGTCAAGGTGACATCGTCAAACGAATTACTTGATTTTATAGTTATTAATTATTTTGTTCACAATTTTCATTGTAAGAATCGACATAGATGTAATATAGAACTTTAAATGTCGTTTCTTCAATTTCAGGTACGTTTAATATGAATGCCTAGTATGTAATATTAATTAGTTTATTTAGTAAAACTTACATTCAAATACATTTCTTCAATTTCAGAAGCAACAAATTTGAGTTTATTTTACATCTATTGTATGATAAGAAAAATCCTTATATATATTTATCCCACTCACTTCTTGATATTTAGACAGTTTCCTCGCAACTGAGATATTGAACTTCGTGATAAACTTGAGCGTTATATCCTTAGCGTCCATGACAACGATGTCTTCTTCAGCTAAATAGTCATTGGCCAGCATCCACGCGTCGCAAGACATGAAGAACATTCTAGCATCTTGGATATAGTCATATTGCTCTAGACCCGGGTCGTTCAGTTGCCAGAACCAGATATTCCTATTCCCCGCTATTTGGTACTGCGCCATTTTTCTGAAAAATTAGGAAAATGTGGGTTAATTATGCGTATTTTTTATAACTAAAAAGTAGTTTCGCCGTTTTGTTTTGGCATTCATCCAGAAATAATAAAGGCGAAACTGGAATAAAAGACTTGCAATTATAATGAAACTCGGACTTCAATTTTGATTTTTGCTAATGTTGTTTTTTTATCCCTCGACGCCAAAAGAGGGGTGTTAGAAGTTAGATCGCTATGTGCTCAGATTATAAAACAAGGCAGATAGACCGCGCGGAACACCAAAGTGAAGCCAAAAAAACATATACTAAAGCGTCGTATTGTATATGTATAATGCGAGGCTTTAGTATTTGTTTTTTTTTTACTCTTGGGTGTGCTGCGCGATCTATCTGTCTTTGTTTTATAATCTAAACCAAAAAAAAAAAAAAACAAATAATAAGGCGTCGTCGTATTTTATGTAACGTACAATGCGACATTGTATGTTACATAAAATACGACGCCTTAGTATTTGGTTTTTTGGCTTGACTCTTACGGCCTGGCCACGGGACAACCGCCATGGCGAAAATTCGCGCGGTGCGACCGCCGAGGCGTTTAGCGACTGAAACAAACGCATAGAAATGTACTTAGCAAGCCACGCGGGGCGGCGACCGGCGGGGCGACCGGCGGAATGTACCAAGCGAATGGCACGGGCGACCGGCGGCGCGGCCGGCGAGTGAAACAAATACATGAATCAGTACGGCGCGAGCCACGGCGTCAAGCGGCAGTCGCGGCGACTAGGGCAGCGATCAAACGAGTTTAGTTGTTTTCGCCGCGAATAATGATCACCGAGACTTTTATCGCTGAAATACTAGCAAGGCCACCTATTTGGAAGTCTGGTCACTCACAGAATAAATATAAACATATAGTGAAGTGATTGTGGGAAGAAATTAAAATAAAATTTCCAGATTTTCTCGTACTTCTTGTGGAATTCTCCATCTATACCTCGATTCCTAATTCAACTTTATACTCCACAATCTCTTCAAAATATTATATCTTGAACCAAAAAACTATTACTTTCTAAGCAATATCGAGATAACTTTGTTAAAAACATTTCGCTCTCGGACTTCCTTACTGGTCGCGGCGGCGAACGTGACTCCCCGTGGCCTGCAAACGATGCCGCGCGAATTGTCGCCCCGCCTGCCGCACCGCCGTACGCACCGCCGATCCCCGTGGCCAGGCCGTTAGTGTTCCGCGCGGTCTATCTGCCTTTGTTTTATAATCTGAGGCTATGTGTGTCTGTGTGGCTATCTGTGGCACCGTAGCTCTTAAACGAGTAATAATTAAAACCGATTTGAGTGCGGTTTTTTTCATTCTTTGGTCCTTAGACACGTTTCGCCAAAATCGGTTCAGCCGTTTGAAGATTATTAGCTCTTTTCTGGTTGATGAAGGGATTTGAGCATCTTCCACGGTCTGATCGAGTCGAAATTTGGTATTCTATTACTTCACTGATATTAGACGAACTAAGTAACCTTGATCTGATGCTGGAGCATAACCTGGAAATTCCAGGTTACCCAAGTTACTCACAAACAAACAGCAGAAGTATCGTGTTTGGGCTCATTGAAAAGGTCTCAATGAATAGGTTATAATGTGTAGATAAATGGTGATCAGGACGAAGAATGAGGTAAAATTTGTAACAAAAGTAAAGAAACATACGTAAAGCTGCGCAGATTTAAGCGTGATATGTGTCAATCGTAGCGTGTTTACTATTACTATATCTTCTAAATATAGGGTGACTGGTAATTAGTGACCGACATTTAAACACATGATTGTACTATTTCCTTTATTCGTTAAATATACATATAAATTACATTTTTAAATATTATTATAAAAATATAAAAACATTTAAAAATATAAAAAATAGTAGCCCACCGGTATCGGGAACAAGGTCCAAGCTACCGGCGGTCAGGGCTCCAGAGAGAGGAACCTCCTAACGATGCGAGCCGTGTCCAGGAGTACCGCTTTCTGGATCAAGCCCTTGACCCAGCTGCCCAACGAGAGCCTCCTCAGATGTTGGTCGAGGCTCTTGGCTATCAAGCCATTGGCTGAAACGACTATCGGTACAATGATCGCTGAGTCCACATCCCACATGTCGACAACCTCGTGAGCCAAGTCAAGATACTTGATTTGTTTATCTTTCTCGGCTTTCACGAGGTTCCCGTCATGCGGGACCGTTATATCAACGATCATTGTACGCCGCTCTAGTCGATCCACCACCACTATATCAGGCTTATTGGCAACAATAGTCCTGTCAGTGATGATGGATCGATCCCAGTACAGTGTGACATGTCCATTTTCGAGAACTGGGTCGGGCACATACCTGTAGTACGGCACTTCTGATTCCACAAGGCTGTATTTCAGAGCAAGTTGCTGGTGGATAATCCTGGCTACAAGGTTGTGTCTATGCAAGTACTCCTCGTTAGCTAGACGAGAACAACCGGAGATTATGTGTCGGATTGATTCTCCCGGACGGTGGCATGCCCGACAGATGTCAACCGTACCATCTTTCACAATAAATCTCCGGTAGTTGTTCGTCATGATAACTTCGTCCATAATTGCACAGACAAAACCTTCGGTTTCCCCAAAGAGGTCACCGAAACGCAGCCAGGCTACGGACGCTAGTAAGTCTACATCGGGTCCATGTAGGACCCGGAAAAAGCGTCCGTGGAGCTCCTTACTCTGCCATACCTCCATGCGATCCTTAGTGTCAAGCACTACAGGCTTGCGCCAGTTCTCTTTAGCCAAGGAGAGCGGGGTGAGGCCCTTATCCACCCCAACTACATCTCGATGCATCCCCACGTCGGTTTCTAGGAAATAATCCCTGAGACTGCATATCTCGCGATTGTGGAGAGTCTTAGCATTTAAGAACCCTCGACCTCCACATTTTCGCGGGATATACAGTCTCATTACCGATGACCGTGGGTGGTGCATTCGATATGCAGTCAGCAGCGTACGAACCTTCCTATCCAGGGCGTCGAGTTCGGTCTGAGTCCATTTGAGTATGCCGAAAGAGTACATCAAAACCGGCATGACCCAACCGTTGAAGGCGCGCACCTTGTTTCCGCCTGATAAAAGACTATTAAATACTTTCTTCAGGCGGCCAAAGAAGCGCTCCTTCAACGATTGCTTCATGTCAGTGACATTGATGCCCAACGCTTCCGACATACCCAAATACTTATAGGTTTCGGCTGCGGAGAGGGCTCGAAGGTTTATGGAATCCGAGAGTTGGGTTCCCACGGATTCCATAATCTCCCCTCGCTTTACATGCATGACCGCACATTTGTCCACACCAAATTCCATCCTGATGGCGCTACTGAAGGTTTCAGTTACTTTCAGTAGCTCCATCAGTTGCAAATTGTTGGGGGCAAAGAGTTTTAGGTCATCCATGTAGAGGAGGTGGGATATAACCTGACCACCTCTCCTCAGCCGATAGCCTAAACCTGAATCCTCCAGCAATGTGCTTAGAGGATTCAGGGCTAGGCAGAACCAAAGCGGACTCAAACTGTCGCCCTGAAATATACCTCGCTCGATCCTTATCGGCTCGCTATTCCTCTGGATGTTTCGACATCCTGGATATCGAAGGACCGTCCTCCATTGCCCCATACATGACATCAGGAAGGCGCGCAGAGTTGTATCTACTTTATACAATTCTAGCACCCTCATGAGCCATGTATGTGGCACTGAGTCATAGGCCTTCTTGTAATCTATCCAACATGTCGAAAGATCCTTTCGGGAACGGCGAACCTGTTGGCTAATGGCCATATCAATGAGGAGCAGCTCCTTAGTACCGCGGGACCCGTTCCGACATCCATTTTGAGAGACAGACATAATGGAATTGGTGTCTATATGATTGTAAATTTTAGCTCTCAAAATGGATGTAAGAACTTTATAGACCGTCGGTAAACACGTGATCGGCCTATAATTTTTGGGTTCCGCGGTACTACCTGATTTATGGAGCAGGTGGGTAACTCCTGTCGTCAGGAACTGGGGTAGCGAACCAGACTCCAAAGCAGCCTGATACTGAGCCGCCAAACGAGCATGCGATCCCATGAACCATTTGATCCAGAAGTTGTGCAGCCCGTCCGGCCCTGGAGACTTCCAGTTGGGCAGCGGACGGACTGCACGAGCTACATCTTGGGGGCAGATGGTAATAGCCCCCATTTCTGGTATAGGATCGCAGGCTCGCTCGACTTCTCGAGCCCAGTCACCTTCGGTGTGACTGACAGGCACCGACCAGATATTGCGCCAAAAAGAGCACATGGCGTCATCATCCGGTAGGCGCGTATCAGCCACACCTTGGTCCGGTCGCTCCCAAGCCCTATAAACCCACCTTTCATCACTCTGGAACGTGCGATTCTGAGTGTATCGGTCTACTCGCCGCTTATACCTACGAATACGGTTTGCCCATGCATACACTTTCTGCTTCAGGAAGTCTATGCGCTCTGTGACACGGGACATATAATCTTGAGGGCTGGTATCAGTCCCTGTGAATGCCCGTCTCACAAAGCGCATCACTCTAGGGCGAGTGTTGCCCTCCCTGAAGCAGATTAGTTTGCCGATGAGGGCTCTGGCCCCACCAATACGACGTTCAATCCTGCACTGCCAAGCTGGTACGGCTGGTTTCGGTCGCGTAGCTCTAGAGTTATTTGCTAATTTAACATGAGCTACACGACATGCCGCCACAGCCGCGCAGTACAGAATCGAATGAGTATCGGTGAGGTCTTCGCAGTCATCAAAATAATTTGACAACTGCGAATCCAAAGCCGCCACCAGCGCCCTATTCTTATTATGCATGGGCAAACGAGGTAAGCGTGGTCTAAGTTCGGGCGACATGAACCGATATTCTCGAATCGCACCCTCCAAAGCACTCCTCAATTCCTCACTGCACTGGGTACTTACGTTTGTAGCCCTGTCAACACTCCCCTCGTCAGCTTGAGGCGCGTGACTTGTGTTGAGCCGTGGTTGTACCACAACTGTCTGCGACGGGGGGATGATGACATGGCTACTCTGCATTTCATTTCGTAGGCGATCAAGTACAGTGTCATCCAACATATGATTACGCTGGATGACCCGCACCTGATCCGACAGTCGTTGTGCCGAAACGTTGACAGCTGGCTCAAGCACCTGAAAAAGAGAGAGCATCCGAACACGGTACGCGGTCAGGTTGTTTCCTCCCTCTGTAGCCCCATAGTATGAGCGCATGACGTTTTCGTTGATGGATCGTGTCCATCTCATGCGCTGCACACTTCCGCCGGGAGCTGGGACCCTATCAGAGGCCGGTGGGCCTCGAGGTCCTAAGCCGTCCGGCGGCCGGCGTCCTCCCCGTCGACGAGCAGGTGGTGGCGTCGTGGGCGGAGAGAAATACTCGTCGCTCGAGCTCGACGCAACTACCGCGGCCGGTGTCGTCACAGCGCCCGCAGTGGGGCTGGGTACCGGCGGCGGCGAGGCGGAGCTGAGCGACGAGTCCGGAGGTGGTAGGCGTGCTCGAAGTGCCGCTGATCTTGTCAACATTTATCTTAGTTCCATAATTTCATTTCTTCCAGTATTATATTTTATGCTTTGTGATTTTCTTAGTTTTATCGGAGGTGACATCTGTCATGTCACCTCCGATTCGGCAGCTTTAGAATAAAGATTCTTACATGTTTGAATATTTTGGTCTCTGATTAAAAAAATTTGATGGTTTACCGGTTTCTTCTTTGATTGATGAAAAAAAATACTTTTAAAATTGGTCAAAATTATTAATATTGATGCAATTCAAAAATTACAGAAACAAGACGTCTTGGTGACACGGTGTTGCCAGCTATTTTTATATGATTGATTGTATGATTGTACTCATTATTATGATCAACTTTTACTATGGGACCAAACCGTAATATCTTTTATAATGTAGGGGAGCACAAGAAGGGGTTTTTGGAAATTCGACCTTTAAGGGGGTGAAAAGGGGGGATTTTGTTTGTATTAAAAATCTTATTCCTTGAGTTAATAAACTTGAAACTTGGCACAAATACTTATCTAAGTAAATTATAAAGTTGGTTATTTATTGTTTTTCTAAACTACCCCCTAAATGGTGATTGGGGGGTCTCAAAGTTTGTATGGAAGAATTTTAACGCGCTCTCTGATTAACTCGAAACCACGTTGGATACTTTTTATCCCGGTAGTACGTCCCCGCGGGATAATTTCCGACTTCCACGCGGGTGAAGCCATGGGCGGAAGCTAGTTAAGTATAAAAAGCAGGAAAAAAAAGTTAAATTAAAAATCTCCCGATCGTCATTAGCCGTCCCCGACGTGCCAATGCTTTGTTCAGAATATTACCTTTTAAATTTAACTCTTTGACCAAAAATAACACACTATCAGAAGGAATGGCTTACATTTTGACAGTTCAACAACATTCATTGTATTATTGACGTAGTTAAGCAGACAAATTTTTCGAACATTATGAAGCAATGGATTATTATGCACCGACGCACGTAAAGATATCTCAGCGGGATTTTTTTGCGCACTGCAGGCTTTCATGACGCTTTCTATTTCTACTCTACTATAGAATAGAAATCGCTTGTCTTCATTTCTCGGTGAAAAACTGTCAACTGTTCAGGCGCGGTCGCAGCCAAAGACTTTGGGGGATCACAGACAAAGACTACTATTAAAAAAAATATTCTATTTTCGAAAAATTACTATTTTAAGAAGGTTTACGTTTACGGCTATGGGGGAGGTCATAACCCCTAGGAAACCCCCTCGGTCCGCGCCTGCTACTGTCTATACGTAAACGTCATGTTTGTCTATGCTTCCGACGACTAAACGCTTGCCGTATACCTACAAGCGTTTTGTCGCTGGATCTTCAACGCGCTGCATAACGCCGACAGTTTGGGCACGCCACGATTGCGGCGGTAAGTCCCCTCTTTGAGGAGTGGTTTGAGAGGCGGCATGGCGTCCTCACCTTCCGCCTGACGCAGGTCCTCACCGGACACGGTTGTTTCGGGAGGTTCCTGTTTCGGATAGGGCGGGAGGAAACGCCCGGGTGTTTCCACTGTGAAGATCGCCCTGAGGACACGGTGGAGCACACGGTGGCGGTCTGCCCTGCTTGGGCGGAGCACCGCCGTGTCCTCGTGGAGGCGATCGGCGGCGGCGATCTCTCGCGTCCGGCCCTGGTCCAGGCCATGGTACGGAGCGAGAGGGCATGGGGAGCCGTCACCTCCTTCAGCGAAGCAGTGATGCTCGCGAAGAGGGAGGCGGCGCACGTGAGGGAGAGGCAGCATATGCGCCCTCGCGACCCCAGCCGCCGCAGGATACGGAGACGCCCTGGGCGTCGGGAATCCCAGGCCGATTTCCGGCCACCGTAGGCATGGGCTTGCGGACGGCGAGTAATGGGTAGCTCGCTGTCCGGTAAGGACCAAGCCCAAGTCGACGGCGCGTTGAGTTCCACGCGCGCCTCAAAGAGATGTCAGCACAAAAAGTGATGGGACCCGCAAGGGTCGATGCCTGCCAGGGGTGCGGGTTTGTTCGAAAGAGACACCACAGCCCCTGGCTTAAGGGCTACTGAAGGAACACGGGTGGGTTTTAGTCAGTAAAAGTCTGACACGCCCTCCTGCTCCACCCAGAGCGGGAGAAGTTATTTGATGATATCCCACCCAAAAAAAAAAAAAAAAAAACGCCGACAGTTGGAAATCCATCAGTTTGTTTGGTAGATTCCCAACACTCGGTATTGTTATACCGGGCGTTGGGAATCGTCGTCGCGTAAAAATGTAGCTGGATTTTAAAATCTTTACGCGACATTTTTACGTTAGTAGGTACGACCGTGGACTTATATTAGAGTGAGGCCATGGTTTTGCCTCCATTTCGCTCGCTGACCCCCCCACAATTATTTATATCAACTTGTTTATTGCTAATCTTGCAGACTACGATTGTTAACAAACACAGCTCATGGCAAAATAATATTCTTATTTGTTCAACATTGTTCAGATAAGAATCTCATACCTACAAGCGCACTCAACAGCGGAGAGGACATTGCTCTTGGCATTGAAAAACAAAATACGTAGGTATTATTTATCAGTTTATTGGTAGGTCATCGGCCGTAGAAACCGGCCCGCATCAAGAAACTTTTGGCTTTTTCAGAACTTCGCTTACGGCTTTTTCACAATTTTGCAGTAATAATATGTAATTGCCCCATTGGTCTAGTCGACGTACACGCTACTGCTGAGAGGCCCTGATGAGGCTCTGGGTTCGATTCCCACGCAGGTCAGGCAAAGTGTCATTAGGTCATTGGCAAAGGCCTCCTCCATTTCCTTCCACTTTTCCCTATTGACTGCTATTCGAGTCCACAGTTTACCTCCAGTAGTTTCCAGCTCATCGGTCCAGCGTTTTCTCTGCCTTCGTCCACAGTTTACCTCCAGTAGTTTCCAGCTCATCGGTCCAGCGTTTTCTCTGCCTTCGTCTATGTCGTTTGCCATTTCTCGGGTACCAAACTGTTATCCGTTTGCTCCATTTGTCTGTGCCTCTGAGGGTGTGACCAGCCCACTTCCATTTAAAACAAAGCAGGCAAAATTTTTAACAAATCCAAATATTGTTACGAACTTCGACTTACTTATCATTATGAATTAGGTACTTTTACTAAACCACCAAGCCATAAATCGCGAAATCAAAATCAGCTGTTTGTACATTAATGATCGCTTAACTAGATCAAATGAACAGGAAACAGCTGATTCAAAAGTTGGTCACAATGATGAGCGCAGTGACCCCGTAATAGGTTTTTAGTTATTTCAATGAAGTACACCTTTTATAGGTCGTTCTAATATTCGTAACATCCATCTGCCCTTATCCTAATTTATTTTGGGTTATGGTCTGGTGACATGGTTAACATGGTATCTTCTAACCGTCATTAAAGATAATCACCGTGCATTTAAGGCGCGGTAAAAAACAAGTTTTTAGGTATTTGACAATTATAGCTCATCGCGGCTACAAATAGGGTTCAAAATAGCGATCTGCACCCTAATTGCGTAACTCCCGATTCATCATAATCTGTATCGTTTTGAAACGGATTGTTAAACCATTGCTTCATATGTTCGAAAAATGTGTCTGTTCGACAACATAAATAACGCAATGAATATTGTTTAACTGTGAAGACGAAACCAATTATGATCAATCGTGAGTTACGCAATTAGGGTGCTGTTTTGTTTAGTTAGTTGAATCGGACCAATATAAAAGTAATTTTGCAGTTTTAATAAAATAAAATAAATGCAACGCTCAGTAGAATAAATAGTAGGTATTTCTTTAGTTGGTTCTGGTTGGATTCCCTTCATTATCATTGCCTACATAATTATGATAGTTTACACTCAACATTTTGAGAATTATGCGTCGAACTTTTGCAGCTCTGTTTTATCATGATACCTACTATTTTTTATTCTTTGAATATTTGACAGTAAACTAATTTTTTTTTTCGGGCTTGTAATGTCACTCTTCGGCAAGAAGGGTCACCCTTTTTTTTATGATTTTTCAGATATGTCACCCTTCAAGGTTTACATATCTGAAAAATCTGCAATTTTTTGTTAAGTATACGGGTTAACATGGCAAATTTTATTAATAACCGACGAAAAAACGGAGGAGGTTCTCAAGTCGACGCGTATATTTTTTATTTTTATGTATGACCACCCCTAACTTTTTTTAGAGTAGTCCGATTTTGATAATTCTTTTTTATTGGAAAGGGTATAATATAACCCCGAAGTTGGTCCCATTTATATTTCGAAAAAAAAAAAACCAACCCTAACCCTAGTAATTAGTAGATATTTTTTTTTATAAAAACTCGGAAGTTCGGAAGTCGGTGACTTTGGATATGTATTTTAATTTTATGTCACCGCCTTCCGAACTTCGTTATTAAGGGTAAACAAAAAAGGTTTTTTATTTTTTACTTTTCAGTTTTTTCGGAGGTTTCATTTTTTTGTTATGTTTGCTACAAAATACGACATTACGCAAACTTAATAATGACGGAGCCAGAGATGTTGTTACTTTATTTTCGCCGCACTCTTATCGTTGCTTTTAAACTTATAAATCATCATACCTAAAATTGGCTCTTTTTGAATTACGTTAAACTTCTCGCATTTTAACGATTTTTTTCAATGCGAGCCTAACTGTGCGATAACACTGCGAAGATCGCCCTGAGGACACGGTGGAGCACACGGTGGCGGTCTGCCCTGCACCCTAATTGCGTAACTTACGATTGATCATAATTGGTTTCGTCTTCACAGTTAAACAATATTCATTGCGTTATTTATGTTGTCGAACAGACACATTTTTCGAACATATGAAGCAATGGTTTAACAATCCGTTTCAAAACGATACAGATTATGATGAATCGTGAGTTACGCAATTAGGGTGCAGCTTGGGTGGAGCACCGCCGTGTCCTCGTGGAAGCGATCGGCGGCGGCGATCTCTCGCGTCCGGCCCTGGTCCAAGCCATGGTACGGAGCGAGAGGGCATGGGGAGCCGTCACCTCCTTCAGCGAAGCAGTGATGCTCGCGAAGAGGGAGGCGGCGCACGTGAGGGAGAGGCAGCATATGCGCCCTCGCGACCCTAGCCGCCGCAGGATACGGAGACGCCCTGGGCGTCGGGAATCCCAAGCCGATTTCTAGGCTTGCGGACGGCGAGTAATGGGTAGCTCGCTGTCCGGTAAGGACCAAGCCCAAGTCGACGGCGCGTTGTGTTCCACGCGCGCCTCAAAGAGATGTCAGCACAAAAAATGATGGGGCCCGCAAGGGCCGATGCCTGTCAGGGGTGCGGGTGCGTTCGAAAGAGGTACCACAGCCCCTGGCATACGGGCTAATGAAGGAACACGGGTGGGTTTTAGTCAGTAAAAGTCTGACACGCCCTCCTGCTCCACCCAGAGCGGGAGAAGTTATTTGATGATTTCCCACGCCAAAAAAAAAAAAAAACTGTGCGACAACAAACTTTTATTTCGTATTACGGTAATACGGTGTCATAAGTTTGATGCACGGTTTTTGTAGGCAAAAACTAGATCTAGTTTACATTAAAGTGTTGTCAATATAATTCCTAGGGAAAACCATAACAAAACTTGTCTAAGAAATAACTAATTAGTAGAACCGAGGACGGTGCAGTAGAGCGTGACCTGTTGTCTTATTATCATTAGTGCTGATTGCTCTATTAAGCGGTGTAATGAAACATTCGTTTCCTCTATCTTACATAATAATAAGTGATAATGATTTCTTTTTAACCGACTTCCAAAAAGGAGTTTATATGTTCGACGGTACGTATTTTTTATTAATACCTGTAAATAATAATTAATTACTGGCATGACTTACTGACATTACCCCGCAGGTTGTTGTTCATCCAGAGGAAACTCGAGACCGCCCAATTAACACCTAGCTATATAGCGTTTTAGTTTCCAAGTGTACATAGTTCATATCCATACGCTGTACAACAAAGAGTATTCCACCTACATACATACATACAGAATATTTTTTTTATCCAGTGCGCAAACTGTAACCTCATATTAAGCATATCATTCTAGGCCCAATAGCGTAAAAAATTATTCGTCGATTATACAAAAAAATATCTGCTGTTCCATACATTTTGACCGCTTAGATCTGGCACTTTTCTATGAAACAGCAATTTTTTTTTTGTATATCCGACTTAAAATTTCTACGCTATGGGGTCTAGAATGATAATTATGCTGAATTCATGGTTACAGTTTGCGCACTGGTTAATTTACCCTGTATATCCACCTACTATCGTAAAGATACTGCAATAAATACACAGTTTTAATTCCACTGTGTTAGTTGGATCTGCGATTTATAGCAGAGATTAGAACGAATTACTAACAGCCATAAGCATGGCCTAGATTAGTGTAGTCACGATCACGACCATCCGCAAAGTGTTGCCAGAATACACGACACACTTTCATAAAAGTAGATTTTCCTTTTGGACACGATTTTAAAACGCATCCGAACCAGCCGATTTTGGGTAAAAGGATATAATAATTTTATTGACCTCCAGACCGTATTTCGGTCATGGCGGCCAATCTCAACGAACTTCGAAAAAAATTCGAGATCGCTGTTTTACGATTGTTAGGTATATCATGTTACTATTTTATTTTCATGAAATATTTTTGAGTCGCCCGTGTCCTACGTTTGGACAGTGCCATATCTGTCAGTAACAAATTGTCTAAATCTACTGCAGGAATCTATGAGACCCGGTTATTGAATGATCATATTTACTAAAATAAACTCACGAGATTTTCAGAGCCTTCTGCATAGCAGGTGACAGTGGATCCCTGTGGTTGACCAGCTCTGGTGAATTGTCTCTGATCTTGAAGAACAGCTCTATGGTGTGTTTAGCCTTTTCCAGGTCATAGTAGCAGCTGTGAAGAAACCTCAGGATCAACTTATCCTCTGAAACGTAAGAGTTATTAATAATTATTACTTATTAGTTCAGTGTGGTGCCGGAAGTAAAGAATAGCATCATCCCATTTCTTCCCGTGGGTGTCGTAGAAGGCGACTAAGGGACGTGCTAGAGAATGGGCAGCAGCGTTCTCTAAGCATTTACAAAAACGACAACGATGTGCGCATTAATCAATACAAAGGGGTAATTGCTTAACATACTACCTGGGGCCTAAGTCTACTAATTTATAAACGTCACAATGGTCTCTCAATGGTAAGTTTTTGACAGATTTGCCATACAAAAACTGTCAAAAACACACCATTGAGAGACCATTGTAACGTTTATAAATTAGTAGACTTAGGCCCCAGAAGGAATGGCTTTCGTTTTGACAATTCAACAACATTCATTGCGTTATTTAAATGATTGAGCAGACACATTTAGGAACATTTATGAAGCAATGGATTAGCCAAAATCCTTCAAAATTATTCAGATTGTGATTGATCGTGTGTTACGCAATTAGGGTTAGATCAAATAGTCTGATACGCTAAAGTGGTATCGGGTCAACTATACATTTTCTATACAGATTAATAAAATTGGACTTTCCCTGACAGATGGCTGATTTCATCAAAATATTCAAAATCAAAATATTTTATTTCATATAGACCTGCATGGGCACTTAAGAAACGCCAGAAGCTAGGCGCACAGTTCCAAATTGTTGTTTCCTATGGAGAAGAGCCGGCAAGAAACTCCACGGTTACTCTTTTGAAAATAATTTGCTTTAACAATGTTTCCAAATTACAGAGATAAAATGTATGGGAGGACAGTGCAGGCCTGTCAATAAGTACCAGGTACTTACACGAATACAGAATAGAAAATCGTCTAAAAATATACAGTCTGTAAGACCTACAACGTTCTCTCATTCACAATATGTAAAATAATCTACATAAATAAAATGAATGAATGAATTTAAACACAGTGACATGAGACAATCACTAAAAAATATTAAAATTGATGTATATTGTCAAATAATGACGAGAATATGTCAGCATTGTAAAAATAGAAAGAATAAAAAAGAACATTGTATTTTAGAGCAGACTTTCACATAGTTATGCTGTTAATGAGGTACCAGGGAAGCCACATGTGCAGCAGGAATTAATGCCATCTTATCTTATAATATGCTTTTTTGATAAGGATACGTTTGATGTGCGTTTTAAAGTTTCCATCGCTAAGTTCTGTAACTGAATTTGGCAACTTGTTATAGAAGCGGAGAAATGACTTGCTAGTTTTAGTCAATCTAAATTTTGGAATCACAATTTCATCTTTACTACGTGTATTCAGATTATGGAAATCGCATCGTTTTTTGAAAAGGCCTAAGTTTTTGCGTACATACAAGATATTTTCTAGGATATAAAGAGAAGGCAGAGTTAATATATCAATTTCGCTAAATTTGTTTCTAAGAGACTCGCGAGGCCCCATTTTATAGATTGCGCCGATTGCCCTCTTTTGTAAAATAAAAATTGAATCTACGTCAGCTGCCGATCCCCACAGCAGAATGCCATAAGACATAATACTGTGAAAATAAGCAAAGTAAACTAACCTAGCTGTGGCTACATCAGTCAACTGCTTTATTTTTCTTACTGCGTAAGCAGCTAAGCTTAATCTACTTGAAAGAGCTCTAATGTGAGCACCCCATTGCAATTTTGAATCTAAAGTAATCCCCAAAAATACAGTTTCCGAAATAGCATCTAGTTTTTTTTCCGTCAAGTTTTAAGTTTAGACCTACTTGGGGTACATTTGGTAACGAGAACTTAAGACATTTAGATTTGTCCGCATTGAGTAAAAGATTATTAGCAGCAAACCATTTCGAAAGAACAGCTAGACTATCATTGACATGTAAGACATCCGTATCTTTTCTATCTATTCTAAAAATAAGAGAAGTGTCATCAGCAAATAAAATTATATCCGAGAAGTTAGCCATCAGGTAAGGAAGGTCATTAATATAAACTAGAAATAAAAAAGGCCCAAGAATTGAACCTTGAGGCACGCTTAATAAAGAGTAACTACTTTTATTTTAGAAATTTGTTAAATTCCACGCGGACGAAGGCGCAGGCACAGCTAGTGTTGCTATAACAAAAATCTTCAAATCGTTCATTCACTGACAGACAAAGCACAGCTCAAACCGTTGAGTTTATAAAAGCATGAGACTATGTGAAGAACACAGAACCGGTTAAAGTGACGGAGCTTGGGGAGACCTATGTCCAGAAGTGGACGTCTTTCGACTGAAATAATGATGGTGAATTATCAGGGAAGGTATGGCCATGCAATACCATGATGTAACAACTAAGAAGGTTCTTAGTTGTTAGATACACAACATTTTGTATCGCTATCGTCGCTTGGCTTCACATCTAGACAGTTGTCTTTGTCAACCGCTTACATAATTCAACGGAACATCCTCTAGTTACAAATACATATGTACCTATAGGCTTGGATGGTCACAAAACATTGCCTTTGAAGATTTACGCATAGCTTGGAATGTAAAACAATGTACAGGGAACAAACACAGTCTAGAAACCTCGCCGAATGCATAACCTCTTCCTTTTTTTTTTTGCGGGCGCGGGCGGTTTGAAATGCTGTGTTGCGACTGCGAGAGGAATTTGAATCTTAGTTTGCGAAAGCAGATTTGTAAAACCTTTGGTCACAAATGAATCAGTTAGTTTGGTTCCGAATAACTACATCATGACTCATTACGTACATCACGCTTGTAATCCCCGAAGGTTTAAGCAGAGGTGGCTATAGTACCCCCACATTTCGCCAGTTATGTGAAGTCAAATGTAAAAGTGGCGAGCCTATTGCCATCAACCGGGCGGAAATCCAGACCCGGGGCTGCTACTGAAAACACCCAATAACACTTTGCCCAACCTGGAAATTGAACCCAGGACCTCATGCTCAGGTGTAGCGCTTCCGCCTACTAGACTCTAAATACCAACGAGGCAGTTTAATTCCGAATTCAGAACGAAACTTGTCTTGTAAAATGTAGACAACATACAACAGTAGTTATTTTTATAAAACTTGTTTTGTTTGTGTTACCCACACAAGGTATCGAACAGGAAATATGTTATCCGCGCTTTTTGTTGATTTCACATAGACCATTGTTCGTTCAAATGACTAATAAACGGCGTCGCAAATTAAGCTTTTAAAATAAAGGAAACATTCTAGGCAACCTATCATTTTACGTGTAATTGAACATAATCTTGTGCTGTTAGCAAGTCATCTAACTCCTTGACGACTTGACAATGACAATGATGATGTGATTATGTCATAGGACCTTCTTATAAACGGTTGAGGTGTTTTTGTTAGATGCGAATGCGATATTGATATGATGCTTACACCATCGTTGCACTGAAGTAAGCGAGTACAAAGGTAGGTACTGCATGTCGATTCTGTAACCATCTCACCGCGTGAAGTGAGCTGTCAGTGTCATCCTACTGATGCTAGGGATTGACCACGTATCAGGTAGATTGACACTGACAGCTCACTCCACGCTCACTTCACACGGTGAGATGGATATAGAATAGCAATGCTGTAAGTTGACGTAAGATGTTCGAAAGAGACACCGTGGCCCCTGGCACACAGGCAACTGAAGAAATACGTGTGGGTTTTAGTCAGTAAAAGTCTGACACGCCCACTCCGCTCAGAACGGGAGAAGTTATTTGTTAATTTCCCATCCTCAAAAAAAAAACAACATGGACGTAATAAAATCGCGGCTGGGTTTTCTCACGCATTCGATTTTCAGCTCTCGGTGTTGAACCGAGTATCGAAAATCCAACAGACTGCAGCGCGAGTGAGTATCAGCGCGGCGAAAAAACAGTGTTTTACTTTCAGCTCTCGGCGCTAAGCGGTGCGTTTTTTTTTCGAAAAGATGGAGTATTATGACAGGCGTGTCGCTGCAAATACGAAAGCGTGTAAATCGACGTTCACAAGGAAGGAAGTAAAAATACCGCGGCAGGTTTTTATCGTGCACATGATTTTTAACTCTCGGTGTTAAACCGACCATTCAAAATCAAAAGTCATTTATTCAAACTAGGCTGGTGTCAGCACTTTTTGAACGTCAAAAATTACAAAAGACAGTCCCCCAAAAAACGCCCGCCCTTCACCACTTCCTAGTGCTTTAGCTGGGAAGAAGAAGTGGCGCAACAAACTCCCCAGCAGCACAGTGTGTCTGTTATGTTAAAAGAACTTGATTCTATAAAATGATAGGTACCTACGTAATTAACGTTACGATACATACAATTAACATATTTCTAGATGTAATAGATCAATTGTCGAGGTCGCTAGCTAACTAGGTACATCTTGCAATATAACCCATTATTAAAAAAAAAGATTTGAGGGACTTGAGAATCTAACAAACACACAGTTGAATTTTCAACGCTCGACGCTAAGCAAAGCGTTGAAGTTGTGCGTGAAAAAAACCCGCAGCAATATTATTACGTCCGTGTGAACATCGACTAACAAACATATCTAATACCTAATTTTAATATGATCGGTGTATTAATTCTAAGTCCCACAGACATTCATTCCACAAGAATTAAATCAGAGAGCCTAAATGGCTCCTACGCTACAGTACATACTGTTTTCAGATAGCAGAATATCGAGATTCTATAGGCCGTCAACTTGAAAACAATTCAAAGGAAAATGCATAAGTTAGAATCTGCACCTTATTTCAAAAGAAATAAAGTCAAATGTCGAATCAAAATGTGTATCAATGTTGTGGAAAACAGTGTAGAAGTTGTATGTAGGCATGTAACAACGGATTCCTATTCATTGTACGTTCGACGATGCTCGCTGAATGGACTATCGGGTGGCAATTATTATTTGTGCAAATCGGACGAATCAATAACAGGGAGTTAGGAACATGTATCTACTGATACCGTTGGTTTTTGTTCATTTTCATGCCTCAGAGAGCTTGATATGATAACCCGTCATCGGTCATGCGAACAAATCAGAAGCCCGAAACTGCGATAACCGGTTTAACGTTAGATATCAACAGGCGATGTTATTTGATGATAGTTTATTACTTCATCGTCAAAGTTAAATATGGCAGCAGGAATTAAGCACGTGATTCTAGATCTAGCATTTAAAAAAATCCTCGATTATCAAAAACGAATGTTTCATTCAAAGGCGCAATACAGGCTTCGCGGTAAGAATGTATGGAACAGCTAACTTTTTTTTAATGACCAACGAAAAATTTCAACGAGGGTTTCAGAATCATGGAGGTACTGAAACCATTGTAACAGGGCTTCAAGTCTGCTATTACATAGTGTTAGAATGGTCTATCATTGATTTCATAATTGTTGATTTTGACAAGTTTGGTAATCTACTAATACTGGCGTCATTATGACATTCCAATGGTCAACCACTGACACTCCATTGAAAGAAATGGCATTTATTGGTAATCTCGTACATAATGACAAATGAATGACTGACTTTTAAAGCGGTAATCTGCTAAAATTTTAAAAGTTCCTAAAATAATACCCATGTTAAAATATAATATGTAAAATATATATATAAATGATATCTGGCATCAATAAATGTTCAAATTTAGTAGTATTTTTTCAAAAATCATTTCTACTAACAGGTTTTATAATAATGGCAATACCACAATGCCATTATAACACAATTCTATTACGTAACCATTGACCGACCAATGATCGACCATTATGAAATTAGCAGATTACGAACTTTTAGCAAAATGACAATGGGATCGTGTTGGAGTGACGAATTTATAAAAATAGCAGACTTGGGCTCCAGCAGGTTACGCGTTGGCTTGCTATCCCTGCCCTGTATTTTTAAGCAGCCCGGAATTTGGATTTTTGCCCGGGTAATGGCAATAATGGCGGTCCGTGTGGTGCCGCATGCCGGACGTAAAAGAATAGCATCATCCCATTTCTTTCCGTGGGTGTCGTAGAAGGCGACTAAGGGACTTACTAGAGAATGGGCAGCAGCGTTCTCTATACATTTTACCACCATACTACGATCGCCAACCCGCCTGCCAAGCGTGGCAATTATAGCAAAACCCCCCTTTTGGGGGAGGCCTATGTCCAGCAGTGGACGTTATTCGGCGGAAATGATGATGGCTATTATATAGGCTTGCCCCATAACTGGCGAAAATGTAGTGTACTAAAGTTACACCTCTGCCTTTCCCTTCGGGAATTATAGGCGTGATGTTATGCTATTTATTTATGCTTGCTGAATAAAGAATCCGGATACTTATTCATATTAAAACTTGTTACTATTATATTATGCTTATGCGTTTCAATGCCATCAAGTTATTCAAGTTGTCAAACTTGAAATTTGGAATATTTTAAGTACTACATTTTAATATCCAATTAATTTCATTGATTACGGCTTTACGTCCATGTTATCTAAGAATAGACAAGCATTAGGTACCTAGTATTTAAGCGTGTGTAGACAACAAGAAATGAATCATTGGGTGCTTTGTAGGTATATGAGAATTTAAATAGGTATAGGTACTTAGATTTATTATCCTTGTATCATAATCAGCCTATAACTATTTTCTATAATATTCCCACTGCTGGGACACAGGCCTCATCTGTATGCTTTGTATTAACTCCGTGTCTGTATGAGACGGAGTGGGCATTAATCCACCGCGCGGACCCAGTGCGGGTTGTGTTGATAGATGTCACATATCTTCGAGTGCGTTGCAGTCAGACATGCGTATGACAATGAATGTTGTTGAACTGTCAAAATAGAAGCCTTTCCTAGTTAGTGTGTTACCCAAATATCCAGCTGGGACTTCCAAATGATGGTAGAAGATCAGACGAAGGGGATCTATGATGAGGATTTCTTAGCGGATAAAAGGAACATCAACATGTTTCGTTGAAGATCGTTGTAATAAGAATTGCTTACCTAAATCTTTGGGCAAATGAGGCTGCTTGTTTATCCAGTCCCGAAGCTGCTCCACCTGCTTTTGGGCGTCTTGTGAGATCTTGTTATCCATGTTGAGGATCACCTGAAATTATGTGAACATTTTATTATTAAAGAATTTTTTTTTATAAATCAAGGGTTTGAAAAGAAAACCCCGGCTGAGGATTTTTTTTTTTTTATGGGCATAGTTAATATAAGGCTGAAATATAGCATCCACCTTGGGCAGAATAGTGATTCAAACTCCCGCAGAC
Source organism: Polymixis flavicincta (assembly GCA_949987655.1). NCBI lineage: Eukaryota > Metazoa > Arthropoda > Insecta > Lepidoptera > Noctuidae > Polymixis > Polymixis flavicincta. The sequence goes on along the minus strand of OX465186.1, from coordinate 9,380,133 downwards.
AGGAGCGACTATTATACTTAGAACAATGTCCATGAAGTTTTCATAGAAATTGTTCAACTAAAGCCGCGTCGCGCCTGACTCTTGCCTCCTCTGTTTATGAAGACCTTTACCTCACAGTGGCGAAGTTAAAGCTGGTAAAACTAACTAAAGAGTAATACTGCTAAAACGAACCCATCTTCGATTTCTGTAGCTATATTTTCCAATTTATCGTCAGAATTTATTTTTCCTTTATTGAATTTTCAAGACATTAGCGCTAGTCAGGCACTAGATATCGTCTGTCGTGAGCACAACGAGAACATTGGCATAATGTGGCATGAGCGACGACACGGTGACGTCATTAGTCCTCGCTCATTCTTTACCACAGCCGATCACATCGTAGTACTATAAACACATTCTATTATGTTCCGTGGTTTATTATATAATTTGCATGTTATATCGATAAATAATTATGCAATGTCGTATTACCTACTTATTATAATCTATACTATAATCATTATTGTACAGAGGTTTTGTTTGTTTGTAACTTTCTATGTAGGTTTTCTCTAGAATTACCAGACGGATTTTAAAACATATTTTTGTATTTGATAGCCCTTGAAAATTTTGAGAAAGGATTTAGGCTAGGTATATCACGCTACGATCTTATGCAGTGGAGTAAAAATAATAAAATCAGAAAGAGCGCTAAGCGAAAACGAAGCGATGCGATGCTATAGGATATAGGTCGCGGGCTGAAACTAGTTAGGTACCTACTAATATGTTCGCCTGTATGGCATTTTACAGCTGTGAAATAAATGAATACTTTACTAGTGTTTTCTACAGTTTTCCGGTTATACCTATATCTAGGGTTGCCCCCTTTTATTCATGCAGTTAAAGTACATTGGTTATTATAGATACGAAAAAAAAAAGTACTTAGTATCAAAATAAAGTACAATTTATTTTTCTTTATTATTATGAATAAAAACATATTTTTTATTGCTTTTTGCAATTTGTATCAAATTAGTACCTATCTCTACTAAACGATTGCACAGCATCAGCAGATCCGTTTCACTATCAAAATTACGTTTTGTAGGTGTATGTGGAGTATTCTTGTCCATGATTTACTATAGCATGAATCTATAAAACTTTAAATCGTATTCATATTGAACCTTTGTAAGAGTGCCATTTTGATGTGGCGCTGGCGAGTGGCGACATCGATTCAGCACCAATAGAGAAATTTCGTTTAGCGAAAAAATACTTACGACTAAACTTTTAAAAATCCCAAAGAAATCAAATCATGTGAAATATTTTGGTGTACTTTATTGTTCTCATAAAGTATAGAGTACAATTACCTGAAATAACGTACAATAATTTATTATAAAGTACGGGTGGCAACCCTACCTATATCATACTTATACGAGTAGGTATTTATGCGTTCTAGAACGTAAGTTCAATCGAGTCAGGATAAAGATCAAGTGCTTATGAAATATTTCCTTGCCTAAACACCCCGACTTTATTTACAAAACCATTTTATTTTTTGTGTTATTCATTGCAAAGATTTAAGTTTGTGGAATTTGGTCAGCTTAAATCTGTACTAAACTGTAATACATCCACTTCTCAACATCACCCACGCAGCGCAGCTGATAATGAACAACAAATAATTATGATATTTTGAATTGAATAGAATATCAAAAATGTATTAAGTTTATTTGCTTTAAAACATGATAAATTGAGGTTATATTAATAGAATTATGATCTTACATGTTTTCTCCGCCATGGACTGGCATACAAAATAATACCTGAACAAGTTAAAAGATCAAAATTTTAAATTTTGTCCGTTGCTTTTTTATTGGTCTGAGGTTTTTAATCAATCAATTATTGCACACTATAAAAATAATGGCCATGGCAGTGGTGGCCAAGTGGTAACGGCTGCGACTTACGAGTTGTAGGTCGTGAGTTCGAACCCAGATAGGCGCTTTACTTTGTGTAAATTATTTCATCACCACTGCTCTCAAAACGGTGAAGGAAAACATCGTGAGGAAACCGGCATGTCCTAGAACCAAAAATTCGAAGACATGTGACATCTACCAACCCGCACTGGGCCCGCGTGGTGGATTACGGCCCAATCCCTCTCACTGAGAGGAGGCCTGTGTCCCAGCAGTGGGAACATAATAGGCTGATGATGATGATGATAAAAATAATTGCCAATAAGTCATTTATGTTGTCTGGATTAAAGTGTTTAAATAATAAGATTAATAAGGGAACTCCCGTTATTATTTCTTTTGGATTAAATTTTAATTGCTGTGATAAAACTATTTTTATGGCATACATAATGTGCTTTGATGTGAAGGAATTCTTAACCTTGTTGGGTCTCGACGGGGATATTTTGAATGCCAGTCGCATGCTACCTATTAAAAAAATTGAGTGCTCATTCTCAAAGTCTTCTCATAATGCAAGCTAGTATATACCAGCTTGCATTATGAGAAGACCCAAATCCCTAATACATTATTTAATAACACAACTCTTGGTTTACGCAGCGCACGCTATTAAAGCTCCCAGTTGTCACAAATTTATTCGACATTTTCAACAATCATCGTCATATTTCTCAGCCAATTTACACAAAACCATTGATGACCGCGACTAGAGCAGTGGCGGCCCAGTGGTAACGACCCCGACTTACAAGTTTCAGGTCGTAGGTTCGAACCCAGACAGGCGCTTTACTTTGTGTAAATTATTTCATCACCACTGCTGTCAAAACGGTGAAGGAAAACATCGTGAGGAAACCGGCATGTCCTAGAACCAAAAATTCGAAGACATGTGACATCTACCAACCCGCACTGGGCCCGCGTGGTGGATTACGGTCCACTCCTTCTTGCCGAGAGGACTATGTCCCAGCAGTGGGAACAATATAGGCTGATTATGCTTTGATGAGTTTAACATCTGTACCTTCCTCATGAATCACTACGGTAAAAATCACTGTGACTTTGTTTTTTGTGAAGGTTTGTTGTTAAAGCCAAACGGACAAAACTTACACAGTATGTACAGGTGCGGACCTATATGTATATCCTACTCTCCAAGCACGAACTCCGTAATCTCAGTCAAAGTTACGGGCATTTCCTATTCCGTATCATTTACGGACCTTTATGATTAGTTTGGGGCTCAAACTAAGAATGAAATACTAAACGATTTGACAGTTGTTCCTTCTCCCAATATGGTTTAACGGTTACCCGTCCAAAAAAGTTAATTAACCAGCTGTAGGAGTCACTTCGAAGTCTCAACTATTTTCGGACGGGCCCATTTAGTTTCGTTGACGGAGTTAGAGAGTATCCCCCCTAATCTTTATTGCAGTAGTGTAGTGACCAAATTTTCGGTTAATTTCTTGTTTGACAACATTTATAAATTGTAGGTATTACCTATTTGCTGAAGTCGTACCTACTCAGCTCATGATAAATGAGTAGGTACATATAAGATACGGAATCGGATAAAAACTTTCCAAATAAAAACACTTTAATTGATAACACGTGTAGATAAGGCCCATAGATTTTAGTTTTATCGATTTTATCATCTGTATTTATAGATCTATACATACAATACATACATACAAATACTTTTATAAAATTGAAGTGTCTTTGTAATGTCAAAATAACAGCTTTTTATTATACGCATACTTATGAGTTATGACATATGTATTTACGGTACTAGTTTCAAATAAACATTTATTTTTATTTTTTGTTTGTCTGTCTTTTTTTTTTCTAGCTAAACTCCGAAACGTCTGGACCCCTTTCGACGGGACTCTCACTTGCAGATAGCTGATATTATAATCAGTGGCATACTTTTGTCCAGATAGCACGTGAGATCATTTCCGAATTCCACGCAGGCGTAGCTGCGGGAGCAGCTCGTTTACAAATAAAAATCGATGGCCTTTATTTGGATCAATGATAACATTACTATAACTTTTCTTCGCGTGGTTAAACTCACGAAGTACCTAGGTTGGAATATAAGGGTAAATTCAGGGTCTAAAAAAAATATCCCTAGGGTAGATATAGATACCCTACTACCCTATACCCTAGGGATATATTTTGCCTGATAAACTCAAACAAACCAATGTTCAAACACTTATTTGACGAGAATTATCTTATTACCGCACACTAATATGCAACTTATTAAAAATCGTTGAGAAATTCATGCATCGCAAACTCACCAACTAAGTACCTATTTAGATAAATTTCAGATTTAAAAGAGGAACAAAACGATTTTCAATAGGGGAAAATCGACTACATCAGCAGCATTTAAACTAGAGATGAAACGGATAGCAGTTTAGCCGGATACCGGATATTCAGCCAACCTTGTAGCCGGATAGCCTGATATTCGGCCGCCGAATATCCGGCGGAACGGTGCCCTTTATTTTTGGTGGGCAGTTAATGCTAAACAGTACCCAAAAACTAAGTTTGTGAAAAACTATCTTTCAACACCTTGCAGCAAGCAGTGTGTATAGCGAAATCCTTTTTTCAGAAGCTGGGCTTATTTACCAAGACAGACGGAACCGCTTGCTACCTCTTAATGCAGATAAATTAGCATTCATTCACCATAATTTGCCCTTAGTGCAATATGAGTATAGGCACTAATCCATTTTCTATGTTGTAGACAGGGACCATTTCGGTTACCTGTTGAAAGACTTTTCAACAGGGTTTTTGTAAAGTATTGTTAGAAAACCTACCTCATATTTGTTACACATTTTAACGATAACCCGTTTCAATGGACAACCTCTTCAAAACCTTTTCATTATGGTTACCTATTCAAAAGGTTTGCAATATGATTTGTTTATGGGCCATATTCAAAAATCCATTCTTAGTGGGTTATACTATTTAACAGTAAGTCATTCCGAACTGCACCCTAATTGCGTAACTCACGATTCATCATAATCTGTATCGTTTTGAAACGGATTGTTAAACCATTGCTTCATATGTTCGAAAAATGTGTCTGTTCGACAACATAAATAACGCAATGAATATTGTTTAACTGTGAAGACGAAACCAATTATGATCAATCGTGAGTTACGCAATTAGGGTGCTGGTTACCCCTTCAACCTTGTAACAGGGTATCACTTTCAGTGTCCAATCGATGTAATTTGGACTATCGTGGGTTTTCATTAAGTGCAAAATCGCATGCATTTGGCTAGCTCGTGTCGAGTCGCCACTGCGCTATGAGGTACCTAGCGAGTAGTGACTCGATAAACACGCGACTATAGTCGTCAATCCAATAGATCTAAATTTCTAATAATATATTTTATTGAGACTGGCGGGGTTGTTTCTTGTACTTGTTGGGTTTAAGTACCTACTTATTTGAATGTTTACTGGATAACATAATAATGTCACTTTCTTCGAGGAAGAGGTTGGAAGTGCAAGTGTTGTATTAAATAAATACATTGAGAGTTCCTATAGTTTCCTGAGACTGGAGTGTACCATTGTGACGTGTTAAGTAAGCTACCTACTTACCAGCTAAGACCAACAAAACAAAAAAAATGCCACAACCGAGACGAGATACTGTTCATAGATTTTATGAATTATTATTTACGTCCAGTCATCATCATCATCATTTCAGCTTAAAGACGTCTACTGCTGGCCATAGGCCTCTCAAGCTCTGCCACTTCGACCGGTTCTATGCTTCCCGCATCCAGCGGATTCCTGCGGCTCTCACAAGATCATCGGTCCACCTTGTGGGAGACCTTCCGACTTTACGTCTTCAGGTACGCGGTCGCTACTCCAGAGCATTTCGGCTCCATCGGGCATCTGTTCTGCAAGCAATGTGTCGTGCCCACTGCCACTTTAGTTTGGCAATTCTTCGGGCTATGTCGGTTACCTTGTTTCTCCTGCGGATCTCTTCATTTCTGATTCGATTCGATCACGCAAGGGAAGTCCAAGCATAGCCGTCTCTATTGCCCTTTGGGTGACTTTAAGCCTTCTTATGAAGCCCATTATGAGCGACCACGTTTCGTTCCATATGTCATCACTGGCAACACAACTGGTCAAAGACTTTCGTCTTGAGACGTTTCGTCTTCTGTATAACCTGCCGCAGCGTACGTATGTGGTCTACTGTGCTAAAGCCTTTACGGAATCCGGCTTGTTCGGGAGGCTGGAAGTCGTCAAACCTGCGCGCTAGACGGTTCAAAATCAATCAAAATCAAAATATTTTTATTTCATATAAACCTGCATGGGCACTTATGAAACGCCAGAAGCTAGGTGCACGGTTCCAAAATGTTGTTTCCTATGGAGAAGAGCCGGCAAGAAACTCCACGGTTACTCTTTTAAAAATGATTGGCTTTAACAATGTTTTCAGAGATAAAATGTTCGAGATGACTCTGGAGAACAGCTTGTAGACATGGCTCAGAAGTGAGATGGGCCTATAATTCTTAAGAAGAGTATTATCACCCTTCTTAAAGAAAAGTGCCACCACACCTCTGTTCCATGCCTGTGGCGTTTTGCCCTCGAGTATGACGGAATCAAACAGTTGCTGGAGGGCCTTAAGAACAGGTTTCCCGCCGGCCTTTAGGAGTTCAACCGTGATTCTGTCATCACCTGGTGCCTTGTTGTTTTTGAACTGCTTCAGAGCCATCCTAATTTCGTAAAAGCTGACGTCCGGGATGTCTTCGGTGTAGTGTCGGGTCAATCTGGCTCTAACGTAATGGGGTTGCTCGTTGACGTGTATAACTGTCCATAGAACCTCTTAATCTCCCTCAACAGCTCAGGCTTGGGGGATACAATCCTGCCTTCATCGGTCTTCAGTTTCGTAAGCCGACTCTGTCCAATAAACAGATCCCTAGAAAAGACCTTGGAGCCTTTATTCTGCTCTATCGCGTCTTTAATACCTACGTTCTGTATTAAAGCGGCGGAGGTAGCTTTTCGAGGACTTAGAGATCTGTCGATTAAGCTGCCGGTACTCGAGCGCATCGTCTGAAGACTGCAGGATCATATCGCGCCTCTTCTTCATGAGCTGCAAAGTAGGATCACAGAGCCTCTTAATTTTATTGATACGATGGGTCTTGAAAAACTAAGACCCGACCGTATGGACAGTTTCCACGAAGTTCGTCGTTGAAATCGTCCACAGAGGTCCCTAGAGACACTCGAAACGATTCTGTAGTTCCGAGTTGAAAGCTCTCGGGTTTTTGGACTTGGATCGGTGCTGGATAGAGCGTAGACTTCATCAGCCTACACCTTTCCAGCTTGATATTGAGATTCAATGTGCCTCTTACCAAACGGTGATGACAACCAGTTTTCGCCGCGTTGATTATAGAGACATAATCGAATACTTATTTGTTCGTCGACATGATGAAGTCAATCTCATTTTTGGTTGCACCATCAGGGCTCTGCCAGGTCCACTTCCTGTGCTCCCGTTTTTCAAAGAAGGAGTTCATCATAAAGAGGAGGCTCCTTCTCCATAAAAATAGCCAGTAGGTGACCCCGGTGGTTCCTACGTCCAACTCCAAATTGCCCCACTCGCAACTCATCATCGCTTCGTTTGCCCAGTTTCGCGTTGTAGTCCCCCATGGCAACGGTGAAGTGAGTTTTGGAACCATGCATGGCTCTAGAAATATCCTCATACATGGTCTCCACCTCATCGTCGGGGTGTGACGAGGTCGGGGCATAAACCTGTATAACCTTCAGCAAATACCTTACGGATATTCTGAGTATCAGGAACGCGAACGCTACCCTAGTCGAAACACTCTCGATCTTCACCACGTTGCTCACAAGGGACCTATGGACGATAAACCACCTTGGGACTGCTGATCGCCCTCCCGGAAATAGAGCAGGTTACCGGATTTAAGGACTATCGAGTTCTCCCCCTCTCGTCGGACTTCAGATAGCACTACTATATCCCACCGTAACCTGCTCAATTCTTCCTCTAGTTCGACGATCTTCTCGTCGGTCCGGAGTGTACGCGTGTTGTATGTTTCCAGGTCCAGTTTTCGGCGATTTTGGTAGTTGGATCTCTTCCGGGGATTGCTCGCATCCCTTGCCTCACCATGGCCTTGATCGCGACTTGATGGTAGGTGGGTCGCTGAGCACTAGAGGCCATTTATTTATGGTGCTTGTAATTGGGGGGGGGGGGGGGGGGGTGTTGCCATAATCGCCACGCTTGGCAGGCGGATTGGCGATCGTAATATGGTTTTAAAAATTGTAGAGAACGCTGCTGCCCAGTCTCGAATAATTCCTTTAGTCGCCTCCTACGACACCCACGGGAAGAAAAGGGGTGGTGCTATTATTTTGTCCGACACCACACGGTAATACACGATACGTCCAGTAATAAAATCAAATGCAATTTGTGTGGAAACTACCTTAAGGTAAGATAATTATAATATTCTCGTTACCGAAATTCGTTCACTGCGACCAATCTCAACGCACACTAGCCTCTAAGCAGCAATCCAACACTATGGACAGTGATCAGCTGCAGGATCGACGGCTTTGCTATGACTACAACCAGAGTAAGCATCATACAAACGCAATGCGATAGGTACAATACTACAAGAATCACGTCGCGTGTAACCACTCGCCGAGTCGCCGTGCCACCATTATATTGAGGATTTTCGTTCCCAATGTTTATTATATTTGTGTTAACTTTTGTGCATATTCCAAAAAATCTTTAAAACAAAAAGGTGGTTTCCGTTCCGTTAGAATATAACCTCCCTTATAATACCCAAATAATCCGACAAGTGTATCTACATGTTGAACTCTCGTGGCAATACAGCCAGTATGACTTATACGTACCTACGTAATTATTATGTGAGTGACTATATTATTTTTGATTGAATATTTAAAAATCCTACAGTAAATATACTTAACAGTGAAGAAAAAAATCAGAAATAACGTTATTGAGCGTTTTAATAACGCTGACTAGACGGAGATGACATTATATTTGTAGCGCCATTTCACGTTGACACCGATGTCATTCAATACAAACTGTTTTGCGTGAAGATGACAGTCCTTCCTAAAATTTTACAGCTTATTACTTTGTCATATTGACCAATTTTCATACTTTTATCAATAATTGTAGGTACAGAGGCCAGCACATCTAGCTACCCCAATCTGTGAAATTTCTTTGATAGTTTTTCAACTTTATTACAAAGGAATAAGGTTTATGTTCAATTGGGAAAATTTGACAGTTTGTGAGCTTGACCTGCTGGCGACTGTACTATTTTGAAACCATCTTCATCATTCAGGTTCAACAAATACAGGGTTTTGTTTTTCACGAGTATTAAATCAAGCGGCATGCTTTATATACCTCAAAGTATCCCAACGGCTGGATAGATTTTAATGCATCAGCCGTGAAGTAATTATAAAATTATTATGGCGGTCGCAGAATACGAAATGGTACTAGAGAAAAAAAAACTCGTACTATAATGGGCTATCACTGATATTATAAATCGCACTCGGTCTGTTTTGCTTGGGTTGTCTGCGCGAATATGTGAACTGATATTAAGTTATGTATTTATTCATTTGTTGCCACTGTATTTAAGTACCTACTACTTGTATGTAAAACTTTATTATTTCAAATGCACTTACCTTCATTCATGTTCAATACAGAAGTAGTTTCACGAAAAAACGAATGCATCATACTGTCAAGCCTAGTGAACGAAACTAATAACACGATTCTGGATGTTTCCAAGATAAATACCTAACCGGCCCACCCCAAAGTCTTAAATTGGAATGATTACCTCAGGGTTACCCTATAAAACCCAGTTAAGAGGATAACCACTTCATATGGACATCTCAATCGAAAGGGTAACCCCTTTCATTCGTTAATTTGTCGAAAGGATTACCCTTTTACTGGTGTTAGGAAAGGTGTTATACGATCAAGAGGTAACAACATCCATACAGAAACCGAACAAACGGGTTATACTTCCGAAAGAATTAACTCATAAAGGGGGTTGTACGGTCCCTGGTTGTAGAATTATCTTTTGATTAATGATTCTTAAATGATACTAACTAAATTTAGCAATTAGGTATCATTTTTTTTTTTTAATCCGTTATTCGGCCGGATAGGCGCTAGATATCCGGTATTGAATATTCTAAATATTTTTGAATATGAAATATTGATTGGTGTGACTATATGTATAGTCAAACCAAATCAGGAGTGCCCCAAGGAAGCATAGGTACGTTCCCGTGGGATATTTTCTGACATCTAGGCGGGCGAAGTTGCGGGCAAAATCTAGTATTATTGGTTGATAGCATGTAGGTATCATGAGTAAAACACGATCGATTACGACGTTTGCTGCAAATTGTAGGTCGGCGTTAGGTTGCGTAACAAATATGGTTTTACACAATAATAATCATTCAAATTATTAACACAACCATCAAAGTTAATTTAGGCTTAGAAATTAATGGAAGTTTAGCTTGGAGGGCTAACGGAACACCTCATGATGTACCTAAGCATAAAAAGTAGCATCATTTAAGTATAGAAAAAATATGATACCTATAATATAATATCAATAGGTATTAAATACCACTTTCGTTATTAGTTCCCGTAACAGGGTCCTACTGCAATTGTATGATTTACTATGGTTAGGGACAGTGGCCTAGCTAAATTGGAGCAGTCATTGTACGGAGAAACTAATAAGGGTCAATGGTACAATGGGGCAAGAGGGCAAGGCAATACCTGGGTCCTCATGCCCGGCGGTGAAATAAGTTTTCTATGAAGCAATTAATATTTATGAAGTCTGAACATTTATTTGCGCTTATCGTGTTTAATTAAATTAATAATTGAAGTATGATGTATTAAAATGCAGTTAATCATAATGAAGTTACATTTTCCTGTTTTGCAGCTCAGGGTGAAAAATTTACGAAGACAGGTACATAGGTAAGGAGTTCTCGGCTGCAACATGCATGGGGTCTACATACCTACCGGTAGCAGTATGCCGTAATGTCTGTCTGTGTGACCGCATTGTAGCGGTTTCCACCATGAATTTGAGAATCTCTTGTTAAACTTAATAAGGGCGAATTTCACCAAACTTTTATACTTAGAATAAGTCTTATCCTGAGAATAAATTTTGATATTTTGACAGATCTTCCATAGTAGAATTGTCAGACGTAAATTTTACTCTACGGATAAAAGATATCTGACTTTGGTAAAATCAGCCCTTAAAGATATAACAATGAATTTTTTGCTATGTCGAAAAGTTCTGTGACGCAGTAGGTCTACTCCCTAAGCACCTAATACGTAGTTTAGGCCGAAGTTTCGGGCAATGGGCATTTCCTACGCCGTGTCACCTACGAACACAAAATTAGTTCTGGGCCCGTATCTTGTGGTCTACTCTCTAAGTGGGTCAACGAACAATATCTTATCTACTAAATACCTATTAGGTATTTCTAAAACTTTTTTTCTATTGATCGTAACAGAAAATCAATACTTACCTACATAAGATTTAAATTTTGAAACCAAAGGATTATTAAACCGGGCTCCGAGTACATGCACCCTTGTCTGATATGTGAGCAATTTTTATCTGATTATGCAATATCTTATCTACTAAATACCTATTAGGTATTTCAATACTTTTTTGTTATTGATTTGTCTGAAACACATTATTTATTATTTTCAGGTTTTAAAATAAGTTTCTGCTATTCGGAATGATTAAAATCGAATAATAGGTCTTTACCTATGAAATTGCCGTTTTGTATGAAAAAATTTAAACGAATTTTTTTCATGAATTTTTTATTTGTATTAATCGAAGTAATCACCCATGCAATCAATGCATCTTTGCCATCGCAGTGGCAGTTTATTGATGCCCTTCTTTAAGAAATCAGCTGGACGGGAGGCAACAAATTCTTCAAAGGCATTTTGTACTGCCTCTCGGGTATTAAATTTTTTTCCCGCCAAGAAGTTATCCAAATTCTGGAAAAAGTAGTAGTCTGTAGGCGCAAGGTCTGGTGAGTAGGGCGGATGACGGAGAGCTTCCAACCCCAGTTCTTGCAACTTGGAGACCGTCTGCTGTGCAGTATGAGGTCGCGCGTTGTCGTGCAGGAGCAGCGGAGACGAGCGATTGACCAATGCTGGTTGGAGATGCGCCAGCTTCTCCATCATTGTGTTCAGTTCTTCACAGTACACATCTGCAGTAATGCTCACCCCGTTTGGTAAGAAGCTGTGATGAATCACACCGGCGCTAGACCACCAAACAGTGACCATCACTTTTCTAGGGGTAAGTTTTCGTTTAGGGCATTGTTTAGGTGCTGAACCAGGATCCAACCAACTTGCTGAGCGCTTACGGTTATCAAACAGAATCCATTTTTCATCGCAGGTAACAATGCGGTTCAAAATTCCTTCATTTGTGTGTCTGTTGAGCAGTGCAAGGCACGTCTCGACGCGTAGGTACTTCGCGCTGGCGATCATTGAGTTCGTGGGGCACCCATTTGTCAAGCTTTTTTACCTTGCCAATTTGACGCAAATGGACCAATATTGTTTTGACGCTAACGTCGAAAGCTGCTGCTAATTCAGCCGTAGATTGTGTATCATCAGCTTCCACAATCGCCTTTAATTCGTCATTGTCGACCAAAGTCTTCGGACGACCGCGAGGTTCATTTTTCAGGTCGAAATTTCCAGAACGGAAGCGAGCAAACCAATAACAGGTGGTGCGTTGGTTTGTAGTGTTAGCTCCGTAAACGTCGTTGATGTTGCGTGCCGCTTGTGCCGCGTTGCTGCCACGACGGTACTCATATTCCATAATTACTCGAATTTTTAACGTATCCATGATGACGCAAAAAAGATTGAAATGCGATGAAAATGTAACACTAATCAATAAAGAAATGACTACTTTTAGAAAAAAAAATCCATGTTTTTAAAATAAAATTAATTTGAAATTAGAATTCTTAGCCAAACAAAAATTATTTTGATTTGAAATGGCCAGTACTGCAGAACGGCAATTTCATTTTATACATATAAGTAGGTAATGTATTGTTACGAGGAAGTAAATTTAACATTTAACCATAGGATAACAAAACTCTGCTTATCTGTTCGATCAAGCTAACCGCAGCCCACAACATTATGTTTTTAACTGTTGTTAATGTAATTTACCTCTTAACAAGTAGGTAAGTAACAATTTTAGTATTTTCTAAATATCTGTATTTTACACTAAAAAGAGTTTGTATGTTTGGATGTTGAACGGAAAACCGGTTGAACAGATTTGAGTGAAATTTGGTACACAGATAGTTTACAACCTGGATTGACACATAGGTTACTTTCATCCCGGTAGTAAGTTCCCGTGGGATAATTTCCGACCTCCACGCGGTCGGCGCCGGTAGCAAAAGCTAATTTCCCATAAGTGCCTTGATCATTATAATTATTTATCTGCAAAGAAGTGCCTACCTCACTCATTAAAACGATTAAGAAAATAGAAAATGCAGGTTTTTTTACACTGGCGTTCGAATATAATGCACAAAACCATGAGAATAGATGTTACCTATCAGTCGTTTGTACCTACCTACCTACCTAGTCGTCATTCAACTAAGTAGGTACGTCATTTATTTCCGTATGTATGTATAGTGAACTCAGCCGCAGGAAATGGGTCGTTCGTTACTTAGTTTGTAATGTTGCCATCTGACATTGCTTGGTGTCGCCATCTGTGTATGATTGTTACTGTAAACGATATACCTACTTAGATATATGTCACTATTAATCAATTTGGCGTAGAGAAAACTGAAGAATCCTTCATGATATTTAGGTACCTACAGTCGTGCTTTCGGGAGTAGATATTTCTTCTTCTTAGCGCATCGAAGGCAAAAAATTAAAACTTCTGTGGCCCAAAATTCAGCCCTGCGAACTCCGCTCACTGACGCAGTCATAAGATAGTCAAATGCACAAGTAGGTATCTGGCCACGCGGCGCAGCATGGAAAGTGGGCCATTATCTGTGGGAAGGTGCGCGTACGCACTTGAAATCTGAGCCGTCCGTCAACCCTCAACTTTGGAGATTGTCTTTACTCCAGCCGACTTGGGTTCGAAGTCTATTAAGAGATTTCGAAGTCGGCCACGGCTACGATTGCCCAGGCGGAAGGCTTTCAAATGGTTCGATAAAATTGTCAGAGATACTAAGCGTGATGTTATATTTAGGTACGTTCCTATCAATAAATAAAATGCTAGATAAGTTGCATAGATCCCAATTTCATCGACCGACAAAAAGTTATCATGAGTTATTGACACGGGGAGGCAGAAAAGAGCTGAAGTATTTCGTACCAGTTTTAAGTATGTTTATCATATTGATTGCTGCAACTTTTTACGATAATATTGACAATCTTGTGTCAAGTGTCGTAAACATTACATTTTCCCAGCTATCAAAGAATACACGATTATGCAAGTATTGTAAATCGTGTAAGTAATTTGTTTACTACAATATGATATGCTTAATAGGGGCTAAATGATAATGTAAGAATAATTGGTCAGCGTTGAGCATGATTATATTACTGAGCCTTCCGCGGTCAAAGATAACAGATGACGTTATTATGTCCGTATATTTCGCATTGAAACCCATTTCCTTCTCTGTAAGTAACGATGAATACCTACTCAAGTTTTTCTTTTGCCATAAAAAAATCGTGTCGTCGGTGTTGTGTTGTACGGATCAGTTTGTTGAGGGCTACTCAATGTACGACATACGTAGTTTCGGCCTGAGTTACGGGCGTTTACTAGTCCGCATCCTACGGACATACGAGTACGATTACGTCGGGGCCTGAACCAAGAATGGATGAGAACACGATTTGATCTAAATTTTCCTAACTCCCGATTCTTATTGCCCAGTCGTATGGGAGTAGGGTTCATTCCGAAACATCAAACTAATTACGGACGGCCCGTTTCTTCGTTGACGGACTTAGAAAGTATGCCCCCTGGGGCTGAACCAAACTGTTTTTTTTTCCCGTGGAACAAACTTCCTACTCGACCCAAATGTATAGGTGTGGGGCGGCTGATATTTTTTTCGCGATTACAATATTGGCGCCATAGAGAAAGTTGTTCATTTTGATGGTCTATATCCTACCATTAAATATAACCAAACCTTTTTGATACATGCTGTATAAAATATAAACAAAAACCGCTACGTTAGAATTTGATAGAGCTGACCAGTTATCGTAGGCATCTAATTATGAATGAATGAATGACTGAAAAGCACCGATCCCAGCGCGTCGCTTGACCAGACTCGATTAATCGAATGAACCCCAAGATTTGCACTAGCCCTGGAGCCTCATGCGTCATGGTGTTACAGAGGCCATTGCATATCAACAAGTAGACCGGGAGGCACGGTAATGGTAAGGTAGACGTGCCCTTAGGATATAGAAAGGATTGCGAGCCTACCGGATATGCATCCTTGAGTAAGCATTGGACTAGTGGAGAGACAGGTGGTATTTATGTATGGGATCTTTTCACGAGTCGCTGGCATGTTGATTCTGGTCGATCTTCCGTAGGCATCGAATTAACAATTTAATTAGAATGAATAATGATTCTAAATAGCTCAGCTAGCTATCATGTCATAGATAAAGGTATGAAAAACGAAACCTACCTATCTATTGTATAGGTATAAAAAACTAAAATAAACATAACATATCATCACGCCTGTTATCCCTGAAGGGTGAGGTGAAGCAGAGGTGTGCCAAAAGTACCAACATTTCGCCGCGGGTGAGCCTATTTATTGCCATCAAACGGGCACGAGTCCAGGGGGCCTACTCTCTAACTACGTCAACGAAGATACGGGTCTGAAAGTAGTTCAAAACTTCTTAGTGAATCCTACAGCCAATAAACTAACTTTTTTGGACGGGCAAAAAAGTAACGGGATCAAGGACAGCTGTCAAATCGTGTTGTCATTCATTCTTAGTTCGGGCTCCAAACTAATCGTATGTCCGTTAGTGATACGGAGTTGGAAACGCCCGTTACTTCGACCGAAACGATGGACTTCGTGCTTAGGGAGTAGGCTCCAGAGTCCCGACAGCTATTGAGAAATTCCTGATCAAAAACTCAATAACATTTGATGGCCATCAATTGGGTTTGCCCGACCTGGGAATCGAACCTAGGACCTCATGCTCAGCAGTATCGCTTTCTACTACTGGACCAACAAGGCAGTCAAAGTGTACAACGCAAAAGAGCAGTGGTGTTAAAATCAAATACCTAATCAAAGTAAACTGCCTTCCTGGGTTCGAGCTTGCGGCCGATAGCACTGGGCCACTACTAACTGCTCCTATTGATTGACCAACTTATTATTTATTGATCAACTACCTTTTACCTGTGGGTTCGCCCGCGTGGAGGTCGGAAAATATCCCGCGGGAACATACTTAAGTACTAACTAGGATAAAATTAGATAAGTATACTATTTCCTAATCCCGGTCATGGCTTACCGGGTGCCATTTTGTATACTAAGTATGGATTCAGTTCCGATATAATAAAGATTTTAGATCGCATGATTTATGCGTTGTGTTTTTCCTCTTACCTAGCTACCTACTTAGGTACTTAAAGTTGCAAGTAACCTAGTCGTTAAATAAAGAAACTGCATTGAGCAAGCTTCATCTCAAAACATAATCTTTTATTGTAGCTATCAAGGTATTGCGGACGTGACTGTACCGTTTCTAGGTAAATTGTATAATTATTTTGGACATCTCAAGACACTTGGTACTAAATTAAGAATTTAAAAAGATAGAGATTTTTTACGTAGGTAGATGCCATAACCATTAAACGTGTGACCTACCAGTCTATCATATGCAAGTAGGCCTATTTTTTAACTGACTTCAAAAAGAAGGAGGTTATCAATTCGACATGTTTTTTTTATTTTATTTTTATGTATGTTCGGGCATAACTCCGTCATATGTGGACGGATTTGCAAAATTCTTTTTTTGTTCAAAAGGTGTTTATTCCGAAACGGTCCCATTCAAATTTCATATAGATCTGATGATGCGTTTCGGAAACAGACAACGGAACTCTTCAAAAAATTATAGCAAATAAACCGCGAATGCTGCTATCGCATAAATATGCATTGTTTTGACCCCAAGGACGATGAAATTTCAAACTGGTGTGGGGTGGGGAACTAAAAAGTGAAAAATACAAACTTTTTTCAAAAAAATAACAACCGACTTCCAAAACACTACAAAGTGCAAAATAACTTTAATTTCGGAAGGCGGTGACAAATAATTAAAATACCTATACCTCCAAAGTCACCGACTTCCGAAATTAAAGTTATTTTGCACTTTGTAGTGTTTTTTGGAAGACGGTTGTAATTTTTTTGAAAAAAGTTTTTTTTGAATAACTTGAACCCAGTTGTTAGCCACGTTAATTGCGGCATCAGTGGCATAAATTCATCCCAACTACGGAGCCCTTCTTGGTGCGTGGTCGGACACGCACTTAGCCAATATTTTAATGCTTTTCTATGATACAAATAAATGTTTGTTTACCTAATCATCAGACTTCGGTACCTACTTGTACTTACAGGAAAAATGGAAAAAAAACTCACGAGCTGGGAAAATCCTTTTTGCCTATTCAGGTAGGTAGGTACCAAGGTAGGTAATTTTTCTTATCAGTAATAAGCTAAGTAATTATTAAAACTGGCTGTAGGTACCTAATTATTTATTTAGTTACCTATGAGTAATCATTGACAGTAAAGGTACATAGGTACTTACCGTACCTATGTAAGTAAGTTAGTATTAAAAAAAACTTGGGAGCCCAAGTAACCTAGCCATTTATACTGGTGATGCCATTGTCATCAAATCAAATCAAACGTTTATCTGCTAGAAATACTATGTTTTGGTAAAGATGAGATCATAAAATCATCATTTGCAGCTTGACATTACCTACTGTATATCTCTGCTTATGCCAATATTCCTATGTAATCGTCAGTAATTTATTTATTATTCAAAGCCTCTTCGTACATTGTTATGTAGCCATACCTAAATTATTTTTTAAGATCTCAAACATTTAAAACTGGGGGAGGCCTATGTCCAGCAGTGGATGTCTTTCGGCTGAAATGATGAAATATTTAAAAACGAAACTTAGGATTAGGAGACCCATCTAAAAGGTGTGAAGTGTTTCTACATCAAAACAAAATCATATAATCCAAAAAATCTTAAACATGAAACTCTAAGACCAACCAAATCCAATATGAAAACAAGGCCATGATATTAAACTCAAAACAATTCATAACGCAGAAATATTTTCAAACTAACCCATAAATCGATCTAAACTGAATACGAACGATCAAAAACACGACTGAATTGGGCCCAATTAGCCCAAACCAGTCCACCAGAACACAACTTCCACACGACCCGAGCCTTGAAATTGATTAGCAAAAGAAACTTACTTTTGAACACTCGGCTGTCAACTCCCAAGGATTATCAGTTTGTCACCGTACAATTATAGCAGACTGGTAGTTACTACAAAACACGTCGCGATAGCAGCGCGCACGCCGGTACACTGAAGAATTGAGAAGTGTTGGCCTTTAGAAACGGAACAACCATGGGCGTTGATACGCGAAATGCGAACTGTCAAACGAACGATCATTTCACAGCCGGCGCAAGAGCATTATGCACACGATATGAATAGGTGCAGTGCAGGGCCGACTCCCGCAACTGTCAATCGGGCATGTGTAATTTGGTTCTGCCATCTTTATTCTCATTTCCGAAGTTGACAAGTTTCGTGGATATGTCAAGGCGAACAGCATCATCAATGCTAATCAAATTATTGGATCCTTAAAAAAGATGTAGTGCTCTTGAATTTTGCCGATCCACTAAAACTTCTCTACATAGGTATATTCATTTACCGGTCAATGCCTGGCTAAATATAGATAGCACGGTCCATGTCTTTTCGTTAGTGCTTATTGCGCGCACTGTAAACACAAATGGGACTATAAAATATTATTTTGTAGGGTTTCAAGTTAGAACGACATTGGTTGGTTCAACCTCAAATTTCTAACAGAATTAGGTATAGGTCCAAGAATTCTTTTGGTCTAATGACCACACAAAGTTCCAAGAGGACCTTTAAAAAAATGAATTATAATAGCGCCCATTTACTTATTACTATCGAGACAGATTAGTTACTGTCAACACTCATAGGTACTCACAGACAATCTTTATCAAAACAGATGTGAAGTAAGAATGATCTATTCCTATTGAAATATGTATTACTGTATTGTGGGTACGCAATAGAACTACACCTACAGGATTTCTATTGTTCAGAAATCCTTTACACATTCCTACCGACGATTAGATTCCAATAGGAACTACATTTTAGTCATGTTCACCATAATCAGCCTACCGCAGTCCGCAGCTGAATAATAGTTAAAGCTATAAGCTAATGCAGTCAGTAGGTATAAAAATACATTATTCGTGCTGTTACAAGAGAAGAAGACGACAGTGCGAAGAATGTCGATTGAAGATCTTGTGCCAAGGCCATAGCTACCACCATAGGTATCAGCCATATTAATGACACGGGCCCCCAAGCTACAGGGGCCCCGACGTGTCTTAGCAAAAATACTTAAAATACTATCCAAAATCTGACATTCCTATTGATTGAGTGCCGTAATGAATGAATTAGTTAATCCGTAATGAAAACGGAATTTTAGTGGTTTACAAAGCTACAGGCGCGGGCCAAATCTCAATCTCTTGCATTCATTTAGTCACACAGAAAGTCTAACCTATGCGGGTCAGCATCAGCAGGATGCTACGACTTCTGAGCCCGCTTCCCTCGCTCTTGCATTCTCTTTGAAAATAACGATGACAGCTTAACTTATCGGAGTCAATATGCTTCAATTTTCTAGCTCGCTTTTTCTCGCTTTAACAAGCTTTAACAACTGAGAGATAGTTAAATTACAATGAAAACTTAACCAATCTCGGGTCCAGAATGCTCCAATTTTCGAGGTCGCTTCGCACGATCTTCAATGAAAGCAAAGTATATGAGTTCGGATCCTGACGCTCAAACATTTTTTCTATCTCGCTTCACTCGCTCTTGTATTTTCTTGATAAAGGCGCACTCGACTCACGATACTATTTCATTTATTTTTATTAAAAAAGCAAAGGTCGCGAGGGCGCATAGACTGCCTCTCCCTCACGTGCGCCGCCTCCCTCTTCGCGAGCATCACTGCTTCGCTGAAGGAGGTGACGGCTCCCCATGCCCTCTCGCTCCGTACCATGGCCTGGACCAGGGCCGGACGCAAGAGATCGCCGCCGCCGATCGCCTCCACGAGGACACGGCGGGGCTCCGCCCAAGCTGGGCAGACCGCCACCGTGTGCTCCACCGTGTCCTCAGGGCGATCTTCGCAGTGGAAACACCCGGGCGTTTCCTCCCGCCCTATCCGAAACAGGAACCTCCCGCAACAACCGTGTCCGGTGAGGACCTGCGTCAGGCGGAAGGTGAGGACGCCATGCCGCCTCTCAAACCACTCCTCAAAGAGGGGACTCACAGCCGCAATCGTGGCGTGCCCAACACTACTGACAGCTCACTTCACATAAATTTTCACGGTGAGATTTTTACGAATAGCATTACTGATGCCAGAAATTGACACTATTGACAGCTCACTTCAAGTTTACTTCACCTTAGTTTTCACGGTGAGATTTTACAGAATAGCACTACTGGATACCGACCCAGAAGTATATTTATAGTCCATAAAATCCAACTATGTACTCAAACAATACCAATCAGAATCAGACAAATACTTCTTCATTAGCTTTTGTATTTAGATTTAGAGTGATTTAGAGCTTTTTCTATGGACACGTTAAATTGTTAGCCGCTTTATCAAGGGAATTATTAATGTGGGTAAAGTTGTTAAATAATACCTACTGCTTGTTTTAGTCTTTTGCAAAATAAGGTAGTAACATGGTCGTTGAACAAGCCGAATAGAACTGGCGAAGGCCGAGAGTGACGTAGTAGAAGCTGGTTTCTGCGCCTTGCAACTTTTTTTGCCACGTGAAACTAGTTCCGGCTCTACCTTTACCTATTTTTAATATCATGGAAGCGTAAGGTCAACAAAATTCGTCATAGATTTTTTCAGTATGTATTAGATACCTATAAATAGTTTTTGTAAGTATGTTAATTCCGATTTTTTTACTACTTGGGTAGGTACCTTAAGGTGCTATTACATGGGCAATTTTTTGAGCAATTATTGCTCGGCAACACTAATGGGTCAATCTGGAGCAACGTTTCGGCAATTTTGCTTCTGATTGCTCCATATATTTCATGAGCTGCCGAATATCCAATCAGTTTGGAATTTTTTGTCAATTTTCTTTCTATCTCGTTTATATGTACGTCTAAAATCTCGTTTTTGTGAGTGGAACCGGGCGGTGGAGGTGGGTCGGGGGAGGGGCATTGCTTAGTTTTTTTTAGGTTGCTCCATATTGTGTGGCCGTTTCTCTGGCAACAGGTTGCTACATGTTGCCATTGCCCTAAATTGTTGGATGTAGTTGTGACGTCACATTTGACGACTATTGCCCAAGATGGAGCAATTTTAGTTGCTCGTGTAAGCGGACCTTAATAGAAAAGGACTACCGTAATGTCAGTACGTACAGAGGCCAGCACATCAAGCTACCCCAATCTGTCAAATTTCTTTGATAGTTTTTTTGTTAAATTAAATTAGGAAATACATATTGAAAGAACACTTTATTTTTAATGGTTATAAAATTGAGATAATTTTTTATATCAACAGTATCCTAGCAACCATACAAGAAGGGAAGACTAAAGACATTTTAGCTCTGGTCTGCCATAGATACTTCACATCCTCGGAACTTTTTAAAAGAATGTTACGCTAGTATATTCTTTATTCCTAATGCGGAACTTAAATTATGCAGCCTGGGACCGAACAGTGGCTTGGTTAATATATCAGCCAACTGCTGCTCCGAAGGAACATGCGTTACATTCTCTTACAAAAAAAAAACGTTTCAGCTTGATATGTTTGGTGCGCTTGTGATATTCATATTTTGGGTGGTGCACAAGTTTTACAGCCGATTCATTGTCCAGGTTCAGTACAGGGGCCTAAGTCTACTAATTTATAAACGTTACAATGGTCTCTCAATGGTGTGTTTTTGACAGATTTTGTATGGCAAATCTGTCAAAAACTTACCATTGAGAGACCATTGTGACGTTTATAAATTAGTAGACTTAGGCCCCTGGTTTCTCAACTTTGATCAAGTTGTTAATAAGGCGATTCAACCATAAAATTTCTTGTGCAGATTCACTTGCTGCTATAATCTCCGCTTCAGTCGAAGAGATGGAGACTGTCGTTTGTTTCTGGGTTCTCCAGCTAATAGCAGCTCCAGAGAGTAAGCACACCATTCCAGATGTTGACCTTCCAGTAGTTTGGTCTCCTGCATGATCTGTGTCACTGTAGCAGACTAAGCGTGGAGGCGACTTTTCCGTATAGGTTAGCCCATTCTGTTGGGTCCCTTTCAAGTACCGGAAGATGCGTTTTACCAGCATGATATCTTTCTTAGTGGGTGCTCCGAGGTTTCGAGATGCGACACCCAGAGCATATGAAATATCAGGCCTTGTGCCTACTGATAAGTATGCCAAAGCACCCACGGCTTGTCTATATGGGAAATTTGCGTTGACATCCACTTCCTCTGCCGTCTCATTTTCTTTGATGATTGGCGTTGGTGCTGGTTTGCAATTGGAGGTCTTTGTGTAGGCCTTTTGACATAGTGAAATGGTCTTGTCATTACGGACATTAATTTCCATCCCTAGAAAGTATGACGCAGGTTTCGTAGTTATCTTAAACCTTGTTTTCAATTCTTTGATAAATTCATCTCCTGCTCTGGTAGTATTATACTCGTATGCTACAAGTCCGTCGTCAACATAAAGACCAATAAAGACTTTAGATTGTTATCTGATTCGAACATATAAGCATGGATCCGCTTCACTCTGTAGGAAATCAGAATTTTATGAATTCGGCAATGCATGTGTTCCAGCATCGTGGTGCTTGTTTCAGACCATAGAGGCTGCGTTTCAGCTTGCAGACTCGTTTGGTGCCATCCTGATAGCCATCAGGCTGTTTCATATAAATATCTTCCTTTACTGTGCCGTTTAGAAAGGCGGTTGAAACATCGAACTGATGTAGTTTTAGATTTTCTCGAGCAGCTATAGCAAGCAATGCTCGAACAGTGCTCAGACGGACCACTGGACTGAAAGTTTTATCATAATCAACTTCGGGTTTCTGGAAGTAACCTTTGATAACCATTCTGGCTTTATACCTATCGACGGTACCATCAGGATTCATTTTTGTTTTATACACCCATTTGCAAGGGAGGGCTTTTCGTCCTTTGGATAAATCAACCAGATCCCAGGTTTGGTTTTCATGCAGTGAAGTTATTTCACTGTGCATGGCATCTTGCCATTTTGCTTTGTAAGGAGATTCCATCGCTTCTTTGAAGGTCTCAGGCTCTTTACGCTTGTGAAGATTTTAGATTTCTTCAGCTGCTGCCTAAATAAAATCATCATAGCGTTTAGGAGCTCTGATATTTGACCTGTCTCTCAAAGACCTCATCTGAACGGACGTATTTTCTTCAACATCAGCATCAGGTTCATCATCATTGACAACGGTAGAAGATCCGGAAAGAGTTTCGTAATCACTTTCATTATTCCCTGGTTTCATTTGTCGAACGTCGTCAGTATTATCGACTAAACTTTGTTGCAGCGTTTCATCTTGATCATCTGCGTCAAAATCACTATCATGTTGCTGATCATCTGCTTCATAATTGTCAAGCTTAATATCCACTCGCTTGCGTGTTGTTTTCTGCGATGGCGTTTTATTAGGTTGTTCTTGTAAAAACTCTAAATCAGTGAGCAGTCTAGATTTTCCATTTTTATTCGATTCATCGTAGAACATAGTCTTCAATACTCTAATATCTTTTGAAATTATGATTCTGTTCTTCGAGGGTATGAATATCCTGTAGGCTTTAGATGTTTCAGAGTATCTTGCAAACATGCCAGGAATTGCCTTTGGTGCAAATTTGTGACCGTTACTGCCTTTCATCAGAACATAGGTCTTGCAACCGAACACGTATAAATGATTAATACATGGCTTCCTCCCAACCCATCGCTAGAATGGCGTTTGGTTCTGAATGGCGCTGTTTATACTCCTATTTGATAGGTAGTTTGCAGTGAATACTGCTTCGCCCCAGAATTTTAATGGTGTATGTGCGTCAATCATTATTGCTCTCGCTTTCTCCACAAGAGTGCGATTCTTTCGTTCAGCAACTCCGTTTTGGTTTGGGGTGTAGGGTGCAGTGAGACGTCTCTGAATCCCACAATGTTTCAGATAAGCATTGAATTCTTTGTTCACATACTCAGTACCATTATCTGTTTGTAAGAATTTGATTTTGACCCCAGTGTGCGTTTCCGCTAACTCCTTGAACTCTTTAAACTTTTGTAATACTTCGTTCTTGCTTTTGATCATGTAAACTCGACTGTATCGACTATAGTCGTCAATAAAAGTAACGAAGTACTTGTTTCCGCTTACTGTAGGCGTTCTGATAGGTCCACATACATCGCTATGAACGATTTCCAAGCGTACTGTTGTTGGTTGAATTGTTTTCTCACGGGGGGCATGTACTCGATGGAGTTTTGCCTGGATACAGATTTCACACTCTGTCAAGGTTTCAGAAGCATCAAAATTCAAGCCAAGCAAATTCTCATTTAGGAGTGCGCGTTTCAGATCTTTGGCGTTCATGTGACCAAGTTTTCTGTGCCAGTCGTCTATGTTTGATAAATTCGATTTCTTTTTAGCAATTGGAATTGAAATAGTCTCATCATTATGACTGGCCAGATTGTTGCGCTCATGTTTATTTGATTTGATGTAATAAAGACCATCTCCTTGTTTAAATGCGGTGAGAGTTATTCCATCTTTTGGATTGTTGACCGTCGCTTTAGTTTTTGTAAAAAGGACAGAACAGCCAGCATCTGTCATCTTGCTAACAGACAACAAGTTGGTGCACAGACTAGGTACGTATAGAGTGTCTTGTAGCTGTGTAAGGGCTATGCCACCATTTTTACCATTTTTTGTTACAAAGGCGACCGTACCTTTTCCTTTAATCTCTGCAGTTGCAAAGTTCAGTTTTCCGGATGTTCTCTCTACAGTCTTAAATAAGTCTCGTTGATAAGTCATGTGAGACGTACAACCGCTATCCAAAACCCAAATGCAGTTTTCAGATTTTTTGTTATGTGTAAGGAGGCACTGCATAGCAAAATTGGTCTTATGAGAAGCGTTAGTATATTTATTAGGCTTCTCACTGTTTTTCTTCCAGCAATTGGTACAAATTTTGTGAGTCTTGCGTTTGAAGATATTACCACTACGTTTGCAAATTTTACAGGACGTGTATAAGGCTTCTTCTTGTAAAGAGGATTCAGGTTCATCGTTATTAATAATGTTTTGGCTATGACGAGCTTCACATTCTTCTATTATTTTAGTTTGAAGCTCCTCTGGCTTCGGAAGAGTGTCTCGTGATTCTATAGCAACTCTGAAGTTCTCGAATTCCTTTGAGAGACTGTACAACATCATGACTGTTACCAAGTCCTCATTAATAGCTACGTCCATGTCTGCCAATTTGTCAACTGTCTCCATAAATTTGTTTAGATGAGTTCTTACATCGTGTCCTTCTAATTTTGTTAGGATCAGTTGCTTTAATAGGGATGCCTTTCGCGCAGGTCCCTTACTGGCGTACGTGTCTTTCATTTTTTTCCATAATGCTTTAGCGGTAGTGCAATTTTTAATTTGAATAAGCTACCATGTTAAATTAAATTAGGAAATACATATTGAAAGAACACTTTATTTTTAATGGTTATAAAATTGAAATATTTTTTTATATCAACAGTATCCTAGCAACCATACAAGAAGGGAAGACTAAAGACATTTTAGCTCTGGTCTGCTATAGATACTTCACATTTTTCAACTTTATTTCAAAGGAATAAGGTTTATGTTCAATTGGGAAAATTTGACAGTTTGGGATAGCTTGATGTGCTGGCCTCTGTACCTACTTAAAACTAAAAGGTTTTATTTTAGCACATACTAAACATAACATTTTTTAAATTCGTATTTTAACTAAGTATTTATGCTACCGCAGCTAGGGTCCCATTTTCGAAATTTGAAAAGTTCTGACAATTACTGGACATTGAACTCTTCAATTTTCCCTTACATAGAAAAGTCCGGCCGGAGGACCAAAAAGTCGGACATGTCCATATAAATCCGGACGGATGGTAACCCTAACTGTAGTCATAACCAATTGAGATTGTGAGAAGAGTTTCCCTGAAAAGGAAGACGGACGCAATAAAATTACAGTTCGAATTATTTTAAAGGAAATAAAGTTTCCAAAAAAGGGATAACGTGCTCATTACCTGTTATGCGTCTTATGTTCTACCTCAAACTGCTTGTCGTGTCCTAAAAATACTTAGGTCCAATTCCAGAAACAACCACTTGTGAACAAACAGACATTTCGAGACAAACTTCGTGATTGCAGTCTTTTTTTACCTGTATTCTTCTTCAGTAATATTATGATAAATGTAAGTATATTTACCTGAGCTTTTTCTTATCTTGAAACAACACCCGTTTCACCCGTCTTCACTCCACAAATTCAATAATTTAAAACTGGCGCCAACATCACACATGTTTCAAACGTCAAAATTATCCAATTAAAATGCGTCATAGATTCCCAAAATAATGACCAATAGGAAAAGACTATAACGATAGGACTTAGAAAATTTTATAATACACAATTTTTGATTGCAAGAATCACCATTCAATCACCAAATTTTTATTTTTCATTAAAAAAAACATTAATTTACTGAGAAGCACATTTGACCAAAAACCATTCTCTATGAACGCAATCTATATTTTTGTTTTTAATTTTTTTGTTGCCAAAGCAAAAATTAGATTTATAGAACTGACTTTTGGATTGCGTAACGAATTATCCTAGATTTAATTAGTTAAAATGTAAGCAATGATTGATAATTTCAACAATCTGATTGAATTCAACTAAAATATTTAAAAAATAACAAGCAGCCTTGAATGAGACTTTGAATAACAAAAAACATTTAATTAGTCTGACAACATAAACTGCTGCAAGTTTGCGCATGCGCCGAATGGCGAATCAGTGACTATTCTTTGAGTTAAATATTTTATAAATAAGAAATTTTATCGTTAGTTGGTAATATATTTATGTAAACGTGTAATTTATAAATTAATTTAGATTAAAACTTTTAGTAATATATCTCTTTTATCGCAATTTATGAAGTGTTAAAAGTGTAACATTGGTGGCCATTACAAAACCTAAACTTTTTTATCAGAACAAATGTCCATTTGATGTTTCGGCGACGTTGTGACTAATCCTACGGAAAGCTAACTAAAAATCACGAATTGTGCTTCTAATTCTTACAGTTAAGTTTCTCACAGTGCTGTGAACTCCAGTATTGAGAATCCTTGTTGTAAATTATTTCAAAACGTTTTGTGCCGACCGACAATTATTGGGGTTGACTTCTCACAAGGAACTGTCAATTGTTACATTTTTTCGATACATTAATTTCTTTTATCAATAAATATTAATTAGCTCTATACATTTTACGTTGATTGCTAGATGATTTGGTGACTGCGTGGTGATTTTGGTAATTTGAATAGGTTGGACACCCACATCGCTTGTTGTTACTCTTCAATGAACATAACATTGGCACGGCGACCTCTATTCATTCTCGCTCCCTTTCCGAGTAAAATCGCATAAAATAATCAATTAGCACTGGTAGAGAAAGGACAGTTATCATTTTGAGACTTCCGATACGATTCGTAAGGTGTCGCCGAAACATTCCGTCTTCACGTTCAAATTGTGTTTGCAGTGTAACAAAAATGATTTTGAGATAAATTGATAATAGTGCAGTGGTACTAGTATCGCAGTGAAGTAAAAAATAGCAATAATAATATTAAAAAGAAGTGACAAAAGTGTTGTTGTGTTGGATTGTGTTATGGCGACGCGTCGTTGGCTCGTGTCGTGGAAGCTGTGGTGAAATGGGCTGCGCTGCGGCCCCGACAGACGCTGGACACAGGGAGTGAGCTGAGTGCTGGGCTTTGCGCCTGCACAACAAGTCTTGTATTATGAATAAGCGTGATAATAGCAAGGACAAAGAACGACAGAGCGAAGAAAAAAGAAACTCGTAAGCACCTTGATTTACTATTCTGGCTCTTCAAGCTGCCACCACCGTCAGTATGGTACAACCTTGGTGACCGTGTTTCATACCATGGTGCCATGCTGTTGCTTCTAGCACCACAGTCTTCCCATTCATAGTCAGTTCATGTCTCTCCATTTTTATCATGCTCAAATAACAAACAACTGTAATGTAAGGTAAAGAAAATCATGTCATAAACCTTTCCATTTAAGGTTGCATGTAGTTTAACAGGTAAAAGCCCTGACAGCTGCCAAGTGGATCTATATGGATCCGACGCAAGCGCAAATATTGAAAATATTTAACTGTCACGGCTTTTACCGGTTAAAAACAATGCAAGGATTAAAATATGAAATAGTTCTGATTAGGGCTAGTAATGCATACCATACACACAGAAAACCGCAGAAGATAAGGTGGGTACATACCCAGGAACATTCCTACACTGGGCATAAAGGGCTATTAATGATGCGCTAGTAACTTGTTAGCATATTGCACCAGTTTATTAACATTTAACTAAAGTTATTTATACATGGCGTCATTTTATAAGTTACAGCTCAATAATTAAGTTTAAAGCTAATGGACCTTTCTGTTCTGACCACATACTTACCTGACTTAATAAAAAAAAAACTACTTTTAATAAATATGAACTCGGCCACTATTCGGATACCTACATGTTCAAACTTGTGGCCATCCATTTATAGTTGTAGATTCATGTAGACCTAAGTAAATTGTATGACTAGATATTTAGGTGATTTACACGGTCAATAAAATTATGACTCACAAGGTAAGATAATTTCAAATAAAACAATGCCATATAACCTTAAAAAGATAATTTACTATCCATAAAAGTACTTGTGGAATAGGAAATGTAGTTCTAACTCATTACAGTATCTTCTAAAAGTCAAGTAAACAGGTAGAAAAAGTCAATTGCGAAAAAGGCAATTGCAGTCACCAGCAGGTCAAGCTATCCCTAACTGTCAAATTTTCCCAATTGAACATAAACCATAACCCTTTGTAATAAAGTTGAAAAACTATCAAAGAAATTTGACAGAATGGGGTAGCTTGATGTGCTGGCCTCTGTACTAAGTCAACGATCTAACAGATTCTATTTGAATGTAAACATCGTTTTTGTAGTTTAGTCACATGTTTCTAATGCTGAATGTTGTAGCAGTCATTTATGCATTCAAAGAGAATTATAATTTACATTAATGCCATGTTGGTCTAGTGGTTGCAAGGTCTACTGTTGAGAATGCGGTCCTGGATTTGATTCAGTCCAGGTCAGGCAGTGTTTTGGATTTTTCTTTCTGGAATTTCTCAGTGCCAGGTTGATGGCAACAGGGCCCCTGTTACATGAGACTTGACCATAACTGGTGAAATGTTGATGTACTATAGGTAGGTACACCACTGACTAACCCTTTGGGAAAACAAGGTGTGATGTAATAATTCACACAAAATGTTTCAATAGGATTTTGATGAAAGCACACTTAAAACGAATACAAAACTTATCTAATTTTTAAAGTAATAATTTTTTCCATTGGTAAAAGTGTTTGTTAAAACTTGAGGAATATAGTCATTGCACCATGGTTCACACGGAATGAAGAAATCCATGACTATCTCAACACTCCTACAATCCTTGAGGAAATTACTATTAATAAAACACGATATGCTAATCGTCTGGCCATCCACCCAAATCCTCTGGCTGTTAAACTGCTAGACAACAGTGAATCTGTCAATCGACTTAAGAGAGGTCAAGTGATATAAAGAGGTACCAGAGGGCGATGGCCCCTGTACCTGAAACGCTAACTATATTCACGCAACCAAACTGTAATAGTCCAGAAAGGACTGAAGGCAGTTACCGAAGGAAGAAGAAAAAAAAAAGCTTTAAAACCAATTTACAGAAATGAATATCTCTTATCATTGAAATTGACTAGTGTTTTAGTAAACAAACTGGCCAATTGGATAAATTTAGTTATTTTAACAGTGTTATAATCTTGATCTAGCACAAGACCGGTCGAAGTGCAGGAGCCTGGGGGAGGCCTATGTCAAGCAGTGGAGGTCTTTCGGCTGAAATGATGATGATGATGATGAAAATCTTGATCTTATCTTAAATTGAAATGATTGTGTAGTTATCATCTGATTCAGCCTATTGTTGCTATATCTATGAATTACTGCAGACTTTTAATCTAGAATTCTTTAATCAAAGTATTCTGTGGAGTCATAAATAGAAATGTAGAAGGAGGAAACTCAATAGTCAACATTACAAAAAATACTTTAGTAAATTTCTATTGCACTGTAAGGGCCATCCAATGTACAATCTTATCTCCTTGAAAACAATCAAAATACTTTAAATTCACTTTGATATTTAGTCACCATAATGACTTGAATTCAAAGACCATTAGGCTAAAAAAGTGAATGCTACATTTTCTGCAGTACCAATTCAAATAAAAATGTTTATAAATGAAAATATTTACCAAAAACAAGGTTAATAGAACATAGATGTCAAGAGAAATTCAATAGGTTGTAGCCATAGGCAAAATCTTACATAAATGAATTAGCATTCATACATATTATAAAGGATAACAACCTGTTTGTTAGGAAATGAATTGCTTTAGTAACCAAGCTTTATTATGTCACAAACATCAGCTATCACAATACCTAAGTATTACTGCAGTACTGGTGAATCATGAACCATAAACATCTTGGTATATATCTCACAATACTTACAGTTGATAACATGTTCTTAATAAAAACATAAATTTATCAAACATTACTGTCACAATCTGTGTCCAGTTATGCATTGTTTATTGTTTGAATTGATTCAATAAAACCTTCATTTAACTCTCATAAAAAATATGTAAGTCTTGTGACGTTTTCTTGAAGAAGATTTATTTTATTTGATACACTAGCTAACATTTTTAAAACAGTGACATTTCGTAACTAACTACTGACTTGACCAACTTAGTCAGTTTTCTATAGAAATCAAGAGTGCTTTGGTTGTATGTCACTCAAAATTGACAAGTGAACTGTCTGCAGTATAGTGACTAATATTTTTTATATTAATAATGAATATTCAAAGTGACTGTATGTATTTAAATACATGCCATAATGCATAGGAAATAGTGAGTATGCAGGAAGAATTGTTCAATTTATAATTTAACACATATTGTTTCTGTGAAAACTGAATAAATGCAAAATTATCATTTGGTTTTCACATGAATCTGTATTTATGAATCAAAATGGTTGTTCAAGGTGGTAACAAATTGAAGAATAAATCAACAATAATATTGCATCTCTAGATTGGTTATTCCAGAGATTCACTCACATTATTGCTCTATCCACTGGCTATAAAACAGATTTTGACTTATTATCTTGTACCATTTCACACCAGTAAAACTGCAAAGTGAATTGAACTTAAAACAGGTTTGACATAAATAGTATGCAAATTGCAGAACAATTTGAATTGAAAATGTGTTTTGGATTAAAAAGTGTCCGCATGTTACCCAGTGGTTGCTTGCACGGCTAGATAATTGTCTCCTTCCATGCTTTCGGTGGTTGGAAGTGCATTGTAACTTTCACTTTTAGACTCAATGCCAATAACGGTTGGTATGATTCACTATAGCTGCTGTACATTTTGATGTAGCATATGAAGCATCTTATAAATTGTTAATAGATATTTTTAAGTTTGAGGAAATAAAATAGTTGCTTCCTTAAATGTTGAGTTGGGGAATTGATTTATTTAGATGTAATTGCAAAAAATATTCAAAAACTGCGAAGGCTAATTCTGAGTTTGTTTTGTAGACTAAACATAATACTCATTAAGTAAAATTATATTAGGTATCTGAATTATTAAAAATAGAAACACTGATGTTTTCTGTTTATTTCCTATAACTCTTAAAAATACTTAAGAATCGAATGATCATTGTAATTAATGTTCCTTTTAAATCACAACTATCTGGTTATTATCTGTGTATCAATTGATAACCTGCATAATGACTAATTATGCAGGTTATTTAGTTATCACTTACAACCAGATAATTATTTATTTTCATTTTAAATTGAATACTACAAACTTTGATCTTTAATTCTGTGTAGACTGTGGTCACAACTATTTAGTAGCTATGACCATAAATTACCATCTAGTAGGAGGTAGGTGTCTATGGGTGCTGGGACAGTTTGGCAAAAGAATCATCATGGGACTGGAATACACCACCTCAGTGGCTCTTCAATCTACCTACCTCAATGTGGACCTCAAAACTGTCCTGCTAATTGTAAATGCAACACTTGCAAAAAAGCGGTTGCGTGAAAAACGCGGAAATCTAACAGTACAATTTTCATGCAAGTACCCAAATATTTATTTGTTCCATAAAGGTCGTTTGCCTCTAAGGATGCCATTTCTGCAAAAAAGTGAAAACCCAAAAGTGTCAGTTACTACAGATACAATTAGCAGGGCAGAAAAGAGATCAAGTATTTTTTTTTCTGCAATTGTTCTCAGAGATTTTCAGTCAGGAAATGCGGACGCCATCTAATCATCCGGCCAAACATATCCAACTTATATATGTTTATTTTTAAAGATTTATCTACCAACAGATAATAAATTGTTTCATGTTTTGTTATTTTTACCAACTTTTATCAGTTTCGAAAACCATGGGAGAATAAGCCATCACATAGACACCTTTTAATCTTTATTTTCTTTAGAAAAAATCTGATACCCATACAAAATGTTATCATATTTTTCAGTACACATACAAACTACTAATAAGATAAAGCTGAAACATGTGAGAAACTAACAGGATTATTGTTCAGATTAAGTATTTAACTCCTCAAGTACATTTCTTTAAAGAGCTTAAGAATTGGTGAGCTTCTTCATTCAATTTACTAAGATTTGTTTGGCTGGATATTGGTGCAATTTTTTCTAGTAATTATTGACTGATTCAAGCCAAGGTGACTTTTTTGGCATGCAGTTTTGGCTACCTTGACCTTATATTGTGCTAGTTTTATCTAGGGCCAGCATATCTTGAATGGTTTCCATACATTAGGAAAAAAATAATGATTAAGTATAGTATTATTACATTTATTTTATAAACATTGTGAATGTTTTCCTTGTTAATTATCATAATACTTACATAAAAAATATAATCTTAGGAAGTATTATATATTAAAATTATAAATTACGTTATTCTGCCTGCGACTTTGTCTAAAAAAATATATCCTACAGCACCGCGTCAGCCGCCCGTGGTATTACTTCGTTTTCTCTTTTTACTTGACTCCTTAGGGTTGCAGCGTGATGCTAAATAACCTACAATCTTCCTCAATAATTACAAATGCAAAAATAATTTTTCAAATCAGACTGGGAGTTCCATAGATTACTCCCCTACATACAAACTTACAAACAAGCAAATTCTACCTCTTTGTAATATTAGTTCATAATTATACACAACTCACTAATAGTAAACACTCATACATTCCTTCATCCTATTTCCTCAATACCTAGTTGAAATAGAGGCTGATATCATTTGTGGTTTTGTTTTTGTACATACAATTACTATTCAATTAACATTGTGGATATGTAAAAAGAAGGTCCATCCAAGTTCACAAACTATTAATTGTTCTAATCGTTGTTCCATGTGAAAATAAACACGAGACGACTTAAATAGCCATCTTCTGGGCATTATAGACCTCATCTATCGCTTTGGATCACGCGTGATCGAGGTCAAAAACAGGCCCGTACAGCAATAAAAAAAACCAGCCCATATGGGCTATGCTGGCTATGATACTAACATACTGGCCACGAAGTAACTGTTACTTCATGGTCCTAGCCCTCTATTGCAACCTTGCAACAGCAAACTTACTAAATCCAATCCGCGTTATGCGTGTCCCATCATGGCAGATGCTTTTCGATTGTAATTATTGTATGAAAAGAATGCTGTCCTGGCGCAGTTTAGCCTTGCCATCTGTCGCGTTCGTACTACAGCACCCGGTTCCCCGGTTACCTCAATGGTACTTAAAGCCTTAACTACTGGGGATGTGAAACTGCTTATTACGCAATTAACGACAAACGCACGAATATAATTATCCTTTGAGTAATTGGTGAAAAAAGCAAAATCTTGGTACTATCTTCACAAAGACCCATTCATCTCGATAACTTCCCATAATAACAGTATTTTGTCACACCTCTATGATACACAGTATTTCAAATAAAAGACAAAGTTTATTATCTTCTTGTCCTTACTTACATTTCATAACATAATGCAAATCTGATTTTCCTATTGCATTGTTGTAGGCTTGCAGAACTAAATATTGCAATGCGTTGTGTGTAGTATCTATTGTTTTATATATTATTATCTCTACTATAAAACTGTAGACGTTTTTGTTTCCCTGCTAGAGCTGTTAAAAGAATTTTGTCACTAAAATGTAGATTTTTCGAATTATCGGATCTTATTCTCTAAAGAAATTTCGTGCGTAGTTATGTAGTGGCCAATTGTAATTTCTATCGGTCTCGTACTCAAAGTTGCACCTACTAAACTGAATCCTTCGCGAACCCCATCCAGCCCAACCACGTGAAATCGAGGTCAAGAGGCCCATCAAAATAAAAAAATCCGCTGACGTATTCTTGCCAAAGTACTTTGGCACTGACGCTTCACTGTTGAATGGTTTCAGCGGCCTATAATCTTCCCACTACTGGGACACAGGCCTCCCCAGGAGGGAGTGGACTGTTATTTACCACGCGGGCCCAGTGCGGGTTGGTAGCTATGTCACATGTCTTCGAATTTTTGGCTCTAGGACATATAGGTTTTCTCACGGTGTTTTTCTTCACCGTTTTGAGAGTAGTGGTGATGAAATTACTTACACAGAGTAAAGCGCCTGCCCGGGTTCGAACCCATGACCTACTTACTACTCGTTAGTCAGGGTTGATACCACTGGGCCACCACTACTCCTCCACCACTTGTGCGTTGCCATTGACAAGATTATTGGTCTCGTCTAATAAAGGCATTGCAGCTTTCTGTAAAAGACTATGTCACGGAAAAAGCAATCAAGATGTACCCAGTCATAACAAAGTGCTGAAGATGGATCCAACGCTGCGTCACGACACTCGGTCCCCATCATAAATGATAGATTATTGTTCCCATCATAAAGGAACACTGCCCTTCCCTACGTCGCAGTCGAAAAGACGTGCTTCAATAGTTTTGTAAATATCTTATAATAAGATATCTTAAAAGATCTTTACAAAACCATATTATCACGCGCATCGTGCGTGGAAATAAACCAATCATTGCGTAAACTTTGCAAACCAGAATTACCCAAGTTTCGATAGGGTCGAAGATTTTCCTGTACATCGGCGGGTTTTTCGCTGTATTTGTTTTGAAGAGTAGGTATGAGGCCTAGCTGTTCACTGCGAAATATGGATGAAGTGCATGAGTGCCATAGATATCTCAGAAATCCACATTATATCCCAGTACAAAATCCATTCAGTGCCCCAAGGACGTAAAATTTTCCTGTTTATCTTGTAATCTAGCCTGTATTGTTCAGGACAAACACCTTTTTTTTTTTTCTTTTTTGGTTGGGAAATCATCAAATGACTTCTCCTGCTGGGTAGAGCAGGAGGGCGTGTTAGACTTTTACTGACTAAAACCCACCCGTGTTCCCTCAGTTGCCCGTGTGCTAGGGGCGGCGGTATCTCTTTCGAAAACCCCGCACCCCTTGCAGGCATCGGCCCTTGCGGACCCCTCGGTCACCCTGCGACGGGTCAACACAGTGGCCCCGCCGCCTACCACGTTTCGGCCGCAGGGGATAGGGAGAGCGGCCAACGCTATACCGGCACTCCTCTTCCCCTGCGGCCCCATCGCGTCCGCCATCAAACGGTGGCGGCCCCGTCCAGGCCACGGAAGGGAAGAGCGCTACTCAAAAGTACCGGCACTCCTCCTCCGCCGCAGCCCGTAACCTTCAGCCGCGATGCCTCCCATTCGACATCGCGGCCCTCCTCAGTTGCGGTGCACCTCACCGCAACCTACTTTTTGGCCGCTACGTCGTCGGCTTTGAGGCAAAAGCCCTGACGAGCGGCCCCACCTTTGGGTTCCTCTTGGCTTCACCGTATGGGGGACCACGGTTACTTAGCCCCCCCGCAACGACTATGCGGGAACCCAATCGGGGGAGAGGACAAACACCTGAATCTCCATTTTTCACTTTTGTTCGATGCTAAATCAAATCTAGATGTTTCACACAACTTGATTCGCCTCAGTGTGTTTAAAGCTGAACGCCAGTCCTTTCGGTAGCAGTCGTCTTGCCATCTTCATCAAGGTCTACCACAGAGTCACGGTCACCTAAAGTTGAATCAATCGGTGGTTTTTCACCCAAATAGGTATATAATAATAGAATACAAAATTTCGAGTTGATCAGACCCGTGGAAGATGCTCAAATCCCTTCATCAACCAGAAAAGAGCTGATAATCTTCAAACGGCTGAACCGATTTTGATGAAACATGTCTAAGAACACTTCCGACTAATACACCTTTCAAACAAAAAAACAAAATCAAAATCTGTTCATCCGTTCGGGAGCTACGTTGCCTCAGACAGACACACACACACACAGACACAGACACGTCAAACTTATAACACCCCGTCGTTTTTGCGTCGGGGGTTAAAAATAGAATTTGGCTGAATTTAACTAAACATTTGATTATTTTCCGCGTAATCAAGTAGCTTTTAGTGTTTAGAGTCGCGTGATGAACTGATTTTTATTGCATCCACTAACCCATTTGTATAAAACTGTAAATGTAAGTAATAATGTAGCTCTAATAATTGTAATTTCTAGAATGAGGGTTAATAATTTATTATTGCCGGTAGTTACTATTATTCACTAGCTTTATCAGATAGCCGTGATATTTTATCGCTTTGTTGTTATATTTATTGAAACTCTTAAAACACTCGACGTCTACTTAATTCATTCAACAGGCAATTTCAAATTGCTTCCTGTAGACGAGCCTTTAGACTCGGCCCGAAGTCATTGTTCAAATAATAATATATTCGAAATGAATTTTCCGATGATACTTAATCATCATAGGAAGACACTATTACTGTATTGCAGAAGGGCCTGCCCGGAAGTCGGGCATCTATTAAAATTTGGTTATGTACTGCTTCATCACCATTTTCCTGTCCTTATTGCCAAATTATTTGGGGTCGATGCAATACGCTATTTCTTCTATACTGCTCTATTAGTGGCCATCTCGGTAGTCACTGCCTTTCTAGCGATATCATCTCTCACATAGTCCATCCATGGTTATGCACAGCTTACGTAATTTATATATCAAAATAATATAATTTGAAAAACTCTTCATGCTAAGCTAGATCAGGGGTTCCCAATCTTATTTTGTCTACTGCCCACTTTAAGAATAAATTATTTTTTAGCGCCCCCATTTTTTCACCTACTTAAAAACCACTATAACTTCAAATTAAATTAATTATTGTGAGGAGATATATTAGCGGAGATTGAGCGGAATTAGCGGGTCTCTTATCGCGCCCCTTTAGGCCTTCAGCGCCCACAAGGGGGCGTTATCGCCCACTTTGGGTAAGGCTGAGCTAGATGTTGAAGATGGGCAAATCTTAACACCCTGATTACTTGCTGCAATAACAGGTCTCGAAAAATTGTCTAACGACACTCAGGCTAATAATGGTCTTTATCGAGATCATATCCATCGATTGATATATAATTATGCACTTATACAATTTAAGCGAAGATTTTCGAAAGAAAATGCTACCGAGATACCTATTTGCTTAATTTAAGTAAACCAGCCTTATCTGAACTTAGTACGAAGATATCGGATTAAATGGTAAAAGTTGTGTCAATACAAGAGATAACATTGTGTCATTCTTATAATATAATCAATAAACGTCGATACTGCATTGCTATACAAATATCGCTAACCTTATTGATAATTTTGTCCATGAATCCGGTTGTTCTTTAAATTGCAATATAATTTGTCATATTTTTTATGGATTTAAGCTGAACGCCAATTGACCTATTTAAAAAATTTCAAAATCTGATCGCAACTCATCTCGGCATCAATCAATCTCATTGGCAAATGGATGAAACTAACAGATATTTAGGACATTATCCCCCTTATTACAAAACGAGGTTTTTCTTTAGGTATGGTTTAAACCATCGAGCCTGTTTTTGAAATAAGAACTTAGAACTGAAATAGAATTACAGCTCCTTTTACAAAACTGACAATTTAGCACTGGACTAACTTGTCAGTTTTGTAAAAGGAGCTGTATTTCGATGTCAGTTAGGTTCTTATTAAAAAAATAGGCTCGAAGGTTTAAACCATACCTAAAGAAAAACCTTGTTCTGTAATAAGGGGGACTGGGACTAAGACTGCGAATGTTCGTAAAAATATAAAAATTACCCTTGTGTGCAGGGAAACCTACCCAATCAGTCACTCTTTATACATTTTTTTTTACTCACACAAAGTTAAGACAGACGATAATCTGTTTTGCAAAACCCTATCCTTCTTGTCTTCTGTTATTCTGTATGTTACATGATATAAAGCTGTGTGTATACTATTGCAGCGCAGCCGGTGCGGTGGGCGGGCGTGGTGTGGGCGGCAGCAGCGCGATGCATACCTCGAGGCACTCCGTCACCTCGTCTTCGGGCGTTCTTATGGTGGGGCCTAACTTCCGCGTCGGCAAGAAAATCGGCTGCGGTAACTTCGGTGAACTTAGGCTCGGTAAGTGAATCCTTATCTTTACTATTCGTTGATGAACAATCTGGCAACTGGTCTTTATGAAATCAATGTCCTCGGTTAGAAAGTAATAATCTACGTCTGTGTGAAACGAAAATCTTTCTTCCACAAATAAAGGAGTTTCCTATTTTTAGTACGATTGCGAAAAAAGGATTTCTGCTTTCTGGGAATGTTGCCCTTTTAGAGATCTGCTTGTGAATACTTCGAATGGGTTCAATGAAAATGTTTTGCATGTAATATTTATGCAGACAATGTCTAATCTCGAATCGAGAAGGGTTTTTGTGTGAGTCGGTCAGTGAATAACCCTACAGGTAGATCGGTATCTAAAGGGTTTTCGTTAAAATTGGCACGTGTCTATCACTAGGTTTGGAAAACAATCTATTTTTAACACCAAATTATAAAAACAAGAACTCACAACGTGATTCTAATCAACGAACTTTGATACGATGAATCATAAGTGATTGGTTTTCTGCTCCTTCGAAATTGCGTTGAGTGATGACGCATAGGATGAGAGTTTGGACCACAAAAAAAACGAAGCAGCTTATCCTGTTGGCTGTTAAGAGTAATAAGTAGTTCTATCCTTCTCATGTTAACATTGGCTACACAGCTAATGTACTTAAGTCATTCAATAACCAGCTCATAGGTAACAACGCGTCTTGCCGACCTTGCACGCTTACTGAAATATGTAAAGCTATTAATAGTAACTATTTTAGACACACCCTATGTTCCAATTCCAACGAATAGTCCAGTAATGTCCTTGTCAGTCTTCAGAACTGCCATAATGAAAACAAATACATTCTTTTCGCTATTGCACTCATTTTTAGCAAGACGTAATAGTCTCTTTCCGAAAAGTTTGGTACATTTATGTGGAAGTTAAACATCTGGATTTTACAACCGGCACATTTTGCTGTACAGTTTCTCCGTATATAATTTCGTCATGCGTAAAGATGCGATATTTATTATGGCCAGCCCTGGCTGTTATAAGTACCTGTCTGCTCATTTATTGAACTGATTGCGTGGAGACGACGGAAATGAGATTTTTCTGTAAGAAATAATATTGTTAGCTTGGTATCATTTTGCGAATGTCATTGATAGTGGAAACGAATCTTTGCACGACATCGGCAAAATACTTTTAGTTGAGGTCAACTTATCATTGTCATGAAGATCTTGAACTGATAGGAAACAGAGTGAATCGAATGTAAATGTCCCTATTGTAAGAGCCAGTTGAGGGAAAATAGGTCACTATGCTGTCTGTATTCGAAAGGCTAGCAAGCTTTCCATCACAGTATACACATAAATATTATTGTTGCACGTTGCTTTATGCGATACAAGAACATTTTTATTTTGATGGTGTCTGAAGATCCGTTATCTTCTGGCGGAGAAAGCGAAACTAATGTTTGCAAAGTGTAAGTAAGTATATTACTTACGGAAATATTTTGCGATATCGTAGAAACTGAAGCAAACGTGTAAACCCTCTATCGATGCTTTGAGACTTATTTGGAATCTTAATTTATGTTGTAGCTTAGTTATAAGGGAATCATTCAAACAATGTTTGGGAAGGAAAAAGTAACGGCTTTTAAACATAGCCGTAATTGTTATGATATTATAGGTCAGTATATCGTTATTTCTCGCACAGCCTATAAACTTAAAATATTCATCCAGCAGGTATAAGGCTAGCAACAACGTAACAAAGGACCTCTGTAATAATGGAAGACTTATGACTCATTCTTTCGCTGTCAGTATTCGAAAACGCTCTTCCAAATGAGCCTCCGCCACCGTTCACACGTGCCATACAATATGATCACTTTACAACGACCACGAAATCTTTTAAACAAAGTAGTTAGGTACAATATCATATACATTTTTGAAATGTCAGGGCTCAACACGTGAGGTCATGATCCTTATTTTCTAGGCAGTAAGGTTTCATATGGGTGTTGTCTGGGAGATTATATGGCTGCGTGCGGATGAGAATTGGATTCAACCTCGCGTCACTGGAAATAACATTATTGCGGACACGTGCGTGTGGTGATTAAGCCGATACATACATTAAGTATTTACTTTCCGAACGGTGTTTTTGAAAATGTAACACTCATGGTGGAATTAATCAAGCTAAAAATCCCACGAATAAAAAGTAACTGGCTACTCCTGGTTAGTTTCCTGTGTGGGTTATTTAATTGTTTCCTCCATTTAACATTTTACCGTAACGATCGTAATCTAAAGAGCAATTAGAATTAATAGCATCTTGTTGGGCCATTAGTGCTTATAACGCATTCGTACTCGACACCGAATCGATTGTTATAGTCATATTTGGTTTTACCCAAAGATTTTCATAATCTTCATTGATTTAAGTTTGCATCATCGGAAATTCGGAATAGTTTATTTTCATTTGTTATTCCTACATTTTATTTTGTCGAACTATTCGCTTATAGTGAACAGCAATATCATCTGCCTAGTCTTTTCCCAACTATGTCTGGGTCGGCTCGCAGTCTAACCTGATGCAGCTGAATACCAGTATTTTACTTGGAGCAATTGCTTATCCAACCTCCACATCCCAGTTACTGGGTAATTCGATACCCCTTGGTAAGACTGGCTGTCAGACCTTCGGGCTTCTGACGACCCGTAACGACTTTCAAAGATCTTATGAGTCACAGCCGAGACCAATAGCTTTACGTGCTTTCCGAGGCACGGAGGATTCTTGATATGTAAAGATGGTCGGTAGGATATTGATTTGATTATTGTTGTGGTGGGGTATAATGCCCTACTATGGTCACCCATCTACGGACTAACCGCGGCAAGTGTAGCATAACCTGATCGAGCGACGGCGCGGTTGTTATGACTTTGCCACAAACCCCTCCGTAATGAACAACAATAATGGAAGATAATGTAACGAACATAATCAGGATTTCGGTCTTCAAGATGCCATTAGTCCTTGCTCCCGACTTTGCTATTACCGAGCGTGAGGTAGCGTCATTTGTGTTACCTAATTTAATTTCTGTGTCACCGCTTCACCCAAGCTTTAGATTTAAGAACAACAGCGAACATTGTTGTTCCATTTAATTTGTTCGCCCGATAAGATATTGATTATTGAGATCTAATTCTATGTTGATACGAAACTATGACGATCTTTATGATCGATGATAACGGCGATAACTCAAGTTGGTGACGTTGACTGTAACTTTGGAATGTTTTAGTGAGCAGACTTTCAGATTAACTGAATTGAATAAAATCGAGAGTTGTTTTTAATTTTAAAATGTTTACAAAAGACTGTCCAAATGTGAAAACTGTGTCAGAAAAACAAGACATTTTACGAAATACGGACGGTCGACATTCATTACACTTTGTTTTGGGTCATATTTATTGCATTTAACTTCACTAAGAGCAGTGATGACCTAGTGGTAGCGGCTGCGACTTACAAGTTGTAAGGTCGTAGTTTCGAACCCAGACAGGCCCTTTAGTTTGGGTAAATAATGTAATCACCATTGCTCTCAAAACGGTGAAGGAAAACATCGTGAGGGAACCGTCCTAGAACCAAAAATTCGAGGACATGTGTCATCTACCAACCAGCACGGATTACGACCTGCTCCCTCTCATGGGAAGGAGGCCTGTGTCCCAGCAGAGGGAACATTATAAAATGATTATGAACTTGACTAAAATTAAATTTTCTCTTGCAGGAAAAAATCTCTACAACAATGAACATGTAGCGATTAAGATGGAGCCTATGAAGTCAAAGGCTCCACAATTGCATCTAGAATACCGATTTTACAAGTTATTAGGCACGCATGGTGAGTTTTACCCTAATTGTATTAACAATTATATACAGCATGATGTTACAAGAATTCTTTACAGAGTCTGACAGCGATAGTACTGATTTATGCCTAATATTGCTCCACCAACAATTTTTAAATGATGAATCACGATCATTGCAAAAGGAAGAGATGTGACTAACCTACTAGTAATATTATTTACACCAATTGTAGCCCAAGTTTTATGCTCAAAGTGGTTTTTTTATAAACATGAGCCTTGTATTTAGGTACCTAATGAAATGTTATCTGTAGTATGGTTTATATGGAAATTAATAGTGGGACTATCTAAATAACTGTTGGCACCAATAGTAAGCTATTCCCATACGATCATTGTCTCATTAACTTGAAGGGGAAGTACGAGGGTAGCTCGCGAAATTCAAAATTCCTTACGTGTTTTGCAATTTGGAGGTCAGCGTCAGGATGTATGCCGAACAAAATGTCTTTTTCATTAAATAGTCATTCAGTGGGATTATATGAACTTCACAGAGTTGTATTGATAATTTAAATGATTACAATTCTGGAAATACATACGTGTTACGATCCCGCATCATATTTCAATAACCTGATACTGACCTGAAAATTACCAAAACGTAAGAAAAATTTAATATCGCGTGCTTTTTTCGCGCATCCCCTTAATAAATATTACTATCATTCGTAGATTTGTTAGTCAATAATCTAGCTGACACGATATAAAATTTACCCAGAGGGCGTACCCAAAGTGTACTACTTGGGAACATGTGGTGGCCGCTACAACGCCATGGTCATGGAGTTGTTAGGGCCCTCGCTCGAAGACCTGTTCGTACATTGCGGCCGAAGGTTCAGACTCAAGACGGTCCTTATGATTGCTATGCAGCTCGTAAGTCCCGTGTAAATTCTCCGGTAGATAGGTGATTGTCTCTTGGCACAGCACCGTAACCGATATCCAAATCTTTGTCATTCATCCGAGGGTTCGCACGCCGTGATCATGGCCGTTGTAAAGGCCCGTTTAAATGTGTTTTTTTTTTTATATTTTATTATGTAACTGTATTAGGCTAGACACGTAGCAATGCTCTCGCGGTTCCTGTCGTGTTTGATGATGTAATTTGTAAATATCGGCTACAGTGTTGTGTCGTACAGGTGCGTGCGAGAGCAATGCCCGTGTATTGAAATGTGAGTAAGTACTTAATGGTGTTCGGTCTGTCTCCTCCCCCTTCCTTCCCCTCAATTCCCGTGGCTCCTGTAGCGCCGTCGACTGCGGAGGGCATACCCGAGGTGTATTACTTCGGCCCTTGCGGTAAATACAACGCACTGGTGATGGAACTGCTGGGCCCATCGCTGGAGGATCTGTTCGATCTCTGTGGCCGTCGATTCTCTCTAAAGACTGTATTAATGATCGCTATGCAGTTGGTAAGTCAATATGCGTTTTCTATTCTATATATTTTGCACACTCAAGCTTAATATTGAAAACAACTTTTTTTTTCTCACTCTTTCAACCATTACTTTAGCTGAAATCAATTTATATAAGTCATTGAACTTAAATAACAGCACTGACTTGCAAGAGCGTTCAAGAAATATGATTGTAGAGAGCGCTTTAACTGGCAGACTATTGTGACGTAACTGATGCAATGCGACGAACAATCGCTTGCATTGATAAGCAAATCGGTACTGGGCGAATTAGAGCTTAGAGATTTATATTAAATTGGTAATATCGTACGCAATTTTAGGAAAATGTCCCGGCCCACGCTTTTAATGAAATGTGAGCTCCTCAAGCGGTCCTGTAACTGGATCCCTGGGGTAAGGGAAGATTGTAAAAGTGGGACGAGTAGATTCATATCGCAGAAATATATTTTACTTGGCGGGAAAATACTCTACATAATTATTGGCAAGAAAAACTTATATCATTTGATTAAATCTCGATGACTGAAGGACTGTTCATGTACCTTATGGTCGATATCTGATGTATCGAATATGAAATAAACACAAACAACGAAATTCTATGTACCTAATTTAAAAATGTTTACCTCAAGTATCGATTGACATATTGACCACGTATTGATACTAAACTGATTTGATGCATCTATATTCAATTATGTAATGATATGTCTTTCAATTATATGGTTTGTGCCCTCGTCAATT
Source organism: Polymixis flavicincta (assembly GCA_949987655.1). Taxonomy (NCBI): domain Eukaryota; kingdom Metazoa; phylum Arthropoda; class Insecta; order Lepidoptera; family Noctuidae; genus Polymixis; species Polymixis flavicincta. Next base: position 9,335,375 of record OX465186.1, on the reverse strand, counting down.
GATAGTGACAAGTGATGGCATAAACTAATTTCGTTCCATGTCTGTTTCAGTTACATCGTATCGAGTATGTCCATACGAGACACCTAATATACAGAGATGTTAAACCGGAGAATTTTTTAATAGGTAGAACAGCAACAAAAAGGGAAAAAATCATTCACATCATTGGTAAGTCACAATTTACTAATCTTTATATTCCTTGCAGCGCTATTTCCCACTTTTGCACGCATTGAAAATATCGCGACGGGATTTTGTTCGCGCACTGTATCTGTAGTGCCGAGACTAGAAAAATCCAACTTTTTAACGCACTGGGATGCACTCTTTTGGATTTTCAATCTTCGGTTCAACACCGAGTGTTGAAAATCCCTCAGCGATCTGAACGTGCGTTCCAATGGTGTTCTAACTTGTACTGTGCTCAAAAAAGGAATTTCCCATTCATAATGTATTTTCGCGAAAAATGCGTCATTTCATAGATAATTCGCTGAGTAGCCAAATCAGGTCAAAAGAAAATACCTCGCACTGAAAAACTTTATTACTCATCAATGTGTGTTGTAAAGAGGTCAATGACTCAACCAGTAGTAAATATTTACTGTTACTTCAGCTGTATGTATCACAGCTATGTGTCAAATATTAACTTTTCCACCAAAATTGGGCCTTGAAACCGCAAGTGTGTTATTTGAAGGTTTTTTATCCTCAGTTATGATTTCTTTAGCCAGTAACACTAGATACAGCTATAATATTGAGAATATACATAACTACATAACATTGCGTCTGTATTCCCGGAAGGGTTAGACAGAAGTGTACATCCACATTACGTGGAACTTGAGTCCCATGTAATAAATAGGTGGTGAGCCTATATTGCCATTAGCCTGGTACAAATCTAGACTACGTTCTGTTACTGAGAAATTCCTGACGGGAAATCCCAATAACACTGCCCAACCTGGGAGCTGAGCTACATGCTCAATAGTAGCGCTAGATACAGCTAGATCAACGAGGCAATCAACTATGGATACACTGTATCCTATTGCCAATCATTTAGCTTGACAGTTAGGATTTAAGGGCGAGAATGAGGCCTGAAACCTATGGCACTGAAACATGGTCGCTCACAATGGGCCTTATTAATAGACTACTAAAAGTGACCCAAAAGCTATGCTTGGAGTTTCCCTACGTGATAGAATCCGAAATGAAGAGACCCGCAGGAGAACCAAATTAACCGATATAGCCCGAAGAATTTTCAAACTTAAGTGGCAGTGGACAGGGCACACTGCTCGCAGAAAAGATGGCCGATGAGGCCGAAAAGTTCTGGAGTGGCGACCGCGTACCGGAAGACGTAATATTGGAAGGCTTCCCACACAAGGTGGACCGATGACCTAGTGAAGGCTGCAGGAATCCGCTGGATGCGAGAAGCACAGAACTGGTCGAAATGGACGTCTTCCGGCTGCCATGATGATGAGGCCTAAAAAATGAACCTAGTCACATTTTATCACAGATCTATTAGGAAATTGAAACTGTGCCAATGTTTACATTCGCAACTGTACCATATTTGTCATAATTTAGTTTCGTGTAATTATACGCCTAATTGATTATTCAAATTACGTTGTCATGATTATCGGATTGAGTCATGAAGTATTTAAAAATGAAAGTTTGCGTACGACGGTCGTTTGTTAACTGGTCCGTTTAATTTCCACGACGATTTCCTTACTTTGCTTTAGATATGAGATTGAAATGTAAAATGAAATCTGCAATTTTATTGTCTATTGCTCGATTTTCCTAATATTTTTGACTATGGGTACGCAACATTTTTCTTTGTCATAGCATGATAAACACTGACACAGATAAGCCATGTTTGAAAAATAAAAAAAACTAATTGGATTGCAAAATTAAATCTGCAATAGCCCGTTGCTTGATTTTCCAAATATATTTATTATACGCAAAAATTTATATGGTATAGCATGATAATACTGTCATAGAATAGCCACGACTAAAAAAATAAATAACAAGCAAAGTACTGAGTTCTGCCATTGAAACTTCAATTCTTTTTAATGTGTGCAATTTCACTAATAGCTACTGTAACCAGTGATCAGTTAAAATATTAACAGTTCTTGGAACGACAATAATATACTAGTAGACTATTCCGTTTATTAGTTCCTTCATAGCGTGATTATGGTTGTTGATAACACGATAATTCTAGATACCGGCTGTCTACATTAATTTGACTGTGTTCACGTACCGATATGATCTTTGAAGAGATTAGAAAGGCTTTACCTTTAAATTTATTAAGCCCGTAGTCATATAGTTGTAACCAATCAGCTGTTCCAAACACTTTGAACACGTAGGTATTGCACTTTTCTATGAAACAGCAGATTTTTTTTTGTATAACCGACGAAAAATTTATATGCTAGGGGGTCTAGAATGATATGCTGGTTAAAAATGTACCCTGTATACCATTAAATTACAATATTTTAAACTTTTTATTTATGGAATTCAAAATATTTGCGGATGTAATGTGTGTATATGAATAAAAAATAAACTTGTTCTTGAAATAATTATTTCGAATTTTAAAGATTATAAGTGTGTATAACTATATTTGTTACATTCGCGAATTATATTTTGCGGGCTACCTTATTGCGTCCTTCTTAAGGTGACTCTTTTGATCTGAAGCTCTCTAAGCATAATTAACCCTGAATCTAGACCAGAAATAACAAGATAAATGAAGGAAACTAAAATAAATAACTCCATTACCAAGTCTTGACCTCAAACACCTCATAAACTAGAAGCGAATTTTATTACCCACAAAAATAATGATGGCCGACGGTAAAACCCACGCTGGTGTTAATACAGAAGTCACGCCAATTATAATGGGTAGTGTCAACGAGAGTCATTTGTGTAATGAAGCATTACCAGAGACATCGGCTCGTTTTGCTAAGTGACAAGAAGGCCAGTTCGCGTAATTAAAAACGTTCAAAATCTAGTCGCAGTCTCATCTCGGCGACAGTCAAATGTCAAAAACTTGTCAAACATGTGTGGAAATTCGAGGTATTTTTGACAGATTGAGACTGAGATGAAGGCTAAATCTCGTAATTAAAAACGTTCAAAATCTCGGCGATAACCAAATGTCAAAAACTTGTCAAAAATGTATGGAAACTCGCGGTATTTTTGACAGCTCGAGACTGAGATCAGACTGTGAACGTTCTTAACATTACGAGAATCGCCCCTAAGGTCTCATTCATAATGACGACAGAATGATTAGGTAATGAGATATATAACAATAGTGAAGTAACACTATCTTGGGACGAGGTCTGTGGTTTACTACTCGTGTTCTTAGTAAGAATTGTACTAGTTTTTTTCTGTGCCGATGTAGGTTCATGTATATATTGAATGGAGTAAACCAACGTCAGGAAGAAAGAGGTTCAAATTAAATTAGCCAGTGAATATGATGGGTCTAAATCTAAACAGGACAAAATAAAGAAAATATTAAATTATTGTTTTTTTTTTTTTAATAAACGACAGTTGTTGGTTTTGTTACTTGAAGTATGAGTTGAGAAAAGCTATATTTTTTTGTTCGTTACCCATTACGTGTGTGAAGTTTATAGAAAAAGACGTATATGTCTAGTGACTACACTACCTGAGGTTGATAACCCAACAAAATTCAATCAATCATGTTTGGTTTACCATACCCATAAAGACTACGGAGTGTCCCTAGCTACTTCAATTTTACCCTGTATTTCGACTCACAGTTCCAGGTAGATATTCTAAAAAAAAAAATATGCTGTTGTTTTCACTCACAAAAAATAAAATGAAAGCGCTATTGGATAAAATGAGCTAGCTATCAGCATTATATATTTTAAGATAGCGATTTTCTCATAAAGCAATCGTTCCTTCCAACCTGTATAATATTTCTAGATTTAAATATTTATAAATCAATTTTCAGAAGTATGCCAGTACTAAGTTTAAATCGTGTGATTTGATTACAAATCTTACAACGAACACTGAACACAGTCATCGATCCTACGAATGATGTATTGAATACATATTCTCAAACTGATAAAACGAACTTCATTACGGGGTCAACGAATTTAGCGGTCTTTGCAGTAGTAGCAATTATTTATAGCCACCTTTTTGTATAGCCGCCCGTTCATGTTTTGTACCTATCTTTTTCTGTCGATAAATAATTAAGTTAATCGATATGCTTGTTGTATTTCAGATTTTGGTTTGGCCAAAGAATATATAGACTTAGAGACAAACAAACATATTCCATATCGGGAACACAAATCACTTACCGGAACTGCGAGATACATGTCAATAAACACACATTTAGGAAAAGGTAATGTATCATCTTAAACTTAATCATCTATGGTCATCATCATCAGTAAGTTCGAAGACGTGACGTCCATCAACCCGCAATGGTTCCACGTGGTGTATTACGGACCACTCCCTCTCACAGAGAGGAGGTCTGTGCCCCAGCAGTGGGAACGTTATAGGCTGATTTGCAATGTATCATCTGAAACCGTATGCTCTAAAGACTGTGAAGGAAAACATCGTGAGGAAACCGAAATATCCCAGAAGTAACAATTTCCAAGACATGTGACATCCACCAGCTCGTATTGGGCACGCGTGGTGGAATAACAACCCACTTCTCACAGAGAAGAAGCATGTGTCCAAGCAATTGAAACAGTATAGACTGAGCAAAACCCGTAATATTATAAACGGATACAAGGATGTGTAAATCACCCTTTTAACCTTGGTGAAGTTTAATGACATTGTATAGTACATTCTGTACATTCAAATAGTTCGTGGAATATGCTCTAATTTGTATTCAACATGCAACTTCATACAATAATTCATACTTAAACTAACATGTCTGTTTTGTATTTTTCAGAACAATCTAGACGCGACGACCTAGAGGCTCTTGGGCATATGTTTATGTATTTTTTACGTGGTTCCTTACCCTGGCAGGGTTTAAAAGCTGATACACTTAAAGAGCGATACCAAAAAATTGGTGACACCAAACGAGCGACGCCTATTGAGGTACGTACTCATACATCCACACTAATATTATAAACTAATATTTCCCGCGATTACGTCCGTGTGAATTTCTTGTTTGTTGCCCTAGCTCTGCCCCAATAGTTCGCTTTCCAGGGGTGCGGGTTGTTCGAAAGATATACCGTGGCTCCTGGCACACAGTTAACTGAGGAAAAACGGGTGGGTTTTAGTCAGTAAAGTCTGACACGCCCTCCTGCTACACCGAGAGCGTGAGAAATTATTTCATGATATCACACCCTCTAAAGAAAAAAAGAACTTCGCTTTCGCTTCTTTCTGACTCGACTCTAATGGTAAACATGATGTTAATAAAGCTTTGAAACTTCCACAAGAATAGGGCTATCAAATGAAATTGTTTTTTTTTTAATCCGGTACTTCCAGATATTAGCGCGTTCAAACAGACACACTCTTACGCTTTATTTTGTATAGAAGCGAAAGTAACTTTTCACACCTATACCACTGAACTGATCGTTATGAAATTCGTCAAATAGATAGTAAGCAGGCCTAGACAACACACATTTCTGTTAGCGTTCACGCCAAACGCTACGCCAAAATGGATGAGAATGACATTACCTGCGGAAAGGTTACGTCATGTCCTTTCCGCAGGTAATGTCATTCCCATACATTTTGGCGTAGTGTTTGGCGTGAACGCTAACAGAAATGTATTTTGTCTCTAGGCCCGGAGACCTGACGAATGTAATGCAAAATATACGTAGACGTCGCGGGAAACAGCTAATCTATTTAGATAAAAAGACAAGTCCTGACTGACTGATTTACTGACTCATCAACGTCCAGCCCAAACCCTAAGACCTAGAAAGCTGAAATTTTGCACAGAGGTTCCCTTTATAATGTAGACAAGGAATAAGAAAGGATTTTATGAAATGCGGTTGCATTTCACTTTCATCCCCTATTTAACTTTCTTAGGGGTTCCTAAGAAAGTTAAATAGGGGATGAAAGTTCCGCGCGGGCGAAGCCGCTGGCAAAAGCTAGTTTAAGATGATAACTAGAAGGGTACACGACTCCACCCGCATTCTCAAGTTGCGTTGTTGTGACCGGCTTGAAAACAAGCCTGGCACAGACTCGATTCGGAAAGCCAAAAACTGGGTGTTTACGCAACTTGGGAAAGGGTATAAGCTGCAGTGGATTGATACGCTGAGTTGGTTGTTGTCGATATTACAGTCGTTGTTGGTGTTATTGTTGTGGATGGCTATAAGAGCAGGACCAAAGAAACGTTGGATGGACTGTGTGAATGATGATATGGCTAGAAAGGGGTGACTTCCGATATGACGACTAATAGAAAATTGTGGAAGAAGACGGTATGTTGTGGCGAAAGAATGTGAGGGGCTTGTATCTGGCTATTTAATAAGTCTCAGAGGTCGATCGTGGTTAAGCTACGCTTGCCGCGGTTGGCCCGTGAATGGTTAACCATCTTAACATATCTAGACTCCTCCGTGCTTCGTAAAGCACGTTAAATCGTTGGTCCCGGTTGGCATTCGTGCTTCTTCGGTAGTCGTTACGGGTCGCCAAAAGTCTAACAAACAGTCTTATCAAGGGGTACCGTATTACTCAGTAACTGCGTTGCGGAGATCAGATATTCAGTCGTTCCATGTAAAATACTGGTGTCTAGCTGCATCCGGGTAGACTGGAAGCTGATCCCAACATAGTTGGGAAAAAGCTAGGGGAAAATGGGCATGAGAATGTTGTTGGTGACGATTACAGTTACTGACAATATTAGACTAACCCTGTATCGGTTTTTTTTTTGTTTTCGGTGCGAAATCGGGGGGGGGGGGAGCCCTCTATTGTTCGATGCGATACTGTAGTTTTATTATAGTTACACTTGCTGTAGACTTGACGAAGTTTAACTAGCGACGAATCAACTTTGACGTCACGACATAAAACGAATCATTGCTATGGTGAAGTATGAATAATTGTCTTACCGTGGTTAATCGATTCGGTTCGTTATCGAAAATGTGGATTCTAGGAGCTGATTCACCACAACACTATCGGGAAATGTGGTTATTGGTGTTGGTGTGCATGTTTTTAGATATCTTTAATAATGTATTGAAGCTGAAGAGTTTGTTTGAGCACGCTAATCCCTGGAATAACCAGTCGGATAAGTAAAAATCCTTTTGTATTTGACTGTCCGAGAAGCACAGAACCGGTCGAAGTGGCGGGCGGGGCTTGGGGGAGGCCTATGTTCAGCAGTGGATGTCTTTCGGCTGAAATGATGATGTTGGTATTGATTCGATTGAGCCAGTTCTTGAGGGAGTTACTTCATAGACTTAATATCACGCTACGACCTTAAGAAACTGAGCAAAAAGAAAAGAAGTCGCAAATAATGGTAATAAAGAACGAATTAATAGCGCGGGCGCGCAAAACGACGCGATCCGGTCGGTCGGGGACCGAGGGCAGTCGGGGACTGAGGATAGTCGGGGACCTGGGGCAGTCGGGGACTGAGGACAGTCGGGGACCTAGGGCAGTCGGGGACCGAGGGCAGTCGCCATTTCTGGTAGACGAAATTGCTGACAGAAGCTAGTGTCTTATATCGGTGGAAAAAGTCCCCCAATCTATTTAGTCGTCACGAACCGATAAATCCATTTAATATTACTGCAGATAATTATATCTCAATCCCAGTATAAATACGATATTATTATACATCCACAGTTCGCTGATGACGGTACCAGGCTATCAGCGAGTTATCGCTGTTTATCAACACGATCACACGATAGATAATACCAATTACAATTTGATTGACCTACACATAGGACTAAAGCGTTACAACCACCCTCCACACTTGTTATGATTTTTTCGACGAAGAGTTTCGTTCCTAGCTGTTTCCACTGAGTTCTTTAGAAATTTTTGAAAATATCTAAGTATAAAGAGCTAGCTTTTGGCCGCGGCTCCGCCCGCGTGGATGTCGATTGTCGCTTAAAAAATATCCTAGCGCTTAAATGTCTTTCTCCATATCTCAGGCTATATCTCTGCCAAATTTCACGACGATTGGTTCAGCGGTTTAGGCGTGAAAGCGTAACAGATAGACAGTTACTTTCTCATTTATAAGATTTGTAGGGATTTATTGTGCCATCGTACTTTCGAGGAAATGAACAGAGGGGTAAGGCAACGGCAGATACACGGGTGGGTTTTAGTCAGTAAAAGTCTGACACGCCCTCCTGCTCCACCCAGAGCAGGAGAAGTTATTTGATAATTTTCCAACCTAAAAAAAAGGGGTAATTTCGTAATACACTATCAATAGGAATCGCTTTCATTTAGCAGCTCCACAACATTCATGGCGTTGTTGACGTTGATAAGCAGACATTATCTTCGAACATATGAAGGAATGGATTAGCGATAACTTTTAAAATGATTCAGGTTCTGATTAATACTCATCATCATCTGCCTAGCCACCTCCACAACCCAGTATCTGGGTAATATGATACCCCTCGGTAAGACTGGTTGTCAGACTTTCGGGCTTCTGACGCCGTAACGACTATCAAAGATCCACAAATGACAGCCGGGACCAACGGCTTAACGTGCTTTCCGAGGAAAGCGCATCTTAACCCGATTGATCGATCTGTGCGGCTAATATTTTCTCTAATATTCTGATTAAAATCACATGTAAAATTTTGTAAGACAATTCTGTCAAAAATACTATGAGGAAAGTATTTTCCTTTTGTGAATCTGTATGAAAAAATGCGTTATCTTCAGTGCTTTTGTCCAAATATGGTTAAATATAGAATTTACAATATGCCTATCAGATTACCACTGTCTATGCCTTTGTGACATGTGTAAGAAAATCGTCCCTAATCGAGAATTTAATTTATATTATGTATATAAAGGCTTGCCAACTAAATACATACACAGCATTTACCCACAATCTTAAAAACCAACCGCTGTTTGTGTATGTGAGTTTAAATGTTTGTAAACGCACCCTTAATACAGTAGAAATTCCTAGTGTGGGGCAATGTTTAAAAAAAAAAAACTCTCGGTTAACAGGGTGTAAATTAGTAGACCTGGCCCAAGCCATGTCACATACAAAAGTACGTCACAATACCGTGGGAAAGCCCATTAACAGTAGCATAATGAAACGTCACAAAATGATTGAGGCGAATTCTTTTATTTACATTGTTTTTGTATTGAGGTCAAGATTAGGTTTTTAGGGCGCTGTGTCGCTCTGTCCTTGCTCGGAGTAAGAAATGTTAAGACAGCTATAATCTAGTTTTGTGCTAGTTTTCTTCAAGGAATGAGGAAAATTAGATCAGTATCCTTCTTTGACTGCCAAATATATTTTTTTTAACTGTCGAAGAGGATTTTGTTCTGATTTACCTTGTGTTGGCATAAAATAATAACAAGCAGGCTTGTACTGTTTATAACGAGTATAGTGTAGCAAGCTGCATCCTTCTATGGTATAATATTTCGTATAAACAGTAACACCATTTGTACACGGCACGGGTTCTTTACGGTATGGCGTATAAATCGCGCAGTAGAAAAAACATGCACGTCGTCAACAAGCTTCCTAATAAGGTATTTTCGGATTTGATAAAAACGATTACTTGAAGAATGGGACGATATATTTAACAGAAAAATAAAATAAATTTATTAATACACATTTTCTCAATTAAAATCGAATGAATTTTTCGTCGTTTTGCATTTACCGCCAAAACGCTCCTTACGATGATTTTTATCACGTGACATCGTGACGTCAGCTTTGTGTAAACAGCACCAGTACAAAAACTTAGTTTGGCGCAGTTTTAGAAGTGTTTGTGCACAGAGGCACCGCACACCAGTGATTTCACTTTCTATCCATTAAAAATCTTGTTAATTATAAACTCGACATTCACTTATTTACTAACTAACTACTTTAGTTTACACAAAGTTGACGTCACGTGATAAAAAGTCATCGTAAGGAGCGTTTTGGCGGTAAATTCAAAACAACGAAAATAAATTTGGTTTAAATCGTTTTTAATTGAGAAAATGGATATAAATCAATTTACTTTTATTTTTCTGTTACATATTTCGTCCCAATCTCCAAATTAGAATAGATTTTAATAAATTGTAAAATACCCTATTGGTTCATACAACACAGAAGATACATTAACGATACGGCACCTACACCCGGCAAATCCGTCGTTTTTCTTTCTCGTCTGTTTTTGACCAGTGCGCAAACTGTAACCATGAGTTCAGCATATCATTCTAGAACGCCCAGCGCCGAAATTTTTCGTCGGGTATGCAAAAACAAATCAGCTGTTTCATAGAAAAGTGCAATAACTACGCGGTCAAAATGTTTGAAACATCGGATTCGGAGCAGCCGTGCTGCGATATCGAATAATGTAGACAAATGTTCGGTAAAACCCGCTTGGCTCAACTCAAAATGTGCCGAATAGACCCGAAACATTATTCAGCGACAGTATATGCCGATCTGTACGACCAGGATGAAAGCCGAATATGTGTAGTAATTGCTTTTCGGTCGGCTTTATTGTTCAACAAATACTTACTGCCGAATCGAACAAGTGCAACACTTCTAAGTATTGCTACTCGTGGAAGCTATTCAAATGTTTCAAGGGCTAAAATGACGAAGCCGGACTTCCTACATTTAATATATTTAAGCAGCCAATCTAATCAGAGATTAGAACTATAAAAGAATCGTAAAACAATACAAAAAGATTAACATTGTTGAGTAACAACTGTTCGACGTCATTGATTACAATGACTGCCTAACAATTTGTTCTACAGAAAATTATTTCTGAAGGACGTAAGTTCGATTCTTGCAATAGCAGGTCGATGTAGCTGAGCTACTATATTTATAACGAGGATTTGATTTTTGTAGCGCTGCACTAAGCATTTATATTCTTAGTTCGTTTGTGAATCTGGATAAAATAATGTATAATTTAAAAATAGGAGAATCGTCCCTAATCGAGAGGTTATTATGTATTTATAGGCTTACCAGCTAAATACATACACAGCATTAACCTATAATCTTAAAGACCAACCGATCTCTTCTCGGTTAATCAAGTCATGGTATGGGCATGTGAACCGGAGGAATGTGGAAAATATCGTGCGGAAAGATGTGAGTGTGAATGTGGATGGCTGTAAGAGTAGGGGAAGACAACAGAAATGATGGATGGGGTGTGTGAAAGATGATATGGTTAGAAAGGGGATAGCTACCGGTTTGACGACTAATAGAGAAGTCATCATCTGCCTTTCGATTTTCTAACCATGTTGGGTTCAGCTTCCAGTCCTACCGAATGCTGCTAAACACAAGTATTTTACATGGAGCGACTGCCCAATCGGACCACCACAGCCCAGTTACTGGGTAATACATACCCCTTGATAAGACTCGTCAGTTCCGACCATCTGACGACAGGGCCCCGATTCTGGTTCATCATTTCAGCCGAAAGCCGTCCACTGTTGGACATAGACCTCCCCAAATGTGGGGGGTTTGCCATAATCGCCACGCTTGGCAGGCGGGTTGGCGATCGCAGTATAGTGGTATAGTGCATAGAGAACGCTGCTGCCCATTCTCTAGTTATTCCCTTAGTCGCCTTCTACGACACCCACTGGAAGAAATGGGATGGTGCTATTCTTTTAAGCCCGGCGACACATAGGTGACGATTCTGGTTAGTTATAATGATTCCCCGCGGAATCTTACCACGTTCCAACTACGTCAATATCGTGTTTTTTTAGAAACCAATGTAAGAATCGAAATATCATAGGTATTCTGTATGTGCCAAGAAAATTTGTCGATATTATTAATACGATATTAGCAGATTTCCTGTGTGATTAACGTGGTTACGAGTAAGGAAACCTTATGTGGTCATAGTGAATTCAGGCCCTGATTCAGAAGTATGGAAAAAAAAGACATGTTTCGTCGACCCCAAATCCTGACCTGACATGATGACCTTTCGACTCTAGCTAAAGTTCTATTTATCCTCAGGTGCTATGCGAAGGACACCCCGAGGAGCTAGCGACGTACTTACGCTACGTACGCCGGCTCGATTTCTTCGAGACGCCGGACTACGACCAGCTGCGGCGGATGTTCCGCGACCTGTTCGAGCGCCGCGGCTACGTAGACGACGGCGAGTTCGACTGGACCGGCAAGACCATGGTAAACAATTCCGTAGCATGAAAACCCACACTTGTATGCTCCTATCATTATATTATACGTTCTTGGGCGTAGAGGCTAGGGTTGCTAACTCAAACCTAGATGGGGAATATATAATTATAGCCTTTAGTGTAATTATAAGCAATTTTCACAGGCAAGTCCGGGACCGTCGCAATTGTTAACGTTAGCAACCAAAGCGATATAACCTGGCATGATGAAGAAAAATCCAGTCAACTTCGTTTTGACTTGATTTTATAGTTTTTACATTTCGGGCTACGCCCCTGCTTTCGTTCACTTATAGGCAAAGTCCGTGGCTTTTGAACGTCACACTTACGCCAAGTCCTTAAAATAATACCGATACGTGAAGTATTCGCATTCTTGCCGATAAGTGGACGCGCTCCTTGACGATCATACACGCGATTCTTGGTAACTGAAATGATAATTAAATCGCAAGTAGCGATTTTATTGTTTACGATAACATAAAAACAGTTTCTGTCAGATCAAAATGATAAGTAATTTGACAGTTTTGTTACATTGATAAAGATACAAGAACATAAAATATAGGTTAAATTAGATTAAATGAGATGAGTAAAAATACATGTAAGAGTTGATTCTAAAACTTCGCATTTCCCTCCACCAACATAAAAGTCAATCCTCGCCTTTCCATTAAATACCTCCGTCCCTGATACTTCAGTCCCTGCATTCAGAAGCTTTTCACTGTCTCAGTCTTCCAAAGTCTTTCAGAATTAGAAACCACTTATTTTAGTAGCGGCTTACCTGCTGACACACATCCCAAATCACCTATTCACTAAAAAAGCATGTTTCGCTTCGTGTCGACATAATCTGACTGCAATTGCAATGTTATCTTGATATCAAGACGTATCGGTTTAAATCTCATTCAACTTGAAACTGATATCGTTTGTTCGACATACATTCCAAATTTAGTTACCGAGACAGCATTATTTCCAACGCTATTTTCTTCCGTAAACGTTGGAGCTTTATCAAATTATAACAGGCTCGAAATGCTAAGCCATTTCAGTGAAATTGAAAAATGCCATGTTAGTCTGTCGGCCCGGTCGTCACTATCACCGACAGGAGGCCTGTGTTCTGGCAGTGGGAACATTAAATAGTGAATTGCTGTGTTCTTCGCTGCAACGCACAATATCGATAAATAATTCCTACTATATAAGTACTAAGGATGTTTTTGCATTTTGGGAACTGTTTAGATAACGCAATTAGAATTTTTAAAATTAAACCACTCAAGAATCGCCTGTATGAGTTATTTTCTCACCCGACTTCAAAGAAGTATTGGTTATGTTTTATTAATTGTAATGTGTGTATCGCTTCATTCTGGTTACTCCTTGCTTGTAATATCCAGCTTTTAACTAAGTTTTAAACTTGAAAGCAGACGCTACTTTTAGGTAACCCAGATTCTTGATAGCAACAATCACATTGTCATATTTTCTTCGCGATGTCCGATTTAATGTTGATGTTAAGCTATCCAGAAACTTGTGTATACTCGTACTGCTTCAAAGGTTGACCTTGCACGAGCTATGCTTTACGAGCCTCTGTTTGTACACTTTTTAACGCCACCATACACAGAATATTCTACTAAAAGGCTCATTAAATTTAAGCTTTTTTTAAATCACATATTTAAAAACCGTTTTATAGGATCTCTCTATCGATAATGTTAGTTGCGTAATGACAGTGCTTTTCCAAGACTTTCCAAGCATATTGGCAGAAACTAGAGATGCAATAATACGGTAGGCCGCACGTCAATGTTAATAACAAAACAAGGATACCACAGAGGTGCGGCCATGTTTACTTATTCAATTTAAGAACTACAACATTTCATGCACGCACAGAATGCATGCAAGGAAATGCCGTTTTTTTTTGTAGCTAGCAAAATAATTATTCCATCATTTTTAAAACCTCGTTCGCATTTCTAGTTTTCGGCCTAGTTCTGACTTAGTCCAATTTTTACAATGACTTGGTCTGTTACGTAGCACGATAGCCACGTTAAACCTATTAGCCCTATCGCGCCTATTCTACAAGCATTTTGTAATGAGCCCCATAAATGTTAAAGTCCTGACAATATCCTTGTGCACGATGGGGCAAGATACACTTGTAATTCAGTCGATCCCTAGATATCCTTTATTTCACAACGCACAAACTGTATTTACCCTAACACTGACTTGAATGTTTTGTATTCACTGGCTTTATCCTCCCGCAAAAGTTGACATACACTTCGTTTCGCCATTCCACAAGTCAAAACGCATGCGCCAATTGTGGTCTTCATATACTGCCAAAGGAAGTGCGATGTAAATAGAAAAATCATGGTTCTGTTCTTGTCAACTTTTGCACATTTTTTTAAAACTGATTCTTAGTTCTCTAAGTTTTTGTACTGCTTTCTCTTTGTCTTCCTAATTTCATGAACTGTGTTTAATATCGTTACGTGTCTCGACATCATCAAAAGGCAACATTTATTCACAATTTGTTCTTTGGACATTCGTTTTTGTTAATATTTTTTCTTTTTCTATCGTACCTTAACGGATGATGGTCTAAATAATTAATGAATTAAAATAATTGTTTGAATTATATTTCCTTAGATAACATCGCTAATGGTAGAAGTTGCATAATTTATTATATTTGTTTAATAAAATAAAAATTTATGCCTGTATCACTGTGTTTTTGTGTAGAGATTGTATAGATTTTTCATTGATTTCGTGCTTAATTTAAGCATGGTTGAGAGACTACTTTTTTTTGTTGCAACTCTTCGCCACTTCAACAAATATCATAACTGAAGAACTTCTTATTTTGGGCTCTATGTCTTTGCGACTAAATTGAAATCTCTTTAAATACTGGCTGAAACCAAAAAAGAAGTACTTCCTACGTTAGCGTGATGTGGTCATTCGTTTCATTAACGTTGGTGTTGCATGCATGCTTACCGCTTTTGTTCGTTGCTGGTGGACAGCCTACGAACATTCACGTGATGCGAATCTTGCGCAACGCACCGCCCTCCAATGTGGTTAGGAATAAGTCCGATAAGGTTAGTGGTGACGGCTTATTATTTTGGTGATATATTAGGAAAATAAATACCACCCCATTTTTAGACTGTTTTTAATTGTGAAGTTTCAATGTTTTTGGCATGTTATATGTGCATGTGTTTGTTATTGCTTTCGAGATGCAAATCTTGGTTAATACTTCTTAGTTCAATCTTCTCCATATTGTACTAACACGAATGCACAACAATGTCTTCTTAAATCTACATGTGTAACTTTAAAACCTAATTGGCGGCTGCGACCATGGTCTCTACGACCTGGTTATCATATTGTATTGTATTAAACACAGCGTATATTTCGCCACTACGACTTACGAGCAACTGGTGGACATGTTTAATACAATACCTATCTATTATAATTATGTATAATTGCAACATGGTTGATGTACCAATATTAATATTATTCATTTAGAAGAGAAACTCCATGAACACGTCATGGAGTTTCTTGCCCGCTCTTCATAGGAAGCCATCACGCTTTGCAATGGGCAACTAGCTTCATATTTCTGACTGACACACTCCTTGAACATAAATGCTTTCGAGTTTTTTATAGTGTAACCAGTAATGCGACCATGGTCGCAGTAGTGAAATGGCCTATCTGTATTTTGGTACTCTTATCTGTATAAAACTGTATCTTGTTTTAAAATTAGTTAGAAGAAAGTGAGGCGTTATGTTTACGTGTTATTTTGAATGTGATCTCGGTATGATTTCAGTCTACCCCGGTGGGTTCGATCCAGACTGGACAGGAAATTGTTGTCTCACCCAATCGTGACAGCCATCAACCCTTCCACAAGGTAAATAGAATTTTATTAAAAGTTTATTTATTTATTATATAAACTGGGTTTATATTTGAACACAGCGATCAAACGAGATATTTCTTTGATGGCGGTGAGTAAAAAGTACTAATTGAAAGTTGCCTAAATCCATTCATTGATTAAAGATGCAAGGGAATGGTGTTGCAAGTTAAGAAAAGTCACAGCTTCGTGCGAATGGCGAAAGCCACAGAACTGAAAGATAATTTTCCAGCATTCTGAATTAAATAAAATGCCTTTGATTAAGGGCCTTATCATACTAGCGGCTTGCGAGCGTCCTCAAAGCGGAGCGGGCGGGCAACGAACACGCGGCGCATGCGCAGCGAATTCGTTGCGAACGCTCATTTCTTTTTGCTTTCTTTTTCGTCTCCGGCGTCTTCGAAGTAACAAAGCCAACAACAGTGTCTCCTCGTCGGAATCCATTTTGTTACTGAGTGTATTATACGTCGTTAACTTGCTACAAATACGCGACGAAAACGTTGCGAACTTACCACGCGTCAGCGACGTCTTCGCTGTACAGCCGCGGCGTGTTCGCGACGCATTCGCTGCACGCCCCCCCCCCCCCCCGCAGCCGCTCGCAAACCGCTAGTGTGATAAGGCCCTTAGAGTTAAAACGATTCTTAAGTTTATTTTATTTCCTTTTTAATTCTGTGCTTTCTGCCTACCCCCTTGAAGAGAAGGCGTGAGTAGTAGTCATACATAAGTATGTGAAAAAGGGAATAATTACCTACTTTTTTTTTTTACAATTTTGTTTTAGGTGGGGGAAGAGAGAAAGTCGTTTTCTCGTATGTGTTCAAATATAAACTCTAAAACACATTGGAATTCTAAAAAGAAGAAGCTATTGACATCTGAATGCTAATATTTTATTTGTAACTTTGTTTATTTCAGTTACATTTCGAAAAAAAAAAACACAAGCATCGTTGCATATTTCAAACACTTTCAAAGTTATAAATGTACTATGTATACTTCCCATCATTCTTGGGGCATTAAATCATAAAATTTTAATAAGAATAGAATTGGATTAGAAATGTTTCTGGCATTGTGTGCGAGCGCCATTTGTAATCCCATAAGTGTAATAGCGGGTTCGTTTGAAAATATACTTGTGCATTGGGTTGTAGAGCAGTGCTCATTGCACTAACTAGGGCCGTACTAAGTGTTAGAGGCATCTTTGTAAGTACAAGGAACAAATGGATCTTATCAGCCGGGCCAACATGCACAGCGTGACAAAATTCTTCCGCCGAAACGCTATATTAACACGCTCGTAACCCGTAAATAGATACAGTTACCGTAGCTGAAATCGGCATTGGAATAATACAATGTTTTTTTTTTTGGTGGAAAATCATCAAATAACTTCTCCCGCTCTGGGTGGAGCAGGAGGGCGTGTCAGACTTTTAACTGACTAAAACCCACCCGTTTTCCCTCAGTAGCCTGTATGCCAGGGGCGGCGGTATCTCTTTCGAACAAACCCGCACCCCTGGCAGGGAATAATACAATGTTTACGCGTATACAGGGCAGCAGGGATCGCCATCGACGCACAAACTGAAACCATGCATCCAGCACATGTTTCTAGTCAGCTGTTTCATAGAAAAATGCAATGCCTGCGCGGACAAAATGTATGACGAAAAATGTCAACGCAGGGTATTTTCAGAATCATGTGCTGAATTTATGGTTCAGTCTGCGCGTCGATGTACCTACCACCCGGAATTCTATTCTAAAAGTTACTAATGAAGGTGTGATTTTTTACCATCAGGTTAAAAAAAAACAGGTTAAATAGGGTATTTTCCGATTTCATAAAAACTATTTAAATTTGAAGATTGGGACGATTTATTTTACAGAAAAATAAAAATAAATTTATTAATACACATTTTGTCACTTAAAAACTATTAAAGTCTAATTTATTTTTCGTTGTTTTGAATTCACCGCCAAAACGCTCCGTACCATGACTTTTTATCACGTGACATGTGACGTCAACTTTGATATACAAAATACTTAGTTTGGCGCCGTTTTAGAAGTATTTTTGTACAGAGGCACCGCACACCAGTAATATCACTTTATATCCATTAAAAATCTTGTTAATTATAAACTCGACATTCACTTATTTACTTACTAACTACTTTAGTTTACACAAAGTTGACGTCACGTGATAAAAAGTCATCGTGAGAAGCGTTTTGGCGGTAAATTCAAAACAACTAAAAACAAATTTGGTTTAAATCGTTTTTAATTGAGAAAATGGATAGAAATCAATTTATTTTTATTTTTCTGTTAAATATCTCGTTCCAATCTTCAAATTAGAATAGTTTTTGAAAAATTGGAAAATACCCTATTGCAAAAAATGTAAGAAAATTTGAATTTCGCGAGCTACCCTGGCGCCTAAACGACAGAAATTTGTCCCCTTTTGCGTGTTAGCCCGGCAGTACAGATAGCGCTATCCCCTTTTCCCCAAAACATTGATAACTCTGACACAGTACGGCTTCTGATATAGCTTTTTTGTCGGTGCAGGATGATTTGTGTGATTATATGGTTGGTTTGGTTGAGGACGATGAGGCGGCGCTTATATCTGGAGAGGTTTGGTCCTTTCAAAATCGTTTTTTTTTTTAATACCCGCTGCCCCTGACGCTCGCCTCAATACTCTCCATCAAAATGTTCCGCTGAATTTTTCAGTTACCTACCTAAAGTCCTATTGTGTTCAGTGTTTGCTCTGAAAAGTATTGATTTTAATGACCCTGTGCTGTTTATTTTCCATTAAATGTTTTGTTTTTACATCCTTTGTCATACAGGGGTCGTAGTATTGTAGTGTTACGCTCGAGCGGACGTAAAAATATCGCACACTAGATTTTCAACTCTCGGTCTTGAACCGAGGATTGAGAATCCAACTGAGTGTATCCCACCGCTTCGAAAAACACATTATTCGATTTTCAATTCTTCGGCGGTAAGCAGTGCATTGAAAAACCCTCTGCAATATTTTTACGTCCGTGCGATCTTGAACGAAAAAAGAGATGAAAATGTGACAATGGCATTAACGCTATAGTACGACCCCTGTTTCTTATTTTTCTGAGTCCTGTGTACTGTTGAATTCGTTCCTTGTGTTTTTCCTTGATGTTATAATAATCAAAGATTGAGTTCGAAATACATGTAGAAATAAAACTATATTCGTTCTTCATTCTCCCGGCATATCATTTGTTTACGTTTTATGGTTTTCATCGCTAGATTCCTTCTTACAGACAAGGCTGTGTTTTCGTGTGGATTTTCGAGAATGCTATCATTCCCAATGGTTTTATACGACAACTGTTAGCATTGTGTCTGTATTTTGCCCTTTTCAGGAGGTCTAGTACAACCGTCTTACTGATTAAAAATGAAATTCACACTATATTACCGATATTGTTACATTTACTTTTACGTTTGATTAAATTTTCACAGCACCTACTATAGATACTTCTCTAAATACAAAATTACATAAAAACGGATCGATAATCGATATCGGTGTTATACTGAGAATTTTTCGAATCCAGAATTAATTTATAGTGCCACCGTCTTCTGAAAATCTGATTTAGCCACTGCGCTTTCCGTAACTGAGTAAATAATTATTTGATGCCAGTGTTTTGTGGTAGTCTCCTGAACTCATTCTTTGTTTTATGTGTACCGTTTGAACCGAGTGATACCTCTTTTTCTTTTGACCTACCCCCACACTGAAACTTGTGATTTTCCATTTGTGTTTGTTTGTGATCCCCAAGTTTGGCTAAAACCGAATGATAGCTTACAACACAGGATATTATAGGTTTTCTTGGTTTGTTTTAGGTTTATTAATATTTAATGCAATTTTAAGACCATTCATCCGACTTGTTCTCATATTTAAACTTGTTAACACTTAATTATTAAAGATTGTTTTATTTAGCAAAAATAATTATAGAAGATACGAAATTATTAAAATTAACTTATTTTTGCAAACTGATATAAAAATAAATTCTATACAGATATTTGACTTCTTACATTTCTAACATTTTATTTGGCTACAAATCCCGAGATATTGTGCTGTTTTTTTTTTTTCAGACTTTGCTTCTCTTGCTAGCCTATTACCTGTCATGTCCTAATGGTTTTGCCGTTTAGTCCATGACCAAGCGTCATCTTTCCTGTCCACATCCATGTATTAATACATTGCACCCGCTGATTACACCCAGAAAAGGATTAGCAAAGTCAAGTATCTGTCAACGATCAAATCTATGACTTACCCCACGTAGATTCTAAGCTCATTTTCCGCCTATCTCCCTAGATGGCAGCGTTGGCAAAGACGAAGGATTTCGGTACCGGCGGAACTGCGAACACGGGCGGTAATTGGCCTCACAGCGGGAAGGCTACGCCGCTAAATACCGGACACCTTACGCCCGCGGACAGACATGGATCTGTGCAGGTCAGATAAAAAAAAAGTTTATTTTGGTTTCAATATAGCGGCTTGTTTTAAAGATTGTACTTTTTATACCGTAATAAGATTTATTATTTGTTTTTTACTGTAGGAGGAATAAAAAACTCATTACTTTAGCCACCATAGAGAAATTAGTTAGCAGTTTTCATGTACTTCGGTGGAATTCGTATTTTTTTCACATTTTCATATTCTGATGTAGCGATGAAGAAAATCATTAATGTATCTGGAATTTCTTTAGAAAATATGCAGTAACAATTTTAGACAAGCCCTGTCTCGTCTCGTGTATAAGATAGAAGAGAAATTATGTGTCTTGACATATTCATTAACAAGCAGGAAATCACAGGGCTCTTTTCATATATTATTTTGTTAATAACTACGTATATGGTACCTATTTACCGACATAAATACTTAAAGCAATTTTTTGACATTTAAGTATTTCTACAGAGGGTTTAGGGAAATCGACGCGCGCAACTATCGAATCAGTACATGTTTCTAATCCTCCCTACGTTGAAACATTTCATCAGTTATTTTAAAAAAGAACAATGTTCCATACATTTTGAGCGCATAGGCTCTTTTCTATAAAACAACAGTTTTTTTTTTACCAACGAATATTTTCTAAGCTATTTAGAATGATGTGCTGAATTCATGGTTACAGTTTGCGTGTCGATGTGCCTTCCTGTATTGTGTGCCCACCTAAGTATTCACAATGTATTTAGTACCCACTTAAGTCCAATAACTGTAGGCACTTAAACAAAATACACAAACACACTATTGCATGTTTTTACTATATTATTTTTGCATTATTATTATTTTAAAACGTGAATTGTGAATGTATATTGGTGTATTTATTTTTTAGCTATTGAAGAATAAACATTTTCGGTATGTGAAATTTCCCGGATCGGTTTCCACGGTCAGTTTTGAAACATATTTGCGGCAATCCTTGTGTGACTGTCTGCATGTCGCTTATAATGTGCTGAGTGTGGCCGATACAATAATGGAATATTTTCCTCTTATGTTATTTAGAAGTGGGTTGGTAATTTTACAAATTCGTAAATATGGAAAGGAAAATTAATTGTTAAACTTTGGAAGTCAAGTGAACGAAAGTCCTTGAGTGTTCCTTGAATTTGAACACACCATTTTTTTTTTAATACAGGACATCATTATTTCGGTACCCTATAATTAAAGTGCTGGAAAAATACATTGATCAATTATTATTTTTTATAACATTTTATTTTATTTTTAAATACAACGAAGGTCTTTAATTAACCCTCTGGCTGCTATTTGAGTTTGAAAGTACCAAAATTTATATTTTTGTCAACAATATTTCAGATAATCGTTTAAAGACGAAACCATTTATTGCCCATGGTATAAATGAACATGATAATATTGTTAATATATAATGAAAATAGGATTTTAAATATTTTCACACTGAAATAGCAGCGGAAAGAGTAATTGTACATTCGTTGTAATGGTAAAAAAAGTTGTGGGTGTTAGAAAAACGTTTTTTTTTTTAATTTTCTGGTACTTTAATTATTGGGTAGGTACTACTTACAAAATATTCGAAACCTGAATGGTGTGTTTGATATTTTTTTTAAACAAACTATCTCTACAATAATTGCACTATTTTTTGAGTAACTAATAACCCTTTTGAATTGATTGAGTTAATGCCTAAGAGGAAAATATTGTACTCCATGTAGCCCGGCCAAACTGTAAAAGCTTTAAACCAAGCACTGCCAATATTCATTCATAAAGTATTTTACACGATTGAGCTTCTAATTAGGACGCTAATGTTATTTTATTTTATGTTCCGTGACACTGCACGTATTTCTTTGCAACCAGTAATTTTTCGTGTTCACAGAAGTTTAGTTTTTGTTGCTTTTATTTTTTCTTGTAAATATTTGGTCCCTGGATAATGTAAGATTGTGTAACTCTTTACTCGGAAGAAATCAAACATTTACTCACATTTTTTCGGTTTGACTCCAGTTTTTTTTTTTATCATGTAGAATTATCCCAATAAATTATATAAAAATAACATTTTGGTCTTCCTTCAAACTTGCATTATCAGGCGACCGATAGCTTCCTACTTAATCCAATAGAAATCAATGTTTTATATTTTATTTTTAAAAGATGGAACTCACACAACATTAAAACCATAAACTATTTATAATTAATAAACCACACATCCCATTTTATTTAGGACTAAATGTTAGAAAAGGGCTATTGTAGATAGGAACATGATCTATGTTGTGGGAAAGGTGTCTGTAAGATTGTAAATACCTATAAATAGTATATTTAAGTAATAAATTAACATAATTGGAATTAAATTGGGTTGCAGAGGTAGGCGAGACCTTAGGTCATTCTAGATTTGAATGCAACACAATTATTACTATTATTTTGGATAGAACAATAATTCCCTTAAAATTAAACTTTATTACTTAAAAATAAAAAAGCTTGAGTTGAAAATTAAAGTTAAGAGTCTACACAGAGACTACCATACAGGGTAAATTTTTAACCAGTGCCCAAACTGTAACCATGAATTTAGCATATCATTCTAGACCCCCCCAGATGAAACAGCTGTTTTTTTTTTGTATAATCGATGAAAAATTTCTAAGCCCCCATAGCCGAGACATTTTTCGTTTAGAATGATATGCTGAATTAATGGTTACGGTTTGCGCACTGGTTAAAATTTACCCTGTATAAATACCTCTCAGAATATTCTCCCAAAATAAAAATCTTACTTGTTGTAAATACAGTTATCATTTGAACACCTATTCAATTATAACTTATCAAGCAATTATCTACCAACTCGCACTTGGCCGGGTGGTGGATTACGGCCCGCTCACTCGCCGAGAGGAGTTGTGTGTCCCAGCAGTGG
Source organism: Polymixis flavicincta (assembly GCA_949987655.1). Lineage (NCBI taxonomy): Eukaryota > Metazoa > Arthropoda > Insecta > Lepidoptera > Noctuidae > Polymixis > Polymixis flavicincta. The sequence continues at coordinate 9,312,077 of OX465186.1, read as the reverse complement.
GAACATAATAGGCTGATTGTGCTAAGCAATTATCCATATTACTCTTCAGGTGGTTAGTTCAACGAACGGCGAGTTAGGGGCGGACGACCCGACGGCCGGGCACAGCAACACGCCGATAACACAGCCACATCACGAGGTTGACGTGGTTGACGACACCAAGTCAGTGTTCCAACTGTATGCATTCCTTTTTTATTTTATTTTACCTATTTTTAGTTTAACATGCTTGGTGGTTGGCATTACATCATCATCTGAAGTTGTGCAAGGATCTTTTGGCGTTATTACAAAATTGGAACTCAAAGTCAAGTCAAAACATAAACATTAATTTCATTTAAACTCATAATAGGCAATTTTGGGTTTCAAAATTTACATAGATCAAAATAGAATTAATTCTAGGTGCCTCTTCCAAAACGGCCTGCTCCCAAAACGGTGAAGGAAAACATCGTGAGGTAACCGGCATGTCAATCAAAAACTCGGAGACATGTTACATCTACCAACCCGCACTGGCCTGCAAGGTGGATTAAGGCCCACTCCCTTTCACAGAGAGAAAGCCTGTGTCCTAATAGCGGGAACATTATAGGGTGATATGTATATGTGCCCGTTACAAAAGGTAGTTTTGTATGCAGAAAGGTCAAGAAACTCAATAGATACTCTTTTAACGCCGCCATCTTGTTTTACCAACTACACCCCGTCAAAGACATTGCCCCAAAAGATCCTTGTAGCACTACAAATCACCGATACATTGTTGTGTCATCATGTCACCATCATCACATAATTATCATCGTTGTGCCGACGTTGGTCAGTAATATGACGGCAAGGTTGCTGTGGTTGGTCAGTAATATGACGGCACTGTTGCTGCGTCGTTACCAATTGGCTCATACGGAACGTTTTGGGGGTTCGATTCCCGCACGAATAAGAATTGTTTTAATTACATATTTGATACCGGGTCTGCACCCACGATAAAACAGGTTTTAATAGTATAGGGCTAGGTCTAAAAACCAATGTTATGATGAATTACGCATTAAAGAAATGATCATCTTGAAAATATCAGCGTTGTGTTGACGTTGGTCAGTAATATGACGGCAAGGTTGCTGTGATTGGTCAGTAATATAACGGCACTGTTGTTGCCGTGGTTGTCGATCGGCTGCTACGGCACGTTTTAGGGGTTCGATTCCCGCACGAATAAGAATTGTTTTAACTACATATTCGATAGCAGGTCTGCGCCCACGATACAACAAGATTTATTAGTATTGGGCTACGTCGAACTGAAGAAAATATGAGCAGCAACGAGGTCAAATAGAGTGCCGACGCCACTCGACAATATTTGAAAAAGATACCACATTTCAGCCCTCTTCATGCATTTTCATTAACATGAAACATTTCACCGTAAATGGCTCCATTAATTGTTCACTGTTACAATCACGTCCTATTTATTGTGATCCCCCACTTTCGATGTTGTAATGTTGTATTTTAAATCACACATATATTCAGTCATGTATACACTTTCGCTGCGAAATGGAACTTACGAACAAACCCATTCTTATGTAAACACACTTGGATACTTTCAAAGACAAAACACGTATACTCTAATAGAAAGTAACTGACCATTGGAAAATTGGCATTGTTTAGTTTCGTATGGAGAATTATAAAATTACTTTTTAAAAATAATTATCAAAATCGGACTACTTTGTAAAAAGTTATGCGTGGTCATACATACAAAAAAAATATGCGTGGACTTTACAACCTCCTCCGTTTTTTCGTTGGTTAAAAATGTTTTACAACTTATATCAGCGCCCTCTGGTAGGACCAGTCCTGGGCGTCCCTTCCGCAGCGAATGTGTCCCACCATATCAGCTAGTTACCTGACAGACTCTGTAAATCGTCATGCAGGCAATCTGTGTATTCCAGATGCTGTTGTTTCTTCAAGCGCAAAAAGAAGAAGTGTGCGGCCCGGGCCGGCAAGTGACGCGAGCGCACGTGACCCGCCCCCCGCCCGCCGCACGCCCGCCCGCCGCACGCACAGACCGTACGCCCGCATATAGCCGCATGTCCCTCCACACGTTACACCCAGTTGCTCCCGCATACATTGTCTATACGTACCTGGATTATACAGCAATGTACTTACCTATATACCTAGGTGGTTAGGTCATTCGTTTCAGGACCGTTTTTTGATGGTATGGAATTTACTGACAGTTAAATGTAACTCCTAAATACGTTACGTTGAATGCCTAAAATGCGCCTAGCGTGTGCGGCCGGTACACGCTAGGCGTATTTCTACTAACGCGGTAAGTATCACGCTAGACTAAGATAAGTTATTGAATTTTCAAGGGAAAACTTTTAAAGGCTACATAATGAGCCATAAATTGAGATTAAGACTCGTTGTTGATGGTTCAAAAATTATAGTGACGATGCGAAGAGAGCGATTAAAATAATCTAGAACATTCTTTGGTGATTGACATATTTTTGTTATATAGTGTAATTGTTAACAGAAGTTTTAAGGCAATAAAAAGAGAGATCGTTGATGCGTTGTTATTAGTTGTAAAAGTTAATAGGTATATACTTGCGTCGCACTATAATTTTACCGAAATATATCGAGCAACTGGGTTTAAATGTATGAAAAAAATTAAATATTTTGCCGATTTATTTTAACAATCGTATGCTACCCGATCCTCAATTTATCAGAATTTTTATTCAATATAATTTTATAATTTGTAATTTTGAGTAATCCATAATGCTAACTCATTATACGAAGCTATCATAAGTTTTAGTTTCATTTGACCTTACGCGTAACAAAGGTGCATACAAAAAATGAGTGGTTGGCAATCATATATTTGAGAATATAGTACCTATACAAAACGTTATACCCGTATGTACCAGTTATATACCTTTATTACGTTAATTGTTAATAGATAGAGAACACTTCCATTTAGATACTCGATGCATTGAATAACAAACATTACAATTTTCTGTTGTCACTACTATTGATATCGTACAAGAAATAGTACTCGTCAACAGAGTCAATACTAAATGCGGTCATAGGACATTACTAGGAAATGGATAGTTTCGAGTTAGTTATCTTCTGAAACTTAGATAAATCATACATTCTAAAGGATGTCCAATGTGGGACATTCTGTTGGGCTATCGCTAAATAGGGTATTTGACTAATATCAAAAATATACATGAGTTAACACCTATTTTAAAGATGTTACAAAAAAAAAAAAAGCTTTTGGATAAAAATAAATAACATCTGTAGAAAAATAGAGAAGTCACACGCGTTTGAATTATTCTTCTATCCTTATATTGTAACGCAAAATGATCATTGTATTGAATGGCGCAAAGTTACTGTGGTGTTTCCGTGTTGCGACGTCAGATTTTAGTAGTTCTGTCCCTGTCTAGCATTGTGATATTAATAGGTACATTTTTTTCCTGTATATCATTTTTCAAGGTATTAAAAAATCAAATAAGAAAAAAAACCAGTCAAATACCCTATTTTCGATGTTGTGTTTTCCTGTAGTTTCGAACTAAGACATTCGTGCGCCTTTCAGTCAGGTTGTTAAAACTGATGTCAATTTGATAGTTATCGATCCACGGTTCATACCGATCACATGTGTTGATCATACAGTTGAAACGGGCGTTTAATATTAGCAATAAATAAGTTTTGAATTCTAAGCCATGTGCGGCTGGCAGAAAGTTTAATTTTGTGTTCCCGTCCGTAGTGAATTACGTTTAATTTTCACCAAAACTTGTAAATTGTGTGTTGTCTCTCTGAGACGTGAGATTTACTTTACCTCATCGACATCACTTGCATTATGTTCATGGCCACTCGCCCACTCACTCGCATCGATGATGTCCATTCCAGCACATAGTTCGAACAAATCCACAGATTTGTACATTAGGTCGTTCGTTCATGAATCATCGACACCCGTAGAATAACAAATACTTACCGAGTAGTTGTATATCGCTTTGTTCCGTTATTCATGAAGCAGTGAAATATTATTTTTGTACGTTGTTTGCGTTCATTACATTGTGCTTGTCTTGATACTAGAGTAGTGGATAAACAGCCAATATTGTGACTTTATAATAAGTTTGTGTGTTGATGAAGTTCGTCTTTCGTCCGCGGTGGGTTGAATGTTGCGCACTCTCGGCCTTCTGTTCCGCGCAGGTTGTGATTCTTGATTTGACCCGATGATCAATAAGTGTGTATTGATGAAGTATTAAATGTTACGGCTAAGTAATCGTGCAAGGAACTGGGTCGGAACCGGTTAGTCTTCCTTGAAATACAATAACTTCTTCCTAGGTTTAATTTTATCTATCGCCACAGCTTAGGGCTGCGGCACTGTTCTCATCCGTCATAATAAGGCCTGAGTGGGGTTCATTCAACCTACTGCTAGTATGAGTACTTTAGATTATTACTTTATTTAGTCATTGTTTACCTAAGTTCGATTTGTATGGAAACGAATATAATAATATTTAAATTGGCTCCGTTCCTATAGTGACGCCACATCATTTCCTATCTTTATTTATATCTATTATTATAGTTTTTTAAGAGATAACCAGAAAATTTATTAAAATAAGAGATAAAAATGTAAGTAACTATTTACTTTTTCAATACATGCTTTTGTGACAAACATGACCATATTGACGATTGGTTGATTCGATAAATGTTATTATTAAGTGTGCAATAATTTATATAGAAAATCAATACAATAGTGTTAAAACGTAATTTGTTTCAATCGGTGTACCCCGTCGAGTCCCGAATGAACTGGCTCTATATTCCTACAAGACTGAATGAAACATTTCACCTTGTGTACAAACACACGTGGCTCTGGGCTCATGTCAATTTGTATTATTGCGATTCACTTTTGTTTAATTGTTAGTCTTACGACGGACGTATATCATTTTTGAATAGACTAATTGATACTTGTAATGAATAGTCAGTGAGAGAGTTATCGGTCATGAGGCTGCAGCCGCGGTCGAGGCGGCTTTCCAAAGTATTCGTCAGGTCGGTACACAATACACTCGTGGGATATGTATAGTCATTTGTTGTAGTTCCCGCACACGGCCGGGGCTGCAGGCCCGAACAGGTTCACTGTACCGATCACACGGTGATTTATTTTTAGGAGTCGAATTGCGACGAGACTGAGATCATGGGTAGCGCGTCCTTACTCCGCCACGTGGAGCCGGCAGATGATCACTTGTTAAATATTATATACGATGTCTATGTCACGAGCATGAGGCCACACGACTAGGGCGGTCGCTAAGATGATGGTGTAAAAATTGTACAGCTTTAAAAAAAAAACATTTGTATATTTTTGCTTGGACTGGAAGCGGCAAGGTTTCGACAAGCGTGATTTGCATAGGAGTAAGATATTGTAGGTGTCACTGTCAACAGCGCAACGCCGCAACAATATACCGAATTGTTTGCATGTAATCATATGTTCTGATATACTACTACTATAGGTACATATTTTATATCAAAAGTTAGTCGTGGCTTTGCGCTGATCACGCTGACATCGTCGTAAGGTATTTTGAATTAGTCACGGATATGTAGTCATCACAAAACTGTATCCAATGCATTAGAAGTTATTCATTTGGCTAAGTACGTTTGAAGTGTTTTATAACATAAAAAAAATAAACATCTTGTTGTGTCGTTTTCATATTTTTTAGAAAAGTATAGTTAATGCGAATATTGTCGATATGTAAAAGGAAATTTTTAAATCAATTCTTTAAATAATGGTTTTTGATAAATTATTGTAAACAAATTGAAGTATTCTTCTCGTTAAATGGATCGTTAATACTTATCGTACAACCATTGCAGTATAATCGAGTGTAATAAATCTTTTAAGTCTTAATACATGATTAATACCATAATTGTACCTAATTGTTACTTTCTATTTGCTAGATAGAATAATCAAATTAGATTGGGTATTAAAATCGAAGTGGGGATGTGTGATCTGCAAAGGTGAACGAACGAGCTCTACGTGTGTGTATAGTGAATGTTATAAGTAACTAAATTGTTGAATAAACTGAGTATGTTAGTGCACCACGAGGTGGGCAGTAGCGGACGAAGCTTCATGTCGCCGTATCAGTGCTGGGAGCATTGTAAATTATCGCGTATTGGTACGTCGAGGTGTGAAGTGTGAACTGTCGACCGCTAGTACATTCACAACTACTATCGTGACTAAAATGTATTCGAAAATAATAAATAACTACGTTATTATAATGCACATTTATTTTTATTTTATTGCATTCTTCGACTTAAATTTCTGCTATGTAAAAAATAAACATAACATGATTATTTATTATGGAGGCTGCACCAAAAACGTAGGTAGGTGTGTCAGCGACGCGACCCGTGCCGCGCGCCTTCTTCAGCTCTCGTGGATAATCACTTTGTAGTTAAATTAATTTTAAAATTTCGCTTACTAAGTAAGTCATGTTCAGTCGGCTTGTGGACGCACGAGGAAGAGATATGAATTGTAGTTTATAACTTTTATGTATTATACATGCTTTTCCAACAGAATTGACTGTAAAAGTAAGTATAAAAAATAAAAATCATATTCATAGAAACAATTCTGTGTTTATTTTTCTGTAAGATGGTAAATATGGGATATGTATTCAGTTAATGTCACAAACCTTGTTCGAAATTACGAAAATATTTGTTAATTCATAATTAAATAAAGCTTATTATAAGATAATCGTTTTATTTTTTTCTGTTAACCTGTTTTTATTCTATTGAAAATAGACACCGTACATATTTGTTTTGTCCTGTAACGTCTTCTGCTGTGCAGTAACTTCCAATCATTTTTTTCCTTCAAAATATAGCTACTACATAATCTTATTATTAAATACCGGACCAGCTGTGCCCGCGAAATCGTCCTCGCGGAATAGTTATTTATAAAAATAAAAATTCTAAAATAAAATTTAAGTACCTAAGTTACTCCTTAATACATCAGCTATCTGCCAGTGAAAGCCCCGTCAAAATCACTCCAGCCATTTCAGAGATTAGCCGGAACAAACAGACAAAAATTATTGTAAAAAATGTTATTTTGGTTTATGTAACCATATGCATTTAGTAAAATGCGGTGTTACAAATAGACACTCCAATTGTATTTATCTGTATAGATGTATTGATAGAGCGCTCAACTATAAACTCGCGCAATGTGGGTGTACTATAAGGTACACCTCTGCCCTATCCTTTAGGGAAACAAGGCGTGATGTTCTCTCTGAATTTTTGTTTGTACTATCAACGGGATGAAAATATATACCGCCAAAAGGGATCCAGCCCAGAGGTGAATCGGGACGAACTTTAAAAGGCCAAAAACTGTCTTGCCAAAACGACTAATGTGTCAACTGTATAATATTAGGTCTTTACCTATGAAATTGCCGTTCTGCAGTACTGGCCATTTCAAATCAAAATAATTTTTGTTTGGCTAAGAATTCTAATTTCAAATTAATTTTATTTTAAAAACATGGATTTTTTTTTCTAAAAGTAGTCATTTCTTTATTGATTAGTGTTACATTTTCATCGCATTTCAATCTTTTTCGTCATCATGGATACGTTAAAAATTCGAGTAATTATGGAATATGAGTACCGTCGTGGCAGCAACGCGGCACAAGCGGCACGCAACATCAACGACGTTTACGGAGCTAACACTACAAACCAACGCACCACCTGTTATTGGTTTGCTCGCTTCCGTTCTGGAAATTTCGACCTGAAAAATGAACCTCGCGGTCGTCCGAAGACTTTGGTCGACAATGACGAATTAAAGGCGATTGTGGAAGCTGATGATACACAATCTACGGCTGAATTAGCAGCAGCTTTCGACGTTAGCGTCAAAACAATATTGGTCCATTTGCGTCAAATTGGCAAGGTAAAAAAGCTTGACAAATGGGTGCCCCACGAACTCAATGATCGCCAGCGCGAAGTACGCGTCGAGACGTGCCTTGCACTGCTCAACAGACACACAAATGAAGGAATTTTGAACCGCATTGTTACCTGCGATGAAAAATGGATTCTGTTTGATAACCGTAAGCGCTCAGCAAGTTGGTTGGATCCTGGTTCAGCACCTAAACAATGCCCTAAACGAAAACTTACCCCTAGAAAAGTGATGGTCACTGTTTGGTGGTCTAGCGCCGGTGTGATTCATCACAGCTTCTTACCAAACGGGGTGAGCATTACTGCAGATGTGTACTGTGAAGAACTGAACACAATGATGGAGAAGCTGGCGCATCTCCAACCAGCATTGGTCAATCGCCTGTCTCCGCTGCTCCTGCACGACAACGCGCGACCTCATACTGCACAGCAGACGGTCTCCAAGTTGCAAGAACTGGGGTTGGAAGCTCTCCGTCATCCGCCCTACTCACCAGACCTTGCGCCTACAGACTACTACTTTTTCCAGAATTTGGATAACTTCTTGGCGGGAAAAAAATTTAATACCCGAGAGGCAGTACAAAATGCCTTTGAAGAATTTGTTGCCTCCCGTCCAGCTGATTTCTTTAAGAAGGGCATCAATAAACTGCCACTGCGATGGCAAAGATGCATTGATTGCATGGGTGATTACTTCGATTAATACAAATAAAAAATTCATGAAAAAAATTCGTTTAATTTTTTTCATACAAAACGGCAATTTCATAGGTAAAGACCTATTAATTAAGTGCCAACATCTCAAAAACGTCCTACGTCAAAAATAATGAAATTTGTATCCTCCCCTCTTGTGTACAGATGGAAGTTCTGGCCACACGATGACTATTATCCCGACTGGGGTTGAGAACAGAGAGCCGTAACTTGGATCATCTTGGATTATTTTTTTTTTTACATTAGATTCTAGTGCTTATAATCCACAAAAAAAATATATGTTTTATTTATTCGATTAGTGCCATAAAAATGCATTTAAAATTTTACATTTTTGCATATCGCGCGTAATTTAACGAAAATACTGGACGCAGTGGACGCCATATTGCTCTGTGGGTATGACGTCAGTTTGCTATATAAACAAATGCGCTGCTTAATCTATACCTGTGATCTATACTAATAATAAAGAGGAAAGATTTATTTGATTGTTTGTTTGCATTGAATAGGCTCCGAAACCACTGAACCGATTTCAGAAATTCGTTCACTGTTGGGAAGCTACACTATCCCCGGGTGACATAGGCTATATTTTATCCCCGTATTCCCTCGGGAACGGGAACTACGCGGGTGAAACCGCAGAGCGCTGCTAGTTGTTTATAATTATTTTTAAAAAATGAGATATTATTCTACTTATTACTATTACTTGATTTATTCTTCTTAAGTTTGTTTGCTGTTCCTGAATGCAAAATATTATTTAAATAAAAGATAATTTGGTGCCGAAAATAATAAAAGTATAAAGTTGCTCAGTTGGCATGCCGTATGACGTAATAACATGGCGGCTACTATTTCATGGTGTTCAAAATATTTAAAAACTGAAATCTTCAAATTGTATTTTACAATTTATTTTGTTATTTCATGAACATCGCGGCACGTAAGTTGAACTAAAATGGCGGATTTTGGTTCAACTTACGTGCTGCGATCTGTAACATTTCCCGATTGCATTGTGCCTAAGTTATCGCAATAAAATATTTTTAGATGTTTTCCCATAAAGATTAAAATACCCTATTGTGGGATTTACAGTTCGCGTCACGTAAGGTTGCCGCTCTTAAACCAAAGCTATTGCAAATATACGCGACTTGAGAACCTCCTTTTTTCCGTCGGTTAGAAATAGGTAATATCTCTAAATACTAATAAAACATCAGCGCGCCATACCGGATTCTGTGTTCATAAAAAAGCAGTCGGTTTCCATATCAGGTTATATTCTGAAGTAGGTCAAGAATTAAAAAACGAATATTCTTACATAATTTATTCGAACCAGCATTCTCATTGTAGTCCATTTTGTTTAAACTCTTATATGGTAAGTAGGTAAAACGAGTTATAACTAATGCAAATGAAGTACTTAAAATAAAATTCTAGCTAAAACTGATAACTGACGTCAGTTACTAATATAATTGCACCAAGTCGTAACAGAGAAAATGCTTAGTAAATAACTTATACTCAAGTCCTACAGTATGATTCGTAAATAAAAATATATCTTGATTTAATAATATATTAATTTTGATTTTCTCAAATAAATATTCAACAACTTTCATTTCCCAGAAACGTGACATTTTACCGTACTTTACGTTTGAATAATACTTAAAACTAAATAAAATCATTCATAGCGTTCTCACTAACATAAACGTAATTATTATGTATAAACTAGAGGCTAATTCCAAGGGTAGTTAGCGTAACTCCAAACACCCGAGTCCGCAAATCACGATCCAGAACTCGAAATAAACACACAGAGTCATATTCCGTACCAACTACGCGCGAGGAACAATTTCATTGAAACTATATAATCGTAAAAAATACATTCTGTGTAAAATAATAGTAAAATAGTTATCTGAAAGGAAACAACAAAGAATTATAAAGTAATAGTGAATATAGAATCTGTGCTAAACTAGAACTCATTTAGGGTGCCGTTGACTACAAAACTCTTGACTTCAGTGGTATTTCTAGAGTCGTAGTCGGAAATCTCCTCGATGACTAAATCGTCGGTCTTCACGGGTATGGGGGGTAGTAGATCGAGTAGTTCTCCGAGTTTGCGGCCGGTAGATATCAGTGTGTTAGTGAGGAAGCCTTTGTCGTTGATGTTCATGTCGCTGTCGTCTTCTGTTTTGAACTTTTTGTAGAAATGTTCGTAGTTCTCCTCTTTGACGACGGGCGGCATGTACGCGCCATCATTGTAGTCGAGCTCGTGCTTTTTCATGCGCTTCTTGAGGTTCGGGGGCCAGTCCTCGTCGATGGGCAGGTCCACGTAGCCGCCGGCGAGCACCTTGTGCGTCTCCGTGCTCTTCACGACCTGGTAGTCATGGTCGGAGTGTGGGCGGTTGAACGTGATCAGTTCATCCATATTGAACTCACCATCGTCTATAACTGTCTCGTCGAGCGCTATTTCTGTTGAAAAAACGGAAACATTTAGAAACGTTTTACTTTTTCAACAATTGCAAAGAAATCAGTAAAACGATTATGCAATACAAGAAGTTGAAACATTTTTTGCCATTTAACTTTCAAAAGTGCATCGCGTTACATAAACATTTCATTTATACCCAAAAGTAGTGCAGTCGATTATACATGGATTTCGAAACGATGTAATGAGAAAGTTGATTCGTGAATTCGACCATAACGAACATCAAAATTTACGTAAAATGAATCGACGATATTTTTTTATATAAATTGTAATAAACAGTTGTCATGGTCGAAAAAAATACGGCTTTCGAATCGCTCGAAATGTAGTACGGTCTATCATATTGTTTGACCTTAGTCACGATTAAGATATGTTGTATACTGTTATCTATACGGCATAGAAAGCGATAATTTGTTATCTTTCGGTCGCGGTCCAATAATTAAAACAAAGTGCACAATTTCTTTTAATAGACACGTAGCATATTATGTGCAGAGAAATTGGTGACTGGCCGTCAAAACGTGAACTATTTTTAGTTTATAGGTTAAGTAATTTTGTATTGTGTGTTATTAAATCCGGTTAGCAATCGTCAAATTGTATGTCATACAACTCGACCTGCTAATGAGATTTGAGATAAATAAGAACATTGCGTATTGAGTTCAGTAGTAAAAAAACGAAATACTTATTATGTAATCAAAATGAATGGGCTATCGCTACGTATTTACAAAGTTCACGACCGCTTATGTGCCCCTATCTTTCGGGTAGTCCGAATACTGGGTTATTTTTGATAAGTCTTCACGTTTTTCAAACGTGTTTTTGTACCTAACGGGTACATCTCACAGTTGAGTTTAAAATTTAATTGAGATATTAACTACCTAATTTATTTATAACTAACTGAAAAATAAGGTTAACATGTCAAGAAACGGCTGACTTCAACAAATAGCTGGCAATTTCTTCACTCATTTATTACAACCGTAGCTTTTGAAATTATCCCACAGGACGGGAACTTATTACCAGGATAAAAATATATTTTGTGTCTATCTGTGTGCCAAATCCATTCAGCCGTTTCTGCTGGATTGAGTAAAAAAACATACAAACTTTCACATGTATAATATTAATAGGACTATTAGTCATCATCAGCCTATAATGTTCCCACTGCTGGGACACAGGCCTCCTCTCGGTGAGAGGGACTATTAGTAATTATACTCATTTACAAATGTAGTAAAGCCAACCAGGATGTGTACATTATGGATTGCAATAAGAATTAATTGAAGAGACTGTATCTGAAAAAATACACAGCAATGCACCCTTCATTCTTTAATATCATTGGTGATAATCAACTGTACTCATTGTCTAACCATTGCACAGACGCCAGCAGGTCAACCTACCCCAAACTGTCAAATTTTCCCAATTGAACATGAACCTTATGCTTACGGTTTAAAGTTGAAAATCTATCAAATAAATTTGACAGATTGGAGTAGCTTGATGTGCTGGCGTCTGTACAGCCAGGGAAATCAATTATCATACAAATTGATACCCTACGTTAAAAAAAAAAACTGTCAAATAACGATGAGTTTTGATTGGAATATAGGTACTCATAATTTTAGTTGTTAGTCAATTTTCTTAAGGCACGATTTAAATAATGATCCGTTGACGATTTTACTATGACATGAGCTATCCAAAAAACACAGAGAATGAAATATCATACAAAAACAGAAAGAATAGTTAACTCACTATTAGAAGCTGAGAGCAGCGCTCTAGTAACAGCGGGCGAGTTCGCCGGCGTATCGGACGCGCGCGGCCTGATCTCCTCGCGCATAGACGGGAGCGCCACCAGCGCGACGGACAGCAGCAGGACCAGCAGGCAGGTGGCGGGCTGCGCTGACTTGTTTGTGGAGCCGCCTGTGACGCCTGTTAGGACATTCTGTAACGAAAGAAAAAAAAAAAAGTTATTTTGGGACTTTGGTAAGAATACACAGAAGAAAGTTTAAAAAATCTTAATGGCTGGTGTGTATTGAGGTATTAAGGTGACACTTGTCCACATTTTGTCTTTACAAACTTCGGGAGGGTTTTACTCCACTGTTTGACTTTGTACATCAAAAATTAAACATGGTATGGTTTTGTCTCATTATTAATATTGTCTGTACGGAAACAGAATACTAAAATTAAAAGCCATTAAAAAGTTTTATGAGCCAACAAAGATTCGTTTTTCTTGCTAATTTAACCTAACTTTGGGCGTGTTTAAGTAATAAAAGGAGTGTAAAATCTCGAAAACCGACAAAGCTCAATTATCGTAAAGTTCAATAAACTTAATTGGTCATTGATTTATGCAGTGTTTTTTTCAGAAAACCCGATCTTCCGAAGGACTTTTCTTAATTTTTTACGCGCCTGTTTTACTATAACTGATCCTGCAGCTCACTCAATAATGTTGTGCGTGTAGACTAGCGTCTAACTGCTCATCACTGATACTACCTCTGTCGGACACGAAGCCTGGTGAGACAGCGTGCTTTTTAGCCAGGCCCACCAGTGAGTTCGAGCCCGGGACTAGTGTACCCTTAAACGGATCATTCTCAGGAGACTCATTATTTGGTTGACTTCGGTGTCATTTTTGTTTTCAAATTTAGGCATGAAATATCAAATCTAGAGTTAACACTCTACTACTAACATGCTTTAAATTAACTCTAGATTTGATATTTCATGTTAACAAGGCCTAAATTAAAAAAAAAATTGACACCGAAGTCAACCAAATAATGAGTCTCCTGAGAATGACCCAAACGAGGATCGTGTAGTGCTCTCGGCAAATGCATATTAATTTAATGTCAGTAGCCCCGGTGATATTATGTTTTGACGGTTAGAACGAACGGACTGGGGTGCCTTGTACCTGTTTTGTAAAGACTAAAAACTAAAATGAAATTGCATCGTTTAATCTACAAATAATGGACAGCTTCAGGGTTGGGTTTCAGATACGATAGAATATTTTGCACTCCAAACAGAGGAAAAGAAAACACAAACATTACACACCTTAGGGTTGTCCCATATTACCGAAAAACATGAAAACCTCTATTATCGCCGTATTTTTTTTATCTCGCGGAGCGATGCGCACTTTACTTGTGGTTACCAAGAAACACGCTGTGAATGTGTGTGTGTAAGCGCAGGAGCACTCGGGACGGGACCGTCGGGGACAATGGCGACGTCGAAAATGTATGTTATGTGCTGACGCTACTCGTCTTCTCGCACACATTTAGGTCGCTCCGTGAGATAAAAATAAGAACTATATTTTTTTTTTTACAATATATCTGACCAAGTCACCGTCTGAACATCGCTGTCATAAGACAGGAAAATGAGTTTATAAGAAGTAATGTATTCTCACTATAAACGGAGAGATCAGTCAATGAACTATCTAAGATAATAAATAATTATTATGAAGGAGCTACAAAAAATATTGACGGCGAAATATTGTTTGTCATCAACAGTATGGCCACATCGCACTTTATTACAAAGTTTGGAAGCTAAGAACGGTAAATGATACTTAAAATCGGTATTTTATAAAGAATTACACACAAACAAAAATGTGAGATTTTTAAATGTCCGTACAATTATAATAAAAAATCTACGTAGCCTTTTCCCAACTATGTTAGCGTCAGCTTCCAGTCTAACCGAATGCAGCCAGTATTTTATATGGCGCGACTGTCTATTTGACCTCCAGAACCCAGTTACTAGGTAGGTAACCCTTGATAAGACTGGTTGTCAGACTCGGGCTTCTGATGGTCCGTAACGACTGTCAAAAAAAGACACGAATGACAGCCGGGACCAACGGCTTAGCCGGCTTTCCGAGGCACAAAGGAGTCTTGGTATGTAAAGATGGCGACTGTTATTATATAGCCACAAGCCCCTCCGATTATGATAATGGATTTCTAAAGAATAAAATAAATTAGTTATTTTTGTACAGATCTCATCCGTGTTGATTCATAGTACGAATATAGCAATATTCTTAGGAAGTTGGAAATTGTCAAAAATACAATAATCAGTGTATATTAAAAAAAACAACACAAACATATAGATATGCGATTCTATCGTATAAACGCAGCTCTGTACTTAATGATAAATTATTTTATTTCTGTAAGTAGGTTTCATATTTAATAAAGAACCAAATTATGTCGGCGTTTCCTATTAGAAGTATCAAACTTCTTTGAGAAGAAAGAAGAAACACACTCAGAGGTCACAGTCTCTTTTAAAATCCAGACATAATCTTGGTCAGATCATGTGAAGACCATGTAGATTGATTTCTGAAATGGTCTTTTATGGAAATAACGACACAGATTGAGTAGACCTGTCCAGTCAGTACACCCATTTGTCAGTTATCGTGCAATGATTCTCTCATACACTGAGCCAATGATTGTCAATATTGCTATAATTATTAGAATAAGATCATAATTGCAGGCAATTGGCTATTAATAATCATTTAGTATTGAACTACTTAACAGTAGTTGGATAATTACTACATACTCTGAAATAGTATTTGACCTAAATATGAACATGGAAAGTTATTAGCTCATTTATTAATAACAGTTTGTAGTTTCGATACTGCCTTACAATACATATTGAAAAGTAGACGTTAGCTTGTGTCCTTCCCTAGGGTTCAAAGTATCCCTACCTATACCAAATTTTATCATAATCGATCTAGTCGTTCCGGAGATTACCCCTACATTCAAATATATTTTACCTCATCATAATATTAGTATAGATTTATATTACCATAGGTATTTTCAAATGATGAAATACGTTCTCATCAAGTTCACGACTGTTTGTGCAGATACGAGTGCTTAAAAACTATAAAGTTGCGAATACTATAACATTTCTTCCATAATAATGCCAAGATGATTTTTATTACCACTGCAATTAAAGTGAAATTAGCAACATAAAAGTCGACACTACATTAGAAACCAGTTTCAGCTGACCTCAAAGATATACTGTATTTCACTGGAGCAACATTTTGCTTGTCATTTAGATTGACAAATGACAATCATAGCTAGAACTTTCGGCGAACTAGTTACGCAATTGAAATAGTAATCGATCAACGAGATTTGGGATTAAAAATGGCGGTGCGACTATTGTTATCGATATTTTCCTCTCATTCGCACACATGATCTGCAAGTGAAAGGCGAATATTGGCCATTTCTAATTCCAATGTTTAAGCCAATGTATGTTATGAATGATTTTTTTCGTCGGGCTATTGCATGAACTTCGCAACAATTAGACGCTTGGCTTTCACTTCGTTCTCTTTACTGAAATTCATATATCTTCAGCATATAAAAAAATCCCTGGTTGCAAGCTTATTACAGCTTTATTTATTTAAAGTTTATTAGAAGACATATACGAGTGTAGACATAAAATCTTGTGCCTTCGAACGTGAAATTACGGATTTCGTGCTCAGAGTAGTAGATCCCTTGAACTCTCTTCACGAGTTTCGGATTGCTGTCCCATTGGACTACGAGAGTGCACCTGTGTATATGCACACACGTGTGCACGTGCAAGTCTCAATTGAGATCGGCCGCCATCGCCGAAATTCGGTCTGGAGGATTCCAATTACATTTCACACGTGCGAAGCAGGGCCGTTTGTCTAGAAATAATAGCTATAAATAACAACATTTACCTGTAATCTCTTCAGTTGAGCAGTCAGAGACTGGTTCTGTGATTGCAGAATCTTTATCCTTCTTATAAGAGTCTGGTTGTCCGCTGTGCACTGTTTTACTCTGTAACAATGAATTAAATTGTGTTATTTCCTTAAGCGTTAAAGGTAAATGGCGAGGTTTGTTGCAATTTAATGTCGTCTTATTCATACCTAGTTGTCTTACCTACTCAACGATAAGAAAGAAAGAAAAATGCGAACATCATGCCTTGTTTTTACCGAAGGGCTGGGCAGGGGTGTAGGTACGCTATAGGTATAGTAAACGCACATTTCGCCAGCTATGTTTAAGTCCCATGTATAAGGAGCGAGCCTATTGCCATCAACCGAGCACAAATCCAGACACCGTGCCGCTACTGAGAAATTTCAGATAGCAAAACCCATTACCACTTTGCCTGACTTGGGAATCGAACCCAAGACCTCGAGCTCAGCAGTTTAGTCTTAAGAAGGTTCATTTGAAAACCAGCGTCAGGCACTAAGGGGCATATTCATAAACGATGATTAAAGTTAAGAGGTGTTTAAACGTCAAAATGTATAGTTAATCAGTCGCTAATCATTACTTAACTTTAAGCAGCGTTTATAAATAAGGGGGTAAATGAACTGGGCCTTTTTAGCGCAGCCGTGAGGCACACTTTGATGCTAGTTTTTGACATCGCACTTTACACTTTTTGTGTTTTTTTTTTTTTTACTATTATTTTGCTACTTACTGTATGCCTTTTTAGTCTGTGCTAAATAAATTTATTTCCTTTCTTTCTTTCATAAAACATGTTATGGGTGTAAACGAAAACAGTAGACAAAATAATAATATAGAATACGTGTTTCATACCTTGGTACAAAACGAGGGATTGTTTGTGGATAATTGCTCTCTCATTTTATTGCTAGCAAAAAGACAAGGATGGGTATAATTTTAAAGCGTTTTCATGACCATGTGCGCTTGAACGCAAAAATATCGCTGTGGGAATTATATCGCGTACTGAATTTTCGTTTCGCGTAGAGCTTCCGAAAGAGTGGGTCTTAAAATGAACATGGACAAGACAAAGGTGATGTCCAATGCCCGTGTAACACCCACTCTCGTAACGGTCGGAGGCGCTGCACTCGAAGTTGTGGACGAGTACGTTTACCTAGGACTAACTGTCCAGTTAGGTAGGTCCAACTTCGAGAAAGAGGTCAATCGTCGAATCCGACTCGGCTGGGCAGCGTTCGGGAAGCTTCGCAATATCTTCTCGTCCCACATACCGCAGTGTCTCAAGACGAAAGTCTTTGACCAGTGCGTGTTGCCAGAAATGACATATGGAACCGAAACGTGGTCGCTCACAATGGGCCTCATAAGAAGGCTTAAAGTCACCCAAAGGGCGATGGAAAGGGCTATGCTTGGATTTTCCCTGCGTGATCGAATCAGGAATGAAGAGATCCGCAGGAGAACCAAGGTAACCAACATAGCCCGAAGAATTGCCAAACTTAAGTGGCAGTGGGCAGGGCACATTGCTCGCAGAACAGATGGCCGTTGGGGCCGAAAAGTTCTGGAGTGGCGACCGCGTACCGGAAGGCGTAAAGTTGGCAGGCCTCCCACAAGGTGGACAGATGACCTTGTGAGGGCCGCGGGAGTCCGCTGGATGCGAGAAGCACAGAACCGGTCAAAGTGGCGGAGCTTGGGGGAGGCCTTTGTCCAGCAGTGGACGTCTTTCGGCTGAAATGATGATGATGATGATGACTGAATTTTCAACTTTCGGTGGTGAACCGAACATTGAGAATCTAACCGAGTGCATCACAGCGCGTCCAAAAAACACTCAATTTTCAATTCTAGGCGCTAGGCAGAGCGTAGAAGATCGAGTGCGCAAAAAATCCCTTTGCGATATTTTTACGTTCATGTGAATTAGGATCTTCCTATCAAGTTTTTATTTATAATGGGCTTCGTTGTTGCAAATGCGGGGTTACTAAGTGGTGATATAGATTAGTGCTGTCTCACTTTATTGCTATCATAATGACAAGGACAGTTATAATTTTTAAAGCTTTTATAAATGTCAACTTTTTATTTAGACAGAGGTTCGTTTTTTCTAGGTAAATACATAATTCATATACAGACAGACTTATTGTAATATTCAGTGACGTATTGTAAATTTTGCATCTGAATAAGCAATGACTGTATTATTAAGAATGTATTTGTCTCAAGGACATTATTTTTCAATACTTTTAAATAGTCGTTGCTAACAGCCTAAATATACTTAATTTTTATTATTTAACTACTGCTTTCCGTGTAGCACAAATTGCATAATTTTTCGCAATTTTCCCTTGCAGCCTTCTACAGGCATTGCGTGCAGTACATTGCTTCACAGAAATTAAAATAGATTGGATATAAATTTATAGATCTGTATCTTCCACGGACATCTTTGTACGCGTAAAAATATTTATGAGCAATAATGAATAGACCTTCAAATTAGGTATATCTAATCTAATCAGGTAAATCAGTAATGGCTTTGTCTTGTAGACTACTAGAAAAGATACTGAATAACTACCAAAAACAAATTTGTAGTTGAATTGCGCGAAATTAGTGGATTATCTATGGTTTGTTTAGACAATCTTACCACACACATACTACCTGCTTATTCTAAACTGTTTTAGTATTATCTACATTTTTTTTTGTGTTTATTTCATTCCAATATTCTTGCTCTTTTTATCATCATCATTTCAGCCGAAAGACGTCCACTGCTGGACTTATGTCCAGCAGTGGACATAAGTCGGCCAGTCAGTCGGTCAGTCAGCCGAAAGGCGTCCCCCAAAAGGGGGGTTTTGCCATAATCGCCACGCTTGGCAGTCGGGTTGGCGATCGCAGTATGGTGGTAAAATGCATAGAGAACGCTGCTGCCCATTCTCTAGTAAATCCCTTAGTCGCCTTCTACGACACCCACAGGAAGAAATGGGATGGTGATATTCTTTTACCTCCGGCACCACAAGGAACGTAAAAGAATAACACTATCCCACTTGCTCTTTTAATTATTGTAAAAACTGAGTGCCTCAAGCCTCAAGCCTTCTTAAGCTGATCCATATAACTAGAGAAACCTCGATTATCATACAGGATGTCTTAGTTCAGGGGTCGAGACCTCATTGATGTAACGTGTACTGAAGTTTGGAAATAAATTACTATTAATCCTGCCCTTCTGCTAGTTATTCCAAGTTGTCTTTTCCTACATAATCTCGAACTCCTTAATAATATAGCTTTAGTTATACCGAACCCTGACCGAGCCTCGATATGGGCAGTAAAATAATATGTGATGCAATGTTGACTATGATTTCTTAACTTGAAAAAAAAAAAAAAAAAAAAACGGCTGTTCCCTACATTTATGTTCGCATAACTCGTCAAAATGTAGGGAACAGCTGTTTTTTTTCGCGATTGCATCATTGGTCTCTTAGTAAAAGTTGTTCACAATGATGAGTACAATCTCCCATTTCGGTTTGTCACGTTTTCTATTTCAACCTGTATAGAGGGCGAGCCTACTTACAGCTAAGAAGAACATATCCTGTATTTAGTCAAAATTAATAAATAGATTATTACCTGTCCTCAAGCCCATCCACATACTCCTTCTTCCTCTTACGGGAATCTTGCGCTGAGATCTTATTTCTGATTTTGCGTCGGATTCTCTTCAATTCTCTCTCTTCGTGCTTAGTAAGAGGATAGCTGGTGGGTAATGTGATGCCTTCCTTCGCTAACAGTCGCCTTTCCTCGGCTGTTAGAACGAGACGGGGATAGCCGTTCTTGCCGTCGGGTACCACGTCTTTGTGATCGTCGTCGTCATCACTGCGTTCGCTGCCTGAGTCATCTGTATGGGGGAATAAAGTTAGGTTAGGTTATCGTAAAGGGATCATCATCTGTCTAGCCTTTTCCTAACTATGTTGGGGTCAGCTTCCAGTCTAACCGGATGCAGCTTAATACCAGTATTTTACATGGATCATGCCTATCCGACCTCCACAGCCCAGTTACTGGGTAATACGATATCCCTTGGTAAGACTGGTTGTCAGACTTTCAGGCTTCTGACGACCCGTAACGACTGTCAAAGATCCACGAATGACCAGCCGGGATCAACGGCTTAACGTGCTTTCCGAGGCACGGAGGGGTCTTGGTATGTAAAGTTGGTCACCCATGCAGGGACCAACCGCGGTAAGCGTAGCTTGACCTGATCGATCGCGCCGTGCGGCTGTTATTACTTAGCCACAAGCCCCTCGTTATCGTATAGGGATAAAGGGTGAAATAAGTTACATGAAACATCTACAACATCACAACTAGGCCATCTTATTAATGGACGTCGGAAGTATATTCCCATAATGAAGACGTATGCTGGTTGGAATCACAATAATACAAGGCAATGCTACTGCCATATACTATGTTGTATAAAAAAAGAAAAACCAGTAAATACCAGTAATGAGGTTTTACGTGAATGAGGTTTAAACAATGTCATTTCATGAATGGATCTCATTTGGAAATAGCCTTAACCTCATTACAAAGTTATCGCTTGTGTAAACCTTTGAAGTATAAACGTTCAATAATGCGACAGTTCTAGCTTTCGCTTGAGACATATTTGATCGTTAATTTCGTACGACAGCATTAAAGAAAGTAAATATTTAACGAGTCCAATGACCAGGCCAACCGGTTGGCTACGTTATGTCACTAAGTCTGTACAATTGATACCAATCAACCATAGCGAGGTGACCGAAAATTTACTGAACATTAAAATAAACGATATTTGGTCGTCATTGCGTTTGCGACAACACAAATGATCCTGAATATTCGGAGAAGGCAATTTCATGCAATGGTTGATAATTTAGACAGACTTACTCGATAAATTTGATATAGCAAATACACAACTAATTTTCTCATGTGGATAGGCAGAAGCTGTGGAATGCCGCACGTGGTAATTACGACAATGTTGAACAAATTATGGCTGGTTTAAAATAACGGAACAGCGCTCTTTGAACCCAACGCACGCATTTATTTTTCAGATTTTTCCTTAATACTACAACACCATTTTTTTTGGGTGGGAAATCATCAAATAACTTCTCCCGCTCTAGGTGGAGCAGGAGGGCGTGTCAGACTTTTACTGACTAAAACCCTCTTGCTCCGAACCATGGCCTGGACCAGGGCTGGACGCGAGAGATCACTGCCGCCGATCGCCTCCACGAGGATACGGCGGTGCTCCGTCCAGGCCGGGCAGACCTCCACCGTATGCTCCACCGTGTCCTCAGGGCGATCTTCGCAGTGGAAACATCAGGGCGTTTCCTCCCGCCTTATGCGAAACAGGAACCTCCAGAAACAGCCATGTCCGTTGGGTCCTCAACGGACATGGCTGTTTCGGGAGGTTTCGGCGTCAGGCGGAAGATGAGGACGCCATGCCGCCTCTCAAGCCACTCCTCAAAGAGGGGACTTACCGCCGTAATCGTGGTGTGTCGAATACTACAACACCATTAGAGTCGACGTCCCCTCGGTGTTGAACTGATAGTTGAGAATCCAACAGAGTTCTGCTCGGTGCCAGTTTGTTCGAAAGAGATACCGCCCCGCCGCCCCTGGCATACAGGCTACTGAGGGAACACGGGTGGGTTTTAGTCAGTAAAAGTCTGACACGCCCTCCTGCTTCTACCCAGAGCGGGAGAAGTTATTTGATGATATCCTACCCAACAAAAAAAAAAGCAGAGTGCTGCTCAGGGCGCGCGAAAATCGAACAGTTTGTTTTACTGTTCGATTTTGAACTCTAGGCGCAATGTGGTGCGTTGAAGATCCAGTGTGCGAAAGTATACCGCCGCGATTTTTACACGTCCGAGTGCATGTTGACTTACAGACGTATGATTTCTACCGTCGTTAAAGTGTTTTCTGAATGTGAAAAAAGTACAAATAGATATAAGTAATGTAACGCTGCTCACCGTTATTTCCGCTGTGATCATAATCATAGTCCCTAGCTTCCACCTTCAAGTCATGCAGTTTGCTCTGTGACAGCAAGTTCGCAGCCGCCAGCTTGATGTTCGAAGCATTTTTCAAATCCGCCGCATTTATGATCTTAATAGATTTGAGATCTTTCATGTCTTTTATCGTAACTGGTAGGAGGATGGAACGAGGGTTGCCAGCCATGGGGGCTACGCGGATCACTCGTCTTTGTGGGGCGACACTTTCAACCGGCTTGGAATAGACCTTGGTTTGTGGGTTCAACACTTGTATATTAGCCACTTTGACAGGCTTCTGGGGCTGTGCCTTTACAACCAGCTGGGGTTTCGGGGAGCTACCTGTAGTTGCTGAAATCCTGATCGTGGGTTTCTGGACTTTCGGTTGCACAGCCACTTGTGGCGTTTGCGACTGACGCCGTTTTCTGTTGCCTTTACCTAGGAAAATATGTCTTGTTATTGTTTATGAAAAGCTTCTGCCAACGGTTTCGCTCGGGTGAGGGTCGAAGATGATACGGGTACGTACTACCGGGATAAAAAGTATCCTATGTATTAATCCAGGTTATAAACTATCTGTGTGGCAAATTTCATCTTAATAAGTTCGGCCGTTTTTGCGTGATTCAGTATCAAACGTCCAAACTTTCACATTTGTAATATTACTAGCGGCTTCGCCCATGTGGAGGTCGGAAATTATCCCGCGGTAACGTTCTACCGGGATAAAAGTACCCTTTGTGTTAATCGAGGTTATAAACTATCTGTGTGGCAAATTTCATCAAAATCCGTTCGGCTGTTTTTGTGATTAAGTAACAAACATGCAAACATACAAACTTTCACATTTATAATGTTAGTAGGATATGTGTTTAGTTATAATAAATTCTGTTAGTATCTTTATTCATTACCTAGTACTAATTGCATCAGTAATATGACTCAACGCAAATAGAGAGCAATGACCATAATGTCTCCTACCTATTACGAATAATCGGAATTCGATTTCAATAATTTGTCTATTATATTTCCTTTTGTGATAAAATTACGACAAATTCTTCGTCAGATTAATAATATATTGATTCAAGTGTCGTTAAACACGGGGAGGACAAAAGTAACCAAATTAATATCTGAAGGTCGCTTTTGAAATTTGATTAACGAAAAACAGATAATGTACGTACTCAATAGGTTATATTTTATATTGAAAAATAATGTTATAAGTTTGATGTAAAGTCTTAGATAAGAGTGCCTCGTTTTTGTATAATGGACTTGTTATTCCGATTCGCGAGTAGTGGCTGGGCCACGTGTTATTAGATATTTACATAAGTCGACCTCACTTCATACAGAGTATATCTGCGTAATAAACTGGTATTTACGCCGGGTATTTTTTTTTGTTAACAACTTAAGTATTATTTGCTATAATTCATACAAAAGTAAGTATCATAAGGCAAGTTTTTTTTAACAAAATGGTCACCTACAATAAGTACTTTTTCCGACTGCAATATAATATTTATTACTTTTTTACCGACATGCTAGGAGCACCTTTTAACAATTTAACATCCTACATTGGCTACGGCGAAGGCTGAAGGCATTATAAATTCTTTCAGTAAATGTTCACGTGTTGCTTAACGTGAACACCATTTATAAAACGTACAAATATTTAATACTTCAGCGTTTATTTTTACGTTTTGGAAACGCCACACAATGTTTAATTCAATGTCACCCGTCAAATAAAATTATTATGTTATTTTAGGACTAATTACAGGCCCTTTACATTTATGAATAAAAAACATACAAAGGTTTTTTTAACGTAAATTTTATCCTTACATTGCGAAATTTGTTACGCTTTCACGCTAAAACAGCTGAGCAAATTTGGATGATATTTGGCACACGGATAGACCATGAACTAGCTAAGGACATAGGCTACTTTTCATTCTATATCGCAAAAGAAGTCGCGGGAAACAGCTTGTATCTAATACTTTTTTCGCACCAGCAGCAAAAAAATACAAAGGAACATTTATACATAGCTGTAACCTGTATAACAGATCACCAGGAAAAAATATGTTGTTGTATGAATGCTAAGTTTATGTTCAGAAAAAAGCAACTCACCAGGGCTTTGGAATGTATTTTTGTTTAGGAATCCAGGGACAACATTCTGCTCAAAGTTCAACATGTCAAAAGTATCATCGACGACTTCGCTCGAGGAGTTGGAGCCATCACTGTGGTCTTGGATGATGACATCTTGCACATTGCCGGGGCTGGTCGGCTCCAGGCCCACGGGGGAAGCGCCGGCGTCTTCATCACAGGAGTTCTGTATCAGGAATGGGGAAAGTTGCTGCTCGAAGTCGCTGTAAAGATAATTGAGAATTAGCTGCGTGTTGTTAGAGGATTCTGGTCTTTATGGGATAGGACGAAAACTGGCCGATTGTCCACCTGAAAGGAAGTGTTTTCTGCGATTCCGAAATCCCATTTCGGCCGGAGCAAAGACAATCTCCACAGATGGGGGTTCACCGACGGCTCAGATTTCAAGTGCGTATGCGGCGCTTCTCCACAGATAATGGCTCACCTGCGCCGCATGCCCTGTTACTTGTGCATTTGATGATCTTATGATTGCGTCAGTGAGCTGAGTTCGCACAGCTGAATTTTGGGGCCACGATTTTTTTCTTGCCATCGATACGCTACACAGAAATCCTATGGAAATTCCCAATTTGATGTCATTGTTGGAAGTGTCTCAAGCGCTTTAAATCGATGCTGTGTTCCAATTTGAATGTTAAATTGGACCCTTTGAAACCGGAACACAGCTGCCATTTTAGGAACGAATCTTTACTAAAGGAGCTACTACTAAATATTATCAAGGCTTAAAACTTACATTACATTTATTTCACGTTACTACTAATAGGAAAACTACGTTATCGGTCACACTAGTTTAATGCGCATTCTAGCCGCCCATGACCTTGCTTTTTGCCGCAAGATCACATATTAAAGACCGTATCAACACAATTGTAAATCGATGGCATGGTTGGCGAGATGAGTTCGAACGAAGTACAAATACACCTAACAAACAGGTGCAAAAAAGGTGGAAAAGAAGGAAAACCAAAGTAGGTAGGCCTTTTTCTAGAAATTCCACGCATGCAAATAATAGTCTAAGACAAGCGATACACCCGAGAGAGTTACTTTGAAACGGCCTTTCTAGGTATCGAGATTACATGGAAATATCACGGAGACATTAGACATAGAACTTATAACACCTACATACGTGATACGTATAAACACGTCCACATCCTTATCATATCTTCGTTCACTTAAAAAAAGATATTTTGGCAAAACCAGACAATATTTTGGTAGCCATGTTGCTTTGGCAACTGATACTGTGGGTATTTCCGTCTTGTATAAATAAGTTGTTTATGACGACTATCGATTTTCATGCACTTGACATACATTAAGCTTTAAATACTGCATCCTTTGTGCCAAATACGAATCTATCCCTGCCAGTTGATGAGAATCAATGAGAAAATGAGTTTGGTTCTGGATAATATGCTGTATTTTTACACTAAAATAACTCAAACAATTGATTTGATTAAAACTGTGTACAGGTGGATTCCTGCTTACGACAAATAATCCCTTTATTTTCATTTTTTGAAGGATTTTTGCGACCAATTTTAGCCAGAAACGGCCATGACAATAATTCAAAACACTACGATACAACCACACTTAAATATAAGGTTTCGAAAATTGATCTGGAAGATTGCCAGGTATTAAAAATCAGGCATTTCATTCAAGAGAAAGTAAGAAAATAAACGGAAATAACAGATGAATATCATCACCCTACTCGTGAGATAAGTATCGATAGAAAGATGTAGGTTACGATGTCTCCTTCAAATGGGGGTAAATGGCGATGTCAAGGGGTGTGCCGTACGGCCGATGTCCTAACGAACTATTGTTTGGGTCAGAACGTACTGGAGTACCTATCTACTAGTTGTACTAGAAACTAGTGATAGTATTTTAAGTGCACATGAATTACCTATGTAAAACTGTTAGGGTAGGAAAAATGGTTTAATTCAAGGAATATATTTTTTCATAATTTCTATAGGTTTTCTTCTTTATTTTTTTTTCAAAATAATTGCTTGCTTTATACTTCTTTGTAACCTTGAAGTTTCTGAACTTACTCTGCTAAGAAAATTTTACTATAATGCACCGTGACTAATGATGAAAAATGTGCGTGTTTCAATAACATTTTTTCCTGCTTATCAGCGAATTACGCACGGCATTGAGCTGGGTAATAATCGAACGCAATCAAAAAAGTACTAAACAATTATTACAAGGTGTAATAGAATAAACTCTTGAAAGTAGGTTTTTTCATAATAGGGTATTTTCCTATTTGATAAAAACTATTTTATTTTGTAGATTGAGGCGATATATTTAACAGAAAAATAAAAATAAATTTATTCATGTTCATTTTCTCTATTAAAAACGTTTAAAATCAAATTTATTTTTCGTTGTTTTGCATATACCGCCAAAACGCTCCTTACGATGACTTTTATATCACGTGACATCCTGACGTCAGCTTTGTGTAAACGGCATCGGTACAAATACTTAGTTTAGCGCAGTTTTAGAAGTATTTGTGCACAGAGGCACTGCACATCAGTAATGTCACTGTTTTTCCATAAAAAATCCTGTATTTAAACTCGACATTCACTTGTTTACTTACTAACTAACTACTTACTTTAGTTTACACAAAGTTGACGTCACGTGATAAAGTCATCGTAAGGAGCGTTTTGGCGGTAAATTCAAAACAACGAAAAATAAAATTTGGTTTAAATCGTTTTTAATTGAGAAAATGGATATAAATCAATTTACTTTTATTTTTCTGTTACATATTTCGTCCCAATCTTCAAATTAGAATAGTTTTAATAAATTGGAAAATACCCTATTGACTACTTTACTCTACTGAATCGATTTCAGTGCTATGCTGACCGCCGATTGAGCCAAAGAAAATATATTCTTATTTCATGGCATTTAGCCTCAATTTTAAGTAATGCTAGGGTCAACACGATTTACGTTGACATTCAAACCGAGCAGAAACCGGCATGTCCTAGAACAAAAAATTCGAAGACATGTGACATCTACCAAGCCGCACTGGGCCCGCGTGGTGGACTACAGCCAAGCCACCAAGAAGAGGCCTGCGTCCCAGCAGTGGGAACATTAAAGGCTGATTTATGCTGACATTAAAAGAGTGTTGACTCTCAGGCTAGTCTGAATATAAATGACTTTTGATTTTGTTAGCTTTAATCTTGTTTTTTGTAATCATTCATTGTAATTTATGCTTTTAACTCTTGCTTGAAACATCCATTCACCGTTCACTGTAGACAAAAAACTTGATACTTAATCGTTCGTCTGGGTGTGCTCTCGAATTCTGACAGGCCTGTCGGTAAGTGAAAGGCAAATATAACATTTCAGGTACACGTAGGCATCGTTCAAAGGCTATATTGCTTTCCAGAATGGCCACGACAAAGTGAATCAGCAAATTTAAGTCTGTATGAATGTACCGACTTGCTTACATCCATATTTAGATAGTACGCATGTAACACGATAATTTGGAACAAGCGACGAATGCACTTTCTGTGTATTTAGGTTATCATAAGTATTGCGTAGACAGCTGTTATTTTCGTTTTATACCTAATTAACGAAATACAATGATATAAGTTTAGGTAATCTGCTCCAATTTAATCTGTCGTAGGTAGATACCAGATACCTCCTGAATTTCAGTAACAGCGCAATAATCATCATCATCATTTCAGTCCGAAGACGTCCACTGCTGGACATAGCTCCCCCAATGGGGGGGGGGGGGGCTCGGGGGGGCTTGCCATAATCGCTACGATTGGCAGGCGGGTTAGCGATCGCAGTCACAGAGTACATTGAATAGCTATATATCGCAGTCTGGTGGTAAAATGCATAGAGAATGCTGCTGCACATTCTCTAGTACTTTCCCTTAGTCGCCTCCTATGACACCCACGGGAAGAAATGGGATGGTGCTATTCTTTACGTCCGGCACCACACGGATGCAGCGCAATAATGGAAGATATTGTCATCTTTATCCAAGGTTTGCTTGCGAAAATAATGATAAATGGTAAGTGATCTACCCATGGTTACTACCTACATAAGTAAGGACATCAACCCGTGGAAAGGTCAAGTAAAAGGCGATGCATTTTTTTTTCTTGATACTTACCATCTTTGGAGTGTACAAACAATCATTAAATTTATATCAACGAGTTGGTACCTTTAAGATAAGTGTCGCGCGTCGCAGTAAATCTCACATTTATATGTATGTTGTTGCTGCTATAAAAAGAAAAATAAAAGTAGTTACTGTAGTTAGGTACTTAAGATGACTCAGTCTATACTGTTGTTATAAAAGTAGATAAACCTAGTCGTCCCACGTAAAGGCGAGTCTTGTTTTTGTATCGATTCCATTTATGTGAAAAAAAATCTGTATTAAAATTTTAGTTTCTTGACGCGGTGACAGTCACATTTGAATGCTGTTAAAAATGCGTCACATAGTCGTTTGTTGCGCCATAATCTGGTAAAGCAGTCACCCCTATGCAATACGGAAGGTCACAACAGACGACTGATGAAATAAAATGCGAAGTGTTGGCAATTAAAAAAGTCTAAAACGGTTATGATTCTGTTGTGCATCAACTAAACTTAACCTATTGCTATCTTCTTCCTTCTAATGAAACAAGAAAGAGACGGAAATAATTTAGAACTGTCAAATTTAGTTGAACTTGCTCGACGCAACTACGACGAACTAAAATTTCATCATGCTCAAAATCACGCCAAATTCAAAGCAATCGAGAGGTAACGACAGCTCTAAAGCGTCTTTTACTTTTGCGGTCTGTCAGTAAGAAATACGGAACTCTTATTTTAGCTAAGTGGTGAAAAAAACACCACATACTCCATAATCCTTACTAATATCATAAAAGCGAAAGTAACTATCTGTCTGTTACGCTTTCACGCCTAAACCGCTGAACCGTACGTCATGAAATTTGGCAGAGATATAGCCTGGGATATGGAGAAGGACATAGGCTACTTTTTACGCTATAACCGACATCCACGCGGGCGGAGCCGCGGCGGAGAAGCTAGTACACAATATTCAGAATAATTAGCCCTATTTTTTATTTATTTAGCCTACACTGTCCCACTGCTGAGCAAAAGCCTCCCCCAAATCCTTCCAGGCATCGTTTTCCAGGGCCTCCGCCATCCAGCCCTTGCAATACGCGTCTAGGTCGTCATTAGCCCTAGAGTTTTGTAATATAATAAACTTTTCTGGAGAAGTGTGGGATTATTATCAGGTACACCTTATAACCCTTTGTTAACTACAGACGTGATGCGATGGCGATATTTGTTGTCAAAAAATTTCTCCTTATTGCATATTTCAACCAAAACTCATCACGTTCTCGATCATGGGAAATATGCGTCATTCTAACACAAATATAAAATGTTATTTAACCTAGATGTGCCCTTAGTCGACCTTTACCGTTGTTTAACCACCTCGGCGTATTTCAATGGCGTGTCTTGAACCGTTTACACGGGCTATTGTATATAGGCAAGTTATTGATATAGTAGACATCTATGTATTTACTTATTTACGTAGATAGGCAACCACACGTGTTGACCTCAATGTTACGAATGTAGTTCAACCTTTTTACTTTGTTTTCTATTTAATAGGTAAGTGTATGAGAGCAAATGACTATGGTATCAGTTTATTATAAACTTGAATAACTATTTATATTGATAAGATTCTGATAAGTCGTAGAACGTTTCAGGCTAACAGGCGTAGCTGACCATAGAATAGGTCAAAACTTTTTTAAAAACCTGCCCAACTTACAATGACCTTTAACAGCGGGCTAATGAGGGTTTCGAATACAATTATGAAGTAATCGATACGCTCTTTAAAATGATTCAGATTTAGATTTATACTGTGTTACTCAAATAGCGTGCAGAATATTGCATGTTGCTTGTTGGATTACCTGGTCGGAATCTAACAGAATAATCCTACATGGAAAAACACCCAGACAAATATAAAGAAATATAACAAGCAGAACAGGAAAACATATTGTTAGAATTCGATACATAGGTACACATACTACCACTTATATCTTCAATACTATAATAATTTAATATCTATTTCAAATTTAATGTAATTTTCTAATACTATGGGTGTATGTGTAAAAAGTTGCCTAAAATAAATGCATTTTATTATTTTTATCCTTTATTTTAACATTAACACATATAAATTACATTTTTAAATATTAGTATAAAATATAAAATCATTTAAAATTATAAAATATACTTAATATTTATATATTTAATACACGAAGACTATTCGTATGTCATCATTATCGATCTGCCTAACTTTCAGCTTCGGCTTCCAGTCTAACCGGATGCAGCGGAATACCAGTTTGTTTCATGGACCGACTACCTTTCTGCCCTCCACAACCCAGTTACTGGGTAACACGATAGTCGATACCCCTTGGTAAGACTAGTGGTCAGACTTTCGGAGTTCTGACGACCCGTAACGACTGTCAAAGATCCAAGAATGACAGTCGCGACGGCAACGGCTTAACGTGCTTTTCGAGGCATGGAGGCGGTATTTAAAGATGGTCACCCATCCCCGGCTAGCGTAGCTTAACCTGATCGATCGAACCTTGCGGCTGTTAACAAATTAATAAGCCACACGAAGACATTAAAAACCCTATAATTTGAGACATTAAACAAATAGTTACAGTAAAACATGAAAAATCTGCTAGGTACATCCATGGTATCTCTTTCGAACAACCCGCACCCCTGGCAGGCATCGGGCCTTGCGGACTCCATCAGTTGATGCTGACATCTCTTGCAGGCGCGCGTGGAACACAACGCGCCGTCGACACGGTCTTGATCCTTTATTTTATACATTCTCAGTTACTTATTTAATGGGTTTCATCATCATCATCACCACAGTATCAATTACAAACTGAATAATTTTGAATGCATATTGCTAATACATAATTATATCATGTTCGAAAAAAAAATCTACTCAACAAGGTAAATATATCTCAAAATGAAAGTAATTCCTACTGTTTAGTTGTGCTACCAGGGACCGGCCGGATACTCGTTGAAAGGGTTTTTGAAGGGGTTTTTTTAAGCGCTTAAAAAATAAACCCTTTGATACATGTTACACCGTCGAATGGGTGCAATGTAACCCCTTCCGAACAAGTTAACCTTTCAATACCCTGTAACACTGTAACAGGGTAACCCATTCCATTCCAACACATTGTAATATCCACTCTTTGTAATCGACATAAGTTTGAATATTTTATAACCACGACCGCACGTGACATCTTTCTGCCCGGCGGCGCCATGGTTGCATGTACCGAGCGACTTGTAAACATGGAATACTAATTATTGCCAGTATGATTTTACAGTTCAATTTTGTTTGTCGCACATGCTAAACATTGTAATGTTTCTTTTTCGTGTCTATACTATACTTGTTTACATTCTCATCATTCGTCATTTAATTCGAAACTCGAACGGAACTACTGAAGATATTAAAAGCAATTTAGCTATGTTTTTGTTTAAGTGTGTGTGTGGTATTACTGCCTATTATATTTCTTATTACTTATATATGTATATTTAGTTACTGTTTCTGTGAAAATGCACAGCCGAGGCAAGATGCTGGACACCGTTATTATAGCCCGGTCAAATTAGCCCGAAAAATAGGCGTACCTACTCTTGCGTAAATTCCCAAGAAGCATAAAACTGTTGCATATACTATTATAATGAAATTGTGAAAAGTCGTCCCCATCGTTCCCCTGTGTGCAATTTTTTTTATGCAAGGTAGTTCGCAAAGATGTTTTTTTTTTTTGCGAAACGGTTAGTTTTATGATAAAATTAGCTCACTCACAAAAAATGTAGATCATGCAATTATCACATAAATAAACAAGTACATACATAAATTGTCCTTACACTTTATACCCTAAGATTCAACATTTCTGAGAAAAAGCGATTCTAAAATATACTCTCTGTCCGTCAGAGCACCCCCTACAGAAACCAAACCGGTTCCGATCAGATCAGATCCGGCCCCTCTCTTGCCATGTTCTGAATGAGAAGGTTTGCAATAATTCTCTCGAAGAGTTTTTCCACCTCATCCAGCAACACAATGGGTCGGTAAGCGGATGGAGAGCCCGCAGGATGCCCTTCTTTTTTTAGCAGGACCAGCGTTCCAGTCTTTCACTAGCGTGGAAACTGGCCCCTCTCCAAACATGCACTCAAGAGTCCTACTAAGCGGGGCCAGAGAGCCCTCATGGCCAGAACCCATGCACGGCCATGAATGCTGGTTCTGGAGTGTTTTTGTCCTTAATCTTTGTACTGCTCTCAGTTCTACCTGGGTCACTTCAGGCGCGTCGTCATCCTCGTTTTCCGCGTTGGGCACTATAGTAGGCGGAACCATATCAGGTGGTGTGTGCTCCCCTTGAGAGGGGAATAAAGCGCTCACCACTCTTTCTAGCAGCGTTGGAGGCTATGGGACAATGCTATGGGGCGCCCACGAGCGAAGTTTGCCCCTAACCAAACGGTAAGGTCGCCCCCACGTATCCCGTCCTAGAATTGCCAGCAATTTATCATGAGCTTCGGTCCTTGCCCGCTTAATTTCCAGGTGAAGAGCCTTCTTAAGATAAAATATTTTTTTATTTGTCCAAAACATGAGTATAGCATACACACAGCATGCAAGATGTTACGGCAAATTATGATTAAGACAGTCATATTTTGCTTGAACGGCGTACAAATATAAGATGTCAGACGCTACACAGCATCAATTGATTCTAAATTCGTCCATTAGACACAGCAAATAATATATCAATTAACAATCCAATTTACCACCACTCCGCCACCGCCACTTTGTACACCTCACACCGTTCCGTCTCTCTTACTAGCGGTTCTGGTGTTCGTCGGCGGATTCGTCGGTGCCTAGTGTACGCACAACCGTGGTACGGACGCCACGCCGCTACGCATGCGATGTGCAACTGCGCAATATCTTGTGACGTCCAACACAGCTGGTGCCTGTCAGGTGGAGACTGAACGCGGAGCAACACAACATAACAAATTTGGGTTATGGCCTCCCGGAACCATTCTGCTTCGTCCTTAATATCGATAGACCTGACTGGTGAGTCTAACCAGGCATGCACCATTGAGGCCACCAGATGAGCTTCCTGGTTCAGTCACTTGACCACCCATCGCCAGTCATCCTCAACCCGGGCCGGGGCCGCTTGGACCGGGCCACTCGAAGTCTGGGCGGAAACGTTAAACTGGATGTATCTGTAGTCCGACAACGTCTCCACCTCCTATAATACACGCCAGTCCTGAACAGAGCGTGCCACAGCAGCACTAGCAAACGATAAATCCACTATAAACCCACCCCACTGTCGCACACATGTCTGAACAGATCCCCGGTTTAGGAGCAGTAGGCCTGACTCCATCGCCCACTCTTGTAATAACACACCCCGTGCATCCGTTGCTGGGGAACCCCAAGTTGTGAACTCGGCGTTGAAGTACCCCATGAAAAGGACGGGGTGGGGACAGCTTCGACTGACGTTTGGGTTCAATTCCGAAATAAAGTCTCAAAATCAGCGACAGGTCGGTTGGGTGAGAAATAAATCTCCACGTCCATAATATTTTGACTAAGGCCGCTACAAAAGCCCCGTCCCGACTGAAGGTCTCTAGGGACAGAGTGCCAGCGGCCAGCCTCAAGATAAGTGTCGCCAAGCCATCAATGTCACCCATCCTGTCATCCTTGGGAGGACCAAAGTATGTTTCGGCGGCGATGGCAACGTTGATCAACCACTTGGCCGTGCCTGGAGCAAAAGGTCCTGAGCCCTGACGCAACGATTGATATTGGCTTGGAGAAGACGAAGGTCTGGGGCCGGGTCTTTCTTTCTTTCTTTCTATTACTGGGTAACTATCACCTCCCCGTTAGCCCTTTCCTGTGCGTTATTGTTGGCAGGTGGTGAGCGAGCTGACTTCGAGGGCCCAATGTTACAATTTGAGTCAGCTTTTTTATCTCTCGTGCATGCCTTGCTGCTCGTCTGGTGGTCAGCCGGCCTGATGGCGCTTAAAAAAAACGCGTCAAGTAACACTACCTCGTAGGTGGCGTGGAAATGTGTGCACATTATGGCGAATACCTACAACTTAAGTAAATTTTAGAATCGCTTTTTCTCAGAAATGGTGAATCTTAGGAGATAAAGTGTTCCGGCTAGTCCCGGGATACCGTCCGAACTCCGGTGAGGCAGCGAGCCTCTTTGCCAGATTGCCACCATGAGATCTGGAGACAAAAAGTACTCGCGCATGTGTGGGAGCGGCGCGAGGAGGCAAAACGCCGGGGCGTAACTCCGCCGCCGTAAGAAATTACGGCACAACGGACAGCTCCGGTGGGATCTCATGACGTCATGGAAAGTGCGATTGTCGCAACCCAGTGATGGGAACGGAGGGAAAGAGGGGTCTCGGCGTCCTCACCTTCCGCCTTACGCAGGTTCTCACCGGACACGGCTGCTTCGGGAGGTTCTTATTCTGGATAAGGCCAAAGGAAACACCCGGGTGTCACCATTGTGTGGATCGCCAGGAGGGCGCCCTGCTTGGGCGGAACACCGCCGTGTCCTCGTGGAGGCGATCGGCGGCGGCGATCTCTCGCGTCCGGCTCTGGTCCAGGTCATGGTGTGGAGGAAAGTGCATGGGATGCCGTCACCTCCTTTAGCGAAACAGTAATGCTCGTGAAGAAGGAGGCGGAAAGCGTGAGGGAGAGGCAATCCGTGTGCTCTCGCGCCCTTAGCCGCCACAGGAGACGGATTGGGCATCGGGACTCCGTAGCGGACTCCCGGCCACCGTAGATGCGGGCTTGCGCAGTGCGAACAATGGATCGTTCACCGTCTGGTAATGACCAGGCCCGGGTCGACGGCGTGTTGTGTTCCACGCGAACGTCAAAGAGATGTCAGCAATAATGAAAGGGGTCCGCTGGGGCCAATGCCTGCCAGGGTCGCGGATTTGATCGAAAGAGTTACCGTGGCCCTGGTACAGGCAACTGAAGGAACACGGGTGGATTTTAGTCAGTAAAACTCTGACACGCCTTCTCACTCCGTCAAGAGTGGGAGAAGTCATTGATGATTTTTCATCCCAAAAAAAAGGGGAATAAGTGTAAGGTAAATTTTTGTAGAGACATAATTGCATGACCTACAATTTTTATCTGACCTATTTTTATCATAAAACTAACCGTTTCGCAAAAAAATCCAAAAAACTCATTTTAGCAAACTTTGACCTTGAATGAAAACAAATTGCTCACATGGGATCGGTGGAGACTTTTCATTATAATGGTATCCCTAACGTTTATGTAAAAAGGGGAATGCCGATTTTAGGCCCTGCGTTGCCCAAGAAATTTAATTTGGTAAAAAAAAATATGTAAATTTTACGTTAATAACTATTCTATTCACGACGCGATACATGTCAGTAACATTTTTTAATAAATAATAAATATTGAAACGATACAACGAAATAAACAGACATTTGCTAGGTTGCCAATTTAAAATCCAGGAAAAAATAAAGATTTGTTGCAAAATATTGATTTGACATTTACACATATTTGTACTTTATTTATTCTTCCTTTTGTTTATAGAAGTCCCAATGCATTTTATGTAGGTAAATACATTTAGATTTGTAATCAACTTACAAAATATGATATTATTATAATGATTTTAAAATGATCCACATAATGCATCGATCGATACTTTGTTTGTGCAATGGCAACACTGAAACTTGTTAGTTGACATTAACAGAAATGTCATTTCATTTCATTACTTTGTTTGCATTTGCATCATTGTGATTCGCTGCGTGTATTTTGCTATCAAAATCGACGTTTTTGACCATGAATACTGACTCTGGCGATTCTCCTATACCTGACGACCACGGCTTGAATATGGATTCCGCTCTTGCTGAAAATGACAACCCCCGCGATAACTTGGATTTGATGTCAGCACCAATCGAAGACCCCGGCATTCAACCTGGTACGAGTTCTTCATTGCGAACTGTGGCAAGTGGATATGTACGCTGTGTAAATTGTAATTTAAACATATCAAGAATGCGAAAACACCCTTTGGAAATCGTCGAAGTTCGATCTCTCATACAAAGATGGGTTGGACATCAACAGGTAACTATAATAAGTTATACAACTGTATTAAGAATATGGAAATATGAGACTATTTTATTTTGAGTTATGTGAGCTCAAAATAAGATACCTATATTCATGCATGCATGCAAACAAATACATAATATTGTTTTTTCTTTTCCAGCAAGTTACAAGTGACAGTTTGGTGTGCCATGCATGTTGGACCAAAGCATGGAATGTAATCAGGCAGCCAACAAGTCAACACTCAACAGACCCTATTGTTGGCCACATTCATGTCTGTATTAGCTGTGGCACCTCTCTTTTAAGGCAAAGGTCACATTCGCTGAACATTGATACACCACGGATTGAACAAATAAGGAATGTGATTGCAGATCAAATTGCACCACAACAGGTTAATATAACAAACTATACTATTTTTAGAATTCTATTGAATGCAGTAAGATTGCTCTGAGATGTTAAAGGGTTAACATTATATCAGTTTTTTTTTTGTTTTTCCACAGTTACCAAGATCAGCCTCTCTGTGTCATACTTGTTGGCGAAGGACCGAGAGAGCAGCTTCACGCTTGACTTCAGAACGGGAGTCATCAGTACAAAGTCTTCCATCATTGGACACAGATTCTTCCAGAATGCAAACTGAAGTACAAAATACTACAAATAGCATGCAGTTGTCTAATTATCTTAGAGCGCCTGACACACAACGCCAGTGTTTCTTTCCTGGATGTAACCAGTCCGAACGACTTTTAGTTCCATCGTCATTGCGAGTAAGTTTACTTTGCGACTACAATTATTATGTGCCAGCAGATTGTAGAATATGTTCTTATCACTTGAGAAGCAATTCATGGGATTTACTTCTAGACTCAATTTATAATCCTATCAGGACATTCAGTGCAGAGCATATGGAAGAATTAATTTCTTTATTAAAAGATAATATGCTAATGCATTTAGATTTTGACAATATATTAAGTATGCCAGAGCACATTGTTCACTATTACTTGGGCTTTTCAAAGGAACAGTTTCAGCAAATTCTTTTAGAAATTCCTAGACTATCAAATAGACATAGGGGTTCTTTTGCACTAGCTGCATACCTAATGAAATTGCGGACAGGTGATAGTAATGAGCGTATTTCGTCTCTATTGCAAGTCCCAAGGAGTACGTTAGAAGGTCTCATGAACATAGCAAGAGAAATATTGCATCAAGATTTTGTTCCAAGAAATCTTGGTATAAATCACATAACAAGAGCAGAAATCGCTCAAAGGAATCTCCTGATTCCTAATTCTTTATATGGAGGGCCAGAGAGATCACCAATTATAATTGCTGATGGTACATACATATATATTGAAAAGAGTTCTAATTACTTGTACCAGAAAAAAACCTATTCATTACATAAATACCGCAATCTGGTAAAGCCATTCTTATTTGTATGCAGTGATGGTTATATCATTGATATACTGGGCCCCTATCCTGCTACAACCACAGATGCAGATATAATGATACAAGAGTTTGAAAATGAAAACAGTCCATTCCGTCAATTTTTCCAAGCAGGAGATGTTTTTATTTTGGATAGAGGCTTCAGGGACTCCTTAACATTATTAAGAAGTTGTGGCTATAATGTACATATACCGTTATCCCCAGAAGATAATGAGCCACAACTAACCACAAGCCAAGCCAACAAGTCCAGAGCTGTAACATTATGTCGTTGGGTTGTGGAGGTGGTGAACGGTATTTTTAAAAGCAAGTTTAAATTATTTAGACAAAACTTTTTTAATAGGGCTTCCAAGCATCTCATGATAGATTTTTCTGTAGCTGCAGCTCTTATAAATAAATACCACACCAAATTAAGAGATAGGGATGATGCCCATGAAATAATCCAAATAGTTAATAGAAACATGAACAAAAACAATGATCTCTCAGACTATGTTAGGGTGCATAATCTCAATAGAGCTAGGGCAGATTTTCACAATATAAGTGTAGACAGGGAAAATATAAGAGATTTCCCACGATTAAATTACAGCGAGTTAATATTGATTGCCTGCGGAATATATCAATTAAAACAAGCCCGCTCTTATTATGGAGAGCACATCAGATTTAATGGATCTTACGTTATTGAAGTTTCTAGGGACCCTAGGAATAGATCGATGGAAGAAATTATATTTGGGTCCAATTGCTACTTAATAAGAGCAAAAATTGCAAGTAGGCATATCAGTCGCAAAGTATACTTCGTGTATATTTTAGTTAGCAATACCGAAGCAGGTCGTGAGGCGATAAAGCAGTATTGCTGTAACTGCATTGTTGGCCGTCGTACTGTTGGGTGCTGTGCCCATGTCATGACAGTGATATGGTATTTGGGGTGGGCACGGCATCAATCTAATATTTTTCCTCCTGCTCAATTTTTGGACGATGTCTTAGTATATGATGAATAAAATGTTTTATATTAATATAGTGTTTTATTTTCAACCATCTGAAATCTTTAAATACTATGTTTAGCTTTAATATGTAATGTAGGAAGAGTTTTCAATAACTTTTTAATACTTATGTAGGGCACATTAAAAAAACCTTATAATTTGGAAACTCCAACTATTTTCAATAATTTTCTTTTATCAATATATTATTTGTGGGGCATACTAATAGTAACATTCGATGTTACTTGTGGGCAATCAGGGCCTAAATCACTATGGCGGCTTGGCATCCCCCTTTAGCTTCTTAGGAATTTACGAAACGGTGAATGTCTATTTTGACCGGACTATCGCATATCTATCGTCACTTTGTTGTCGAATTCGCAATAACTATACTCCATAAAAGATAGCTTGATCTCTGCGACATAAGTCAAACTGACATTCCTAGGGTTGTTAGGATATAAAAAATTGTCGATAGAAATTATCGACGTTTCTTACTATCATCGATGCTAATGTAACATATCATTGGGTCTAATTTAATTACAAACGTTACTAAATTAAACGAATATTTTAATATGAAATACATTTATTCTCTTAAAGGAAAACACCCCAAATCCATATCTGAATCAGTTTCTGAATAGCTAGAACAATCTTGTTTTATCATAAACTCTTGTTCGCAAATATGATCAAATCGGACGAGATGGCAGTGTCTTTTTTTGAGTTTATGGTTTGGTATGTTACATGAGTAGGTGAGATTATTTACTCACTATTATTTTAGATCAAGTATGTACAAATGTAAATAATGTTATGACATTTAAAATATACAATAAAATTAAAAGATAAATTAATTTAAAATTACGTTTTATTTAAAATATCGATAGTTATAGTGTGTGGTCACGATGATTCATCGCCCATCACTAATTAGCTCGGCATGCCCATAAAGTATGACATTGACAGGTACTGTCTGTACTATTATGAAATTCAGGACTTCATAGGCGTGATTTTACTGACAGCTGTCGCAGAGATCAAGCTATCTTTTATGAACTATAAATAAAAATAGTAAGACGAAGAGGCGCCACACCGCTGCGCCGCGTCGCCGCTAGGGTACAAGTATAAACATGCAGCTCAAGTTGATTAGGTAATTCAGGGTAACACGAATAAAAGCTTTTCGTGAAGGTAACCCCTTCAAAGGCTTAAGACGTTGAAGGGGTTAACCCCTTCACGTGGTTACCATAATAAAGGTGTTAACCATTTCGCTGGGTTTCGCGCATGAAACTCGAACAAAAGGTAACACTGCGATATGAATTACCCCATGTACGGGTTACCCTGTCAAAAGGCTTAACTCTTAAGCGGGGTTGTCCGGTCCCTGTGTGCTACACAATAACCCCGCACGCATGCGCGATTCTGCAAAATGTAATTACCTACACAAATCCATGAATATATTAAAAAATACTGGCTGGTAACAACAAAATTTATTAAAAACTACAAGAACTAGGTACATAATACACACATAATACATATATTATGATCTGTGTAACCTTTCCTAATTTAAAAACAAAAAACTTATCGCGTGCCGTTTCGTCGTCGGCACTGATTAGAATACTAAACACCAAGTGTCACTAACATTTTACACTTTACAAAAATAAATTGGTCACACGCGTTCCAATTGCATCAACGCTTGAGTCATTGCCTTCTTAACGGACCTATGATTGGAAGCAATAGATAAAATATTTCGTCGTTAATAACGCTCCTACTCCTAGCTTCGTGCAAATTATGCCAATAATACAACATGGCCGGCTCTTAAGATGCAGTACAATCTTATTGTAATCTAAAATCTTGTGGTTAAGGTTAAGGATCTTTTAAGAATGTTATGCTGAATTCCTATGCTGATTAGTCATACTCGTATCATTAGAATTCTGCGTAGTGGCGACATTCCTTTAAAAGAAATTAGAGAATTATTTGAGTCATAATACGAGGCTTTGAAAGAAATTAGAGAATTATTTGAGTCATAACACGAGGCTTTGAAAGAAATTAGAGAAACATTTG
This sequence comes from Polymixis flavicincta, assembly GCA_949987655.1. Classification (NCBI taxonomy): domain Eukaryota; kingdom Metazoa; phylum Arthropoda; class Insecta; order Lepidoptera; family Noctuidae; genus Polymixis; species Polymixis flavicincta. The sequence continues at coordinate 9,270,831 of OX465186.1, read as the reverse complement.
AACCATACCAAAAGGCTTTCAAAGAAATTAAATAAATATCTGTGTCACACTAAAAGAGTTTCAAGAAATTAGAGTAATAATTGAATCATACCTTAGGGTTTTAAAAGAAATTAGAAAAATATTTGAGTCATCAAAGCTTTCCAAACGCAACAAGCAGCCTATAAAATAATGACGACATTCTTTGCAATATTCAAAAACTCTAAACTAACATGTTTACCAAAAGTAAAGTCGTCTCACAGGTATACAAAACCTTGTTCATTAACCTGAGAATAGGGAGTACTCGTCCGACGACTTCACGATTTGATAATAGTCATTAGCGTCGCGCTAAAATGGCCTTTATAATATAGCAATAAAGTTCCTTGAACTTGACTTAGCGGTTCTTACGACAAATATTAATGTGTTTGACGAAATACACTATAAATCTTTACTACGTCTTTCTTATATATTATCATGGGGCTACGTGAGAATAACAAATATTTTGTAATAATCCAATCAAGTGTATAAGCGCGTTACACTAATTGAATTTTAAACTTGGCCCAATTCGGATCCTGCCACGCCTTCCGACCTTTTGCTTGAGCCAAATCCGGGCTAAGGCTTGGTACTGCAACTGTAGGGCCGTAGAATTTTTGTTCAGAAAACCTGTCGTTGTTAATGTTGTTAAAATGTGCATATTAGATAGATGAAACGATAACAAAACATAACATCACACATTTATTCCTTGAAGAGTTAGACAAAGGCGTATCATAATATATTTATTTAAGGATTATCAACGAGTATATTACAATTTTATAAGTTATGCTGTAATTAGGGTTCATTCCCGGGAATTCCCGAGCCGAGAATTCCCGGGAAATCGTTGGGCTTTGTTCCCGGGAAATTCAGCTCGAGAAAAGTCGAGAACTCGAGAAATCATATTTTGTTAATGTTTTCGTAAATATAAGTACTTGCACGATATTTAATAGGTACCATTTGTACGCCACTATATCTGGAGGAACCTTGGCTCCTAGAACACAGGCTTGAAAGGTGAATTAGTCGGGAGTGTTCTTTGACATGTTTCATCAAAAAGTCGGTTCAGCCGTTTGAAGATTATCAGCTCTTTTCTGGCTGATGAAGGAATTTGAGCATCTTCCACGGGTCTGATCAAGTTGAAATTTGGTAATCTACTACTTCAATGATATTAGACGAACAAAGTAACCTTAAATTGATGCTGGAGGATTTCCAGGATACCCAAGTTACTTACCAACAAACAGCAGAAGTATCGTGTTTGGGCTCATGGAAAAGGTCTCATTGAATAGGTTATGAATACATGGTGATCGGGACGAGGATTTAGGATAAATTAGTAACAAACTTCACTGTGGGAAATATATGCAACGCTGCGCAGATTTAAGCGAGACATTAGGTTTAAAAAGCAGGAAATAAAAGTAAAATTATAAATTTTAAAATCCCCTGACACAAACAAAAACTCTCATTGAAAACGCCAAACAGAAGAGGCCTAGCATTTTCATTAGCCGTCCCCCGACTTGACAATGCCTTGATCAAAACATTACCTTTTACTTTTGAGAGTTTTTGTTTGTGCCGGGGGTTTCAAAAATTTTAGTTTTATGTCAGACAGTGAGCAGATCAAATTATTTTGTATGTATTTTCAGACGTTGTTTTATTGATCTTGCAAAGTTTTCAGTCGATTTTTTTCCTAATTAACCTGCCAAAAATGGTGTTATGATTGTAGGTAATTGTAAACCAGCGTAGTTTTAACATTTTGTTTGAGAGAAGCTAATTTTGTTGAAAACTGTCAATAAAAAGCTTTTGATACTTTTATTTGACAGGAAAACCACTTAATTTATTGATTTAAAATAAGATATTTTTTATGGTACACATTTTTTATTTTTTGACGACTTTTTCATTATTTGCATTGAAAAGATATGCAAAAACATACGTAAAAAGTAAATTTCTCGACAACCCGAGAAGACCCGAGAATTCTCGAGACCCGAGAAACTGATAAGCTCGAGAAATCATGAACCCTAGCTGTATGCACACTCAATTACAGGTAACCGTAATTTATAGATAATCGAATACACATACTCTGGATACAAAATTAAATCAAAAATACCGACATAATACAAAAATAAAAAAAAAATGGATTTCCATAAAATATGTTAAAATTGCATCAATGAAATAAAACCAAGTATCAACTTGATTTTCAAAATTATGTTTGAATGAATGAATTAATATTGTTTTTTGTAATCGTAGGAAAATAATAGATTAAAATTGAATTATAAATTCAATTAAAAGTGATATATTAATATTTTATTGAAATGATAAATCCAAATATGGCTATACGATATAAAAGAAAAAAAAAATCGCAAAAATGACGCTAAAGATAAATAGCTATGTAATTTAAACACATTTTCATAAAACGGGTATTGTACTAAAGGAAGTTTCTGCTACAAAGCCTTCAAAGTTATCGTCGTGTTCGAAGTGCAAAATGCAACTTTTATTTATTCCGTATTCTTTCATGCACAAGGATAATTCTACCTGATTTTGTGTCATTGTTTTCAACAGTCCACAAGGCTAGTTTTTTCAGTAGGTAATCCCACCAGGTAATTGCATTTAAAACCCGTTGTTAAAGTCAAGTAATTTATTTTTGTTGTTCACACGCGAGGTTTAATTTCGTAACAGTATATTTATGTTAGTCTAGACACTGAATGAAATAAAATGGCGAACCCTATTTCAAGTCAAGAGAAGTTAGATACTATTCCATGATTTATATCCCAGGTTTGGTGAGGACTACTTTCTTTCTTTCTTATTGATATACACGTCTTGGTAACATCATCAACCTATCTAGGATGCGACAGGGTTTTTTTTACGTCAGGGAAAGTTGCGAAACACTTACGGCTTAGAGAACAGAAAGCCTTTTTTTCTTTAATTAATAAGAACTAAAGTCCTTAATAATAAATTAGAATATAGCCTAATAGCATTAGCATTATCAGCCTAAAATGCTCTTACTGCTAGAACACAGCTTCCTGTATGTGAGAGGGAGTAGGGTCGTAATCCACCACGCGGCTCTGTGCGGGTTGCTAGATATCACGTTTTCGAAATTTTTGGTTCTAAGACATATCGGTTTCCTCACGGTGTTTTCCTTCCCCGTTTTAAGAGCAGTGGGGTTCATGAAATAATTTACACAAAGTAAAGTGCCCGTTCAGGTTCGAACCCACCGCTGCTCAGCCTAATAGACTAACAAGCATTTTAACTCCTAACGTATTATTTTCAGTTTTAGATTATGTTATTATTAACTTCAAAAACCCTGAACCTGGTGTGTAGGTAGACCTTTAATGCTCAAAAGATAATTCCTAGCAATTTATACAGTCCAATGTCCAATGGCAGAGTCCAAGGTACAACTGCAGAAACTGTGTGCCGGTTTTGTTACATAAGATTCTAGATACAATTCTCTATGCGAGCAGTCAGCTTAATGATGTTACGTAACATCGTGTTCACTTATCAAGTTATCAAGCAACATACAATTTAAATTAAATTCTTTTAAAATTCCAACAATTCGTGCGATAACCGAGTCCTTGGCAACTCAGAACCATCTGTTTAAGCAATTTGAAAGGCTGCAACGAAAATTGATTATACAGATGCTGATCCATTATTCCGTGCCTCGGAAAGCACGTTAAGCCGTTGGTCCCGGTTGCCATTCGTAGATTTTATACAGTCGTCTAAAGCCCATAAAGTCTGACAACCAGTCTTGTAACTGGGTTGTGGAGGTCTGAGAGGCAGACCAGTCGCTCTATGTAAAATACTGGTATTCAGCTGCACCTGGTAAGACTAGAAGCCGACCCCAACATAGTAAAGGGCAAGGCAGAAATATATAGATGTTGATTCATAATGTTGAGTGGTTGTATGCGATTATTGCAGAGTCCGAGACGACTCGGCGACCCCAATACCTAAGTAAAAGTAAGATGAACGTGGTAACGTGGAAGATTCAAGGTTAAGTTTGCCGGTGTAATTAAAAGCATGTATGAGACATTTCATATTCATCTCCGGAATGCACCGGCCATGGCTGTACGTGGCAGTGACCACTTTCCATCAGGTAGGCGACCAGCTAGCTGACCACCCATTACCCTTTTATAACAAACTATCTTCTTAGGTCCGCGTAAAACTTCTTGTTTTAACTTAAAATATAGCATCTGCATTGTAACGACTGCTCGCCCTATTGCTTCATTTTCGCTAAGCGTTCTTTCTGACTTTGTTTCTTCTCGGTTCCTAAGAGTTGTAGCGTGTGTGTGTATGTTAAATAGCATATAAACTTACAATTCTGCCGGGTCGCTTGATAGTCCACTGTCGGAGCATGAGCTGCTGATAGCTTCCGAGGGTTGCGACACATTCTCGCATAGATTGAAGTCGGGCATAGCATCCTCAAGGAAGTTGAGGGAACCTTGCTCCAAGGAGAATATATTCTCCAGTAGGTCGTCTGACGTCGGCCAGGAGTCCGACTGCAAAGAAAGGGGTTCATCAGAACTGAAGATGTGATGATGATGATACTACAAATGGGATTGTTACATTTATGAAGTTTTGCCTAGTAATATTAATGTAATTTTGTAGAGATTTTTCATAGCTTTTCGCAGCATTCGAATAAACATGTTTTTGATTCGATCAATTAGGTATCTTAATTTAAACAAGGTGACTAACTCACTGATTCATTGTCGGCTATTATGAATGGTTTATGTAAGAAATTTAAAAATTACAAAATTAGTTTGCGATTGTATTTTTTATTACAGAAACACATTTACCGTTCACAAAAACAATTTGGAATGCAACATGGTGAACTTGTGAAAAATTTATAAAATTACAACTAATTACAACTAAGGTACTTATTTACTTATATTGAAATACCTACACAGTTTAATTTTACTTTGTAGTTTGTGAAAGGGGCAAAACTTCGAGCCATCAGCAAAAGCTAGAAAAGGAACCCATACAAAGTTTGTCCACTAATTATTCACCCTTCCAATATTAAGCACATTTATAAATATATGACTGGTACACATAAACATAACATGACCATTGTATGCCCCAAAGGCTTAAACTCAAAACCAAAGCATTTAGTGAGAGTGAGGGGAAGCAGCAACAGCTTTCTGAGGGTGTTTTCAGAACGGCTGGATGGGCCTCCAATGGACAGGTTTATCAAGCTACCTGTTGGCAACAAAGCTTGTTAGACCTTCCTTTTTTGATTGTGTTTTTTTTTTAGTTTTCTAGCATGTTACTTATATAGTTTTTAAGATGTGATACTAACACATAGATGGGCCTTGATGCCTGACCATAAAACATTTTTTTTTTAATTATACTAATTATAAACCTCCCTTTTTTTTGTGATTTTCTTTTTCTTTCTTTTTTAGTGTTCTAGCATGTTACTAATATAGTTTTAAAAATGTAATACTAACACGCCTTGATGCCTGACCATAAAACATATATTTTATTAAAAAACCATTTGTACTTTCGATTTGTCGAAAAGTCAGTCAGTTAGAAAGCTCATTCCAAAACTGGATCTCTATTAGCCAGATGTGTATTCCAACATTTCCCCAGTTATGTTTAAATCCCACATATTAGGGGCCGAGCCTATTACTAGCAAAATAATTGAACCATAATAGTTTATGTCATATTCATTAGTTAATGATGATGATTGGAGATTATACAAGTTTAAATTTCTAAGTATCAATATGGATCTGTTTACTAGAGCTGGAATGTTGCATTAAATTTATCTGTAATATATTATAATGCATTTAGAGAACTAATTTAAGTTTAATTTACTAATTAGTTGTATGGTGTAGGTGATTATTTTATTCAAAATATTAACTGTCTTATTACAAAATGCGACGTAACTTACCTATGTCTAGCCTAAACGTCTGAGCAAGTTTTTGCATTCCCAACGTTATTTTGATTTGGGTAAAGTTCTTAATGCAAAAATAACTTAGCATCGGATTAAGTTGTCAGTATTGTGAAAATAATTGCATTTATATGTATACATATAATATAAGTATGAATAATATTAAAAAACAGGTTCTTAATTAAAAAACTGGCTTGGTGGTTTATACCTGATCAAAATAAAAACCTTGTTTCGTTGTGAAGGGTTTGCGTTTATTCTATTGAGTTAAATAAATATAATAGCAATGTTATTTATGTCAGTGGGTTGGTGACATTGCTAAAATTGCTGTGAAATTCTGCATCTGAAATGTTGAGTAATAGAAGTCTACATTTTACATTAGACAAACAAACTCTGCAAAACAAGAAGTACAATTCAATAAAGAAATTTTACGCTGTTTAATAAATAAATTCAGTTTATACTTAATATTAATGAAATGATGCGCTGCTTAATAAATGAATTCAGTTTATATTAAGTATAAACTGAATTTATTTATTAGGCAGCGCATCATTTCATTTCTTAACTTTTATATTTAATGTTAATTAATAAGTAGTGTTTTCTCAATTTTATCTATTATCAAATCATGTCAGCTATAACGGTTATTGTTTATAAAAACCAATAATTGACCTAAAGTTGAAGCAATCTGAGCTCACAACAGGTTTTCAGAAATCTAGAGATTGCTTAGCGTAAACAAAAACATTGCAGGATATGTGTCTGTAATCTCAAGATATTGTTGTGCAATTTGAAAAACCAACTACCTACCCTTTGACTGATGCAATGCATGCAAATGTTAATGATATTTTTAGACTAATTGTCAGTAGTTCGGAGTCAAGATTTGAGGCTGGTATTTGGCAATAGGCTCACCCTATTACATGGGATTTAAAAATAACTGGTGAAATGTAGGTGTACTGTAGGTAAACCTATGTCTAACCCTATAGGGTATACAGGCGTGATGATAAGTAGTTTCTTTCAATATTACCATTAACATACCTTCTTTTTGCATAATTTCTAAGTAAACTTTTCATTTAAGCAATGTTTAACAAACGTTCCATCTGCATAAGTGCCATGAAGCCATCATTCTGAACTGAACAAAATACTTGACTCTCATTAAGTGGTTCTTAGTAGAAAGATTTCTTCTTGTTACAACCTTTAAAGAATTAGTCATACAAGAATCCCCTAAACCAACAAACAAAATACTTGTGCCTCATTAAGTTTTTTTATTTTATTAGATACATTTCACTAAATCTTATATTCCAAAATAATAAGTCAGTCTCCAAGGCTCAACAAGATAAATACATAAAGTGTGAGTCAGTTCCGCACTTTGCATTTAACTTGATAATACTACTTTCATTTTCTCGATTCACTGAAGCCTTCTTTAGTGAAAGGAATATCAGTTCTCATTTTAAAGTTTCATACACTTGTAACATGCTTTTTATCTTCTTATACAGCTTGTCGCAAGTGAACAAAACAAGTGCCTCTTATCAGGTTTTTAAGTATTGTTTACTCAGTTCCTGTATAGCTGTTATCTGTTACTTTATTTAGATATTAGCGCAGGTAGTTAATACTGATAAAAAAATGATTTACTTTACCAAGACAGATAATTGTTTCCGAGTGGCCTTGTCAAATAATAATAAATATGACTAACTACCCTCAAAATAAATCACAAATTAAATCGATGAGAAAGTAAAAAAAAATATTACCTCAAAAAGAGACATTAAATCTAGTTTTCTATCCATTTTAAACACTTCTCGTTTGCATGGATGTTACATCAACACTATTAACATTGGTGATTCACACAAAACTCTTCTTTTGAGGAAAAATATCACTTAAGTTTGTTTCGGAGCACTTTAAATAATACACTGTTTATTCCTGTAACGGGAACCATAAACCTGTGATGTCCACCAGTGAATATTTGTTAAAACTTAGGCGGCATATGGACGTGATAGCAACCGCATGGTGCCTAGCTGGCAAAGTACAAATTGTTTACGCGGCGTACGACCGGCGCGTCGAACCTCCGTGACGCACTGGCCTAACTAAAGATTACCACAACACAACACGCTCGTTGGGGGAAACCCTCGCTCCAATTAGCGGGAATTAACTAATTAGATAAGGAAGACACGGGAATGTTAAGTTGGTGAGACCGCGAGTGAGCTACGTCCGTTCACGAAACAAAATGAACGTATAACGGTAAAAGTGGGAGCGTGAGTTCACGAAAGCTGTTCAACGAGGTTCGACAATCGCCGGGCGATCACTATTACTTCACCGCACGTCTACGACACCGCGCGTACGTTCTAGCGACCCGGTTCATCACAATATCTGCACGAAGCGATAGCTTATCAGTATTCAGCATAAAGATTACCGACTGAATGTGTAAGATACGTACCATTAGACTGTCCTGCTGAAAGTTATCCATTTTGTTTGACTTCTTATTCACTTCGTCAAGCTCGTGGTCTAGTAAGATAATCCAGGATCCTGTTCAGTTCGTCATTGTGAAGAGTCATTTCGATCTGACAAGATACACATTGAGGTCATCGTTACGAACTGCTGCTACTACCGGCACAAATTTATTAAGTTCAATATATACTGGAATTGAGAAGACAATGTTTTGCATTTACAACATTTTGTTAATTTTTTAATTTACAAACATCCAGTTTTCAAAATAAAAAGCGACATGACATTTCCTCCCAACTTCCAACGTGGAAATAATGACGTCATGAAAGTGGGACACTTTTCAATATTTGATTGGTCGCTCCTATGGTAAAACAGTACACAGCACAGCGCCATCTATTGTACAATTTTAGCACTAGTGAAACGTTTAGTTTACTGCTTTTGCACATAATGTTTGTATTGATAGATTTATTGTTTTATGGTAAACTATTACTTTTGAATGCCCATAAACAGCCAAAACAATTATATTGATATTACTATTTAGGTCAAAGCGACTACATAAACTCGTTTTTACCATTGTGAGAAAATAATAAAGAGCGTAATTTACTGTCATCGATGAATAACATAACGCAGCAAATAATGGCGGCAAATGCAAAATATGAATTGCGTGCTATTGCTAATAATTCAACGAAACAAATGTAAGAATTTTACAGCATCCAGACTTACACTATATTTCCATTTCGTTATAGCAGCGTATTTAATCATTACCATTTTTTTAAATAATTTTATTCTGAAATAACACTACAACATCACGCCTATTTATACAGAGGTGTAGGTTAGGTACGTGTATCTGTCGTTCACCCAGATTCACAAGGATAAATGTTTAAATCCCATTTAATTTTAGCCGAGTCTATTGCTATCAACCTGGCACAAATTGAGGTTCCGGGCTGGTACCTACTGTGAAATTCCTGATAGAAAACGATCGGGAAATCGATCCCTGGCCTAGCAGAAGCGTCAGTGGCCCGTATGCCAGGGGCTGTGGTGTCTCTTTCGAACAAACCCGCACCCCTGGCAGGCATCGGCCCTTGCGGGCCCCATCATTTTTTGTGCTGACATCTCTTTGAGGCGCGCGTGGAACACAACGCGCCGTCGAACAGGCCACAGCTTCAAAAGTTAATCCCTACGTTTTTTAATCTAACCAATACTTTGCCTTTGCTTCAAAATCCTCGCCGAATACTTTCCGGAACGCTTTTCCCGTACAATCATAAACCAGGCCACGCGGTATTCGCCACCTCTTTCTAGACCGGTCTCGGCGGCGCCGTCCATCCTCAGGTACCATACCTATCTATGATTTATAAGTCTGTTACCTATTTATATAGTTTTGCTACTTGATGAAAAATTGTGGGCAAGGACATAGTCGCTGTAAGGTATGAACATACTCGAAACTAGAAAAGCGAGTAGGTGTGAGATTTTGTATTATAGGCTACACATGCACACCTATACTCACGACTTCTTCCAATGGGGGTAGGCTGAAACTACAGAACGCCACCTGCATACTCTAATGTCTCGTATGTGTCGCCGGGCGTAAAAGAATAGCACCATCCCATTTCTTCCAGTGGGTGTCGTAGAAGGCGACTAAGGGACTTACTAGAGAATGGGCAGCAGCGTTCTCTATGCATTTCACCACCATACTGCGATCGCCAACCCGCCTGCCAAGCGTGGCGATTATGGCAAAACCCCCCATCCTGGGGGAGGCCTATGTCCAGCAGTGGACGTCTTTCGGCTGAAATGATGATGATGATGAATGTTCCCGTAAGAACAGAGGTGTTGGTAAGTTAGTTTTAGGCATAGGACAGCTTCCTACGACGTGGCGCCGCTTTGCCTTGGGAAGCAATAAACAATCGGTTTTTTACCCATAATATTAAAGAATCTTGTGCCCTTTGGGCATTATAACCACGAGTATATATAACCGGACGGTTGCTTCACAAAAAAACCTTTAATTTAGGCAGGGCAAGAGATAGTGGTTCAATTTTTCTCTAAACCTTGAAGGGGTCTTTTGTGCGTCCTTATATGCCACAGTAACAGGTTCCATTAGTGGGAGACACGATGAAAAGATAGTCGTAAGTGTAGCACACGTTATAGTCGCATTTAAGAAGTTTATTTACACGACCAGTTTCCTTTATGCGATGCGAACCCTGACAATAGACTGGGCAAACCAGTATGACGAAGTATATTTCTTAAGTGAAATGTGTTTTGTAAGCCGGGGAATGGGGTCATGTGTAAAGCAATACAATAAATACGTAGTAATATTAAATGGCATTGGTATTTTTGAATGCGATGGTAGAAATGGATGTCGATCTCCTAAAAGTAGTTATAAATGACTTATCTCGAGAAGGATGTCTCATGGCTATGTAGCCATAGGATTGCCAGGTTTGAATCAATATTGTTATTTGTGCATTTATAGTAAACTAGGTTGCTGCCTTCGGCTCCGATGTTGAAAATGATCTGGAACAGGCTTCTCTGACCCAAGGAATACAATTTTTCATACGAACTTCCAAACCCTATTCATAGGGATAAATAGGGTTTGGGGTTAGGATTTGCGTTACGGGGAGATTTTCCTAAAATCCTTTCATAGCTGACGAGACGTCAGCTATGAAACGATCATAATCTACCTTTGTGACAATTATCATTTTATCTTCGAAGGTCCAGTAGTTTTTGAGATTTCGTGTTTAATCTGTGACTGAAGGAATGAGTGACCTTTCGCTTTTATACAGGACTAGCTTTTGCCAGCGGCTTCGCCCGCGCGGAATCTTCATCCCTTATTTAACTCCCTTAGGGGTTGAATTTCGAAAGATCCTTCCTTATCCCTTGTCTACACTATAAAGGGAACCTCTGTGCAAAATTTCAGCTTTCTAGGTCCAAGGGTTTGGGCTGGGCGTTGATAAGTCAGTCAGTCAGTCAGTCAGGAGTTCTCTTTTTATTTAAATAGATAGATACGTTTTTACCAGTGCGGAAACTGTAACCATGAATTCAGCATATCATTCTAAACCCCCCCAGCGCAGAATTTTTTCAGCAGAATAAAGAATCAGCTGTTCCATACATTTTGACCGCGTAGGTACCTATTGCACTTTTCTATGAAACAGCTGCTTTTTTTTATAACCGACGAATACATTCTGCACTGGGGGGGTCTAGCTAGAATGATACTACCGGGATAAAAATCCTTTGTATTAATCTAGGTTATAATCTATCTGTGTGCCAAATTTCATCCAAATCCGTTCAGCCGTTTTTGCGTGAAAGAGTAACAAACATCCATACATCCATACATTGAGATCGATATATTGCGTTAGTTCAAATTTAAAATTTTATTTGCCCACTTGTTATAATTATAATTTAACGCATGAAGAATATTATAGCTCAAAATCAATACAACCTTAAGATTCAGTGTTGAATAAGAAATGGAGGAAAAGAGGGCATTCGAACAAGAAGATTTATATGCATCTGAAAACGAAATATTGAAATTCGCACTCGTCTTGCACACTTACCATCCTCCTTTTGCGGATCAAAAGCTTGGACACACCGGCTATGTGATAAGAGAGTGTTCAGAAATGATAGAAGCGTTGGAAAATGTTGAGAAAATTCTAGAGACGAAGTAAACTGGGTTACAGTGCCATGTGTAACGGAAACATGAAAGTGTGTTTGAAAATGTAGTACAGTCAGCGTCAAAAATATCGAGACCTACAGATTGTTCAAAATGATCTTAACAACGAAGAAAATTAAACTTTATCTCAATCGGATAAAGTTCTTGTCAGAATGAGATTTGTAGTGTACTGTCTTCATTCTGAAAAATTCCTTGTGTCATTGAGTTCATATTTAATTTGCAAAGTTGTTTAGATCATTTTGAACACTCTGTTCGTCCCGATGTTATTGACGCTGCCTGTACCTAGTACCTACCTGAAATATCGAGACAAGGCGAATTAATAAAGAATCTACTGGAAGAAATAATTAACCAGTGCGCAAACTGTAACCATGAATTCAGCATATCATTCTAGACCCCCAGCTCGCTATTTCACTTTTACAACCTACTCGGGTTGTAAAAGTGAAATAGCGAGTAGGTATTTAATTTTTCTATGAAACAGCAGATTTTTTTTTTGTGTAACCGAGGTAAAATTTCTGCGCTGGGGGGTCTAGAATGACAATTATGCTGAGTTCCTGGTTACAGTTTGTGCACTGGTTAAAAAATTATCCTGTATATTCATGCCAAAATTTATCAGAATCCGTTTAAGCGTGAAAAGGTACCTTACCCTAGTAAAAAAAAAAACCCTATCAGTCACCCCCCCGAGTGGGTTCCCGCATTGTCGTTACGGGGGGGCTCAGTAGCCGTGGTCTCCCAGCCACGGTGAAGCGAAGAGGAACCCAAAGGTGGGGCCGCTCGTCAGGGCTTTTGCCTTCAAGCCGGTGTCGTAGCGGCCAAAAAGTAGGTTGCGGTGAGATGCACCGCAACTGAGGTGGGCCGCGATGTCGAATGGGAGGCATCGCGGCTGAGGCTAACGGGCTGCGGCGGAGGAGGAGTGCCGGTGCTTCTGGGCAGCGCTCTTCCCTTCCGTGGCTGGACGGGGCCGCCACCGTTTGTTGGCGGACGCGGTGGTGCCGCAGGGGAAGAGGAGTGTCGGTATAGCGTTGGCCGCTCTCCCTATCCCCTGCGGCCGAAAAATGGTAGGCGGGACGGCGCGTTGTGTTCCACGCGCGCCGTCTGAGATGTCAGCAACAACTGGTGGGGTCCGCAAGGGCCGATGCCTGCCAGGGGTGCGGGTTGTTCGAAAGAGACACTGTCGTCCCTGGCACACAGGCAACTGAGGGAACACGGGTAGGTTTTATTCAGTAAAAGTCTGACACGCCCTCCTGCTCCGCCTAGAGCGGGAGAAGTCATTTGATGATTTCCCATCCTACAAAAAGAAAACCCTACCAGTCACACATACCTACTTACTGAAAATTCTTTTGTAATTTTAATATTAATAGATTTAGCTATGAGACTTTCAACTTCACTGAGGAGTTTTCAAAGACGCCACATGGAGAAAAGAAAACCGAATGCCGCACGACAGTGCCCTCGCCAACACGAGCCAAAATTCAAACCAAGGGCACCACCTTTTCTCGAAGCATTTCCTCGAATTTTATAAGTAGGTATGCTTTACAGCTTCGGCCTAGTTAATTCAAGAGAGCCGAAATCTCAGCTCTCATCTCGCTCAGGATGCGATATAGTTAGCAGACTTATAAAACACTAACCTTCTTACACACGCAATAAAGTTATACTACGAATAACAAAGGTATAACCATACTCTTTCATAGGTTTAAACCTGCAATAACTTTATTCTGTGTTTATTAGTAAGAGGGACTAAGTTTGATTTTGTCTAGCTTTAATACGTTGGATTTTATGAATACGTAAAAACCTCGATTTTTATCACTGACTGACTCACTCATAAAACCCTGTAGGGAATGGATAATCTTACGGATAATGGGTGAGTACAATATTAATTCCAATTTAACAGACAGCTGTGTTGCTGGGGAGTTTGTTGCGCCACTTCTTCTTCCCAGCTAAAGCACTAGAAAGTGGTGACGGGCGGGGGTTTTTGGGGGACTGTCTTATGTAATTTTGACGTTCAAAAAGTGCTGACTCTTAGCCTAGTTTGAAATGACTTTTGATTTTGATTACCGCTAAAATTAAAAGAAATAGAGCCCTACACAATCTCCTATACAAAACACAATCTCCTATACAAAACAAAATAATTAAATCCCAACGAAAACATTCCATGTAAAGTAGGTTGATGACGCTTTCGCTGTTAATCTAATGTAAAGCCAAGCCCTTACATCTTGGTCAAAATGAATGGCTTGGCCGTTCCATTGAACTGTTGCATGCCATTAACTAGGTAGAAAATTGTCAATGGTCTTTTTTTTGGGTTGGAAATCATCAAATAACTTCTCCCGCTCTGGGTGGAGCAAGGGCGTGTTAGACTTTTACTGACTAAAACCCACACGTGTTCCCCCTCAGTAACCTGTGTGCCAGGGGCTGTGGTATCTCTTTCGAACAACCCGCACCCCTGGCAGGCATCGGCCCTTGCGGACCCCAACAGTTGGTTAGGGGTTTGGCTCTACATAAGATCTGCACCTAGCACCGTGCACCTAGCTTCTGACGTTTCATAAGTGCCCATGCAGGTTTATATGAAATAGAAATATTTTGATTTGATTGATTTGATTTGATCTAATGACTTTTAAACAGTGAAAGCTGTTATTGTTATATCATTTAAGTCTTGGCAGCCTACTTTACATACAATACTTTTGGTAGGCTTATTTATTACAAGGCGTCATTTCGGATGACAGTTGTTGAATCACACGGTTGCCCCTCCTAGACAAAATTCTTAACTACACCAATGCCTACCTGTAACCTCCACAGGGTTAGTCAGCGGTGAACACTCAAACACCAGCACATCGAGCTACCCCAAACTGTCACATTTTCCCAATTGAACATGAACCTTAAGTTAATGTGATAAAGTTTAAAATCTATCAAAGGACAGATTGGGGTAGCTTGATGTGCTGGCGTCTGTACATTACGTCAATTATATTTAAGTCCCATGTAGGTTATATTATAATATTATGATAGTAGATAAAAACTTTATCCAAAAAAAAAAAACAACCGAATTCCAAAAAACACTAAAAAGTGAAAAATAACTTTAATTTCGGAAGCGGTGACTTTGGACATGTATTTTATTAATTTCTTGTCACCGGCTTCCGAAATTAAAGTAATTTTTCACTTTCTAGTGTTTTTTGGAAGTCGTTTTTTTTTTTTTGGAAAAGTTTTTAGTTATAGTACCCACTCCACACCAAATTCATCATCCTTGGGGGTCAAAACAATGCATACTTATGCGATAGCAGCAATTGCGGTTGAGTTGCTGTCATTTTTTGAAGAGTTCCGTTGTCTGTCTCCGAAACGCATCATCAGATCTATACGAAATTTAAATGGTACCATTTCGGAATAAAACCCTTTAAAAAAAAACAAAAATTTGCAAATCGGTCTATACATATATGACGTAGTTATGCCCGAATCTGCACCTAACTCCTAGAGTTGTACCTTCCATCATCAGCTCAGCGTCATGAGATGATGATGACCATATGCAAATGTCTCAATAGCATTAGAAAACATAGGAAAAACATTGTTAATAGCTATAAGATTTGAGGGTTGCCCTCGATTTCCCTGGGATTCCATCATCAGATCCTGACTTGGTGCTAATGGGACCACCTCAGGAGTATACTCTTTCAAATAAAAAAATAATTTTGAGAATCGGTCCACAAATGGGGGAGAAATCGAGGAACATACATAAAAAAAAATACGTTCTGTGGAACATATAACCTCCTCCTTTTTTGGAAGTCGGTTAAAAAGTATTTAAGGGGCTTAGATGAGCTAAACGCAAGTTTTATAATCCCGAAATGATTATGATCCACTGCAATAAATAAATCAGAAAAATAAATGATAATCTTCAGGATATATGCTAGTTAGATAGTGTGTTGAAAATATAATACAACGAATTTGATATGATAGAAAAAAATCACGAAGATACCTCTAAAAATTTCTTTTAACGATTAAAAACCATACTAATATACATGCAATCATTCTGATTTTTTGTCAGATTATTCTACAAGCAAAATACTAGCATAATAGGTTTAATTATTTTTTTCTAAGCAATAGATTTTTTGTAAATCACATATTCATATTTCTGCACATAATAATATTACTAGTCGGTACACGTAATACCTATGTATGCAAGTGTGCGTACGCCTGTGTACCGACAATGCCGGCTACCCGATAGCGGGATTTGGAGAGATGCCTTTTTTTTGACGCTGAGTGTGTAAAAGTCAACATCAACAGTATCTCAGTCGAAAAAAGTCCACTGCTGGACATAGGCCTCCCCCAAGCACCGCCACTTGAATCGGTTCTGTCCTAGCATCCAACGGATTCCGTCACCACGCCATCGGCCCATTTTGTGTGTTCTGTGATGAAAAAGGCTTTATTCGTTTATGTAAAAATTATAATTGATTCAATAACTCAGTTACATGAGTGCCTTTTAAAAAAATAGGCTAGAAATATTCTACAATTGCGTAGGTAAGTAACCTTGCTCTTTGCCTCAAGCGGTCTACATAACGGTGGTAACGGTTTGTATAACAAAAATAGGTATAGGTATATCGCTGTGTATCTCGCTCGAGTGTAGTTGGTTTTTTATTTAGCTACGTTTTTTTGCAAGCATTTTTTAAGGAATTTACGTGCTGAGGTCGTTGCCTTCATGTGGTATGCAAGCATTGTACAGACGCCAGCACATCAAGCTACTCGTACCTCAAACTGGCAAATTTTCCCAATTGAACATGAACCTTATCTCCCCCGAGTGGGTTCCCGCATTGTCGTTGCGGGGGGGCTCAGTAACCGTGGACTTCCAGCCACGGTGAAGCCAAGAGGAACCAAAAGGTGGGGCCGGTCTTCAGGGCTTTTGCCTTCAAGCCAATGACGTAACGGCCAAAAAGTTGGTTGCGGTGAGGTGCACCGCAATTGAGATGAGCCGCGATGTCGTATGGGAGGCATCGCGGCTGAGGGTTACGGGCTGCGGCAGAGGAGGAGTGCCGGTGCTTCTGAGCAGCGCTCTTCCCTTCCGTGGCCTAGACGGGGCCTCCACCTTTTGATGGCGGACGCGGTGTGGCGGCAGGGGAAGAGGAGTGTCGGTATAGCGTTGGTCGCTCTCCCTATCCCCTGCGGCCGAAAATTGGTAGACGGGATGGCGCGTTGTGTTCCACGCGCGCCGTCTGAGATGTCAGCTGCCACTGGTGGGGTCCGCAAGGGCCGATGCC
Organism: Polymixis flavicincta; assembly: GCA_949987655.1. Classification (NCBI taxonomy): domain Eukaryota; kingdom Metazoa; phylum Arthropoda; class Insecta; order Lepidoptera; family Noctuidae; genus Polymixis; species Polymixis flavicincta. The sequence goes on along the minus strand of OX465186.1, from coordinate 9,253,649 downwards.
TGCCAGGGGAGCGGGTTGTTCGAGAGAGTTACCGCCGCCCCTGGCACATGGGCAACTGAGGGAACACGGGTAGGTTTTAGTCTGACACTAGTTGGTAAAACTCTGACACGCCCTCCTGCTCTACCCAGCAGGAGAAGTCATTTGACGATTTCCCACCCAAAAAAAAACATGAACCTTGTGCTTATGCAATAAAGTTTAAAATCTATCAAAGAAATTTGACAGATTGAGGTAGCTTAATCTGCTGTCGTCTGTACCTACCAGCATTCTAATTGCATAACACATGATCAACGAAAATCTGAATCATTTGGACGGATATATCAATTACTAGCTTCTGCCCGCAACTTCGTCTGCGTCAAATTTCTTGCTCCCCGACCCACCCCGCCGCATCGAATCGCCTGGCCGTGCGAGTACTTCGTATTCGTGACGTTTTTCTTTTCGCTCGGCTCCTAAGGATCCTAGCGTGATGTTATATAGCCTATAACCTTCCTCAATAAATGGGCTATCTAACCCTGAAAGAATTTGTCAAATCGGACCAGTATATAGTTCCTGAGATAATCGCATTCAAGCAAACAAACAAACTCTTCAGCTTTATAATTAACTAGCTTCTGCCCGCAACTTCGTCTGCGTCAAATTTCTTGCTCCCAGACCCATGCCGTCGCATCGAATCACCTGGCCGTGCGAGTAATTCGTATTCGTGACTTTTTTTCACATTAACCGTTTACGCAGCGGAAGCTCTCTCTCTCGTTTATTTTCCATAAACCCCGATTTTGAAACATTCTTCATTGGTGCTCCGCTCCTATTGGTCTTAGCGTGATGATATATATCTTACAGCCTTCCTCGATAAATGGGCTATCTAATCCTGAAAGAAAATCAGCACCTCAATTGCGTAACTCACGTTTAATCATAATCGGTTTCAATTTGACAGTTCAACAGTATTCATTGCGTTATTTACGTTGTTGAACAGACACATTTTTTTAACATATGAAGCAATGGTTAAACAATCTGTTTCAAAACGAAACAGATTATGATGAATCGTGAGTTACGCAATTAGGGTGCGGATCAGTAGTTTCTGAGATTAGCGCGTTCACGCATACAAACAAACAAACTCTTCAGCTTTATAATATTTGTAAAGATTAATAATTAATAAATTAATATTACATTTATAATTATAATATTAGGCTGCTCAACAACATAAATAACGCAATGAATGTTGTTGAACTGTCAAAATGAAACCGTAATCGGTTTCATTTACAGTAGTAACCTACTGTTGGTCTGTTACATAAAACCCTGCTGCGCGACGTCCGGGGAGTTGGTTCCACTTGCACCACTTCTTCCCAGCTAAATCAAAATGTGCTGGGGCGACTGACTTGGGTAATTTTGATGTTCAAAAAGTTTTCTCAGCCTAGTTTGAATTAATAACTTAATTTATGCATTTGCACATATTACTACTTTGAAGGCTGATTTTTTATAGTCAGATAACTGTTATCTGACGAATAAATACGTCGGTTTGACAGCTTTAGTAAAGAAAATATGCCAAACTGTCAGATTTATTCTTCAGATAAAAGTTTTCTGACTACTGAAAAATCAGCTCTACTTAGTCGGTTAGTTTATTATTAATATTTTGTAGTCTACTTGTATGGGTCAGAATGTTGGGCCACAAATGAGATGAATGAAGGGCAATTGCATGAAGCTAAGATGAGAATTTTAAGAGGAATGTGTGTGTACACGAATGGATAGAATAAAAAATGAGTACATAAGAGGAAGCCTGAAAGTGGCACCGATAAATGAAAAGTTGTGTGGAGTTCGGTTGTCATGGTATGGACATGTGATACGGAGGAATGAGGAAAATGTCGTGAGGAAAGTTTTGAGTATGAATGTCGATGGCTATAACAGTAGGAAGAGGCCAAAGAAACGATGGATGAACTATGTGAATGATGATATGGTTAGAAAGGGTGTGACTACGGAGATGACGACTAATAGAGAAGTGTGGAAGAAAAAGACATGTTGCGCCGACCCCAAATAAATTGGGATAAGGGCAGGAGAATGATGATGAAATGATTTGTAGTCTAATTAAAATAGTGTTTCACATGGAAGTACGTAATGATAATGAAAATAAAATACAAAATGTAATTCCCGAAAATTAAAACATTATCGGGAAAAAGATTTAAAGATAACGTGAACTTATTTTACGAAAATCAAAAGTATCACTGAATTTTTTAACAACTATAAGTAATGTTTTTTACTATCTAATGATGTCGGTTTTGTACTCAGGCACTTTTATCTATACTTTGGTTTGGTACCTACCTTCTTGTTCTACAGGCTCCAGCGGGGTAAAAGCATAACACAAGCTCAAGTAAAATCCATCCTTTGTTTAAAGGCTTACTATTCCATTAACGACTATTTAAATGACAAGAATAGTTGGTCGCTGTGATTAACACAAGACAATGTTTATGTTCTTTCTCCAGAATTAGCGTACTTACCTACCTAGTGTCAGGATAAAAGGGTTTATATAATTATTTAGTTAAATACTTTTTTTTTTCTCAATTTTATTGACCAAGTGTTTTTTATTTTTATTATCTACTAGCTTTTGCCAGCGGCTTCGCCCGCGCGGAACTTTCGTCCCCTATTTAACTCCCTTAGGGGTTGAATTTCGAAAAATCCTTCCTTATTCCTTGTCTACACTATAAAGGGGACCTCTGTGCAAAATTTCAGCTTTCTAGGTCCAAGGGTTTGGCCTGGGCGTTGATGAGTCAGTCAATCAGTCAGTCAGTCAGGACTTGTCTTTTTATTTATATAGATCTATTATGTCATTAGTTATTGACATGATCTAACAATAATCCAGCATTGCATATTATGTAAGCTATAGAGCCCTTTATACCAGGAGACTTTTATTTTTGGTAATATGCGTTATTGTTTATTACTTTGCATATGTACTCGTATGTATAGAATCAAGTCCATCCGACTAAACAGACAGCTGTGCTGCTGGGGAGTTTGTTGCGCCACTTCTTCTTCCCAGCTAAAGCACTAGGAAGTGTCGAAGGGTGGGCGTTTTTGGGGGACTGTCTTATGTATTTTGACGTTCGAAAAGTGCTGATTCTCAGCCTAATTTGAATAAATGACTTTTGATTTAGATTGATTTTTTGATTTGACACTATCAATAGCAATGGCTTTCATTTTGACAGTTAATTGCGTTATATTTACTTTATTAAGTAGACATTTTTTTCGAATGCCAATGGATTAGCAATATCTTTCAAAATGGTTCAGATTGTGATATTGGATAGTATGTTACGCAATAAGGGTGCTGTAGAAATTACGTAAATTTACTTTTAGGTATGATGACGACAGTGGCGTGAATAGGGTGGGGCTGGCAGGGCAAGAGCTGTGGGCGCCTATCGAAGGGGGGAATATATTTTATTACCACTGCTTTCAAAACGGTGAAGGAAAACATCGTGAGGAAACTGGCATGATCTAGAACCAAAAATTCAAAGACATGTGACATCTACCAACCCGAATTGGACCTGCGTGGTAGATTACGGGCCACTCTCTTTAAATGAGAGGAGGCCTGTGTCCCAGCAGTGGGAATATTAGATATAAGTTAACAAACGCTAATAAAATTATGATATGCGAAAGATTGTATATTTGGATGTTTCAATGTTTGTTACTCGATCACGCTAAAACGACTGAACGGATGTGGATGAAATTTGGCACACAGATAGTTTAAAACCTGGATTAACACATCATCATCTGCCTAGCCTTTTCCCAACTATGTTGGGGTCGGCTTCCAGTCTAACCGGATGCAGCTGAATACTAGTATATTACATGGAGCGACTGCCTATCTGACCTCCACAACCCAGTAACTGGGTAACACGATATCCCTTGGTAAGACTGGTTGTCAGATTTTCGGGCTTCTGACGACCCGTAACGACTGTCAAAGATCCAGAAATGACAGCCGGGACGTGCTTTCCGAGGCACGGAGGGGTCTTGGTATGTAAAGATGGTCACCCATCCACGGACCTACCGCGGCAAGCGTAGCTTAACCTGACGGATCGACCCGTGCAGCTATTGTTACTAAGCCACAAGCCCCTCCTGGATTAACACATAGGATAAATTTTATCTCAGTAGTAAGTTCCCGTACAATAACTTCGACCTCCACACGGGCGACGCCGTTGTAAAAGCTAGAATAATTCATAATTTAGTTAGGTTTGTTAAACCGCAACAGCTTTATGTATAGTAAGTTTCTATTGTATTCAGTGGGCACAGAAGTATGTGTTTAATTAAATTTTGGTCATCGTAGCCACAACTTGGCACGCAGTTCAACCAAATTGCGTCTGATTCACGCCCTATATGATATATTAAATTATTTACTAGGCACAATATATGCTCAAGGCGTTACATGCTTAGAATGTATTATTTATGTGTGGGTAGATCTCCGGTTTTCTTTGTGTTGGCAAATCAATATTTAATTTTGTACATGTACATTATAATTTAGAAAAATATTCTCTTTTTTTTTTATCAAAATCAAAATATTTTATTTCATATAAACCTGCATGGGCACTTATGAAACGTAGAAGCTAGGTGCACGGTTCCAAATTGTTGTTTCCTATGGAGAAGAGCCGGCAAGAAACTCCACGGTTACTCTTTTTAAAATAATTGGCTTTAACAATGTTTCCAAATTACAGAGATAAAATGCATGGGAGGACAGTGCAGGCCTGTAAATAAGTACCAGGTACTTAGACGAATACAGAATAGAAAATCGTCTACAAATCTATAGTCTGTAAGGCCTACAACGTTCTCTCATTCACAATATGTAAAATAATCTACATAAATAAAATGAACCTATTTAAACATAGTGACATGATTTTCATGACAATCACTAAAAATAGTCGATATTAAATAAAAAATAATCCACTTAAATGATGTACTTTTCCAATCCAATGTTGGGGTCGGCTTCCAGTATAACCGATTGTAACTGGATACCAGTATGTTACATAAAACGACTGCCTATCGTACCTCCAATACCCAGTTACTGGTACCAAGATACCTTGGTAAGCCATGGTTGTCAAACTTTTAGTCTTTTGACTGCCCCTAACGATTTTCTTAGATCTAGACGAATGACAGTTGGAACCAACGTACAGACGCCAGCAGGTCAACTTACCCCAAACTATTAAATTTTGCCATTGAACATGAACCTTATGCTTACGGTATAAAGTTGAAAATCTATCAAATAAATTTGCCAGATTGGAGTAGCTTGATGTGCTGGCGTCTGTACTTTCCGCGGCACGAAGGGGTCTTGATATGTTATGGATGGTCGCTTGACCACCGACCGAAATCGACAAGCGTTGCTTAGCTTTCGATCTACCTTGTGCGGCAGTTATTATTTAACCTCGAGTTCCTAACGATTGTTGGATTCCTGATCCTTCTGAAAGCATATTCCCACTTCCTCAGAATTTCGTTCTTTTCAATTGATCTTGTTGAGACGTGTCTTTTCTTTCTATGTCTACAGACAATGCCAATTCTTAGGCACAAATTTCCAAGAAAACTTCACCGTTTATTCCTTACGTCTGTACCTAATTCTTACAGTAAACATTGTATCACAAGTCTTCCATTCAACTTTCTATATTAAGGTGACACTTGTCCACATTTTTTGCATACAAACTTCGGGAGGGTTTTACTCCACTGTTTGACTATGTACATCAAAAATTAAACATGTTATGGTTTTGTATCGTTATTATTATTGTCTGTACGGAAACAGAATACTAAAATAAAAAGCCATTAAAAAGTTATGAGCCAACAAAGATTCGTTTTTCTTGCTAATTTAACCTAACTTTGAGCGTGTTTAAGTAATAAAAGGAGCGTAAAATCTCGAAAACCAAGACGGTACCGACAAAGTTCAATTAACAATAAATTCAATAAACTTTATTGGTCATTGATTTATGCAGTGGTTTTTACAGAAAACCCGATCTTCTGAAGGACTTTTCTTAATTTTTTCGCGATTTTTTTGCCAAAAATGCTCCTGCATCTCAGTCAATAACGTTGTGCGTGTAAACTAGCGTCTAACTGCTCACCACTGATACTATCTCTGTCGGATACGAAGCCTGGTGAGACAGCGTGATTTTTAGCCAGGCCCACCAGTGAGTTCGAGCCCGCGCAAAGTGTCCCCTTAACGAGTTCTTCTCATACAAATCCCAAAGCAATGTATCCAAAGTTTTAATATTTATAGGGAAAAAATAGGGTATGTTCTGAGACAGGACACCCTTTTTGCGTTATGTAAGAACGAGTTGCTTGAATGTTTTAGGGCTCTCTAGGGGAAGTTAGGTAGAAATATTCTATTCCACAAATCTAACCGAAACTTTATTTATCCTTGGGCTACGTAGTTGAGCTGGAAAATCCTTATAAGTAGTTTGTGTTATTCTTGTTTTCTTTAGACGGTGTTTGAATTTGGTTGTGGGGGGAATGAAGGCGTGGTTTTCTATGAAAAAGGCAACAAATCAATTTATCTGCCTAGCTTTTTGTCAACTCTGTTGGAGCCGGCTTCCAGTCTAACCGGATGTAGCTGAATACCATATTTTACATGGAGCGACTGCATAAGTGACCTCCGGAACACAGTTACTGGGTAATACGATACCCCTTGGTTGTCAGATTTTCGAGCTTCTGACGACCCGTAATTACTGTCAAAGATCCACGATTGACAGCCGGGACCAACAGCTTATGGTGCTTTCCGAGGCACAAAGTTCTGTCGCATTGCCTCGGCCCGGACACGGGCGTGTGTTGACAAGTTTATATAAAATGTTCACACCGAAGAGAAGTATGAAAATGAAAATGCACGCGCAGCAATTTTTTTTTAATAAAGTAAAAACCAGCCTTACGCAGTAGATAAGCCCAGCGACGCACTATTAATATATGTTTTATTTTATAAAACTGGTTTTGTGCTCATTGTTATTTTGTAAGTATTTGCAACATTAATTGAAAGTAAACAAATAAAATCTTAAAATTATTTGAGCGGAAGTAAAAAGTCCGAATTTATAATTAATCTGGCTTTTAAAAGACCGCCCTAAAAGAGTGGCCGCATTCAAATAAGGCTGGTTAAATAAGGTTAGAATCTACATACCTACCTACTGAGGAAAAAACAAAAAGAAATATGATTTGTTTTCTTTTGGGGTCAACGACCACTGGTAGCTTAGTTACCAGGTAATCAGTTTTTTCCTGTATTGTGTTCCTGTCTGTGAAGTTTACAAAAAAAAAAAAAATGGTTTTTTTGATTGATATTCCTGGTACAACCTGCAGTCGTTAGCCCTAAAAATATAACATCAAATATATATTTTTGCCCACCAAGACTGCCGAGTTTCGCTAGCTAATTTAATTTGACCCTGGATATCTCGAATTCTACTTTACTCTGCTTCATTTTATTGTGTAACTCATTGTCAGTAGGAATGGCTTTCGTTTTGACAAGTCAACAACATTCATTGAGTAATATTAAGTTTTTTTTTTGCGGTGGGAAATCATCAAATAACTTCTCCCACTCTGGGTGGAGCAGGAGGGCGTGTTCTGATGCGTACTTTTACTGACTAAAACCATCCCGTGTTCCCTCAGTTGCCTGTGTGCCAGGGGCGGCGGTATGTCTTTCGAACAACCCGCACCCCTGGAGTTATATGTTGTTGAACAGACAAAAGCAATGGATTAGCAATAGGTATCCTGCAAAAGGTTAGGTGAAAGCCTAAGTTCCGTGTGGTGCCGGACGTAAAAGAATAACACCATCCCATTTCTTCCCGTGGGTGTCGTAGAAGACGACTAAGGGACTTACTTGAGAATGGGCAGCAGCGTTCTTTAAGCATTTTACCACAATACTGCGATCGCCAACCCGCCTGCCAAGCGTGGCGATTTTGGCAAAACCCACCTTTTGAAGGAGGCTTATGTCCAGCGTCTTTCGGCTGAAATGATGATGATGAGGATCCTTCAAATGATTCAGATTATGATTGTTGTGTTGCGCAATTACGGAGCTAGTGTTTTATTTATTACTAGATTTTAATACACCTAAACCTTCCTCATGAATCACTCCGTCTATTGCTGAAAACCTCATGAAAATCCGTCAAGTAGTTTTTGAGTTTATCGCGAACAGACAGGCAGACGCGGGACGAGGAGGCGCGAGGGACTTTGTTTTAAGGTTTTCTAAAATAATGGAGTCGTCCAACAAAATATTCTAAAGATAAAAATCATGTGTCCCTCCTTGTAAGTAGCTTTTAGAAGGTAAAGTACCCAATTTGCCACAAATTAAGATTGATGATCGGCTATTGATTATTTCACCCTACGATTTTGTCCCCAACGTTAGAGGAATTAAGTTAACTACGTTAGGCAGAAGTAGCTTTTGTGCACACAATGATATTATTTTCGGAAACCTATGACAATAACGTAAATTTTGAAGGAGCTCTGTTCCTCTTAGTACTTACGTAAACTGCCTTCCCCACTCTTTTAGACCCAAATTCAATGGAATCTCGTAATTTTTTTGCCTTATTCCCAAGCGTTTCATAATTTTATCCCCAGCGGCTCCAAATTAAAAAAAGCAATACAATAATATTAAACAAAATCTTTCTCATGAGCTACAATTTTTGAAGGTCTTGGGAATCAATGTATGGAGAAAAATTGTTTGGAGCACAATAGATTTGGAGCTCCTGGGAATCAGCCATTAAAAAAAAAATAAGGAACAATATTCATACTAGGTACCTAAGTCGATAAATTGGTAAGTCACTATTTCTATCGGTCTATTAAAATAATTTATTTAAGTAATAAAATAATGCTTTTAACATTTTTTGTGTGCCACGGTGCGGCCTTGACCGATACTTTCAATAAATTATTCAGTTCGCGTACAATGGGTATAGATATCTGGGGCTCTACACAGATAAATAAAGATTTATTTCCGAAATATCGACATATAAAGCGCCTTTAAAAATGTTATTGTTACAGAATAGAAGTAAATAAATATGAGACCCGAGTAACTGTAATCTATTCATACACTGTCGTGTCGGTGCCTGTTATTTATCTACCTTTATAGAGAAAACTTAGCACGGTTCACTGAACCGGACGCTCAAACAGTCGTATCGATTATAACACTAGTGCTAATTAGGCCAACTTCAAACCAAAAACCTGGCCCGTTTAACTATTTTGGCGACTAAAATAATTTACACTCATTTAACAGCTGTCGAGTAATTTTCCCCATTTCTGGGTAAATTCCCCGAGTATGGCAAGGTAGCGGTCGTCTCGGGCTCCAATCGCGGCGAGCGCCCGAGAGCAAAGTAGCAAACCAACCAGTCAGCATCACGTGCGCGGACGTGACGGCCGTGTTTTGTGCCGAGCCGACGGATTATTCACGCGCCATTTGACAGTTATGCCGTGTCCTGTAATGACTATAGTGCATCATAGTGTAACGTAGTGATCGTTGCTGCCAATAAACATGTGAGGAATTTGTCATAAAAAACGCATTTAGGAAAGCGGAAAGTGATAACAGGGAGGCGGGATGCGAGAGGTGAACGCTCGTCACAGCGGCGCCGACTCTCACCGGCTACTATTGTCTAAGTGCCACGGAATCTTGGTCCTTCCCATCGGATTCCATCGATGAAGCATCCGCCTTTCGACGTGGGCTGCACGCGAAATACTTACGTCGGCGATTAGTCACAAAAACCGAATGTTTACATAGCGATCCAATGGAAACAGATAAGATAAAAACTTGTCTTTTGATAGCAGTGTCTTTAGTGGTCCGAATGTTTTTGTGTCCAAATAACTATGGAAATTACGAGCTAGTTTGGCATTCGTTTGCTTGATAAATTATTGTCGATGCTAACTGTAAATAACTCAGGCAGGTAAACGCGCAAGCTAAAGGTATGAGTGGCCTACTTAAAAAAATGCAAATATAAAAACGAGGTATTTATTGACGACAAACGTACGTATATACTTGCTTAGCTACTTTTGTCTCTACTGTTTTTTAACAAGATGTAGAGTATTTTCGGTTGTGGCATTTTCTGATTTATTTACTTGCTAGGTTAGTGGCACAGCACAATCTTTATTATATGCACCATCACGATCAAAATTATTGCCGTCAAAATTATAAACTTTTAAATTATGTTCTGACCTTCTGATAAGGCATTTGTACCGAATACTGGTTATTGCATATTTATACATTTAATTACTCAGTTATCAAAGCATATAGAATGATAAACCTACCAAGCAATAAAGAAGTAAACATAATGGATAAGATAATAGACAAGGTACGTAGATATAATACGATAAACACAACACAAATAACCAAAAATAAATAACTGACATCATCCAACAACAAGCATACAAAGGCAAGCATTTGTATGAAATATCTATTGTGCTGCAAGGAAGTTATCTTCCAATCTAACTAATAAACAGTTCGTAACAACAACCCATTAAATATCTCGTTTGTACATTTCAAACAGCCTTCAAACAATGCAGGCAAAATGCGTGACATATTCCAAATTAGTCGTTACCGATTCATTTTTTTGATATACCTTTAAAGGAATATATTTTCCTGCTTTAGTTTCAATTAAAATTTGTTGTATAATGTAAATAAATGGGATAAAACCAGCCATACCAAATTACCAAACAGGAAAATGTAATTATAATTATTATATTATTGCTAGAAAACGAAGCAATTAAAAATCAAATTTTAATGCTTACTACTGTTGGTTGCAAAATATCTACCCTGAACTCCATACGCGATGTTAATAAATAAAGAAAATAACCAATCCTCTTTGTATGGGACACAACACGCAGCTACAATATGGCCCAACAAAAGCGCTGAAGCCACAATTCCATTCCAGGCACGGCTTACAAAAGAAAAAAAAAGGCCAACACAACTTGAATCAAATGATATTCTAAATTATTTACTTTTAAAAAGAGAATAGGAAACCCGTTCAGACTCGCGGAAATGATCTATGTCTTGTTTATCCAGAAAAGGCAAACGTCAGACATAACAATGCTCTCAAAGTAGGTTGAAGCAGGCTCGATGAAACGCACTGTGATTAATGGTTGTCCGGTGATACGGTAATAAAGAACAGCATAACAGGGAACTCTGCCGGAGCCTATAGCCTACTTTTGTCCTTCATGTATACTTGACCTACTTATTGTGGAAGTATTGCCAAAGGCCGTACACTCGTCCAAGTTTTAATTTGGTGGAAACCGATTTCCGATTGATTGCTAATTTTCCTGCATAGACATGTTAGGAAATTCTAGTCCCTAGGTGAGGTCATTAACTCATCAATAACCAGCTGGCCATTGTAATTGGCAAACGTAGTCTTGCCACGTTTTATGTCGGATTTTAATGGATGTGGATTGCGGGTTTAATCAAGTTTTTCTACCGCTTTTATGATCTCTAGCTGGAACTTTTTTTGAATTTAGCCCACGTTGAAGATATCTAATCAGAATTCGCTTTCGAAGCTTAATTTGAGATTACGGATGTATCTAGTTCTATTAGCAAGTCTTCTCATGACCAAGAAGCCCAAATTACTAACTAAAACATTAATTTCTATTAGATAGCATGTGCGGAGCCGTATGATCAAAGATAGCAACAATCCCTACGTTACAATTACAAGTAATATATAATTCGAGACTTGGTTGAAACAAGAAACTCTTTGGAAAGTGTGAGTGAAATGCTGACAAGTACTAGCCGGTGAGTGTGTGAGAGTGCGTGCGATGGCTCGGGGTGCCGTGTTATCGTCAACCATCTTGGTGTCAATTTTATCATTATTGGAGACAACGTTTGCGCACTACACGCCTACATGGGCCGTCCACATACCGGGAGGGAAGGATGCTGCCGATGCTGTGGCCTTCGACCATGGGTTCGTCAACTTAGGAGAGGTAAGATACTCGTTTTATTATTACATTATGTTCCTGTAACGACCGGTCATCAGTATGGTTTTACAATAAGTACCATAACGTTTGTTTTATTTTATTTTGGAATAGTGAAGTCATTTTCAAATATTAGATTTCCGTTCTCATTAAACCCTTTCTTAAACAGCAACCTCTCTATGTCGCCAAGACCTACTTTTACAAGAATACAAAGAACCTAAGTTCCAGGACATTTTAGCATGGCGTTAGCATTTGTCGCTATTCTAATCAAGGAATGACTTGGGTGGTCTTACCCAGAAATAGAAACAATTACGCTAGTTTCTATGTAAAATTCGTTTATGGTTTCGACTTGAAAGATGCTCCGTCCTGTTGGTCTAATTTTGAAACCCATTAACTCTACTCCAGATTTCATTTTTGGACTAGACTCCGCATTGAAGATTTTGCAATAGTTGAGCCACACGTATGCACTGTTGTCTGGGCGGTTTTGAAGTCATCAAGATCCCAAAAATATGAGAATTTGGATGAAGTACTAATCTATCCAAAACCAGCAGAATTCAGGACATACTACCCGTAATAGATAGCCATTACGGGAAGTAAGCTCTGCGAGAGAATAATGGTATAATTGGTAATACATAAAGTGTGGGTTTTCGTGTCATTGAAACAGAACCGGATTTGAGCCCCGCTATTCGGTACTCCGAAGTTAAAACGGTCATTGCCAGGTTACGAGTTTACTGATCTAACCTTGAGTGGTTCATTTATATTTCCAAATCAATGGTGTGATCTGCTATTGTTTTATTGAAACAATCAAAACTGCGCTAATGTGTAGTGTCAACTTAATGACCATTTTTTCACATTGACCAAGTACCTAATTAATGAATTGTAAATAAACTTACCAAACTACTTCAATTAGCTAGGGATTGTTTTGTATGGTAGCCATGATGAACTTGTATAGTGTGAAAAATAACAAATGCCCATAGTACCCACTCAAGATATGGCATTTACCCTTTCCATTAATCTCCTATCGTATCGAGAAAACGGTATCCAATTATTGATTTCTTGGAGTTGGACAGTATTTTGTATAAAACTGCTGAAACTATTCGCAAGGTGATCCTAACAAATTGCTAGAAGTGCGTTGCGGATCGTGTAACAAATGAACCGCATCGTTAACACTGCAATGAGATAAAATTAGTGTGTTATTTCGAGGCAAATGTTGCAAACTCATGCGTTGTAACAACAGATTTCAGGAAATGTTCCATTTAGCATCGCCGCCCACTTCGCCACAATTCACGAGCTTTCAACATCTTCATAAACACTTTGTTTAAACATGCAGATTAATTGTTAAATAACTACGTGCAAAGTCCAAATATTTTACATGCTTGGTATGGGACGAGAATACATTTTGGAACTCAGTTCAGGCATCATAATGGATACCTTGCAACACTATCATTGTCTGGAGCTAAAATTCGTATGAGTCATTTCATAGCTGATACCAGCAAGCCATACAAGTGATATTAACAATTGTATGCCCTTAAAGTCAATGATTAAACGAGATCCTAAGAGATTCTTTAAAATATTGAATCTTAAATCTCCCAAAATATCCAACTCCACGTTTAGAAAGCACTCGTGTGCGAAGTGGGGGGACAAAAATAAACAGGAAAGTTTAAGTGAGCACCAGTTATTTATTTAAAGCGACATCTTCATTTGGAATTTCTTCTACTTATGGATGTCTATTTATACGCTGCGAGCGCTGTTCCTCCGCATAATATCTAAAGACATGGAAGAAGCCAAACATAAGTCGTCATTCTAATTACAATATTCAGTAACTATATGGCTACGAAGAATTCTGGAGAAATTCAGAGGATTTTGCGGCTTTAAATCCCTTGTGGTGTTCTCTAAAGATTTGACTGTATCCTCTGGTATTTATTTAATACAATCTAAACAAAAGGCTGATAATACTGTTCTAGTATTATTGAAAGTGAACCACAACGTTTGTGCGATGCCAGAGGCAAGAATAGGAGCTTTGAGGCACACTGAGTTGAGGACAAAAAGGGGCTGTCACTCGAGCCATCGCTTCCATGTATCCGATAACAAAATACTGTCGTTGGTGCCAGACCTCGGTGACGTCACACGTTCACAGATACAATACTGGCAGATCTGACGTCATGGAATGTATTGACAATGTTTGCGAAAATGGGTCTTATGCTCAACGATAACGTCTGCTGAATTTTCTGTAATAAAGCACCATGTGACTATGTGAGTGCAGGATGTTGGTCTTTGTTTGGTCTGCCTTGCTTGGGCGATCAAGCGGAGATCGTTAGCGAGTCCATGTGCCTCATACGTAAGATTTGGGACATAATTTTGTCATAAAAGTATAACCGAAGCAGTTTTGGGAGGATAGACTATACAGGATAAAATTTTAACCAGTGCGCAAACTGTTGCCATGAATTCAGCTATTATTCTAGACTTTCTAGCATATACATTTTTCAAAATGTATGGAACAACTGATTTTTTCCTGTATAAAATCGTGTTTTTTTTATTACATTATTCATGCTTTATTTGTATTGGACCTTTGTAGTATTTTTAGGGATTATATTTTAGTCTATTGTGCATAATAAACCTTGTTCTGCATAAACAAGTTACTGCTTTATTTACAGTTTTCTGAGAAATACTTGTCGATATAAAGATACTTTCTAAGGTTTTAACACAAAGGTGAACTTCGTCGTAAATTTTATAATAGATTATGATTTATTTATAGTTTAATCAGATACACGTAAACAAGCTGCAGAAAAGTATCGACATAATGGTTAATAGCTTTATTTTCTTAACGTTATCTAGAATGTGTTACATTAAAGTTGATTACGCTGAATGTTATGCTTTCGGTACTTCAATAAAAATGGTTAAATTATATTTTATAGCTGCTTAATTTAAACTTAGCTTGTAATAAACAAGTTTATTCTTATTATCTTTCCAATTATTTAGCTTGGCATCCTTATCACCACCTGTTGTTTTTCTAACTTACATTTTCATGGAGGAACCAAGTCCTATCATTTTCAATTCCTATTATTTTACCCAACAGACGGTTACATTCAAAGAATGTTTTCTGGGATCGGAATATCTGATGGGCTCACACAGGTAGCTATACGTCTCGGATGCTGCCGTGTTGCATTGTTCAGCTGGCAGACGAGATGCGACAGACAGACTGTGTACATACGTTTATATGTTTATCATCGTGTGCTACTATTTGCGTCTCACAACCGCTGTAAAATACTCCAAACATCTCTGTGTACTTAGACACCTAGATATTCTGGACTATATTTAAGTAAATGAATATAGTTGGTTTAACTGGTTATTATGTTATTTGGTTAAATATCCCTTTGTAGACTTGTCAATGGCATCTGATTAATAAAATGCATCTGCAAGTTAATGTTTTTGAGAATTCCCATTAAATAGGGGTTGATTTCCTCCTTTAATTATCTTAAAGTTTCGTTAGCAATAAAGGAATATTTCGGTAATGGTAAATTCTTTGAGTAAATGTATGGCGACATTTGGGAGATTTTCGTAATGGGTTGGCTGAAAACTATCTGTGAAGACGTGTGATTTATGTGAGTTGGGGGTGAGAAAGATTCGAGTTTATCCCACGGTTTGAGACGTTGGTATTGTCTAGTGTCGCATTCGGACTGTTTACATTAATCGCAATACTTCGCTTTTGTTTCGTGTAGTCTAGGAGTTGCGTCTTTGCTCATGATAGAGGTGTCTGTGACAGAGGATGGTTACTTTGATTTTATCTTCATTTACATAATAATTTATATCCTTGAAATAAGCCTCAAAATGAATATATTTTTAGTATAAATAATTGGCGTCTAATGTTTATTTTGCCCATACAAAAATGCCACTGCGTTCGGTAGAAATTTTCATCAATTGGAATATACCCATAATCGCCTTCTCTGATAAATAAATACGTTCTCAAAATATTTATTTCATCATTTAAGAATATTATTCTCAAAATATGATATCAAACACTTATGTAAGTACTGGTTTTTTATTTTGTTTCTTATTAATTGCGAAAGAAACACCGTCTTTTGTTATGTTTCATACACATAAATTTTACCAGTAACATGTCATTAAATACTAAGAAACACGTTTTACATTAGTTTTGTCATTCAACCTTGGGTTCCCCTATCAAAGAATGGGGTTTACCAATTACCGCTGTACAGGAATGCCACGTGCTAACCAACGATGGGGAAGGGTACGAGAGGACCACACATTAAAAAAAAAAAACCCTTTTACACACACAAAGATCTTTCCAAAATAAATACATCAAAAGTCTGTATGAGTGTACGATATTACCCTTCTTACCTATTACTACACAATAGAACAGATTTTTGCTACCTACTTCAATACATCGATCTAACGGCCTAGTCTAGTGATGGCAAACCTCTTAACCTCTTCGAGAAACTATTAAAAAAAAAATGGCATTGACGTGCCAACAAACAATCTTGATTAGAAAATTAGTCTCTAGAAAAAAACTAAATACTTTCGCAATCATTGGTAGTCTTTGGGGGCTTGTGGCTAAGTAACAATAGCTGCATGGGTCGATCGATCAGGTTAAGCTACCCTTACCGCTGTTGGTCCGTGGATGGGTGACCATCTTTACATACCAAGACCCCCGCGTACCTCGGAAAGCACGTTAAGCTGTTGGTTCCGGCTGTCATTTGTGGATCTTTGACAGGCTTTACGGATCGTCAGAAGACCGAAAGTCTGACAACCAGTCTAACCAAGGGGTATCGTATTACCCAGTTACTGGGTTGTGGAGGTCAAATAGGCAGTCGCTCATCAGCTCATCAGCGTCAGCTGCATCTGGTAAGACTGGAAGCCGACCCCAACATAGTTGGGAAGTGGCTAGGCAGATGATGAGTCATTGGTAGTCTTTGTATGCAAACAGAAATAGACTTGAATTATTATTTAGTAATCAACATCACACCACCTTATTTAAATGAGAGAAAAAAATAGTCCAACTTCTGGTTTCTGGTATTTAGGTCATTGACATAGAATAGAATCATGTGAAGGTACGGTTTCTGAAAGTAACCTACCACACTGCTGGCACCAGGCTGCCAGGCTACCAGGCTGTCGTGCCCAAATTATTTTGTTACGTGCCACCAAAAGCACGCGTGTCATTGATTCGCCATCCCTGGGCCTAGTCTATTGGACTAGACTAGGATCAATTCTATTTTAATGTAAATGTTGACGTTCAAAAGTGCCTTTTAGTGCCTAATTGAAATAAATGCTTTGACTTTATTCCCAACTGTGTTGTGGTCGGGCTTCACCTCCAGTCTAAGCGGATGCAGCTGAATACCAGTATTCCACATGCAGCAACTGCCTATCTGCACTGCCCAACTCATTTACTAAGTAATACGATAGCCTTTGGGTAAGGTAGGTTGCCAGAGTTAGAATCCGTACACCCGTAACGACTGTCAAAGATCTACGAATGACAGGGACCAACGGCATAGCGTTTTCGAGGCACGGAGAATCTTGCTAAGTAAAGATGGTCACCCTTCCACAGACCAACCGCAGCAAGCGTAGCTTAACTTGGTCTATAGATCCGTGTGGCTATTATTACTTAGTCATGAGCCCTTTACCTACTTCTATACACCTTATAAAATAAACTTGCTTATCGTGTCTGACTATGTGACCGCGTTGACAACAGATCTTTTTCGGTTTGTGCCATAATTTAGAGAATTTATTCGGAACTTTTATGTGATTAAACTTACACATCTTCATCATCTGCCTAGCCTTTTCCCAACTATGTTGGGGTCGGCTTCCAGTCTAACCGGATGCAGCTGAATACCAGTATTTTACATGGAGCGACTGCCTATCTGACCTCCACAACCCAGTTACTGGGTAATACGATACCCCTTGGTAAGACTGGTTGTCAGACTTTCGGGCTTCTGACGACCCGTAACGACTGTCAAAGATCCACAAATGATAGCCGGGACCAACGGGTTAACGTGCCTTCCGAGGCACGTTAACGGGGGGTGTTGTGGTTAGAGGGGTCTTGGTATGTAAAGATGGTCTCCCATCCACGGACCAACCGTGGCAAGCGTAGCTTGACCTGATCGATCGACCTGCGCAGCTATTTTTACTTGCCATAAGCCCCTCAATGATTAAACTTACACATAATAGAGAAATCTCAATGCTTTGTCAAGTCGTTAAAACCGTGCGAAACGGGCGGGTCTCAAGAATACCCGTACATTCAAGGAAAAAAAACTTACTCTACAACTCTGCAGAGGAAATTACCTTGAGCTCTAACTGTTTTCTTTATGTTGGAGTTCATTATTGTTTGTTTCATCGTCGTCGGTTCCGTTGGTACACAGCCGGAACGTGCACTCATCAAACTGTCGGCTGGTTGCCAAAATGCGTTGGCGCCGACAGACGGAGACATGTACAGCGCAAGCCGCGGAAATGGACCAACCGCCTTAATTGTGCGAGTCATTCACACCGACCGCGACGCCTTTAAATACTTTTTAGGTAATTAGGATGTGAATGTCAATGCTCTCGCGAATTTAATGTTTTGAGTAGCTGTTAAAGAAACACACATTGTTTCTTTAGCGTGTGCTAGTTTTCAGGCGGTGTTTTGTGAACCGTCTGTGACTGAGGGCTAGAAACAATAGCGCAGAAATCATAGCAGATACGTTGTTATGATGTTTTCATTACACTAATAAAACATCCTTATTTAAAATGATGTAATAGGTAGACGGTTCTACTAACATTAAATTCACTAATCGTGCCGATTGCGTGAGTAGCGTCACCAACATGAGGCACGCACGCGACAAATATGTATTATTGAACTCCACAATTATCTAATTGTTTTATGGGTAAACTTCGAAGATTGAGATTGCCAAACTAACAAGGAATACTTCAAGAAAATTCTAGAATTCAAAAAGCATTTGTGAAATTCTCAAACAATGAGCGCCGGTACGGAATGAGATTTGGTTTTCTTTCGAATACATTCTGCAGTCGAATGCGGGTTGAGGACGGGCGGGTGTCGCGACTGCCTTTTGTAAGGGGCAATCGTCGTTGCCTTAAACGTTCTCCCTAGCTGGAGGATTGAGGGGGAGGCATGAGAGGCGGAGGGGCATCTGCTTTTGTGTGTCTGCGGCTTTATCTCCAGGCAGCCACAAACACAGTCTACAATACCCGGCCCCAGCCTCCGCTAAACCGATTGCATTAAGTCTACTAAGAAATAACTGCTCCGCAACGACGAATCACAAAAGATATTGCGACAAACCAAAAGTTTATTTTGCTTTCCATTAGAATCAGTGAGGCTAATTTAATTTAAAATGAATCATTCATCGTTAGGAACGAAGTTAAGTAGAAAACAAGTTGGATTTTGAAAACTGGGAATTACTTTGTTTTTTTTAACAAAAGCAACATTTAATTCAATTATGGAATCGTAGCCACTTTTGTTTGGAATTTGTTGTAGTAGGGCCTATCAATTAACGATGAAGAAATTGGTATCAATTTAAGTTCAAATGATTCTGGGTATGAGACAAAGAACTGCCATTTCCACAGATAAAGCAAAAACGTTTGAGTGAATACAGTTCAATTAATTAGTACTTCAATGAATCCATTTCCGTCTAACATTGATATGGGTTCGCACATTCAATCAGATGGGCTAGGCCTTCAATTTACGTAGATTAATGGTGTTAAAATTTAATTTAGACAGAACAGGGTCGTGCCATTCGGATCTTCCTTTAACAATTGAATAATGTATTCAACTAAGAGACTGGACGAAGATAAGATAGGTTTGGAGTTAATTAACAGATAATTAGAAGTTCCTACGTAATTATGTACTTCGAAAGATTAACGTTAAGTTCTTAAGTATTAGGGATAGTTAATAGATAGCCATGGATCTCTATAGATAAGCACCACAGACAATTTTTTTGATCTAATAAGGACGGATTTTTCGGCATGTATAATTCCATTGTTGGCTTTAAAAATATTTTTGAAATACTGTAAAATAATGCCTGCGCGTCGTTTGTTACTGTTAGCCTGCATCATTACACTGTTGGGCAAAGGATTCTCCCTATGACTTCCAGCTCTTTCGATTCTGGCCTAAAGTGGACTAATTTTCGTGTGTTTTGTGCCAGGTGAATCCTAATAATATTATAAGTGTGAAAGTTTGTATGTTTGTTACTCAATCACACTAAAACGGCTAAACGGATGTGGATGAAATTTGGCACACAGATAGTTCATGACCTGGATTAACATATAGGATACTTTTTTATCCCGATAGTACGTACCCATGGGATAATTTTCGACTTCGACGCAGGCGAAGCCGCTGGCAAAAGCTAGTTAAAAATCATTCCGATTTTGGGGTCCTTAAAATACTAAATAGCACAGAGAGAGGTCACAGTTCTAAGCTAACCTAACCCATTTGGTCGTGGTACCCTAGCTTAGTTACTGCTACCAACTGTGAGAAAGAGCCAGAAAGTTAGTAACAGGCTCAATTTTGGAAAAAAAGTGTCCCATCATTCATCATCATCAACCTATAATGTTCCCACTGCTGGGACACAGGCCTCCTCTCGGTGAGAGGGATTGAGCCGTAATCCACCACGCGGGCCCAGTGCGGGTTGGTAGATGTCACATGTCTTCGAATTTTTTGGTTAGGACATGCCGGTTTCCTCACGATGTTTTCCTTCACCGTTTTGAGAGCAGTGGTGATGAAATAATTTACACAAAGTAAAGCGCCTGTCTGGGTTCGAACTCACGACCTTACAACTCGTAAGTCGCGGCCGTTACCACTTGGCCACCACTGCTCCCACTGACACTGGTCCCATCATTAGAAGGTCAATGAACGTATCCATTGATTGCTTCATTAGATGTCTCGCCTCTTTGCTTGTTTCAGTTTTATCTCTCCTAAGTGCTTACGAAACAAACAAACTTATCGTGAGATAGATGAAATCACTGAGAACTTTTACTGTTGCGATTTATTACCTAAAGTAACTTTTATTAGGCTAGACATGTCCTTTGAATCTTCGATATACTGTCGTGTTTTTCTCCTTTAAATTCTGAATTCTTATAAAATTCTGTCCAATGATGTGGATTTGGAACTTTTATCTAGAAATTTAGATAGTTTCAACATCAATGAAGTTTCTACTTACTAGAAGTATTTGTCTAGAGTGGTAAAGCGTGATCGACTATCATCATTATTTGTCTCGCCGTTTCTCAACTATGTTGGCCAAACTATTTGGATTAAAATCTTCTAAATAGCTACGAGATTCATCTTTATAAGTACTTACTCATTGTTTTTAATGTAAGAGCAAACCCTACTTATATAAAAAAATTAGAAAGTTTGTATTTTTGGGTGTTCATTACTCAATCACGCAAAAATGGCAGAACGGATTTTGGTGATGACAGTTACCTGGATTACAACATAGGATACTTTTTATCCCAGTAAATAAATAAAATAAATAAAAGCTTTCTTTTATAAACAAATACGGATTTAATTTGTTTTTTATAAAGACAATTAAAATGAGCTTGGGTGGGTTGCATTGTGTTACTACACAATGCAACACAAATCTAGGAGTTGAAATCTGTACACAATATGGAAAACCCTGCCTCTCAAACTAGGTAACCTGTATCTTCAGAGACAATGATTCAGCTTAGAATGTGATGTTATAAGATATAGTAGACCTACCTGAGCGATTGAATATAAAGAAAAAGCTAATTTAATGTGTCACTTTGTGTGTGTGTGTGTGTGTGTGTGTGTGTGTGTGTGTGTGTGTGTGTGTGTGTGTGTGTGTGCGCGTGCATGTGGGTGTGTACGTGTGTGTTGTGTGTGGAGTTGGAGGTATGAAGGTAGTTAGGCGACGTACTTGAGTAAAGATTCTGTTTGTTGATAGTCCTGTTCCAGTAGCCATTCCGTTAATTTTGATTTTATTTCATATTAATTAAGATCGACAATGTTTAGATTTAGTAGTACGTTTCCGTGGGATAAATTTCGACCTCCACGCGGGCGAAGCCACTGGCAAAAGCTAGTACGAAAATAAATAATGATGTCTTCTTGCGGTAGGTAGAATATTTCGAAAACATTTTTCAAATAAAGCTACCGTATGTAATATTAGGTTACGTAACAAAGCAGGTAGGCGAGCCTAAGGTAAGCCTACAAATCTTTTGACAAAAAACAATTCTTATTATGTAGTCTTTTATCAAAAAGAGTAAGCGACAGATTTTGTATTCGGTAAGGTCTGGTCTCAAATTTATCTTGGCTCCGTTGACCCGGTAAATTGTCGTCTTAACTTGAGGGAACCATTTATTTGCGTTTAGTCTCGATACTAGGCTTGTCTTATATTATGCAAACGAGTTTTCATTCGGTCCCTGGATTTGGGACGAAAATGGAAACCTTCCAGCAAATCACACAAAGAAGTCAAATCAAAAGAGTTCAATAAAGCTTTTTCATATTCCTCTACGAGTGTATTTTAGGCTCTAGTCAAACTGTTGTCGCTTATAGTGATTTACTATCTGATAACAGATTGGCGTATTGTTCAATAGATTTTCTACAAACGTTATTCAAGCTAGGAGGATCTTGTTTTGTGGAGTTGACCTCAAATCATCGGTCTTTACTTATATCGATAAACTCTTGTTTGTCATCGGGGTCATAGATTAGTTATATTGCTATAACTCCGTTTTGTATGTTGTTCTGTGTACCTATAGGTACATAGATCATCATCATGTGTTTCAATCGTGGTCTGTCCAATACAAATAACTTCATATTGTAAAAATAACTGGTTTGGGATCTTCAAACATTTTGAAGGTCAGACGGTAGTTGCTTACCCAATATGTGCTATAGTTATTATGCATCGCAACCAACTGCTCATACAATGAACGCAGCACTTTGTCAAAAAGGAGATCGTTTTTCTGGCACTATCTACCTACTGAAATATTATAGTTTATACACGATTGTTACATAAGCAACCTATAATGTGCCCAATGCTGGCACATAGGCCTCCTCTCTGTGAGAAGGAATGAGCCATAATCCATCTCGCAGGCCCAGTGCGAGTTGGCAGATGTCACATGTCTTTGAATTTCTGGTTCCAGGATATGGCTGTTTCCTCACGATGATTTTCTTCAGCCGTGGTGATGTAATTATTTCGTTTCATAGTCTGCTTATGTACTCGATTGTTTGGCTGCTTCATCTTGTACCGATTCTATATCGATTGATAATGATAATCGTTGTTCTACTGTTCTTTGGAGACATAGAATCATCATCATGTTTCATAGAAAACAAAACAAAACAATAATCGAAAGGAACGTAAGTAATAAAAAGTCCGGTCGTGTTGTCAGTATGTTAGGGGAGCGATTACGAGTCGATAATAAGGTGGTCCGACATTGGGTCGAGATGAAAAAAACTTGTACCTGCCGTTGTCCTAATGAAGGTCGATGTTGGGAACAGACAAATTATTACCTTCGCCGGATGTTGAGTCATACATTACAAAGGTAATCAGTAAATGGCGGGCCATTTCAGAACTATTCCCCTTTTTGTGTCTTCTGCAAAATGGTTCTGGTTGAATAAGCTATCAAGTTTTGCAATTTTTTCTTTGCCTTTCGTTTTAAAAGCTTCTTGTGATGAATAAGAATTGAAAAAAATAAGTCTTGGAAATGTTCTTTTATACCTATTTTAATATGATCTATAATTTCTGTTATAACATCATCATCAATATAATCAGGTATAAATACGAGTATCAATCCTTTCTTGATCTTTCAAAGCATTAATATTGTTGTTCGACATCGTCGTGCATGAAATAAGGTAATTAATTATCTAAGGAGTTTTTTATTTTGTTTTGAAAAAAGGATTAGTGGTCGGTACGTGGTCCGGCCCATGCGCTCGCGGTAGGTCGTACGCCGACATAATAATAAGTCCATTTGAAACAATCTGCCTCCATCTCTTTTATTTGCTTTAGTCCGTTGTGGCCGTCTCGTTCTTTTTCTTCCTTTTGGCCGCCTCCTGCCTTTTACTTTATATGATTTTTATCAGTAGGTGCACTACGTCCATCTGGTTTAATTTTGCTCGATGCAGCTGCCTCTATTTATAAATTTTCATTTGATTTTTGTGTATGTCACCTGTGTTTTTAACCCCCGACGCAAACGACGGGGTGTTATAAGTTTGACGTGTCTGTGTGTGTGTGTGTGTGTGTGTGTGTGTGTGTCTGTCTGAGGCAACGTAGCTCCCAAACGGATGAACCGATTTTGATTTTGTTTTTTTTGTTTGAAAGGTGTATTAGTCGGGAGTGTTCTTAGACATGTTTCATCAAAATCGGTTCAGCCGTTTGAAGATTATCAGCTCTTTTCTGGTTGATGAAGTGATTTGAGCATCTTCCACGGGGCTGATCAACTCGAAATTTTGTATTCTATTACTACAATGATATTAGACGAACAAGGTAACATTGAAATGATGCTGGAGTAACACCTGAAATTTCCAGGATGCCCAAGTTACTCACCAACAAACAGCAAAAGTATCGTGTTTGGGCTCATTGAAAAGGTCTCAATGCATAGATTATAGATAAAAAGTGATCAGGACGAGGAATGAGGATAAATTAGTAACAAACTTCACTGTGGGAAAAATACGCAACGATGCGCAGATTTAAGCGAGCGAGACATTAAGTTTAAAAAGCAGGAAATAAAAATTAAATTAAAAATTTAAAAAACCCCCGACCCTAACAAAAACTCTAAAAAGTAAAAATAATAATATTTATAGGCCTTTTAAGATGAAGGTAATATTTTGATCAAGGCATTGTCAAGTCGGGGGACGGTCAATGAAAACGCCAAACAGAGGCCTAGCATTTTCATTACCCGTCCCCCGCCTTTACAATGCCTTGATCAAAATATTACCTTCATCTTAAAAGGCCTATAAATATTATTATTTTTACTTTTTAGAGTTTTTGTTAGGGTCGGGGGTTTTTTAAATTTTTAATTTTGTACAATTTGGTGCTAATTAGCTCAATGTACGTAATGCTGTTTTGCAGAAACGAATAAAAGTTGTCTACACGTTCAGTAATTCCCCTAATTTACTCCTATCTTCATTATTATATCTGACGCTATCACACTCTTTCACAACTTATTAGTAAACAAAATTTATTAAATTTTATTATTAAATTTTAGTGTAGGAATCTATGAAATAATTTTAATTGGATTGGCATATAGTAGGTATGTAACCAACGCTAGATATTAAATCATTCAGCCAGCCCCAGCTCACACCTCATTATAAACAAGTACGAAGCATTAATTAAAACACGTAGTTTGCATATTTTCTGATAGGAAATTAATTAAACTTTTGATGAAAGTTAAGAGTGGGTTCTATCACAAAGGGATTGTGCTTCCGTGGCTGTGGGGATTAAATTCTTGATTATGGCAGCAATCATTGAGAGTAATTATAAAGGTGTAGGAAGTTAAGCCGATGAGTATTCGTGGTCAATTCACTCAGTAGGTCAAAAATGGTTCAAAAGTGAAAACATAACAATATTCATCTTTTAAATCGTAAGTAGGTAGGTATGTAAATGTTACTATGATTGTGAACGTGAACATTGAACACGAACACCGTTAGTTTATATAATCTATCTCGCGGGATTGAAAAACTCTCGATAAATTGGAACTATAACCATCCTGATTGCAATAAAACGTATTCGTTTTCCATAGTTTATAATTTATTACATGTCAAAGCGTGAAACTGTGAACGAAACTTGCACTTGGCGAAATATTTACAGGGTTTAAAACCGTCCCTGATTGGTTGCTCTTGGCGGTAGCCAAATTGGGCGGAGGACAACACTGAGGATTTCCACACTAAAAAAAAGTTACTTCCAAGTTGGTCGCAGATACTTGACTTTTTGGCAAGTTTTATACCAATTCATGATTTGGCGGTTGCCATGGATAGATTCGAAAGAAAATGCGTTAAATTATGAATGGTTTGTTCAGTTCACAATTTTTCTGTAGTTAAAATCTCACGAGATAGATTTTAAACTAACGATGTTCATGGTCCCGTGTGGTGCCGGGCGTAAAAGAATAGCACCATCCCTTTTCTTCCCGTGGGTGTCGTAGAAGGCGACTAAGGGACTTACTAGAGAATGGGCAGCAGCGTTCTCTATGCATTTTACCACCATACTGCGATCGCCAACCCGCCTGCCAAGCGTGGCGATTATGGCAAATCCCCCCGTTTTGGGGGAGGCTTATGTCCAGCAGTGGACGTCTTTCGGCTGATATGATGATGATGATGATGATGTTCATGGTCATACGGCCTATACAATAACAAATTATGTAGCTACGGACTAATTTCCGGAGTAAAAAAGCGTAATTGGACATGGAGTATACAATCTTTAAATTAGAATTTATGACGTATTTCTTCTTTAACATAAAGTTACTCCAATAACTCCCACGCCCAAATTATCTATAAGCTAAGGGTCTTATTACAAGATTTTGATAAATTACGTTCGTCCCGAGCGACGGAACAAACAAAATAATGAAGTATTAACCTTATTAAAGTCAAATTGGATTTGCTTAATCTAAAATACAGTGTGACGTCAGAGAGCGGCAGATAGTCAGATTACTGAGCAGACAATGCTCGTCTCACTGTCAAAATGAACAGTGGAGGAGCAAGAAAAGCCGGGGCTTTAGATATGGATGCATTTCAGCTCCGAATATCCTGCGAAACGTTTGTTCAGGCCTTAACTTTAAATCCAGAATTATTCACGAAGACACGACTCGTGAATTGCAACATTTATCTCTAAAATTGTATCTTTTGTTCGGATATGTGCAGGGTTTGGTTTACTTGGATAAAAAACGGTAGTCTTGCGGTGATTAATAATTTTAAGTACCTAATTAGTTTTAGTTGCTATTTAATCCTAAATATGTTTGATTTTATCTTTTGAATAGGTAACCTACCAAATTGAAAGGTTGTTTGAAAATTACAATCAATCCTTAGCAGACAGGTTCTTCAGACATCACAACAAACAATACATTATCTGAATCCGTATTGGCTTTTTTAATTACTATCTATACTTACAACAATCATACCTAATTAAAAGTCTTCATTCTATAGAATCTATTCAACACAAAACCGATGCATGCCTTTGTTATTTTCGCAATACAATTTCTTCAATAACTATGTAGGTATATAGCCATTCTGTTTGTCTTGGAGTTTTAATATAAAGCTCGACATCGGCACGTGCGTGCGACAGACCCGTTGTCTATGAACCTGTGGTACCGCTAATTAATTATCTGTGCTCTGCAAAATGCTCGCTACTTGTAGTTCAGAGATGGCGAACCTTTTTACCTAAATAGGAGTTGCAAGTGTGTTGAGTTTGTATATCGCTATTATTATGGTTATTTTGGCGCATGGCCGAAATAAAAACTAACGCCGCCGCCGCTATCTTGTTTTGGATTACATTGCAAGTGACATTTCACAATGCAAAACGATTATCGTCACGTCAGAACTTTAGAAACAATATCATAAGCATAATGTTCCCACTGCTGGGACACAGCCCTCCTCTGTGAGAGAGAGTGAGCCTTAAATCACCACGCGGGCCTGGTGCGGGTTGGTAAATATCACAAATCTTCGAATTGTAGTTCTAAGACATTCACGTTTTCTTGGATATTTTCCTTCTGTTGTCTTGAGAGTAGTGGCGATGAAATTATTTACACACGAAAGTACCTGCTTGGGTTCGAACTCAAGGCCTACACCCCGGTAAGTCGGGCCATTACCCATGGGCCACCACTGAAACAGTAGAAGCGCACAATCACTGTCGTGGCCTGAATTTTCACTACCGTGCCAAAGGTTCGTCATCCCCGTTATGTAGTACGTAGTGGCTCAAGCGGGACTGCGGGATGTACCTACTTAATTACTTCGTGAGTCCGTTTGTCATCTAATGAATTAAACTGTTAGCGACATTCGTACTTAGGATCTTTGTTTAAGATGACTCGAGGAATGTTGGTGTTGTGTTTATATACGCATGTAAAAGTGTCTTGCTTGAATAATGTTGAAAGTGAAATTCGTGGAATTTAGGTTCCTTCAACTTGGTAGTTCCCTGAAACTTAGTCGTTCATAATGGGCCTCATTACAAAGCTTAACGTCACCCAAAGGGCAATGGAGAGGGCTGTGCTTTGAGTTTCCCTACGCGATCGAATCAGAAACGAAGATATACGAACGAAAACTGAAGTAACCGCCTTAGCCCAACGAATTGCTAAACTTAAGTGGCAGTGCGCAGCGCACATTGCTCGCAGAACAGATGGCCAATGGGGCCGAAAGGTCCTGGGGTAGCAACCGCGTACCGGAAGATGTAGACGTAGCGTTGGAAGGCCTCCCACAAGTTGGACCGATGGCCTTGTGAACGCTGCAGGAATCCGCTGGATGCGAGAAGGACAGAACCGGTCAAAGTGGCGATGCTTGGGGGAGGCCTATGTTCTATGTGTAACTATTAGAAGCAATATACCCAACGTGGGAATAAATCGTGATACTCAAGCCATTAT
This sequence comes from Polymixis flavicincta, assembly GCA_949987655.1. Lineage (NCBI taxonomy): Eukaryota > Metazoa > Arthropoda > Insecta > Lepidoptera > Noctuidae > Polymixis > Polymixis flavicincta. The sequence continues at coordinate 9,225,272 of OX465186.1, read as the reverse complement.
ACAACGTGATATTTTAGGAGTCTTATAAAGGCGATCCACTCAATGTCTCCGAAATATAATACTTACAGGCGCGATTAAAAAAATGTTGAATGAAACACCTTGTTAACAATGTTTTCCGGCTTGCAGACGGAGAGTAATGGGTAGCTCGCTGTCCGGTAAAGACCAAGCCCGGGTCGACGGCGCGTTGTGTTCAACGCCCGCTTCAAAGAGATGTCAGCACCAATTGGTGGGGTCCGCAAGGGCCGATGCCTGCCAGGGGTGTGGGTTGTTCGGAAGAGATACCGTGGCGCCTGGCAAACACGCAACTGAGGGAACACGGGTGGGTTTTAGTCAGTAAAAGTCTGACACGGCCTCCTGCTCCACTCAGAGCGGAAGAAGTTATTTGACGATTTCCCACCCTCAAAAAAAAAAAAAAATACGGTAGAGAGAAGTTCTGTTACCGGGCAGTGGGAACATTATAGGCTGATTATGCTATTTTGCACGTGTATTTTGCACTATTCGTACGGGTCTATCATCAAATCTGATAAATGAATCAATGTGCAAGCATCGCTACAAAAGCGACAGTAATCGATTAGTTTCCAGTTGCAAATTGATACGAACAAGTATGATTAGTCGTACCACGTCACCTGCAGCAGAATTATCGCCATGTAAGCAATCAAAGTTGCCACAAGTTGCTCAGCACATCAGATTAATCGGTTTTATGTAGGTCTACTGATGTATCGCGCAGTTATTCAGAGTTCTGATAAATAGCCCTATCAACGCATTGTCATATCCGGTTGCTGTGATATTGTATAGATTTATTCTAGTGGTTGGAGTAATTTATGGTAATTAATTGCGGCAAGTTGGTCCTAACTGTATCCTATCCTACTAATTTGTAAATATTAATATTTGTAAACAGTTTGTATGTTTATTTATTTATTTATTGCATTCTATTTTGTAAAAAATAATAATAATAAGGGGCCTAAAGCTACGTACAGAAATATGGACCCTGTAATGGCATAGCAAAATGATAAAATGAAAAATTAAAATAAGAATAAATTAAATGATTAAACTACATAATATAATAATGATACTAATTATTACAATTAAATTATTACACTATACAATACATTAATCAATAATTCATTATAATAAACTAAATATTAATTTATTAAATTTTATTAAAATAAATCATTATTATCAGTCCATGCATTTAGATGTTTGTTACTCAATCACGCAAAAATGGCCAACCTGATTTAGATGAAATTTGGCACACAGTTTATAACCCGGATGGGCTTGTGGCTAAGTAATAAAAGTCACACAGGCCGATCAGTCAAGTTAAGCTACGGCTGGTCCGTGGATGGATGACCATCTTTACATACCAAGACCCTACCGTGCCTCGGAAACACGGGTTCCAACTGCCATTCGTGGATCTTTGACAGTCGTTACGGGTCGTCAGAAGCCCGAAAGTCTGAAAACCAGTCTTATCAAAGAGTTATGGTATTACCCAGTAACTGGGTTTTGGAGGTCAGATAGGCAGTTGCTCCATGTAAAATACTGGTAGTCAGTTTCATCTGGTTTGACTGGAAGCCGACCCCAACATAGTTGGGAAAAGGCTAGGTTCCCGTGAGATAATTTTCGACCTCGACGCGGGAAAAACCGTTGGCTAGTTTAAACTAGCCAATAGAACTCGCGGGACAGTGTACCAATGACTTCACTTGATTAAATGCAAACAAATTATAGTTGTATTGGAGTGTTCTAAGTTTAATTAGATTAAGTGCTTCATAACTTACGATGCACATTTGGCTATTGATATTGGATACCAATTGTCATTGTTTGTTATGTATTCCCTGCGGTCAGGTGGACTCGGTATAGGTGACTATATACGGGTTTAAGATGTGTAGTTTCAATGGCCATTTCTTGATACAATTTGATTGAGTATTTGGTCTACCTTATCTACTTAATTCGTTTTTAAAAGTGACAGGAGTAGGTTTGTCTGTCCTATTGTCCTGTGGGGTAATTCTGCCGTCCTTAAGCCATTCCTACTGAATTAGCAGTACCATTCAAAATGATTCAGGTTCGGATTGATAGTACCTACTTATATTATACAATGAGGATGATGTTCTTAAATATTCAAGCCGCCAGTTGGCGCCACTTTGACAAGACGTCTTCCAGTTCGACAATGAACTTAAAATATTTGATGTCATTCGTTTCATTCATTTTTTCACCATTCAGTCTGTAGGCGCTTTGACACTTGACAGCTTCCCGGACCTGACGTCTCAGTGCTGCCAGGAAACCCTCCTTAAAAGGTTTTTACCAACAAAATAATTGTTTGAGCTTTTCCATCTATCTCTTTAATGACTTACAGCTTAGAAAATGTAACTGCGCAAGGTGTTTATTACTCCGTACTACCTGGATAAAACATATTATACTTATGTGCTAATCCAATTTATATACTATCTGTGTGCTAAATTTCATCCAAATCCGTTCGGCGGTTTTAGCGTGATTAAGTAACAAATCCAAACATACTTTCACATTTTTATAATGTACGAGGATTCTTTCAATGCATACTTTTGCTCCGTAACTTTTACTTATTGAAAGAAAGTATCGAGAACGAGACCCATTTTCATCACATTTTTTGTAATAAAGGTGTAAAACTGTATACATATTGTTAATCTGTGCGAAAATAGCATGTGTTAACGACGACGGTATTGTTAATATGCTACGAGTGAACAATACGTCACGCATTACAGAACTTATTACAGTCTGGGTAGCACGCACTAGCGCGACAATAGAATGATGAAGTGAGCTGGGTTGATGGAAACTGCGTCTTTAGCAGTTTTTTAACCGAGTTCAAAACGAAGGAGGTTCTCAACTGAACATTAAAAAAAAAAAACAATAAGTATGTTCGGGCATAACTCCGTCAATTGGTAATTGGTGTAATGTGGCTGGACCTAATTAGAATTAAAAGAGCCTTCGTCCGGCAGAGTCGTGAATTTCAGTTCCGCCACCGACATTGCTTACGAGCTAATCCTCTACCACGACATAAGCTTTCCCGTCTAGCTCGTGCTAACACGGCTGTAATTTTATTAACCGACGAAAAAACTGAGGAGGTTCTCAAGTCGACGCGTAGTTTTTTTTTTTTTATGTATGACCAAGCATAACTTTTTCCAGAGTAGTCCGATTTTGATAATTGTTTTTTTTTATTGGAAAGTTGGTCCCAATAAATTTCAAAGAAAAATTCCAACCCTAAGGGTAAGAAAACGGGGGATGATTGATTGTTTACTCGCAGATTTTAATACTGAGTTGTGTATTACAAAAAGTAATCAAAAATAAAGCATGCAGTAATTAGTACATTATAGCCACAAAAAATTATAAAATAAAAACTTTTTAATAAAAAAAATAAACCGCCGAAAAACCGAAAAGTAAAAAATAACAAACCTGCTTTGTCCAACCCCAATAACTAAGTTCGGAAGTAAAGAAAGAAAGAAAGAAAAGAAAGAAGTCGGTGACTTTGGATATGTATTTAATTAAAAGTCACCGCCTTCCGAACTTAGTTATTGGGGTTGGACAAATCAGGTTTGTTATTTTTACTTTTCGGTTTTTCGGCGGTTTAATTTTTATTTTACTATATTCTGCCCGTGACTTCGTCAGCATGCATCCGCCCGTTGGCGCTATTATTTCTTTTTCGCATCTTGCTGAGTCTCGTTCTTTTTGCTCAGCTCCTAAGGGCACTAGCGTGATGTACAATAGTCTATCATCAAATTACTACAAAAGACTATCTAAAGTAACGGACTTATGCCAAGATTCTAAGTGCCTGTAGATAATAACGTAAAACGGGCTGGTGACGCAACTCCACGTCAATTTTGCGTACAGCTGGGAAAATCGATTATTCGATCCAACCCAGTTTCTCAACGAAGGCTTGCAACGCCTTGCTGTTACTGAAGATCTTACGGAGGGCACCTGGGCTACCGAAGTACTTTGCCAAGTACGTACAGTCTATCTTATTACTACAATAGACTATCTAATGTACTGGGTGGACTGATGTCGAGATTCTGACCGCGTGTAGGTGTTTCTAACTCCACGTTAATGCGCGTATTTTTGGTACGGGTGCGAGAATCGGTTATTTGATCCATCCCAGCTCCTCAGGAAAGGTCAGCAACGCCTTTGTGTTACTGAAGGTCTCATGGAGGGTACCTGGGTTACTTTGCCCTGTACGTGGCGACCACCGGGTAGTTTAGAAGCACCTGAGCTGCTGTCTCGTCGTCCTCCATGCAGGCCTCGCACTGCGGACTGTCTCTGACTCCTACGACAAAGTGGCGCGTTTATCAAATGACCCGTGGCCGTTTAAATCTGCTGTAACTGTACAGCAGCGTGAGGCAGCCATCAAATTGTAGGGAGTGATTCCTTAGCCTGTATGCACTGGCCTTGGTCCACCCATAGTTTGTGATGTTGGCCCTTGCTCGTAACTAAAGAGGCTGAAGATAGTCAAAAGGCAACCAAGACCGGTGGGTTCGAGGCTTGGTCATTTTTCTCTGAAGCACTGCACTGATTAACCAGTGGTCACTGAGTAGAGAACGCATACTTTACTTGGTACTGATAAGAACTGGTAGTCACTTTCGCAACAGGGCCTGAATTCACTATGACCACTTTACGATTCCTTACTCGTAACCACGTCAATCACATCCAAAATCTGCTAATATCGTATTAATAATATCGACAAATTGTCTTGGAGCATACAGAATATGACATTTCAATTCCTTACCGTGACATTGGTTTCTAAAAACACGATATTGATGTAGTTTGAACGTAATAAGATTCCGTGGGGAATCATTATAACCATACAGAATTGGGGCCCAGTATGATCCTGACAGGCGTCGATTTTGAGTTCTCGCTGATCTATCGTCATACGCAGTTACTATGTTTCCTAGAACTCCTTAACCTATCGGATTTCGCTGGGCGTCGGGAATCCCAGGCTGATTCCCGCCCACCGTAGGCGTGGGCTTGCGGACGGCGAGTAATAGGTAGCTCGCTGTCCGGTAAGGACCAAGCCCAGGTCAACGGCGCGTTGTGTTCCACGCGCGCCTCAAAGATATGTCAGCACAAAGCGATGGGGCCCGCAAGGGCCGATGTCTGCACCCTGGCTGCGGGTTGTTCGAAAGAGATACCGCCGCCCCTGGCACACAGGCTACTGAGGGAACACGGGTGGGTTTTAGTCAATAAAAGTCTGCTTCACCCAGAGCGGAAGAAGTTATTTGACGATTTCCCATAAAAAAAAAATACGTATTGGATTTTATTAAGGCTCCTTTATTCAATTCAATGAAATTCGTGACGTCTCTCGTCTCACACATTTCTTATGATCTTGTTCCGTGCTAAGGCTTCTTCGTAATCAAATCACGAAATCTTTACAATCTTTTTTTTTGTACAATAAAATAAAATTGAAGTGTCTGTTTGTAATGTCAAAAGTAACGTTGTTTACTAAATGCATCTGAAAGTAAAACTTAAAACAAAAAAGTTTTTTTTTGTCTGTCTGACTGTCTGTTTGTTCCGGCTAATCTCTGAAACGGGTGGAACGATTTACATGAGACATTCACTGGCAGATGTTATAAGGAGTAACATAGGGTTAGACATACTTTTTTGCCGATTGCACATTCTCGTAGGATTATTTTCGCCATCCACTTGGACGAAACCGCGGCCAGCAGCTAGTATCAGCATAAAAAAAGATACAATATGTTTCACGATGCTGAAATTCGGATAGACTGTATTCATCCTTCCATATGTAATTGAATCCCGCAGTTGCTAAGCAACTAAACAGTTCAGTGGCCTAATCATGTATGTTAGTGGCCTAAATTCCATCAATAAATGATTAGCGATTGTTCAGGGATTGGTTAATGTTAATATGGCGCTGGGAGCCGTAATTTCGTATACTATGAACCTTTCCTATTACCGATGGACGGCGGTATCCTATTTTTAATACGGATTAACATTTTGGTAGAACCTTTTTATAGCCTCTTTGTGGTCTGTAGCCAATAATATACTCAAAGTCGTTCAAGGAAAATATTAAGAAGTCTTAATGTAGACTTTTCGAGATAAAATTCTCTTCGTATTGGCAATCTAAAGAAAAATAGCTTAGGATATACATGTTTAAAATACCGAGCCTACATGTTATGAAGAATTTTTCGTGTAAATCTAGACTTTTTAGTAAAGCAAGCTTTTTGATCGAAAGATGACTGACAAATCGAATCCGATGTTCGTTGCAATGCCAATTTTAAGTAAAATATTGTAGAATACATTTTTGAAAGACACATCCTACAACTTATGAAAAAGGTCTTCATTTAGGTATAAAAACAAGTACAGTCACGAGCAATAATATGTATACACTTACCAACTATTAAAAGTAATTTTCTCCACTTTCACTAATTGTAATCTTATTTTATTATGAAAATAATATTTTGGAACCCACACTGTCATGAAATATCTAAGTTATCTCAAGGCTGCAATCGCTATTTAAAAGAAAATCGCTTTTGAATTTGGCGATGTGTTTACATGTTATTGCTCGTGACTGTACACCTACTTTTTTCATAATGTAGAATTTTCAGTAAAGCAAAGATTTTCAGACGAAAGATGACTGACAGAAGAAACCAAGTCTTAAGCTAAAAATAAGTAGATAGCGTATGATACATATTTGAGATACACCTCCTACAAGTCATGGAATATACTGAAACATTTATTAATATAATAAAAAAGGAGACTAGTTGCACATTTAATTAACATTCCCGAGGTAGAGAGAATATGACTACCCTTGAACATTTCTGCTTGCAATTCTGCTGCACATAATAAGTCCCACATGTCTCCTAAATCAACAACAAAATTAATTAATATCATTTATTTTCTCGTTACAATGGCGTTTTAATTATTCAACCACTTGTATGTACAGTGTTTAAGACTTTCAAGGCTTTTCCGAACATCTGTGAATACAGAATTGCAATATCCTGTTGCAATTACTTATGATATTTTGGAGCGCATATTTGTTAGGTTAGGTTTGTCTTAAGGTGGATGCGCAGGTACGGGTTGTTCGAAAGAGAAACCGTGGCCTCTGGCACAGGTAATTGAAGGAATACGGATGGGTTTTAGTCAGTAAAAGTCTAATACGCCTTCCCGCTCCACCCAGAGTGGGAGAAGTTATTTGATGATTTCCCATCCTCAAAAAAAATTGTGTATGCGTAAAGGTAGCCCCCGAAATTCAAATTAGCTCCGTGTTTTGCAATTTGCAGGTCAGGTCAGGTTATATTTGTTCATGAAATAGTCATTCACTGGGATTAAATGAGTTTAGAGGGTTGTATCGATCATTGTAATGATTAGAATTATGTAGTTACGTGGCGGCATCTACAACGCCACATGCGAACTACGCATCAGAGACTTGACGACACACAAATCCTACATCGCGCAGGCAGAGTTTACCGCGCGACTCGTATATATACAACATCCCGACATCAACCGTCGGGCAGTAGCCCACCAGACACAAAACTCGTCTGGTCGGAAGATCCTCCGTTATCCATAGAGTATGAGTGAACTTTACACCCTGTTCCTCATACCTCTAAAGTTACATTACGTGATACGGTTGTGAATCATATTGTAATCATCATATTATAACCTAATACGAACCTGCAAATTGCAGAAAAACGTAAGACAGTTTGAATTGCGCGGGATCTTATCGCATCCACTTTAAAGAGTGTAGGTTCATCAGTTCATCACCGTCATCTTCCATATTCCACTACCACAATTCATTATTTCAAGATAGCGTGCCTTCTTTCTCCAAATCTTTATCAACTCATCTCAGTACTCCCTTCTAGCCATATCATTCTGACAATTTCGGTATACAACTTTCATCAAAAAACAAATAAGGGGGCGTCTATTACTTACGTGAAACAATTTTGGTGATTTTTCGACCCCCACCCCCGCTCTGGTGAGATATCATGAGATTTGGTTCGTCGCTCCCCTCACCATAATCTCACGTGGTATATTTCAAAATACGTGTTTTTAGTGTTAAAACGTTAATCTGTGCCTATTTGCGTTGAATCTATACGTTGCATTTGGCTGACTTGGCTGGCCGGTGGCGGTATAATCATTGAGGAGCTGCTGTGCAACTTTGTGGCGTTCGCATAACCGCGATACATATTATTTTGTAGGATTTAGCCATGTTGGCGGAAAAACATGTTTTACATAATTTAACCTGGTTTTTTCGCAATTGTTTCTTTGCGGAAAAATATATAAATATGATATTTGCAGAGATCCACGTGAGATTGGGTGAGATTCGACTCGACCCCTCCACCCTCCCTTAACACCTCAAGTAATTAATAGACGCCCCCTAAGTGTTTTAAAAATCGCAGTCCAACTAACTTTGTATTATGAAGATTATTGTTGCACGATTGAATATTATTTTAGTCCTAACAACGTATTATATAGGTTACTATCACAACAATCGTAAGATCACTTAACATCATCATCTGCCTAGCCTTTTCCCAACTATGTTGGGGTCGGCTTCCAGTCTAACCGGATAAGTCGTATTTAACATGGAGCGGCTACCTATCTGACCTCCACAACCCAGTTACTGGGGTTGAACGGTTAGGCAGAGGTACCACCCACAATTTCGTCAGTTTTGTTTGAGTCCCACGTTATAGTAGCCGACCCAATTACCATCAACCGGGCATAAATTCAAACCCAATCGTTAGATCAATATATTAATTAAGACGAATATCGGCCAAATGATTAGCATCAATATTCTTCGCATACACATACGATCAAGTACAATTAATATTATCACTATGATATAGAAACGTAGGTCATTACTTTCTTATCTGAAAAAGCCTTTAATAATTTTATTTGAGGTACCCAAATAGAAGCTGTGTGGGTCGGCTTTCATTTACATTTTAATTAGTTATCATATAGGCGACACGCGTGTTAAAGAGTTAATTAATATCCCAAACTATTTTGTGAGAATAATCTTCGTAATTAATGTTGAGATATTCGTAGCTGGATTATGTATGATATAAGCAATGAGTTAAGATTAGTGTATGTTTTGAGTCGTTAAGGTGAATCTAGTCCATATTTTTTCCATACAAACTTCGGGAGGGTTTTGCTCCACTGTTTGACAACGTACATCAAAAATTAAACATGGTATGGTTTTATCTTATTATTACCATTGTCTGTACGGAAACAGAATACTGAAATTAAAAACTATTAAATAATTTGGAGCTAACAAAGATTCGTTTTTCTTACTAATTTAACCTAAGTTTGGGCGTGTTTAAGTAATAAAACAAGCGTAAAATCTCCAAAACTAAGTCGGTACCGACAAAGCTCAACTATCGAAAAATTCAAAAAGCTTTATTGGTCATTGATTTATGCAGTGGTTTTTTCAGAAAACCCTTCTTCCGAAAGACTTTTCTTAATTTTTTACGTGCCTGTTTTACTATAACTAATCCTGCAGCTCACTCAATAATGTTGTGCGTGTAGACTAACGTCTAACTGCTCATCACGGGTACTACCTCTGTCGGACACGAAGCCTAGTGAGACAACGTGCTTTTCAGCCAGGCTCACCAGTGAGTTCGAGACCCCGACTAGGTTTTTCTTAAGAAAGCTTTTTTTATTTATCACCTGATACTACCTACAGCATAGCCCTATGTGTTATGATTAAAGATTCTCTGAGTGACCAAATCAGAAATGAAGAGATCCGCTGGAGAATCAAGGTAACCGACATAGACAGAAGAATTGCCAAACTTAAGTGTTAGTGCGCAGGGCACACTGCTCGCAGAACAGATGACCCATGGAGCCGAAAGGTTATGGAGTAGCCACCGCGTACCGAAGACGTAGTTGCAAGGCCTCCCACAAGGTGGATCAATAATCTTGTGATGGAATCTTGTGAAGAAATATGAAGTCGAATACGGAAAGCACAGAACCGGTCGTAGAGGTACAGCAGTGGACAATGATGATAACGCTAATTATTACCTACAGCTGAATCTTTTTGTAAATTGGAATACAGCTGTTATATTACTACGTTTTATAAATATAACCTCCATCAATGAGGTCAATTTGACGTACGATTCAGGTTGAGAGTACTTGTACGAGCAACTTATATGTCCAAATCTAGAATAGGGCCTCATTACAGCGACTCAGGAAATACTTAAGCCTTGACCTCAGAGCAGAACACATAATATAATACTCAGTATGAAAGCACCTATATGAAAGCGAATCCCCGGCCCTACATAGCTCATTGCACGGGATGTTGTAAAAATCAATATGAGATTCAATAAACTTACTGTGGAGCATACGTGCACAATGCGAACTATGATATGATTTTATTCTAGGTTGGATTCAGTAAAAACTATAAGACTTAATAAAAATTCTCAATATAGATATTTCGGTTTACCGTTTTACCGATAAAAAAGCATTTTCACGTTCATATTCATTAAGTTTGATTTATGAAAATATATTTCTCTAATGTGACTTCCACACTTACCTTGGAATATTAAACGTGAATATTTTTCTGTTGTAAAATCACGGATATTTTCGACGAGCAAGCATCATTGTTGACATCAGATTAATACTAAAGCCAAGAGGAAACTATTGCTTTCATTATTTAAGTACCTATCTATCGATGTCTATCAAATCTAACAAAAAGCCTTTTCGATAGATAATCCAACGAATTCCCGAAAGATTTCATAGTAAAAACCCGCGGGAAATCACAGAAATGCGTCGAAGAATCAACGGAGCCTTTAACAAGTTTCTTTGAAAACATAATGTAGTCTTTTCGAAGAAAGTTTGCTTCTTGATATATGACGGGTCTGTAGAGAAATGCAGCCAAGTAGGTGATCCGTACTATTTGGCATAATGTATCATCATGATACTCCTTCGTTATGATTTCGTCATCTTCGTCATCACACCTGAAAGTAAATCTACTTTCAAGTCATACAGGAAACCGTAGAATAGGTAGGTAGGTCATTATTCTTCGTCATGCGCTTCGTTCTTCGTCTTGGTGTTGACAAAGCTTATCATCTTCTTCCAGAAGATATCTGGGCACGTCTTCCAAAACTTTACTGCGTCCCCCGGTCTTTTCCTTGATATACAATGGTCTATGTAGCACCATGAAAAATGAGACGTCAATGGCTAGTGCAAAACATGGGGTTCATTCGATTAATCGACTCTGGTCAAACTATTGTGGGGTCGGTGCATTTCATTCATTCTTTCATGTCACTCTATCTTCTCCTTCCATAAATTGTCTGTCAACCGTTATCACAGACTCCATCTTCTTTCTGGACATCAATCTTCTTTCACACAATCCTTCTGTGGTTTCTTTGGTCTTCTCCTGCTCTTATAGCCATCCAACATCATTCTCATTCAGGTAATGTAGATAATACAGGAAAAGTTTTTATCCAGTGCGCAAATTTTAACCATGAATTCAGCATATCATTCTAGAACCCCTAGCGCAGAAATTTTTCGCCGGATATACAAAAAAAAAAAAAATCTGCTGTTCCATACATTTTGACCGCGTAGGTATTGCAATTTTCTATGAAACAGCTTCTTTTTAGCACCTACCCGTGCGAGTACTTCGTATTCGCGACTTTTATCTTTCTTTTTGCTCAGCTCCTAAGGAACCTAGCGTGATGTTATATAGCCTATAGCCTTCCTCGATAAATGGGCTATCTAACACTAAAATATGTTTTCAATTCGAATCAGTAGTTCTTGAGATTAGCGCGTTCAACTAAACAGACAAACAAACTCTACAGCTTTATAATATTATAAAATATATGTTTATTAGTATCAAAGTCAAAGTCAAAGCATTTATTTCAATTAGGCACTTAAAAGGCACTTTTGAACGTCAACATTTACATTTTAAAAATAGAATTTATTCTAGTCGCCCGTTCCAAAATGTAGTTTCGTATGGAGAAGAACGGGCAAGAAACTCCACCGTTACTCTTTTAAAATGTTTTACATACAATTTATCATAGTTATTCATTCATTATATAATTATATGTGAAAACGATGCACCCAAAATAAAATTACTATACCAAAAAAGGTAACAAAATGCAACTGAAGCAATAAAGATAAATTAATTCTATGACAGATACATGGTTCTCACATATTTACAAACATTGTAAGAGTAAGTACACGATTTTCCTAGAATATTAACAAGAAATAAGTCAGTGTGTGAGTGTAAATCAATGTCATAAATATAATTATTTATATAATTCAATTAGCAACCAGTTTGATTTTGTCTAGACTCTGGATATGTAGGTACCATTACAAGTTGACGCTTCTTGCGGTCACATTATTATTTTGATAGTTTGTAAGTGATTGTTCTTTAATGCTTAAAAGTGATCAATGTTTCCTCCGTTAATGTTCATTGGCAGTTAATGTAACGCTTTCTGATACCGTATCTATGTTATAACAATGCCTACATATATTTATGTGCCTAACAATGTAGCTATTTTCTTTGATGACGTAGATAGGATAGCTAAGTACTCAATGTTTTCCACTTTTCAATGTATTTCGTTTTAAATACACAATTACCCAACTTTATCCTTTTTTTTAATTCTTTATAATACGTATTATTATTATTGTACAGAGGCCAGCACATCAAGCTACCCCAATCTGTCAAATTTCTTTGATAGTTTTTCAACTTTATCACAAAGGAATAAGGTTTATGTTCAATTGGGAAAATTTGACAGTTTGGGATAGCTTGACCTGCTGGTGACTGTACTATAAAAGGTCCAATTATTTTCCCAAAAAGTTTTCCCTTAATTTTTCCGATGTTAATCTAAGTTGAAGGAGGGAAAATTGAAACAGATTCCAATTTCAAATTAACCTTTTCCTATTTCGAAAGTTTAATTGAAATAGACATCTAAGCTTACGAGATCATTACGAGATCAGTGAAAGTTTTCATTAGGGTTCAATCCAAAAAGTTTAAGTGATAATAAAATTATTATACTTAATACCTGGTTTTAGTTACTTTATGCACGACCGCACTCTAACGAGCGAGAGCTCCTGACAGTTTGTGAGTCAAACAAGATAAAGTTTAGTTACTGGAAAAGGATCACAAAGGCTTGTTTCAAATTTAAACATGAAACATGTAATTAGATTAAACCGTAAAGTCTTTTTTTGAAGTGAGTGGATTCCATCTCGTGATCCTGTCTGCCCACACTCGTCTGTTTCAGATTTATTTTTGAATAATACTTAAGATTATTTTGTGGTCCGAAATATAGTTGGTCGTTTAATTGTTTTGTATAGTATTTACGGGTCGTCAGAAGCCAGAAAGTATAACAAAGCAGTGTTACCCAAAGTGTAGAGGGAGGTGACTGGGAGGTCAGTTAGGCAGTGTGACTCAGCTGCATGCGGTTAGACTGGCAGCTGACTCCAACATAGTTGGAAAGGGTAAGATCATGATGACACAATCACGATAACCTTATAGCATAGAATATGACAACTTATCCAGAGATGTACTTGATAAGGCTAGGCAGATTGATTTAATTATTTTGTACCAATATATATAATACCACTAGCTTTTGCCAGCGGCTTCGCCCGCGCGGAATTTTAATCCCCTATTTAACTCCCTTAGGGGTTGAATTTCGAGAAATCCTTCCTTATTCCTTGTCTACATTATAAAGGGAAGCTCTGTGCAAAATTTCAGCTTAGGTCTAAGGGTTTGGGCTAGGCGTTGATGAGTCAGTCAGTCAGGACTTTTATTTTTATTTATATAGATAGATAAGATTACCAAAGTTGTATTCTAATGTGTCCACACTCTGCAAATACCTCCAAAGCCAAAATGGGCTACATTAGACATATAGGAGCATGCACTCGTTACCTATAGCCACTAAAACAGATATAGTCAATTAGTCATCCTAGCCGAAAACGGCTTGGGCATTCAGGGTGACAGGGATAGACGCGCTAACTGTCAGCGCAACTGTCTGATTCAGCATTCTAAAAAATCCCCTATCATAGAGGAATGTTTCGTAGGTTATAAAAAGAAATCTGCTGTTTCATAAAAAAGTTGTATGGAACAGCGTACACTCTGGAGTCTTTATTTGTGCCTGGCTTGCAATAGGCAAGTTATTGCTACTTATTGCTAGTTATTGCTACTTAAACATAGCTGGCGAAATGTTGATGTACAGACGCCAGCACATCAAGCTACCCCAATCTGTCAAATTTCTATAATACATTTTCAACTTTATCACATAATCATAAAGTTCATGTTCAATTGGGAAAATTTGACAGTTTGAGGTAGCTTGATGTGCTGGCGTCTGTATTATAGATACACCTCTGCCTTACCCTTCCTACCTGGGATTAAAGACGTTATGTTATCTGTGTGTATGTACATATAATAAATATACAAGAAAAATTATAAAGTAGGACACAAACTAACTAACACGTATCATGTTTGAAACCGTTTCATCACTCTGACCTCTAAAATCCCGCCTTTATCAGCTTTTTAGGTCACGACCGTTAATTACTTAATTAAAATAATCATAGTTTAACTGCGTGCTTACTGCAATAAAATAAACAAACGCGTGATTTCTACGTTTCTGTATAAAACGACAACAATATTTACTTCACAGTTAGTAAGAAAACTGAGTCATCGAAATTATGAGCTAAACGTCACATGTAGCTTCAAAGACCTGCCAAATTTGAGAGTGTGGTAAGGACTGTTAATCGGAACAATTTTCTCCATGGGACCAATATCGTACTTGCGAAAAATGTATCAACTGTCACATACAAAACTTCAATATCTATGACCTAAATGTATGGGACAGCCCCAGGAAGACAATTGTTCAGTCTGATGGTATTACTACTATTTCTAAAACACACCCTTAAAATTGGCAGGTCCCTGAAAACTAACCCTGTATACTCCTTAAGCATATTGCAGCTGACTTCTTTTTATTAAATTTTAATAAAAATGCACACTTGTATCGTAAGAACACGCCATATGCATCCATTACTTTCGCCTCAGTCGCTTTTTCTTATTTCTTAAAAAGAGCACTTGAAGCGAACCTGAGACGTGCGGGATCATAACACTGTTACCCATTGCGGTGAACTAACGAAGTGTTCTCAAGTGTCGTCAAAGGACGCCAACCCAGCCATGGTAAGGTAACGTGGCCTTTCAAACGGTCCCGTAGAGGGCACTCCCCAGCAACGAGCTCCTTCCCAAGAACGCTATGTATACAAATGTTGCTTTACATTCACAACTTATTTGAAACCCGCCTCTGATTTCGTATCACATGTTCCACGAACTGTGATTCGGTCTTGTCGTGACTTTTCGTCTCTGCGTAGATTTCTAAACGTCTGATAGAAAGGACAGCATTGTCAAGATTCGGGGAACGCTAAAGAAAATCTTTTAAGCTGGAATAGAAGCTTAACAGTTCGCTGAATAGCCGAGATTGCGTTAGACCTTTAACGTAGTCATGCTAAGAAAATATTAGTGAAAACTTTGAAAGATAAGGTAACGATGACTCAAAGAAAATGTTGGTGTTAAAAACGTCGAATGTTGATTGGAATCGTTTTCGGAGTTTGCAAATTGAAAGCTTTTGGTATGTGCGCAGTTTTGTGTTAATTGTTAGCTAGAGCGCAATCAACTAATACCGAAGCTATTCCCAATAGCAATGCGAACGTTCTCAGCGAAACAGAAAAAAGAATCAACAAAAACTTTAATTATTCAATTCAAGTTCTATTTTTGTAATAGCGTCTGGGAAAACTTAGGCACACTGGTAATTTGGGCAGATGAAGTAGAAAAAGTCAGCAAGCTTCCAGTTAACGACGGCGGTTTTACATCTTGTTGCCTGTAAAGATAACGTTATGGCCGCTGTTCGGTCGTATCAGACAAAACATTGGTTAATTTGCTGTGTAAATTGGCAACAGTAATTACAATAATTAGTCGACGAGCATTCAATTAAAATACTCATTTTTATCATAAGCGTCGAGGGAGTAATTTGCTAAGTACTGGAGTGAATATTTTGTTTAATCAGAAGTGTTTTTGTTTTATATCTGAGTATCCTATAGGAAACATTATCTACTTGATGAGTAGGATATTATGTTTTTTGACATAGGATAGATATCATAATCTCCTTCACTTATTCAAATTTATTTAGGACCGTCGCCGTCGTAGCATGTCATTTACTTTCAAATACAGTTATAGATAATAGATTTAATGAGATATCTTATACGAGTAGCATCTTAAATTATTCAAGCAGAATTACAAATCTGCATTTCTATTCACAAGCATTCGACAGGCTGTCGTATCGAAAATTACACATTTCGGTAACCTGATTTGCCTTGCCCCAGACTACAAACAGCTGTTAGAAGAATAGCGGTCGTTTATTTGATTTAAACTGATAATATTTTTGAGGTTTTGGACTTGTTAACGGCTTTTATAGGACTCCTACGATAACTTTGATTGATGTTCGATTCGATACGGAAGCGTATTGAATTGTTGTGAATAGCTAT
Source organism: Polymixis flavicincta (assembly GCA_949987655.1). Classification (NCBI taxonomy): domain Eukaryota; kingdom Metazoa; phylum Arthropoda; class Insecta; order Lepidoptera; family Noctuidae; genus Polymixis; species Polymixis flavicincta. The sequence continues at coordinate 9,208,802 of OX465186.1, read as the reverse complement.
GCTGGTTCGTTAGGGGCTCATCAAGCGGTCAAAGCATACATTTTGCCAGAGTTTAATAAAGGTCAACATTGCAGAACATCAGTTGCCCAGTCTCGGCTATCACCAGCATGCAGGATTTAAGGGCTCCGTAACTTTACGAGCCCAATTAATCCTGGACAGCGTGCCTTTAATAGACCACCAGACGGTATTCTGTGAACCGATTCATCTATATCATTGTATATGCATCTATATTATTGCCCATGCATCTACATTGTGGATATATTGGTCCACAATTTGTTAACTCTTAGGTTAATAGGTCATTTGTGTTATGAAGATAAATGCCTATCTTGTGTTGGATATCTGCCTATGTAATGGCTAATTTTGCCACTCAAACGGTTCTGACGCATGCATGCAACATACTCGTGATTATTATCATCATTTAGTTTTCAGTATTCTTTGTTGTGTAAATTGGGCAATTGGTTACATAGCAATTTAGAGTGTAAAACTGCTCAATAGAACTGACTATTGTGATAGTAATGTTAATATTTTGCCGTTTCAATAAAATAAATGTTCCAGGAGAGGCGATGGCAAAAAATAAACGTTTACCTGCCCATTCGACCAGAGCGAGACTTGATATTATATTACATTTTGAAACACTGACGGCAAAACATTCGATACTTGGATGCAAAACTTTCAATAAACTCGAAGGAGATATTATAGTTTGCTGTTTTCCCAATATGGAAGACTTATTCCCACTCCAGGTTTTGATACATGAATATGATAATCCCAGTGAACACATCGAAAATCAGAGGTGGGAAGAATTCACAACGACGACGCCGCAAACGCAATATTCTGTAACGCCTTTGATATGACAGATTTTTCGTGTAGCGTGTCGTGACACGGCAATGTATGTCGATTATTGGGGATTTACGCAACCACGTATGCGATGTAATACTCAGTGAGGGGAACCGATATTATGAGACAATAAGCATGGCCTGCATTTGCGTTTAATGCGATTGTTTTACAGTTCATCCTTCCGAGAAATTGTTACGTGTGGTTATGACATAAATAATAAATATTCCCCTATCTATTAAAATCCAATAGTTATAATACAGGGTAAGTTTTTATCCAGTGCGCAAATTGTAACCATGAATTCAGCATATCATTCTAGAACCCCTTGCGCAGAAATTTTTCGCCGGTTATGCAAAAAAAAAAACAGATGTTTTATAGAAAAGTGCAATACTTACGCGGTCAAAATGTATGGAACAGCTGATTTTTTTTTGTATATCAGGCGAAAAATTTCTGCGCTGGGGCGTCTAGAATTATATGCTGAATTCATGGTTACAATTTGCGCACAGGATAAAAACTTTTCCTGTATAACTATTTGGATTTAAGTGCAGCCAGATTGGTCTAGCTTCTGCCAGCGACTTCGTTCGCGTAAAATATATCCTAGAGAATACTTCGTTTTCGCTTACCGTTCTTTCTGTCTTTTTTTCTTTTTTCCCAGCTTTTAAGGATTGTAGGTTGATGTAAAATAGCCTATAACCTTCGTCAGGATATGCGCTATCAAATACAAAGAAAATTTAGCGAATCCTATTGGTAGTTACAAAGATGAGCGAGTTAAAACAAACAAACAAAAACACGCAAAATCATCAGCTTTATTATATAAGTATTGATGTGTTTATGGCCAAATGGTTGTTATGTTCCATAATACCAATTTTATTGATATCTACGAATAATATTTAGACTAATAAAAGTGAACGACCGCAGGGCCGACTGGACGATTACATCGAACGAGTATAATTTCGGGTGGCCATCTGTGTAAAATGGACATCATCATTTTCTCCCCAGATACTCGTTACCCCTGGAATATCAAGAAGTTAGGAAAAAGTGGAAAAAGGAAAAAACAAGTGCGTAAAGGTTGACAACACAGGTGCGTCTCAGACGGCAGTTTCCGTTCATTCATTTGAATTTTAATAAAGACGCCTTGCTTATTTTTAGGGAAGTCACCATTAGGAGGACGCGCTTCTAGTTATTTTTGATGCAAAAACGTGATATTTTCTATTTCGTTTTTCATTCTATTTTGTCCTGTTGTCGACACAGACGTCGGCCTCGATTGTAGAGCGATTGTCGTGAGATGATGAATGATGTCCTCGCTGGATGCTCGCAGTCTCGCAGTAGGTACTTTTTACTCCCTTTGTGTAGCGTTCAACTCGAGGCCACCTTCCGTGATCCTTTGATCGCCTTTTTATGACTCAGTAATTTTATTATTGTTATTCAGATTGTTGAAAAAATGCTTGTAAGCGTTCCTCTATTGAGAGTTTGAGACTTCAAAGGGATTTGAGAGTCAATATCAGATAATCTTTTTTCTTCTTTGTTTGAGTAAGTATGTAAATATTGTTTTTGATGTTTTTGGTAGCGAAGTTACTGGCGTTTTTATCTTAGGTTTTTATATACAAATATAAATACCTATATTCTTTATGAATAACTATTGTTCCAACCAATAGCAGAATTGCCTTTTAAGATCGGTATCAATGATACAAATAACAATTATGTCTCCTACAGCATAGAGCAGCAACTCCAATTGAGTAATACTGAACACACTTTCAATCGCAATCTGGTTTTAGCCAATCCTATGCTTTATGTTATTACTAGCTTTCGCCAGCGGCTTCGCCCGCGTAGTGATCGGAAACTATCCTACGGGAACTTACTACCGGGATAAAATGTATTCTGTATTTAAATCCAGGTTATAATCTATTTGTGTGCCAAATTTCATCCAAATCCATTCAATAGTTTTTGCGTGAAAGAGTAATAAACATACATACATACAAACTTTCGCGTGTATAATATTAGTAAGGAAGTAAGGATCTTCGAAAAAAAAATCTGCTCAATGAATTTTGATGAACTGTGTGATAAGGTAACGTGTGCTACACAATTATCTCGCTGCTAATGCTAGATCGAAATAAGACTGTAAGTTAGTTGACAAGTTAGCTCTGTCATTAAAACTGTGAGTTACAAACAACTTACAACTATGTCCGCCATTTTGTTCTTTAGCGTCTGTTCTCGCATGAAAAATGGCTAATCTGGAACTTTGAACAGCATCCTAATTGCGTAACTCACGATTAATCATAATCTGTTTCAATTTGACAGTTCAACAATATTCATTGCGTTATTTACTTTATTGAGCAGATACATTTTTCGAACTTAAGAAGCAATGGTTTAACAATCTGACTCCAAACGAAACAGATTATGATTAATCAAACATGTTCAATAAGATTAGTGTGTAATATAAATGTATGTGTTCGTCAAAGTTACTTAAAACAAACGTATTTTTTTTTATTTTAGATATTTTACTATCCTCATTTTGAGTCCCTAGGCTACTATTAAGTATTAATGGTCGTTCTAAAACTGCTGGATAATTACTAAGAATAATGTATTTATACGTAAATCTAAGCAACTATGAATCATTGGCAAAATTCTAAGGAAGTGACTCAGAGCTTAGCATCGTTTGAATAAAAACGTCTTTAAAAGAGATCATTGTCGTGAGGACGGCGAACGGAACGCTTTGAGACTCACAAATGACAGCCCTATAGATATCTATATTGTTTTAGAATGATGCGATCGCTACTTGAATGGAAAATACTTTTTACTTTAACTTAAAACAAAGACATATCATTTTTGAAAGTACAAAATGCATGATATTGTCGCAAGACGGCTAAAAATAACGCGGGCGATAATTTCTGATGACTCTGACTCATATCTGTTATGGGTAAAGTGTATAATACATACATACATAATCAGCCTTTTTAATATTCCCACTGCTGGGACATGGCCTCTTCTCGGTGAGAGGGTAGAGTTAATATTAAGATGAATTTGGTCAAACATAAACATACCCATTAACATATTTCTGAGGGCAGAAAGAGATTAATAAAGAAACCAAACATTCATTAGGTACCGTTTGGAAAGCTGAATGATGATGTCAACAGATTAAAAATAAGAACAGTTTTGAACCGCCATGCTGTGACGTTTTGAAAACTAACCTCAGTAGCATCCCTGAGGACACGGTGGAGCACACGGTGGCGGTCTGCCCTGCTTGGGCGGAGCACCGCCGTGTCCTCGTGGAGGCGGTCGGCGGCGGCGATCTCTCGCGTCCGGCCCTGGGGGCCTACTCCCTAAGCACTAAGTCCGTCGTTTCGGTCGAAGTAACGGGCGTTTCCAACTCCGTATCACTTACGGACAGAAGATTAGTTTGGAGCCCGAACTTAGAATTAATGACAACACGATTTGACAGCTGTTAGGTACTCCCGATATGTTTTTTCATTTCCAAAAAACTTAGTTAATTTGCTGTAGGATTCATTAAGACGTCACGCACTACTTTCGGACGGGCCCGTAACTTCGTTGACGGAGTTAGAGAGTAGTCTCCCTGGTCCAGGCCATGGTACGGAGCGAGAGGGCATGGGGAGCCGTCACCTCCTTCAGCGAAGCAGTGATGCTCGCAAAGAGGGAGGCGGCGCACGTGAGGGAGAGGCAGCATATGCGCCCTCGCGACCCCAGCCGCCGCAGGATACGGAGACGCCCTGGGCGTCGGGAATCCCAGGCCGATTTCCGGCCACCGTAGGCATGGGCTTGCGGACGGCGAGTAATGGGTAGCTCGCTGTCCGGTAAGGACCAAGCCCAAGTCGACGGCGCGTTGTGTTCCACGCGCGCCTCAAAGAGATGTCAGCACAAAAAGTGATGGGACCCGCAAGGGTCGATGCCTGCCAGGGGTGCGGGTTTGTTCGAAAGAGACACCACAGCCCCTGGCTTAAGGGCTACTGAAGGAACACGGGTGGGTTTTAGTTAGTAAAAGTCTGACACGCCCTCCTGCTCCACCCAGAGCGGGAGAAGTTATTTGATGATTTCCCACCCAAAAAAAAAACCTCAGTAGCATCGCGTTAGCACTTCAGTCGAAAAGTTATTACAAAACTAGTTTTGTATTGTGTCAAAACAGTTGTTGTGGAATGTTTTCGCCATCCCTATCCTAAAAAGCGATAGAATACCCAAAAGCTATCTTGAGTTAAGACTGTTTTAGGCAGAGAACAAATTAAAAATGTTGGCAGAACATGGAAGAAAAACAATAGAATGAAAATAAGCAAACCAAGATGCTATCCTTTGAAAAGGCTGTCGGATGATGTCAAGAATTTCAAAATAAGAACAGTATTGATATTGACGCCATATGGTGACGTTTGAACTGTCAAACTAACTTCAGTTGAATCGCTTACGCACATCACAGTCGCAAAGTTTCGAACAAAACTATAGTTTTGTCTGCCATAGACAAAACAGTTTTGTATTGTGTGAAAATAGTTTTGTTGCGAACGTTTTCGCAATCCGTTACTTATTTTATTTATTTAATAGTCAGGAGTCCGCTGGATGCGGGAAGCACAGAATCGGCCGAAGTGGCGGAGCTTGGGGGAGGTCTATGTCCAGCAGTGGACGTGTTTCGGCTGAAATGATGATGATGATTTAATAAAACTACGTTTTTTGTTTTTGTGTCTTTGCATTAACGAAGACGAAACGTTCAGAAACTGCAGAACGCCACATGTAGTTTCTGCCTACTCAGTTTATGTATGTAAAACTGGACTGTGTGTGAAAAAAACCTTATTCAAAAATAAAATGACCGTACAAGCCTTAATAATATTGTATAGAATATTCTGATACTTCAATTTGAAATGAATATCTGTGTTCTCATTCCAGAATAATTACTCGTATATTTACTGACAGAATGCAGCACGAAAGAAACTAGTTATTTTTGTTAAACTTGCTTATTTCGCCACGCATCATAAATTCTTAATCCCCATTTTTTCCTTATTTTGCCTGGAACTGAATTTATGTATCTGTTGTTTTCGGAATTATAACGTCTGAAATAGGGGTGATAGTAGTTAATTTAGCAAAAAGAAAGATAAAATATAGCCACTATAATATCTAACTACCCACTAACTGCTGGTTACAATTGTTTTGTTTTTTGTTTCAGGTATGTTTACGGTCCGAAAAGAAGTTGTATGGAGTTGCTACAAAACATTATAGAATGGATTTTCTGTCTTTTCGAGTTCATGTAAGTTAAGAAACTAAATATCAAATGCTTGTCTAAATATCCTGAGAACAGCTTCTAGGCTAACTATAGACCTTTACCTATAGGTTTTTTTTTTCAATATGACATATCATTTTGTTTTATTTAAGTAGTTCAAATTAATTAAAAAAATAACGAATATCTAAAACGAATAAACTAAAATAAAGCTTCGAAAAATTCATTCGCATTGCTATCAGTACTTCGTATACGACAAATGGTTGGATTATCTGAGGTCTCGGAAAGCCAATTAGAAATTTCGATATCCTATGATTAATTTAAATAGATTACGGTACAATGTTCAAAGGCAAAGTCTATTCTACGTAAGTCACCGTTTTTAATCATGCTCACCCATCTTCAAGGAATACTCAATCAATCTAACTAGCCCTTTACCGATTATGTTGGTCGGCTTCCGGTCTAACTGGATGTAGCTGAATATCAGTGTTTTATATAGAGCGTCTGCTGGTCGGACCTCGACGACCCAGTTACTGGGTAACACGATACACCTTGGCAAGACTGGTTGTAAGACTTTCGGGCTTATGACTACTTGAAGGAGTATTGTAGCAACAAAAATACCTTTAAGAACATTTAAAAGATGATTTTGATCATTCGGGAAATATAGTACGTATTGAGACGAAATCTCTTTACTGGTAACACTCTGTCCCATTTCCCAATGAGCTCAACTCGCCTGGTTTGTATTACGTAATTGGAAACAATGCACCCCAATCATTGTGATGAGCACATTGGCCAACAAACAATCGTACTGTGTGTCGCGGCACGCGCCACTATCATTGTTGCCTGTTACTGTTTTGCAAAGTATGTTTTGCAATTCACGATGAAGGCGGCTCCTTTAACATTGAATGTATTAAACGTCTTTGGTGATTTGAGAGGTACAATTCTGGTTTATTGGGGGGCTTGTAGCTAAGTAATAACAGCTGGACGGATCGATCGATCAGTTTCAGTTACGCATGCCGCGATGGGTCCGTGGATGGGTGACCATCTTTACATACCAAGGCATTCCGTGCCTCGGAAAACACGTTGAGCCGTTGATCCCGGCTGTCATTTGTGCATCTTTGACAGTCGTTACGGGTCGTCAGGAGCCCGAATGTCTGACAACCGGTCTCACCAAGGGGTATCGTGTTACTCAGTAACTGGGTTGTGGAGATAAAATAGGCAGTCGCTGCATGTAAAATACTGGTATTCAGATGCATTCGGTTAGACTGGAAGTCGACGCCAGCAAAGTTGGGAAAAGGCTAGGCAGAAGATGAATTCTGGTTTATTGGGAGGATTGTATGAAAGATGATATGATCAGAAAGGGAGTGAGTGAAACGATAGCTGATCGAGATGGAGATGTATGAAAGAAGATTGAGGTACTTTAGGATTGAACACTGGTTGGATCTGTACGTTGAATTGATGTGTGGAAGATGAGGGTCGGAGAGGGACTGAATGCCAAGATTACTCGCAAACCCGATAGTTGAAGAAGTATGGAAAAAGAAGAGATGCTACGTCAGTCCAAATAAATTGGGATAGGGGCAAATGTTCGATGATAAGCTCCAACATCGATTGCTTGTTGTTCTTGTGTTAGTAATACGTGAGGATGTGTTGTGGAACTTGGAACTGTTGAGAAATAAGAATGCTGTTAGTGAACCTAATAACGATAACGAACAAAAATGTTAATTTTATTGAAAAAAAAAAAAGTTTACTGTAGAGTAGGTTAATGTCGGTACTGACAAATATGATATTGCTCGAAGAGGTTGACAGACGTGTGTACGCCTACATTACATTTGACCAATTATGAATAATACTTGGTCCGACTCAAGAATAGAAACCAGAGGTTGGTGTGGTTCTTTTCTCAAAATACCATTTCATACATCTATCTACATAGATAGTCTTCACATGATCTGACCAAGATTATGTCTGGGCTTTAAAAGAGACTGTAACTGAGTTTGTTTCGGTCTTTCTTCTCAGAGTAGCCAGGAAACGCCGACCTCATCTAGTTTATAAAATACTAAAATATAGCCTATGTCACCCGGGTATAGTGTAGCTTCCCAACAGTGAAATAATTTTTCTAATCAGTCGTTTCGGAGTCTATTCAATGCAAATAAACAAACAAACAATCAAATCTTTCCTCTTTATAATATTAGTACAGACTAGCTATTGCCAGCGGCTTCGCCCGCGCGAAACTTTCATCCCTTATTTAACTCCCATACTAGGGTTGAATTTCTAAAACTCCTTCCTTATTACTTGTCTACATTATAAAGGGAATCTCTGTGCAAAATTTCAGCTTTCTAGGTCTAATGGTTTGGGCTGGGTGTTGAAGAGTCAGTCGGTTAGTCAGGACTTTTATTTTTATTTATATAGATGATTGATGTGTAAAAGTGTTTACAAACTTACTTACAGAAATAGAATCATTCATCAGAGAAGGATTGTCAGTTTTAACAATATGGTTGGTCACACAGGAACCGAAAATTACACATTTTAAGTGACCAGCACCCTAATTGCGTAACTCCCGATTCATCATAATCTGTATCGTTTTGAAACGAATTGTTAAACCATTGCTTCATATGTTGGAAAAAAGTGTCTGCTCAACAACGTAAATAACGCAATGAATATTGTTGAACTGTGAAAACGAAACCGATTATGATTAATCGTAAGTTACGCAATTAGAGTGCTGATATGCCTATAGTGACTGTAAGTAACTATCGGAAGAATAGCGATCATAAATTGATGATCGCTATTCTTCCTATAGTTACTGGCGAGTGCTACCTGACATATGGCAATTAATTTAATTTTATGTTTTGTGTTTAGTAATGTTAATTACTTAATATTATTGTATATAATCAAGTTCTTCTAACTTAGCAGACAGCTGTGTTGCTGGGGAGTTTGTTGCGCCACTTCTTCTTCCCAGCTATAGCACTAGGAAGTGGTGAAGGGCGGGCATTTTGGGGGACTGTCTTATGTAATTTTAACGTTCAAAAAGTGCTCACTCTAGCCTAGTTTGAATAAATGATTTTTGATTTGATTTTTGAACAGTTGTGAATAGCTATGTTTGTGTGGTTTTAAATAATTATTGTTGTGAACTGTCAACGATCGGACATAATTTGATCAAGCATAGCCTTTGATCAGAATTACTCATAACAGAACTGTTAACATTGTAAACCGCAGAACCAATGCTGTAGCCCATCATACAAAATACCGCTACGTTAAATTAGTGTTGTGGTCTTGTTTATAATTAATTTAAATTAACCTGTTATAATAAAGAGTATTGATGTTAGTAACGAGCTTCCAACAATAATGACGTAAGTATTTGGATCAGACCAGCCGATCTGAATTTGTTACATGAATGTTAGTATTAAGGATAATTAAGTTAGGATAAGCGCATTGATCGCATTGGGATACCCTGTAATGGTAGATTTAAGAAGAAAGAAAGAAATCTATTCTGTTAAAATCTCACTCTGAAAACATAGCTGAAGTGAGCTGACTAAAAGTAAATGATTTTATTTCTGTAAGTAGCTGCAAACAGTTTACACATCATGATCAGCCAATGTTCCCACTGCTGGGACACAGGCCTCCTCTCCTCCAGGCACTGGGCCCGCGTGGTCGATTACTTTTACTCGTCAATTATATTTTAAGCGACTTCAAAAAGAAGGAGGTTATCAATTCGACATATTTTTTTTTATGTGTTCGGGAATAACTCCGTTATATATAAACAGATTTACAAAACTGTTTTTTTTTTTTGAAAGGAGTTTTATTCCGAAATGGTCCCATTTAAATTTCATATAGATCTGATGATGCGTTTCGGAGACAGATAACGGGACTTTTCAAAAATGACAGCAAATCAACCGCGATTGCTGCTATCGCATAAATATACATTGTTTTGACCCCAAGGATGATGAAATTGATGATGAAATGTAGCGTTGGTACTATAACTGGTTTGTGAAAAAAAAAACATGAAAAAAAAAACAACCGACTTCCGGAAAAACACGACAAACTGAATTTAATTTCGGAATTCGGTGAACTTAGATATGTATTTTATTTTTTTGTCACCGCCTTAACTAGATGAGGTCGGCGTTTCCTATCTGACTACTCTGAAAAGAAAGACTGAAACAAACTCAGAGGTCACATTCTCTTTTGAAGTCCAGACTAACCCTTTTATTTATAAACGTTGCTTAAAGATAAGTAATAATTAACGACTGTTTAAATATACATGTTTGACGTTTAAACATCTCTTAACTTTAATCAACGTTTTAAAATAAATTCCATAATCTTGGTCAGATCATGTGAAGACTATGTAGATCCACGCGCGCCTCAAAGAGATGTCAGCACAAACCGATGGGGCCCGCAAGGGCCGATGCCTGCCAGGGGTGCGGGTTTGTTCGAAAGAGATACCACAGCCCCTGGCATACGGGCTACTAAGGGAACACGGGTGGGTTTTAGTCAGTAAAAGTCTGACACTCCACTCAGAGCGGGAGAAGTTATTTGATGATTTCCCAGCCCAAAAAAAAAAAAAACAATCACGATCAAACGAAATTCAATCTTACAAAATAAATGGATTATTGCATTGACTACCTATACGTTTAAATTTTATGGAATTACCTGAAAAGTCGAAAAATGCAGAGATTTGCCATTTCCATTAAATTTATGGGATTTTCCATTCAAGACATGTATGAAATTAAGTTATAATGCAAGGACACGGTTGATTCAAAGAAATTACAACTATCAATAATCTAATAATCAATAATCAGGATTGGTAGACTAGTAATCTTAATACCCTAATACTTAGACCAACCTTGGTTAAAGTCAAGTATTGTTTGTGCTACTAGATGCAAACTGAACAAATATTTTCATTGTGTCTAGACATGGCATTCCAATTAGCAAAATGAGCCTTAAAATAGTAATTATATTTTTACTCTTGCAGTATTATTGACACAAATAACCTTCAATCAATTTGCCTAGACCTTTCCCAAGGCGTTCGGTCTTCCAGTCAAACCTGATACATTTTTTTGGCAATGACATCTCAATTGTCAACCTATGAGGTTTATATATATATGATTTATTGTACACCAGAAAATACAAGAGGTGGCGTAAATTATGGTTTACCGTTAAGGATTCGACATACCAGAAAATTTACTAAAAAATATTACAATTTTAGCCATTCCGAAAATACTCAAGGATACCGAAAATATTTTTTTTTAATTGTTTTTTTTGTATGGTTTTTGTTGAAACTGCAATGTTGTACTTTCAACAAAAACCATTATATTTTGTGGGCCAGTATTTACGCCACACCCTGAACATAATAATTAAACATTTAACCACTAAAAACGTACAATGGGCGGCCTTATCGCTTTCTGTGATCTCTTCCAGGCAACCTTGGAATGGACAGTGATTGCGTGGACATAAAAGTCGGATTGTCATTGGTGCAAAATATAGATACAATTTACTATAATAAATACATAAAGGCTGCTTAGCCGGACTTGCCTGTGATAAACAAAATAAATTAAGACTACCAACCAGGGCCCTAATTCTGGGCCTGAATTCACTATGACCACTTAACGATTCCTTACTCGAAACCACGTCACTCACACACGACATCTGCTAATATCGTATTAATAATATCGACAAATTGTCTTGGAACTTACAGAATATGACGTTTCGATTCCTTACCGTTACATAGATTTCTAAAAAAAACACGACATTGATGTAGTTTGAACGTAGTAAGATTCCGCGGGGAATTGTAATGACCATAAATTGGGGCCCTCTATCGTTCGTTCGACTGGATCGGACTGAAACTAACCGGATCCATAAAATACCAGTATTTTATATGAAGGGACTGCCTATCTGACCTCTACAACCCAGTTACTAGGTAACCCCCTATCTTCTCGGTAAGACTGGTTACTTGTCAGACTTTAGGACGTCTGACGATCCCGTCCGCAACAACTGTCAAAGATTTACGAATGACAGCGGTTGGCCTCGATAATAATAATGTATTGGATGGCCACCCATCCACGAACCGACTGCGGCAAGAGTAGCTTGACCTTCGATCGACCAGTGCGGCTGTTACTATTTAGCCACAAGCCCCTCTTAACAGTCACCTCCTGTCAGTCACTTTGCTATTGATAAAAATAATTAGTTTCAGTAAAAATCACGGTCTCTTTCAAAATTACTGCATTTGTTTTTGTATTTCTAAGTTTTCAGGCGACAACAATCTTTAGAATTCTTTGTTTGTTCTTCAGACGTAAATCACCGCGACTAAACACCATTTAACTATGTTTAAATCAGTTTCCTTTTGTGAAGAAATTAAAAAAAAATCACACATTCGAATGTGGATTCTGTTGAATCCTTTTTTGTTTGTGTGCTGGTTGCTTTGCTTCACAGTAAAATCCTTTTAGCGTTAGGTGGAAAACAATGTAGCGAAGATCTAAAAAATTGGGTAGAATTAAATTCGCAACACAGTCCGTTCAATGGGAGGTAATAAAAATAAGTGTCGCAGCTACATGTTACCCGAACGTTCTAGGTAGTGACTGACCGGAGCTTCGTTTTCGGTTTCGGCCATTTTCGGACAAAAAATCATGATTCGGCCATAACACAGCCAAAGTTTCGCCCAAGCCGAACATTAAGTTTGTGAATTGTCACACATCATTCGACCTACTTCGCAAAACTCGGCAATAGCAGGTGACGTTCGGCTAACTTCGGGGTGAATTGAGTCCGCTCCTGGTTTCACTCAGCTGATATAAACGTACGCAGTTTTGTTTAGAAAACGAGGTTATGTTGCAATTTTTTTACGCGCATACAGCGGAAATAATGATATTTTTGAATGTCTAAATAATTTTCATTTTCGGCCGAAAAGCGTGTCTAAAGCCGAAACTCCTTTTATGTTTTCGGCTTTAAATCGTTTTTCGGTCAGACACTACTTCGGGATCAATTTCAAGTTATCGAATGAGCGTCTATTCGCACATTACGGTATACAGAAAAAAGGTGCAAACGTTCGTTGGAACAGTTCCGCTATTATTCACGTATGGAGTGAGCAATAACTCAGAGGGCCGGAACACCTGTTCTTCTATAGCAAACAAACGGCGAATGATCGAAATTCATGCTGAATCGGATAGTGTCGTGACAAAAGACTGATGCGATTCCGTGTTGCGACACGCTGCCAGTTATCGCTTTTTTTTTGGAACGGTTATAAATTCGTTATCATATTGTGGATTTGCGACTTTCGAGTTTTGTTTCTTGGTTTTCTTTTTCTGTTTCATGAACTCTCGACAACATATTATTTCATTCGAAATAATTGTTTACAATATGTCCAGTAGGTACCTAGCAGTTCTTAGTCTTCTTAGATCTTCTTATAGAAGATAATTGGTTATGATTAAACGTAATTTCTACTTAATTTTGTTACAAAACGAAACGATATTGCAACACCTGCTGCTATCAGTCATAGGGACATTTATAGGTTCCTAAATTCCTAATGCTTAATCATTTATCAGTTTATTTGCTCAGACCACTTGGCCAGAAGTAAAAGATAGTTATCTGGAAATTCTTAAGAGATAAAGATAATGTAAGGTGTTCTTGGAGGCCAAACAACTCAAAAATACAATGCAAGTCTTTTGTTTCCAAGCGAACTCTTTTTAAAAAAAAATTCGTCGGCCGCGTGTTTGTCGCTAATTATGGAAAATATAACTACCTGATATAAAGTACCCTTTCTCCTAATCCAGTTCATGGTCTTCCTATGTGCCAAATTTCATCCAGATCCGTTCAGCGGTTATGGCGCCAATCCGGAATATACATCCAGATAAACAGACGAAAATTCAAAAAACTGTTTTTCGGCTTCACTCGTCCCCACGCATTGCAACTATATTTTGTCAGAAAAAAGATATGCATAGTTTTGACTTCGTTAATATTTTATTAAACATAATGTATAATTCATATGTCGCTGATAAATGAAGTAACATGTTTAGCAAGAAAGGTTCATGGGATATACTCTTCGTGTCAATAGAGTAACATGACAAGCGAGCGATGTTACATCTGCAATAACATTGCAGATACGATAGTTCACCATCCTATGACAACATAAAGGGACTAATCCCTTTGTTGTCATAGGATACTGACGTCCTTACTCTTCCTTAACCCCTTGGCTATGTTTCGTCAGGTATGGTAATATGCCAGGGCCACTGAAAATTACCTCATCGTATAGACCATTCACACTTATTTTACCTCTGATTTTGCGTACTGTCAAAATCAAAATGGTCTTTGTTTTGGCAACAATAAGGTTGTTTTTGGGTTGCTGCTATTAACAAGTATGTCAATACCATAGTGATCTTTATGTTGATTACATTAAGGTTGCTGTTAGGTTACTGCAGTCAGAGGTACAATAACTTTGAATGGACAGTACAGTTTTACTCCCCTCGTAATCGCTTTTCCATCCTAAGGTTGAAAATCACATGCACGTAAGAACTCTTCGAGGTCTAATTTTGTCTATGTGACGGTAAGATAGTTTCAACCTTAGTAAATTCGAAGAATGAAGAGACAGAGAAGTTGAAGAAATCGGCGATATCTATATAGGTACTAGCAAAAGTAGCGCTTGCGCATTATGACTAAAATGATGCAACTTATTGTAATGTTTGGTCGCGTCAGAATCAGAATGTAAATAAGAAAAATAGATTTATATTCCAGACAAGATGCCAAAAAAACCCGTAGGGAATAAAATATCCTGTGTAGAGAAGCATTTTGTGTCTGTTCAATGATGATAATTATGGATATTATCAACGACCAAACATTACAATAAGTTGCATCATTTTAGTTGTAATGCGCAAGCGCTACTTTTGTTAGTAACGCCAATTTCTTCAACTTCTCTGTCTCTTCATTCGTCGAATTCACTAAGGTTGAAACTATCTTACTGTCACATAGACAAAATTAGATCTTGAAGTGTTCTTACGTGCATGTGATTTTCAACCTTAGGATGGGAAAGCGATTACGAAGGGAGTAAAACTCTACTGTCCATACAAATTTATTGTACCTCTGACTGCAGCAACCTAACAACAACCTTAATGTAATCAGTATAAAGATCACTCTAGTATTGCCATACTTGTTAGTAGCAGCGACCCAAAAACAACCTTATTGTTGCCAAGACAAAGACCATTTTGATTTGACCATTTTGAAAAAAACAGAATCAGATGTAGGATATCTCCTACATCTGATTCTGTTTTTTTTTTCATGTGCATTGCTTTTTCCATAGAACGATTAAAGTCTTTGCTGGAATGAAAATATTCTAATACTTATACATATATATATTTATTTCACTTAAAGTAACAAAAACAGTGTAGCCCTGGCTCTTGTACTAGGAATTCCTGTATCACAAGAACCAGATCTCGGAGTTTTTGGCGGGATCGCGTTGGAATATGTCGCACGAATTTTCATTTTCATGAAATTTCGTTAAATAGCGAATTAAATTCTATAATTTTGGTCGTGAATTATTCAATTCAACATTTGTTGTAGTTGAGACTTCCCACTTAGACACGGTTTAGAGGCTTCCAAGTGGGCCACGGAAGGTTGAACCCTTCGAAAAGATGCTCGCTTGGTGGCGAGTATTGAACGAGTAGAGCGCACAGAAAGATATAACCTTTTCTCCTAATTTATCTAAAAACCATGTAAAAATGGTTGAGCAAATCTATCGAGTACCTACGAACCGCAGTTATCACTTTCTGCAGTACCAAAAATATAATTTTAATCCAATCTCGATACGATTCCATTCCGGACCATCCTCTACGGATTTACTACACGTACCTACATGTCATTTGAGTTTATATTGCTTGTAAAGAAAGGTATAGGAACTAGTAAGATAAACCGAACTAAACTCATATCCTAGTACAGTGTAGCTTAGTTTCCTAGGAGCTTTATTGTATTGCAACTGAGATAGTTTTCTTAGCACATAAGCACAACAAACAGAGCTCTTCCAAGATTTCTAAGCAATATGTTCGATTAAATTCTCTTTATTTTGTGGTGCTTCAAACGTTAATATTCATCTTGTGCGTTGAATCTTTTCTAAGACCCCATTAGTTTGTTGATTATCTTCTCCTTAATTAATGGTATGTATTATATGTCAATGAAAATATTTCGCAATATTCTATTTTACTTGCTCTTTTATCTAAATTATGAATTTATGTAATTTAAAAGCTTTAATTCTGTTATATATTTTGGCTTATTTACGGATTCTGCTTTTTAATAAATGTAGCCCGAAAAATTGTGCTACAAATATTCCGCAAATTTTGGTAAATTACATAAACAGTCTTTTAACCAATTTCAATTATTTTCTAGCCATCTGTGCAAGCATCGCTCTCCCATTTTAGACATGTTTCATGGCTTGCACATAATTAAGAGCATAGACTAAAATGAACTGTAACATGGCTATTAACGTCCATCATAATTCGCCTCGCTAGACCTCACTGGAACATCTATAAAGAAGTCACATAAACTTGTTTGTTTACGTTGTTTCTCAAACGTACTTTAATTATCCAAGTTGGCTGACGTAAAGACCTGTTTCACGAAGGCAATGGTGATTTACTGCGATAGCACCGCCCTATATAGCCGAAGATATTCTCCTCCGCACTCGGCCCTAACGTTTGCACCTACGAGAATAGATTTTAATAGTGGCACGGTAAATTTACTCCTTTTATGGCGGTCGTAAACTGTACGAAAGAGTTAAACAACGATTTGCTGCAACCACAAATAGGTGGTTTTATAGCGTTTGTTACCTACATATTCCGGAATCGAAGATTTTGAGATCGGGAATACTTTTATCCGGAACATGATTGTGTAAATATGGGATTGGGGAGTTTTAAGGGCCTCGTGATGTGCCCACGCATGACTAGCTACGTGTAAGTAGTTGGAACGTATGTTAGAACATAAGTGGCAGTAAAAGGAGAAACTTTAACTTACCCAACTTGTATTTTCACCGTGAAGGGGCGTTTTATAGTTATGGGCTTGTCGAAATGAATGGGCTTCTTGTCTGTTGTTATGGACACCTAAAACTTGCATAATTCTAGTTTTACTAAGAAGGGCGGAAATAATTACTATCGGCTTCAGCATCCTCGAAAACCATAAATACGACCCGTAATGGAAAATTTAAAATGTTTGCAGTCACCATCTTGAATTTCATTTTGACTTAACTATCGAAAACCATGAAAACTCTCGCACTCCCTTTCTGTCTCTTTTTATAATGTAAAATAAAACGTCGCATGGATAGCGCTTTTCGTTACGTGACTCTTTCTTCGTGACGTAACGCTTTTTTTCGATACGAGGCGATTTCTAAAATTTTACTCCTACCACAAGCTGCGTTTAAGAACCTCGTTCCAAAAGCATAGCTTAATTTGAGTGTAACATGGACACATCTTCGTAGTTGCAAATACTTGCTACTAGACTGGTGGCTATTAATTGTGTTCGTGTGATGGCTAGGATGAAATATAAGGTAGTTAATGTGTTTGACGGCTTGAATGCATGGTCATCTGCGTTAGACATTCGACGAGACTGTGATTTAGCTGTTCTGTTGTTTGAATCAGTTTCCTGTATATTGTTTGCTTAAAACAATAGCATTTGAAGTACTTTTTCCTCACCTTACGTCTTTCGAGAAAAATGACAATTATAATTATTCCAACATTATTTCTTAGCTTTGCTGGTTTAGTGGTTGCAAGCGCTTCTGCTGAGCATAAGGTCTTGGCTTTGATTCACATTACGGGTAAAGTATTATTGCATGTTTCAGAAGCCTGGAGTCTGGATGTGTGCCCAGTTGATGGCAAATGGCTCACACCCTATTACATGGGACTTAAACATAACTTGCCAAATGTGGGTGTATTTCATTACCACGGCTCTCAGAGCGGTGAAGGAAAACATCGTGAGGAAACCGGCATGTCCTAGAACCAAAAATTCGAAGATATGTGACATCTACCAACCCACACTGGGCCCATGTGGTGGATTACGGCACTCCCTCTCACTGAGAGGTGGCCTGTGTCCCAGCAGTGGGAACACTATAGGCTGTTTATGATGATGTGTATTTCTTGTTACTCAAATATTGTAAATTTATTTTAATCAAGTATCTAATATTACAAACACAATGTTTGTTTCAAGTAACGTAAATTCCTGTATCGCTATCATTTAATAAATTACGCAGAAATATTCGAACCTATTGTCTCCTCTTATTACATAAACAACATGTTATTGTTAAAACAACACTTGTGATTCTAATTAATTTTTGTTGCCGAGTAAGGCAATTAAATCTCTTATAAATTAGTGCAATGAATTAGGTTGGGGGCGATCTGTAGCCCACATTAATTTATCTAATTTAGGGCTGTTGTTTTCTTTCATCACTCTGGCCCGTTGTTTGAAGCGGGCGGCTGTTTATTTGAAGGATTACGGTTCATGGCGCTTAGCTTAGCCACACAGATATAGTTCAGAAGGTTCGTTCGATGCATTTTATCATAATTATCCTGCCAATTGTTTTGGTGTCGCTGCGCAGTACCTCGCCCCTCATCCCCGCTGACACGTGAATTTTACTGTTCGTCATTACTGCGCAGCGACTCGCCTCATGTTCCAAGCCGCCATAAAGTTTGAATCGGGCTGTGTTTTTCTTCTCTATTATTTATCATCTCGGTATTCACCCCTTTTCTTACCGTATCATTTTTCACACAGTCGATCATAGTTTCTTATACCCCTCTTGGTAAACTCCTCTAGCCATCCATAGTCCTCATTCATACTCAAAACTTTCCTCACGACAACGTTGGCTCCATTCAACCAGCGGAAACAGGCGCATGCACACATAGACGTATTTAGAGATCGCACTTTTACTTTACTTTGCTAAGTAAAATAAGCGTTTTATACAAGTATGAATCTTTTTCTCATGCATATAATGAACATCATATTTGCATAGCGAATGTGGTTTCGTACGAATATTAACAATAATTTTATATGAATAAATTTCACATTCGCATGAGATGCTTACTTTACTCGGCAAAGGAAAGTGTAAGTGCAATCAAAAATCTTGCCCATAGACGCATCCGTCCGGCTGATATAGACCGAACAGTGCTGGAGCATCAAAAAACCTCAGTCGAATATCAGTCGCTATAATTGCACTCGGTGTACGTGAAGCATGTCTACGTGTGCGTGTATTTTCGCACGTTGCAAGAAGTAGACCTTCTGTAGTTACTATCCTGTGTCCTCGTGGTTTATTCCCGAATAACTCTTGTGTTCACATAAAACGTAATTAATTAGTTTAATGCAAATTCCATTTGTAGGCTTCGCGTAGGTTTTATCGATTATGGCGTAAGCTTAATTGAACTTAAATTAAATTTTATCTAGAGCATAAAAAAAATGTCTTTTTAGACACAACTTTTTTATGCTCTCGAAATTGCTTTTAATATCATTACGATTGTATTTATAATATTTTTATATTATAAATACAATCGTAATGATATTAAAAGCAATTTCTATTTGTTGAATTTTGTGTGGATTTTAAAATTTTGTGTTTTATGGGTAAGCAGTAGCACATACATCTAACAACCTTGCAAACGTAAAAACATAAGTATATTTTGTAGAATAAAGAATGTTTAAAAATATGTATAATAGAAAAAAAAGGCCAAAACGTTTTAAAACTACAAATGAAGTTATTATATTTTCTATTTATTTAACTCGATAAGAGTAAAAACTTATTGACCTAAACAGGGCAAAAGGTGAATAGTGAAGGTCTTTGACTTTGAGGGTTTCATTATCCGTCGCAGACAGGAGGCTTATGTGGTCTGACATTCTGACACTAAATACCTACATTCTCTTTTGTTTCGCGGTATCAAATTCATTAGAGTGACTTTAATTTTGATTAAAAGGTCTTGCGTTTGCTTTGAAATTAACTTTCAATTTATCATTTTTTGTGACTTCGAGAGAGAGAGAGTGTGGCCCGGTGGTAACGTAGTTGTAGATCGAGGGTTCGAACCCAAACAGGCGCTTCACTTTGTGTAAATAATTTTATCACCACTGCTCTCAGACTGGTGAAGGAAACCGACATGTCCAAGAACCAAAACTTCGAAGACATGTGACATCTACCAACCCGCACTGGGCCTGAGAGGAGGCCTTTGTCCTAGCAGTTGAACATTGAAGGCTGCTTCTGTGGTATGACATCTGATCAAGATGAGGTCTGGACTTTAAAAGAGCTCTGACCTCTGATTTTTATTCGGATTTTCTTCTCAGAGTAGTCAAATAAGCAACGCCTGTCTCCACTTAGTTTTTAACCGACTTCAAAAAGGAAGTTATCAATTCGGTATGTTTTTTTTTAATGTATGTATGTTCGTGCATAACTCCGTCAAATATGAACGGATTTGCAAAATTCTTTTGTCCGAATGACGTTTATTCCGCAAATGTGCCATTTAAATTTATTAAAGATCTGATGATGAGTTTCGGAGACAGACAATGGAACTCTTCAAAAAATTACAGCAAATCAACCGCGATTGCTGCTATCTCATAAATATGCATTGTTTTGACTCCAAGGATTCGAATTGGTGTGGGAGTAGGTACTATAGTCAAAAAGCGAAAAATACAAACTTTCCCAAAAAAAAAAGCAACCGGAGTCGGTGTCTTTGGATATGTATTGAAATTTTTTGTCACCGCCTTCCGAAATTAAAGTTATTTTTCACTTTGTAGTGTTTTTTTCGGAAATCGGTTGTCTTAAAAAAAAAAAGATTTTCTAATACAATTGAAGTGAAAGATGTTTGTACAAAACATAACTTACCGGCTTTATTAACAGATTTGGCTGCACTTAATAAAGTAAAAAAATAATTGCAGCCATATTTTTACTAGTCATCTATTAAGATAAGAATGAAATGAAAAATATAATTGAGTCTTAAAAAATCCAATATAACCAAGACACCAGTACGAAAGCCATAAACTAAATGATGTTTTTTATATTTGTTTACGCAGCCTCATTTTTATGTAATATCAGGCAGTATAAAGTTTTACGAAATAACGTTGTTGCTTGAAGAAGTACAGTTTTTTATGAGCTCGTTACTCATTCCGCTTGATGGATACTTATGTCCTCCAAGTATTGCTTGAAAAGAACTTGAATCTAAGTACTACAATCAATCTGCCTAGGATTTTATCAACTGTGTGGGAGTCGACTTCTAGAATTATCAGATGCAGTTACCTATTGCTAGACATTCCAGCAAAAGTATGTAGACACAATGATTTTAAAAGTAAATTACCTACAGGCACAGAGCTTCCTCCGTGTGGTGCCGGACGTAAAGAATAACACCATCCCATTTCTTCCCACGGGTGTCGTAAAAGGCGACTAAGGGACTTACTAGCGAATGGGCTGCAGCGTTCTCTATGCATTTTATCACCATACTGCGATCGCCAATCCGCCTGCCAAGCATGGCGATTATGGCAAACCCCTAAAATGCGGGAGGCCCATGTGCAGCAGTGGACGTCTTTTGGCTGAAATTATGATGATGATGAGGCACAGAGCCTTAAATTACCTACCAACTTAGCAGTCAGTAATTCGTTTGCTTCCTTGGACAGCAAGTTATAGCAATTTACATGACGTTTCTACGAAATCCCTTTTGACTTTTGTGCTTCTGACGACCCGTAACGATTGTCAAAGATATATAAAAATGACAGCCGGGACCAACGCGAGCGGTACAACATTTATTTATTTATTTTCCAACTTACAACTATCATTACAGGGTTGCACCTAATGCGATAGTGTATGTACATCTAAATTCTTATCTTAACTTATTACTAACTTATCATTATTTTTTATGTAACATATTACAAATAATGCATTTTTGGTGAACTCACTCAGAGAACAACTAAATAAGTCCGTGTCAATAGCTATGAGGTTGAGAGTGCGGAGCGCACGCGTCAGTGGCGCCTCACTCAAAAGATTGGTCCGAGCGCGCGGCTCCGCTAGCAGCCGTGGCTGTGGTCGTCGCCTCACGTACCTGTCCGGAACACACAAACCTATGTGCCCTAAAATGTCCGCATTATGTACCTTCCCTCTAAGTACCTTGAATATGTACGAGACGAGTGCGAGATCCCTCCTGACCTCAGTTCGTTATATCCAACCATACCCAAAATAAATAAAGTTGGGTACATAAGCATAAGCGTTGGGTAGTTAACATGCTTTCGGAAGCACGGAGTGACTTCGATATTTAATGCATGGTAATAAATCGGAAAAAATACGTGTAGTTTGACTTTTGATAGTTTTGATCAACCTGTGCGGCTGAATACTAAATCAGCCACGAGCCCCTTCAGAAAGAATCTAAGTCTACATAGTGTATAGAAAGCTTAGAACAATGTGAAAACAGCTGTAATCCAGAGTCTGGTAAGTTTTGCAATAAATAAAAACTTGGTGTGTTAGCTTGTACTAAGGTACCTACTCTATCTAATGAGATGCGATGCCAAAGGCAGTAACAATTATCTACTGTTGTATACGTTTAGTTTCAGCATCTGTTTTGTCTTAGCTCAGGGATTGTGGCTAAGTAATATTAGCTGCACGGGTCGATCGATCACGCTACGCTTGCTGCGGTTGGTCTTTGGATGGGTGACCATCTACCAAGATCTCCGTGCCTCGGAAAGCACGATAAACCGTTGGTTTCGGCTGTCATTTGTAGATCTTTGACAGTCGTTACGGGTCGTCAGAAACATGAAAATCTGACAAATAGTATTACCAAGGGGTATCGTATTACCCAATTACTGGGTTGTGGAGATCAGATAGGCAGTCTCTCTATGTAAAATAGTGGTATTTAGCTGCATCCGGGTAGACTGGAAGCCGACCCCAGAGTTAACAAAAGGCTACACAGATGTTGATCTGTTTTATCTAAGCTGAAGGCTCGTAAGCAGTGATGTGCCGTGGGAACATTCCCGTTCCCAGTAACTTCCCAACGGGAATGTTCCCGGGAATGTTCCCATGTGCCCGGGAACATTCCCAGTTAGTGGGAACACTAACACAAAAGTTAAAGATTTTTCTTTTTTTAACTTTTTAGATTAGGTTTCTTATCGCATGTTTAAAATAATAAAAGATAGAAATTAAATGCATATCTTTTACACCCATAATGTGTTACTGAGAATTTTCGGCAGTTAATTGATGTAGTTGGAGAGTTAAACTGATAACAAAAAAACTATCCTTTTAACTGTGCAGGTGTGATGCTAATTTTGAGAAATGTTATTTACTTATCCTTTGTGCATGATTTATGGCTCCAACTAACCGGGTCGGCGTAACAAACAATCCAGACTGTAGAGACATCCCAACAAATTGGCCGCTCAACTCACAATACCAGCTTGTGTCAAAAGACGCAACATCCTACAATTGGATAACTTGGAGAGAGCTTCGTTATTCATATGAAAGTTGCTCCTGATGAGGAATAACTCTTCCCTGCCAGACCTTCCTACAACTCATTTGCTCATAGTTTTTAAAAACTGATTGCAAGATGAAACACAAAAAAAAGAAAAGAATAATGTATTCTACCAGTCTATTTAAATAACGTTTCAAAATATTGTACATAATCTCTGAACGACGGGTTGCGGGTAACGATGGGTTCGTGGAAACTGTCCATACAGGTCGGGTCTAAGTTTTTCAAGATCCATCGTATCAATAAAAATAAGAGGCTCTCTGATCCTACTTTGCAGCTCATGAAGGAGAGGCGCGAGATGGTCCTGCAGTCTTCAGACGATGCGCTTGAGTACCGGCAGTTTAACAGACGGATCTTTAAGTCCTTGAAAAGCGACCTCCGCCGCTTTAATATTTAATATTAAAGACGCAATAGAACGGAATAAAGGCTCCAAGGTCTTTGCTAGGGATTTGTCTATTGGGCAGAGTCAGCTTACGAAACTGAAGACCGATGAAGGCAGGATCGTATCCACCAAGGCTCAGGCTTGGTGGATACGATCCTGCCTTCATCTGTCGGTGTTGAGAGAGATTGAGAGATTCTATGGACAGTTATACAAGTCAACAAGAAACCCGAACGTTACGAATCTGGCAAACGACCCAAGAGCTAGATTGACCCGACAGTATACTGAAGACATCCCGGACGTCAGCTTGTACGAGATTAAGATGGCTCTGAAGCAGCTTTAAAAACAACAAGGCGCCGGGTGATGACAGAATCACAGCTGAACTCCTAAAGGCCGGCGGGAAACTCGTTCTTAAGGCCCTCCAGAAGCTGTTTTATTCCGTCATACTCGAGGGCAAAACGCCACAGGCATGGAACAGAGGTGTTCTGGTACTTTTCTTTAAGAAGGGTGACAATGCCTTTCATAAGAATTATAGGCCCATCTCACTTCTATGCCATGTCTACAAGCTGTTCTCCGAAGTCATCACAAACCGTCTAGCGCGCAGGTTTGACGACTTCCAGCCTCCCGAACAAGCTGGGTTCCGTAAAGGCTTTAGCATAGTAGACCACACACATACGCTGCGGCAGGTTATACAGAAGACCGAAGAGTATAATCTGCCTCTCTGTTTAGAGTTTGTGGACTACTAAAAAGCCTTTGATTCGATCGCGACGTGGGCTGTACTGCAGTCCTTCCAACGGTACCAGATCGACTATCGGTAAATGGCGGTGTTGAAGTGTCTACGAAAACGCCACCATGTCAGTCCGACTCCAGGACCGGACCTCGAAACCTATCCTTCTGCAGCGAGGTGTAAGACAGGGAGACGTTATCTCACCGAAACTCTACACCGCTGCACTGGAGGATGTCTTCAAGGTTCTGGACTGAAATGGGGCTGGCATCAACATCAATGGCGAGTACATCACTCACCTTCGGTTTGCCGATGATATAGTTGTCATGGCTGAGACCATGGAGGATGAACATGGACAAGACAAAGGTCATATCCAATACCCATGTAACACCCACTCTCGTAACGGTCGGAGGAGCTGCACTGAAAGTTGTGGACGAGTACGTTTACCTAGGACAAACTGTCCAGTTAGGTAGGTCCAACTTCGAGAAAGAGGTCAATCGTCGAATCCGACTCGGCTGGGCAGCGCTCGGGAAGCTTCGCAATATCTTCTCGTCCCACATACCGCAATGTCTCAACACGAAAGTCTTTGACCAGTGCGTGTTGCCAGTGATGACATATGAAACCGAAACGTGGTCGCTCACAATGGGCATCATAAAAGGCTTAAAGTCACCCAAAGGGCGATGGAGAGGGCTATGCTTGGAGTTTCCCTACGTGATCGAATCAAGAATGAAAAAATCCGCAGGAGAATCAAGGTAACCGACATAGCCTGAAGAATTGCCAAACTTAAGTGGCAGTGGGCAGGGCACATTGCTCGCAGAACAGATGGCCGATGGGGCTGAAAAGTTCTGGAGTGGCGACCGCGTACCGGAAGACGTAAAGTTGGAAGGCCTCCCACAAGGTGGACCTATGACCTTGTGAGGGCCGCAGGAGTCCGCTGGATGAGGGAAGCACAGAACCGGTCGAAGTGGCAGAGCTTGCGGGAGGCCTATGTCCAGCAGTGTACGTCTTTCGGCTGAAATGACGATGATGATGATGATGAATCTCTAAACCTCCTAGTCTCCTACATTTGAAATTTTTATTTACCTCTTTCTAAAATTAATACAATGAATGACAAGTTACTAAATGAGTACTCATTACATGTCAAATCTACTAACTTGCTAAATCTTACCAATAACTTTGTATGTTATTATATTTTTACTTTTATTATAATTCTATGTGGTTTCACTGACACGTTCCCAGCAATTGGGAATATTCCCGGGCACTGGAAAGATTCTTTTGGGAACATTCCCACTTTGGGAACATTCCCGGGAACGGCACATCGCTACTCGTAAGTAACTAATTAACAAAAGAAGTTCTGAAGGTTCATTGTGAGAAGGGTTACGACCGACAAACTAGATAGCTAGATAACTTTCATTGCATACCATAACGAATTAAAAACAAAAACTTATTAAGTATATTATTATATGAAATATAACTTACTGTATCACTCTGCTTTACAAACATCACATCATCCTTACTAATAATATAAGGTCTTTACCTATGAAATTGCCGTTTTGTATGAAAAAATTTAAACGAATTTTTTTCATGAATTTTTTATTTGTATTTATCGAAGTAATCACCCATGCAATCAATGCATCTTTGCCATCGCAGTGGCAGTTTATTGATGCCCTTCTTAAAGAAATCAGCTGGACGGGAGGCAACAAATTCTTCAAAGGCATTTTGTACTGCCTCTCGGGTATTAAATTTTTTTCCCGCCAAGAAGTTATCCAAATTCTGGAAAAAGTAGTAGTCTGTAGGCGCAAGGTCTGGTGAGTAGGGCGGATGACGGAGAGCTTCCAACCCCAGTTCTTGCAACTTGGAGACCGTCTGCTGTGCAGTATGAGGTCGCGCGTTGTCGTGCAGGAGCAGCGGAGACGAGCGATTGACCAATGCTGGTTGGAGATGCGCCAGCTTCTCCATCATTGTGTTCAGTTCTTCACAGTACACATCTGCAGTAATGCTCACCCCGTTTGGTAAGAAGCTGTGATGAATCACACCGGCGCTAGACCACCAAACAGTGACCATCACTTTTCTAGGGGTAAGTTTTCGTTTAGGGCATTGTTTAGGTGCTGAACCAGGATCCAACCAACTTGCTGAGCGCTTACGGTTATCAAACAGAATCCATTTTTCATCGCAGGTAACAATGCGGTTCAAAATTCCTTCATTTGTGTGTCTGTTGAGCAGTGCAAGGCACGTCTCGACGCGTACTTCGCGCTGGCGATCATTGAGTTCGTGGGGCACCCATTTGTCAAGCTTTTTTACCTTGCCAATTTGACGCAAATGGACCAATATTGTTTTGACGCTAACGTCGAAAGCTGCTGCTAATTCAGCCGTAGATTGTGTATCATCAGCTTCCACAATCGCCTTTAATTCGTCATTGTCGACCAAAGTCTTCGGACGACCGCGAGGTTCATTTTTCAGGTCGAAATTTCCAGAACGGAAGCGAGCAAACCAATAACAGGTGGTGCGTTGGTTTGTAGTGTTAGCTCCGTAAACGTCGTTGATGTTGCGTGCCGCTTGTGCCGCGTTGCTGCCACGACGGTACTCATATTCCATAATTACTCGATTTTTTAACGTATCCATGATGACGAAAAAGATTGAAATGCGATGAAAATGTAACACTAATCAATAAAAAAATGACTACTTTTAGAAAAAAAAATCCATGTTTTTAAAATAAAATTAATTTGAAATTAGAATTCTTAGCCAAACAAAAATTATTTTGATTTGAAATGGCCAGTACTGCAGAACGGCAATTTCATAGGTAAAGACCTAATATAAACGCGAAAGTTTGTATGTAAAGATGTTTGTTACTCTTTTACGCAAAAACTACGGGATGGATTTGGATGAAATTTGGCACACAGATAGATTATAACCTAGATTAACACACAGGATACTTTTCATCCCGGTAGTACGTTCCCGCGGGATAATTTCCGACATCCACACGGGCGAAGCCGCGGGCGGAAGCTAGTCAGCCTATAATATTCCCACTGTTGGGACTCAGGCCTTTTCCCTGTGAGAGGGAGTAGGCGGTAATCTACCATGTGGGCCCAGTGTGGGTTGGTAGATCTCCTTTACTTTGCATTGGTTAGCATTTCGCTCACAAAACGATGAAGGAAAGGTTCGAAATTTTTATTTCGAAGGAAAAATTCGAAAGCATATTGCATTCATACCCGTACTGGGCCAGCGTTATGGATTACGGTTACGGCCCATTCTCTATCAAGAATAGGGGTCGGTGTCCCAGCTGTGGGAACACCACACGATTAGGGGTCTGTGTCCTAGCAGTGGGAACACCACACGAATATGGGTCTGTGTCCCAGCAGTGGGAACACTACACGAATAGGGGTCTGTGTCCCAGTAGTGGAAAACCACACGAATAGGGGTCTGTGTCCCAGTAGTGGGACACCACACGAAGAGTGGTCTGTGTCCCTGTAGTGGGACACCACACGAAAAGGGGTCTGTGTCCCAGTAGTGGGAACACCACACGAATAGGGGTCTGTGTCCTAGCAGTGGGAACACCATACGAATTTCTTGAGTTTTGGTGACCCTCCCGTCCTTGTCACAGGTTTGTGTGCACCTGGTGTGACGTCACATATTTTGCAATTTTAAATAAACCTTAAAGATTGATACACAAAAACAATACATAAACTCACGCCTTAAAAAAATGCATAAAATTTATACGTGTTAGTGTAAGGTGGTGAATTTACATTTTTAATTCGCTACAAAATGGATGTAATGTGTGTGAATAATAGATTACTTATGCGTGTGTTAGATTGTTCATTTCGATAATCTATTATTGTTTGGTAGATAATGTCATTTGTCACGTTGACGAAGCCTTGAACAAGTGCAGAAGTACCTAATTTGACTAGTTTACAAAAATAACGGTCTCAATTTGTGAAAATAACTTGGATGTTGTTACTATAAATGATTACGTAGTATTTAATTACACTTGTAATATATTTGGGTTTTCTAGTATTACTTAAAATAATAAATAGACTGATTCAATTGACTAGCACAATACTGGCAGTTCATATTGATACTTTTAAGTGTCTTAAATTACGAATCAGTTCTTATTAAATTGCTTAATTACCATAAAATGTTTTCTAACGGTTTTACTACATAACCTTTGTTTATTAATCTGTGTTAGAAGTTATTAAGCCAAATGTGTGACGTTCTGTAGCTTGTTCAAAATGGCGGTAGTTGTTTAATGTAAATTGACATTGGGAAGTTATAAAAAGGATTAAAAATAACGTTATTGGGTCAGTTGCTTGGTAGATGTTCAGGAGGTTAGTCCTAGTGCCGTTGTTGTGTGGAATAAATCAACCAGATGTCATGTAAGTTAAGTAATTTGATATTATATAATAATTATTGCTTATTATAAAAATGTTGTTGTACAAGTTATATTATAGTCGGTTTTCCTAATGTTTTAAATCATAACAATCATATTCATGTTCTATTCCTAGCTATTGTAATAATGTAATAGCAATGTTACAATAATTCTAAGTTCTCTTGGACAATGGTCCAAGAGTTGAAATTAAATGTATGTAGGAAAATAATAGTTCATAGTAATGTAAGAGATGTGTTGATGAAATACTTCAATACTGTTTCCATGGAGTTTCTTGTCCTTCTTCTCCATGAAGACCTAGTTTTGGAACGGACGACTAGCTTTCTAATTCAATATTGACAAGCCTAACTGAAATAAATGTCTGGTCTTGTCTTTTTGTGCTTTACTTCATGAAATCCTTTCCCTACAAACCATATTCATAAGAACCTGCATATACAGTAAATAAGCAGTAACCATTCTGATATTCAAAGCTTGATAATTGTTTTAAATGTACACACTTATAAATGTATATATCCCCTTTATTCTGACATCAGAAGTGGGATAGTTCTCTGGCCTTTTAAAACCACTTACTAATGCATTTTATTTTGCTATTTTCATGATCAATGTTCGAGCTGCTGACGATATTTTGGAAACCGTTGGCGGGACGCTGACTTCACTCGCACCATAATGATGACATCCCGCTGCCCCTGACATCGGAGCTGCGGAGCTGCAAGTTACTATGTGAGCTTCGAGACTGGAACCTCAGCTGCTGTGAGAAGTATCGGGAAGCTTTCCAGGAATAAGAAGTAGCTTAAGTTGGTAAGGCCCTTAGAGGCTGTTTAATATTTACAAATGGATACGATGATAAATTGAAAGATTAAGTATTGCGAAATACTTTAATATCATTTCTATTATTTATCGAGCATTTATTAGTATGTTTTTACTGTTAATTACTTATGTATAATTGAACCAATTACTTTAAAAGATAATCAGAGGATACAATAGTTTGAGGAAAGAGAGAGGAAGCAAAATAGTAATTTTGACATTCTTAAATGATACAAGAACAAAGTTACTTTCTTCCGTGATACATACCTAACTAATTGCTTTGTACAATAAACACTTGTGATTAGGTTACCGGGTAAATAAATTGATTAAATCAGTTAACTTCATAAGTTTAAAGATGCTAAATGCAATTTAATTTGTCTTTCTCCTTGTCATAATAAAAAAAAAATACAACCATCTAATCTACGTTTGCTAATTAATTTCCAGAAATGAGAAGTAAAAAAAAAAAGAAAAAAATACTTAGTACCTACATGTAAAACTCGATTTGATAAATTTCAAATTGCGCCACGACTTACCTGAAATTAAAGTGGCACTAAAATCAATTTGATTACACTATGGATTTTAAAGTTGTTGATACTTTCTAGCTTATTCAGTAGTAGCCTCTGAAACGTGTCATGAACAGCTGTGTATGCCTAAGGTAGTTCATTTTTTTTTTAATAATTGCATAACGGAATAAGAATGGTAAAAATATTTTCGGATGTGGTAATAAACCCCGAATTTATAGTTATACTTTTTTATGACTTTAGTAGAGTATGTACTTAATGCAATTTTCTTTCTATTTCCTCATGACGTTTGTATTATGTTATGATTTTTAAAAATTAGCTTTAAAGATTTTTATTGAAAGACATAATTATGAAATTGTGTTATATTCGATTTCAATTTCCAATGCTCACAGCGATGAGACTTGAGAGACAGAAAAACTTAATAACTTAGTTTGGCTAAACTGAAATGAACCAACTAAAAAAATGCAAATGGTACAACTGACGTTCAAAAGTGCCTTTTAAGTGCCTTTGACTTTGACTTTGATTTTGACGTTGACTTTGACTTTGATAAGTTGCAATTTAGAGGTTGATTTTATTGTGAAATCAATGGAATAATTGCTGCTGGGGTCATAGGCCTGGTGTTAACTAACTCACGTACAGCAGGTGGGGCCTTAACATCACTTGGGTCATAGACTAATGGAATAATTGCTGCTGGGGTCATAGGCCTGGTGTTAACTAACTCACGTACAGCAGGTGGGGCCTTAACATCACTTGGGTCATAGACTAATGGAATAATTGCTGCTGGGGTCATAGGCCTGGTGTTAACTAACTCACGTACAGCAGGTGGGGCCTTAACATCACTTGGGTCATAGACCAATGAAATAATTGCTGCTGGGGTCACAGGCCTGGTGTTAACTAACTCACGTACAGCAGGTGGGGCCTTAACATCACTTGGGTCATAGACCAATGGAATGATTGCTGCTGGGGTCATAGGCCTGGTGTTAACTAACTCACGTACAGCAGGTGGGGCCTTAACATCACTTGGGTCATAGACCAATGAGAACAATATAAATATTCCCGTTATTGCTTTTGAGACAAGTACAGTTCAGCATGGCCGTGAAAGGTTATTTTCAGATTTATTGACATTGTGATGATGATTTTGGTGCATTTCAGTTTGACCGAACGTTCAAACGGTACATGGATAATTGGACATGGATTGTATATTGGGATGATGGATAATTCTTTTATCTTAATAGACCAACGTATAGTGAATTTAAATTGTAATATTGGTTTGGATGTGCTTTTACTATATATTTTTTTTTTTCGGTACGGTGTGATTTGTTATTCTTCTTCAGTTTACAAATTCTTTTCTTTTCAAATCAAGATGTATCACACCTCTTAAAAATACGGTACTGAGCAGATTATCGCATAATTTTTTTTACTAATTTACATAACACCAATCGAAATAGTACGTACCTTTACTGTCGAGTTAAAATCACCAAAATCTTTTATTTTCAAAAACCTGGCTATTTTATGAAATAAAAATAAAATATTTAAAAACAAATGACGCTTACGGTGTCACGTTATTAATTCGGTCTGAAATATCAAATGATGGCTGAATATAATTCTGTGCTAATTGACTTTACAAACAAATATAAAATGCTGAATCGGTAAAGCTGTTCTATCGTGAAATTGGAAATTATTGTTGAACTAGCAGCGCTCCGCGGTTTCACCCGCGTAGTTCCCGTTCCCGTGGGAATACGGGGATAAAATATAGCCTATATCACCCAGGAATAGTGTAGCTTCCCAACAGTGAAATAATTTTTCAAATAGATTTAGTAATTTCGGACCCTATTCAATGCAAACAAACAAACAAAAAATAAACAATCAAATCTTTCCTCTTTGTTGATCTTATTGGTATAGATTATTACAGAATAGATAACTTAAAGTATCAAGTCTTAGCAGAAAGTTGGAATAAATAGTTGGTACTTTATTTATCGTCGTAAAGGTAATTCAATGAGTCCCTCATTACTGAAGATCGTGGTCACTGGATGAGCGGACAGTCATTCTCCATCTACTCCGGTCCAAAGTCGCCAACACCACTTGCTGAAATTTATTGGAGGGCGTGGCTTCTTTTATTAATTAATTAATTAACTACAGATGACTTACAGCTAAAACAAACAATAAATAAAGAATGGTATGTGATACTGACAGCCAATTAAGTAGAAGTGAATCTAAAAACACACTTTTGCTAGAACTAATTCATTATGATTTTTTTCAAAGTAGTGAGCATCACATGGTTATTATTATTATTAATTATTTTAATTCAGAATTCATTATTACATTCCATAACTTGTTAGTAAAAAAAACAAAACTTAAAACTTTGTTTGTAAAATTAATAATTATAAAAAAATGAGCTATTAAATTTAACATAATACAAAATTGAGCTACTTCACATTATATAGGGCACCACCCGAGTACCACCCATGTACAAAACTAAGATTTTCCTTAAGATTAACTTGTTTGAAATAATTCACTATACTTTGGTTTCTTGTTAGGTGTTATTAAAAGTTATTACTTCCAATGTAAAAGTATTGTTCGGAGTGGCCATGTCAAAAATGTATGAAATTGTTAATAGAAAATGTGTTTATTGAATAGTGTTCAATAATATTGTCAGATTGACCGAACGATGAATTATTCGAATTATTTTCATGATCACTGGTCATTGCTGCGATGCAGCTGTTAAACATGAATGACTTACTGAATTGTTGCTATAACAATTCTTTTGTGAACTTAATTATACCCTTACGTTAATAGTTATGACAAAATTGTTAAATGTTTATACGACATTAGGGAGGTAAAAACAAAAAACTGTATCAATATGTAGACAGATAAATTGTTATATGCCCGGAGCACATAAAATAAGAAACAATGTATAAATTTTTGTTGTATTGGTCACTATTAAGTTCTGTCGTTTTAGTGAGAAGGAGGATTAATAGGTACTTCGAGGACGAAGTATTTTCAGTCTGGCCGTGTTCGATCATTCATTTTGATATTATAATAAGTATTGTTTGTTGGATAATGACATCGGTCACATTAACGAGGCCTTGAGGTACCTACCTAATTTGACAAGATAGTATTCACAGGAAATAACTGTATTGACTTGCAAAAATTACTTAAATCTATAATTATTAAGTAGTTTTTAATAATACCTGTTTAAATATATTTTACCTTAGGTAATGTGTAAGTTTAACTGGTCAACTATGAAGTGCTGTTGTTTTTGTGAGACGGTGGATTCATAGGTACTTCGAGAACGAAGTACTTGTCAGTCTGGCCGTGTTAGATTGTTCATTTCGATAATCTATTATTGTTTGGTAGATAATGTCATTTGTCACGTTGACGAAGCCTTGAACAAGTGCAGAAGTACCTAATTTGACTAGTTTACAAAAATAACGGTCTCAATTTGTGAAAATAACTTGGATGTTGTTACTATAAATGATTACGTAGTATTTAATTACACTTGTAATATATTTGGGTTTTCTAGTATTACTTAAAATAATAAATAGACTGATTCAATTGACTAGCACAATACTGGCAGTTCATATTGATACTTTTAAGTGTCTTAAATTACGAATCAGTTCTTATTAAATTGCTTAATTACCATAAAATGTTTTCTAACGGTTTTACTACATAACCTTTGTTTATTAATCTGTGTTAGAAGTTATTAAGCCAAATGTGTGACGTTCTGTAGCTTGTTCAAAATGGCGGTAGTTGTTTAATGTAAATTGACATTGGGAAGTTATAAAAAGGATTAAAAATAACGTTATTGGGTCAGTTGCTTGGTAGATGTTCAGGAGGTTAGTCCTAGTGCCGTTGTTGTGTGGAATAAATCAACCAGATGTCATGTAAGTTAAGTAATTTGATATTATATAATAATTATTGCTTATTATAAAAATGTTGTTGTACAAGTTATATTATAGTCGGTTTTCCTAATGTTTTAAATCATAACAATCATATTCATGTTCTATTCCTAGCTATTGTAATAATGTAATAGCAATGTTACAATAATTCTAAGTTCTCTTGGACAATGGTCCAAGAGTTGAAATTAAATGTATGTAGGAAAATAATAGTTCATAGTAATGTAAGAGATGTGTTGATGAAATACTTCAATACTGTTTCCATGGAGTTTCTTGTCCTTCTTCTCCATGAAGACCTAGTTTTGGAACGGACGACTAGCTTTCTAATTCAATATTGACAAGCCTAACTGAAATAAATGTCTGGTCTTGTCTTTTTGTGCTTTACTTCATGAAATCCTTTCCCTACAAACCATATTCATAAGAACCTGCATATACAGTAAATAAGCAGTAACCATTCTGATATTCAAAGCTTGATAATTGTTTTAAATGTACACACTTATAAATGTATATATCCCCTTTATTCTGACACGTGCATGTGTTATGTTTTTTTGGGTATTTCTGTACAGTTGAAAATTAGAGTTTTAATACTTTCGATTTGCAGATGGCCCCTATAAAGGCAGATTATGCCTATAGCCCCCATACAAACAAATCTAGGTACCTATTACAAACTGTGGGAGGACATAGACGGGACACTCTATACCTACAATAGCGAAGCGATCATTGTCCTGTCTGGCACATGGCGCCGAGATAACTTGTTTACCAAAACCACTTTTACTAAGTAACGGTTACCATTAAAAACTATAATATTTGCCAACAATAAGTTAATGTAACCCACTTATCATTAAACCAAGGAGACAATGCATAGCACAAGGATTTAAGATTGTATTCACAGAAGTAATTATTGGGAATTCTTATCGAATCACACTTTCTCATGCTATAGGCATGTGAATGTGTCGTTGGACCCAGCCAAAGAATTAGCATTGCCATTCTACGTGGCAATGCTGCCAGTCTTCTGGGCACGTTTCCTGATGACAGCGATGCGGACGAATACTTCGACGCCTAAGTGTCCTTTTGTTTTTGTATTTATTTGTTTAGTTAGTTAGTATACTTTTTTGTAACAAACTAATTGTTATACCCTTAATATATTAGAACAGATTTATGTGTTCCTTATGTATTGTAATGTTAAAAAATAACCTATACAGAGTATGAAGTATCCATACCATGATTATGGTTTTTGTTTTCGGTTATCAAAATAAAATATGCTGTTCCAAGAGAAAATGCAATATCTACGCGGCCAAATCTTTGGAACAGCTATTTTTTTTTAAATCGAAGAGCAACGCATGGGTTTTCAAAATCATGAACTGAATACATGGTAGGTACCTTATAGGTTGCGCGTCAATGTCCCTGCCAGACTGTATTCAATAAAACATTTTTTTAAACGTTGCCCCACACTAGGAAGTTCTCCTATATTGTGTAATTACAAAGATTTTATTTTCGTTTGTGTTGATGAATGTCCCGCATAGGCGCAAATATAGCAGAACGGTTTTGGCTGAAATTTAGCACACACAGGGTACTTTTAATCCCGGTAGTACGTCCCCGGCTACTTTCTGACATCCACGCGGCCCAAACCGCGAGCAAAGGCTAGCAACTATTAGTATTATTATTTTGAGGTAATTTATTACTCTATTACCGTAAAACAGAAACTACAATAACTACCAAAATTCTTACCATTAAAAAAAAAAAAAAGTTTTTTTGTGCGAGTAGATATTTTAAGACACTTAACACTTGACTTTTAAGACATTTTTTAACGTCAATATTTTAAAACTAGGTGGCCGGCATTTCCTAGCTCACTGATCTCCGAGAAGAAATATCGAAACAAACTTAGAGGTCATGATCTCTTTTAAAGTCCAAACAATGCCTTCTTAGGATTTTATGTGACTCTAACAATGCAGGGCAATTTCTGGAAGGGTTATTACGCTATAAGAAAGCCTTAGAAGAAAGAGCCATTGCAGGTTTGAGCTGATCTGTTCCAATAGACGGCATGCATGCATCAGTCATCGTGCAGCTCCACCCTTTTGATTCTTACTCTAATCACACGTTATGATGAACCCAACAGCTTGTTACTATAAATGGTCATAAAAATATTGCCACAATTACCACGCTGAGCACACGGATTGATGGTAATATTTTATTGTTAGAAGACAAGAGGATGCTGCATATCCTAGTGGGTCGAACTACTAGCTTAGCTACTGATTAGCTATTAGCTGACTTTGACGAACGTGATTTCTATATTATACAGTTTGAATTATTGTGATGTAATTTAGATGGATTATTTGACCTTTGAGCTCTATTTATTTAGTACCTGTGTCTATTCTCACCTCTTCTCTAAATACAACTTGTTTATTGATTACATACTAGTTTTAAAGAAATATCAACATATTTTATGTCACATAAACCTACATAGTAGGCACTTATGAAATGTCTGAAGCTAGGTGCACGGTTCCAATTTGCCGTTTCCTATGGAGAAGAACCGGCAAGAAACTCCACGGTTACTCTTTAAAAAATAATTGGGCTTTACAATGTTTGCAAATTACAGCGTTAATAGGTATGGGAGGACGTAATAAAATAGAAAATGGTCTACAAAGCTACAGTCTACAAGGCCTACAAAACGTCACATTCACAAAATTAGTTCCCAACTAACGATAGAGCCATGTCCCTCATATTAGCGAGTGCTCGAGCAATACTTAGCGTATGCAAATAGGCACCTCCAAACTATTGTTGATTCAAACAACTAGTTTGAATGAAATTGCACGCAAATTGTACTACTCCTTAGCAACAACAGAATTCGCCAGTGAACTGGTTTGACCGCATTATACGTTTATTTACAAATTAATGACGGAAATCGGTTCAATGTCCTCTTATGCCAAAACTCGTGCACATACGAGTAATGTCATGTTATATTTCGGATTTAAGCATCCTAAAGATGTTGATTTATGTGGTTTTAAATCTTTCATTGTAAACTCTCGGTTTTAATGTAAGATTTTCGCATTAAAAATGATGTTTTATCCGGATTTTGGCACGTTGAAATACAGTTGTGTATAAACACAGTCGCGACGGAACTCGAGTGCAGTTGACGGGGTGCCAACTAGCCCACAGACGAAACTGAATTAAATTAAATACTAGGCTGCACGCGAACACTGGGATATTATTATCTTGCTTTGTGTGTCATCTTTGTTTTATGATATGAAGTATTCATAATCAGACTATAATGTCCCCACTGCTGGGACACATGCCTCCCATTATCGAGAGGGAGTGGGCTGTTATCTACCACGTAGGCCCAATGTGGGTGCGTAGGTGTTTCTAGGACATGCCGGTTTCCTCACGATATTTTCCTTCATCGTTTTAAAATTATTGATGATGAAATTATTTACGCAAAGTGAAGCGACTGAAGGAACACGGGTGGGTTTTAGTCAGTAAAAAACTGGGACGCCCTCCTGCTCCACCCAGAGCGAGAGAAGATATTTTGTGATTTCCCAACATTGAAAAAAGAAAAACGGGAGGAGTATGATGGGGTGGTGAAAATGACATAATAGATTATTTTGGTTAGGGGGAATGCTTAGCCAAAATTTCCTTTCATAGGAAATCATAAATGCGAGTTGGTTGTAATTACTCGTGCAACTCGTAAGTTGTAATACTTAAAAATAATAATTATTGAAAATTATTAGTTAAATTATTAGTTCTTGAAAATGACCATGTCACGTTGTACTGGGACCGATCTATCATTACTGACAGGACTGTTGTAGCCAATAAGCCTGATATAGTGGTGATAGATCGGTTAGCGCGCCGCACAATGATAGTCGATGTTACCATTCCGCATGACGGGAACCTCGTGAAAGCTGAGAAAGAGAAGCAAATGAAGTATCTCGACTTGGCACATGAGGTTGTTGACATGTGGAATGTGGACTCGGCTGTCATTGTGCCGATAGTCGTGTCAGCCAATGGACTGATGGCCGAAAGCCTCAATCAACATCTCTCGAGGCTCTCGTTGGGCGGTTGGATCAAAGGCCTGATTCAGAAGGCAGTACTCCTCGATACGGCTCGCATCGTGAGGAGGTTCCTGTCTCTGGAGCCCTAACCACCGGTAGCCTGGACCCTGCTCTTGTTACCGGCGGACCACTATTTTTATATTTTTAAATGTTTTTTGATGTTTCTTTTATAAAAATATTTAAAAATGTAG
Organism: Polymixis flavicincta; assembly: GCA_949987655.1. NCBI lineage: Eukaryota > Metazoa > Arthropoda > Insecta > Lepidoptera > Noctuidae > Polymixis > Polymixis flavicincta. The sequence goes on along the minus strand of OX465186.1, from coordinate 9,170,400 downwards.
TAATAAGGACTAAAAATAAATAAAGGAAATAATTATTGAAAATGAATGCAATTTGTTTCGGATTTAATAAGAAATTGCAAGTATAAATTATATTCCTTTGTGGCTGCAGCCTTAAACGCGGCTAAGATACAGTACAATTTTGTAATTCGATGTTAAAAAGAGGTATGTTCAACCGTCGGGAAACAACGTAGATGTTCCCATTATTTCTTAAATATTCCCCTTATATACATTTCGGGAACCCAATTATTATTACATTTATCGACACGAATGAAGTTATTTTGGTAAAATTGCTGTATTCAGAATTTCTTCTGAAAGTATACGCGTGTATTGAGTTATGTTTTATCGAAGCATATTAATTGATTATTTTGCCATTAGTCCACCGCCTAGAACCTAACGTAAGTAATTATTGTCGCTCAAAGGAACATATATATTATTAGCTTCTACATCTTAGCGAAAACGTGTAGCAACGGTTATTTTTCTTATCTTGATTCTTATCGGAAAAACTAACAAAATCTCAAATTGGCTAAAAATACTTGGTAAAAGAGAGTAGAATCCTCTACCTCTGATGTACTCGTACATAATTAGAAGACGACGGCACTAAAACTTAGCTTCAGAAAATAGCCAAATAAAATTATAGGAAACGTGTAGATTAATTATGTGCTTTAATGTGAACTCAATTCCTGTAAATACACCATACCCACTTTCACCTAAAGTTTTACTGGTAGAAGCCAGTTCAGTAAACATTTCAGTCTTCACGTTCACAATGGCGAACCGAATTGGAAAGTAAGCAAGCAGTATTATTTTCTTGTAAGTGCAAACGAGTCAAAGTTTTATTGGAGATGGCTCGAGTTTATAGCAGTACGCGATAGAGTGAGACATCTCGGGCTCGAGCCACGAGCCACGTGATCTTGATACAAATTTAAACTTTCCTGTCTACACCACCTTCTCAGCGGCGTCTGCGAACTGCTTTACGACGACCGTTTGTTTTGAAAAATGTCTCTTTCTTGATTTGCTTTCTGTAATTTACTATCTCTACGACTTGATTGCTTTTACAACTTACGAATTGGACCATAAATAAGTTTTAGATGAAACGAGAAAAACATTTTTCTTTTTTAGAAATGAGAAAACGATTTGACAGCGCTTTAACAAGACAGATTCGTGAAACAGGGAACGTATAAATTGAATGGCGGCGTTATCGGATGTTGCTAAATTTTGAATGGTTGGCGGCAGGCAGACAGGTAGGCTAACACCGTTTCCAGGATGTGTAATGGCCGTCGCTGTGCCGTCCACAGATCGCATCGCGATACTAATCGAAATGGCCATTGTGTTAGTCCGGATGCAAACCGCACGCTTCAATCTCGCGCCCTCGCACAATGCACGCCAGCACACGATCGCTCGCACACATCGAATACTTTACTACCTAGGGTTGCCAGCTCCCACTAATTAACTCTAATCTGATTGCCGTTCAGTGGAATATCGACGTCGTATTTGGTAAGTTTTCCCTATTAATTACGTTTTCGCTTTGAGGGTTCGTTGTTTTAGTTTACCTGGAAAAAGCAATCAACTGTAGCCAAACATGCAATTAATTCTTCTCGATCCGTGATTTAGCGTAACGTTTCATACACAGGTGATTCTGTAATCATTATGTTGAGTCAACGAAATAGGTCCGAATGAGTGTTTGAACTAATTAGTTTAATACTAGTATTTGTTTTCCTGTTAGTTTATTCAGAAAATCTGCATTAAATTCTGTTAATTAGTTACAGGAAAACGTAGTTATCGGTATTGGTAGTATAGAGTTATTGATAATACCTATAACAAATTGTAAATCACTGATTCTATAATTATATTAAAAAGAGGTAAAATTTCGATTATTTGTAAGTTTGCACTCCCATTCGGATATGAATTTTTTTTTTTGTATTAGAAAGCCCAATTCTTGAGGAAGATTATTATTAGGCTATAACATCAAGCTAACGAGCCGAAAAAAAAAGTCAGAAAGAGAAGTAATACCACAGGTGGAAGATGAGATGCTATGGGATACATTTTATGATAAAACCACAAATCTCGCGCGGACGAAGTCAGAAGCAAGTATTTATAAAGTTGTTTATTTTGACATGTTTTGTTAACAGTTGAAATAAAATAACTATGTCACTTTAAGTAAACCTTCGCTGTGCCAACCCTAAAAATCATAATGAAATTTATCTAGCTGTAGCATAATCTAATATTCCGGAATGGGTGAAATGAAAACTGTTTCATTCACGATTCTGAACAATATTACTACAGTTTTGTGCATGAGTTCACTGTAGCTTATTACAGACCAATATTTTATGAAACGATGGCATATATTATACGAGAATAGAGAAGTTAATTTATGTATCTTCGACAACGAACATTTGAATAATTAAGTGGCATTTAGCGAACGTTACAGTAATAATAATCATGGCTTGTTTACTGTTTGATCTTCGTGTAATATAAGTACAGACGACAGCAAAGTGATGTGTCTCACAAAGTCTTATTAAACTTGGCAGTTTAGAGAGACATCTCTAAACTGGTTAGTTGGTTGGGTTCGGTTCCCAAGTCGGGCAAAGTGTTATTAGGTTTTTCTATCTAGGATTTCTCAGTAAAAGCCGGGAGTCTAGTTTTATGCCCGGTTAATGGCGATAGGCTCGCCCCTATTACATGCGAATTAAACATTACCGGCGAAATGTGGGTTTCCTACACACAAGGTGTGATGTTATATTATCTGTCTGATTATTGTACATAGGCTTTATTACCGAAAGACGTTGTATATTTTACGATATCACTAAAATTCCTTTAATTTATCCAGTCCGAAATTTTAACATGTTCCCTAATAACAATATATTTTAATAAGCAACGTTGTTGATTAAAGGAAAATTTAATAACATTTATTATTATTATTGTAATATTGTGTGTGAGGGGCTTGTGGCTAAGTATAACAACCGTACGGTTCGATTGATCGTCTGTGGATGGGTGACCATCTTTACATACCAAGACCCCTCCGTGCCTCGGAAAGCACGCTATTCCATTGGTCCCGGTTGACATTCGTGGATCTTTACGTCGTTACGGGTCGTCAGAAGCCCGAAAGCTTTTTTACTGATGAAAGGAATTAATGCCTGTTTGAAGAAGGGGACATTTTGCGAAAGGGACATTCTGCGAAAGGGCCATTTTGCTACCAGCAGGCTTAGCACGAGCACCGATTTGTCGACGGAAGAATAGATATGACTATTAACTAAATGATGTAGGTACAATAGGAGAAGATAGCTATGTTTTTAACCCCCGACGCAAAAACGACGGGGTGTTATAAGTTTGACGTGTCTCTCTCTCTCTCTCTCTGTGTGTGTGTGTGTGTGTGTGTGTGTGTGTGTGTGTGTGTGTGTGTGTGTGTGTGTTTGTGTGTGTGTGTGTGTCTGTCTGAGGCAACGTAGCTCCCGAACGGATAAACCGATTTTGATTTAGTTTTTTTTGTTTGAAAGGTGTATTAGTCGGGAGTGTTCTTAGATATGTTTCATCAAAATCGGTTCAGCCGTTTGAAGATTATCAGCTCTTTTCTGGTTGAAAAAGGGATTTTAGCCTCTGATCAACTCAAAATTTGGGATTCTATTACTTCAATGATATTAGACGAATAAAATAACCTTGAACTGATGCTGGAGCAACACCTGGAATTTCCAGGAAACCCAAGTTATTCACCAACAAACAGCAGAAGTATCGTGTTTGGGCTCATTGAAAAGGTCTCAATGAATAGATTATAGATAAATGGTGATTTAAGGGAGATATTAAGTTTAAAAAGCAAGAAATAAAAATTAAATTTAAAATTTAAAAAACCCCCGACCCAAACAAAAACTCTAAAAAGTAAAAAATAATATTAATGGGCCTTTTAATTTGAACGTAATATTTTGATCAGGGCATTGTCAAGTCGGGGGGCGGTCAATGAAAACGCCAAACAGAGGCCTAGCCGTCCCCCGACTTGACAATGCCCTGATCAAAATATTATGTTCAAATTAAAAGGCCCATAAATATTATTTTTTACTTTTTGGAGTTTTTGTTGGGGTCGGGGGTTTTTTAAGTTTTAAATTTAATTCTATTCATTATCACAGTTATGCGTTCTTAACGAATCATGATTTTGTAGATAATCGTATATACTTTGTGGCCGTCGAGTAGAAAGTTTTGTTGTCAGTGTGATTTTGACAATTTGGGAAGAAATATTCTTCTGAAATAGTCTACATTTATAAGGACTTAGACAAATATCGTTACAAACGAAAGACTAAATGACAGATTGTAGAAGGATATCTACGGTGCGATAACAAAAATGTAGGAACGAAATGTCACTTTGTATTGAAAAATCACTGTCTATTCTTCATAGAAATACAAAGCGTCATGCTAAGCCCGCAGTAGTTATTTTGAGAAGTGGTAATTTTCAGACAGAGCCATGTTAAATATCAGTATTCGCCTGCATCCGGTTAGACTGGAAGCCGACCCCAACATAGTTGGGAAATGGCCAGTCAGATGATATTTATTATTATTGTAACATTATCGAAGTATGCACAGTCTGTTTGTGTATGCCTATCAAATTGCCGCCGAACAAATAAAGGGTGACAAATTAATGAGGTGAATTAGTGTAGGTATTTTAATAGTTTGCCCTTCCCGATAGCGAAATAAAAGAGATATTTTAGAGCGTAAAAGATAAATTCCTTTGAAATCCTTCTGTGGATCTCGTAGCGTTTGTATAAACAGTTCCGACATTTCGTTGACTTTGATTGTTAAATATCGTCATACATTATACCGTTGATATTCTCTAAATGGATGTACATTTGTTAAGGAAACTATTGTGTGTTATTTCCGTGAATATTGAACATTCAAATGAACGTCAAAATCTTTCAGTTCTCATGGTTACGGTTTATTATTTAATATACTGAAAATATTTGCAGTTATAAGACTGGCTGTCAAAATAAAACTAATTTAGTGTAGTCTGGGCCTTACAATAGTTCCTCGACATCATAATATTTAGACATTCGTTTAGGTACCTACAGATTTGCTCGATTATTTACTGTCGCTCGATATGCTGTTTTTTGACCATGAATAAGATCTATCAGGTTTATTTAAATTTACTTGATTTTATCGATCGTTACTGTCAATCTATCGATAAATATCGTTTAAATCGAACATACCTTGCTGTGATGTATCGGTAGACAAAAACAATCCATTGTGGTGATCGACAAAATATAAGATGTCGATCATATTTTGTTGTTTACACATTTTTGCTCGATTTTGCTTGACCACACGTGACGATCGTCAAGAATCGAGCAATTCTGTAGGTACCTACCTGTAGACAACTTGCTCCCTATAAGTTGTTCTAGGGAATACAATGTTTTTTTAACTAAGCGACCAGCTTATTTTGTCTTTAACCATAACTGATATCTGAACATCCTACTACTAGATAATTACTTTGTAAGTGTACATATCTCTCAGTAATTACAAATGTACTTGGCAAATGCAAATACATACCACTTATAAGGCAAGCACATAGATTTGATTCATACATTGAGAAAGCAAATTGCATCAGTTATATTGATTTAGCTCTTATTGCCTATGCATTACAGTTGACGTGTTTTCGAATAATTTATTGCACATTATCAAGCTTTATTTAGCTCGTATTTACTATGTAAATACCCTTTATTAATAATGGGACGCTACATGATCATGCTTCTATTAATCAGTGTTATTGGCATAAACCCAGTGATTGATAAATCGATGTAATCTATATTTATAAAAGCGAAAGGTCACTCATTCATTCACTCACTGATTAAACACGAAATCTCAAAAACTACTGCAGGCTTATCATGACTTTTTCTGTTTCTACGAAGAATAGACAGTGCTTTTTCAATATAAAGGGACGTTTCGTTTCTCCATTTTTGACATCGCACCGTAGATATCCTTGGGCACGCCACGATTGCGGCGGTAAGTCCCCTCTTTGAGGAGTGGTTTGAGAGGCGGCATGGCGTCCTCACCTTCCGCCTGACGCAGGTCCTCACCGGACACGGTTGTTTCGGGAGGTTCCTGTTTCGGATAGGGCGGGAGGAAACGCCCGGGTGTTTCCACTGCGAAGATCGCCCTGAGGACACGGTGGAGCACACGGCGGCGGTCTGCCCTGCTTGGGCGGAGCACCGCCGTGTCCTCGTGGAGGCGATCGGCGGCGGCGATCTCTCGCGTCCGGCCCTGGTCCAGGCCATGGTACGGAGCGAGAGGGCATGGGGAGCCGTCACCTCCTTCAGCGAAGCAGTGATGCTCGCAAAGAGGGAGGCGGCGCACGTGAGGGAGAGGCAGCATATGCGCCCTCGCGAACCCAGCCGCCGCAGGATACGGAGACGCCCTGGGCGTCGGGAATCCCAGGCCGATTTCCGGCCACCGTAGGCATGGGCTTGCGGACGGCGAGTAATGGGTAGCTCGCTGTCCGGTAAGGACCAAGCCCAAGTCGACGGCGCGTTGTGTTCCACGCGCGCCTCAAAGAGATGTCAGCACAAAAAGTGATGGGACCCGAAAGGGTCGATGCCTGTCAGGGGTGCGGGTTTGTTCGAAAGAGACACCACAGCCCCTGGCTTAAGGGCTACTGAAGGAACACGGGTGGATTTTAGTCAGTAAAAGTCTGACACGCCCTCCTGCTCCACCCAGAGCGGGAGAAGTTATTTGATGATTTCAAACCCAAAAAAAAAAAAAAAACCGTAGATATCCTGCGGCGGTAAGTCCCCTCTTTGAGGAGTGGTTTGAGAGGCGGCATGGCGTCCTCACCTTCCGCCTGACCTCACCAGACACGGCTGTTTCGGGAGATTCCTGTTTCGGATAGGGCGGGAGGAAACGCCCGGGTGTTTCCACTGCGAAGATCGCCCTGAGGACACGGTGGAGCACACGGTGGCGGTCTGCCCAGCTTGGGTGGAGCACCGCCGTGTCCTCGTGGAGGCGATCGGCGGCGGCGATCTCTCGCTTCCGGCCCTGGTCCAGGCCATGGTACGGAGCGAGAGGGCATGGGGAGCCGTCACCTCCTTCAGCGAAGCAGTGATGCTCGCGAAGAGGGAGGCGGCGCACGTGAGGGAGAGGCAGCATATGCGCCCTCGCGACCCTAGCCGCCGCAGGATACGGAGACGCCGTGGGCGTCGGGAATACCAGGCCGATTTCCGGCCACCGTAGGCATGAGCTTGCGGACGGCGACTAATGGGTAGCTCGCTGTCCGGTAAGGACCAAGCCCAAGTCGACGGCGCGTTGTGTTCCACGCGTGCCTCAAAGAGATGTCAGCACAAAAATGATGGGGCCCGCAAGGGCCGATGCCTGTCAGGGGTGCGGGTTCGTTTGAAAGAGATACCACAGCCCCTGGCATACGGGCTAATGAAGGAACACGGGTGGGTTTTAGTCAGTAAAAGTCTGACACTCCCTCCTGCTCCACCCAGAGCGGGAGAAGTTATTTGACGATTTCCCACCCAAAAAAAAAAAAACCGTAGATATCCTTCTACAGTCTGTCATTTTATCCTTTGTTTCTAACGATCTTTGTCTAGGTCCATAGAAATGTAGACTATTTCAGAAGAATATTTCTTCCCAAACTGTCAAAATCACACTGACATAACTTTCTACTCGACGGCCACATAGTATACTTATACGATTATCTACAAAATCCTGATTCGTTTAGAACGCATAATGGTGATAATTAATAGAAAAACATAGTAATCTTCTATTGTACAGGTACATCATTTAGTTAATAGTCATGTCTATTCTTCCGTCGACAAATCGGTGCTCGTGCTAAGCCTGCAGGACCTACGAAGATAAATTTGGCACAGAGGTAGATTTATGAGTCAACTAAGAAATTTAGGAAACTCCCCCGTAAACGAGTGAAATAGGGGGTTGAAGTTTGTGTGAAAAATTTCATCCCGAGAAATGGATCCCTTTAGACAATTTTCAACTGTGACGCAGGCGGAGCCGCGGGCTGCAGCTAGTACATAATATATGTACTCAATCACACATAAAACACGCCTTCTTTCCTATAGGGGTATGTAGAAAGGGAATCTGTTAGGTACAATCGTGCTACGTCCATACATGTTTATGAATAATTGATAATACCAGTACGTATTTATGTAGTTTTAATTAGTATAGGTCGTTTTCCTGTTTTAATATTAAATTAAAACGTTGTTAATAAATAATTTAGTTTCAATAACTTTTCAGTGTTCTGAGTGATTGTAAATTCGATTTGCATTGCATTGTTTTTTTTTTAATCTACTAAGTCAGTTTTTAAGTTTCCATAGTGACGTGCCATCCGTAATTTTTAACCGACTTAAAAAAGTAGGAGGTTCTCTATTCGTCTGTATATTATTTGTTTCATAGCTTAATGAACACAGATGGTAAATTGTATCATCATCATCTTCATAGAGATGTCAGCACTAATTGGTTGGGCCATGCCTGCCAGGGGTGTGGGTTGTTCGAAAGAGGTACCATGGCCCCTGGCACACAGGCAACTGAAGGAACACGGGTGAGTTAACGAGTTGACACGAGTTCCATGATTTTTGTTCACCCGAAAAGTGCTCAACGCGCCTAAAGAAGTTTTTACTTCAAAAATCGTCTTCATTCTTCTGACCTTATCCCAATTCATTTGGGGTCGGCGCAACATGTCTTGTAAATTGTATACAGGATAAGTTTTTATCCAGTGCGCAAATTTTAACCATGAATCCAGGATTTCATTCTAAAACCCCCAGCGCAGAAATTTTTCGTCGGTTACACAAAAAAAAAATCTGCTGTTTCATAGAAAAGTACAATACCTAAGCGGTCAAAATGTAGGGAACAGCTGATATTTTTTGTGTAACCGACGAAAAATTTTTGCACTGGGGGGCTTAGAATGATATGCTTAATTCATGGTTAAAGTATGCGCACTGGATAAAAACTTATCCTGTATAATTTGAAAATATAAAATAGATAACTATTAATAAACCGCTTAGATTTTCCTTTTCATGTGGAGATCCTAAATCCAGTGTAAAACAAAAAACGCAACGTGTCTCTCAAACTGTATTTTATTTTCGGCTACAAAATTCTGTTTATTAAAAATTTCGTGCACAACTAGAGCGTATAACGAAAGGTTTGTCCGCTCAGATCAAACGTGAAAGGTTCCAACCATCCGACGTCCAAAAGTCTAGCTTTTTTAGGGTTTAACCTTTTAACAGTCAAAGGGGTAACATGTTGTTTATGCTTTAATTTGACGGGATTACGATGACGTCTCTCGCCGGGTCGGTCCGGAAAGTTGGTACAAGAGGATTCCAAACTTTTAAGCCCTGGATTTTAGCATGAATACTGCAATATTAATCACCAAAAATTGGTTCTGTGATTGATTACATGGGCTTATGACTAAGTACTCTTAAATTGATTATATTATTTGTATTTGAAAAGCTTGGATAATTCTGAACTAATTTCTGTTGGGAGGCACTGTCTTTTCTTTCGCTAATTAATTATAATTGATCAGGGAATGAAGGCTTTTCTTGAGTAAAGATACTTAAACGTTTGAAGAGTCCTGGGCCGTTAACCCCGCTATTAACCTTGAGAACTGGCCACATAATCTTCCTACTTTGACCTGTTCTACTATTGTGTAAAGAGAAATTACTATGAGGATGCCATTTAAGTGATCATCTGCCTAGCCTTTTCCCAACTATTTTGGGGTCGGCTTCCAGTCTAACCGGATGCAGCTGAATACAAGTAGTTTACATGGAGGGACTGCCTATCTGACCTCCACAACTCAGTTACTGGGTAATACGAAACCGGTAATACGGCACGGAGGGGTCTTGGTATGTAAATATGGTCACCCATCTACGAGCTAACCGCGGCAAGCGTAGCTTAACCTTATCGATCGACCCGTGCAGCTATATGTAGTTATTTAGCCACAAGCCTCTCATCAAGGATGCTATTTAAGTATTTCCTAATAATATTTCATGATGAACTAATTCAACTAAGGAGAAAACTATGAAAATAAGATGGATAATTAGGCAGTAAAAGTGATGACTGGGAAGATAAAAGAAAACTGATACATCTAAACTAATGTTTTAAAGGGAAAATATTGGATATTTGTTTGTTTGTTAATAACGCTTTCACGCTAAAACGCCTGAACGGATTTTGATGAAATTTGGCTCATGAGTATACCATGACCTAGATTAGGACATAGGGATTTTGATATTCCCACGGGGGTGGAACAATGAAGCGCAGCTAGTAATTCATAAAATTCTTTATCTTTGTGATATTATATGGACCTCTACACCGCTCCACTACTGATGACGGCATGGTTGGCGCAGTGGTTAAGCGATTGACTGCTGCGCTACGTGTCGCAGGTTCGATTCCCACACGGAACAAATATTTATGTAAACAGGGTGCTTACTCTGGAATATAATTCCGATAGATCGACATTGGAATTATCAGTTAAACGTCAGGGATTGGCTAGACTCACTGAGTCCAGCCAATCCCTGACGTATAACTGATAATTCCAATGACGATCTATCGGAATTATATTCGAGAGTAAGCACCCAGGAAAAGTTTTTATCCAGTGCGCAAACTGTAACCATGAATTCAGCATACCATTCTAGAAACCCTAGCGCAGATATTTTTCGCCGATTATAAAAATAAAAATTAGCTGTTTCATAGAAAAGTGCAATACCTACGCGGTTAAAATGTATGGAACAGCTGATTTTATTTTTGTATATTCGGCGAAAATTTTCTGCGGTAGTGGTTCTAGAATGGTATGCTGAATTCATGGTTACAGTTTGCGCACTGGATAAAAACTTACCCTGTATAATCAACAAATAGTTGTTCCGGGTCTGGCTGTGTATGTGAGTTTAAATGTTTGTAAACGCCCCCACAATACAGGGGAAATCCCAAGTGCGGCGCAGCGTTTAAAAAAAAAAAAACAAACTACACAATACGTAGATACTTGATTATGATTTAACAATTAATGCAGCTTCCGTGTCGTGGATTATGAAGGTACGGTACCAAACGAAACATGAACTCTATAAGAGCAAAGAGCTAGGACATACTCGTAGTACTCCTTTGTCTTTTAATGAAGCAGCTTCACGACTTCAGTATCCTCCGAAAACCTGTCAGCTTTCTCATACATCAGAGCTAACTCGTGTAAACGCAAAAAGGAAAAACTCCTAATACCCTTTTCTCCGTTGTCAGCTTCGGCACTGAACTTCATTAATTTCGCCGACAATATCGGATTTATGTCCTGTCGGCAAAGCGCAAATTACAATGATTGGAATTTTTAATAGGCGTCGGTTCTTGGCGAGTAAGCACCGACCAATTTGTTCAATTTATTTGATTTCATACCTTTTTGGTGTACTACCACTTGTTCAGCTCGGTGATCTCGGATGTTTCGGCACAGCCGGGCGGCAATGTCGACTTTGTCTAGAGTTATGTTCGGGAAAAGCCGCGCAGATTTGCTCGAATTGTTCCGAACGACCCGAATATGATTCAGCGAGGGTAGATGCCGAACTAAATTTGCCGATCGGCGCAAGCTGAATGAAAGTCGAATACCTTCGTGTTTTAATTGCTTCGGGTCGGCTTTGTTGTTCAACAAATAGTGCCGACCCAAGGAAATAATTGTGTAGATCTTTGGTTGTTTCATAATACCGTTTTCATCTTCAACTGCGGTTGACAAAAGGTCTTCGACCTATTAATGGTAGGTACTCAATAGTATCTTGACTTGTAATGTCTAGAAATAAGTCGCATCAGCCTATAATGTTCCCACTGTTGGGGCACAGGCCTCCTCTCGGTGAGAGGGATTGGGCCGTAATCCACCACGCGGGCCCAGTGCGGTTTGGTAGATGTCACATGTCTTCGAATTTTTGGTTCTAGGACATGCCGGTTTCCGGTGAAGGAAAACATCTCCTTCACCGTTTTGAGAGCAGTGATGATGAAATAATTTACACAAAGTAAAGCGCCTGTCTGGGTACGAACTCACGACCTACAACTCGTAAGTCGCAGCCGTTACCACTTGGCCACCACTGCCGTAACTCATAAGTCGTACAAAATAAGCAAATTAATAATATTATTTATTCGTTTTAATAATATTAATTGTTCGTTTTAATAATATTGATTGTCCGTTTTAATAATATTATTTATTCGTTTCAATAATATTAATTGTTCGTTTTAATGTCTTAATTTAAATTACTGTCCTATTTATGTTACTAACCATTTGACTATTTGAGAGTTATGTTTGTAACCTCAATGTTACTGTTTAATATTATAATTAAACGCCCTATGTGGCTGGAGTATGTGTTAGACATTCGCAGACTTTGACGAGATTAGAATGCCTTTGACTTGTGTGTGTACATAATGTTATACCTACATACGATGTATCAATAATGGCGGTCGCGGCATACTAGAATTAAGTTACTTGTGTAAACTTATGTTCAACCCAAATTAATTATCTATACAAATGGGTATACATATATCTATGTTTACTAAAGTATGGTATTAGTTCTGCGAACATTTTTTTTTTAAATATGTTCGGCTTTTTATAATAGACCAACGGTTCGTCAAAGTTCGTATGTGTAGTTTTAATACGCTTTTAAAACTTTTTTGGGGGAGAACAGAGGGTTGCATTTCATATTTAACACGTCGGTTTCAATTTCATTTAATAACATGAACTTGCCACAATTTAGGGTTCCCAATGGGGCGGAAAAATTAAAACCCTACCATCCGTCAAATTTTTAGCACACTAATTAAATATTGTCCAGGGGACATTTTAGGGGGGCAGTAAAACTCATCTAGGACTCGCCCTGCCGTAATTGCTGGCAACATTAAATTTTTTAGGGCAACCCCACAAAATTTGACGCACGCAATTTCATCTGCCGGAGCGGTGACTGTTCATAAAATTATTCCTTATTTCACGTGGAGAGCAAGTAAAGTAAATTATAAATATCAAATAATGTTTCAATTTGATCAGAGCATGATAATAAAGGACTAAAATGACACATTAAAAGCAGCCGGATGTATTCTTGTGATTAGCTTTTGGCGCGAGACCCAAAAGTAGGTCACAATGTTCGGCAGTTTGCATTTCACTCGAGGTTCTGCTACTATCTTTAACGGAAAACATGGGTCGTTGTGAACCAGCTGTAAATTGTAATTATGTCATATTCTTGGGCTGTACGAGTATTTCTGATATATTCGTCATATTCGTTTGGGAATTTAATTTGACAATGTTTTATCATCTGTCTGAAAATTATACAAAACAGTCTGGCAGCCTATTCTACCGACTTGATGTACAAGACATCAAGTCGGTAGAATAGGCTGCCAGACTGTTTTGTATAATTTTTGTGAGAGGAAAAAATATTTATACCTGTCATATCTCTGCAGATATGACAGAATATCAATTCGTATAATCGTAATAAGTTCAATATTTTATTCTCGAATCGTCATGGATGATGTCGTGATGGTAGATTGCTTATGAGGTTTTCTACGAGTTTTCATCGTCACGAATCAGGTTGTCAGGGAAACTACTTGTGTAGGCGAAAGTAACACGCAGCAGTTAGATGGACAATTGTAATTTCCAGGCTTAAAGCCTTACATGAATTAACACACAAAGTTTTAGTTACGGTACTGGTATTTTGCGTACTATAAATTCACGCCTGTATGATAAGAAGGGTGAGGCAGACGTACACCTACAGTTCGTCAGTTATACCCAAAATATTAGGCTGTGTAAATCAGTTTTTCCTAAAGGTTGAAGAGGTCAAACACCAATCGCGCCGCAGATACTAAAAACGTACCATGTCTCGGATGATTCCTTGAAGTAGACCGAACTTTTACGACATGCCGAGAAAACGAATGAAGAACAAGATTGAAATATAAATTGTGAGATGTAAAATGTTGAGTGAAATTATGAAACGTCGCGGCTGTATTTCCCACGGGCAACATTGCTAGCTTTCCCTTTGAGGCCTCAGCTCATGTGTGAATATTAATCGTAGAGGTTGTATAGCTCCTTCAGATTAGCACGAATACATAAGGAGGATTCGCTGAGGTCTAGGGAGTTTATTGTGTTTTTGTTTAGTTTCAGTTTATATTTCATGAAAAAGTCATTCATTGGGATTGTGTGAACTACTAGAATTGTATTGATGATTAGAATGATTATAATTCTGTGAACAAATCCGTAGGTACGTGTTACGGTTGCGAATTATATTTTCTTCACCATACAGTCTGAACGACCTGCAATTTTCTAAAAAAATGCGGGCTTCTTTTGCGCATCGTCCTTAATGCGCCAGATAGCTCGTGAAATTAAAATTTATTTACGTTAAATATTAAGTCGTATTATCTCACTGACTTTTACATTAAATTTGTTTTGCGAATCATATTTTGTTCGATAGGTATACAACCTGACACTTTTCCCTTAACGGTTTCATACAAGGATTTATTCCATCGTATGTTGATTTAAACTCCAAAGGTGAAATGTCAAGGTCACTCGTTTAAGATTTCCTTTCACCTACAAACTCTCGCGATTGAATAATAAGTGCCAAATTAAATGTTATTTAATTATTTTCTTTATTTATTTATATATAATATATTCCGAAGAGAAAAAAAAAATCTTTATGATAAGTCATTTACATAATTGATGTACCTACGGAATAGATTAGAAGATAATGTAATACGATACGCTGTTAACGCGAACATTAAAACTGACAGACGTACATATCTCTAGGTTGATCAACTTTATGAGTTAGCTACTGAACGATGTTATTTTTATGGCTCTCCCTTCATTACTCTTGTAATTAAAATAAGCTGTGCCGTTAAAACGGAAAACAAATATGGCGGCCATATCAGCATCGTGCACGCAAACTAATCGATTCCTTGTTTAAACAGAAATCATAAATTGTTTCTTTTATGCGGATTACGGGCTTTGGAACGTAAAACGAGCGGGATTTTTCAATTAATATGTAAATCGGTGTTATTGCCATATGCATCGATTAGAGAGGTGCTATTGTTACAATAAGTTATGGCTTATTATGTCGTCTATCAAGTTATGTCAACAACAAGCGCTTTTTTATGTTTTTTAACATGAAAACGTCTTTTCGCTCGGTGTACTAGTAGTAAGTTCAATATTTCTGACCAACAACAAAATGCAAGATTTCAAAAGCTAATAACTACGTTTTTTTTTGAGCTAGAGTAATGGTTATTGGGCATTCAAAAGATAGATCATATTAATATCAATTTTTAAGCGGGTTATAATTTGCCTGTGACGTCACACTGCGTGTGCATGCGCATGCGAGCGACCCTTTATTTGTTTTTATAATTTTTTGAGTAGGTACCTGATCATCTGCCTAGAATTTCCCAACTATATCGGGCTTGACGTCCAGTCTAACCAGATGCTGCCGAAATGATTATTATTTACTCATATATGTTACGATCGCGAATCATATTTTAATCAACATACTGTATACAACCTGACACCGATTTGCTAATTGCAAAGAATCACATTTTTTTTTTTTTAAACCTATTATTATTCCTTTAAAAAGGATGCCAAAGTAAGTAATGATTAGTATGTAAACGAGAACGCGAGACTGCTAAGAAATCTGTTCCACTTGAAATTAGTTTATCGTTGACTATAGTCACTTTATTTATCTTGATGTGGGGGCAGGGTACGGTCACTTGTGTGGACAACAAATTACTCCTATCATAAAGGACGACCGATTAGGTAAGGGATATGCAGCGTCACGGTCAAGACTTGGAAATGTCTCTGTTAGGTTATGGTTACCAAAGAAAGCGGTGACGGGTCACAATACGGCTTTCCAAATACAGAGCGTTTTTGACACCTTAATATCAATATAAACTCAAAGAGATGTCAGCATCAACTGGTGGGGTCCGCAAGGGCCGATGCCTGCCAGGGGTGCGGATTGTTCGAAAGAGATACCGTAGCCCCTGGCATACAGGCAACTGAAGGAACACGGGTGGGTTCCTATAATTTACGTACGGTTGTAGGTTAAAATTAAGACTTGTATCTTAACCAATAATGAAGCAAAGACTTAATAATACCTTTGCATAGTAGTCGCCCCCTATTTGGAAGTAGCTATCACAGGTCAAATTAGCTTACGAAACTATTTATTTGCCCAGTAAAAAAAAATACTATCATTGGTAAGAGCACGAGTCCGTTAACGAAGATACGGGCCCGTTCGAAAGTAGTTCGGATACAACGACATGACAGCTTAGAACTAATACAGTAGTGTTTTTTTTTAATTTTTAAGCGTCGGAAATCATCAAATGATATCTCCCGCTCTACGCGTCAGACTTTAACTGACTAAAACCCAGCCGTGTGGGTCTCCCTCAGTTGCCTGTGTGCCAGGGGCCACGGTATCTCTTTCTTATCTCAACAACTCGCACCCCTGGCAGAACTAATACAGTCGTTCCGTTTATTCTAAAGGCACATACGATTTCTCGATGTTTGAATGATCTTCTATTAAATTGATGTAAAACTTCTTTTGTTCCACATCGGCACTGTCTTACATCCAACCGTCTCCAAACAGACACAAAACTAATTCTGTCCAAAGGATACCTTTAAATAGCAAAGCTATAAATGTATCGTGTTCCGAATCCGTATCGCATTGGGTGCGAACGGCCGGCCGAAGTCAACCGATAAATTCAGCCATCTTCTTTTACCACAGAATAGTGGTGGGAATCACGCGAACTTGAATGTTCGACAGATATATCTTTCCCGGAACAGTTTCACGTTACTGCTCGTATGTGAAAGGGAACCATGTTATAATTTACTATTATGGGCTCTGGGACGTAACGAAGCGACTGGGTTATCTAACCGTTTGCGTAGACGACGCGATTTCTGCAGCGTTCCGCTTGCATATTGCCTATTTGGCGACCTTAAGATCATCGAATGTAGTGTCGAAGATAAGTATAATGGACTTTGTGAATGAGATATGATTATTGAGTTGGAATAGCGTTGTCTCTTTCTATCATAGTGGAATAAATGTCTAGGGTTTTATAGTGCAGTCCACGTCCAGACTTACTCGTACTTAATTTTGTGCTGTTCTAAATCTCAGCGGGAGCGTTGGGAGAAATGCGTTTGCGTCTGCTGTATTGTCGTTTGCATTATCAAATAAATTAAATGTTTGTGCCACCAATGCGTAAGTGGGTATTCATTTTCTTTGTAGGCCTGGATGTACCTATGTTTAATTCGGTATTTAAGTTGGTGTTGATTTCCTAGTATATTGTTTAGCAGATTACTGTTTAGAAGTTTCATGGTGTCAATAACGCATGATTGAAAAGTGTTTTAACTTTCGTGCTAAACAATAATAGACCTTATTGTTAGGGGAGAATGACTGTTATACAAAGAATAACAAGAAGCCTTTAAAATCAATTACCTACAGTGACATAGTAACGGGTGAATGGACTCGTGCTGAAGTCATTTTCAGTTAATTGAAGTTTAAAGGGGGACCCCTTTAAACTTCAATTAACTGAAAATGACTGACACTAAACATGAGTTATTTCTCTTGACTTTCCTACTTTGTCTGCGTTTCCTTGAGATATGATTGTTTTTTTTTTTTTGAATAAGAGTTTACGTTTGAACGGCAGTTTTTAATCGTAACTTTGAAAACTCTCGTTCGTTCACTTGTTAAGCGTGTTGCACACTTAGTTCGGGTCGGCACATTCGATTCGGCGCTCTTTGTTGAACAACTTAGCCTACCCGAAACAACATACATGCATGGTGGAGACGACAATACTACAAGAAATTTAACTGCGTAGGTATATCTAATGACCGCCACATGTAAACTATGCATGACACTGACGTCATACAAAATCCGGCATCGCACAAGCATACAGCCTGTCGATGAACTTATCTGGATGTTGTATAAGTATATACATTATACAACATCGAGATAAGTTCATCGGCAGGCAGTTGCTTATCAGACACGACACCCGTCTGGTCGGAGGATCTTCCCTTTTCTATGGAGGATTAGTGAACTTAACACCTTGTTCCTCATACCTCTAGAGTTGTTCACTATAGCTAGTCGAAGATGTGTAATATCCATAGTGGCCCATCACTACTATTTAGTTTGTTAAAAAAAAAAAAAAACTCTGTATACAAATTACTCATATGCGTCAGTATTGCAGGTGTTTTTATGTATTGTCTTATTGTTGTCTGCATATTGTATATTTAATTCTGTGCTGTGCCGACCCGAACGTGTGTGTGGGGCGCCTTAGAGAACGCATTACAAAATAATGTCGACTGTTTGAAAAACAAAATCTTTAAGCTATTATGCTTCATTTATTATTGTTACGTATACAATGCAGAAGTACCTACTTAATTTGATTATGTAAGAGAACAATCAATTTATACAATAACAAATAGAAAAAATTGTATCATTGTCTGAAAGACTAGGTACATAGGTAGTTTTTGATATTAATTAGCTAGCATTTCAGAACCCTTGCATTGAAAGTTATCGTGGTTATTGTACATTTTGACCGCATAGTTGTTGCAGTTTTCTATGAAACAGTTGTTTTTTATAACCTAAGAATTACACCGAACACCCAAGAATTTTCTACGCTAGGGATTGCTTAGAATCATAAGCTGCATTCATGGTTATAGATTGCGCGTCGATGTATGTCACCCTGTTTACAAGGTGTAACAGAATTAAACCTGAAAAGTCCTGACAATAATTTGTTCATAATTGACTACTTAATACTGAATCGATATCAATAACTTTAAATATGGGTTTATAAAAATTAAATAAAAATTGTCATACCTACCGCCAATTGAGTCAAAGAAAATTATATCTTAATTCATGGCACTAACAATACATTTTGAGTGGCATAAAGTACAGCTAAGGTCAACATAATTTTCTTAACGCTAACGGTTAGCTTTAAAAGAGGTTACGATTATTGTATTGTGCTTTTATCTCGATTGGGATGTATGAGGTCTTGCGTTTTTTTGTGATACATGTTGTATAATTTGTAATTGGTCATCATCATCATCATCATTTCAGCCGAAAAATGTCCACTGCTGTACATAAGCCTCCCCTAGGCTCCGCCACTTCGACCGGTTCTGTGCTTCCCGCATCTAACGGACGTCTGCGGCCCTCACAAGGTCATCGGTCCACCTTGTGGGAGGCCTACCAACTTGACGTTTTCCGGTACGCGGTCGCCACTCCAGAACTTTTCGGCCACGTCGGCCATGTGTTTTGCGAGCAATGTGCCCTGCCCACTGCCACTTAAGTTTGGCAATTCTTCCGGCTATGTCGGTTACCTTGGTTCTCCTGCGGATCTCTTCATTCCAGATTCGATTACGCAGGGAAACTCCATGCATAGCCCTCTCCATTGCCTTTTGGGTGTTTTTACTTTAAGTTCTTTACTTTTTTCTTTAAGTCTTCTTATGAGGCCCATTGTGATTGTGGCGACAACGTTTCGGTTTCATATTTCATCACTGAACGTGAACGAAGCAAAAGATGTAAGGATCGTAGTAGTTGGTGTTCTGTAATTTCTGCCTACTCCCATGGGAACAAAGCGTGAGTTTATGCATATATTGTTTATATCATGTTATTTAATGCTTCTATAAATCGTTGTAGCCTTTTATAGTTTTATGTCCTCTAGAAATAAGAGGTGAGCAAAAATGTTCTTTTCAATAGGCAGATGATATTGAAGTTGAAAGTTTATACGCGTATTTATCGGTCTAATTTATTCGAACATTCAATGGAACTTTCTCTTTTTAACAATCATTTGTAGGTACTTGAAAAGTCTCACAAAAGCAAATTATATACTTCGATAGATTTAGTTCTTATCAAGACATTATGTCAAAAGAGTCTCTTAGAAAGTTTATTTCTAAGTAAGGTATAGGTTGTAACTTGATTGAATTTGTTTTTTACTATACAGCTTTTAAGAAAGGCTCGTGGATTAGGGAAGGTCACCGTAGCAACAAAACTGTATTATTCCTTTATTTACTGGGAAAATAAAATGAATTAACGCCATTGTTTTGATGCCAGGTTTTGACGCCATTACCAGTGGGTAATGTATCTGTCACCGTAACATTATGAATATCGTCAGTTTATAATCTATCTCGCGAGATTAAATAGTATCGAAACATTGTGAACTGCAAAAACCATTTACAATTTAGCGCACTATTTTTCTATTAATAATCTGTCCGTGGCAAACCTATGGATTGTAAACCCTGTCGGTAAGGGCAGGTTCGTTTACAATTTGACGGTTAGATTTTTTTTATTGTAATTCACAAAACTGATGTACAATCACAATTACAATTACATTTTAAGAGTTACCATTAATACTTTTGATTGTCATCTATTTATATAAAACACTTACAAATAAAAATTGGATAGATTATAAATTTATAAACTATCGAAAAAAAAGAATTCGTTAAATTGTAAGCAGTATGGTACAGTTCATAATTTATCGACAGTTTATAATCCCGCGAGATAGATTCAAAACCAACGGTGTTCACAATCATACTGTGACATATCTATGAGACTGGTGCATTGCCACGTTGTATGGCAAAGCTTAGCCTCTGGCCAAAGCAAAAGCCAGGTGGTCACGGAAAGTGTCAACCAGCCGTCTAGTTTCATTGAACAAACTATGAGCACTCGGACATTACGGCCCGAGTTTCAACCCCAAACGGCTTGACATTATAATATAAGTTTTCTAGTTTTTCATGAATTTTATTTGCTGTCATTAATAAATTTACGGACAAAAAATCCAATCATCATTATTTCAGCCGAAAGACCTCCACTGCTGGACATATGCCTCCCCTAAGCTCCTCCACCTCGACCGGTTCTGCGCTTCTCGCATCCAGCGGATCCCTGCGGCATTCACACGGTCATCGGTCCATCTTTTAGGATATCTAATAAAAAATCCATTAACTTCATATAATTGAAAATATTATCTACAAATAATACAAATAATTTACTAAACCAAAATAAACAAAATAAACATGAAACTTTCTGAAAGCGCTCAATAAGACAGAGAACAAACAGAAATAATTTGGTATTTCTTATACATAATAAGATTTTTCTATTCAATCTTCAAATTGTAATCATTCTACCAGATTCTAGACATTCAACGATGTCTATATTTTTGCTTGTCGTCTAACAATGGAAATGCGAACAATGTATTGTGAAACATTGGGATAGAAGTCCAACCATTTTTTTTTTAACCGACGCATATTCTTGCGGTCTCAGAATCCTGTGCTGAATTCATGGTTTCAGTTTGTGTGTCGATGTCACTGCCACCTTTAATATATCCATAAACTCATGTGTTTTCTCATGGGGTAGGCAGAAACTGCATATCATCACCTGCATACACATAAACACACACGCTTCATCAAAAATGTTCAATTGTAATCCTAGATGCTAAGTAGTTCTTTTTAATATTACCTTTTTTAATAATTTTTTTGTTAACATTGTAAATTAAACAGGCGAAGACACTGGTCCCTATGATACAGTTAACACTAGTTTAGGGACCTGCGGGCTTAGCATGGCGCTTTGTATTTCTACCAAGAATAGACAGTGCTTTTTCAATACAAAGTGATATTTCGTTCCTACATTTTTGACATCGCACCGAAGATATCCTTCTACAATCTGTCATTTAGTCTTTCGTTTCTAACGATATTTGTCTAGGTCCTTATAAATGTAGATTATTTAGGAAGAATATTTCTTCCCTAACTGTCAAAATCACATTGAATACCCTTCGCAATACTGATACCTGTAATTACTGAGTCACTATAACCTGATTGAATTTAAGTTATCATATTCAACCTTTATGGGGAACTTTGGCTTCTGAGATACAAGTATCTTTTTACTTAGTTCAGGAGCCAGTTGTTTAACCTGATTTTGTCCACCACTTGTACAATCATGTTTAGTGTATGACTATACTTGTGTTTCTCTTTGTACAATAAAGTTTTTATTATAATTATTATTACATTGACAACAAACTTTCTATTGGACGGCAACAAAGAATATACGATTATCTACAAAATCATGATTCGTTTAGAACGCATAACTGTGATAATTAATAGAAAAACATAGCTATGTTCTCCTACTGTAACATCATTTAGTTGATAGTCATGTCTATTCTTCCGTCGACAAATCGGTGCTCGTGCTACTCGTAAGCCCGCAGGGGATTCAAACTTGTGTATACTTTTATGTCAATAAAACTTTTTGTATTGTATTGTTACGATCCCTATATGTAAGGATCATAGCAGGCAGTGGCGAAGCTACAGTTTTTATTAGAGGGAAGCCGAAGAAAAAGTTGTTCAGTTCTCATAGACTCTAGATAATCAATCAAAATCAATGTTCAGTAATTTCTTTACTTTTTCTAAATTTAATGGCAGCTATGACCGGAATTCTTGGTTTAGACATAAAAAATGGCACTTTTGTAATGTTTTGTAATCTTATATGATGTTTTAAGCTAGTATGAAATATCTGTTTTTCGAACCTTATTTCAACTAAGATTAAGCTCTTGATACGAAATTGATAACTTAATTTCGCGTTAAAAGTAAGTTGGAAGTTTAATACAAAATTAATAACTTAAAGTAAGTTGGAAGTTTAAAAAGATTACGACACGTGACATCTACCGACCCGCACTGGGCCCTAATTCACTATGATCACTTAACGATTCCTTACTTCGAAACCACGTGAATTCCTTAGATTACACACGACATCTGCTAATGAATATCGACAAATTGTCTTTGAACATACAGAATATGACATTTCGATTTCTTACCGTTACATTGGTTTCTACAAAACACGATATTGACGTAGTTTGAGCGTAGTAAGATTCCGCGGGGAATCATTATAACCATACAGAATTGGGGCCCAGGGTTCGCGTGGTAGATTACGGCTCACTCTCTCTCGCAGGGAGGAGGTCTGTGTCCCAGCAGTGGGAACATTATAGACTGATTATCCTTTGGGGAATACGGCTTGTATAAATTTAATCGTCTCTTCTTTACCAAAATGTTAGGTGTCATATTCGTACCGAAGCTATCCCTAATCCTCCCATAGCTGCAGTAATACCTTACTCTGTAGCGCACAGTACTCGGAAGCAATTGGGAGCAATTCTGTTGATATTCACCGCATATGTTGAAGAATATCGGAAAGAAAATGTACGTGCGTTACTTCAAATAACGCACGTACATTTTCTTCAGATGCATTGTATTTTTAAATCGCGCAGAGCCGGTTGTGGTTTCTTTCTTTTTTGTTTTCGATGGTTTCGCTTGAAGAAATCCATCTTACAACTATCTGAGTTTATCAAGGCTTCTTTTATTCTGTGTTTATAAATGTGGTTTCTGGTTTCCTACTACTGTTCTTGTCTAATACGCACTGTTTTGTTTTACTAGGTAAAGGCTAAATTTATATGAACTTAGCGTATGCTAGCTGACATATGGCAAATTTAATGATTTTACGTTTCGTAATGTTAATTACCTACTATTGTATAAAATCAACTTCTTCTAACATACCAGACAGCTGTGCTGCTGGGGAGTTTGTTGCGCCACTTCTTCTTCCCAGCTTAAGCACTAGGAAGTGGTGCAGGGCGGGCGTTTTGGTGGGACTGTCTTATGTAATTTTGACGTTCATAAAGAGCTGACTTTCAGCCTAGTTTGAATAAATGACTTTTGATTTTGACAGTACAATCAGAATCTAAATCATTTTAAAGCTAATCCATTCCTTCATATGTTCTAAGATAATATCTGTTCAGCAATGTAAACAACGCGATGAATGTTGTGGAACTGTCAAAATTAAAGCGATTCCTACTGATGTGTTAGTGTTACACGCAATAACACCTCTGGTTCTAAAAATACATAATATGTTATACTTTTGCCAGCGTCTTCGCCCGGGTGTGGGTCGGAAATTATCCCACGGGTACGTACTTTCGGGATAAAAAGTACCCTATGTGTTATTATAGGTTACCAACTATCTATCTGTTCGCTAAATTTCATCCAAATCCATTCGGTAGTTTTTGTGTAAAAGAGTAACAAACATCCAAACATCTATGCATGCAAACTTTCGCGTTTATAATATTTCATCATCATCATCATCATCATTACAGCCGAAAGATGTCCACTGCTGGACATAAGCCTCCCCCAAAAGGGGAGTTTTACCATAATCGCCACGCTTGGCAGGCGGGTTGGCGATCGCAGTATGGTGGTAAAATTCATAGAGAACGCTGCTGCCCATTCTCTAGTAAGTCCCTTAGTCGCCTTCTACGACACCCACGGGAAGAAATGGGATGGTGCTATTCTTTTACGTCCGGCACCACACGGTAAATTAATAAAAACCATACGGTTTATAATATTTGCAAGGATTGTATGTTAATGAATATTATATGATAGTTTTTATTATTATGTCAAAGTAGTATTATAATATTGTTTTTTTTTTTTGTAGGTAAACTATACACTGACCGCCCAAAATGTCTTTCCTTATTTCAGTCCATCCAAAGGTTGTCTGTAAGAGATCGTTTTATGTGATAAGACCGCCTATTGTACGCTAGTCTAAACTTGATATTAGAAGGAGAAACGATTTCATGTTTTTTATGTTTGTCTGTTACGAATTCATCCTAAAATGGCTTAACTAATTTCGATGAAATTTGGCACAGAGTAGACCATGACCTGGCTTAGGACTTAGAATACTTTTTTATCGAGATATTCCCACAGCATCGAGAATTATGCAAGCGAATCCGCAGGATGGAACTACGTCTGTCCTTTTGTTATTGCTGAATAGGCCTGCTCTAGCCCTTGATCATGCCTGATAGACAGATTATATATTTTTTTTATTTTTTTACTTTGGTTGGAAAATCATCAAATAACTTCTCCCGCTCTGGGTGGAGCAGGAGGGCGTGTCAGACTTTTCTGACTAAAACCCACCCGTGTTCCCTCAGTAGCCCGTATGCCAGGGGCTTTTTTTTTTTTTTTTCGGTATCTCTTTCGAACCAACCCGCACCCCTGGCAGGCATAGGCCCTTGCGAGCCCCATAAATATTCATATGTGATGGGACTGTTCACATTTCTGAGTTAAGTGACGAATGAAATCTTTCATATTCGTATCTTGTTGTCAAGTGAAAGCGAAAGTGTTGCTTATAAAAATAGATCAAATAAGGTAAGTAAGTATATATTTCCACGTAAATTGGGCGTTCTTTCGAATCAAGCTAAATTGAAACTTATTTCAGTAAAGGATATTTATGTGAATATATGAATCTAAGAATTATATAGAGAGTTGTATAACATGGAACGTTGAATAGGATATATTGTTGAAATATATATTGTCAGTCAAACTGTAATCTCGTTTGCTATTGAAATAACCCGATAAAATAAGTTAAAAAAAAAAACGACTTCCGAAAAACACTACAAAGTGAAAAATAATTTTATTTTCGGAAATCGGTGTCTATGGATATGTATTTAAATTTTTTGTCACCCTCTTCCGAAATTAAAGTTATTTATGATTACGTAGTGTTTTTCGGAAGTTTTTTTTTTTTGAAAAGTTTTTATTTTTCCCTTTTTAGTTATACACGCGATAGTAGCAATCGCTATTTATATGCTGTCATTTTTTAAGAGTTTCGTTGTTTGTATCCGAAATACACCATCAGATCTATATGAAAATTTAATGGGACCATTTTGGGAATAAACCCCTTTCGAACAAAAAAATAATATATCGTCCTCCTTTTTGAATTTGGCTAAATAAATGGTATTTTTTCGTTCACCCTTATCATAATTTATAGCTAAGCGTGAAGAGAATAATAATGTCATGGTTTGAAATCAACTATAATTAGATTTACTTAAGATTTTGACGCTCACATTTGTTGAAACGAAAACATTTTGTCTTGCAGATATCAAAAGTATTTATTTTTTACCGCGTAAGCTTTCAAAGGCTCTGGGGCCTAAGTCTACTAATTTATAAACGTTACAATGGTCTCTCAATGGTGTGTTTTTGACAGTTTTTGTATGGCAAATCTGTCAAAAAGTTACCATTGAGAGACCATTGTGACGTTT
Organism: Polymixis flavicincta; assembly: GCA_949987655.1. NCBI lineage: Eukaryota > Metazoa > Arthropoda > Insecta > Lepidoptera > Noctuidae > Polymixis > Polymixis flavicincta. The sequence continues at coordinate 9,144,390 of OX465186.1, read as the reverse complement.
ATAAATTAGTAGACTTAGGCCCCGGGTAGACTGCTTCACGTATTTGTTACAAAAAATCATCATAATTTTCCATAAATAAGGTATAGAAAGTTCGTAAGGTGAATCTAGTCGACAGTTTTTCCATACAAACTTCGGGAGTGTACTCGTATTATTCCACTGTTCGACAATGTACAGACGCCAGCACATCAAGTTACTACAATCTGTCAAATTTCTTTAATCGATTTTCAACTTTATCAATAAAGGATAAGGTTCAATGTTAATTGGGAAAATTTGGCAGATTGGAGTAGCTTGATATGCTGGCGTCTGTATATCAAAAAATAAACATGGTATGGCTTTGTCCCATTATTAGTATTAATATAGTCTGTATTGAAACAGAATACTAAAATAAAAAGTCATTAAAAATTAGAAGCCAATAAAGATTAGTTTTTCTTGCTAACCTAACCTAACCTAACTTTGGGCGTATTCAAATAATATACGAAGTGTAAAATCTCCAAAACCAAGTCATTACCGACAAAGCTCAAATATTGTAAAGTTCAATAAACTTTATTGGTCATTGATTTATGCAGTGATTTTATCATAAACCCGATCATCCGAAGAACTTTTTTACGCGCCTCTTTTACTTTAAATGATCCTGCATCTCAGCCAATAACGTTGTGCGTGTAGACTAACGTCTAACTACACATCACTGATACTACCTCTTTCGGACACGATGCCTAGTGAGACAGCGTGCTTTTTAGCCAGGCCCATCAGTGAGTACGACCCCGTGACTAGATTCCCCTTAAGATAAGAACGTCGACTTATGTGCCATTAATGTCGGCGTGCTTTTACGTACTTAAATACTAATGAACTTGAATAATGCATGATGACAGAGTAAATAAGCGACTAAATATTATGAACATTTAGTAAAATACACTAAGCAATATTTTATGTCCTTGAGAAAGGATGTTATCGACAGCCAAGACAGTAGCGGCTTAATAATCCTAATAATAAAATAAGAAAGAAAGGAAAATGCGTTTGTTGGCATTATATAATTTAAAAAAAGTTTAGCTACTTATTTAAAAATAAGATAAACAGAAAACAATGATAATAATGCCGAAAGGGCCTCAGCTCAGCATAATGTTTGATGGCAACACAGTATGCATCACCAAATAAGTATTTAATTTATCATTTATTAGTAGTATATCATATTTTGAAACTTTTTCGACCAAAATGTATCACAAGCCAGTTCTTCTGTATTCTAAGGGTAAATATCCTAAAAACCGAACGAGTGCCAACAATAATATAATCTGGCCTTGTGGCAAGTATCGCCTCGAGACATTCGGAAAGCAAATACTTGAAGAAAAGGGAAAAAGTTTAACACAATAAGAACGTGTCAGAAACTATGATATTACTTCTTATTCTGAAGTTGATATTTCTGAATTTTGTGTTCGAATATTTGTGACACTTTAATCGTTTGCCTATGCTTAGAATCTCTCTGAGGGTTCGAATCCGAGACGAGTAGATCCGGCAAAGAATCAAAATTGTCGACATAGCTTACAGAATAAGCAAGCTAAAGTGATAATTTGTCGGCCGTATGTGCCGTAGAACGGATGACCGTATGGGTTGACGTAGTCTTAAGTGGAGGCCGCGAATCGGTAAACTCCACAGGCAAGGTGGAAGGACAATCTTCGCAGGGTAGCAGCTAGCTAGTACCAGCTGGATAAGAGTTGCCTAAAATTTAGTGGAGTGGGGTGGAATTGAAGAGGCATGATGATTTTGTGGCCTTATCAGAGAGGTCATGGATTTTGTCAGATTTTCCATAGAATAATCGTCAATTTTCAAGAATAATGTCTTGTCAGTGTATGTCGTTCTAGCTGTAAAATGGCCATAGAGCTTACTTATCTAGGCCATCACTGAGTACTGCATCACTGCATGTTAAATTTAGCAATTCATTCTTAATTTAGAAAATTTCTCAGTAATCGTGTGTCACTTGCTTTTTGTTCTGCGCATCAAGAGTTGCAACAGTGCCATTGAATTGTATGACATCATCGTTTGACACTGATGTGGGTTTTAATTGCGTGCGGTAACTGTGCGTTAAAAATAAACCACATTGTTGAATGCTGCCAATGCTTTGTACCGTTTTTTTTGAGCTTGGGACGTCATCAAATAACTTCTCCCGCCCTAGGTGGAGCAGGAGGGCGTGTCAGACTTTTACTGACCACCGTGCCAGGGGCCATGGTATCTTTTTCGAACAACCCGCACCCCTGGCAGGCATCGGCCCTTGAGGGCTCCATCAGTGGGGGTCGCGCGTGGAACATAACGCGCCGTCGACCCGGGCTTGTAGTTTTTGGTTCTTCTTTCGTATCGGTACTCACTATAATTATATACAAGGATAGTTCATGCTGTTGTGAGATTTTCTAGTCAAAAAGATAGTATCGAGAGGCTACCAGGTCAGGGTGTGCTAGACGAACAGTGTCGTACATTTATAATTTAGATATACGACTCGTGCATCAATTACAGTGGTACAGTGGTTTCGGCCTCGACTCTCGAAGTGTAGCTCGTGGGTTCAAATCCAGACAGGCACTACTACGTACTTTGTGTATTTAATGTCATCACACTGCTCTTAAAACGGTGAAGGAAAACATCATGAGGAAACCGGCATATCCCAGAACCAAAAATTCGCAGACATGTGACATGTACCAACATCCCACATGGTCTCCCTCTTGAAGTAAGGAGGTCATAGGCCCAGCAGTGGGCACCTTATAGGCTGATTATGTGTAATGTGTATGTGGAAAAGATCCTGCTTGAGCCAGGTATCAACCTGATGATTATGTTGTATTATGAGTATGTTGAGTATGTGCAAAATCCATTTTACTCAATGTCTAATCATTTTCCTGTGTAAAATTGCATCTCAAAAACTCCACAGAAGTTACGTAGTGTTTAGCAAACTTCCCAACGATTGAAGGTCTCGCGTGGCATAAGAAAACACTGTATTGGCTCTTTTAAAAACAACAAGTTCAATTTAAAAGTTTCTGCTGCCGTAGTAACGCAGAAGTTTGGAGTTTTACCTTTCATTGGTTCATTGATTGATCGCTCTACTCTGGTTCCCGTATGAATTGTTGGTGTTTGAGGTATGTGCATTGTATGTTGTTCACTGTTTTGTTTTGAGCAGGTAAAAATTGATGAGGTGAATTTGTTGGAATAATTTGTAGTTTTTTCTGCCAGGAGGTAGGTACCCACCTGTTTTTGGATATATTACATTGTTACATGCACTGAAGACAAATGAGGGTAATTCAGGACGTTTTGAGTATGAATGGGGATGGCTATGAGAGAAGACATTACTTACATTGCATGGATGGAATGTGTCAAAGTCAATTCCCAGACTATACTGGAAAAATATTAATCCTACTATCCCACTAATTTAATGAATGTCAAAGCATGGATGTTCGGATATTTTTAACTCAATCACGGAAAAACGGCAGAATGTATTTGGATGAAATTTCGCTCGAATATAGTTATATAACCTGGAAAATATACATATGATACTTTTGTATCTCTGAAGTACGTTCACATGGGATTATTTCCGACCAACACGCGGGTGATGTCACTGGTAAAAGCTAGTAAAACATGTAAATAGCAAAAAAAAAAAAAGAAATACAGTACAAGTCTTGGAAATAGTATATACCTACCTAGGTATACACTATTTCTCGACCCACTTTGTAAACCCAATCTGTCAGTATTCTTTAAACGTAATCTTGTTAATTGTAAAGTTTTTACAATTAACAAGGTTTTTAATGGATAGAAAGTGGTATTACTGGTGTGCTGTGCCTCTGTGCACAAATACCTACTTCTAAAAATGCGCCACGCAAAGTATTCGTACCGGTGCTGTTTACACAAAGCTGACGTCACGTCTGGTCATGTTAGGGCACATGATAAAAAAAGGATCGTTTTGGCGGTAAATTCAAAACAAGGAAAAGTTAATGTGATTTTAATCGTTTTTGGTTGGGAAAATGGATATAAATCAATTTATTTTTATTTTCTGTTACTTATTTCGTCCCAATCTTTCAATTAGAGTAGTTTTTTTATAAATTGGAAAATATAGGGTATTTTCCAATTTATAAAAAAGAAAACAGACTTTGGGTCATTCTGCTTAAATATTAACAATAGTGTTCCAGTTCATGTTATAACTTCACAGGTATTATAACTTGTTGGCTTAGAGTTTAATAGGTCTGACCTAGATTTGATGTGTCTGGTATTTTAATCGCAACTAAGAGACAACATGGGTCAAGTTTATCGAGGAATAACATACAACTAGTTGTTATTTTTATTACATTTCTAGTTGTGCAATTATTGGCACGGTATTTTATAAAATTATATGTTACATACAAGTTAAATAATATTTTTCGTAGTAAGCTTTCAAAAGATGCCAACAAAAATATTTTAGTTATAACATTCGCAAAACATACACATCACCAACTTGATCTGTTTAACATTTAAATAACAACAATCTTATTTGTTCCAGGTAGGTACGTACGGGTTCTGCAAAGGCCATCGAAGCAAGTTGCTATTATTCTTCCTGATGGCTTGGTATGCCAGTGAGTTTAAGTGATCTGAAGGCGATCGGCTGTATAATGTCACTTGCAAATCGACCAGTTCCGTGTGGCCTTGTGGCCCACTGTGTACACACTTACCAGCCAGTGCTGCCATGCTACATTCGTAAAAGAGGACCGTTAAAATAAAATAAGATCGAATTTTAAAATAATCTTTCAAATCAAAGTATCGTTTACAAGTTGTAAAACAAATGTACATCGGCAGTTTCGAAGCAGTTTTGTTTTCTTAACATTTATTTTATTATGCCTTTGGCAACTAAATCTATTTGAGAGAAGTAAACAAAAGTGAACCTTCAAATGGCTTTGGCAATATTGGGTAGAAACATCAGCCCCTTTATTTAAGTATCTATTTAATGCGAAACAAGAACATAAAGAAAGAAACAAAGTGAAAAACAAAACACATCAGTCAGGTCGCAAGTTGAACTACCCTATAAATCCTATCATCACGTGTACTTAGAATGAGGAATATGTTTTTTTCGTAGCGGATTTGAACGAGTCTTGTAGGTCTTCCTCCGTTTACTAACAATAGGCGCTCGCGGCATTTCAAAACTATTTCATTCTTCGGTGTCGTTCTGAAATCCCGTAAAATATTATCGAAATCCACATTTACTAATGATAATTCCATATTTAAGAACAAAATAACCTTGAAGTACACTAAGAATCATTTTGAGTCGATCAGCTGATTAAAATAAAATCCGCCATGTTGCCTCTTAGCAAGATAAACAGGGCACCAGTGGTGTTTAAATATGACAGCTACAAATCATTTGCTTAGCGACCTTATAGCGCTAAATAGCGTTTATAAATAAGAATTTTGCTAATCAGTTAGTTACCAATTGATTAAAAGTTACAAGGCGTTTATGAATAAGACCGTAAATGACAGAACGTCAAAGAAATGATATAAACAAGAGACGAAATAATGTAACTTTGTACCTCTACCTCAATATACAGGTTGGCAGAGAGATCACGCAACCTGTTACTGTAACCATGAATTCTGCACAGGATTCTAGACCCCCAGCGTAGACACTTCGCCGGTTATCAAATAAAAACTGCCGTTTCTTAGAAAAATGCAATATGCGGTCAAAACTCAAAATGTATGGATTTTTTTTTTAACTGACGGAAAATTTCAACACCCGGGGTTCAGAATCATGTACAGACGCTAGCACATCAAGCTACCCCATCTGTCAAATTTCTTTGATAGATTTTGAACTTTATTCCATAAACGTAAGGTTCATGTTCAATTGGGAAAATTAGACAGTTCGGGGTAGCTTGATGTGTTGGCGTCTGTACTTACTAAATCCATGGTTACACTTTGCGCGTCGTTGTACCACCCTTTATAGTTATATACCAATGTAAATGTGATATCGATTCATGACAAACCGCAACTATGTTCCAATCTAAATGTCCAATTTTACCTAACTAATTTCACTGATCATCAAATTGTAAATTAAACACAAAGGAAACTGAACACCCAATTTAATGTTCAATCAATTGAAAATAGAGTTTTGTTTATTAAAAACAGTCATTTCAATATATAGAATAATTTTAAAATGAAAATTGAAGAATAAGATTTTTTGCCTAAAAGAACGGGGCTCGTGCTATCAGCTACTCTTGTCGCGGTTGGTCCGTGGATGGGTGACCAAGGCCGTCTTTACATACCAAGACCCCTCCGTGTCTGTAAGCACGATAAGCCGTTAGTCCCGGCTGTCATTCGTGGTTCTTTGACAGTCGTTACGGGTCGTCAGAAGCCCGAAGTCTGACAACCAGTCTTACCAAGGGGTATCGTGTTACCCAGTAACTAGGTTGTGGAGGTCAGATATGCAGTCGCACCATGTAACATACTGGTATTCAGCTGCATACGGTTAGACTGGAAGCCGACCCCAACATAGTTGGGAAAAATCTAGGCCGGTGATGAAGTACTAACTACGGTATCGGTAGGTTACATAAACCGACAGTGCTGTCTCTAAAGTTCACTAAACTAAAAGGATATGAAACTCCACGCAGGTAGGCGATATATCTATAGTTAAACCTCTGCTGGAAGTCCTCGTATAGAGCTTATCGATAAGTCTGACATCGTTAAATCCTACGCGGGCGATCCAGAGAGCACTCAAGCCTGCCTCAGCTCTTCACAGATATGTAGAATGGCCACGGATTTACAAAGAAACGGGACGTTTTTGTTTCGTGCAAAATACGCTGAGTAACATCTGGTTGTGAAGATGGCTGATTTGAGTCGCGACTCTTTTGAGCGTCGCTTAAAGGGTAACAGTTCAGCTTCACTGAGATGTAGCCGCCGATATTGGCACTGCGCCACATTTGATATCGACTGTAACAATAAGATCGCACCAATATGATTTAGACTCGGTCCGTACTGCAGTTTATTGTACTTCAAAATAGCTTAATTTTGTCTATGTAATAAGTTTTTTACAAAATAATTTTCATATTGGAATTTAATCCCGTGTGATTAGAGCAAATAATGACGATACTAATGACTAGACTAATAGCCCATTCCCAAATAACTGTGTTTGCATATTTACTTTTCATATGTTGTGTGTTTTCCATAATACTAGCAAACAGCATAGGTACATACACACAACACGTTTCTGCAAAATCACACTCTTTCAAAATATCTGTTCCAACAGCACTCAGCATTTTTTAATTCGCAGAATCATCCTTTTCTATCGTCCATTTTATTTTCCATTTCCCTACTAAAACTGTGGTAAACATAGTTTGTTCGAAACGACTATGTGCTCAGCCACCCCGTTCGAGATATTAGAAGCACTGAGTGGCTTTATACCTCTCGTGAGTTCGGGGTGGCCGCAAGCATTTTGTTGGGCTTTCGATTGTCTGAAGCTTCTGCAAGATATCGGCTTTAGGTTAACTGTAATTATGTCTACATACAATGGAGGTTATGCCTTTTTGACACCGCTCTCTGTTTGGGTCTCTGAACAAAAGGCTAATCCCGAACTTGATTGGTTGTTTCATTACACAACTTTTCCAAATAGAGAGACATTTGTAATTCAAAGTGAATCCCATCTTTCTCGTCAATTTGTTATCTGGCATTGAAGTCTGTTTTATGTAATCGGATCTGTGTGATCTCGACCAAATTAGGACCCCGTTTCGACTTTTGAATCAAGAACTATATCTTTCGTCCCTCGTCATGCCAAATGGAAAAATTAGGTTACATCGTAATAATTACATTCTTGGCATCAAACACAGCGGGTGTAAAATGTTCACCTACATACTTGACCCAATTTGAGTGATTGTTTCCAAAAGGAAATTGCACCCTTGGCTTATTTTCTGTGATATTGGCGAATTTCCTTCTACGACGCCGATCTTTTGTTTTTTATATTACAATAAATCCATTTGGTTGTAATTCCCAAGGAAATACAAATTATTTCTGTTTCATATCTGACGAGAATATTGTATTTAGGAGTGGCTGGGGACCATTCGTTTGTCTTGAAGAAAAATATTGAAGATGAATATTTTTGTCAGTGGGAATTTGATTTGTTTTTCCTTATAATATTTTGCCGACTATATTTTGAAGGATGGCTTACCATTAAGGCCACTGTTTAAAGTGAATGGGAAAACAAAAAGGGAATTCGTTTTTAACAACTTCTTTGACTTTGAGGTTGAATAGTTCATTTGCGGTTCGTAAATATTTTTTTCTTTTGGAATATTTCAAACATTATAGATGAAGAGAGTTTTTTTGTTGTATACAAGAATCAATAAAGACAAAGCGACTATCGCGCCAGACGGCTGCCACATAAATTGGATAAATTCTATTGCGACTACTTAGACGCGTCTCGCTAGACGTTTGATTAGTATTTCGTGTAGGTGTCATTTAATATTCCACTCAGTCAATTGAAGAGAACGTTTAGCTGGGCAACAAACTGATGATCTTAATTCGCCACAATTACGCTCGTTATGACCTGGCCGATGACCTGGCCGATGACCAGGATACGTTTAATTGCACTAATATATTAGTTACCTGCGCAGTACCCACTAATTACGGGACCACAATTGATCAATTGGTACAATATGCTCCGGCAAGCATGCATGCAATTAGAGGTCGTATGCATAAATGTTATAACTATGAATACAATACATGTTACATAAATACATTTTGATGCACTTTTCGTACAAACAGAACTAGAGTCTGTTAAAGATGGGCACAATTCCAAATATTATGATACTATTATTTGTGTATCATTAGGCACTGATAAACAAATAATAGTGACGTGAACGTCGCCCACTTCATTTTTGTCAAGATCAGGGTCAGTATAACATAAACCCTGAATAAAACTTGCGACGTGACATTAAAAGAGCGGAGGACAATAAAAATTATGACCTTACTTCAACTTCGTCCTAACTAGACCTATTTATGTTTGAATATTCGGTTTCTTGAAAATCAGATTACGTGACAAAGGCTGGGTACAGCTCGTATATAGCCAGTTCTTCTTTCCAAGTTTTATTGCAATTGTCTTTGTGAAGTGGATGATGTAATAGAAAAATCACTAACTACTGCAGAGCCGATGAAAACTTCAGTGTCGTATAATCTAGTCGGAGCAGTTAATCCGATTAAGTCAATTCAGAGGAAGTTTACGCTACTTCTGTCCATAATACTTTTGCTGATAATGAATCTGTTTTCGCTGGAGCATCGAGAAATGTAAAAGAATTGGAATTTGCTGCAAAAAATCCATCGGGTTTAGCTTCTTTGTTTGTGTACCCTGAGTATTTGACTTATGGCAGTAGTGTTAAAGTTCTGTACAGATACGTAGTCTGTAGTTAACATGTAATAACGCAGCAAGTTACTAAGTTCAGACGAAGTTCTTCCGCTCCCAGTTCCCGCGTCTCTGTTTATAATTCCCCGCCTGTTGGTTTGACCTTTGCAACTTCCATTTGTCTTGTCCCATCAAGCAACTTCGTTAGTTCTTCTTAGTGATTGTTTCCTCTGCTCAATTAATTAGCTACATTCTAGGTGACAGGATCTTTATTAGTTCCCGTGGTAGCGTGTTGGCTTGTAACGACATCGATAAATTTTGACGACTCCATTTCCCCATTTTCTTAATGGTTCTTAGCTTAATATAGGGCAGTTATTTTCGTAGTATATTCACATTCCACGTGAATTAGGTGCGGTATCAATGAATATTTATGTTGTTCAGTAAATATACTCGGAGTTAGGGTATAATTACAATTTGTGGGGAATCGATGAAGTCGTAATTCGTGTTTTCCCCTGCGGAGATGTGAACAGCGAGAGCGTTCCTAATGAAAATAAACGTACTTACATATGCCGTACATTAACAATTGGGATTTATCCCCTATTCATTTATGTGTAAACAATTTCTAGTAGGTATGAGTGTCGAAAGCGTTAACCTTAAATATGTAAATTGCAATTAACATTCATTGAACGGGTTAATAGTTTTGACTGGAAACTTTGTTAATAGCCACATTATAAACAGTGAATAATTGGAGAGTCTGTGTAAGTGGGGCGCATGAAAAAAACAACAGCGGACTTTTCACTGCGACATAATATGCGCTGAATGAATGGAAGCATACATAAATATTGCATTATTATGAAAACAACCTAGTTGATTCGCTCTAACACAGGGCGTGCGTTGTTTAGAGCTAAAAGCGGTAATTCCCGGTTATTTCCGCAAGTGCTCTCGTTTGCACGAGGGTCGTTAGCGCCCCGTCACAACACCGCCTGATTTTTTAATTTGAAATGCCGTCCCTGCCGCTTTTTCTTTGCAGTATTGTGGAAATATTCATGGAGGATTTATTTTTTATTTTTTAAACTTATACTTTTCACGAGATCATTGGTGGCCCAGTGGTAACGGCCACGACTAACGAGTTGTAGGTACGAACCCTGGCAGGCACTTTATTTTGTGTTAATTATTTCATCACGATGCTCTCAAAACGGAGAAAGAAAACGTCGTGAGGAAACCAGCATGTCCTGGAACCAAAAATTCGAAGACATGTGACATCTACCAACCCGCACTTGGCCTTCGTGGCAGATTACAACCACTCCCTCCCACAGGGAAGAGGCCTGTGTCTCAGCAGTGGGAACGCTATAGGCTGATTATGTATGTTACTTTTCACTATGGAAGAAACAGATTTATTAATGGAATTATGAATGAAAGTCAACAATCTTACTGAATAAAAATACTTCTTGCACCTTTTTTTGTCCGCTAGTCTACTTACCTTAAAACGAAAAGTATCTTCGTATATTAAAAGTACTTGTAAAACATTTTATACGGAATTATGTTACAGATAAATTACAGGAAATTTATCACACCGGGCGGTGAGACCGAGCAAATGAGATTTAGTAGCTCGACTAGACGAAGGAAGCCGACGAAGCGCCGGGAAATAAGGCTGTAAAACTATTTTTTAATGGAACAATAAATAAGAAACGATCAGTGACGTGCAATCCTCTGTAAGCCGATTTTTCCTATCGCCAGCTTTCCATTGAGGCGAAGATTGTGAAACAATGCCTTTTAATGGGACTATTTACGTTTCGTTTTATTTTAAAGTCGGTTGGTAGTTCATGGCTTATTTTCGAGTTCTTGTTGGAAAATGTTCTCAGATTCAACCACATTTTATTTCAAACGTGTAGATAATGACGATCCTGTTTATGAGCTCAATACGTGTAAATGAGAAAATTGTCATCCGCCTCTTCAGCTTTTGAGCTTAATGTTATGTGCGGCCCATGTGAATAACGACTTTCTAAGAAGTTACAATTTTCGTCTATTTTTATTAACTTCTCAATATTTTTAACGTTGATTTTTATATCCAGTTTTGAAGCTGCCACTTAGTAACAAAACGCCAACTCCATTACATTTAACAAGAACGGAGGTAGATCTATCTCAGAAACTAAACACCGAGTCCCAAAAACCAGTTCTTATACTTCTTATCCTCCTAGTCCATCCTTCCTCAATATCCTCTAAATAAGACATTCTCCGCTCAATCCAGGAGTTCCTAATCCCCGAAGCACAACAATAATTTGCAGCTATTACCCTGGTTTTGGGCTTCCAATGTCGCTGCCTTAATTAGGATTAACGAGTTTAGATCGTGAGCGTACAGTTAAAGTTTCCATTGCACATTTACAACTGCAATTTGGAGCACAGAACGCGGAAGTCGCAAAACTTGTTTAATTTAAATCACTGAGAAATATTAGTTGGCAACGTCACATCTTTCGCGATTGAGGAAATCCTGCGCTTTGTGAGAAGGGGTTATGTTATTTGAATAAGTTAAGTCAGTGAAAATGGAATTAGAAATGAAACGAAATTATTATTAATCTAGTTGGAAATGGATTTGGAAAATGGAACTACTAGTGAAACTAAATTGTTGGGTATACAGGAAAAGTTTTTATCCAGTGCGCAAATTTTAACCATGAATTCAGCATATCATTCTAGACCCCCTTTACCGCAAAAAAAATTCGCATGTTATACAAAAAAAAATCTGCTGTTCCATACATTTTTACCGCGTAGGTATTGCACTTTTCTATGAAACAGCTGTTTTTTTTTGTAGTGGGGTCTAGAATGATATGCTGAATTCATGGTTAAAAGGACATCGTCGGAAATGGCCCCAGGAACAACAACCATCTGACCTACATAATAATTAGAAAGATATTTATTAGACTAATTGCGAATATCTGTATGAAACGGACATTCTGCGTTCCATAGTGTTTAATTAAAATAACGACTATTGACATCATATGAAATATGCCGCCATCTTTGGCCGCATTCCGAATTAGACAAATGGCGCTGCGAGTGCTCACATCGATATTTTGCGTTCCGAGTTAGATATCACGATTCTGAAAGCTAGGAACCGTCATTTTTGTCATCAAAACAGAACGTTCGTGATTATCTAAGTTAGCTAAAGATTCGATGCGACTCAAAACAAAACAGCACAACTGTAATTTTTGACAGCGCTGGGTGGGAAATCATCAAATAACTTCTCCCGCTCTGGGTGGAGCAGGAGGGCGTGTCAGACTTTTACTGACTAAAACCCACCCGTGTTCCTTCAGTAGCCCTTAAGCCAGGGGCTGTGGTGTCTCTTTCGAACAAACCCGCACCCCTGGCAGGCATCGGCCCTTACGGGCCCCATCATTTTTTGTGCTGACATCTCTTTGAGGCGCGCGTGGAACACAACGCGCCGTCGACTTGGGCTTGGTCCTTACCGGACAGCGAGCTACCCATTACTCGCCGTCCGCAAGCCCATGCCTACGGTGGCCGGAAATCGGCCTGGGATTCCCGACGCCCAGGGCGTCTCCGTATCCTGCGGCGGCTGGGGTCGCGAGGGCGCATATGCTGCCTCTCCCTCACGTGCGCCGCCTCCCTCTTCGCGAGCATCACTACTTCGCTGAAGGAGGTGACGGCTCCCCATGCCCTCTCGCTCCGTACCATGGCCTGGACCAGGGCCGGACGCGAGAGATCGCCGCCGCCGATCGCCTCCACGAGGACACGGCGGTGCTCCGCCCAAGCAGGGCAGACCGCCACCGTGTGCTCCACCGTGTCCTCAGGGCGATCTTCGCAGTGGAAACACCCGGGCGTTTCCTCCCGCCCTATCCGAAACAGGAACCTCCCGAAACAACCGTGTCCGGTGAGGACCTGCGTCAGGCGGAAGGTGAGGACGCCATGCCGCCTCTCAAACCACTCCTCAAAGAGGGGACTTACCGCCGCAATCGTGGCGTGCCCAGCACTGGGTTGCGACAATCGCTCTCTCCATGTCACCATGAGATCCCGCCGGAGCTCTGTTTGGCCTCCTCGCGCCACTCCCATATTTGCGCGAGGACCTTTGCCTCCAGATCCCATGGCGGTAATCCGGCAAGGAGGCCCGCCGCCTCGCCGGAGATCGTGCGATATCCTCGGATCATCCGTATGGCCATGACCCTATGGGACGCCCTCAAACGGCGAGCTGGTTGGCGCCTCAATGTAGGCGCCCACACCGGCGCCCCGTATAGGGCCATGGACCGCACGATCCCCGCGTAGAGCCTCCGGCAGGAGGCGTTTGGCCCCCCTAGATTGGGCAAGAGCCGCTTCAACGCAGCCCCGGCCCGCTCCAGTCTGGGAGCCAAACGGCGGAAATGCTCCGCGAAGTTCCACCGGCTGTCGAGGACGAGTCCCAAGTACTTCATCGTCGACTCGACGCCGATGTGAACCCCTCCCACCGTTATCTGGGAACCCGTCGGTGGCGCATTCCGAGGACCATGAAACCACATGGCCTCGGACTTGTGCAATGCCACCTCGAGTCCCAGTTGCCGGATCCTATCCACGATTGTCGCAACCCCGTGTGTCGCTAAGTCGGCCGCCGCCTGGTACGACCTCCCTTGCGCCAGGACAAGCGTGTCGTCAGCGTAGCAGACTACACTGACGCCGCTAGGGAGGTCGGCGCGCAGCACCCAGTCGTACCCGATGTCCCACAGATACGGCCCCAGGACCGATCCCTGTGGGACACCGCACGACATCTCTCGCCGGTTCCACTCTCCGAGGTGACCGGAGTAGATGACGGCCCTGTCCGTCAAATAGGCCTCGACCACACGACAGAGGTAGGTCGGCATCCGGTGATACCGGAGTGCCTCCCTTATGCAACTCCAGGGCAGGGTGTTGAAGGCATTGGCGATGTCTAATGACACCGCCAAGACGACCCCACCCCGGGCCACAGCATCCCCCGTCGTGAGGGCTCGCACGCGCATGATGGCGTCCACCGTGGAGCGCCCTCTGCGGAAACCAAACTGGCTCTCTGCCAAATCCGGCCCCACCCGCACCAGCCGCCCGTCGAGGCGGTCTGCAATTACTCTCTCAAAGAGCTTGCCCACCTCGTCGAGCAGCACAATGGGCCGGTAAGCGGACGGAGAGTCCGCTGGGCGCCCCGGCTTCTTAATGAGGACCAGTTTCCCCGTCTTCCAACGAAGCGGAAACTGGCCCTCCTCCAAGCATGCGCTTAGGAGCCCTCTTAGTCGAGGCCCGAGAGCCTGCAAGGCCAGGACCCAGGCTTTGCCGGGCAAGCCGTCGGGTCCTGGGGCGGTATTCTTGGCATTCAGCCTACGTACCGCCACTCTCAGGTCTACCTCGGTCACCTCTGGAGAGTCGTCGTCGTCGTCGGTGTGGTCCGCATCGGGCACCGCAGGAGGCGGAGCCATAGGCGGGGGAGCGTGCTCCCCTCGCGAGGGGAACAGAGCGCTCACCACGTCCTGCACGAGATGAGGCCGGAGACTCTGCGTCAGCGGGGGAGCCCACGGGCGGATCTTGTCCCGCACCGTTTTGTAGGGGCGTCCCCACGGGTCTCTGTTCAGAGTCTCCAGCGACTCCTCGCGGGCCACTACTCTGGCCCGCAGGATCTCGTCTCGGAGGGCGGTCTTCGCCACTCTGTACCCCTCGTACAGCTCCGCCTCAATGGCTTCCGTATCCGGAGGGCGGATACGGAGCCTGCGGTGCCTGGAGTAAAGGTGTCGTGCAGCAACACACGCCTCGCGCAGTGCTGTCAACTGCGGCGACCACCAGTACACCTGGCGTGAAGCACGACCTGGCTGGACCCGGGGCATTGCCACGTCACATACGTCGGACATGGTCTCCCGGAACCACTCGGCCTCGTCGTTGATGTCGGCAGGCCTGTCCGGTGATGACACCCAGGCCTGCACGATCGAGGCTTCCAGGAGAAGCTCCCGGTCCAGCTGCTTCAACGCCCACCGCGGACCACACGGGGCCTGTCGGACCGGCGCGCTCGAGGTCTGGGCGGAGACGTCAAACCGGATGTACCGGTGGTCGGAATACGTCTCCACCCCCTCCATGACGCGCCAGTCGATGACACGCGGCGACAGAGCGGGGCTAGCGAACGAAATGTCCACCACCGACTCACCCTGCATCCGCACACACGTGGCGACAGAACCCCGGTTTAGGACGACCAGGTCTGCTTCCAGAGCCCAGTCCTCCACCATCCTGCCCCGCACATTCGTCAAACGGGAACCCCACAGCGCTCACGGTGGTATTAGTATATCGATGGTCATCGTTATCGCAAGATGGCGCATGTCATGACGTCATCTATGACGATTCGCAAGACGTTGTTATCGCACTCACTTTCTTCGGAACGGGCGTGAGCGCGCTCAAATCGATATTATACATGACAATTAGTGATGTCCACTCTTTCATTTCACACACATCGAGAGCGAGATTACTTGTGTTGGCCACCTGCTCACGGATTTTGTACGCATTCATACGTACTTTCTTTTTAACCTTTTTCGCTCTAGGTTGGGTGACTCAGAAGCGTATAACGCTTCTGTAGACACTTTTGCCCTGCTTTTATTGGTACCGTAGGTACTATATACTCTAGGTACATAAAGAATTCAACAACAAAACCAATTTTCATATCTTAATCCATAAATAATAATCTTTTTAAACAATTACTACACATGAGAGATGCATTGCATACATGTGAGATGCATTGTAATATTCCAAATAGAAATAACACGCTGGGCACTAAATGGTAAAGATTTCATTTAAAATAATCTACTGTATAGGCATCCCTAATCATTGTCATATCTGTCAATCAACTCAACTGTCAAAAGTATCAAAGTGGTAACACAGTCAAGTCACACTTGCGCGAATTTTTTCGTGATTGCTTTGTGTACCTAGTGATTTCAATTTGCTTTTATTTTCGGAATATATTCGACGACCTTACTGTTTTTTACGGACTCTGATTGCTTTCACTAACATGTTACAGGCATTTATTAGCATGTATTTCGAAGTATTGAAAGCATTGTTTCTTACTAAATATAACCTCAAAATCTTTATTTTCTTTTGAAATAAATCCTTTCTGCAAGTTGTCCGTCACTAAACTTTGTCTTCATGGGCATATACTTGTAATTTAGAACACGCAAAGTAATTTTCCTCTGCTGTTGGTTCTGGGGCGAACGATGTATGGATGCAGAACAATCTCCTTTGCGCACTGGATAAAAACTTACCCTGTATAGGTTCATATATATCTATCCAAAGTCCACCTATAAAGCCGGTTTTGTGCGATATCTTTTTTTTTTTTGAAGTTGGGAAATCATCAAATAACTTCTCCCGCTCTAGGCGGAGCGGGAGGGCGTGAGAGAACAACCCGCACCCTTGGCAGGCATTGGCTCTTGCGGACCCCACCACTTGGTGCTGACATCTCTTTGAGGCGCGCGTGGAACACAACGCGCCGTCGACCCAGGCTTGGTCCTTACCGGACAGCGAGCTACCCATTGCTCGACATCCACAAGCCCGCGCCTACGTTGGCCGGGAATCAGCCTGGGATTCCCGACGCCCAGGGAAAATAATTATAGAGCGATTAAAAAGTATTCGCTTTTCTTTAAGGTTTTTTTTCGTACGTTTAAAACGTACGTCGACATGCAAACTGAAACCATGAGCATATGATCCTAGAACCCCACCCGCGTAGAAATTTTTCGTGGTTATCAAAAAATAATAATCAGCTGTATCAGAAAAAAGTGACCTATGCGGTCAAAGGACCGAGTCAATAAAAAAAAAAATATTCGACGTTAAATTTCAACGCAGGGGTTTCAGAGTTATGTACTGAATCCATGCTTACAGGTTGTGCGTCGATGTTTCTGTTACCCTGTATAGACATTACCTTTTGCCCGAAGCTTCGTGTGCGTAAAGGTCGACGATTATATCCCACGGGAGCGCATAACCCGGATAAAAAAATAAATAAACAAAGTATAGGAGTGCCGATAAAAGTGAAAACTTGAACAATTACCGTGTGTGTTTTTTTAAATTGTCAATACAGGATTTCACATTGGGTCCATGGGTCCTGATTGCTCTCGGTAAAAAATGTTTAACGAGCGATCGACATCAGCCATTAAGGTGACACTTGTCCACATTTCTTCCATACAAACTTCGGGAGGGTTTTCCTCCACTGTTTGACTATGTACATCAAAAATTAAACATGGTATGGTTTTGTCTCGTTATTATTATTGTCTGTACGGAAACAGAATACTAAAATGAAAAGCCATTAAAAAGTTATGAGCCAACAAAGATTCGTTTTTCTTGCTCATTTAACCTAACTTTGAGCGTGTTTAAGTAATAAAAGGAGTATAAAATCTCGAAAACCAAGACGGTACCGACAAAGTTCAATTAACAATAAATTCAATAAACTTTATTGGTCATTGATTTATGCAGTGGTTTTTTCATAAAACCCGATCTTCCGAAGGACTTTTCTTAAATTTTTCGCAATTTTTTTGCCAAAAATGCTCCTGCATCTCACTCAATAACGTTGTGCGTGTAGACTAGCGTCTAACTGCTCACCATTGATACTATGTCTGTCGGATACGAAGCCTGGTGAGACAGCGTGATTTTTAGCCAGGCCCACCAGTGAGTTCGAGCCCGCGCAAAGTGTCCCCTTAAAGGTATCAATCAGCACAGATTTTTATGATCAAAATACAAAGGGAAAGAAAGGGATAAAAGAATTAGGATTTCCTAATGAAAGAAAGAGACTTTTCCAAAAGACATCAACGCGCGACTCATCCGCGTGCTCGTTCACCTATATTTACACAGTATACAATATAAGCTCATGGAAAGCGTTCGGTGACGATGACGCGAGTTCCATGATTTTTGTTCACTCAAAAAGTGTTCAACGCACCTAACGAAGTTTTCACTTCAAAAATTATCCTATATCTAACTCCACTCATGGTCTACCTGTGTGCTAAATTTAATCGAAATTGGTTCAACTGTTAAGGCGTGAAAAGATAACAGACAGACAAAGTTACTTTCAAGTTACATTTATAATATTCATTATGGATTCCGATAAATAAGAACAAAGGAACATCAATCTCTTTAATGTGCATCCAGTTATTATTCTAAGCTAATTTACGTATTAACGAGTTTGCCTTGTGTTAGTAGGTACTTATTCACGCCCAAGAACGCAAGCGCAGGCTCCGTGATCTTGAAGATTTTATCTTCAGTTAGTAGTTAAATGTCCTGCAGGCCTAGACAAAACACATTTCTGTTAGCGTCCACGCCAAAATGTATGGGAATGACGTTACCTGGGGAAAGGTTACGTCGTGTTCTTTCCGCAGGAGATGTCATTTCCATACATTTTGGCATGGCGTTTGACGTGAACGCTAACAGAAATGTGTTTTATCTCTAGACCCTGTGGTCATGACGTCTTACGAATGGCAACGAATGGTTAAATTATATATCTTTTTTTAAACAATAAGTAGCCACATCCATATTTTCTTTGGTGTTCCCTTACGTGGGCTCCACTATGCTTATGCTGTTTGTACTGGCACGGTTACAGGAAGCCTGAAAGTCGGACAACCAGTCTTTCGAAGGTGTATCGTGTTACCCAGAAACTGGGTTGTGGGGGTCAGATCTAGCTATATGCAAAATACTGGTGTTCAACTTCATCCAGTTAGATTGATAGCCAACACCACGTAGTTGTGAAATGTCTAGGCAGATAGATTGGTTAAATTATAAATGACCTGTTTTCAATCGAGCCCGTATTCACGATCGTCAATTTATAATTTAGGTCTGGGCTACATTTGAGTCTAACTGAATTAACAATGCACTAAAACAATGGCTCTGTACATCATACCGTATTAATAACGGTCAATAACTGACATTATCCACTCTTATTGCGTAAGTTTTCAATCATTTTCTAAAATAGAAATGATACATGAATACTAATTGCATTCAGTGATACCATTATCAGTTTAAGTTAACGTATTTCTCGAATATTACTCAATTCAGACGTCACGTTCCGCAGACTATATTTTATAATAAAACCGTGAAAATTAAGCGATAAAAACCTTGATTATAACGGATTTTAGATTACTTTTTGCTATGTAAATTGTGAAAACGTGTACGATTTAGATGTTTAATTTTTAATATTATTGTTTTACTAGCTTCTACCTGCAGCTTCGCCCGTATAGAGGTCCGAAATTATCCTACAAGAACTACCAGGATAAAAAGTATAATCATCATCATTCATAAATTCAGCCGAAAGACGTCCACTGCTGGACATAGGCCTCCCCCAGGCTCCTCCACATCGACCAGTCTTGTGCTTCCCACATCCAGCGGATACCCGCGGCCTTCACAAGGTCATCGGTCCACCTTGTGGGAGGCCTTCCCACTCTACGTCTTCCGGTACACGTTCGCCACTCCAGAACCTTTTGGCCCCATCGGCCATCTGTTCTGCGAGCAACGTGCTCTGCCCACTGCCAAGTGGCAGTACTTAAGTAAACTGGCAAACTGGTAAGTTTGGCAATTCTGCGGGCTATGTCGGTTGCCTTGGTTTTCCTGCGGATCTCTTCATTCCTGATTCGATCATATAGGGAAACTCCAAGCATAGCCCTCAAATAAAAAGTATACTAAGTGTTAATCTACATTAGAAACTATCTGTGTGCCAAGTCCGATCGTCCGATTTTTGCGTGATTGGGTAACAAACATCTAAACTTTCACATTTTGGTGTACCTAATATTAGTAGGAAAAAGAAAAGCCCTGACTGACTGACTGACTGATTCATCAACGCCCAGCTGAAACCCTTGGACCTAGAAAGCTGAAATTTTGCACAGAGGTTCCCTTTATAATGTAGACAAGGAATAAGGAAGGATTTCTTGAAATTCAACCCCTAAGGGAATTAAATAGGGGATAAAGGTTCCACGCGGGCGAAGCCGCTGGCAAAAGCTAGTTTATAATATTAGTAGGATAGTCGTATTAATAGGAAAGGGAATATTAGGTCATACTTTTGTCAGACATGGCAGTCGCTCCATGTAAAATACTGGTACAGCTGCATGCGGTTAGACTGGAAGCCGACCCCAACATAATTGGGAAAAGTCAAGCCAGGTGATGAATTTTGTTAAGACATGATGATGACGAGTGATGGGTGTTCAATGCACTCTAAATACTAGACCATTTTGTTCATCTAAAACTAATTACGACGGTTGACGAACGGGTTGACTCGCATTCTGGCAAAATTGCCACAAATATGTGATGATTAAAAAAAAAAGTGACTAAAATATGTTAATCATAGTCTACCTGTCTGCCAAATATCTTCTAAATTCTGTCAGCTCTAATAGCGTGATTGTGTAACAAACACACAAACATAGGGACATAACAAATAAAAGGTAAAACATTTAAAGTCTCAGTAGGGAAAGCTAAGTTCCAGACATGATGGTGAATTTATCAAGATTGATTAACTAAGGCACGTGTGGGCTAAGTGTTAATCTTAAGTTTCGCTTTTGAAGGCACAAGAAGTGTAAACAGGCTTAAAATGAAGCCTTATACGAGTAGGTACACCTCTAGTTTCAAACTGCGACGTAGCGAAGACTGTAGTATAAGTTCTCCGGTAACATAACAAGTAAAAGTTTCTGGGAAATATTAATAACTTAAAGTGATCTAGCTGTTACCTAAGGCTTTACTCTCGGGGAATTCTGTAAATTATGTAATATCACAATAATTGACTGATTTTGCAATTTGCTCATAGAAATTACTAGGTATATGAAGCGGTAAGGATTAATTTCTCCCCAGTTCTACTGAACTGTTTATATGTATAATATTAAGCATGAACGTTATATACCAGTTCAGTATATTATGTTAAAATAATATTGCGATCTATTTTGTATTTATGAGTTTTGGAATAATTTAAACAGATACTTTCGGGATTAGCAATAGTTACCAACTAATAGTTTAATTCAAATGTATTTATTTACACGCGCAGCTTGACCACTATAGAAACGAAACACGGAATGACAAATTGTTGAAAGATTTCAACGGCACATTGTCAAAAATGAAGAAAAAAAATTCACTTTCTACAGAAAAAACGATTATATTATTATGTCTTTTCTTCTTATAGATGTGTGACGGTGTGATTTTATAACAATCAGAGGTATTAATTTGTTCCTTGAATCTTCAAGGTTTCGGGTCCTAAAAGTTTTACTATTCAAATAAACAAACCGGTCCATACCATACCGAAATATGCATATCGTGTTTACCCGCAGTAAAGTAACGGATATCTAATTCGTATTTACTATTTATTACTGCAATTTATCTTCTCCATGGCTTGTAACAATTTGCACAGATATGCACGCAACCATTTACGCATGATTGGTTTGCAATTCTCAGTTAGAGAGAGGAATACATAATAATAGATATATCATTACTGAGCGGCCCTTAGTAACTATGTTGTCTTGCTTTAATTTGCTTCGCTGATCATAATCAGAAGGAGGAAATAGGAAACAGTTATACCTAGTATCATCATCATCATTTCAGCCGAAAGACGTCTACTGCTGGACATAGGTCTCCCCCAGGCTCCTCCATTTCGACCGGTCTTGTGCTTCCCACATCCAGCGGATACCCGCGGCCTTCACAAGGTCATCGGTCCATCTTGTGGGAGGCATTCCCACTCTACGTCTTCCGGTACGCGGTCGCCACTCCAGAACCTTTCGGCCCCATCAGCCATCTGTTCTGCGAGCAATGTGCCCTTCCCACTGCCACTTAAGTTTGGCAATTCTTCGGGCTATGTCGGTTGCCTTGGTTCTCCTGCGGATCTCTTCATTTCTGATTCGATCGCGTAGGGAAACTCCGAGCATAGCCTTCTCCATTGCCCTTTGGGAGACTTTAAGCCTTCTGATAAGGCCCGTTGTGAGCAACCACGTCTCTGTACCATAGGTCATCATACCTACCAAATTACCTATACCTAGTATATTAAAGGCAAAAATTAGCTTCTTGCAGGATTGTACTATACTTTGTGCAATATATCACATCACTGCTCTCAAACGGTGAAGCAAAAAACAAAAAAAACGTGAGGAAACGGGCATGTCGTAGAACCAAAAATTCAAAGACACGTGATATCTACCAACACGCATTGAGCCCGCGTGGTGGATTACCGCATAACATTTCTCACAAGTAGGAGGTCTGTGTCCTAGACGTGAAAAAGCAATGGGAGTTTTATAACTTGGCTATACGTAAGTTGGTATATGGCGCGATGTAAGTCAATATTTTAACGTCCTTGAAAATAGGGACAAAATGGAAGCACTTTGAATTGGAATTAGTCCTAATAAGGCCTCAGATTCCCAAAAAAGACTAGATAATGCTTTAGACGAAGAGAACCTACACTTATATTACAACCAATCCAAACAGATTAAGGCCCAGGGAAGATATTCATCCGTTCTCATGAAAACATTAATCCAGCAACAAATAGCAGACTTATTAGAAACCCGATTCGTTCACTACAACAGTCTTTAATCTCGGCTAAGAAATCCGAGCTTCAATCGTATTTTCAACGTAACTAGATAAATATCGAACTCGTCTCGGCTATTTCCTTTAGCTGGTGCAACGGATTTGCGGAAATAAAGGTGGCGATCGAAATTATATACAAGAAGATTTGGGTTTTCAATAGTGCCCGATCGAAAATGAATTTTAGACCGAAAACGAAAAAGAAGCCTCAGCTTTTGTCTTATTTTTGGCTGAAAACGAAATGATTTAGACATTAAAAATATTATTATTTTACGCTTTATGCGTGTATGAAATATTTGTGTTTTTTTTTTTTAATATATTATCTCGCTTTACAACTCCAAACCGAAATCGTGTCACTTTAAGTCAGCTGATTGTAACCACAAGCGGACTCAATCCACCCCGAAGTTAGCACAACGATTGTCTAGCTCTACGAAGTACCTAGGCCGAATAACGCGCGACAATTGACGAGCTTACGATTTTCGGTTTGGCCGAAGCTTGGCCAAAACGTTATTAGGGCCAATTCATGACATTTTTGGCGAAAACGAAAACGAAGCTTCGGTAGGTTTTCGTTTTAGATGATGGGTGCATGAACTTGCATCTTTGGTTCAGGTTCTGTTTCAAAGCGATGCTTAGAGGATTTTTGAATTTCTGAAGCAAGAAAGTTGCAGTAAATGTTGGAAATAATCTTTACCCAAAACGAAAGCATTATGTATGCTGCCATTGTGAATGTTACTGGGTGATTGAGTTCATCTGGAGTGCGCCTAGATATAAAACAAATATGGGTTGGAACCTAGCTTCTGACATTACAGAAGTGGCTGTGTAGGTTTATGTCAATGAATCATGGTCAAAAGAAATATGTCGGTTTTTTTTTGAGTTCATTAATACTTACAGCTGGCTTCTTACGGTGTGTGTGATATTGCGGATGGAGGCGGGCCAGCCCGGACCTACGCACTAAATAAAGAGTACGTATCATCCGTGGTAGCGAAGACACGTCCGTCGCGGTGCGTCCTATCCGGGGCGAATCGGCAACTTCAAAAGTGTGGTGCGAGCTTCTTTTGCAATTCGCATTTTGGAATGACAAAATAGATCTTATCTTAAGACCGTCTTAGACCGACACGCAACGTTGGAACAGTCTTAGAGTGCGGTGCGTGACTTTCCCGTGGTTATCGGCCGTGCGTGATGATCCGAAATATCACGGATCATCATCCTTGAGATACTGCTTCATCTTCTACCAATAGATTGTCATTTGTTTTAAATGTGACTCAATCACAGTAAAAATCCCTTGCGTCATATACAACATCGTGATTGTTTTCTAGTCATTTTATTAGCGCGTCATAATTCATGGCTTAGTGAATCAGTGTTCTTCCATAAAATTCAGTAAAATTTTATGTATCTACAATTTTCTTCTATGTGGGTAACTACAGTCGTGCGATGACAGGATATTTTTCCAAGAACCTCGATACTGATCTCAGAATCAATTTCCTTGTGGAAATTCTTATTTCCTTGAAAAATTAGAGCAGCAGATACACGCCTTGCGGAGTGTTTTCTTTTTAACCGACTTCCAAAAAAGGAGGAGGTTATATATTCCACTGTATGTATTTTTTTATTGAGGTCTTTTATCTATACTTAAGTACTTACCTGTTTATTCTAGTATTCAACAATGTGTTGACTGCCTTGTTAGTCTTGTGGTCGCAAGCGCCACTGCTGAACATAAGGTTCTGGTTTCGATTACTAGGTCGGGCAAAGTGTTATTGAGTTTTTCTCTCTGGAATTTCTCAGTGGGAGCCTGGAGTCAATGGCCCGGTTGATGGTAAAAGGCTCGCCCCTTAGGTACATGTGGCTTAAACATAACTGGTGAAATGTGGGTACACCATAGGTACCCCTCTGCCCAAACCTTTGAGGACACAAGGCGTGATGTTAAATTATGTATAAAAGTATGTTTAAAACAGTTTCTGTTTTCATTATTTCTCTCATGTCGCCACGTTCTACAGAGTAAATTTTTAATCAATGCGCAACTGTAATAATTGGTTGGCAGCATTTATGGTTACAGTTTGCGCACTGGTTATAAAATTATCCTGTATACGACACAGCTCAAACCAAGCTAAAAAGATTAGCTAGACAGAAAGTTGTATAGTTGAACTGAATGCACAGGGTGTGCCGGACGTTTTTATGTATCGTTGCTAGTTGTGGAGGCTATATCACTTGTAGTATACAGTATACAGAGTGGCGGGGACATCTACGCGCAAACTGTAACCATAAATACTTCATATGCTTCTATAGGGCCATGTTTGTAGGTCTATTATTGAGGGGCTTATGGTCCGTTTCACATAAGGCTCCGGGAAAAAATTACATCTTCGCAGCTACTCGTCTTAATACTGGCTGGCGTGGGAGATCGACACGTAAACTCTAACCATGAATTCAGCAATGATTCTCGACCCTAAGGAGTCGTAGAACTTTTAAGCCAGTTATAAAAAAAAAATGCATTGCCATACATTTTGTCCACGTAGGTATTATATTATTTTTTGTTATGAAATACCATAAATTTAATAATAATACATTTCTACGCTAGGTTGTCCAGAATCATCTGCTAAATTCATGGTTACAGTTTGCGCACTGTTTAATTATTTTTCCTGTATATCAAACGTATTAAATCTTCGTTTGTCACCGCCATTAAAATCGGAACGTGGTTCAGCTATAACCACAAATGTACTATTAGCATAAATGAATGACGTACGATATTGATTGCGTATTACTCACGCTTGCATCATGAGTTAGTGCTATTTTCAGTTCAGTTCCTAAGGTTATCGGTATTGGCTGACCACGTCGTTGGTCTTGTAGTCATAAAAACATGGGGTCCTGTAGGGTAAACAATATCCATTGCGTTGTTTGCGCTGTCAAAGAGGGAAATATTTCAAAAATATGAAGCAATGGATTTCTTCAAATGCTTTCATATTGTGATTGCAAGTGTGTTACGTAATAGGGGTGCTGGTTTGCAGACCCTGGTCAGGCAGTATTATTTGGTTTTTCATTAGGAATTTTTCTCAGTTTGGATTCGTGCCTATTCCCTAAGCACGAAGTACGTCCTTTCGGTCGAAGTAACGGGCGTTTCCAACTCCGTATCACTAACGGACATACGATTAGTTTGGAGCCCGAACTAAGAATAATGACAACACGATTTGACAGCTGTCCCTACTCCCGATATGTTTATGCCCGTCCAAAAAGTTAGTTAATCGGCTGTAGGATTCACTAAGAAGTTTAGAACTATTTTCGGACGGGCCCGTATCTTCGTTGACGGATTTAGAGAGTAGCCCCCCCCCCCCCCGCGGTTAGTGGTTGTGAGCAGTGGTGGAGTGGCCTAATGGTGACGGCCGCGACTTGCGAGTTTGTAGGTCGTAGGTATGAACCCATACTGTTGCTTTACTTTATGTAATTCTTTCATCACCACTGCTCTCAAAACGGTGAAGCAAAACATCGTGAGGAAACTGGCAAGTCCTAGAACCAAAAATTCGCATGACATTTACCAACCCACACTGATCCCGCGTGGTAGATTATGGCTCATTCCCTCTCACAGTGAGAAGGCCTGTGTCCCAGCAGTGGGAAAATTTTAAGCTAATTATGATAGTGGTTGATGGATGAAAATACTCTTCGCTCCCTATGGTATGGGACTCAAACATAGAAGGTTAAATGTACGAGTAGGTGTATTTCACTCCTCTTCGGGAATTACAGGTGTGATAATATATGTCCTCATGTTATCGGTACAAAATCTAGCGTGACTTAACGTGATAAATGTTCAGTTCACTACTTATTCACGGCAGTCCTTCACGCTGCCGTGACAGTTGCCAGTTGTCGGACTAAGTGTATTGAACAAGTTTAGAATTTATCGCCAAGGTGCAGTTCGATGTATTTTTCTTCGTCTCTCAACGAGGTCTTGGTGATAAATAGATTTTCGTATTTCACAATCTGCATCTTATACTGTCAGCAAGGTGTTAGTGCCAAAGAATTTGAACCTAATGTCTAATGAAGAATCTAAATTGGATTTGATTTAAAGCTTCTTAGCGTTGTAAATGGTTGATTCAGCTCTCCTAAAATGACAGAGCTGATTGGCCCACTAAAAATACAACATACACCTTAAATAAGACCATTTACCTCATATTTTCCCGTATGTGTCGCCGGGCGTAAAAGAATAGCACCATCCCATTTCTTTCAGTGGGTGTCGTAGAAGGCGACCAAGGGACTTACTAGAGAATGGACTTTACTATTACCACCATACTGCGATCGCCAACCCGCCTGCCAAGCGTGGCGATTATGGAAAAACCCCCCATCCTGGGGGAGGCCTATGTCCAGCAGTGGACGTCTTTCGGCTGAAATGATGATGATGATGATGATGACCTCATATAGGTGCCAGAGCCACCACAAAACTTAACACCTACAAAATTGTTAAATCGTAGAACATACCTATTTCTAAACACAGAAATCACAAATACGTAAATTGTATAATTGTCACTACAATTTTCACATTTGTAAGTTACAATTACGTGCCTTAAAAGTTATGTGGTACAGAAACTTGTAGCATTTACAAATTTGTAACTTGTTATTGTAAAGTTTTGTGATATAGGGGCCATCTTTCTGCAAGGCTAGTCACAAACATTATCTTGTGTCAACTTATGTGATTGGTTTATCGAAATGACAAAAGCCAATCAAATTATTTGAAAATGGATTAATTTTTTTAATTGACTTACAGAAACCCGCAGTATTTCTGGCAGATAACATTGAACAACCAGGACTGGTTATTGTATTAAATAAAAACATTTACTTAATGTTTGCATAAGGGTTTCTTTAAAATGGTGGATAATAAAAATAAATGCACGTTGATATTGCTCGTGCTTACCCCTATAAAATGCTACGATTATTTTTATAAAAACGTCCACAGAACGAGCAACTAATCTTGCTCATTCCAAAGGTGACAAAAACGCTCATTTGCAATCACATTTCATGTGTCACCCGAAATTTCATTCTTGACAATAATTTATGACCACCGAAGCCCCTCCTGAAACTAATTGCATTGTATTCTTACGATGTGTGTTTTGAAACATCTCTGTACAGTCACTGGTGAAAAGTTATTTTCTTGCACAGTGCTAATTCAACTTTTGGAGCCGTTGGTCTCGGCTGTCATTCATGGACCTTTGACTGTCGTTATTAGGCGTCAGAAGCCCGAAAGTCTGACAACCAGTCTTACTAAAGGATATCGTGTTATCCGGTAACTAGGCTGTGGAGGTCAGATAGGCATTCATCATCACCATCATCATCATCATTTCAGCCGAAAGACGTCCACTGCTGGACATAGGCCTCCCCAGGCTCCTCCACTTTGACCGGTCTTGTGCTTCCCACATCCAGCGGACACCCGCGGCCTTCACAAGGTCATCGGTCCACCTTGTGGGAGGCCTTCCCACTCTATATTTTCCGGTACGCGGTCGCCACTTCAGAACCTTTCGGCTCCATCGGCCATCTGTAGGCATTCGCTGTATAAAAAATACTGGTACTTACCTACATCCGGTTGGACTGGAAGCTGACTCCAACATAGCTGGCAAAAGGCTAGGCTAGGATGATGACTTACAGTCCCTATTAGAACAATTTTACAATAATATTTAGTATAGCACTAGTAACCAATTTAGAATTTGCAATAATTAAACATTACCTACACTAAGGTCTAAGTTTACACAACAAATGAGATCAATTAATGGCGTGGACGGATATGATAAGAAGTAAAATAACAAAACAATTTAGAAAGACAATATGATATTAAATTGACGTGATGATGACATGTGTATAATATGCAACAGTTCATTTGATATGTTCAAAGATGCTATAATGTATGTAGTTGTAATGTACAACACAATAACTCATAATTTTGGAAAGCAATCGTTAAATATATACTCACGATGAAACATATTTTTCTACGTGAGTGTACCTGTAAAACCGTTCGTTTTAAAACCGGTGATTACCCCGAATGTCCCCCAGGTGTGTTGTCGCTTACACCCCATTTGATAACCCCCCGGGGGTGTCACCGTGCAATATTAGCCACTTTGTACAAAGAATCATGTTTGAAATAAGACTAGATAGCGCTTCGGAAAATATGTTGCCATGACATTATCTTTAAATTGTTTCGCTGCTATTGTTGTTTGTAAACGGAAATTCAAGTAAGTTAGTATTTCGTTTGTTTTTTGTACTGGAGTATAATCTTAGATAAGTACATTAAATATGGTAGGAACTTAACTTACCATTTACCACGGTATGAGCTAGTACATATTTCAAACCAGAACTTAGCCCCTATCATCAGGATTCATATCATAAGAGATCATACTCGTAGCACACTTTTAAATGAATTCATATGAATTACATTTTTAGGTCAAGACAGTTAAGCAAGGGAAGGATTCGTGGCTAAGTAATAATAGCCGCACAGGTAGATCGACCAGGTTAAGCTACGCTTGCCGCGGTCAGTCCGCAGATGGGTGACCATCTTTACATACTGAAGCTACTCTATCTCGGAAAACACGTTAACTCGTTGGTCTCGGCTGTCATTCATGGATCTTTGACAGTCTTTACGGGTCGTCAGAACCATGAAAGTCTGGCAACCAGTCTTACCAAAGGGCTATCGTGTTGCTCAGAAACTGGGTTGTGGACGTCAGATAAGCAGTCGCTCAGTGTAAAACATGGTATTCAGCTGTATCCGGTAAGACTGTAAGCTGACCCCAATATAGTTGGGAAAAGGCTAGGCAGAGATGGTTAAGTAAGACATAGTTTATTGCCTATCTTTAAAGACATACGTTCAAAACAGTTCAATGTAGTCTTGACGATCGATCATTGAAAAGACTACATTGAACACATAACATAATATAAGATCAATCTTTGTTTCCCCAAAGGCTTGGGCAGAGTTGTGAACCTATCATAATCATCATTATCATCATTTCAGCCGAAAGACGTTTACTGCTCGACATAGTCTCCCCCAATTTGGGGGGTTTGCCATAATCGCCACGTTTGGCAGGCGGGTTGGCGATCACAGTATGGTGGTAAAATACATAGAGAACGCTGCTGCCCATTCTCTAGTAAGAACCAATATATCAATAATGGAAAATATACCAACATCAGACTTGTTAATTTCAATTCTTCTGCTTTATTTTCATATATAAAAATACATACGTAAGTACAAAGTATTGATCTGTTCATAATTGCTGGTTCGTTGCGAAGCAGAATTTTGACGTTATCGGTTTAAATTCTTTTATCAACGACAAAAGCTAACGTCAATGCATTTAAAGCCGCATTTGCAGTACATGAAAGAAATTGTATGCAGAATTTATTTTGTTACCAAAATGCCATGCTACAGAAACCACTCTGGTTTGTTTTAACGAAGTATTGTGGCTGTATTTTCAACGTAAATTTATTACCAACAATAACAATTTATAAAATAATACGGAATTCAATAAACAGAACGTGTTTTCGTAAAATCAAAATTTGTTAGAATCATTTTTATAATAAGATAGAATTTTCAAATAACCTGAAAAGTTTACTGTTTACTTTTCAACAATAATTGGAAATTTCTGAAACTTTTTGTGGATTCATTGGTTTTGAAATAATAACGGATTTGATTTTATTGGAAAATTCTCTAATAAAACCTCTAAAAATATTCCAAATGATAGCTCGTGTTATTCTGTAGAAATAGATAACTTTTCAAGGAAAGTAATAATGTTAAGTAGATACCGCAATGCTAAACTACCTACTCGAGCACAATAGCCCCGCGTCCTAACCATACCAAATCGTCGCGCGAACACGCGATCGACAAAGTCAAAGTTAAAACTTTGAAATTGACATTTAAAAGGCACAATTAATTTTCTATTGTAACGGGTACATATGTGAACCGATCGGATCTCGGGGCATTAACGTTAATATTTACATTAAAAACTAGAATTTATTCTAGTCACTCGACGCGATCGTTTGTATGTTTTTTTTTTCATACAAACGGGACTAGCTTGATCGCGCGTCTATGTCATTTTCATAAACCGAAGATTGCCTTTGGTTAGGACGTGGCCTAAAACATAGAAACCAATTACTTTTTTAAGCTATTGCATAGCTTTTATCGCGGGCTTTGAGCGCGGCGACCGAATCAAGAAATTCCGTAACGCAAATAAAACCTAACCCCCCCCCCCACTCCGCCTACTATGTAGCTCGGCCGAGCGTTCGCTTAGCGATGGTACGACTGTACGATATAATAAAATTTGTTTTCTTATCGGTCACCACGCTCAAAAAGTGTAACTTGAATTAATATCAAAGAAAAAACTTGAATTAATATTAAAGAAAAAAAAAAAATTGCATAAATAAATAATTATAATTGCATAAGTTGATAAAAAATGCTATGCAATAGCTTTACCGCGGCAGTCTCCGAGTGCCACACGTATTTTTTATTGGTACCAGACTTTCCTACGTTTTCATGCAGTATCTTTAGTAGTTTAATAAATTGTCCAATCTTTTTTCTAAATACAAACTATTGAAAAATAAAAGCTTGTAAACATCGAATCACCGTTCAACAACAACACCAAACTTTAACCTTCTCAGAGCGTGTCTGTGTCAAGATTGTTTAATAATCTGCGGTCATAGGCCAAATACGTTAATTACTAAACCTTCCATAGTTCAGTCAGAACTTAACTTCGCTCACATATTTCGTCGTCATTCCCCCACCTTTCTCTATTATATCGTTGATTACTTGCCCATTCATATGAACTGCTAAACATAACTATGTCGAAGCATAGAATAAATATGTGTAGAAACGAACCTCCTTTCCCTATTTCAATAAAACTGACAAAGCGACATATGTGTCAAAAAATGAAAACGACGACACTTTCATTTTAAGGAGCAAAAACTATTGGGATTATCGATTTGTCACCTCTCTTCATGAGAAGGAGCCCATTCTTCATAGCATCTTCAAAGTCAAATTCAAAGCATTTATTTCGAATAGGCACTTAAAAAGCACTATTGAACGTCAAAATTTACATTAAAATAGAATTGATTCTAGTCTCCCATTCCAAAATTTAGTTTTGTACGGAGAAGAATGGGCAAGAAACTCCACCGTTACTCTTTTAAAATGTTTTAAGTACAATATTTCACATTCATAAATTATATAACAATCAATATACAGGAAAAGTTTTTATCCAGTGCGCAAATTTTAACCATGAATTCAGCATATCATTCTAGACCCCTTACCGCCCTTTTTTTTGTATAACTGGTGAAAATTTTCTGCGGTAAGGGGTCTAGAATGACATGCTGAATTCATGGTTAAAATTTGCGGACTGGATAAAAGCTTATCCTATATAAAACGTTCGACACGGTCTTTTTTTTTTTTTGGGTGGGAAATCATCAAATAACTTCTCCCGCTCTGGGTGGAGCAGGAGGGCGTGTCAGACTTTTACTGACTAAAACCCACCTGTGTTCCTTCAGTAGCCCGTATGCCAGAGGCTGTGGTGTCTCTTTCGAACAAACCCGCACCCCTGGCAGACGTGCGACACGGTCAGGGTGGTATCATTGCTAGTGTGACATCCGTTATTCCGTCGAATTTGACGACTCTGTTTTGGCTTGAGCGAACGTGGATGATAGAAGTGATTATTTCGCCACATACTCGTACACAAACAAAATCAAAGTCAGAAATTAATTACTAAGCAAATTGTCTTCCTAAAAACTTAAATTGGTAGTACAGGTATATTCAATAACAACCATAATTTTTGATAGTTGGATGCAACACGACAAATTGACTAAGGATGTAAATTTATTTAGCAATCAATTTTCATTACTTTCCATGAGTTTCACGTCCTGTACCGTTTTCATAGTCTATGGTCGAAGTTATTCCGACGATGTATCGAAGTCACGATGCTATTGTCATGTACAGGCGGTCGTTTAAAGGATGTGTCTAACTGTCTACTGCAATGACTTAGCGGACAATAGTAGGCAAATGAGAATCTTGTGTAACTAGTTATACACTGCAAGAGGAAAATTAAAATGACGATTATTGAGTGCTTCTAAACTAAAAGAATGGGTGACTAATTACGAGAACGTTTAGTATGTTTATACGAGTACCTTAATCAAGAACGAAACTGTAGTGATACCTGAAGTTTATAAGAGTTAAGAAATCAGAGCCAGATATTGAAATCAACCACATCCACGTTAATCTTTCACACGTAAAGCCATTATTCAGTCATTGCAATTTTACTCTTATCGCATTGTTATAAAGTATAAATTGCCGAGGGTTAAATATAAAACTCACGGAACCATTCTCATTAAAAAAGTAATAAGGGCGTAACGCCATTTATCAAACATAAAGCTAAGGTACCGTTACAAAATACAGGGTGTAAGCGATAATAACTAACCGTTTCAAGGACTGACCCTAATACCAATCCGATAATGCGTTGCGTGTTCTATCACCACATTATAGTACTGAAACAATTTAGCAGTAAACAAACCAAGATGAATTATTTTGATGTCACAAACACCATGTACAGTCGCCAGCAGGTCAAGCTATCCCAAACTGTCAAATTTTCCCAATTGAACATAAACCTTATTCCTTTGTAATAAAGTTGAAAAAATATCAAAGAAATTTGACAGATTGGGGTAGCTTGATGTGCTGGCGTCTGTACCTAACTTTTAACTGAAGACAAGAAACTTTTACCCTATGCGAAGCACCTAGACTAATAGCAGTCGCGGTCATAAAACGTGGGAGTGGGACGCAGAATATGGTGTCAGCTTTTCTAAAAAGTCTATACAATGTCTCGTATTGTCTTGCTACTTCGTTTCATGATCGTGGCTGCTATGACCTTTGGAGTTTACCTATACATAGATACCTACCTACCCTTACCTTATATTATAGGGTGTAAGCGATAAGCGATGCACTATGTAACCGTTTCAAGGACTGACCCTAATACCGGCTCCGATAATGCGTTGCGTGTTACACCATATACAGAAAAAATTAACAGCAAACAAACTCAGATCAATTCTTTCCTGTGACAAGCATCACGGATCGTTTAACTGAAGACAAGCAACTTTAATTCTGTAGGTACTGAAGATCAGCTCATGGTAGTCGTGGTCATAAAACGTGCGAGAAGGACGGTAAATACAAAACACGGGATTTTTTAAAACTCCATACACAGTCTCGTGTTGTCTCGCTGCCTCGTTTCATGACCGCAGCTGTCATGAAAGTTGGCGTTTACCTCTAGATACCTACGTACTCCATCTATACAGTATAGTAATGTTTTACTTTAATTCCCCAAAGGCTCGATACATTTTGTAATTTTAATTATACTTGGAAAAAGAAAAAAAAAAACTGCCTATATTTGAACCTTTTGGGAATTATTTGCGATCCGTTACAAAGAAATTCGTAGGTTTGAAAATAAATAAACATCCCGTTATAAAAAGGTCTAATAAACCTAATGTATCTACTTATTTTTATTTTATTGGTTTTCGAGCGTTTTATTTATTTTCGATTTCTAAGAAATAATCGAATTTCGTTGTAGTTTACTTTTTATTTGTCATATAAATGGCAGTTTTATTTTATGGATCAATATGAGTAAACCTGTTGCCATTATTTCAACTTAACACGAGTATAGTCTAGACACCCCGTTAAATTTACTGACATTAAAATGAATGTATCATTATCGCGCTTGTTTTCAGCGAAGGGGTCGTCAAAGGTGTACTTCTAGTGCACCTACAATTGATCATGTATAAATGGGCAAGAGTATTGCCCTGGCACAAATCTGGACTCGTGACTGCTAATTAGAAATTCCCGATAAACTATTAATAGCACTAGAAATATCTCCCAAATTATGTGGAAAAAGAAGTCACTCGGCAACTTTGCATAAAACTATTACCTATTACTGGCCCAACGTGCTTGGAAAATGTTCACAATGATGATGACCTGTTTTGAATTTAGTTTTAATAGAACAGTTAACAGAAATCAGCATGAAACTGTGCACCCAGATGCCTAGGTCCAAGTTTTGTTTGCACACACAGTGCACTAGGATCAGTTTGAGTCTAATACAACTTTGTCTAAATAGATTTAGAGCAAACAGAGGCGAATGTAAACAGTGTTGGGCTAGGCTTCATGATTACCTACGTCTTAATTGTGAATAGTTTCTAACAGTATATTAGTCCACTAGCTGAAGTTTCATCGCATCGCATCGCCGCTTAGCATTCTATCTGTTTTTTTTTCGTTTTGCTCAGCTTGTAAGGGTCGTAACTTGATGATAAATAAGCCTATAACCTTACGCAGGAATAATGCTATGAAAACATATTTTTTTAATCCGAATTCCCGACATTGGTGCGTTCAAACAAACAAAATTTTCTTTTTTTGTTAGAGTATATATGAATGTCACCGTAACATTATAAACACCGTTAGCTTATAATCTATCTAGCGAGATTATAAACTGTCTCTAATTTTCAACTGCAAAAACCATTTACAATTTACACACTAATTTTCGACAGTTTATAAACTGTCCGTCAAATTGTGAACTGGTATCAAGACGAATAGTACCTTGCGCTATTACTAAATAGTCGAGTAACTACCACTAACTTGGAAGTAGCGCTTGCCGACCGCTGCCACAGCCAGACCTTCGCTCGCTCGGCTCGCGCGCGGTTGGTCGCAGTTCTAACCTAACCTATTCTGTCGGTAAGCAGTTAACAATTTAGCGACAGTTTATAATTTCACTAGATAGATTATAAACTAACAGTGTTCACAATCTTACGGTGACATATATATAAATGTATTTTATTCTATAAGATTTTATTATATTCAGCTGCATCCGGTTAGACTGGAAGACGATCCCAAAATAATTGGGAAAAAGCTTGGTAGCTGAGGATGATAATGATGAGATTTATATCATAATTATTATGTGTATACATTTCTTAAAGTATTCTTCAGAGACCTTTGAGTCACAAACTTAGCTCGGTCTTTTGGGACACAAGCTCGGCTTTTGGTCCTTCGGTTCGATTTCGACTGAAATGTAATTGGTTTTTTCACCAAGAAGATGTGTCGCTACAGCCCGGGGTTAGAACTATGCCTGATTAATGGGGATAGGCTTGCCCCTTATCACCTTGGGACCAATATAGCGACTACTCTACGATAGTGGCTCTGCCTATCTCTACAGGGATCCTTTTAGAGTGGGTGTAATGGTTTTATATGGACGAGACGACATAAACTTGCAAATTTGCAGTTGTAATAATGGTATATTCTCAAAGGCTGACAAAACAGCAAATGTTAATGCAATTTATTAATATGGTGTCACGCTGTCAGTCACGCGTGAAATGCAAGTCACGCCGGCTTTCTGTGCGGACCCTGCACAATGTGTTACCCGTCACGAATGATAAGGAAAATGGAAACATTAACCATTGCCAGAATTAATTCAATGATACTGATTGTCATCATTCTCGTAGTCAGCCTATAATGTTCCCACTGCTGGGAGACAGGCCCTCCTCTCTGTGAGAGGGAGTGGGCCGTAATACACCACGCGGGCCCAGTGCGGGTTAGTAGATGTCACATATTTTCGATTTTTTGGTTTTGGGTCATGCCTGTTTCCTCACGATGTTTTCCTACACCGTTTTGAGAGCAGTGGTGATGAAATAATTTGCACAAAGTAATAGAATTGGTGGTCCAGTGGTAACTGCCGTGACTTAATAGTTGTAGGTCGTAGGTTCGAACCCAGACAGGCGCTTTACTTTGTGTATACAGATTGTAGCGAACTGCAATTAAAACGAAGAACTTCCTAGTTTGAAACTCAACCGAGTTTTGTAATTCAAGAACGAAATCTGACGCAAGTTTATTTGGGAGCCAACTCTCAACTTTGATATTTTTACTTTCGCCTCAACTAAATTTAGTCTGGGTTCCGTTACCGCGTTAAATAGAACTGAGAAAGTAAATTAGATAACTTTTATATTAAACGTTCTGAGGTTAAACTTGTCCAATTTTGCACTTCCTTGTTGCTATTCGTGCGTACATTTCCTCTAACACAGTTATGCCCTAGTGTCACGAGCCTAGTTTTTGCAGCTAGGATAGCAAGCAATAAATATGCTGGCTTGGCACACCCTTGAGTATGTTTACATGTAACATTGCAGTCTCTTACGGCTACCGCAAAAAGGTGTATCTCTAGTAGAACAATTGCTATGAAAACTTCATAGAATCGTTTCTGCAAGAGTTTCGTCGCGCTGTAGCGTCGCCCCTTGCTGGAGCATTTAGTGCATAGATGTAAATGATCCCATGACTTCCGCCGGCCACACGAGGCTAGTACACAAGCCAGGATAGTTAAATCAATAACTATTAAACTATCACTCTAGCTTACTATCTTTCTCACTAGCTTACTAGCCTTCAAAATGAGGATATAGTTCTGTATACAAAAGGCATGAATAACTTGCTTACTAACTAGCACAATCTTGCTATCCTAGATTAAGTAACTAGCCTCGTATAACCCGGGAATTAGGCTATAAACTATGCTTATATTTAATGAAGCTGCTACTTATGAAGTCTGTCGTGACTTTATTTACTTAACGTGTTTTGGAATTTTGTCATTAGGGATTGAGTTAAAGTGTGTAAACAGCTTAAGAGCGGTCGTTACTTTATACTTTGTGATGAGATCGTGGATGTCCAGTGGTTTGATATATGATATTCAGAGATGTCGCACATGGTATAAATAACTGGCTACGGAGCGTTGACCGAACACTGAGTTGCCATTTAATTTATAGGAATTCCTCTGAAAATATTTCAAAACATTTACCGTAATCTGTTGCGTAAATATTTTATTTTTGATCAATATCATCCTGAAATCTCTCGTCAAGTTTAGTCGCTATGAGGACGACGACCGCGACAGGAAATTTGATTTATAGAATTTCCTCTGAAGCGACGATCCCCTTGGCTAATCGTAGACGCAGATAAATTCTTCCTTAAAAATAAAAGGTGGGCACTTGTTATCAAAACATTCCAAGATGTTTGGAATTTTAATCAAACAATTTGTACCAAAACAATTTATTTAGCGGAATTAATTCCGCTTTCCGAAAAAAAAAGCCGTTTGCATTGCGGAATGTTCTTCAAATTAACGGTAGGTGCAAGTTTTATGTGTGTGGGGGAATATTTCTCATTATTCGTCGAGGCACCCTCGTCTTCGCGCACTCCATTCTTTATAGCCTCAATATTGTTTCGGGAGGTGTTGCTAGAACAAAATAAATGTTTGTATGGACCCCGCGTTCCGACCGTCGTCTTCGACGGATCCAACAATTTAAGCATTATTGCTTTTCGTAGATATTTTACACGGGGTAAAGGAATTTTATTGTTCTTTTGTTATTAATGACGTAAACAAAAATAGATTAATGTGCCACGTGTTGAGGTAATACATTCCTTTTGAAGCGTTTTTTGTGGCTTTCAATTCGCTCGTTAATACTTTTTATCGTTCTTAATAATCGAATCCAAGTGGTCGCCTGTTCGCTTAGCCACTACTGGATTTCTTTTAATTGGATTATTGTTCAGACGTAATCCAATTCTTTTGATTTATCACGAGTTTATGAATATTGGAATGATAATTTGCAAGTGTCTGGTCTTTTTATTGTTTTCGTTTCGTAATTATCATGAGATTGTTTTACATGAATAACTACTTACTTTATTATTATTAGATTAGCTTCATTCAGTATTTATTAGGTAGGTAGAAAGAAATGGCAATATCACAATTTTAATTTTACTGTGCAGCAGCATGTGCGGCATGAAGTTCGGGGTTCAATTCCCGGGTAGAGTCAAAGTCAAAGTCAAAGTCAAAACGTTTATTGCGAACTAAGTGTACAATGTTGGTGTTATCTGATGTTAGTACTTATGACTTAGCAGCCTTCTACAAGCATTGCAATGTTAATGATTGAGCCAAGTGTTATTTGGTTTTCGATCTAGAATTACCCAGTAGCAGCCTGCAGTCTGGATTATTGTTCGGTTGATGGCGATAGGCTCGCCCCCTATTACATGGGACTTGAACATGACTAGTGAAATATGGGTATAATATTGGTACCCTACAACTCTTGCCTAATCTTTCGTGGAATACAAGCGTTATGTTATGTTATGTAGTTTTACTGTGTATTTAGGTTACATGTTTACATATAGAATGCGTTTTGTTCGTCATATTCCTCAATTAAATCAATCAACTCAGCCTATCACAGTCCATTGCTGGACTAAGGCCTCTCTCAGGCTGGGCCACAATACTCTATCCTCCGCCTTCCGCATCCAGTCTGTCCCAGCCACCTTTTTAAGGTCGTCGGTCCATCTAGCTGGGGAGCGTCCCACACTACGTTTGCCTATACGTGGTCTCCACTCCAGGACTCGTCTGCTTCACTGTCCATCGGTCTTTCGACAAACATGGCCAGCCCACTGCCACTTCAGCTTGCTCCTCTCTACAATCTATATCGGTGACTCCTCAATTAATTGAGGGTAATTAATAGGTTTAAGTAATTCTTCTGACGTCACAGCCACCCATTTCTTTTCCAACTTATACTTATCTTTCCAAGGTCTGCCTTGTTTTAACTACCGTCCCAGGAGAAATTATGTTTTCGCAGTTTGTAATTAGATGTAGTGTCCTTGATACGAGTATAGTCCTTTAGTTGCTTTTACGACACCCTCGGGAAAAGATAGGGTGCCCCAACTTCCTTAGCTTTTACCCCAGCTATGTTGCGGTCGGCTTCCAGTGAAACCAGAAAGTGTTTAGGTTCTATTTATTTCACACAATATGCTATTTTGGGTTCTTGATTTTAATTAAAATGTGCAATTATATAGTACGCTCGCTCCACAAACCATTATATGTGTTTAGAGCAAAACATATACGAGAAATTAAAACATAATTCGTTCCTTTTTGAATACGGGGCGTTTGGCTTTGTATGTTTGCATTTAATGTTTTTTTTCTTCGTAATGTGCGTTTTGTTTGTTCAGAATGAACAATTATTTTTTCTTTCTTTGACATCTTCGGACTTACCGCTTAGCGGTAGACGTATTTAGCGATGTATCTAATCAAGCACGTCTAAGATGTGTTTTAAACAACTAGTCGAACCGACAGCCTTTGTCCTGTCAAAATTTTAATATATATTATATTTTCATTTCGCTACAAAATCCCATAAAAGGAAAGTTTTCACCTTTCCCGAATCTGAAAATGTTTCAGGCAAATTGTACAATTATGCTTTCCATTAACATCTATTTCGGACAATTACATAAAAAAATAACCTTTGCTAATTGATGTGCTTACCAACGAACACCAATTAATTTTTATTTTAGATTGTGGTTTTATTACTTTTTGTTTGAAATACAGCCATATTTACGTAGCGTCCACACCGTTTGGAATTCGTTCAGAGGAAAAACGTTGCAAGGATGACATGCATGAACACAAACAAAACGTTTACCCTCAACAAAGCATTGTACGGCAATTTATCATTCAGTCGTCCATTCCCATTTTCCCTCTGTTCGTTTTATGTTGCATTCAATATTTAAGGAATTCTTTATCAGAAAACCGGAACTAGGAGAAAAATACACACATACATATGTACTACATATACAAGGTGGCAGAGACATATTTATATCCAAACTGAATGAACCAAACCTTAAATTCAGGACATGATTGTAGATCGCCTTTCATAGAAATTGTTCATCGGTTATAAAAAAATATATCTGTGATTCATAGAAGAGTGCAATATCGACACGGTCAAAATGTATGGAACAGTTTTTTTTTAATAACCTATGAAAAATTTCACTGCAGAGAGTTCGCGTCAAAGTCCCTGCCACCCAGTATCAAGACAAGACGCTGCGAAGGTGTAATTTTTTCTGGGGGGCTTAGGTGAAAGGGACCAAAAGCCCCTCAATATCAGCCCCACAGACATGGCAACCCTGTGAAATAAATCAAGTTGAATAACAGCAGCGCTACAAAAAGTTCATTTCAATTCGGAATTTACAAGAATTTGCATTTTCGCACGTATAATGAGTTGTGTTCCACTACGAACAGAGGAAGCTTCCTAAGACCACCCTTTTAATTAGGTTGTTTCCTATATTACGTTATTGTTATTCTAATAGATAATGGAACTACTTAATGTTAATTTCTTCTTTAAGTTCTGAGTAGATGCTAATGGCTTTTTTTGAGGATGGGAAATCATCGAATAACTTCACGCGCTGGGTGGAGCAGGGCGTATCAGACTTTTATTGTCTCAAACCCACCCGTGTTCCTTCAGTTGCCTATGTGCTAGGGGCCACGGTATCCTATTCTGACAACCCGCACCGCCAGGATTAGGTATAAATGGGGTACTTATTTAAAAAAAAAAAACGTTGCCCCACACTAGGAATTGCTCCTGTATTGTGGGTGCGTTTACAAACATAAAATCACATGCACAAACAGCCAGACCCAGAACTTGTAGGTCATACCAATATTTGTTCCGTGCGGGAATCGAACCCGCGACACGCAGCGCAGCAGTCAATCGCTTAACCGTTGCGCCAACCGTGCCGGGTCCAAACAACAATAAATAAAGTAGCAAATTTCGAGGCGGTATTATTTGATAAGGGAGCCGAGTGTGTAATGATCAATGCACAAACGTTTCATACGATATGCGTTGCCATAAGAGTCACTTTACAAGCATGTGTGTTGAAAAATATTTTTCTTGTTTCTACTGTGCATACAAACAAACAAAAATTAGGACGCCCTCATGCTGGGTAGACCGACGATCTTTGCATGGTGACTAGTAGAAAATGGATGAGAGTTGCCAAGAATCGAGCTGAATGGCTTGTAATTAGAGGGGCCCATTGCTGATGATGCACATTGTAAGTAAAGAATATGTAGAAGAAATTAAAAACCGCTTGTCTTACGTGGTTACGTAGTTATATATTCTACGAATATATTCAGGTGTAGGCTTCCAAGGCACTTTGAAAGGGAAAACAAAACCCTTCCAAGATCCTCTAAGAAACCCCGCCTTAATAGCTTAGCGCGAGATTACGTTTCGTAAAGTCGCTATAATCTAAAACCGTTTTCTAGAGAAGAACTCAATAAAAACATAATTTCAAAAACCAATTTACGCAGTGTCGGCTGCCGTCTCCCAATTCACTATCAAGAAATTGTGGATCGACTCGCTAAACTTTCTCAATAACACCGCCAAGGAAATTTTCAATTATTAACTTTATCCACAAATCCGTACCGAACTGCATAAAATTTTACAGTGAATTATTTCGAATAATAATAGAGTAACAAGGACCAACCCGGCCACTAGGACCATTTCTCCCGATACCGCTAAAGCATTTGTTCTTTTAATCCTATTTCTCCGGTCCTTTGAGACCCCGATACCTTTTATTTCCCCGGATTGACTATTACGTACGCCACTGGGATTGTCTTAAAACTTAAAGAGAGAATGTTAAGTAATCCTAAGTAATACGAATTTGG
This sequence comes from Polymixis flavicincta, assembly GCA_949987655.1. Taxonomy (NCBI): domain Eukaryota; kingdom Metazoa; phylum Arthropoda; class Insecta; order Lepidoptera; family Noctuidae; genus Polymixis; species Polymixis flavicincta. The sequence goes on along the minus strand of OX465186.1, from coordinate 9,102,132 downwards.
GCAGTTGTTTGTCGTCCCCTATAATCTTTTGTAAGGGAATTAAGAATAAAACTAACTAAAGGAGGACATCAAATGTCAATAAGGGATCAAAGGTTGCCAAACAGAATTTCGAAATACTAATTTTACTGGGAAAAATCCCGTGCAAAATATAATGATGGGTAATTTGGTCCCAACGGCCTAATAAACGTCTTTGGCTAGAGCAATCTTAGGAGGATCATATCTTAATCACCACGTTTGGCAAGCAGATTAGCGATAGCAGTATGATCAGTATTCTGAAGGAGCCTGCCAATCCCCTTGGCATAATCCCGTAGGCGTGCTTTATGATACTCGAAATGAAAGACGGTGGATTATCTTTTGCCGAGGTCTACACATTGCCAAGAGGCTAACAAAGGAGCGCTTGCAAATTAATTTTTGCATCTTCGTTGGAAATATTTTCATTTTTCTCTCAATTAGCAATGAGGCTGAAGCTAAGTATTGTGGCATGCATTATGGGATTTCTGTAGAGTACCGTTCCATTCCTAGAATTATCTTTGTATGTTTATGCAAGTTTAAAGGCAAATGAAATTAAAATAGCAGAGTCAACTTGAAAAGTGCATACGGGTTGCCTTATAACGTTACATATTTAAACTTATTAAACCTCCGCTCTTGAGATAAGCTTCACTGTAATTAGTAAATAGAAGCCGTCTTTAATTTACATTTAATTATACAAACGGACTGAAATCTTGTTGTTCTTAAATCTGTTGTTGAGAATTGGGTTACAGACGACAATGAAGCTAGCAGTGTACCTAATCTAGATAGAGGAATTGTATAGAACGAAATTGTAAAACAAAAGAGATGTTTTCACTTTATAACGAATAAAACTTTCAGTATTTTTTTTTTGCCAGTAGGAACATAGACGAAATAAAGGCGAAAGCTTTTAATGAGAAGTAGCTAGAAGGAAAGAAAGACAAATTGTTTCAGAAACAGACACGTGCAGTCAAACTTAATGTTATAGAAATAGTATTAAGAAACTTTTGACTTGTCTAAGTAATCATTCAAATTCAAATCTTTATTGAAAACCACGTGTATTTTTACCCGACTGCGCCAGAAGGAGGGTTATGATTTTCGAGTGTATGTATGTTTGTACGAATATTTCTTTGTCACGCTCTGTAGCCTAAACGCCTTGATCTATTTAGCTTGAGATGTGCCATTAGGTTCGTCTTAATTGTGTGACAGTGACAATATACCCATTTACTAAAATTGACATATTGATATATGCGCTTAAGAGTATCTTCAATTTTTTTTTGTAGTCTCATTAACGTCAAAAATAATTATATTAACTGAAAACGGTGAAATATAAAACATAATTTACAAAATAAAAAAAACCCAATTGCCTAAAAAGCTAACATTAAAAAAAAAATGGTAATCAGGAACTTGTTTTAGAAGGAATGAAATGACTATTAGACTCAATACCTACAATAAGCAATCTCATGCAGTCGGAAGCAATAATGGTCTTTATTGTTTTTAAGAAGATGCCTCTCGTTTCCTCTTGTTTCATCTTTAAAAAAAAGTTCACTTTTTAGGCAGTCAGGTTTTTGAAAGATCTTAATACATATTAAGGTAGTTATAAAGTTCACATGGAGGGTCCATGTCGAGCATAACAACTTTTTAAACAAATGTTAGAAACAGAAAGGATTAAATAATATTTTGTTTTTAGTTATACTTTCACGCTAAAACGCCTGAACGGATTTGTATGAAATATGACATATAGATAGACCACGACACGATATTCCCATGCGGCCAAGACTTATTCGGGTGAAACCACGGAGCGTTTGAAAATAATTAAAGTAAATAGGAATTAATGTTACCTAAGTACCATCGAGTCATCGTCTCCAGCCAAAGCTACGTAACTTAATTCTAAGGATTCCCCTCATCGTAGAGCATACAAATCAAGAGATAACATCAACAAACATACTCAATACGAGTTTATATTCGTAGATATGAGTTAACAGATGCGCCACTTTGTAAGATAAACACACGACGCTTAGGCGATTATCTCAAAATGTGAATACATAAACCGCTTCAAATGTTAGCAGCAATATTATGGCCCTGTAGAATATTAACATGTGGGTTTTTCATTAAATGAACAAACCATAAATATTTGATGTCTCAATTTCCGACCAAACAGCGGGGTTTTGAATTTTCTGCCTACTTTAAAGAGTCTGTACGAGTATTTTTGGGAACGAAGTCTACATCTATTTTTCGATGCCTATGTTAATATTAGATATCCAATCCATTACTAAATTGGAAGTGGAAGTTATTTAATTTAGCTCAGGACGTAGGCGAAGACTACTAAAAAATTCATAACTTAATCAGTACTTAGTTAAAAAAAAAAATAACTTGCGGGGTACCTAATATGCGTAACGCATGCAAATTCAACAATATTCATTGCGTCACTTACGTAGTCGAGCATACAAATTTTTCTTACATATCTTTATATGTAAGAAAAATTTGTATGCTCATGCAAGCAATGGATCATGGTTTTTTTCTTCAAAATCCTTCAGATTGTGATAAAAAGTGTGACATGCAATTGGGGCGCTGAAACTTGTTAAAGATGAATACTTTAAAATGTATATTATTTGGATTTGAAAACTAGGATGCGATTGGCATGGAACTGAGGCAAATGTCAACACACAATAGATGCAGTAGGATACTGATGTAGACGTGTATGAAAATAAGAACTGGGTAAAAACTGCATCTCTATAAATTCTTTATTTCAATTGAAAAAAGTCAAAAATACAAGCCTATAAAAATAATGAACCGCAATATCGTTTCTTTTCGACACAAAACTTTTCTCTTAAGCAAACATTTAGCTGTTCTCTCCATTGTAACAATATAGGTATGTTTTTGGGGAGTGTGGAGTTGTGGAAGACTTACGAGTACATCACTTATTGATGGATTGTGTTCGGTATGAGTCTCGGAGAAATGATCTGTTTGGGACCTTGAGGTCGAACCGACTCGATATGGGCACATTTCATAAAATTCTGTGCCAACCAAATGGTGATGATGCGAAGAGTCTATTCAGGTTCATGGCACAAATGTAATGAGAAGCATTGTATTTAGGGTACGATGGGTCTGTCATATGCTTTGCGGTTATAAAAGTCCCTAATAAAACAAAGATAATAAAGTAGGTTTTATCTATCACTTTCTCTTAGGCCTTGTGCCCATTGGCAGCACGACACGACACGGGATTTTTATGCGTCGACTAGGAATAATACTTAGCCGTATGACAATAAGATTTAAATTTCTATGAAAGTCATCGTCGGTACAATACATAAAGACTTTTTTCAAAAAAATAACAATCGACTTCCCAAAAAACACAAAGCGCAAAATAACTTTAATTTCGGAAGTCGGTGACTTTGGATGTGTATTTTAATTCTTTGTCACCGCCTTCCGAAATTAAAGTTATTTTGCACTTTGTAGTGTTTTTTGGGAAGTCGGTTTATTATTTTTTTGAAAAAAGTTTTTATTTGTCACTTTTTAGTTACCTACCCTACACCAATTCGAAATTTCATCATCCTTGGGGTCAAAACAATGCATATTTATGCAACAGCAGCATTCGTGGTTGATTTGCTGTCATTTTTTGAAGAGTTCCGTTGTCTGTCTCCGAAACGCATCATCAGATCTATATGAAATTTTAATTTTTCCACCATTTCAGAATTTTAGAAATCCGTCTATATACGACGGAGTTATGCCCGAATATACATAAAATATAATATATATGTATAAACATGTCGAATTGATAACCTCCTTCTTTTTGAAGTCGGTTAAAAAACAAAGCTGTTGTATGCTTGTTAGGTACACGTCGTCATTGTCAATTTTACTGTCATACCGTAAAGTCGAAGCAGTGGTGGCCCAGTGGTAACGGCCCCGACTTACAGGTTGTAGGTCGTGGGTTCGAACCCAAGCAGGCGCTTTAAGTTGTGTAAATTATTTAATCACCGCTACTCTCCAAATTAAGAAGGAAAACATCGTGAGGAAACCGGTAGTCCTAGAACCAAGAATTCGAAGACATGTGACATACCCCAAATCCGCACTAGGTGCGCGTGCTTGGGAACGGCCCATTCCCTCTCACAGAGAGGACGCCTTTGTCCCAGCATTGGGAATATTATAGGCTAATTATGACTTAAGTTAAATGCCTAGTCGTCGCATAACCCTTGCTATGCCGTGCCGTCAGTAGGCGCAGGTCTTGAGAGTATTCCTCAAAGTCGAATAGCAGTTCCGTTGAAATCTTTTTGCTCACAATGCATGGTAGTATAGGGTCAAGATAATACTTCACGAGCCATAGATTGCAGAGTTAACGATATTTATAAGCCACCAATTAAACTATCATTTTCCTCGCCTTTTCCCTGCTATGTCTAACTGGATGCAATTCCGATATCATAAATGGAGCTATCTAACCTCCACAACCCAGTTACTGAGTAACACGATACCCCTTGGTAAGACTGGTAGTCAGACTTTCGGGTATCTGACGAGCGTCATGACCGTATCCACGAATTACAGCCGGGTCCAACGTCTTAACGTAGTTCTGAGGCACGATGGAACCTCGGTATGTGAAGATGATCATCCATCTACGGCCCATCCTTGGCAAGCGTAGCTTTATTTTGCTGTTATTACTAAGCCACGAACCCTTTCAATTAAGCTCTACATTTCAATTATATTGACGTGTCGGCTAAAACATGTGTGTTCAGCAATTGTCAGTTCTGGAACTGGGTCACAGACGTCCCGGAGTGAGCCGCATACTTAATTTCATTCCACAACTCGAAAACTGTGAGATTTATTTTTATAAAGTTGGTACTCCAGAATCCTGGTTTTGTTTTGTGTGCATGTTAAACATTGTGACCCAATGTTGTTGTTTGTTTTTGGGGTCTTTGGTGCCCATGTAATTAATTTGGACCTGCTATGTTTGTTTTTGAAATTGTTTAATTTGTTATTCATAACTTCTAACGTGTTGTTAGAGTTGTATTATTTTGGTCAAAAATAAAATGGACTTTAAGTCATCGGGATTTTTTTCTGAAAATACTTGACATTAGTTTAAGTGGTCATGGTCTGACCAAGGGGTATCGTATTACCTAGTTACAGGGTTGTGAAGGTCAGATAGGCAGTCGCTCTTTGTAAACTGGAAGCCAATCCTAACAAGGTTGGGCAAAGGCTAAGTAGATGATGACAATGAAATCAATACATCAAACAGGTGATCATGAAGCCGTATTTAGATGTTCAAAGTTCAATCATATTACAATGCCTTAAGGTGCCGGATTGATGCCAGATTTGCGCGATTTTCGACGACCGACACGGGTGATCAAAGAAAATCGATTAAGTAAGCAACAGACGACCAACGTTGTTTTTGTCAATCATTAAATCAGCAAGTGATGCTCGATTTGTAAACCCTGTACTATGTAACGATCGATAATAGCCGATAGTAACTATCAATAAAATCGAGCAAATCTTGAAGCTGACAGATCGTTATCATCAAAACACAGGGTATCGAGCGACAGTCAGAGAGAGAGTTAGATAGGAAACGCCAACCTTATCTAGATCTAGTTTTTACAATATGATTGACATTTAAAGGTGAGTCTGATATTCTATTTATTTACAGAATAAGTAATTCCATTTCGGCAGAACGAATCTCAAAAGTCGAGCAAAACTGAAGGCACCTAAATGGCCTACTACTAAATTACTTCCCAAGTATACAAAACAGATACCAAGAATACCACTGTAAATTTCAAAGTTAAAGTAATAAGTTTGAAGGTGTGCCGATCTTATCACATATTCGACTCTAAATAAACACCACGATATTATTCATTTGCAACAAAGCACAAACTTGAAGTTTGACAGTAGAACTTTAAATTGAGTTTCACACGGTGACGTCATCCATGTCAGGCAAGGTAGCCTCCCCGGCCAAGTGAAGCAATACAAAGTTTATTCATCAGACTTTGCCAAGTTTACAACGGAAATACAAAAAGAAAGTGAGATGTTTTTACCTTTTTACTGCATATTTGGATACCATTTCTTGTGTAAGAGTGAGGTATTGATTGTAAATACTGATAGGTAAGTGTAAGATTTTTAATTAATCTGCAATCCCCTTGTTATTGCCAACATTACTTTTTGCAACATTACTCATAGTTGCAGAAATATCACTTTTTCACGTGTACACTCTTAAGACATTAAAAAATACTACGTTTTAAAAAGCTATGCTAAAAGATTTCGGAAGATACCTACAAAAGTAAAAAAGATCTGATGATACAGAAACACGGTAAGATATTAAAAATGACGCAATCATCATTACTCTATTTCCATTCATAGTTACCTCAATAGAAATTATAAACATACAAAGAAGAAAAGCAACCAATATCGTCAGATCTTATTCAAAACGCATTAATTTCTTGACAATCGCAACAGAAATTGAGGTTACGATCATAAACAGCGACACAGCGTTCCAGTTCATGTGAAATTGAAAGATTTCGTATGAAGTAGGTCACTATTGACTTTGTCAAAATCGTTTCAAAAAAACAAGTAGAACAAGGAACAAACTCTTCATCTTAATTTTGAGTAGGTATATTAGCGAAATAGAGTGTATTAAACCAGATTGTTAGCCTCAACACTTGTTCAGTAATACTCTCACTTAGATTAGGCAACAGCAATTGGAGCTAAAGTTCAAACCTCAGACTGCAATGCATGAATACGAATATTAGAAAAACCTAATTAAACTTTACCGACCTGGTGAACGGAATGTGGAGTTTCGAGATTTCAAGTATATGTAAGAGCTTTATTTGAATCTAATGAATAAAAGTTGTTTTCTATTCAGCCTTGAATGCGGGGTTAGAGATTCGGCGCCGCGCTTGAGTGAATAGGTCAATGAGACGATCGAGATATTTCCCATACACATTCATGTAGGTTCAATTACTATAGAAACAAACTCCGAATATCGTAAAAATGTCATGTGTATTGAAATATTCGAAAAGTTTTTGAATCCGCAGGGTTTGTACGTATACTTTTGTAAAATATTTGACGTTATGCGAAGAGCTACTTCTGTTCTAAAGAATATTGAAATCAAAGTAGGAAGGGGTTCTTGAATTTACTTCCTTACTGTACCTGCTTGGTTTTTTTTTTTGAGTATGGGTAATCATCAAATAACTTATCTCGCTCTGGGCGGAGCGGCAGGACGTGTCAGGCTTTTACTGATTAAAACCCACCCGTGTACCATCAGTTGCCTGTGTGCCAGGGGCCACGGTATCTCTTTTGAATAACCCGCACCCTTGGCAGACCTGCTTCAAGTATGTTTGTACCAAGAATATCTTTACTTTTAATTATTTTTACCCGACTTAAGAGGGTTATGATTTTGACCGGTATGCGGTGTATATGGGTATGTCCATCTGTTAGGGCAGTGGCATACGACCATGGCTTCAGATGAAAATATATTCTTGTTTTAAACTTTTTAGAGCGTGATAGACAGTCGACGTTTAGTTTTTGAACTTACTTTTTAACAAAAAAAAAAAAAAAGCTAATTGAACGGTGTTTAGTAAAAATATCAGTAGAAATTAGATTAATTAAGAATATCGGTGAAATTTAAGAAATGTTTATTAATTTTCTCATGTACTATGCTGACCTAATTTGTAAGGCTTTCAGTTGAGCGGTTTCAGAGTTCCAAGTGATTGTTGATAAACTTTTGAATTAAATTAACTTTGGCAATTTGCCAAATGGGAATTGAATTAAAGCTGATAAATAATGTTAGCCTAATTAACCAGTCTTTGGAATATTTTTTTCCAGTTTTCTTTTTTTAGTTTTGAACAGGGGGAGACCAAAGAAACGATGGATGGACTGTGTGAATGACGATATGGTTAGAAAGGGTGTGACTATGGAGATGACGATTTTTTTTTGTGTGGGCAGTCATCAAATAACTTCTCCCGCTCTGTGTAGAGCAGGAGGGCGTGTCAGACTTTCACTGACTAAAACCCACCCGTGTTCCCTCAGTAGCCTGTTTGCCAGGGGCGGCGGTATCTCTTTCGAACAAACCCGCACCCCTGGCAGGCATCGGCCCCATTGGTTTGTGCTGACATCTCTTTGAGGCGCGCGTGAAACACAACGCGCCGTCGACCTGGGCTTGGTCCTTACCGGACAGCGAGCTACCCATTACTCGCCGTCCGCAAGTCCACGTCTAATGGATACTTAATGACAAGAGATTGATGATGATGATAAATAGTTTTGGACAAGCTTTTCGTGTCTGTTCGCGTGACTGCTATAATAATCATTATCATTTTAGCCTAGACATACGGTGCTGAACATAGGCCTGTCAAACTCAACCACTGTGACCAGTTCTGTGCTTACTGTCCACCTTGTGAGAGGCCTTCCAACTCTACGTCTACCGGTACGGTGTTCACTCTAGAAGCTATCTGCCCCATCGGCCATTTGTTCTGCGTGCAAAGTTCCCTGCCCATTATTTTGACCATTAAGTTCTTCAACACTACACATTGAATTTTGATGCCGTTTTCACCATCATTTAGAGAGTTTATTCCGGAAGGTTTATTTGTAGTACACATGCACATAAAACTTCAATATTATAAAGATTATGGTGTTTTGTAAAATCCGTGGGTCGGTAATATTCAATTAGTAAATCTTCTGCAACTTGAACAGTAGAAATATCTCGAGGCTCAGTTTCAGCGTTGACACATTTATTAATTTATGCTGGTGAGCGATTGTAAGCGATATCTGAGAGGTTTAAGAGATTGCGAATGGATGGTGCTATTAATTATGCACCGCTTAGTTCAGCTCGACTGTGACCCAATTTAGTCGGGCGCCTCCTGCGAACATCTGCGATCGTGTCGCTCTCGACTTAACTTGTCTGTAGTGATATGACTGCTTCTATACAATATGTCAAGTCACTATTCAATACAGAATACGGCTTTTCATGGAGATTCGCTCCCAGAATATATAATTCTGGAAAAATTTAAACTTGGAAGCGGAAGCAAAGATTATGGTAAAATAGGTGAAGGCTGAATTTTGTTAAACGATTTAATAATGGAAAAATAGGTAAAGAAGTAATATCAGCAAATTCCAGCCACAATGCTGATTTAAAATAGCAACCAGCCACAGTGACTTACAAAGTTAATATAGTTAAAAAACTTACAAATAGATTGCTTATTTTGGTTCCCACATTAACTAGTTTGGTTTCACTTAGCTATTCACCAAACAAGTCGAGTCTCTTCAAGTTTTGATTTAAGGCAGTTTCAGAATAGGCAGATACTGAAATATTCATCAAACTTTCCAATCGCAGAAAATGTAACATCAATATGTAAACCGTAATACGAAGATCGAACTCATCAGCGTCGTCGATAAAGTTAGCAAATCTTTTGGGGTGAAAAAATAAAGCTGCTATTGTCTCAGCAAATGTTCTGATTACTAGCTCCGAAATGCGTTGACTCGGCGCTCTCAATGCCCTCCTATTTAACTTAGCTCATCCCGCGACTCTCGCATTCCGGACTAAGTTATCCTGCTTTCAAGTTCCAAGTTGGCCCTTCATTTGGTTTAGTTCCGGACATCGCCAATCGCCTCAAGATTGTGAATTTGCAACTTTGCACCGTTTCGTCCCCAGTGTGTTCTCACAATTCATTGTCAACAGCTGTTAGCGTCCTTAAAGTACTCCTGTTGCATATCAATGACGTTGGATGCTGTGGTTCGGAGTTTACATGCGTTTGCTCTTATTTTACCCATCGGACTATGTAAAGCATGCAGAATATATTTCCATTTATTTAGTTTTCATCAGTAGGATGAGGCTTGTTTTTGGTTTGTTGGCTGCTGAAAAATGGTATTTCTGATTATTTCGTATTTCCTCTGTACTTCTATAGAGGAAGCTCGTTTTACGCAAGTTGATAAAGATCAACTTACAGTCCCCGACTTCAAAAATAAAACTCCAAGCTAGGTGTTTTCCTTCCATTCCAAGTTTAAGTAAGTAATGTGAAATTCCAACAATATATGAAGTTCCTCGTTCTTTGAAATTACACGTTCTCCCAAAGTTTCAATATAAATTCAAATTTAGGATTTAGCACGATCGCCAGTTACGAAAAGTTTTGAAATCGACGGACATTTCAACGGGATAGTCATTTCGATCGTCGCTGGTGCAAGCTGTTCGGAAGTTTCATGCTCTCTCTACGGAGACTTCGTTAATAAACCGCATCCGACTGAAGTTTTGAGACTGTCCCTCAAAGTCTTTTATACGTCTTTTATTTAAAACGCAAATTGAATGAGTTTTATTTTTTACTGGTAAGGTCTTATATGCTTTTTTCTCGCGGTTTCTCTTGAACGGCATTCGTTTGGTCTAGATCCAATTATGAAGGTGAAAGTTTCGGTGATTTTTTTGTCCTTTTTTAGACGTGCAGTAAATTGTGTTATAATATACTATGCATTGCACGTCCAGTTTCTAATAAACGAGGCCAGTTGATTTAGAACGGGTAAACAAGTGGAGGCAATCCTTGGGGACGTCTGGGTGTGGTGCTATTTCATTTATATATTCTATTAATTTATATTTAGGTACGTAGATATATATCTTCATTGTTTATTGTGCAAACCAGTTTAGAAAGCTGTAGGTACTCAGAACAATAAGCTGTATTGTTAATGGTGTGCAGTGTCGTATAACACTAGTCCTTTTGTGATAGTATTTAATATTATTTTGGTCTCTATGGAGTTTCAGCCCGCTCTTCTCCATAGGTGCCTACTATTCCTACGCTTTGGAATGGGCTATGGGCTTCATCTTTTCGACCGACCGAGCCCTTGACAATTCAAAAGTGGCTATAAATGGTTTATCTATACTAATAATCTATCTAATAATATAAAGAAGAAAGATTTGATTATTTGTTTGCATTGAATAGACTCTGAAACTACTGAACCGATTTGAAAAAAAAATTGACTGTTGGGAAGGTACCCACACTATACCCGGGTGACATAGGCTATATTTTATCCCCATATTCTCACGGGAACGGGAACTACGCGGGTGAAACCGCGGACCGCTGCTAGGTTGAAATGAATGTTTTGAGTTTGAGTCTAGTTTTGCGTAAATATCAGTTCCAACCCGAGAATGTAGTAGAATCTGATGAATAGGGATGTCTATTGAGTTTGAAGAACTAGTGCTTAACTTTACACTTAGATCACATGTACTAGCTGCCAGTTTTTACAATTCAGTTCTAAACAGTTCCTAAACACCTTAAATATAATGGAAATGTAAACATCCCGTCTCAAAATTCACTGATTTCGTCTTTCCCTAAACAAAAATGTGCTTGCGAAATTTTCTGCTAAGCCGTCTTAACATTTTGTTTCTTTATTTTTTCTTTTTCACCTAAGCCCAAACACGCACGAGCGATTTTTATTCGTGGCGTTTCTTTTCGCACACTGATCTTGGCGTTCTGATCTCGGCATTGACCTGAGCATTGAGAACTCAACAGACCACATCCCAGCGCGTCAAGAAAACTTGTAGGATTTTCAACTCTGTGTGCGAAGGAGAGCGCTGAAAATCGCCGCGATTTAAATACGCCCGTGCGAACCTTGGCTTCAAGGTACTTTTCCGTGTTTCCAATAATCTTCGTAATGGCTTTTAAGAAGCGTTTCATTATTTAATGGACGCCTTTAATAATAACAGACGCGACTGGAAGACACGAGGAAAAGCGGTCAAGTGCGAGTTGATGTTGATGGGTCGGAGTTTCACAACGTTTTTATTTAATTGCTTTAGGTTTATGATGATGGTGGTTTATGTTTTTGGGTTGTGAATGTCAGATAAACAGTCAATCTTTGCAAAATATTGGTACTAATAAATAAGTAAAATTCAGCTGCATCCGGTTAGACTGGAAGCAGACCCTAAAATAGTTAGGAAAAGACCACTTATGCAGATGATGAGGTTTGCGATGAAACTAGTTGAGATGTTTATGTTTTATTTCGCGTTTTAAGGTGACTATAATGCTATCTATAAATTTAGTTTAGTGAAAAAAATATGCAAGGCTTTTTATTAATTGAAAAAACAAAAATAATCTTCAAATTGATGACCTCAATTCAAACACACACATCCTGCTGCCGTTTCGTTGACGTTGCCACTTTACGAGGTTCGACTCACAGCTTTTCGCTTGGGTACCGAGTTAAAAACCAGCGTAAGGGACTAGCACTGTCCTTAGACCCTGAAGTTGGTTTTTAACTGGACCCAATATGACTCTTGTAAGCAACTCTATTATATGATAATTTCCCAACTTAACGCTTTGTTTTGATTGTACAAACAAACCATTTTTTTTTTTTAATCAGAGTTTTTTAATCAGATACATGAATGTTTCCTTAATTAATTTTTTGTTTCTTTTCTTCCAGGTAAGATGCTGAGAAAGCTTTTTTACGAAGTTACTGATCGTGGTAAAGTAAATTTATATTCTTTCATTATCATTCATCATTTCAACCGAAAGACGTCAATCGCCACGCTTGGCACGTGGGTTGGAATATTTAATATAATAAATAGAATAGAAAACATTTATTCGACACAGACACAACGCAACAGCAACAAATACATTAAAAAAGAGAACGTTAAACATAACAAAAAACATTGAGTATCAGTTTTGCTGAGCGTGTCCATACCGAGGGGGTTGGCGATCGCAGGATGGTGGTGAAATACATAGATAACGCTGCTGCCCATTCTCTATTAAGTCACTTAGTCACCTTATACGACACCCACGGGAAGAAATGGGATGGTGCTATTCTTTACGTCCGGCACCATACGAAACATTATTTCACTAGCTCCCATTTTTCGTTACTCATATAAACTCACATCCGATGATGATAAATGTTTAGAAAGGTTGTTACTACGGAGATGACGTCTAATAGAGAAGTGTGGAAGAAAAAGTAATGTTGCCGAAAAATAAATAGGGCAGGAGAATGATGCTAACTCACAACATAACGTAACATTACGCCTGTAATCCCCTAGAATTTGGCAGAGGTGTAGGTAAGTACCTGTGGTACGCGCATTTCACCAGTTATGTTAAATTCCCATGTAACAGGGGGCGAGCCTATTACCGTATACCGGGCACGAATTCAGACTCCTAGCTGCTATTGAAATTCCAGATGGAAAAACTCAATAACACTTTGCTCGACCCGGGAATCAAACCTAGGTCCTCACGATCAGTATCAGTGTTCGCGACCGCTAGACCAACGAGGTAGTCTAAAAAGAAAAAAAATACTATTTTGAATCTAGTTCATTTCAGCACGGTGCTAAAATTGAAATGTTTGATTTTAAGTAGGTACAGACGCTAGCACAACAAGTAACCCCAATCTGTCAAATTTCTTTGATAGATTTTTATCTTTATTACATAAGCCTAAGGTTCATGTTTCATTGGGAAAATTTGACTGTTTGGGGTGCTGCTGCGTGTGTACTTAAGTAAATCAAACGTCACGGCAAAGTTACTCATACTTATTCCACTTATTAAATTAGTAGCTTATTTTTATACGAAAGATCATTACTTTGAAAGACAGGAAAATCAATATACATTTTCTCGAAATGTCAATTTGTTTCTATGCAAAATCTTCTCGAATACACCCAGTCAATATATTCAATCATCTATTCTAAGACAATTTCCCTTCATTTGGAAATCCAAAAGAATCCTGTTGGTACATATTTTTCATTTCGATAAGTAGTTAAGTACACTCGAATTGTGAACCTAAGATATAAAAAAAACCTTATATTTTACACGCTTCAGAAATATAGAAGCATTGGTCTGTGCCAAATAAAATATTCAACGGGCGTAATTTAAAAGCTTCCGGGTCACTTACTCCAGCGTACTTTGTCATCCTACACTTGATTGCTCCAATATGCACCTTAATCCCTCGCGATAAAATTTGAATTGGCACCTGGTAAGTCTTGTAAAATGTGTTTAGGAAGATAACTTGGCAACATTCAATAAAAAAACATTTTAAGTAATTTTCGCGTAATTTTCGGGCAGGTAATTTTTTTTCTGAAATATTCATGACACATTGAGGCGTAATAGGGGGAGTGAGGCGTTATAGTATGTTCAACGTGCGCTTCATCAACGCGAATGGGTGCGTCCACGATCATATCGTCACGTTAGAAATTATAAAAGCGCACAGTCATAAACAAAAAAGTCAAATTTATATTTTTTATTTTTTTGTGTAAAAAAACAAAAATGCTTCCGTCCGCGGCTTCACCCGTGTGGATTTCGGAAATTATCCCGCGGGAATTGTCTACCGGGATAAAAAGTATCCTATGTTGTAATCTAGGTTATAATCTACCTGTGTGCCAAATTGCATTCAAATCTGTTCAGCCGCTTTTGCGTGAAAGAGTAACAAACATCCATACATTCATACATACAAACTTTCGCGTTTAGAATATTAAGTAAGTAAGGATATTACTAGTTCCGTGTGGTGCCGGACGTAAAGAATAGCACGATCCATCTCTTCCCGTGGGTGTCGTAAGAGGCGACTAAGGTACTTACCAGTTGTTTTTGACTAGCGAAAGGGTAGCAGCGTTCGCTATGCATTTTACCACCATACTGCGATCGCCAACCCGCCTGCCAAGCGTGGCGATTATGGAAAACACCCCCAAATTGGGGGTGGCCTATGTCCAACAGTGGACGTCTTTCGGCTGTAATGATGATGATGACGGTGAAGGATAATTATAGTAGGATTTTATTTTTATAATTTTTTTGGGGTAATACGTATTCATATTACTGGCAGCACTGTTTATTGTCTTATCTATTTAAACGTTTTATGTCTTTGCGCTACTGTTAATAAATTACGTATTTAAAGCACTTCTTATCGGGATTATAGGTAGGTAGTTACATATAATAATTATAATTATTTGTACATACATAAACCGATAATTAAGTTGGTGACATTCATTATCTCATATCCACAGTTTGAAAATAATAATCAGAACGTTCAAAGGCGTTTTTTTATGATGGGATGTTAAGATTACCTAAAGTCTACAGGCTAACGAAATTACAAAGGGCAAATGAAATAGTTTAATTCGTAGAACACGGGTAAACTACAAGCAGGTAGGTGTAAAGTAGGTATCTAATCTTTTTGGAAACAGCAACACACCTCAAGACCAATACCCGGAATTAAAAAACATTGAAAAGATCAATGTTTTTTAATTACGGGTATTATTAAAAGGCAATCTCATCTCAGCGAAAATCAATGTCAAAAATTAGTGCTAGTTTTGACAGACTGCGATTGATATCAAACTGTGAACGTGCATATAATTAGAGGATTGGCCGTCGAAGAACGTCACTAGAAAAAACTACAAATATTTCTAAATATAAAAATTAATGGAGATTTCACAGATAAAAAAAAATACTGCGTGGACCCCTGAGACAACTAGAAGGCTTCGCGGCATACCTCGTAGAAGATGGCGGTATGAGCTGGACGAAACAGCACAGAAAACGTCTTGGAGAGTTGCCTTTGTCCAGGTTTCCACGGAAATAAAAAAATTGCGGCAGGGTTTTTTTCGAGCACGGGATTTTCAATACACTGTTTAGCGCCGAGAGTTCAAAATCGCACAATGTGTTTTTTCAAGACGCTGGGATGCAATTTGTTGGATTCTCAATTTTCGGTTCAACACAGAGGGTTGGAAATCCAGTGCGCAATAAAATCCCAACACGATTGTTTTACGTCCGCTAACAGAAACTGTAATTCAGATGAAAACCTATTTAATACCTTTAAACGAGCAATTCTTGTACATACTCGTATATAATCTGAATCTTGGAAAGGGCTCCAACGATTTTCATGAAATTTAGTATGCAGGGGTTTCGGGGGCGATAAATCGATCTAGTTAGGTTTAATTTTTAGAAAACGTCAACCCAAAAAAAAAAGCCAAGCAAAGCTCTTTCGTGCAATTTATTATGCAGGGGGTTGCGGTGGCGATAAATCGATCTAGCTAGGTTTAATTTTTAGAAAGTATTAAACCATAAATAAAACCGACCAAAGCTCGGTCATACAGATATTTCTCATAATATCAACAACAACCCTTTTAGATAATCCCATAGAAATAATATTAATTTACCTCTGAGCACAGTGCACTTAACGCGAACGTCGTCGGCAGGCAGGTACCTACATAAGTGTCGACATACTTCAGAATAAATAAAATGTAAGGCACATTTGCATGAGAACTTTTGCAGTAAGAACTCTGCTTGATTTTTATGTCTGAAATGGGACAGGCGAGTTTAAGTTTGAAGGTGTTGGTTTTATGGCTGTCATTTGTAGAAGATATGACGTGTTCGCAGGAAGAAAGTTAAAATAAGTCTTTGTATATAAGAGCGTTTATTCTGAAATTTGGCAACGTCGCAAATAGCTGTCAAATATTTACTTGTTTTTATTAATTTGTTAATATTACTGTATGGAAATATGAAATATCGCTAACTAGTTACCTAAAATATGAATAATGATGTGCAATTATAACACTGAATTTGATGGTGTAACCGTTTTAGTTTAGGTGTTTAAAATTTTTGGTCATCATCATCACCATTTCAGCCGAAAGACGTCCACTGCTGGACATAGGCCTCCCCCAGGCTCCTCCACTTCGACCGGTCTTGTGCTTCCCACATCCAGCAGATACCCGCGGCATTCACAAGGTCATTGGTCCACCTTGTGGGAGGCCTTCCCACTCTACGTCTTCCGGTACGCGGTCGCCACTCCAGAACCTTTCAGCCCCATCGGCCATCTGTTCTGCGAGCAATGTGCCCTGCTCACTGCCACTTAAGTTTGGCAATAGGGTATTTTCCAATTTATTAAAAACTATTCTAATTTGAAGATTGGGACGAAATATGTAACAGAAAAATAAAAGTAAATTGATTTATATCCATTTTCTCAATTAAAAACGATTTAAACCAAATTTATTTTTCGTTGTTTTGAATTTACCGCCAAAACGCTCCTTACGATAACTTTTTATCACGTGACGTCCACTTTGTGTAAACTAAAGTAGTTAGTAAGTAAACAAGTAAGTGTAGTGTTTATAATTAACAAGATTTTTTATGTATAGAAAGTGAAATCAGTGGTGTGCGGTGCCTCTGTGCACAAATACTTCTAAAATTGTGTCAAACTAAGTATTTGTCCTGGTGCTATTTACACAGAGCTGACGTCGTGATAAAAGTCCTCGTAAGGAGCGTTTTGGCGGTAAATTCAAAACAACGAAAAAGAAATTTGATTTTAATCGTTTTTAATGGAGAAAATGGATATAAATAAATTTATTTTTATTTTTCTTTTAAATATATCGTCTCAATCTTCAAATTAAAATAGTTTTTATCAAATTGGAAAATACCCAATTCTTCGGGCTATTTCGGTTGCCTTGGATCTCCTGCGGATCTTTTCATTTCTGATTCGATCGCGTAGGGAAACTCCGAGCATAGCCCTCTCCATTGCCCTTTGGGTGACTTTAAGCCTTCTGATAAGGCCCATTGTGAGCGACCACGTCTCTGTACCATAGGTCATCACTAGCAACACACACTGGTCAAAGACTTAGGTACCTATAAATAAATAATATATTACAGTTTTACGGATGTGTCTGTATCCACCTACCTTTATCTAGTGATGAATAAATAAGAAGCAACAGAATGTATATCTCGTTTATTCCGCGCCAGTTGTAAGGGTCAGTAAGGGACGGCTAGGGTTTGCCGTGTTCACGATAACGGCTTGTGCGACCCGACCCGTCTTCACATAGGTACTGTATTGTCGTGTTTTATACGTAACTCAAGAGCCTCTATCTCACTGTGTTAGTACTTAACGGTATCTTCTTTATTGTTGGACTTCACTGCCTTTTGTCAGGATTTTCAAGAAGATTTTGTCGTACCTCATTTTAGAATGATTCGTTTTTCTATTAATTGACACTTCAGATATACAGTAAATATTCATCTATAGTACGTCTTGTTTTTACATATGTCATCGTCATAAATGTCATCATGCACAGTCCCACTTCACCCATTGGTTATTTTGGTAATAAAAATCGACATACCGCCAATTATTTTCGATTTGCATTACTAAGTACTATGAAATGTTTTGTATGATGTTTTTTACTAGATAATGGGCACCAGCAATCTCTATGCATTTTACCACAATACTGCGATCGCCAACCCAATTATGGCAAAACCCTTTTGGGGGAGGCCTATGTCCAGCAGTGGACGTCTTTCGGCTGATATGCTGAACCGCGTGCTTGATTCGTACGATGTTATTCCAGCGTCAAAGTTGCTTCTACATTCCTTATTTTAAAAGGTTAACTAAATAGCGCAGTTGCGAGCACATATTTAAATGTTCAAAGGTGTAGAGGGCAAGTCAATATAGTGTTGTGAACTGTTGTGTCTCATTATGTGTTGCGCCTGTGACGTACTCGCGGCGTTGACCCCTTGATAACGTTATCTGCTATTAATTACTCAGAAACATTTCCAATGGTCGATATCCCTTACTTTTTGCTTGAATTCCTTTGTTGAAGTTCGTGGTACCGACACAGCAGCGCCCTGATTTACACGCAGTCCTCATTACGACATCTTTCATTGAACTTAAATATATAATACTTGTATATCAATTGACTGCCTTGTTGATCTGGTGGTGGCAAGCGTTACTGCTTTGCCTGTGGTCTTGGGTTCGATTCTTGGGTCGGGCAATTATTGAGGGTTTTCTATCTGGAATTTCTCAGTAGCAGCGCGGAGTAAGGATTTATGCCAGGTTGATGGCAATAGGCTAGCTCCATTTAAACATGGGACTTAACTAACTGGCGAAATGTGGGTAGTCTTGTGCCTGCTCGGTCATTTTTGAGATCACTCCGTACTAGTTCTTTTCTGTCAGTGAACTAGTTCATTCTATTAGTTCTATTAGCTTTAATCGGTCTTCGCTCTCAGTCAGTACTTTCATAGATCACAGAGCAAAAAAGTCTCACTGAAATCGTTTCCGTCAAATCAGTCGCTGTCATTCTCGTTCTCGTTCGGTCATACGGTATAGTTTTTTGTAAATGTACGAGGAGCTATTAGAACTAATAGATCGATTACAAGTCAGCATTCGGAAACGTTTCTTTTAGTACAGTGCAAAGAAACAGTTCCTATTCGTTCATCGTTCGCGAACTACACAAGACTATGTGGGTGATGGTAATATTGATACACCTCTGCCTAACAATTCGGGGAAGCAAGGCGTGATGTTATGTGATGTTGAATGTAAAACATACGGTGTAATAAACATAAAATATAAAGACTGTAATTTAAACTCTATCTGCGACGGAATCAGTATTAAAACGTTTCTTAACAACCTACTGTACAAGATATATGAACGAAACTGTCAATTTTACAGACTGTAGACGCGCATACCAATGACACACTTACTGGCTTAAGTGGCTCACCTGGGCTTACTTCAGACTAAACGTGCGTATAAAAGTTTATAGGTATTTCAAAATTTATGTTATTAGACCGAGATGAGCGATATTCATTCGAAAACTCTTGATAAGAGACGTAACTCTGAACTCACGCTTGTGACTAAAATATTCGATAAGATAATAAACGTTATACAATGCTAGCGAGTCGCAATTGAATGGGAGAGTTAGGAACAAGTCTGAACAAGTTTACTCAAGTTAAAAGTCTCATTTACTAACTTAACAATAAATATGGTAGTCACATTTCTATTCAGTTCTATCACCTTTTGTTGTGGTTGTTTGAATCGACCGAACTAATTGAAGATCGACACTTCCCAAGCCGAAAATTCACGTAGCCACTTACCTACTAGGGCAAGACATAATAATGTTAAAGTGAGTACGAAAAAACGAACTAACTATTAAGGTGAACCTTGTCAATATCTTTTTCATACAAACTTTGGGAGTGTATTACTCCACTGTTCGACAATGCACATCAAAAATTAAACATAGTATAGTTTTGTCTCTTTGTTAATATTGTCTGTATGGAAACAGAATACTAAAATAAAAGCCATTAAAAAGTAAGGAACCAACAAAGATTGGTTTTTCTTGCTAATTTTACCTAACTTTGGGCGTGTTTGAGTAATAGAAGAAGTGTAAAATCTCCAAAACCAAGTCAGTACCGACAACGCTCAATTATCGAAACGTTTAATAAACGTTGTCGGTCATAGATTTCTGCTGTGGTTTCTGTCATAAAACCCGATCTTCCGAAGGACTTTTCTTAATTTTGACGCGCCCGTTTTACCATAAGTGATCCTGCATCTCACTCCATAACGTTGTGCGTGTAGATCAGCGTCTTACTGCTCATTACTGGTACTACCTCAGTCGGACGCGATGCCTGGCGAGACAGCGTGCTTTTTAGCCAGGCCCACCAGTGAGTTCGAGCCAGCGACTAGATTCCCCTTAGGATAAGAACGTCGACTTATTGTGCCATTAATGTCGGCGTGCGCGTCGAAGTAACAAATTCGTAGTTAATTTAAGTTAAGTAGTTATTGTAAGTAAACATTTCAAATTAACAAGTAACTGAAAAACAACAAGCACATAGAGGTACCTACCTATTACCATCATTTAACATTCGAGTGTTATCGTTAATAGGGTTAAAGGTTATGCGACGATTACAGGATTGTCCCGCATCTCAATGTCAAATAGCCACTGACTATGGGAAAAATTAAAAATTGAGGTGAACTCGTCACATGACTCAAACTCAAAGCATTTATTTCAAATGAAGCAGTTACAGGCACTTTTGAATTGTCAAGGTCGGTGAGTTAGAAATATGAAGCTAGTTGCCCATTCCAAAGCGTAGGTACCTATGGAGAAAAACGGGCAAGAAACTCCATGGACACTTTTTTAAAATCATGTTATTGTTACAAAATGTTGGTTACATTATTATGTTGAAATTATCAAAGCGAGAGCGATGTAAAAGATGTGCACAATAAAAGCGTCCGTAATTAAAACAAAAATAAAATAATAATTTAGATATCAAAATAAGCCGTGGAAGATAAGAGATGACCAGCCCCGTAGTTAGTAGGAGACTTGATCGTAAATAAGTAATTTATGATTAAACCGTAAATGAAGATTCTAACTATTGAACTCGGTATTATAAACAATGCAATCAAAGTCAATTGCAAAAACGGAATTTTAATTTTTACTTAGCCTATACTGATCCACTACTCGACAAAGGCTTCCCCAAGTTCTTCCAGGAACTCTTCCACTTCAAACCAGCCTTCACAGACAAAACTAAACTTACCTAGAAGTCAACTTCGATTCTTCAAAATGAAAATATTTTATTTCACATACGCCTCCATGTGCACTTAAGAAAGTCAAAAGCACCTAGCTTCACACGTTTCATAAGTGTTAATTGGGCACGTTTCCAATTGGTCTTTCTTGTTTATTATGAGAAGTTAGGTGATCATAAGGATCAAAATTCATCATCAAAAAGCTAAAGCAGATACGTCTCTGCTTATCTCCACCGAAACTCAAGCGTGACTGGTTTCATCTCGCTAATATCGTAATAGCGACGCAATCGAGTGAATCCAACACAGGCGAGATAATTAATCGATTGTCAATGATGGTGCCGATTGTGAACACCCGATGTATCGATGTTGCGTCTAACTAATCACTCGGATTAACGTGTAGTTTACTTTTGTATAGTTTAAAGTTACTACTGGAATGTTTAATATTCAGTAAATGTTCAACTAAGTTTATCTTACTCATAAATATTCTAGATTGTCCCGAAAAGAGTCTGACTTTGTTTAAATAATAAACGAAGTCTGAGCCGATGAGGTTTCGATTTTATTCAACGTGAAAAAAACAAAACAGAGCTAGACTTGTATCATTTGTTTTCGCTACGGTCCATTTAATTTTAATAATGGATGAAATAGTTGATTCCATGTTTTTTGTGGAAATGCACGCTAAATTAGGACTTGCGTACTTAGATATAACGTCAACAATGTTTTCTGTTTCGTCTATTGGAATGAAACCGGCGATAGTAGCAACATTCCAGACGTTGTCGGGAGTTATTTGGCGTTTGAATTTCATCGCATCAGCTCATAAATGTTCAATGCTAAACGTGAGCCTCCAAAGAGCTATAGAGGACGATTTCACGAGAAATATGCCATGATCACTACCTTGGTCAGTTAGTTCATTCTGTAGACTTTAATTCACTCGTACTCTATTTTCAATTTTACTAATGATTATCATACATTCAAGCTATGGGAAAAATAATATGACATGATCAGCGGTAGCCTAGAGTAACGGCTGAGACTAATGGTCGAGGGTTTGAACGTAAGAAGGCACTTTAATTTGTGTAAATTATTTCATCGCGGCTGCTCTCTAAATTTTGAATGAAAATATCGTGATGAAACGAGAAATGTCCAAGAAATTCGAAGACATGTGACATCCGCCAACCCCCACTGGGCCCACGTTTTGCTTAACGGCCCACTACCTCTCACAGTGAGAAGTACCTGTATCCCAACAGTGAGACAATGATTGTCTGATTATGCTACTGACAACGGAATTCCTATAGATAAGTCCTATCTGGGAAGACACAATTTGAAATCACATGGACGCGATTAGAAGAATAACTTTTTAAACACTTGATGACATCCGCTTTCTACATAAATATAGCAGCATAGTTACACATATTATCACAGAAGATGGAGGTAATAGAATCAGGGTTTATTTCAAAATTACCAAAGTTGAATGAAACACTTTTGTCATTCGTTTTCATAGAATCATTTAGTCGCCTTGTATAACACCCACGACTGATGATCCTGACGATATGTACCAACTCTAAAAGTACCTATCTATATAAATTTATATATAATTAGTACAATAGCAGAAGATATACTAGATATTGTAAAAAATATAAATAAGGCTTTAAAAAATCAAGTCTGTTCTATTGTTATTGAATATTATTGTATTGTTGAGTTAGTAAACTTGGCAGGCTTTACTCAGTAAGCACAAAGTATTTGAACAAGACTTTATAGTTATAACATCGTTGAAAGTATTATTAATGTTGCAACGACTTTTGATGTTTCAAGTGTGAAGAATGTTGTCTGAGAATACTTTCAATAGGCATGAAATTTGAGTTTTGATTTTGAACATGAATCTGATAGTATGGACCTCAATGATAACAGACTCTCTCATAAAATTCAATAAAAAAAAAAAAACATGGTGTAGAGAAAACCTCGACAGTCGACAAAGTAGGCCATCAAACCAATGTCAACGACACCCAATCCAGTAATGGATGTTTTTTTTTTAATTTCCTTTGAAATCAACCCATAGGCGAAGCCTATGACCCCATATTCCCAATTAGTTAATTGCTAGAACCGCCAATTTTTCCCTCATTTCGACATTATCACCTAAATCGATTACTAAAATTGGAACTACACGCACAATGTCATTGTATGTTTCTATGTTTGCCTACGTCAAGCAAATACTTACTTTTCGTTGTTTCGATTGCATTCAGTCAAAATCGGTGCGTTGGAATTATAGTAGAGGCGCGGTCGATATGTGCTTGGCCTTACGCCAGGGGATTCCGTCGCCATTTCTGCCAAACTTAAGAGGCAAGCCAGTTTCTCGCTTACGTGACAAAGTTATAATATGCCTAAATTACTTTTAACAATTTCGAGCTAAATTACTTCCTCGCTGAATTGGAACTTTGAGAAAATTCTACGTGTCAGCTCCTTATTTATTATTTGATCTTCAATATAGGGTTTTGGGCGGGTGAGTGAAGATTATGAAAAAGAATTTACCTGATTGTATCATCCCATGTGTGTGATACAATAGAATATTAAATTGCAATTTCACAACATCCCTGCATCTATGGCTTCACCAACTGCATTGTTGCTAATTGTAATTAAGCTGACCGGGGATCATAATCATGACATGGTATGACATACAAAACACCACACTGGAACGGTAAACAAATTAAACAATGATTCCATGTTCTAAATCCACGTATACATTCATTCGGATCCTTCTAAATATTTTCCCACAAGTCAGAAGGTTAATCAGAGTTCAGTTCAATCGCTATATCAGTCTTAATTACTCGGCTTGGCACTGGCTAATTATTCAACATGACAACGCTATCTATCAGTGCGGGCATCTGCACATACCGGTGTATCTAAATAGAACTCGGGTTTTCCTAATAACATTATCGTTTTTGTATCGTGATTGTTTTCCATAGGGGCCTGTAGAACGTCATGGCGTTATTACTCCTTATCTTTTTTTGTTTCACATTCATGTTTCATTTCATGTATACGATTACATGCTTCTAGAATTTTTGGTGTCGCTTGAATAAATATATAATAATCCCTGGCTAAATCCGTCTGCAGTTGACATCAACTTTTATCTTGTTAAGTCAAGTGTTAAAGAAACATTCACAAGGTCTTCATGTTTACCTACTTTGATAACTTAACTGTCGTATTTCTTATTCTCAGTAAATAGTAGTCGTTGTCCTCAATAGCCTATTGATTGGGTTTGTGTAGGCAGTTAGTAACTTTACTTTTTTATCATTTTTATTCCGGTCAACGGCCTGACGATCTTGGAGAAATTGCGTCCTTTTTTAGGAGAATTATACGCCAAGTTGTTGACTGGTTTTGACCCAATTATGTACAAAGTATGAAGGGACGCCAATCAATCGGCTGATAGATTGAAAGTTTTGTTGAAGAAGATACAAAGCACTTTTTGTTTCTGCTGATTATTACTTTAGCATTCCATCTTGCTAAAAGGCCCATTCCATGCCTCGATTAGCAGATGATTACCTTGTGTACCTACACAATAACTCTATCAATTTATCTACCTACTTCTTTTTGTCGCAGCAAAATTTACTCAGTATTTTAAACAACTTCGTTACTATATTTTTCCTCTGTAAAATACATACGCCTTTTTCATCTTACACGTTAGTAAACGTTTATGACATAGGAGTTTCTGTGCCAGTCGGTCGCCTGTTCTGGAAAAAGGCCAGGGTCCTAAGGTCGTTCTACTAAAATTATTAAACTGAGAGCGTGCGAAATTGCATTGCCGCTATATAGGTATGTTTATCATATCTTATGTGGCGACGGGGATTAGCTTCTTTATATTTTTAAAACGTATGCAAGCGGACGCGCTACGTCGTCGACACTTTAATTTATTTACCCGTTTAATACTTGTATATTTTTATCCAGTATTTTAAGTTATTTTTACTTTTAAACGTGACAAGAACCTCTGCAGTGCACTATAGAAATTGTACTATGAAGGAGATAACAATCGTTTTTGTTACCCGAACAGTTTTCTTGGCAATGCCGTTCTGAATTAATTCTATTGAGAGAATTAAATTCAAATGCACAATGGCTGTATAAAACTGGCCATTCATTATCCTACATGCGGACACGGTTCCGATAACAGCTTGCATTATGTAGTCGGTCGCTTTAACGTGAACATTTTCTCGTATGTGGATCACATTTTATGGACGCCTCCACTGGTCATTAGCTTACGGCGTTTATAGGTCATACCCACTGGGTCATTTAAAAGGGTAACGCAGATAAGAGCAAATAGGGATCTGGATGAGGCTCGTTATCGATTACGATAAAATTTTAGGTTGGATTTTAAATCGTTTGCAACTTTGTAAAGGGTAATGGTTATTAAAGTACCTATTTCTCGTTTTAATGGGAATCCAAAAAGATACGTGAAAGCTTTCAGAAGGAGGGATTCCGCGTCATAGACAAGACTGTCTCTTTAAAATAATATATGTTTTTATTAAATTATTTTTTTGTATATGTCTCATGTATTCATATAGTCGCTTCATACAATTAAATTCCTAATATTTATGTAATTAATAATTATTTAATCATGCTTTTGTGCTACGTCTTTTGTGTGAACCAATTTTTCTTCAAACGTTGTCCCGCACCCCGAATTTCTCCTGCATTGTGGGTGCGTTTGTAAACATATAAACTCACATACATAAACAACCAGACCCGGAAAACTACTTCTAGGTTCTACAAATATTTGTTCCGTGTGGGAATCGAATCTGCGACACGCAGTGCAGCAGTCAATTGCTTAACTACTACGCCAACCGTGCTGTCAAAACATCTTCTAGTCTTTTGGATAGATAAATAAATGATGACAGTCTTTAAAAATGCGAAGTACTTAGAAAGAAAACCAGATTTAAGATCGTTTATGAGCGTCCAATTATAACGTTTTACAACAATTTAATGAGGTGTTGATGTTGCCAAGACATAAACTTGAGACATTGTCGACGTCCTGATTTCCAAGACACTTTGTTTATAATAATTTCCCCTGTTATCAAAGACTGAGATATTTCTTAATGTCAGATGTCATGGCAGATAGACACGTTTAAAGCGTCCCTTTTATTTTCTTAATAATTTAATCGAGCAATATCCGTTTCTGTGCTATGTTTTCCTTATTATCTTTAGCTTGTAATTTATTTCGAGACCGCTGACATTTTGTTTTTGTACAAACAAAACATTTAAAGTTGACTGTCTGTCGGGCGTATTATTTTATGCGCTTACGTGCCTTTAAGATCAAGAAGAAGGATACAACATTTAATTTTATTATTTTATTTGTTGTCTCCATGCTAATCCATTGCGGGCATAATCAGCACATAATGTTCTCACTGCTGGGCACAGGCCTCCACTCTGTACAAGGGAGTGGACCATAATCCATCACGCGGACTCAGTGCTTGTTCGAAGACATCGAAGATGTCTTCGAATTTTTGGTTCTCGGACTCAGTCTCTTCACGATATTTTCCTTCACCGTTTTGAGAGTAGTGGTGTTGAAGTAAATTAAGTAAAGCGCCTGTCTGGGTTTTAAACCTACAACCTAAAGTTCAAAAGTCGCCGTGTGACGTCACCACTGGGCCATCACTCTGCATTGCTAGGAAAATTCTTGATTATTTCGACTTCTCACTGCTATTTGCTGTTGTAGTCTCGCTTCATGAAGCATCTCAACATAATGATTTCATGTCGACATCATAAGCTGGTTCTTCAACGACGTGTAGTGTAATTTCTTTTGGCAATCAATAAGTACATTCGTTTTGTGTTGATAGGTGATTGCTAATGGCAGTGATAATGTAAAGAGCCAAAACTTGGGTTAAAGTTTCTGGTGGCAAGTTGATAAATGTGTGAAGACCCTTCCTTAAATTACTTTTCAAACTGCTCTTAATTGATCCCTTTCCGTTCTATTTAAGAGTATCTGCCAACACTTTATTTTACTAAGTGTGATTGAAAGTCGTATCTGCGGGCGATTGGACAGTGAATGTGTGGAAGAGCTTGTAATGCTCTCAACTATATCCTACTTTAATCATTATTATAGCAAAAACGTTGAACCCCTTTTCTTACGAAATTACGCGGACGAAGGATTAAGAAATCTGGAACATTAAAGTTTATATGGAGAAGAAGTGCAGAAAGCTAATATTTTTATGTAATAATACTATGATGATGATGATGATGGGACTCCCTTTTCCGCACGTAGAGTCCCATTCGGTCTGTTGTGCGTGGGGATTATGGCTAGCTCCGCCCAAAAACACAGAATCTTCGTGGAAGCTTCACAGGCTTCGCGGAGCGACCTCACTGTTCCGAGAATTTCTTCAAGTTGACGCGCCATGGCCTCGCATTCCAGGGTCACGTGGGCGGTTGATTCCTCGGCGTCAAGGCAGCCCCTGAAAAGTTGGCTGTTTATGGCGCCTATATTAAAAGATGTTTGTTAAGGGGGTTATGGCATAATGCATTAGAAATATATTACGTTTTCAGCTTCACTTTATATCCCGTTCCATTTCTGTATTTCTCTTACCAGTTGCATTGTTGTAATCAGGTTCTTGGCATTCAAGAGTTGTGGCTGTCTGCTAAAGATGTTATCGTTTTCAGAATAAATTGCTTATCTTTGCTGAAGCTTTCGATGACAGTTTAATTATTATGATTTGCAGTAAGTCTACCTACTTATCTTCAAAGAAAAAATATTATGAATAGTTCATTCGTTATCGTAGGTACGAGGTTTCAATGGGAATGGTCGGGCAAATTGTAGATGGCGTGATCATAGCTAGGTCCTTAACACCTAGAAAATATTTGACATTTCGTTCTTTCATTCGATTTCGAGTTTTTCAATCAAAGGTTTTTAAAACCTTGAGATTATTTAGTGTACTCTTTTAAAAAATCTTAGCCGTAGCAGCAATAAAATTACGATGCAATAAAAACAGAGAAATAAAATCGATACCCATTAGAACCACAAGGCTGCCCTTTAAGTTTACAAACTTTATGATACAGAATAATGTTTAAAATGTATTCTGAGAGATTGGGAATTCATGGTGTTATAAAAACACAGTTTTATGAAGTGTTACAGATGACCGGCTTGACACCCGCTGACAAGGTCATTCCTCGTTCTCAATACGAATACAAAAAGCGGTTACTGATCGCAACGAGACAATAAGTCCGGGAGTTACGGCCACAGCGAATTCCAAAGTCAAATGTGTCCGGGTTTTTTTGTCGTCAAGGCCATGTCTCGTGCGGATCTCAAATTCGCAAACAATTCACACGAACTTTGCCAAAACTTAGTACAACGTTATTTTCCAGAGCTTTACTTGTCAAAAAGTTTAGCAATTGTGCCCGTTTGAGTAAGGCTGACTTTATGAATTAATCTTAAATGTAAGACAGCGATATTTCAAATTCAAATTCGGGCGCAATGAAACTTTGATTTCAAAAAAATACGATTTTCATCTCGACTTTTCTTAATTCAGAGAATATCATAATGAGTTTTTCTATCTGGTACAAACAAAAAAATATGACTTCGGTTTAATGGTTCGGAGTTGTAAATTGTTTTATAACTTAAAAGCTCTCTTATCGCAATTTTTTGTGAAGAAATAATGGCTGAGTGGGCTTAACGATACGGATCACTGAGGATCCTCTTTTTGTTTTTAAGAATCTTTAACTGAACTGGCTTTGTTTTTATAAGTATGTGTAGGAAAGGTATTCTGTTTTAGGGGGGATTCGCTAAAATAGCCCGTGAATTTTAAGATTTCTTACTTTTTTTTGGAATTTGCATGTTGATTAAAGTATGATCCACGACTATAAATGGTATGTATCTACAGAATTAATATCATAAAAATCATCAAGCGACCCCTCTCTAAGTTCATATAATCCCATTGAACGTAAGAAAATTTGAATTACACGGGCAATTCTGGCGCTTGCCCCTTAATGTAACTACAAAATCGAGCTTTACCCGATACTCTTTCCTGTTACCTATTTCATTGAAATGTTACCACTAGACATAAGCCGGTCACTATTAATGATCCCTTCAATCGCCCAAGTATGACCGCAGGGGTTTGTCCGGTTATTGTAACGTAATACCGAAAATATCTAGGTAGCTAAAAGCTTTTTGATGGGAACCCTTTTTGCGGGAGTGATGCGTGATTTTTTGAGTCCCTTACTCTAAAACCTTTGACAGCCGCGTCCCATCCATTTGCCGGCTTCATGTCAAAGGTTAATCATATTTTGATGTGATAAATGCGGTCTACCCGCAGGGTCTACCTTAGTCAGGGTTTAGGACGAAAGTGACCGGTTAAGTGAAAACCGCTGTCATACGAATGTCAAAAAGTCCCAATGATATTTTTGGGACAGACCGTTCGTACTCTACTGACTTCATAGTGGTTCGTTTTGTTAAATTACATACGTTACGTAGATAAAAGGGAAAAGAAAGTACCTAACTTCTTTTTACAAAATAAATAACAAATGAATTCCAAAAAAAAAACTTAATTTTAGTAATGGTTTTAATTCTACCTCACACCAATTCGTATACCACTACTTGCTATGACAACAACAGTGATAAGATGTGTTAAGACATTATCAATATATACAAAGTGAATTAAAAACGTAACATCGAAGCTAACGAAAAAATGGATATGGGACCTTCCCTGAGACAAAACTATCCATTAAAAAAAGTTTTTTGAAATCGACACACATATGTTGGAGTGACTAGGGTACATGTTACTTACTTACAAAAAAAAAAAATACAGACGAATTGAAAACTTCGTCCATTTTTAAGTTGGTCAAAAATAATAATCATCATCATCTTTTCAGCCGAAAGACGTCCACTGCTGGACATAGGCCTCCTCCAAAAGCGGGGTTTTGCCATAATCGCCACGCTTGGCAGGCGGGTTGGCGATTTCAGTATGGTGGTAAAATGCATTGAGAACGCTGGTGCCCAAGGTCCCCCCCAGTAAGTCCCTTAGTCGCCTTCTACGACACCCACGGGAAAAAATGGGATGGTGCTATTCTTTTACGTCCGGCACCACACGGAACTCCGGTCAAAAACAATATTATTATTAAAACCATTTTTTATGGAAATATATTTCATCTAAAAATAGAGCAAACATTTTTCCAGCAGCAAATATTGAGCATGTTGGCATGATACTTAGTACCAGCCGGTGGAGTGGCAACAGACGAGCAATATATATCATCTAGTAGGTGCAAGTGGCGTGCATATTTAATGACGTACCGCGCTACTTTGAGCGAATAATATATTCGACACTGTTGCAAGTGTTGCAAGCTCAAACTCGTAAATGACACTGGCAGGCAAGAAAATCAAAGCCAACTATTTTAAAAGTTTAAACTTCTCTCATATCTAACTACTTCTAGGCTTTAAACTTACTCTGCCAACTGTAAGTGTCCAATACAATTTTATTTCTCGAGTAGCTTCTGCTCGACTTCATCCGCGTGATATTTCTTGTTTCGCCGACCTACCGCGTCGCATCGCTATTACTTCAGACATTTTATTTTTTCCCGGCATCTGAGCATCGTAGCGTTATGTTTAATAACGTTCCGCAAGAATTGTGTTTAATTGCAAAAATAATTATTGGAATCCGACTCGGAGACCCAGAGATTAGCGCGTTCAAACAAAATTTTCAGTTAATATTAGATAGATGTAAGAACCTTCACTTTCTGTACAATCACTTAGAGCAAGACGGCGAAACTTTCTCAACCGAAAATTCACATAAGTGGGAAAGTGTGTTTCCTTGCAAAAATTATCCTGGAATGTCTGATGTGAATGAAGAGGGTCGGATATATTCGAAAGACGACGAAGAAGATTCGATGACCTAGATAAAATAGGATTGCGGCCCAGTAATTACAATTGGCAGATTTAAGAGCTTTACGTCAGTTGGGAAAATGTTTTATTTATTCTGAATGTCAGTTGGGAAAATAAACATCACATGTATTTACCGTTGTAACTTTGTGCTAAAGAGAGAAATACTACCAACATCCCAATGTTTGAAATGTTTTAAAATTGCGAATACTTTTAAAAAATTGGCCAATGTGGGTTGACATCACGTTCGAATCGACACGTAATAGATATGAAAATGAAATAAAGATATTTTCAAAATTCCACGTAGTCCTGTACAATTTAGGAGTAAACCCAAACACAATCCGTTGTTTAATTACGAAAGTATTAAATACTTTAGCACAGTTTCAGCTAGTTCCCTTTACATTTAAGTTAATGACTTACAAGTAACTTGTAAACTTAACACTTTAACGTTTAATAAAGTTTTATGCGACGCATATTAGTTTGGAAGTTGAGCGTTCACTTGTACTTTCGTTGACATCTCGAACTACTCAACTTGGCAAAACCGAGTAACTGCAATTATTTAGTTTCATAAAGGCGCCGAAAGCTATTATCTAGCGTCTGACGATATTGTGGCTCATTTATATTATGCGATTAGACGCTCGTTGATCCGATTTTGAATACAGAGAAACTACAAATGTGACTTGTAAGTGTTTTGTGTCACCTTTTGTAAAAATTATATTTCTATCCTGTTGATATGCGGACGAATATTTTGATGCTCTGTTTTTTTTTTATATATTTGTACATATTATTATTTAAAGACTGTTGCTTTTTGGTAGGTTTGCTTTAGGTAAATTTGGTAGGTACGCAAATATTGTGTAGCCTAATTGAACTAAAATACGAGAATGGTGTATAAATATGGTGTACATACGTAATAAAGGTTTCTTAGAAGTCATTAGGCGTGCGAATGATAGGGTCGGTTTGTAAGTTAAGTTTCAAGTTAAATGTAAGCAAATATTTGTGTTTATTACAATGCGACATGCAAGCTTTTGTAGGTTTCTGTATTAAGGGATATTGTTCTGCCCTTTATGATGCGATGTTATGGTTCTTATTGTGTTATATTCTTTGACCGAGTTGGTTTGGGTTTTACTGTGGTGAAGGTATTTTATTTGTAAGGTTTTGGTCGAATGGGTGTATTTTGTATAAATGTCAGATTTGGAATAAAGAAGGTAAAAAATTGCTGAGTTATTCCTACGAGTTAAAAGGAAGAAATGTTCCTTCTTATTAATTAAAATCGATTCAGTAAGTGTAGAACCTACTTTGTTTTCAACATTTCTGACTCTAACTAGGGAACTAAAAAACTGTTTTTATGCTTTTGTCTGTCTCAAATATTGCTGCTCAACTTTATCAACCCACTCAAATGGTCCCGTTATCATAAAATAAATTTAAACCGACTTAAAAACACTCCATACAGAGTGAAGTTCTTAGTGACTGCACCATTTTCTTTTATGAAAAGGCGAGTAGAACTTATCAAGTCAGATATTCCATTACTCGATGCATGTTTTCAGTTAGAATGTCCCAAGGCTTCTTAATAAGATATTTTCTTCATAGGATATTGAGTGCTGGGAAATGGAAACACGTAGTAGTAACGTTTTAGTATAAGCTATAGAGTTCTCAAACTCATGTAGTAAGTTTTCTTACCTATGTAGATATGTCCTCATCTCTCTGGACACTATTGAAGTATCCAATTTGTCTTGTAGTTTTATTTTGTGAATTGGGTTTAGATGACCGTCTGTAGAATTTAGGTGAATAAGAAATTCAATAATCTCTTGCAATTAACTATCTCGAGCAGTGGAGGGAGCAGGTGGGGAGCAGTGGTGGCCAAGTGGTAACGGCTGCGACTTACGAGTTGTAGGTCGTGAGTTCGAACCCAGACAGGCGCTTTACTTTGTGTAAATAATTTCATCACCACTGCTCTCAAAACGGTGAAGGAAAACATCGTGAGGAAACCGGCATGTCCTAGAACCAAAAATTCGAAGACATGTGACATCTACCAGCCCGCACTGGGCCCGCGTGGTGGTTTATGGCCGAATGCCTCTCACCGAGAGGAGGCCTGTGTCCCAGCAGTGTGAACATTAAAAGGCTGATGATGATGATGATGATGAATTAACTATCTCAATTTAAACGTCAATTTTTTTATAGATATTGGTATGTTTCATGTTCTTTCAGCAATTTATAATTAAAAAAAAAAACTCATTCATTAATCTTATGCAATTAACTATCTCAAATCTAACGCCAATTTTGTTATAGGTAGGTACTGGTATGTTTCAATTAGTTTCAGCAATTTTTGTAAAATGTAATCTTCACATTCATCTGAAGAAGTTGTTAGGTGGGTACTATAAAGTTCTCAAGTAGCTACCTAAAAGATTAGTGAACAGAGTTTCAAGTGTTTAATTAACGAAAGGTTCTTAATTATTATTTTGAGAGACATCAGGAGACACGTGCGAAAACTTTACATAGTTCAAATTGTGAAATATTTTTGTAACGTTATATTATTGGCACGTTTTCCTCTGCTCACTTGGCGAATGAAAGCTAGACCGAAATTTGAACATATATGAAGATATCCTTGAGGGGCTTGTGGCTAAATAACAATAGCTGCACGGGTCGATCGACTAGGCTAAGCTACGCTTGCCGCGGTTGGTCCGTGTGGGTGACCATCTTTACATATCAAGACCCCTCCGTGCCTCGGAAAGTACGTTAAGCCGTTGGTCCCGGCTGTCATTTGTGGATATTTAACAGTCGTTACGGGTCGTCAGAAGCCCGAAAGTCTGACAACCAGTCTTACCAAGGCGTATCGTATTACCCAGTAACTGGGTTGTGGCGGTCAGATAGGCAGTCGCTCCATGTAAAATACTGGTATTCAGCTGCATCCGGTTAGACTGGAAGCCGATCCCAACATAGTTGGGAAAAAGGCTAGGCAGATGATGATGAAGATATCCTTCAAAATTATTTAAATAAATCAATAAATATATTCTGATTGATATTGTGTTATGCAATTAGGGTGTATAGAGATCGTGGGACACCCCCACGATATCTCTCAACTGTTTATTAATGTGATAATTTTATAATAAGCAGTGCTGAAGAATAGTTTTCGATCTAATTAAGCTACTTGAAAACGGCTCGAAGAATTGCCAAACTTAAGTGGCAGTGGGCAGGGCACATTGCTAGCAGAACAGATGGCCGATGGGGCCGAAAGGTTCTGGAGTGGCGACCGCGTTACCGGATGATGTAGAGTGGGACCAATAACCTTGTGAACGCTGCGGGAATCCGCTGGATGTGGGAAGCACAAGACCGGTCGAAGTGTCGGAGTCTGGGGGAGGCCTTTGTCCAGCAGTGGACGTCTTTCCGCTGAAATAATGATGATGGTGATGACTTGGAAATTCAATCAATCTCTTCACACGAGATTGGGTACTTACCTAGTCTCGTGTGATGAGATTAAATGCTGCTTAACGTAATTGGGTAAGTATACCTATACTTACCCAATTACGTTAAGCAGCATTATTTCGATTTTCCCATATATATTACTTACGTAGGTACCTATCTACATTGTACAATACTCACTAATTAACTAATACGTAGTGACGTGATTTATCTATCAACATCAAAGCGACTATTAATATATGGCGTGCCAAACCGTCGTAGACCATTTAATAGTGGTATTAATAACACTTTGCATTAGCATTTCCCGACCTCGACCTTTGACCTAGATTACAATTTAATAATATCACCCTGTATATGAACGCCCTGTATAATTTCATATATGAACATACGTCAAAGCAGTTCTTTGATATTACGTACACGTGTATTAACTAAGATATTCATCTAAGAAAGTGAGATATTTCAAATTTTGTATCCAACGTAAATATGTTGTTAATAGGTACATACATGAAAATAAAAGTGCTTGGATGGGTATATGTAGATCTATTTAGTTGTAGGTTCAAAGTTGAGTTTGGTCAGCGAATGTAGAAAAAGTAAACGAAAGTAGTTTAGTAGTTCTTAAAAAGAACGTGACACATTATGAACCACGTTACGAACGATTTGAAAAGAGAACTAACCTAAAAAAAATACGATTGTTACATAGCTATTTTTAGCAATCAATTTCTGTTGCCAGGCAGGGGGCGATGTTGGTAAAAAAATGTATATTGGGGAAGGTTGGGCAAAGGTAATTGTAGATGGCGTTATCATAGCTAGGTCCCTACGGCCTACAACAAATTTGACATTTCGTTCATTCATTCAATTTCGTGTTTATTCATGAGTTTGGTTTTATTTCTATATTTTGTTATTTTCGGTATTTTAAATTAAATATTTCACATGAAAAGTGTCAGAATTTAAAACCTTGGATTCCTCGTAAAAGCTTCCCTCAAAATGTTTCCTGGACCTTTTTTTAATTTTTGATAATTTCGAGGAATAGCTTTAAGCCACAATCTTCTAACTCATAGTATTTCAGGAAATGATTGACTCAAATTACGGAGTATTTAGTAACAAAACAACCTGTCATTTTCGCAGTAAAAAAAAGAACCACCTCACGCATTGTAATATTAACTTATTTTGGGTCTTAGCTACAACCTACAACAGCGCTACCTTGACAGTTGCTTGCTCCATTGTTTTGTGAAATATATTTGAAAAACAAGATGGCGGCGTTCGCGTTTTCGATTCCGATCTTTGCCTCACACCAAAAAGATCTTTGTACACCTACAGCCACTTATTGGCAGCCTAACACCATCAATCAGACGCGCGACATAACGTGTTTCGAATGACAAGAACCGTGCCTTAAAAAATACCCCTGTCCCAGACAATGCGATCCAACAAACCGCCTCAATACTATCTATCTGGCACCTGTACGCTATAATTCAGCCAATATGTATATCGGTCGTTTTTCATGGCCGTGAAACAGCGCTTGTCGAGCGTGCAATAAGTCGAGCTGTCACGTCAGACTTCAATGTGCCCCTGTATATCACTGGCAGTATAAATAAAGTACCGCACGTGTGTGTAAACTAATTCCGAGAGCCACACAATCGATTTAGATGTCTATAGCTATCCATCTGGGTGTGAGACTGAAAAGAAATAAAGTAAAAACGTTCTGTTTTACGGAGTTGTGTTGAAATTGGGGAAATTTAAGAGTTGCTGTTTCAACCATTTTTGAGTGTTTTTATATGAGCTTGGTTCTAGTCTAACGTAAGTTGACTGAGATAATGATATCTTAGAACAATAGTTATATACTCGTATGTAAAGTAGTGATGTAGAGACCCACATAGTTGTAGACTTATCGTAGAAGATGATATAATAAAGTCACAAGTGGCCCCATATCGGTTAGTGAGAAATGAATTAAAATCATTTTTTTTAGATTTTTTAAATAATACATTTTAAGATGGGAGAGAGTACGTGGCGATTTTAATTGCAAGAGAGAAGACAGTTGTGCTTATGAAGCAGCATCCAGCACGGTGATAGAATTAATGACACATTTCAAATGAGAAGGTAGTTAATTAAAATTCCAGAATAATCTGAAGAACATCAATCCATACCGTTTCCTTAGATACAGTCTTAAGTACCAAAATTTTAACTCAACAATTCGGGTCAAGAACATAAGTCGTACTCAAATTGTTAACTCAAAAGTAATTTCCTATTCTTAGTGGCAATGGGCGTATCAATTACAAAGGTCCTACAAAGGAATATTTGGTAAATTCACGAATTTTCGATTTTCATTAGCCTTGCTAAATAGCGTTTCCATCGCTCTAATCGCAGTCGATCACCGTGAAAACTTCTGGTGAAGTGATTTGTGTGAATAGTGTCAATTCCTCACAGCAGGTGGAATGACAGCTACAGATTTATACAGAACTAGTTTTGATCAGCCGCTTCGCCTGCTTGGAGGTCGGAAATTACCCCATGGGGACGGACTAAAGGGATAAAAAGTATCTTATGGTTAATCCAGGTTATAAACTATCTATGTGCCAAATTTCATCCAAATCCGTTCGGTGGTTTTTGCTGATTGAGTAACAAACATACAATCTTACACATTTATAATATCATTAGGTTTTGCCAACGACTTCGCCCGCGCGGAACTTTCATTCCCTATTTAACTCCCTTTGGCTCCCTTGGTATTTGGTATTTCTTGTCCCTTTGGTATTTCTTGTCTACAATATAAAGGGTACTTCTGTGCAAAATTTCAGCTTTTTAGGTCCAAGTGTTTGGGCTGGGCGTTGATGAGTCAGTCAGTCAGGAATTTTCTTTTTATTTGCATAGACGTCGGACGGTTCCGTATGGTACCGGACGTAAAGAATAGCACCACCCCATTTCTTCCCGTGGGTGTCTTAGGAGGCGACCAAGGGAAAGTACCTACTAGAGAATGGGCAGCAGCGTTCTCTATGCATTTTACCACCATACTGCGATCGCCAACCCCCCTGCCAAGCGTGGCGATTACGGCAAATCTTCTCAATTGGGGGAGGCCTATGTCCAGCAGTGGACGTCTTACGGCTGAAATGATGATATAGATAGATAGAAGGATAGACCGGCAGACGTTACATCTAAACCTACTAAATAATTTGATAAAATTGTCACGTATTTGGCGGCAGGGAGACCAGCCCTTATTTGTATGGTAATGAATCTTTATTATTCAGATTTTGGGGAAATATTGCGTCAGTAAAGTTTAATGTATATGTTTTTAAAACATGTGCTGTTCGTATTCTTAAGTTTAGTTCAGTTCCTCAGTTTCTAAATTACGTTTTAGTCTTTGATGTTGAAAGTTATGATTTATTTCTGTCTTGTTTCATGGAATTGTCGCCGTTTCTCGAATTTAATTGAAACACATTGTTTTAAGCTGTCTATTCGAATAAGTTTAGGAAACTATAAATTTAGGTTATTACCTAAATCTGTCCATATTTTGTAAGATTTCTAAACAGAATGATTAAAATTAATATTTTTATAATATTTAGAGAACCAATCCATCTAACAGTACGCGTTGACATGTCATCATAACAAGAATATACAGCACATACTAATTCCATGCATGACCCATTGTTAGGTGTGGCCATAACGGATCGGTCCTTTACCTGTCAACTTGACAGATCACCGACAAAACGAGTTGTTCGCCATATTTATCGATATTTGTCATTTCAATTCACCAGTCTTCTCTGCCACAAATTAATTAGAGCCCCTAGAGGCCAATTATCGTCGGTACGCTAATGTTTTTCGTGTAAATTCATGGTATTTAGTACATCCTTTATACCGACGGGATGCCTATTAACGTAACAAATGTACCATGTTTTATTTTGAAGCCGTTATTTCGCACCGGTTTGTTTTTCAGATGTTTTATGTGCACATTTAACCAAACGAAGTGCGCGAATTTTATTGACTTTGGAACTGTTAAATTAATGGACACTTAATGTCCATTTTGA
Organism: Polymixis flavicincta; assembly: GCA_949987655.1. Taxonomy (NCBI): domain Eukaryota; kingdom Metazoa; phylum Arthropoda; class Insecta; order Lepidoptera; family Noctuidae; genus Polymixis; species Polymixis flavicincta. Next base: position 9,063,678 of record OX465186.1, on the reverse strand, counting down.
GTTTAAAATAAATATGACGAAGGTTTTGTTTTGGGTTATCTACCAATAATTTTTAATGCCCCTTGAGAAGTGCGCGGGTTAAAATAAAACGGTAATTGCTAAAGTTAATTTTTGTGCTAAACTGGCTTATTTTCGAACAAATTCTGTTCTAGCTGGTCCGGGAAATAAATTCAACTTAAAATGTGGAGTGTGCTTATGTGGAGTACCTACGGACTACGGACATACGTAATACGCGTAATGTAGCAATCGCATTTTGCATTGAAATGAGGTCTTTGCAAAATGAGGTCCAGCTTCGACATGAATCTTGTTCAAAGCAGTCCTCATAAACCTTCTTTAACTTATGCGGATATGTTGAAATTTTCTTAAAATGCAGGACATTTTATTTAAATCCATCTTTTCTATCTTTCAGTCCAACATTTCTCCCGTTGACTTAAAAAATTGCAACCCCTCGCAAGTCAAGTGCACACCATGTGTGCCGTGTATAACAATAGAATTTCTATTGTGTCGGCTTATTAGACGTCATCATCATCATCATTTCAGCCGAAAGACGTCCCCTGCTGGACATAGGCCTCCCCCAAAAGGAAGGTTTTGCCATAATCGCCACGCTTGACAGGCGGGTTGGCCATTGCAGTATTGTGGTAAAATGCATAGAGAATGCTTCTGCCCATTCTCTACTAAGTCCCTTTGTCGCCTTCTACGACACCCACGGGAAGAAATGGGATGGTGCTATTTTTTACGTCTGGCATCACACGGAATGTTAGACGTGCGACGGTTTAATGTGACTTTTTCGATTCATACAGTACTTTCTAAGTTTATCTTGGGCATTACTGACATCGGTGAATGAAAAACATCATGAGGAATCAATCTATAAATCTGCCTAGGCTTTTCCCAACTATGTTGGGGTTGGCTTTCAGTCTAACCGAATGCAGCTGAATACCAGTATTTTAAATAGAGCGACTGCCAATCTGACCTCCACAACTCAGTTACTGGGAAATACGATACCCTTCGGTAAGACTGGTTTGTCAGACTTTCGGGCTTCTGAGGGACCCGTAACGACTGTTAAAGATCCAAGAATGATAGCTTGGACCAACGGCATAACGTGCTTTCCGAGGTAGGCAGGGGTCTTGGACTTTCTATTATTATAAGTCTGAAATCGCCAACCCTTCTTGAGCCAGTGTGGTGATCAATTGTTTCTATATGTTCCACTTCAGGGCAAAGGAGGTCTTTTGCCCTGCAGGGGGACAAGCAAGAAGGTCATAGATAAAAGTGGACGCTCTAAATACAAAGTGAACACGACTGTGGGCTAACGCTCTCTTTCTAAATACATAGGTACGTAAGAACGAGACAGTGATATGTGTTTTCTCTCTCTTATGTATGCATTCAGAATGAAAGCGATAGCCCACAGGTCGTCTTCTTTTTTTATTTGGAATGTGGCCTCCACTTTTCTCAAGCTTCTTGGGGACAATAGTTTTATCATAGTCAGTCAAGTCAAAGTTATTGTAAAGCGGTAGTAACTTTACAACAACCTATTAGGAGCTTTTGGGGTGAACACGAAAAGTCCACGTTAGTCATTTATTTTCACCTTCACTACACTTGTGCACTCACACGTAACTAAATTGGATAATTCACTTCTAAAATTATACAATTTCATTCGCTATTTCACAAAATTTCATGAAAATGAAAATTCGTGCGACATGTTCCAACGCGATCCCGCCAAAAACTCGACAACATAGTTAGCGATGTTATTTTTTTTGACGTTTAATCCTGTCATAACTATAAGCAATGTTTTTATGTACGTAAGAAGGTTCGTTCCACTGCTCTCAAAACGGTGAAGGAAAATATCGTGAGAAAACGAGCATGTCCTAGATCCAAAAATTCGATGATATGTGACAACTACCAACCCGCATTTGGCCTGCATCGTGGATTGCGGTCCATTCCTTCCCACTCAGAGGCAGCCTGTGTCCCAGCAGTGGGCACATTGTGGGCTGAGTATGCTAATGAAGTTCGTATCTACAGAAGCCAACTTATTTAGTCTAATTTTAAGTGCAGTATAGTGCAAGTTTTCAGTAAATATCCGCAGGTAATTCTCTAACAGACGTGGTTGACTACTAATGAAGTGAACACGCGCAGGCGACCAAGGTGCTAAAATATAAATCTGACACATTCTAATGGAAACTAGAAGAGACAGATGCATGTTATATAAATAATTAGTGCCTACATAGGTACAGACAACGGGTTCATTGCACTCGGAAGTTAAATTCTATTTGGAACTAGCAGTCTCCGTGGCTTTGCCTGCGTCGATGTCGGAAATTATCCCACAGAAAAGCCTATGTTACTCCTGATAACATAGGCTGATATCAGCCAGTGAACATCCCGTCAAAATCCGTCCAGCCGTTAAGGAGATGAGCCGGAACAAACATACAGGCTGACAGACAAACATTTTAAAATTACCGTATATACTTTCATAATTTGCATTCAGTAAAAAGAGCTGCTATTTTGATATTACAAACTTATACTTTGTTTATAGATATCGATGTATAGATACGCATTACCTATGTAATGCCTTTATTCTCCGAACAGAAACCAGAGTTCTATGTAAAACCCACATTTCGCCAATTATTATGTTTAAGTCCCTTATAAATGAAGGTACAGTACCCGGCGATAAATATTGCACATCGACCTTTGGAAAGAAACAATCGGCTAATTTCAGCTTCGTAGAGCGTTATCTCTGTCGCACACTACCTATGTGACGTTCTGTCAGTCGTTGTTCAAGTGCTATAGAGTGCGGTCGCGTCCAGTTCAAAATATATATTTAGAGTTGTTAACACACCCAAATTTAAATAATTTGAAGTTATACTATGGCATCTTTATGGCATCTCTTTTTTATTTTATTTCACCCCAACTGAAAGTCATCACTAATAGAAAAAATGGTGTATTTTGTACAAAAAATAAAAAGAATTATCAAAAGAAGCAAATCATAATTGTTTTAACAGCTCCTAATAGATACCGGACTGTTTGTATTTCGTGTGACAGAGCCTCGCTCTACGAAGCCGAAATTAGCCGAATTTATCGCCGGGTACTGTAGTCTATTGTTAATAACTGAAGCTAAATTAAGACTCTGAAATGCTTCTGAGAAATTCCTAATGAAAACCCAATATCTTATTGCTGGACCTAAGCTGGGGCTCGAACCCGGGAAGACGGTTCACAGCAGTCGCGCTTGCTCGCGAACTCCAGACAAAAGAGAGAAATATTGTAAATCCATCAGGTCAACCAGTATTGACCTAAATAAAAATAACCTTGCATATCAAATATCCACAATACTCGCCAAGAAATTCGATATCAAAGGTTTATTTGAGCTGGAAAAAGGTTTGAGTTCATTTTATTTGATTTTCGACGGCCAAAACTATTACTTTACCGCACTCTGACGAATTTCATATAGGTACCATTTCTTTTTATTGTACTGTACTTCCGGGGATTCCCAATCAAAAATATAGTTATAGCTGCATATGGATGTTTTCAACAGAATTATATAACCTACTTTTTGTAATAATATCATGATTTTAAAAGAGTGTCCATGGAGTTTCTTGCCCGTTCTTCTCTCTACCTTTGGAATGGGCAACTAGCTTCATCTTTCCTTGACAATTCAAAAGTGCCTGTAATTGGTTTATTTGAACTAAATGATTTGAATTTGGCGTGTGGCCAAAATAGGAATTGATGCCGCCATCTTGTTTTTAAAAGATTTCAAAAAAGGAAGTTCTCAATTCGGTAGTTTTTTTTAGATCTGTTACCTCGAATCTCCGTCATTTATAAACCGTTTTGAAAAATCCTCGGAATGTACTTACCGAGTTGTCCCATATATATTTGGTCAAGTTCTGATTACCTATTTATTATTTATGTTGATTTTCTTATAATAATTTCCTGATACTGTTTTTATTATTTTATGTAATTACTTATCAGGTGAAGGTATTTATATGGGGTAGGTACCACGGTCGCCAAAGAAGTGAAAAATAAAAAGGTTAGTTGGGGTTCATTTTTTTTGTTTCAATGCAATTCCACAAATGTTTACCAATAACACCTCCCTAACAATTTCATTCAAACGCCAAAAAAACCTTCTAGCCCTGAACATGAATACTCGTTAATAGACACATAGTAAAAGCAAATTGTATTATTTGCATAGTAAACATTCAATTTGCACAGACTGCACAGAGGAAAATATTACGCCGAAAGGCGAGAGGCGGGAGTTCTGTTTGCATAGAACTTCTAGCAAACACTGAATCTATGGACTGTGTTGTGTGGAAGGAAAATGTTGCTCCCGGGATATGCGCCGTGTTAATATAGTTACTGGGAGTGCAACACAACGTATTCGCAGAAAAACCACGTTTTCCCTCAACCTTTTATTATTTTTGTATTCCTGTTCTTTTTGCGTCATGTTTACCGCAAATAAACGTTTTTTTCTTTCTTTCTTTCTTTCTTTTAAAGCGTTTAGGACCAAAATAACAAATTCTTTGCTTGGGGACTGCAATTTTGGTTACTTGTTATGGACGTTACATAATCAGGCTTATATTCCCACTGCTGGAACACAGGCGTCCTCTCGGTGAGAGGGAATGGGCCGTAATCCACCTCGCAGGCCCAGTGCGGGTTGTTAGATGTCACATGTCGTCGATGTTTTCCTTTACAGTTTTGAGAGCAGTGGTGATGAAATAATTTACACAAAGTAAAGCGCCTGTCTGCAACTCGTAACGGCCACCACGGCACCATTTTTTTTTTTTTTGGGTGGGAAATCATCAAATAACTTCTCCCGCTCTGGGTGGAGCAGGAGGGTGTGTCAGACTTTTACTGACTAAAACCCACCCGTGTTCCTTCAGTAGCCCGTATGCCAGGGGCTGTGGTGTCTCTTTCGAACAAACCCGCACCCCTGGCAGGCATCGACCCTTGCGGGTCCCATCACTTTTTGTGCTGACATCTCTTTGAGGCGCGCGTGGAACACAACGCGCCGTCGACTTGGGCTTGGTCCTTACCGGACAGCGAGCTACCCATTACTCGCCGTCCGCAAGCCCATGCCTACGGTGGCCGGAAATTGGCCTGGAATTCCCGACGCCCAGGGCGTCTCCGTATCCTGCGGCGGCTAGGGTCGCGAGGGCGCATATGCTGCCTCTCCCTCACGTGCGCCGCCTCCCTCTTCGCGAGCATCACTGCTTCGCTGAAGGAGGTGACGGCTCCCCATGCCCTCTCGCTCCGTACCATGGCCTGGACCAGGGCCGGACGCGAGAGATCGCCGCCGCCGATCGCCTCCACGAGGACACGGCGGTGATGCTCCGCCCAAGCAGGGCAGACCGCCACCGTGTGCTCCACCGTGTCCTCAGGGCGATCTTCGCAGTGGAAACACCCGGGCGTTTCCTCCCGCCCTATCCGAAACAGGAACCTCCCGAAACAACCGTGTCCGGTGAGGACCTGCGTCAGGCGGAAGGTGAGGACGCCATGCCGCCTCTCAAACCACTCCTCAAGGAGGGGACTTACCGCCGCAATCGTGGCGTGCCCAACCACGGCACCATGGAAGTTGCTTTTCGCAAATGGTGTTCAAAAAACCGATTAATCATCGATAAAGTTCTCTTTACCCAAATTTTTCAAACGTGACGTCAACACACGGTTCATTCTACAATTATTGGTTCACGTTACACTGCAAGCCAGCAACAATAACCCAGTACGAAGACAGCAAAAGCGCTAGCCTTGCAGTACCTACCTACCTAAACAAATAATTTACTCAGTCCATAACCTCTTTAGAGCCTCCTGTTTTGGAAAAGCTTTTATAGAAACAGACCTTTTGGTATTTCCATAATGTGTCTGCTCTTTGCATTGTGCAGCCTGCTAACGTCCCGGTTACATAGTTGAAAGGTCGCCGACCACTGAATTTACGCCAAGCACATAACTTTAGCAAATTAAATCGAAAGTTCCCGAAAGTAAGAGACCCGTATTTTAGTTCAGTCGAGTTTATATTCTTGCGTTAAAAGCCGAGCTGCATTAGCATGCACAAGAATGTATCTTAATTAATGGTTTAATTATTCAAATTTTTTGATGAATGTTGTTCATGTGGAAATTGAGTACACAATTTAAATTATTAAACCAAAAATGTCGTTTATTCTGTCTCATTTGATTTATTATTCTAAAATTATTAAGCTTTAGGACTAAATTAACAACTAGACGTATGTTTTATTCAGTTTTTTTTTTTGTTAATGTTTACTTTCAAAGTAACATCAGGGTTTGGTTTGGTTCTAAGAAAACAGTAAATAACGACTGTCCGTTATTGTGAGCGTTCCTTTCGTAGAGCGTTTCTTGACACCTTGATTTCAAATCCTGAAATTGACTGATTTTCATCACAGGCATTAAATGATAAATCATTTTATTTCTGTAAGTAGGCTTATACAAACGTTTTTACACGTCAATCATATTTTTAAAACTAGTTGAGGTTGGCGTTACTTATCTGACTACTCTAAGAAGAAATGCCGAATTCAGAGGCTATAAGTTCTCTGAGAAGAAATGCCGGAACGAGTTTAGAGGTCACAAACTCCAGACGAAATCCTGGCCAGATGAAATGTAGAACCTGAAGATTGGTGTCAATGGTCTTTTGAGAGAAAAAAAAGCCATACAAATTGATTGGACCTGCCCAGTCAGTGCGCACTGCACGCATTTGTCGGTAATTACACAGCTCAACTCAGACTTTGAGGACTCAACGATTCAACAACCAATACCAAAGAAAGGACACTATAAAATCAAAATCAAAAGTCATTTATTCAAACTAGGCTGAGAGTCAGCACTTTTCGAATGTCAAAATTACATAAGACAGTCCCCCAAAAACGCCCACCCTTCGACACTTCCTAGTGCTTTAGCTGGGAAGAAGAAGTGGCGCAACAAACTCCCCAGCAGCACAGCTGTCTGATAAGTTGGAAGAACTTGATTCTATACAGTAATAGAAAAGATAAGTAATTAAATTTCATCAAAAAATGGAAATTTCAGTATTAAAAAAAAAAATGGTTTATACAGTCAAATAAAATAAACAATGCTATGGAGTAAGAAGAATAAGAAGACGGAACCACTTTTAACAAACCGTATCTTAACATAGCCAAACAAATAGCCATTTTATTAAGTCTCAGACACAACACAGTTACGCAAACTAGTTTTAATATAACCTTAACTTCAATATCAATGTCGGCACCGACTCACAATAACTTTGTAAAGTAGCTATAGAGGACCAACCGCGTGGAAAATGACTGCCTTTGAACGCCAAACAGATTTTCCAGTCTTGAGTTTACTAATTTACTAGTTATGCAGTCAATTATTACGGATAAACTAGCTGAAAAGCACGTAGGTAAAAGAAGTAAACTAGGGATGGGAAATAGTGGTTTTTGTGATTACCAAGTAAAAAGGCAAAGTTAAGCTACGCATGCCGCGTTTGATACATAGATGAGTGACCATATTTACATACCAAGATCCCTCTTTGCCTCGGAAAACACGATAAGCCTTTGGTCCCGGCTGTAATTCGTGGATCTTTGACAGTCGTCACGGGTTGTCAGCAGCCCGAGAGTCTGACAACCAGATCTAGTAACTGGGTTGAGAAGGTCAGATATGCAGTCGCTCTATCTATACTAATTAATATCTATACGAATCTTATAAAGCTGAAGATTTTATTTGTGTTTGGTTGAATGCGCTTACCTCAGGAACTACTGGTTCGAATTAAAATATAATTTTAGTGTTGGATAGCCCATTTATCAAGGAAGGCTATAGGCTATATAACACCACGCTAAGACCGTTTTGAGCCGAGCAAAGAGAAAAAAGTCACGAATACGAAGTACTCGCACGGGCAGGCGATTCGAAGCGACGGGGCGGGGGGGTGCAAGAAATTTGACGCGAACGAAGTCGCGAGCAGAAGCTAGTTTCAAATAGGTATTGCTATTTAGCTGTATCCGGTTAGACAGAAAACTGATCCCACCATTGCTGGCGTAAGGCTAGGCAGATAGAATTTTTGAAAATTGGTGCCTATTAAAACGCTGTATTAATAAAACAACGGTTAAAACATGCATAGGTACATACATTAAAAAACAAAAGATCTGTTGGTATATTATTTTACCTAAAAAACAGTTTTAAAACAACAAGAACACAATTACTGTTTGCTATTATCTGTACGATAAATGGGTACACGATTCATTAAAGGCATGTAATATCCGTCACGTAAAAGATAATCTCGTCGAGGGAAAACCCGAGATCGTCTTGTGGATTAAAACGATTTTACCCGTAACAAGGAATTTACCTTTTGTAAGAATATGCCTTATCTTGTTGTAACTTGCCTTGATTAGCGATAACATTAAATTCCACACATGATTTATCACTGTTGCAATATTTCGGAACGACAGTGCAATAAGGTTATTGACCTAATGAGGAAGCGACTGAACGATTATGAATTTACTGGCCGAAACTTCGCGTGATGTCAGAATATACTTTTAGATTAAATTTGTATACATACAATATGTGATTTTAAAGAATCTGGCGATCGCGATTAAACGAGTAATAAGAACAAAAATGCTTAGATTATGACCAGGTAAGGGTTGGTCAGACTGTATCTACACCCACAACCACATTTTCCCAGTTCTGTTTAAGTCCCATGTTATAAGGGGTGGGCCTAATGCCATTTAATCCAAACACCGGGCTGCTACTGAGGTATTCCTAAAGCCCCAATAACGATATACCCAACCCGCACCCTAATTGCGTAACACACGATTAATCATAATCGGTTTCATTTTGACAGTTCAACAATATTCATTGCGTTATTTACGTTGAGCAGACACATTTTTCGAACATATGAAGCAATGGTTTAGCAATCTGTTTCAAAACGAAACAGATTATGAGTAATCGTGAGTTACGCAATTAGGGTGCTGGGTCTCAAACTAAGGACCTCACGCTCAGCAGTAGGTACCGCTTGTTAAATTAATACGGTTTAAAAAATATGATTGACGTGTAAAAGTGTTTGTACAAACTGTACAAAATCATTTATCATTTAAATAAACTTTAACAATAAACGCCAAAATAAATGATAGTGTGTTTGTCCTTGTCCCGCCACGAAATGCGAAAGAAACAAAGAAAAATTGCGTTAATTGGCATTACAGCTTAAAAAACCTCAAAACTATAAATAAAACACAATAATTTTATTAATCAAAAATAAATGTGTTTAATTAAAATAACAAGACTCATATGCAGACATACATAAAGGATACAGACAGAATAACAAGCACAGACAAAAAAAAACGAATACTCACAAGAAAACAATATGTCTGCTGCAGAATTGACATTACGACAATTCACTTTGTCGGTGATCATCGCCAGGACGGTGTTGGCGCTGCCCCGCAATCTGCGCACCAGAGACGCGCACCGCTTGCGCATCGTCGCGGTAAAGCAGTCGGTGCGTGCCTCCGCGAACGTACCCGAGGTGGTGCAGTGGCGGGGCAGCGTAATGCGCTCAGATCATAGAAATTTTTATGATCTGTGGTAATGCGTACTGTCCTCAGATCATAGAATGATCTGTGGTAATGTCAGATGGCAACACACTATACACCATCTGACGCTGATTTTTAGCTGCAACCCACGAGTACCATACGCTATTATAATAAATATATACTGAAGTGTGTGTCCGTAATAATAAATTAATTGAGTTACAAATAAAATAAATTAAATGTTGTGGCATACATGTGAGTAGGCGTTTTGTTGTGATGATTGAAAAACTAGAATAAATACCCAATATTTGCTTAGTATCTATAATGAAATAATAAATAGAAAGTACCTAACTATAAGGCAAAATCGTTTGACTTATAAATATGATACGTATTCATACATTTTGTCATGCTCTCTGCTCCCACAGCTTTTTGCTAAATTAAATATGAAAATGCATGATGAAAGGTTGGTTTACACTATGTTAACCGATACCGCAACCCGGAAGCTGAAATCCATTATAATTAGCAACCTCAAGCGCGGTGCTAGAATCTTTCTCATACATTTTACATTATCTTACCTGCGTTTAAGAAAAGCCTTCTTTGTTGTAGCGTTTTCCCGACTTTACGCTCACCTCTATTTTATTTAGAAACGGATTTAAAATACCATTCTGTGTTTCTTGAATAGCGTCACAGTGGTGTTCTTTTTTAAGTGGATGGCTAAGTAATTACAGTCACACGGTTCGATCTGTATACTAAAGCTATGTTTGACGCGGTTTTTTTTTTTTTTTTTTTTTTTTTTTTTTTTTTGTTGTTTGACGCGGTTGGTTCGTGAATTGGTGACCATCTTTACATACCAAGACCCCTCCGTGTCTCGGAAAGCACGTTAAGCCGTTGGTCCCGGCTGTCATTCGTGGATCTTTGACAGTCGTAACGGGTCGTCAGAAGCCTGAAAGTCAGTCAACTAGGCTTAGCAAGGGGAATCGTATCCTGCCAGGCATGCGGGTTGTTCGAAAGAGATACCGTAGCCCATGGCACACAGGCAACTGAAGGAACACGGGTGTTACCCAGTTAATGGGTTGTGGAGGTCATTGGATTTTAGGCATTGATTTTCACTAAGATGAGATTACGACTACCTACATTTCAACGTTTTGAATCACGGGATCTACTACAGCGATCAATTATATGGTCGCTGACCTACTACCAAATCACCCTACATGTAAGTAATGTAAATCGATCCTACGGTGGTCGAAACTGCATGTTTGCCTTAAATGTGACTTAGTTTTGATTCATCAATTAGTATACAATAGCTCAAGAACTCCCAGCTAATTTTACCACAGATGAGGCCATTTTGGCATTTGCTATAAGTGTTCTAAAACCTAGAACTTGCTAAGCTAAGCAACTACATCCAATACATCGCGGTTGGTGGCTTTGTGGAAGGAAAAGCGGTTGATTAGCAAACTAGTTCCTTCATCCATGATTAATCAAATTTCTTGTTCATTGAAAGCTACTAAGATTTTACCTAAAGCAACCTCGGATGTATGCAAGGTTCTAACTACGCTCCCGAATTCCAAAATCGAGCAACCGTGCATTTTCAAGTAGGTCTAAAGGCCTAAAACTTTATGCAATTCTGAAGCCAAATACCCACTGGCCATAATTTTAGTGGCATCATAGTTCCACATTTGAATTCGAGACCATTTCAAAAGCTTTATATGTCACCGTATGATTGGGAACACCGTTAGTTACCGACCAAATAAGTATGGTTTGATTAGAATTGCGAACAACCGCGCGCGAGCTGAGCGAGCGAAACGAGCGGTACTGTGGTAGCGGCCGGCGAGCGCTACTTCCAAGTTAGTAGCAGTTACTTGACTATTTAGTAATAGCTCAAGGTACTATCCGCCTTGATACCAGTTTATAAATTGACGGTTTCACTTCGATAGATACCGAAAAATAATACGTTAAATTGTAAGCAAATCTCGCGAGGTAGATTGTAATCTAACGGTATTTACAATTTTACGGTGACATATACACACAACATCACGCCTTGTTTCCCTGAAGCGTTGAGCAGAGGTGTACCTATTGTAACAACCACATTTCGCCAGTTTTTGCCCGACCTGGGAATTGAACCCAGGACCGAAACCAAAGCTGACAAAAAATGCAGGTTTGCTCCATTTAGGAGTCCGGGAGTGTATTTACAACTTCTAAGTTACTTAGCCATTGAGACATCTGCAGGCAAGTCATATCATATCGCCCATCCATAAACTGAACTTTACGGTAAAATGTAATGTATTCGCATGATATTTTAGAAGCCACTTTATCAACATTTCTGAAGTAATAAACTGAATCTATTTGCTCTATCTTAACGTCCCTTTTATGATCACTAAATTATTTTAAGCGTCGTCACTTTACTACTTATTCATATTAATGTTACTACATCCCATCATTTTTATCTCTAAACGAATCGATAGTTCCCTTAAGTACCTCTCCTAATTTACGATAAGTACCACACTTTTCCCATTATCCATACAAAAGTTTCAAAGAAAAATTTGAAGGCAATATTAAATCATTTAGTACGGTGGAGTTAATTAAAGATGATTAAGGAAACCGATGCAAGTCGAATGAGAGTATATACAAAGGTATAGCGCCACGCTGTCTGCTAAAAGCGAGGGATCAGCTGAAAGGGGTACAGTCGAGACGAAGCAAGGGAGGGGGGGTGAGCAGCCGTAAAAGCCTCGGCTCCCACAATAGCGCACGTTTGCACTACATTGCGTTTGCTCCGATCTTATTTCCAATGAATTTCAGTCGCTGCTGAAATCAGTGCTTCCATCGACACGACTGACTGCGACCGTGTCGTCACTGCTCGCCGATGTGGCGACTATTGTGCCGTATCGGAACTGTTACTTTTATGCATTCACAATGGTCGTTTGGGTTATTGTGTTGTTCACTGATACTATTGAGGAGTACTGTGGGGAACTAGCTCTTGAGAGGTTTATTATAGTATGCAAGTTTTGGATTTTGCAGTCTTTGACCTACATATGAAGGTAAGGTGTTTCCTTAAAGGGAAAAGCGCCAGTACAGCCCTCAAATTTAATTTTTCTTAGGTTTTACGCAATTTGCATGTCAATACCTATAATACTGTATTTAAAAAAAAAAAATGATTCGCAACTGTAACTAGTGTGGTTTCACAAAATGATAGTCATTAAAAACATCAATAAAATATCTGTAAGTCATTTTATCCAATTGAAGGTCTTTGTCATGAAATAGTCAGTCATACAGGCTAAGAGCAGTGGTGGCCCAGTCGTATCTGACGCGAGTTACGAGATGTAGGTCGTAGGTTCGAACCCAGACAGGTGCCTTACTTTGTGTAAAATATTTTACAACCACTACTCTCGAAGCGGTGAAGGAAAACATCGTGAGGAAGCCGTCATGTTCTAGAATCAAAAATTCGAAGACATGTGACATCTACCAACCCGCACTGGGCCCGCGTGGTGGGTTACGGTCCACTCTCTCTCACGGAGAGGAGGCCTGTGTGTCAACAGTGGGAACGCTATAAGTTGATTATGATTATGAGTTACTGACCTGCAAATTGAAAAAGAACGTAAGAAAATTTGAATTGTGCGGTCTACCCGTCCCTGGCCCAAACTTAAACTCGAATCTTAATACTATATTCATAGCCTGATCATCATCATTTCAGCAGATAGACGTCCACTGCTGGACACAGGCCTCCCACAAAAAACTGGAGGGGTCGTCATAATTGGCACGCTTGGCAGGCGGGTTAGCGATCGCAGTATGGTGTTAAAATGCATAGAGAACGCTGCTGCCCATTCTTTAGTAAGTCCCTCAGTCGCCTTCTACGACACCCCACGGGAAGAAACGGGACGGTGCTATTCTTTACGTCCGGCGCCACTCGGAACTGTATTCATAGCCTGCTAATATTTATTACTCTGTAACAGGTGATTACCTCATCATCAGCTGCCTATCCCTATACCAACTATGTTTGGATCGGCGTCAGGATGCAGCTGAATACCAGTATTTTGAATGGAGCGACTGCCTATAAAGCTAACCTAACTGCGGCCACAAATCAATCATGTTACTTACCTAAAGAATAGCACCATCCCATTGCTTTCCGTGGTGTAGAAGGCGATTAAGGGACGTACTAGAGAATGAGCAGCAGCGTTCTCTACGCACCCGCCTGCCAAAAGTGGCGATTATGAGCCCTTTTGGGGGAGGCATATTTCCAACAGTGGACGTCTTTCGGCTGAAATGATGATGATGATATCCCTAAACAGTAATGGATTATCTTCATACGATAAGCTAGAGAAAAATCAGCCGTTTCCCGTAGTTTTCATCCTATTTTAAAAATTTATAATGGATGGCAGAAGGGAAAAGCTTATTAAGTCGATATTGGATCTGCAGCTAACGGCTCTTTGTGCTTGTAATATGTTGCGGTTATTGAAAATGCTGACTTTATCCGTTATGCAAGCCTAAGGTGATGGCATTATTTCGTAGAAAAAGCTGTGCATATTTTACAAAGTTTTATAAACATCGATGCTTTTATCGTATTATTCCGCTTACAAATTAGTAGGTAGGTAATCATTTTTTTCAAGTAAGTACTGTCTTTGCTTATAGTATCAATAGAATAGGTATCAGTGGAATTAAAATACTTATACAGTACTTAGTTGTTTGTCAAGTATCTATTTACGTCCGCCTGTAATTACTGTCCTACTACTGCAGATCTGTTACGTAAAATGACATAACATCGCGCCTTGTTTCCCCAAAGGGATGAGCATAGGTGTACCTACCTATAGTACACCCTCATTTCGCTAGTTACGTTTAAGTCCCATGAAATAGGGGCGAGCCTATTGCCATCAACCGGGCACAATTCCAAACTTCGGGTTGTTTCTGAGAATTTCCAGATAGAATAACCCAATAACACTTTGTTCAACGTGGAAATCGAACCCAGGACCTCGTACTCAGCAGTAGAACTTACAACCACTAGACCAACGAGGCAGTCAATCTGTAAAGTGATCTGTCAATAGTCTGTCAATCCATCAGGGGGGAATGACAGTTCACTTCACCTTGGTTTTCCAGGTGTGATTTCTATAGAAATGCTAGACGGGAAACAGCTTCCTTACTGTGTTTTGGTGATTTATCTTATTAAACACTCTCACACTATTCAGATTTCAGGCCAATGCTACTTACATTAGCCATAAATCTGAATAATGTGACACGTACAATTTCTTCACGACGTTTTCTTTCACTGTTAAATATTAACCTAAAATTGTGAAGTATTTTTTACCGACTGCTTATTAAAAGACTGTTTTAATCAAATTACCTACTTGTATCTTCTCTCGACTGACGTTAAATATCTACAAAGCCCAGAAACAACAGTTTTGTGGAATCAATTTACCGCCACAACCACAAAGTGTAACATTCACGGAACCGTCTTTTCTCCATTCAAACTTCAGGTATCAATTGAAAACCTCAGTGGAAACCACTCCTGCATCAATATTGTGCATCGACTGCAGCAAATGTTCCCGAGAGAGAAAATAACTCCGTATTTTATTGCGAAACTTCCATTGTGTTTCTTTGAAATAATGAAAGAAATCTAAGAAAAATGAAAGTTTCATATATTATTTGTAACGTTTGGTACGATTAATTGCGGGAGATAGGTAAAGTCCGGTAAATTAATTGCTCTTAAATTCAAATGTCAAAAACTGTCATTATTTGACGGTTCTATGAAAGTTATTACATACAAATCTACGGTCAAAGAATGACAGCTTTATAACACGGCAAAATAACTTAGTGTCAATTTGATAATTACTAAATTTTCTTGAATGTATCTATTTGATATTTGTATTGGCTTTCCTATTAATATGGCAAGCAAACATGTTTCTTACGCCATTCGTTTAGTTTATGGTTAAACACCTCTAAGATTAATATTTGTGATGGCAAAGATCATATCTTTGTGTACGCCTTTAAACATATAAGATAGGTACCTACTTGACTGCAGCTGACCCTATCGTGTAATAGGGAAAGATAGGCATCATCCTGTCAATTATAATTTTATAAATGGCGTCGCGTTCAGTCAAGATCAGTAAGTTATCCCTGCTGTCATGCAACGTGAACTGACCTATTGGTTATGTTGAAGCCTCTTAATAGCAGAATAATGACATAATCTAAATATGGCTAATTCTCGTAATTAAAAACGTTCAAAATCTATACGCACTCTCATCTTGGCGGCGGTCAAAAGTCGAAAAATTATGGAAACTCGAGGTATGACAGATTGATTCTTAAGGCTGCTCTCTCGAAAAATGGTTGAAAACAGCATGCAGATGAAACCACTTTTCGTCGGCATTTACAAAGAAATTACATTTGAAAAAAATAGGTAGTAATCTACATAATATGTTACGTCATTTGGTTTAGGCATAACTTCTCTATGGGTATCACATAATAAGAAAAAAAAACGCCAAATCACCTCCAAATCGTTGAGATGAAACCATTTTACTCCCTCATTTTTTAACAAAAGAGTAAAAAAAAAATATCTGCTGCTTTGCAATATAAGGAAAAATAATTTGGTTTTGTTACTTTTTACAAATATGTATTATTTTTGTTATAATAAAATAAAAATGCAACCGATTAAAGACTGCGGCTACATCACCCCGCACTCGCCCACAAATTCAGTGCGGGGCGCATCGTGTTGCTAGGTGGACGTGTGTCACATTGCGAGAGCTCAGCACTACGTAATAAAATCGTAAATTTTACTGCAAAAAATTGAATTTTGTGAATAGTGGAGTTGGTTGATGTGTTTTTAAATTGTTTTATAGTAATATTTATTGTACAGTTTTATAGGTGTTTAAATTTAGTTTGTAAAACATGGGGAATAAACAGAAACGAATGAAGAGAGGTGTAAAAAAATACTTCAAACAAAAAGGTTTACATTTATCAAGGTAAGTGTAAAGTTTTGTCTACATAATTCATTAAACACTATAGCTTTAGTTACCTTTCATAAAAGTAGATAGGTACTGTTTATCAAATTCCTATATTCAAACAAAGTCGTAAGTATAACGCTTGTGTGTCATAGAGTAGTGAATGATCACAGAAGGTCCACGTCCACGCAATGAATTTCAGTCTATATAATTATTTTTTGTGACATGTTTTATTTTATTGCAGATTTTGTTCAGCTACAACTACAGGCGAAAACATTGCCAACACTGAAAATGCTCCTGAAGTAGGTATTAATTATGATTATAGGTTAGGTAATTGCTAGCAATTGGTTTATTTATTGATTACTGACGTAATTATTTTCAATAGTAAATATATATAAATAAATAATAATAGACTCATTTATATATTCATTATCACTTTTTATTATTATCTATGCGAGCTAAAGTGGGTTAATATAATAATACATACATTAACATTTTTTTTTAGGAATGTTTTGGTGAGATCAATCAAATAAAAAATTCACTACATATATCTAGTGAATCAGTAAGTTCCATCAGAGAAGTTGAAGGTGATTCCATTGATTTGGATGTGAATGTGAGTGTTTTTTTTTTTACAAATGATGCATTATTTTTAACCGACATCAAAAAGAAGGAGGTTATCAATTCGGTATGTTTATATTTTTTTATGTATGTTCGGGCATAACTGCGTCATATTTGCAAAATTTTTTTTTTGTTCTAAAGGGGTTTATTCCAAATTGGTCCTATTTAAATTTCATATAGATCTGATGATGAGTTTCGGAGACAGACAACGGAATTCTTAAAAAATGGCAGCAAATCAACAGCGATTGCTACTATCGCATAAATATGCATTGTTTTGATTTGATTGACTTTGAGAATACCCCAAGGATGATTGAAGTTCGAATTGGTGTGGGATAGGACCTATAACTAAAATGTGTAAAATAAAAACTTTCATAAAAAAAATACATACAGTCGAACATTTATAACGGTCTCCTTTTTGGAAGTCGGTTAAAAAGCAACCGACTTCCGAAAAATAACTTTTTTTTCGCAAGTCAGTGTCTTTGGACATGTATTATTATTTCTTGTTTAAGTTTTAGTTAAGTTATAGTTTACGTTTTTTTGGCGGTGGCAAAAAATTCAAATACAGATCCAAAGACACTGACTTCCGAAATTAAAGTTATTTTTCACTCTGTAGTGTTTTTTTGGAAATCGGTTGTTTTTTTCTATTAGTATATTTTTATTTTACTAGTAAATATTTCAATACTGCCTTCATTTTAGGAACAATACGATTTGGGCATTCGAAAACTAAGTTCTCTACCGGATGCTATGTCTCACAAATATGTTGTAAGGTCTGTCGAAGACCTTGAAGATTATTCAGCTCCTTGTGAAGTATGTACCATCGATCTGATCTTACAATGCACTGAAACATCTTGAATAATTTAATTTTAGCTCAAAATCATATTATGTATTTACAGGTGGACACGGCCGAATCTTCTAAGAAAGTATTTCAACTTGAAGGGCGAAGAATCCTCAATTTGAAAACATTTTATTCAAAATTGCAAGAGGTGTCTTCGCATGGACCTTTCAATTGTGGTCTTGGTAGCGTGGAAATGGTTTCTGAAAAACTAACTGGTTATAAATCAACTTTTACGCTTCAATGCAAATTATGCAACATGAAATTTTGCATCTCCAGTGATGAAAGTAGCGAAATGGACATCAATAATTGTGCAGTGTTAGGGACAGTAGCAATTGGTTGTGGTCATTCACAACTCCAAGAGCTATCTGCCTCTTTAGATTTGCCTACAATATCTCTTAAAATGTACCAAAAATGCCATGAGAACATATCCAATATGTGGGAAAAGATTTCAGTAAAAACAATGAATGATGCCGCGAAAGAAGAACGAGAGTTAGCCCTACTGCAAGGTAGTATAGATGAAAATGGTGTATCTATTATTGATGTTATTGTCGACGGTTGTTGGAGTAAACGCACCTATAGAAAAAATTACTCTGCATTATCAGGAGCAGCAGTCATTATTGGAAAAAAAACAGGGAAAATTCTGTTCATTGGTGTAAAAAATAAATAATGTTGCATTTGCGCACAGGCAGAGTATAAAAAAGTGATACCTCGTGAACACAAATGTTTTAAAAACTATACGGGTCCTTCAACAGGAATGGAGTCATCTATACTTGTTGAAGGATTTAAATGTTCCATTGACATGCACGAGCTGATTTATGGAAGGATGATAAGTGATGGAGATTCCGCCACATATTCCAAAATCCTTCAAACTCGTCCATACTGCAATACAACAGTACAAAAAATCGAGTGCAAAAATCACATAATGCGAAATTTATGTAATAAGCTATCACAATTGAAAACTGACACCAAGTATCCTCTGCGTTACAGAAAAAATATTACAGATAAAAAAATTAAGGGAATTAGATTTTCAATACAAAAGGCAATTGAAAAGCTAACATCTGATTTAGAAACTGAGAAACGAGCGCACGTTGAACTTCTTTATAACGATATATTGCTGGCTCATATACATGCCTTTGGTGACCATAGTTCTTGCAAAAAATATTTCTGCAATAAACCTAATACGGAAGACACTAGCGATGATGAATTTAGGACAAGCACTCTTTGGAGCAAAATTTGCCAAATTATGTCATACGTTGCCTCTCACGCACCCAGTCTCATACATAATGTGGAAAGTAATAAAGCTGAAAGTTACAATAGCATAATCGCTAAACTAGTTGGCGGAAAACGTATAAATTACAGCCTAAAAGGTGGATATGAAAACAGATGCAAAGGTGCCGCAATATCCTATAACACTCGTGCATTATTATCAACGACTTATAAATATGCCACCGGAAAAAGTCCTAAAGGAAAAGTGAAGCTGCTTGAGCAAAGAAGGTTACTGAAAAAGAAATACTGTAAAACAAAAGTCGTGAGAAAAAGGAATAGATTATTATTTAGCAAAGGGGAAGATGTTAATTACGGTGAAAATTGTGCTAGAGAGGATATAGTTCCAGAAATAATGGAGAGAGAAAAAAATACTTTCATCAATAATTTAAAGAAAAGCAAAGAAGAAAGAGAAAAAATTGAAAAAGAGACTATTTTACAAAGTTTATGCAGTGAATGGCTGGAATTGAGAAGAAAACTGTTAACAGCCTCAAACTTCGGCCGAATTATAAAAAGGCGTTCAAATATCAGTTGTAGTAACCTAGTGAAAGATTTACTATATAAAGATAGCATTAGCCACGTTAAATCAATAAAACATGGCACTGAAAATGAAAAAAATGCTCTTGATCAAATTTCAAAAGACACTGGATTAGATATACAACCATGCGGTTTATTTATCGACGACGAATTACCTTATTTAGGCGCTACTCCTGACGGTATATGTGTCGAGGAGAACATGGTAGTAGAAATTAAATGCCCTGTTGCAGCTCACCAACTAAGCTTTACCGAAGCAGTTACTAAAAAAAAAATACCGTTTTATAAAACTGATAAAACTGGTACTGTTATAATTAATACCAATCATAATTGGTATTACCAAATTCAGGGCCAGCTTCACATAACTAAAAAACCAAGATGCCTTTTTGGACTATGGCTGGGTGAAAATATTCCCATGAAAATAGATGTAATTGAAAAAGACGACAATTTCTGGAGAGACGTAATGGAAAATAAATTAAGTAGGTTTTATTTGGATTGCATACTACCGGAACTTATTGATCCAAGATATACAAGAAAAATGGAAATTAGAGACCCTATTTATATACAAAAAGCTGTGGAAGAAAACGCAAATAAACCCAAATTAGCCAAAAAAAGAAAAAAAAAAGATTTAAACCAAAATAAAAAAGAAAATGAATTACAAAAAGACGATATGCAAGAGAAAGAAGAAAATGACAAAGATAAGGAAATAGAACGAAAAAAAGAAAAAGAGATGGAAGAGAAAAATGAAGAAAACGAGATCGAAGAAGGAAACAAAGAAAACATAGAACAAGATTTTGTCTGGATGTCAAAATTTCCAAAAGTAAATATATGTGAACACGGAGAAATAAGTGATGATGAAGAAGCCCAACCGAGCAAAAAAATAAAAATATTTGGTGAAAGAAAATTAAATTTTAGTGAGTTTTAGTTGTAATCCATTTGTTTATAAAAAACTATACAAATAATATGACAAACACTAGTGTTAATTATACTACCTACCCTACCTATATACCTACCTACCCTAGTTACCTACGCTACCTACCTACCTACCTTTTTTCTCGTCCTTAAAACCTTCCTCAGACTTCAACGAATATTTGAAAAAAAAAATTAGCTGAATTGGTCTAGCCATTCTTGAGTTTTGCGCTTAGCAACACATTTAACTGTTCATTTTGATTTATATATAATTTAGCTAAAAAGATACATCAAGTCGTTTACCTCATGTTTCAAGTCAGGCTGATTTATGCTAAAGGTATAGTTAAACAATTTTACTAACAATAGCTCGAAAAGAACATCCATATCAATAGATAATAAATAAAAACAAAACTGAACCAGTTTATATGCGGTATACATAAAAATTAATTTAACTTTCACTATGACTTGACCTTCTGTGATTTCGATACTCTGTGACGATACTAGGCAAAGCGACGCGTGATGTCGGCGTGGGCCGCGCCGTTCCTTTTATGTTGCATGCGGGTAGCGGAGTGGCGCGGAGAGGGGTCGTTAGCTCCGCCCAAATGCTGAAGGTCCTTAGCGTGTACATAAGCCTTAAATTGCCCTTCATGTACCTATTTATCGTCCCAAATCAGCGGGCAAATAAAATCTTTTTGTAAACCCTGCACCCAGTAGGTACTAATATAAATATCTCTCTCGAAAGCTAAAACGCGTTGTTTCACACATAAGCTCATTGAATCGCTTCGACTGTATTGTGCGGAAAATATAATTCCGTTGTTCGTTGTTATTCTTTGAGTATTTTGCGATTGGTATTTCAAAATGTGTTGTTAAGTCCGGGGTGATGATTTTATTAATATTTCATGAACATTCATGAAATCAACGTTTGCAGTTTGTATGTTAACAACGTTTATAAAATACCACAATGTTTTTTCGAATGCAATGAATCTGATGAATAAATATGACTGGCAATATTCCTCTGTTCCACCACAACATAAAAAGTAGGCTGAACGCAGATGCCCGAGCCAGTTAATAATGCAAAAAAAAAAAAACCAAAGAACAATGGAGTTAATACGACAGAAAACGCGGGAAAGTGGCGTTTTCAAGTTCGAAATAATACATCGCAATTTTAACATTTTATTCAAGTCGGCCAGCATTTAGCCAGGTTTAAGTCTTTCCCCAAAGTGATTTACTCGGTTTAATTTATTATAATTACGGTCAGTCGGCTGCGTAGAATGGATAAAGTACCCAAATTGTTTTTTTCTGAAATATTTGGCTTGTAATATTAGATTTTAACGACGTAAGTTTACCTAAGCTATTTCTACCTTTGTGAAGGGATACCGATGTCATTGATTTATACATTAAACGAAAATATGCAGGAAGGAGTGAATGTGAGTATAATTTAAAAATGTTTTGCATTGTTTGTGTAAAGAGTTCGCTCGTTGTCATGGCAACCATGGCGACTACCTATATCCGACCGTTTTTCTTTTTAGTGTTCTGTTAGATTATTGGAAAAAGGGCACTTGCGAGCTCTCATGATAACATTTTGGAGTCGCAATATCTTTGAGGTTTTCTGAAAAAGCTCGCAAAAGGCAAATGGTATAAATATTGAATTTGTTTGTGGCTTTGTGGGAATACACACAAATATATACTTAGGTGCGTGTGTGATCTTGATAAATAATAAACGAATATTACTTTTTCGGTTTATGTCACGATTCTGTTCAAAAGAAATAGCTGAGTAAGTATCTAATTTAACTGTACATAATACTCACATAGCATTTTATTGTAGAGCACAACTTTAAGATGCAGATAAACGCTAACAAAACGCTACAAGGACTAAAACGTCTAAAAACTTATTTTTTTAAAGTACAAATACTTATAACTTTTAGAGAGAGAGAGACACTGCTACGCATACAAATGGACTTAAAATATTAACTGGTTAATAACTTCATTAAAACTATGATACTCAACAATTTTACTCAACTTTATTCCGCACGTGACTATTTTATAAATCAGAATTTTCACAACTGGCAACTGGCGACTTAGCTGCAACCCAGACGAAGAGCTACTTCTTTTTAGAGCTTGATAGTTTTAATATTTGAAACAGTTGAGTTGTTGCAACTACAATAATAATTTTGAAGACAGTTTCTTTGTGTAATGTCACCAAAAGATGTAAGTAATCAGGGTCTTCGAAGTTAGAAATTGTCTTTAACAAGTTTTCGATGTTTAAAATTGACTTTATATAATTTAATAATAATCTATATATTTGTGTTGAGATTTGCTTATCATGCTACCACTAGCATCTTACTTTAATATTTGCATGCCAACTTATGGCGAAATGTGTCATCGCACTAACAATTTATGTACCATCTTTTGTACCGTATTTACTGCAAATAAATGAGTTTGACTTTGACTTTGTAGTCGGAGATAGTTGAAGTTTAGTTAGAAACCGGTGGATGCTTTCGAATGAAGTTTGATTTGATAAATTAACTGATTTTTATAAAAAAAAAAAATTACAAAAAATTAATATCCATAGGTTTCTTACCAAACTTCAACTATATCCGACAACCCTAGTTACTTATCTCTTGGTGACCGTTCAAAGCCTCATTTGCACGATGTAATTTTCTTGCATGTGGCGTACCAACAAAACGAAGCAACCAATGACTTACATCGTCTGAACACTGTACTGAAATTTATTTATTTCTGAATCTTGTTGAGAGCAGTGGTGACCCGGTGGCAACGTATATGTTCGAACCCAGATAGGCGGTTTCATCATGATCATCATAATTTCAGCCTTAAAACGCCCACTGCTGGACACAGGCCTTTCCCCCAAAGGGAAGGAGTTTGCCGTAATCGTCACGGTTGGCAGGCGGGTTGGCGATCGCAGTATGCTGGTTAAATACATAGAGAACGCTGCTGCCCATTCTCTAGTAAATCCCTTAGTCGTCTTTTACGACACCCACGGGAAGAAATGGGATGGTGCTATTCTTTACGTCCGGCGTCACACGGAACGGTAAACGGTAACGGTAAAGGTACATTTTGCAACATGATAACATTCAGTAACTTTCTGTTACTTTTGCGGCTTTTATTATAAATCTTTGCTATCCGTTGATGTCCACTGACCACTGACCACTGAACACTTGTAAATTTTTACTTTGTGTAAATTATTTTATCACCACTGGTCTCAAAACGATGAAGAAAAATATCTATCGGAAACCGGCATGTCCTAAAACCAAAACTTCATAAGCGTGACACCCACCAACCCGCACTGGGCCCGCGTGGGTGATGAAGACCCACTTCTAGAGCAGTGGGGGGAACATTGTAGGCTAATCAATGTTCTGTAATTGACTTTATGTTTCATAATATACAATTATTATCCAGGTGTTGGTTCTCTTATGTGTAAATAAATAATTATGCTATGCTTATGCTGACCAAAACTTCTTGAATTTTATAACTTCACAGACAGGTGTGTATTTTAGTTAGTCCATTTTATCAGCAACGAAATTGTCGTTTTATTTTTCTCCTTCGTTGAGAGTCAGCAACTATTTTCGAATTCTGTCACTAACAGTCATAAATTATTTGACGAACTCCACCATTCACGTCGAAAGTTACCGTTCGTGTGAATAAATGAGAACATGTTGGATACATAGGAAAGTTTTTGCACTAGCCGCTTTTGTCGAACGTTAATAACTAACAACGGTTGGGCTCGCCTTTTATTTTACGCCCTAGTCCGCTAGTTAGGGTTGGCTGATTAAAAAATTAGACAAAAAATATATGATTTTCAAAGAAAAAAAAGAAAAAACACACAGTATACCTTTTTTTATGTGCGGAAAATAAAACTGCATCTTTGTATTTTGTATGGAGATTACATAAAAAGTACCTACATACTTAGATGCACTTATGCAATTCAATTACATTTCCTACTCTTCTTTTGCTAATTGTTTAAAAACTCAACATGTTTTTTAAGGGAAAATATAAACAATGAAATTTGACAAGTTTTCTACTGAACCACTTCTTCAAACTTCGGGTTGTTTCTGAGAATTTCCAGATAGAATAACCCAATAACACTTTGTTCAACGTGGAAATCGAACCCAGGACCTCGTACTCAGCAGTAGAACTTACAACCACTAGACCAACGAGGCAGTCAATCTGTAAAGTGATCTGTCAATAGTCTGTCAATCCATCAGGGGGGAATGACAGTTCACTTCACCTTGGTTTTCCAGGTGTGATTTCTATAGAAATGCTAGACGGGAAACAGCTTCCTTACTGTGTTTTGGTGATTTATCTTATTAAACACTCTCACACTATTCAGATTTCAGGCCAATGCTACTTACATTAGCCATAAATCTGAATAATGTGACACGTACAATTTCTTCACGACGTTTTCTTTCACTGTTAAATATTAACCTAAAATTGTGAAGTATTTTTTACCGACTGCTTATTAAAAGACTGTTTTAATCAAATTACCTACTTGTATCTTCTCTCGACTGACGTTAAATATCTACAAAGCCCAGAAACAACAGTTTTGTGGAATCAATTTACCGCCACAACCACAAAGTGTAACATTCACGGAACCGTCTTTTCTCCATTCAAACTTCAGGTATCAATTGAAAACCTCAGTGGAAACCACTCCTGCATCAATATTGTGCATCGACTGCAGCAAATGTTCCCGAGAGAGAAAATAACTCCGTATTTTATTGCGAAACTTCCATTGTGTTTCTTTGAAATAATGAAAGAAATCTAAGAAAAATGAACGTTACTTCAAATTGTAAGGAAGACGTTTCATATATTATTTGTAACGTTTGGCACGATTAATTGCGGGAGATAGGTAAAGTCCGGTAAATTAATTGCTCTCAAATTCAAATGTCAAAAACTGTCATTATTTGACAGTTCTATGAAAGCTATTACATACAAATCTACGGTCAAAGAATGACAGCTTTATAACACGGCAAAATAACTTAGTGTGAATTTGATAATTACTAAATTTTCTTGAATGTATCTATTTGATATTTGTATTGGCTTTCCTATTAATATGGCAAGCAAACATGTTTCTTACGCCATTCGTTTAGTTTATGGTTATACACCTCTAAGATTAATATTTGTGATGGCAAAGATCATATCTTTGTGTACGCCTTTAAACATATAAGATAGGTACCTACTTGACTGCAGCTGACCCTATCGTGTAATAGGGAAAGATAGGCATCATCCTGTCAATTATAATTTTATAAATGGCGTCGCGATCAGTTAAGATCAGTAAGTTATCCCTGCTGTCATGCAACGTGAACTGACCTATTGGTTATGTTGAAGCCTCTTAATAGCAGAATAATGACATAATCCAAATATGGCCAATTCTCGTAATTAAAAACATTCAAAATCTATACGCACTCTCATCTTGGCGGCGGTCAAAAGTCGAAAAATTATGGAAACTCGAGGTATTATTGACAGATTGAGACTGCGATCAGACTGTGAACGTTCTTAAAATTACGAAATTGCCCTTCACGTATTTATCGTCCCAAATCAGCGGGCAAATAAAATCTTTTTGTAAACCCTGCACCCAATAGGTACTAATATAAATATCTCTCTCGAAAGCTAAAATGCGTTGTTTCACACATAAGCTCATTGAATCGCTTCGACTGTATTGTGCGGAAAATATTAAGGTAATTCCGTTGTTCGTTGTTATTCTTTGAGTATTTTGCGATTGGTATTTCAAAATGTGTTGTTAAGTCCGGGGTGATGATTTTATTAATATTTCATGAACATTCATGAAATCAACGTTTGCAGTTTGTATGTTAACAACGTTTATAAAATACCACAATGTTTTTTCGAATGCATTGAATCTGATGAATAAATATGACTGGCAATATTCCTCTGTTCCACCACAACATAAAAAGTAGGCTGAACGCAGATGCCCGAGCCAGTTAATAATGCAAAAAAAAAAAACCAAAGAACAATGGAGTTACTACGACAGAAAACGCGGGAAAGTGGCGTTTTCAAGTTCGAAATAATACATCGCAATTTTAACATTTTATTCAAGTCGGCCAGCATTTAGCCAGGTTTAAGTCTTTCCCCAAAGTGATTTACTCGGTTTAATTTATTATAATTACGGTCAGTCGGCTGCGTAGAATGGATAAAGTACCCAAATTGTTTTTTTCTGAAATATTTGGCTTATAATATTAGATTTTAACGACGTAAGTTTACCTAAGCTATTTCTACCTTTGTGAAGGGATACCGATGTCATTGATTTATACATTAAACAAAAATATGCAGGAAGGAGTGAATGTGAGTATAATTTAAAAATGTTTTGCATTGTTTGTGTAATGAGTTCGCTCGTTGTCATGGCAACCATGGCGACTACCTATATCCGACCGTTTTTCTTTTTAGTGTTCTGTTAGATATTATTGGAAAAGGGGCACTTGCGAGCTCTCATGATAACATTTTGGAGACGCAATATCTTTGAGGTTTTCTGAAAAAGCTCGCAAAAGGCATATGGTATAAATATTGAATTTGTTTGTGGCTTTGTGGGAATACACACAAATATATACTTAGGTGCGTGTGTGATCTTGATAAATAATAAACGAATATTACTTTTTCGGTTTATGTCACGATTCTGTTCAAAAGAAATAGCTGAGTAAGTATCTAATTTAACTGTACATAATACTTACATAGCATTTTATTGTAGAGCACAACTTTAAGATGCAGATAAACGCTAACAAAACGCTACAAGGACTAAAACGTCTAAAAACTAATTTTTTTAGAGTACTTATTTACTTATAACTTTTAGAGAGAGACACTGCTACACATACAAATGGACTTAAAATATTAACTAGTTAATAACTTCATTAAAACTATGATACTCAACAATTTTACTCAACTTTATTCCGCACGTGACTATTTTATAAATCAGAATTTTCAGAACTGGCAACTGGCGACTTAGCTGCAACCCAGACGAAGAGCTACTTCTTTTTAGAGCTTGATAGTTTTAATATTTGAAACAGTTGAGTTGTTGCAACTACAATATTAATTTTGCAGACAGTTTCTTTGTGTAAATTCACCAAAAGAGGTAAGTAACCAGTCTTCGAAATTTAAAATTGTCTTTAAATAATTTAATAATAATCTGTATATTTGTGTTGAGATTTGCTTATCATGCTACCACTAGCATCTTACTTTAATATTTGCATGCCAACATAAGGCGAACTGTGTCATCGCACTAACAATTTATGTACCATCTTTTGTACCGTATTTACTGCAAATAAATGAGTTTGACTTTGACTTTGTAGTCGGAGATAGTTGAAGTTTAGTTAGAAACCGGTGGATGCTTTCGAATGAAGTTTGATTTGATAAATTAACTGTTTTTTTATAAAAAAAATGTTAAAAAAAAAACAAAAATATCCATAGGTTTCTTACCAAACTTCAACTATATCCGACAACCCTAGTTACTTATCTCTTGGTGACCGTTCAAAGCCTCATTTGCACGATGCAAGTTTCTTGCATGTGGCGTACCAACAAAACGAACTGCAACCAATGACTTGCATCGTCTAAACACTGTACTGAAATCGATTTATTTCTGAATCTTGTTGAGAGCAGTGGTGACCCGCTGGCAACGTATATGGTCGAACCCAGATAGGCGGTTTCATCATGATCATCATCATTTCAGCCTTAAAACGCCCACTGCTGGACACAGGCCTTTCCCCCAAAGGGAAGGAGTTTGCCATAATCGCCACGCTTGGCAGGCGGGTTGGCAATCGCAGTATGCTGGTTAAATGCATAGAGAACGCTGCTGCCCATTCTCTAGTAAATCCCTTAGTCGGCTTTTACGACACCTACGAGAAGAAATGGGATGGTGCTATTCTTTACGTTCAGCGTCACACGGAACAGGACAGGCGGTCAAAGGTGCATACACACCGAAGTAACTTTTTGTAAATCAACATTTTCCAACATGATAACATTTAGTAACTTTCTGTTACTTTTGCGGCTTTTATTATAAATCCTTGCTATCCGTTGATGTCCACTGACCACTGAACACTTGTAAATTTTTACTTTGTGTAAATTATTTTATCACCACTGGTCTCAAAACGATGAAGAAAAACATCGATCGGAAACCGGCATGTCCTAGAACCAAAACTTCATAAGCGTGACACCCACCAACCCGCACTGGGCCCGCGTGGGTGATGACCCACTTCTAGAGCAGTGGGGGGAACATTGTAGGCTAATTAATGTTCTGTAATTGACTTTATGTTTCATAATATACAATTATTATTCAGTTGTTGGTTCTCTTATGTGTAAATAAATAAATAACCTATTCTTATGCTGAAAAAAACTTTGTGAATTTTATCTGGTCAGTACTTATTGTATAGGGACAGGAGTGTATTTTCGTTGGTCCATTTTAACATCAACAAATGTCTTTTATTTTTCAAAAATATGAAAATCCTTCGTTGAGAATAAGCAACTATTTTTGAATTCTGTCACTAACAGTCATAAATGATTTGACGAACTCCACCATTCACGTCGAAAGTTACCGTTCGTGTGAATAAATGAGAACATGTTGGATACATAGGAAAGTTTTTGCACTAGCCGCTTTTGTCGAACGTTAATAACTAACAACGGTTGGGCTCGCCTTTTATTTTACGCCCTAGTCCCCTAGTTAGGGTTGGCTGATTTAAAAATTAGACAAAAAATATATGATTTTCATAGAAAATGAAAAAAAAAATACACACAGTACACCTTTTTATTAATGTGTGGAAAATAAAACTGCATCTTTGTTTTTTGTATGGAGATTACATACAAAGTACCTACCTACTTAGATACACTCAAGCAATTCAATTCCATTTCCTACTCTTCTTTTGCTAATTGTTTAAAAACTCAACATGTTTTTAAGGGAAAAATAAACAATGAAATTTGACAAGTTTTCTACTGAACCACTTCTTACTAAAGAAAAAAAAACTAGTAAAAAACAAAAACTAAATAGTGTTATTTGAAACATAAGTACATATATAAAAACGATTATTCTCAACCCTATGCGCTACACAAGTTGGAGGGCTCGGATATTTTATGTTATGGCCGGGGACTTTCGCAGATGCGTTTTTGGTGGAGGTGCCCCGAGTTTCCCGTCGTTTCCATGGATACGGGACGCATGCTACCTGTACAGGGATTCGTTAAACAAGATTATGTACGTGTTTTGGTTTTATTTTTGACTTTGAAGTACGTTTTTCGATTTCTGGAAAACGTTTGCTGGCTGAATTATTTTTCCTATTTGTTTACGTTTGTGGTGGATTTGTGCCTGGGATTTTCAAAAATCTTACTTTAGGAAATTATGTTTTTGTTATGAATATTTTCTAAAAACTAAAATTAAATTTGTACTGGACAGAGTTTTGTTAAAATTTACTATCTACTACAGTAGGTAAAGATTACTAAAGGTGTTAAGACTCCCACAAACAGACGCGACGCAACTCTCGTCTCGTAGAACAATTTATATGAAAACTTCATTGAATTTGTTCGTGTTTGAGTCGCGTCGGGTCTGTTTGAAGAAGCCTTGAAATACGCTCAGTGGGTTCAATTAAACAGAATTAAAGTTCTGTGCAGTTTATACATCTTGTATTATTTCTGTAATATGTACTTTGTAACTTAGCTGGTTTTATCGAAGTTGAAAGTTTCTTAGTTAAAAGTTATGTTCAAAAGTATAGACTATATAGTTCCATGTTCCAGTATCTCATTCCTGCACCCTAATTGCGTAATACTAACAATTAGAATCTGAATCGATATTGCTAATCCCTTGCTTCATATGTTCGAAAAATTTGTCTGCTCAGCAACGTAAATAGCGCAATGAATATTGTTGAACTGTCAAAATTAAAGCGATTCCTCCTATTAGTGGGTAATGCAATTACCCCGCTATTCCCTAATCCTAATAGAGATTGTGAATACATTTGCATTTTTTAACTTGGGTAGTAAATAGTAGGTACCTATGTAGCTATTAATTTATTTAGGTATTAAGTCAACACAACGAATTAAATAAATTCCGCCATTAGGTACAGAATAATCTTGATCCCTAAACTTGATTTTAAAGGTCTTAAGAATCGTTCCTTAATTCGACTTGGGAATTTAGGACCTTAGGCCCTAGTACCCAAAATTCTCATTTTCTGTACCTTTTAGATAAATGAAACTGTCCTAAAAGCGACTCGAAAGAAAGATTTTTTAACAAAACCTAATTAATTACTTAATCCGATATGGAATTTGGGCCCTTGAAGCAGGTAAACAAAATCCTCAATTCGAAACGGATATTCTTCCGTCCAAAGACGAAATGTACTAGAAGGCACCTGTTATAAATACCTATTTTATAATAGGTGCCTTCTAATACAGGGATACAGGTTCACATAGCTTCTAAAGAGACGTCAAGGCATAGCATGAGCGGAAATTGACATTGCTAACACGTCAACTGCACGTAGTCAAAAAGGAGCTAGAATTTGTTTTTTTGCTAGCTTGATACACTGTAGGAGAAAGATGGAACACGGAATATAATATTTACTGTGATAAATAGCATGTAATTATCTATTTCTTTTATATTAAAAAGCTAGTTGGCTTAACATCAATTCACCAATCAAAAACGAATCATAATAAAACATTTATTTTCAAGTATCCAGGACTCATAATGTTAGTAACTATTTTCTTACAAGCTATGTTTGTAATATTTACAAAAAAAGAACTATGCTTATCTAAACAATTATATTAGCAGGCACATGTAGCTGGCTTAAAAAGTGTAATATAGGGCAATCCAGCTTGCTAGCAATGACAACCAGGAGACTGTTGGAGCTAGCACGCACTCTGCGCAACAGAGATGCTGCACGCTTGCGTCTGATCGCAGCGAAGCCGTCAGTTTGCGCATCGAAAAAATTCATCTGCATCGGTGTCACTAGGAACAGTGCCCAAAAGACTGGCAGCATTGACACGTCGTATGGCTATGCTGATGCTTTGGCCAGAATATAAGCCAGCTCTCTGGTCACGAGAAAAGTCAAAGGAAAATAGATAATTGACTAGCTTTTGCCAGCAGCTTCGTCGGAAATTATCCCACGGGAACGTACTACCGGGATGAAAAGATCTAAAATCCTATATGTTAATCTCGTTTATAAACTATCTGTGTGCCAAATTTCATCCAAATCCGTGTAGCTGTTTTTGCGTAATTAAGTAACAAAAATCTAAACACAAACTTTCACATTTATAATATTAGTAGGATTCGTAAGAAGTAGGATTAAGGATATATTTCATTACTATTAGCCGTCATAATCATCGACAACATACGGAAACCGACTGTCAATAATTACCGCTTTTGTTTACTAACTCAACTAGGATTACACTAAACAAAAGCTTGTACCAAATTCAGTTCTTCTTGAAAATGCGGTACAAAGTTGTTCAACACTCTTAAAACAACAGTGTTGTTGTAAATGTGATTGCTAGAAACCCTACTCTCTTCATACATACAAAATACTTTGAAGCCAGTTGCTACTTTCAAACAAGAAATCTAATATTCCCTATGGACGCTTACACTACAATGTTTTCCACTAGATAAAAGGCAGATAAAGTTCTTACTCAAACGCATTAGGTACGCCTTTTTCATCAGTTTATTTAAAAATACGGAAAAGTACGCATGCTGAATTTATTGGGTGCGTTCGAATACTGAAATACGACTGAGTGGCAGCCTGTGGTTGCACGTCCCCGATTGCAATTGAAAAAGAGAAAAAAAAATGAAAACATTGAGTGTAGACCTGGCTGATTGAAAAAAAAAAAAATTACGGATGGAACATGACGAATGTAATTCTGAAAGGCTTTTTGGTGTGCGAATCCAAAGAGAGCAGTGAGTGTCGTTGTGAATAGTTTCACGTATCTAACAATTGTAGTTTTACTAGTGTTTACTAAGCTCTGGTACAAACTTTTGATCCTATTTTGACATTAAATAGGGACAACTTATACGTTTTAAGATTAAAATATCGGTCTGAATATTCTATTCACACACAAAGAATGCCAAGGTAAATATAATAAATTGAAAGTATGACAACATTTTCTACTAAAGAGGGTTGAAATCTGTATACATAATCCCTTTCCCGTCACTATCGAGCTTACTTCAGGAGTCCCCATTTATTGAAAACGTAGGGATTACATCGCCAATAAATACATGTTCGCAATCTTTCGCCACACTCTTTACGTAAGCCTTTAGCCAGCTTACAGTCAACAGTTTAAATAAAAGAAAATTTTGCTTGCACCAACTGCGTATTAAAGATTACATGTAAGCCCTAACTAAGTGACAAAGAATTTGTATTAAAAGCCTAGGTTTTATTTTGCACGCGAAATTTTTCACACGTACAGTCGCCAGCAGGTCAAGCTATCCCAAACTGTCAAATTTTTCCAATTGAACATAAACCTTATTCCTTTGTTATAAAGTTGAAAAACGATCAAAGAAATTTGACAGATTGGGGTAGCTTGATGTGCTGGCCTCTGTATAATGTACAGTATTTATTTGATAAATATTGAAACTTACTTCTTATTTATTGCAAACTGTGAATTGTATAATATCTAGAGTTTTCTTTAGGGACGAGAAAACTATAAACCTGAACGAACGTGCTTTATCTTAATAAAATCCATAGCGACTCGATTGAAAATTGACAAGCATTAAAGCTATCTAAATTGAACATTGAAAATTCATATTTTCGTCAATTTAACGTTCAAAGGATAAGCATGAAGGATGAATATCACACAAAGGTGTCCGTGTCATTTGTCACCACTCTCCCCCGTTAAGTCGGCACAGGTCACGATTCCCCCTAAGGGTGAAACGGTTTCTAAGGACCGTGTGCACTGACACGAAACTACCCCTTTTTCCCTCGAAAAATTTGTAGCAGAAAAACGTCCTTTCAATATTTAGTAGTAGGATGGATAAATATTGGACATCGTTTTCTTTTTAGGTAACAGAGGGTATTTTAAAATTGTTGTAATAGATAGGAAATAAAGACAAAGAATGAAGAAAACTGAACTGAAGGAACTGGCAAAAGTAGAAAATTGGGTAGCCTAGCATAATCAGTTAGTAATGTTCCGGGACACAGGCCTCCTGTCTATGAAAGTGAGTGTGCCGTAATGCACCACGCGGGCACAGTGCGGGTTGGTAGATGTTACATGACTTCGAAGCTTTGGTTCTAGAACATGCCGTTTTCCTCACGATGTTTTCCTTCACGGTTTTGAGAACAGTGGTCATGAAATAATTTACAAAAAGTGTTCGAACTTGCGACGTTTGACTACGTAAGTTGTGGGACTGGGCCACCACTGCTATACTGCTCTATTAGGTAGCCTAATAAGAATTTAAGTAGCCAATAGAATTAGGATTCAAATAACAGATAGATAGTTGCATCAACAACAAATGGATTTCAGTTTTGAATTCAATTTATTTTACATATGAAAAATTGCTTGTCACACTGTCAGAAAATATGAAATTCGAGCTTGAAGAATTTATTTTATAGTATCTTTTGAACTTTCAATTAATTTTCAAGGTTGTGTGAACGTGTTTGTAAAATGTTTGATATTTTTATTACTCAAGCGACCTACCCACGGCTTTGCATTCGTTAAATATAAAGCTCTAGTATACTTGCATTGAAAACTACTCGATGGATTTTCACGATTTGTTCGTTTTGGGAATGATTTAGAGTGGATTTATCACAAATGGAATATTGAAAAGGTTCGTTTGCATGTAGAAAAATAAACCTATAATATATATTCCTACTGCTGGGACACAGGCCTCCTCTCTGTGAGAGGGAGTCACCCGTAATCCACCACGCGGGCCCAGTGCGGGTTTGAAGATGTCACATGTCTTTGAATTTATTTTTCTACGACATGCCGTTTTCCTCACGATGTTCTCCTTCGTTTTCCACGATGAATTAATTTACAAAAAGTAAAGCGCCTGGCTGGGTTCGATCCTACGACACACAACTCGTAAGTCGCGGCCGTTACCCAGGGGCCACCCACTGCTCGAGTGTGCAGTGGATTAATAATAGTTGTTAGTTACTTGAAAAATGGTTCTAAAATAAAGGTTCAATACTGCCTAAAATATTTTAACTGCGACAAAGCACAACAAAATTAATTGCCGCCAACACCAGTCTTCGACGTCGCGTTTAAGGCATAAAATCGTTTGTTAAAAGCCGGTAAGCTGCCAAATTTTCAAGTACGCAAGACGCCGGAGCGCTCCCTGCATAATGTATCGGGTTGGCTGCATGAAATCCCTTTTTCCACGTGGGTTCATTAATACGGCAAGCGCGGCGCCCGGAGGCACTCTCACCCAGGATCCCTTGCTATACACCCGAGTCTCGTTGACCGTAAAGACTGCTTTAAAATACATCGTGTTGAGTTACATAAAAGGAAAACAGAAAACAAACTGTAAAGTTTGAAAAGGGCATGAGTGAGCATCTAAAACAAAGGAGTTTTAAAGGAAATCTTTTGAGGTATGACTACCAATAGGTACTTGTTTGTTTGTTTTCTAGAATGTGGTCTTTGACTTTTTATATAAGTAGGTACCTAGATAAAATAAAAACAACCTCTGAGAAAATACTCAAAGAAATCGGTAGCTAATAATTTTCCCTTTTTCTCAAAAGTAAGTACTTTTCACAGATGTTTAATCTACAAAGTAATCAGAAGGTACTACTGGATATTATCATTTTGATCGAACACAAGTTTTCGTATACGAAAATTCACAATGAAATCTATTAGAAAAAGATATTGAAAATGATTACTGATTTCTTTCAGTATTTACTAAAGAGAATAAATTATAATATTCTCGTAAGCTTAAATGTTTCGCAGCTATAATAGAAACTTGAATAAGGAAAAAAAAACAACTACTCTTGTTCCAACTTCAAATTTTATCTGCTATCTAATATTTTATTTTCAACGAAAAAGGTTACTACGCCAAAAACCCATTCGCAAGCCAAAAATATTTATGGCCTCTCAGGATGGCCCCCGTGTCTGTCCCGCGGGTACTGGTGGAAAAAAGCCAGCACACCTGCCGAGGAAAATAAACTTCAAAATTAATTGAATAATCAAATAAAGCTGAATGTTTCCAAAAAAGACGCTTTTCCTCCGTTGCGTTTGAAATGGAACAAATAAACGAGCGAAATAATATTTGCAGCTTGTTTTTAGTCGAAACGATAACAGTACTGCCGTCCTTTAATTAGACAGGCGTTAAATCCTAAAAGTTGTTTCCGAGAAAATAGCAAAAAAAACGATACTTAAAAACTGTTATAATTACGTTACTGATTGTAGGATACATCATTTGATATTTCTTTCTTTTTATCCTAAAGATTCCTTTCCAGTTAACGGTCTACAAACTCTCATATTTTGGGAACTATGTATTTGTGTTGTAAAAATGTTTGTTAGAGAGAAATATACAGAATTGTGAATTATCTTAGACATTATTAAAAATGTAAAAAATTACCAAGTGAGGGTTAACCTTTCTATAAGGTAAATTCTTGTTAGAAATAAATTAATGATTTTGTAAATCCCATATTTTTATCGCATAAATATCATGTTACGATCGTAATGAAATCTTCAAGCACGTACGTACATAACACGTAATTCGAAATTAAATATCATCACGCATTATTCTGAATTATGTAATAAAATTCAAATAACATATCAGTACGACACCGCAATGCGGAGATGGCAGTTATATGAAATTTTCTGCAATCGTCGTCGTGTAGAACGACGGCTTTGCCAAAAAATTCCGACAAACCTCGATTTTTCAAGTAGCTTAAAATCATTACTCGTGTCGAAGAATACGGAAGAATAAATATGACTTTTCCCTAAAACTGGAATTAAAAGAACTTAAAACTAGACAAATAGAACGGTAGCTAGGGCCTTTTTTTATTTTACCAGCCCACTCACATTCAAGAGACTGTGAGCGTCTTTTCATAAATTTTATATGCCAAGGCGAAAAACTGAAATATGGAAAACGTTATAAATTGTATTGAAACTGAGGGAAATTTCATATTAATGTTTCAGCATATTTATTACCACTTTAAATGACTTTAAAACGGAATTTGACTTTGTGAAAAATATACCACTGAATTTCGCGAAATCTTCTTTTGTAATGCGACACGTTACTGAAGTGTTGTGTAGGATTATAAACAATTTTACACTAAACAATTAGTGAATTTTCTATGCATTCCTCTTTGTTTAGGATTTTTAGAATCATACAAGTGGCGAGCTGGCAATCCATACAACCATTACTACGCACGAATACACAGCCGCTCCCGGGTCACTGGTCACTTCAAGCTCGGTTTATTTCAAAACACATTTCAAACATAGCTGACTGAACTTAGTTCTATTGAACTATAAATGAACGTCATTAGTTGAACTGAAGGACTTTCCAGCAATGTTGGGGAAAAAAGTGTTAAAACTCCTAATTGAAAATAATTAAAATATATGTTTCTGCGCTAAATTGGATCGGCCTGGCAACGAATTTTCTATTTGCAAAGTTAATTTTTGCAATCGATTCAATATTGTGGAAGTTGCAATTAAAATCTGTAATTAAAAGCCATGGCAATTTGTAACAAAAAGTACGAATTGAAATGAAAATGTATTCATATACAGGACAGCGTGTTTCGTTGTAAAAAGCGTATGAATGGCTGTGTTAGCAGCGATATTGATAAAAAAGTCGATACTTTTTGTGTTGAATTCGATATTAGCCCGTTGAGCCGGCCATGTTTAATTAAAAGTTGTTAACAGAACGTTAAAACTGAAGTCAAATAACGATTGTTAATTAAAAAATATATTTTAACTCATAGACCAGATTCTGGAGTCGTTCAAAAGTCAAAAAATCGTTTAAATGACTGTAAAAAGCAATAAAGCCATCGCATCATAATATGTTTAAAGTTTAGTAGGGTACCTTTATAAAGAATTAGATAAACAAAGTTAATTTGAAAGCGGTCACGTAGAGGCGTAGTGGTGCTTTCATAAATATTTCGTTTTACACTTTGAATTGAAATTGGGTTATTATTTTAATTAAGCTTGCAAATTAACTTAATTAGTACATTTACATTTATTACTCTGAAGAAATACGCCATCTAAAGCTGCATCATTAGACTGGACTGCGGACGGAATTAACGGCTTTGTATTTTAGCCGACTGTTTTTAATAACGATTTTTTTGGCTGTTAGTCTACAAGGTTTTAACATTTTCGCGACAAACGTGCGCAACACAACTAACGTAGAACAATTTCTATGAAAACTTCATGGAAATCGTTCTACAAGTGTCAAGTACAAGCGTTTAATGTTTTTTGTTTTGCTTATTAAATGAGTTTTGATTATGCCAGAAGTCTAATCAATGATACTCTCGCTCTATTAGGTACCAATATAACTAGCGAAATGTGTATGAACTATAGTCACACCTCTACCTAGCTCTTAAAAGCGTGATGTCAGTATTAACGACTGTTTTTTATAGCTATCTGGCAAAGCCCATGTTTATCAATGAATCTGTGTATAGGTAGACTTTTCTAATCTACTCGGTCAACCAATCAACTCAGCCAATCACAGTCCACTGCTGGACATAGGCCTCTCCCATGCTGCGCCACAACACTCTATCCTCCGCGTTCCGCATCCAGTCTGACCCAGCCACCTTTTCAGGCCACGCTTTCCGATACGCGGTCTTCACTCCAGGACTCGTCTGCTCATATCGGCCATTGGTCCTTCGACAAACATGGCAGCCCACTGCCAATCTACTCAACCTTTATCAATCTTCCACACACTCTAACACATTCTTCTTTTTATTCCTCAGATCTTCGACAATCACTACCACTTTCAACACCATGCCATCGTGAAGAGGTCGATCACACCAGCACACGATCACAATGGCATGCTAGAAGGAGACAACAGAGTGCGATGGGCGAAGCAGCAGCGTGCTCTTTCAAGAAAGAAGAGGGACTTTCAAACTGTACCAGATTCATATCATTCTACAGGTAAGATGGGTGTCTGATGTGTTTCTTTCCTATTTTTACCCGACTACAACGAATAGAAAATGAGGGTTATGATTTTGACCGGTATATGAGCATGTATGTGTGGTCATCTATTCCCTCATAACTTCAAAACTACTTAACTTAGTTCGACACGACTTTCACGACCACGGCTTTCAGATGTCACAATCTTTAGGGAAAGTGGCTTCCGGAAGACAATATTTTCTTGTTTCATACTAATAATAAATTTTCAGTAGTTGTATTTTAGTTTTTGAACTTAGTTTTACTGTCTTTAGAATTGGTGAAAAAGTTAAAACGGGTGTCATATGTAGTTATCTGTACCTTCGTCATCCCTAGATGATAAGATGGGATTTTTATTCGGGTTCGGACATCATCGACTAACTTCTCCGCCTCTGGGTGAAACGGGAGGGCGTGTCAGACTTTTACTGACTAAAACCGGGTGGGTTTTTTGTGTTCCTTCAGTTTGCCTGTGTGCCAGGGGCCATGGTACTTTTTTGGAACAACTCGCACCCCAGGCAGGATGATAAGATGGGTGCCGTTGATATGTTAAACTAAAATTTTAGTGCCGATTTAAGAAAATCTAAGATCATTGATGATTAATCCATCCGTGTTCCAATAGCGACCCAGTAGTCTCTTTGGTCTACCAAATTGTCAATGAGATAATACACTCCAAATCTCAGTCACTGCAAAGATTTAACTATCTTTAAAATATGCTATTAGAACGCTCATACTGAGATAGCGACACACTATCCCAGAATTTTAAGAGAAGGTACCTCACTCCAGCCAAGCATTGCGACAAGTCGTGACTTTTTTTTTTGCCTTAGCTGAGACGACGTCATCGGATGCGCCGGCGCCGTCAGCCGCGTCGAAGCGCGACACTAATTCCAAACGAGAGCTCCAACCGTCACGGGTGAAGGGACGGCCAAGAGCTGCAGACTCCAAGTTTCAACTTAACGACCCGAAATGGCCCCACATGTGGTATTTAGTAAGTATTTTTTAACAATTTTGGCCTTGAAAGGTTCATAGATCTTGTCATTTCATGCTACGTCGAAGTTTATTACAACAACCTTCTTGCTTAACTAGTATTAGTATAAAGCCCACCGTTCTCAATGCTACTCATAGAATGTGCTACAAACTCACATCACCAACGAGTAGCCAGAATGTCACAGAACGAATATTTCAATGGCCGTTCAGGATAGCCGACTCAACGTACCAACTAACTAACACGTTATTAACGTTTGTATTTGGGTGCATCATTGGCGATGGGTTTAACTTTGTATTTTATGTATTTATATAGACTGACGACCTTACAAAGGCAGCTGGAAAAGACTGGATTTTAAAATGGGAGAGGTCAAGCAGTGGACTTTCAAACCTGAGTTGATTGTTGACTTAGTCTTTGCATGTACGAAAATTTACGGCTCGGTAACGCATCTTTACGCAGTTAGGTATAGCTCGGGTAGACTAGCTTGTATGTATTTCGCCTCAAACAACAGTTACTCTACGATATCCAAAGAGGTCTTTGATGTTTAAAATCGGGTCACTAATTGAATCTATCATCGCTGCAACGTCAGTCAATCGATGTGCAAGAGCTCTTTAGATCTAACACTTCCTTTATATTATTACTATATATTCACAGTTGTAAAAGCCAGGCACTTTACCTCTGAGTGCCCGGACTAAAGAGTGACTTTGAGGAGTGCCAATGCGATTAGTATGGGGACTGAGTTCTGTCCCTTTCGCAAAGCCATATCTGAAAATAAAATACAGGACCCAAGGCTCAAAGGATCACTTTTCGCAGTTGAAAACATTTGCAAACGTTTGGAAACTCTAGTGTTAGCTTTAGCAAAGTCAATAAGTAAATATAAATGTTTTACAAAAGTAGCCTAAAACTACTCACTTTGTGTTTGAATAAACATACAAGCGAGAGTAGTTAATCTAAAAATATAAACCTAGTTCTTTATTAAACGAGTGCTTAGCCAGCTTTTGTATTTAGGTAATTATACTTTGGTTTGGTTTCAATCAATTCTGCCTCGGGGGCTGCGTTATAAAACCCTCATTTCCGCCTACCGCATCTAGTCTGTCGCAGCTGAGGTCATCGGTCCATCTAGCTGAGGGGCGTCCCACACTACGGTTGCCGATACGCGGTCTCCATCGCTCGTTTGCTTGGTTTAACACAGTTTCATCGTCATCATCATCATCATTTCAGCCGAAAGACGTCCACTGCTGGACATAGGCCACCCCCAAAAGGGAGGTTTTGCCATTATCTCCACGCTTGGCACGAGGATTGGCGATCGCAGTATGGTGGTAAAATGCATAGAGAACGCTGCTGCCCATTCTCTAGTAAGTCCCTTAGTCGCCTTCTACGACACCCAAGGGAAAAAATGGGATGGTGCTATTCTTTTACGTCCGGCAGTTTACCAACATGTAAATACAGAATTTCTCTAAAAGGAAATACTTTAAGTTTAATTATGAAACAAACAACAAAGAGTTAACAACCAATTTATAATTATATTGACAGTATTATAATTGCAAAGGTGTCATTCAATTAAAAAGCAGGATATTGTTGAGTTTACCAGAAAGTTGTGAAGTTACTCTGCGTAAGCACTCGATTCGCGTCGTTTTTGTTTTCCTTTAGCGATCCAACCGAACCCAAAGAGAAGTTTAATTTTCTTTGGGTGGAGAAGTTTATAACGCTCTTGTTAAATATTGACGAAGTAGGAGCCAAAAATTTGAGTTTTATTAAGCTATAGCGGGAAATTTGCCTAATTCTTACATAAAATCGCTTTAACCAAAGTAATGAGGGTTGAGTTGTTTTTGATTTCATATCTTTAGACATCCCGTGCCAATTAGGGAGGCTCAAGTGAATTAATTTGTGTAACATGTTTTGTCTAAACGGTTAGCTACGGTATACAAATGATTTTGTTTTTAACCGACTTCAGAATAAAGAGGAGGTTCTCGATTCTCAATTTAGAAAGGGTATACTAATCGAGTGGTCCCATACCTATGCTTTTTGGTTAAGTTATCAGAACTTAATGAAGAAAGAAGAAAGCGTGGAGTTTGAGTTAGCTTCAAAACTTAATTACAAAAAAAAAAACAAGCGATGTCCCAAAAATAACTATAATTTCGGTAGTCAGAACTAAAGACTACTGAAATTACAATTATTTTTCACTTTGTTGTGTTGTTTTTGTAAGAATGTTGTTTCTTTTTCTCTAATCAAGTTTTTATTTTTATTCAACGATCTAGAGTTCTAGACCAACAATTTCAAATGTAATTGTCAATATAAACACACACATAGACCACAAACAAAGATGGATTTATATATGCTCGTCAATCAATCTACAAAAGTAATTCCAATTTAGAATTCGTTGTTAGCCTTTGTATGCTTTTATTACTCCAGCGATCCGAAATAGTTGATATAAAAACCAATTTCGTATAGATATCAGTGAAACAATCCGTCAATACAAATTTCCAGTGGTCGCTCCGGTGTTACGGCTGATATTTTCATTTGGCTCTGCTACCATTGCAAATATATTTCTACAAATTCGTTTTACTAAAAATTTTGTGAATTAAAAAATCTTCGCTGATGGAGGTTGAGTAATTGGTTTTACTCGTACATTTCATTTTTGTGGTACATTTCATGATTTTACGACCGCCGAAGATTAAGTGGGTCATTGCTTTTATTTTATTACTTCTTGTTTGTAGATGTTTTGCCAAGCCATTCCATAAATCATGTGCTAAATGATAATTGGAGTTATTTCCTAATTATTTATATTTATTTATTTATTTATTTATTTATTTATTAATAACCAACTTATATTAACAGTTTGCACTACACATACAAGTTATTGGTCAATACAAGTTACATATAACATATACAATCACAGAAAAATAGAACAACGTTAAATTACATAAATATAAAACTAGACAAAAATTGAAGAGATAAACGATTGAATAAAATTAGTCAAAATAAGGTAAAAGTTAACATTAGGTACAATTAGATAACATTAGATAAAATTCAATAAAATTAGACAGGACGGATAAAATTAGGATACAAAATCATTAATTAGTAACAAGATGAAATTGAGATACAAATATAAACATTTACTCCATAGAAATTGTACTGGGAGTGGCAATGGACTCCAGGTATCGAGTAGCCGTGTTCAGGAATCTCAGCTCAGCAGTCGCGAAAACATCTAAAGATTCGTCGTATAACAAAATATTGGCAAATGGATACATAATTTTTTGTGAAACATCTGTATTAATCTTTTTTATGTGTTATTTAGAACCGAGGAGGTGGTTTAGACATGAACGTGATACCAGCATGGCGGGAAGGTATTACCGGCCGTGGCGTAGTAGTGACCATCCTTGACGATGGCCTGGAGACCGATCACCCCGACTTGATCGCTAATTACGTAAGTACACGCTATTCTTCATTGTTCCTTACTTGCTCTAATCTAAACACAAACTTGTAGGAAGTCGATTGGTTCACGTCATAAAACAACATGTTCTACATTACGTCTCACGACATTTCGAATGAATTTCTTCGAAATTGTCTCATTGTATGTTTTATGACGTCGGTACTTTTGTTGCTCTCTTTGTACTTTGTACCCAAATCTTCATTGGGAAATAAGAGACGCAGTTTCCACGTATGTTAGGAGGAAATGTTTGAAAAACACCGATGAAATCAGAACGGGAA
Source organism: Polymixis flavicincta (assembly GCA_949987655.1). NCBI lineage: Eukaryota > Metazoa > Arthropoda > Insecta > Lepidoptera > Noctuidae > Polymixis > Polymixis flavicincta. The sequence continues at coordinate 9,020,400 of OX465186.1, read as the reverse complement.
CGAGTAATACGCGGGGGATCCGCACTTTCGCGATAAAAGGGCGTAGAGTGACATCTGTGTTCGGAACAAAAGCTTTGGAGTTTCAAATTACACGATTCATCTCGCTTGTGCGGCTTTAATTCCACTGTTGGCGTTCGAAAAAAAATGGGTAATTGGGTCGCGGTTATACCGAGGCGATTTATGTGCGGCGAACGTAAGAGCCTCGCCTTAGGGTGCAACCAGGCCGCGGTATATCGATGTCATTTTGAATCTTATGCACATACTAGCTTCGAGATTTCGTAGAGCCATGGTGACCTCGTGGTAGCGGCCCCGTCTTACAAGGGTTCGAACACAGGCAGGCGCAACACTGGATATCTTCATTTTTAATTATTTTATTTATTCTGAGATTTTTGGTTCTAGGGGATGGTGGTTTTGTCACGATGTTTTCCTACACCATTTTGAGAGCAGTGATGATGAAATAATTTACACAGAGTAAAGCATCTGTCTAAATTCGAAACTACGACCACCAGTGTCTGGTTTGTCCGCTTGAGAAGAGAGAAAAGAGGTCTCTTTTTTAAAATTTTGTTCATGTATAAATTATATTATAATTTTGGGACAACCTTCGATTACGATCGCCCGCGGTCTGGTTGCACCCTCACACACAGATTAGTACTAAATCATTTTGCATTGTTTTCATACATAATTACGAATGAAACCTGAGACTACTAAAGACGTAAGCGGCTCAGAGACTTAATAACGGAGCGTACAAATGTGTCGTATGAAAAGTTGGGACATTACCTAAATGTTACTGCTGAATTTATATGATAAGACGTAATGTGGGACTAAGCCTTATTTGTTTCGGCAATTAATTTACGCGGATATATTCATCTTTTAAACTCGTCTCTTACCTTAAAAATGTTTTACAAGGCTTCGTTTAAGGCTTTTCGCCTTTTCAATTCACAATAAGGTCAATGAGACTTAAGACTTTCCTGCCTTTGAGTTAAGCAGATTGGTAACCGTGGCGTAATCACGAACGATTTTTGCTCTCTAGTAAATTTTGAACCCTTGATACTTTAAAATACTTTTGAAACGGGTTAACCAATTAATGTTGACGTCTTTTTATTGTTAACTATACGTATTCGAAAGACGAAGCATTGGAAAGCGTCCCACAAGGACTGAACCCTGTTAACACCACAGAAATACGCTGGATGCAAGAAACATAGAACCGTTTGATGCGAGGAGGCTTCTGTCCAGCATTGGACGATTTTCGGCTGAACTGATGATATGTAATTAGTATCTAATTCCAATTTTGTTTCCACCAGGATCCCATGGCGTCATACGACGTGAACTCCCACGATTCGGACCCCCAGCCGCGGTACGACATGATCGACTCGAACCGACACGGTACGAGATGCGCGGGTGAAGTGGCCGCCACTGCTAACAACTCGCTGTGTGCTGTGGGAGTCGCGTATGGAGCAAGTGTTGGAGGTAAAAAACATTGTTTTGTGGTTACAAGCTTTGTGCCCCATTGGATTTCCCATCGGCAATTTTCAGAAAATTTTATGCTTGTAAACCCAGCGGTTTAGGCTGTTTGTTGTCAGTGATCGGATGAATGAACGATTAAAAATTTATTGAATAAACAAATGGATTGCGATGGGTTAGCCAATCGCGGCTTGAACGAAAAATCCGTGTTGTGTCCAAAAGGATCCCATTTCGCCTGGTTAGCATACATAAGTGCTTACTTATAATTTCTTTTCTTTTGTTTAGTCAGATCTCTTCATGTTTTTTTTGTGTGATGGTTACCTAAATCATTTTTGTTTTTTCAAATGTTTATCTACCATTATTTTACCTCCCAATCACATTTTACATAGTGTGTTCTTATTTAAAACAGTAAAATTAACAACCACAGTGTCCAGTAACTCTTTATGTAACATTTAATGCTTGGTTTAAGTGTGACAAACACGACCTATTGTACTGAAGAGTGCACAAGTGCACCAAGACTCACACTTTGCACGACTGATGTGCTCTGAGACTGCGTTGTCAAGATTTGTCTCAAGTCTCTTTAGGTTTTAAGTGCAATCTAAATGTTACCTAGGAGTACCACGGGTTTAACATGTTAAGTGTTTGTACAAACCTACTTACAGAAATTAAATTGTTTATTCTTTCAGGAACTTATGACACAAATAATGAATAATTGATTTACCCCAAGTTTGAATAGCTATTTTTTGTAGCTTATTTAGCACGGTATTTAGTATAGACTAATATTATAAAGAGGTAAAGTTTGTGGGGTTGTAGGGGGTAATCTTTGAATTGACTGAACCGATTTTGAACATTCTTTTACCAATAGAAAGCCACGTTATTTGTGAGTGTCATAGGCTATATATTATTATATAAAACAGAAGCAAAGTTTGTTTGTGAGTTTGTTTGTAGGAAGTAAGCTTTGGAAGTACCAGTAGGATTTGAAAAAATCTTATTGCTTTTGATATCTCGTTTCTTGGGGGAGGTTATTAATACAGGTTATTTAACATCACGCCCTTACGAGCCGAGAAAAAAGAAATAAAAGTCGGAAAGAACGCTAACTGTGAACGAAGTAATAGCGCGGGAGGGCGATGAGATACGGACGCGATAGGTCGGAAGTCAAAATTGTACGCGAACGAAGTCGCGGGCAGAAGCTAGTAATTTACATACTTAACGTAAAAGTGATCTCGATATCGCATTCACAGAATAAGTAAATAACTTGATTTAATTTACTTTCAATTGCAACCCAATATTACTTAGAGATGTATCTCTAAGTAATACTGGGTTGCAATTGAAAATGTTCGTGATTAGGAGACCACGAATTGTCAAAACCAGTGTAGAAAGGGCGTTCTATACTGGTTTTGACAATTCGTGGTCTCTAAAGATAGGTAAAAAAGTGCTTTTCTTGGAGCGATTGGTAATGGATGGAATGATACATGAGAGAGAGAAGACGGATCGATTTCAATAAGATAAGATTTTTTATTTGTTTAAACATGGTGTACATGATTCACTACATGCAAGATAACTATGAGATAAATAAAGTTCTGACATGTTCAGCCGCATATAGGGGCGTACAAATTGGCAGGTGGAGATGGTGCATAAACCGTGATAATATTAATTAAAATTACATTGAAGACATGGCGTGCAATAGTCTATCAGACTATAATGCTTCCACTGCTGGGGTTCAGGCCTCCTTTTTGTGACAGGGACTTGGCCATAATCCACCACGTGGGCTCAGTATGGGTTGGCGTATAAGATATAGTAAACTGCAATAAGTTCATTAATGATGAGACTACTGATATAGACTCAGACGCTGCATAGATATAAATATTATGACCAATGTATAAAGAGTCATAGCATTTTTTGTCGAGCAAAATTTTCGGTCTATAAAAAAATCCCTAGGGTACCACCAATTGATATTCTCATAGCTTAGTATCGTTCAAAAAAACGTGATGTCGTCAATAACATCCCCAAGGATTACCGGCTACAAGGTTAAAGAAGATAGATCAAACTCGATGTTTGATAGGACAATTTATTTATGCGTAATAAAGAATAGTTTTGGCTGACTTAATACATTCGATACGCAAGCAATACTAAGTAAGATGGATGGACTAGAATCTACTTAATAAGATTTTCTGTTTTGCTTGCTTGGACTTTTTATGTATACACTGAAGTTTATGTGACTATGTCCAATCAGCCATGTTTGATCTAACGAAAGATTTATTTTACTAGAGTAGTGTTATCACTAGGCATTTTATTAGAAGATAGGTACTTTTGTAGTTCCAGTCATAGAAAATACTAAACTTCAACTTTAGAATCGAAATTGGGCGTACGATACACCTTAATCTTTTATCATTCAAATCAGGTTTTTTATATTTTTTTAAATGGACTAAATTTGCTTAATATATTAGGTACAGTGTACATGAATTTTTCACAAATCTACCAACTAGTTTTTGTACCTACATACTTTACAAATAAATATTACTTTATTTTCGATACGAGTAGATTTTTTAGTTTCCCAGTACTTAAAGATTGTGTGTGAATTAACATCCCACTACAAAATATTCGCCACTAACTCTTGCCAGCAGCTTCACCTGCGTGGTGGTCTAAAATTCTCCCACGATAACGTACTATCCAGATAAAAAGTATCCTATACGTTAATTCAGGTTATAAACTACATGTGTGCCAAATTTCATCCAAATCCGTTCAGCCGTTTATGCTTGATTGAGTAACAAACATCCAAACATACAAGTTCAGTAGGATTAGTAGAATTATCTGGTACACCAGCTCTGCACGTTTAATTTTCTAATAAATGTAGGAGGTACTTTCACCAAAGCACACTACTTCACGTAAAACGACCAATAAAAAACGGTTCACTGAAAGAAATTCACTGGAACTCACCAAAGCTCATTGTGTTTAGAAAAGACAAAGGAACAAAAAGTATATTTTCAAGTTTATTGTTACGCCGTATGCATGTTTTTGTGTCTTCTCGTAAGTTTTTATTAGACTTTTTATATAAGCAGCTGGAATATAACGTAAGTTGTAAAATGCCGATAAAATGGGTATATTCAAGTCGGTTTTGTGCTAAATATTAATTTGGTAATATCAGAGGTACACAACGGATAGAACTGAAATAAGTATTCCATTTTCGTAATTTTATTAAGTAAACATGGTCGAAACAAAAACCTATCGCTCGGGATTTGGGGCGGATATTCAGGAATAAATATTTTAATATATTTTGCTACAAAATTCTTGATGGTGTGAAATTTTAATTACTCCGGAAAATTTCAGATACAAAGCGCGCGTGATTAATTTTATTATTATTTTTCAATACAAAGAATATCATAATTTATTAACAAAAGTAGGTATTTTGATATTTCACACGCCTGAGTAATATTCAGCCATATCTTTTACCAAAGTGACGTTGAAAAGTTTTCCTAAACATGTTTTAGCGGAATGTTTGTACAAATAAGAAAATATGAACTTTTCCATGTCAGAGTATGCTGTATAGCGATATGAAATCGCTTCAGGATATAAAGTTATTAGCAAGTCTCCGAAGCTACGAAGTATATTCGTTTGTGTAACTCGCTTAGAAACACTGTTTAACTTGTCCCTTTCTATGCAATATAACTTGGAAAGTTTATCGCTATCGCCATGGTAATGTAAACATTACTCACACACAAGTATTATGATAATATTGCATTTATCTTTGCCATCTGCAGTGTAAACGTGTCTTGGTGCATAAGTTCGGGATTTCATAGCGAATAGTCTTATTTGTTGTTTGTTCATAATTGAATATTTATCGGAATCATATGCTAGATCTTATATTTGCACTGAGGGATCATTTATTTATATTTACTATTAAGCGACCACTAGTAAATATAGAGAAATGATCCCTCTGTGGTCTCAGGCCCCAGTGGTCAAAATTTGATAATTTTTTCAAAACTTATTTAATGTATTTGTAATGCAGAATTATAATATTCAACTTCTTCTCCATATAAACTTTAATTGTGCCAAATTTCATACTCCTCCTTAAAATGGGTTCATAGTTTTTGATTTACGTATTTCATGTATGGATATCGTAAACTGTAAAGGACTCTCTAATTGTAATTTATATCAAACGTTAGATCAAAGGCAGCTAGATGAAATTCTGGGAACTTCCCAGACCCAGTTTTACGGGTGCTGTTTTGATAGCGACACAGGGAGCGTTTATATGGTCATAAAACAGTTTATGTTCATCACACGAACGGAGGCGAAATGAAATGATAAGATTCAGTTTCCGATATAATTTATTATTCGGGAAGTGTCACGTTTTATGCCATTAGAAGTTTTACATCTGAATGTTACAAAACAACGGCCCTTGGGATGAGCTGAAATAAATTACTCAAGCTGACATCTCCGGAACTCTAAATTAACACGAATTACTGTTACAAACGGGATAAACAAAACATGTTTTTGTTGGGATTAACATTTATCTTTAGTCAGGGACTTTAAATTTTTTTGCTAATTACGCTTTTGTCCGAATACGTTCCCGCGTACGTGCGTTTGAATTTGAAAAACACACGAGTGCTTAGCTAAGGCTAAACTTTTAGGCCTCGAGTTTGAATAACCCATTAGTCTGGGTCGTAGTTTCCAATGCGACGTGCAACCAAGTAACAAAGACGTAACCAAAGTTATCTTTTCTCAGGAGTCCGAATGCTGGATGGTGATGTCACAGATGCAGTGGAAGCCCGTTCATTGAGCCTAAACCCCCAACACGTGGATATCTACAGCGCGTCCTGGGGTCCTGATGATGACGGCAAGACTGTCGATGGACCAGGGGAACTGGCCACTAGGGCGTTCATTGAAGGTGTTACCAAGGTATGGTCGATGATTGTAATACGTATATTAAAACTTATAGTTAGGAGGCGTCCATTAATTACGTGAGGCAATTTTGGTGATTTTTCGACCCCCTATCGCTCTGGTGAGATGTTGTGAGATTTGGCTCGACCCTTCCCCTCTCCCCATAATCTCATGTGAAATATTTCAAATATTTGTTTTAAGTGTGAAAACGTTAATCTGTGCTTATTTGCGTTGGATTTATGCGTTGCATTTGGCTGGCTCGGCTGGCCGGTGGAGGTTTAACCATCAAGGAGCTCCTGTACTACTTTTTAGCGTTCGCATAACCGCGATAAATATTTTTTTGTAGGATTTAGCCATATTGGCGGAAAAACATGTTTTGCATAATTTAACCCGGTTTTCTCGTAATGTAACATTGTTTCTTTGTGGGAAAAAAAACTCCTCTCTCTGCACGCATTACATAATTAATGGACGCCCCCTTAGCAGACGATTCTTGCAGGAATGCGCAAAAATTTAATTGATAATAAAACTATCTTGTAGCAATTGGTTTTAAATGCGACAACTACAATTAGTCACCCATTTAAAAGTGTAGTCTTAAGTCTAAGTAAATAAGTACGAAAGTAGTATTATCAGTTTTAAAATAGTTCGGATTTTCGTTACGTTTATTCGGTCCGTTTGTTGTACTAGGACTTTATTAAGTGGTCACCGACGACGCTTTTGGAAATCTGAAATCTGTTTGGATCTCTGTATTGCTTGTGTCTATCCACGACTGTTATCACAGTGGCAATCAAAAGTGCGATGGTGACAGTTCCCCGGACAAGATGTTTGAAATAGTTTTATAGTCTGCCTGAAAACGTACCTGCGGATTCTAACTTGTAGTGTCATTTATTTTAATTGTATTATTTAAATACTAAAACCCAAAATTGTAATCTACAGAGTAAGTTTTTATCCAGTGCGCAAATTGTAACCATGAATTCAGCGTATTATTCTAGAACCCCTAGCGCAGAAATTTTTCGCCGATTGTAAAAAAAAAATCAGCTGTTTCATAGAAAAGTGCAATACCTACGCGGTCAAAATGTATGGAACAGCTGATATTTTTTTTTGTATATCTGGCGAAAAATTTCTGCGCTAGGGGGTCTAGAATGATACGCTGAATTCATGGTTACAATTTGCGCACTGGATAAAAACTTTTAGGACTAATAATAAAGAGGAAAGATTTGATTGTTTGTTTGTTGGCATTAATAGGCTCCGAAACTACTGAACCGATTTGAAAAATTATTTCACTGTTGGGAAGCTACACTATCCCCGGGTAACATAGGCTATATTTTATCCCCATATTCCCACGGAACGGGAACTACGCGGGTGAAACCGCGGGGCGCTGCTAGTTTTAAATAAGCTTGTTGTGTTGTTTTTTTTTTGGGTGGTAAATTATCAAATAACTACGCCCGCTCTGGGTGGAGCGGGAGGACGTGTCAGACTTTTACTGGCTAAAACCCACCCGTGTTTCTTTAGTTGCCTGTGTGCCAGGAGCCACGGTATCTCTTTCGAACAACCTGCACCCCTGGTAGAACCTGCACCCCTGGCAGGCAACCGCACCCCTGCCAGGACCTTAAAGTTGGTTTAGACAGTTGTATTTTTTTCGAAATCTTTTGATTTTTAAGCTCGAAGAGAACTGACTTTACAACTAGGCGATAGCCCAAACGTAATTTCCATTACGTTTCGTTAAAAAAAACAGTATTACAACGATAACTGTCAAATGAGACAGTTTTTAAACGTCATGACTGTACATGACTGTGTAGTCAGTGTTGATACAAAATAATTTGAGGCAAATCACATACTTTCAATTTTATAATTAGTATTTCTAATCACTACAAATCTTATTTTAATATTTGGAAATCATGAGGAAACACAGAAATAAGTCACATGCCTTTAATTTCTGCACCTGATTGTGAGATTGATATGCGAATCGATTTGATTAAACCGTATATTATTGCCATTACGTTTAGGAAACCGTAAAGCCACATCTTAGTATTACGTAGGTGACGTTAATAGCAAACGTGCTCATGCTCACATCAAAGCCAGGGAAACGTGTCGGACTCAAAGACCACAAACGTGCTTGAGTAGTGAGTAACTGACCATCGAATTGTATAACTTAGTGGCATAGTACCGACTCATATTGGCATTATAATAGCAAAAACCTGTTTAATACCTAGTGGCTATTTTTGTATGTGAGTCTAAATGTTTGTAAAGGCACACACAATACAGGAGGAATTGTGGGGCAATGTAAAAAATAAAAATTTTAGGATGCCTGGAAGGATTGAGCAGAGGAGCAGAGGCCTCAGCGTTTGCCTAGCAGTGGGTCAGTAAAGGCTAATAAAAAATAAAAAAAACTAACGTTCGGTTTTCCTAAAGTGGTAAGAAAGAAAGAAAAATGCGTTTACTGGCATTACATCTTATAAAACCTTAAAACGATAAATAAAACACAACAATATTATTAATGCCAAAAGTGTCTCAGCTAAGCATAATGTCAGATGGCAACACAGTATGCACCACCTAACGCTGATTTTCAGCTGCAACCCACGAGTATCATACGCTAGAATAATAAAAACATAGTGAAGTGTGTGTCCGTAATTATATTATTATAACGGACTATTCACGAGGACCGTTCAGTACGAGCTTCTGTATTTAAATTCAGACAAAAAATTATAGAATTACGTAAAAATTAATTACCTACAGAAAAAGAAATTAAAATTGTGTCTATGTGTGCTTAAAATGATTAATTACCTTTCCACAATTTTCCACAGAGACTTTGATATTATAAAAGTGTGCCTGTTTTCAATCAGTATTTTGTTTAGATCAAAGTATTAAACATTTAGTTTGATGTTTTTAACAATGATTTTAATTTCCTTTGATAGGAATACCTGTGATGTCAACATGAATTAAAATTACCAAAAAACAAACGACTACTTTGATGATTCAAAATTACGAATATTTTCGTTTTTAGGTAGGTAAGCTAAGCATTGTTTGCCTTATTTATTTGTTGAGTTCTAATATTTCTGTAAAATAATACGATTACATCGCTCTAATAAAAGTATAATATTATAATTAAACGTTGTAGTAGGGTAACAATTAAACGTTGTTATTGTTATTTCTGTATTTAAAAATTATTATTAAAGGAGATTGCCACGGAGCAGGTCCCTTTTGGGGTATCGTGTGCCTGTTTTTAATAATAACCAAAAAATATTATTCTTTTTTTTTTGTGTACAGGGTATTTTTTATACAATTTCTTTCACCCTGGGAATAAAGTTAATTAGTAGTTAAACATTACGTCGACATCCGTTTGATTCAATGTAGTCTGTGGTTTGATTGGCATACAAAAACAAGTTGCCAGGTATCAAAGAATTAAATAACGAATACCACCATATAATCAATTGAGTAATCGAAATCAAAATAACACGATAATTAAACAATAAAAACATAATTATTTTTAATTAAGTTATAACCTATGGATAGCTTAAGTACATCTCAATTAGATCTCAACATTTGACAACTTCAACGGTACTGTGTTAGCATTTTGTTTTACGACGATGAGGTAGAATGATGTTATCCCTGTCCTTTTATATGTATTATTGTAGCTTAAATATATTATCTGAAATGAACAACAACAATAGGTGTACGCCAAATATGAGTAAAGTAGTCTTGATGACGAAAACTATTGGATAAATAAACACTGCTCATAGTCGATGCGAGTAAAACCGATGAAACGATGACAATAATAGTTTGCATAAATTCATAAATAATAAATGTTCACAAAAATAATAGCCATATTTATTTAGAAAACCCCTTATTAACAAAATAGTTTTTATCGATTGATCTATTACGATTTATTACGTCAATGTCAATTTCTAATTATAACCTAGATTTTTACACCAGAAAAACAATGATATCTCTTGAACCAGGGTGAATAAATGAAAAACGGTTTCTGATTATGAAAATACTATGTTTTTACTATTAGTTAAAATAAAAATCTTTAGGGCACAACAATTTTCCATTGGGACCCAACTTTCCTTACAAATCGGGCAATCTCCTTTATAAGTTACATTTGTATAAAAATAAAAATATACAATTATATACAATTATTACACAACTAACTATTTACACTAGATACTAAATAAAATTGCCCCGTTGGTCTTGTGGTCGCAACCGCTACTGCTGAATTTGAGGTCCCGGGTTCGCATCCTAGTTCGGGCAAAGTGGTTTTGGAGCTTTCTATCAGAATTTCTCAGTAGCAGCTAGGAGTCTGGATTTGTGCCCTGTTGATGGCAAAAGACTCGCCTCTATAACATGGAACTTAAATATAACTTGCGAAATTTGGGTATACTATAGTTAAACCACTGCCAAACCCTTCGGGGAAACAGGGCGTGATGTTATGAACTAAATTAAATTACTATGTAAATAAATACAAAACAAAGGCACACTCAGACGTCAAAAAACTCTTTCGCATATCTGTCATCCGGAAGCGTGCCCAGAAGACTGGCAGCATTGCCACGTTTACTGGCAATGCTAACTCTTTGGCCAAATAACGAGCCAGCCAGTCTTCAAAATCTATGTCGAAAAGAACTGGAGGACGTTTTTAATTAAATAAAATGTTTTTTAATTTCATGATCAATTTTATAATGTGTACAAAAGTTCACGTAATTTATCTTAAAATTATTAACTTTAACGAAACCAACCGAAATGATTTAGTAGTTAGAACAAAATAAAGTTCCATTTTCCGCGCATAATTATCATATTCGTTTTCTTGAAGAGAACACAAATACCTACAACAACACATCTTCAACATCATTTGATTTACATATTATTTATGTAAGAACTCCCTCGCGAATATACCTGTCATCGCGCACTGAATACTGAATTTCAGGTATAAACGAAATTACTGGATAAATAAGATTTCAGATTCACACATTTTCTACGCGTCTGTACCTACAATATAGGTACAGTCGTAATGTAAAGTCACAACACCAGCACTGTTAAATCCTGAACTTTAATTCGTTAATTATCACTGACATGTGACATTGACACTTATACTGTCTGGCCTAAGGTTTATTTTTACTTATTTTGTAATCCACGTCGATTTTGTAACTAAGTTAGTGAAGGGTACCCGAGCAGGCAAGCGACACTGCTAAAGCAATTTCTGTAATGATGCAATTATTTTCTCTCTCTCTCGCACTCTATTTCCCACACTATATGGTCAAGTGTTCACGGAGTATACAATTTACATAAAGTCGTTTCCCTTTTTTAACCCTAAACAGCATGAAGGTTGTTTTTTGTATAAAAGAAGTGCGTTAAAAAGTTTTGTTCTCAACGTTTTTTTATTAGCTCCTGCGGTTTTTTCGGGCTTCGAATTTAAATAGAACGAGTAATGTAGTCGAGGAAAAAACTTTGCTTTTGCGCTTAATACACCTGCGTCGCAAGTTTTTATGTGACTTTTATTTAAACTTTCGAATGCGTAGTATCGTAGTAAATAGGTCGAGAATAGCAAATGAGAGAGAATGAGACTTGTGCGTATAAAAAGTCACACATCACTTGTTTTTTTCTCTCGTAAATATAAATCTCATATAAATCTCTGGGATTAAAGTATCCTAAGTGTTTTTTTTTTTTCTCTTTATTTAATTTAGGGACTTTTATATAAAATACATAACAGTCCCATCCTAAGTGTTAATCCAGGTTATAGACTACCTTTGTGCCAAATTTCAACAAAATCCGTTCAGCCGTTCTTACGTGATTGAGTAACGAACATCAAAACATCCAAAGTTTCACATTTACAATATTAGTAGGATAGCTATCATTACTCCACATCGAATCATTACACGAATCTAAATTATCTCCGTTAATACCTGAGCAGTATTGATCCGACGATTCGCGTGTTCAATTGTGCAGCTCAAGGGACGAAGCCGACCGATGTCAATGACTGTTTAGCTGCCAATCACACGACACGGCTACTAATGAAGTAATTACACGCTAACGAAGTACGTCTCAATATCTAACATCTCGTATATTAATAACAAAATATAACATTACGCCTGTGTTCCCCCAAGGGTAAGGCAGAGGTGTAGCGATAGTACCACAATTTTCTAATTATTTTTAAGTCTCATGCAATTGGGAGACGAATCTATTGCTATCAACCGGACACAAATCTAGGGCTGCCACTGAGAATTTTGCCAGACCTGACTGGAAAAACCCAATAACACTTTGCCAGACCTGGGAATTGAACCTGGAACCTCATGCTCATCAGTACCGCTTTCGACCACTAGAACAACTAAGTATTCGTATTAATAAATCTACAGGGTGCCACGAAGATCGACGCGCTAACTGTAACGGTGAATTCAGAACGTTATTCTAGTCTACCGTAGGTTATCTATCTATATAAATAAAGAGACAAGTCCTGACTGACTGACTCATCAACGCCCAGCCCAAACCCTAGGACCTAGAAAGCTGAAATTTTGCACAGAGGCTCCCTTTATAGTGTAGACAAGGAAAAAGGGAGGATTTTCGAAATGTAACCCCTAAGGGAGTTAAATAGGGGTTGAAAGTTCCGCGCGGGTGAAGGCTCTGGCAAGAGCTTGCCAAAAAATAAAATCGGCTGTTTCATAGAAAATTGCTATACCTACGCGCTTAAAATATATGTATGGAACGGCATTTTTTTGTTACTGTTTAAACCTTCAATTCGGGATCGTCTACTGAATAGTGGTTGCAGTTTGCGCGTCAATATGTCTGCAACCTTGTATATTTGTTCACCTATAATTCGATTCGCTTGACCTTCAAAATTTCTAAATTATCGTCACAAAATGTGGACCCAGTGAACTGGATAAAAAGTCGTTTGGATTTTCAAGTATCTTTCACCCGGTTCTGAGGTTTTATTCTAACACACTGTGAAGCCAGACTTCAGCTGTAACACATTTTTTATTCCTGAAAACTTTTAATTGCCCCTTTTGATCGTTGAATTGCGCGTTTACACAAATCGACTTTATGTAAATGTATGTAGATTGTAGATCGGGAATTTTCGTTGAATGAATCTATGGTACGGTTCTGTAATAAAACCATCACCCAGGCGTATAGCTTGGCTACAAATGACGTGACATTTGAATATGATCCGCTGTATGAGGCTCTTTGCTCGTCGTTCGTACATCGTTTGCCACGCCCGTGACGTTTCCCCTTTATGAAGCGACGATTTTAAAAAATGGCTGTTCATTTATGCCGTGCCGCACTACGTCACACCAATCACTCATGCGTGCACAGATAAATACAAACCTAGTGATTGGAATAAAAAATTGTTCTATGATTTATTTCGTACGCAATGGGTGGAATATTGTATCGAAAAAAAATCCATACTGGCGACTATATGCGGACGTCCCAAGGGGATAAAACGCCGGTAGACTTTTCCGGCTATTTCCTTTTTGTTCCAAACAAAAATATTTTGTTTTTATATAAAATAATGTGGTTTGAATTTATAACGTGAAAACCTTTTTTGTTTATGTGAAATTCATTGGAAAAGCGTAATCAATTCGTCTAGCTCGTTCGCTCATGGTTTTAACCAGCGTGTTATTAACACGTTGGAAATTTGCGCACTTGGAAAAATTCATGCCAAAATCTTTTGTAAAAAAAAGCAGTTTTTTTTTTTGTTACTCAGGGCTAAATGCCCATCGGTGGTCGTCTAAACATTTTTAATATTCTTAATACCTACGCCTGCGGCTACAATTTAAGAGCAAACTCACAACTCGCTCAATACGATCGGGTTCATATATCACACAAGACAACAAATCGACTGTTTGTTAGTCTTAATCTGTCACAACTGTCCCTGTTTCACGACTTCAAGAGAAATACCTTGCCAAAAGCGGCACGCAGCGCCACCTATTAACTCGGACATGAACACGAATATGATAAATCTACTTAGCTCCAGACATGAGTCACGTCTTCACAAATTCCCGATTTCCCCGAAGAAAAGGCACTTTGAAATATTATTACATTAATGCTTCCACAAATGCCCTATTTTTTCACATAAACGTTCTGATTGATCACAACTGTCATTCTTTAACAGTAGTATGTTATGGTGTCAATTGGATATACTAAACAATACGGTTAGAATCCTTGACTTTACATAACCACGTTGAAAGAATAAGTATCTCATCTGACGCGACTAATGCCTCTATTTCCGTCACAGGGTCGAAACGGCAAAGGTTCCATTTTCGTATGGGCCTCCGGAAATGGCGGACGAGAGCATGATAACTGCAACTGCGATGGCTATACCAACTCTATATGGACGCTATCAATATCTTCGGCTACGGAGCGAGGAGAGGTGCCTTGGTACTCGGAAATGTGCAGCTCAACATTAGCAGCAACCTACAGCAGTGGGGCTATGAATGAGAAACAGGTAAGCTATCTTCAAGTTCCATTTACGGTATGCTAGTTTCTTCTGGCATACAATAACATTGAAGCAACGAATGTCTTGCATCGCCTAAAGACTGTTTAGGTGGTGCAACTTTTGGTGTTGTGATAATATCGATTTGAGTGTGCTCACACCCGTTTCGAATTGACGTGAGCGCGATAACGATGCCCCGTGAATCGTCACAGATGACGTCACGACATGCGCCATCTTGCGATAACGCCGACCATGCGTGATTTAGTATCACGCTATCACCGTGAACGCTGTCAAAAATGACAGTTGTGCTGTTTTGTTTTGAGTCGTATCATATCTTTAGCTAACTAAGATTTATTAGAAATAGTGCTACAGTCGCAATTTGTGGTGTGTACAAGTTTTATATGGTGTATAAGGGTTTTAACGTCGAGTGAACATTGTTTCCGCGTTCACGAGCGTTCCGTTTTGTTGATAAAAATGAGAGTTCTTAGCTGTCATTATCGTGAGATCTAACTCGGAAAGCGCTATTTCTCTAATTCGGAAAGCGGCCATGGTGTGCGGTAGCAATAAAGTCAAGCTCAAAACGGGTGCTTATGGTAACCCGCCAA
This sequence comes from Polymixis flavicincta, assembly GCA_949987655.1. Classification (NCBI taxonomy): domain Eukaryota; kingdom Metazoa; phylum Arthropoda; class Insecta; order Lepidoptera; family Noctuidae; genus Polymixis; species Polymixis flavicincta. The sequence continues at coordinate 9,005,040 of OX465186.1, read as the reverse complement.
ATTATTTTCTTAAGTTTTTTGCTATTTGCAGGTCAGGTCAGTGTCATGTTGCATAGGTATTGATTAAGATATGATTCGCGACCTCAAAAAATATGGCATTCAAATCATCACTACAACCCTATAAGTACTATTCATCATCATCATCATTTCAGCCAAAATACGTCCACTGCTGGCCAGGGGCCTCCCCGGATTTGGGAGGGTTTGCCATAATCGCCACGCTTGGCAGGCGGGTTGACGATCACAGTATGGTGATTAAATACATAGAGAACGCTGCTGCCCATTCTCTAGTAGTCCCTTAGTCGCCTCCTACGACACCCACGGGAAGAAATGGGATGGTTCTTTACGTCCGGCACTACACGGAACCAAATTTCATTTCTCATTGAATGAATATTCCTTGAAAAAGTATGTAGGTATATGAACTTGTATTGTTGATTTGTAATTTTGCAAAGTCATATTTTTTAGTCGTGAATTATTTTTTGTTCAACATGCAACGTGAGATTGGCCCTATAAATTGCAAAAAAAGTAAGAAAATTTAGAATTTCACGGGTTACTCTGGAGAATCCCCCTTAAGGGGACACTTTGCGCGGGCTCGAACTCACTGGTGGGCCTGGCTAAAAATCACGCTGTCTCACCAGGCTTCGTATCCGATAGAGATAGTATCAGTGGTGAGCAGTTAGACGCTAGTCTACACGCACAACGTTATTGAGTGAGATGCAGGAGCATTTTTGGCAAAAAAATCGCGATAAAATTAAGAAAAGTCCTTCAGAAGATCGGGTTTTATGAAAAAACCACTGCATAAATCAATGACCAATAAAGTTTATTGAACTTTGTCGGTAGCGTCTTGGTTTTCGAGATTTTATACTCCTTCTATTACTTAAACACGCTCAAAGTTAGGTTAAATTAGCAAGAAAAACGAATCTTTGTTGGCTCATAACTTTTTAATAGCTTTTTATTTTAGTATTCTGTTTCCGTACAGACAATAATAATAACGAGACAAAACAATACAATGTTTAATTTTTGATGTACATAGTCAAACAGTGGAGTAAAACCCTCCCGAAGTTTGTATGGAAAAAATGTGGACAAGTGTCACCTTAAAGCCTTTAACACTGTGCAATTTCATTGCCATATGCCACAGGCAAAAAACTTTCAGCTTGTAAATCAAGGTTTATTCTCATTATGGATGGATTTTCCTCCTTTTTAATGAAACGGGAAAGAAAGGAATGGTTTTTGAGATTTTATCCTCGTCCCGTAATGATCGTAATGATCGCATGTAAATAAGATTGTAGTTGTTTCCCTTCTCTTCAGAGTCCTAAGTAATCTCAAGAGCAGTTTGTTTATACAGACTTTGAGATTTTCCCTTCAAATATTTTACCCTGTGCCAATCCTTTGTGAGCAAGATAAATAATCCAGCCTCATCTAGCTATAATTAGAAGTGAGTAATAACTAAATACAGGCGTTTCATTAAGACAAATCGATGAGAAACATCATTTGTCAAAATTTGTGCAGGTCTAGGTGGTAACAGAAATAGATAGGGTTATAAGTTTTTGGTTTCGTGTGCCTAAATCTATCAGTAAAGTCAGTTAGATAATTGGGTTAGGTTAGCACTTTATGAGTTTACTTTGCTAAGTAAGCATTTCATACAAAAATTTATCTTATTCTTGCTCGTATAACTTGTGACTTGCCCCAGCGTGGCACGGCTTTTACGACTTCACAAAACATCGAAATTTCTTTATTTTAAGTCATTTTAATATTAATGTGTTATACACATGACTTTCCAAAATAAATTTTCTAAATGATGGCGAAAACCGCATTAAAATCCGTTGCGAAGTTAAGAAGATATTGACGAACAAGGAAGCAATTCATACGAATAATAAGTACATTCAAATTATCTATATAATCTTCTTATTTGAATGTAACGCGAACATTACTTAGCACTGTTAAGTCAAAGTGCGGTCTATGATTTTTTTCCCTTAGTATGCTCAACGGGGTTCAGTTTAGGATTCTGGAAATAAACCAGCGAATAAAACAACGACATATATTACCCCGTCGTATAAAATTAAATTAGCCCCAGAAATAGCATTTCTCGTTTGCAAGATTTAATTCCTACCAAATAAGAAGTCTTAAAGTTCAGTAGCGTTAAACATTTCGTTTGATCTCTTTTAAAACTGACATCTAACTTGGGATGTCCAAGATCAATGACACGTTTTCTATTTTCAGCATGTTTTTATTATATCACTTTGTTATGACTACTCGTCTCAAGCCAAATGTATTTTGTGTTTTTTTTTTTATTCGTATTCGTAATCCGAAAGCTTAACTATTATTTACACCTACGACTATTTTTACTAGCAGCAACACGAAATCACAGAATGTGAATTCATTCAGTCCCTCGGATTTCGTAAAGAAACTCGCCATTATTATGTTTTTACCGAGGGTTTTACCTTTTTACGTATTTCGGCCCTCGATCCCACTTAGCCTGCGTTTGCACGGAAACGAAAATATCGCGGCGATTATGTTTCTCGCAAAGGATTTTCAACGCACAACGCCGAGATTTGAAAATCCAGTCATCATCATCATCATTTCACCAAAAAAAAAAAATGGTGGGTTGCCATAATCGCCATGCTTGGCAGGTGGGTTAGCGATCGCAGTATGGTGGTAAATTGCATAGAGAACGCTGCTGCCCATTCCCTAGTAAGTCCCTTAGTCGCCTTCTACGACACCCACGGGAAGAAATGGGATGGTGCTATTCTTTTACGTCCGGCACCACACGGAACCCAGTGTACGATAAAGTTCCCGTGGCGAAATTTATCGGTCCGTGCTAACGGAGGCTTACCTTGAAAGTAGTTACGTCCGTCCCTACACGGCTTTACACAGTATACCTTTGCCCTTTTAAAACAGGACGAGGTAAATAAAATTATGTCATTTCAATGTAAATTATAAGGTCGTTCTCGTAAATTCTAGGCGTAGGATGTCTGTGAACTTTTGTGTTCGTATCTTAGCTACAATACAAGGGACGTGCCTACTCAATCAGAGTTGTATAAACTTTTGGGTCAAACGAAATTGTTCCGAATAGATAAACTATTGGGTTCGAATACTAGCCGTTGGTTATTCAACCGATATGTTATGCCCTCATGAAGATAGAAGGAATTCCTCCAGGGTTATAGTTATATAGGTACTGTACCATTAAAAAAATTGTGTGAAACACACACACTGCTACATAACACGTTTAATTTTGATGTAAAAATACATATAAAAACACCAGACATAAAAACATATAAAAAAGGTTAAATTGGGTAAAAAATCGTCTGTTTTCTTTCTGACAATGGCACTACGTTTTTGGGACCCGATGAGACACGGTGCTTCCCTTTTGAGCAAAATACAGAAAATTTTAAAGTGAAAAATATATAAAAGCATCTATGTTATGTTGGTGTAAAGTTTTAAGCCTCAAGTATAAGCTGTTTGTGTTCAAAACAAGTGTTTTCTTCCCTATTCATTTGGCATGTACCTATTCAGTCACCTATTTTTTCTCTCTTCGATCTATTTTTCTGTTGATTTCCTCTTCATCAAAGATTCTGCTTGTGCTTCTGGTCTGAAGGTTCTTTTTCTTTGTCTAGTCAAGTCGCTGTTCGGGCGCCATTTTACAGCGTTAAAAAAAATTGGAGTGATACACACACTGCTACATAACACGGTATATTTTTTTTATATCAAAATTAAACGTGTTATGTAGCAGTGTGTGTGTTGCACTCCAATTTTTTTTAACGCAACAGTACCTTCAAAAGGTCATCCACATGTATTATCTATTATCAAAGAACTCGAAACAAACTATTCATGAGAGTGATTGTTTAGAATATTAGTCATATTCAAATTAAAACGTTTTCAGGTTGGCATACTTAAAGAATTTGCATACTTGTTATATGCAAATTCTTTTGTATTATTTCAAAGTAGAATAGAGCGAAATAATAATGACTCAGTCGCTATGAAAACGTTGTCTATGAAACACATTGTGAATTATGTGTGAAAAATTAGGTGAAAAGCTTTTTAAGTTCCAGAGGGATAATAGGGTATTTTACAAAATATGAAAAAAAAAAATTGTTGAGATAGATTAGGCAAAAAGCAGTCGGAAAATGTTAGTTTTAGTTCATGAAATAACAAAATAAATTTTAAAATTAAATTCAAAGATTTTAGTTTTTAAAACCTGTTTTTGAACACCATGAAACAGTAGCCGCCATGTTATTACGTCATACCGCTGTTTAAACTAATCAACTGAACAACTTTGTACTTTTATTATTTTCGTAACCAAAGTAATTTTATTGAAATAATATATTACATTCAGGAACAGCAAACCAACGATAAGTAGAATAATAACTCATTTTTTTATTATAAACAATCATCATACAAAATATCAGTGCATTTGTTTACACAGCAAACTGACGTCATAGCCACAGAGTAATATAGCGTCCACTGCATCCAGCATTTTCGTCAAATTACGCGCGAAACATGAAAATTTAAATGCATTTTATGGCACTAATCACTTCAATTAAAATGGTGTGCAATTTTTTGGTTTATTAACATTTTAAAATCTAATTGGGACACTTTTCAAAAATAGGTGATAATACTCTATTGCGATCCTACACTATCAGTAGAAATCGCTTTAATTTTGACAATTTCACAACATTCATGGCGTGGTTTACGTTGCTGAGCGGACAATTTTTTCGAATATATGAAAGAATGGATTAGCAATAAACTTCAAAGTGATTCAGATTCTATAATTAATAGTGTGTTACACAATTAGGGTGCTGAATACAACAAAATATTCCTCTTTTGTTGCCAGTTCAATCTAAAAACATGTAGTTTAAAAAATAGAACGTATTTTTTTTGTGTACAGACTTCGCAGCTCTTAAAACAATATATACCCAACAAAGTGTATAAAGGATATATTTTATTTGGACTAAGTTAGCACGCCACAGTTGTTTGTAGTAGCGAGAAAATTCGCATTCAAGTTCGTGTTATTTTTAAAACAACCTGTATACTCCACATACAGCGAAATTGCTTTTTCCTTCAATTCCTCTGGTAGGTATTGTTATGCTATTATTTATGAGATACACTTTATTTTTATTTTTTTGTCGGAAGTGGAAAGAAGATTCGATTTATGGTAAACGAGGAAAAATAGATGTAAATCAAACTGTTGTCAGTTTGAGAAGTTGTAGGGCTTCATCGCGATTGGTTGTTTTGATTTTCCCTTATTAATTGAAATGACAAACTTCATTAGCAACAGTGATAGAATTTTAATTTACCAAGAATAGCAATGAGAATGTGATTGACCTTTTTATTTAGTACTTAATTTACTTTTCTTGGAAACGATTTTAGAACAGAATGTATAGGTGAAACGTACTGTTTCACCTATACATTCTGTTCTAAAATCGTTCTTCGTCTTTCAGAGAAATCACTTCGTTTGATTGTGTATTTAGCTGTTCTTTCTATATAATTGGCCAACCTGAAACCGATTTACAGAATGATAACGAATGGAAAATGAATATACAGTTTCAATGATGTAACAGTATTTTTCATTGTTGGGTCAAATTCTCAGGATCTTCATTGAATGCCCCATTCTTATCGTCCAGGTGGTAACAACAGATCTGCACCACTCCTGCACGGCGGGACACACCGGCACATCGGCTTCTGCGCCGCTGGCCGCCGGTATCTGCGCACTCACCTTGCAAGCCAACAGGGACCTGACCTGGAGGGATATGCAGCATATTGGTAAGTTTCATTGTATTATTTTATATTATTGTGCCCCCTTAAAGCCAACAAATAATAGCCAGAACAGGCTCCAGCGTAACATGGTTTGACTGTGCACTTTATTTACGAATAAAGATTTATAATTTTACTTTAACTGCTTGGCGAGGTATGGAAGTGATCTTGGAAAGAGTGGGATGCAATTTTCTCAATGGGACCAATATCCTGATAGAATACCTATCCGTCCTAAAAGTATGGGATGAAACGTGGTCACTCCTAATGGGCATTATCAGAAGGCTAAAAGTCACCCAAATGGCAATGGAGAGGGCTATGCTCGGAGTTTTCCTACGTGATCGAATCTAGAATGAGGAGATCCACAGGAGAACCAAGGCAACCGACATAACCCGAAGAATTGCCAAACTTAAGTGGCAGTGGGCAGGGCACATTGCTCGCAGAAGAGATGGCCGATGGGGCCGGAAGGTTCTGGAGTGGCGGCCGCGTACCGAAAGACGTAGCGTTGGAAGGTCTCCCACAACATGGACTGATGACCTTGTGAAGGCCGCAGAAATCCGCTGGATGCGAGAAGCGCAGAACTGGTCGAAGTGGAGGAGCTTGGGGGTGGTCTATGTCCAGCAGTGGACGTCTTTCGGCTGAAATGATGATGATGATGATGCATGAGATGGAGATTTTTTTTCGCGACTATAACTTTGACCCAATGGAGATAATTATTCAGTTTGATGGTCGGTAACCCTTAAATTTGCCAGGTCTTTAAAAACTAACTCTGTATAAACACTTTAGAACAAAGTCTGGACTAAAACAAATTGACAGCAAAATGGAAAACAATTTAGTTTATTTAATTAAAATATTAGGGCATGTTAGGTAAAACGGAATACAGGTTTATATTCAATATTCTAGCTGTAGCAAACAGACCCAATCTCAGTAAATGCTTGCATGATTGTTTTTGAAATACACGAGAGGCACTAGAGCTTCTAAGATACTGTAGGTACTGACTTAGGAAACCCCACAGAGGATCTTGGCCTTTAATATCAAAAGCCTGACTTGCCCTGCCCAGGAATAGTACCCGAGCTTCAATTATGTATGAATAGAACACTGTTCTATTGTAACCGAATCGACTAACGTCCTAGACCGACCAAGATGCTTAACCGGCAGTGTCGATTTATTCTCTCAAGCTACCATCTCGTTACGTACGTACGAACTATGGTCACTGCTATATAAAGTCTACATAGATCGTTTGTTTCTAGTTGATTCTATTTCCACTTTTGTTCTAGTGTAAGAAGCCCCAAAGTCTGACAACCAGTCTTACCAAGGGGTATCGTTTTCCCCAGTTACTTGGTTGTGGAGATTAGATAGGTAGTCGCTCCATCTAAAATACTGGTATTTAGCTAGGTCCGGTTAGATTGGAAGCTGACCCCAACATAGTTGATAAAAAATGCCAGGCCCAGTGCGGGTTGGTAGATGTCACATGTCTTCGAATTTTTGGTTCTAGGACATGCCGGTTTCCTCACGATGTTTTTCTTCACCGCACCTTTTGAGAGCAGCAGGCTTAGCACGAGCACCGACTTGTCGACGGAAGAATAGACAACACTATTAAATAAATTATGTACAATAGGATAAGATAGCTATGTTTTTCCATTCATTATCACAGTTATGCGTTCTAAACGAATCATGATTTTGTAGATAATCGTATGTACTTTGTGGCCGTCGAGTAGAAAGTTTTGTTGTCAGTGTGATTTTGACAGTTTGGGAAGAAAATATTCTTCTGAAATAGTCTACATATAAAAGGACCTAGAGAAATATCGTTAGAAACGAAAGAATAAATGACAGATTGTAGAAGGATATCTACGGTGCGACAACAAAAATGTAGGAACGAAATATCACTTTGTATTGAAAAAGCACTGTCTATTCTTCGTAGAAATACAAAGCGTCATGCTAAGCCCGCAGGCGTGATGAAATAATTTAGGTACAAACGCCAGCAGGTCAACCTACCTGTCAAATTTTCCCAATTGAACATGAACCTTATGCTTACGGTATAAAGTTGAAAATCTATCAAATAAATTTGACAGATTGGAGTAGCTTGATGTGCTGGCGTCTGTACAAAAATTAAAGATCCTGTCTAAGTTCGAAGCTAAGATATGTAAGTCGGTACTAACGAGTGTTACTCGAGTGTGCTTGTACATTTATTTATTCGACATTCTAGAAACTTGAAAGGACAAAGGGAAGAAAAGTTAAACGGTACTTTCAATGTAAATAGACTTGATGTTCATAAAACCGAAGGTTACGACGGATAAATCTGTGATAAGAATGGCAGATTGAGTTATAAAAAACATTATACTCGCATTTTTCATGCCATGTAGTCAATATGGCTTTAAACCTAACAACCGATTTCATATAATCTTCTTTACCGAAAAGTGTGTGCTTCACATTTGAATTTTTTTTATTAAACCAAGCAAACCCAATGACGTGTTATAGTACAAATAATAAAATATGAAGTATGTGGACGTAAAACCAATGATCTGTGCGGATTCCTAACCCGCCCTAGCAATAATTCTCGCGATCCTTTAGTTGGCAATTTTCTTTACGGCCTTCTGCGCTATTTTTTCGACCTTCGCCTCCGGATTCCGAGTGAAGCACGACAAATAGCCCGATCCTTGTTATTATTACTATGACATCGTTAAATAAGAAACGATCAAATATTTCAGGCACCTAAAATAATATATCACTCGTTATTTTAGTGATGGTAGTTCAAAATAATGAAAACATTTATTCGACATAGACACAACACAACAGCAACAAACACATAAAAAAATGGGAACAAAAAACATAAAAATAAAATTGCAATATCAATTGTGCTGAGCGTGTCCATACCGAAAGGGTTACCATCTCGGCATTTACTGGGCGTGAGACACCCAGCGCTGGTTTTCAGTTGGCACCCCGCAGCGACACACGAATGTAGGTAAATATAAGTATACTATTGCAACAGAAAATAGGTAATACTTGAATATTAGTAATAAAAAATCTCACCCAAGACTCAAAAAAACAAATACTAAAGCTTCGCATTATATACAATGCGACGCTTTAGTATTTGGTTTTTTGGCTTCACTCTTGGTGTTCCGCGCGGTCTATCTGCCTTTGCTTTAAAATCAAAAAAATAAAAAAAATAAAGCGTCGCATTGTATGTTACATAAAATGCGACGCTTCAGTATTTGGTTTTTTGGCCTCACTCTTGGTGTTCCGCGCGGTCTATCTGCCTTTGTTTTATAATCTAAAGAAAAAAAAAAAATGAAGCGTCGCATTGTATGTTATATAAAATGCGACGCTTCAGTATTTGTTTTTTTGGCTTCACTCTTGGTGTTCCGCGCGGTCTATCTGCCTTTGTTTTATAATCTGAGTAAAAATGCTTAAAAATACGTAAATAAATAATGCAAAAGATTTTTGTGTGCTACTCAGTTCAGAGTAAATTTTTAAAATACCCACGAATCCACAATATAAAATAGCTGCTTCGTTGGTTTGGAGATCGTAAGAACAATAGGATTAGCATGAGTTTCTGGGTTCAATTCCTAGGTAGGAAACAGTGTTTTTAGGTTTTTCCATCAGAATTTCCTTTGACTAGAGTCTGGCTTTGTGATCGAATAACGCCGATAAGGCCGGCCCTCTTATATTAAAGTATGTTCTCAACACCTCTGACGAACTTCTTGGAGAATACAGGCTTGATGCATGTCTATACAAATTCATACATAACATACAAATAAATAAAATTGAAGTGTCCGTTTGTAATGTCAAAATAACAGCTTGTTATAAAACCTTAAATATATACTTTAAGGTTACGGTACTTATCTTCATTTTGTTTTTTGTCTGTCTGTTTGTTCCGGCTCTCCAATGGCTAGTCCGATTTTCACTGGCTGATAGCTGATATTATAACGAGTAACATAGTCTACTTTTTGTCCCATTTCCGACGTCCACGCGGGCAAAGCCACGGTCAGCAGCTAGTTATAAATAAATACATTCTAATAATAAAGTTTGCTGCCTATTTACATCCCATAAAAGGGACGGAATCTGTTCAGGAAATCCCAAATTTATTTGATTAGTTTCTTTATAAAATGAAAGGTAGGAAAAGGTTACGTTACGAGATTGCGGAATTCTATTCAAATGTGACGTCACGAGAGTTGTCGACATGTTTTTCGAAATATGTATTGATATTTATATTTCACTAGCTGGTCCGGTAGTCATTGTCCTGGTCATACAATAGTTCATTCATACACAAATCCCATAGAAAAAAAAAAAACGTGCGGGTTTTCCCGAATTTTCCTGAAAATTTTCCGGGAAACATTCCAGTTTTGATTTCCGTATAAACCTAATTCGGACTATCAAAAATATTTAAAAACAAAAGGCGTATCGGTCAAGCCGTCCTCAAGAGAGGCGCTTACTAACGAACATTTTATTTCTATTTATGTACTAGGTTTTCCCAGTGGCTTCACCCACGTAAAGTTTGGAAATTATCCATTATTGTTAAACCAGGTGGTTAATCTATGTGGCGAATTTTATCAAAATCCGTTCAGTTGTTTGCGTGATTGGATAACTAACATCCACATTTATAATATTAGTATATGATACTCGTAGATAGAAGATTTGAAACTTGCATGCATAATTTTGTGGTAGTTAGGTAATTAAATATCTGAAACGCAAATTCCCAAATTTAATCATGTTGATTCAGATTTAATTCTATGTAAGTATAATCATTGAACGAAATTATTTCCATTAATGAAAATGTAGAATTTATACAGACAATACGTGCGCTTTATATGCCCTTTATTCAAGCTTTATGTAACGCTAAACAATCATTTATGTATGAGGCTTTGTTTATAAGCCGATTTCAACGTTTTTTTCGTTGCTTTGAAGTATCTACTCCATTTAATTCTCTGTTCATCTGGATCATCCACATTTAGAGCCAAATTGTCTTGGGAATTCTGCCTAAACCGTTCAATAAGTGTGTTAAAAGAACTTTTGTTTCGTAAGGCCTATTGAGTTAGTAAGTTTCTGAATGTCCACGACAAGTTAGACTGAAGAGGGTATTTTACATGACGTAGTTTCTGAACTGCTTTTGTTTCGGAGATCTCTTTGCTCCCACACATTCTGTTACCTTAGTACTTCTTCTTATCCATTTCTATCTATGTTATATATTAAAGTTGCTTTTCGTGTATGTCTCTGTCTCCGCATTGTTCTTCTTACTACGCAAAGGCTTTGGATGTGGTTTTTACCATTTAGAGAATTTCTTCCAATAAATAAAAAATAAATAGATGTTAAGAGCGATAGATACAATTAGATTACATCAAGATTATAAAAATAACTACAAAAATGGGGATTGAAATGAAAATTAAAGACACAAACAAACTGACAGAGAAATTGGTAGCGTGCACCTAGCTTCTGACGTTTCATAGATGCCCCATGCAGGTTTATGTGAAACACAATATTTTGGTTTGATTTTATTTTATTTGAAAGTGACAACTAAAATCTTTGTATAAAGGCTGCCATAGACAGGCGCAACGCGACTTTAATAGAATCATTTGCTTACATAAAAAATACAACCATTTACTGTTATAAAAATTTCATGGATATTGATCTACTACAGTCGCGTTCCGCCTTAAGTTTATGTGTACATTAAATTAACATATAATAAACGTTTTATCAACTCGTGAAAGCCGTGCGAACCAAGGGCGGGTAGCTAGAATTAAATACTCCGACTTTTGTAGACAGAATTCTGAGTACTTATTTAATTAATATACAAACAGTTCCAACTAAATCTTGTTCCGAAACTGGCTTTAAATTAACCACAACTATGAGGTAGAGTGTTAGATAGTATGTACGAATCGATAACGTAATCATTCGGCACAGGACTAGCAGTATACCCTTGATGACCTATTTATCAATGGGTACTAAGCTGATTGGCAAACTTAGACTATTGGACGCGCACACCGTATAATCCGTCTTATCTGGTCCTTAGACTTAGTCTAAACTGTATTAAACTAATAATACACTGAGAAAAATTTCCTCTGCCGCACTACGTAAAATAAGGACAAAAATCGACCACAATGACGTGTGTAACCCGCTCCATTACGCGTAAGTAGCCAGTCATACGTAGTCGGCATACTGACGCTCATCATGGAGCGGGTTACGTAATTTACTCGTGGTCGATTTTTGTACGTACGTACGTAGCCCGACATCCGGCTACGTAATACGTAGTGCGCAAGTCGCACTGAATACTCCTGAAACTACGATTGCAACACCCGTATACTATTGTTGCGAGCACAGTAGAACACGGTGAACCTTACGTGTGTACCATGGCGGCTTACGTACGATACTGTAGCGGGCACGTTAAATAATGATGAGCCATATCTGTGCACCGCGACGGCATACGTACGATACTGTGGCGGACACAGTAAAGCACGGTGAGCTGTACGTGTGTACCACGGCGGCATACGTACGATACTGTGACGGACACAGTAAAGCACGTTGAGCCGTACGTGTGTACCACGGCGGCATACGTACGATACTGTGACGGACACAGTAAAGCACGGTGAGCCATACGTGTGTACCACGGCGGCATACGTACGATACTGTGGCGGACACAGTAAAGCACGGTGAGCCATACGTGTGTACCACGGCGGCATACGTACGATACTGTGGCAGACACAGTAAAGCACGGTGAGCCGTACGTATGTACCACGGCGGCATACGTACGATACTGTGGCAGACACGGTAAAGCACGGTGAGCCGTACGTGTGTACCACGGCGGCATACGAACGATACTGTGGCGGACACAGTAAAGCACGGTGAGCCGTACGTGTGTACCATGGCGGCATACGTACGATACTGTGGCGGACACAGTAAAGCACGGTGAGCCGTACGTGTGTACCACGGCGGCATACGTACGATACTGTGGCGGACACAGTAAAGCACGGTGAGCCGTACGTGTGTACCACGGCGGCATACGTACGATACTGTGGCGGACACAGTAAAGCACGGTGGGCCGTACGTGTGTACCACGGCGGCATACGTACGATACTGTGGCGGACGCAGTAAAGCACGGTGAGCCGTACGTGTGTACCACGGCGGCATACGTACGATACTGTGGCGGACACAGTAAAGCACGGTGAGCCGTACGTGTGTACCACGGCGGCATACGTACGATACTGTGGCGGACGCAGTAAAGCACGGTGAGCCGTACGTGTGTACCACGGCGGCATACGTACGATACTGTGGCGGACACAGTAAAGCACGGTGAGCCGTACGTGTGTACCACGGCGGCATACGTACGATACTGTGGCGGACACAGTAAAGCACGGTGAGCCATACGTGTGTACCACGGCGGCATACGTACGATACTGTGGCGGACACAGTAAAGCACGGTGAGCCGTACGTGTGTACCACGGCGGCATACTTACGATACTATAGCGGACACGGTGAATCATGGTGCGCCATACGTGTACACCATGGCGGCATACTTACGATACCATGGCGGACACGGTGAATCATGGTGCGCCATACGTGTACACCATGGCGGCATACTTACGATACTATGGCGGACACGGTGAATCATAGTGCGCCATACGTGTGCAGCGTGGCAGCATACGTAGGATACTGTGGCAGGCACAGTAAAGCATGATGTGTCAGACGTATTAACTGTCGTAGTAGAGGTAAGGTACCGTTGCCGGTACAGTAAGGCATGATGAACCGTGCGTATGTACCACGGCAGTGGACGTACGATACTGGTGCGGGACCAGTAAAGCACGGTGAACCATACTTATGTACCACGCTAGCGTACGGACGATACTGCTGCGGGTATAGTAAGGCATGGTGCACTATACTGTGTTACGTATGGCACACCATGCCTTACGATACTCGCACCTGTATTTTCCTTATGCTGGCGCATGGTACATACAAAGGTGTTCAGATACTTATTTTGAATATTAAACACTCAAATCAATGAAATTTTGTAGACATGATCGAGAAACTAATATCTAGGTCTGTGGTTTATTACATTTTCGTAAAAATGTATAGTTTAAATATTGCAGGGAGTTTTGAATGAAAATATGAAAACCCCCTGCAATATTTAAACTATACATTTTTACGAAAATGTAATAAACCACAGACCTAGCTAGATATTAGTTTCTCGATCGTGTGTACAAAATTTCATTGACTTTGATTGGTTAATATATAATAATATCTGAACACCTTTGTATGTACGGCCAGCGTCATAAAAATATATACGTTAACAAGAGCTCAAAAATATCTACACGCCTCTATGTCACTGACAATAAGGTTGGTGTTTACATATTTTGACTCGATGGCTGTATATATTTATATATTAATGACGTTGACTGTAACCATGCCAGCATAAGGAAAATACAGGTACAAGTATCGTAAGGCATGATGTGCAATACGTAACACGTAGTGCAATAGTGCACCATGCCTTATACCCGTAGCAGTATCGCATGTACTCGGGCGTGTAGATGGACGGGTATGGTGAATGGTATGGTGCCATATTGTCCCGCACTAGTAATCATACCTTTTATTTTTCTTCTCAGCATATATATTCGTCCACTGCTGGACATTTATGCTTCTCCCATGGTTTTTCTATGTCATCCTCGATGCGGCGTATCTGGTCGAGGTCGGCCCTGCCATCTTAGGAATGGCGGTCTGCCTACGCTTCGACTTCCCGTTCATACCTCTACTATAACAGTTAATAAGTTTTATACACATTATGCTTTGTAGTATAAGTAGTACAACCTGCACTGGTCACATAGATATCTACTTATAAATAATGGTGCGGGTACGGTAAAGAATGATGTATCATTATAAAGCTGACCAGATGTTTTAAAACCCGCGTGCGGTATTTTTCAGATTTAATTTCTTTTACTGGCAATAGTTACGTATAAATATATCACAAAAGGTCGCGTCCTCATTGCAGGGTTTTTTTAAAACTCTGGTCAGGCTTTACCTACTGTTGTTGAATTTGTACGATATTAGTGCGGCTATTATTATTATTATGCAAAATAATTTTGTAGCAAACTTAACAGCTACACCGATATAGCACCAAATCGGACCTGTAAGTGAAAAGCATACACTAATTGGTAATTTAGATAAAATAATACTTCACGATACATATACATTTAGTGTAGGTACTACCTACACAGCAATGATACATCATTTTTTATTTTTTTAAACTTTTACAAGGTTATTAACAGAAGAAATTCTGAAGAAGTTCTGTTCTCAAACCCTGTACAAGTTTTATAACTTTACATGCTTAAAAGGAAATAGACATAAAAGATTCATATTATTTATTTTCAATCGTAAAATTGAGACATACAAAAAAACCACAAGCTTAATTAATCATACTATTCTAGAATTACATGGTAGTCAACTATGAACGAGGAATTTCACCGTCTGTCGGTTGTTGACAGGCGTCCACCATTGCAAGATTTAAGGCCTACTCAAATCTGACCGGTATCCCGTACCGGTGGCGATAACGATATCCCGATGGGTATGCGGTAACGCGCTGTTCAAAGGTGTTCCGCAACTGCTGCCGGTAATGCCATACAAAATACCGGTCGGGATATCGGTCAGGTTTGAGTAGGCCTTTACAAAACGTAATACGGAAAGGACGAGAGGATTGGCGATTAGATATTTATTAAAATATAAGGGCGTCAGTAGATATCCTATCTTATATAGATTTCGTCTGAATGTTTTAGGGCAATTATAAATACTTAATTAGGTATAACAACAGACAGTCCATTATCAACATGAACAATGTCTCAGATCTCCGGTATTTGTAGCACGAGCCGGAAGCGGGTAAGTAAGAGCAACCTAGGATTCCCGACCAAAGAATCACTAGTACGAGCCAGTCCACACGGCGCGTTGCGTCTCCGTTGCGTCGACGCAGCGCTGCCGTTGCGTCATTTTACATTTTGCGTTGCGTCGACGCAACGCGCCGTGTGGACTGGCTCTAAGGGTACCTTGGCATCAATGGAGTCCGCGTGGTCGTCGCTGGAAACCAATGCATCTAGGCCTACGGTAAACTTAACTTAAAGCTCGTTCGCATAAGAACGCTAATACATACGCATAAACCTAACTAGTTGCGGAACCTATGTCGCAAGGCCCGACTTTAAACTGATATAACCGGTATTCTATAAAAAAAAAAATACAAAATGTGGGGATCGCCCCGTTTTGGTAGCGATCCGAGAGCCACCTTTTGGCAGTAGGGGCGGTGCACCCCTACCCCATGGCCTAGGTGAAGGTTAAACATCAGTACCGAGTTTCGATATTTTCTACTTTTACGAAATTTGACTGATTTTAAAAGCATAAATGACAATACGATGAAAGAATACAAACAACAAATGAAACTCAGCTGATGTTTAACCTGAAGTTAAGTTAAAGAAACAAATTGGTGGTGGGCCCGTATTCACGCTTTTGCAAAACGGTATATAATGTAAGGTATGGGTACGTAAAATGTGTAAACTGTATCACCTGCGGGCAACAGATCCGCACAGGTGGGTGTGTTTCTGAATTTTTGCACGTGTTGTATGTGTTATAGTCAAACCCCGAAGTCCTGGCGCTCCAAGGTTTGCCTAGTCAAACCTCAGGTTTGACAAGAAGGCTTAGTCAAAGTCCAAAACTAATAGCGTGTTTCGACCTTTGGCTAACGCATTTATGGCCAAACCTAGGAGAGACTAACTTGGAAAGTCAAACGCCGAAACGCAATTTGATCAAATCGCAATTACTCCGCTGCGAAATTTCTAACCTGCAGGACCACGTGACCTACAGGAGTAAGGCAGTTTTGAATCTAACATCGGAAATGAATGAAGTTTTTCATACATATTTAGGTTATATAACCCATTCTGTCCCTAATTTAAGTCTGACTAGTCAAACCCCGATTTGATCGTACTGAGTTTCGGCGTTTGACTACCCAAGTTGGTCTCTCCAAGGTTTGACCATAAATTCTTTTGTCAAAGGCTAAAACACGCTTTAGTTTTGGACTTTGACTAAGGCTTCTTGTCAAACCTGAGGTTTGACTAGGCAAACCTAGGAGCGCCGGGACTTCGGAGTTTGACTACATATGCATGTAAGTGTGTGATGAGAAAAAAAATAAACGAAGAAGGTTGGTGCTAATATGATGGGAAGTCCTACCCCAAGGGTACGTACGTCGTATGTGATGTGTAATGGTCGTTGTTATTCTAAAGTCCATCGAACAGTGACATAAAGTTTTAAATCTGACATTATAGTAATTGTAGCCGGTACAGGCGAAACAAGGGTATTATAATTATGTAATAGGTAATCGTTGGTTCTCATCACTTGATACGCATAGTAATGCTGATTAAAATCTATACACTCTAATGAAACACACTCAAATGTAACTTCATCATTGTCAAGTAAATAAATATTTTTTATTTCACCAAACTTTGGTAAGCCTGAAGATTCTGAAATATCTAGAATGACAATTGACGACAGCTCAAATCGGACACCATACAGTTTCACCCATGATAATGAGTACCAACAATTATTTTCGATTATACCTCGAGAATGAAAGTTTTGTCTTACATTTTCAATTTGCGCTTCTGTCATATTTGCCTTTTTGCCATAAGAGATCGTCTTTACAGTTTCATTTTTAAGAAAAGTATCGTTTAAAATTAATTGATGTTTAATAGCTATTGTTTTACAAACATTTACTCTGTTGTGTGATGCTCTGGCCACAAATTTAGATATACGATGCTTGGCTTCAAACCTCATCGTCCAGATTTGGGTAAGTGGGCCAAATTTTTTTAACATTTCTGGATAATGTGTAAGAAAATGAAACTTTGGCTTTAAGTCTGTTTCAGCAAATTTTCGATAGAGCTCGTTTAATTCAGCTACTGAAAATTTTACTTGATCAATAGTATTTTCATGGATTCTATGACTCAAAAGTTTATCCAACAATTGTCTTAATTTGATGTATAAGAACCAAACTTCGTTTTCATCTGGGACATTATATCCGACAATCAGCCCAAAATATCGAACAAGGGTAAGCATTTCAGAAGCCGAACATTTTAACTTTAATGTTGAGCCTTCTTTTGCTACAGAATCGCACGGTGTCGATGTAGAATCAGGTCCATAATTAAAATACCGTATTCTTGATTTTAAATTGTCAAAAGAAATTAGCATCTGAGTACACACTAGATTCTGTATCACAAATGGCATCACATATCGACAAGCACCCTCGAGATAGTCATGTAAAACATCTACGGCGACGTTTTGAAATAAGTCAAACCCATCTAAAGCAAGCCACGAGCATTTTTCTTTAAGACCAGTCATATGAATGTCATTTAAATGTAAATCATTTTCATAATTGACATTGTTTCTCAACAACGTGTCATCTTCATAAAGCAGTGTTTTGATTTGTTCTTTATTAGCAGTACAAATTCTACATGGCCGATTTGCAGAAAAACTTTCAACAAAACCTAACATAGCATTCAATCCTAAATTATCTCCCGTCACAGCTGCAACATAAAACTTAATTTTGCCAGTATACACATCAGTTTCAACATGAATACCATTGTTCCTTAAATCATTAAGAACATCAAAAACTTTTTGAAAAATTATGTTGTTTCCAAAGCTTGTTCTGTCTGATGAGTGAAAAAGAGCCAATAATAAAATATTTTGCAAAAGCGACACGTAGTGAGGTGGAAGACATGGTACTGAGGCATAAATAGCTCCAAGTTTATGAATCCCAGCGTGGCTTCCTAAGGGATTGCCTATTTCAAAATCGTCAAAGTAGATTATTAATGGTAAAATCATTGCATCATGCTCTACAGAATTTTCTGTCATTTTTTTCCATACTGAACCCTGAACAATATTCTCAATACCGAAAGAGTCATTTTGTACTGTGTCCAAATATTCAAGAGTATCCTTCATGAAATTTTTTGATGAAAAAATTAGTTTTAAATTTTCTTTTAACGGAATCACCTGCATTGTACAATTTACTTGTACTAATAACAAACCAGCCGCTGTTTTTTTAGACTCATTACGTTGACCTACAACCACTTCAAGGGGCTCAGAATAAGTTCCTATTTCATTAAAATATTTTAAACGTTTGTGTTCCGAATCTAAATTCTCAAACGCATCGCTGAACGCGCTAAATATTTTTTTTAAAGCATTTTTAACATGAACATTATCTTGGTCTGGTGGTACCATATCATTAAACTGTCGCTCTATAATGCATTGTGATTTAGAATGAAATAATTGAAGATTTTCTACAAGAACTTGTACGGCTTTACGCGGTATTATTGGGTTAGCATATAGAGTGGAAACGAGACTTGCAGCATGGTGACCAAGAGAGTTTTCGTCTCTTTGAGTTGGTAGAGATTCCATCGTATTTGCCGTTTCGTAAGTTTCTTTGCTTGACGTTGAAGGTAAATTTGAGATATTGGCTTCTGTATCTGTATCAATCGGTTTGTTACTATTTGGATGAGGCAAGACTGACAATGATGACTGGTGCTCTCTAACTAAGTGCTTTTTGAAAGATGCAGAGGAAATATAATGACGATAACACCCTTGTTCACCACACCGAAATCCGGAAAATCCTACCGTTAATTTACAGAAAGTTCGCACATGAGTTATAAGTAAATTCGGAGACACACTGGCTTTTTTGCAATAGTAACAGGTAAACATTTTTAAAGTATTAACTCTAGATCAGTTAAAAGACTATTCACAGCCTGTGTGGGCCTGTCAAATTTAGTTTTAATATCGTAGAAACCCAATTGAATAAAAAGCCATATGTCTCCAGCTTCCTCCGGGTAACAAGCTCCTATCGATTGAAATATTTTAAATGCACAGTCTACTGCTGTTACTAATTTGTTGAAACTATACAATGTGTCATTTATTACCACATATGCTACTTTTACCTCAGTAACGGTAAGGCCAACAAAAATAACGTAGGGTTGAACTGTGCGGCCTAGCCTCTGCAGGTTCTCCTTTTTTTGAATGATCTTGTTGGTAACGTCGGCTTCAGAAGCAGCTTGCGATATATAGCCGTCGCATACTTCTGCTCTGGATGGCTTCCACGCTGGCTTTCCTTTTATTTTCCGTGCAGGTGAAATGTTGATGACATAAGCCAGCAACATCAAAGCAACATTGCTAGATGTCTCTGGTTCATCTTCTGTATTCAAAGAAAAAAAAAAAGTTTCGGTTAATTTTTAAGACTTAATTTTACTAAAATTAAAAAAAAAACACTATGGACGTCATTTTTTCAATACACTAACTGAGCGGCTCGGTGCTGAGGGGAGGGGGAAGTCACAAATCTGTGCGATTTCTAGAATGGGCGGGGCCTCTGAGACTCCACGTCATAGTTAAAGATTAATAATAAGAACTAATATTTGAGCAAAACTTCTTACCGTCAATCAGTGCAATTATATTTGCTATTTTTGTTCTCGTATCTTGGTCTCTAATTTTTCGTAATTTTAATGAAGCATATTTTATAATTTCTTCATTTTTGAGGGTGATAGAGGAAAATAATTTGTTTTTCTTTCCCGGATACAGACGACTGAAATCGTTCATTAACTGAAAAAAAGAATACAATAAATGTGCGCCACGTTATTTCCACTGGTGAGAAAGGTCCGGATGGCTACCACATAGGTTATTGGGTTGTTGAGCGAGAACTAGAATAGCTTGTCTCTTTTAGTGCCTGCACAATATCTCGTTCTGCAATGTCGGCAGCGCGCGAGTGTTGCAAGTGACTAGAGTCTGTGCGAAAAGAGAAGAACCGTGGCAGATACGGGAACTAACATTACGAATTTTACATGGCAATCGAAATTCAGACACTTGTCTTATAACCCCTCGTTTTCACCAAAGTATAATACATGTATTTTACAAATTGAATGCAATGTTTTAGTTTTTCGCATGTATTAAATATGTTGTTCAAAACTTGTTATGAAACTATATTACATGATTGTATAAAACTTGTTGTAAGTATACAAAACTTGTATGAAACTTGTTAGTTGAAAACTTCTAGTCGCCTACATGTTTATGATCTCATATACAGAAATTGCAATAAAATAAACATTAATTGTCTAAACCACGTTTGTATTTTGTAGGTGAGAACGCTGTCAATGTATCAGAGGGCCTAGTGTGAGTTTCTTTTAACCATCTCGACTTTACGCATCGACCGCTTTTCTCCGATTGGCACTCGTTTGGTGAAGGGCCAATCAGAGAGCAAAACGCGATCGATGCGTAAAGTCGAGATAGTTAAAAGAAACTCACACTAGGGCCACAGACGAGTTAATACATGTCACAGACTTCATTGTAAACGCAAATGTGTTTTATACTTGTAAAAATACTTGCTGGCTACACAGTTGAACGAAATAATGTTTGAGACAGTTTTGACAAGTATTCTACAAGTTTTTTTTTTACATAATCCTTGTGGTTATTTATAGAAAAACCACAAGGATTATGTAAAAAATAAGCGGCTGCGGTTTATGCTTACCAAGGTATAGCCTTGTGATTGTTTTAAGGCTGGGAAATCCTTGAAGTAATCTGCTATATCACCTTTTCCACATTGGATGCGATTTAGGCGGTAATCTGCAGTTTCTGCCCACTTTTCTTCAACAGATTTCCATGGATCGACATTGTTTTTCAGCCATAGTAATGTTTCTTCATAGACAATACCTGTAATTTATATGTGTATGGTGGGATGAGTCAACAAGAGGAAGGGCATCATAGTACAGTCGCCCGTAGTACATTTAAATCACGAAAAAGGTGACTAGCGATTATTTGCTTACCACTTTCCAGAGATTCCAGGCTATAAATGTCATCATCTGTGATAGTTGGCGTGGATCTGAGCGATGATCTGGACGACTTCGAGGATGAACGGCTAGTTCCCGGCAACTGTCCACTTTCTCGCAACTTTCTCCTTCGAGCTATATAGCTCTCGTAGAGCTTTCCGCTAGCATTTTTTTTAGCTAATTTATTTGTAGCTGAAAAATATGCAGAATAATACACTACAACGCGTTCCTTGTGAAATATTTCCACAATTTCGGTAGCTAGTTTATAAAATTCTTCACTGGAAATTTTCTTCGCACAATTGTTTTCTAGTATGTGGTGTATTAGCAGCTGGCTCAATTTCCTTCGGGAACCCTCCGTCAGTAAGCCTCCTTTTCCCTCTTTGAGTATTGCTCTGCCGTCTAAACTTTCCTGTATGTAAAACACAAACACTATTGATACCAACTTTTTAAAGTTGTTGAACAAATTGATAAATTAATGAGTAAATGGTCCAGTTGGAGAACAGCCTTCGGAGCTCTATGAGTAGTAAATAAAACCAAAAAAAAAAAAATAGAATTGTAAAAAAAAATTTTTTCGGTGACCGATTGTCCCTCCTTTTTTTGCTCTTATTTAATTGAGGATACCCATAGAAACAATTTAGGCTTTACACACTTTTTCGTAAAATGCATATTTTTCGAGTAATTTAACTTTGAAGATTTTTTTACTTTTTTTTAATAATTAAATATCTCGTGATAATAATTAAATAACTGTGAGTCGGGGACACATCATGCCCATGACATAAATTGATGGGGACAATGATCGAAAATCGATATAAGTTCTCAGTAAATATGCATTTAACGAAAAAAAAATTATAAGTTTAAACATGTTACTATATGTGCCCTAAATAAAAAAAAAGCAAAAAAAAGTCATCGGTAAACGATTTTTTTTTTCAAAAAAAAAAAATTAAAAAGATTCTGAGTCTTTTTTCCCATAGGCCCCAAAGGCAACACTCCAACTGATTCCGACGAATTGAGAACGTCCTCCTTTTTAAAGTCGGTTAAATGCCGCGCAGTTACCAAGTTAAGCTAGCTAATGATAAATACTATTGAATACTAAATAGGGATATACTACTTAGTAATGCAGACCATACACGTCCAATTCGATCGTTCAATTGGCATGATACTGCTGATTGGATCCAATCTGCAGTTCGTCCATATACCTACACCACACACGATCAATTCTAACTGTCCAATCGGACAAATAAAGAAAAAGAAAAAAAAACATAAAAATCGGTCTATAAATATCGAAGATATGCGCAAACAATGATAAAACAAATATATACAATCTAATTAAGAACCTCCTTGTTTTTTGAAGTCGGTTAAGAAAAATCATACGATCGATCGCCCACTGCCATACACGGTCCAATCGGCATGATCCAGCCAAAATAATTGAATTTTGATTGTTCCGCCAATTCGATCTGTCCTGCCTGCCGATCCACGGCCACATACGGTCAATTCGATTGGATCCAATCGGCAGTGTCATGCCAATTGTACAATCGAATTGATGGTGTATGGCCTGCATAACTATACGAGTTGTAATAATACGGGTTTTAATAATGTACCAAATAAATACTATACATACGGATGTACTTACATTTTTGCTGGTTAAACAATATACCTAAACTATGAATATTCTACTAGCACACTAACTTTGACTAGTGCCTTCTAAATACTCATACAATCTACTAAAGAAAATAACATTACATTTAATAGTTTCAATACCTGAAACAAAACAAAACGTAATCTAAGAATTATTACAAACTTAAATAGGTACCCGGTCCTATCTTAATGATGGGCATTTTCAATTTTATCTTAAGCAAGGTTTACACGAGGCCATCGCAAGCCAAGCCAGCAACGCTGGCGAGAATAAAGTGCCCGTCTATTTTTCAAGCCAGTGAGACTGGCAGCCAGCGATGGCCTTATGTAAACAATGCTTTTGGTCCATAACACAAACATAAAGTACCTACCAAATTAAGCTACAAAATAAAAATTTAAGTGAGCACCAAAAAAGGGTGGGGCAGCCTGTCAGTATTGTATTACAATCACTGTAAACTATACAAAAATGGACTTAGCAGGTTAACGAATTAGGCCGACGAAATACGTTTTGTTATCAAACTGAGTAATTTTATTATTATAAGTAACTCACAGTGTTATTAGCTGCAGCAGTACAATCTGTAGAGATTTTTGCATTATCACTGACATCAGTGTCCCGTACAGCGTTTTGAGTTGAGTCGTTTAGCCCAGCATTCCTAATTTCAAGGTTCTAGAAAAATAATTTAAAAGTATACGGCATCGGTCCAAGAGAAAAAATCGAAAACATTTTTATTAGCTAAATACAAGATGTACAATAAACAAGTAGGTACGTACATTGACACTGGTCGCTTTTTGATGTTGTATTAGCCAATTTTTAAATTTTATTCTGGGGCCAATCTTTGGAATCATTTCTTTCAAATCTTCATCGTTTAACAGAATGGCAGTTTCAAGTGATGTTATAAGATTGTCTGAAAAATACAAATACAAACATGTAAAAAACTTGTTATGTAGGTAAGTACCTACCTACTTATAATTGCCTACATGTTCAGTCGGAGAGTCAGGTTTTTGGGCGGTCTCTTGGTTTTCAACAAAAAAAAATAATCTTTTTAACAAAAAATTGAACCGACGAAAAAATAAAAAAAGGAAAAAATAAAAAATTAACGTTTTAGTCCAGCTAAGCTCCACATTAATTTCGAGTCGGCGCCAAAGTTTGTATGGCGCCACCTGTACACTGTTGAGGACCTCTTGGAACTGACTTCACTACAACATAACAGGGATCTGGAGTTGATCTAATAATGGAGACGCCATCATCAGATCCGTGTTATGTTGTGGTGTCATCACACATCATAAATGTTTGGTTAATTTCAACAGAATCGGTTCACAATTGAAAATTCAGTAGGAAAATTATCAATAAATTCCTTTTTTTCTACCCTTAGGGGCAGATATAATTTTTCATATTTAAATGGGACCGATTTTTAGATATACTCTTTCCAATAAAAAAAGAATTTTTGAAATCGGACCACTCAATAAAAAGTTATGAGTGGTCATACATAAAAAAAATATACGTGTCGAATTGAGAACCTCCTCCTTTTTTTTTCGTCGGTTAAAAAATGCTGTCCGTTACCGATTAGTAAAGTTTACAACTTTACCCAACAAGCAATAATAAGGTTTTAAACTTGTTTGTAAGTAGTATTATATGTAAAAGGCTATCAGACAAGTTCAAACATGCCACCAAAGATGAGAGTGAAAATAACTCAATGAGTGAAAACGAGGGGTTATGTTATGACGCAACATACTATTTCAAAGTGCGACAGATCTAAGAAAATTTATAATCTAAATAAAACAAAAAATCTTGACTAAATAAAACCGAGAAACTGGCTTACCTTGAAGGAATGGTATTATTTCAGATAAACCGGCGTTTAATATCTCTTCCATAAATTCCATGATGGCTACGCTACGACGCGTTTTAGCACAAAATCACTAATCATAATTCAGCCAGACTTCGTGTTGTTCGGTCTGTTTTTCTCAGGCGACTGCTGACTGCCGCGCCGTTGCCGCGAGGCGCCCCCGCCTCTGGCGCCGCCGGGGGCGGGGCGTCACGGGCTGATGCAACACATTACCTTATTTGGTAGCGTTTCGTGACCTTCGCGATGTTTCTTTATTTTTTTTTTCTTTACCCTTGCGGGAAGGCAAAGGAATCTAGCCCATGCAGCCTGATCTTATGTTATTGATTAACACATTTTGTAATCAAAGGCAAAATGCAAAGTCTTTTTTTTTATAATAGTTCTTCACTTTCTGGTAAATTCTAGTGTTCGATTCTATAATGTCCAATTTTTGGCTGATTCCCTGTTTTAGAGCCTCTGCGCAGTGCCTTGCGGGGGAGCGCGGTGCGTTTATTCTAACGTGCGGTCAGTGTAGCCAACCCTACAGTTTTAACTGTAGATCTACAGTTTTTTGTAAATTCTCTCAGTTTTTAGTTTAGGCCTCGAAATCTAAAGTTTTTTATTTAAGATGATGGTGTCTCTGTTTTGTTTGCTACGTAGTCCGTATACTAAGTCAGCTTCAGTAAAAAAGAACAATGCCCACCTTCCATACATTTAAAAACCTGATAATGAAAGTATATGTATAGTTATATGATATAGTAGAAATACTTCATATAAGTTTATAAAATAATGTCTTATAGTCATTTTGGCGATTTAAACGCCACGAAGTCCAAAAAATATTAATGTTTCTTTTTAGGTTAGGATTTGGCGTTAGGTACCAAAAATAATGAAACAAACGTGCATGAACTAATTAATTAGGTACGCTCGATGTTTTGTCTAAAATAGGAGTATTTACCTAACTATGGTATAAAACATCCTTTTTACTTTGTTAATTCCTTGAAACTAACTGCCCCTAAGTCAACAATGCTAAGACTGCGCCGACCAGTGTTGCCATATGGAGGAGGCGTGAAATCTATATTTTCATTTTAAAAATCCGTATTACCAGTAAAATCTCACCATTTTTCATTGTTTTTTGGCAAAAAAACCTGTAACAGATCTTTAGGACGTTATAGGTACTGAATTTCAATGTTTAGTCGTGTTCATGTACATACTTAAAAATATTCGTCTTACCTCCGCGTCCAATAGATAAGTCACTCAATTTCTTTTTACATAATGCAAACGTGCAAAATCCTTCTTGCTACGTTTCAGCAAAACCTTGAAAGTAGATTCAGCCAACCAATCTAAGTTGAAGCGCTAAATTATGCCTGATTTTTTGCATTTCCAGCCATTGTTTTCAAACTACACTTAATGTCCTTTTCAATCAAAGACAATAGCTCTAAAGGTTTTGTCTTTGATACACGGTTTCGAACGCGACCTATGGCACGGTATTCCCCACATCTCATGTTTGTGTTACGGCTCTATTATGTTATATTTCCATGAAATGAAAATAATAGTTGCGACAGAGGACTAAAATGTGATTAATAATGAATACTACGAAAAAAACTTCGGAATATGCTCTGTACAGCATCTGGCTGAGGTTGAGTCCATCTGTACGTAAATCCGTATAAAAGTCCGTAAGCATGATTCATCCGTACTGGACTTCCAAAATCCGTACAAACATGGACAAATCCGTATATATGGCAACACTGGCGCCGACCGCCGATGCAAATCACAGAACTGTTAAATGTCAAAAAATCCATTTCACTTGCGCACACTCAATGAAACACTGAATGATTAATTTAATTCAATTATTGTGTTATTTTTATATAATTTAATTTATCCCATGACTAATAAAGAAATAGTTACTGATCAAATTAAACGTAAAATAAGTATTAAACTACGAAACGAAGTTAAATATGGTCAACCAGCAATGTTTAAAATGGAACGTTTAAAAAAAAAGAATGATTGGATGCGTTCAAAATATGTCAATACGATATGTCATGACGTAGAATTAGCTTAAATTAATGTTAAAAAATCTTTTTTTCCTGCGTTTCTTTTATCATTGTGATAAGCGTAATCAATATACAATTCAATAAGCTATATTTTAAGATTTATTTCATTTCTATACATAGTCAGGTCAAAAATAAGCATTCTTCTTTGCTACGTAGTCCGTACACTAAGTTAGCTTCAGTAAAACCTACTATTATCGGACTGGAATTAATTGTCAATCGATTTATTAGATGGCGTTAATGGTGGACATAGTGAGTAGATCGTTCGGTCGATGTCTGTTTTACCGACATTCCATTGTTTGCTTTTTTACTTAGGTACTCGGGAATCCCCGTGAATGCTTTGACTATCGAGTTATATGGTACCTTTATTGTCATGAGTTATTTTCAGGGCAAGCTTCCTCAAAAATCACTAGTCACTTTTTCTGAAGTGCTGTATTAGCTTAACAATACTAGTTTTTAGATAATACTAATGTTACTTGACGTAGAAAATAAATGTATCTTTGAGACTTTTAACATTTAATTTGATTAAAACTTTGATGATTACATGTTTTTTTTTTTTTTTTTTTTTTTTTAATTCCTTCGCTATGATGTATTTTATTTACTACTATCACATTACTGTTGTTAGTTAAATTTTCGCACTTCTTAGTATTAAACTGTGACTGGAATGCACCCGCAACGGAAATTATGTAATTTTGCAACAAAACTCATTCATGACACGTCAGCATGGCAACCTAACATGTTTGTTTACTTTTAATTTTCATGAACTTCCCTAAAATACTATATTTTTCCCACTGTTTGAAAAAATACTATTATCCTTCAAATCAAATCAAATCTTTTTATTGTGGGCATAGGTTATACAGATGATCAAACAATAAAATTTATTGTTTGATCATCTCGGCAGGACATAGTGGAGCTTAATTTAATTAAGTTCCACTATGTCCTGCCGAGTAGACATACAATAATTATGTATTACAGCAGGTATTCTGGAATAACTTACAAAACTACATACCAAATCAAACTACCATACAAATTATACTACTATTTTGACAAGGAAATAACGCAATGTTGAAAATATTGAAAAATCCAATATGGCGGCCAACTTTTTTGTTTTTTGGTCGATTTCGATGAAACTCGGTTTTTGATACTATTTTGACAAGGTAATAACGCAATGTTGAAAATATTAAAAAATCCAATATGGCGGCCAACTTTTTTGTTTGTGGGCCGATTTCAATGAAACTCGGTTTTGGTACTATTTTGACAAGGAAATAACGCAGTGTTGAAAATATTAAAAAATCCAATGTGGCGGCCAACTTTTTTGTTTTTGGGCCACAGTAATTTCATGATGCGACTGACGTCATAAAGATTCTATGTACCGAACACAGTCAGCAAATAACGGAGTTCGTAAAATGAGCCAGGATACGTAATAACTGATGATGTAGGCGGAGACATTATTAATTATCCAGTGTGCGTAAAATGTATCGGCATATCCCCTACCCTGCTCGTACATTATGTACGTAACCGGGACCATTACTTAATGAGACGGATTCAGCACAATGATTTGGCAACCAGTTACTGTTATAAAGAGCCTGGATACTGAAATAAGGCGGCTGTATAACGTCGTACTTACGTATAGCGCATACATATTTTATGTTACGGGTCAAGTAAATTACGTATGCTGCTCTGTGCGGAATCAATAAACCGCATACGTAAATTTTAAGAGTGCGCTGCAGTAATTTCATGATGCGGCTGACGTCATAAAGATTCTATGCACCGAACACAGTCAGTAAGTAAACGGAGTTCGTAAAATGAGCCAGGATACGTAATAACTGATGATGTAGGCGGAGACATTATTAATTATCCAGTGTGCGTAAAATGTATCGGCATATCCCCTACCCTGCTCGTACATTATGTACGTAACCGGGACCATTACTTAATGAGACGGATTCAGTACAATGATTTGGCAACCAGTTACTGTTTTAAAGAGCCTGGATACTGAAATAAGGCGGCTGTATAACGTCGTACGTATAGCGCATACATATTTTATGTTACGGGTTAAGTAAATTACGTATGCTGCTCTGTGCGGAATCATTAAACCGCATACGTAAATGATAAGAGTGCGCCACAGTAATTTCATGATGCGGCGGACGTCATAAAGATTCTATGCACCGAACACAGTCAGTAAGTAAACGGAGTTCGTAAAATGAGCCAGGATACGTAAATGATTATGTAGGCGGAGACATTATTAATTATCTAGTGTGCGTAAAATGTATCGGCATATCCCCGACCCTGCTCGTACATTATGTACGTAACCGGGACCATTACTTAATGAGTCGGAGTCAGTACAATGATTTGGCAACCAGTTACTGTTGTAAAGAGCCTAGATACTGAAATAATGCGGCTGTATATCTTCGTTCGTATAGCGCATACATTTTTCCTGTTGCGGGTTAAGTAAATTACGTATGCTGCTCTGTTAATACATATGCGGCATCATTAAACCGCATACGTAAACGTTAATAATGCGGGCACAGTAATTTCATGATGCGGCTTACGTATTAAGGATGCGGCCTCATTACAAGTAACTGGTTTACATTGTCTTTACAGAGCATTATGCCGCATACTTACTTAACATGGTGTCGTTTCATTATAAGTATGGCTCTTATAATTTTCATGTCAAAAGCACATTATACGTATCTGGCTGCCAGTACATTACAAATTTGCCAATTTTAAGTAGCCCGTTTTTCTCAGTGTATACCAATAGAATAAACAATGCGACTTAGAATCTCTGACTTGCAATTTACCAGAATAGGTTCAAATCTAGTTTCGCAGTTGTTTGGATACATCGTTTTGTTCCCAGGCCGATTTCCAGCCACCGTATGCATGAGCTTTCGGACGGCGAGTAATGGGTAACTCGCTATCCGGTAAGGACCAAGCCCAAGTCGACGGCGCGTTGTGTTCCACGCGCGCCTCAAAGAGATGTCAGCACAATTTGATGGGGCCCGCAAGGGCCGATGCCTGCCAGAGGTGCGGGTTTGTTCGAAAGAGATACCGCAGCCCCTGGCATACGGGCTACTGAGGGAACACGGGTGGGTTTTAGTCAGTAAAAGTCTGACACGCCCTCCTGCTCCACCCAGAGCGGGAGAAGTTATTTGATGATTTCCCACCAAAAAAAAAAATACTTTTTGTTCAATTTGTATCTCGGTAAATAAGATTTGTTTGAGAATCTAGAGGCAGTAGTTATGTGCCATTCAAATGTTGTTGTTCTATGCTTTTATTTAGCATGCCCAAGTTATGATGAAACGAAGAATGCCTACTGATTACGGACCAACAGAACTGTCTCCATAGATTTCTGAATAACCGTACTTATTATATTTTTTCTACCTAAGTGTATTCATCATCATCAGCCTATAATGTTCCCACTGCTGGGACACAGGCCTCCTCTCGGTGAGAGGGATTGGACCGTAATCCATCACGTGGGCCCAGTGCGGGTTGGTAGATGTCACATGTCATCGAATTTTTGGTTCTAGGACATGCCGGTTTTGCTCACGATGTTTTCCTTCACCGTTTTGAGAGCAATGTTGATGAAATAATTTACACAAAGTAAAGCGCCTGTCTGAGTTCGAACTCACGACCTACAACTCGTAAGTCGCGGCCGTAACCACTGGGCCACCACTGCTCTCAGTGTATTGCGAATTATAAAATAGACTCTATGATTTATAGATTTTGAAGACTCCCTAGACTTGTTTCTACTTTATTTTTGAGTAAATCGAAGGTTACCTATTTCCATCTTATATTTCTATCTTTCCTAACATTTCTTGTACATAGTTTAGTTTTTTAGCTAGGTATCGGCCTCTATTTTCGTGTGCCAATCCCCACGCTTTTGTGCTAGCCTCAGGTTTTGCCCACAATGGAAACAATGTCGTCTGGCTATCTTGTCGCTGGATGACCGACATCTCCACGCCATCTCCATCCTTATTCGCCACTCAGTCAGCCTTAACTATTCTCACTGCGCCTTGCCAAGTCCTCCAACTCCATTTGAGCTCCATAATACGCTTTCCGATATCGAAGACTTTCGTATGTCCACGTTCTAATATTCTTTTATGTCTTCTTATTATTTTACACCGTAGAGGTATGTTGTAGAGATAATTCCTTACCATTTTTTTTGGTAACTACCTGCAGCAACAATAAATAATATAGTACTGTGGCGGCATCTACAACACCACATGCGAACTACGAATCAAACACTTGACGTCACACAAATTCTACATCGCGCAATCAGAGTTTACCGCGCGACACGTATATATACAACATCCCGACCATCAACCGTTGGGCAGTTGCCCACCAGACAGAACACGCGTCTGGTCGGAGGATCCTCCCTTTTCCATAGAGCATGAGTGAACTTTACACCCTGTTCCTCATACCTCTATAGTAGTACCACCCAAACATGCACCAAATAAAAAATCCCCTCTTTTCTCAACAGTGGTTCGCACGGCTCGTCCCGAACGCCTCAGCATCGGCGGCGAGTGGAGAGTGAACGGAGTTGGACGCAACGTCTCGCATTCTTTCGGCTACGGGCTACTTGATGCCACTGGCATGGTGCGACTGGCCAAGACTTGGCGCACGGTGCCGCCACAGAGGAGGTGCGAACTTGCGGCGCCGAGACCGCAACGACCAGTACCGCCACGGGCATCTGTGACACTACAGGTGAGTTTCTTGTAGACTGTGGTGTGTTCTATTAGGCTAAGTAAGGGTTACTTTATGGTATTGATACCTAGCACTGCAGACTGATAACCCCTACTTAAACAAACAATAAAAAGAAAATATTTATCTGCTGTGAATTGGTGAGGGAGTTGGGTATTCTGCAAATTTCAGGTGAGGTTGCAGCACCTATTCAAGGTTACTATTTATTAATTTAACCATTTATGCACACAAATATATTAAACAGACAAGAAGAAAGGAACAGAAAAATACGTACAAAGGTCCGGGTCCAGGTTCTAATATTATTGAAGTAAGAGAATACCAAATTTCGACTTGTTCAGACCTGTGGAAGATGTTTACATGCATTCATCAACTAGAAAAGCCGATATTCTTCAAAGGGCTGAACAGGTTTTCTTGAATCATAGCTAAGAACACTCTCGATCACGTCGCCTTTCATACAAAAAAAAAAAACTGTTCAGTAGTGCTACGATGCCACAGATACCCACACACGTTAAACAGATAACACCCCTCTGTTTTCGATAGGGGTTCAGATTTTCTGTGAAATACCGAAAACATGTTCTTAGAGATACAACCGAACCGTTTTTCTTGATAAGGCCGAAAGCAAAAAAAAAAAATTTTTTTTGAGACGGCTGCATCGTAGAAAATTCAACCAAACTACAACGAGTCAAAATAAAGACATTATGTAGATTCATGAATCTATGTGCGCATAATATTCATTTTAAAAGCAGTCGTACCGTATATGTAAATACTATCGATGGTGAGTGATCGGGCGCGAACTCGTGACTGGAGTGATGGCATGGCACACAAATGTGGCTGACACCAAAGCCGCGGTGAGTAATGTGGGTAAAGCCTCTGTCATTTTATACGCTTAAATTAATGACACATTCGGATAAGCCAAATTAACTCCTGTGTAACACAATTTCATTCAAACCTCATAAAGATACGCCACTCCAGAAATTTTAACATAAACTCAAAACTTACTACATTTCCCAAGTTTAATCGCCCGATAAAGTCATAATAGAACGCTAAAGACACGAAACTTTCGTAATAATTATTTTTAATTGCTTTTTAAACGCCGAACATTGGCCATAATTAACAATTGCACTAAGAATTCGAAATAAGTGATATTATGCACTACGAAGCCTTTTAGTATCACTATCGCAGTTCGCCAGTTTATGCATGCTAATGGAGTCGGAAAAGCGTTCACACACATTACCATACATAACAATTCGCATCTGTGTGCGGTACATTCATTACACCAAGTCCACTGTCATATTAAATTCAGTAAATCAACGAATGTATGGGCGTCATTAAAATATCTAGTATTCCGACTAGTGTTGGGACAATTTAGTTCCAAATGTATCTTGGGCGAAATTCTCGTATGTTAGCAGTTACACGTCATTGTTCGTTTATACGAGCGTATGCACGGAGCGAAATGTGTTTTCAGCTTATTGCATTTTAGCCCATCTCCCGAATGAAGTGATGTCTACAACCGAGCCAACGAATGGAGTTTGCTTTTGATGTGCAAAAAATACAGAGCAGCTTATATTGAAAGTTCAGGATTTAATAAAACCAAATTTTTACCTACTCCTCATTTTGCGTTAAAGCTTTTTAAAACCTCTGCTTTCGTACTAGAATCCAATGGTATGTTGAAAATTGTGTAGGGACTTATACCATTTTAATTTCTACTTTGAAAACAACGAAAGTCTATGTACAGACTTTCGTTTCGTTGTTCTTAACAACTTTACAACGTTTCGTTGTTGTAAAGCCAACGTCATATTTTACAACCATTAATGCTAAGTTTATCCATCACCCATCTCTACGATTCCGGACAATTCAAGTTTTATCACCATTCCTTTGCTTCTTAAACTATTGTACACCCATCTAATGATCCATTCTTCTCCAGCTGGACGTGGGAGCGTGTCCGGGTGTCAACTATTTGGAACACGTACAGGCACGCGTGTCGCTGTCTGCTGCAAGACGAGGAGACTTGCGCATTGTGCTGACCTCGCCTGCTGGGACAAAGGTCACTCTGCTTGCACCCAGGTATGTATGGTGCGGTATGGTTTGTACGTAGACGGAGTGTACAGTAGTAGACAACTCAATAAATAATAGTGACACAAGGACGCACATATTTGATAAGAGTAAACGAGACAGAAATTAATATTCTCTATCTCATTCCTAAATGCAAACTTCTTAT
The DNA here is from genome assembly GCA_949987655.1 of Polymixis flavicincta. NCBI lineage: Eukaryota > Metazoa > Arthropoda > Insecta > Lepidoptera > Noctuidae > Polymixis > Polymixis flavicincta. The sequence continues at coordinate 8,971,064 of OX465186.1, read as the reverse complement.
CCCCAGTTGTTGCTTACAAGTCATGAAAATAAATAGTTAAGCAATTTGATATTCAAATCACAATTGTCAGCCTTTGCAAACAGTTGAGTGTACAATGATGGACGTATCAAGGCAAACTCGCCTATATTGAACAATAAACAGTTTTCTTAAAAAGCAGTCTAAGTTGAGTCGAAAAACAAAGCTTTGTGTTCCAAAAACATTGGAGGAAAACATGAAAGTCCATTTCCAATAGGGACTTACACTTTGAAAATAAAATTAATATCGTAACTTCAAACAATAACTAAGGGTGAAAAAACCAATGCGCGAACACGCTACTGACGCGTTTATTTTGTTCGTCGAACCTAGACGCGTCGTCACGCCGCCGGCCGACAGTATAGTAAGACGGGTTTGGTGTCCGCAACTCCATGCCCATGCGCGTATTTCGCGTACGGGTGGGAAAATCGATAATTTGATCCATCCGCGCCGACAGAGGTCGTCTTCTGGTTTTCCGAACAAATCAATAAATGTGTTACATATAGATAAGTATGTACGCGACGATTGTGTGTTCACACGATCGATCGCTTTGGTTAGCCCAGTTTAGAGTAGGAATTTGTAGATATTTATGATAAAAGGGATATTTTGTGTTTTTATTTTTTGGACAGATAGAAAAATAAAACGTCTTCCTTTTGTCTGTCGATATGAGACATTCTTAAATCCTTGTCACTTTCTGGGGTACCTACATACAGCAACTAATTATTAACCAAAAAGACACCACTAAATACGTTCAACATATTAAAAACATCAATCTGTCTTTGTTACCTTAGAACGATCGATAGGAACAGAATTATGTTGCAATTACATTAAGGGCGAAATAATTGCGCACGTTTGATCCCTTGCTACATCGTTTTTGCTTAATATTGTAATTAATATGTACGATATTTAACGAATCACTCTTTAACGCGTACACTTTAGAAGCACTTGTAATTTCCTCAAAAGACAAAATCCAAATTAATCTCTTATAAACAAAATAAAACATTAGTGCGGCGGATACTTCATACTTCACGGATGGTCAGCAGTGTTTTAACACTAACAAAACTTCATGTTTTCTATAACGTATACAGTCTACATTTTCAAAATGTGCAATTGTTTTAATAATACGAATGAAATAGGTATCTTTTGCGCGCAAACTGCGCATAAAGACACTTCAATTAGCGCTAGAACCTCGGTGCACACTTCAATGCTAAACTAATTTTGTGATTTATAGTGCAAGCGAGCCTGAATACCAAACAAAAGTACCTAAACCTCTTCATAAACGACTATAGCAACATTCGGTTTGTCCGGTTCGTTCTACGTAAGTGTCGTTGCTATATATTTAGATCGCAGCTCCGACAGTAATTGAGGTATAATGGTTCCAGTACACAATAGCTCTCACGTTGGCTGCTTTGCAGTGGCCATTGAACGGGAAAGATATAGGCACGTCTATGTAGAATTTACAAGGTGACTCTTTGAAATAGGAGTGTAAGGCTAAAACGTCTGTAGAATGACTACGGTGGTCAAGAACCTAATACAGTACCCGGCGATAAATATTGCACATCGACCTTTGGAAAGAGACAATCGGCTAATTTCGGCTTCGTAGAGCGTTATCTCTGTAGCACGAAATACAAACAGTCCGGTATCTATTAGGAGCGGTTAAAACAATTATGATTTGCTTCTTTTGATAATTCTTTTTATTCTTTGTAAATACACAAATTTTTCTATAAGTGATGGCTTTAGGTTGGGGTAAAATAAAATGCCATAGACACCTATGCCACAGATGCCATAGTACAACTTTAAATTATTTGAATTTGGGGGTGTTAACAACTCTAAATATATATTTTGAACTGGACGCGACCGCACTCTATCGCACTTGAACAACGACTGACAAAACGTCACATAGGTAGTGTGCGACAGAGATAACGCTCTACGAAGCCGAAATTAGCAGATTGTCACTTTCCAAAGGTTTTTTTCCGTCTACCACTTTTCGGCCGCAGGGGATAGGGAGAGCGGCCAACGCTATACCGACACTCCTCTTCCCCTGCGGCCCCACCGCGTCCGCCATCAAAGGGTGGCGGCCCCGTCCAGGCCACGGAAGGGAAGAGCGCTGCTCAGAAGCACCGGCACTCCTCCTCTACCGCAGCCCGTAACCCTCAGCCGCGATGCCTCCCATTCGACATCGCGGCCCACCTCAGTTGCGGTGCACCTCACCGCAACCTACTTTTTGGCCGCTAAGTCAATGGCTTGAAGGCAAAAGCCCTGACGAGCGGCCCCACCTTTGGGTTCCTCTTGGCTTCACGGTTACTGAGCCCCCCCGCAACGACAATGCGGGAACCCACTCGGGGGGGACTTTCCAAAGGTCGATGTGCAATATTTTTCGCCGGGTACTGTACCTCGATTACGAAGAAGATCTAAATTAAGGAAAATTATTCGTTTAAAAAAAAAACAATCGCGTACATACAAATGCAAACATAAAGGCCGAATACAGAAACTCCTTTAATAATAATTTGCAGAGGATGATTAATATTCCTTTGTGACTTTCATATGCTATGACTACACATTTCCTTTTACTTTTCGTATCAAAAGAAAACGTTCTAACGTGAGCGAAGCAGCGAACATAGCTAATATCTAAATAAAAGAACCTCTGAATTAGGATTTTTTTCGACTTACCTAGTAGAACTATTTACCTAGTAGAAACATGAATTATTAACGTGCAGGATTTAATCCCTACCAAGGAAAGTCACTAGGTGGAAAAATACGGATCGGTATTTCTAGCGTATAGTTTGATTTCAATTCTTGAAAAACCTTGTGGTTTTTCAAACACTAGGATTGTAGTCTACTTTCCTCAATACCTCTTACTAACCTAGTTTCTATTTTGACCCTGTATTCTGTCTCTGTACTGTGTTTAAAAGCTAGTTTTAGCACTCAAGTCAAACGTACTCGTATATCGAACGTCTCCCAAGAACCGGTTTGTCAAAGCATGAAACGACCTTTGTATTGGATGCTGCTTTAGTAGTTTCAATATCAAGTGATTTCTGGGAATGAGAGTTATTTATTTTATTCAATACTAGCTTTTTCCAGCGGATTCGCCCGTGTGGGTGTCGAAAATTATCCCATGGGAACGTACGAGTACTACCAAGATAAAAAGTATCCTATGTGTTAATCTAGGTTATAAATTACCTGTGTGCCAAATTTCATTCAAATCCATTCAGCCGTTTTTGCGTGATTGAGTAACAAACATCTAAACAAACAAACTTTTCACATTTATTTAGTCGGACTTAGATACCTACACTTGGAATAAATAATATGAAAAGCGATATGTCACACTGTCCTCAATATACTGTTATTCAGATAACCAAATAAAACTTTAACTGCAAAAAAAAAAAAAAAAAAAAAAAAAAAAACAAAAAAAAACCAAAAAACAAAAAAACAAAAAAAAAAAAAAAAAAAAAAAACAAAAAACTAAAAAAAAAAAAAAATAATTCAAACAATCAAACAACCAAACAACCAACAAACCAAAATAATTCTAGAACAATCTAGAGTTAACCTACTGTTTAAACATTCACTACATTCTCAAAGCTAATGCACGACGCTATGATGTGCTGTGACATGGAACAACGTGACCACAAATACAAAATGCGCCATCTATTCAGTTTAAAATAGACGTGATAATGTTTTGCTACGTCCATTATTGTTTACCTTTCTAGTTTTCAGTACACGACCTTATATGCTCGTGGAAAACGTTATTGAAGCTAAAATGCAAGATAATTAAACAATTTCAGAATGTTTATTTTGTGTAAAACATAAAGTATTTCTTTTTTAGGATACTTGCATAAAACAATGTTTTTTTTTGTTAGTCAGTTACCCGCAATGTGTGAGCGCATAAGTTAACACGGGGCTACTATACCCGCACCGATCGGTTTCGACTCGTCTTAAATAGAAACCCGCGTCCTTATGCAAGCACAGACTGGAAACGACACTAATTATTTTCATTTGCTCAATTAGTCAAAAGTATTCCGTTTCTGTTCCCAACAAAGCACGTTGAGGCTGCACGTTTAATCATGTACAGTGTGTTGTTAGTTGTTCACTTTATTAAAGCCGACACAAGACGCTAACTAGCGCTCGCACTGGGTGTAATTAGACGGGTAATTTTCCGGCAGGCCGCACGACTCGTCCCGCGCCGGCTTCAACTCGTGGCCTTTCATGTCCGTGCACATGTGGGGCGAGTCGCCGCTGGGTTTCTGGCGGCTAGAAGTCACCAACGAGGGACGATATATGGGTAAGTGAATTTACATTATACAGGGTGAATGTTTTCAATGGGGACGATATTGGACATGGGAATTATTGTACTAACTCAATCATCATGCTAACCTTAGACTTTAATATACATTCTGGAAAGATACTTACGTACATTTATTTTTCTTGAATAACAGAAACTCTGACTTTAATCCGCAAAGTTTTTATGACCACATTTATAACGAATGGCTTGTCACAAAAGTCGGCGGTCTGGAAATTTTAAAGGCCCGAGAAAGGCTTAAGACGACAGCTCAAGGGATTGTTTATTCAGCTCAGCTACTTATCATTCTATTGAGCGAAAAGATTTTCGCTAATCCTCGGTAGCAACACCAAACACAAATAAAATGTGAATCAATATCTGTTTGTTCAATTCCACGTCATAGGGCGAGCAACGTTGCAAGATTGGTCTTTAACTTTATATGGAACTAGCACGCCTGCAGCTAAAAACGATCCCATACCGTTCCGGAATCCAATTATACGCAACAAGGGCAACGCGACGCGACCCATAGTGGTGCAAGCGGGCCGCAAAAACAACAGAGGGAAGCCCGTGCCAATCGTTCCTACATACACCGTGGGGCTGGTGAAGCGGAAAAAGAATAAGAATTCGAAGAATCCGAATAGGAATTCGCAGAAGAAACAGAGTCGGCCGGCGACGCGCTCGCCAATAGAGAGCACGACGGCTCGGGTGACGACGTCGACCGGCGCCGACCTGAGCCTGAACCTGCGCGCCGAGCTGGGCGACCCGCTGGCGGACGCGCGCGGCCGCAAGATGTCGCGCCTGTTCGAGCAGTACCCCAAGATCCAGCGCATCTACCCCGCGCCGCTGCAGGCCCACGGTACCGCCACATGCATGTCGTGTCCGTGTTTGCCCGACAGTTTGTTTTCGCCGCCTAGTTTGAGCCTGCACGTCAATTACCTCTGTTCCAGACTCTTCGCCGCCCTTTGCATGTCGTGTTTTTGCATTGTTTACATTTTTCTTTTGTAGCGGAACTTTATTTACTGAAACAGTTTCGGTTTGAATGGAATTTTGTTTTAAATTAAGTAATTATCTGTCTTTTTCATGAAGTAGACAGCTTCGTTTGTGTGAATTTTTGAGTTTACTTTTTATTGTTGTTGTCGTTATTGTCCATCATGCCCAATTTTCTTTTGCTAGTACCGTATTCACGCTTTGTGTATAACTGCGTTATAACAATAACTAGAGCTTTAATTGTAGAACACCAACGGTAGGTATTGAAACGTTATCCAAAATTCCTACCTATTAAAATTACATAATTTCCGCAGCGGGTCCACTGACCCAATGGGAGCTGATATTCTACGGTACGGAAACGCCTCCTCAAGAGTATGACGCGTCTCCTGAGACGAACTCACTGAATGGCGGAGCGGCAGCGGGTGGAATGTTGATACCTCCCGAGGTACCATCCGGTGGAGGAGGCGTGACGTCATGGAGTGGAGCGAGCGAGCCCGCTGAGTCCGCGGAAGAAGTGCGACAGAATGCGCTCGACGACGACCTCACGCTCGTCTGGCATTCGCACACGGTGAGTCTGAACTCTCTGTTTGTTTTTTTACTCGGTGCAAACAAATCCTTGAATCATATTTTGTTTCTTCTGTTTGAGTTTATATAGGAACAAAGTTCGTTTCGGAGCCACAGTAGCGTATTTTGCAGTACACATTAGAAATTACAATGTTGTTTTATGGAGAAGTATATTTTATTATTTTCATTGAAATTCGGATGTTAGGACCAATTATTATGAAAGACTAGCCTAAGACGACAGCGACTAACCTACCCACGGCTTCGCCCACGTAGAGATGGGAAATTATTCCACGGGAATGTACTACCAGGATAAAAAGTATCGTGTTATTTGTTTTTGTGTAATATGTGTTATAAAATATCTGTGTGCCAAATTTCATCCAAATCCGTTCGGCCGTTTTTGAGTGATTGAGTTACAAAGATCCAAACACAAAATTTCTCATTTAAAAACGATAAATTATTTTATTTCTGTAAGTAGGTCTGTACAAACACTTTTACACGTCAATCATATTTTTTTAAACTAGATGAAGAATTTAAGTAAGTAGGATTATCACAAACAAACAAAATGAATCGTTTACTGCCTAATACATCTATATTTGCTATCGAGTTCCTACTGCAGACATACTGGAACCTTTATACATTCAAATGATGACACACTGCATTGTCCTCATATGTTGCTATATCGTGTTTAAACATTGGGACTTATGTCAATAACAGGACAATGGCGACGTGTGGTATATTGTTTTAAACACCTGTGCGCCGCTGTGCAAACACCGGATTAAATTAGATGGGCTAAATATAAACCCCGTTCACTTAATGATTGGTAGCAAGAGTCAAGGATAAAAACAGTTTATTTTTTTAAGATCAAACTTAATAAAGTATGTATAAAACGAAAGCCCAATACAGCTTTGGTACAGTCGCCAGCTAAGTCAAGCTATTCCAAACTGTCCAATTTTCCCAATTGAACATGAACCTTATTCCTTTGTAATAAAGTTGAAAAACTATCAAAGAAATTTGACAGGTTGGGGTAGCTTGATGTGCTGCCTCTGTACAACAGATTGTGATTATGTGCTGGTTGAATAGATAAAAAAATCTAACAAACACGCTTTAAAACCAAACTAAAAATGCAGAAAATATTTATTTTCAAAAAAGCGTGGGTTGCTTTTACTGGTACCTATTTTTATGCTCAATTAATATCAAGCACCCTGCGCTTTTTAGATTTTTTTTATCCATTATTCATTTTCTATTTTTTGGTTCTGCTAACTACAAAAACGTGATTTTTCGGTCTTTTTTTTAACATTATGGAACAAATTTATAAAATTATTGTATTGTCATCGGTCCTCGATAAGTCTGCAATGTTTAAATGAAATCTGACCGTTTGAAGTGGGTCAAAATAAAGTCCAAAGGAGACGGTTTCAAACAAACATACAGGTGAAGCTAATAAAAGCGTGTTAAAAAGGAAACATAACTTTTGTTGTAGATATGAAATTTATATGTATTTGCTGTTCGTCGGTAAGTGCCTTTCTTGCAACAGCTTTACCGATTTGGCCATATTTTTTTTTAAATTGTCTTAACAGTTCGAATTAGATTTTTATGAAAGTAATAAATAAAAAGTTTCCTGAAAACATGTAAAATTAGGGAAAGAGTGAAAGGGTTTTTACTATGGCATTTTTGTATTAAACTTAAATGATATTGAAATTTTGACACAGCAAAGTCTGTCGGGTCAGCTAGTTTTAAATAAAATAAGGCTGTATATGCTTGTTATACCTAAATACATTTCGACGTAGCCTTAAACTTATTGTTAATTACGACAAATAAAGGTGAAACGTGCTCATTTTTTAACTGTCTTAGAGTATTCAAACTAAAAATAAATGACAATGTCTTAACAACACTTCAAATTGTTATCACAGACCGTTTACAATACAGTCAAATAAAATAAAATTTTATTCGCGAACAAAATGTGTCTCTTACAAAAGTACAGACAGTAAAAAAGCCATTTACACACGTTTGAACACAATAAAAATCTTCGCTATAGAAATGGCGAAAAATGACAATGGTCAAAAATTTGGTGAATGGGTGAAAAAATGGGTGTGAATGGGGTCTTCAATTTTGGGGTTACGTAAAAGTCGAAGCTAAACACAACTTTTGCAATAATAGAATAGGAGTATCAATCCTGCGCATTTCCGAAATACTTAGACAGCAAAAAAAGTTTTACACAACAGATGCGTGCCCTGCAGCTTGCGTATCAAAACATAGGTTATTATTTAATACAAAGAACGTAAAAATAAGGTGGTGCACTATGTTTTGCCAATATTGCTACACAAATTATTGAAAAAAAAAAAAACTAATTGAAGAATTCAATTATAATATAATTCTAACTAAGCAAATAGAATTTGATTACAATTTCGAGTCAATTTTTTCATTGACAGCATACAAAAAAATGCACTGCTTTATTTTGCATGACAACAACAAAATCGGAATAGATGTGTTTGAATACTCAATTTAGAAGCAATCATAATCAGTTTCTTAAATACCGGTTTCTTCTGAAGAAATCTTACCTTTAAACTTAGGTGAAGTGTTCTAAATATGATTACTACTGTGGTGATTTTGTGTAAAAATCTCAACGTGAATACTCAGGTAAAGTGAGCTTAAGGGGACACTTTTCGTGGGCTCGAACTCACTGGTGGGCTTGGCTAAAAATCACGCTATCTCGCCAGGCTTCGTATCCGACAGAGATAGTATCAGTGATGAGCAGTTAGAAACTAATCTACACGCACAACGGTATTGAGTGAGATGCAGAAGCATTTATAGCAAAACATTAGCGAAAAAATTAAGAAAAGTCCTTCGGAAGATCGGGTTTTATGAAAAAACCACGGCATAAATCAATGACTAATAAAGTTTATTGAACTTATCGATAGTTGAACTTTGTCGGTACGGACTTGGTTTTGGAGATTTTACACTTATTACAAACACGCCCGAAGTTAGGTTAAATTAGCAAGCAAAACGAATCTTTGTTGGCTCATAAATTTTTAATGGCTTTTTATTTTAGTATTCTGTTTCCGTACCGACAATATTAATAATGAGACAAAACCATACCATGTTTAATTTTTGATGTACATAGTCAAACAGTGGAGTAAAACCCTCCCGAAGTTTGTATGGAAAAAATGTGGACAAGTGTCACCTTAAAGTGAGCTATCAACAGTCAGTCCCTAGCATCAGATGAAATGACAGCTCACTTGGAACTCACTTCACCTATTTTTTCATGGTGTGATTATTACAAAATAGACCGGCTGATGGTTGGAATTGACAGCTCACTATAAGCTCACTTCACATAGTTTTAGAATAGGCAGGGTAAGTGTGAAAATTCTACCGCCAATTCTGTGAGACAGAACCACAGAACATAGCAGGCAGACATGTTGCGGCTAAGTCAATCCACTGTACCGTGACTGTACATCGGCTCGACTAATTGGCTAAAGTATCCTTGTTGCAACATCGACAACTTGATTGGACAACAAGCGGAATTAATGATGCGAAAAAGCCTTTTAACCGCTTCGAAAATTTGAGAGTTTTGATTGGAAAATATTTGAACATGCTGTGAATTTAACATATACAAACAAATTGTATTATATTGGGTCTAAAAAGACATTTAACGGAGCCGAGAGTCACTTGTACCGACACTTCCCGTCAATATCGTTGTTTTTGTACTGGATCATACCTCGGAAACTTTTGGTTACGGAGATATTGAAGGTCAAAATACCAAGTATTTTTTTAATGATAAAACACAACTAATCCCCTCCCCTCACTTAGCCCCCTATACCGTTACATGCACCCATAAGCACTATGTTATGCGTGCGTTATATTGCGCACTACTGCAAACAGCAAATTTTGACACAAAAATTAAATTTGTTTCCCAGAAATTATTTTTGAGCAATGTTACTTAGTTTGATGTACAGAAAGCGCAGTTGACGGCTATTTCATGTCTTTTTACATTCTGTCAGTATATTGTATATTATGTAGTGTCTAGTAAAAATCTATGACGTAAGTAACCAGATAGATCGAAGTTTCCGTATTTTACATTCCTGCCATCTAACTATCACATCCCATGCTTGCTTTCGTTGAATAATTCGTCGCAGAAAGCAAGAATTTATTAATGTAGTCATAGCTTTAGATGCTCCAATCATCCGTGACATAATAGTGCGTGGAGTTGACAGTTCCCTTTAACCGAAACACGTCATATTTAGGACAAAAATAGGAAGCACGAAGGCCCTTGTTCCCTTGTCACCTATTCACCAAACAGCAACGACTACGCTGTGTTCAGATCCTTATCTGGGACTCTATTATAAATAGAGAAAGACCAAGATATGTAAAGATAATATACCTATGTGTGAAATTTATTTGTAACCCGACTGGAGAGCAAAGACAGGGCTATTTTTTCATACGTACTTAGGTATCTATGCATCTTTGTAGTCGGTGCCATGAAATCTGAGATTGAAATAAAATGAAGCCAACAACAGCTGCATCACACTTTTTAAAAGTGATGTTGATCTGAACTTCGACACAATTAAAAAAAATATGAAATAAATAAACAATAATCATGGCTCGTATCGTGAGGAAGTTCCTGTCTCTAGAGCACTAATCACCGGTATCTTGGACCCTGCTTCCGATACCGACGAACATTTTTTTTTTTTATAATTTTTTAAATTTGTTTTTGTGATGTTCCTTTTATAAAAATATTTAAACATTTAGTTAATAAGGATAGAAAATTAATAAAGGACATAATAATAATAGTGTTTTTTTTAGCTGTGGTCGGGTCTCTTGTTATTTTTATTTTTATTTATTGCATGGAAGATTTGCAGAAAAAAATAATTAGAGCAAAAATAGAAATAGTCCTTTTCCAAATACATGTTTAAAGTAACTTAATAAAAAGGAGATAAGCAGTAAAATAACATAAAATATAATCTGAACATGAGGTGCAAGGTTCAATGTCCGGATCGAGCAAAGTGTTATTGGATTTTTCCATCTTAAATTTCGCAGTAGCAGGCGAAACTTGAGTGTACTATAGTTATACTTCTGCCTTACCCTTCGGGCGATACAGGCGTGATGTTATATTATGTATTTAATCAGTAAATACAACAACGTAGCCAAAACAAAACAGGTGCAAAATAAACTAATTTATTTACGTCGACCCGAAGCAATTTTCCGCTCATTTACTTGAGGTTTTCTCCGCATTCTCTCTTACAGTCCCCAATGCCCCCCATCGGGAACGTTTCTTAATCGATAATTTATTTTTAGCTATTGTACTCAAGCTGGAAACAAATAAATCGTCTTCGACCATTAAAATATCCGATTACATTATTTCTTGAGCAGGTTTGGGACATTAAGAAAAGATAAAAATAGAATTGAACTATATCCCTGTTTTAACTTTTTTCCTCAAACCCGAGAGAACTATCTAAAGTTTTCAAAATAATGAGATACTGAATCCCAATTTGAATAAAATATCGTCAAATAAATTAATTCGGTAGAAGATCTGAGCCATCTTTGAAAAGAGCGTCTCATGATCAATGCCACTACACTACACTAAAATTACTTCTCAAATGATTTATTTCTACTTCGAAGATTAATAGCCCTAGATTATTTATTAGGTAGGAAAATTGCTGCGTTTCTATCTAGGCTAATACGCTCACGCGATTTAGAAATTTACGCCCCATGCTATTACAGAAACAGAAGTTTGAAGTCATCAAGACATTGCCACCCCCTATTCTCGTGATAAAACTTGATGTATATGCTAAAATTCTTTCATATACTAGATGTACAGTTTTACGTTATTTGATAAACGAGTTACGATGATGAAATGAGAAACTTTATGGAGATTGTTGTTCTCTTTGAAAGATATTTACTTGAACAAATGATAGTAAGGACCTGAGTCTGGGCGAAAATGTTAAGATAGCTCGTGTACAGTCACGAGCAATAATATGTATACGCTTACCAACTTTTAAAAGTGATTTTCTCCATTTTTACTCATTGTAATCTTATTTTATTATGAAAATAATATTTTGGAACCCACATTAAAATGAAATACCCAAGTTATCTCAAGTTGGCAATCGCTATTTAAAAGAAAATCGCTTTTGAATTTGGCGATGTGTATACATATTAATGCTCGTGACTGTACATCCACTCATCTTGTGGAAATTGAGTCGCAGTGTAATTATTCAATTAAGGTTTACGGTAATTTGTCAAGGATTTGTTTGCACAATGGTGTTTTGATTAGCGTATTTTAAATAAATGAACAAAAAGCATCCAAATGATTTGGTTAACTGTTGTTTTTTTTTTTTCACAATTAAACCAAGAACAATTAATATTAAGTGTGTATGATAACTTGATAAGTTATCGTGTGTGGTATGATAAAAAAAAATACCACCACATATTCCACCCTTCGGGGAAAATCAGCATGATATTATGATTTGTTCATGTTACAAAATATCCATTGTTTAGATCCGCAAATATTGGCTTCAATAAAGTATATTTCCGTTCGACATAGATATCTGGATCATGGTGAAAAGAAATGAAGAATTCGGTAAAGTTTAATGTATGAAAAGTGTGTTTTTAACAAAAATGTAAAATCTTAAAGTTCGTTGGATTCGTATTTATTTTGTTATTAAAATTGTAACGTTTGAAGATTGTTATTTTGATCACCTGATGTAGACCTAGTAATAAAATTTTAATTTTAATCCTTCATTATTTCTAAAATAATTTGTTAAAATTGTTTTACGTCGTAACGTTCGTTCTCAAATATATATTTTTAGTAATGTGATTTATTTCATTTAAACTAGCCGCTATTTTACTACCAGACTTCATTTCGTAGCGTATCTAATATAATCTGATTTGTACTTATCTTATTTATCAAAGTATCTTGTCAAAGAAACCGTGTTCCTTTTTTTCGTCCATCAACTCCGAAAGAGACTGAATTTCTTTTTAGAACTAACGGATTTGTTTTTTACTAGATAAGCGAAGATAGTCCCCCCGAGACGGTGGATTCGGGCAGCGCGGGTCAGTACACGGGCAACGCGTCGGGTTGCGTCACGCACGTGCCACAGTCACTACACTGCCTAGGTTTGTGCCTATTCATCATCATGTTAATGTCAGCGGCCGACGCGTTGCGTTTACAATCCTCAAGTATCAGTACTCAACGCAGACAGCCCCATAGAGTAAGTAATCGCGATTGTGCACTAACTGCTAGCGGTAGGTTAGAGTTAAGAGTGCTGCGGCGCGCGTGGCTGGGGGCGCGGCCGGCGCGCGCGCCGTGCTTGCGGCGCGGGAGCTCTGTATCGTCGCTGGCTCCCTAGTACCGCGCCTAACGCATTGTGATTTTAGTTAAATTTACCGGGTTTATATATAAGTACAAGCTGTTATTATTGATATGTTTGTTTTAAGTTACGGTTATGCTGCTGTCCGATCACAATGTGGGAAGTAGCGCTGTCGTATGTGCACTGGTTTTGTCTGGCTCTACCTTTAATCCTCATCAATTAAGGCTTGATTTACTAGTTCAAGTATAGTAAAACTTGCAAAGACTTGAACGACGGATTGAAAATTGAGCTAGTAAAATAGGACACATCGCTTCAAAACTTCGGAAGAATAAATAACATGACAGCTAAACGAATCAGAACAGCTGAAACGAGGCTTAGACCCGAGGAGATAAGTTCCAAAAGCAGCTTTGGCGGTAATCAAAGCCATGCAGCTATACAGACAGCTACATACGTCCATACAGCTTTCACAGTATTGGCAGCTAGATTCATTGGGAATTCCATAATACTGGCTGGCTATTGGCCAGTCTTAATCCTTGCAAGTTTGAATGATTACTTGTAGTTAGTCTATTTAATTCACAGTTACTAATATAGACGCTTCTACAGCAATTCTGGTTTTAGGGTAAGTATTCTTGAATTGAGCATAGAGATATTGCTTGACGTTTTCCGTCCTTCTCTCAACTGAGTAATGTTTCTCAATTGATTTGACCATCTTACTTAAATTCATCTTATAATTCGCCCGAATCGAGCGAATTGATACTTTTAAATAATATTGTATTTTCTATGAGTAGGTACGTATTGCGTATGCACTTCATGGCATGTACTTGCAGTGTTTGTGTGTTTTATTGTATACAATTCAAAATGCGTCACTGTCAATAATTGCCTAAAACTTATTTTTGGAATTAACGAGTTGATAAATTAACTTCGTGCGAAAATAATATACTATTTCAAACTGTCGATTCGCCCGATTTGTGCGAGATAATTCCTACGAAACGACTATTAAGCCTTAAATTTAAGTTCAATAAAGACGTGTTTCCTATTGCTTTTCCTTAAGTTTCGATTCCAGATCGATAGCCAGACAAAATCGGCGTGCATACGGCCAAACTTATGTTAGAATGTATATCAATAGTTAGCGAATAATGCCGCGTCTCGTACCTACATACCTAGACTTCGTACTTAAGATTTACGTACTGTTCGTTAAGGATATATTGTACCTACTAGTTAACAGTTGCCGCTGTTATTATGTTAAGTCCAAACGTTTGAGAAAACATGTCATCACAGCCTAGCATTTTATCAAATATAATAAAAAAATAAAGCATAATAAATCCCTTAAGCAAAATATAAACTTGATAAGAATAAGAAACAGACGGAAAGACCAAAAGTTCTGGGTGCTAAGAGCACCGTTCACCAGTCTCCCGTCCCTGGTTAAGGATATTTCCAACATTTTTCAAAGATCGATGAATTGATTAACACCTGATTTTTGAAAGCCTGTTTCAAGATCTGTATTCTGATTGATAGATCGATACAACAACAGCTGATCAAAGCATTTGACATGGTATTTGCCAACTAATAAAATGAATGCTTTCAAAAAAATAGAAACGAGGGAAAAGTTACATGGATAATTTATATTTAGCGTAAACATAAAAACTGGATAAATTTTTTTTGCGCCTGGACTTGATATTTTAACACTTCTCCCTAAAAAATGGGGCACCGACATCAGTTTCAAATGGACAGCAAAAATAAAATAAATGTAATTCTCTAGGTGTTACTATATAACTATGTTCATTTGTATAAAAAACCATCACTTTATTGGCAAAAATATTAATGAAGAGCTAGTGAACAAGTGCAATTACGTATAATAATGTATAATTACGATATCAAGTCGAGAACGTCCATTTTTCACGAGTAATTGAGTATGAGTGAACAATAATAGCGTTTTCTTAAAATCAATATGGAAGGCTGTGATTACACCAAAACGTATAGTGGACCGCCGATTGTGAGGGTCTAGTTCAAAATATATGAAAAAAAAAAAAAAACACTTCAGCTGTGACGCCGATTGACTGTTCTTTGTTTTTCATACATTCTCACAACCGGCTATCTAAACGTTTGGTGTGAAGGTAGCCTTACCAAAATATCTATATGGTGTTATAAACTTCAGCTCATTCAACTGTAGCATCTTTACTTTCCATGAGCAACTTTACCAATGAGAACTGTATTAAAATATCTATCGATTACTAAAAAAGTATTACAAATAATAAATTATTCTACTTCTGTTTCGCTTCGATACTAAAATGGCGGCAACAAAATTTTGGTTAGTACAGTACTTATGGGTAAAGTTGCTATGCCACAGTTGACCGTAGATACATATTTTGCACTGTGACCAAAATTTTGCTTATTTTGATATTGCGTTTTGAAATTTGAATAACTCACAGTAAATTTTTTGGAGTCTGAAATCGGAAAAAGTGTCTTGAAATCAAGTAGCAATTATTACTTTAATTATGATTTTCGCTGGTTCACTGTGCAACTCGTATTTTCACTGAAAACGTATCAGACTACGTTAAACTATGGAAATGATACCAAATGTTAGCGCATTTACTTATACCCCTTCACATGTTTATAACATAATTTATTTATTAATGAATATATTTAGATATAATAAAGTTATAGAATAAATTTATTTAAGAGTAAATCATCTTCTGATTTATTTTAGGCATCGTTCTGGCGATATTTTTCAATAAATTGTAGCTTAATCATGTTGTAAATCATTTGCAGCTATTTATATTTGGTTTATTCGTCTAAAAACTCATGAATATTTTGAAATAGTTACCTACCTAATTAATGAAAAATTCATGTCTATATTTTTTTAAATGAAAAAAATCGCCTTTACGTTTGTTTGAACAGGAATACATATCTGTTACAATAAGTTTCGTATTTAAATTACTGTCCTTATTCTCATCGACGTGTTTATCGTAGCATAATTAGGACACGTCACGCTTGAATTTAATTTAATAAACTATAAGCAAAGCTGTGTACGTGTCAACGTCTTGTGTGCGGTTGAAACAAAAATTGTTACTTGCTCGGTCTTGCGTTATTAATTTTTCCTCTGCATTCACAGGAAAAATTCGGTAATCGGCTTTAACATAATGATTTTAAGCCGATTATCAAATGAATTCCATTTTAATTTTAGTTTTTTACACCGTTCGTTTTTATTTTAGTAGAAAGGCTACATGTTTAATAATTCTGAGTTCGGTTAGCTTTACATTCGCAGGAAAATATGGTACGATAAACACCACATAAAATGAATGTAGTTTTCATGTATTTGGACGTAACTTGTAGGTTTAACATAATTGCATATTGTGGTTGTGATCATAGCGAAGATTGCCAATCCATATAGCATAGAACAATATAACGATAATTGTAAATAATAAGTAGGTATGTATCGATATAAATAAATTTGGAGACTTGTACAAATTTGCTCACAAAACCTGTAAATTGAAAACGACTGAACGTTCATGATTTCTCATCGACTGGTAGTAAAATTATCGTAATTTTAATATAATAGATAAGTATCTAGAATACTTCTCCATCATCACTTCTAAAACTTCATTTTCTACAGATTCCAAGTCAAAAATAATGTTGGTCTACGGTTAACTATCGCTCGATGGACTAGAAATCATCAAAACGGCTCATTTTATAATAGTTGTGTAAAATGTAAAATTGTTCACCGATTTCGATATAAGTAGCAACCCAATGAACTGTATCTATTAATGTAAATGTTGAAGCATAATTTGTATATATTGAATCTAATGTGAACGGGAAATAATAAAAACAATCTTTTATTACAAAATTAACTCAGGTTTTCATTTAACGTCGATATTGTATAGTGTCTTGTCTCTGATGATAGTTATAAGCAGTTAGTCGCATTACGTGTTATAAGAAAACAAACTGTGTTTCATTAGATATATTTTGTTTATTTGTATTACATTTGTTTATTGCATGTTTCGCTTTGCCTAGACTAAGCTTGCTTTAATCAGTTAGCACCGCAAACCACGCTTAATTAATTTCACATGTCAATTTAGTTATACACTGGCACAATTTTGTTAAAACATCTTTTAATTTCTTCTCACCTCTTTCGTCACATGAAATTAAACTTTATTTTTCTGTCTGATTTCATTTAATTTTGTGCACGTCTCTTTGCATGTTTACTTCTATTTTAACATTCGTTTGTTTTCATCAACTGTATGATTCGAAAAAGTATGTATGACCAAAATTATTTGAGATCAGTGACAAGATTCTATGTTACCTTTCCTAAGTTTTCCGAAACTTGCTTCCCTCTCTGTGAACTGACATCGAGTCTCTCGGACGCGCATCAGCATCATTTGGCAAGAGATCGCAAGCTGCATGGACGCTGGACAAGGTGCTGGGTGGTGACGGACTGTCGCTCTGTTGTTTCATGTAATTAAATACCTTTGTTCTCTTTGTTTCACTAGAGTGCGCGAAGAGCTTGCATTTGTACTCCGGTCGATGCTACAAACGTTGTCCAGACGGTACGTATGCCAGTGAGATTTCAATGGAAAGGAGCTCAAGAAGACGTAACCTAACTTATTATTCCGAGGGGGCCATAATGAAAAGACAGTACGGCGACGCCTCTAAGCAGACCGCGTTAGAAGCTTTAGATATGGCGTCTGCAGCTAACGAGAGCGACGCTAAGCCCCCTCTCACGTGCCTCCCGTGTCATTACACATGCGCCTCCTGCGTGGGCCCTCACAACAATCAATGTTTGTCTTGTTTAGACGACGCTCAACTCTTCAACTTAACCGACACCGAACCTAAATACTACTGTTACCAGAACACGGTACTGTCGCAAATAAAGGACGCTAATTGGCATTATAGGCTGAACGTTGCTCTTGTTGTCGTCTTGTTCGTAGTGAGTTCTGCCTGTTTGTACTTCATGTTATCTTGTGTCGCGAAGAGGTATTGTTGCGGCGGATATTACAAACCAAATGTAGTCTATAATAAGTTGGCTGTAGATGAGAAATTGCAGAGTGCGATGGAGGTCGAAGAGGAGATACATAAGGCTTTAAAGGATTTTAGCGAGAGTGAATCAGATGACGACTTGAATTTATAGCAATTGTTAACATTCCACCATAAGTATTATGAACTCATCGAACATGTGACCGTTAGTGATTAGGTAATTCCAAAACAGATGCAGGGCTCGTATTGTGATATTTATCATTCGGTTGTCACAATATTTTAGATTGTAAAGAATGTTAGTATTAGTTCAATGAGATTTTAATTCGTACAAACATTGAGGTTAATTTGAAATTATTCCAAAGAGCTGTTACAACTCTTTAACGTTATTCTGATTCTGTTCCTTTTACCCTATCGGGTTTCTTTACGCGCAGATCTTTATGAATATTGGTTGTGTCTATTTTTTATTTGATTTTTATATTATGCTTTTCTTTTTTTTATTAATTTAGAGTATGAAGTAAAATAGAGTATTATTAAACATTCCATTCCAAAAATAATGATACAATCTTATGATCCTTAAATTTATTTTCGATCCCCATTGCCTTCGGACATTGGGAGCCTGGGGGCGCTATTATTATTTCTAAAAGGGGCGAAAATTCACCCCCGTCAAGATAGCGATATTTCGTAAATTGAAGTAATTTTATTTGCTCAAAATCTTACTTATTTCTCTTTATTTTCTTTTCTTACTTAGTTTTAAGGCTTGAGATTCGCTCAGAGACTCAAAATAATTTTAATTTCGATGGTTTAGTTATATATTTTCTTTTTATTCGTAAGATCGTCATAATAATCGCATAATATTAACTTAGGTGTATTTGCTCAAGATGCCATTCTGTTTCTATGTGTACCAGGCCCGTTTGGTACTGTGTAAATATTTGTATGTAAATAAATGAGTTCCTATTTTCATATGCTGTTTTATTAAAATGCTTTCTACATCTTTTAATGCATGGGGACTGGATGTTTGATTACCTTCGCTTAAAGTGAAGTTGGTAAAGTAAGTATGAACAGATGAATATGAAGTAGGTTAAACTACTAGGTATTTGGATTTCAGGGTGCAGAAGAAAATGATTAATAGAAAACTGGTTCATCATCATCATCATTTCAGCCGAAAGACGTCCACTGCTGGACATAAGCCTCCCCAAAAAGGGGGTATTTGCCATAATCGCCACGCTTGGCGGGCGGGTTGGCGATCGCAGTATAGTGGTAAAATGCATAGAGAACGCTGCTGCCCATTCTCTAGTAAGTCCCTTAGTCGCCTTCTAAGACACCCACGGGAAGAAATGGGATGGTGCTATTCTTTTACGTTCGGCACCACACGGAAAACTGGTTAACCTAAATACAATAGTCCTCCAGACCGAGTTTTGGCCATGGCGGCCAAACTCAGCGGACGCCAGCAGGGAAATATTATAGTGCACAAATGTATGCGTAGACACAGGTGCACTCTCTCTTTCCCCACTCCGTACGCCTGTTCCCTACTGAAAGATAATAAGTAGATATGTAATAAAACATCAATATCCACTCAAGCATTAAAAAAAACCTGCACAAAAAATAACAACGCGTACGTAAGTTTTGTAAACGCCAGAAAGATCTAGGAGTTCAAAAAAGGCAGCTTCGAGCAAAATAAGTTTAAATTAGGGTGAGAAGTAGCACTTAATGAACGTCAAGATTACATGTAATGAGGACCGCCTAGGGCAATCCCCGAAAATGCTCCATTCACTACATTCTAGTGCTTTAGATGGGAAGCAGAAGTGGCACAACGAACTCCTCAGCAACACGGCACACTTGAGTTAGAAGAATAGTTCATAACCACACACCATGATCAGTAGGTATAATAACAAATCCTTACCTACTATGAAAAAAAAAACAACGCAACCAAGATGATATATTTCCCACGGACCCACACCATTATTACGGAGATCCCTCGAAAATAAACGCGTCCGTCGAACGATCAATAAACCTAATGTATTGGGTAATATAAGCCCTCAGTGAGGTGCCAGTATCAAAACCAAGCTCCTCTATATCGTGGAGACGGTACTTGTAACTTCCACGATGATGCTTTTACGGTACTAACTAATACAAATATTGGAGTTCAGAATATCTCCTTGATGGTTTGGCTAGCAATAATAGGGAGCTAGTCTATTTGCCCGACTACGGTGAAGTGAAAAGGAGGGTTATGATTTTGACCGGTATGTGTGTATGTATCTTCATCTGCTCATAACTTCTAAACTACTTATAATAATTTTACAAATGAGGTATCGTTGAAAGCGTCTTGATTGTACGCTTAGGATATATTTAGCGTCATTAAATATGGCATCATTAAATATGGCACCCTGTAGAAGACAAAGTTATAAGCTAAAAAGTGCTGGGGCTTCATTATTGCATTTCGAAAATATTCAGATAGTTAACTTACCCCAAAATAATTTAAAGGAAAACTAAGTTCAAAAACTGGAACTGATCTACTAAAAAATCACGCTTTTAAAAGTGCGAAACAAAAAAATATTCTCATCTGAAAGCCGTACTCGAATGCCAACCTTTTTTTTTTTTTTTTTTTTTTTTTTTGGGTGGGAAATCATCAAATAACTTCTCCCGCTCTGGGTGGAGCAGGAGGGCGTGTCAGACTTTTACTGACTAAAACCCACCCGTGTTCCTTCAGTAGCCCTTAAGCCAGGGGCTGTGGTGTCTCTTTCGAACAAACCCGCACCCCTGGCAGGCATCGACCCTTGCGGGTCCCATCATTTTTTGTGCTGACATCTCTTTGAGGCGCGCGTGGAACACAACGCGCCGTCGACTTGGGCTTGGTCCTTACCGGACAGCGAGCTACCCATTACTCGCCGTCCGCAAGCCCATGCCTACGGTGGCCGGAAATCGGCCTGGGATTCCCGACGCCCAGGGCGTCTCCGTATCCTGCGGCGGCTGGGGTCGCGAGGGCGCATATGCTGCCTCTCCCTCACGTGCGCCGCCTCCCTCTTCGCGAGCATCACTGCTTCGCTGAAGGAGGTGACGGCTCCCCATGCCCTCTCGCTCCGTACCATGGCCTGGACGAGGGCCGGACGCGAGAGATCGCCGCCGCCGATCGCCTCCACGAGGGCACGGCGGTGCTCCGCCCAAGCAGGGCAGACCGCCACCGTGTGCTCCACCGTGTCCTCAGGGCGATCTTCGCAGTGGAAACACCCGGGCGTTTCCTCCCGCCCTATCCGAAACAGGAACCTCCCGAAACAACCGTGTCCGGTGAGGACCTGCGTCAGGCGGAAGGTGAGGACGCCATGCCGCCTCTCAAACCACTCCTCAAAGAGGGGACTTACCGCCGCAATCGTGGCGTGCCCAGAATGCCAACCTAAAGCCGCGTTTTCACTAGGCAACATTTGGCGCGCGACACGTGACCCTTAACATGTACGGCAACGCTGCACAACAGCGCGCGACGTAGCCAGCTGGCGCGCAACATGACGCGCGGCTTGTTGTTTGTTTAAAGAGCATCGTTAGTTGAGCATTAATTGTTGTCGAGTGGAGACGTGACGCGCAACAATGTCCGTATAGTGCTGTGAGTCGTGCTCAAATTAATCCAAACATTAACCCACCATGGTTTTTTTCTTTTTGATGCATTTTTCGACAAAATAATAACCACTGCCGCTGAAATCCACACAAGTTCATCTGGCGACATGTTGTCGACGACTGAGGTAAAGTAGTAGATGCGTAGACTGACAACGTTGTTCAACAAAAGTTCCGCGCTGACTTTCAACATGTTGAGCAACTTGTTGTGCAACATGTTGCGCATCAATTGTTGCCTAGTGGAAACGCGGCTTTAACAATACATTCTAACAGTACTAAGCGATCATAAGATTTAGGTAAAGTGGCATACGACCGCGGCTTTCAGAGAATATTTTCTTGTTTCAGACTTTCTATAGCATAATTTGTCAGTAGGTAGTCGGTTTCAGCTTCTGAACTCCTTTTTTCATTTTATATTATGAAGAGAGGACATAAGGTATATCTACCAATATTAGGATCATTCGACTGTACGTTGTTGGCTACACTTTAACCTTGAGCAGGCCTAGCGTAGCCCGGAGTTTCAATAGAATAAGAGGCCAGCTTACACTGGTTTAGTTGTAGAGACATAACTTGGCAGAACTTAAGATACAATTGGTTTTTAAAGAAGACTTCATTCACGAATATTAATCAAATGAAATTAAAGATCTTATGCGTAATTATATGAATATGAGACCCTATCCAGGTCTGGAATGAAGGCTGAAAGAAACTTGAAGGTCATGGGGCCTCTTTGAAGTCTAGACAGTGTATGTGCGTAGCGACGCATAGTCTCACGTAACACGTCATATTGAGAGTAAAAAAATAGGAAAATATCACTTTCTGGCAATACTGGTCATAATAAAAACAAAGAACAGTTTAAGAAACCATTCGTCACAAGTCATTGCACTGACTGCACAACTCCACTAAAACTGTGTGGTTCTTTCCTCAAAATACCATTGCAAACATCACATGGCTTGACACTGAGACTGTGACCTCTGAACTGGTTTAGGCCTTTATTCTCAGAGTACTCGGACAGGAAACGCAGATTTAATAGTAGTTTAAAAAAAAATGACGTGACGAAACATGTACAAACCTCCTTATCTCCTAATAACGTTTTATAGGTAAATCCTAGAATATAAACCAAAAGTACTATATATTTTATTTTTATGTTCACTGTTGCAAAACATGGAATAGATGTGTTATTGATGTAAAGGAAGTACCTACCAAGAATGCAATTGATTCAAGTCTTTTCCAGCAAACAAACAACATCGATGCTTAACCCCCGAGCCGTTGTCACGAGGTGACTCAAGATTCATCCGAAAATACCAATAATTGCATAGAGGGGAGAAAAAAGAATATCTTTTCATTTCACCCTCACACATCGCTTATGTCGTACTTATGTACCGATTCCCCATCGTCTAAGTTCAATAATACCGCCCATTGTGTGCAGTCCAATTTATTATTCCGCTTAAATGGATCGCGTTTTCATTAAAATAAAAAAGAAACACTCGCCACGAACAGTTCGTTTCTTTAGTTCTCTTTAATGTTGTGAATTTTGCAAAGTTCCAACTTTCCCGACTTCGAACTTAATTTCGATATAATGAGCCTTAATTTTCCATTCAGAAGTTCTGAACATTTTTTGTTGTATCAGAAAGTATTGCCACTAATTGGATACAATCTCCCAGAAAGTTGATAACAGGAATAATATTGTGAGAAAAACGTGCGAACATTATACCGACGACGTCGTAAATAATATAAAAGGAGGTATAATTAGATCCGATCCTTCCACATCCCTTCCGTCTCATTTAATTCCAATAATCGAATGAGGATTGGTTTCAAAGCTCCTTCGCGTTCTAAAAACGTGTCAACTGCGTGACCTAATTCTTTTTCCTCATATAAAATCATAGTAAGCGAGACGAGGCAGGTTGGTACATCACATCTCTCTCTATGATAGCGTTAACAGGTCGTAAACTGTGTTTGTCCACTACGTTACGCCTCTACCGAGTTATAAAACAAACCATGTGAACCTATCTTAAAGCCCTTTTATAGTCAGAGGCTTTTACGCTTTTTATAGACTATTGACTGGTCGACTGGGAAAACTAAGCGAACGATCCAATCTCGGCTATCGAGATTTTTTCAAATGCAACTGAAGTCTGCAAGTCAAAAGGGATAGTAGTTTACGTACGAGATTCGTACTGGCATATCGTTCTGGTTATTTATAAAAAGGATTTCCGTTTCATACGTGCCTTCTGATAAACGTTTCGTTACACGTGGAAAACATTTTTTGAATAAAAAATACGAGTTCATTTATGGTATGCATTTCAAGTATGGAACTGCATTAAAAAAACCTCGAGGAGTGATGAGGCTCACGTCATCTAATGAAGGTACCTTGGGCAAAAGGTCGGTAGCTCCTACTGATTTTGCTGCTAGATTTGTCACCACGGCACAAACTAGTACTTATCTTATATTTTTTTATTGCTGCCCTTTACCTCTAACAAGACTCATGGAAAGTATTTTAATATTATTATATTCGTATTTATCCCCTACTTCCAGAAAACAAAATCATTTGTCGTCATAATATTTACGTGACTACATTTCGTAGGAGGCGACTAAGGGACTTACCAGAGAATGGGCAGCAATGTTCTCTATGTATTTTACCACCATTCTGCGATCGCCAACCCGCCTGCCAAGCGTGGCAATTATGGCAAGCCCCACTTTTGGGGGAGGCCTATGTCCAGTAGTGGACGTCTTTTGGTTGAAATGATGATGATGATGAACATTTCCGATACAGTGCAATCAATCGTAGAAATTCAATACTAAGCAAAAAATGTTAAAAAATATCGAGTCATGTAAATAATTGAGTCAGCTCCCGCATTTCTGTAGTTCTATACAAAATATTATGTTCAAATAATCACATTAATGGGACTGGAAACAATAGTTCTCAATGTTGGTGGAAAACAAATGAATATTGAATTGTTGTTGAAACAATAGCTTTTGAAGCGAATGATTTTCGAGTATAGTCTTCCTCGTCTCATTGATTGCTGGGTACATTACCAAGAGTTCCTGTATTTAATTAACCAAAAAAAATTTCAAAAGGCTGAGGCCCATGCGTAACGTATTTTTTTTAAAAGCAAATCCCACCCCCCCCCCATCCCATCCTGAGTTTTTTATTTATTTATGTTATTTCATTTTATTCGGGAAACTTCCTGATTTTTTTTAAAACGACAACGGGTATACACGGTTATAGACAGTTTATTAAAATTGTACACTAAAATTGAGCAATTAAAACTGAATAAATATAATTCGAGAAATACGAGTCTTTTAAATTTTTAAATCGTTCGAATATACGTTACGTTTACTCCGCCCGTTCATTTTGGACTCACTTTTTTAAAATTGTAGGTACCTATTTCTAATACAAAGTCGTGATAAAGGTAAGAAATTGACAAAGTTTAGACACATACTTACCTATCGCACTTCAGTCTTACAAAGACTTTAAAACAGTAGGTATCTAATGTGTGGCTGGGATAAAAAAAATATAAGTAGGAACTGAAATTGTTACTCATAAAATCAAGCGTATTGCAATCCGTAGTAGTAGTACTTCAATACATAACATAGATATCGAAATATTTCAATACATGGCCATACGGACCCGGGATACCAATAAATGGCGAGGCCGAGTGTCTTTGAATATGGTGCTCACTGCCCAAATGGACTTGAGACTCCATAGGTTCAACATAAATTACTCGTAGGTATTCTCTAGGTGTAAATAGATCAGGATTTAAAACTTCTACAATTAAGCTAAAACCCAAATGATTGTCACGTATCTGTGCTACATGCACTGGTGCGTGACAATCATTTGGGTTTTAGCTAGGCGTTCATTTTTATCGCTTGGGGGAGGGCTATGTCCAGCAGTGGACGTCTTTCGGCTGAAATACTGATGATGATTATGAAGGAGCCATATTTTAGAATGTCTATGCCCATTTTAGAATGGTTGTCAATTTGAAATCGCAAGATTTGGTACAAGTTGGGACCCAACCACCGTCGTTAAATTGACAGACATGACAGTATATCTATGTATTTATAAGTAAAAGGTCACTCTCTCATTTATACATTCATTCATTCACTCACCGATCACGAAATCTCAAAAACGACGGGACCTTGAAAATTAAATATAGAAAAGAAAGGATTTTAGGAAACTCCCCCGTAAAGGGATTAAATAGGGGGTGGAAGTTAGTATAAAATTCCTTCAATTTCGAAGCTAGGATTTTCAAATTTTGTCTTTAAGCGGATGATTGAACATTAACGTGTCTCAGCGTTTTTGATAATTCTGCCCCCAAAGGGCTGAAAAGGGGGATCATGTTGTGTATGGAAAGTCCTTTATTTTCAAAATAAAAATCACAATTTTAGCCCGGATTGAGAAAAAAAGCCCCTTGAGAACATTTCTACATCCATGCGGGCAAAGCCGAGGGCAAAAGCTATTCCATAAAAGCAAGTGTCTGATAATTATATTTATCAATAAACCATTGTGCTATAGAATTTGATGTACCAGTCCTAATTCGGGGCATAGCCATTAAATGGGAGCTGTTATTGTGTTCTGTGGTTGTACTAAACCTATACTATCTATGTAGATATCAATTGACCTTTGTTAATACCAATAGACAAGGGTCCTAGTCCTATATTGATACATATGGAAACATATATTCTAGGTAGGTACCATGCGGGTTTCACACAGGTGATTAGACGTACGTTTTTTAATTGAATTTAATTGTATTGCGTTATTGATACCGTCGATAGTCGACTGCCTAAATAGCGCTATTCGGCTATACTCTATCGGTTTTGGTAGTTAAATAAAACGTAAACAAATCGTAAAAAGGGTATTTTATAGTTGACACTTTCTTGTTTAAAAATACGGCTTTTGTGCATAAAAATCAAGGATTTTGGATGAGATGCGTATGCATCCGTTCAGCCGCGAAAAGCTAAACGAACTCTATACAAAATCGTTGTTTTCTATGGACAAAAGCTGAACAGACCTGAATAAGTGTTAGTAGTCTCAGGCGTTATAAGAACACACAGAGCGATATGTCCCCGTACGCCGCGGTGTGCGGTCGAGCTGTTCAAATCTCGTCTCGCACTCTCCAGGTAATCCGTAGAACCTCGGCTACCTATGTTATTTCAAGACTTGATCCGTAACGCTCAGGCAGGTGACGCCCTGCCATTCCGTGTGTTATTCCCCTTATCTAAACACTACTAAGACTGACCTGCTTTCATAGTATACACATGCGAACTTTTGATCCGATCAACAAAGTGGTGGGTATTACTACAGCTTACAACAACTTCGCTCACTTAGTTACTGTATCCCAGCTTAACCTTCGGATACAGTCTCTGATAGCTGATATCGACCGACTTTGTGTTCCAGGGCTAATAGATTGGTTTTATTCGATTTCTAAAGTAAACATAGCGAACGATAGAGGAAATTAAAATGCACGGACAGGCAATATTGCAAACTGTGCTGAATCTATAGAGATTACATGGATATCATTTTGTTTTTATTATAAAAGTTTTTGCTTCCCTAAAAGCCTTGAAATCGTCGGGTATAACTGAAAAACGGAGTTCTTTGGTTTTACAATAACAGCATAACTCTCAATCATGGTGAGGATCGACCTCGAAAAGTGTAGATCATATGTCGGATTATTACAACTTGAATTAAGATGTCATAGAAGGTAAAAGCGTTTCATCAGCAATACTTAATCCAGCATCACCACCACCACCTAATAGTGACACCTAAATACCACTTATGTCCGTCAAATAAATCTATAAAACTTAAGCCAATTTCGTACATAGTATTTATGTGTTTATTGCAGGGTTCCTATGCCGATCACCATTATTAAATAATAAAAGGTAACAATTTTTTTTACCTTAGCTTATATTGACTGACTTTGTGTATCAGGGCCATAGATAAGTTGTATTCCTTTTTTAAACTTAACAAAACGATAGATGACATTAAAATGCACGAGATCACATGGATTGTTTTTTCAACGAAGTTTTTGTTTCTCTAAACCCTTTAAATCGTACGTAATAAAGTGACAATGGTGAGCAGTGCTGGCCCAGTGGTAACTGACGACTTACAAGTTGTAGGTCGTACGTTCGAACCCAGACAGGCGCTTTAATTTGTGTAAATTACATCATCATCACTGCACTCAAAACGGTGAAGGAAAACATCATGAGGAAACCGAGCCTAGAACCCCGTCCTAGAACAAAAATTCGAAGATATGTGAAATCTATCAACCCGCACTGGGCCCGCGTGGTTGATTACGGCCACTCCCTCTCACAGAGACGAGGCCTATGTCCCAGCAGTGGGAACGATATAGGCTGATTTTGAAAGTGATAACGGTGTCCATTGGTTTGAAAATAACAGCATAGCTCTCAATCATGGTAAGTGAGAATCGGCCTGGAAAGGTGAAGATCTCATGTTAGATTTTTACAACCTGACTATAGATGTCAGAAATGAATGTTTTGAAGATATTTGCATGCACCATTACGTCACTTAAACACAACAACAACAATTCAATATGTATCCGTGAACTAAAATTATAAAGTTAACTTAGTTTTGTACATATTATTTATGTACTCAAGGTTTCTAGTAGCCTCTTCAGTTTCTTTCAATCGCTCCTTGTAATTTGTTTTTTGTTTTTACACCTTTTAGTTATAGTACCTACCCCACACAAATTCGAAATTTCATCATCCTTGGGATATTTTCTAAGTTAAGCAAATCAAAACAATGCATAATTATGCGATAGCAGCAAATGCGGTTGATTTGCTGTCATTTTTTGAGTTCTGTTGTCTGTCTCCGAAACTCATCATCATATCTATATGAAATTTAAATGGGACTATTTTGGAATAAACCCCTTTGAACAAAAAAAGAATGTTGAAATCCGTTTACATACTTAGGATGGAGCTATGCCCGAAAATGCATAAATGCATTGAAGTCGGTTAAAAATACTAGTATTCTTATAAAGATATTATATAAAGAGTATGTAATATACTAAACCCTAACCTATTCCTAGGTTAATCTGAAGTAATTAAGTCCGAATAAAGACAATCAAAAAGCTCAGTAATAAAAATATTTTTCTTACTGAGCTTTTGGTGCAAGGAACATTTCTTGCACCATCTAAACTAAACGGAATTAATTGTTACTAGCACAAGACTATAAACAACTTTTTTTAATTTAATGCAGCAACATGCCACCCATTTTAAATATGACTTACCTAGGCATTTCAAGATTACCTACTTTCATATTGAATAGTCAGTAATCTAATTAGGAATGTACCTACTATAACAGGTGCTAATCGGTTTGTAATATTTTGAATTTCGGCTCAGCAATGTAGCATGTCGACCTTCGCCTCTCAATAATTCTGCAAACGCCGCGGGCGCGCCGTGTGTCACCAATGAGACCTACAGGCGGCTAGCCTGTATAAAAACTATAGCAGGTCACACATTATCGTAGTCCACTACTGGAACTCAAATCAGCAACAACATATCAAACAATCAGCAATAATGGTTGCCAAAGTGAGTAAATTAAATTATTTAATTATTGGTGTATGATCAATGTTTAATACATTTTGATAATTCTGCGGCTATCACAGTTTATAGTTTATTCTAAAAATGTTTAACGATTTTATTTACTTGCAGTTCGTCATCGTCCTGTCTCTCGCTGCGGCGGCTTACGCTGGCCTGGTCCCCGTCTCCAAAGTGGTGTACGCCCAGCCCGAAGCACCCGCTCACTACGACTTCTCGTACTCCGTCCATGACGACCACAGCGGTGACGTGAAGCAGCAACAGGAGTCTCGCCAAGCTGCATCCGGTTAGACTGGAAGCCGACCCTAAATTGGAAAGGGAAATGATGATGATTATGTTTTCTATGCCGATCACTAATTATTTGTGACCCATGGTGGGAACCGTTTTGTGTGCCAGAGTTGTTTAGTGAATTTTGATGCTTAATGTGTTAACGACTTGTAGAATGTAGGTACCTTGTAAAACGGACCTATGGATATCTGTCATCTCCACGGAATTCCTTTAATCTCCTACATCAAGTGGATTCCGGGCTTGTTGCCAGTTCCTTCTTCACAATAACCAATAAGTACGATATGTTATTATTCTCTTGCAACGATATTTTATAATAAAAACTTCACATTAAATCTTGCTCCGATAAATTATATCTGGTGCCAGGAACAGCAGCCAAACGTCTTGTGTGTGTAGTTTTATCGGTTTTTGCTTCGTTTAGCAGAAATCACGAGGAAGATTCACCGAGACATTAAAATATTTTATTGAAACTGTGCATTTTTTGTTGTAAACTTTGGACTAAGCGAGAGTTGTGAAACTTATGATAAAATATATTTCACAGGTTTGCGAAAACGGAGTCTAGATTTGTGGTCAGTGATTAGCAAAAGGTTTCAAAACCTAACTGATACCTAACAATCTGCCTATCTCGGGAACTACGGGCCTGATGTGACGGTGAACATATTTATAAGAATATCAGTCATCATCATCATATTAGCCGAAAGACATCTGCTGGACTTAACCCTCCCCCAAAATGGGGGGATTTGCCATAAGCGCCACGCTTGGCAGGCGGGTTGGCGATCGCAGTATGGTGGTAAAATGCATAGAGAACGCTGCTGCCTATTCTCTAGTAAGTCCCTTAGTCGCCTTCTACGACACCCACTGGAAGAAATGGGATGTTGCTATTCTTTTAAGCCCGGCACCACACGGCAGCAGTGGTGACCAAGTGGTAATGGCTAACCCAGACAGGCGCTTTACTTTGTGTAAATTATTTCATCACCACTGCTCTCAAAACGGTAAAGGAAAACATCGTAAGGAAACCGGCATGTCCTAGAACCAAAAAATTCGAAGACATGTGACATCTACCAACTCGCACTGGGCCCGCGTGGTGGAATACGCCCCACTCCCTCTCACCAAGAGGAGGCCTGTGTCCCAGCAGTGGGAACATTATAGGCTGATGATGATGATGACCACACGGGACTAGAATATCAGTATCTTATCTTTATCTCAGAAGGTAAGTTTTGAATAACTGATCGATGAAAACTACTTCTATTAAAATTTGAAATATGTTTTGCCGCATCTGACGCAGGCTTGTAGTTGAAAAAATTTACCTGAAATAAGAAAGAAATTGTATGTCTCGAAATGATAGATAGGTTACCTATTTATTGCTACACAACTCGATATTCTTTCCACAATAAAAAAGCAGGTCTACGCCTAAGTAAGATACCTAAAAATGTAACTGAAAAGAGGATCTGTTGGTTATTAGATAGATGATGGATTACGCCCCAACACTGGGAATAAACAAAATTTCCCTCATCTTGAAAATCATTCTCAGACAATTTCTAAATTTACGTTTATATATTTATTAACTGACAGTAGAATTCCTTGATGGATTTCAACTTCAATTTGCCACGTCATCGTGTTCTTGATTTGTCGAATTTTTCTTGCGGTATCTCTGGAGTATATATTTAGGAATAAAGACAAAGGAAAAATTTCGTATTCTTTGTTTTTTCTCAAGGTTCTTTTTCTGAAGGTCATGCGAGAACGTGAATTTTATCCTGGCAATTTATGTATCATATATAAATAGTTGCCAAAAGATCTTAGATACTGGGATGCGTATATGTAGGTCGAGAGAAGTCGGGAGGCTTAATAGGAAAGAAAACGTATCAACATATTGGGTATATTATGTTACTCCTATTAAGTATATCTAATCTTTAACTTTTAGTAAAGTAAGGTCGATTTAAGACCTTTACTTGGCTCTATGTAGCATATACGAAGTGCGATTAGTAAAACGTTGAGGAGGACAGGTGAAAAGTTGGGAGGATGATCTTCCAGAAGGTTAGCGAAAAACAGCTTTGAACTGGAATTATTAGAGGGAAACTGAGGAAGCCTGTGTCGCAAGACATCTTGATCTGGTAGCTAAAATTAATAGTAATATTTAGGCTAGCTGATTAATCATTAAATGTTTTTTTATTATGGCAACTGAATGTATTTTTTTTTCTACTCAGGCAACCCTTAGTTATAACGTAAAATCTATACTAATATTATAAAGCTGAAGACTTTGTTTGTTTGGTTGGTTGAACGCGCTAATCTCAGGAACTACAGGTTCGAATTGAAAAAAATATTTTAGAGTTGGATAGCCCATTTACAGAGGAGCCTGCCGTTTTGCCGAAAAGGTTTTGACAAATTTTCACTACCCAAACAAATTTTGGCAAACTTTTTGTATACCAATGTAATAATTAGAATTATTTGAGTACGCACTTTTTCATTTGGTCAAATTTGTACTCGGCAGAATATTACCAAAGATAATGTCATAATGGCATTTAGTTTTTAATCAAATGATTTATTACAGCAAACAATCTTTAGACAATAAATGTTAGGTCAAATGATTTATAACAAAAATATATGACAAAAAAAATTAATATTTTATTTTCTGGCAGATAACTTAAAGCCAATAAACATTTCACTTGATTGTTAAATTTTATGTTGTTTGTCTACTTTTTTTGTATGTGTGTTGGAATTTGTCTTAAACAAGACAATGGTTTTAGGGCTATTAGGTTATTTATGGAACTTATGTTTAAAAAAAATGTTTAAGTTAGGTTAGGTTAGAACTGTGACCTCCTAGCTTGGCAGAAAAGACTAGATTATATAGAAAGAAATATGGAAAAAAAAGGCTACCCGAAACTGAACTAGTTAGACGAGATAAATTTTTTTAATGCCTGTAACTTAAAAAAAAATCTACCAGAATAGTTAATATTAATATTACCTGTTTAGAATTTGTCCTAAGTGGAAAAACACCCTTGTAATAAAACTTCAAAGTTAGATCTTATGCTTGAAATGGCTGCTTTATTCGAAATCTAATAGAAATGGTAAATTGAAAACTGATGATACTAAATATTTACCTTATTTTATTTTGCGTAAAATGTGTTATTCCAACTGAAATATTTGACTACATAAAAATTGATAAAAGTACTAGTTGGTAAACAAGTTATTGTTTAAACGTTGACTTGCCAAACATTAGGTTTGGGTAACAATTATTTGTGAAGATAATTTTTGCTAAGTAATAATTTGGCAAATGAAATTATGCGGAAAATTGTTTGGGAAATTGTAATTTGTCAATTTATTTTCGATGAAACATAAGGTAACCGATCGAGGATGGCTATATAATATCACGCTAGGGCCCTTAAGAGGGCAAAAAGAAAAAAGTCACGAATACGAAGTACTCGCACGGCCAGGCCATTCGATTCGGCGGAGTGGGTCGGGGAGCAAGAAATTTGGCGCAGATGAAGTTGCAGACAGAAACTAGTATTTAATTTATTTATTTAAACTTCTCGCACACAAAAAGGTACAAAGGCGGACTTAATGCCTTAGGCATTCTCTACCAGTCAACCATGGGTGGTGAAGAGATTAGATGGCAGGTGCTTTGGAGGAAAGGAACAATGATAAAAAAAAGAACTATAAAATATATCATTATGGTATACAAAAAAGATTGATACATAAATTGGTTATAAACATATAATCATATAATTCATATACACGCATACATATCTACTACAATATATACTTCTAATATATATATAAATATACAAATTCAAGGAAAAGAGATATTGAGATTACTCTACACTATTTGTTAAGCAAATACCTCTGCAATTTCCGCTTAAATGCATACCGACTGGTGGCCGTCCTTTTAATAAAATGTGGTGGGGATTAGTCGTTGTTGTATTGTGAAAGAGTACAGTTGTGTTTTCTTCATAAAGTAGGGTTAACAAAGAGAAGGCATAAATGTGAGTAGTATTAAAAACTCGTTTAAGTATGGAGAAGGGTTCGGTAAAGAAGTAAAGGTTTTTTTTACACAAAACACCAAACAAATAGGTTTGTTTAAGCTTGGTATCTATGTCCAAAAACTTTAAAATAAACCGACCATTAAACTAGAAACTGGAACAAGTTTATTTTAAACTAATTCACATGTACAAACAAACATGCATTATGGAATAACAACATTAAATAAGTATGTTACAGTCCGCGTATCGTGCACATAACTTATAAGTTTGTCCCACACAATAGAAGCAGGCTTTGAATGTGCGCAGGCAAACAACAACAAAACTAGCTTTTTAAGTAATACATTAAATGCATATAGACTTGTTTTTCAATGAAGGTTTACTTTGATATTTAGTACAGTAGCTACAGTCACGAGCATAAATATAGGGTGGCTGGACCATCCACGCGCAAACTGTTACCATGTTACTAGTTCAGCAATAATATGGGATATGTCTTAATTAGTAGTAAAATCTGCCTACTCAACTAAATTTAGAAAAATGATACACTTTGTTGTGATCAAAAATATCTGACAACACTTTGGCAGCATAAAATCAGATATTATTGTCAAGCTGTCTATTATAATTTATTTAACCTCGTGACTGTACCTATTTAGATTAGACCAGGATGGCACGGTTGGCGCAGTGGTTAAGCGATTGACTGCTGCGCTGCATGTCGCGGGTTCGATTCCCGCACGGAACAAATATTTGTATGACCTACAAGTAGTTATTCCGGGTCTGGCCGTTTGTGTATATGAGTTTAAATGTTTGTAAGCGCACCCACAATACAGGAGAAATTCCTAGTGTGGGGCAACTTTTAAGTGATCATAGTGAATTAGGCCCTACTGAACATATCACGACTATCTGACAGTTAGAGAACTTGTAATTTATTAATGTTTCAATTTACATGGATTTTTTGTCAAAGCCAGTGACTGGGTTCTGAAGGTCAGATTGACAGTCCCTCCATGTGAATGACTGGTATACAGTTGCATCCGGCTGGACTGGAAGCCGACCCCAACATTTTTAGGTTTTCCTCATAGGCAGATTATTTTTTGTCAATAGTGACAAAGCAATTAAGAAGTTGATGATGCCTGCCTAGGCTGTAGACTCGGAGCTAAGATGATTTTGATGAATGTAATTAGCACCCTATGTCAATTTAGCGGGTTAAAGCGATTTCATATAGAACAACAATTTTATACCCTGTTCTTCACATGCAACTAGTAAAATGACAGTAAATTGTGATTTCATCATCATTATTTTAGCCGAAAGACGTCCACTGCTGAACATAGGCCTCCCCCAAGCTCCTCCATTTCGACCGGTTCTGTGCTTCCCGCATCCAGCGAATTCCTGCAGCCTTCACAAGGTCATCGGTCCATCTTGTGGGAGGCCTTTCAACGCTACGTCTTCCGCTACGCGGTTGCCACTCCAGAACCTTTCGGCACCATCAGCCATGTGATTTAAATATGGACAATATAAGCTAGTTAGTAAATTAGGCACTTAGTTCAGATAGGCAGTCGCTCCATGTACATCCGGCTAGACTGAAAGCTGAACCCAACATACTTGGGAAACGTCTTGGAAGATTTATTGTTGCCAAAAGCGATAAAGCAATTACGACGTTTATGCCTACCAAGGTTTTTTTTGAGGTTAGGAAATCATGAAATAACTTCTCTCGCTCTGGATGGAGCGGGAGAGTGTGTCAGAGTTTTACTAACTAAAACCCACCCAAGTTCCTTCAGTTGCATATGTGCCAGGGGCCACAGTATCTCTTTCGCACTACCCGCAACCCTGGCAGGCATCGGCCCTTGTGGACCCCACCAGTTGATGCTGACATCTCTTTGAGGCGCGCGTGGAACACCACACGCCGTCGACCCAGGACGCCTACCTAGGTTAATACCTAGTTAGCAAACAAGTTGTCGGCCTACATACCTGATCGAAATTTGTAACTACCGCCTGTAGACGCGCAGCTAAGATGATTGCACAGTCACGGAAATTGATTGTTAAGAAGAGATTTGCCACCCTACGTCAATTTACCATGTGAAAGCATCAAATTCATAATGTAGGATGAGTGTATTTTTGCCTGTTCTTCAGATCTATTAAGAACTGGCAAATAAATAAAGTAATTGTGATTTATGTATACCTACGGTCAATTTAAGTTAGTTATTCAATTAGGCATTCAGGTTATACAGGGTTATTGGAAAAACACCAACAACCTCTTAAGAGGTCATTGTACTCATCATTATGGACAACTTTTACTAAAGGACCAAACCTGAAAACGCGAAAAAAAAATCAGCTGTTCCCTACATTTTGATCATCATCATTTCAGCCGAAAGACGTCCACTGCTGGACATAGGCCTCCCCCAGGCTCCTCCACTTCGACCGGTCATTTTTGGGGTGTTTTCCCATAATCGCCTCGCTTGGCGCGGGTTGGCGATCGCAGTATGGTGGTAAAATGCATAGAGAACGCTGCTGCCCATTCTCTAGCAAGTCCCTTAGTCGCCTTCTACGACACCCACGGGAAGAAATGGGATGGTGCTATTCTTTTACGCCCGGCGACACATACGGAACCACGGGACACTTTGATGAGTTATACAAAAATAAATGTAAGGAACAGCAGATTTTTTTTTCGGTAAATTTGGCTCGGAAGACTTGATCACAATTTTTATTACTGACCAGGGACATGAAGTATAAGTATATAAAGTAAAAAAGGGAATAGCTCACTGGGCATCAAAGAATTCGTCCGCTTCGCTGTCAGTAGGAAGAATGCCCAAAAGGCTGGCAGCGTTGTCAAGTTGGATGGCAATGCTGATTTTTGGACGTAAGAATAGTCCAGCCCTTTGGTCAAGTGAAGAGTCGACCAACCAAAATCAAAATCAAAATCAAAATATTTTTATTTCATATAAACCTACATGGGCACTTATGAAACGTCAGAAGCTAGGTGCACGGTTCCAAATTGTTGTTTCCTATGGAGAAGAGCCGGCAAGAAACTCCACGGTTACTCTTTTAAAAATAATTGGCTTTAACAATATTTTCAAATTACAGAGATTAAATGTATGGGAGGACAGCGCAGGCCTGTCAATAAGTACCAGGTACTTAGACGAATACAGAATAGAAAATCGTCTACAAATCTACAGTCAGTAAGGCCTACAACGTTCTCTCATTCACAATATGTAAAATAATCTACATAAATAAAATGAACCTAAATAAAATTGATGTATAATGTCAATTAATGACGAGATTATGTCAGCATTGTAAAAATAAAAAGAATAAAAAAGAACATTGTATTTGAGAGCAGTTAATAGACTTTCACATAGTTATGCTGTTAATGAGGTACCAGGGAAGCCACATGTGCAGAAGGAATTAATGCCAAACTTCCCTGTCTTCAACGTAGTCTTTTATCTTATAATATGCTTTTTTGATAAGGACACGTTTGATGTGCGTTTTAAACTTTCCATCGCTAAGTTCTGTAACCGACTTTGGCAACTTGTTATAGAAGCGGATACTGTTTATTAGAAATGACTTGCTAGTTTTAGTCAGTCTAAATTTTGGAATCACAATTTCATCTTTACTACGTGTATTCAGATTATGGAAATCGCATCGTTTTTTGAAAAGGCCTAAGTTTTTGCGAACATATAAGATATTTTCTAGGATATAAAGAGAAGGCAGAGTTAATATATCAATTTCGCTGAACGATGGCTTGGCCGCTTGGCGATGTCCCGAAATACTCGGACCCCACGGCCATAGTGTTTCAACCCCAAACGGCTCAAACACATTTAAGACAGCCCGCCGTGTTCAGAAGATGGGATGGCGAGAGGGTGTCGACACAGGTAGCATCTCACACCAATGTCTAATTATTTATGTTAGGACCGACATTGAAATAAATAAATATACATGGGACATGACAACTGTATACCACACTAACCTGAAAAGGTTTATTTTCCACATAATAATAGTAGGAAACTCACCTGCCGTCTTCATACTATATTAATATTTTCTACTCATATGGCGCACAACATATTATTGTAGAAACTCTTATTCTATATATGTATTTGAATAGGACAACACCTTCATATACTTGTGTGTATCTACTTTCGAGCAGAGAAAAGGTACCTACATATGTATCATAGTGCGAGTACGATATTACGAGTATCCTCATCCCTAATCAAGATTCTTTTCATAAGCTGAGATTATATCTTTATTATTAAGAACAATTTTCTGGATAGCTAATTGGAACGAAATGTGCTAGGTTGTTATATAGAGAAGGTCTTTCTCGTTGGTTCTGTTTTAGATACTAATTAGTGTAAATAACCTATAATAGTTAGTTCTAGGATTTATCTGAACAAAATGCGGGTATTATCGGCACGTACGGGTTATGAGTGCTGTGACACACATGCCTTCACTGAGACCTTAACTGATTGAATAAAACGAACGATGACGAACAATCAGAAAAGCAGACGATGGCATGTTAATGGTCCTAAAAGAAATGACTTAACGTCATGTAACCCGGAACAAAATTAGTTTGCAAATATATTGAAGGAGAGGCGGGAGGGTCACACGGAGGAACTTTATCATTGACTTCCTGACATCCATAAGTTCAATGTGAATGGTGAAACGACCACCTATCACATAATTAATTTACCTGTCGCTTTATTTTTAATTCATTTTAAATAACAGCTTTATCAAAAAAGTTTCCCAACATATAATAATGCTAATCATTAAAGGAATACGCTGGCATTTTTGTTTTAACAAAATTAGGTACTTGACTTTTGATCGACGCAAAGTCTATTCTAGCTTCATTTTCAGCCCACTGTGCGTCGGTATTTACCTATTGTGGTATTTTGGTATCTTTAGTAATTTATTATAGTGTCATGATTTTCAAATATTAATAAGATTTGTAATAATATATATCAAATTGAAAGTATCTAATTTCCCTCAAATGATATCTATTGTATCAATGTAGTGACGTTTTAAAGAGTATCTCATTTGACAGTTATCGAAAGTAATGGTTTGTTTTAACGGAACGAAATGGAAATATGATGTTGGGGGATTCGCCTAGTTTGCTAAGTTAGTTCTCTGCTAGCTTCGAAGTGTGAAGGTTGTCTCAAGAAGTCTAAATTGTTATTATGTTGAATACCTTTTTTTTTTTTTTTTTGATGACGGGGGGAAATCCTCATGGATGTCCTCCGCCCCGGGGAGGGCGGAGGGGTCTGTCAGACTCTTACTGACTAAAACCACCCCGGTGTTCCATCTCTCACTTACGCCGGGGATCACGGGAACTAGTAAGTCTTCCGCGATCCCCGGCTAGTGCCGGCCCGCCTATGCGGGCCACCTCGCGATAGGGGGGGAGTGAGGTGTTAAACTCGGGGGGAGTTCACATCAATGAGAGGCGCGCGTGGAACACTACGCGCCGCCATCTCGGGTCCTAAGAAGTAGGGGGCGACGGATTCCCCAGTCCGTCGCCCCTGGACCCATTCAGGGGGGCTGGAAGAGGGCGTTGTCCGCCCTCCGCCGACGCCCGGTGCGTCTGCTGCGGATCGGGTTAGCGGAAGCGATCTCCCGCTCCCTTTCCGCAGCCTCCTTCTGCGAGATGACTGTTTCGCAGAAGGACACCACCGCGTCCCAGGACTCCTCGCTGTCGACCATCGAGTCGACAACGGCCGGCAGCGACAGGTCACTGCCTACTCCTGAGATGAGGGCACGGCGCGGCTCCGTCCAAGCGGCACACTCTGCCAGCGTGTGCCACGCCGTGTCCTCCCGACAGTCGACGCAGTGGTGACACCGAGCGTCCGGCTCCCTGTTTATGCGACACAGGTACTTCCCGAAGCAACCATGCCCCGAGAGCACCTGTGTCACCCGAAACGACAGGGAGCCGTGCCTCCTCCCGAGCCAGCGCTCGAGTACTGGCCGGATCGCCCCGATGGTGGCGGAGCCGGCGGTAGGGCGTGAAAGCCTGTCCCGCCATTCCGCCACCAGGGCTGCGCGAAGCTGTGACCGACGCAACTCCAAATGTCGCGGCGTCAGCCACTCGATTATGTTGAATACCTAGTTCAAGAGTTTCATTATTGGTTTGTATGTGGGTAAGAGTTTAAATGCATAAATATTTACACTGAGAAAGGTGTTTTTCTTATTAATTAGGTGCATCGTTTTCACACAATATATAATAACATAATGAATCTAGGTAGGTATGTATACAAAATATTGCGAAATTTTATTAAAGAGTTGGTGGACGGTAACGGTGGACTTTCTTGCGGATTCTTCTCCATATAAGAAACTATCTAAATGTTGACGTTCAAAAGTGCCATAAATGTGCTTAATTGAATATAAAAACGATTTGAGTTTAACACAAGGAAGATATTTGAGCAGTCGTGGGATAGCATCCATATAATATTATGGCAATCTCTGGTTACATTACATCAAGCCAATCTCTGTTGCACCTATCGAACTTGCAAATTTTCTGCGTGTAGGTACCAGCACTGGTAGTAGATATAACAGTGAGAGTATAAACCTAATGCTCCAAGTTTTAAGCTTCAAACTTGTGTGCCAAAATACTTAAAATTTGGAAGCCGATCAGCGTCCCTGTGTTAGTAGGCGGTACTGCCATCAAAAATTTTTAAAATGTTCAAAGTGACTTGCAGCGCCATCTATCAAGTGAAGGAAGAACTTATGGCATGTAAACTGTGCCACAAAAACACAATTTTTATAGCAGTCTGCTGTTGTTTTTTTATGTGTTTTTAAATTATTTTTGTATGAGAATAATTGTTTCCTTTAGTTTAATAACTATAGCGATTGGCGAAACCTATGACTAGCAGTGGACTGGTGGACTACAGGCGGAAGATTAAATGAGAAAGAAAGAAAGCATGCCACCTCCAAAACAATCAATACGATCATTATTACCTACAACACATCCAAATAAAATCAATAAGTAATTGAAAACCATTGATAGAGAATTCCGTCTATAAGTAACTTAAACTCATTATACCGTCTGCAAACTTCCAACGGAAGATTTGCTGAATCCAAAGATAAATTACAAGCTTTAGCATTCTACAACATCAAAACTAAGCAAGATTGAAGACTCAAAGCCACATAGTTGCCATAATATCTTCACTAATTGTTCAACACAATTTAAATCTTAGATTAAACCAAATGCCGCCAATTTTCTGCTGGAGTTAGTTTAGAAGTTCATTCAACTATTGAAGTCTTAGTCTAGTTATATTGATTTTAAACTGAATAGGAAGTACTTTGCTTGATGTCTGGCGCACTTTCAGCAAGTTATGTAGTCCTAATTATTCGAGAATTTAACCGAAGTTTAGGCCTTTGTATGTTAAGTTCGGGTAGCTAATGACCTTTAGAAGATCACGAGGTATTATGTATGCGAATCAAGTGTTGATGGAACTACTTTGGAAGGTACCAAAATTACGCTTGCATAAACTAAAGTTTGCCTGGCATAATTAGGTCCTATTTTGGAGGTAATATTCTCAACTACAGGTCGTTTTAATTTTTTATAGTAAAGCCCATCAAGATCCAAATATAAATAGACTAGTTTTTTTATATATATTCGAATACTTAATTATATTATTAACTAACTTTTACCAGCGGTTTCCCCCGCGTTAAACTGTCAAGTAATAAACACAATTACTTTTCTATTGTTATCAAACGCAGTGAGCCAATTACGAAGGTGACAGCCGGAGGTCTTAAAAAAAACCGAAATGATTTTCTAAAGGTTTTTAATATGGTAAAATTACAAAAGAACTTATAAGTATTTATATGTCTAAATTCGGACGATGCTAGTACCGAAGTAAAGGTAAAAACGATTAACTTATTAATATTGCAATTAAAACGTGGATACGGTATCAGCAGTCCTTGAAGTAGGTGAACTCTCGGCGACACGAGGCGCTGATTCGATGATTCGGCAGGTGGCATGTTGCAATCTTACGTGGAAACATCCGATTGATAATGTAAACAGCTAAGCATGTCGCTATTCAGCTGATTGTGTATAGGCAGAGCACGTAACAAGCCTAACAGACGAGGTGTTAACAAATTTAAACAAAACCTTAACAAATAATACACCCAAACCGTCCTCATAAACCACTCTGTCTATTGGTGAAAACCTCATGAAAATCCGTTCAGTACTTTTTGTGTTTATCGCAAACAGACAGACAGACGAAGAGACAGACACGGCGGGGGACTTTGTTTATGTAGTGATGTGAAAGTTTGTATGTTTAGATATTGGG
Organism: Polymixis flavicincta; assembly: GCA_949987655.1. Classification (NCBI taxonomy): domain Eukaryota; kingdom Metazoa; phylum Arthropoda; class Insecta; order Lepidoptera; family Noctuidae; genus Polymixis; species Polymixis flavicincta. The sequence goes on along the minus strand of OX465186.1, from coordinate 8,929,282 downwards.
ATGTTGTTGCACAATCAAGCAAAAATAGAAGAACAGATTTGGATAAAATTTGGCATTCAGATAATATTTAACCTGGATTAACGCATAGAATACTTTTATCTCGATTGTACGTTCCCATGTGATACTTTCCGACAACCACGCTGCTGAAGCCGGTGGCAAATCTTTTATTGCCTATACTGGGAACCGAACGAGGACATCATGCCTGGTAAGTCTGCCAATCATGATTTAATCACTTAACCAAGCCTATCGCTGTCCACTGCTCGACAAAGGTATAACTTAAGGGTACACTATATTAGTTTATAGGGTATTTTTGTTTTTTCACTTACATGGATTTACATTGCATCTTTTTGTATTTTTTTCTTTTTATTGGTTGGCACAACGTCGAACAAATGTGGTTGGATCAATCGAAATTAATAAGTGTTCACTTGTATTTGTATGTCGGATTTATGTAACAGTCTATTCATGTAACAATCTATCTAAATAAGTTAAATTTGTTTTGTAACTGCATTTCCTACTTCTATATTTGATGCATGCCGTGGCAGCCTTTAATTAAGGCTACACTATAAATTGTTTGATTGTAAGTGCTTTAACATGTATTTTTTGGTGTAAGCTTTGTTAGTTGTCCTTATATAAATAAATAAATACACTAGTCGCGGGCTCGAACTCACTGGTGGGCCTGGCTAAAAAGCACGCTGTCTCACCAGGCTTCGTGTCCGACAGAGGTAGAATCAGTGATGAGCAGTTAGACGCTAGTCTACACGCACAACATTATTGAGTGAGCTGCAGGATCAGTTATAGTAAAACAGGCGCGTAAAAAATTAAGAAAAGTCCTCCGGAAGATCGGGTTTTCTGAAAAAATCACTGCATAAATCAATGACCAATTAAGTTTATTGAACTTTTTGATAATTGAGCTTTGTCGGTACCGACTTAGTTTTGGAGATTTTACACTTCTTTTATTACATAAACATGTCCAAAGTTACGTTAAATTAGTAAGAAAAACGAATCTTTGTTGGCTCATAACTTATTAATGGCTTTTTATTTTAGTATTCTGTTTCCGTACCGATAATATTATAATGAGACAAAACCATACCATGTTTAAGTTTCGATGTACATTGTCAAACAGTGGAGTAAAACCCTCCCGAAGTTTGTATGGAAAAAATGTGGACTTGTTGAAAAAGGTGAACCTTAAGTTAAGCCACAAAGTTATCTGGTGCTACTACGCTTGAATCCATGAATAAGGGCATGGATTTTGAGCCAAAATAGGGTGTCTAACGAGGACAATGCCTCGCAGGTCTAGCAACCAAGATTCAATCAATCAACTATCGCAGTTCACTGCTCGACAAAGGTCTATATCAAGCTACATCACAACGTTACCTGGTGCATAAATGAGGTCTAGGATTCTGTATTAGGTAACTTGTTTCATAGATTTTTTTTTTCTTAGTAATGAAACCAATGTTTTGACTCAAAAAAAGTGACGTAGGTGTTTCTTACTGCTAAAAATAACATACCCAATCACCAATCTCGTAAGTGAAGCCCGTCAATGTCCCCTCTGACCGGTCATCATAGGTCATTTGGGGGACTACTGGTCAACAGAGGTCGTTTTCGAGGTTACTAAATAGGAGAGGTGCAGTAATAAGGAATGTTTGGCGTGTCAACGCCTGCCAATATAAACGAATCGACGAAATATGAAACTCGTACGAATTTTATTTTATTGTGGGCGAATCGATACTTCCAGAAGTAGATACATACGTATTAGACAATTGGCACGTTTGGAATTTTATGCACTTTACTTTCTATTCGCCGTCTTCGTGCGAGTCACTTAACGAAAATAATAAATACTAGCTGTTGCCCGCGGCTTCACCCGCGTAGTGGTTGAATATTTTCCCACGGCACGTTAAATTAAAGCAGCATAAGTTACTCCTTATTCCATCAGCTATATGCCAATGAAAGTCTCGTCAAAATCGGTTCAGCCGTTTCAGAAATTAGCCAGAACAAACAGACAGACAGACAAAAATTGTAAAAAATGTTATAGTATGGTATATGTACCGTGTATAAATCCATATACATTTAGTAAAAAGCGGTTATTTTAATAATAAAAATAGACACTCCAATTTTATTTATCTGTCATCTGCCTAGCGTTTTCCCAACTATGTTGGGGTCGGCTTCCAGTCTAACCGGATGCAGCTGAATACCAGTATTTTACATGGAGCGACTGCCTATCTGACCTCCACAACCCCGTTAATGGGTAATACGATACCCCTTGGTAAGACTGGTTGTCAGACTTTCGGGCTTCTGACGACCCGTAACGACTGTCAAAGATCCACAAATGACAGCCGGGACCAACGGCTTAACGTGCTTTCCAAGGCACGGAGGGGTCTTGGTATGTAAAGATGATCACCCATCCACGGACCAACCGCGGCAAGCGTAGCTTAACCTGGTCGATCGACCCGTGCAGTAAATTCGTGCGAATCGACCAACATAAGGTGTGAGGTGTTTCGTTGCTGTTGCTATGCAGAATCAAAATAGAAAAGTCTGCTTGTAAACAAAATAAATATGTAAGTAGGTATAATTTAAATAATCATTTCCTCGAGCTTTGTAGCCGTGTCCCTGTAAACTCAAGACGGCATTATTTATGGAGCCCTCACAGGATCCTATTAGGGAGGCCTCCCGCTGAGCGAATGCCACTGCGAATTTGTCACGATGTCACTTTTTATGTCCTGTCGAAAAACGCGCCAAGGCTGGTCATGTCAGATCTTCTTATGAATGAAAAGAATGGGAAAGTTTGCTTAATCTCCTTAGCGGTTGAACAGATATTGATGCCAGCTATACTATGTTTTTTTATTATCACAGTTATGCGTTCTAAACGAAAAATGATTTTTAGATAAACGTATACACTCTGTGGTCATAGAGTAGAAAGTTTGTTGTCAGTGTGATTTTGACAGTTTGGGAATAAATATTCTTCTAAAATACTCTACATATAAAAGGACCTAGACAAAGATCGTTAGAAACGAAAGACAAAATGACAGATTGTAGAAGGATATCTACGGTGATATGTCAAAAATGGAGAAACGATATGTGACTTTGTACAGAAAAAGCACTGTCTATTCTTCGTTAAAGTAGAAAGAGTCATGCTAAACCTGCTGGACTAGCATTAAGGTACTATTGTTTTCATAATAACATAAGTAATATTAGCCGCATGTGTGAATCAGGCCAAGGTACGGTTGCCACGGTTGGTCCGTGAGCGGGTGATCATGTTTACATACCAAGATCCCTCCGTGCCCCGAAAAGCATGTTAAGCCGTTGCCCCGACTGTCATTCGTGGCTCTTTGAAAGTCGTTACGGGTCGTCAGAAGCCCCGAATTTGGACAACCAGTCTTACCAAGGGATATCGAGTTACCCAGTAACTGGATGGTGGACGTCAGATAGGCAGTCGCTCCATATAAAATACTGGTATTTAGCTGAGTCCGGTTAGATTAGAAGCTGACCCCAACATGTGTAGTTTGGAAAAGACTAGGCTAAGTGATAATGATGATGTTCTGATAATGGAAACCCTAAAGAAAATTTAGTAAAGACTTTTGTGTATATTTGCAAATGAGCAATAGTTTGAGGTATGTGGAAGTTTGATTGTAAGTTTGTGATTTCGATCCACGACCAACGAAAAATACTTCTGTGGGAAGATGTTTTAAAAAGTCACGGATTTTTTGCAAAAAATGTACATCAAACAAAGGATTTTATTTAAAAGCTGAAACAAAAAAACATGTCCTCCTATCGAAAGTCCAAAATTTACGTCACTACTCATCATCATCTTCATCATCATTTCAGCCGAAAGACGTCCACTGCTGGACATAGGCCTCCCCAGGCTCCTCCACTTCGACCGGTCTTGTGCTTCCCACATCCAGCGGATACCCGCGGCCTTCACAAGGTCATCGGTCCACCTTGTGGGAGGCCTTTCCACTCTACGTCTTCCGATACGCGGTCGCCACTCTAGAACCTTTCGGCCCCATCGGCCATCTGTTCTGCGAGCAATGTGCCCAGCCCACTTAAGTTTGGCAATTCTTCGGGCTATGTCGGTTGCCTTGGTTCTCCTGTGGATCTCTTCATTTATGATTCGATCGCGTAGGGAAACTCCGAGCATAGTCCTCTCCATTGCCCTTTGGGTGACTTTAAGCCTTCTGATAAGGCCCATCACGTCACTATTAAAGCTATTTAAAAATAGCAATACACGAATTGTAATCAAAAACACTTCAAAATTGTTCGATAATTACAGCTTCCAAAAGAAAACGACATAAAAATATTCCAGGAACTTTTACCGAACATTTTACGTGTACGCAAACTAATTTCGTTTCACCATATTCCGTAAAAGTTCGAGTAATTACGGAGTTGTGTTTGGAAGCACCTATAAAATGAAAAAAAACTCCCTTTAAACAAGTAACGCTAATTGACTGGGAGTCGAGTACGGAACCCGAGTTATTTATTAAAGCACTAAACTAAACTAGCTTAGTGGAAGTCGAAAATGTACCACGGAAACCTACTTACTATGTATAATATAGCATAATCAGCCTAAAATGTTCCCACTGCTGGGACACAGGCCACTCTGTGAGAGGAAGTGGGCCGTAACCCACCACGTGTGCAGTGCGGGTTGATAGATATCACATGTCTTCGAGCAGTGATGGCCTAGTGGTAACTGACGCTACTATGAGGTTCGAACCCAGACGGATGCTTTATTTTGTGTTTAGTTTGTAAATTATTTTAACACCGATGCCCTCAAAACTGTGAAAACATCTTGAGGAAACCGCCATGTCCTAGAACGTACTATGGTTTAACCCTTAATTACTCGACAAGGGTCACCGCACTATCATGTGACGAAAAAAAGTACTTGCATTGGTTGAAACGTCATGGCGCTCCCAGTGGCTTCACAATACGCCTCTAAGATTATATTTTGGCATCGATGAAGTTGCTGCAGCTGCAGAATGCGTCGCTGCTCTCGTGATTGGGGCCCATGCGAGTATTTACGTAATTTTTTTGAAAAAAAAATTACGTAAATACTCGCATGGGTGTATGGTGAGTTACTCATACATAATCAGCATATATCATTCCCACTGCTGGGATACAGGTCTCCTCTCTTTGAGAGAGAGTGGTCTGTAATTCACCACGCGGGCCCAGCGTGGATTTGTAGATAATGTCTTCGAATTTTTGGTTCTACGACTTACCGGTTTTCTTATGATGTTTCTTTTCTATCCATCCGTGTTCCTTCAGTTGCCTGTGTGCCAGGGGCGGCAGTATCTCTATTGAACAACCCGTACCAACTTCACATACGTTCAAATAATTTCTCTGTCATATCGACTATTTTAAATCACACATTTTTAGGGTTCCGAAATATGTCAAAAGGAAAAAACTAAACCTTTAGAAGGATCACTTCGTTGTCCATCCTTCTGGCTGTTAAGACCCTCTTGCTCAGGAATGGAACCAGTTAAATCTGTATAATACACCCACACCTAACTACCTAGAAATACGTAACCCAAAACACTTCAATACGATCCATCCTGAATATACTAGACAAAACAAATATTGTTTTCCTAAAAATACTAGGTCGCCAAACATACCTAAGCTCTTTTTCCAGGTAAGTACCTACCCACCTACGTACATAACACGCATGAGCAAAAACTCATTCTCTCTCTCCCACTTTAAGTAATTCACTTATCACAGTTATCACTCCAGCCACTTCATTGTTAAAATTATCCTATTTGAATATGTTATTTCAAATTAGACCCACTTCTAAAAGAAAACCTCCAAAGCTTTGAACCTCATTAAATCGCCCAATTTCGAGGCTTCAATTTGCTTAAAACACAATTTTCGTTGTTAAGGAAAGATAGAAATGCTTGCATTATGCAAATAGGATTGGCATCTTGTTAGCAATTTAGACATTCGAGCCTTTATTGGTTACATTGCTGAATTTAAATTGGCGACCTATAAAATAAATACAGGCGCAATCTTCCGTGCTTAGGGGACGACGCAACATTATCAACGTCTATTATTAAAATTAATTAATACTGCTGAAATGGATAAAAATAGTTTAGATAATTTTTACTATGTTAATCCTACTAATCCTATAATAAATGTGAAAGTTTGTATGATTAGATGTTTGTTAGTCAAAAACGGCCGAATGGATGTGGATAAAATTTGGCACACATATAGTTTATAACCTGGGTTAAGATAACACGTCATCATCTGCCTAGACTTTTCCCTACTATGTTGGGGTCGGCTTCTAACCGGATGCAGCTGAATACCAGTATTTTACATGGAGCGACTGCCTATCTGACCTCCACAACCCAGTTACTGGGTAATACGATACCCCTTGGTATGACTGGTTGTCAGACTTTCGGGCTACTGACGACCCGTAACGACTGTCAAAGATCCTCAAATGACAGCCGGGATAAGATAACACATAAGATACTTAATAATTTCCGACCTCACAGACCAGTATGATAATTATTCTTTATTTCGGACTAATTACACACGGCTACACATCAAGCTATACTTTTCCAGTATAAGCTGATCTCGCATTGTATACGATTTCCGTACAATGCGAGATCAGCGTAAACTGGAAATGTATAGCTTGATGTGTAGCCGTGTGGACTCAAAATCGATTACGTTCATCCATCCATACCCTAGTAACAATGACTTAAAAACTATGTTAGTAAACATTTACAAGCTTAAACAACTGTAACGTGGCCGAACACACGATTGAGGTGTTCAATGATTATCACCCCCTGGCTGTCCCAGAAAAGAGAGCCCATAATTTTACCGGTGGATGGAATTGCCTTAAACTTCTTAGGCGTTGGAGATGACGGCCTCTTCCAAGTCATGGACTGTTGTTTCGTTTCAGGATCATGATGGTGGAGCCATGTTGCATCCATAGCATACGAAGCGAGCCAAAAATCGGTCAGGATCTTGTTGGAACAATTCCAAAATGATTTGAGAAATCCGCAGTCTTGTTTGTTTATGCTCGTCTGTAAGCATTCTAGGCACCCAGCGCGCTGATACTTTTTTATGCCCAAATGTTCATGTATAATACTATGGATACTTCCTATCGAAATCTTTAGTTCTTCAGCTACAAAACTAACAGTAACACGATGATCTGCTAAAACATTTTTTTTATTTTTTTTTATCATTGGTTCAGTAACTGCCGTCGAAGGGCGTCCCGAGTGCGGGTCGTCTTTAGTTAAAGTTCTTCCTCTCTTAAACTCGGTACACCACAGCGCAACCATAGAATACGGAGGAGCATTAACCCCTAATGTTCCTTTTCAAGTCTAGATTTACTTGCTCAGTTGTTTTTATTTTTTCAGGCAGATATATTTTATTACGGCGCGAATTTAAATGTTATCCATTTTGCGTACTACGTTCCGACACGACGAAAACAAATGAGTTTTATTTTTTAAATAAGAAAATCAATTTATTTTTTATTTTATCAAATGTCTGGACTTTATCTGCCAGTATTTACTTTTTTGTTGTTCAAGGAGTTTATATGCCATTATTACTTTTTATTGAACACCTCTCGTAGTTCGTTCGTAATTTAATTTAGTATTTAGTGTATAAAATATATGACCTTAATGGTTATCTCCAAACAATATCCTAGATTCTAATAGGTAATGATAATTATCCTGCCCCATCTGGTACCTAAGCCAAGAAGCCACAATGCCAACATTAATTAAGGGCACACCAAGACCGTCCTTAAACAACTTCCTACACCATTTCATTTGTTTAAAGTTATTGCTACAGGCAGTTCAGTTACCCATTAAGTCCCTATCGCAACGAAACGAGTCTATTATTAGAATTCATAGTTATTAGAGGTAATACCATTACGGATAACTCGATCGGGGGGTCCATTGGGAGTCTGTTGGCAACAAAGAGCAATAAAGGCCCGTCTTGTAACTGTTCTGTAGCATTCGAAAGTCACACTCTAACGGTATTCGTGTTGCCAACTCAATTAAAAAGTTAAGTCTACCTGACTGAAGTTGGACTGACTAGGAGAATACGTTAGGACGTAGCGGCTAAAAGTATCGTATTCCTGGAGTGCATGCTAATTCTGAAACTGTCTGTGTCTAGAATTACATCACTTGGTTACTGTTTTAGAATGTTGATCCTAATCTTTGTTAGAGTCCTCATTTTAATGACCCGTCATGAGTACCTAATTTTCAGGAGGTTCAATAATTCGTGTGAAAGGTTTTTTTTTACATTTCAAAACTGCTTTTCGGCTGTGTGGTGTTCAATGGATGGTAAATGACTATTCGACAACAATAGGTACGATGGTTTACTATTCTCACTGATTTTCTGGGTGCCAGACTGGATACCGATATAGTTCGGATGAATGCGATGTTACCTCGTAAGAATACTGCGGATTGAGACTGTAGACTTTTGAGTTTTTATAAGTACTTAATTAATTGTTATTAAGTTATGAGTAGACTATAGTAAACGTATAAGTTGATTCTAAACAAGGCCTTCCACATGGTGGACCGATGAAGACCGCATAAATCCGATAGATGCCGGCAGCAAAGAACCGGTCGAAGTGGCATCGTTTGGGGGACGCCTATATCAAACGGTTGCCTTTCGGCTGAAATGATGATGATGGTGACGAAACATCGCCGAAATTGTAATGAACTTCCCTAATATTTATGCAACATGTGTCAAAATCTAAGAAATATAACACAGTTGAAACACTGCAGAGCAGCCCAGTCATAAAATTAGCGGTACGTAGAAGAGCGTTAATTTTAATAGAGACATATATGATGCATCTTTGCGACGTGAATGCATCGCGTGCCAAGAGCCCGATCCAGTCAGGAGTTGAAGTATAAAGATAGAGAAGTATACTTACGAACTTACACTATGTTACTTTTCTTGGGTTGATGTGACAAATTATTATTCGTCACACCATCGTCGTTGTTAGTCAGTATCAGTATAAATTAGATAGGTAATAGTATAGTAAAAAGCAATATTCTTCCCTAAAAAAATAACACAACATTCGTGTCTACAACCAGCTAATATGTATTTCACGTAAAGGAAACGCTTGGTCATAACATTAGCGGTACGTTAAGAGAAGTGGCAAATGATGTATCTCTGGAACGTGAAGATTTCTCTTCAAACTCATTTCACCTTGTTCGCCACTGCGAACAAGGTGAAGTGAGTTTGCCTACCTATGAACAGCTGATCTATTCTGTATAAATCTCACTAGATTTATACAGAATAGATCAGCTGTTCATAGGTTGATTTGAAGAATAATCTAACTATAGTTTTAATTCAGTGTCAGTATCAATTACCTAGTTACATAAAGAAAAGACGACCTACTCAAAAATCAACATTCTTCCATAAATATTAACACAACATAATAAACCACATCATTGTCTACAACCAACCAATATATCACACAGTGATAACACCACAGGAAAGCTTTGGTTAACATTAACGGTACATAACGAGAAGAACCTTCATTTTGCTGGAGGCACACATGATGTATCTCTGCGACGTGAATGCATCGCGTGCCAAGAGCCCGTTCCAGTCAGGAGTTGAAGTATGAAGATAGGAAACTATGATGCTCGTGACCTGATGTAGCTACTTGGTGAATTATATGGATGTAGTATTTCAGTGTAAATCTCAGTAAGACACTTTAATCTATATGAATCGCCGAAATGTATGTACGCGCATAACTTCCGAACGACTGGACCAAATTGGATGATTCTTTTTTTATGTGTTCCTTATTGTCAGGAAAAGGTTTGTATAAAAAAGAAAATTTGTAAAAAAAATATAGATTTGATCAGAATTATTGTGAAATTATTGATAATCCAACTGATTTGATTTTACCGGAAGGGTCATATTTCCTCAGTCGCGACTGGAGAAATAAAATATGGCGGTATGAAGTACGGGTCAGCTAGTAAATGAATATTATAATAATTTGGTACTTTTAAAGCCGCTAAACTCGTCGCCTGCACTGGTTCAGTTCAGTTATTGGTGGCCATGTGATGAGGCGAGATGATGACCATATAACCAAAAGAGTCTTAAATGTAGAAGAGGGAAAAGGCCGTGGACGACCACCAATAACTTGGCTACGAACAATACAAAAAGACATAATAGCGAGCAACACTACAAAAGAGACAACCCAGAACCATACCTACGGTGTGGCGCAGAAGTATTAGGAGGGCTGACTCCAAATAAATTGGTATAATAGCCAGGAGAAAGAAGAAGAATAAATGAATGAGGATCCACCAACAGGGCAAATATTTACACCACATAAAACTACATCAGTGTTCGTAAAACACAAAACACAAATATCAAAGTAAAGAAGTGAAAACAATGTTTCAATAACAGCAGCGTGTAATCAGTTTCAACGTCCGTGTTGAAACTGATCACACAGAGGTACTTTGTGGTACCTACTTAAACTCGATAGAATAGTATTGTATTCTCTGACACCAGTCAAAAAATACAAAACTATGACGTCAAGTTAAAGGGTAATTGGGTCGCGAGGGTTCCGATTGATTTGAAGTAAATTCCACCGACAGTTACAACTAATCTCAAAGTTGTTGTTTCTCTAACCTGTTGATACTTTCTTTCCGCTGGCCGTGGGCAATGTATTGATTTCCACATTTCTCTTTTTGCTGCCCAAAAAAGGTGGGCAATCAATAAGTAGGTACAAGTTGTAACGCTGAAGACACCAAGATAAATAGGACACATTGAGTGTCTGAAGGCTGTCGTCATTAGCACTTCAAGTGCGGGAAACATTATCCCCCTTATTCATAAATGTTGGTTAAACTTAAGTAATGATCCGTGTCTGTTTAACCATACATTTTTGACGTTTAAACATCATTTAACTTTAATCATCGTTTATGAATATGGCCCTATTTTAGACAGAAAAATATTCTCCAATTTCTTTGGCAAGTTACTCAAGAGAAAGCATTACCTATCAATCTCTCTCTACTTTCTAGTAGCAACGAGCGATGACATAAACCTACGCAATGTATGGTTTGAAAATTTATGTCGAAAATCGAGCCATCTTTAAATACATTTTTTCAACCTGTTCTGTACCGGTGCCAAAAGTCGGACTTTCACATTTGTCACTTTTGCCTATTTGGACAATCTGTAATTATTGCTCCAAATCCTCAGACACGTAATTCAACAAGACATATTTATACACAGCGACTGTCTGAAGACGGGTGGGTGGCATCATCTAAACGGGCGTAATCACTAATATTTAGACAAAAAATGTAACGAAAATTCTTTGGCGAATAACACCATAGTATTATCAATCTTCCAGTCGTATTAAGCACAGAAATAAACCTCTTCGTCAAGCGTGCTGAGCTTTCGACGGACATGAAAACATGATGTATCGCCGCGACGTGAATGCATCGCGTGCCAAGCGCCCATTCCAGAGTTATACTTATCGCGTGAACTTACACTGTTACTGCATCATTTCATTCTAGTGCAGTCTTTCTTGGATGTTAGTTTTTCTTTGTTTTACCAGATTGTCCACGATAATGTTTTGTAGTTCGAAACATTTTTTCTGTAGAAAAGTATTTTACGCTGTAATACATATTTTGTAACGAATATCGCGTGTTCAAAATATAAAAGGTACCACTATTATTCAAGGTAGAAATAATTCATGTCATTTTAATTATATTTTAAACTCAAAATAAAACCTACCCATTAGCATTTTAGATAGCAAATTTTACGAGTAATAATTAGCTGGTGAATAAATTCATTAAAACAACATTTTCTATTCAAATTTTCAGAAAGCAAAACATTTATTAATATTCTCACTTCAGTAATAAAATAACAATGATGTATTTTAATAGTGTTGTTAGAAACTCCACTTAGTCTAAATCGGGACGTAAGCGACGTTCCCCAGCAAAGCCCGAGCTTACTACAATGCTATTTAATTAAACTATCTCGGGTACATATTGCACCTGGCGTTTGACATTAACGGCTAGTTAGAGAGATCTGCTAATATCTTCGTTAGTTAAACGTTCAGTTGAAACGGTGGTTTTCAATGGGAGAGTTGGCTGTTTATTTACTTGAAGTAGATTTGTCCTTTGTCTGTCAAAGGTTATATTTTATGAAGTACGCTTATAAATTATAATTTTTATTTTTGCCTTGAAACATTTGCTTTAGGTACAAATGTTATAGGTACAGACGCCAGCATATCAAGCTATCCCAAACTGTCAAATTTTCCCAATTGAACATGAACCTTATTCTTTTGTGATAAAGCTGAAAAACTATCAAAGAAATTTAACAAAATTGTAACAATTTTTCAGAGCAGTCTTTATTTTTATATCAGCGACAGTTTTTTACTAAAGCAAGTTATTAAAAGCCTATGGTCATAGTCATAAACCTTTACATTATTATTTTTTTAGATTAGGAATGTACGTTTAAATAAATCGTCAACAAAAATTGCTTTACCAAATGACAATGTTGAAGAAAATTGAAGGAATTTCAAATAATATCTTCACTAATATTATTTAAAATCAGAATTATTTTGGTGTGGTGCCGGACGTAAAAGAATAGGACCATCCCATTGCTTCCCGTGGGTGTCGTAGAAGGCGACTAAGGGGCCTACTAGAGAATGGGCAGCAGCTATGCATTTTACCACCATCCTGCGATCGCCAACCCGCCTGCCAAGCGTGGTGATTATGGCAAAACCCCTCTTTCGGGGGAGGCTTATGTCCAGCAGTGGAAGTATTTCGGCTGAAATGATGATGACGAATCATTTTGAAGGAATAATCGAATCCATTGAACCATATGTTCGAAAAATGTGTCTGCTCAGCAACGTAAATAATGCAATGAATGTTGTTGAACTGTCAAAATGAAAGCCTGTACTGTTCCCAATTGAACATGAACCTTATATTTATGGAATAAAGACGTAAATTTATTAAAGAAATTTGACAGATTTGGGTAGAGATTCGGTTAAACTATACTTGCCGCGGTTGGTCCGTGGATGGGTGATCATATTTACATACCAAGACCCCTCCGTGGCTCGGAGAGCACGTTAAGACGTTGGTCCCGGCTGTCATTTGTGCATCTTTGACAGTCGTTACGGGTCGTCAGAAGCCCGAAACTCTGACAACCAGTCTTACCAAGGGGTATCGTATTACCCTATAACTGGGTTGTGGAGATCAGATAGGCAGTCGCTCCATGTAAAATACTGGTATTCAGCTGCATCCGGTTATACTGGAAGCCGACCCCAACATAGTTGGGGAAAGGCTAGGCAGATGATGGGTAGCTTGATGTGCTGACGTCTGTACCTCAGCACCAACGTAAATTATAATTAAACCATCTCTAAGTCAATATATCCCTTGTCTTTATAACAGAAATAAAACCAGCATGCAGAAAAATTGCATCCATTGTGAGCCGACTGAACTTTCATAAGGCAAAGATTTATTTACACAGACTTGAATAATGGAGGTGCTAGCCCGTATTGTGTCCATCACAGAATAAAATATATACGAGTGCAAAAGATACAAAAAGAACCGTGATTTTGTGGAAACCAACTTTAAACGGATATTAAAAATGTCGGTAAAATTGTTATCAAATTCTCAATATGTCTGCGCGAAGCTGGAAGATTTAGTACGAAATATATTATGAAAAATGTTACGTTTAACGTTCCTTTGTGTTCAGATGGGTATCTTTGAACGTATTCACGATGAAATATGGCGATACGAATGTTTTTTATGAGTTTTTTATTTAACTTGCAATGTATGTATGTAACTAAGTTTGTTCGGGTGGAATCAACTCAACTTTGAAAAAGATATCTTTAACCGATTGAGCAAAAATGTTGTATACACGTTTAGTTTGGATGACAATGCATGATTAGTTACGTCACGTCATTCTAAATCCAACATGGCGGAACACCTAAGAATATTATGAAAAATGTTACGTTTAACGTTCCTTTGTGTTCAGATGGGTATCTTTGAACGTATTCACGATGAAATATGGCGATACGAATGTTTTTTACGAGTTCTTTATTTAACTTGCAATGTATGTATGTAACTAAGTTTGTTCGGGTGGAATCAACTCAACTTTGAAGAAGATATCTTTAACCGTTAAACGTTTAGTTTGGATGACAATGCATGATTAGTTATGTGACGTCATTCTAAATCCAACATGGCGGAACACCTAAGACAGCGGACTATTATTTTTTAATGCACACCTACATTAAGGATACCTATTGACAGGCCTGCACTGTCCTACCATACATTTTATCTCTGTAATTTGAAAACAAGAGTAACCGTGGAGTTTCTTGCCGGCTCTTCTCCATAGGAAACAACAATTTGGAACCGTGCACCTAGCTTCTGACGTTTCATACTACTGTTTATATGTCTGTGGTTTCATAAGTGCCCATGTAGGTTTATATGAAATAAAATATTTTGATTTTGATTTTTTGATTTGATATCAAATGAAAAGACTTGCTGAGAATAACTCCAAACTTAAGTAAAAGTAAAAAATAAATTAAAAGTAAGAAAATAACTTTTTTTTAAACAACCTTTTTTTAATGCTGTTTCTAGCGCTGGTTAAAACTGTTGTTTTTGATTTATGGTAATTCAGTTTGCGATTTCAATATACCAGCACCCAAATTGTGTAACACAAGATCAATCACAAGGTCCCGTGTGTGTTGCCGGGCGTAAAAGAATAGCACCATCCCATTTCTTCCCGTGGGTGTCGTAGAAGGCGACTAAGGGACTTACTACAGAATGGGTAGCAGCGTTCTCTATGCATTTTACCACCTCACTGCGATTGCCAACCCGCCTGCCAAGCGTGACGATTATGGCAAAACCTCCTTTTGGGGGAGGCTTATGTCCAGCAGTGGACGTCCTTTGGTTGAAATGATGATGATGAGGAGATCAATCAGAATCTGATAAAAACCGTCATAGTCTTAAAATTTGCCTTTTTCTCTTATAAATTTGAAACCCAAGGTTTGAATGGATCATCATCATCTGCCTAGCCTTTTGGGGTCGAACTGTCGTGAGGTCGGCTTCCCGTCTAATAGGATGCAGCTGAATACCAGTATTTTACATGGAGCGAGTGCCTATCTGACCTCCACAACCCAGTTACTGGGTAACACGATACCCCTTAGTAAGAATGTTTGTCAGAATTTCGGGCTTCTGACGACCCGTAACGACTGTCAAAGATCCACGAATCACAGCCGGGAGCAACGGCTTAATAGATAAATAACCAAAATTGCTGTACTGAGTTTTTAATCTGTCGATCACTTTTGAAGAACTTATAAGATAGGTATTTTAAATGATATTTGCACCCTAATTGCGTAACAATCAAAATCATAATTATCTATTTTGAAGGAAAATGCTACTCTATTGCTTCATATGTTCGACAAATTTCTATGCTCACCAATGTAAAAACCGCAATGAATATTGTTGAACTGTCAAAATAAAAGCCATTTCTAATGTTAGTTTTTTATGCAATTACTTCGCTGGAATTATAAAATAACACAAAAATCAATAACGGCACGGTTGGCGCAGTGGTTAAGCAATTGACTGCTGCGCTGCGTGTTGCGGGTTAGATTCCCGCACGGAACAAATATTTGTATGACCTACAAGTAGTGGTTCCGGGTCTGGCCGTTTGTGTATGTGAGTTTAAATGTTTGCAAACGCACCCACAATACAGGTGAAATTCCTAGTGGGGCGACATTTTTAAAGTCAAAAAAAAAAACATTACTTCAAGTTTCATGAATGGGACAGGCAACAAGAAATTACTATTGATTCTAAAGATTTAATGCCCAAGTAAATTCCATCAAACATAATAATATATGATCAAATAAAATTGAGGAAAAAATGCCGTCAAAATATAAATTTCCCGACAATTTCCTGCTTAAGTAGGTATATCTTCAGTCTTCTTTAGAATTTACGTGTAATTAGGTACATATTGCCTCTTCAAGTAGGTAATATTACACACAACTTGAATCAAAATCAAAATCAAAATCAAAAGTCATTTATTCAAACTAGGCTGAGAGTCAGCACTTTTCGAACGTCAAAATTACATAAGACAGTCCCCCAAAAACGCCCACCCTTCGACACTTCCTAGTGCTTTAGCTGGGAAGAAGAAGTGGCGCAACAAACTCCCCAGCAGCACAGCTGTCTGATAAGTTGGAAGAACTTGATTCTATACAGTAATAGGTAAGTAATTAAATTTCATCAAAAAAATGGAAATTTCAATATTAAAAAAAAAAAAAAAAAAAAAAAAATGGTTTATACAGTCAAATAAAATAAACAATGCTATGGAGTAACTCATATAACCTGTCAGTAGGTAAGCTAATTCTGGTGAAAGAACACAAACGTTGTCTTGAGTTAATCACAGCGACCAACAATTCTTATCGTTTAAGTAGTCGTTGATTGAATAGTATGCCTTCGAACAAAGATTTGATTTTACTTTAGCTTTAAACGCATTAAAATGTAAATCTAGCAAAGAAGAGGGAAGCTTGTTATAAAAGGTGATACCGAGCCCAACGAATGAGTTATGAACTTTATGAAGCCGGTGAAAGGGACCACGTAGTTTGTCCTTATTTCTGGTATTAATATTATGAATATCACTGTTTTTAGTGTATAAGTGTATATTTTGCCTAATATATAAGATGTTAGCGAAGATGAATTGTGATGCCACCGTGAGAATACCAATATCTTTAAAAAAATCTCTCAGAGAAACTCTAGCACCTAATTGGTAAATTGCACGTACAGCTCGTTTTTGCAGAACAAAAATATTTTGAATGTCAGCGGCTTTGCCCCACAGCAGAATGCCATAGGACATAACGCTATGAAAATAACTAAAATAAACTAACCGAGCTGTATCAACGTCAGTGTATTGTCTTACTTTCCTGACGGCGTAGGCAGCCGAACTGAGCCTTCCCGCTAGGCTTGATATGTGTGATCCCCACTGAAGTTTGGCATCTACTGTGATGCCCAGAAAAACTGCCGAGTCTACAGTTTCAAGCACCTCATTTTCTAAGACGATGTTGGGTCCCAGATTTTTTACATTCGGCAAAGCGAACTTTATACATTTAGTTTTCTTAGCATTGAGAACTAGATTATTCGTGGTAAACCAATCCGTAACCATTGAGAGTGCACTGTTTACGTCGTCAAAATCTTGTCTATTCCTGTCTACTTTAAAGATAAGAGAGGTATCATCAGCAAACAGTACAACGTCACAGATACCCTTTAAATAGAATGGTAAATCATTAATGTACACTAAGAATAAGAATGGACCCAGTATTGAGCCTTGAGGTACACCTAACTGAACTGGTAGCCCGGAAGATTTCACACCATTAATATCTACACATTGGTGCCTATTATTTAAATAGGAGTTTATTACGTTAAGCGCTTCATTTTGAACACCGTAATGACGTAATTTACGCAAAAGCGTGTCATGGTGCACGCAATCAAATGCTTTGGAAAGATCACAGAAAACTCCAATAGCATTTTGTGAGTTCTCCCATGCGTTAAATATGTGTTTCAGCAGGGCAACACCCGCGTCTGTAGTCGAACGACCTTTTGTAAAGCCATATTGTTCATCATGAAGGAGGCTATTTAAATTAAAATGTCTTAGCAACTGCTTGAGTATTAACTTTTCAAATATTTTACTAAATGCAGGTAAGATAGAAATGGGCCTAAAATTGCCAACGTTATTTTTATTACCCGATTTAAATAATGGTATGACTTTACTACTCTTCATGAGGTCAGGAAACGTTCCTAAATCAACACATTTATTAAAAGTAATAGCTAGATAGGGGGCTACGATGTCGATTATGTTACTTAAAAGTTGAATAGAGATGCCCCAGTAATCACCAGTGTTTTTAGACTTAAGTGTGTTAAAAATATTAACTACATCACGAGGCGTTACATGTTCGAAACTAAATAAGAGACTACATTTGGGCACACTACTATGCAAAAGGTTTTCCGCTTCAGACGGGGACGAATTTAAGGTGCGAGTCGTAGTTAAAGGTATGTTGGCAAAAAACTCATTAAATGCCTCAGCTACGTCAGCAGCTTCATTAACTAATTTATTGTTGACTATAATCTCTAGTTGCTTTTCCTGTTTAACCGACTTACCCGTTTCATTA
Source organism: Polymixis flavicincta (assembly GCA_949987655.1). Taxonomy (NCBI): domain Eukaryota; kingdom Metazoa; phylum Arthropoda; class Insecta; order Lepidoptera; family Noctuidae; genus Polymixis; species Polymixis flavicincta. Next base: position 8,911,173 of record OX465186.1, on the reverse strand, counting down.
TTAATAATTTTCCAAGTGGTTTTTACTTTATTATTGGAATTTTTAATTGTATCGCTTAAAAATTTTGATTTAGCAAAGACACAGACTTTTTTAAATAATTTTGAATAATTTCGGACATACTCTAGAAAAGGACTATCAAACCTGTATTTTTTCAAACCATATAACTCGTATAGTCTCGCTCTACTTCTATAAATACCTGGAGTGGCCCATTGGTTGAAGCCAACGGAGGTGCCATTAATCTCAATGGTTTTGGTCTTGAAAGTAGATTGGTATTCTTTTTGCACAACTTCAAAAAGTGATCCAAAGATTTTATTAGGATTCTCATGCTCTGCTATAGATGGTGTAATTCTATGAGCTACATTATTTTTAAATTTGTTGCAACGACTAGCTGTATATGGCCTGCATTCTACTTTATGCGGCTTTTTATGTAATGGTACAGGGAAGCTAGCCAATAATCCACAGTGGTCAGACGTCAAGTCAGATAATACTAATTTATTTTTGGCATCACAATCACTAAATATATTATCAAGACAAGTCGACGTAGAAGCCGTGATCCTAGTAGGTTCAAAAAACAAGTTATTTAAATTAAAAGACCTAAACAGATTAAGTAGTCTAATACTTAATGGAGAAACATCTAAAATATTAATATTAAAATCTCCACACAAAATTATACTTTTATTACTTGATTTTAACTTACTGAGTAAATCCTCCATTACCGATTCAAAACTAATAAAATCCCCAGAGGGTGGACGGTAAACGCAAATTATAATGTAACGCTCGAGTTCAACACAAGACAACTCAATAGTACGCTCAATAGAAAGATTAACTAAATCTAAACGTTGTTTACATTTCAACTTGTTTGAAACAAGGACTAAAGATCCACCGCGAATAGCAGTCTTTCTTACAAATGCACTTTGTACGGTAAAATTATCATCATTAATAAACACTACTTCGTGTTCTTTCAACCAGTGTTCAGTCAGACATAGCACCTGAACATCATAGTTCTCCAAAAATAAGCTTAACTCTAGCTCTTTGCCGGATAGACCCTGCATATTTTGATGAACAACATTCAACATAATATGCGGCTTATCTGTTGTCGCACCTAATAGTTTAAACTACTAGGCGTATCAAAAGTAGTGTTAGTAGCACTACTAACAGTACGCGATGGTAAACTACAGGTACCAGTGTCATGGTGTAAACTGTATGCTAAGAGATTAGCAACTTGTCTCCTACAACTAGGTGGCAAATACATTGTATAATTTGTCAGCTTGTAATCAGAAATAAATTGATTACAATCAAAAAATAAAATGGCGTCACTGTGACGACTTGTCCTATTAAAAATTAACATATTTAAATTATAAATGTGCCTATTTTGCTCATAAGATAAGTAATGTGAATAAGGCAATGCACATAAAATAAATTTACAATTATTGGTCTCATTGAGATGTAACATCAAATGGACACATTTAATTATGTCCTTTTTTGTAACATTTAAGCTATCCCCGCATAATAATATTACAGTTGAACTGGGGTTTATTTTAGACAACTTAATATTACTTATTAATTGGCTAATACTGGCACCGGGTGAACAATTATTAATTACATATTGTTGAGAACACTGATTAAATATTTTACCTAAACCTTGACCAAATTTGTCAGAAAATACATATGTTGTGTTAATCAAATTAATCTTATTATTATTACCATCACAGCTACCTACTGGCTGAGCTGCTGAGGTTGTGGGTGTGACAAGTTGAGGCTGAGGTGCCTGAGAACAGGCACAGCTAAAAGAGAGGTTATTTGTTAGAGACTCATACCTCTCTGCATTGTACTTGACTAAGTCCGCCAACTCACCAGCCTCCTGCATACGCTTACTCAGGTCTTGTTGAGTAGCCTCATATTTACTGAATATATCTTTTAGAGCATGTTCCCTAACAAACAATTCATCCTGTAGGTGCTGAGTGTCAGTAAAATACAAGGTATTACATAATTGCAATTCACTATAACATTTATTCAATTCTCGTATTAAATTTAAATTTTGTTGCCTAAGTTTTGTGTTTAATTTGTTAACTTTTTGCCTTTTTAGTGATTTCTGATATTTTCTAATTAGTCTATTAATTTTAATATTTTTTTTTATTTTATTGTGACTAGTGAACAATCTGTTTTTGGTGATGGTATCATCAGTTAAGTCTATCGTTACAATTGGCTCAACATGCATGGGTTCAGACCCGCTACCAACCAACTCATCATAGAGACTGCTGGTGATCGCAGACTCTTCACTGGCTCTGAGAGATGCCGCATGGGTAATTGTGTTGTGGGCCCTGCTTAATTCCAGTTCCAGTTCAGATATCCGTCTCAGAGCCAATTCGTGTGTATCAGTACAATGATGGTAATTTGATACAAGTTGACGGAGGTGTTGATGCTGGTCAAGTATGTCCATATGGTTTACATGTAGTTCAGCCAATTGGTTCTTAAGCTCAGTGTTCCTCTTATTGATTAACTCTATTTCAACCTCGCTGTCTTCCCTTTCCTGTATCAGTTGATTGCACTGCTTTTGACTTGATTCTAATTCCTTCAACGTAGCCCTCAGTTTTTCTTCTAAGGATGCAGCTCTACGGGTCAACATATTAACAGATTAACCCTAGAGGCACCCTGGAATGAGAGAAGAGAAAGCTAAGTGTGTGAAAAGAATAAGAGAGAGAGATGAGATGTGGACAGTATGTACTAGGATGAAAGGCCTATATGGAAGTTCAATAAACAAGTAAACAAAACAAAAGAATAAAAGTTTTGAAAAAAGTAATCACAAGTTATGGGATGAAAATTGAATTATTCATAGGGAGAATAATAATAAATATTAAAAGGAGTGTCTAAATTGAGATACTTAGTAATTTTTACGATAAAAGGGGGAAAAGAAACAGCAAAATAAAGTTTGCATAAATGGTTGGGGGTAGGTTGATAAGTTATTGCATATCCAGTTTCTAACATCAATTAATTTCTATTAGTTCTAATTAAGTACTTATACATGACAGAAATATGTAAGGTAATAACGTACAGTGATTTATAAGGGGTTTTTAACGTAATTTGAGTGATTTTATCCTACTATTGCATGAACTTAGTGTCCAGCACCGTATTATATTTTATAGATTTTTTACAACGTAGCTCACTGAGACGAGCAGTACAAACGTTAAAGGGAAAAAAAGATGCAACGAGAACTAATAAAATTATGGATAAATAGGCTTAAATTAAAAGAAATACTCCCCGGGTTAAGTGGTGATTTCAAATCCGTCCGCTGGATGACAGCTGGTACTAGTTAGTTGATTTTTCTTTGATTTTGCAACGAAATAACTCACTAACACATATCCTTATTATTTATAACTACATATATCGAAATTAAGTACGTTTTTGGTTAAATAAACGCGAAATACATAAATTTTACAATTTAATTCTAACACCAAAATATTTGACGGCCGGCTGCCAGTATTGCCAGCGAAAGACCCCTTCTGCTGAAGCTGAAGAATACTTCATAGTCCATCTATCTATACCTATAGGTACATAAAATAAACTAAAGCCAGCAAGCAAGTGCTCATCATCATCATCATCATCAGCCTATTAATGTTCCCACTGCTGGGACACAGGCCTCTTCTCGGTGAGAGGGATTGGGCCGTAATCCACCACGCGGGCCCAGTGCGGGTTGGTACGCAAGCAAGTGCTCATACTCATGATTGAATATTTTTTGTGTTTAGGGGATGACCAAACATGGTCATTACAATTTGTCTGATTGATTAAATATAACTTTGTAATAGTTTTCTTAGTAACATATTTATAGATCAGAAATTTAAAAATAAGTTAAGTTCATTTATTTTTTGTAGAGCTTTAAAGGCTCTATATATTGTAAAAATTGAGGGTCGCGCGCATGCGCATGAACACGCAGCGTGATGTCATAGGCAAATTATATCCAGCTTAAAAATTGTTATCAAAATGACCTATCTTTTAAATGCTCAAACATTACTCTCGTAGTTATTAGCGTATGAAATCTTACATGTTTTTTCAGCCAGAAATTTTGAACTTACCACTTACACCGAGCGAAAATACGTTTTCACGTCAAAAAAACTCCATGTTTTACAAGTCGTAAAAAAATCAAAGAAGCAGCGAGTTGCTAGTTACCAATATAAAAACAGAACTCTGTCGCTGCAGCGGGCAAAACAAATGAATTGTACAAAAAACAAATGAACGTGAGAGAATCCAAGCTGTTTGCAGTCAACAGTTACTTACGAAATCGTTCCTGCGTTTAGGTAGCAGAATTTATTGGAACCGAAGCGCTATTGGATTTCTTTTAGAGGTAAAAGAAACAGGAAATAATCCTCATCTTCTATAGAAACGGGACGTTTCTGAGACCATATGGGTGATGGGCCTAGTGGGCTTACTGCCCATCGGTTCTTGTCAGATTTGTGTAATTATATTAACCGCGCGGATACCTCTGATGTCGCGATGATAAGATGCAATCATCAGATCAGCTTATAATTGTTCCACTGATAAATGATAAACGATTTTACAAACACGTCAATCATATTTTAAAAACTTGATTAGGTCGGCGTTTTCTATCTGAATACTCTGGGAAGAAAGGCCGAGCGGCGGGCTCTTGTAAAGTCCAGGCATATTCGTGGTCAGACCATGTGAAGTCTATGTGGATTGGAGTTTGAAATGGTCTTTTGAGGAAAGAACCACACAGAAGGAGTGGACCAAGTCATGTAGGCATTTGTCATTAGTCATGTAGTTCAAGTCAGAACTTAAGGTGCTCAACAATTCAATGCTGGGAGTGAAGAGCTTCACCCGAAGAGGCAGTGCGACTGCGGGTTGGTAGATGTAACATGTCATCAAATTCTTGGTTCGAGCTCAAGACGATGTATTTCTTCACCGTTTTGCAGCAGGGTGATGAAATAATTTACGCAAAGCGCTTGACTGGGTTGAACCTACGACGTACAACTCCGGGGGTCGCGGCCGTTAGCACTGGGCCACCACTGCTCACGATACGATACTGTAGGTAATTTGTGGCGGCATAGTACGTACCTAACCTTTACTTACATGGAGTAAGGTCAAAGATGCACAAACTGTTACCTTGAATTCAGCAGATGATTCTGGAGCCCCTTGCGTAGATCATTTTCGTAGGTAATATCTGCTTTTTCATACAAAAGTGAAATACCTACACAGACAAAATGTATGTACGAGTACCTACCAACAGAACAGCAGGTTTTTTCTCAACGCTAGTTGATCTAGAACTATGAATATCACAACGAAACTTTTAGATTGCTGACTAGAGAAAAATGGCCGCCAGGGCGAAATTAGAGCAGCTAAAGTACAGTCCTCACGTGGACGGCAAATCAAGATTACACACGTACCGTCGTGTCACAAAGACACATGTGTCAGGTAAGGTAAAGAAGACCTCTTAATTGCTATCACTTTTGACAACAACTCCCAGTAAACTGAAAGTTACTTGTGACATTGACGAATAGACTTTGTCGTTTATGATGTTCAAGTGTCATTCAACTTTAACGTGGTAAAGCATTTACGAGTTCGACTACCTACGTAGGTATGTGTTGAAAAGCTCGCGACAAAAAGTAGCCTCGCCAAGTTAAAGTGCTTGTAATATCACATAACATCACGCCCGTATTAAGGGTCAGGCATAGGTAAGCCCATAGAAAACTCACATTTCGCAAGTTATGTTTAAAGGGAACCTAGTCGCGGGCTCGAACTCACTGGTGGACCTGGCTGAAAAGCACGCTGTCTCCAGGCTTCGTGTCCGACAGAGGTAGTTACCCGTGATGAACTGTTGATGCTAGTCTACTTGCACAATATTATTGAGTGAACTGCAGGATCAGTTATAGTAACACACGCGTTGAAAATTAAGAAAAGTCCTTCGAAAGATCGGGTTTTATAAAAAAACCATTGCATAAATCAATTACCAATAAAGTTTATTGAACTTTTTGGTAAATGAGCTTTGACGATGCCGACTTAGTTTTGGAGATTTTACACTTCTTTTATTACTTAAACACGCCCAAATTTAGGATAAATTAGCAAGAAAAACTAATCTTTGTTGGCTCTTAAATTTTTAAATGGCTTTTTATTTTAGTGTTATGTTTCCACACAGGCAATGTTAATAATGAGAGAGAACCATTTCATGTTTAATTTTTGATATAAATTGTCGAACAATGGAGTAGTACACTCTCGAAGTTTGTATGGGAATAATGTGGACCAGATTCACCTTAAGTTCCATGTAACTGGGGCGAGATTATTGCCATCAACCGGGAACAAATCCGAAATCCATGCTGCAGAGACTGAGAAATTGCAGGTTGAAAAACTCAAAACACTTTACCCGACCCGGATATCGAACCCCTGGGACCTCATACTCAGCAGTAGCACTGGCGACCACTAGACCAACGAGACAGTAACAGCTCGTAGTGCTGAAACAGTTTAGTTTGAGACATCACTGTCCATTTCAAAGTTGCTAGCACCCTAATTGCGTAACTCACGATTAATCATAATCTGTTTCAATTTGAGTTCTACACTATTCATTGCGTTATTTACGTTGCTGAGCAGACTAATTTTTCGAACATATGAAGCAATGGTTTAACAATTTGTTTCGAAACGAAATAGATTATGATTATTCGTGAGTTACGCAATTAGGGTGCTGGAAGAGATCACAGAAAGCGATAAGGCTGCCCATGGTATGTTTTTAGTGATAAATTTTTTATTTTTGTCATGTGTTTTCTGGAGTACAGTAAAGCATATACGAGAAATAAATCAATATTTCAATTGATCCGTCATTCTCCACTGTTCACAGACTTAATACTTTCAGTCATGGAAATTAATTGTTAAGCTTATTGACACCCTTCGTCAATCCTGTAGTGTTATAGCATTTTGAACATACGAATAATTCAAATTGGTAGTCAATTTGCTTGCCAGTAAATTTCCTTGACTAAACTTTAGTTTTATACTATTCTAGCTATTGCTAGCGGCATCACCCGCCTGGAGTTTGAAAATTATCCCACGAACGTACTTTCGAGATCAAAAATATGTCTGTGCCAATTTTCATACAAATCCGTTCAGCAGTTTTGTGTGATTGAGTAACAAACATACATACATACATACAAACTTGCACATTTATAATATTAGTAGGAATAGTGATAGTTTGTTTATTAACTGGATTAATAGGTAAATCGGCTACTTTTATCTCGATAATACTCGTACGTTGCTGTGGGATTATTTCCGACCTTTAAACGGGCGTAGCATCTGACAAAAGCTAGTCATATAATATTAGTAGGATTTTCCAGTAGATAGGTACTATAGACAATAGCCGACATCACTCAACCACTGGCTCATTGGCTGCGAATCGATCGAAACCATTGAAAGCACCCGCGGATCTGACTCGAGTGCTCTCTATATCTGGTTATTGTTAGTTAAACTCAAAACTGAAATGCTCAGCTAACGTTATATTGCTTTTCGTTATTTTTGAACTTACGTAAAAATAGGTAGGTACTAGCTTTATAGAACAGTTACTTTTGTTAAACCAAATAGTGTTCGGTTGTCTTTTTTGAATGCAGAATTTGTCATAGTAATCAATAAAAAAGTCGATCAAGGTATTCCTATGGAGGATAGACTAAAGTTCGTTTTCATTTAGTCATCCAGTGGTTTTAAATAAACTTAGAGGGTTGTATCGACCAGGGGTGTGCGTTGTTCGAAAGAGATACCGTGGCTCCTGGCACATAGGCAACTGAGGGAAAATCATCAAATAACTTCTCCCGCTCTAGATGGAACAGGAAGCCGTGTCCAGGGACCGGACAACCCCGCTTAAGAGTTAAGCCTTTTGACAGGGTAACCCATACATGGGGTAATTCATATCGCAGTGTTACCTTTTGTTCGAGTTTCATGCGCGAAACCCAGCGAAATGGTTAACACCTTTATTATGGTAACCACGTGAAGGGGTTAACCCCTTCAACGTCTTAAGTCTTTGAAGGGGTTACCTTCACGAAAAGCTTTTATTCGTGTTACCCTGAATTACCTAATCAACTTGAGCTGCATGTTTATACTTGTACCCTAGCGGCGGCGCGGCGCGACGGTGTGGCGCCTCTTCGTCTTACTATTTTTATTTAGTTATTGCGAATTTGACAACAAAGTGACGATAGATATGCGATAGTCCGGTCAAAATAGACATTCACCCTTGCATAAATTCCTAAGAAGCTGAATTTTTACATAAACGTTAGGGATACCATTATAATGAAAAGTCTCCATCGATCCCATGTGTGCAATTTGTTTTCATTCAAGGTCAAAGTTTGCTAAAATGAGTTTTTTGGATTTTTTTGCGAAACGGTTAGTTTTATGATAAAAATAGGTCAGATAAAAATTGTAGGTCATGCAATTATGTCTCTACAAAAATTTACCTTACACTTTATTCCCCTTTTTTTGGGATGGAAAATCATCAATGACTTCTCCCACTCTTGACGGAGTGAGAAGGCGTGTCAGAGTTTTATTGACTAAAATCCACCTGTGTTCCTTCAGTTGCCTGTGCCAGGGCCACGGTAACTCTTTCGATCAAATCCGCGACCCTGGCAGGCATTGGCCCTAGCGGACCCCTTTCATTATTGCTGACATCTCTTTGACGTGCGCGTGGAACACAACACGCCGTCGACCCGGGCCTGGTCCTTACCAGACGGTGAACGATCCATTGCTCGCACTGCGCAAGCCCGCATCTACGGTGGCCGGGAGTCCGCTACGGAGTCCCGATGCCCAATCCGTCTCCTGTGGCGGCTAAGGGCGCGAGAGCACACGGATTGCCTCTCCCTCACGCTCTCCGCCTCCTTCTTCGCGAGCATTACTGCTTCGCTAAAGGAAGTGACGGCATCCCATGCACTTTCCTCCGCACCATGACCTGGACCAGAGCCGGACGCGAGAGATCGCCGCCGCCGATCGCCTCCACGAGGACACGGCGGTGCTCCGCCCAAGCAGGGCAGACCTCCATCGTGCCCTCCTGGCGATCCACACAATGGTGACACCCGGGTGTTTCCTTTGGCCTTATCCAGAATAAGAACCTCCCGAAGCAGCCGTGTCCAGTGAGAACCTGCGTAAGGCGAAAGGTGAGGACGCCGAGACCCCTCTTTCCCTTCGTGCCCAGCACTGGGTTGCGACAATCGTACTGTCCATGACGTCATGAGATCCCACCGGAGCTGTCCGTTGTGCCGTAATGTCTTGCGGCGGCGGAGTTTGCCCCGGCGTTTTGCCTCCTCGCGCCGCTCCCACACATGCGCGAGGACTTTTTGTCTCCAGATCTCATGATGGCAATCTGGCAAAGAGGCTCGCTGCCTCACCGGAGTTCGGACGGTATCCCGGGACTAGCCGGAACACTTTATCTCCTAAGATTCACCATTTCTGAGAAAAAGCGATTCTAAAATTTACTTAAGTTGTAGGTATTCGCCATAATGTGCACACATTTCCACGCCACCTACGAGGTAGTGTTACTTGACGCGTTTTTTTTAAGCGCCATTGATCAGGCCGGCTGACCACCAGACGAGCAGCAAGGCATGCACGAGAGATAAAAAAGCTGACTCAAATTGTAACATTGGGCCCTCGAAGTCAGCTCGCTCACCGCCCGCCGACAATAACGCCCAGGAAAGGGCTAACGGGGAGGTGATAGTTACCCAGTAATAGAAAGAAAGAAAGAAAGACCCGGCCCCAGACCTTCGTCTTCTCCAAGCCAATATCAATCGTTGCGCCAGGGCTCAGGACCTTTTGCTCCAGGCACGGCCAAGTGGTTGATCAACGTTGCCATCGCCGCCGAAACATACTTTGGTCTTCCCAAGGATGACAGGATGGGTGACATTGATGGCTTGGCGACACTTATCTTGAGGCTGGCCGCTGGCACTCTGTCCCTAGAGACCTTCAGTCGGGACGGGGCTTTTGTAGCGGCCTTAGTCGAAAATATTATGGACGTGGAGATTTATTTCTCACCCAACCGACCTCTCGCTGATTTCGAGACTTTATTTCGGAATTGAACCCAGTCATCAGTCGAAGCCGTCCCCACCCCGTCCTTTTCATGGGGTACTTCAACGCCGAGTTCACAACTTGGGGTTCCCCAGCAACGGATGCACGGGGTGTGTTATTACAAGAGTGGGCGATGGAGTCAGGCCTACTGCTCCTAAACCGGGGATCTGTTCAGACATGTGTGCGGAGTGGGGTGGGTCTATAGTGGACTTATCGTTTGCTAGTCCTGCTGTGGCACGCTCTGTTCAGGACTGGCGTGTATTATAGGAGGTGGAGACGTTGTCGGACTACAGATACATCCAGTTTAACGTTTCCGCCCAGACTTCGAGTAGCCCGGTCCAAGCGGCCCCGACCCGGGTTGAGGATGACTGGTGATGGGTGGTCAAGTGACTGAACCAGGAAGCTCATCTGGTGGCCTCAATGGTGCATGCCTGGTTAGACTCACCAGTCAGGTCTATCGATATTAAGGACGAAGCAGAATGGTTCCGGGAGGCCATAACCCAAATTTGTGATGCTGTGTTGCTCCGCGTTCAGTCTCCATCTACCAGGCACCAGGTGTGTTGGACGTCACAAGATATTGCGCAGTTGCACATCGCATGCGTAGCGGCGTGGCGTCCGTACACTAGGCACCGACGAATCCGCCGACAAACACCAGAAGCGCTAGTAAGAGAGACGGAACGGTGTGAGGTGTACAAAGTGGCGGTGGCGGAGTGGTGGTAAATTGGATTGTTAATTGATATATTATTTTATTTGCTGTGTCTAATGGACGAATTTAGAATCAATTGATGCTGTGTAGCGTCTGACATCTTATATTTGTACGCCGTTCAGGCAAAACATGACTGTCTTAATCATAATTTGCCGTAACATCTTGCATGCTGTGTGTGTGCTATACTCATGTTTTGGACAAATAAAAAAATATTTTATCTTAAGAAGGCTCTTCACCTGGAAATTAAGCAGGCAAGGACCGAAGCTCATGATAAATTGCTGGCAATTCTAGGACGGGATCCGTGGGGGCGACCTTACCGTTTGGTTAGGGGCAAACTTCGCTCGTGGGCGCCCCATAGCATTGTCCCATAGCCTCCAACGCTGCTAAAGAGAGTGGTGAGCGCTTTATTCCCCTCTCAAGGGGAGCACACACCACCTGATATGGTTCCGCCTACTATAGTGCCCAACGCGGAAAACGATGATGACGACGCGCCTGAAGTGACCCAGGTAGAACTGAGAGCAACAGTACAAAGGCTTAAGGCCAAAAACACTCCAGGACCAGACAGCATTCATGGCCGTGCATGGGTTCTGGCTATGAGGGCTCTCTGGCCCCGCTAAGTAGGACTCTTGAGTGCATGTTTGGAGAGGGGCCAGTTTCCACGCTAGTAAAAGACTGGAACGCTGGTCCTGCTAAAAAAAAGAAGGGCATCCTGCGGGCTCTCCATCCGCTTACCGACCCATTGTGTTGCTGGATGAGGTGGAAAAACTCTTCGAGAGAATTATTGCAAACCTTCTCATTCAGAACATGGCAAGAGAGGGGCCGGATCTGATCTGATCGGAACCGGTTTGGTTTCTGTAGGGGGTGCTCTGACGGACAGAGAGTATATTTTAGGATCGCTTTTTCTCAGAAATGTTGAATCTTAGGGTATAAAGTGCAAGGACAATTTATGTATGTACTTGTTTATTTATGTGATAATTGCATGATCTACATTTTTTGTGAGTGAGCTAATTTTATCATGAAACTAACCGTTTCGCAAAAAAAAACATCTTTGCGAACTATGACCTTGTATAAAAAATTGCACACAGGGGAACGATGGGGATGACTTTTCACAATTTCATTATAATATAGTACGAGTATATGCAACAGTTTTATGCTTCTTGGGAATTTACGCAAGAGTAGGTACGCCTATTTTTCGGGCTAATTTGACCGGTCTATAATAACGGTGTCCAGCATCTTGCCTCGGCTGTGCATTTTCACAGAAACAGTAACTAAATATACATTTATAAGTAATAAGAAATATAATAGGCAGTAATACCACATACACTTAAACAAAAACATAGCTAAATTGCTTTTAATATCTTCAGTAGTTCCGTCCGAGTTTCGAATTAAATGACGAATAATGAGAATGTAAACAAGTATAGACACGAAAAAGAAATAAGTACCTATTACAATGTTTAGCATGTGCGACAAACAAAATTGAACTGTAAAATCATATTGGCAATAATTAGTATTCCATGTTTACAAGTCGCTCGGTACATGCAACCATGGCGCCGCCGCACAGTGGGTCGAAACTATGATTTTAGTGACTTAGGGATCAATTTTGTTTTTTTACTTTTTTCTTTATGCGGATGGATAGAGCTCATAACCCTCAATAGTAATGGTCCTGATGTTTTTTTTCCTAAACTTTATACTTTGGGTAGAAAAATCAGTTTTGTTATTTTTTTGTATGGAGCGGATCAAATTAAGTCAAATTCCTGCTAAGTAGCGTGTGATCCCGCTTTAAAACTTTATTTTTCTTATACCTTGTCTAGTCTTATATAATTTGATGCTATGAACATCTGCATAAAGCTGCCACTCTGCCAAATAAATGGACCGAAAAAAAATGAAAAATACATTGAATAAAAAGCTTCTTTTAAGTTAAATTTGATATGGTATGGCAATAGTATGTAAAAGCACGTAATAATACACATAATTACTTAACAACTAACAACAATACATTTAAAAGGTCCCTAATTTAGCCTTTAGGCCCCATTTAGTCCTTAATTAGCTTATCCTTTTACTTTATAAAAAACAATGTTTTTCACTTTTAGCCATTACGGTAAAGTTAATGAGGATAATTATTTAATGAGGGTAGTAGAAAAAATTGTAAAGGTTTGTTTGTCACTGGAACTATAAAATGACCATATTTAATAAATATTACCTAGTGTTCGTTTATTCGTACTACTACTAACATGTCGTGATTGTGATCGTCCCTTTTTCGTTATAATGGAGAGTTTAGTTAACAATTTAGATTTATTTATGATTTTAAGAGAGCAGCTGAAGTCGCTGTCGGATAGTAAAAAACTTTTTCAATTTCTACAAGATAAAATAAACGTGACCGAAGAGAACAGTGTTGAGCTCCAAAAATTCTGTACGCGCTTTTGTTCAAATATAAGTGCAAGATGGGAACGAAGTAATCGCACGTTAGCACAGTTTATAAGAAAAAATGGTGATTGGTTAGAACATGCAATAAATTGGCCCGAAGGAATGATACGTGAAGCTGTGAACACTGAACAGGAAAGGCTCGAGATTTGTAATACTGAAGATGTTGAAAATCTACCACCATCTACTTCAGAAGCTTCGACATATACATTTACACCTCGAAAACCTTTCGAAGAATTGGGCTCCAGGCAAAAACGAAGACGCATTGAACAAATTAACCAATCGCTTTCGTTATCCCCAGATGAACTGAAAGCTAGTACAATTGCTAGTTTAAAAAACACTGGAAATGAGGACGTAGGAAAAATCATGAACCATTTGCTAAATCACCCCGAAGATCTAGAAAAAGTTAAGGAGTGTTTAAGTACAAGTAAAGCGAAAAGTAGTACCTATTCACCCGATAAGGCACTGTCTTTATTAGTTTCACTTAAATTAAGTAAGTGGCAGTATATAAGCCTAAGAGAAGTAGCAAGTGAAAATGGGTCTGATTTATACCCTTCTTATTATAAAATTAAAGAAGCAAAGTTAAAATGTTATCCAGGGAAAGAAGACATAATTATTACTGAAGAAGGAGGTGCTATTAAACTGCAAGCTTTACTCAACTTGACGGTATCTAGGCTTTTAGATGTGATTGCTTTTGATTTGGACTCGGCAACAGAGTTACTGCTTATAAGCAAATGGGGCTTTGATGGAGCCTCAAGTCAAAGTAATTACAAACAAAAGACTGAAACAGAGTTTGATGATTCATCTATTTTCATGGCCAGTCTAGTTCCTATAAGGCTTCAACAATGTGATGGAACAATTGTTTGGGAAAACGACCGACCTTCATCAACTTTCTATTGCCGTCCGATAATGTTCAAATTTACGAAAGAAACGCAGTCAACAGTGGCAACTATAAAAGCTAGCATAACACAAGAAAGATATAGACTTCAGCCGTCAAGAATCAATCAAGTTGAAGTTAAGCATCAATTGCACTTGACGATGATAGACGGCAAAATAACGTCATATTTGTCAGACACATCTTCAGCTGTCTGTGATATTTGCAAAGCAAAACCGTCAGAGATGAACAATTTAGAGTCACTTGCCCAAAGAGAAAGCAATGAAGAAATGTTCCAGTATGGAATGTCATCTTTACATGCCTGGATAAGATGCATGGAGTGCTTACTTCATATCGGTAAATATAATCTTAAAACTTTATAATTTTTTTCATGGTAGTTTCCTGTGAAATTATTTTTAAGTGACATTTCTTTTTGTTTGCAGCTTATCGTTTGGACTTCAAAAAATGGAGTTGCAGGGGCGATGATAAAGAAAAAATGTCACTCAGAAAGAGCGCTATACAGCAAGCGTTTAAGAAGGAATGCGGTTTACTTATCGATATAGTCAAGCAAGGAGTAGGCACAACCAATGATGGCAATACTGCCAGAAGATTTTTCAGGGATGCAGAAACAACAGCTCGCATAACAGGAATAAGTAAAGATTTAATAGAAAGGTTTTACGTGATTCTTCAGACTATTGCATCTGGAGAGCGCGTGGACTTTTCTAAGTTTTCCGAATTTTCTAGAGATACTGCAGAATTGTATGTAAACTTATATCCTTGGTATTATATGCCTTCCAGTATACATAAATTGTTAGTACATGGGAGTGATATAATTAAGCACTTTGGTGCCATACCTATAGGTAAACTGTCGGAAGAGGCAGCGGAAGCTCGCAATAAAGATTTCCGGAAATATAGAGAGAGTCATTCTAGAAAGGTAAGTAGAACGGCGACAAATGAGGATATTTTACACAATCTTCTTTTGTCTTCTGATCCAAAGATCACAAATTTAAGACCTCGAATGGTGAAACAAAATGTAATGGTTCTCTCTCCAAAAGTTAAAGAGCTTCTGCTGAGTTTTCCCACAGAATCCGATATAGATTTTATTGATGTAGATAATTTGCAAGATAGACATAGCGATAGTGAATAAGATTTTTGGTAGATTGTAAGTTTCTTGTTTCTCTTTTACTAGTTTTTTTTTTTTTTTTTTGGGTGGGAAATCATCAAATAACTTCTCCCGCTCTGGGTGGAGCAGGAGGGCGTGTCAGACTTTTACTGACTAAAACCCACCCGTGTTCCTTCAGTAGCCCGTATGCCAGGGGCTGTGGTATCTCTTTCAAACGAACCCGCACCCCTGACAGGCATCGGCCCTTGCAGGCCCCATCATTTTTTTGTGCTGACATCTCTTTGAGGCGCGCGTGGAACACAACGCGCCGTCGACTTGGGCTTGGTCCTTACCGGACAGCGAGCTACCCATTACTCGCCGTCCGCAAGCCCATGCCTACGGTGGCCGGAAATCGGCCTGGGATTCCCGACGCCCAGGGCGTCTCCATATCCTGCGGCGGCTGGGGTCGCGAGGGCGCATATGCTGCCTCTCCCTCACGTGCGCCGCCTCCCTCTTCTCTTTTACTAGTTTGTATGTCATATTTGAAAGGAAATAGTAAAGTATGGTGTTGTATATAGTTAGTTTTTTAGTTTACTTGTGTTAGTAGTAAGTTATTTTATCTTTACTAATTCGTATCTGTTTGTATGTTTCTTTACTTACTATCCAGTATTTAATTGAACTTTATAAACGAATTAAAGTCATTAAACAAACAAATAGAAATTCATAGATCAACATTTTTAAATACTTAATGTAATAAATTAGTAAATTTAAGCTAATTAGGGACCTTTTAAATGTATTGTTGTTAGTTGTTAAGTAATTATGTGTATTATTACGTGCTTTTACATACTATTCCATATCAAATTTAACTTAAAAGAAGCTTTTTATTCAATGTATTTTTCATTTTTTTTCGGTCCATTTATTTGGCAGAGTGGCAGCTTTATGCAGATGTTCATAGCATCAAATTATATAAAACTAGACAAGGTATAAGAAAAATAAAGTTTTAAAGCGGGATCACACGCTACTTAGCAGGAATTTGACTTAATTTGATCCGCTCCATACAAAAAAATAACAAAACTGATTTTTCTACCCAAAGTATAAAGTTTAGGAAAAAAAACATCAGGACCATTACTATTGAGGGTTATGAGCTCTATCCATCCGCATAAAGAAAAAAGTAAAAAAACAAAATTGATCCCTAAGTCACTAAAATCATAGTTTCGACCCACTGTGCGCCGGGCAGAAAGATGTCACGTGCGGTCGTGGTTATAAAATTTTCAAACTTATGTCGATTACAAAGAGTGGATATTACAATGTGTTGGAATGGAATGGGTTACCCTGTTACAGTGTTACAGGGTATTGAAAGGTTAACTTGTTCGGAAGGGGTTACATTGCACCCATTCGACGGTGTAACATGTATCAAAGGGTTTATTTTTTAAGCGCTTAAAAAAACCCCTTCAAAAACCCTTTCAACGAGTATCCGGCCGGTCCCTGGCCGTGTCAGACTTTTACTGACTAAAACCCTCCCGTGTTCCCTCAGTTGTCTGTGTGCCAGGGAACACGATATCTCTTTCGAACAACCCGCACACCCGGCAGATCTTTGGTCGTTAGACCGGTAATTTGTATATGTGGGGATAAATATAAGTTCGATAATTCAATATCGAAAAAAAAGTCGACTGGAAGGTAGAATGTCATAACGGTTGATTAAAGACCCATATTCAGATCTACTGGGTATTGTGTTTCTCAGTAACTGGGTTGTGGAGTTCAGATAGTCGCTCCATGTAAAATACTAGTATTCAGCTGCATCCGATTAGACTGGAAGACGAACCTAAAATAGCTGGGAAAAGCCCAAGCAGATGATGATACAGTTCCTACCTGGTCAAGTTAATCCTGAATGCTTTTGAAGTAATACTAGAACTGGCTGTAAAAAAGGATTATTCCGATCTATCACCCTGCTTTGTTCCCTTGAGGGGAACGGATCGGTGACAGATGATTATTAACCTACACCACTAGTCTTTTAATTAATGTTATGCTGCTTAAAATAAGTGGTATTACTTTTAAGAATTTAAGGGGCCTCTAAAGGTGCGTACAGACTATGTAACATGTTATATAACTTGTGTTTTATAACACGTCCACATTATGCAATATTGTTATTCAACATTGCAACATAAAACAATACTGTACTCTTTAGAATAACAATGTTATATAACTTTTGTCACTGGTAGTTCTTCAGTGCTATCCACAATGTCGAGACGAGAGGACGTTTTGCTAGCTGCGGCAGCGACTGTTGTACTTTTAAATAACAAAAGAAGAACAAAAAAACGTAGTTACTGGGTTCGTCGTTACACGTTACTATGTAAGTTATATAACATTGTTGTAAATATTAATAACATGTTTTATAACATTCAGTGTCCACATTATCTGAAACATGTTATAAAACAATGTTACATAGTCTGTACGCACCTTAAGGGGCCAAAGCAGGGGTGACAGATCGGAATAATTCTTTAAAACCACAACTGCAGCAAAGAAGACTTCTTATTATTGTTACACAAGTAGTTTTAGCCAAGAATTTGTTGCGCTGCCCGCTCAACGAGACTGTTCCACGCTTTCTGGTCACGTCCACCGCAAATGCAGTCCTCGTTTGAGAAAAATACATTTACGTCTACCTTGAATAAACTCATGAAATGTTAGGTGCTACGCTAGAAACAGTGATACAAATGAAAATGTTAAGAAATATCTATTTGTACCATTTTTTAAAGTTTTTTTTTTTTTGTCCGATGGGTGTAGACAAAAGCTATAGAAGGCCCTACGATCCTTACATTCGCCTTTTGCTTCCTTCACGTTCAAGGTTACGAGTACAACGTACCTGGCTTTTTATAGCCACCATCACCACCACCATTTCAGCCGGAAGACGTCCACTGCTGGACACAGGCCTCCCCAAGCGGGTTGGCGATCGCAGTATGGTGGTAAAATGCATAGAGAACACTGCTGCCCGTTCTCTAGTAAGTCCCTTAGTCGCCTCCTACGACACCCACGGGAAGAGATGGGATGATGCTATTCTTTACGTCTGTCACCACGCGGTACAGCATCGGCTTTTTATAGCATTCCTCAATAATTGGGCTGTCAAATGCAAAAAAAAAAAAAAAAACATATCCAATTTCTAGTTTCTGAGATTAACTGCGACTGTAGAGCCACATCGCAAACTATACCCCCACCTCTTGTCGTGCGCTCTTTGCAAAAACTCCTGCACTATGAAAGACCTTTGCGAGGCCAACGACAACGCTGTCGGAATGGTAGAATTCTGGTCGAAGCTTGTTTGAGCTTAATTGGAATCATCGATACGACGAAGAAGAAGAGAGATTAATCCCTACATACAGACTTACTAACATACAAATTATATCTCTTTTTAATATTAGTATCTATTGATATAGTGGTTATTATGTCCCTCTAGGGCGTCTCCCGGCGTTTTCCATTTCTGTCTGCCAAATGCTGTAGATTTTTTACGAATAGGGAATATGCATGTAATATTTTGTCTCTAATAATTATTAAAGCGAAGAATTAACGTTAATATAAAACAAAAAACGTATTAAAAGACAAATTTTATTACGGTTTATTGCTCAAAAATATTATGAAAATAGAACAATTTTCTACTGCAATTAAAACGTGCGTTATTGTCGCGGTTATTTTGTATCGTCACGTATCACGATACTGTTTTGCTTACATCTATATTTTAGCCCCAAATCAAGAAGAAATCGAACTTGCAAACTTACTTAAGAATTAACTCAATAACTTACGTGAGAATTTAAGCAGTTTGCTAAGAAGGAAATGTCCCTATTGTGGTGTTTACTAAACACTTTGTTGAATTTCATCACAAACAGTAATAATATTAGGTTACCGACCTACAAATAAACAGAACGACAGACAGTATTATCTCCATCTAAATAATATATGATAATATCTCATTAAAGGCCGCGACTTACGAGATGAAGGTTCGAATCAATACAGGCGCTTTACTTTGTGTAAATTATTCACCATCATCTGGTGGTGATTGTGAATAATTTACACAAAGCTCTCAAAACGGTGAAGGAAAACATCGTGAGAAAATCGGCATGCCCTGGAACCACAAATTCGAAGACATGTGATATCTACCAGCACGCACTGGGCCCGCGTGGTGGATTATGGCTCGCTCCCTCTCACAGAGAGGAGGCCTGTGTCCCAGCAGTGGGAACGTTATAGGCTGATTATGTTATTTCTCATTAAATAATTCTATATTTAGAAAGCCTTATCTTAGCAAATAAACTTTACCTAGGTACTCTTAAAATGGAAAAATATGTTTCTCTTGAACACTAACGCAGTCTGTACTTAATTAAGTACCGTAGCTCATCTGAATATAGCTCCAATCTATCTCAAGAGCCATCCACTCAAGTCTAGTAACTTAGGAGTTGGGATAGATGAAATTATTCTCAAAATATTCATTACATAAAGGATCGTTCGGTGAAGTCCTATATCATGGAGGTGTCCTAGGTCCATGTTTTGCAACTAAAGCCAGGAGGACATTTATAGGTTGCCAGGGATATCAACGCACAACCTGTTATCACAGAATATACACCGTGACATTTTAGTCGTCTTACAACGGCAGCCCAGTTCATGTAACCAATGACTACAATACATTTAAATAATAAAAAATTAAGAAATAAACTTTTATGAATAATTTCAAAAAAGAAAATATTCACTAAGACGCATGATGTAGTTTGAAACACTCTTAAACCTTTATCAAAGGGTAGAAGATACCTATACCATTACATTCTATCATTCACTCCATCTCCATATCAGTGTGTGGCCCCGCCACCTACCACTTTTCGGCTGCAGGTGATAGGGAGAGCGGCCAACGCTATACCGACAATCCTCCTTCCCTGCGGCCCCACCGCGTCCGCCATCAAACGGTGGCGGCCCCGTCCAGGCCACGAAAGGGAAGAGCGCTACTCAAAAGTACCGGCACTCCTCCTCCACCTCAGCCTGTAACCCTCAGCCGCGATGCCTCCCATTCGACATGGACATCTCAGTTGCGGTGCACCTCACCGCAACCTACTTTTTTTGGCCGCTACGTCGTCGGCTTTAAGGCAAAAGCCCTGACGAGAGGCCCCACGTTGGGGTTCCTCTTCGCTTCACCGATGTCCTTGCCACCAACCTATGTATTTTCTTACCATATACCTATTTTGAATGTACCAAATACGTGTTATACACACAAATAAACAGAGAAGAAGAAAATAAGAAAAAACTATTTATAGGTACAAAGGTGTGAAATTCCCAAAAAAATATCCTTACAAACTGTTAAATTAGTTTGACTTTTACACTGTGTAAACAGACATTTTTAATTAATTTGCTACTACTCATTAACTTTAGCCAGATTCTACAAACAAAAATATCAAATTAATTAGTGTTCTATGAACTTGCACAGTCTTACAAAGGAAAATGAAAAATCTTCGTCTTCTAATTGACTTGATCTCGTACACACTTTATATAAGATCACTTTGATAGCTCGTTAGTAAAATACCCAGACTAGAACAAACGGCTTCATTTCACCGAGAATTTTGTTGAGTTTCTAATTTGTAATAAGAACCTTTGATTTTATGTAGACCTATGTTATTAGACGCTTTAAGGCTTGCAAACCAGCGCGACGCGACTCCACCAGAACAATTTCTATGAAAACTTCACGGGAAATTATCTACTAGAGTCGTGTCAAGCTGTCGCGTCGTGTCGATCTGCAGGAACCTTAATTTAGGCCAAATTTTGTTATGAAAACCGAGACTGTAATTATCTCTGTAGAGGGTAATCAGTGTTTAAACAAGGTTTTTGTGTAAACAAAACTTTCTGTAAACAATAGTTACATAAACACGTGATTTAAGGTTCATTTATCTTATTAACTAATTAAACATTGTTTCAGTTTTTACTATATTTTTCTCTCTCATTATAAAATAAACAGACAAAAGTAAATAAGTAAGCTGTCAAAGTTGAACTACAGTCCGTTCACAGTTACTTTGCCTCCGATTATGGGTCGCTGTCAAAATCAAATTGATCTTTGGGATCGTTAGAATAAGGTTGCTGTTGGGTTGCTACTGTCACTGCTGTCAGAGGTAAAGTAACTGTGAACGTACTGCATTCCTACAGAATGTTTTTTCTTTTAAATAATTGACGCAAAATTTCATCTTATGGAGGTCCAAAATCATGTAGGTACTTAATCCATTGTTACAGGCCGTAACCCGGATAACGAATTTTAAAAACCCGCTGAAGTTTAGCACAACAACACAACGCTACAAGGGTTTTTCGCGCGTGGCCAAAATCGGTACAAACGCCGCCTACTTGCGTTTTGTCAATTAGAATTTCTGTGACAATTTCACAAATGTTTTACCAACAGCTGTCATTCAGGTGTCTAAAGATCCGTGTACAGTCCGTTCCCAGTTACCTTACCTCTGATAGAACCAACCCAAAAGCAACATAATTTTAACAAAATTACTGACAGATTTGCTAGTAGCAGCAACCTAATTGTAACTAGACCAAATATCACTTTGATTTTGAGAGAGACACAAAAATTTTGACACCTCTAAAACGGCGTGAAACCATCGCTGTTCCACTGCGAAGATCGCCCTGAGGATACGGTGGAGTATACGGTGGAGGTCTGCCCGGCAGGGGCGAAGCACCGCCGTGTCCTTGTGGAGGCAATCAAATAATAAAAATTTACGGCACGGTTGGCGCAGTGGTTAAGCGATTGCCTGCTGCGCTGCATGTCGCGGGTTCGATTCCCGCACGGAACAAATATTTGTACGACCTACAAGTAGTTGTTCCGGGTCTGGCTGTTTGTGTATGTGAGTTTTAAATGTTTGTAAACGCACCCACAATACAGGAGAAATTCCTAGTGTGGGGCAACGTTTTTTATAAAAATAAAAAATCGGCAGCGGCAATCTCTCGCGTGCGGCCCTGGTCCAAGCCATGGTTCGGAGCGAAAGTGCATGGGTAGCGATCACCTCCTACTGCGAAGCAGTAATCTTCGCGAAGAGAGAGACGGCGCACTTGAAAGAGAGGCAGTATATGCGCCCTCACGGCCCTAATCGCCGTAGGAGATACCCTGGTAGGCGCGGGCTTGCGGATGGCGAGTAATGGGTAGCTCGCTGTCCGGTTAGGACCAAGCCGGATCGTCAGCGCGTTATTTCCACGCGCACCTCAAAAAGACATCAGCATCAACTGGGGTGCAGATGGTTCGTTCGAAAGAGATACCGTGGCCCTTGGCACACAGGCAACTGAGGGAACACGGGTGGGTTTTAGTCAGTAAAAGTCTGACACTGAGTTCTGCTGCACCCAGATCGGGAGAAGTTATTTGATGGTATCCCAACCTCAAAAAAAAAAAAAAAAAAACATCCCTGTCCTTTATATAGAAATACTATATTACAAATTTATTTTATGATAAAGCGAACCACTACCATTATCAATTGGTAATTTAGGAACTATTTATACCTACTTGTACCTAATAAAATACTATTTCGATAGCCAAAACCGCCATTGTAGGGCTAATTGGAATCGGTTCATTTGAGCTAAATTAATAATATCACATTGTGGTATTTACAGTTGGCAAAATAGAGAGATGTATATTTGGAACTCACCACAGAACTAATGATACGACCCATTCCCGTTGTTCGTGACAGCGAATAGGTTGATAATAGTAATCTTATTATGCAAACGATGTGTATACATTTTAATGCCTATTTTGGACAAAATGTTTGTGTAACACGATGTCACAATAAATAATATGGAATAAAGTAATGTTATTTCTTACTGATATTTCAGGAATGTTATTTGAATAATTTTAACTAAAATTATTGGAAACAATGGTCCTTTGTAACGTACATATACCTACAAATATATAGGTATGTATATGAGCAATCCGTTTATAGAGCGTATGTATATAAACTCTGGCCTACGGGTGCTCAATAAACAATCGCTTATATGAATTTTTTTCACTACATCTTCATTTAAACCGCACCTTTGCCTTATCCGTTATTCCGTGTAGCGCCGGGAAGGCGACTAAAGGACTTACTAGAGAATGGACAGCAGCGTTATCTATGCATTTTACCACCATACTGCGATCGCCAACCCGCCTGCCTAGCGTGACGATTATGACAAACTCCCATATAAAATGCAAAGAACCGGTCGAAGTGCCGGTGCTTGGAGGAGGCCTTTGTCCAGCAGTGGACGTTCGCTGAAGTGTGTCGGAAAGTGTTACCTTATCATATCATTCCTCATTACGACTATATTTTAAGGATAAGTAAAGATAAGCTGAAAGAATAAACAGGATATTGAACTTTAAATGTTATAACGAACTGTTGATATTCGAATGTACGCAGACATAGACGCGAACCAAAGCCAGTCTGTAAAACGATAGGCATACAAATTCTCCCGAAAGAAAAGGTCAAATGTATTTTGAATCGCCTTCTAGATATTCAAGATTTATATAAACTAAATAAAGTTCGTCTTCACTGAACAGCATTTTAACCTTTCGGAATACTAAAATACTTTGATTTTATTTTTGTTTTCTCTAAATCAAATTCGTTTAATTTAGTAGACTTGTTTTAAAAGAGCCCTAATAGAGTTTGTTGAATGAAAAACTTAGTTTGTCAAGTCAATTTTCTCGCTCAATCAAAATTCAAATGAAGTTTTCACAAAATGAATGACTTAATTTCCTTGCAATATCATTTCAAGTGGAAACTTAATGACTTTGAAATCGATGAAATGCTTTTCATGTAAATTCAGTACAACTCAAAGTGTAAATTTATTTTTAATCAACAATTATTATTTAACTAGCGACCCACCTCGGTTTCGCACGATTTTTATGATAAATTGACAGAACATTGTGATTTCTGTATTATATCTAGCTGTAATATTATTTTTTTTACTCATATTATGTCTTATTTATTTTCTACATGATGGTTCATCAAAATTCGTTGCGTAGTTTAGAAGAATAACGGTATCACACAGACAGACACTAAAGGTAACTTTAGTTTTTATTATGTACGTATATATTGAATGGTTAAAACACATTATTTTTTGTCTTGACCTCGACCTTCTGACAATGATGGAATGAACGTACCCAGAAGATCCCTGTCCACTCTTAATTTTGAAGGTAGACACACGGGTTAAATATGGATGCGAAACACAGATAAAAAGATGAGCTTAAAAATTAAAAACATAAAATTCATAACATCGCATTAAAGTTGTTGGCACAACGGGTGATCATTAGGACGGGATATAGGTACCCACCTTGCGGACTCGGTAAAAAAATCGCATCAATAACCCAGTGGGATAGCTTCTAACGACATTTTAATGCGATATTTCGTATCCGCATAAAATATAGGTGAGACGACTTTTTATAAACACTTTCGAGTTTGTAGTCGATACAGATTTTTTTATAATTACTCGTGAAAGTGGCAAATTATACATCTGGAATAAGTCGAAGTGAAAATACTTTGGTAGGAGTATTTTCTCCTACATTTTGATAAAACACTTTTTTTATCCCGAAAGGTTATAGCAACAGTTTGCCGATTAGAGCCAATATAAAAAGGCCTAATTTGAATATAACCTTGTTTTATTTCCAGTTGTGATTTGACACACGTATTCAAAATACAACTGGATATGAGTTATCTTACCAATGACTTTAAGATCCCTTACCTTGTTTTCTCGTTACACATGGCTAGCTTATGCATACAGGGCGGCACATGATCCCCCCTATAGTGTGGCCATTAGTGCTGTGCACTCCCTGATGTATGCGCGCGGCGAGACGGGGGGTGAATCGGCTGCTGCGCTCTGTCAGTGCGCCGTCAACGCTCGTGGCGGCAGGTAGTGTTATTTGTATTGGACTGTCTATGTCAGACGCACATGGGATAAATATTCAAAGATGGGTCGTGCGTTATCTCGTGATATGAAGACTGTCATTTTTAAGGTGGCTGAATATTTTAAGAAAAGAAAAGCAGACAAAGAAAGCTTTGAATTTAAAAATGATGTGAATATTGCGTATAATAAGTTTAGTTCTTATTTATCACCAGCATATTTTTAATAAAATATGAGTATATTTGGGTTACATTTTAATCAACTAAGTAAGTATAATATATTACAGATAGATAGCCTCCGACCATCGTCCCTCCACAAATCTTGCCTTAGAAATGCACACTGATATCGTAAGATCTGTCAGACATGTATCGATCTCATGTGAACTCATGCACTTTTTTCTTCGCCTCCCACCTCGCCGCGCATACCTCAGGGAGTGCACTGAACTAATGGCCACACTTATAGCATATAATTTTTTGTCGGTTATCAAAAACAAAATCATTTGTTTCATAGAAAACCACAATACCTATGCAGTCAATTTTTTTTTAAATATTCGACGAAAATCTTCAACGCAACAGGGTTCACAATCGTGTGAATCCATGGCATGGAAACAGTTTGTGCGTTGATGTCTCTGCTACCCTGTGTATAAAAACATAATTAATTATATTCACAATGTGTGAAAGCGTTGTAAAGCTTCAGAACTTATTCAAAACATTATCAAACTATCTTTTTACACGTTTAAGTTATAATTGCTTGAACATACCGCGGCTGCCAATAAAATCTAAGTTGCTGACATTAACCCGAATATGATACCACTTAATCTTGTTACACAATGAGAACTATGTCAAAGTGTCGGGGCTCCCCCATTGATCGTCTCATTTCCTGAAGAACATCGTAAATCCTCGCCGCAATACAGATTGGTACAGAAGGCAAGCTCCATAATACGACCTGGTTTCACAGGACGAGCTGCTGACATGACAGTAGAGTCTACTACTGAGTAGACAGCCACTGAGATTGTGTAATCAGGCGACTAATTACACAAGTAGGAGTCAAACCCAAAGCATTTATTTCAATTGAACCAATAACAGGCACTTTTGAGTTGTAAAAAAGTTGGTCAGTCTGTCAATAAGTTGAAGCTGCAGTTGCCCATTCCAAAACGTAGATCTTAATGGAGAGGAACGGTCAGATAACTCCAAGGACACTCTTTAAATCAAGATAGTTCAAAATTGTTCTTATTGCTTTTGTATAAGTAGCTTCTTCCTGAGAAACACGAGCTACTTGCCTTGTGGCGTGGCGAACGAAGGCGACTAAAACCAAACATTTTGTAGTACTAGCAAACTCGCAGATAGCGTGATGACGTCACATGCTAACTCGCACTTTATATTACAATCAGCGTATAATATTCCCACTGCGGGGACAAAGGGATTCTCTCGGTCGACCGTTATCTACTACGCGGGTCCAGTGCGGGTTGGTAGATGTCACATGTTTTAGACTTTTTAGTTCTAGGACATGCCATTTTCCTCACAATGTTTCCCTTCACTGTTTTGATAGCACTGGTAATGAAATAATTTACACAAAGTAAAGCGGCTGTTGGGGTTCGAACCATCGACGCCGTTACCACTCTGTGTAACCAAGCCTCCGCAAGAAATCCGCAGGAGAACCAAGATAACCGACACAGCCCGAAGAATTGCTAAACTTAAGTGGCAGTGAGCGGGGCACATTGCTCGCAGAACAGATGGCCGATGGGGCCGAAAAGTTCTGGAGTGGCGACCGCGTACCGGAAGACGTAGAGTTGAAAGGGCTCCCACAAGGTGGACCGATGACCTTGTGAGGGCCGCAGAAGTCCGCTGGATGCGGAAAGCACAGAACCGGTCGAAGTGACGGAGCTTGGTGGAGGCATATGTCCAGCAGTGGACGTCTTGACTGAAATGACGATGATGTACCAAGCCTTATTTCAAACGAATGCCGGTCGTAAACGCGCTTGCGCTCGCTGTATGAATCCAGCCTTCTCTACTTATCTATTCTGTGTCTGCGGCTACACACGAGATCCGATCGGTCGGATATATGCTCCCTGTTTATTATGATGTATTCCTCATGTATAGCCTTACTTTTGCTGAGGCTTGTTAGAACTTCATTCTCGGAGTCGGGATCATGGGATTGAAAAGGAATAACTTCAGAGGTATAAAAACTGGTTTATGGAAATGATTTTTGCTTTATAGACCCAACTTCTAAGCTTGAAGTTATTATTGAAAAGACCGAACTACAGAAGATTTTTGTTATTCTATCATCACAATATCCACACTAACCTACAATTGTATTGTTCTTTTGCATTCAAATTCCGATTTTCTTTTGAAAATAATGAGTTAGAATGATACAATTCGGTATATTCTCACTGATACTTGTTCACAAATCTCTATTGAGATGCCGAACTAAATACTGACATCATGTCAGATTGCGTTATGCTCGTGAACGGGTGCTGTTTGTGGTGACTGGCCGTCTTACTGACCATCAATGGTTTTGTTATTGTTTATTGCAATAATTGTTTATTAATTTTATTCCAAATGTCCTAGTTTAACTTTTGTTAGTTCAAGTTACAGCTGTATTTACATTATGCAGTATTGCATGTGTAAACAGGCACGCCCTTTATCACTGGAGGCTTTTATTTAGGTTGTAAGTTCTGTTTACTTTTTTCTGCTGGAGTACCTATAATTTTCAATGTTTTGTCGGTCACATAGGGCAAATTTAATGTTTTTTTTGTGTTTCGTAATGTTAATTAATTACCTAGTATTGTATAGAATCAAGTTCTTCTAACTTTACAGACAGCTGTGTTGCTGAGGAGTTTGTTGCGCTACTTTGTCTTTCCAGCTAAAGCACTAGGAAGTGGTGAAGGCCGGGAGTTTTTGGGGGACTGCCTGACTGAATGTAATTTTGACGTTCAGAAAGTATTGACTCTCAGCCTAGTTTGAATAAATGACTTTTGATTTGATTGAAAAAATTCTGACATACTAACATTGTCCCCTTAACTTACTTAGGGTTCTTTTATCGATAGTCAGATATTTTTTATCTGAAGAACAAATCTGACAGTTTTATATAGTCTGGCTTTATTCTATACAAGAGCTGTCAAACCGACATATTTATCCCTCAGATAACAGTTATCTGAGTAATGAAAAATCAGCCCTTAAAGCGAATACACCAAAGGCAAAATCCGACTGGGACCTCTTTTAGTGAATTTGTGACCGCAATAGAAATAATCATATTGTCATGAATTATTCACAATTCCAAATGTCCCTCTATCATTCTTAGGTTGCTTGTTACGGATACTTGAAAAAAGTGGTCAGAAAGAAATCCTTGAAGACGGATAAGGGGTTCGTTGGTCATATAAACATATGAATGTATATTAGCTGGAAGAGGCAATTGAAAACGAAAAGCTCTCGCATTGATTCCGATCGAGGATCTTAGAAAAATATTGAGACGGTTTTTTATTTGGGTGGGAAATCATTAAATAACTTCTCCCGCTCTGGTTGGAGCAAGAGGGCGGGTCAGACTTTTACTGACTAAAACCCACCCGTGTTACCTCAGTTGCCTTGTGTGCCAGAGGCGGCGGTATCTCTTTCGAACAAATATTGAGGCAGTATAGTTCTATTTTTGGAAAATACTATGCATGACGACTGTATGAATATCCAAGTCAATTCTTAATAAGGAGACCCTTTAAATTCATACAATCCCATTTAATTATTCATGAACTTGTCATTCGATGGGATTATACGAACTTAGAGGGTTGTTTGTAAATGCATACGGTCGAATCATGTTCATATTTTGTTCAGCATACATTTGGTTTTTGATTCGTTCCTTTTTCGCGCAGCCGCGACGCACACACTGTTGTATTTATTAATTTTCACTTTTTTCATTGTATTTTGTGTTTCATGAACTGTGTCCAAATAAACGGTATTCTTTCTTTCTTTACAGCCTGACTGATCTGCAAAGTGCAAAAAACGTCAGAAAATTTGATTTTTACGAGCTACCATGGCACCCTTCCCCCTTAAAAGAAATTTACCATCACACAAATACTGCTCCGACCAATTGAATTTTAAATAAAAAAAAAACAACTGCCTACGAACTCGCCATACCTTTAGATAAGTATTCCAGACGGGGTAAAGTGCCCAATTAAATTCAATTACAAACTAACATCAATAACAATAGGGTCCCTATTATGTTCCTACAACTGAACTGTTTGCCCGTTTAGATCCAGGTCACGGTAAACCGTTTGCATAATACGACGCGGATTACGACGAACGAGTACTACGAGTAGCAACAAAAATATCGCGAATTAATGTAAATTGCCGCTCGGTATCGCTGCGGGCCGCGCCGCGAGTCGAGCTAGTCGCCGATTTAAATTGTCATCGATCTTGTGGTGTTTGTGAAGATTCTCGGTTCTGAGAAATTGGATGCTACGGTTTTGTCTGGATTATCGTTTTTGGGGTTGAGAAATGGGGGATAAAAAAGAAAAAGGGTTTTATTTAAGATTAATTTGTGAATAGCGTAAAACAGACAGCCTAAAACTTCCCACTGCTGGGACACAGTGTAAGTTTCATTTAACCATTTCGATCAAACGCATCGAGCGCGTTCGGCGCTCCGATTGATCCGTCACCAATCCAGGGCCAATCAGAACGCCAAACGCGCTCGATGCGTTTGATCGAGATGGTTAAATGAAACTCACACTAAGGCCTCAGAGGTATGAACGTAAACGAGGCAAGAGGAGAATGTTAGGATCATAGTAGGAGGAGTTCAATAGTTCCTGCCAAAATAATCCCATGGGAATAGTTTATCATCAACATCATCATCATTTCAGCCGAAACACCTCCACTGCTGGACATTAGCCTCCACTAAGCTCCGCCACTTCGACCAGTTCTGTGCTTCCCGCATCCAGCGGACTCCTGTGGCCCTCACAAGGTCAGAGAGGAGTTTATGTATGTATGTATTTGTGAATATAAGAAATGTTATTAAAAATCAAAGTAAATGGAATTTCTCAATAGCATCCCACACACACATCTGGCGAAATGTGGGTCGTGGAAAAGCAAACTTCATATAATGAAGTGCTAAGAAGACTATTATTTTGTTTCCAGTTTTATAAATAAAAGTATTCCTAAACCTACTCAAAATGGAAAACAACGTTTCAACTGTTTCCCAACAATCTAAGAACTAAATATTGACTGAAAATAAAGTGCACTCCACTTACGTAGAGTGCACCGATATTTTCTAGAACTACCAGCTTATTATCGTTCCAAGCTTAGTTATACTAGCCAAAAATATATAATAATAAGAAATGCGCTCAACTTTTCATAACATTACATGCATCAATTTTTCATATGGTCTCTAAATCTTTGCTATCAATCTGTCTTGGTTTTTCCAACTATCTTGGGGTCAGCTTTCAGTCTTACTGGATGCAGCAGAATACCAGTATTTTACTTGGAGCGACTGCCCATGACTGGGCAACATAATACATATATGTTCTTATGTGCCCATGCAGGTTTATATGAAATAAAAATATTTTGATATAGGTAAGACTGGTTGTCATACTTCTCAGCCTGAGTAGAAATAACCTTAAAATAATAATAGGAACAATTACGGGCCATAACACCCATAACAAACACCTTTTTAACATAGGCGCGCATTCCCTATACGTGCGGAAAAGGGAGTCCCATCATCATCATCATCATGGTTGTCATACTTTAAGGTTTCTCGTAA
Organism: Polymixis flavicincta; assembly: GCA_949987655.1. Classification (NCBI taxonomy): domain Eukaryota; kingdom Metazoa; phylum Arthropoda; class Insecta; order Lepidoptera; family Noctuidae; genus Polymixis; species Polymixis flavicincta. The sequence goes on along the minus strand of OX465186.1, from coordinate 8,880,426 downwards.
CAACTTCCAAATATCTACGAATAACAGCCGGGTCCGACGGCATAACGTGCTTTCCGAAGCACGGAGGAGTCTCCAATCCACAAACCTATACTACGGCATGCGTAGTTTAGATAAAATAACATTGATTGTATTTCTGTACGTAGGTTTGAACAAACACTTTAACACGTCAATAATATTTTTGAAACAGGATGAGGTCGATTTAACCCGTGTGGCTGTTATCATTTAGCCACGAGCCCCTCTAAATCTTTACAATGGAAAAAATAATGTATGGTAGAACGGTTTGGTAGGTAATGGGCCATCAAATTGTCACTTCCGCCATATTATGATTTTCAGCTACATTAAGCATTACTCTTAACTTACCAAAAGATGCGAAGAACCACAAAAGCGCTTTATGAAGCTTCGAAATAATGTGGGGATAATGATGTGAGATTTCGTTTTTACGTTGTGTGGAAGACTTTCTACGTCTTTCGTAGAATTTCTTAAGCACTCATTTGTGGGTATAAAACATCTATCCTTGTAAGCGCGTGGGTTTCACGACTTACTTACACAAGTAGTTTGTTTCATTGTTAGAAGGAAAACAGCCAATTGAAACTTTAACGTTTTTATTTATTAACCTTCAATGCAATTATTATTACGCTTTCTTATTTAGTTTTAAGTTGTTAGGTATCGAGAGTAGTTTATAGTTTAGGACGCGCGGTAGGGAGCGCTTGGACGCGTGTGTCTTCCTTCGTTGGCGGTCGCGGAGCAAGAGAGCGAGAGGAGCGGGCCGATCGATGCGCTAGTGATGTGACGCGCTGCGCAGGCGAATTGCTGGTCGCGTAGTGTTGGCGCGAACAATCCTTATTCCTCCTATAAATAATATTAAAGATGTGAAAGTTTGTGAAGATGTTTGGATGTTTGTTACTCAATCACGCAAAAACGGCTGAACGAATTTGGATGAAATTTGGCACATAGATAGATTATAACCTAAATTAACACAAGATACGAGTACGTTTTATCCCGGTAGTACGTTCCCGTGGAGTAATTTCCGACCTCCACGTGGATGAAACCGCGTGCGGAAGCTAGTACTTATTACATCAATGTAATTTTAATGGCGTTATTTTATCTCAACATGTACATAGGTAATTATACTAAAGAAAAAAATCTACTCAATAAAAATTAATTAATCTATCCATTTCTATTGACGAGATGTTTTTCATCGCACAGTCCAAACGGTTGGGTCTAGAAGCGTGAAATGTTGCAAAAGAGCCCCTTTTATAAATGATGGTGAGCACCAAGGATTTTTAAAAACTAATCCATAGAGGTACGAGTATGAGGTACAGGGTGTAAAGTTCACTCATCCTCCGTTGTAAAAGAGAGGATCCTCCGACTAAACAGGTATTGTGTCTGGTGGGCAACTTCCCGACAATTCATATCAGGACGTTGTATATTTGCTAGTTGTGCGGCAAACTCTGCTTGTGCGATGCAAGATTTTGCTTTTGGACTTACTCAGTGTGAAACGTAGTTCACATGTGGCGATTAAGATGCAGCTAAAATCTCCTAGGTGTCCAGCAGCGGCGAGGTGTCAATTTTTCTAAGAGAGAAGCCGAAGCGAAGTCGGGCTTTAACTTACCGTCTTATCAATAACTAGCTTTTGCCAGCAGCTTCGCCTACCTCCTGAACCTACCTCTTGAATCTTGAACTTTGACGTTCAAAATATGCTGACCCCCGTCTAGTTTTTTTAATAAATGTCTTTTTATTTATTTATTTATTTATGATAAGTCTGTTTTTCGCAGAATTTGTAAACCTCAAGCTATTTTTCGTCAAAATGAAGCCTTTAATAAAGTTGTCATAAATATTATAAGTACCAATATTGACTGTGTCAGTTGTTACTACCTAGTAACAATTTTTAAAATGTACGTAAAGAGTAGTTATTGGTTTCACTCACAGAATCACAGCCGATTATATCTATTGAAAAACGATTTCGTTAGCATAATCCACTCGCAATCTAGTACTTTGTTTTCGATAGTGTTTTTGGCACAAAACTCTTTCGATAAATAATCGTGAATACGAGCCGATAATGAACAAATAAATAAGTTGTTTCTTGATTGCTCTATTTGTGAAGTACATATCGTGATAAAAGGCTTCTTATAAGTCAAACTTTCTCCATACTAACCTCATTATGGTCACCGCTGTATAACGGTAGGTATAACAACATATTTACCTAAGATGGTGGTAACTAGGCAGGAGGCATTAGAACAAGCCCTAAAAATAACCACACCTCGAAAAAAAGTTGGCCCAGATGGGAATCGAACCTTGGACCTCTGGGCCTGAAGCAGGTGGTCTTACCACACACACATAAAATCTCACACTTGTGTATCTGTAACAACCTATGTTTACAAATAAGTAATCTTAGTCTGAATCTGACCTCAGAGGCGGTTTAGATGCGAGGTCTTTGCAGTCAAGTTTTGTAGGAAAATATACTAGAGCATACTCGAACACACGCCTCAGAAAATCTTCTCTTGCACGCTATTTTGAACTCAATTTCAGTTGTTATTTAGTTCATTGTTAATTTAATCATAATATCAGCTTATTACTGTCCCTCTATAGAGCAAAGGCCTCACATTGATCATCACTATTATTGGCGATTTCAGACTTTAATTCCAGGTTTCCTCACGTTGTTTCTTTAACCACTGATTTCAGTAAAGCCCAAAATGAACTCGGAAAGTATATCCTACTAAATCCTATATTACCCTACACACCTACTATATGTAAAAGTTACTCAAAAATTACTAAATATTTTTTAAGAAATTTTGCACACATATACTTCATATCCTGGATTAAGACTCAGTGGCGAAAGCACCATATAACACGATTCCTACAGGCATCCCTTCGGGGATTCGCAACGGCATTTGTATATCAGTTTTGGAATGATAGTAAGTATTCTTCTTTCCATAGAATAAAACAAAGTCAGTTTTCGTGTTTAAACTGCGCAAAGGATTTGAATGGGGTTCTCATCAATAGACAGAGTGATTCAAGAGGAAGGTTTTTATGTATAATACACCGGCCTCCACACGGGCGAAGCCGCTGGCAAAAGCTAGTTATTGATAAGTCAGTTAAACACGACTTTACTTCGGCTTCTTTCATTAAAAAATTGACACCTCGCCGCTGTAACAAAATAGGATACTTTTTATACCGGTAGCACAATCCTGTGGATAATATTCAATCTCGACGCCGGCAATGCCGTAGAAAAAAAAAAAAAACAATAAATGGAAAATAGCTCTGTGTGTACTAAACCTTAAGGAACAAATGAAACTGTATTAAAAAACCAATTACAAGTATTTCTGGTATTTTACACGTACAAAGCGAGTGCACCAGTTTTGATTAATCTCCGTTTGTGAAGCGAGGATAGGGAATTATGCTGAATGGTTAATGCAATCTGTTCGTCTACAGTCGTTTTAAGTTCGGAAATGATCGGATGTGGTCGGCTTTTGTTGATCTTGTTGCTAAGTCGGGTGTTGCGGGTTTAAGTATCTAGATGTTTAATAAATTGTTAGTTATACATGTAATTTTATATTTTTTATATTCTGTAAGAACTTCCAGCAAATGTAAATCTGTATAATTTTTACAGTCTTTCAAAACTGTACAGGTTTCCAAGCATTTGATGTGTAAGGTGTAATCAAATGATTCATAGGTAAAATAACGTTCACTCATTAAAAACTTGCGAATTTCATCAAGAAAAGATTAAAATAAACTAGTGCTGAAACGTATTTCTCTTTCGTTATACAGGTATATACCCAAGTCCTCTAAGCCTTTTGTCCTTACACCTTTCAAATATGAACAAGAAATTAATTAGGTCCCAGAAGCGTGGCCGTTCTAAGGACTGTGCAAAGCGCCCTATAACAGATGTGTAGAATTCCCAGGAGAGGTCTAATGGACGCCGTTATAAACTAGATGGGTATAATAATTTACGACATAAGTGTACTCGGACGACCTTCGAAGAGAATTTGGGAATAGAAACCAGGTAAATACTTGCAATATAAAATGATTCCTGTAATTCCCAAAGGATCGGGAGAGGTGTACCTAAAGTATTGGGTTGGCAGAAAAGTAATGAGACACTTTACAAAACTCTATACATTTCCTTTCTCAAGTTCATTGTTTTAGATAATATTCTAGTATGTTGTAGAATATTCTAGATACTTCTGATATGAGGGTATATAAATCCGCCTTCGCGATCGGTTTAGTCAATTTGAAGAAAAATGGACGAGCGACAAATTCGAACACTATACTTATACGAGTACTTGTTAGGCTACAGTGCGCGGGCTGCGACTGACAATATCAACACTGCATTGGGCGCTGGAAGTACTAGCCATGCCATGGTGTCCAGATGGTTTGACCGTTTTAAATCAGGATACAGGAGCCTTGAAAGTCAGTCACGTTCAGGAGGACCACATGCATTGAATAATGACAATTTACGCTGCGAACTGCAGTCGAATCCGGATGCTACCACTCGTGAATTAGCGAAAGCACTTAACTGGAGTCACCATGCCGTGGAATACCATCTGCATGAGCTTGGGTATCGAACAGTTTTGGCTCGATGGGTACCGCACATCCTTACCGACGCCAGTCGTGCAGCCCATGTCTCTATCTGTCAATCACTTTTGCTGCGACCCCGACGTAAAGAGCTTTTGTCTGATCTGGTTTCTGGAGATGAATCATGGATTCCTTATGAGAACGATACACGTCGTGTTTTTTGGCTGCCTCGAGAAGAAACGCCACCAACTCAACCGAAGCTGAGTCAAAAAATCACTTAAAAGTTCTGCTTTGGTTTTTCTGGGACGCGCAAGGCATGCTGTTTAATGAACTATTACACAAGGAAACTTTAGACGCTGACAAATATTCAACCCAGCTCACCGAACTATCTTCTGCTATCAAGAAAAAACGACGAAGACGAGTCAATGTAGTTTTACTACACGATAACGCTCGACCTCACGTCGCATCTACCGTTCGCCAACAACTGGAGAACTTGGGCTGGGAGACGATACCCCGCCCACCTTATTCCCCAGACCTCGCCCCATCAGACTATTATTTGTTTAGAGCCCTGAAACATCATTTGCGGGGTGAAAAATTTAATGATATCTATGATGTGCAGACGGAGTTGAACAAGTTTTTCGAGGCACAGCCATCAGAGTTCTGGGCGAAAGGCATCCAAACTTTGGCGGATCGTTGGCAAAAAGTCTTAGATGCTAATGGTGATTACATCATTGACTAAGCTTTTTGTGTTGTAATAATAATAAAAAATATAAAACATAAACCAAGTGTCTCATTACTTTTGTGCCAAACCAATATAATCGTTTGTAGATTTTCATAATTCTTTCACCATCAGCATCATCATTTCAGCTGAAAGACGTCCTCTGCTGGACATAGGACTCCACCTAAAGGGCCATAATCGCCACGCTTGGCAGGCGGGTTGGTGATCGCAGTATGGTGGAAAAAATGCATAGAGAACACTGCTGCCCATTCTCTAGTAAGTCCCTTAGTCGCCTTCTACGACACCCACGGGAAGAAATAGGATGGTGCTATTATTTTACGTCCGGCACCACATGGATCCATAATTCTTTACAAACGTGTATTTGTAAAAAGTAAAATCAAGATGGCAATCAGGATGGCAACCAACCGGTTATCCTTTAAAGTAAAAGTTCGCGAGCACATCGGTAAGAAGCTGGCAATTTCTTCACAACGTTAATGTTTTCCCTCATTCCCTTTGTTCGTCTTATTAGTTTTATTTAATTTATTTTTGCTTATATTTAATTAAGTATATATTTAATATTTATAGTTTGTGATAGGTTCTGATTGCTATCTTGATTTTACTTTTTACAAAAACACGTTTGTAAAATTATGGTTCCGTGTGGTGCCGGACGTAAAATAATAGCACCATTCCATTTCTTGCCGTGGGTGTCGTAGAAGGCGACTAAGGGACTTACTAGAGAATGGGCAGCAGCGTTCTCTATGCATTTTACCACCATACTGCGATCGCCAACCCGCCTGCCAAGTGTGGTGATTATGGCAAAACCCCCCCTTTTGGGGGAGGCCTATGTCCAGCAGTGGACGTCTTTCGGCTGAAATGATGATAGGTATATGTGTATCTTTATATTTAAATAAATATTTATTACACGATTTTCGGAATCGCACCTACCATTGTTTGTCTCTGCATCACCCCAAGGTTGACTGGTAGAAAATGCCTATGGCATTAAGTCCGCCTCTTTACATCTCTGTGAGTAAAGTTTCAAACAAACAGCACCCTAATTGCGTAACACAAGATCAATCATAATCTGTTTCATTTTGACAGTTCAACAATATTCATTGCGTTATTTACGTTGTTGAGCAGACACATGTTTCCAAGATATGAAGCAATGGATTAGCAATCTGTTTCAAAATTATTCAGATTATGATTGATCGTGTGTTACGCAAATAGGGCGCTGGTTGTAGGAACAAAACTATTAGTCGCGTTTCGTGGCGAAGTCGCCTAAAGTATGCGTATTGTTAAAGATGAAAGAAGTTATTATCATAATATGTTAGGGCCTTTACTCCGCTTAGCAACATCTATATCTCTACATATCATAAATTAGTCGCTTTTCATGTCTGTCTGTGTAACTGCTTAGATTTACTTAACTCAATAAGATAATTTAGGTACTTATATTTGTAATACATTTACTTAACTTAGATCTAGCACGGAAAGCTCGATGATTTCACATGTCGCAAAGCAAGGGTGGGTTAGGTTAGTTATACTATTAAAAAAACATTAACTTCTCATAGAGTTTTTGCTGGCAAGCAATAAAAAGATTACACGACCGCAGGCTTACCACATAGTATAATTTAGTTCCACAGTTGCCAAAATATAGGCAACGTAAAAGAATTTATGTCGCACTAATAACCGCTGCCTAATTGCAATCCCACCTTTCCCAGGTATACGCATTGTGGTCCCGAATGGGCAGTAATTCAGCCTAGTTTATGATTATATAATTGTGCTGCGGTCGACAGACAGCGATGCCGGGACCACGCAATATGCCGCGGTGTCGGAGTGATGCATGTGTCATAAATGTGAGATATTGATATATAATATACAATATGTCCGGGTTCGGACTGTACAAACTTAAAGGGGTGGTAGTTTGCTCTTTTCTATCAATAAAATTATTCTACATGTGGGTTCGGAACCAACACCCCACTGAAGGGCAGCCATTTTTGTGTTTTATACAAATACAGTAACTTTGAAATTTAAAGCCCAATTATCATAAAAAAAATATTTTTAACAACGGAAAAGTATCAACAATGGGTTAAATAACTCAAATAATATCATTAAATGCTGCATCATCTTGAAATAAAAAATGACATGTTTTTTTGGTTAGTCAAGGTTATTGCAAAATTCACCCCGGGAACTACCTTTTTTTTCTACACGTCTATTAGATGTTAAGTTCACCTAAACAATGATACTAAAAACTCGTTTCTATGACAAATGGTTTAAGATATATTGTTGCTTGATTGCTGATTTAGCATTTATTTCAAGATGATACAGCATTTAATGTTATTATTTGAGTTATTTAACTCATGTCAATCAATCACATCACCGCAATGCATATAATATATTATACACAGAAGCTGTTGGTGTACCTTGATAAATAAATAAATAAATAAACTCATTGTTAATACTTTTCCGTTGCTAAAAGTATTTTTTAATGATAATTGGGCTTTAAATTTCAAAGTTACTGTACTTTTAGTATGCTCGCTCCATAAAAGGCGACCAAAACACAAAAACGGCTGCCATTCAGGGGGGTGTGGGTTCCGACCCTACATGTAAAATAATTTTATTGATAGAACAGAGCAATCTTCCACCCCTTTAAGTTTGTACAGCCCGAAACTGGACATATTGTATATCACCGGAGGAGCAGAGCTGGTCCAGTGGAAAAAGTAGTATTTTCGAGTTGTTGGTCGTAGTTCGAACCCAGACGGGCTTTCTTTAGTGTAAATAATTCCATCACCACGCCTCTCAAAACGGTGAAGGAAAATATTGTAAGGAAACTGGCATTTTACATGGAGCTACTGCCTATCTGACCTCCATAATCCAGTTACTGGGTAACACGATACCCCATAGTAAGACTGGTTGTCAGTCTTTCGGACTACTGACGACACGGACTGTCAAAGATCCACGAATGACTACCGGGACCAACGGCTTAACGTGCTTTCCGATGGAAGGAGGGGTCTTGGTATGTAAAGCTGGTCACCCATCCACGGACCAAACGTGGCCAGCGTAGCTTCTCCTGGTTATTACTAAGCCAAAAACCACTCTGAATTAAATAATCAGAGAGTTACTGTCTTGAGTCTATGATTATTTAATTGTGCTGCTGTCGACAAACATTGAATGACAGCGATGCCGGATCCGCGCAATATGCCGCGCATTCGGAGTGATATAGTATGTGACATCCCCGTGAGATATTGATACCTATCACATATCATCTTGAAATAATATAACCTACCATCACATTTGTATGCCATGACGCGTTAGACAGAGATGTACCTACATGCAGGGCAACAGGGACAACGCCGCGCTATTTATAAATATTAAACTGAACATCTGAGACATGTACCTACTTTCTATGCAAATAAAAAACTATTCTATAACCATAAATGCAGTTCCTGATTGTGAAAAAAAAAATACGTCGGTTATTTCACAATAAAATTAAAAACATATTTAGTAAATACTAGCTGTTCCATACGTTTTAACCGCGTGGGTACTTTTTAACCGAGTTCAAAAAGAAGGAGGTTCTCAATTAGTCTGTTTTTTTATGTTTGTCACGCGATATCTCCGTCAATTGTGAATGGATTTCGAAAAAAAATATTTTAATGGATAGGGTATAGTTCAGGGTATGGTTTCATATAAAATTTGTTAACCGCACTCTTCGGTGGTTTTTGCGTTAGTTTCGATAACACGTTTTTAATCCAGTTTATACCTCGATGATATGCTGTTGCTTAGTGCTTCCTGTCACTACAGACAGTGTTGTTCCTGTCACTATTGTTTACATAGGAAGTAGTGGGTAGGTACCATAACTACAAAGTAGAAAAAATAAATTTAAAAAAAGCAACCAACTTCCGAAAAAACACTACAAAGACTTCCGAAATTAACGTTATTTTTCCGTTTGCAGTCCTATGGAACAGCAAATTGTTTTTAAAAAGTGTCAATTTTCTTTTTACTCTATGGTGCCTAGTATCATGTGCTGAATTCATGGTTACAGTTTGCGCGTCGATGCCCCAGCCATCCTGTAGACAGCATGTATCAGAAAAGTGTGGTATAGTCGTATAGATCGTAAAACTGAAGCAGTAATGCTCGGAAAAAAGGAGGCGGCGCACGTGAGAATCCAAGGCTAATTCCGGGCCACCATAGGCGCGGGCTTGCGGACGGCGAGTAATGGGTAGCTCGCTATCCGGTAAGGACCAACCCCGGGTCGCCGGCGCATTGTGTTCCATGCGCCCCTCAAAGATGCCAGCACCAACTGGTGGAGTCCACAAGGGCCGATGCCTGCCAGGGGAGCCGGTTGGTCGAAAGAGATACCATGGCCCCTGACACACAGGCAACTAAAGGAACACGGGTGGGTTTTAGTCAGTAGAAGTCTGTTGCACCCGATGATAAGTTTTTTGATGATTTCGCATCCTCAAAAAAAGATCGTCAAACTGAACAACTTTCTCCATTGGACCAACATCGTAATCACGAAAAAAATCATAAATGATAAATGATAAATGATAAATGATTTTATTTCTGTAAGTAGGTTTGTACAAACACTTTTACACGTCAATCATATTTTTTAAACTAGGTGAGGTCGGCGTTTCCTAACTGACTACTCTGAGAAGAAAGGCCGAAACAAACTCAGAGGTCACAGTCTCTTTTAAAGTCCAGACATAATCTTGGTCAGATCATGTGAAGACCATGTGGATTGGTGTCTGAAATGGTCTTTTGAGGAAAGAAACCACACAGATTGAGTGGACCTGTCCAATCAGTGCACGCATGTATCAGTAATCATACGGCTCAACTCAGAACTTGAGGAGCTCAACGATTTGACGAACAATACCAAAGAAAGGACATTAGGGTAGGCCACATAAAGTACTCAAACTGCCAGATTAACTTTAAAAATGAACTGAGAAAGAAATGAAACACAAAAACAAAAATACCACATAGTCCTCACATTCACAATAATTAAAGCAAAATAATATTATACTTCTCAAAGTAAATATTCATGTCAAAGTGTATATAATAATAATCAAATGTCAAAGTGTATATAACAATAATCGAATGTCAAAGAGCAAAAAAAAAAATATTAAAAAAGAAAAAAAAACTGTATACAAAATTGGAGCAGGTCAATCCCAAGCTTTTTTGTCCTCAATATAATCTTTGACGGTATAAAAGGCTTTCAGGCACAACTTACGTTTAATGAATGATTTAAATTTATTGAGACTTAGATCTTGAACATGGCTTGGAAGTTTATTATAGAAGCGTATACATTGACATCTGAATGACCCACCTATTTTCTTGAGCCTTGTTGATGGTACAACAAATTTGTGTTTGTTCCTAGTATTTATACTATGGATATCACTGTATTTTTTAAACAATTTAATATTTTTATGGGCATATAAAAGATTTTCATAAATATACTGTGAAGGTACAGTCATTACATTAATCTCCTTAAATTTATCTCTGAGAGAGTGTCTCGGACTTAATTTATAAATTGATCGAACAGCTCTTTTCTGCAAGACAAAAATAGTCTGAATGTCGGCGGCATTTCCCCACAATAGAATACCATACGACATTACACTATGAAAATAGCTAAAGTACACTAAGCGGGCTGTCTCTATATCAGTTAAATTACGAATTTTTCTAACAGCGTATGCTGCAGAGCTTAGCTTTTTCGATAATTTGGCTATATGTGGGCCCCACTGAAGCTTGGCATCCAAAGTTAAGCCCAAGAATACAGTGCTATTTTCAGGATTCAATTCTTCGCCCTTTATCAACACATTAGTTTTCACCTGCTTAACGTGAGGTAGCGTAAACTTAATGCATTTGGTCTTTTTTTCATTAAGAAGTAAATTATTAACATTGAACCAGTGAACTACTTTTGAGATTGCGCTATTTACATCGTCATTAACAAGTTGCTGACGTTCAAGTTTAAACAAAAGTGAAGTGTCATCCGCAAACAACACTATATCATGATCATCCTTTATGAGGTAAGGCAAGTCATTAATATAAATAAGAAACAAGAAAGGACCAAGAATCGAGCCCTGTGGGACTCCCATTGATACTACGGATCCGGGAGATCTTTTTCCGTTTACATCAACACACTGAATCCTATTACACAAGTATGAAATAAGAAGATCCAGAGCGCTGTTCCGGATCCCGTAGTGGCGGAGTTTCCTGATTAAAGTTTCATGAAGCACGCAATCGAATGCTTTAGATAAATCACAAAAGATGCCCAAGGCATCGTATTTATTTTCCCATGCATTGTAAATATGCCCTAAGAGTTCAACACCGGCATCGGTAGTTGAACGACCCCTTGTAAAACCGAACTGTTTGCTATGTAATAAATTATGTTTATTAAAAAATCTTTGCAATTGTTCTAAAATTAATTTCTCAAAAATTTTACTAAAGGTAGGTAGTACTGAAATAGGTCTATAATTAGTGGGGTCTGATGTACTACCTGATTTAAACAAAGGTATTATTTTACTATTCTTCATTAGGTCAGGAAACTCCCCACAGTCTATACAATTATTAAATATAAGAGCTAAAGTAGGTGCTACAATGTCAATAATAGACTTAGCAACTTCTACAGAATTACCCCACAGATCTGCAGTCTTTCTTACATTTAAAGTGTGAAAGGTTTTAATTATATCTCTACAGCTAATATGTTCAAAATGGAATTCTGAATCACAAACATTAACATTTTCCTTAAGTAAAGACTCAGCAACAGAAGGTGATGAGTTTAGTGATTTTGTAGTAGAAACGGGAATATCTGCGAAGAAATTTTCAAAAGCCGCGGCGACTTGCGAGTCTGATGTGATTATGTTGTCATTGATAGACAGGCTGTAGTCAGTATTTCGGTTGCTAGACTTTCCCGTTTCACTATTAATAATATTCCAAGTCGTTTTAATTACATTACTACTGTTTTTAATCTTAGAACTCAAATAACGCGACTTGGCCATCCAACAAACTTTTTTAAATAATTTGGAATAATTTCTAACATATAAATTAAATTCAGCAGTGTTTACAGAAGTCCTTTCATTGTACAGCTCATAAAGTCGTGTTCTACTTTTATGAATACCAATGGTAGCCCAATCACTGAAAGATACGTTACTATTAATCGAGATAGTCTTGGGAATAAAATTGGAATTAAATTGTTTACAATACATCATAAAAAAATCACCATATAGGTGATTAGGATCAGCATTTGCAGATAAAACTGGTAATTTATTTTCAAGTTTAACTTTAAAGGCCTCTAGGCGAAATGCAGTATAGTGTAGTAATGCAGCATACTAGATACTACGAGTCATCATGATCATCTGCCTAGCCTTTTCCCAACTATGTTGTGGTCGGCTTCCAGTCTAACCAGATGGATGCAGCTGAATACCAGTATTTTACATGGAGCGACTGCCTATCTGACCTGCAAAACCCAGTAACTGGATAATAAGATACCCCTTGGTAAGACTGGTTGTCATACTTTCGGGCTTCTGACGACCTGTAACGACTGGCAAAGATCCATGAATGACAGCCGGGACCGACGGCTTAACGTACTTTTCGAGGCACGAAGGGGTCTTGGTATGTAAAGATGGTCTCCCGATCGACCCGTGTGGCTGAAATTACTTAGTCACAAGCCCCCCCCCCCCGTACTAGATACTACGAGTATACCCACAATATTTTATCGGAAAGTTGAGAGAATTTCGACATCAAGGCTCGATCCTGATGCAACTAGATAAGGCTGTCAGTACCACACGCTATGCAACGCTCCACAAAGCATACAATACCGCCCCATTGTAAACTGGAAGCAGTTTTAGTTGCTTTTGAACATTGAACGGGGTTTACTAAAGCTGAATTTGAAACAAACTCTATGTTCCATGGACAAGGCTTCATTGTGGAGTAAAGCACATGGTGATATTAAAATAGGAATATTAACATGGTTGTAATAGAGTCGGTAAAGGGACTTATTGTAAATTTGAACTGTAAGAAATAAACGAAAGAAAAATTGTTTATCCTGCACAAACTAAATGCCATTATAAAAAAAGACAAAAAAGTAACCAAAAGCCCTGTATCCAAGTAGAAAAAGTTTTCAATTTTGTCCTTTGCGTCAGGATAAGTATGTTATTTATATCGATAGACAAATGCGACGAAAAATAATGACAAATCACACTGCAAAGTACATAGTCGCGGACCATAGTTACCTAATTGTTCTTTGGTATGTGTGAACATCGTCATTTAATTAAATGTATAGGATGTAAGCCTAAGTACACACGGTCGGTAAGAAGAGAGTTGTACGCTTTGGAATGGGCAACTAGCTTCATCTTTCCGACTCACCGACCTTGACAATTCAAAAGTTCCTGTAATTGGTTTATTGGAAATAAATACGCTTTCAGTTTGAGTTGAAAATCCAAAAGTGTTTTTTTTTTTTTTGCTGAGATGCACTCTGTTGTATTCTCAACTATCGAGAGTTGAAAATCCCGTGTGCTATAAAATCCAGTCACGATATTATTACGTCTGTGAAAACGTGGGATAAGACACTTCACGAAGCCATTCTTTACGCATTTTCTACATCGAACTAAGTAACTTTGTGCAAAAATAATTGCAGGGAAACGACTTTTATTGTTGGTGTGCAAATTGACCCAAGTCAAGGTACTAAACTAAAAGAATATTTGCTGGCTTATCTGGCGTCTGGTGAATAACTGTTCTGCATTCTCAATGGATGGATATAAATATTTATAGGTACAGACAGCGTCCAAAATATCGGGATGAACAGACCGTTCAAAATGATCTAAACAACTATGAAAATTAAATATTAAGTCAATGACACAAGAAATGTTTCAGAACCGTCCGAGTAGTCGCAACGTCCCCGCAAGGGGGCGTGGCAGGCGGTATCGGGGCTTCGCCCCCTGACCGCAGATGCTATACTGCGGCCCGTAAAAACGGGCCCATCATTGGGTTGGCCCTTACTTCATGGGCCGTCGGTGTCCGTGGCTGCTGCTCTTCCACTTCCGCGTGTGGGCGTCCCCGGCGGTCAGTCGACGCCCCGGCGGGCGACGATACGCACTGGGGGAGCCGCGCTGCACACGCAGCTCGAACCCTGGTGCCGGGTGGACCCGTTGGGGTCCTGCAGCCGACGACCAGCGACGGGGACACCACCGAGCAGCAGCCTAGTCTTGTTTCAGAATGAAGACCGTACACGACACCTATCATTCTGACAAAATCTTTATCGAATTGAAATAAAGTGTAATTTTCATAGTTGTCTGTAGATATAATTTTTAACAGTCTGTTTGTCCCGATATTATTGACGCTGACTGTACAACATTACAATTTTTTTATTAGGTAATAAAATTTCCTTTTCCAACAGTCTATATTTATTTTCTTTTTCTTCATAACGAGATAAACTTTCGTTACATTGCCGATAGCCGTAATAAAACCTTAATTATTTGTTGCAAACTCTTAGCTAATTAATAGTTTTCATAACTCTCTTTTTAGTTCGCCTGGGAAAGTTTTATAGACGAGCTAAGATGAAGTGAATTATACTTTTTAGATACTTCTTACTTTTTGCAGAGAGTAAAAAGTTTGAATTTTTGACTCCACCATTGTTAAAGTTACGTATTGCTATTGTAATAAATATATCTTCTTGACTTTTTTCACAAGAAAAACAGACAGCGAAAAAATTACGAGGACGTGTACAAAAAGATGGTGGACAATTTTTTCGGTGATAAAAGCAAGACTGAATAATTTATTAATATGCCAAATAATGTTTTTCGTACAAATAAGAGTTAATTAGTATCGTAAGCAGGCAAAAAGTCATTTCAACCACACTGAATCTACAAGGAAAGGGACCAGATATTCATATTTATATCCTCACCCATAAACTTCTAATTCAATATCAAGAGTTCGTATCCTCCCGTATATCCATAAAGTTAATACATGAGTGAATTAATCCATTAGAAGGGAAGCACCTGATGCGTGGTATCCACAACTTCCGTGTGACGCCTCGTGAGAAGTAATTTAGTGATGAATTATGCAAGCCAGACTGTACATGAAACCGACATCCATGGTAACGGTTTGACATGAACAACGCTTTTATGTCGTAGCAAGAAGGGCGGTTTTTGTAGCTCAAATTATTGTGACATGAGTTTGGTTGACCGTAATGTACGCAGCTATTAAAATATAAAATTCGACTTTGTAGAGCGTCGTCTCTGTCACTCATAGAAAATACAGTCCCAGGATCGGAATCGGCTGTTCCCAAAAATTCCGGGATTAAAAACAGAAATATTCAAAATGTTGGTTGTAACTGAGCACTGTAGTCTGTATTTCAAGGGGCTTACGATAAGCTTGCGCTGCGAATTCTTTAACGCGAAAAAGTTGAAATTTACCAAAACCGTTTTCAGAGAAAAATTGATGATAAATATTTTTCGTGTGGTAAATAAAAGAGGCACAAAAGTTTTAAAAATACCTAGATTTTAGCAGACATTACTACATCTTGATTTCAATTGCCAGGTCGGACAAAGTGTTATTTGCTTTTACGTCTGGTATTTTTCAGTAGCAGCGAAGCGAGCACCTTCCGAGCCAAGACCAGCATGTGCAGCAAGCCCTCTGAACACGAGCGAGCGAAGCAAGTTCACCTACCACACGAGTGGCGGATCGCGCTTTTACAAGAGAGAGACCGAACCAAGCACCCCCCCCCCCCAACCGAGTGGGTTCCCGCATTGTCGTGGCGGGGGGCTCAGTGGTCTACCCGCCACGGTGAGGCGAAGAGGAACCCAAAAGGTGGGGCCGCTCGTCAGGGCTTTTGCCTTCAAGAGATGTCAGCAATAACTGGTGGGGGCTAGGGCCGATGCCTGCCAGGGGTGCGGGTTGTTCGAAAGAGACACCGTCGCCCCTGGCACACAGGCAACTGAGGGAACACGGATGGGTTTTAGTCAGTAAAAGTCTGACACGCCCTCCTGCTCCACCCAGAGCCCCACCCTTCACAAGAAAAACGAGTTTAGCGACCCAACTTTAACCATGAGCGAGCGAAGCGAGCACATTTTTTACACTAGTAAGCGCCAAAAACACTCATAAGCCAGCTCACTTCACTCGTTATTAATCGCACTCCGCTTACTCCTGGCGAATGGTGAGAGGCAAGTCTGGATTTGTGCCCAGTTGATGGCGATGGGCACGTCCCCTAGCACATGGGACTTTAAATAACTAACAAAAGGAAGGTGTACTATAAGTACAGCTCTCCCTAACCCTTTAGAGATTACAAGTATGTAATTACAGATATGTATTTGTACTTTTTCCAAAAAAAAAACGGTCACTTTCAAATCGAGATTTTTCCTTAACTGAGCGTTCCTCTAGGATACGACCCAGTTTCTTGTATTTTCTCCTTAGAAAACTCTGTGGGTTGATTGTTGGTTCTCATTACACAAAATTAAAACATTTCCCGGTCGATCTCACAGGAATTGCCCATACTATACAAAAAAGCGAGTTCTTTTTATGTAGATTTTTTCTGCGCAAACTTTGATCGCCGTCTGTAGTCCCGTTGAGACGTCGTGGTCTAGTTAAGTAAGTGGGTAAGTAAACTGGAACGATAACGTTCCCACGAGGTAAGCTGAGTTGCTAAACCTCTAGGTAATCATAAGGAAATCTTACGGAAGGAAAACGTGTTAGCCGGTGGTTATAGGACTGCGCTTCTCAAGCACAATGACATAGATTAAGACCTACAAATCCATATATAAAAAAAGTCACAGTTTAAATTTATATGAAGTGAAAACTGTCATTAGTGTCAATCCCTAGCATTAAGTGGAAAGAAAGCTCATTTCAGCAAGTGATAACAACAACGGTGAAGGAAAACATCTTCATAAATTCTGGACAAAAATTGTCAATACTAATCGAGAAAGCGTGGTGCGATATGCTTGTGCCTATAACAATTTGACGTTGCTTAGTACTAAGAGAGACTGGTAACAAAAATAACCGCGCCTGAATTTCCGAATGGTTAGCCAGAGGTGTACATAGCCTGCGAGCGAGCCTATTGCCATTTTCCTTTTCACTTTGAAACTTGTAAATGACCGTCGTCTTCATGTTTTCCAAGAACTGTAATAGATAGCTGTAAATTTCACACACAGGAAAAAATAAATGAATGCAGGCTCCGGGAATAGCTTGCAGAAATAGAAAAGAATCATCATCATCATCATTTCAGCCGAAAGACGTCCACAGCTGGACGCCCCCAATTTGGGGGTTTTTGCCAAAAACGCCACGCTTGGCAGGCGGGTTGGTGATCGCAGTATGGTGGTAAAATGCATTGAGAATGCTGCTGCCCATTATCTATTAAGCCCCTTAGTCGCCTCCTACGACATCCACGAGAAGAGATGGGATTGTGATATGCTTTACGTCTGGCACCACACGGAACGGAACGGAACAGAAAATAATAAGTAAGTAAATAAATTCCTGTTGGCAAAAACACCTTGTAGATAGCCTGAAAAGTATTATTAAGGCGCCTAACATCACATCGTTTAATAAGAAATCATTTTTTTTTTAACATCAAGTAAAGTTCATACGGTGACGACACTTTAGTCAGGAATTCCACTGCATTCAGATCGATGTAGAGTGCCATATCTCAACAACACAGATTGGGCAGACGTACATATTCACGGATAGGGATGTCAGCCACTCAACGGCTCGGAACCTAATCTGATCTGGACTGTCTCGCTAACAGTTTGAATTTCCCATGTGTTGGAATGATAAGCTACTTAGGTAGCTACTGCTTTGTAACGGAATCCCACAAATTATATTCCTCAACGAATTAAGTTTTTAGTTATTTTTGCATTTTACACATCGCACATTGTACTTATATGAACATGTTGGCAAAACACAGTCGACTTTTTTCACGGAATAAACAATGTGTTTTTTTTTTATATCTCTTAACTCTAGGGTTATATTTTATAAGTAAAAATTTAAAAAAATAGTCCTAGAAGATGTGGTCCAAAAATGCATAGTTTCGAAGACATCATAAGTTAATTTAGGTCAAAAATTGTCACCATTATGACGAATCTTTACTTTTGCGACGTTGCCAAACTACCGTACAAAATACTAACACTACGACTCTTGAGTAATAAATTTTCATTCAAACCAATAATTCATATTTAATGCTAAAAACATGCGACGTTGAGATATTTTTTACGTAAGGGTGTTTTAAATTAATAATCGTGAGTTTATAGAATAAAATTATTTTGTACGAAAAATGAAAACAAAAAAAAAAGATAATTGATAAATAATTCATATGCCAGTTGGTTCTTTGATAGGGTCTCATTCATACTCTAGCGTTATGGGATATAAAAAAAAAACACCTTGTATATAAAATCGATCATAGAGATGCTTTTAATGTTTTAATTTTAGCAGCAAAATATTAGATAGATTTTAATTAGAAAAGAAATCGAACTAGTTATTTGCAGTTTTGTTTGATTATGTTCATTAAATTAGTCTAGGAGTAGGTAAGTTGCTAATTTGTTAAAGTACGATGGGATTGACATTGTCGCATAAGTGTACCTAAATCCCTTAAAATAAGTAACGTTGTTTGTTTGTTTTTTTTTTCTGAATCTATAAAGGAAAACGATTTAACTTTTCTCAAACATAAAGAATAAAGCTTTTTTTTATTAAATCATAAATAGCTAGGTATTTTCAATGTGTTGGCTTAAAAATAACCGTAACTTTTTTAATAAGCGTCCTCAAATTGTTTCGGGTCTCCAATTTTGAGGGTAGACGGCATGCAATATTGTAGTTATCATCCATATTTGTAGCCGACTTGCTACCGTTATGTCAAATAGTTATTGCATTCCCGGGTACCCGTGCTCATATCGCGGTTAAAGTACCTTTTGGGTCCACAATATGTTCGTATGGCACAATATGGCATAAGATTATTGCTTCGTACGTCGCTTATTGTGGAAATGGGAGTTAAAACGGTTGGATACGAACTTCTTTGAAGTAAGTTAAAAAATATAGTTAACAGACTACAAATGGAAGCGTTCATTTAATCTGTCGCCTCGTCAGACTCGATTTAGTCCACTCGCAGTTGGTCTCGGCTATCATTCGTGGATTTTTGACAGTCTTTACGGATCATCAGAAGCCCGAAGTCTGACAACCAGTTTTACCAAGGGGTATCGTATTCCCCAGTAACCGGGTTGTGGAGGTCCGATTGGCAGTCGTTTTATGTAGAATTCTTGTATTCAGCTGCATCTGTTTAGACTGAAAGCTGACCCCCATAGTCTGGACATATGCTGAGTTTGCTACATTCCAAAAGTCAAACCTGAATAAAAAGCTACTTCAAAACTTTTTGTCTAACAGTGTTTGCAATAGGTGACTTTAATATTAATACTCTCAAAAAAGGCAACATAACTAATCAATTACTAGATCTTGCATACAATTATAATCTAAAATTACATATAAATGAGCCAACACGTAAGTTATCATGTATCGACCATATTTTCAGTAATATTCCGGATGCTATTGCTACAGTTATGCCACTCCATTTATCCGACCATGACACAGCGCAAATGTTGAGTATTCCTTTAAGACATAAGATACAAATAAAACAGGCAGCATACTGTATATAATGTTTACAAAATGTGTCGTGGTTAGAAACCTACGCAGAAAATGATATAGATGTAGCATTCAGTTCTTTTCACGAATTGTTATGCCTTTTCTATAATTTATGCTTCCCAATAATAAAAGTA
This sequence comes from Polymixis flavicincta, assembly GCA_949987655.1. NCBI lineage: Eukaryota > Metazoa > Arthropoda > Insecta > Lepidoptera > Noctuidae > Polymixis > Polymixis flavicincta. The sequence continues at coordinate 8,860,458 of OX465186.1, read as the reverse complement.
AAACTTACAACTAATCAAAAGAAACAAAACTGGATAAGCAAAGGACTCAAACAAAGTTGTAAAACCAAACGGTCTCTTCGCTATCAATATTATAGAAATAAAAACAAAGAAAATAGGAGTAAATATATGCAATATTCCAAAATCTTACAGAAATGTATCTGCATATCAAGAAAGAATGCAAATATTAAGTTTATTAACGGAAATGAAAATAAATGTAAAGCCGTATGGAAAGTAATTAGGGACGAAATCATGAACAATAACTACAAGGACAATATAGAAAATATTAATATTGATAACACAGTAGTCACGGATCCTATACAAATAGCAACTGCCTTCAATGACCACTACATTAATATAGCGCGTACTTCTAGTACGGATATAAAAACAAGCCCTATGAAAAAATCAGCAGTTCATTCGATGTTCCTTAAGCCCGTTTCTGAAAGTGAAATTAGAACGGAGATAATAGCACTAAAAAACTCAAATTCTGAAGGATACGATGCTATTAATACGAAAATCATAAAAGCATGTACCATTGAGTTAAGTGAAATTATAACACATTTAATTAATTTATCTTTTTCTCTTGGTACATTTCCTGAAAAATTAAAAGTATCAACAGTTAAACCAATTTTTAAAAAAGGAGAAAAATCTGATGTTAATAATTATCGCCCAATTACATTAATACCCATCTTGTCAAAGATATTTGAAAAGTGCATGTACAAACGATTGATTGAATTCTGTAATAAATTTAACATAATTAAGAAAGAACAGTTCGGCTTCCAAAAGAACAAATCCACAACACTAGCTATCTTCAATCTTATAAAACATATAATGACGAATATTAATCAAACCCGTCTTACTACAGGTTTGTTCTTCGATCTATCTAAAGCCTTTGACCTAGTGTCTCATGACCTGTTACTTCAGAAACTAGAGGCAATCGGAATTAGAGGCATAGTGCTTCAGTGGATATCGACATACCTAAATAACAGACGGCAGCGGGTTACCATTACAAAAGTGGATAGAAATAACAACATGTTACCTCACTCATCCGAACTCAAGTTCAACAGATGTGGCGTCCCACAAGGAAGTGTGTTAGGCCCAATTTTGTTCCTCTTATACATAAATTCTATAATTAATATAACCAACCATAAATGTATATTGTTTGCTGATGATATTTCTATTATTGTAACAACTGATAGGAAAAATAACTCGATTGATGATCATGAGACTGATATCAATAACACTATTGAACGTCTAATTGAATATCTAAATAGAAATAATTTATCAATAAATCTAAAAAAATCAGTTTATATACAATTTAATAAATCTAATAATGCTAATTACAATGTTAAAATGAAAATAAATAAAATTGATGAAGTGACGCAAACTAAATTTCTAGGTATAACCTTAGATCAAGATATAAATTGGAAATTACATATTGAAACCGTCTCCAAAAGAATAAATAAGTTCGTATACGCACTTAAAAAAGTCAGGAATATCACAAACGTTCAAACAGCAATAACGTCCTACCATGCATACGTTGAATCGGTGCTCCGCTATGGCTTGATAATGTGGGGTAATAAGCACAGATCAAAATAGAGCATTTAATGCACAGAAAAAATGCATTAGAGCAATAAACGGGCTTCGACCTGACGAATCCTGTAGGCCGATATTTAAAAAGCTCGGCTTGTTGCCGCTACCGTCTCTCTACATTTATGAAACATGTATGTTTGTGAGGAAACATAAGGAATTATTCAGTAAGGCAGATGATTTATACCCTCGTAACCGACGAGACCCCCACAGGCTTGTGCTGGATATCCTTCCTACACTAGCTAAATATAATAAAAGTTGTGTATCCATGTGTGTACGTCTATATAATAAGATACCAAGTGATGTCAAAACTCTAAATATGAGATTATTCAAAAATAAATTGCATGAATGGTTGTGTAGTCATAGTTTTTATAGTGTCAAAGAATTCTTTGACTATAAATGTTAAATGTATAAAACATGCTTGTGTAAATTTGTACGCTTATAACTGTTAAGCAAAAACATGTATGCTCTTGTTATTTTGTTTTTTACCATCTTTTTATACCATGTTTTACAGCAAATAAATATTATTCTATTCTATTCTATTCTAATTAGAATTCTACATCCGGCTTTCAGCAAAATGAAATACACTTGCAGTTCAGTCTATTTCCTAGCTACGTATTTTTTTATTTTCAGTCCAGTCCGAGCTCCATTGGATTAATAGTTCTGATATCAGCTTTCACTACATACATACATTCGACGTTTACATTAAATACACCGCTATTAGCAATTCATCTACAAAAATTGCTCAATTTTCAGCGTGTTTTCATTTCACTCAAATTTCTTTCATATTTGGCTCTCACAACGAACTTTTATGTACAAAGCTATACAGATACGCTTAAATAAAAATTCTGGAATTAAGTTGAACTGGTTTTACAGCCACAAAATTGCGTATCCCGTGTCATTAAATAGTTGGCGTGAAATAAAACTGAAAATGTCAGCCATGTTGGCTGTGGTTGCAGAATCTGCTGTGTGGTCGGCGGTCGGGCGCTGTGGTCGTACGTGTCTCATATGGTTACAAAAATATCCGTTTGTCGAGCCACATTCACATACAGATTTACTCGTCACATGAATATGTACAATCGGAAAAGCAAATTGGAGCATTCGGTTCCGGTCATTTATTTTTAAATGAATGAATACATTTTTATGTAACATGGGCATTTAAAATTAGTGTACCTTTTAATTTTAAATGAAATTTCCTGCGCAAATTGTCGTGCTTGTAGCTACAATTATACGAATCGTTTTACATTTTTATTACATCACTTCATTTTTACGTGTTCGTGATTTGATTGTGTGTTTAAGCTTTATTGAATGTTTCATTCTGACCACTCTCGAAACTGTGATAATTTGATTTATAAATGCAACAAATAAATGTGATTAAATGAGATTTCGACGTTACAATCTCTTTAAATTATAATATGTACAGGTATATAAAAAGAAAATAATCATAAGCATCAAAAAATACGTCCGCATCTTTATCAATGGGAAAAGTGCCCAAAAGACGGGCAGCATTGCCACGTTGTATGGCAATGCTGATTCTTTGGCCGAAAAATAGGCCAACCCTTTGGTCACGTGAAGAGTCGCCCAACCGCTTGGAAATGTCTCGGAAAACTAAGTGGGCACTCGGACCCCATGGCCCTAGAGTTTCAACCCCAAACGGCTCGAACATATATGTTCCGATAAGATTGGAATATTTGCGGCGTTTGAGGTTTTCCGCACCTGCAGCAGCCGCCCCAGCACAACCCGCCGTACAAGAAAGATGGGATGGCGCAAGGGTGTCGACACATGTTGCATCCCACACCAAAGGCCGACCTAACTTCCAAGGCATTATGGTCATTCCGTCTGGTCTCTTTCCATCGTCGCGTGCCAAGCAATTGGTTCTAGAACAGCTGGTGACAAGAACACAAGATTTCGACGAAAAGAAAAAAACTTTTGGAATGAATTTATATCATTCTTATATCTCATAGATAAATGCTATACTGTTATATCATTGATTTCTGTCATCGTCTTTATTTTTACATACATGTTACATATTAGTATAATCAAAAAACTTTTTAATGATAACCTTTACTATACTTACCTAATACTCACTTATAATAATTATTTATATTTTTATTATTATTCGTTTTAATACCATACAATGGCGATGTGCCTAATCAGGGTCCATGATTGTTCTTGGTTTTTTTTAAATATCATTTGTTTCATTTCTGGACCGCGAATAAATAATCATAAATAATAAGAACAGTGGTGGCCAAGTGGTAACGCCTGCGACTTACGAGTTGTAGGTCGTGAGTTCGAACCCAGACAGGCGCTTTACTTTGTGTAAATTATTTCATCACCATTGCTGTCAAAACGGTGAAGGAAAACATCGTGAGGAAACCAGCATGTCCTAGAACCAAAAATTCGAAGACATGTGACATCTACCAACCCGCACTGGGCCCGCGTGGTGGATTATGGCCCAATCCCTCTCACCGAGAGGAGGCCTGTGTCCCAGCAGTGGGAACATTATAGGCTGACGATGATGATGAAATAAATAAATAATTATGAACTCGTTCTCCCTTTTCAGTAGTTTCCTTTGCTTACTGTTTGCATTTCCAACCTCTAAAGATATTCACATACTACCTACATTACGTGCCGAACTCAAAGCCGTTCCCCACTATCGGCATCAATCACGAAATAGATCCACTTTGGCAGACATCCGCTCGCTGCTTTTATATCTGCCATGCAGGTCCCACTGTTGAATAAATAAACATAGTAGGTATACAGGGTGGACATGATGAAGGAGTGTTCAGTGTTCCACCATCGGTTCGATAAAAAAACAACTACGGAGCCGATGACATCACACAAAGTAACTTCGTGCAAAAATATTTGCTGGGAAACGCCTTTTAATTTTTCGTCTGAAAATAACCTGTTTACGATAGGCCGCAATGTAACATACAAAGTCTTTTGGGTGTATCGGTACAAAAGTCCAGGGATCGTGGAAGTGCTTACATTATCTATATATATAAAAGAAAGTCGTGTTAGTTACTTCACTTATAACTCAAGAACGGCTGAACCGATTTAGCTGAAAATTGGCAGGGAGGTAGTTTAGAGCCAGGAGAAGGACATAGGATACTTTTTATCCCGTTCAGTTGTTTCAGAAATAAAAAAAGTATCAAAGTGGAAGTTGGCTGTCGAAAAACGAAAATTTTCACGGATAGGATAATAGGGTAGATAGGGTAGGGTAGGTAGGGTAGGTAGGGTAGGTAGGGTAGGTAGGGTAGGTAGGGTAGGTAGGGTAGGTAGGGTAGGTAGGGTAGGTAGGGTAGGTAGGGTAGGTAGGGTAGGTAGGGTAGGTAGGGTAGGTAGGGTAGGTAGGGTAGGTAGGGTAGGTAGGGTAGGTAGGGTAGGTAGGGTAGGTAGGGTAGGTAGGGTAGGTAGGGTAGGTAGGGTAGGTAGGGTAGGTAGGGTAGGTAGGGTAGGTAGGGTAGGTAGGGTAGGTAGGGTAGGTAGGGTAGGTAGGGTAGGTAGGGTAGGGTAGGGTAGGGTAGGGTAGGTAGGGTAGGTAGGGTAGGTAGGGTAGGTAGGGTAGGTAGGGTAGGTAGGATAGGTAGGGTAGGTAGGGTAGGTAGGATAGGTAGGGTAGGTAGGGTAGGTAGGGTAGGTAGGTAGGGTAGGTAGGTAGGTTAGGGTAGTGTAGGGTAGGTAGGGTAGTGTAGGGTAGCGTAGGTAGGGTAGTGATTTTGTATGAATGACTTTTGGACGAACAGGACAACGTCTGTCGGGTCAGCTAGTTATGTTATATTTAAAAGTTGTTTTCGTCAAAAAAGATTTAAAAAAGTTGGAACTGTGACCTGCATATCTCCGTCTGTATACAATACAGGTAAAGGGTGTAACAAAAAGAACAAGTAACTCTCGTCGTCATTATGGGTGCTTTTACACCCGTTACCTGTATTGTTTGACCTTTTTTTCTGTCTGTCATACAGTAACGAAACCACAATAATGTATACAGTGCAATAAGCGATTCCACTTACTTGTTAAGCTTTTGCTGACGATACACAAAACATTAACGAAATCAGCTCAGTAATCATGTCAAAAAGTAGAGTTTTATTTTTGAGCAAATTTGAACACTCTGGAGAATTGGAACACTAGGTCAATGATTCAATGAAGTTGAACCCTTGAACATTGAAAAGCGACGTTGCCACGCAGTGCAAACTATCACGACGCTGTTACGTATTCTACTTATTTGCCTAAAATGTAAAATCGGGTACACCTAAACGACAAGGTACGATATCTAAACAGAGTATTTGATTTTACTGAATTTATTAGAATATTTATTTTATTTGTGAATTTCACTAAATTAACTGTTTTAATTTAATTTAATATTGCTATATTTCTGTGTACTAGTATTACTTGTGGTTTTGTTTATTGCATATACATATGTGGTTTCCCTGCTGTATATACGTATGAACTTTTTATATACTTACATACGTTTAGTCTATATAAGTTTTTTTTTAATGAAAATATTTTGAAAATAATTGAAATATTGAAATAAACCCTCTCATCATGATGTATTGTATAGACTTGTTGCTTTGTCACTCTATTGACAAATAAATGTTAACAAAGTAGGCAAAAGTTGTATACCTCCATAATATAATATAGTGTATAATAATACAATGTGGTAGGAACATCGACGAGCAATCTGTTATCATGGATTCAGTACTAAGGACCCTGAGTCCCCTTCATTGAAAATTTTCGTCGGTAGTTCCATATTTTGATCGCGTAAGTATTGCACTTTTGGGCGGAGCACCGCCGTGTCCTCGTGGAGGTGATTGGCGGCGGCGATCTCTCGCATCCGGCTCTAGTCCAGGCCGTGGTATGGAGCGAGAGTGCAAGAGTGTATGGGTAACCGTCACCTCCTCCTGCGAAACAGTTATGCTCGCGAAGAGGCAGTATATGCGCCATCACGGCCCTAGTCACTGCAGGAGACGCCCTGGGCGTCGGGAATCCCAGACTGATTCCCAACCACCGTATGCGCGGGCTTGCGGATGGCGAGTAATGGCTCGTTATCCGGTTAGGACCAAGCCCGGGTCGACGGCGCGTTGTGTTCCAGGCGTGCCTCATAGAGATATCAGCACCAACTGGTGGGATCCGTAAGGACCGATGCCTGCCAGGGGTGCGGGTTGTTCGAAAGAGATACCGTGGCCCCTGGCACACAGCCAACTGAAGGAACACGGGTTTTAGTCAGTACAAGTCAGATACGCTCTCCTGCTCCATCTAGAGCGGGAGAAGTTATTTGATAATTTCTCACCCTCAAAAACAAAGGATTACACTTTTCCATGTAAAAGCAAGAAGAGCTAGGAAGAGTCTAGAATCATATGCTGAATTAATGATGCCGTGCCGCCCTATACTTTATAAACCTTTTTATATATATAACGAGCCGAATACCCAATGGGATTTTCCATCGGCATAAATTACGAACTCTCGCATAAACTTTTATCTGCTATTTAACCCCATTAGGGCAAATTTTCAAAAATGCTTTCGTAGCCCTCACAATAGCCGTTTAACAAAAAAGTTGGATATATTGAATCATTCATCATCATCATTTCAGCCGAAAGACGTCCAGTGCTGGACATAGGTCTCCCCCAAAAGGGGGGGGGGGGGGCTTGCCATAATTGCCACGCTTGGCAAGCGGGTTGGCGATCGCAGTATGGTGGTAAAATGCATAGAGAACGCTGCTGCCCATTCTCTAGTAAGTCCCTTAGTCGCCTCCTACGACACCCACGGGAAGAGATGGGATGATGCTATTCTTTACGTCCACGATACATTGGATGTATAAACTATATTGGGGTGGGCTTCCAGTCTAACCGGATACAGCTGAACATCACTATTTTACATCAAGCGACTGCCTATCTGACCTCCACAACCCAATTACTGGGTAACACAATACTCTTTGGTAAGACCCTTTGTCAAACTTTCAGGTTTCTGGAGACCCGTATCGATGACAGTCGAGATAAACGGCTTAACGTGGGGTCTTGGTATGTAAAGATGATCACCCATCCACGGAGCAACGGTGGCCAGCGTAGCTTAACCTGATTGATCGACCCGTGCAGCTGTTATTACTTAGGAACACTCCTCTCCACTCCACTTAGGCTCCTCTGTTTAAGAAACATGTCTACAAAGTTTAGTGTTGCTACCCAACGGTTTAGGCTCTGAATTTAAGATTTTTATGATGTAGAAGATGTCACGCTTTCATGAACTGTTTTTAAATCTACTAAACAGCACTTTTTATGCTCGGCTAGTTAATCATTTGGACATCTATCGCAGTTACATATGATTAAAGTTTGGTCTTCGACGAATCTCAGCTGAACTAAGCCACTTGAAAGCATTGTTGCATCAGTAACGACATAATGCCTTCTATGCCACCAAAGACATTCCAGTAGTAGGATTACAAATGGGTCAAAAGCATTCCCTGTGTTGGATTGAGCAGTTGTATGCAGCTTGAGATGGAGGCATGGCGTTTCAATGGTAGGCTTTCAATAGGTGTCCAGTTCTGCGAACAAGCAATGCGATGTACTGTGGGAAACTATACTAGAGCCGTATTTCTCAAAGACCTGACAAATTTAAGAGTGTGGTGCGGACCATCAGTTTGAATAATTTTCTCCGTGGGACCAATATCTTTGTTGCGAAAAAAATTCAGCTGTCATATATATTTAGGTGGAGTAAGTATTGCAGTTTTGTTGGGGACAGTTTTTCGCGATTACGATATTGGTTCCACGGAGAAAGTTGTTCAGTTTGACCATAGCCTTAAATTTGGCAGGACTTTGGAAATTAACCCTGTAAAAATCGTTATTGATTTTAAACCCGTAATGAAAAATAAAACCCGATGAAACATATTTAGCTTGTCAAAATAAAAATATTTTATTTCACATAAACCTGCATGGGCACTTTAAAACGTCAGAAGCTAGGTGCACGGTTCCAATTTGTAGTTTCAAAACGAGAAGAGCCGGCAAGAAACTCCACGGTTACTCTTTTAAAATTTACAATGTTTTCAAATTACAGTGATAATAGGTATGAGAAGACAGTGCAGGACTGTTAATAAGTACCAGGTACTTAGAAGAATGAAAATTAAGAATAGAAAATCGTTTACAAATCTACAGTCTGTAACGTAACGTAATGTAACGTTCTAATTTGATTTAGAAAGAAAGAATCATCGATTCTTTTTTTTGCTGGTATGTAAAGATGGTCATCCACCCACTTACCATGGCAAGGGTTGCTTCACCTTATCGATTTACCAGTGCGGCTGAAATTACTCGGCCAGAAACCCCACAAACTCGAGAACATCTATGTATCTAAATACAAGTAATAGGTAGATATTCTTAAAAAGCGTGAGTTTATTTAAGTATTTTTAATACCGAAAGAAGGCATTTGAAGTGTAAATCGATTAATTTAAACGTGCACTGAAGGTAAATAAAACAAATGGTGGTTCAATACCGCTAATCGATTAAATAAATCGAATGCATTTCAAAATGGAATCGTAAACAACTCGAATCGATTGCTGCGGTCCAGCCCCGAGCTAGATACACTATGGGATTAGATTTTTATTATTCACACCGATAAATGAATTTAGGCTAGAAAAGTGTTGTATGTTTTATTCAGAACGTTTTAACCTTTTTAAATTCGTATAAACAGACTCTAGAGGGTATGTTAATAATTTAGGAGCTGTCTTTCAATCGATCACCGGAATGTATTCAGTAACATTTAAACAATAATAGATTTTACGTTATTGCTTCGTTGTTCTATTTTTGTTTAAACTTTTTCTGTAAGTACCTACCTAGATCTTTAAAGACACTCAAATGTCAGAGTTTTGTTGGTCAATATTTAAAAAGTAGGTGGCACCGGCATTTTCTAGCTAAGTGATCCCTGAGAAGAAATGCCGACACTAACTCGGTCATGGTCTTTTTTAAAGTACAAAATTTATATTACTCGAATTTTATGTGAGTTTAACAATGCAGGGCCATGTCTAAAAACGGCCTTCTGAAGAAAGAGCCATTGCAGCTTTGAGCTCACCTGTCTCAATAGATGGTATGCATGCATTAGTCATCGTGTAGCTCAACCCTATTTCCTCAGCGACCCGTCACAAGACGCTATCAGATCTCCAAGACAATTGCGTAAGCCATTTACAAAATACTCAAAACCGCCAAACAGTTATAAAGTATCAATATTATTCTAATATGAGTTCGCTGCCTCATTGTTGGGTGTGACATTTGGTGATACAAATTAATGCATGGACATGACAAAATTGACATCTATGATCATTCTAGACGTAATTAGATACGTCACACACGCTACCCAATCACACATATATCAAACAATCTTGAAGATCCACACCGAGGCTACAGCCACGCTTTTTTTTTTTTATTGGGTGTTAAATCATCAAATAACTTCTCCCGCTCTGGGTGGAGCAGGATCGCTCTCTCCATGTCACCATGAGATCCCGGCGGAGCTCTGTCCGCTGTGCCGCGATTTCCTGCGGCAGCGGACTTACGCCCCGGCGTTTGGCCTCCTCGCGCCACTCCCATATTTGCGCGAGGACCTTTACCTCCAGATCCCATGGCGGTAATCCGGCAAGGAGGCCCGCCGCCTCGCCGGAGATCGTGCGATATCCCCGGATCATCCTGATCGCCATGACCCTATGGGACGCCCTCAGCTTGCGAGCTGATTGGCGCCTCAATGTAGGCGCCCACACCGGCGCCCCGTATAGGGCCATGGACCGCACGATCCCCGCGTAGAGCCTCCGGCAGGAGGCGTTTGGCCCCCCTAGATTGGGCAAGAGCCGCTTCAACGCAGCCCCGGCCCGCTCCAGTCTGGGAGCCAAACGGCGGAAATGCTCCGCGAAGTTCCACCGGCTGTCGAGGACGAGTCCCAAGTACTTCATCGTCGACTCGACGCCGATGTGAACCCCTCCCACCGTTATCTGGGAACCCGTCGGTGGCGCATTCCGAGGACCATGAAACCACATGGCCTCGGACTTGTGCAAGGCCACCTCGAGTCCCAGTTGCCGGATCCTTTCGACGATTGTCGCAACACAAGGGGTTGCGACAATCGTGTCGCTAGTCGCTAAGTCGGCCGCCACCTGATACGACCTCCCTTGCGCCAGGACCAGCGTGTCGTCAGCGTAGCAAACTACACTGACGCCGCTAGGGAGGTCGGCAGGCTACAGCCACGCTGAGGCGAAACACATGCGGGACGAACCTTCAAACAAGTTAGTTAGAAAAATTATCGCAAGCTAAATATTTATGCTACAGATAGAATTTCTTTACTAAATTGTATCGAAGGCATTTCAATAACGGTGAGTGCAGCCATTTGCTTAACTTTAGTACAAGTACGATGCCAAGCTAAGCTTTACCACACCGTCCAATTAGAAAGCGCTCAAAACGTCTCAGTCTCAAACATAACGTCGTGTACGTGTTCACGTTTCTCCTCTAGAATTGTTTGGAGACCATTCTGAACCATAAGTAATAGGAACATGCAACGTAACGCTTAACTTATCATACATACATGACTTCTAGTGCAAGTCCAGTCCCTTTTGTAAATGAGAAGGATGTTGAAAGGCCTGATTTAAGATCCACGTCCATTGGATCTCCAACAGAGGCTAAATAATTACATGAAAGGTTACATAGAGCAGGGACAAATTCAGTGTGCGCTTCCAATTATAGGAAACCATATCATTTACTTGTAATTCAGGTACATTAAATTTGACAATGTATTAATATCAAAATAATTTAAAAAAAAAAACATAACCCGTAAATGTAATAAAAGGAAAAAAGTTAAGACAAAAGACATGAATTACAACACAAGTGGACAATTACTCGTACAAAAAGGAACACTACACGTCTACAAGGAAGGAAAATTGGCTATTTGTGATGGATATATGTTATGAAACATTTTTGCCCCAAATCTGAACGGTACACCCACAAACCAAGGGCTATACATATTTCAGATAACCTTATTGAAACATACGTATTTTTTTTTATTTTGTTAGTGCATACATAAAGAGAAAAATATTAGGTGACCGATGACCTGGTGAAGGCTGCAGGAATCTGTTGGATACAAGAAGCACAGAACCGGTCGAATTGGCGGTGCTTGGGGGGCCTATGTCCAGCAGTGGACGTCTTTCGGCTGACATGATGATGATGACGATACATAAAGAGGACTATCTGTGTCAATTTATATAAAGAAGCATAAAAATTAAGATAGAGTAGGATGTATGAGCGAGCGAAGCAAGCTCGATAGTGTTAACAAGAGGCTGGGGCCTATCGGTCGACTAGGTTTTTAGAATTATGAGTTTGGAACTTAATTGACTAATGCACAAAAGCTATAGAATCGAGAGATGATAAAATGCAAGATCGAGCAAAGCGATCTCAAAATATTTAAATATAATTGTTATATGAATAGTTTCAGTTCTCGATTTTTTTTTTAGTTCTGCATGGTTTTAGACTTATATTTTTTTGGAGCCAGGGAGATACAAGTGCATCCTCTTGTACCTCGCTTCTGGCACCCATAGGTGTTGTAATGCAATTTACAATATTACTACACAGGGTTATTGGAAAAACACTAACAACCTCTTAAAAGGTCATTGTACTCATAATTATGAACAACTTTTAGTATGGGACCAAACCTGAAATCGCGAAAAAAAAATCTGCTGTTCCCTACATTTTGATGAGTTATACGAACATAAATGTAAGTAACAGCAGATTTTTTTCCGCGATTTGAGGTTTGGTCCCATAGTTGTTCATAATGATGAGTACAATGACCTCTTAAGAGATTGTTGGTGTTTTTCCAATAACCCCAGTATATATGCGAAACTTTCTGATAACAAGTATCGACTTCTGTGTATGTATCTCCTAAGTTGCATAAACGAGATTGTGTTAAAGTTACGTGGCACATAACTTAGTTACCTGAACCGACTGTCTCCCTTAGCACTTTGAACTTAATTTGAGACTAATTGTGCCGGTGTGTTGCACGGAAATTAATACAAATTAATTAATATCCAAGTTATGTGCAACAGTAGACGGTAGAAAGTTAGTCTGTTTATTTACATGTAGGGTTTTCGTTAGTTTTGAAACTTGCATTATTCTATAACGTATCGAAATCGCCAACGTTCGCCCTTTTCGTTGAAGGGAAAATATTTGAGTGTCGAAACAAAAACTAGGACATTTCAGAAATAAAAATAATTTGGTACATCAACCCTTCGCGTCAGCCACAGGACGTTTATTGCGGGGTTTTCAGAAAATTATCATTTTTTATTTATGTAACTTTTACGAAAAATAAATCAGAAGAAATCAACTATCTACTGCCTACTCTAAGATAGATATCCGTTATGGCTCACAAATCCTCTATCTTAAGGGCTCGTCTTCCGTACCAATATGGTGCTCACCGGTCTACTCCTTGATATACATTGGTATCTGTAGCAAGATGAACTATACGGCATCAGGGGCTATGATAAATCAATTCTAGTCAAACCACGCTGGAGTTTGTGCAATTTATTCATTCAAAATAAATCAGAAGAACTCAACAATTTCAAAAGAGGACATCTGTCTATGAAGCCTGTGGTCAACGGATACTCCGAACACATTTCAAGAACAGGCCAGACTTGGATCCTTCGGCCTTTCACGAAAGCAATTCCTCTTTTTTATGTGAAAGTCGGCGACAATGACAAATCGTCGCGGAACTGTTCATCCGTCTCTTGACATATTTCACGAATGAGTGCCGGAGCATACCGAAGCCTTCCGAAGTGACCCCAGCCAAGTTGTAACACTAGTTCAATGCTTACGTTCGGAATAAAGTTTGTGACACACTTGTGTCGCACATAAAATGAAACTACTTATTATTTTATGATTATAGTGTACTTGGTTCAGCCTTCGTCTTTTGTTCAGGGATTTATTTGTGACAGTTATTATATTTTACTGGTGACGAAATCACAGCCTAAGTTTGCAATACATTAATTTTGCTGTCTCTACAGTTTTAAACTGTAAATCTATAATGTTCCTACTGCTGGAACTCGAACCTCCTCTCCGTGAAAGGGAGTGGGCCATAATCCACCACGCGGATCTAGGGCGGGTTGCCAGATGTCGAATCTCTTCAAACTGTTGGTTCTCGTACATGCCATGTTTCCTCACGATTTTTTCCTTCACCAATAAATTAGAGGTTTCATTCCAATCCAGCCTGTCCGTGGCTGCGGTCCTTCAGCGACGCCCTAAGCCGACGTCCGTGCCCCACAGCGTTTTGTCTCTTAGTTTGAAGTTTTTAAGACATTAACATTTTTTATAACCTTTTAAAATTAACAATTTTATATCTTACATTTTATTTTTATACGATTCTGACATTTTTATAAATTTTTGACAATTTTTATCATAATTTTTCTTTTAGGTTTTAAATTTAGTTACTTAATCACAATTTTATTTTGAGTTTTATCTGTTTTATATTTTATAATAGTTTATAATTCAATTGTATGAGTTTGAAACTGCGGACCAATGTTATGTCTGAAATAAATAATAATTAAATTAAGCCCTTGCTGGAGGCCTTCATTTATTGAGACAGCCACAGGCAAGTCTGGTTAAGCAGGTGAAAACCTCCTAGGTTGACCTGCGGAATAACATTACAAAGAAAAAACTGCTAGTGCGATTACTGCTACGTGGTGACTAACATTAGAGAAAGGAATCGTGAATAGTTTTCCTTGTAAAAATAATTTATTTTATACGTAATAAACGTAACTGTAACTAAGTGATCTTTTCTCTACGCGCTTCAACCACAAGAGCAACAACTCTGCAAAAGTACGAACCGAACTCAGTCAATATTTATTCGTTGTTTAGTCAATTTTATCTACATCAATAACTTTTTTTAAGTTTAGCCTACACAGACACACAGACTTATTCAGACTTTACTTTGTATTTTTTTTCAGTAAATATACTTATACGGTACAACCGCGACCCAGTTTTTATACCATTCATATTTTATTTGCAATGAATAAAATGCTGAACAAAATTTTGAGAATTCAATTTGGGTAAAATAAAACACACGTAGGTTAATTTTTAAATATATGTAGATTTCGGAGAAAATACGCAAACCATTCAATAAAGGTATTCAATATAATCAGCAGAAAGGAGAGATTTTATTCAAAATTTAAACACGTTTTATATTTTGTTAAAACATTGTGGGCCGTGAACAATATTAATTTATATACGCAAATTAATTTAATAAAGGTAAATTTTTATGCAGATGGAAATCTTAAAAACAATATACAATGTAACACTATTTTTTTTATATTATTTACAAGTACCTTAAATGATAAATAAAAAGGGACGAGCTCATTGGGCATAGAAAAATTCGTCCGCATAGATGTCAATGTCAATGTAAAAAAAAAATGGGAGAACAAGGCAGACAGCGTTGCCATGTTGGATGGCAATGCTGGTTCTTTGATCTAAAAAACCCGACTACATAAAAAGTGAACTTTAAAAAAGATGGAAACAATAAACTTTTGTTTTAAGAGGTTGACTAATTAATCTGAATATTTTATGCAATCTCATGCAATCGGAGACATCTTCTTAAAATTAATGATGTAGATTTTTATTGCCACAATTGAGACTAATCTAACCACACCTCTCCAGTTTAAATCCATCAATCCTCTACAGAGCGCGACAAGGATACATTCGAAAAACACAACACAACCCTCCTTTTGGCGAAGTTGGGTAGAAATAGGCCAGCCCTCTGGTCACGTGGCTGGTATCATAAAGGTTGGTATTAAAATATGAAACCGTTAAGTTTGTTTTACTAACCTAGTCAAATTCTACGTGATCTCAACCCATGATTCTATCTCCAATTTCAAATGAGACATCGAAATCGAATGCCTACAAAAAGTCGACGGCCTAAAATGGCGTTCCCATAGCCCTTCTCCAGATTAAGTAGGACGATCCGATTTAAGACGGGCCCGTTGTGATCCGAGATTCGTCGGCTCGATAGGGCACGTCCGATGTGCGTCTATGATGTACTGCGGACTTGGACCGATGCCACGGTGTTTATCTAACCAGTCATAGTTGCTGTTTCAGCCAATTTTTGAGTAATTGCTTTTTCGCTTGTTGTACGGATTATCTGTACGTGGGATTAGGGTTAGGATTTAGTTTTAGTGGTGGTCTGGTGGTGATACAGCAATTTTTTTTTTTATAACGCAACACATTTTCGTCGGTTCTACTCCGTGGTATTGGATGTTCAAATTTTCAACTCTCGGTGTTCAACCGAGAGTTGAAAATTAGAACAACCAATACGCGATAAAATCCCGCCGGGATATTTTTGCGTCCACGTCAACGTCGACTTATGAAAATCTCCATAGATTTGAGATGAGAGATATTTTAGAGTGAGTACCTACGTACGAGTCAATAATTCTCATACCGCAAAAGTACATTTATGAAAATCAAATCAAATCTATCTATCTTTTATAGATGTATACCTATATAATCTGAATCTCGGAAATGGCTATAACGATTTTCATGAACTTTAGTATGCAAGGGGTTTCGGGGACGATAAATCGATCTAGCAAGGTTTTATTTTTAGTAAACGTCAAACCAAAAAAAAGCTATCAGCACCCTAATTGCGTAACTCACGATTCATCATAATCTGTATCGTTTTGAAACGGATTGATAAACCATTGCTTCATATGTTCGAATAATGTGTCTGTTTGACAACATAAATAACGCAATGAATATTGTTGAACTGTGAAGACGAAACCAATTATGATCAATCGTGAGTTACGAGGTCTTCCAGATATTCATTATTTATATAGGTTGGCAAGGACACGTGCAACCCCAAGAATTAAGAACATAATTCAGAACACGCTTGTTAAAATTTTTCGACGGACATAAAAAAAATGGGTTACTCCGTACATATTGACCGCGTAGGTAGGTATGACTAAAAAACAAATTTAAACTTGCTCTTAACTATCAACCCAATACTCGAAAACTATTTGTTCCTTACAGCCACTGAAGCTCGGAGATCAAACCCGCGATTTGTATCGCGGAAGCCATATGCAAATCGGGCATGAAGTACCAGGAAATCAGATATACTTGGGCAGTTTCAAACTACTAAGAAGTTACTTCTTCTTGTTGTTTGTAAAATATTATAACTGTGTTGAACAAAAAGGATAAAGGTAATTGAAATGGGCAAGTCTTAACTAGCCGAAGCTTTTATAACCGGTGCGTTACACTTAATCCGGTTATCTGGAGTTCATTAACCGGAACTTATGAAACCAACAAACGGGTTTTGTTTGGGAAGCGGTATAAACAAATTTTGTACTACTCGTATGAACTTATGTATTTACCTCAATATAATGATAGGTTCTTTGAAATTTCTGGGAAAACGCTCGAATTTACATGGTCCAATTAAATGACATAACATCACGACTTTCCCAGAAGGGTTAGGAAGAGGTATACCTACCTATAGTTTTTTTTTTTTTGTGAGGTTGGGACATCGTCAAATAACTTCGCTCTGGGTGGAGTAGGAGGGCGTGTCAGACTTTTACTTACAAAAAACCCTCCCGTGTTACTTCAGTTGCCTGTGTGTCACACCTATACTGTAACACTTTTTTTATGAGCTAATAAATAAATAAATAGGTTCATTTTATTTATGTAGATTCTTTTACATAGTGTAAATGAGAGAATGTTGTCGGTCTTACAGACTAGATTTATAGACGATTTTCTATCTGCATTTTCATTCCTCTAAGTGCCTGGTACTTATTGACAGGTCTGCACTGTCCTCCCATACCTATTTTCACTGTAATTTGAAAACATTGTAAAAGCCAATTATTTTAAAAGAGTAACCGTTGAGTTTCTTGCCGGCTCTTCTCCATAGGAAGCGACAATTTGAAACCTTGCACCTAACTTCTGACGTTTCTTATGTGCCCATGCAGGTTTAAGTGAAATTAAATATTTTGATTTGAGACTAAGTTTAATTAAAACTGCATTAATTATTAGTGTCTCAAAGTTGAATTTAATCAATCAACTAGGTATAAGACAATATGACGCCTTATTTCCCTAAAGGGTTGGGGTTTCTTTTTTTTTGGGTGGGAAATCATCAAATAACTTGTCATTGGCGTGTCAGACTTTTACTGACTAAAACCCACCCGTGTTCCCTCAGTAGCCCGTATGCTAGGGGCTGTGATATCTCTTTCGCACAAACCCGCACCCCTGGCAGGCATCGGCCCTTGCGGGCCCCATCATTTTGTGCTGACATCTCTTTGAGGCGCGCGTGGAACACAACGCGCCGTCGACTTGGGCTTGGTCCTTACCGGACAGCGAGCTACCTATTGCTCGCCGTCCGCAAGCCTACGGTGGCCGGAAATCGGCCTGGGATTCTCGACGCCCAGGGCGTCTCCGTATCCTGCGGCGGCTAGGGCCGCGAGGGAGCATAGACTGCCTCTCCCTCACGTGCGCCGCGTCCCTCTTCGCGACCATCACTGCTTCACTGAAGGAGGTGACGGCTACCCATGCACTCTCGCTCCGTACCATGGACTGGACCAGGGCCGGACACGAGAGATGCCGCCACCGATCGCCTCCACGAGGACACGGCGGTGCTCCACCCAAGCCGGGCAGACCGCCACCGTGTGCTCCACCGTGTCCTCAGGGCGATCTTCGCAGTGGAGCCGGACCCGGGCGTTTCCTCCCGCCCTATCCGAAACAGGAATCTCCCGAAACAACCGTGTCCGGTGAGGACCTGCGTCAGGCGGAAGGTGAGGACGCCATGCCGCCTCTCAAGCCACTCCTCAAAGAGGGGACTTACTGCCGTGACGTGCCCAAAAGAGTTGGGTTTTTTTTATTGGGTCGGAAATCATCAAATGACTTCTCCTGCTGAGTAGAGCAGGAGGGCGTGTCAGACTTTTACTGACTAAAACCCACCCGTGTTCCCTCAGTTGCCCGTGTGCCAGGGGCGGTGGTAACTCTTTCGAACAACCCGCTCCCCTGGCAGGCATCGGCCCTTGCGGACCCACCAGTGGTTGCTGACATCTCTAACGGCACGCGTGGAACACAACACGCCGTCCCGTCTACCACTTTTAGGCCGCAGGGGCTAGGGAGAGCGGCCAACGCTATTCCGAGACTCCTTCCCCTGCGGCCCCACCGCGTCCGCCATCAAACGGTGGCGGCCCCGTCCAGGCCACGGAAGGGAAGAGCGCTGCTCAGAAGCACCGGCACTCCTCCTCTGCCGCAGCCCTTAACCCTCAGCCGCGATGCCTCCCATTCGACATCGCGGCCCACCTGTTGCGGTGCACCTCACCGCAACCTACTTTTTGGCCGCTACGTCATTGGCTTGAAGGCAAAAGCCCTGACGAGCGGCCCCACCTTTGGGTTCCTCTTGGCTTCACCGTGGGTGGCAGTCCACGGTTACTGAGCCCCCTCGAAACGACAATGCGGGAATCCACTCGGGGGGGAATGGGTTGGGGTTGAAGTGTACTTACTGTACACCCACATTTAGCCAGTTATGTTTAAGTCCTATGTAAGAGGGGGCGAGCCCATTGCCATCAACTTGGTTCTATTATGTTTAACGTTACAAGTAACAGTACTAAAAACAAGGTACTTTTTTAGCTAGAAAAATATAAAGTAGAAAGAATAACTTTCCAGCAACACAAATACAAGATCATAAGCATTCATTCAATAATATCTAACCAGAATCATAACAGAAAGGCTCTGTTTGGGTAAAGGGGTAAAAGCTCATATATTCAAATAAATAAAAACAGGTGAACGTGCAATACCGTGTAATACTGGCAATAACGCGTTTGTAAATAAATGTACCGGCTTATTTGCATGTTCACTTTCTTTTATGAAAATTGATGTTATGTTAGTCCTTTTTGCGTATGGCTCGAGATAATTCCAGTTTATTTGTCAGGTTTAAGTTTCCTTATTGTAATGTTGGGAAGGTGAAATCTTTTATTCTATGTTTTTATTATCGTGTAATATTTTAAGTAGTTACCTACATCTGCTAAAGCTACGGTTTCTAGAAGAGCAGAAGGTGCCACATAGCGTCGCGTCGTTCATCAAATCATTGAGCTTCTGAAGTTCTGAGTTGAGCTGCATAATTACTGATAAATGCGTGCACTGATTGGACATGTCCACTCAAACTGTGTGGTCCTTCCCTAAAAAGAACATTTCTGACACCAATCTACAAGGTCACATGATCTGACCAAAATTATGTCAGGACTTTAAACTGTGACCCTTGAGTTGGTTTCGCTCTTTCTTCTCAAAAATGCCGACCTCATCTAGTTTGACAAAAAAGTTTTCTTTTTGTCTTTTCTTTCTGTAAGTAGGTTCGTACAAACCTACTTACAGAAAGAAATCATTCAACATTATTTAGATAAATTAAAAGAAAAGTCCTGATTGACTGACTGACTCATCAATGCCCAGCCCAAACCCTTGGATCTAGGAAGCTGTAATTTTGCAAATAGGTTCCCTTTATAATATAGACAAGGAACAAGGAAGGATTTTTCGAAATTAAACCCCTAAGGGAGTTTAAATAGGGGATGAAAGTGAAGCGGTTTAAGCATTCAGCCATCCGCTGAGTTACCAGCGATTGTATACAGACAACTTAATAAATTCCCATTAAAATAAATTGCTCGGCATTGTCATAGCTTCCGATCCTGATCCTCGTTAACATTAGCCATTCTGAGATAATATATGACTAACTATATAACTATCATCATCTGCCTAGCCTTTTTCCCAACTATGTTGGGGTCGGCTTCCAGTCTAACCGGATGCAGCTGAATTCCAGTATTTTATATGGAGCGACTGCCTATCTGACCTCCACAACCCAGTTACTGGGTAATACGATACCCCTTGGTAAGACTGGATGTCAGACTTTCAAACGACTGTCAAATATCAACAAATGACAGCCGGGACTAACGGCTTAACGTACTTTCCGAGGCACGGAGGGGTCTTGGTATATAAAGATGGTCACCCATCCACGGACCAACCGCGGCAAGCGTGGCTTAACCTGGTCGATCGACCCGTGCAGCTATTGTTATTTAGCCACAAGCCCCTCTAACTATAACTATGTCTATATAGAATAGTAATGACACAAGATTGCTTCTTGCAATGGATTTTGAAGAGTTGAATAAATAATCTGTTCTAAAATAGCCCTTAGCTGGTGTCACGGACAATCATTCGAGAAAAGGGACAATTTCGAATCAATTATTCAGATTATTTTCACACCAATTGAATCCATGAAAGTTTCACGATCCGCTATTTCGATACCGTGACAATAATAAAGCGGAATAATCAAGATTAATAACTTTTGTTCAGAAATGTCAAAAGTAAGGCTGACTCGAAGGAGTTGGAGAGAGATTGATAACTTTTGTTAGACATTTTCTACAGTTCACCAATATTATTATTTTGGATATAGCCTCTGAAGCCTTTAGTGAAATAAAAAGTCAACCAAGTGCGAGTCAGACTCAAGCCTCCTTACGGAACTTGTAACAACAAATCTTTTTTTTTGTTCTTGTTTTTTTTTCTTGTCTGTCTATGTTTGTTCCGGCTTATCTTCGTAACGTCTGGACCGACTGCAACGTGACTTTCGTTGGCAGATAGCTGATATTATTTAAAGGATTAAAACTTTCTCTGTTATACAACTGTTGTCCCAGTAAGACGTAATAGTAGCATAATCTCCGTCATACACGTGGGCGAAACCGCAGATAGTGAAAAATAAATAAAATAAGAATGTTAAAAGACAATAACTAACAGAACATCATTTTCCAAAATTCTTTGTTTTATTAACAGTACCTAACCTTACTTACGTTTTCACTCTACACAGGATGGATTAAATCAATGGGCCCTGAAGGGAAAACACTTTAAACCCAAAAGATTATTTTACTTATAGAAAACATTCTTTAATTTTTATGAGGAAACAAAACTGCATTCACAGATTTGTCGACAAGCTTACCTAAACCCGGAAACGAACCAGTTAAAAATTCAAAAAATAAACACTAGCTATATCGCATTTTTTTTTATGAAGGAATGTTTCCTTGAAGTAAAATCTTAAGGGTTTAAAGTGTTTTCCCTTGAGGGCCCATTGATTTGATGACCCTATATATATAATTTAAAATAACCGTCGAGATTACGGCATGTCTCTTGATTACCAAATAAAATAAACATTATTAGTTTACGTTTCAATGTTCACTTTGAGTCATCTCTACTAACCATAGTGACTCAAAGTGAACATTGAAACGTAAACTAATAATGTTTATTTCTACCCACATTAATTATTTATGAAAACGTTATGCTCTGTTGATAACGCGATCTCTTCACTACAAATATTACTACAACATTAACTAAAATGTTTGTAGCTCTATGCTATGAATAGACATTTTGCGAGATCTTCAGTTGGTAGAAATAAAACTATGTTTGTTGTAAGAAAGAATTTATATAAATTTATTGATACATTAACTATATACAAAATCACCTAAGCATCAGCACTGGCTTTACAAAAAAGGTAGTATTTATTAAACAGCCAATCAGAACACAGTCAAAATTTTATTACAATAATTTGCGCGCAGGGCGCGCCCTCTGCCAACAGTCCAACTAATCATTTAAACGCTGAAGTTATAAATATAGATGCCGCCGGCGCTCGATCCCTTAGCCCCGACCGTCCCTTACTGGTTGAAGCGCCAGCCTGCGCCGCAACTGAGCCAGTAGAGTTAAATTCCCCGATTGTTAATAATAATGAAAATATTTGGATTCAGCCAGTCTCTTGCTGTCCCCCCCTATCAGTGACGTCCTGAGCCGAGGCCCGTACCCTGCACGAGGTGCCCTTAACGTGTAGTCGCTTAGTATTTTAAGTAGTTTTACGCCCTGGCTGGAGGCTTTAAGTTTTCTTAAGGCAGCCCACAGGAAAGTCCGGTTAAGAAGTCACGGCCCCTCAAGGCCAACTTCGAGATGCCATTTCAAAAAAAAAAAAAACTATCCTTTAGCTCAGTGTAGCAGCGAGCAGCGCCATGCACACACGCGCTGCTACAGACACTTCAGATATTTTTTTAATTTAGTTTTCCGAAAAACTAATATAGTGAGTGGCAGGCCACGTTACTAGGTATTCAGATGATAGTTAGCCAACCAGGCCAACTAAATGGGAAGTTCCACTACCAGTTAACTAAATAATATATTTGAATGCAAATCTTGTGAAATGTGAACAGTGTACAGTCAGGAGCATTACTATGTATACACATCGCCAAATTCAAAAGCGATTTTCTTTTAAATAGCGATTGCAACCTTGAGATAACTTAGGTATTTCATAATAGTGTGGGTTCCAAAATATTATTTTCATAATAAAATGAGATTACAACTAGCAAAAGTGGAAAAAATCACTTTTAAAAGTTGGTAAGCGTATACATATTATTGCTCGTCACTGTACGTACACTTCTGCCCAACCGTTTCGGGAAACAAGGCGTGATAATATGTTATGTTTATTTGAACGCATGTTTAAATTGGTCTTATTTTAAATGTAACAATAGGACTAGCTTCTGCCAGCGACTTTGTTCGCGATGAAGTCGTATGTCACCACAATTTACTAAAATGACAGCCAGACTTTATAAAACTTTCCTGTATGTTACGTTTGTAGTTTTGGTAACAGTACAGTTGTCCGTGTAAGAAGCAGCTTGTCCTGAGGTCAACACCCACCCAATCGTCTTACGGTCCCCCCCGAGTGGGTTCCCGTATTGTCGTTGCGGGGGGGCTCAGTAACCGTAGATTCCGGCCACGGTGAAGCCAAGAGGAACCCAAAGGTGGGGCCGCTCGTCAGGCCTTTTGCCTTCAAGCCATTGACGTAGCGGCCAAAAAGTAGGTTGCGGTGAGGTGCACCGCAACTGAGGTGGGCCGCGATGTCGAATGGGAGGCATCGCGGCTGAGGGTTACGGGCTGCGGTAGAGGAGGAGTGCTGGTGCTTCTGAGCAGCGCTCTTCCCTTCCGTGGTCTGGACGGGGCCGCCACCGTTTGATGGCGGACGCGGTGGGGCCGCAGGGGAAGAGGAGTGTCGGTATAGCGTCAGCCGCTCTCCCTATCCCCTGCGGTCGAAAAGTGGTAGACGGGACGGCACGTTGTGTTCCACACGCGCGCCGTCAAAGATGTCAGCAACCACTAGTAGGGTCCGCAAGGGCCGATGCCTGCCAGGGGTGCGGGTTTGTTCGAAAGAGATACCACAGCCCCTGGCAAACGGACTACTGAGGGAACACGGGTGGGTTTTAGTCAATAAAAGTCTGACACGCCCTCCTGCTCTACTCAGCAGGAGAAGTCATTTGATGATTTCCCACCCAAGAAAAAAAATCGTCTTACGGTCATCGGCCTTCAATTTGCGAAAGAATACTGCGGTTGTTCGTAGCAGCTTGATCATTTTTGGGCGTTAAAATAGCTCATTCGCACTCCCAAGAATTATCTTGCTACGGTATTGAACTGATTTCTCCGTACACCAGAGGTATTTGATTTTCTAAAGTGGGAACTTTTCCATCAAGAGCCTCTGGTAGGATCACCTTACTCTTCTCTGGTAGAGAAGTTTTTTTTTCATCTCACCGCAACCTACTCTTTGGCCGCTACGTCAATGGCTTGAAGGGAAAAGCCCTGACGAGCGGCCCCACCTTTGGGTTCCTCTTGGCTTCCCCGTGGCTGGAATCCACGGTTACTGAGCCCCCGCAACGACAATGCGGGAACCCACTCGGGGGAGGGTGGGGTAGAGTACCTTAAGCCAAAATTGTACCTATTGAGAATGTAAACGTATATTTAACGGTTGTGGAATTCACTTCCGCCTGACATTAGGAACTGCCAAACTGTAGCAGTATTTAAAAGAAGAGTGAAAGAACACTATCTCTCCACTTTGTCATAAGTTGCATTTGTATTTATTATATAAATTACATCATAATTATATAAATTTTGTTGATTTTTATTTTAGTAGTATGTATGTATGTATGCATATTCTTATATGATATGTGTATTTATAAATTAGATTAGGTATAATTTGTGCTATTATGTTTTCCCTTCTATTATTATTACACGCGTTGTCTATATCTCTGTTATCTTCTCTCCTATCGCAGGTGTGCTGGAAGAGATTTCTGTAGAAATAAGCATTACCTTTGTACGTATTTTTCTGTTCCTTTATTCTTGCCTGTTTATATGTGTGTGCATAAATGGTTAAATAAATAAATTTAATAAATTTATTTTTATTGACTTTTATAATTTTAAATGTTATTAGTTACATTGTGTGGAATACAAAACATTTTGAATTTTTTAAACAATATAATGTTTGAGGCCTATTTTGTAAAACGATTGTGGAACGTTTTAGTTTTAATTGTTTTTAAAAGTAAATTGCGTATTGAAATACAAGTTGAAGAGCTAATAAAATCAAATAATGATGGCTTCAATGAGCTGGTTGATTGCTGCTAATTTTCTTTTGTTAAACTTCTTGAGACTTGAACTTTACTTCAAAACTTTTCATAAATTCTGATACCATTTTCCAACTGGATTGAACTTGGATTTAAATTAGAATTTTCATGTAGATTTTTTATTTCCCTCACTAAAGTCGTAAGTAAGTACTCGTAGTTTAAATTGTTATTTTTAGAGCTTGACAAACGAAAATAAACCCCAATCCGTCGTTAAAACGAGTCCTTAGGTACTTTGACCAAACCCATACCTTCAAGTCAGTTATTGTATTTTGAACTTTATTCTGAGGACAAAAAATTTCTTAATACAAAATAGACAACATAAAGACTGGACTCGGGTTTAAAATGATTTATTATTTTAATATTATGGGAATAATGCTTGAAATTCTTTTTTTTTTTTTTTGTAATGACTCTGAAAGTGCACTTTTATCATTTCTAACGCGACGAAATTACCGTGGACGTCCACGGCATCAAGTTTACACAGGAAAGTTATTTTCATTTTCAAATGTCTTTATTTAAGAACTTTATGGGACTAGTGATTGATCTTTTAAAGCCACTATTGGTCACCCAGTGGTCAAAATTCGCCTATAATTTATAAACAAAAAATTGCATTCTGCACTCCTTCTTCATATAAACTTTAACTGTGCTTTGTGCTATCCCAAGAAGCACACATAGCTGTATAGCCACCGGACAACAGAATTTTTGAAAACTCATGGCTGTTATGCCGTTTGTACAAGGGCATTATATCCGGCTACACAGCTTCTATAATTCTAAATTTGGCCCCAAATTAACCAGCTCTGAGCATTGTAGTAGCTTGTTAATAGCATTCCAGAGCATTGTAAGAGCATTACATGGGCTGGACAATAGCTTAGACAGCTGTCAAGATGCCACTATCTAGCTCCTTTGATTCTCTTAGACAGCCCAAAGATGTTGTATGGCTTACTAACGGCGATTGTTAAATCTACAAAGAAATAGCAACAAAAGTCTATTTGGACAGCGCAACTGTTATGCCAAACTATAATCTGTAGGCAAATATAATTAATTTCCAATTTAAGATAAGTAATTTTTCACGTTTATTTGCATCTCTATCGGTAAATTGTACTGCGGGTGCAATTTTACTGTTAATATATTAGGTGATATTATCAAATATTACACGCGCCATCGAAATAATACAGTTTTACTAAAATAAATATACAAAATAAACACGGTGTCGAATCATTTATGGAATTTTACAAAAAAATACCATCTTATGAGCATTATCATCTATTTGTAGCTATGAAATAGTGTGTTTTACTTTAATAGCTCTGAAATATCATAAAAATTTAACAGATTTCGGTTTTTTTTTTCATATTTAATCGTTTTGTTTACATTAAAATGGCGTCAATTTGTTATCCAGCTATAATTCTAACTAAATTCTCTACAACTTCACTTTGCCGTGCAATGGCCATATTTAATTCTATTAACCAGCTGAGAACTGGACGCTAGCTGCACAATGGTTTTCAGTTATTCTAACGAATGGTGAAAGCAGCGTCTTAGGGTTCTCTAATCTTGATAGAAAACCATTTCGGGCATTTTGTAATCAATTAATAATAGTGTACATATTTTTGTTACAGTGCCTGTAATAGATGCTTTGGCGCTTTAGAGCGTTTTACTTAAGGCGACACTTTGCGCGGGCTCGAACTCACTGGTGGGCCTGGCTAAAATTCACGTTGTCTCACCAGGCTTCGTATCCGACAGAGATAGTATCAGTGGTGAGCAGTTAGACGCTATTCTACATGCACAACGTTATTGAGTGAGATGCAGGAGCATTATTGGAAAAATAATCGCGAAAAAATTAAGAAAAGTCCTTCAGAAGATCGGGTTTTCTGAAAAAATCACTGCATAAATCAATGACGATTAAAGTTAATTGAATTTATTGTTAATTGAACTTTGTCGGTACCGTCTTGGTTTTCGAGATTTTATACTCCTTTTATTACTTAAAGACACTCAAAGTTAGCAAGAAAAACTAATCTTTGTTGGCTCATAACTTTTTAATGGCTTTTTATTTTAGTATTCTGTTTCCGTACAGACAATAATAATAACGAGACAAAACCATACCATGTTTTATTTTTGATGTACATAGTCAAACAGTGGAGTAAAACCCTCCCGAAGTTTGTATGGAAAAAATGTGGACAAGTGTCACCTTAATTGCACAAATACTAAATTCGCATACTTAATTATCTCTTACTTATGACGTAGTAGGTAAAGATGCTAATGTTATTGCTAATTAATTATTTTTGTTTTCAGAAAATAGAAATGTCGTTCAAAAAGAAAGAGGGAAAGAAAAATTATCATACCAAGTGCTTGGGAAAAGGATTGAGATGGCCTATTAAAAACGTCACTTCGAAATTGAATAAACTAGAATATTCAAAGCCTCATACAGATTGGAAAAAAAAATGCAATGCATAATGAAACGGTCATCCATTGCAACTTATAATAATGCATAAAAAGAATTATCTGAAATGTTGAACCATAGTAACACGTCTGGAGAAATAAATATATTAGACGAAATCGTTGACCACAACACATTTAGTACCTACATATTTAATAACGTTATCTCATGACGTTACTCAAAAGTGTTTTTTTAAATATTTGGTTCATTAGTTGGTTATTTAAACAGTATTCTGCTTAAATAACCAACTAATGGTTTAACATATAGAATTACCAAAGCCAAATATGGAGTATGTGACTGATAAAATTAAACGCAGTAAATGTATACCATTACTTTTATTTTTATTGACCATTCCTTACCCAACAGCTATTAATAAATAAAAACTTCTGAGTGCCACTGACACGTCTTTATTGTTTTGTAATATTAAAATTTGTCTTCTCATAAAGACGTGGCGCTGAGGGAATGAAAATGTACGTACGTTTTATAAAAGCCCTTGCGGGTGAATCGCAGAAAAAAACATCTAATCATGACTGCTATGATCTTGCTAGTTGATAGAAGGATTCCGTCATTCAATAACTGTTTTATTTCTACTACAAAATCTTCTAGATAAATATCAAGATTTTTCGGTTTTCCGACACCATAATAAACGCCAATGATAAAGGGTTGGCTATTTCAAAAACATTACACAAAATCGGCCAATCATTATTCTACACCTATTTAATCGCCGATTAAATAGGTGTGGAATAAAATTAGTAGACAAGAACTAAAATTCACACCGACACCTCGACTTCTGGTGCAAAAATA
Organism: Polymixis flavicincta; assembly: GCA_949987655.1. Lineage (NCBI taxonomy): Eukaryota > Metazoa > Arthropoda > Insecta > Lepidoptera > Noctuidae > Polymixis > Polymixis flavicincta. The sequence goes on along the minus strand of OX465186.1, from coordinate 8,832,205 downwards.
GTACTGTTTTTTTTTTCTTTTCTATTGCATAAATATCGAAAATGGTGTGTCCTATCGCAGAAATAGTGAAAATTTCGACCCCCTTTATAAAACCTGAAACACCTCTAAAACACAACATGTGGGTAATAATTTTTCATATTTTCCACGAAAATAGTGAAAATTCCATATAAATCACGTCGAGGCTGCCGCCCTTGCGCGCCGCTGGCTCTAAAAAAAAATCACGGGGTAGGGCAAACAAGTACCACGTTGCGAAGCCAAAACATACCACGTGCGAGTCGCGATTGTCAAATTCGATTTTAGTTGTGTCAAAATTGTTTTTAAATTTGGAGATATTTTTTTTAAGTTAAGATTCTCATAGTCAAAAGTAAGGAATTTGAGTTATAGTTTAATTAGTTTAGTTCGGTGTACAACAGAATTGGCACCAATGCCACTTACTTAAAACTATAGTTACCGGATTGATTAGTACATTGTGCCAGTATTCACCACCAGATTCGATTAATTTTATGGTAATTTTTCTACCTGTACCTATGTAGAATCGTTCTCGGATCTTTTTGTACAATATCTGGTACGAAAAGATCCGAGAACGATTCATTTCATTCATTCAAAAATCTTTAATTCACTATTATTAGTAATTCCATCAGTGCATCTTGAGCAATATTTCTCTTTATTGCCTATAAAATATAATATTATCTCCCTCATGTCTGGTTTGATTCAAAACTTTCACACCCCCACCACATCTACTTACAATCATTGTTTTAGAAAGGTCACTGACCGTATCCTTAAATTGTACGGAACTATGATCATTGGTAACAAAATCTATGTGATTAATTCGCGTTACGGGGTTATGACAAAATTGACGTTATCATAGCACTACTCACCTAAGTCTACTCTTCAATAATTCTAGAGGCTGTGAAATAGCTAATATTTTCACTATAAGCTTTGGAATTAAAGTGGAGTAATACTACACTAATTTACAGCTCATGCAGTCGTTAAATGCTTTTAGCCAGCTAGTGTCAAGCTCATTGAGGAAGCATTATAATAGAATTATTTTACACCATAAAAGAATACCAATGGCATAATTAAATTCTCTAATACAGTTCAAAGCTTAGAAAGGGTGTTACTTTATCTCGTTAGCCAGCTGTTTACAAGCGTCGGTCTTCTTGACCTACTAGTAGCATTATACGTAGCCAAACGCTGGACAATGGTTCTTTCAAGTTCTACTAAAATGCATTTTGATGTTTTTTTGTCCAATGTACAGCCATTAGTCAGCTGTGCTGTTTAACAGTGTAGAGATCACCTCCCATAATGCCCCAAGAATCGTCTTATCCATTAGTACAGCTACGTAAGAGCCATTGGCTGTTATATAGCTTGTTTATGGATGTAATCTTCGCTAATGTGCTGCTTGGGATGTTTTCGGACGGAGGAGCATGTTTGCATGCAGCGCAATTTTCGTGAAATGAGGTACAAAATATTTTGTTTCATGTAATAATATGTATAAATAGATGATGGATACATAGTTTTAACTGCTAACAGCGTAAACTTAACACATAATAATCATAGGTACATCATGTCAATAAAAGCAAATTATTTAGTTATAGTTTATTAATTGGATGGTTTAATATACTGCAGAAGACCGCAGAAATTGGAGACACTTCGTATGTGGTCGCGACCGTCAGCATTGAGGGAACAACAAAGAAGAAGGTAAGAGTATAACAAAGGCAAGTAAAATATATGGAAATATGTGAAGACCCCTTTAAAATTCCGTCCACGATAACGTGCACGTTTCTCTATATATTTTAAAGACGTGGTACGATAATATCATTGCATTAGAAATTATAAAATCACTTATTAAGTTGTCCTAGCCCACTAAAAGGTCACGGGGACATGGGTCCCCACAAAAACCCTCTAGATAGTCTATTTTGATCGCTAGTGGTTATTGACGGACAATAGAAAGGGTTTATAGATGAGGCATTACGAGCATTTTACGGCTATTTTTTACCCAACGGCGATTTTTGGGGCCACGGCTATCTATGCCATATCATCCCTAGTATAATTTGTCGATAAAGTTGTTGAATGTATGCATAGAGCATCGGTTAGGCCCGCAGATGATAGGTAGGTAAATATGTAGGTACATGGAATATATTTATAAATAATAAATCGTCTTTCTCGAGTCGAATGGGCTTCCACATAAAATTTTATTTCGTTTTACATAGGGCCACGTAAATATTAGACATATCATCGTCGTCATTGCCTAGCTTTTACCCAACTATGTTAGGGTCAGCTTCCAGTCTTACCTGATGCAGCTAAGTACCAGTATTTTACATGAAGCGACCACCTATGTGACCTCCACAGCCCAGTGACTGGGAATACCAAACCCCTTTGGTAAGACTGAAAGATTAGACATGTACCTACAGGATTACATTAAATGATCTAGCTAAACTCCTCAGACGCCCACGCCCACACTCCTCCATCGATGTCTAAGCACGATAAAATTACTAAAAAAAATTGATGTATTTTTAGGAGTTCAACATTCGCTGTGTTGTTACTTGTAGTTTTTTTTTTCTTGAGCGTGGGTAATCATCAAATAACTTCTCCCGCTCTGGGTGGAGCAAGAGGGCTTGTCAGACTTTTACCGGCTAAAACCCCACTAGTGTTTCCTCAGTTGCCTGTGTACCCGGTGCCACGGTACCTCTTTCGAACAACCCGCACCCCTGGCAGATGGCCGCTCTCTCTATTCCCTGCAGCCGAAAAGTGGTAGGCGTCGGGGCCACTGTGCTGACCCGTCACATGGGGACCAAGGGTGCCAGACACGGGGTCATCTGGGGCCCTTATGCTATTTGGTTCCTGAGGTGGTCACGACGTGCCATGTGTCCTTGTGCGCCGGTGACAGGGGTTATTCCTATCTGAGGAGGGTCCGATGACGGACGGCCGCGGCGGGTTCGCGGATGGCTTGCGCGTTTCCGTGTTCCCGCTTCAAGAGGCACTGGAGGACACCATGGAGTTTTAGTGGGTTACAGTCCCACATAACTGCGCTATCTCCCCGTGGTAGCGCAGTAGGCATTTCTCCACGTTAAACAAATAAAATATTCCCGGGTCGACGGCGCGTTGTACTCCACGCGCGCCGTCAGAGATGTCAGCAACAACTGTTGGGATCCGCAATGGCCGATGCCTGCCAGGGGTGCGGGTTGTTTGAAAGAGATACCGTCGCCCCTGGTACACAGGCAACTGAGGGAAAACGTGTGGGTTTTAGTCAGTTAAAAGTCTGAATCGCCCTCCTGCTCTACCCAGAGTGGGAGAAGTTATTTGATGATTTCCCAACCTCAAAAAAAGCCCTTGCAGATTGTAGTATGAGTTGAGAAAAAGTGGATTATTATAGTTTATCGTGTTTAGATGTCAATATCCATCACGTCCGTGAAGTTTACCAAAAAATAAATCATATTCAATTCAAGTGACTTCAATAACTGTAGTCGATGATCCCACAAGAAAAAAAAACTATTTACTTTAAGTTCTTTTTGTGGTTCAAGGTGTCGTTTGTAGAATTTAGATAGCCAATTTATTTAACTCTATATTTTTAACAGAATGCCAATTTTCGTAACTAAAAACGTTCAAAATCTAGTCACAGTCTCATCTCGACTACAATAAAGTGGCAAAAACTCGTCAAAAGTGTATGGTAACTCGAGGTATTTTTGGCAGATTGAGAATGAGATCAGACTGTGAACGTTCTCAAGATTATGAGAATTACCCTCTGACGTAGGTTTCGATCATATAATTGAGTAGGTATGTACTTATAAAGGTTAATTCTGAATCATTTTTAACCTCCAAAAACATATTCACAAAATACGGTTGCTAGTTAAAATATACCAAATACTCCTAACTTCGTAAGTTCTGGACAAGGTTGATACATTTGAAATAAGTATACATGCAAAAAATATACCTTCCTACCTAGACTCAAGGATTGAAGTTGAAAGGGTTGCACAAATTAAATTCAGGAAAGAATAAAATATTGTAAGTGTTCATTCATCGTTATCATTTTAGCCGAAAGACGTCCACTTCTGGACATAAGCCTAAGGGGTTTTGCCATAATCGCCACGCTTGGCAAGCGGGTTAGCGATCGCAGGATAGTGGTAAAATGCTTAGAAAACGCTGCTGCCCATTCTGTAATAAGTCCCTTTGTCGCCTTCTACGACACCCACGGGAAGAAATGGAATGGTGCTATTCTTTTACGCCCGTCACCACACGAAACCCGGCACCATACGGAACTATATAGGTATATTTAACTCGCTTATATAACTCGTTTATTTCAATTTGATACAATTTAAATGTATTTAAAAGATTATTTTTTGTTTATTAATAGGTAACGTAAAACGTAGGTATACCTACTCATCGTCATTGGCCTAGCCTTTACTCAAAAAAAATTTAGGGTGGTTTCCAGGCTAACCGGATGCAGCAGAATACCAGTATTTTACGTGGACCGACTGCCAATGTGACTTCCACATCCCAGTCACCAGAAAACACTGGACTCCTTGGTGAGACTGGTTGCCAGACTTTCGGGCTTTAGACGTCCCGAAGCGATTGTAAATATTAGTAGATCCACGAAAGACAGCTAGAAACAACGGCTTAGCGTGCTTTCTGAGGCACGGTGGGGTTTCGGCATGTAGAGATGTTCGACGATCGCGGCAAGCGTAGATTCACCTGATCGATTGGCCCGTGCAGTTGTTATAACTTAGCCACGAGACCCTCCGAATAGGAATGTATTTATTTACATACTTTATCTCCAATGGGTAAAGTCTTTTTTTTAACTTCATCACGTAGGTAATTTATAGCAGTTAAAAACTAGTGGCACAAAACAATAAACTAAATCCAGTGAAGCAAATTAAGCAGACTAAATACAGTTATTTCAGAGCAATTCTTACTATTCTTTTACAAAAGCATTCTTTCACAAAACTATGCGCATTTCCCGAGACCGCTGTCTCCAGTAAACACCTAAAGAGAAATGCGCTGGCCGGACGAAGGCGAGAAAGGAAATATTTAATATGTCCAGTTAAACTCGCACGGGGCAACCCTACCGAAAAAATATTACATACCCGAGCCGCGCGGTTTGATAAGATAAAACTAGCTGTAACTAATATATGAGAATTTTTCCCTTTTTTGTATAACGTACATAAATACCACATGCCAATTTTCGAGCTCATATAGTGTACGATGTATCTCCCACAAAAGTTTTATATTAGCATAAATTGACTTTTCGTAATACCGAGCCTAAGGGTGGTATTACATTTCTGTAAATATTTACCATACGAGGTTTTGGCAACGTCCGGGTTATGATGATACTTGGTCATGGTACGTTTTCTTCCTCTCAAGGTGCCTATGTAATTTGGATATGTTACTGTTGTGTGTCCAATATTTTTTCCAAACTTGGCGACAGAATGTGGAGGATCTTGTTTATTGCACATACGATAGTTACTATTCTCTTTTCGACCATTTCTTTCCCCGAATATTTAGTATATTTCCGCTGTGGCTCTTTTATATTAATTTTTGGACGGTACAATCAAAGTATATTGACCATGTGAAGTGAATGTGAATATACGTCATTATCTGCCAAGCCGTAAGCCAACTATGTTGGGGTCCATTTGCAGTCTTGCCGGATGAAGCTGAATACTAGTATTTTATAAGGAGCGATTACCTTTCTAATCTCCATAACCAGGTACAGGGTAATACGAAAAGACGTTGGCAGGTTCTGACTACCCGTAATGACTGTCAAAGATATACAAATAATAGCCTGGACCAACGTTTCAACGTGTTTTCCAAGGCACGGAAGGGTATCCAATTATCCATATGTAAAGGGTATATTATATTATTTTATATTGTAACGTTATTTATTTGCAGTCGTTATGTTTTGTGGCTGGTGCCGGACGTAAAAGAATAGCACCATCCCATTTCTTCCCGTGGGTGTCGTAGGAGGCGACTAAAGAACCGACTAGAGAAAGGGCAGCAGCGTTCTCTATGCATTTAACCACCATAGTGCGATCGCCAACCCGCCTGCCGAGCGTGGCGATTATGGCAAACCTTTTTCGGGGAGGCCTGTGTCCAGCAGTGGACATCTTTCGGCTGAAATGATGATGATGCTTTGTGGCTTATGCTTTGCTTTTTCTTGCAGCTTTTTTGGTTCATTAGCGATACGTACTAAGTTTCACAGCGCGCCTAAAAGTTTTGCGACTATTCAGCTGCATTCGAACAAACTGCAAACCGACACCAACATGGTTCAAAAAGGACTAGAGAGATGAATAGACTTTTAGTTTACTTACATCTTCTTGCCCGCATACCCGCGCATAAAACCACCGCGTAAGACCTCTTCTGATCTGCCAGGGGTATGGGTTGTTCGAAAGAGATACCGTGGCCTCTGGCACACATGCAACTGAAGGAACACGGGTGGGTTTTAGTCAGTGAAAGTCTGGCACGCCCTCCTGCTCCAGTTATTTGATGATTTCCCACACTAAAAAAAAAACTTCTTCTGATAAAGACGAAATAGTGCCTTTAAGCTTTTATTTTACTTAATATTTAATGTAGGTCCCTTCCAATTAATAACACAAAGCGCAGTATTAATTGCTTTCAGGAAAACGGAAAGAAAAGCCAACATTTTGAACTCCCTTAGCAACAATATTCCCACTACAGACAATAATTTCGCTATCTATAGGTACTATAATGGAGGTAGATAACTTGTTACAACGAGTTGATCATTAAACTTCAAAGTGAGAACAGGCAGGTTAGATGTCAAACGACAAGTGAAGACAAGTTACTAGAAACCGCTACAAAAGATGGTGTTCGGCTTACAATTTACGAGCATAGTTATTTGCAGAAATAACATACATCAATGTAATTATGGTTGGCTTTGTATCCTTGAGTGGTGATACCTTAAAGTTAAACTAGCAGAAGTTTAACTTGAAAGAACTGGCAGATCAGGGCCTAGAGACAAAATACATTTCTGTTAGCGTTCACGCTAAACGCTACGGCAAAATGTATTGGAATGACATTACCTGTGGAAACGTTAAGTCGTGTTCTTTCCGCAGGTAATGTAATTCCCATACATTTTGCCGTAGCGTTTGGCGTGAACGCTAAAGATAATGTGTTTTGTCTAAGCCTGAAGGCAATTGTTTTTTTAACCCTAGGTAATATTTTGATCAAGGCATTGTAAAGTCGGGGGATGACTAATGAAAATGCTAGGCCTCCTCTGTTTGGCGTTTTTATTGACCATCCTCCGACTTGACAATGCCTTGATCAAATTATTACCTACAACTTAAAAGCCATTTTTTTTTTTTACTTTTTGGAGTTTTTGTTGGGTCGGAGTTTTTTTTTAAATAAGCGTTCGTGAGTTTCACACGGCATTACGTAATATGGGTGAGTAAGCAAAGTTGGCGCTTGTAGTTATTAGCTCCACTATTAACTTAACTTACTGGCTTATCTTTTAACCATGATATGGGCTTTTCTCCTCAACTCTCTTTTACCTCACCAACATTTTCGCTGACTGGCTACTCTTTTTTTATTTTTTTCTTTCGTAGTTATAAATAATATTATGTCGAATAAAGCTCATTACATGAGGATTGCTCTTGAGCGTATATTTTTAATCTATTCGAAAGTCGCATGATTATGCGACTGGTGTCGACTAATGGCTATGTAAATAAACTTAATTAAATTGTGGTGTAGGTGCAAATAAAGCATACTCTATCTATTTACATATTAATTTATACAAATAAATAAAACTGAAGTGTTCGTCAAAATAACAACTTTTTACTAAATGCATATGAAAATACGAGTATATACGGTAGATACTTACACTAAAAAAAGTCTGTTTGTCTGTTTGTTCAGGCTAAAACTGAAAAGGTTCCGAAACGGCTAGACTGATTTTGACAGAACTTTAACTGACAGGATAGCTGATGTTATTTGGAGTCAAAAAGGCTTTTTGTCGAACCCGTGGAATAACTTCCGACATCCATGCGAGCGAAGCCGCGGGCAGCAACTAGTATATTATAAAGAATGCGTTTGTTTCACACATAGCCTGATCAGAAAAAAATAAAATCATTGTCTCAATTTTTTTCTAACCCCGATATGCGTTACAAACAACGAACTTCGCCTCATCTACATAAATCTAACAAGCATCATTATCTGCAGTAAGCCAACATCACCTCAATCTATATTCGTGAACATTGGGGCCAGTGCTTATATTGTGTGCAGCAAACTATTGTGGTACGGACAGAATAATAGGCCGGTGCTATGTAGGGTTAACGAGATATACACAGTAGGATGTACGGCGGGTAGTCAAATATAGAAGGTATATGTAGTTAGAGATGTGTGACTGTGCAGTTAAGAGGCAACAGTCCAGAAGACAAGACGTCGAAGTTCGAGATAAATGGTGATTTAATATGATAGACTTCGGCTCCCAAATAAAATATAAAACTTTTTTTTTTTAAGTACAAGTAATTTGTAGGATAACAGGGTAATCCAAGGTTATTTTACTATTGAAATACACGAACATGAATGATAAATGATTTTATTTGTGCAAGTAGCCTTTTAGGAACACTTTACACGTCAATCAGATTTTAAAAACTAGATGAAGTTGGCGTTTTCTAACTCACTACTCGGAGAAGAACGAAAGAAATAGTAAATTTTTTTTTTTTTTTTTGGTGGGAAATCATCAAATAACTTCTCCCGCTCTGGGTGGAGCAGGAGGGCGTGTCAGACTTTTACTGACTAAAACCCACCCGTGTTCCTTCATTAGCCCGTATGCCAGGGGCTGTGGTATCTCTTTCAAACGAACCCGCACCCCTGACAGGCATCGGCCCTTGCGGGCCCCATCATTTTTTGTGCTGACATCTCTTTGAGGCGCGCGTGGAACACAACGCGCCGTCGACTTGGGCTTGGTCCTTACCGGACAGCGAGCTACCCATTACTCGCCGTCCGCAAGCCCATGCCTACGGTGGCCGGAAATCGGCCTGGGATTCCCGACGCCCAGGGCGTCTCCGTATCCTGCGGCGGCTGGGATCGCGAGGGCGCATATGCTGCCTCTCCCTCACGTGCGCCGCCTCCCTCTTCGCGAGCATCACTGCTTCGCTGAAGGAGGTTACGGCTCCCCATGCCCTCTCGCTCCGTACCATGGCCTGGACCAGGGCCGGACGCGAGAGATCGCCGCCGCCGATCGCCTCCACGAGGACACGGCGGTGCTCCGCCCAAGCAGGGCAGACCGCCACCGTGTGCTCCACCGTGTCCTCAGGGCGATCTTCGCAGTGGAAACACCCGGGCGTTTCCTCCCGCCCTATCCGAAACAGGAACCTCCCGAAACAACCGTGTCCGGTGAGGACCTGCGTCAGGCGGAAGGTGAGGACGCCATGCCGCCTCTCAAACTACTCCTCAAAGAGGGGACTTACCGCCGCAATCGTGGCGTGCCCAGCACTGGGTTGCAACAATCGCTCTCTCCATGTCACCATGAGATCCCGCCGGAGCTCTGTCCGCTGTGCCGCGATTTCCTGCGGCAACGGACTTACGCCCCGGCGTTTGGCCTCCTCGCGCCACTCCCATATTTGCGCGAGGACCTTTGCCTCCAGATCCCATGGCGGTAATCCGGCAAGGAGGCCCGCCGCCTCGCCAGAGATCGTGCGATATCCCCGGATCATCCTGATCGCCATGACCCTATGGGACGCCCTCAGCTTGCGAGCTGGTTGGCGCCTCAATGTAGGCGCCCACACCGGCGCCCCGTATAGGGCCATGGACCGCATGATCCCCGCGTAGAGCCTCCGGCAGGAGGCGTTTGGCCCCCTAGATTGGGCAAGAGCCGCTTCAACACAGCCCCGGCCCGCTCCAGTCTGGGAGCCAAACGGCGGAAATGTTCCGCGAAGTTCCACTAGCTGTCGAGGACGAGTCCTAGGTACTTCATCGTCGACTCGACGCCGATGTGAACCCCTCCCACCGTTATCTGGGAACCCGTCGGTGGCGCATTCCGAGGACCATGAAACCACATGGCCTCGGACTTGTGCAAGGCCACCTCGAGTCCCAGTTGCCGGATCCTATCCACGATTGTCGCAACCCTGTGTGTCGCTAAGTCGGCCGCCGCCTGGTACGACCTCCCCTGCGCCAGGACCAGCGTGTCGTCAGCGTAGCAAACTACACTGACGCCGCTAGGGAGGTCGGCGCGCAGCACCCAGTCGTATCCGATGTCCCACAGATGCGGCCCCAGGACCGATCCCTGTGGGACACCGCACGACATCTCTCGCCGGTTCCACTCTCCGAGGTGACCGGGGTAGATGACGGCCCTGTCTGTCAAATAGGCCTCGACCACACGACAGAGGTAGGTCGGCATCCGGTTATACCGGAGTGCCTCCCTTATGCAACTCCAGGGCTGGGTGTTGAAGGCATTGGCGATGTCTAATGACACCGCCAAGACGACCCCACCCCGGGCCACAGCATCCCCCGTCGTGAGGGCTCGCACGCGCATGATGGCATCCACCGTGGAGCGCCCCTTGCGGAAACCAAACTGGTTCTCCGCCAAATCCGGCCCCACCCGCACCAGCCGCCCGACGAGGCGGTCTGCAATTACTCTCTCAAAGAGCTTGCCACCTCAAATAGTACATTATGGTACTAGTGTATAACGTTGGTGATTACCGCTGAGGCGCCATTGAGACCCGAGCCGTAAGGCGAGGGTCTTAAGAGAGCCGAGGACGGTAATCAGACACGTGTATCATACGACGTTTTTCAACACACTTGTGAAGAAAATAATACTAAAAATCATTTTGTCCTTGGAGTTTTTAGGTAGTAAACTTTCCATAACGTTAAGGGGTTCACATCTTATATCGGGCGGTGTTACAACATAAATAATTTTCTTGATAACTAATACTTGTAGTCATTTTAATGAATAAATAACTATAATTTCAACAGTGAAAACGAGTTGGCATTTTTTTTTTTTGCTAATGGCGGGAAAAAGTAATCAGTTTTCCAACGCGCGCGCATCTAACAATGGCGATCGGCCGTATACTAAGGCTGCATTCCGAATTAGAAAAATAACGCTGTGAGCGCTCACATCGATATTTTGCGTTCCGAGTTAGATATCACGATTCTGACAGCTAAGAACCGTCATTTTTGTCATCAATACGGAAGGCTTGTGATCGCGATAAAAGTGTTCACTCAACGTTAAAACATATATTCACCATATTAAACTTGTATACACCACACAGTAGCACTATTCCAAATAAATCGAAATTAACTAAATATTCGATGTGACTTAAAACAAAACAGCACAACTGTCATTTTTGACAATGATGTTTCTTTTTTTTTGCTTTTCGCGGATAGGGCTTTAGCCACGTACAAAATGGGGAATTCAAAGTTTTCTTTATTACAGAAAAAAACAAAAGTTATATTTGAGTGAAAGTTTTATTAATAAAAAACGTACTAGTTGAAATTATCTATTTAATTACGAAGTTACATGAAATGAGCAAGCAATAGGTATATTAATGTATTTGTACTATTGAGCACGACCTTTTTTGTATCGAAACTTTTTAAGAACAAAGCAACTCAACCAATAAGAAAAGAGCTATAACTCACTAGTAAATAATAGTAATGAAAAAGTCACAGTTTGATAATAGGTGTCATTATGTGCATAATTGCGGTGAAATTAGAGCCATTTTATGAGCAAGTGTGTTGAAAAAGTATTTGTTGTGACGGGCACAGGAAGAAAGATCGAAAGCCAAAGTCTCTTTCAAAGTCCAGACATTATTTTGGTCAGATCATGTGAAGACCATGTAGATTGATGTCTGAAATAGTATTTTGAGGAAAGAACCACACAGATTGAGTAGACCTGTCTAATCAGTGCACGCTTTTGTCAGTAATCGGGTAACTCAACTCAAAACTTAAGGAGCTCAACGATTAGATGAACAATATCAAAGAAATTGTTCTTCATAATATGTTCCTCCGTGTGGTGCCGGATGTTAAAGAATAGCACCATCCCATTTCTTCCCGTGGGTGTCGTAGAAGGCGACTAGAGAATGGGCAGCAGCGTTCTCTATTCACTTTACCACCATACTGCGATCGCCAACCCGCCTGCCAAGCGTGGCGATTATGGCAAAACCCCCCTCTTGAGGCTTATGTCCAGCAGTGGACGTCTTTCGGCTGAAATGATGATGAATATGTTCGTGTAGTTTTTACACTCAATTTATGTTTTAACAAACCAATAATTAATATTTCGTTGGTTTTGAAAACTATATGTAGATAAAAAGCATGATATTTTAATCATTTTAGACCATATAATTGAAATAGGCTAAAGTAAACATATGTTCAGGTCGGTTGGAAACGAAAATATAATCTATCATCAGTTTGTTTAGGTTGGGTTAGTTTACAATGCTTCAAATAAATGTTGTGTTTGTGAAGTATATGTTCACAGTTTGTCAAATAGGAAAATATAATGACCAGCTGTTTACATACTCGCAACATTTCAAAATGATTGAAAGATCACGGCGACCTTGTTTGTTGCTACCCTCATGTTTATACTATTTCATATTTAGGGTTTTGGGTTGGGTGAGTTATGAGTTTGAGAGCTTACTAGAAAATGGACAGCTGCGTTCTCTATGCATTTTACCACCATACTGCGATCGCCAACCCGCCTGCCAAGCGTGGACATTATGGAAAAACCCCCCTCTTGGGGAAGGCTTATGTCCAGCAGTGGACGTCTTCCGGCTGAAATGATGATGATGATGAGTTTGAGAGGGACTTAATGCTAAGTAATAACAGCCTCACTGGTCGATCGATCAGGTTAAGCTACATTTGCCAGGGATGGGCCGTGGATGGGTGACCGTCTTCATATAAAACCACGTTAAGCCGTTGGTCCGGGTTGTTACTCGTGGATCGTTGACAGTTGTTACGGGTCATCAGAAGCCCGTAAGTCTGACAACCAATCTTACCAATGGGTATTATATTTCCCAGTAACTGGTTTGTAGAGGTCAGATAGGAAGTAACCCTTATGTAAAATACTGGTATTCAGCTGCATCAGGTTAGACTGGAGTTTCTTGGCGGCTCTTCTCCATAGGACACGACCAATTACAACCGTGCACCTAGCTTCTGGGGATTTATAAGTGCCCATGTAGGTTTATGTGAAATTTTGATTTTGGTTTAGACTGGAAACCGACCCATGAAAAAGGCTAAGTAGATTATGAACGAGTTATTTTTTTTTTAATAAGTACCCATCTGGTACTTAGTGTCATCATATATGAATAAAAAATTAAAGATACCATTATAGGAAGTCGATTTGTACCTTCCGACTTCATCATTCATAATTTCAGCTGAAAGACGTCCACTGCTGGACATAGACCTCCCCCAATTGGGAAATTTGATTTTGATAATCGCCACGCTTGGCAGGCGGGTTGGCGATCGCAGTATGATGGTAAAATCCATAGACAACGCTGCTGCCCATTCTCTAAAAAGTCCCTTAGTCGCCTGGTGTAGGAGGCGACTAAGGGACACGGGAGGAAAAAGATGGAGCTATTCTTTACGTCCGGCACCTTCCGACTTACACCTTATGTAAAACTGGCTTCTATCCATGACTTTGTCCGTGTGAAATTTCTTGCACCCTCGACTCACCCGGTCGCGTCGCATAGCCTGTCGTCGCAATAGCGAGACAGAACGCAAAAAAATCAAAAAGAACGCTAATTGAAAACTAATTAATAAATTAATTTTCAATTAGCGTTCTTTCTGATTTATTTTTATTTTTGATCGGCTTCCTAAGGCCCTTTGTACACGACACGGTTTCATTACGGTACGGCTTATAAAGCGCACTGTACACCGATTGAATTAAAACCATGCCCATATACAAGTTTCCGTAGTGGTATATACGACACTGACCACCGTGCCTACAGACAATGCATACATCGTTTTCACAGCAGAAAAATCTTATGTACACATCAAGTTACCCCAATCTGTCAAATTTCTTTGATAGTTTTTCAACTTTATTACAAAGGAATAAGGTTTATGTTCAACAGATTGGGATAGCTTGACCTGCTGGCGACTGTACAAAGGGCCTAAGAGTCCTGACGTGATTTTAAGTAAAGAATCTTCAAAATCCATCTAGTAATTACAGAGATTCAAACAAACAAACGTAAAAAACAAACAAACATCAAAGACTAAAGCCCAAAAAAACAAAAAAAAACAACACACACACGCACCTCTACATTTCCCCGATATTCCACTACGTCGAATCAGGTCAGGTGTCAAACATAACTCATAAAAAACATGACCCTCCTTCCAACTTCGGCGTCGGGTAAAAAGTTGATGAAGCCATGCAAGAAGTGGCCATCAGTCATAACCGCCTATGGCCGGGACGTACCATTTATCAAAGGCTGAAAATCTACATGACTAGGCCTGAATTTGGACTTTTGGTTTGTGAACTAATATACTATTTATTATAGTAGGTCGTGTTTCATTTTCAGACTTCAATATCAGTAGGTTGTACTTGACAGATGTCAATAAGTTTTTTTTTTGTGTTGGGATCTCTAATCTCCACAAAAATATATACTTACAAACATTTGTAAAGTGTATGCAACGAACTGTGGAGGGGCGTGCAGTTGTAAACTTGACAATGTCTACCGCTGTAACTGTAATTAATTTATCAAATTGGCAAGCTATATTTTTACTACACAGTGCCGCTGGTTTAGTAGCATTTATGTTTAAAATCAATGGGTTATTAAGTAGTTGCAGATCCCTATAAATTTAGAAACAAGTTTGCACAGCAACTTGCCACAGCACGACAGGTATAATATGAATAAAAGTTGATTTCACGTTAAAAATAACTCCATCGATTAATCAGCTACAACATTGCTACGTCGTAGCTTTATAGCTACGTCGTAGCTCTATTGCAACGCAAGCTACGGCGTAGTGCTACATGCGCTTCGGTCGAGATCTTATAACTTTCGTATTACTACAAATATCGCATATTTTCAACCATTGTTTGTTAGTGTTACCAATTTAAACAATTCATTATATAACGCCAGTGTTCGCCGTAATGGTGGCAGAGGAGTAAAATACACACAATATATTATATCGACAGATATTTTTTTACTCCCATAATATATTAGAATCGATCAGGTTAAGCTACGCTTGCGTCGGTTGGTCCATGGATGGGTGACTATCTTTCCATACCGAGACCCCTTAGAGCATCGGAAAGCTAGTTAAGCCGTTGGTCCCGGCTGTTATTCATGGATTTGAGATGACTCGAAAGTCTGACAACCAGTCTTACTAAGCGGTCTACCAGTGTTACCCAGTAGCTAGATTGTTGAGGTCACATAGACAGTCGCTCCACATAAAATACTTGTATTTACCTGCATCCGGTTAGTCACTGTAGTGTATAAGTGTTTATTTTGCCTAATATATAAGATGTTAGCGAAGATGAATTTATTGTGATGCCACCGTGAGAATACCAATATCTTTAAAAAAATCTCTCAGAGGAACTCTAGCACCTAATTGGTAAATTGCACGTACAGCTCGTTTTTGCAGAGCAAAAATATTTTGAATGTCAGCGGCTTTGCCCCACAGCAGAATGCCGTAGGACATAACGCTATGAAAATAACTAAAATAGACTAACCGAGCTGTATCAACGTCAGTGTATTGTCTTACTTTCCTGACGGCGTAGGCAACTGAGCCTTCCCGCTAGGCTTGATATGTGTGATCCCCACTGAAGTTTGGCATCTACTGTTATGCCCAGAAAAACTGCCGAGTCTACAGTTTCAAGCACCTCATTTTCTAAGACGATGTTGGGTCCCAGATTTTTTACATTCGGCAAAGCGAACTTTATACATTTAGTTTTTTTAGCATTGAGAACTAAATTATTCGTGGTAAACCAATCCGTAACCATTGAGAGTGCACTGTTTACGTCGTCAAAATCTTGTCTATTCCTGACTACTTTAAAGATAAGAGAGGTATCATCAGCAAACAGTAGGTACAACGTCACAGATACCCTTTAAATAGAATGGTAAATCATTAATGTACACTAAGAATAAGAATGGACCCAGTATTGAGCCTTGAGGTACACCTAACTGAACTGGTAGCCCGGAAGATTTCACACCATTAACATCTACACATTGGTGCCTATTATTTAATTAGGAGTTTATTACGTTAAGAGCTTCATTTTGAACACCGTAATGACGTAATTTACGCAAAAGCGTGTCATGGTGCACGCAATCAAATGCTTTGGAAATATGGTATTTTACGTAGAGCGACTGCCTATCTGACCTCCACAACCCAGTTACTAGGTAATACGATTAATAAAAATATTTTTAATTTATTAATAAGTTAAGTAATATATAATAGATTTGTACGGAACCCTCGGTGCGTGAGTCCGACTCCCACTTGGCCGGTTTTTCTTCATAAAACAGTGAGTTTATAACATAAAACAGTTAAGAACCTAAGTAATGTGGATGGTGTGCTTACAGCAAATGAAGTTGCGTCCGCAACACGGAAGGAAATAATTACTTCGCATTATGGCGGAAAAAGCACAGTTTATTTAGTCTTATTACGTTGTTTGTTCAAGATATTTACGGAAAATATTATTATGGACACATAATAAAGAGGAAAACTCTTAAACAAGGTCAAGGTGTTCTTATAAAGTCGTGTTAATGCAATTTTGATCTGGTTACTGGAGTTTTTGTCCGCGATGTTTTTCTTGGCGTTAATAGGAAAATTTTAGTATGGTTTGATGCTATTTCTTTTTCAAATTATAATAGTAGCAATAATAATTATTAGAAAGACAAAGTTCTTGGATAAAATTAATGGTGAAAAACTGACGGAAAGAAGGTCAGTCAGTTCCATACAAACTGTTTCAGTGACGCAACTATTTTTGACCCATGATTTCATTTAAAATAAAATAAAACTGCCTGATAATCAGCACACCTTTAACGTTTATTTTAATTTTAGCTAATAAAAATTTAATAATATTATGAATACTAACATTTTATAAGTATACATTTTATAAGTTCACATATGAATAAGAACAAAACTGTATTTTTTCAAAACAAAAAAAAAAAAACTATTTTGCTGTGCCTTAACAGGGTCCATAATTGGGCACGCCACGATTGCGGCGGTAAGTGCTCCTCTTTGAGGAGTGGCTTGAGAGGCGGCATGGCGTCCTAACCTTCCGCCTGACGCAGGTCCTCACCGGACATGGTTGTTTCGGGAGGTTCCTGTTCCGAATAGGGCGGGAGGAAACGCCCGGGTGTTTCCACTGCGAAGATCGCCCTGAGGACACGGTGGAGCACACGGTGGCGGTCTGCCCGGAGCACCACTGTGTCCTCGTGGAGGCGATCGGCTCTGGTCCAGGCCATGGTACGGAGCGAGAGTGCATGGGTAGCCGTCACCTCCTTTAGCGAAGCAGTAATGCTCGCAAAGGGGGAGGCGGCGCACGTGAGAGAGAGGCAGTCTATGCGCCCTCGCGACCCTAGCCGCCCCAGGATACGGAGACGCCCTGGGCGTCGGGAATCCCAGGTCGATTTCCGGCCACCGTAGGCATTAGCTTGCGGACGGCGAGTAATGGGTAATTCGCTGTCCGGTAAGGACCAACCCCAAGTCGACGGCGCGTTGTGTTCTACGCGCGCCTCAAAGAGATGTCAGCACAAACCGAAGGGGCCCGCAAGGGCCGATGCCTGCCAGGGGTGCGGGTTTGTTCGAAAGACATACCACAGCCCCTGGCATACGGGCTACTGAGGGAACAGGGGTGGGTTTTAGTCAGTAAAAGTCTGACACGCCCTCCTGATATCAAAAAAAACAAAAAAAAACAGGGTCCATTTATAACTGTACTTAGCTTTAAGCCATAAGTAACATCTATTATACACGTTATGATATGCAAATAAATGAAATGAAATTAACGTCAAAATTTCATAAAACAGATACCCAAAACTCCTACTGCACAACTTTCTAATACTTTAGCTGGGAAATAGAAGTGGCGCAAAGAATTTCCCAAAAATCAATCATAAAATCAGTCATTCAGTATCTTAGACACTGAATGACTGATTTTAACGATAAATGTTAGACATTACGTCCTGAACAGAAAATAAAGTATTAATTCACACACCACACTCACCCTCACTCTCCACAGAACGCTATGGTAATTTACTATGTTTTTTGTATTTTTGTATTTCTGTTTTTTTTTGTATATTTACTCGTTAATAACAGTTTTTTTTTTTCTTGTATTTTTGTAATCCTACCTTTTAATGCATGCCATAATTTTAACTTAAGTTTCTCATTTTTGTCTATCTCGCTTCTATATCATATACCCTGTAAATTGTCTGGCTCTTGTGATACAGGAATTTCTAGTACAAGAGCCAGGGCTACACTGTTGTTGTTATTTGAGTGAGTAAATAATATAAAAATCTAAAACAGTAAAGACGAAGCTTATAGTGAAAGCCTAAGCGTTCACTATAATCTCGCCTTCCTTACCCCAAACAAACCTTATGATCATAACACCGTCTAAACCAAAACAAAGAGTCAAATCAATGAACCGTGCTGACTAGCTGACTAGCCTTTCTCAACTATGTTGGAGTCAGCTTCCAGACTATCTCGAAGCAGTACAATACCAGTATTTTACATGGGGCATATCTGATCTCCAAAACCCAGTTACTAGATACATAGGGCAGCTGCCTATCTGACCTCCAAAACTCAATTACTAGATAATAAATGATACCCGTTGGTATTACTTGCTGTCAGAATTTCGGACTTCTTTCGACCCGTAACAACAAAAATCCATGAATGATAGCGCCAGGATCTAAATATGGTATTTAAAAATGGTCACCCATCCACGTACCAACAGAGGCAAGCGTAGGTTATCCTGATCCATCGACTCGTGTGGTTGTAATTACTTAGCCACAAGCCCCTCGACAAAAACAAAGACACCTAACACATATTACATCTCCTGTATGAGTAATGTTTTGGCACGAAGTAACAAGAGCAGGAGTTTTACTGACGAAGTTTCCGTAACCGTAAACAAACAGTACATTTTACTAAGTTACCTTTATGTTGACTAATAATGTCACCTGGTGTTTCTGAGAAAAAAATACTTACGTGATTGTTATGTAAGTGAGTGTGTCACGGCGTGTTTATGTCGCAGATGGAATTGAGTCATGAGCTAAAAGATTAGCAGTTTAACCTAAACGGTTATAATAATAACTAGCTGTGCCCGCAGCTTCGCTCGCGCGGTATTCGAAAAATGTATTTGTATAGATTTTATTAAAAATAAATAAAATTTCTGAAATAAACGTAGCCTAAGTTAATCCTTATTAAGTACATCAGCTATCTGCCAGTGAAAGTCCTGTCAAAATCGGTTAAGCCGTTTCAGAGATTAGCCGGAACAAACAGACAGACAGACGAAAATTAAAAAATAAAATATTTTGGTATATGTACCGTGTATACATCCATACGCATTTAATAAAAAGCGGTTATTTTAATATTACAAACAGACACTCTAATTGTCTTTATCTGTATATATGTATAGATTACATGTATAGCTAAAACACACTACTTAGTACAGGTACACCTCTGCCTAAGCCTTCGAGAACCAGGTCTGATGTTATTAATAAAACAAAAATATCGTTTTGATAAAGACTTAAATAGCATTACATTAACTCATGCGTTCTTCCCATGGAGGTAGGCAGAGACTACACAACATCACGCTCTACGATCCTTACAAACAAAGTATTCATTTTGCCTCGTTTATATTTATACATCTGTGGTCCTAGTGTGAGTTGGTTTTAACCTTTAAGGGTTGCGTGTCGTAAATAAGAAAGCGAATAACGATCCGTGTCATTTATTTGAGGGCGCTGCTTACAAGAATACAAAATAAAAGGGTACATCAATAAAACTTAGGACAAACACAATTTGGTAATGTCGGTAGTGCCGCGCTCCCTTCGACGTGCGAGCGCGATGATACGGTCGGCACATTCCGTCCTTTCACCTTGGCTAGCTTAGTGTGCGCGGGCGCGCCCTGACGAATGGCCGTATGCGCTTTTCTAAAAGTATGTGCTTATGTAAGTATGAGCTGCTACAAACCCATTCGATCTTACGCATCAACCGCGTACGGCGCTCCGACCGCATCCTTCACCAATCCAGGGCCAATTGGGCTAGTAATTTCGTCATGTCTACTTTCAAAACTGTGAAGCATAACATCTTGAGAAAACCACCAAAGTCTTAGAAACAAAAGTTTGAAGACGTGACATCTGCCAACCCGCACTGGGCCCACGTAGATTACAGCCCACTCCCTATCAAAGGGAGGAAAGGAGTCAGTCAGTAGTGGGAACATTGAAGGCTGATAATGAGACTATAGAAGTACAGACGCCAGCACATCAAGCTACCCCAATCTGTCAAATTTCTTTGATAAATTTTCAACTCAATACACAACTTTATAACATAAATTCTAATTAAATAAATTTTAAAATTATTAATTTGATAAATATTATAAAATGTAGAATATTTATTTTTATTTTTATTATTCCAAATCCTCTACTATACCTTACCACACCTAAGCCTATAACACTCGCTTTCTGTACACACGCCGCTCACTACTTACGTCACAAGTTCACAACACGTTAAATAAAGAACCTGTTCATTTTAGTGCATATGTTCTGCCTCTTTTATGAAGTGAGCTCCGAGCTTGCTTTACGTGTATAGACGCATAAATAACAACGAAAGTGCCTGCAGTTGACCTTAAGTGAGCACACTACGGCCATATGCAGCCTCTACAACCGTAATTTTCTTTGTTGGGAATTTTCAAAGCGATGAAAATATTCAGGTGAACCCATATTTTAGGAAGAGTTACCGTTCAGCAGTGGAGTTAAAACTTGGAAGCAGATGTTTGTAATACTTATTGAACTGTCTTATTGAAATAATGTACGGAAATATTAGATTACTAGCTTCTGCTAGCGACGTCTTTTGTGTGGAAGTCGTATGACACCACAATATACTCACACATGACACAACAGACTCAGGACATGTGACGAGGGAGCAAGCGACGTACAGCTTTCCGTGTAGAAGCAACTCGTCCTGAGGTCTATATCCGCAGCCTTTAGTAGTAATTTCTTGCTTGAATTGTCATTTGTTGCTTGCGAAATTTTTAGTGAATTCGTAAAAGTCTGCGTTCCTGCATATCCTTAGCACAACACTGATACACTGACTGATGAATTCTTGCTGATCGTTTCTGACGAACTGCTGTCACTAAAATAAAATAACCAAACACATTTATTTTAATTATAACCGTTATTTTCGATTACTACAGATTTCCAATACCTATTATTCCTATTCTATTGAATATTATAGTAATTTTGATTCTACTCAGTTAGAATGTAATCAATATAGGCTGTAATTAATTGGTTAAAAGTTCGTGAGAGTACTTTAGTTTCCAATACTTTCTAAATTTCTTAATAATTTAGGCCATTGAATTCTTCAATCAAATTAGAACAAGTAATTTGAGAACAAATTACGAACACTTATTCAGAAATTAAGATTGGATAGGTACTTAGTACATTATTAAATTATTTAAATGAGAAACTTCATTTGTGTACCTTCATATTGTGATTCGCTTACAATTGAGTAAAAAGTCCGATTTAGAAAGATAATAAAATGAAAAAATCTTTTCATTTTCATCGAGTTTTAATTAAAATGTACTGATTATTATATCAGTAGAGAGCAGTGGTGGCCAAGTGGTAAGTGCCGCGACTTACGAGTTGTGTAGGTCGTAGGTTCGAACCCAGACAGGTGCTTTACTTTGTGTAAATTATTTCATCACGCCTGCTCTCAAAACGGTGAAGGAAAACATCGTGAGGAAACCGGCATGTCCTAGAACCAAAAATTCGAAGACATGTGACACCTACCAAACCGCACTGGGCCTGCGTGGTGGATTACGGCCCAATCCCTCTCACAGAGAGGAGGCCTGTGTCCCAGCAGTGGGAACATTATAGGCTGATGATGATGATGATTAATATATTGCTGACCGTGCCCACTTCGTTGGGCATATCCCTCAATATATTTAACATGGTCGCGGTTCCTACCTATGTCGTATTATCTCTTTAACCATTCGTCCAAACAATATGTAGTAAAAAGTAAAAGTCTTTTGTTTTAAACACTTGAGACGACAAATTTACTCATTTTGATAAAAAAATCTCAATTGTTGAAATTATGACCAATAACATGACCCAATTAAATTAAATAAAACAACTTTCTGTGACTCAAATTAAAAGTTAGACATATGCTTTTGCTGTCTGTTTTGTAGGCATTATTAAGGTCTACAAAAGACCCGTTACAAGACCGTTTTCGTTCGACCATTTTTCTCCGACTTACTTTGCAAATCCGACTACCACGAAAATGTCTATTCATTTATCAGGTTAATACATAGCCTATGACACTCACAAAACGTGACTTTCTAATGGTAAAAAATATTCAAAATCGGTTCAGTAGATCCAGAGATTACCCCCTACAACCTCACAAACTCACAAACTTTATCTCTTTACAATATTAGTATACTCGTATATTTATTTATAGTTTTTTCGAATATCATGCTATTGCTACAAACCTTCTAAGTACTGATGTTTTTAGTAGATTCACTTGCCTTTTATCAGAAAGAAAAATGCGTTTATTAATGCAGCAAAAAAATAAGACGCTAAACTTAAAACAAAAACCTCTCATTACTTTAAAAGAACAAGGTAACTTCCCAATACCATTATCAAAGTGCAAATATTTGATTCACTCCTTATGTACCAAATTTTACATTCACCGTCCTCCATACAAAAACACACTCCATTTTCAAAAAACAAAAAATGATATGACTTCACAAAATGACGGAGACGCATGAAGCCGTCAAACTGATAATTACGTCAATCTGTTACTTGACATCCGACGTCGACGTCGCTGCTGCAACATTCGTGCAGTCATCCGTGAAAGAGATAACTGTACATGTATGTATAATGTACATTTATTTATGTGATGCGAAGGAATGAGGAACATGGCGTGAGGAAAGTTTTGACTACGAATGTGGTCAATTATGAGCGTAGAGGAACAGAAAAACTAAAGAATAAGACAAAAAAACGATTGATTGGAAGTGTGGATAAATATGGCCGGAGATAACTGATATGACGACTAATTAAAATATCCTATAAGGAACTATAGCGGCCCGTCCCGACTTCGCACGGGTGGGATATCTTATTTTTGTTCTAGTTATAATAAAATATAAACTATGTTAGAAAAAAAAAAATATAGACTATGATATGACTCAAAATGTAGCATTCTAATGGTGAAAGAAATTTTGAAATCAGTCCAGGATAGTTTATGAGTTTATTCGTTTCCATCATATAAATCTTTCCTGTTTATAATATTAATACAGATAAATGGTTATTCAAAATGAAAAATGATAAGAGAAACCTTAAGATTAATTTCGAAGAGCTATTCAATGATATTATTTTTTTCACAACATATTGGTCTAGTTGTCGCCATATTGAATTTTGATTATTGTCATATCTTTAGTGATACTCGCAAGGTTTATGTCAAACGGATTGACGTAAGAATCATCAAAAAAGTTGAAAATTAAGGTAAATTTTGGTACTTACAAGTTTTCATGAAAATGTAAATTTTGCCTTATGTTTTTTGCAATTAACAGGTCAGTGTTAATTTCCGACCGTAAAACGTATTTAAACGTATTGCATTTGTAGGAACTATTTCATATAATCTCGCACGACTGATGGCCGATGGGGCCGAAAAGTTCTGGAGTGGCGACCGCGTACCGGAAGACATAAAGTTGGAAGGCCTCCCACAAGGTGGACCGATAACCTTGTGAGGGCCGCAGGAGTCAGCTGGATGCGGAAAGCACAGAACCGGTCGAAGTGGCGGAGCTTGGGGGAGGCCTATGTCCAGCAGTGGACGTCTTTCAGCTGAAATGATGATGACGATGATTTCATGAAAAAGTCATTTAATGGAATTATGTGAACTATGAGAGTTGTTTTTTATCATTTTGATGAGTATAATAAGTCTGTAAATACATACATGATTTGTTCGTAAATCATATTGATTTCGTAAGAATTTCGCGGGAATTCTTAGTGCATCCTCTTTAAAATAAAATCAAAATCAAAATATTTTATTTATCATGAACCTACATGGGCACTTATGAAACATCAAAAGCTAGGTGCACGGTTCCAATTCGACGCTTCCTATGGAGAAGAGCCGACAAGATAGTCCACGGTTACACTTTTAAAAATAATTCGCTTTTACAATTTAAAGTAATCACATTCATATTTTAGAACAGAGTCGGCCATCACCGGAGTTGTAGCGTCATTCCACATATTGCAGTAAATATACGAATTTAACGCCGACAAATTTGATTTCAGCTTCAACACTGGTATATTTACCCGTATTGTGGTGACTTGAGGTAGAAGCGCTTCGGTCCCAGAGTGTATACTGGCTGCCTGGGTGCAGGAAATTGAAATCCTCCTGGGCTCTGCGCACTGGGAGACGAGTTAGTGGTCGTCAAAACAAATATTCTGCAAAGAGCTTACGGTTGTAGCTGGCTTATTAATAAATAACATATTAGAGGGAGCTTGAAACGTATACATATATGTTTACAACCAAAGATTTAAGTTGTTTCATTCGCTAGACCGCGTCAAAATATGGACACGTGTCTGTATCATTGAGAATGATATCTGAATAGTATTGTCTCGCTTACTCATATTAAAAATCGTTAGACGAAAAACGAGAAGGTTTGATACGATTTAATTTTTTTAATGGATGTTCGAGCATAACTCCGTCGTATATAGACGGATTTGCAAAAATCATTTTTTTGTTCGAAAGGGGTCTACTCCGAAATGGTTCCATTAAAATTTCATATAGATCTGATGATGCGTTTCGGAGACAGACAAAGGAACTCTTCAAAAAAAGTCAACCGCGAATGTTGCTATCGCATAAATATGCATTGTTTTGACCCCAAGGATGATAAAATTTCGAATTGGTGTCGGGTAAGTTAAAAATAAAAACTTTTTCAAAAAAATAACAACCGACTTCCAAAAAAACACTACAAAGTGCAAAATAACTTTAATTTCAGAAGCCGGTGACAAATTATTAAAATACACATCCAAAGTCACCGACTTACGAAATTAAAGTTATTTTGCACTTAGTAGTGTTTTTTGGGAGTCGGTTATTTTTTTTTAATTATTTTCTGGTTTTTAGTTTGGTTTTTAAAGCGTGTTTTTTAAATTTTTTGTATATTATTTATTTTATTGAGTAGACTAAGAAGCGTGATTTTTTTAGAGCTCCAAGGGACTGTGGACCTACGTATTTGATATTAATTTTAACCTTGTTCTTGATACCTCCACGAGTTCCTGAGAAAATTACTGACCGAATAAAGTCACCCTAAAATGTGTTCCGTTTCAGGTACGGAACCCAAAAAATAACAAAATTTTGGGTAATAAGTAACATAACATAATTATTACGGTAGAGGTGATAAGCAGACACATATTTCATTAGCTAATATCATGTTACAGGGAAGGGTAACCATACCTTTTTCTTATATTGTCGATAGGTAATCCATACAAACATTATAAAGAGGTAATTTTTTTGTTTGTGTGTTATCTCAGGAACTGTTGGATTTAAAAAAAAATATTTTCATGTGATCAAAAATATGACAATTCTTAAGGAAGGTAATGGGCTCTAATTTTACATCACGTTACGACCCTTAGGAAGCCATCAAATAGAATAAAAGTCGGAAAGAACGGTTACGCCCGTGCCATTCGCTTGGTACATTCCGCCGGTCGCCCCGCCGCCGCCGCGCCGGTCGCCGCCCCGCGTGGCTTGTTATGTACATTTCTATGCGTTTGTTTCAGTCGCTAGACGCCTCGGCGGTCGCACCGCGCGAATTTTCGCTATGGCGAATGTCCCGTGGCCAGGCCGTTAGTGCTTTGCGGCGGGCGATAGAATGGGACGTCAAAATTTCACGCGTCTGAAGTCGCGGGCGTAGTGCTAGTAAAGAATATAATGGAAAAACAGATTGGAAATTCATAATATAGAAGAAAGATTCCCAAAAAAAACCACTTAGATCAACAAAAGACTGGCAAAATGTGAGTGACGCCACAAAACGCCAATTTATATCAAAACTATCTGTAGTCAATTTGTACCGACATGTTCTCGCCGTACCTTTGTTATTATTGTTATTGAATAACTGTCAATGTCACTCCGGGTATTACCAGAAATCTTGGAAATGGACGGATTTTAGGGATACACATCTAAACGCTTGTACAGCAAAATGTGTTTTGGACTGATGATAAACGCGTTTTCGTACAAAACGAATTAAAATAATAAATAAATGAGATTGAATGTAATCAAAACCATCAAAGTCAATCAAGAAAAACAGGTTTAAATGAAAATAACATACTGCCAATGTAAGAGGTGAATATTATTTTATTTTAAATTAATTGTGTTTACACTGGTAGCCTTTTTTAAGTGAAGACGATTTAGATAAAGTGTAAACAGGCGAAATGTACTAAGTACGCCTCTGTCTATCCCTTCGGGGATAACAGGCGTAATACTATATTATGATAAAGAGTGAATACGTTACGGTCAACCCTAAGGGTATTTTATTTTTGCACAGAATGTCATCGAATATCCAACAGCTGTATTTTTTACCACGAACCCAAATTTAGAACTAACAAAACTCTCACCCAAATACATGTCTCATTTTATTTTTTTGCCTTTTTGCATATGCACCGTAAAAACTGAAAAGTTTTGATATATTATACCCTCACTTAACCATTATACTTCACGCCTCGTCCTCGAGATTAGTAGTTACATGTAGTATCGCATAGATGTCGCCACTTCAGCACTAGTTGAGAATATTCCTTTGCCTATTTTTTTTTTTTTTTGATGTGGGTAGGTACTCATATTACTCGGTGGCCGCTGTTACGCTGGTTCCTCATTCGCAGTTTAGTGCTCGGCCACTCAAGACACTATCGTCCTAAATAATTCAAGTAGCATTATTTCGTGCCCATTATGCCGAAACGTAAAGTATCTAGGTCGTGTGAAGAAGAGCTCGAACATTTAATGCGCAAATTGCGTAAACTTGAAAAGAAAATTCACACCAACAATACCGTGGAACCAACCGAGGAATTACCGGGAACCACCTATGGCGTTGAAACAGGTATGTACTAATATTTGTAAAAGTGAAAGTGATAACTTTATAGCGTGTTGTTATGGGTACCATGCAAACCTGAATCAGCCATTGGGGCTTTTTCGTTGCAATTTAAAGTGACGGTTGGCGTTCAATTCATTGGGGATTGTTACCTAACCCGAATAAGATAACGTTTGTTAGCAAATATGTGCAATTCTGTAGTTTTTTCAACATAAATCAATAAGTACCCTTAAAAATTCGACGTATTTACGTTGCGATGATAATAAGTGTGTA
The DNA here is from genome assembly GCA_949987655.1 of Polymixis flavicincta. Taxonomy (NCBI): domain Eukaryota; kingdom Metazoa; phylum Arthropoda; class Insecta; order Lepidoptera; family Noctuidae; genus Polymixis; species Polymixis flavicincta. The sequence goes on along the minus strand of OX465186.1, from coordinate 8,804,763 downwards.
ACCTGAATAGCCATTGGGGCTATTTCACCGCACGCTTAGTGAAGTAGGTAATAAAAACGATTATCATAACCGATATTCGTGTTTTTTCTAGACCCACCTGATGCGCTAGAGCCATGTGATTGGCTGAGCGATGAACATGAACCGGAAATGTTCGAAATCATGGACACCAATGTCATTGACACCAATGTCATTGAGCAATCATTACCAACTAATGATATCCAAAACGACATACTGGCTCCTCCAGAACAGCCTGGTACGTCCGCGCCACCCATACAAGAGGAGGTCACAGTCACAGAGCAGTCTAACACATGTTTAGACACTGAAGTTCTGGAAATCCTCGGTGAAGACCCTTCACTAGCAGAAAAACGTGGAAAGGACATCCATGAAGAAATAGCTTCTCGATTTGGACATATAGCCTCAGAAGGGTTAAACAAAGACGCCAGAAAAGAGCTAATGTTAAAGTACCCGCCTCCTGGAAATTGTCTTCGTATTGACTCCCCTAAAATAAATCCGGAAGTCAAAGCCGCTATGCAAGAAAGCTTCATAAAACGCGATAAAGGCATTGAAGCCAAACAAAAGCAGGTGTCAAGTGCAATATCATGCCTGGGTGATATAATCACAACACAATTAAACTCCGAAAATAAAGACAAGGAGTTACTTCAAAAATTGATGGATCTTGGCAGATTAATTTGCGACGTTCAGCACGCTGACTCAGTGACAAGAAGAAACTTTATATTGTTTTCACTGAAAAAGGACATGTCGGAACATCTTTCAAGTACAAAGATTGACGCTTTTCTATTTGGGGAAACGTTAGCTGACACGCTAAAGGCAGCCAAGTCAATAAATAAATCTGGGGTCGAGCTTAAAGCTGACCAACCTAACTCATCGAAGCGGTCAAAATTCCCTAACCAGAGGAATTTAAACAGGAAGGCTCCCGGTCCGGCTTACAGGCAGTCGGGCCCCCCGCAAAGGAGCCGCGAGCCTGCACCGAGAGCACGCGCGGCCCCGCCGCCGCCCGCGCACTCATCGAGGCCGTGGCCGCGTCAGCAGCCGCCGCCGCCGCCGCCACCCCCTGCTCAAACCCGACGCCGCCTGTAAATACAGTTGAGTATGCCGGTCGATTACACCTTTTTAAAACTCAATGGTCACTTATAACAGAAGACCGCACAGTCCTCTCCTGGATTGACGGTTATAAAATCCCCTTCTCAAGTCCACCAACTCAAAACTATATTCCGTCCACCCGAACACAGTCCAATGAAGAAAAAAGACAGTTCAATGAGGCAATAGGTGATTTATTACGTATCGGTGCGGTATCCCTATGTGAACCGTGCGAGGGCCAGTTTATTTCAAGCATTTTTCTTACCCCCAAGCCTAGTGGAAAATATAGATTTATTTTAAATCTCAAAAATCTTAACCGCTTCATAAAGACGGATCATTTTAAACTGGAGGACCTCCGTACAGCTATAAAACTTGTAACACAAGATTGTTGGATGATTACCCTCGACCTAAAGGACGCATACCTCTTGGTGAAAATTCATGACGACTCCAAAAAATACCTTCGATTTATCTATGACCAAAAACTATATCAGTTTAACGTGCTACCATTCGGGCTTAATACAGCCCCGTTCGTATTCACGAAAATAACCAAACCAATAGTTAAATTACTCCGAACCGCTGGCTTGCTCTCGACTCTTTATTTAGATGATTTCCTTCTATTGGGACGTACCTCTTCAGCTTGTGTACTAAACCTTGAAATTACCAAAAAATTACTGGTTTCACTTGGCTTCATTATCAATGAAGAAAAAAGCATTTTCGTACCCTCCATGAAATGTAAATTTTTAGGCATGATCATTAATTCCCACAAGCTTACCTTAAGCTTGCCCCAAGAAAAAAGGGCACGCATCAGTTCCGAATTACAAGCCTTTCAGAAGTTGCGTCGCTGTTCAGTCAGGAAATTAGCTCAATTAACGGGTTTACTTGTGTCAGCTTGCCCTGGAATAGAATACGGGCTTCTCCACACCAAGGAGCTGGAGCGCTGCAAATATCTTAACCTGAAAAATGATGATGATTATGAAAAAGTTATAAACATCCCCGACTCATTGCAGATAGATATTAAATGGTGGCTTAATCACAGTTTGAATTCAGTACGTCACATAAGAAGCGACGACTATCACTTTGAAATTTTCTCTGACGCCTCAACGACGGGGTGGGGCGCAGCCTGTATGGGCAATACAGCTAGTGGCAGTTGGTCAAACACGGAGCGCAAAAAGCACATCAACTATCTTGAATTGTTGGCTGCTTTTATTGCTCTAAAAATATTTGCAAAAGACCTGTCCGACTGCCAGATTCTTTTGCGCGTAGATAACTCAACTGCAGTTGCATATATCAACCGGATGGGTGGTGTTCAGTACCCACACTTTACACAAATTACAAGAGAAATTTGGGAATGGTGCGAGGAACGAGAATTGTACATTTATGCATCTTATATAAAATCTATTAATAATGTCGTGGCAGATGCAGAGTCACGGAGAAACCACCCAGACATTGAGTGGGAGTTAAACGATCAGGCCTTCGACCACATAACTCATTGTTTTGGCTCACCCGAGATTGACCTATTCGCAAGCCGCATCAACAAGAAATGTGAAGCTTATATCTCATGGCATAGGGACCCTGATGCAGTAGCTATCGACGCTTTTACAGTATCCTGGGCAAAAACGCATTTCTATGCTTTTCCCCCTTTCTCGATAATTCTGAAAGTTCTCAGGAAAATAATCGCCGAAAAATCTAAAGGTATTGTAGTTGTCCCGTCATGGCCCACCCAGCCGTGGTATCCAGTCTTTCAAGCCCTTACAGTCTCTAAAGTTTTATCCTTTCCACCTCACAAACGAGCTTTAATCTCGCATTCCAGCTCCAGTCGGATACACCAGACGATTACCCTGGAGGCTGCTATCTTATCCGGGAGGCACTATCAAGAAGAAGCGTACCACCATCTTCACTGGAAATAATGATGGCGTCATTATCGATTAACTCCCTCAAGCAATACGACACTTGCCTGAGGAAATGGTGGAACTACTGTATAAATACGCACACCAATATGTTTATTGCGTCTATTCCTACCGTCATACATTTTTTGACCCAACAATATCATCAGGGTGCGCAATATGGTACCCTCAATTCTTGTAGGTCGGCTCTCGCAATTTTATTAGGATCAAACATACCTAAAGATGACAGAATACAGAGATTCTTCAAAGGCGTGTTTCGTCTTCGACCATCTTTACCAAAGTATAGCTACACATGGGACACGAATTGCGTACTTGAACACCTTAGTCAATGGTACCCAAATGAAGAGCTGTCATTTGATAAATTAAGTAGGAAAACAATCACATTACTAGCACTTACAACCGCCCATAGATTACAAACGTTATCCAAAATAAATATCAAGAACATTACTGTTGCACCAAGTCACATCACTATTAGAATCCCAGATATCATAAAAACTTCTAAAGCAGGTTCCAAACAACCAATGCTTTACATTCCATTCTTTAATCAAAAACCTGCAATTTGTCCCGCTGCCACATTGCTCTGCTATACAAATAAATCGACGCCCTTAAGAAAATCTGACCTGTTGTTCGTAGGTATAAAAAAGCCGCACAAAGCAGTCGGCACCCAAACCCTCAGCCGCTGGGTAAAAACGACACTAAGTGAGTGCGGGATCGACACGTCCGTGTTCTCTGCGCACAGCACAAGGCACGCCAGCACGTCGCGCGCGCACTCACTCGGTGTAAGCGTCGATGCTATCCGCAACACAGCCGGCTGGAGTGGCAACTCAACTGTGTTTGCGAGGTTCTACAATAGAACGATTTTGAACAATGATTGTACATCCTTGGCTCATTCGATTATCAATAACTAAAAACACATTTATTTACATGTAGGAAATTATTTACATTACTATTTCGTAACTGTTACGATTATTATAAGAATAATTTGTATTCATGTTATTTAAGGCAGAAGAAATTTCTTTCATTTTTAAGTTGAAGTGATTATTCAAATTTTGACTTTGTTAAATTAAAAGAAAGCGGTTTATATACATACTCACTTTTTTGGAAAATAAACATTCGTTTACTTTTTTCATCTAAAAGGTTGTATCATTGAAGATATTTCCCTCACATACTCTCAAATTCTACATGTAACTACTAATCTCGAGGACGAGGCGTGAAGTATAATTGATGATTAAACGAACTTACCTGTAAGTGAAGTTCTATCATAATTATACGAAACGCCTCGTCCGAAGAGATTAGTAACCGCCCGCCCGCCCTATCCATCCCGTACTAATCTCTTAGGAAATACATCAATGATTTATGGATCTAACTCTAAACTAAATGAGGAACCAGCGTAACAGCGGCCACCGAGTAATATGAGTACCTACCCACATCAAAAAAAAAAAAAAAAATAGGCAAAGGAATATTCTCAACTAGTGCTGAAGTGGCGACATCTATGCGATACTACATGTAACTACTAATCTCTTCGGACGAGGCGTTTCGTATAATTATGATAGAACTTCACTTACAGGTAAGTTCGTTTAATCATCAATTATTCAACATGTCTAGAAATGAACTTTTTTTTGAAGAAATAAAAACTAAAAATGTTCTGGTCATTCTTGTTTTTGCCAAAAAAATGCTCTCAAAGGCTTCACTACAAAAAAATTAAATAACTAGGTACGTATATCGTCTAGGAATCTATGAAAACACTTTTCATTAGATATGTTAACAATATAGTCAGTAACAACTTTCATCTTATATTTTGCACCAGATCGTTCCCAGAAAATTTCGTAATTATTCTGTTTTCTTATCTTTTCCACGAAAATCTATTAGGTGCCACCTAAATAATACTTTTATATTATAGAACTACTCAAGCATATAATCCACAGCGAATATGGAACACATTAAACGTTAACAAAGGAGAATGCATGCAGAAAAAATACAACCTTTTTGGCTCGTTACACATTCCAGAGCAATATAACGAACTTGTACTGTACGTACTGTTAGATTTTCCTTTTCGAGTAATATACTAAAGGCCTTCGTCTTTCCTCTTTGATTATAACGAACTGGACCACTACCCTTTGTCGCAGTATTTGTTGCTGACACAAGTCACATACGGGCTTTAAAGTTCGAAATAAAATCGGTGAAGCTCGTTAGGCACTTCAGCGGGTACAAAGTGGCGCAGTTAGTTTGCAGAATTAGGTTTCACGTTTTTTAAGTTGATACATCTTTTGAAAGGGCATTTTAACAATGAGGTTACCTATAACTGAAGCGAAACGATTTTTGTTATAAATATTACGTAACTGTGTATCACAGTACTTACCTACTCAGCTTTTTTTGGAAAATCTGCTACCTACTTGCCTCTGTTTTATTTTTACAAACTGAACTTTAAAGTTATGGCTTGAAAACAGTGGTGGCCCAGTGGTAACGGCCTCGACTTACAAGTTGTAGGTCGTAGGTTCGAACCCAGGCAGTCGCTTTGCTTTGTGTAAATAATTTAATCTCCACTGCTCTCGAAACGGTGAAGGAAAGCGACATGTCCTAGAACCAAAGATTCGAAGACATGTGAGTGATTTCTAACAAACCGCATTGAGCCCGCGTGGTGGATTACGGCCCACTCCCTTCCGAAGAGAGGAGGCCTGTGTCCTAGCAGTCTATACATTATAGGCTGATTATATGTATGTCAGTAGATTTCCAATCGAAAAAAAAAAACAAAGTTTTGGTTCTATTATTCCAAAACCCTGTCACCAACTTTGCAGACATTTACGTGTTTGTCTGCAGTTTTAGTTTGATATCCGCAGTGTGTGATATTATGTAAAAATTGAATGTCACCAACTTTGCAGACATTTACATGTTTGTCTGCAGTTTTAGTTTGATATCCGCAGTGTGTGATATTATGTAAAAATTGAAATTGTATCTACCGCTGGTTTTGACAACTCCACTTTGACATGTCAAAAGGTTTTTACGTCGCCGACAGCTGTCAATGAGTTCATAAAGTGAGTTTGATAGTGAATTTTTAAAATAATTCTCACAGATTTTGTGAACAACAAAACAGCATCAAATTCCGGGGCTTTGTTTTTGTCTGACATAATAATATCTGTCCACATATCTTTATTTATGGTGGCTATAACAATGTTTTGCGAGTTTTAGGGAAACAACGGCTGCATATTATGTTACTGTTATTATTATCGGCACAACTATGTGGCCTTCGTTCGGCTCTGTTTTAAAAGCAACGTTTGTTTTGTAATTTTCTCTTTTTAACCCAATTCAAATAGTTTTTTATTTTTTTAATTCGGTTAAATATCAGTTTGTCACCTCAGAACTCCGTTATTTATAAACCGATTTTAAAATATAAGAATTATATTTCGGGTGGTTCCATATTGTAACAGTTCTGACGTGTTTTTTCCACTTAATGTCTGTAGACGATGTTATAATAACTTGCTATCACTCTTATTTACTTACCAAGTTAAGGTATACGAATTTTTGTGGGGTAGTTACAACAACGAAAAAGAGAAAAATAGAAAGTTAAAAAACAAACACTGATTGAAGTATTTCCACCATGATCCACCGTCCATCGTCACAGTGGCTAGTATCCTGTCGGGTTTCCACCCTCCAATCCAGCGCACTGTGCATTAAGGCAAACACCCTTCCTTTCTCCTCCTCCTCCTCCTATTTTTGAATATAAGTTTTGTCGGATGAAAATACACATATAATACACTGTCTAAGGTAGCGAGTTCCGAAATCTACTCAGCCTATTGTCTTGCACCAGTTTAGTAGTCAAAACCAAGTATTGCAGTCTTTGTGCACATCAAAAGATTTTCTTACAAGCCTTTGCGATTTCTTTGTATAAAATAGGCCAACTATCGTAACTCAGTTTATTGCAAGCTGACTCATAATTTTAGCCCTATAATGTTGTGTAGTAATTAAATGTTCCGTTGTTAACGTTAAGTGGGGAAACGTTAAGTGCCTTATTATGCTGTTCTTAATGCACAATACTCTTTGGGAATATAGGACAAGGTTAAATAATATACATTTTGCTGTATAATATGTCAATATCAGTGTTAAATACCTATGACTAAGGGTACTGTTTGTTTGAAAGTCAGCAGATTTCTGCAATTAACGTTTTTCATTGTTAAAATTGACACAGCTTAAACTAAACCTGCTTGGCAACACTTTAAAAACAGAATTTAAAATAATATGGAATTACAATGTTTTCAAAGTTGGGGTTCTTTATAAGTACATGGAATACTTCCAACCCACCCTGGGCCCGAGTGGTGGATTATGGCCCACTTTCTGTCACAGAGAAGAGGCCTGTGTCCAAGCAGTGGGAACATTATAGGCTGCATAATATAGGTATGTATGTAACCTGGATTTGTGCCCATTTGATGGCAATTGGCTTACCCCTTATTACATGGAACTTGAACAAAACTGGTGAAATGTAAGTATTTTTATGTACAGGTCTGCCTAACCCTTCGAGGAAAACAGGTCTGTTATTAAGTCTCTTAAAAGTGTCGAATTTCCCAACAGTGCTGCAGTGGATTCCTGTGTTCTCTCCCGTTGGCGCAAATACCCGAGAATATGAGCTAATACCGTGGTAAAGAGATTAGCCAGACAGCAAGTCGGTAGCACGGCTGTCTGCCACGGCACAGTGTGAAAATATCCCGGTTTTTGTGTCATCATGTTTTTATTGAATTAATCGATAGAGTCTACAATTCTGAGGATTAGAGTAAAACTCCGGGTTCGCCAAGACTTCTACTTATTTTTAAAAAAAATATCAAAGTTTCGGAATATCCGACTTATGAAAAACGAAAAAAAAATCATTATAATTAAACGGAAGTACTTATTCCAGAATTTATTTATTCTATCGAAAAAAGGTATAATAGCCGACCGTTCTACCAATTCCTGTTGCTTTAGTATGAACGGGTCGAGAGATATGATTTTTTTTCTCGTTTTTCGTTTTAATTTTTTTATTCATCTAAACCGCCGTAGTAGGTGGTCATTCCTACATCAAAAAAATGCTGATACTTTCTATTATGTGTAGTATTATTTCCAAAACCTAACTCATTGGTTTCCAGGAGTTATTGGAAATTTTAGTAATTTCCGGAATATCCGCACTTAGGGCTGCCACTTCAGCCAAAACATAATTTGTTTATTTTTATTAAGTTTTAGCTTTCTTATCACGACCATAACAAGATATCATTATTTTGTGGCTTAATATGGCAAAGATTGAGTAATTTTATATAGGAAATTAAAAACAAATGGAGAAATTGATATCATGTTTATTGATACACCTTTTTTGGAAAGTGTCTATAAATTCTAACCCAAAAGACTTAACAAATAGTAAAGAAAAGAAAATCCTTTCCGATGTCTCATAAGTATATTAATCAACATTTAACATGAGGATTATATCAACATTTTGATAATTTTTTAAATATTTTTAGTCAATTTAGTTCTTTTCATTATTAATTTTACAATTCTTTTAAATCAATTTTCGTTTTATTTTTTTAGTTTACAACTTATTTTGAATCAATTTTAGTAAACTTTTATATTTTACAATTCTTTTAAATCAATTTTATTACACTTTTTGTGTTATAACATTTTTATGGAATAATGTATTTTGTATTGTATTTATCTACATGAATTATATACCTATCTAATTATTTTAAATAAATTTTCATCGTGTCATCAATTGTATTGATTATGACAAAAAATACGATGAGAATGCGCCCCTGCTTAAATTATTTACGTTAACAATTTTTTTTTATACCTTATGTAACTATATTTATTAAAGTATATTTTTTCCTACATATTAAGCAAAATCAATGGTTGTTCCATCTGTTGCTGGAACAATTTCAGGAGACTGAGCGCCAGTCAACCTTTATACCGTAACCGTACTCTGCACTTCAACAACCTCAGTAAGGCGTGACTAAGGTACGTCGTGCAGAACTACGGACGGGGGGCTTGCCTTAACTGGCCGGCCCGCGAGAAGGAACACTCTATAAAACCCGACAGCGAAGTCGTTTAAACCCTACGGTTATCTGGCGACCTCCGTAGTATGTAGCCCTACCCCCGGAATGGGCGTCACCCGGGGGTGGACCTTCTATCGAGCCTACTCGTGGGAACAACAATGGAAACTAATCAAAAACTAACAAATAAACCTGGAATTTCAACACAGACGACTATAGCATTGCCAATTGACACCGATTCAGACGACCAGATGTTTTCAACTAACCAACAGAGCCCTAACGATGCGTATCAACAGACAGATGACTGTGAAGGACATTCTTCTGGTACAAAAATACTAACTCGAATGGAAGCCTTTATGCTGTTTAAGGGTAAAGCAAAGCAGCTGCCGCTTTCCGAACGAGTGAGTATGGTTGTCAATTATTTTGGCTCTGAATATCAACTTTCACAAACTGACGAGGAGTTGAAACAAGCACTTGCAGGATTTTTATCAAAGAGTCAAGATTACTTTAAGCGTTGTAAGTATAATGAGTCCTATTTTGTTAAAAAAAACGAGATTGGCTTAGTGGTACTCTTGTTAGTGGTCATTTGATATCAGTCCCTGTTAATGATGAAACTTCATCAGCAACAGTTTCTAATAATGAATCTCTATTTTCTCCGAAATCCAAGAGGTTTATGGCTTTAAGCAGAAGCCAACAATATAGATCTAAGAGAAAGCTTTTGGAAGTCTTAGACAACGAACCAAATGTCCAGAAAATACAAGCGTTTGTACGATCTATTAAAATCGGAGGACAAAATCTGCCACATTCATCATCTAAAGATTTAGAGACACTATTATGTCTATGTTTAGAATCTGAGACTGCTCCAACAGTAATTCTGAAAAAAGTTCAGACTTCTCCACAACCATGCACACCTGTCGAAGCTCTAGCTATGATAACTGACAGAAATATGTCCGTCGAAACATACAATGCAATTCGAGTAGATCTTAAAAGACGCGGATTTGATGCATACCCCTCGTATCATAAAATTCAAGAGGCTAAAAAAACCTGTTATCCTGACCAGGTTCAGGTGTCTGAAAGAGAAGCATCTGTGCCTCTTCAAAGTTTAATAAACCACACGTTTACTCAGGTGATTAAATTATGTGATGAAGTCCTCATCAACTATTGCACCAAAAAAAGCATTCAAGCAGTAGATTTAATTTTAAGGGGTAACTGGGGCTTTGATGGAAGCACTGGGCAATCTTTATATAAACAGTCATTCTCAGATGCAGAAGGTGACGAAAATAGTCTTTTTGCGACGACATTTACGCCATTGCAGGTTGTAACTAAAGACAGCAATGATGTTATTTGGGTAAATCCTGCACCGTCATCATTTCGTTACTGTAGACCGTTACACTTGCAGTTTAAAAAAGAAACGAAAGAATTAATTACTTTGGAGAAACATTCTATTCAGGATCAAATAAAAAATCTTACCCCCATTATAACTGAAACCTCGAGAGGGCATACAATAAAAGTGGTTGAATATGAATTATACTGTGCAGCTATTGATGGGAAAGTCCTGAATGCAATTCTTTGTACACCATCTCAGTTACGTTGCCCATATTGCGATTTGACCTCATCCCAATTCAACGATTTAGAGTTAGCATTCTCCAAACCAGCCATAGAAGAAAGTTTGGTGCATGGTATAAGTCCACTTCATTCTTGGATAAGGGTCTTAGAATTTTTATTAAACCTGGGATATAAAGTAGAGGTTAAAAAATGGAGGATCCCTCAAAGGTCAGAAGAGAGTCGAATAGTCGAGGACCGTAAAAAAATAATCCAGGCTAAAATCAGAGAAGAAATGGGACTTTTGGTAGATGTTGTCCGTCCTACTTCAGGGACCACTAACGACGGAAACACTGCACGCACTGCTCTTTCTGATAGAAACCGAGGAACTTTTGCAAACATTCTGAACATTGACCAGTGGCTATTAGATGGATTATTTGTTATTTTAACAGTTTTATCTAGCAACCTGCCAATTGACCCTGAAAAATTCGATTTTTTTTGCAAAGAGTTGGCATACAAATATGTTGCGAAGTATGGATGGCATCCTATGACTGTCACGCTTCACAAAATTTTAGTACATGGGTCGAAAATTATAGAAAAATCAAATTTACCTATTGGCATGCTCTCTGAACAAGCGGCTGAGTCACGCAACAAATTTTGGAGGTTTGACAGAGAGCACCATACCAGAAAAAAATCTCGTGAAGCAACTATGTTTGACCTTTTTCACAGAGCTTTAGTCTCATCGGATCCAATTATCTCTGATTACAACCTCTTAGATAGAAAAAATAAGGCTAAAAAAATCCCATTGCCACCGGCCGCATTGTCTTTGTTGAGACCTGTAAATGAAGAAAATCTAGCCATCGATGATTATTCTCATGTTGAACTAATTGTAACTAGCAATGAAGATGAATTTTAGTTTTACCGGTTAGCCCATATAATATTTTACAAATTCATATATATTTTCCTTTCGAATAGCCAACTCCATATTAGTTTGTTAGTGACTGGTAATTAGTGACCGATATTTAAACACATGATTGTACTTTTTGATTTATTTTTTCGCGATTTCACTTTTGGTCCCATAGTAAAAGTTGTTCATAATGATGAGTACAATCATGTGTTTAAATGTCGGTCACTAATTACCAGTCACCCTATATATTCTTGTTGTTTTTTTTCGGATACTTGAAAGTGACAACCCTAAGGAAAATTTTGAATTTCCAATAACTCCTGGAAACCAATGAGTTAGGTTTTGGAAATAATACTACACATAAAAGAAAGTATCAGCATTTTTTTGATGTAGGAATGACCACCTACTACGGCGGTTTAGATGAATAAAAAAATGAAAACGAAAAATGAGAAAAAAAATCATATCTCTCGACCCGTTCATACTAAAGCAACAGGAATTGGTAGAACGGTCGGCTATTATACCTTTTTTCGATAGAATAAATAAATTCTGGAATAAGTACTTCCGTTAAATTATAATGATTTTTTTTTCGTTTTTCATAAGTCGGATATTCCGAAACTTTGACATTTTTTAAAAAAATAAGTAGAAGTCTTGGCGAACCCGGAGTTTTACTCTAATCCTCAGAATTGTAGACTCTATCGATTAATTCAATAAAAACATGATGACACAAAAACCGGGATATTTTCACACTGTGCACGGGTATACGTGATGAAGACTTAGCCTAGTCTGACGTGGAGGCTATTTGTAATAGACTTCAAAAAAATGAAGAGGTTTATTCTGTTGTATTATTTTATATTTTTGAGTTTGTTTACTCAGAACTCCCACATTTATAAACCAATTTGAAAAATCCTTCTTTTGTCTGAAAGGGGTTTTCTTATAAAGTCGTTTCTGATAAGCGGTTTATGAGTTAGCTTCAATGATGCCTATTTTTTCTACTTAGTTTATGTTGATGATTTTACAATAATTTCGTTATTTACTTAGCTAGTGGAGGTATGCGAATTTGTATGGGGTGGCGTCTGCTTGTCATAATCATGAAAATCAGCGTGCTGCTATAAGTCCCCCATATCACAGCATTATCATCATGCCTATGATGCTGTAAAATGGGGACTTACAGCAGTACGCTGATTTTCAAAACCTTTTGACACCAATTCACGATGAACCCAAAAACCTCCCATGAAAACAAACACTACCATAATTATTATTCTAGAAAGTCCCACCCACAAACACTATTCAGCAAACACACTAAAACTAATCAACATAAACCACAACAGTTACCCACAAAATGATCATAAACAAAATTGTTTGGACAGCACATTACTCTCCTACATGACTGCAACTTTCAACAGCAGTACGGAAAAACGTCAAAATGTGCAATGCAAGCAGTTTCGGCTGTTTGCTTATAAAATAAAGCTGACTGAGACAGCTTTGTTTTATTTGGATTCGAGTTGCTGACTATTGTGTGAGTTATATGAAGATATTTTTGGGAACGGTTACAGTGTTTATTGGATAACAGTTTTGTGGTGCAATATCGAGTTGTTAGTTAAAGGAATAAGAATAAAAATGAATATTTATAATAAAGCCTTTTATTCCTTATCCCTTTGTTTTACATTTCAAATGTTGTTAGTATTTTTAGACATGTGCATATTGTCTAGTGTTAGTTAAAATTAAGAGTAATTTAATTAAATCTAATTATGTTAGAATAAGGACCCCATTCAACCTTTTCCACCTTCCCCTATTCTTGTTCTGGTCGAACTAATCTCTCCCCACCGCCTGCACGATGTCGAGAAAGAAAAATGCGACATTCAAACTAAACCATAAAATTATGAAAAAGAAAGCCTTAAGCTCAGCATGACACTGAATTTCAGTTGCAACCCAAAAGTCAGAGCAGAACAGTGGTGGTAAGTGCCGCGACTTACGAGTTGTAGGTCGTTGGTTCGAACCCAGACAGGTGCTTTACTTTGTGTTAATTATTTAATCACCACTGCTCTCAAAACGGTGAAAGAAAATATCGTGAGGAAACCGAAACCGGCATGCCCTGAACCAAAAATTCGAAGACATGTGACATCTATTAATCTGCACTGGGCACACGATGTGGAAAACGCCTCTCACTCTCTCACCAAGAGGAGGCTTGTGTCCCAGCAGTGAGAATATTATAGGCTGATTATGCTATGCTCGCTTGCTACCAACTAGGTCAGGGACGAACCAGTATCATTTGATAATGGTTATAGTTCATGATGTTTTTTAAATGTTTAATATTAAAAAATGTTTTAGTGGTTTTGAATGTTAGTCCTTAACCGTCGATCCACGTACCCCTTTGATTATATATACTCACAAATAGTAGAAATATACCTGGAAAACTATAAAATTCTCAAGTCCAACGAAACCGTTTTATTTCTTCAAAATTATTTTGGAAATATTGCCCAAGTTGTTAGAAAACTAATTAAGATCAAGATATTGAGGTTTCTTCAAGCATCTTAATTTACAAATTACTAAAATTAGTGTACTGTTTGTAATACGTAATCTGCATTTTTCTATGTACTGAGGGTGAATTTTAATTTTAATATTGTTAATAAAATATTTACATAATACCTACAAGTATTTGGAAAAGAGAAGAATCGTAGAGAATCAAAAAATTCGTCCGCATCTTTGTCAACAGGAAAAGTGTCCAATAAGCTTGGCAGCAGCTTGTATGGATTGCGATACAACGTGGCAATGCTACCAAGCTGATTCTTTAGCCAAAACTAGGCCAGTCCTCTGGTCACGTGAAGGGTCAATGTAGCTACTTCTGTTGGAAAAACTGTATTTAGAAAGACTACTCGCAACCGGCGTGCGTGTATAACCAGTGGCCTTATTATGAGTTTTTAAAAACGTTTAAAATCTGGTCGCAGTCTCACTTCGGGAACAATCAAATGTCAAAAACTTGTCAAAAATGTATCGAACGTCGATGTATTTTCGACAGATTGAGACTGAGTTCAGACTGTGAACGTTCTTGAAATTACGAGAATTGCCCCTCTCCCATTTAAATATTAAAAAGGTGAAAAAAAAAACAATAATGTTAGTGCTCAAATATTTTACTCTCCAGCAAAAAAAGCAATGTCTTTGTAAAGTTTAAGGAGTACAATATTCCCTCTCTTTCTGAATCTCCCGTCGGATGTACCTATGTAAACGAAGCAAAAGCAAAGTACATGAGGGTCGATGCAGGTGGCGTTTTATAGTTTCTACCTACCTCTGTGGGAAGAAAAGTATATTTGTGTATTTTTGATTTGATACCGTCTCATGGTACGATGTTCCGTATTTAAGATACTATTCCGTTTCGCTCAATGAGACGGATCATGTAAATGCGCCTTAAATGCCTCAGATAGAAAAATATGCAAAAGAAGTCGGGGCTACCTTTTATTCAGTTGTAAATCGTACTCCTGAACTTTTTAATATTGTGAACCTTCATATTCGCGACTTTTTTAATAAAAGTGTAATCTGGTTGTGAAAGTTGTCGCCATATTTTAAAATTTCGGGCATAAAAAAGTTGCGCTAAGTGATAAATTATTATTCTGGGTGGATTTTAGCAGGACATTTATTGTTTTATTTTGTCTAAAGACTGGAGACTACATATTTATTTTAGAAAAATGTCTAGGTAGTAATTTCTACTAAAATGCTGAAAGGTTGTTTTCTGCATTAGCAAGCTATTTTGCATACTAATATCACCATCAATCTGACGTGACAAATGCACCAACTTTGGCCATTGTGTACAGGCCTCATTACCATTTAAAATTGCGGTAATCTTCTTTCTTGGCGGGAAAAATGGCTCTCCCTTTTCTACTCGCATATTTTTTCTTGAAATAATTTAGCATAAGTAATTGCCGTTCTCAGAAATGCATACCTTAATCGTTTCCATAGTCTTTAAATTATCTATTAAAAATCGTGAAAGAAACTAAAACAATATACAGGTATTTGTTTGATGTATTTTCTCTGAAAAAAAACTGCTAGTTATTTCGAGCGTCTAGATATTTTGACGTTGTTAAAAGGCGACGTCTTAAAGGTAAAAAACTATTAAGTATAATGAAATGATAGAGTCGACTCCAAGACGTGCTCTTAAAGCTTTTCATTGGTGCTTCATGAATATAAGAGCATCATTAGTAGCAAGTTTATGAGCTCTATTTTCATTTTATTTTGATACGTAAGAGATGGTTGGAAATAAAATATTATTTTGGAAGAGAAAACGTAGATACGTTTTACGGCACTGCGCAGTGATAAAACGTTCGGTTTCTGTGCTAAAGAGTTTGAGCGCGGCGGCGACACGACCCGATGCAATAAAGATTGATCCGGCTCGAAGGATCAATGTTATTATCTGGGAGTAATACAATAGTGGACTGGAGTAATAAATATGGCCGTTATCATAAAATTATATCTTTCCTGGACAAGGAGAGAGAAGAATCAAAAGCGAGTAGTCACCGGATCGTAACCCCCTGCGTCGCGCATCTGCTGGCCGATGAAGCACTGATTACGCTGCATTTGCGTGCCAACCTGGTGTAAAGTATTGTGTTGCATGGTTCGATTTCCAACACACACTCTTGCTAAGAATATTCCACAAGACTATTTAAGTTCTTACTATTTTCCAACCCAAACAAATGTTTTGCCGAGTTGTACTTAGAGCAAATTATTTTCGCAGAACCCTTCTTAAGTACGAATCAATTTCTAATATTGACAATGATTCTATTACGGTACCGTGTATTTTTATAGCATCTCAAGATTTACCGGTCCCGCGTAACAACAAATAGCTGCGATTGCGTGCTCACCGCTGAGAGGGCTTCACAATCAAGCCGTAAACTGTTCGGAACGATTCGATGTTATAGTGATTTTGAAATAAATTCTTATTTTGCTTCTGAAGTAGCACTTAAGCACTATTTTCTTCGTTTTTTTTTTTCTATATAGGATGAGAGTTTATTTATAAACCCATTAAGATGAGATTTCGTGATACCTTTAGAAAAGTCATTTCTTTTCAGATCGTAATGACTACGAGTTATTCAAGGATTTGTTCCAAAAATACGGAATTTACTTCACTAAATAAAGACAACTATAATATGCCTAAGTATGTACGAGTCTTCAGTGCCTGTCCATTACCTAAGACCTTCTATCTATTAGCTTTTATCTAGGGAGTTTATTTTGCTTCTATCACTAGGAGAATAAAGTACCTAAGTACTATCAAGAACAGAAGTCTTAAACCAAAACCTGTTTTAGAATCGAGAAAGGATCTACTGCATTCAATTTACGATGCAATCCATCGCAAAAACCAACCCACGAGACGGTAATGTTTCGAAAGCGAGAATACCGCACATAAATAATGGTCGTGATATATGTAGGCAGTCTGCTGAGACCCAATATTCGGTGATTCAGGAAGCACGTCCAAGGAGGATTCATATTTCATCCAACACTTTGGTCCCAAGGGATGAGCGAGTTGAACCGATTTCCGATGGTTTACTTTTCATTCAATGTTGCATTTTATTCGGCATCGTTCATCCAAAATGAAAATTCTGAACACAAAATGAACCAAAAGTGGAAAATGTATTCATTATTGAATCGGTTAAAATATGCTGGAATTCGGCAATTCTTTAACTCGCCTATCTAATGATTGAAAATGAAATGAATGGAGCAGATGCACGTTAATTTCTATGTAATTTTGTCGGAATCTTGTGAATGCGTATTTAGCTGTGTATTTATGTGAGCTTATTATTTGCACCAAATCCTTGTAAAGGTTGCCTGGAAGACATCACAGATAGCGATAAGGCCACCCATTGTATATTTTGCAGTGTTTTATTCATTTTTTGTTATGTATTTTGCAGTATAAAAGTATTGGTATGTAAATAAATAACGTGTAATGAAACAAAAATGAACCTTCTTTCGAGTGAACCATTCGAGTGAAATGCTTGTCACGATGACTGTACTCACTGATTATGTTATCACGGAAAATAGAATAACGAAACATCGGGTAATCTGTGCTTAGGGAAAGAGCGAAATTCGGGAGTGAGCGTTACATGTTATTTTAGCACAGAGCACTCACATAAAAAGTTTGTTTTACTTGTATTGTTGTGTGCTCTGTTTCGTGTTTATTACTCTGTGACAAATACGATACGATAGGTTATTTTGTAAATATGACCATTGCTTGTAGTGAATGTAGATTACTGTAATATTGACTGGGATATCAATAAAGTAGGTAAGTAAAGTATTTACAAGGCAGATGGTAGAGAAAACGCTGAGAAGGGACGCCCTAGAAAGACGTATGGTAACCTTATTGGACTTTCAGAAAGGTCTGAAGGCCAATTCTCGTAATCAAAACCGTTCAAAATCTAGTCGCAGTGTCATCTCAGCGACAAGCAAATTAAAAAAATGTATGAAAAATCGAGGTATTTTTGACAGATTGACACTGAGATCAGACTGTGAACGTTCTTAAAATTAGTAGAATTGCCCCTCAGGTGTGTAATACTCGCAAACGGCGTGCGTCTATGATCAGAGGAGCAATTCTCGTAATTTTAAGAACGTTCCCAGTCTGATCTGAGACTCAATCTGTCAAAAATACCTCGAGTTTCCATACATTTTTGATAAGTTTTTGACATTTCGTTGTCGCAGAGATGATACTGAGACTGGATTTTGAACGTTTTTAATTACGAGAATTGGCCTTCAGATGTACGAACGTAAACGAAACAAAAGGAGCTTGTAAGGCTTCTAACAGGTAGCGTTATAATTTTTGCCCACCCCCATGGACGAAGGCGTGGGTTTGTGTACGTAAGTAATTTAGAGCCAAACTAGAACAGTAAATTTGAGTTGAAAAAAGTCTGAATTTGATTGTGTTTCAATTATTATTAGAACAAGCTAATTGAATACCTAAATAAACGAACAAGGAATCTCCAAAAGTGTTTGATTAAAATAATTCAATCAATCACTTTTCTAATTAATTATACTTGAGTAGGTAGGTACTTATAAATATTTTTTATAGAGATAATCGAGTTGAATTCTTTCCATAGAAATGAGCTACTTTTGGATTTCCATAAGGCTTTCAGGATTCAATTTCTTGATATTAATTGAGAAATAATCAACTGATCTTTTGAAAACTTTTTGAACTTAATATAACTGAGATTCTTTAGCTTTCTGGGATTTTCTCACAGTGGTTGCAGTTACTAAGCTAGGTTACCCCGACCAAAGATCGGAACTCTGAACAACTACGCCCGAACCGAATAGATTGCCGTAACTAAGCTCGGACACCCCTTCAAAATAGGTGACCAACTGCGCGCGAGCCGAGCGAGGAAAGCGATCGGAGCCGCGGTTGCGGCCAGCGAACGCTACACCTAAGACGGTATTTTTAGAAGGAGGGGCAATCATTAAATTAGAGTGTTCATTATTATTATTGAACACTGTTATTTAATTAAACGACCCTTATTTTTGTCTCTCCAACTCTCATGAAGAATCTCGACGATTGTTCTTAGGAAAGCCTTTTTAGAAATGGGTATAATTAGAGTTTCGATTTTAACACATGCCGTAATATCAATTTAACATCAAACGCCTGTAATTTAGACCATAAACCAGACAGACTCCATAACTTGCCGCGTGTCACCCAACTTTAGATTGGGACAGAGGGAGGAAGCATTCTGAATCGCTTCCAATCGTTGTTTGTCTATTTTCACATCGTTTGAATGCAATCCTTTTACAAAGGTATTGTTTCTGTGACTCCAAAGTTTTATTCAAAGCTTCTGAAATTATTCCAAACAAGAAAGGCGATGGGTAACATTATAAGTTGTTTTGAGTGAAGTTCGAAAAGATTATGCTTAGATGTTTTGGTAATGTGAGAGGATGAATGACGGATGACTAACAAGGCATACGTGAGTGAAACGCCAGGAGGGGACGCTCTAGGAGGTCATACAGGGTATTTTTTTAACCAGTGCGCTAACTGGTTGCGGGTACTACGCACAGGTGCGTAGAACATCACCAATAAGGTCACTATGCAGGATACATTTTTATCCAGTCCGCAAACTGTAACCATGAAATTCATTCAAATTTGTTCATCGATTATACAAAATAAAAAAAATCTGCTGTTCCTTACATTTTGACAGCGTTGGTATTTCAGTTTTCTACGAAACAGCATTTTTTTTTTTGTATTACCGACGAAAAAATTCTACGCTAGGGGGTCTAGGATTATATCCTGAATTCATGGTGACAGTTTGCGCACTGGTTAAAAATGTATCGTGTATAGTTAGTTACCTTATTGGTGATGTTTCTCGAAATGGTCAGGTGCGTAGTAATCGCAACCGGCGTGAGTGTATGTAAAAACGCAAAAGGAGTAGGTATGTAAAGATCGTAGTAGGTGGTGCTCTGTAGTTTTTGCCTAAAGCTTGACCGATACCGCTGTACCGCGCCTTAGGTATGCGCGGCGAGGCGGGGGACGGGACGGCCGAATGAGCGGCTTGCACTGACGAATTAGCGGCCTGCACTGCTCCCCCGTCCCGCCAGACACACACCTCAGGCGCGGTACAGCGGTATTGGTCAAACTATGAGCCCCATGTCAATAAGGCATGAGTTTATATGAATGTATATACGGGTGAAGTTTGTTTTGGGAATTGTATGGCTTTAGTAATTTGTAGTGCAAAAAGGCTAAATCAGTCTCTACAATATTTGATCAGTCCCATTTATTTCTTAATATTTCCGTACTTACAAGTAAATCCCTAATCTACGTCATATTAGATCTCACAGTAACAACTCTTTTAGTTTTATGTTATCTTGCTGCGCCCTAACAGGGTCATGCAGTCACTAGTTTCAAGCCTAGCTTATAAATATGGTTGTGTACAGACGCCAGCAGGTCAACCTACCCCAAACTGTCAAATTTTCCCAATTGAACATGAACCTTAGGCTTATGGTATAAAGTTGAAAATCTATCAAATAAATTTGACAGATTGGAGTAGCTTGATGTGCTGCCCTCTGTACATTGTGCATTAAACATTAAAAAATAAGACTCCAAAGTTAGGAAGCATGTTGAATCTGCTTAGAGTTCGCTATTAATTGAATATTGTAAAGTATAGTTACAATAATTATGTCATTAATAACGAACTTGAAAGTATACAGGAAAAGTTTTTATCCAGTGCGCAAATTGTTACCATGAATTCAGCATATCATACTAGACCCCCTACCACAGACATTTTTCGCCTGTTATTAAAACAAAAATCAGCTGTTTCATAGAAAAGTACAATACCTACGCGGTCAAAATGTATGGATCAGGTGATTTTTTTTTCTGTAACTTGCGAATAATTTCTGCGCTAGAGGGTCTAGTATGATATGCTGAATTCATGGTAACAATTTGCGCACTGGATAAAAACTTTTTCTGTATGAGGTAAAACGTAAAATGAAATATCCTCAAAAACTCGACATAAAAAAACCGTTAAAAATTGAGACAAATTGAGACGTAACACGCTTGTGAAGTATTTTTTCTACCCTTGTCAAGCAAAACGATAATTGTATTGAATGAATGGCGCGAAGTTTCTATGACATTACTGTGTTGTGACGTCAGATGCTAGTAGTGTTGTCTCTGTTTAGCATTGACTCTAAAACGCAGACGCATAATCAGACTATAAAGTTCCCATTCTCGAAATGGTGAAGGAAAACATCGTGAGGAAACCGGAATTTTCAAAAACCAAACTTTTCTAAAAACCAAATCTTCCAACACGCACTGGGCCCACGTAGTGGATTATAGCCCACTTTTTCTTACCGAGAGGCCTATTTTCCTTCACCGTTTTAAGAGCAATGGTGATGAAATTATATACACAAAGCAAATCGTCTGCCTAAAGTAACTGGGACAGACTGGTTCCGGAAGCCGGAGGATCAAAAGGGCCTATGTGTAGCAGTGGACTGCGATAGGCTGAGTTGATTGATTGATTTATTGAAAACCTGGGTTCGAACTCACCACCTACAAAACAACTCGTAAGTTACCAGGCCGTTACCAGAGGGACAGCATTGCTTCGAATTATTTTGAATCTTAATTTTTTTATTAATTTTTTACATTGTTCTCACATATAGAAGCACCAAGAAATGTTCCCAAAATTTTGTAATACCCACGATTTAAAAGAGTGTCCTTGGAGTTTCTTGCCCGTTCTTCTCCATAGAGATCTACGTTTTTGGAATGGGCACCTAGCTTCAACTTCGATTTTTGTTTGACTATTCAAAAGTGCCTGTGAAAGGCTTAATTGAAATAAATGCTTTGAGTTTGAGTTTGAATTTCCAAAGCAATAGATGTCAACTCAAACTTACGAGTACATACATCATGATTTCAGCCGAAAGATATCCGCTGCTAGATATAGGCCTCCCCCAATTGGGGAGGGGGGAGGGGGTTGCCATAATCGCCACGCTTGGCAGGTGGGTTGGCGATCGCAGTTGGTGGTAAAATGCATAGAGAACGCTGCTGCCCATTCTCTAGTAAGTTCCTTAGTCGCCTCTTACGATACCCACGAGAAGACATGGGATGGTGCTATTCTTAACGTCCGGCACCACACGGTACCGGACATACATTATACACTCTTAATATGACCCCTGTACAGCAACCATAATTATGTGTGTAAATATAATTGACTAAAATACATCACAACGTTTCGCCGTCCCTCTAATTTGGCTCGTATGTGTATTGAACAATTAATTAACCAAAATGTTCCATACCATTACCAAGCATGTACCACATACTAATAAATTATTATTAACTACGTTTCGTACTTAAGCAATGAAGAGCGTGTTCGGGTTAATTCGATATCCTAGTTAAAAGCTGTTACATACATCTAATGGGTGGATCATTAAGCAAGAGAATTCCCGAGAAAATTGAAGTTTTGATTTTAACGACTGTATTTGTTATTACTATTTATTGTCCCTACTTGTGTCACTTATATAGTTATAAGTATATATTGTTAATGACAATGGGGGGGCAGGTACATCGATCGGCGAAATTGTCACCATGGATTCAGCACAATATGATTCTAATCGATGAAAAATGTCTGTTCTAGGGGCTAGAGTAGAAATTTTTCGTAGGTAACTAAAAATCAATTCTGCTGTTTAGAAGATTATGGGCATTATCAGCTCGAAGAAACCGTAGACTTACGTACGTGATATTAATTTAAACTTGTTACCTCCACGCTTTCCTAAGAAAACAGGTCATGACCGACAGACAAACAGTCATACTAATGTCGCGTTCCGAAATTCAACAAAAGTGATAATATCGCGAACCCGAACAAATTGAATAGTCTAAAAATTTAAGAGCTATCAGATCATTAGTACTGATTTTTATTTTGGTTGGCTTCGCGATATTACCACTTTTGTTGAATTTCGGAATGCGACAAAAGTAGTGATCCTATAAGGGTTCCGTTTTTCATTTTGAGTTACGGAACCCTAAAATAATATTTATTATTTAACGAGTCCGAACAAAAAGTAATCAACAACTGTTGAAAACCAATAAATATAATTAAAATCGAAAATGAATACGAATATTTTTAAAGTAATTAGCAACAGTTGAACGAATCCCAATAAAAACAAAACTAAGTAAATACCCCAAAATGAAATATGAACAAACCCGAACCAACTACCTAAACCATTATCATCATCTGCCTAGCCTTTTATTGGGGTCGGCTTCCAGTCTAACCGGATACAACAGAATACCAGTATTTTACATGGAGCGACTGGCTATCTGATCTCCATAACCCAGTTCACAAATCCGGCTTCTAATGACCCGTAACTACTGTCAAAGATACAGGAAAGACCACCGGGACCAGAGGCACGGAGAGGTCTCGGTATGTAAAGATGGTCACACATCCACGGACCAACCGTAGCTTGCGTAGCTTAACCTGATCGATCGTTACGAGTACTAACCAATTCAATTATATTCAATTATTTTAATTACAAAGAATATGAGGAAAATTAACGCAACAAAGTTTTATAGCAACTTGTTGCCCAACTGCTACTCGAGGCAAACTTGTTGTTGGACAAACTTGAAGTTACAAAGTAAAAACTTAAACTTTACACGAAGCTGGTTCAGTATGCAACGGAGAATTGTGAACGGTCCTGTAGGGGTGATAAATATATGTTTCAGAGTTCCAGCTCTGTAATAAACGAATTTTAAGGAGGGATAGTAAGGGTGCTTTTCCACTGCTGCGCTGTCGTCAAATAGAATACACACACACAGAAATGGCATATCGCCTTTTAGGAAAACAACACCTAGATGTCCACCGCACGTTTGTCGTTTGGGTGCTCCCAACCTGACCGCCGAGAGTATGAGTGCCACCGCTCGAACTTGGCCCGTGGTGATGGCCGTTCAATAAAGTACAAGTTACAGAAAAATACTACAATGTCAAAGTTAATATTAATTTCGATCGTCTATTTTTTCCGGCATGTCCGACAGTGGACAGCGATTGGCTGAGTTGATCTGAGTTATGGTACATCTCACATAAATTCGTTTACCACTACTTGTTATGTTAACAGCAGTGCAGTACAGTGCAGTAACAAGAAGTTTTGTAACATTGTGTGTGTTGTTTAAAGTGGATTAAAACTAACACAAAAAATACCCAAATAATATTAATAAATAAATTTCTCTATGATTAGGTGCTGAACCGATTTACGTATATATATTTTTTCATTTGGCAGAGCAAGCTAGAACGGTGTACACAAAGTGGTCACGTCATGTTGAACTTCGTTCAAAATAGTCTCATTTCTCGGTGTCGAGTCGGCGGCAATGGACAAACGCCTTAGGAGGAGCTGTACGGAAAGAGGAAGGAGCCGGGCCATTCAAGTAAGGAGCGAATAAGCTGAATTTTGAAACAGGTGAAGCGAGGAAGCTCGAAACAAAAGTTAAGTTGTATCCTCACAGGAAAACGATGTCGGCTATTTATTAGTGTACGTAATTATTAAGCTGTTTAGTTTTCACGTTTAGTGCTGACAGTTGTTATTTATTTAACGTAATAGTATGTTTAAATCGAGTGAGTAACATTTGCTTGCACAACCAATACACACACAGCTTAAGACTTTCAGGAAGGTGTATGCAAACACGTAATTAAGTCATAGTTAACCCTTTACCAGGCCTAGGACAAATCCTGCAGTAATAATGTTTTTTTCGTTGATTTAGATGAGTGATAACGTTTGGTATGAGATTTTATGAATTATATTTAGAAAATAAGCTGAAAACCTGAAAAAAACCATGTGGGAAAACATAATCCCATTGCCTTTTAAATCTATATATAAAATAAAAAACGATTGTCATTTTGATAGCATTTTTTATTGTTGTTGTTTCACTTATCATTATAAATACACAATAAACAAATGAAAAAGGATTGAGAATGAACTAAAAAGTTTTTTATTATTCTTCTGGATTTTGATTAGAGAAAAGAAAGAAAGCCAAAATTAATTGAGAATTTCTGTATTTTGATTTTGGTGGTACAATTAAGGATTGAGAATGAACTAAAAAGATTTTTATTATTCTTCTGGATTTTGATTAGAAAAAAGAAACAAAAAGAAAAGAAAGAAAGAAAGCCAAAACTACATATGGGTCATCTTCATCTTCTTCTGAAGAAAGTATTTTATTTAGTAAATCTTCTAGTTGACGATCGTTTATTACCTGAATAACAAAAAATACACTAAAGTAGACTGACAAATAATGACGACAAAAGTATGCCACTACCCACATTTTATATTTCAATTAAACCTAAATAAAACCCGCGGCAAAAACCTAGTATAAAATAGAGATTTCAATTCACCGGGCAATGGACATAATAACTCCCGCAATAATTAGGCAATCACAGGCTTAGGTCATATGGTTCCCCACATGTTTTATTTCGTTATATCATAATAGTTTAGAAGTTTTTACCTATAATTTATGCACACATCACTAGAAAAACTCAAATGCTACAACATATCAAAAAATTGTACGACTTACCTTTCTCCGATTCGCCATAGCGAATAAAAATACGGTGCACTTGTTACAAAAACGTTGGTATACCGGCCGACCACAGATGAAATGGCTCTAAAAGTGACATTTACGTTCCGTTCTACTTTTTTTTTGTGTTACCATAGGTAATATTTCTATGTTGACTTTTTTGACAGATTGTGGGAGATTCTTTACCAAAACTCGGTAAAAGCTCCTAAAAATCAATGTGGGAAATGCTCAACCCATAGCCTGGTTAAGGGTGAAGGTATTTTTTTTGGTATTTACAGTAAGCCACACAACTGTTGTCTGACTAAATAATATGTTCTTTAATAACATGTCCGTTAAATTTTCACACAAAACGATAATATGATGAGGTTTTGTAGAGATACATTATTTTCTTTAATCGATGTCAAAACCCACGACTCAAATTGGACCGAGCATGAAACGGATATTCTTAAGTTGCATGAATATGCAAAATAGAATAGTCACCATTCGAATCAGATAGATCACTATTTTAGAATCTTAGCGTTTTGCTATGGTAGGGATACAAAAAATTCTTCTGATGAGTAAAGTTTTTGTTGTGCTTCGAGTTACTAGAGCGCCGAAAACAAAATCAGTTTTGTGAGATTTTTGTTACAGAACGTTTAGTCAGCAGTCGACTGTAGTTTGGGCAAAGGCTAACTCGATTTCCAGTCCCATACGATCACAGAAAATCCTCTATTACAAGATTTCAACCCCATTGTATCGGTTAGGAAATACGTACGGCAAAGCACGTTCAAAGAATAATAAATTGTAGGTACGAACGTGTATGCAGATATCTGCATCGTGGCTACCAGTTCAGCAACTAATCTGGCTATGCGGAACTCTTTTGTTTAAAACGCGTTCGCTTGAAGATGGTGCAGTCATTCAACCGTATAATATCAATAGTTACTGAAAGTTAAAAGTGGTATTATGGTCCGTCGATTACACGTAATGTACTGTTTAAATAAACAGTTACTAAGTGACCCCGGGACGAAATAATGGTGAATAAGAGGGAGACGTAGACAAAAAGGCTGCCAGGCTAAAATGGGACTGGGCAGGTCACACTAGTCGCATGCACAGAGACCGCTGGGCAATTGTAGCCACACAGTGGGTGCCAGAGGATGGACGGCGCCGCCGAGGCCGGCCCAAGAAAACGAATTAAAAAATAAAAATAATTAGCACAAATGAGGTTTTGTGTGTTGTGCATCTAATTTCCAGCTTTAAGTGTACCGATATGGAATGGAACTAACAACACACAATTATGTTGCGTATTATTTCACAATCCGTAGGTATTTGGAGGAAATTCCAAATCCATTGATAACGTAAACAAGGAAATGAGTGGTGTTGAACAGTCAAAATGAGAAACATTGTTTTTTTGTTTCACACAATTACCTACCCGCTGGTGTGCGTATCCGATATTTGTCGATCAATTCCGATGTACAGACGCCAGCACATCAAGCTACCCCAATCCGTCAAATTTGTTTGATAAATTTTCATCTTTATAACGTAAGCTTAAGGTTCATGTTCAATTGACAAAATTTGACAGATTGGAGTAGCTTGATGTGCTGGCGTATATACTGTTACTTAGAAAAATGTATATGCCAACGTCAGATGTCACGTAGTAGCAAGGAAAACAGCTAGGTAACGATTTCCTCTCTGCTTTTCCATGGGAACAAACGCTTTGAAACTTTCTGACGGACAGACTTCTTGATGATTCCAAAGTGCTCAAAGTAAAGGAAAGTCAAAACTTTGAACACAAAAGTTGCGATTGATCTCATAGCAGCTCTCTCATCGATTACCTAACCAGTAACACTAAAAATATGATACTCCATAAATAATTATCCTAACCCGATACTGCGCTCCAAAACTAATAGCCGACTTCACCCAAAAGGCATCCAAGCTCAGGTGGCACGTACGTCTATGGCTGGGTGACCATCTTCACATACCGAGACCCCTCCGTACCTTGGTAAGCACGCTAAGCCGTTGGTTCCGGCTGTCATTTATAGATCTTTGACACTAGTTAACAACATGCCCGAAATTCTGACAACCAGTCTTTCCAAAGCGTATCGTTTAGTCCAGTCACTGGGTTGTGGAGGTCAGATAAGCAGTTGCTCCATGTAAAATACTGATATTCAGCTGCATGCGGTTAGACTGGAAGCCAACCCTAATATAGTTGGGACAAGGCTAGGCAGATGATTTTAGAGTAAGGAGCTTGACTTTAAAATACGTCCCTAGACTTTCCAAAGAGTTGCCAACAAAGAAAATTCAATTGATATGCTTTGTTTACGATCTAAATTAACGTAGCGGCGTAAGATTGTCTGATCTTAGATTAGATTGGATCGAATTAACACGAGTTTTGCTTTTATGATTCGATTTTCGTCGCTGCCGCCATGTTTGATTTAATTATTTTCTCATTTCGTGTTCCAGTTGTGACAAATACTAATATTAGTTTATCTTTCAGTTTAAACTTTATTTATAAAATTACTGAAAACACGATCAAAATAAGCAAATGATTGGCCTGTTCGCCATATTTATTTATCAGCTTAGTTTTTACGTAAAAAAGTTGAGATGTGAAAGAGATGTCAGCACCAATTGGTGGGGTCCGCAAGGGCCGATGCCTGCTAGGGGTGTGGGTTGTTCGAAAGAGATACCGTGGCGCCTGGCACACAAACAACTGAAGGAACACGGGTGGGTTTTAATCAGTAAAAGCGTGACACGACCTCCTGGTCCACCCAGAGCGGGAGTAGTTATTTGATGATTTACTACCCTCAAAAAAAAAAAAAAAACTGTCAGGAAGCATAGAACATCATCAAAATACACAAAGTGGATAAAAAACGTACGATTGAAGGTAACGAAAAAAACTACCCAAGTAAAGTTTACAAGGGACCACGCCTGAGGCCATACCTCAACCATTAAAAAATAAAGTACGTATAACAAACTGGAACTAACATTAAATGGCTATTGTTGTCCGGGAAATGAACGCGGCTCAATGTGTAACTACTTTAGGGTCACAGACTGACTGCGTCGAGTATGGTTCAACTTCTTAAATTACACTTCTCAATTAACTGCCTCGTTGGTCTAGAAACGTGCTCGCAAGCGCTACGGCTGAGGTCTTTGGTTCGATTCTCGGGTCAGAGATGAGTTATTATTCCGTTTGTTTGTCAGTATATTGTTACGAGAGTTGATACATAGTTTTTTAAGCTGTTTCCGGCATACAAATAGGTACATCAGGGTTTTAGTCACTTTCTTAGATATAACATTCAATTGAATGAATATGAACATTACATTCAAATTGGCAATTAGTCAGATATTATAGAAATTTCAAAACTAGTAAATTAAGTCAATATCATCATCATTTCAGCTGAAAGACGTCCACTGCTGGACATAGATCCCCCAAGCTACTCCAATTCGACCGGTTCTGCACTTCTCGCATCCAGCAGATTCCTGCAGCCTTCACAAGGTCTTCGGTCCATCTTGTGGGAGGCCTTCCAACGCTACGTCTTCCGGAACGCGGTCACCACTCCAGAACCTTTCGGCCCCATCGGCCATCTGTTCTGCGAGCAATGTGCCCTGCCTCCGTGCATAGCCTCTCCGTTGCCCTTTAGATGACTTTTATGGAATTTCTCTGTACCAGCCTGAAATCTCGATTTGTGCCGGGCAATAGGCGCCCTGTTATATTGTTCTTACAGGTGAAATATGAGTGTACTATGGGTGCACCTCTGCTTTATCCTTCAGAATACCAGCGCTGCGACACTTTTTAAATGTTGCAACATTATGCTGAGGTAGTAGTCTTTTGGCCTCGTGCAGGACTTTCTGTTTTATTTTTAAGTATTTTTTACTTTCAAGAAATTTGTTTTTATAACTTTTGTACTAGAGTGTGTTTATTTTACTATGTGATCTTCCTGTGCGAGTCACAATAAATACTTTTTCTTTCTTTCTTTCAAGGAATTCAGGCGTGATGTTAGGTTTTGTATGTTCTATTATAACATTCAATTAATGCGCCATTTTCATTCGTTACTCCTATACTACACGAGTTGCTTCGCTCACGTACCGCACGTGTGCGCTCGACTAACGATAGCTTTCGCTTCAAAATACATTATAATTAGCCAAGTATTGCTGCATTTATTAATTTTAAGTTTAATGTTAATGTTAGAAATTCAGCATCTGCTTCTAACGAGATGTCTTTACGTAATAATATCAAAGAAAACAAAGGGCTAAGTCTTCATATTTTTAAAATGCTAGTAAACAAAGAGAAACAATTATTATATAGTTCGTTCACAATTATTATACCTACCTTTGATTTTGAATCACAGTCAAGAGCAAAAAATCTTGTTCTCGTTACGATAAGATTTCTTTTGGATTGTTTCCACTAACAAGTCTATGAATTTCACAGTGAGCTTTATTCTTATTAGAACATGGTTGCTGTTGGGTTGCGACTAGCAGAGGTAAAATAACTGTGATCGGACTTTACCAAAGTATTCTCGAAGGAATAAAAAAAAACATGCAATGTTTTAACTAACCATTATATATTAGAGGTATATATTAGAAGGGTAAAAGTCACCCAAAGAGAAATGGCAAGGGCTATGCTTTGAGTATCCCTAAGTGATCGAAAAAATCAGAAATGAAGAGATCCGCAGGAGAACCAAGATTACCGACATTACCCGAAAAATTGCCAACCTTAAGTGGCAGAGGGCAAGGCACAATAGTCGTATGCGAAAACAGCCGAATGCTTGTGAATAGCCATACAGATTTATTCTGGAGCATCCTTCTCGAAAACAGGATTAACTATGAAGAAAGACTATGAGCACTCCACGTCTTCATTCCTTTGTGGCACAAACCTGCACAAGCATAAGCTACTGACTTACATTATAGACACATATTGAAGTAATTACCACTAAGGAGATCAAAAGGATACGAAAGGTTTCTAATAAGAACTCAGTAATTAAGTGGTTAAACACGTTTGCAATTAGATCTTAGTAATTACTCCGATTAACATTATAATTGTTATAATTGGCTGTTATGACAGTTAATTCACAGTAGGTGTTTGGTTTCCGGAATCTGGGTTGAATGAGGGGATATTGGTGAGTTGAATTCAATATGGTTTGTTGTTTGTTGATACTGAGGTATATTAAAATTGCATGTACAAGTCACGTCTTCATACTAAAAGGTACAGTCAGGGAAATTAATTATATCGAATTAACACTCTACGTTAATTTGCTTCGGTGAAATAAACTATATCTCCAGACGAAAGTCTTTAACCAGTGCGTGTTGCCAGTGATGACCTATAGCACAGAAGCGCGGTCGCTCACAATGGGCCCAATAAGAAGGCTGAAATTTATCCAAAGGGCCGATAGAGTCTAGAGTGGCGACCGCATACTGGAAGACGTGGCGTTGGAAGGCCTTCCACAAGGCAGACCGCTGACCTGGAGAAGGTCGCAAGAATCCGCTGGATGCGAGAAGCACAGAACCGGTGGAGGTCTTTCGGCTGAAACGATCATGATGAAAAGAAAAAAGATACAGTTGTGATCTGAATATGTGGCACAGTTAAAGTTGATAGTCAATTTGCTTGACAGAGCTAATTTTCCTAATTGAATTCATTTATTTATGAACGTTGCCAATAAGTTAAGAAACGCTTATATGTCAAAAATGTATGGTTAAATCGTCGCTAATCATTATTTAAATTAAAGTAACCTTTATGCCGTGTTTTGGTTGAATGATGATGAACCTTTATGAATAAAGGGGTTGGTAGCTAATATTTTTATCATGGCATGAGCCACTTTTTAGGTATTTTGGGTGCTAATGCGTGACTGAAAACAGCACAGGGAGAATAAAACGGCAGAATAATAAAGTGGGTGCTCTAAAATGACTTAATTAACTTACTGCTAAAATAATTCAGACAAGGCTAAAAAGACATTATGGCCTATGCACACGGTGGATTTAAGACGCGCGTTCCATGTTACGCGAATCGTGTTCGCGTCGACAGGACGTCACGAACGTCACGATGCGGTTTATACCTTGAAAAAAACAGCGTTATGTACGTTTCTAGCGCGTATACGCGCGCCGACAGGGCATATTATTTATTTCAGCTAGGTTCCAAAGTCATACTAGGTATTTGACCAGCAATAAAATAGAAAAGGTAATTATACGCCCTGTTTCTCTGAAGTTGTTTTTATAGCCAATTTGTACCGTAATTTATATTAAAACCGTGCTAATTAATATTCATGTTTTACGTAATAAAATATTCGTACACGTGTTAAATACTTGGCTGTTGCGGCTGAATTTCCGATTTGGTAATTATTTAGTTCAAAGTTATTTTCCGATGTTCGACTAATCGTTCCACAGATTAATATTTGAACCCGAAAATATTTCGTTTTAAATCAAATAGGTACGAGAAAAATTCTACCATCAAAGTGCCGTATGAGACAACGAAAATATCTGTTTTTTAATTATTAATTTAGTATATTTGTAACCAAAATGCGTATGACAGCCACATCGTGCACACTGCTTCTGATTAAATTTGGTCCATGCACCTAAACAGACTCTTCGTATTATCCACCACCATTTTGTTGGCACAGAATTTTATGGACTCTGCCCATATCAAGTCGATTCAACCTCAAGGCGCCAAACAGATCATTTCTACGAGACTCATATCGAGCACAATCCATCAATAAGTGATGCAAGTCTTCCACAACTCCACACGAGGTAGTCTTTTTCACCGTGAACGCAAATTTATTACATGGAATGTGTCCAGATCGGCGTCTATGAGCTGTAACAACCAATTTTCTACTTGAATTACTATTGTTAAACCAGGGCCTGCGCTCTGGTCAGCCTTTTCGTGTGAAAAGGAAGTTTTTATAATAACACAGCAGAAGTAGGTACCCAGATCACTGTGGATTCCTAATAAGATGTTAAGTGTAATAAAGTCATCATCTGCCTAGCCTTTTCCCAACTATGTTGGGGTCGGCTTCCAGTCTAACCGGATGCAGCTCAAATACCAGTATTTTACATGGAGCGACTGCCTATCTGACCTCCACAACCCAGTTACTGGGTAATACGATACCCCTTCGTAAGACTGGTTGTCAGACTTTCGGGCTTCTGACGACCCGTAACGACTGTCAAAGATCCACAAATGACAGCCGAGACCAACGGCTTAAAGTGCTTTCCGAGACACGGAGGGGTCTTGGTATGTAAAGATGGTCACCCATCCACGGACCAACCGCGGCAAGCGTAGCTTAACCTGGTCGATCGACCCGTGCAGCTATTGATATTTAGCTAAGAGCCCCTCTTAAGTGTAATAAAGTGTATAGTCTATTATTTACGTGTAATAAATTACCGTACAAACTCACAATATTCATTCTTCTGCCCATCATTTGAATAATTTAAATTTTCAAATGTAGTGAGATGCAGTGCGACTGTGGAGCCACATCGCAAACTATGCCCCACCTTTTGTCGTGCTCTCTGTGCACTTACACTTGCACAATGGATGACATGGTCATGGACAATGGTCATCCATTGTGCAAGCGCTGTTGAAGTGGCAGAATTCTTATTAATATCATAGCTTATTTAAAACCAACAATCGGAATCATCGACACGACGAAGAAGAAATAGATATTTTGTTTGTTTTTTTTTTTTGGGAGAAATGAGTCAATCATCATTTGAGCTTCTATCCATCTAACGAAGGGCTTCGTTACAAACCACCACAAAAAAATTATTGACGCAAAAATACAATACAATACAATATATTAAATTCCAAGCTTTAATTTGAACCGAAATGTTCGCTAAATAGTGTCGGTTAACGTTACTCATTTGTTGGGGCAAATAGGTGCGGTCTGTACCACAGCGTGGTTCGTGGCTCGTGGTTGGACATAGAAACGAACGACCTGTAAAAGGCCCAGCCTAGAACTATTTTTACTGTTTTTTTTCAGGTTATTTTGTCTAATTGAGTCCAGTGACCGACTAAAAAGCAATCTAAAGAGTGCCACTCTTTAGATTGCTTTTTAGTCGGTCACTGGACTACATCGAAGCGCAAACCATTACTAAGAATTCAGTAGACATGATTTTGGACTCGTTCGTCGGTTTCAAAAAAAAAAAGTTATTCAATAGATCCCTGCCCTACGCAACTGATCCCTGGTCCTTGTCGACCTTTGATGTATCTTAACAAATATTGTGTATCTATATCTTAAATAAAAAGAAAAGTTCTGACTGACTGATTCATCAACGCCCAGCACAAACCCTTGGACCTAGAAAGCTGAAATTTTGCACAGAGGTTCCCTTTATAATGTAGAGATGGAATTAGGAAGGATTTTTCGAAATTCAACCCCTAAGGGAGTTAAATAGGGGATGGAAGTTCCGCACGGGCGAAGCCGCTGGCAAAAGTTACTCATATTTGCAAAATAAAATGCTATTATAGTCTATTATGAGTGAACATTTTCGATGGAGCAACTGATTAATTTTTCAACAATCATTGTACTGCAGCTGTAGATTCATCATCATCATCATCATATCAACCGAAAGACGTCCACTGCTGGACATAAGCTCCCCCAAGACGGGGGGATTCGCCATAATCGCCACGCTTGGCAGGCGGGTAGGCGATCGCAGCATGGTGGTAAAATGCATAGAGAACGCTCCTGCCCATTCTCTAGTAAGTCCCTTAGTCGCCTTCTACGACACCCACGGGAAGAAATCGGATGGTGCTATTCTTTTACGCCCGGCACCACACGGGACAGCTGTAGATTATTCAGGCATTATTAATTAACATCGATATTAAGGTAATACTAGCTGACCTGGCAAACGTTGTTTTGCCTTAACCCTTATCACTTAGGGGTATGGAAAATAGATAGTAGCCGATTCTCAGACCTACTGAATACGCATAGAAAATTTGGTAAAAATCGGTAAAGCCGTTTCGGAGGAGTACGGTAACTAACATTGTGACATGGAAATTTTATATATTAGAAGAAGATTACATACATTTGAGTGTTTGAGTAAACTGGTCCTTCTGTACATAGTATTAATGACTGTCACAGATCGCATTCACAACTGCCCACCATTACGAATATTAAATTAAAATAAACATATTATTGTATGTTGTAAAACTAATTTGAATTAGTGCTCGGTTTTGTGGTTCTGGTATAATTCATGATGCATGTAATAAAAGGGATTTTGTACTAATAGAAATATAGAATGAGTTTGTTTTTCAAAGTGCTTTTTATCAGCATGTGTCCGAATGATGTCTAAACCAGCCCAATTTTTTTTTTGCAATAACTTGGTTTTAGAAAAATGGGAACACAAAGCTTTAATAAGTTGCCTTATTCAGTAACTAGCTTTTGCTAGCGGTTGCGCCCGCGTAGAGGAGAGGAAATTGTCCCACGGTAAAGTACTGCCGCGATAAAAAGTATACTACGTATTAATCCAGGTTATTATCTGTGTGCCAAATTTCATCGTAATCCATTCTGCTGTTTTTTGCGTCATTGAGTACAATCATCCAAACTTGTGGAAATTTAACACCTTGGAAAACACACACACACATACACGTCACTCATTACACCATCACCTTCCCATCGTACACTCGTCACTTATCTCAAAATGTATTTTTAGATATTTATTTCCTCATATTCTTGTTTAAATACCTTTGTTATATATTAGTCTTGGAACAACCTACCCTCTCACTATGAGTCGGGCGTTGGTAGCTGCGCCACAATTTTAACTTTTGCAACTATCATCGTTTAACATTGTTTGTATGTTTTTTGTTCCCTATAAACGATTATGTTAAAAAATACATCTGAACATAGAAACATTTATAATATTAGTAGGAACTTTAGGAAGTATGATTACCATTAGCATTATCTTATCTATATCTTACATTTCTTCAATACTTCTCTATTAGTCGTCATCTCTGTAGTCACCTCCTTTCTGGCCAAATCATTTCTCGCACAGTCCATCTACAGGGTAAGTTTTTATCCAGTGCGCAAACTGTAACCATGAGTTATGCATATCATTCTAGACCCGCAGAAATTTTTCGACGGTTATACAAAAAAAAAAATCAGCTGTTCCATACATTTTGATCGCGTAGGTATTGTATTTTTCTATGTAACAGCTGATTTTTATTTTTATAACCGGCGAAAAATTTCTGCGGTAGGGCTTCTAGAATGGTATGCTTTTTTTTTTGGGTGGGATATCATCAAATGACTTCTCCTACTAAGTAGAGCAGGAGGGCGTGTCAGACTTTTACTGACTAAAACCCACCCGTGTTCCCTCAGTAGCCCGTA
This sequence comes from Polymixis flavicincta, assembly GCA_949987655.1. Taxonomy (NCBI): domain Eukaryota; kingdom Metazoa; phylum Arthropoda; class Insecta; order Lepidoptera; family Noctuidae; genus Polymixis; species Polymixis flavicincta. Next base: position 8,769,040 of record OX465186.1, on the reverse strand, counting down.
TGCCAGGAGCTGTGGTATCTCTTTCGAACAAACCCGCACCCCTGGCAGGCATCGGCCCCTGCGGACCCCACCAGTGGTTGCTGACATCTTTGACGGCGCGCGTGTGGAACACAACGCGCCGTCCCGTCTACCACTTTTCGGCCGCAGGGGATAGGGAGAGCGGCTGACGCTATACCGACACTCCTCTTCCCCTGCGGCCCCACCGCGTCCGCCATCAAACGGTGGCGGCCCCGTCCAGGCCACGGAAGGGAAGTGCGCTGCTCAGAAGCACCGGCACTCCTCCTCTACCGCAGCTCGTAACCCTCAGCCGCGATGCCTCCCAATCGACATCGCGGCCCACCTCAGTTGCGGTGCACCTCACCGCAACCTATTTTTTGGCCGCTACGTCAATGGCTTGAAGGCAAAAGTCCTGAGGAGCGGCCCCACCTTTGGGTTCCTCTTAGCTTCACCGTGGCTGGAATCCACGGTTACTGAGCCCCCCCGCAACGACAATGCGGGAACCCACTCGGGGGAGAGAAGGGTATGCTGAATTGGTGGTTACAGTTTGCGCACTGGATAAAAACTTACCCTGTTTAGTTTCTTTGGTCTTCCCCAAATCCATCGACATTCATACTCAAAACTTCCCGCACGACATTTTCTTCATTCCATCGCAACACATGCTTATACCCATGAGAACCGATTTGCGCATAACTTTTTGGGGGACGCTTATGTCCAGCAGTGGACGTCTTTCGGCTGAAATGATGATGATTATTTTTAAATAGTCAGCTAAATTATACCAAACCACTACCAATTATACCATTCATTTGAATTTTAAATGCACAGTTCGTAATAATGTCAATGAATTTGACCCACTTATTAACCAAAATTACGACTACACTAGACTACACATTGTTATTTGTAACAAAACCCAAATTGTAGCGTAAGTACCTACCTAATAAATTTTACAGTTAAATGGCTTTGAAAATTATATACTAAACTATTTGAATATAGGTAGGCATAATTTTGGTAGTTAGTTTGAGTTCGTGAATAAATCCATTGTTTGTTCATATCAGGAGGTCTGTTCTTACATCAATTTAGGTGAACTTTGACATGACCTTTCCCAAAGTCACCCAGTAAATGACCTCAACCAAATTCACTAGTTTGCTCAAGAAATCACTGAACATACAATTTTCAGATCTAAACTTTTCATTTCGAAAAAATTTCATAGCTGAGCGCACCCTTACTCAGTTCAAAGTCAAAATTAAGTTACGCTCCGATTGTATTTGAAATTGTATTCTTAATTCTCAAGAATGCCTTTAATGCTTTCCAAGTATATAATTTACAGGTACTTTTGAATTGTCGAAGAGTCGGCCAGTTCAGGTCTAAACGTTGAAGAGATCTAAGTTTTGAATTGGATACAAGTTGTCCAATTCAAAACGTAGATATCTATGGAGTAGAACGTACAGGATATTTCAAAATTCTAGTTACATTTTTATTGTTGCCTCAATAATGTGCGGACCACGTAAAAAATTAAATGTAGAAACAATTCAAAATATAAGATTCAAACTAGGCCCTGCAATGATAAACCTCATTGAGGCCCTGTCAATTGTCATGACGCCGTCGGTGAGACTGGTCTCACCGACGGCGCCCATTCACGAACATGATGTGTGGATCAGCACCATCCAGCTGAACGATCTTGTAGGGAACCGAATGATCCAACACACCCGCCACCATCAGTGAGGCATCTAAGAGAGCATGACAAACTCTCCACTACTCTGCTCGTTCAAGTCAACCTATATCATAATAACACAAAAAACGGATCCATAGTAGGTACTCACATTTACAAAATTGAAAATTGCTTCAATCATACACAATATTATAGAAATTTCAATGCCAAACTAACTTCACCTAGCATACCTACTTAATTATTCTAAGCTCACATATAGGTAACTAAGTAAATTTGACGTAAACTAAAATGATTCATAGGTATGTACTCTAAAAGTTGTATGCAATAGTCGACCTTCTGTTGTACAGACTTTTTTTTTTGTTTGGGAAATCATCAAATAACTTCTCCCGCTCTGGGTGGAGCAGAAGGGCGTGTCAAACTTTTACCGACTTAAACCCACCACTGTTCCCTCAGTAGCCTGTGTGCCAGAGGCAGCGGTATCTCTTTCGAAAAACCCGCACCCCTGGTCTGTTGTACGGGCTAGTGATAATATAACTTTAGTCACATTCACATTTTAATAATGTCTGGCATATTCTCGTCATTATTTGACATTATACGTCAATTCTAATGTCAACTATTAATTAGTGATTGTCATGGAAATCATGTCACTTGGTTTAAATAGGTTCACTTTATTTATGTAGATTATTTTACATATTGTGAATGAAAGATCGTTGTAGGCCTTTCAGATTAGATTTGTAGACGATTTTCTATTCTCTAATTTCACTCCTCTAAGTACCTGGTACTTATTGACAGGCCTGCACCGTCCTCCCATAGCTATTTTTACTGTAATTTGAAAACAGTTAAAAGTCAATCATTTTTAAAAGAGTGACTTTGAGTGGAGTTTCTTGCCGGCTTTTCTGCTTTAAGCGACAAATAGGAACCGTGCACCTAGCTTCTGACGTTTCATAAGTGCCCATGGAGGTTTATGTGAAATGAAATATTTTCATTTTGATTCGAGTGGATTTTTAATACGATTTCTAATTAATTAGAGTAGGTTTTTTGTTTCAAAAAGTCAGAGGATTATGGCAGGCGCGTTGCTGTAAACACGAAAGCGTGGAATTAACGTAATCAGTTTAATGTATTTACTGAATGTATTTACTGTTATCATTAGAATCTTACAAGGCCCTCTAAGATAATTTTAATGAATATTTCATGAGAAAGTCATGCAGTGGAATAAAATGAACTTATACTTATTTTTCTCATCGGCAACACAGAATTTCCGAAAATGTGACCACTTAACTTCAGATGTGGTGTGTTTGGTTATATGTCATATCTTGGCATAAAAATCTTCATCATCATCATATCAGCCGAAATACGTCCACTGCTCAAACTCAAACTCAAAGCATTTATTTCAAATAAACCAATTACAGGCACTTTTGAATTGTCAAGGTCGGTGAGTTAGAAAGATGAAGCTAGTTGCCCATTCCAAAGCGTAGGTACCTATGGAGAAGAACGGGCAAAAAACTCCATGGACACTCTTTTAAAATCAAGATTTTGTTACAAAAAGTTGGTTACATCATTATGTTGAAATTATCAATGTGAGAACGATGTAAAAAGTGCACATTAAAAGCGTCCGTAATTAAAATAAAATAACAATTAAAATAAGCCGTGGGAGCTAAGAGATGACCAGTCCCTACTGGCGGCGCCCGTTCACGGACATGACGTATGCATCAGCACCATTCAGCTCAACCATTTTGAAGGGAACTTAATGATCCAACACACACGCCACCACCAGCGAGACATTTGAGTGAGCATGACATACTCTCAGCTGCCAGGGCACATTCAAGTCAATGAAAGACGTACCCTGTAAATGTTTGCATTATAGTAGGAACATAGTGCTCACACATATGCTATGCAATTATACAATACAAAAATTTGAATTTATACAATGCAAAGATATCTAGCTTTTACAGTCTTCAGCAGCTCCAACAATGTTTTCAATGTTATTCAATTTAGTTTAAGCTACCTTGTGGAGCAGGACAAGCAGCGTTTAGCCAAGCATTTTTGTCAGCGATGTAATCCCCCAACTTATAATAAGCATGGCTGCATAGTGTGCGTTTTATACAAGATTTATATTTCGATTCATTCAGTTCGAGTATGTGAGGAGGTATTTTATTGTAACATTTTAAACAGTACCCCATGAAGGATGAGTCTACTTTAGACTGCTGGACATAAGCCTCCCCAAAAGGGGAGGATTTGCCAAAATCACCACGCTTGGCAGGCGGGTTGGCGATCGCAGTACGGTGGTCAAATGCATAGAGAACGCTGCAGCCCATTCTCTAGTCATCTTATTATCTTGAAAATGTTTCATAGAAAATAATAATCGAGTCGCTAATTTCGCGTCTCTATTTTTTTAACTATGCGAAAGTTTTCTTTGTTTCCAAATAATTGTTGAGTTACAAAGAATTTTTGTACAACCGAGATGCATTCTTAGCTTTGTACCAAATAACAATGTTTTACACGATTTAATAAATATGAAGCAGTGAAAGTAGAAACTGAAAAGCAGCTCTGTAATAAAGAGTTTTTTTACTAGAAGTGTTGTTCGTTGCAATGCAAACTATGTATTACTAATGAGAGTTGGTGCTTTACAGAGAGAGCAATACTAGAAGAATAGTGGTACTTAGTACCTAAATTAATTTAAAAATGCTGATTGAACTTTATTTATTTTATTGAAATTAGACTGCATTCAAACTAGTGGCAAAACATATTAATTTAAATGTCCTGCGAAAAAAAAAAAATTACAAAGTTTTTTTTTGCCACGATATTTGTGACTATTCTAACGCATTTCATTGCTTCATTCCTTTATATATACGGCTCTTGAACACTAAGCAAAATGCAGTCCCACTATTATTTCTTAGTAATATTACCGAAGAATAAAGACAACAGTTAATATACAGACTACTTCATATTTTAGCTTCAACGGCGCAACAGTAATTGTCTATTGTTATTAGTGTATCAACTTTTGCCAAAGTAACCCCAATAAATTTACCAAAGAGCCGTTATTCGGAGATGGGAAAGTTCTTTTATGCTCCCCTAAGATGGATCCAGTAAAAAAGTCAAATAAAAAAAGTTTGTTTTGTACGTAAATTGCACGGAGCAAGATGAATAGATCTCCTTGCTTGCAGTATAGATTCACCTTTACCAAGTTTCAGGAGGAGCGGAAAATAAATAGCTGAAGAAAATGTGAAGCTAAAAGAAATCCCGGATCCATCGAGGGTTGTTTTCTGAACAGGTAAGATGTTGGCTTAGAATAAATGTTTTATTTTAGAAATGGCAGATAATGCTAATGATATTGACAAGAGTAAAAATCTAGAGAGGACTAGGCTCTGGATGTTTATGGGAGTTTTGATTAATTATGTTACTGAATAAACCGGAACAAATACTGTTCGGGATTTTATCAGGTTTCTAGCGGGAGATATAATAAAAACGACTTGAGTCTTCAGTAAAATTGAATGTATTAATATAAGTAAAAAACTGCCGGTAGAAGTAGAAAATCAGTAAGAGAAAAAAAGTCTTAGTTTAAACACACGTAGCTTCACGAGTGCTATGATCACTTTAGCAGGCGTTCCGCGCAAACATACCCCCGGGCGTTGAAGGCTTGTCTTTCAACCAGAATAGTCAGACTCGGGGTAGATCGGCAATGGACAAATCTTGCAGAATGATCTGCGGAGCAGGCCACTGGAGGTTTTGATGTCTGCAACTCTGATCACGCCATCGGGACCTGGGTAGGTAGCGACAATACGACCCATTTTCCACTTCAGAGGCGGCGTGTTGTCTTCCTTTAGAAGTACCAGGGAGTTCAGCTTCAGAGAACCCTTACATGTGCGCCATTTCGTCCTGAGTTGGAGCTCCGATATATACTCCTTGCTCCATCTGTTCCAAAAATGTTGTCGGAGTTGTTCGATGCGTTGGAATCGAGATAAGGAACTGGTGGAATGGTCATGGTAATCAGGTGTTGGCAAAGATGTCAAAGGACGTCCAATTAAAAAATGTCCGGGTGTCAATGGCGCCAAGTCTTCAGGATTCGATGAAAGTGGAGTCAGTGGTCGGGAGTTTAAAATAGCTTCTATTTGCACCAGCATAGTATAAAGCTCAACATAAGTTAGGTTACAAAGGCCCAACACTCTGAGTAAATGATGCTTAGTTGACTTGACACCAGCTTCCGCAAGGCCAGCAAAATGAGGAGAGTATGCAGGGATGAAATTAAACTGAATTCCCTCTTTAGCCATCTCCTCTGATAACAAATCGCAATTAGTTTTAAGAAATTTTGATAGGTCATTGTATGCACCAACAAACGAGGTGCCATTATCTGAAAATATATTAACCGGTTTACCCCTACGCGAGATGAATCTCTTTAACGCCATTATAAAAGTATTGCTGGTTAAATCACCGACTAACTCAAGGTGTATTGATTTTGTCGTAAAACAAACGAAAATTGCGATGTATACTTTCACCAATTTACAGCCACGACCTTGTCGAACAGCAGACTGTATTGGACCCGCATAATCCAAGCCAATATTTTCAAAAGGGAAACCTCCAGCTAGAAGTCGCTGCCGTGGTAAATTACCCATGATCGGTGTGACGGTTTGACCTTTAAGACGACAGCAACGTACACACCTACGGTAGCACAACCTGGCTAAATTGCGACCTCGTATGGGCCAGTATGTATCCCGTATGGAAGCTAACAGCAACTGAGGCCCAGCGTGAAACAACCGTTTGTGTTCATACTCGAATAGTAATTTTGTAAAGTGATGACTAGATTGTAAAAGAATTGGACATTTTTTATCATAAGGTAAATCCGAGTTTTGTAATCGACCTCTAACACGCATTATTTTATGGTCGTCCAGGAAAACGTTGAATTTCAATAAAGCACTTTTCTTAGGTAATTGTTTATTATGAAGCAACAATTTGTATTCACTAAAAGACTCCAATTGACTTAACCTAACAATCAAATTTAAAGAATTTTGTAGTTCATCATTACTAAAGGGACCATAAATAGATAGTTTTTTACATGCAGCAATAAAACGTAAAAGATATGCTACCGTGCGCTGTAGCCTTAAAAAATTAGAAAATCGGTTAAAGTTTACAAATCCATTGGCCACATTCTCGTTATCGATAACAGTACCGTGTAATGAGACATTTGATTTAATTTCCGGCAATAATTCATCAATAGATTGTGTAAATCTAGAAGGCCAACATGATACGTCGTTCTTTAAAAAACTTGGACCAGACCACCACTCATCTAAAGAGGGTAATAAATTAATGTCTACTCCTCGAGAGACATAATCAGCGGGGTTCTGATCGGTTGGGACATGTCTCCACTCACAGTTGCCAGTCTTCTCTAAGATTTCAGCAACTCTGTTGCGAACGAAAGGCTGCAGCCTACTTGGCAACATTTTAAGCCATCCTAGGACAACAGTGGAATCTGTCCAAAAGAACGTACGCGGCCTAGTGTTTAAGCGTAATGATGCGACCACCTTTTCGTATATTCGAACTCCGACCAGAGCACCGCAAAGCTCAAGTCTGGGAATGGTGGTTGGTTTCAGAGGGGAAACACGACTCTTTGCTAACAATAAACGCACCAACACTTGATGTTCATTGTTAACACTGCGAACGTATAAGCATGCTCCGTATGCTCGTTCGGACGCATCAGTGAAAACGTGAATCTCTAAAATCTGCATTGAATCAATTAAAACATGACGTGGAATATAAATTTCATTCAATTTTGGTAAATTCATTACTAATTCAGCCCAAACTTTCCTAATGTCCGGCGATAGCTGTTCATCCCATGACAGTTTGTGTAACCATAGTTTTTGAAGTAACATCTTCATCACTATAATGCATGGAGCTAGAAGCCCCAAAGGATCAAAAATTTGTGATATGATCGAAAGCATGTCACGTTTTGTATCTCTACAAATAATTGGTTGACTAATGGGAAAACAAAGTTGATCAGATTGTGATTGCCAACCCAGACCTAAGGTTTTGGTAGACTCAGATCCTCCAATATTCAAATCAAGTGAAGATTGGGGACAGTCAGAACCAGTAACCAAACGCATATCATTTGACTTCCACTTTCTTAGGTTCATTCTAGCTGAAGCCAGAGTAGAAGTTACTTTATGACGCAAGTCTCTTACTTCATTGAGATCATCTCCTCCCGTCAGCAAATCATCGACGTAGAAATCGCGTAGAATGACCTCAGCAACCCTTTTATCAACGCAATCTAAACCTAATTGTTTAAGACACCTCGTTGCAAGGAACGGAGCGCTAGCGGTGCCGTACGTCACAGTATTGAGCTGGTACGTTTGCAACTGAACTGACGGGTCATCACGCCATACGATTTGTTGGAGATGTCTGTCATTTGGATGAACAAGTATCTGCCGGTACATTTTTTCCACGTCGGCAGCAATAATATATTTATGTTGTCTGAAACGTAACAATATTGATAAAAGATCATCCTGTACTACAGGTCCGGTCATCTGTATATTATTAAAAGAAGTGCCTGTAGTAGTGATGCTGCTGGCATTAAAAACCACTCTTAATTTAGTGGTGACACTGCTGTCACGCAAAACTCCGTGATGAGGGAGGTAATGAGCAGAATCATCGACATTCTTACATTTCGACATATGACCTAGACTTTCGTACTCTGCCATGAAATCTTTGTACATCTTGGACAGTTGAGGCTGGCTTTTGAACCTACGCTCTAGAGAAGAAAAGCAATGTTTAGCCCTTAGAAAGGATTCACCTAACATATCCGGGGAACATTTCAGTGGAATTCGAACACAAAATTGCCCGTTCTCCAAACGTGTAGTATTCTTATTAAAATGCTCCTCGCATAGCTTTTCTTCTTGCGAATACACTGATGAAGGACAGACCTCTTCTAATTGCCAAAATCGTGTGAGTTGATGATCTATGGCAATATTTAATTCATCGTTACCGTCAGACATAATCTTTGTAAAATTACATTTTACCGTTTTTGATGGTGTCGAAGCATGACTAATTTTAGTTGGGCCTGAAACCAACCATCCCAATCTAGTTTCACAAAGAATAGGTTGTCCATCTCCTAACTTAATTCTTTGGGATCCTAGTAAATCCCAAAAGATGTCAGCACCGATCAGAATATCGATTGGGGCCGGTGAGTAAAAGTTAGGGTCAGCCAGACAAATATTAGATGGGATTTTCAATTTTAATAAATCTAAATGTCTACTCGGAATATTATCGGTAATTGAAGGTAGAACAAAACAATTAATATTAACAGAAAAGTTATCGTTTAAAGATTTCATTGAGACAGAACACATTTTATTGATAAATGAAGATGAATTATTAATACCTAATATGGAGTTGTTCACAGTATTGGCAGTTAAACCTAGTTGGTGGTACAGTCTTTCAGTCATGAGACATGATGTGCTGCCACTATCAAGCACAGCACGAGTAACGTATTGCTGACCGTTTTTACCTATGATCTTAATTAACGCTGTGGATAGCAATACGTCACCACGTTCAACATTAGCAGAAAGAGACAAACCTGCACTAGAAGCTGACGGAGCAGGGGCACTGGTCGCATCATCACTGTTAGCGGAAGTAGTAGCCAAGTCTGACTTCTTCGAATGATCTGCGACATGCACCAGAGTATGATGCTTGCGCCGACATATTTTGCAACATGCCTGTTTACAGTTATTAGCGTAATGCCCTGAAGACAAACAATTGTAACAAATCTTATATTTCGGTAGCAATTGTAACCGTGATTCATTACTCAACGCCAAAAATTGAGGACAGTTGCTTAATTTGTGCTCACCGTTACATTTAACACAACTCTTAGGTTTAGAAGAACTATTGTTCACTTGATTATTCTTGTCTATTTTATTATTGGAATCCTGTATTACCATTGTCCTAACCTTAGAACTTTTATTAGTGTTTGAATGTTTATCAATTGTTGAACTTGACATTTCTAATGTTTCAATTAATTCAGCACGATTCTTAATGAATGTAAGGAACACAGTAAATTTAATCTCGTAGTCCTTGTCAAGGCGACCCTTATACTCTTCCCATTCACGGTAAGTTTTATTGTCCAACTTGTATCTCATAATGTGAATGAGTAAAGTGTCCCAATGGTTAACAGGTTCGCCGAGGGATTCCAAAGCACGCAAGTTTTTATTAATGTGATCGATTAAAGCTTTTAAATTTACAGACGACTCCTTACTAATCGTCTCAATATTAAATAAAGCTGAAACATGGTGTTGAATCAACAAATGTTTATTATCAAACCGATCACAGAGTAATTTCCAAGCGACTGAATAATTAGCGGCAGAAAACTGAATTGAGTTTATCACCACTGCAGCTGAACCTTCTAGTGATGACCTCAAATAATGAAATTTGTTTATGTCGTTTATGCCGTCATTAGAGTGGATAAGGCTGACAAATGTATCGTGAAATTCTAACCAATTGATGTAAGAACCGCTGAATTTTGGTAACTGAATAGTCGGTAATTTAACAAAGCTGTGATTATTAGAACGTGAACCTACCTCAGTATCAGTTGAATCCCCTTTCTTACAATCATCAAGCACTCTCTGAGCTTCAGAGAGGGTTTTGTAATAAAGAGACTCAAACTCGCTACGTTCTAACATTTGACCATCAAAGTTATCAGTGCTACATTCCAGTGCTAATTGCACCTCGTCATACTGGCCATACAATGACTCAAGCCTAGTTAAACGTAATTGCAACTCGCTTACCTCAGAAGGACTCATAGAAGGTTTTAATGAATTTAAATAATTCAAGAATATTGTAACCCTTCCCTTGTAACTCGCCCTTTTTCTAATGAGCTCCTTATCCTCTGGCATTGCGTAAACTGGTGCAGACAACCTGGAATGTATACAATAAAAGTTTTAACAGCGTCTACAATTGTACGATACCTGCCTGTAAATACCCACATGAGAATTAAAAAACAGCAAACTTTTTGTAAACTGTTTTGTAGGGATTTTTATACTAATTAACTATCAAACGTTTTAACAATAACAAAATCGGTACAAAACCTAATTAACTACTTTATTCACAATGCATTTATGAACTTAACTAACTTTTAATGTGATTACATGAATAAATGACTCAGTAACTGTTACCTACCTAATAAAGTTATAATAATGCAACTATTTAATAGCTACTCTTTATAAGGTACAAATAATTATGATTATCACAAGATAAATCGGCTAAAGTCTGAGCAATTATGACTATTTTGTAAGCACTGATAGGGTTTTACAACGATTAGGTATATAACTCTGTACTAACCTGGTTATTAACAATAAATTACCACTAAATACAACCTGATTATAGAGTGTTGGGTGGAACTTATGATGATTTCGATTATCCAGACCACGGAAAATTCCAAATCTTCGCAATGACACAGCAAAATGAAGGTCACACAACCAACTCCGCTTGTAATTACGAGTTATCCACCAATTCTCTTGAAATCCTTATTAATAATAGCTGATCGAAGTTTTTCCAACGTGAAATCTTCTAATCCAGGCTCGATAGGACCATGTTCGGGATTTTATCAGGTTTTTAGCGGGAGATATAATAAAAACGACTTGAGTCTTCAGTAAAATTGAATGTATTAATATAAGTAAAAACTGCCGGTAGAAGTAGAAAATCAGTAAGAGAAAAAAAGTCTTAGTTTAAACACACGTAGCTTCACGAGTGCTATGATCACTTTAGCAGGCGTTCCGCGCAAACAAATACTGTAACCTTACTAATAACTACAGTTTGGAGCCGTTTGGGGTCGAAACGCTCGGGTCTTGGCGTCCGACTGCGTGTCTCCTTTTAAGGAAATTTCTCGTTGATTGGTCGGCACTTCACGTGGCCGTGTGTTTTTTGCCAAAAAATTTGCATTGCCATTCAACGTGGCAACGCTGCCAGTTATCTGGTCTTTTATAACTTAACACAAAGAATATATGAGCAAAATCGACATATTGCCTACATTTGGACCACAAAAAAAAATAGACAGTTATTTAAAGCAACTTTCGAATCCATCCCTTAAGCCAAATATTTCACAGTCACCACCACATTAAAACAACTTATTCATATAAAATACACCCTCAACACTAAACTTGGTAATATAACTTGTACTTGATATTATTTATTCGCGTCACCTTGACTCGTTTCATAATGGAGGCAGTCGCTGGTGTCACTTACGAACTTGAAGTAACCTCGTTATAACAATGGAGGGAAGTAATGGGCTCTTCTTCACTCAAAAAAGGGCAATTTGGACACAGAAAAATATTTTGTTACAGCAATTTTTTGATGGGTTTATTGTAATTTTTTTTTCTTTGTTGATTAAATTTTTTGTATGTGGTTAGGTACAATCACGAGCATAAATATTTATAGGTACACGCAAATATCAAAAGCTTTTTTACACATATCCTAAAGTTTTCAAATAATTAAAAAAAATACCTACTTGTACTCTTAAAGAATACTTACCTAAGACGACCAATTGACTGGACCTTCTACATTACTTTTCATTCTACTTTTGAAATAAATAACTAATGTACGTAAATAGCTGCGAATAAAAAATTCAATCCTGACATAACTAAAACATTACAAATTAAAATATAGCGTTAAAATTCATCAGCATCGCTGTTGACTGATAATGTTCACAAGAGACTGGCATTACCAAGTTGTATAGCAATGCTTTTTAAGGTAAAAACGTTTTTTCGAACCCATTTTATCAGGTATTGCTAGTCTCCGTTGAGATTCGCCACCTTGGCCGAAATATAGGTTGGAGGACTATATATATTATGAAAATAGCCTTATTCTAATATGTCAATCGTTATTTTACGAGATAATCGCTTCTGATTTTTTTCCAACTGCATATCTGTATCAAGGTATTTCTGATCGTGGTGGCGTGCCTATCCACGTCAAAGTTCAAGATCGTTGTATTGTGTTAAAACCCTTTTCCTTTTCCTATTTTGCCTTTGGTGCGACTAGAGCTGTAGAAGGAAGCTAGGAAACATCGAGCAACAAGGTCGGTTCAATTTCCAATCCCTGCTTGACGCAAAACCTTTGCAATATCTAGAAATTTGCAAAAGATCCGGATTAGCAAACAGACGTCTTCTTGAAAATTATCTTTTCGCTGTTTTGTTATTCCCACTGGAAACTCAATTCTCCATATAAATAAACTAGCAGCGATTCGCGGTTTCACCCGCGTAGTTCCCGTTCCCGTGAGAATAGGGGGATAAAATATAGCCTATGTCACCCGGGGATAGTGTAGCTTCCCAACAGTGATATAATTTTTCAAATCGCTTCAGTAGTTCCTGAGTCTAGTCAACAAACAAACATACAATCAAATCGTTCCTCTTTATATATTAGTATAGAAGTATAGATAAGTTCCTATCAACCCTACCCTAATATTGACTATTAGATTAAATAAACAGAACAGTTCGAAGACATGGGTCTTCCCAAAGGGGAATTGATAGACTTCTTTGGCCTTGCGACAGATTGCCTCTTTTATACACATATATACTACCTACGTTTCTACGCCTCTTGGGATGAATAGAACAAAATTAGGAACAAAGACCGAAATTAAATTAAATTAAATAATCATTTATTTACTACCATTTATTACATCTCCAACAACACCGAGTCTCACCGCTCTCGGATAATACGCTCAGGATACTGGTAGTGAATAATAGAAATTGAATTAGAATGAGACGTAAAATATATATGACTAGCAGCGCTCCGCGGTTTCACCCGCGTAGTTCCCGTTCCCGTGTGAATACGGGGATTAAATATAGCCTACGTCATTCGGGGATTGTGTAACTTCCTAACAGTGAAATAATTTTTCAAATCGGTTCTGTAGTTTCGGAGCCTACTCAATGCAAACATACGAACAAACAATCAAATCTTTATTAGTAGTAGGTAGGTAGGTATTAGGATAAATAACTGGGGTTGACAAAGTTTTGACTTACGGAAAGCTGATTCAAAATTTACTTCCGAAATTCATATAATGTAGTAATTCCCATAATAGGGAACGAAACCGAAAGTGATCGTGTTTTATAGACGAGTAATCTCTGTTATATTCGACATTGCTGTTGTTACCATCAACCCACTGTGGTAAAAGGTAAGTATCACATAAAACGGTGTGACATGAAATCAAATTTTGGCAAATAGGTACACCGAACGGTTAACCACTGCGGTCGTAACTCAGTACCGCAGTAAACCATTGACCGATGACCGTTGCGGTATACGTGTTCTTGAGACGGTATCGACGGAAATACGAATCGGCAAACGTAGGCGGGCTAAGTAGAGCAACGATCTTCGCAGGTAGACTAGGTAAGACAGTGACCGAAGATCGAGTTAAATGGTAATTGCGGTCACCTATTTTCAAGCAAGGGACTGGTATAGATAGGATGTTCATCTGACCTATCGATCCGATACTACCCTCATACACGGTAGTGTTTTAAACCAGGCTTGTTCATCAGACTGCAAAGGTAAGGAAATATGATTGACATCAACGTAATTACTCATCAAAAATAAGGATATTAGGAACGATATTTAGCTTCACGGCGAGACGAGATGAGTTTTGTTAAAAGCTCTTCGAAAAATAATTGAATAAGCCAAAGTAGGTTCTTCGTAAGCTTAAGACGTTTGTATACTAAAAGCATTTTGAGGAAAAATATAAAAGTTTGCTAAAATTATTTTTGACAGGTCTTAATGTGTTTTATATTTCGGACATGACTTTCACGGAAAATATTATTTTCTTATTCATTATGATATTAGAGTCGAGTATCCAAGTCAACAAAAAAAAAATTATATTGAGGGAATTCATAATAAGCCCAGAATTATTTCAGCGAGAAATATAACCCAAAGTACAACATTTAGGGCCTTAATGACGTCATAAACGTATGTAAATCATGAAATACCGCCGCAAAAACACATAGATATGTTCACCAGAAATGTTGCAATACATTTATCTTACTACAGAAATATTACACAAAAATAAAATAGAATAAATTACAACCATTTCGTATTACTTCCCTTCGCAGCCAATCTAGTTGCGTAAAGAATCCTGAGGTGTATAAAAAGAGGTTCCTTTTAAAACAAGGCGTCGCCTCACACAGAGGCAAAACGTTCGCAATTACGTGGACAAATGATTTGAGATGAGCAAAACTCGCTTATAAAATACTGCTGAGAAACACAGCCCACGGTTCTGCTCGGGTTCCTAGCGGGCGTCGTTTTTCACTTTTATGTAACTAGTTAATTTAGCCTCTTTACTTTGCCCGCGTTTCGAGGGTTCTGTACCCACAGTGTGTTGACAGAAACCTACTAATAGGCCTGCGTCTTTTGTCTGTATTTAATAGGCTGTATCTTTTTAACTGGATAATTGAAAAACCTGAAGCAGAAAAAACCCGCATTGGGCTCGCGTGGAGGATTACGGTCCACTCCCTCTCACCAGAGAAGGCCTGTGTCCCAGCAGTGGAAATATTATAGGTTGAATAAGAAGGCCTCTATCACGAGAAAAAAAAAAGATTTGAAATGAAAAGAGGTTATTTTGTAGATCTTCTAAGTCACTTTTACACGTCAATGTGTTGGTCCATGTTTAAAAACTAGATGGCGCCGGCATTTCCTAGCGACACCTTAATAGTTTTTGCGTTACGGAACCTTCAGCGAACTTCGCACCCTTTATGCACTCTTTGTGTACACTTTTTATGTCCTTCCGTGCAAATATGACTGGTGCTACACGTGCTAGCAGACAAATGAGGCTAAATTGTGTTGCACACTCCGTGTTACTCTAAAATGAACTTAACTTGACATTTATGTTGGTAATTGGATGTGAGGTCACAGTTAGTGCACGGTCTGAAATCAAGTCAATCAAGCTTAATTTGAACGCTAAAAAAAGTTTAAATCATTCGTTCGTATTCCAAAATTCTGAAAGTCTAGGCAGGTGCTTGTATATTTTCTTCAGCCGCATCTGATGAGTTCTTCATTGTAAAAAACATCTATGTACCAAATACCCTTGTTTGCAAAATAAATCAATTATTAGATTTGTTTAGAATAGAAGCCTACCCAATAGTTAGAACAATGAAAGTGGTTAGGTGCAGATGGCTAGGAGCAGTGGTGGCCCACAGATATCGACTACGACTTACGAGTTTTACGTCATGGCAGGCAGGCTTTTTATATTTATGTTAAGAAGTTCATCACCGTGGTTCACCAACCAACGATGCAGGAAAACATCGAGAGGAAACCGACATGTCCTAGAACCAAAAATTCGAAGACATGTGACATCTACCAGCCCGCACTGGGCCCGCGTGGTAGATTGCAGCCCACTTCCTCTCGAAGAAGAAGCCTGTTTTCCAGCATTTTGAACGTTATAGGCTGATTAAAACTAATTACTTAACTCTCCGACCTAAACTGAGTGAGATAGAAGAAAATGGCATGAATATTATGAATTTCTTCCATTGCATAATTATGTAACATCCTTTTTTCCTGTGAGCAAATCCTCGTAGATATCGCCCATCTGAGGAGAACGGAAGGTTATGTCAGACTCCTATTACCGACTAGGACCCACCACTTAATTGTGTCGGGGGCCCGGGAGATACTTGTACATTCCCACGTACGGGGGCGGCTGCCATGAGTAGGTGGGCCCATCACCAAGTGCGGCCGATCCCGGCGGTCCCCCCAACACGGAGCGCAAGGAGGACTAAAAAAATTCTTCCAGAACATTTCTGAACAAAATAAAGAGCATTTCTGTAACATAGGAGTATGTCTGAAGGATCTATTGCAAAGATTGTATCAAAGTGTTGTTAAAACTTTCGGGATAACAAGGATAGTTTGGTGTACAAGACTCGGGATTTTGTACTTAATAGAAACCTGAAACCAAGTGATACAAAGTTAGATAGAAAGATTGCATAGTGATACTTTAATTTCAAAACGAAGAGAAATGTACTTGTCTAATGTGTGAGAAATATCTTGGGTAAAATTATTATCGACAGCGTCAAAAAAAAAAAAAATGGTGTAGGATTATTATTTTATTACCAACTGCCAACATAATGCATTGGACTGTCTAATGTCTCTTTGTCTCCTTCGGAAAAAAATGTCGGAAAATCCTACTTCCTACTATAATCCTAATCCTTACAAAGTATAAGACAAAGACTCTTTACGCATCTGTACGCTTGGATCTTTTAAACTTCGCAACGGGTTTTCATTAATAGACAGGGTGATTTAAAAGGAAGGTTTATATGTATAATATACCGACGTCCACGAGGGCGTAGCCACAGGCAAAAGCTAATAGATGTATATAATATATTTCCACTTTCATTTCTTTTTATTACCCATCGCATTATTTTCATCATTCCAGCCTGAGCAGACAGTGAGCCAAATTAAACTAATTAAATAAATTACGTCCTACTTGTTGTTTTACTAATTTATTTCCCCGACTTAAGCCCTTTGTGACGGTAGTTATCACGCATTCGCGTTCACAGCAACACAGCAAACTGCCCGAAGCGAGGCGCTGTAAAAACAAAAATAAAAACTTTTAATTTCATAATGGAACTCAACACTGAACGAAACGAGCTTTGCGTAGGTCTTTCAAAGGTCACAGTGACATAATATTAAGCCTGGTCACCCCGAGGTTGTATATAGGATACACCCACATTTCGACAGTTAATTTCACTCAGTTTCAGTGTGTGTTATTAAAAAAATTGTACCTAACGGAAAACCGCAGTGAATTAATCGGAAACGAACCTATAAGATAAGAAAAGAAAAAAAAATTGTTTGTGATTTATACATGCAACACAAACAGTAAGAAAGGAGCATTTAAAACTAACAAAAATAACATTGAAAACAAAACAACCAATAAAGACTTGTATCAGGCCACGGACACTTCTTCGATCTATAAATCTCAATGGAATAAAAAAACAGCAATAGAATATTGTTAGAAAAAATAAAACATAATTAAGTCCAATGATTATTACGATTGACTCACGCCCGACGCTCCAAAGCCGTGCTATTACCAAATAGGGGCATACAGCAGCAAGGCAGGCTAAAAGGGTACAGCATGTTTGGTACCCACACGGATTTATGGAACTATATTCTGTCGGTACTGCCCAGTAATTGGGTTATGGAACTCAAATAGCGGTCTCTCCACGTAAAATATTGATATTTCGCTGGTACTGGTGGACTGGGAACCAACCGCAATCGAGTTGGGAAAAGGCTAGACCCGTGATTGATTTATATTCAGAGGCAGGTACCTCTGATGATGACTTTTTTCTTAATATTTCTTTCTTCATATTCTACCGAACAGGATATTTTTTAAATTACTAGAACATTATAGCTAAGCCAAAGAAAGTGGTTACGTACTTACAGTTATACTAAAAAACAATAAGGACGCAATCACTAAAAAAAAAAAACCGGCCATGTGCGTATCAGACCACGCACAATGAAGGTTTCCGCAGTTGGAATGAATTTATCCACTATTTATTTATCTCAAGAAAAAACTTAACATTGTAGCTGAAAAACATATTGTCACACACAAACGTTACTTCAGTTAATTCTTTAACTGTAAATGTAATTGTGTCATCGCAAAAGAGATATTTTTTTTTCTCCTGTTATTTCACAATACATGTAGGTACACAGTAAGTTTACATTTACGAGTTGCAAGTTTAGTGAGCCAAATAAATGACATAAATTACCTCTTTTTTACTGCGTTCACTTAGAAGCTTGATTTGTTTTAGCTCCAAAGGACCGCGGTTACGTATTCGATATTAAATTCAACATGATATGTCTACGCGTTCCTGTCCTAACCAAACTAAAAAAGCAGAAACTAATTTAAAAAAGCATGCGGTGCTTTTTGAGGTATTACTATAATCAATATTAATATCAAGCACCACACGTTTTTTTTGAAATTACTTAATTTTTGTAGTTTAGTTTTTAGGCGTGTTTTTTAGATTATTTAATATATTATTAAGTTTCTATGTTTTAGCTCTGCTAACTACAAAAGCGTGACTTTTGTTGTTTTTTTTTTTTTTTTTGAAATTATCATCAATCCTCATAAGTCTACAAAGTTTAAATGAAATCTGAAGGCCAATTCTCGTAATTAAAACCGTTCAACTAGATTTCCCAGTGTCATCTCAGCGACAAGCAAATGTCAAAAATGTATGAAAAATCGAGGTATTTTTGACAGATTGACACTGAGATCAGACTGTGAACGTTCTTAAAATTAGTAGAATTGCCCCTCTGACCGTTTGAAGTGGATCAAAATCAAGTCCGAAGGAGTCGGTTACAAACATGCTTAGGAAAAACAAATATACCGGTGAAACTAATAAAAGCGTGTTAAGCTAATAAATGCGTGTTAAAAAGGGTCATGACCAACGGACAACGAAGTGATCCTATAAGGGTTCTGTTTTTTCCTTATGGGACCCTAAAAATCGAGGAAAATAGAAATGGAAATCATGTTTGTAACTTCTTTCATTCAAAGCATATATATTATGCTTTGAAAGGATAAAAGTTTCAAACAGCAGTTAACCGACCGCTTCGAGAATTCACTGCAATAAATCATTTTCCGATGACAACTTTACCCATACAAAAAAAAAACCCAAAAGATTTCTACATTTTAGATCCTATAAATAAATGTGAAGGACATGTGTCGCAAATGGAATCCAAATGATCTCGGGGAAATATGGTAGGATGATGTAATATGGTGTAACTCGCTGATACCCGACGTTCTGAACGAAGCCTTATTTCCCGTCGTGGGGCGAAATGAACTGAGAAGGTTCTGATTACACCTGTGCGAACCGTTTGAGGGTCTTATGATTATGACAGCATTTGCTTACGCAAGCGAATGTTTTGTACAAGTTCAGCTTAAAGGCAATGAAGTAAGGCTCCCCGCGAAATTCAAATTTTGTAACGTGTCATGATTTCCAAATATTAATAAGATTTGTAGTGATTTTAAATGATATTTATCAAATTGAAAGTACCTATCTAATTGGCCTCAAATGATTTTGTGTCTGTGTAATGACGCTTAAAAAGTTTCTCATTTGACAGTGATCGAAAACCAAGTACCGGTTTTTTAACGAAACGGAAAGAAAATATGATGTTGGGGGATTAGCCTAGTTTGCTAAGTTGTTCTCTCCGAGTTTCGAAATTGGAACGTTGTCTCAAAATCTACCTATACCTAATTATTGTTATTATATTGAATATCATATACATAATTAAAGAGTTTGATATATGTTGCTATATACCAGGTTTGTAGGGGGGTAAGAGTTTGAATGCATAATTATTTATACTGAAAAAAGTCGGTGACTTTGGATACGTATTTTAATTTTTGTCACCGCCTTCCGAAATTAAAGTTATTTTTCACTTTGTTGTGTTTTTCCGGGAGTCGGTCGTGTTTTTCTTTAGGAAAAAGTTTTTATTTTTCACTTTTTAGTTAAAGTATCTACCCCACACAAATTCAAATTTTCACCATCATTGGGGTTAAAACAATGCATATTTATGCAATAGCAGCAATCGCAGTTGATTTTCTGACATTTTTTGCAGAGTTCCGTTGTCTGTCTCCGAAACTCATCATCAGATCCATATTACATTTAAATGGAACCATTTCGGAATAAACCCCTTTCGAACCAAAAAAGAATTTTGTGAAATATGACGGAGTTATACCCGATACATAAAAAAAACTACATGTCGAATTGATAACCTCCATCTTCTCCTTCTTTTTGAAGTCGGTTTTCTTTACGTGTTTTCTTTATAAACGCTCTTTTGTAATTTGTAGTGTCAGGTTGTGTGTTGATTAAAATATGATTCCCGACCGTAACAATTTATGGCCTTACTGAATTATAGTCATTAAAATCATCAAAACAACCCTCTTTGTTTATTTAATCCCATTGAAAGACTTTTTCATGAAATTTGCCTTCAATTTTAATTAATTGATTTTAATATATTATATACGTCAAGGTTCGTATACATACGTACTGAAAAGCATCATCATCATTCTCGTGACCTTAGGGCCGATGCCTGCCAGGCGTGCGGGTTGTTCGAAAGAGATACCGTGGCCCCTGGCACACGGGCAACTGAGGGAACACGGGTGGGTTTTAGTCAGTAAATTTCAGACACGCCCTCCTGCTCTACCCAGAGCGGGAGAAGTTACTCGATGTGAAAAAAAAACCCTATTTATTTGTGGTCGGCGCAACATCTTTTTCTCCCACACTTCTTATTTGTCGTCATCTCCGTAGTCACACCCTTTCTAACCATATCATCATTCACAGTCCATCCATCGTTTCTTTGGTCTTCCCCTACTCTTATAGCCATCGACATTCATACTCAAACACTACGTTTTCCTCATTCCTCCGTATCACATGCATCCACACAACTTTTCAGCTATCGGTGCCACTTTCAGGCTTTGAGGCAATTAATTATCAGGAAAAAACATCACGAATATATCGTCATTTATCACAGATCTGTGAGATAATTATAGCACCTCTTTTAAATAACATAACAGGTAGGTAATCCACCTATTTATCTGGATTTCATTTTTCAAAAATCAGTGAACAAAGTCATGCAGCCTACCTATAATTAAGTTTACCTGAATCTGAAACAATCCGGATAAACGTCGTTTCATCGAAGTAATTAAGTAGCCCATTAATGAGCGTTGAACTGTAAAAAATATCGTTAAGTTTTACGGGCCATAAAATGTTGAAAAACCTTTAATAAAACTGAAAACTTCGGTATCGAAAACTTCGAAAATCCGAACATTATACGTTTCACGAATGTATCTGTCAAATCCCGGCTAATGAGACACAATTAATTTTCTGTAGTAATGGCCCCTATAGGAGCCACGAGGTACTTAGTCGGTTCACGAAAATAATCGGCTACTACTGCAAGTGTTAAAAGTAAAAATCAAAATCATGCAGGTACTTGTAAAAATCAAATCAATCTGCATAATCTTCTCATAACTATCTTGGGATCATTTTCCAGTCTAACCGGATGCAGATCAATACCAGTATTTTACATGGAGGGAAAGCTTATCTGACCTACGCAACCCAGATACTGGATAACACGACACCCTTTGGTAAGACTGGTTGTCAGACTTTCGGGCTTCTGATTACTTAGTAATGACTGGCAAAGATCTACGAATGACAGCCGTGAACGGTATTAATCAGGTAATAAATAAAAAAATCATTTATTTCAGGTCTTTAACCCATACAAAATTAAAAAGAAATTTAACAATTGCCATGCTTGCACTATAAATGTTACATACTATTACTTACTTACAGCTTAATAGACATACAAAATAATTGAATTGAAAAAGAATTTAGAATTAAAATTAGAATTATGTTATAAGTCAAATGCTTCATCATCATCATCATTAGCCTATAATGTTCCCACTGCTGGGACACAGGCCTCCTCTCAGTGAGAGGGAGTGGGCCGTAATCCACCACGCGGGCCCAGTGCGGGTTGGTAGATGTCACATGTCTTCGAATTTTTGGTTCTAGGACAGGCCGGTTTACTCACGATGTTTTCCTTCACCGTTTTGAGAGCAGTGGTGATGAAATAATTTACACAAAGTAAAGCGCCTGTCTGGGTTCGAACTCACGACCTACTTACTACTTGTAAGTCGCGACCGTTACCACTTGGCCACCACTGCTCTCAAATGCTTAAAAATGTTAAAAATAAATAAAAAATAAAATGTCACAATATGTCCAAAGATAATACCAAAGATATGGGCAGGCGCTGGCATGCAGCTGCAGCCATCTCCGCAAGAAAGGAGAATCCCACCTCCATAATACCTACCGAAGTCAGTAATAAAAGCACAATAGTCCAAATCGTCTATTTCTAAAATCATAGCCACATTTTCCTTTCATAAAAAACATTCCAGCAAATTCTCTCTAGATAAATCCATTCAACATTTTCAGTAGATAAACAAGTAAAATGTTCAATACCAACAGTTTTATAGACTTTCCAATAAACTAGTCTATTTTGGAAATGGATACAAACAGAAACGGTAGTGGAAAGCTATCAATGGGTAGGAAAACGAATGGTGCATTAGAGGAATTGAATGTGGTGGCTCGGTGTCCGCTTTCATAGCGAGTCAATTTAATGATTGGCAAACTAACGTTCGAGAGTTCGAGGCATAGGCTACTCTGTACTGAATCATTTTGCGCTATTATAATTACGAAATTATCGTGGTAGTCTACGTTCAACTCTACAAAATGTATGGAAATACGTGCACGTTATTATAGCGTTATCGTGGACGACTACGCGTACTTTTGGCACCTTCGAAGTCTATCCCAAAAACTCCACCTATGTAGAATGCATTACAAAAGTTAAGTTTGAGTATAATTTAGAGTTGGTATCTATCTATCTATCTATAAGGGAAAATTTGCTGGCAATACTTTACCCACGTATTGAGTATAAATATCAAAAACGAATTAAGTAAAAACTTTCAATGACACAGACGTGAACGGCTAAAAAGTATTAATTATTGGAAATTCGGAGAAAAAAATCGGTTCCACAAATAATTTAAAAAACAGCTAATCGATTCGATTCTGATGAGCTTTGCCCATCGATTGATGTTTTTTTTTACTAAATGAAAAACCGAAATCTAATTACTCAAATGAATCGATGAAAATTAAATCGGTACCTATCATAAAATAATTTCCTGTAACCAAGTAGTAGCTCATTATGGCGTAAACAGCTACGGGTAGCTTAGTTATTTAAAACTTTGACATCACAAAAACCGGCCGTAATTCGTTGATTTTCGTCAATCGTTACTGGTTGTCAGAAGCTCAAAAGTCTGAAAGTCATTCTTACGAATGGGTATCGTTTTACTCAGTAACTGGGTTGTGAAGGTCTTCTCCATATAAAATACCAACGTTCAACTACACACTATAAGACTGGGAAGTCTCGGCGACCCCAACATAGGGTTTGTTCGAAAGAGATACCGCAGCCCCTGGCATACAGGCTACTGAGGGAACACGGGTGGGTTTTAGTCAGTAAAAGTCTGACACGCCGTTCTGCTCCACCCAGAGAGGGGGAAGTTATTTGATGATTTCCCACCCAACAAAAAAAGGAAACGGTAAGCAGATTAATAACCACTCCAAATCAATCAATACCTACTTCACTTACCTCTACAGTATATACTCAATAACTCAAATTTAGGTAAGGCACATGTACAGACCATAATTAGGTTAATTTTCGCGCTATTTTCTGGGTGAAATTAGAAACATCATCCAGTACTAACATTTTGTGTAAGTTTTGTTTTCCCTATTTGGCTTTGGTGTGGCACACATAAACTTAATTAAGTGAGATGTCAGGAGCAGTGGTGGCCCAGTTGTTTCGGCCCCGACTAAATAGTTGTATATCGCGAGTTCGTACCCAGGCAGGCACTTTACTTTGTGTATTTCATTACGTCACCACGGCTTTCAAAACGGTGAAGAAAAACATCGTGAGGAAACCGGCATGTCCTAAAACCAATTCGAAGACATGCGACATCTACCACCCCGCACTGAGCCCGTGTAGTGAATTACGACCAGCCCCGTCTCACAGGAAGGCCTGTGTCGCAGGGTGACATTATGGTGATGTGCCTAGGTGTCTAATGGATTTATATTGGAGATTCTAAAATAATAATATCTATAACATAAATGTGAAAATAAGTCCGTGTTTCTGTCTCTCTATCTTACCCTCTCACACCTAAGCCACTGAACAGATTGTTAAGAAATTTGGCATATAAGTAGCCTGGGATCTGGAAAACGATAAACGCTACTTTTCATCCTAGATTTTTGTGTTAAAAAAGATGAAACAGAAAATGCACGCATGCAGATGATTTCACGGGCAACAGGTTATAAATATAAGATTCGATTAAAGATTGTTCAGACGAGCGCAAAGCTATTGAAAACCCGACCACGCCACAATGACGCTGCACTCTGTACGTTGGTACGCCATAAGGCCAGATGCCTTATTATATACGAAAACTCAACGTACAGAGTGCAGCGTCTAACCTAACCTAACCGCAGATTCGCCGTGGTCGCTGAGCCGTACTTTGTCCCGCCCAGGGATGACTGGGTGGAGGACCTGAACGGCTCAGTGACCCTCATTTCGTCGGCCGCCGCCGGTACCCCGACCCTCGAGAGTGTCAAGAGGGGACGGGGTTGCGTTGCAGCACGGTTCGGGGAGATAGTCGTGGTAGGGGTGTACTTCTCCCCGAGCCGAACTCTCGCCGAGTTCCACAACTCCCTTGCGGAGTTGAGAGACGTCGTCGTCGGGTTTCGTTCCCTCCCCGTGCTCGTCCTCGGGGACTTCAATGCCAAGAACTTGGCTTGGGGTTCCCGGTTGACGAACGTGCGGGGCAGGATGGTGGAGGACTGGGCTCTGGAAGCAGACCTGGTCGTCCTAAACCAGGGTTCTGTCGCCACGTGTGTGCGGATGCGGGGTGAGTCGGTGGTGGACATCTCGTTCGCCAGCCCCGCTCTGTCGCCGTGTGTCATCGACTGGCGCGTCATGGAGGGGGTGGAGACGTATTCCGACCACCGGTATATCCGGTTTGACGTCTCCGCCCAGACCTCGAGCGCGCCGGTCCGACAGGCCCCGTGTAGTCCGCGGTGGGCGTTGAAGCAGCTGGACCGGGAGCTTCTCCTGGAAGCCTCGATCGTGCAGGCCTGGGTGTCATCACCGGACAGGCCTGCCGACATCAACGACGAGGCCGAGTGGTTCCGGGAGACCATGTCCGAGGTATGTGACGTGGCAATGCCCCGGGTCCAGCCAGGTCGTGCTTCACGCCAGGTGTACTGGTGGTCGCCGCAGTTGACAGCACTGCGCGAGGCGTGTGTTGCTGCGCGACACCTTTACTCCAGGCACCGCAGGCTCCGTATCCGCCCTCCGGATACGGTAGCCATTGAGGCGGAGCTGTACGAGGGGTACAGAGTGGCGAAGACCGCCCTGCGAGACGAGATCCTGCGGGCCAGAGTAGTGGCCCGCGAGGAGTCGCTGGAGACTCTGAACAGAGACCCGTGGGGACGCCCCTACAAAACGGTGCGGGATAAGATCCGCCCGTGGGCTCCCCCGCTGACGCAGAGTCTCCGGCCTCAGCTCGTGCAGGACGTGGTGAGCGCTCTGTTCCCCTCGCGAGGGGAGCACGCTCCCCCGCCTATGGCTCCGCCTCCTGCGGTGCCCGATGCGGACCACACCGACGACGACGACGACTCTCCAGAGGTGACCGAGGTAGACCTGAGAGTGGCGGTACGTAGGCTGAATGCCAAGAATACCGCCCCAGGACCCGACGGCTTGCCCGGCAAAGCCTGGGTCCTGGCCTTGCAGGCTCTCGGGCCTCGACTAAGAGGGCTCCTAAGCGCATGCTTGGAGGAGGGCCAGTTCCCACTTCGCTGGAAGACGGGGAAACTGGTCCTCATTAAGAAGCCGGGGCGCCCAGCGGACTCTCCGTCCGCTTACCGGCCCATTGTGCTGCTCGACGAGGTGGGCAAGCTCTTTGAGAGAGTAATTGCAGACCGCCTCGTCGGGTGGCTGGTGCGGGTGGGGCCGGATTTGGCGGAGAGCCAGTTTGGTTTCCGCAGGGGGCGCTCCACGGTGGATGCCATCATGCGCGTGCGAGCCCTCACGACGGGGGATGCTGTGGCCCGGGGTGGGGTCGTCTTGGCGGTGTCATTAGACATCGCCAATGCCTTCAACACCCTGCCCTGGAGTTGCATAAAGGAGGCACTCCGGTATCACCGGATGCCGACCTACCTCTGTCGTGTGGTCGAGGCCTATTTGACGGACAGGGCCGTCATCTACCCCGGTCACCTCGGAGAGTGGAACCGGCGAGAAATGTCGTGCGGTGTCCCACAGGGATCGGTCCTGGGGCCGCATCTGTGGGACATCGGATACGACTGGGTGCTGCGCGCCGACCTCCCTGACGGCGTCAGTGTAGTTTGTTACGCTGACGACACGCTTGTCCTGGCGCAAGGGAGGTCGTACCAGGCGGCGGCCGACTTAGGGACACAAGGGGTTGCGACAATCGTCGATAGGATCCGGCAACTGGGACTCGAGGTGGCATTGCACAAGTCCGAGGCCATGTGGTTTCATGGTCCTCGGAATGCGCCACCGACGGGTTCCCAGATAACGGTGGGAGGGGTTCACATCGGCGTCGAGTCGACGATGAAGTACTTGGGACTCGTCCTCGACAGCCGGTGGAACTTCGCGGAGCATTTCCGCCGTTTGGCTCCCAGACTGGAGCGGGCCGGGGCTGCGTTGAAGCGGCTCTTGCCCAATCTAGGGGGGCCAAACGCCTCCTGCCGGAGGCTCTACGCGGGGATCGTGCGGTCCATGGCCCTATACGGGGCGCCGGTGTGGGCGCCTACATTGAGGCGCCAACCAGCTCGCAAGCTGAGGGCGTCCCATAGGGTCATGGCGATCAGAATGATCCGGGGATATCACACGATCTCCGGCGAGGCGGCGGGCCTCCTTGCCGGATTACCGCCATGGGATCTGGAGGCAAAGGTCCTCGCGCAAATGTGGGAGTGGCGCGAGGAGGCCAAACGCCGGGGCGTAACTCCGCTGCCGCGGGAAATCGCGGCACAGCGGACAGAGCTCCGGCGGGATCTCATGGTGACATGGAGAGTGCGATTGTCGCAACCCAGTGCTGGGCACGCCCTGATTGCGGCGGTAAGTCCCCTCTTTGAGGAGTGGCTTGAGAGGCGGCATGGCGTCCTCACCTTCCGCCTGACGCAGGTCCTCACCGGACACGGTTGTTTCGGGAGGTTCCTGTTTCGGATAGGGCGGGAGGAAACGCCCGGGTGTTTCCACTGCGAAGATCGCCCTGAGGACACGGTGGAGCACACGGTGGCGGTCTGCCCTGCTTGGGCGGAGCACCGCCGTGTCCTCGTAGAGGCGATCGACGGCGGCGATCTCTCGCGTCCGGCCCTGGTCCAGGCCATGGTACGGAGCGAGAAGGCATGGGGAGCCGTCACCTCCTTCAGCGAAGCAGTGATGCTCGCGAAGAGGGAGGCGGCGCACGTGAGGGAGAGGCAGCATATGCGCCCTCGCGACCCCAGCCGCCGCAGGATACGGAGACGCCCTGGGCGTCGGGAATCCCAGGCCGATTTTCGGCCACCGTAGGCATGGGCTTGCGGACGGCGAGTAATGGGTAGCTCGCTGTCCGGTAAGGACCAAGCCCAAGTCGACGGCGCGTTGTGTTCCACGCGCGCCTCAAAGAGATGTCAGCACAAAAAGCGATGGGACCCGCAAGGGTCGATGCCTGCCAGGGGTGCGGGTTTGTTCGAAAGAGACACCACAGCCCCTGGCTTAAGGGCTACTGAAGGAACACGGGTGGGTTTTAGTCAGTAAAAGTCTGACACGCCCTCCTGCTCCACCCAGAGCGGGAGAAGTTATTTGATGATTTCCCACCCAAAAAAAAAAAAAAAAAAAAAAAAAAAAAACCTAACCGCAGATGCCTTATATATACGTATATACGAACTAACATTATATTTGCGAAAGTAAGTTTGTTTGTTTGTTACCTTTTCACACCTAAACCACTGAGCCGATCAAGCCGAATTTTTGCATAAGCGTTATTAGGTGTCCAGAAACGGACATAGTGCGGACCTTTAATCCTGAAAAAAAGTTCTGTTCCCGGGGAAAACAATAATAATGTTCTTATGATGACGCCATGTGTCTTTCTAATCATGATTGAATTATATTGCTACAAGCAGAGTACAACCCGAATTGATTGTATAATCTAACGCGAGCGAAACCGCGGGCAAAAGTTACATATAAACAGATTAGACGAAAAGAACAAAAAAAAATGGACAAAGAAATAAGCATTCTAAAGAAATCTCTACCAGCATACCTGCGATAGGAAATACCTAAAAACCGAGTTTAGTTTTTAGATTTACAGGTCTTTAGGGACATAAAGAACGACCATGTCCACATTGTTCACCTGTGAACGCTTATACATACTACTGATCCCAATGAATAATTGCTTTTGAAAAGTAAATAAGGATTAAAATAATTTATTCGTCCCGAACCAATGTGTACTGGGAATTGTATTTTATACGTTACAGGTACTATTAATACACATTATCAACAGTAAAAAGGTGAATAATAGTGATGCAAGGGTAAATTTGTATGAAGCATGGATTGCGCCCTCGCGCCCCTAGCCGGCGCACGAGACGCCCCGGGCGTCGGGAGTCTATAGCGGACTCCTGGCCACCGTAGGCGCGGGCTTGTGGTCGGCGAGCAATGGGTAACTCGCCGTCCGGTAAAGACCAGGCCCGGGTCGACAGCACGTTGTGTTCCACGCACGCCTTAAAAAAATGTCAGCAAAAATTGAAGGGGTCTGCTAGGGCCAATGCCTGCCAGGGTCGCGGATTTGTCCGAAAGAGTTACCGTGGCCCTGGCACAGGCAACTGAAGGAACACGTGTGGGTTCTAGTAAGTAAAAGTCTGACAAGCCTTCCTGCTCCGCCCAGAGCGGGAGAAGTCGTTTGATGATTTCCCGTCCGAAAAAAGAAAAAGTGAATCTGGACGAAACCGTAAAATTAATTTTAAGTTCGAAATAATATAGATTTTTTCCAAAAAGGACTCGAATCTGTTTAATGTGTTACAATTAACGATTAAGTGCCCATATTGGAAACAAACTATATGATTGCAACGTTAAAATGCATTTTAAAGTTTCGTCCCGATTCACCCCTGCATACCTATTCATTCCGTTTATATATCATTATTATTAATTACAGGCAAAAAACGTCCACTGCTGGACATAGGCCTCCCCCAATCAATGTAACCCTGACCGATGCCGTTTGTAAAGCCGTTAGTGTCGGCTGTTTTTTAACCGACGAAAAAACGGAGGAGGTTACTCAATTCGACGCGTATTTTTTTTTTTTTTTTTTTATGTATGACCACGCATAACTTTTTCCAGAGTAGTCCGATTTTAATAATTCTTTTTTATTGGAAAGGGTATACCCCGAAGTTGGTCCCCTAAAAATTTCGAAGAAAAATGCCAACCCTAAGGGTAAGAAAAAAGGGGATGATTGATTGTTTACTCACAGATTTTAATACTGAGTTGTGTATTACAAAAAGTAAACAAAAATTAAGTCGGTGACTTTGGATATGTATTTAATTATATGTCACCGCCTTCCGAACTTAGTTATTGGGGTTGGACAAAGCAAGTTTATTATTTTTTACTTTTCGGTTTTTCGGCGGTTTAATTTTTATTAAAAAGTTTTTTTCTTAGTACTTGTCATTTCAGGGGGAATGCCACATTCGTGTGGTGATATAATTGCCACGGTTGGCCATCGCAGTACGGTGGTAAAATAGACAGTTAACGTTGCTGTACGAAATAAAAAAAAACTGTGCATTTTTAAACAAAAGCAAACTAAAACTTTGAAAGGTATATATAATAAATCTTGCATATACGGATGCAAACATAGATTTATTATTATAACATTGTGATAAATTGAAGGACACCAAATCATTTAGTTCAGAATCTAAAACCAGCACAACTTGGGCCCTGCCTCTACAAATCACACAAACATCTAAAGGTCAACGCATATTGGCTCATATTCTAACGTTACAAGTACGAGTATATGCTTTCACTCCACTGAAGTAATGTACGTTATGACTAATAGCCAATTAGCCTAATAGAGTACCCCATGCTGAATAATAATGTTTCACACGTGACGTCAGAGTGTAGCATTAGATTACATACAAATTATGCGAGTTAGGTACATAGGTATGATAGTCAAATAGATCATGGATTGGTTATTAGTTTGAAACGTGAACGCAAACGCCCCATAAGTTATAGGATCGGTTTAGTGATCTTCTTGTTAGCGTATCGATGGCAAAAACAAAAAAACAAACATCTACGGCCCAAAATTGGCTGCGTGAACTCCGCTCGCTGACGCAGTCATAAGATCGTGAATTGCACAAGTAACAGGGCATGCGGCGCAGGATGGAAGGTAAGCCATGTGGGGAGGTGCTGCACACGCACTTGAGATCTGAGCCACCCGTGAACCCATCTGTGGAGATTGTCTTTGCTCCGGCCGACTTGGGTTCGAAGTCTAGTGATTCAATAGTAAGATGAATGGATGGCTTAGTTTGAACCTATAATGTAGAAATAGTCTGACAACCAGTCTTCGTTCTGATTGAATTCTATTTCTAAACCGTAGGCACATAGCGGGAAATTGCATCAACGAGGCTTACTATATTCAGGAATAACTACATTCAATTCAATCTCTTTTGTTCAACTTTGACATACAGTGTAGCTGGGACATCGACGCGAAAACGGAAACCACGAATTCAACATAGATTCTAAACCCTCTGGCTTAGCAATTTTACGTTAGTTATCTAAAAGGAAGACCAGTGGTGGCCCAGTAGTAACGGCCGCGACTTCGAGTTGTAGGTCGTGCGTTCGAACCCAGATAGGCCAACACCACTAATTAATTGCATCTCATTAATTCTACTTAATTTCATCACCACTACTCTCACACGGTGAAGGAAAACATCGTGAGGAAACCGGCATGTCCTAGAAACAAAAATTCGAAGACATGTGACATCTACAAACCCGCACAGGGCCCGCGTGGTGGAATACGGCCCATTCCCTCCCACGGAGAGGAGGCCTATGTCCCAGCAGTGGAAACGTTCTAGGCAGAGTATGTACATTCATAAATATGTATGTACCCAAAAAATATTCAACTGTTTCATAGAAAAGTACAATACCTACGCGGTCTAATTAATCGGAGCGGAATAATTTCATTGTTTGGTTCTAATAAATGTACTGAATCCATTAATAACAAATTTCACGCCGTTGTCCCTGCCAGCCTGTATGTGAGCAATTTTATGAAATAACATGTTGCATCAATTTGGAACCAATACTTGTTAAGATCAATTTAAACAGGGTAAGGTTTTAAACCATGAATTGAGCATGTGATTCAATCCCCCAGCGCATTATATTATAAAAATCTGCTGTTTCATAGAAAAGTGCATTACCTACACGGTCAAAATGTATGAAACAGTTGTTTTGTTTTTGTATAACCGGCGAAATATTTCTGGGCTCGGGTGTCTAGAATAATAGGCTGAATTCTTGGTTACAGTTTGCGAACTGGTTAAAAACTTTTCCTGTATATACTACACGACGAAAATACCATCATCAACACAAAATCATCTTCCTAGCCTTTTCCAAACTATGTTGGGGTCGGCTTCTAGTCTAACTGGATGCAGTTGAAAGCCCTGTTTTTACATGGAACAACTAGCCTATCTAACCTCCACAACCCAGTTACTGGGTAATACGATACCTGTTGGTAAGACTGGTTGTCAGAATTTCGGGCTTCTGACGACCAGTAAAGACTGCCAAAGATCCACAAACGACAGTCGTGCTTTCCGAGGCAAGGAGGAGTTTTGGCATGTAAACGTAGTCAACCATCGATGGACCAACCGCGGCAAGCGTAGCTTAACCTGATCCATCAACCCTTGCGGCTAATATTACTTAGCCACAAGCCTCTCATCATCACCAATACAACAAAAATCAATGCTATAAAAATAGCTATGTAGCCTTCCTATTTGGAAGCTAGCCAGATCTCTGAACACTTGCGTACCCAGCCTAATTCAGTTTGAATGGCACTAACATGAGCTGTACTAGACACTGATTTGAATTACAATACGTTTGTTACCTTCTATACTGAGAAACTTCTAACTTCTATGGGTGGAATGAGGGTGGAATCGAAATGAGTTGGATACAATTGATATTTGGACCAGGGGCCTAAGTCTACTAATTTATAAACATTACAATGGTCTCTCAATGGTGTGTTTTTGACAGTTTTTGTATGGCAAATCTGTCAAAAACTTACCATTGAGAGACCATTGTGACGTTTATAAATTAGTAGACTTAGGCCCCCGTTTGTGGGTAGGTCACTGAGGAAGTGTGTTTTGAGCATGCGTCATTTTTAAGCAAACAATGTTTTAATAAAAACGTTTGATTTTCTGGCGGGAAATCTACTAGATCTCTTAAAGCTGGAAGAGACGGCTGAAAGGCTAGAAAGATAATTTGGACGAAAAAGATTATAAAGTTAGATTTTCAACTTCAAGGGTGGACGGAAGTGTTATGATTAAACTAAACAAAATGATACAACAGTAAATTATACGCATAAATTTTTGTGTAATTGACACCTTCACAAAACAATTATTTAAATAAAAGAGAGTTCCGTGAATTCTAAAGTGCTCATAAATAATTAATGTAATAATTCAATTGTTATCCTGTATTCCGCTGTGGGTTTATTATTATTTCAGTATTCAAGTTTTACACGAGGTGTTGAGTTTAATTAAAGCACCATTTCAATTAAATTCAGTTATTTTCATCTTTTATGAAATTGACAACAACATTTTCAGGAACATTACACCAAGCCAGTGCTCTCCGAAGGGGTATGTAGAGTTATTAGTTCCTATATTTAAGTATATAGGCATTACGGGTCGTCAGAAGCCCAAGAATTTGACGACCAGTATTACCAAGGATATCGTTTTCTCCGGTTTCGTTCCGTGTGGTGCCGGACGTAAAAGAATAGCACCATCCCATTTCTTCCCGTGGGTGTCGTAGAAGGCGACTAAGGGACTTACTAAAGAATGGGCAGCAGCGTTCTCTATGCATTTGACCACCATACTACGATCGCCAAGCGTGGCAATTATGGCAAATCCCCCTTTTGGGGGAGGCTTATGTCCAGCAGTGGACGTTTTTCGGATGATATGATGATGATGATGATCGTTTTCTCAGTAACTGGGACGTGGAGGTCAGCTAGGAAGTCTCTCGATCTAAGTAGTCAGCTGCATCCGGTAAAACTGAAAGCCGACTCTAACATAGGTATACAAAGTTTAGGCAGATTATGTTGATGATCTATATTTAAAAAAAAACATTTATTTGGACCAAAACTTTTACAAATTTAATAAACCTGCCAAACTGCGTGACAGTTTGTCGGCAGGATTAGCGCTCGATATAAACATTTGGTAACAAAATCTAATTAAACATCAAAGTAGATACAGTCTTACAGCTAATATAAAAGGACGGTAAGAATACCATGCATATAGAGCCACTTCGCCGTTCTGCCGCCGGCACACACGCCGACGACGGATGGCTACAATCTACAGTCGGCAGTCCATTTTTTTGGGGCGATCCCTATTGCCATGAACTGACGACAAATTCAGACTCAAAATCAATATCAAAATATTTTATTTCACATAAACCTGCATGGGCACTTATGAAACGTCAGAAGCTAGGTGTACGGTTCCAATTTGTCGCTTCTTAAGAGCCGGCAAGAAACTCCACGGTTACTCTTTTAAAAATAATTGGGTTTTACCAATTTTTTCAAATTACAGTGATAATAGGTATGGGAGGACAGTGCAGGCCTGTCAATAAGTACCAGGTACTTAGCGGAATGAAAATACAGAATAGAAAATTGTCTACAAATCTAGTCTGTAAGGCCTAAGGACTCCGAGGTGTTACTAAGACATTCATCAGGATATAGAACCCAGGACCCCATTCTCAGAAATCGCGCTTCAGGCCACTGAACAAACGGTGCAGTGGTGTTTTTCAGCAAAACGTTAACAGTGTATATGGACGCCAGCTGGAGATATATGACCTGAGTGTAAAATCCCGCCACACCGTACCTACTGTATTACTTTTTACACAAAATTATCTTTGACGATTAAAATGATCTGGCCAAAAAAATATCTCTCCGTGTCGGGAGAGGCGTCTGAAGGATTAGTCAAAAAGATAGGCTGTTCCTAACGATAAAAGAGCCTTGATCCCGATTTAGGTGCAAATATCGGTGTAATGACCCCTCTGCGTCGAAATTTTTCATCA
Organism: Polymixis flavicincta; assembly: GCA_949987655.1. Taxonomy (NCBI): domain Eukaryota; kingdom Metazoa; phylum Arthropoda; class Insecta; order Lepidoptera; family Noctuidae; genus Polymixis; species Polymixis flavicincta. Next base: position 8,734,518 of record OX465186.1, on the reverse strand, counting down.
GTTATTTTTTTTTATGCTATTCCATACATTGTGATCGGTTAGAAATATGTACAAGGTATTGCACTTTTTAACCGACGAAAAAACGGAGGAGGTTACTCAATTTGATGCGTATATATTCTTTTTTTATGTATGACCACGCATATCTTTTTACAGAGTAGTTCGATTTTGACAATTCTTTCTTTAATGGAAAGGGTCCCCGAAGTTGGTCCCTTAAAAATTTGGAAAAAAAAAATCTAACCCTAAGGGTAGGAAAACAGGGGTGATTGATTGTTTACTCACAGATTTTAATACTGAGTTGAGTATTACAAAAAGTAAGAACAAATTAAACATATAGTAATTAGTAGATAAAAACTTTTAACAAAAAATTAAACCGCCGAAAAAACCGAAAAGAAAAAAATAATAAATCTGCTGTGTTTAACTTTAATAACTAAGTTCGGAAGGCGGTGACATAAAATTAAAATACATTTCCAAACTCACCGACTTCCGAACTTAGTTATTAAAGTTAAACACAGCAGGTTTATAATTTTTTCTTTTCGATTTTTTCGGCGGTTTAAATTTTTTGTTAGTTTTTTTTATACAAAACAGCTGTTTTGTTATTTTTACATAACCGACGATTTCAACTTAGGGTGTCCAGAACCATGTAGGTACTGTATTCATAGTAAAAGGTTACGCCTCGATGAATCCCACCCTGTATTTAATAGTATCGACACAAGCCGAAAACAAATGGCTTCTTTTTTTGCTCTGTTATAATTATAAGAATTAGTCTCGTAAGCAAAAATCGTGTATTAAAAAAAAAAATACAAAACTGAATTAGTTCATTACCTAAATATTTATAACCGAGAGAATTTCCTTTGAAAATCCGTCCTAATAACTAACTTTGTTTCATATTTTACTATTTTTACACCGATAATACGGTGTAAAGTTGTATGTAAAATGAGGTCGGTAAATATTTAATTTCTAGACAATGGCCCCCTTATTACAGAACAAGGTTTTTCTTTAGGTATGGTTTAAACCTTCGAGCCTGTTTTTTAAATTAGAACCTAACTGAAATCGAAATACAGCTCCTTTTACAAAACTGACAAGTTAGTCCAGTGCTAAATTGTCAGTTTTGAAAAAGGAGCTGTAATTCTATTTCAGTTCTGAGTTCTTATTTCAAAAACAGGCTCGATGGTTTAAACCATACCTAAAGAAAAACCTTGTTTTGTAATTGAAGGTAGTAGTTTTATAATTGTAAAAGTAGGTTGAAGTTTAACAAAAATCAAGCTTGCCATAAAAGAAGGTAAACTCTATGAAAACGTCAAATAAAACTCTTCTCTAAGTACTATTAACAAAATTGATATCGGCTTAGTTAAATCCACAAGAAAACCCCGTTCTTGGAACATCAATACCAAAGTAAACACTAGAATCGTTTTGTCCAATAAAGCTAATGTATCGAATAATGGACATTGCGTCCACTCGATATAGCTCGCGATTTAATATCGAGGGCATCGGTTATGGTTTAATCGTTTGTTTTATCGATAAAATATCTATACTTCATTAACTGTTTCGTAATTGGTTGGTAAATGATTGGCTGGTTCGATGGTCAGGTGTTTGCAATCGTGATGGCTAGGCGTGGTATCCTTGTTTTGATGTCCATTGTTAGTATATGTAAGTACTGCTTTCAAACTGATAATAATCATAATGAGTCAAAGTACATACTTCGACTCATTATGATGACATCACTCACTGTTATTACTCGATATAATTTGCAATTTTCCTTAGTTTCCTAACTAACTAAAACGTTAATTATTAAACATTAACCTAACATTAACGGATTTGAACGTAGGTATACATATCGTATTTTTTTATTTTTCCTTTAGTTTTAGGTTCTCCCTTTACCTATTGGCGATTTCAGATCTATACAGGGTGTAACAGAAACTCTATTGCAATCCTTAAGCACTAAAGATAACAGCTGGTATAAAATACTGACTTAATACCAAATTTTCAGTTTCATTTATGTTTCTTAAATACAAATCATAACAAACGTATCACCGTACCGTATTGTCCTTATATGGGATTATTAAAACACATTTCAATTAACAACGAATGAATTAATGACACTAAAATCATAAAAGTATGAATAACTCAAAACTACTTTTTACAACATATCTTTCTGTTGAACTAGGGCAGCGATATAGGGTGTAACAGAAACCCTATTGCTATCCTTAAGCACTAAAGATAACAGCTGGTATAGAATCAGTATACATAGTTTCAGCTCAAAATAAAACACTCTAAGAATTGATATCAAATTTTCGGTTTCATACGTTTCTTAAATTCAATTCTTAACAAATGTGTCACCACACTACGTAGGTCAATTTTCCACGTTACTTGCCAATATCGCGATAAATCTCTTCCGAGTGATGTATTTATTTCAATTTGAAAAGCTTGGTTTCTGGTATCAATGTATTAAAGATTCTTATAACTTCCGAGCATTTAGAGATAAGATTAAAAAACCCTTCCAATATCATTTGATATTATCCAAAGAAGCCGTGCCCTTGGTATGTATATACCCTTTCCGTTACACGTTGTTTATGTATAATATCTTCACTCTAACCGTTTTGTAATTTAGCATGTCACAGAGAGCCTCGCAGATTTTTTGGTAGAAACCTTCCTACCTCAGACACTGTTCTTTATTTAAACCCTTCCTCATGAATCACTCTGTTTATTGGTGAAAACCGCATGAAAACCCTATCGGTATAGTTTTTGAGTTTATCGCGAACAAACAGACAGACAGAGAAACAGATAGAAGCGGCGGGGGACTTTGTTTTATAATATTTAGTGATTATGCATTTTAATAAGCAATTCCCGAAATTATTGATATTGAGATAAATAAATCATTTTGATTTAGACTGGCTATGTACATGAATACCCGTTTGACTGTCCTTTCAATGAAGGAGAAAGTAGAAAATGTTATAAGGGACATTCTGTGTACCGACGCGATAAATTTCGAAGTTGGTTACGGTTCAGTCGTTTATTTTATCGATAAAACAGCGATACTTCATTAAGAGTGCCGTAATTGGTGACGTAATTGCGAGGTGAAGAAATTAACATACATATAGTGGTTTTAAAGCATGTGTGGTCAGCATATTTAAATGAGGTGAAACGTTTTAATTGGGGGGGGGGGGGGTTTATTTGATAACGGAAAAGCTGGTATTTTTTACTCAACAGTCAAGTGTTTTTATTTGTTTGTTTGGTTAATTAATGTACAAATACACATATTACGTAGGATATAGAACATAACTGTCGAAATTTGGGTGTACTACAGGTAGGTACACCTCTGCCCATCCCTTTTTTTTCTTTTTTTGTGTGGGACGTCATCAAATGACTGCTCCCGCTCTGGGTGGAGCAGGAAAGCGTGTCAGACTTTTACTAACTAAAACACACCCGTGTTCGACGGTATCTCTTTCGAACAACCCGCACCCCTGGCAGGCATCGGCCCTTGCGGACTCCTTGGTCACCCTGCGACGGGTCAGCACAGTGGCCCCGCCGCCTACCACATTTCGGCCGTAGGGGAGAGCGGCCAACGCTATACCGACACTCATCTTCCCCTGCGGCCCCACCGCGTCCGCCATCAAACGGTGGCGGCCCCGTCCAGGCCACGGAAGGGAAGAGCGCTACTCAAAAACCTCTGCCCATCCCTCTGGGAAATACAGGCGACATTTTGTTATATGTCAGAAAAAAAAAGAAAGAAAACGTATGTATTGTGACTCAGAAACATCACGTACTGAATTAAACACACAATAATGTGCATATTGAATGCTAAGACAACATACTTACCAAAGCATCATTGAAGTTATTATCGTTCTTTTAATAATATTAATCCGTGTGGTGCCGGACGTAAAGAATAGCACCATCCCATCTCTTCACGTGGATATCGTAGGAGGCGACAAAGTGACTTACTAGAGAATGAGCAGCAGCGTTCTCTATGCATTTTACAACCCTACTGCGATCACCAACCCCAAGCGTGGCGATTATGGCAAAACCATCCCATATTGGTGAGGCCTAAGTCCAACAGTGGACGCCACCAGCACACCAAATTCTTTAGAGGTTTTCGTTGCGTGGGTAAAATCAAATTGTAAAAAGTATTTTGAAGTAAATCTATAGCCACTAATAATAAAGCTGACAAGTTTGTTTGTTTGCTTAAACGCGGTAATCTCTGGAACTAACCGACAGATTTGTAAAATTATATTTGCATTTAATAGCCCGTTTATTGACAAAAGATATTAAGCATTACGCTAGGACACTAAGTACCGAGCAAAAAGAAGAGTAGGTATTCGCGCGAGCAGGTAATGCGATACGACGAAGTGGATCGGGACAACAAGATATTTCACGCGGATGTAGTTGCAAGAACCAGTCAATAATAAACAGCCTGAATCATATACTAATACTATAAAAGGAGGTCTTATATATGTAGATTCTTTTACATATTATGAATGAGAGAACGTTGTAGGCTGACTGTGGATTTGTAGACGATTTTCTATCCTGTATTTTCATTCCTCTAAGTACCTGGTACTTATTGACAGGCCTGCACTGCCCCCCCATACCTTTTATCACTGATGAAAACATTGTAAAAGCCAATTATTTATAAAAGAGTAACCGTGGAGTTTTTTGCCGGGTCTTCTCCATAGGAAGCGACAATTTGGAACCGTGCACCTAGCTTCTGATGTTTCATAAGTGTACATGCAGGTTTATGTGAAATAAAACACTTTGATTTGATCACTATATTTTATCCCCGTATTCCCACGGGAACGGGAACTACGCGGGTGAATCCGCGGAGCGCTGCTAGTAGCAAATAATTTAACTGAATGTTACCTACTAATTGTTGTATGCTGTGCTGCTGGGGACTCGTGACTGTTTCGCCAATGCTTCCCAGCTAAAGCACTAGAAAGTAGTGAAGGACGTGCGTTTGCTAATTCTCTAGTTTGAATATAATGACTTTTGATTTTAGCTCACGACTGACATTCGTTTGTCATAGTTTAAGATCGCCAAACGTAGCGTCTACGCATGCGTGCGCCTGTCTCATTGTGTGACTCAAATTCACAAAACAGTTAAGTACAAACGGCTGGGCTTCTGTGCTTACCTATTTTGTAGATTCGGGTTCCATAATCCATAAATTAATTTAAATAGACACCGGCATGATCAGTTGACCGAGGCCAAAGTCCGGTAAATCTGGGAGAACCTAAATTGATTGATTAATTCGCTACAGCTTTCCTATTCACCTTATAACTTTCATTTATATAAGCCAGAATCTATAACTGTCGGAGACATAGAAAAAAAAAACAACTTGCTAGGTCCACCCGTTCCTGAGAAAATCGGTGGTGACACACGGACAGACAGACGGTCAAGAGAGTGATCTTATAAGGGTTCCTTTTTTTACCTTATGAGGTACGGAACCCTAAAAAATACATACATTGAGAACATCATCCTTTTTTAAGTCGGTTAAATGACATGTGGCATTGACATAAGCTATAGTTTGACCGATACCGCTGTACCGCGCCTTAGGTATGCGCAGCGAGGCGGGGGACGCGACGGACGAATGAGCGGCTTGCACTGACGAATCAGCGGCCTGCACTGCTCCCCCGTCCCGCCGCGCACATACTTAGAGCGTGGTATAGCGGTATTGGTCAAACTATACCGAAAGGCTTAGGTCTATCCTGTTCAAAATCATTGTAGAAATACGAAACGCTTTGAAAGTGATTGCCACTATTGTAGAACCTAGTTCCAATAGACAAATAATTACTACCACCACGTACTGGAAAGCAAACAAGAAACTGTAACAAAATCGCCCATATATATAAATAAAAGCCAAGTGCGTATTAAACTTTTTACTAGACATTATGAAAGAAACGATTTTTTCTAAGGGGAAAAACGTGATAAGTTGAGACGTTACATAATAACGTGGGTCGAACCGAGCCCCGTTTGAGCCCACGTGCTAATTCATTATTTATCACGTTGATTTTTTAACAAAGGTAAGTTATTTACGAGTTTTTGACTGTGTGGGTGGTGACACAGATGTGTCTCAAGGGTACTCCACTTTCAATGATAAGCGAATCGCGAGCTATAAACAAATAACGATGAGCGATAATCTAAATTAATATACATACACTAGCTTTTGCAAGCGGCTCCGCCCGCGTGGCGATCGAAAATTATCCCAGGGGAACGTACTATCGGGCTATAAAATGTATCCTTTGTGTTAATCCAGGTTGAAAACTCCTTGTATGTCAAATTTCATCCAAATCAGTATGGCGGTTTTCACGTGATTGAGTAACAAACACCCAAAAATAGGTACCTACAAACTTTCACATTTACAATATTAGTAGGATTTGTAGGATTATTACAATGAGAAGCGATATGATTTTATTGTATATTTGTTTGTTACGCTTTAACGTTAAAACGGCTGAACGAATTTGAATAAAATTTGGCACATGGGTAGACCTACATATACTTAGGATACTTTTTATTCCGATATTGTAACGGGGTCGAGACTAATGCGGGTGAAAACTCTAAGCATCATTAAATTATGGTCAAGATTTCGATTCATTAATATGTGACTACTTTTTCTCATAATTTTTCATATTATGGCCTAATGCACAGCATAATATTACTGAACCGTTTATATGAGGACATAATTTTGATCTATAAGTTCTGTACAACGTGTAAAGGAAAGCGTAATATTTTGCGGAACATATATTATGCTTTTTTGGTAGCTATTGACCCAAGCTTTAGCCCCCTGCACTATGTCGTACTATTTACTGGATACCCTGTACCCTGTGTGTGTAGCTGTGCTGCTGGGGAGTTTGTTGCGCCACTTCTTCTTCCCAGCTAAAGCACTAGGAAGTGTCGAAGGGTGGGCGTTTTTGGGGGACTGTCTTATGCAATTTTAACGTTCGAAACGTGCTGACTCTCAGCCTAGTTTGAATAAATGACATTTGATTTTGATTTTGTAAGTAAAATGAAAATAAATTTCCCGGAATTATACATCAATTACTTCGTTCAGTTTGCTCCAACATAACACACGGTAACGCCTATGATTACAATTAACGTATAGCTATATAAAATAAGAAAGATTATTAATATCGTGTATATCGATATCTACGTGCCGGAAGCAACCAGCTATGGAAAATATTTTTCCGTAACAAGATAAATATGAAAATAAAAATCGGACTAGGAGGGTTAGTCACCGACTCGACACGAGAGACTGGACACGCGTGTGTCCAGTTAGTGAATCTCAAAATTAGTATTACTTATTATTTCGTCATCTGGACACGCCAAAAAAATTACGCTTGTCCACATAGTGAAATTTAAATTAAGTCACTTTTATGTTTTCGCCAACTAGATAAACTCGGTTTTTTTGCAAAAAAAAGTACAGTCAGAGGTACTTTTAAATAGCACAAATACTGCACACTTGATACACACATGAAACGAAGTAAACTATTAACGAATTATGATCAAAGAATTCCCGGGTTGGGATGTATCACACGCTCCCATCAATCAGAGTAGACTACGACTATAATAAATGATACTAATTTAGAGTTTCACCAACTGGACACATGCATGTCCAGTCTCTCGTGTGTCGAGTTGGTGACTAACCCGATTAGGAACACAAAATGTACCGACATGAAAATTGGTTCTAGTTCCTTTCTTAACCCACATACTTGAATACTTGTCCAACTAATAAATAACCAGAGGTAACTTGTACAGAAAAACCGGCCAAGTTGCGAGTCGGCCTCGCACACGAAGTGTTTCATATCGCAAGGCAAAACATGCCGAAAAAACACTTTTCTTGTATGCAGCCCCCTTTTTTAAAAATTGTATCTTCGATTTATTTTTTATTAATTACTAGCTTTTGCCAGCGGCTTCGCCCGCGCGGAAATTTCATAACATATTTACTTCCTTAGGAGTTTTATTTCAAAAAATTCTTCCTTATTCCTTGTTTATATTATAAAGGGAACCTCTGTGCAAAATTTCAGCTGTCTAGGTCAAAGAGTTTGGAGTGGGCGTTGATGAGTCAGTTAGGACTTTTCTCTTTATTTATATAGATATAGGTTTGTTGTTATAACGGCAACAGAAATACGCTTTGTGTAAAAAAAAAACAACTGTCTACCTATTATGGATCATGTGATACAGTCCGCTGACAGACAGACGGACGGACGGACAGACGGACAGCGGAGGTTTAGTAATGGGTCTCATTGGTTACCCTTCGCCTACGGAACCCTAAAAATAACACTTCCACCTTATTTTTTCACGAAAAACATAAACCTTATTCGTCTTTTCGGACGAGTAAATTCTCAAGAAACAGAACAAAAAAAATAGATATCCGGCATTTTCTTGATACTCAAATACATGGTGACTACCTTCGTTTTCATAAAAGCAAAAAAGGTTTAGTCAGAAAGAGTGTTAATGAAGGATATTTATGGGAGTCGTATTTTGTGAGGAAAATGTGCGGTACCTACTCGTACGTATAGCACGACACAAGATAAAGATTCCATCTGCAAAAGTCAACACTATCTTTTCGATCTAGTGTGATAAATAAATAATTTTATTTGTAAAAGTAGGTTTGTACAAACACTTTTACACGTCAACCATACTTTAAAAACTATGACGTCACGACTACATCCAGCAGTTTAGGGCAATGGCAACATGTGGCAACCTGTTGACAGATATACGGCCACACAATACCATGCAATATGGAGCAACTTAAAAAACTAGGCGTTTTAGATGCTACTTTTAAATTGTGTCGTACTACACTTACTATTATAACATATGTCAACAGCTTTATAATCGTAACAGTAATCTCGGTTATGTGTCGGCCAGAGCTTAAGGCTTAAGCTTTGAAACATGACGGGTTGAGCGTGTGAGAAAAATCCCAGTCTTATTTACCTTGACAGGTAAGGTAGGAGGGTAACAAAAAATACTCGGGCATTAGAGGGTTGGAATCGTTTTGCGTGGCGATGTCGTCACCATATCGTGTAAGTGTTATGTGATTCTTGGCTTTGACAAAATCTTTAAAGTAATTGTTATGTTCTTGAAGCTCGTCCGGGAATTACTATTACCATACTTACCCATTAACTGTGGCAAAGCTGCATTGCTGCGTATTATGATTGTATGCCATGGTAACAGGTAAGTACCTACTAACAGAATATAGCAGTACAGGTGCAGTTACATGTAGTTGCAAACAGTTTTAACTTGTATTCATATATGGTTCACAATTTGTTTTCAAGGTGCGGCGGCTAGCAATTAAAATCAAAAGTATTTTTTTTTTTCAAATTAGGCTGAGTATCAGCACTTTTCGAATAGCAAAGTTACATGAGGTAGTCCCCAAAACGCTGGCCCTTCACCACTTCCTAGTGCTTTAGCTGGGAAGAAGAAGTGGCGCAACAAAGTCCCCAGCAACACAGCTATCTGTTTAGTTAGATAAACTTGATTGATTCCATACAATACTAGGTAAGCAAAGTAATTAACATTACAAGTAATTAAAATTAAATGAAATAATTTGCCTTATGTAAGCTAGCCATGCCAATATACCAACAAATAAAATAAAAACTATAGTCAAGCAAAAAAAAAATGTTAACAAAACATTATACCAAAATCAAAAGAGTATGTACCTTTATTTTTTGGATTAATAGCCCACACTGTCCCACTGTTGAAGCAAGGCGTACTCCAAATCCTTCAAGGCATCCATTCCCAAATCTTACCTACATTATAAAAACAAAACTAAATTTTAGCTACACTTCTCCCCGTTTATCATCTCGCTACTTTATAATTAAATTAACACATAAATTCAACGTACCAGGCACACAGACTGAACTAATATTTACCTTAAAATATTTGGTACCTTACATTATGTATAACTAAGAAATTTCTAGAATAACTCTAACATAATATAGGCCTTAGCTAAATTGCTGTTGTTGCCAACCCTACTTACAGTAAGTACAAGACAAGCTAAAGAAAAGTACGACATGAAAGTACTTTTACACGAGTAACTCCGGCAGTTATTCTTCTGCTACAAGTTAACATAAGTTTTTGTGTCGGCACGAAACGTCTGCGATCTTTAGTTGCCTTAATAAAAAAGTTAAACACTAGGAGTAGTCGTTTTATTTGAAAACTTATAACTTTTTACGAGAATTTTCTGTACAGTCCTAACATTTGATATTATATTTCACATAAAATCATTTCCTATGGGTACTTTAAAAAAAATTGACAACGGGTAGGTAAATGTTTTTATATTTTCTTCGATACCTACTAGACGATTTTTAAGAACGTTCGCATTCTAAGATTAAATAAAAAAATTGCCAAAACTATCTTTAATTTACCTAAATTTATACGTTTTTGACATAAAGCTAAACACGAATTTACTACGCACTCACACAGATACCTACACAAACTACACTACTATTATATTTATTAAAACTTTATGCGCAAAAACATTCGTCACATCATTCATGTTGAAATTATACACGTGCTAGATTATACCAGTACCACAGTACAGAGACGTGGTCGCTCACAATGGGCCTTATCAGAAGGCTTAAAGTCACCTAAAGGGCAATGGAGAGGGCTATGCTCGGAGTTTCCCTACGCGATCGAATCAGAAATGAAGAACCAAGGCAACCGACATAGCCCGAAGAAGTGCCAAACTTAAGTGGCATTGGGCAGGGCACATTGCTCGCAGAACAGATGGCCGATGGGGCCGAAAGGTTCTGGAGTGGCGACCGCGTACCGGAAAACGTAGAGTCGGAAGGCCTCCCACAAGGTGGACCGATGACCTTGTGAAGGCCGCGAGTATCCGCTGGATGTGGGAAGCACAAGACCTGTCGAAGTGGAGGACCCTAGGGGAGGCCTATGTCCAGCAGTGGACGTCTTTCGGCTGAAATGATGATGATGATACATTTTTTACATAAAGCTTAACACTAATTTACTACACACGCACACGTGAGACACACACACAGATACCTACACAAACTACACCACTATTTTACTTATTAAAACTTTATGCACAAGAACATTCGTCAAATCATTCATGTTGAAATTATACATGTGTTAGGTAGGTACTAGATTTTGTCAGCGGCTTCGCTCGCTTGGCAATTCCACGGTGTGTGAGTGCCATGCCGCAGTGAGTGATTCCACGGGATTGTACCAACGGGTTATAAAGTATCCTATGTGTTATTCCAGGTTACAAACTATACCGCTTTTGCTTGATTGAGTAAAAAATATCTAAACATACAAACTTTCACATAATATATAATATTATGTATATAAATATAAATGTATATATATATATATATTATGTTTCATAAGTAGGACACTAAAGGGCTAGTACAAATAAAGTACAAGTAGGCAAAATTCATTTGCCATTGACCCATAGATTCATTGACATATACCCATTGTGAGAAAACCCGTTTATTTACACATGTGAGAAAACTACTAAAGGAATAACAATATTCCAAATTCAAATCATGTCTACCACGTGTATTCATTCAAATGTTGCCTTATGAGTAAACCTTTAAATCAAATATACAACCTGAATAATAGTATTTTTTTATGCAAGGCTGCAAAATTGTTTTTTGGCGCGACCACTTGTATTGAAAGCTGAGCAAGCGAAAGATTCTAGGATTCAAAAATAGAATCTGGAGCGTAGCGAGGGTTTCAAAGGTACGCGACGCAGAATACTTTTGCTGCCGAGCGAAACACAATTTTTCAACTCACTACAGCTAGGTGCAAAAAAACAGCCTAAATAATATATTCAATTAATAATAACAATAATTTATTGAATAAAAACGTATGCAAAAACAGTACATTTAGTCAGTAGTAATTTCCCATACAATTATAGTGCCTAAAACTAAACTATTTCTAAAATATTTTAATTCCGGAACTATCAAGTGCAAGTGATAGTTCCGGAATTAGAATGTTAGGTTGCGACTCTTTAGTGTAATTCCATGAAGTATGATAGCATTGCATTGTAGTCTTCTAAAACGTCTGTACGCCAACAGAATGTCTCCATGCATTGAACAAATTGTACGCATTTATGTTCTTTTCGCGGGATTTTTCCGGAAGATAACTCAATTCGATATTTAAATCTAATAATACCTTTACACGATTATAATTCTTGATAAATATATTTATAATCTTGGAAACGGCTCCAACGATTTTCATGGAAATCTAGTATGCAGGGGGTTTCGCGATAAATCGATCTAGCTAGGTTTACTTTTTAGCAAAACGTCAAGCAAAAAAATAACATCCAGATATTGTACAGATATCTTTATCATTGCCGGACTCGCTTATATTTTATGATATAGATATACAATAATCGTTCCTTATTATACCTACTTCACAAGAAACTACACGTCAAATAAATCATTACTCAGAAACAATCTTCAAAATGTCAGTTTAATGAGTCTGTGAAACCGAGTTAAGTGGAAAGAGGACCTTGGCAATTTGCCCTGTTAGCACTAAGAAGAAAATATTGCAGTTTAATTACAAGAAGTGCTGTTACGTTGGGTTGATACTGACCAATGTTCTTTTGATTACTTTAGTGGGAAAGAAATTTATGGATAGAATGATATAGTGCGGGGAGATATGACATAATGATATACAGGGTGAAATTAAATTAGCTAGCATAATAGACAAAAATAAGACTTTTTTAAATTCTTAGTAACTTCTCCACCAGCGGACACAGCTCGACCCCGTAATCACCTGTTGTTTTTATTATGGCTACTAAATATCATTTCTCATCACGTTTCGGCAGCTAAGTTATTTTGATCCTGTCTATGTGTATAAAGCAGTCTATATATCACAGCATAATCAGCATATAACTATCCCACTGCTGGGACAACGGCTCGTCTCATTGGGCCCATTGTGGAAGTCACATGTCTTTGAGTTTTTGGGTCTAGGAAATGCCATATCCTCGCGATGTTTTCCTTCACTGTTTTGAGCGTTATGATCTGTCAGTGGTGACGAACTAAATTACACAAAATGCCTGCCTGGGTTCACACCCACGACCTACGACTCGTGATTCGGGGCTGGCACCACTGCTCAGTGGACGGCTCACTACTGAAGGAAAAAAGAGGAGAAGGAAATAAGGAATCGCACGATTGTTTCGCAAGAAGAAATTTCTTGAAGGCTGAATGCTGTGCATTGTGAAGAATTTAACTGAACATTCTAGAATTATTGTGCATGACAATTCTCGCCCATCCTACTATCCTACTCATCCTATTATTAATGTGAAAGTTTGTTTGTTTGGATTGGATGTTTGTTACTCAATCACGCAAAAACGGCTAAACGGATTCGGATAAACTTTGGTTGACAGATAGATTATAACCTGGAATTACACATATGCTATTTTTTATCCCAGTAGTACATTCCCGTGGGATCATTTTCGAACTCCAAACGAGCGAAGCCGCTGGCAAAATCTACAAAAAAAAAAGTTTTGAATGTCAAACTCGTAGTGACAAAATTAGGCTGATATCCATACGTATCAAAAAGACAAAACTACGCGTACATACCAAGTCTAGTTTACCCATTTTCGACACAACTCAAACTTATCCACCAAACCCTTATTTGTATCCATTTCCGTCCCAATGTTTAAGTTTCCAAAGGATTTACCGCTTAAGAACTAATTAGACACTTATTAACAACAAAGGGCTCCGGGAAAGCAGAAGGTATCAGTTTGACCACTAAAGCGTGATGAGATTAGTTCCAGTGTAATTGCCTTCGTAAATAGGTCACCTACATTTTGTTTGAATGCCGAGAAGTGCACGTATTGGTCTCGGAAGGCGAATAAGTTATTAAGAATGCGCTAGGGAGTTGTTGAAAATAAATTTGTAATGTTTGAATGTGTTTTTGTACAGAAATCTTTATGTATTCCTTGACTAGTTGTGCCCGCGGCTTGCTGACGTCACTTTCTAGGTAAGTAAGTTTTGGAATTGGCCAAGTGGTAACGGCCGCGACTTACGAGTTTTAGGTTGTGAGTTCGAAACCAGCCAGGCGCTTTACTTAGTGTAAATTATTTCATCACCACTGCTCTCAAAACGGTGAAGGAAAACATCGTGAGGAAACCGGCATGTCCTAGAACCAAAAATTCGAAGACATGTGACATCTACCAACTCGCACTGGGCCCGCGTGGTGGATTATGGCCCAATCCCTCTCACCGAGAGGAGGCCTTTGCCCCAGCAGATGATGATGATGATGATGAAGTTTTGGAATTTAGAAATAAATGGCAACTTATATTATAATATGCAGTATTGATAACATAACATTTTACCTGTAACCCCGGAAAGCTTAAGCAGAGGTGGACCTTTTGCCAGGTCCCATGTAATAGGGGGGCGAGACTCTTGATATAGGTATCAACCCTGAGATATTCCTGATGGAAAAACCCATTAACACTTTTCACAACCTGGAAATCGAACAAGGACCCCTTGCTCAACAGTAGCGCTAGCGACCACTAGACCAAGTAAGAAAGAAAGAAAAATGTATTTATTTGTCACAGAAACACGCACATATAAAAAGATGAAATAACATTTTAATAAAAACATAACAACACAAATATTTTCATAAAGAACATAAATAGTCGCAGGCTTCACTCAGCATGATGCTGTGCTATGGGACCCACAGCATAGCGCTGATTTTCAGTGGTCACCCGAAAACAACGTACGAAAACCAAGCCAGGATTTTTACAAATTAGATAAAAACAAGTAACAAAGTAAAATAATTATAATAAACAGTACACAAAATTTGATATCACCCTACAACAAATGGTATAAAAATGCTATAATAGCCACCAAAACGCAACAACAACAACAACGCAACAATTCATCAACATCTTCATAATTTCAGCCCAGAATCACCCACTGCTAGGTTTAGGCCTCCCATTTGCCACTGCCATACTTCCCGGTTCCGTAGAAAAAATTGAGACTTCTGGCTTTAAGAAAACGATTATTATAGTCCTTGCCTCGTCAAATACACATTACTTACGCACAAGAGGAACTTTTTACTTTTGTAAAAACTTTTTGTAATTTTGTTAGGCAAAGGATTCTTTGCACGACGCTTACTTAATGTGAGTTTAATTTCAGACAGATTAACGCACTTTTTCGTAAGATGTCCAAAGGCTATTTCCATATAATATTCATTTGAATCGTTTCGTTGGTCTATAGAAGTTACAAGTGCGACTACTGAGCCTGCCTTTGAGCCGGGGTTGGACAAAATGGTATTGGGTATTTCCATTATGACATTGTAATTAGCGACCTAGTGTCTGTATTTGAGACCATGGCAATATAGTCACCTGCTACAGCCCTGGTCACAGTCCTTATAAAACTTAACTGGCGAAATATGGTTGGGTAAGTATAACCTCATTAAGTATACCAGAATTCCTATAAAGGGTAGGTTTTCTAGGAATGGAGGGATCACGTTGTATAATATTATCGGAAAACTTCTGAACCCTTGCAACACTTTTCAACGGTACATTTATTTATAAGCAGTGTCTACATTACGTTTGTTTGTCGTGGCTCAAGCCCGAAGGTCTGTCCGGCCTTTATGCTAATAGTCCGAAGTTTGACACAAAGGGTGGTGGCAGTTGATCCATCTTGTTTGTGTTGCGCTAGTGGCTCTCTGTCAACCGTTTAGCTAGTTTGCTATGCCCAAATAACACCTATAGAACAGAATGCGGGCTTGGAGGCAATGCTTGCAGACCATTTCTTTTATATGGTAAGGTATAATCGCTTTGTGATCGTATGTTAATATTTTTTTGTTGTAATTTTTCAGTAATTTTCTTTTTTTAATCCCCGACGCAAAAACGACGGGGTGTTATAAGTTTAACGTGTCTGTGTGTGTGTGTGTGTGTGTGTGTGTGTGTGTGTGTGTGTGTCTGAGGTAACGTAGCTCCCGAACGGATGAACCGATTTTGATTTAGTTTTTTTTGTTTGAAAGGTGTATTAGTCGGGAGTGTTCTTAGACATGTTTCATCAAAATCGTTTCAGCCGTTTGAAGATTATCAGCTCTTTTCTGGTTGAAAAACGGATTTTAGCCTCTGATCAACTCAAAATTTGGGATTCTATTACTTCAATGATATTAGACGAATAAAATAACCTTTAACTGATGCTGGAGCAACACCTGGAATTTCCAGGAAACCTAAGTTATTCACCAACAAACAGCAGAAGTATCGTGTTTGGGCTCATTGAAAAGGTCTCAATGAATAGAGTATAGCTAAATGGTGATTTAAGGGAGACATTCAGTTTAAAAAGCAAGAAATATTTTTTTTTTGTTTTTTTTTTAATTTTTTGTATACCAGGTGTATCATTCGGTAATCGAATAAAAAGAGAAAACAGAAGGTTAAAAAATGGCAGTCCTTCGTAAGCCCAGGTACGCACAGGCGTATTTTTTTGTTTTTTCGCTTACTGTATTTTCACCACACTGCTTAGTGTCGAGAGCTGAAAATTCAACAGTGTGTTTATTTTTCGACGCGCTGGGTGCACTCTGTTGGATTTTTAATGCTCGGCTCAACACCGAACATTGAGGCGGCATGGCGTCCTCACCTTCTGCCTGACACAGATACTCACCGAACATGGCTGTTTCGGGAGGTTCCTGTTTCGCATAAGGCGGGAGGAAACGCCCGGGTGTTTCCACTGCGAAGATCGCCCTGAGGACAAGGTGGAGCATACGGTGGAGGTCTGCCCGGCTTGGGCGGAGCACTGCCATGTCCTGGTGGAGGCAATCAGCAGCGGCGATCTCTCGCGTCCGGCCCTGGTCCAGGCCATGGTACGGAGCGAGAGTGCATGGGTAGCTGTCACCTCATTCTGCGAAGCAGTGATGCTCGCGAAGAGGGAGGCGGGACACATGAGGGCGAGGCAGTACATGCGCCCTCACGGCCTGAGTCGCCGCAGGAGACGCCCTGGGCTTCGGGAATCCCAGGCTGATTCCCGGCCAACGTAGGCGTGGGCTTGTGGACGGCGAGTAGTGTAGCTCGCTGTCCGGTTAGGACCAGGCCCAGGTTGACGGCACGATGTGTTCCACGCGCACCTCAACGGCATATCAGCACAAAGTGATGGGCCCGCAAGGGCCGATGCTGGTGCCGGTTGTTCGAAAGAGGTACCGCCGCCCCTGGCACACAGGCTACTGAGGGAACACGGGTGGGTTTTAGTCAGTAAAAGTCTGCACGCAGCCGCACACGCCCTCCTGCTCCACCCAGAGCGGGAGAAGTTTTTTGATGATTTCCCATCCAAAAAAAAAACTCCGGACGTTGAAAGTACAGTGCGCTATAAAATCCCGCCAAGATTTACTTACGTCCGCGCAAACGTTGATTATTTCGACTTTTCGAACTTACGTGGGCCAAATAAGTCTACCTATAACTACCGCTATACTCGACCTTACAATTTTAGCATCTTCTCTACAATAATTGAATGAATTTAAATTTATAAAACGTAGCTAACCTTCTTTGACATTGGGAAGGAATGCTTTTTGGGTTCAAGAAGCGGTTTCCACCTCGGATTTTTCTGCGCCGGTATTCGACAGATATGTTCTATTAAGAATCGAAGGAAACAAAATGCGGAACTGGCAAGCGCTGTAAATGCGCTTTCAATTTCTACCTATGTATCACGTGTCAAACACGGACACACAACAAGGATTTGTAAAAATTCGTTTTGTTGCTTTTTACGCCTTATCGGTACGTACCAGATACAACACAGGTTAGCCCCAGATTAGATGTAAGAAAAATTAGTACGTCTAATAAAGATAGTTTTGACCAATATAATCTAACCCCACCTTTACACCCCCCCCCCCCCCCCCCCGAGTGGGTGCTGCAATACTAAAATGATAAGAAAATATTATCTATATACAACGTGTAACGTTAAATGCGCAAAACCTCATACACCCCAATTAGAGTATTGAGTTAAAAGCATAATACAATGACCTAAATTTTATTTTAAAGCTGCTGTTAGTTTTAAGAAGAACATGTTGACCCAAGCATTGCTGTATGCATTTAAAATTAAGTCTCATTGCTTTGAAATACGATTCAATTTTCTTTGGTCCAATCAGTAGTAGGTATGGCAAAAAACATAATTTTTGAAAAAAATACCTGTGTTAAAAGTTACTGAAATAGATTGACTAGTCAATTAGGAACAAACTACTTTTAGGTTTTGCGTACAGTCACGAGCATTAATATGTATACACATCGCCAAATTCAAAAGCGATTTTCTTTCAAATAGCGATTGCAACCTTGAGATAACTTGGGTATTTCATTATAGTGTGGGTCCCAAAATATTATTTTTATAATAAAATAAGATTACAATGAGTAAAAGTGGAGAAAATCACTTTTAAAAGTTGGTAAGCGTATACATATTATTGCTCGTGAGTCTCGTGACTGTACATACTGTTACACCTTGTATATACAGGATATATTTTTATCCAGTGCGCAAATTTTAACCATGAATTCAGCATATCATTCTAGAGCCCATAGCGCAGACATTTTTCGCCTGTTATACAAAAAAAGAACACCTGTTTCATAGAAAAGTGCAATACCTACGCGGTCAAAATGTATGAAACAGCTGTCTTTTTTTTTGTACAACCGGCGATAAATTTCTGCGGTTAGAATGATATGCTGAATTCATGGTTAAAATTTACGCACTGGATTAAAAAAAAACCTGAATAAATAGTACCATAATATTACAAGCAAAAATGCTAAGTTTTCTCAAAAAATGGAGCTAATGATTCCTTTGATCATAGCGGCTTATTTTGTATACTAAATTTCAATAATCCACAAGCTCTATAGAGATTTAAGACGCCCCTCAACAAAAAAATCTATACAAACATTTTAAATGTGTATGCAACCAGCAGTGGAGAGGCGTGCAGTTTTAAACTAGACAATATCTATACGCTATGTAGATAAGTTTATACCATCGTAAACATTATTGAATTCATTCTACACAATTGGGTAGTATAATTAAAATTACGTGTTCAAATTCACCAATAAGATAATTTCTAAACTTCATTACGCATTCAATTTTCTACTTAGTACTTCTAACACATGCCCTAGAACTATTAAACTTTACGCAAGAGTATTCGAGTTACAGCATTAAGTTGCCTCTATAAGCTAAATTACCCGTCTATAAGGGTGGAATTGCTTCGGCGCAATTACCTACTATATGCTAACACTTGAGTAAGGGCGGGGACATGCTTGAGAGAAAGTGATGTTTCACACACTAACGGACGTTACTATTTTATCGATAACATACTACATAACTACTACTTTACATACTAACATACTACTACTTTGATGTTTGAGGGATTTTACCGCGAATTCCTTCTAAAGTAAAGTAAAGTGACTAATAGAAATTGGGTCCTGATCTTGAACCAAATTTCGTTTGCCTGCAAAAGAATTCACTGCATCATATCATTATTTGTGTATTTAAATCTCATTAATGGGACAATTAGTCTACCTATCTGTCTGTCCGGCACATTTATAGGGCAAAATTCGATATCAATATCAACATAATCTAGCAAGGCGTACGCGAGTAAATAATATTTATTTATTGCGAAAAAGTCAACTCTAATATAACCTAAATGACAACCACAGCAACAGTAAAATCTTATTTATTTGGTCATAGTCCACAATACACAATCTGTGAAACCCGAATTGGACTGTTGAATTAGTATCTAAGCTCAACTAAGATATTTCAATTACTGCAACCCAAAACACCCATTCAAAACTTAGCCCGTTCACAAATCGTCCATGTTTTAGGGTCAGTAAGTCAATTTGTGCTCATAAAACAGCCTTGTACCAGTTCGGCACCGTTTATTAGATACTCGTAAACGTGTGAAAACGATCTGGCGCACACTCGCACATTTCTAGCGTCAGGCTGGGACCCAAATTGTCTGGGGCGGAGTGTGGGGCCAGATGGTAGAGACTTTATAGTCTGACTATGCAATTACTACCCACTGTAAAGCTAGCACACACTATTCTAAAGCAAGCGGTAATTTCCTCTGGGTGTTACTCTTTGATCGACGATTAAAGCAACAAACCGCTGTGTAGTCTCCTCTTAAATTCCACTTGAAAATACATAATTACAGAACCATTCATCATTGTATGTATTCACCCAAGAGCAGTGAACGAAACAATTAATTCATTAATAAATTATAGCACAGGTGGGCAATGAATGAGTTATTATTTTCGAATGTCGGTCCGTCCGGTTCACTTAAAATAAATATTATCCAAGTTTATGCTAACGTAAAACATCAAAGAAAATAATGTCTGTTGCTGATCGCTTTATGTACCCAGTAATAGCCCCTAATAAAGTCCATAAAACCATACGATGCGTATTATCCTATCATTTCCGACCCTTGATCTTTTTTCCCGGCAACTTATTCTTTCAACAAAATTTCTCATTGTTCGTAGAAGTGGGCAATAAGGAGGCAATTTCCTCAGCTCCTAAAAAGTCGGCCACAATTAATTTGAGGAAGCCCTGGATGAAGATAAATTATAAACATGACAATGATGAATTGTTACGCGGATGAATGTCACATTTTCATTAAAATGTGGTGATCAATTGGAGACCGCGCGTCGTACCGTTGGAGACTATTAATTAAATATTAATTACTTAAATATCCTATTGTCCCACTTTGTCTTTGCTCACGAAAGCGTTCGTTCGTAATGAATCCTTTCAATGATTCAAACAGGAGGGCCTTCGGGTATTTGTTTAATTATTTTCGTAATTTCCTTTTATAAATTATCCGTCTTTTGATACGTTCCATCTGGAATGTCTTTTGTCTGATTTGGGTCTTCTATTAAACCTATTATTAGAAATGCTTGAGGAACATTAACTCTGAATTATATTTCAGCGATCACTGTAATTTCAAGTGTCTTTCTGTGTTTAAATCCCTGATTACATATTTCTTATATTTTAATATTAGCTTTACCAACAATTGTTCACACTGAATACAGTGAAATAACACATTCTGAAAATTTAATTACAGCTCAACAATCGAGATAAAATTAAAATTTATGAAAATTAGATTAAAAAAGATCGACATAAGGAGAACATAAATAGTGACCTTATTGGTGATGTTCTTTAGAAAGGTCAGATACTTAGACTTTCAACCAGTATGACCAGATGTACGAACGAGGCGGGGTAAGGGTCGTAGCAGTAGCGGTCTGTAGTTTCTGCTTACTGCCATGATAATAACGCGTGAATTTATGTATGAATACAAATAATTTCTATTACCTACGAGCAATTCTTGTATTTATATAATCTGAATCTCGGAAAAGTCTCCACGATTTTCATTAAATTTAGTGTGCAGGGGGTTTCAGGGGCGATAAATCGATCTAGTAGGTTTCATTTTTAGAAAACCTAAAACTAAAAGAAAACCGAGCAGAGCTCGGTCATCCAGATACTTGATATTTATTTGCTACAGAAAAATATCCCTATCCCAAATTATCCTTATCATACATAAGGAAAATCTTGCGTTATTACTATTACCCAAAGAAAAACGCCTAATATGGACGTACTTATACAAAAACACTTTCCTTATACATTTCCCTGTTTACCAACAAACAAACGAACTGTCAACGTATACAGTGTGTACTGGGGCTTAAACATCACAAGTGTACGTAATAGTGACAGCTTGCCTGTATCTCGTTTTCCAGCACCGCAAATATCCGGGTTGCTCTATAGGCCTTTTGAGCTGGCGTGGTATGAATATCAATTGGAATGTGCCACTTTCAACTGTTAACGCCTTAACTATTTTGTTTTCCTACTAAATATTTTTTTTAAATTATGTTTTCAGTTGGTAGTTATATACTTATTGTTTCAGCGCAGTATGTCTTTTTTTTTTCGTACATTTGTTCTAGCTATTTGATATAAAGTTGTGTTCTGTCACCAGAATTAGCTTACCTACTGACAGGTCATATGAGTTACTCCATATCATTTTTATTTGACTGTATAAACCACTTTTTTATTAATGAAATTTAAATTTTTTGTTGAATTCTTACTTAATATTGTATAGAATCAAGTTCTTCCAACTTAGCAGACAGCTGTGCTGCTGGGGAGTTTGTTGCGCCACTTCTTCTTCCCAGCTAAAGCACTAGGAAGTTGTGAAGGGCGGGCGTTTTTGGGGGACTGTCTTATGTAATTTTGACGTTCAAAAACTGCTGACTCTCAGCCTAGTTTGAATAAATGACTTCTGTTTTTTTTATTTTATTTTGAAAGGACTTTTTTCCACTATCCTTGCAATTTTCATTGTGTGGGTAGCAACTGTTTAAGCGTATAAATTACCAGCGTTTTCCAGCGGCTTCACGCACATTGAGGTCGGTGTATTGGACATATGAAAACCGTCCACTTGAATTACTCTGTCTATTGATGAAATTAAAAGCCATTGCGTAGTTGAAAAGATAAAGCGACTTTGTTTTATACTATGTAAGGATAATATAAAGATAATTAAGAGAGTGATGTATAATAACAATTGAGCAACACACTCACGTTTGTTTGTATGTAGGAAGTAATCTCTAGAACTACCTGTCAGATTTGAAAAATTCTGTTTGCATTTGATAGCACGATTTAGGAGGAAAGTCAAAGGTTTAACATCACGCTATGACCCTTCATCATCATCATCATCATTTCAGCCGAAAGACGTCCACTGCTGGACATAGGTCTCCCCCAGGATCCTCGACTTCGACCGGTCTTGTGCTTCTCACATCCAGCGGATACCCGCGGCCTTCACAATTACCCTTAAGAGGCGATCAACAAGAAAAATAGTCGGAAAGATCGCTATGTGAAAACGAAGTATTAGGACAGACGGGCGATGGAATGCGACACTGCGGGTCGAGGCCAAATTTCAAACGGACAAAGTGCTAGTACTAAATAGATTGGGACAACGTATTCTATCCGTATTAGGTATGTTTTACTCCTTCTATGGTTTTCTTCTATCGGTGGAGCATATCTGTACAGCTTGTCCTCGTGGAGGCGATCAGCGGAGTCGATCTCTCGCGTCCGGCCCTGGTCCAAGCGATGGTACGGAGCAGGAGTGCATGGGAAGCCGTCACCTCCTTCTGCGAAGCAGTAGGCGCTAGTCACCGTAGGAGACGCCCTGGCGTCGGAAATCCCAGGCCGATTCTCAGCCCCGGGTGGCGCGGGCTTGCGGACGGCGAGTAATGGGTAGCTCACCGTCTGGTAAGGACCAAGCCTTAGTCGCCGGCGCGTTGTGTTCCACGCGCGCCTCAAATAGATGTCAGCACCAACTGGTGGGGTCCTCTAGGGCCGATGCCTGCCAGGTATGTGGGTTGTTCGAAAGAAATACTGTGGGCCCTGGCACACAGGCAACTGAAGGAACACGGGTGGGATTTAGTCAGTAAAAGTTTGACACACTCTCCCGCTCTGCCCAAAACGGTATTTTTTTCTACAATATGTTCACTATGGTCGTTACCATTTATCGACGCTAACGTCATCTGTAGCTTTATAGCGTGAACCGTAAATCTAACATACGCCTTATAAGGGCAATAGTGTAGCTATTTAATATCGGATCAACGATAAGTAACATCTGTTCCAAGTTCCCACTTGGGATGTGAAACATATCGGATTTGGAAAAAAAAAATGACTCGTATTTTCTCAGTATTTTACCGAACTGAAAACCATCGTGCGTGAATATAAAAGATACTTAAAATACATGTTACAAGCCGGTCATAATAAAATGTGACTATGCACATGAATGTATTGGCCACAAATCTGATCCTAACTCCCAAAACCAGAACCTGTATTTTAGGGATCAGCGTTCTGCCATGGGTTGTATTTTAGGGATCAGCGTTCCACCATGGGTTGTATTTTAGAGATCGGCGTTCCGCCATGGGTTGTATTTTCAATCTACAAAGTTGACAGCCAAGGTTATTGCCATTTGAAAACACGTAAAGATAAAAAGTTATGTGCAGATGCATGAATATAAAGGTGCGCTTACACGAGCAACTAAAATTGCTCCAACCTGGTATATTCTCGTCAACTATGACGTCACGACTACATCCAGCAATTTAGGGCAATGGCAACAAATGTAGCAACTTGTTGACAGAGATAAGGCCACACATTACCATGCTATCCCCCGGCGCCTGCCGCCTCCTCCGCTGGCCGGTTCCGCTTGCAAAAAAGAGACGTAGTTACACGTACAAACGAGATATTAAGAAAGTTAACTAAAAATTTCCATACCGATTGGATATTCGGCAACTCATGAAATATATGGAGCAATCATACGCAACATTCGCGAAACATATCCGCAATTTATTATTGTTGCTCCAGATTGCTCCACTTAATTGGTCCAGATTGATCCACTAGTGGTGCCGCAATAATTGCTCAAAAAATTCCCCACACCTTAAACGAGGCAAAAGGAGTAAGTATCGTAGCAGGTGGCGTACTATAGCTTCTGCCTACCCTCATGGGAAGGCGTGTATTGAAGCAAAACCTCATTCACCCCAAGTATTGAGTTAAAAGCATAATACAATGGTTTTTTTTTTTAAACTAACTTATTATTAAGAAAATCGTGTTGACTCTAGCATTACTTCATACATTTGAAATACATTCTTATTGTCTAAACATAAGATTCAATTATCTCTGGCTCAATCGTCGAAAGATATGCGAAAGTAAATAGTTTTTGAGAAAACGTCCATGTTAAAAGTTACTGAAATAAATTCAGTAGCCAAATGTGAACAAAATACTTTTACGACTTGCGTTTATTTTGTGACATCTTGTTTAAGGGTACACTAGTCGCGAGCTCGAACTCACTGATGCCCATCAGTGAGTTCGAGCTCGCGCACTAGTATTTTTAGCTAGGCCCCTAGCTAAAAATCACGCTGTCTCACCAGGCTTCGTGTCTGATAGAGGTAGTACCCGGGATGAGTAGTTAGACGCTAGTCTACACGTTCAACACTATTGAGTGAGCTGTAGGACCAGTTATAGTAAAACAGGCGCGTAACAAATTAAGAAAAATCCTTCGGATGATCGGGTTTTCTGAAAAAACCACTGCATAAATCAATGACCAATTAAGTTTAATGAACTTTTCGATAATTGAGCTTTGTCGGTACCAACTTGTTTTTCGAGATTTTACACTGCTTTTATTACTTAAACACGCCCAAAGTTAGGTTAAATTAGCAAGAAAAACGAATCTTTGTTGGGTCATAACTTTTTAATGGCTTTTTATTTTAGTATTCTGTTTCCGTACAGACAATATTGATAATGAGACAAAACCATACCATGTCTAATTTTTGATGCACATAGTCAAACAGTGGAGTAAAACCCTCCCGAAGTTTGCATGGAAAAAATGTGGACAAGTGTCACCTTAAGTATTAGGTCTTTACTTATGAAATTGCCGTTCTGCAGTACTGGCCATTTCAAATCAAAATAATTTTTGTTTGGCTAAGAATTCTAATTTCAAATTAATTTTATTTTAAAAACATGGATTTTTTTTTCTAAAAGTAGTCATTTCTTTATTGATTAGTGTTACATTTTCATCGCATTTCAATCTTTTTCGTCATCATGGATACGTTAAAAATTCGAGTAATTATGGAATATGAGTACCGTCGTGGCAGCAACGCGGCACAAGCGGCACGCAACATCAACGACGTTTACGGAGCTAACACTACAAACCAACGCACCACCTGTTATTGGTTTGCTCGCTTCCGTTCTGGAAATTTCGACCTGAAAAATGAACCGCGCGGTCGTCCGAAGACTTTGGTCGACAATGACGAATTAAAGGCGATTGTGGAAGCTGATGATACACAATCTACGGCTGAATTAGCAGCAGCTTTCGACGTTAGCGTCAAAACAATATTGGTCCATTTGCGTCAAATTGGCAAGGTAAAAAAGCTTGACAAATGGGTGCCCCACGAACTAAATGATCGCCAGCGCGAAGTACGCGTCGAGACGTGCCTTGCACTGCTCAACAGACACACAAATGAAGGAATTTTGAACCGCATTGTTACCTGCGATGAAAAATGGATTCTGTTTGATAACCGTAAGCGCTCAGCAAGTTGGTTGGATCCTGGTTCAGCACCTAAACAATGCCCTAAACGAAAACTTACCCCTAGAAAAGTGATGGTCACTGTTTGGTGGTCTAGCGCCGGTGTGATTCATCACAGCTTCTTACCAAACGGGGTGAGCATTACTGCAGATGTGTACTGTGAAGAACTGAACACAATGATGGAGAAGCTGGCGCATCTCCAACCAGCATTGGTCAATCGCTCGTCTCCGCTGCTCCTGCACGACAACGCGCGACCTCATACTGCACAGCAGACGGTCTCCAACTTGCAAGAAAAAAAAAAAAAAAAAAAAAAAAAAAAAAAAAAAAAAAAAAAAAAAAAACTGCACAGCAGACGGTCTCCAAGTTGCAAGAACTGGGGTTGGAAGCTCTCCGTCATCCGCCCTACTCACCAGACCTTGCGCCTACAGACTACTACTTTTTCCAGAATTTGGATAACTTCTTGGCGGGAAAAAAATTTAATACCCGAGAGGCAGTACAAAATGCCTTTGAAGAATTTGTTGCCTCCCGTCCAGCTGATTTCTTTAAGAAGGGCATCAATAAACTGCCACTGCGATGGCAAAGATGCATTGATTGCATGGGTGATTACTTCGATTAATACAAATAAAAAATTCATGAAAAAAATTCGTTTAAATTTTTTCATACAAAACGGCAATTTCATAGGTAAAGACCTATTATATTTATCGAACTACCTACATTATAGTGAGGGCAACTTTTCTTCAAACTACATGTGGCTTTTCATGTTTTTTATTGGGCCTTTTTGATCTTCTGGGAAACATCCGTAAGTGCCTTCTTGGAAGTAAAAGCCAAAGTCCACCAAAGTAGATACCATAAGTACGTAACGTATCTTCGATAAGCATATGTACACATTTTTATTTTATGTTAAGATGTACTTTGATCCCCTGAAAGAGTACTTTCCCATTTTTTGACCGCAATATTTGAAAGATTTTTTTTACAGGGTCTGGGTTGCTTCAAAAGTTCCGCATTCATAACATAACGACTGTTCACGTAAAGGTTGTGCAGATGTGTATCGTCAGGTATATTTTAGTAATTCTGTTCTTAGTTCCAAGTAATAGGGGCGAACCAGGCCGGGCACAAATTTAGACTACAGGTTATTACAAAAAAAGACAAGTCGAAAACCCGAAAAACACATTTCTTGACACAAAAATCTCTGAGAGATGTTTCACCATCATCGTCATTTATTTAATTTCAGATCATACAACACAATTATACAGGGTTATTGGAAAAACACCAACAACCTCTTAAGAGGTCATTGTACTCACCGTTATGAACAACTTTTAGTCTTTTACTATGGGACCAAACCTGAAATCGCGAAAAAAAATCTGCTGTTCTCTACATTTTGATGAGTTATACGAACATAAATGTAAGGAACAGCTGATTTCCGTTCAAAAATTGAGACGTACCACGCTTTTGAAGTAATTTACCTTCTACCCTGTCACGCAAAACGATAATTGTATTGAATGACGCGGAGTTACTATGACGTTGCTGTGTTGTGACGTCAGAAGCTAGTCGTGCTGCCTCTGTTTAGCATTGACTCTAAAACGCAGACCATAATCAGCCTGTAATGTTCCCACTGCTGGGACACAGGCCTCCTCTCTGTGAGAGGAGTGGGCCCAGTGCGGGTTGGAAGATGTCACGTCTTCAAAGGTTTGATTCTTGAACATGCCGTTTCCTCACGATGTTTTACTTCACCATTTTGAGAGTAGTGTTGATGAAATAATTTACACAAAGTAAATCGCCTGCCGGGGTTCAAATTTATGAGTTACTAGCTTTTGCCCGCGGCTCCGCCCGCGTCGATGTCGGTTATCGCGTAAAAAAGTAGCCTATGTCCTTACCCATATCCCAGGCTATATCTCGGCCAAATTTCATGACGATCGGTTCAGCGGTTTTTTTTTTTTTTTTTTTTTTTTTTTTTTTTTTGGGTGGGAAATCATCAAATAACTTCTCCCGCTCTGGGTGGAGCAGGAGGGCGTGTCAGACTTTTACTGACTAAAACCCACCCGTGTTCCTTCAGTAGCCCTTAAGCCAGGGGCTGTGGTGTCTCTTTCGAACAAACCCGCACCCCTGGCAGGCATCGACCCTTGCGGGTCCCATCACTTTTTGTGCTGACATCTCTTTGAGGCGCGCGTGGAACACAACGCGCCGTCGACTTGGGCTTGGTCCTTATCCACGATTGTCGCAACCCCTTGTGTCGCCAAGTCGGCCGCCGCCTGGTACGACCTCCCTTGCGCTAGGACCAGCGTGTCGTCAGCGTAGCAGACTACACTGACGCCGCTAGGGAGGTCGGCGCGCAGCACCCAGTCGTACCCGATGTCCCACAGATACGGCCCCAGGACCGATCCCTGTGGGACACCGCACGACATCTCTCGCCGGTTCCACTCTCCGAGGTGACCGGGGTAGATGACGGCCCTGTCCGTCAAATAGGCCTCGACCACACGACAGAGGTAGGTCGGCATCCGGTGATACCGGAGTGCCTCCCTTATGCAACTCCAGGGCAGGGTGTTGAAGGCATTGGCGATGTCTAATGACACCGCCAAGACGACCCCACCCCGGGCCACAGCATCCCCCGTCGTGAGGGCTCGCACGCGCATGATGGCATCCACCGTGGAGCGCCCCCTGCGGAAACCAAACTGGCTCTCCGCCAAATCCGGCCCCACCCGCACCAGCCGCCCGACGAGGCGGTCTGCAATTACTCTCTCAAAGAGCTTGCCCACCTCGTCGAGCAGCACAATGGGCCGGTAAGCGGACGGAGAGTCCGCTGGGCGCCCCGGCTTCTTAATGAGGACCAGTTTCCCCGTCTTCCAGCGAAGTGGGAACTGGCCCTCCTCCAAGCATGCGCTTAGGAGCCCTCTTAGTCGAGGCCCGAGAGCCTGCAAGGCCAGGACCCAGGCTTTGCCGGGCAAGCCGTCGGGTCCTGGGGCGGTATTCTTGGCATTCAGCCTACGTACCGCCACTCTCAGGTCTACCTCGGTCACCTCTGGAGAGTCGTCGTCGTCGTCGGTGTGGTCCGCATCGGGCACCGCAGGAGGCGGAGCCATAGGCGGGGGAGCGTGCTCCCCTCGTGAGGGGAACAGAGCGCTCACCACGTCCTGCACGAGATGAGGCCGGAGACTCTGCGTCAGCGGGGGAGCCCACGGGCGGATTTTATCACGCACCGTTTTGTAGGGGCGTCCCCACGGGTCTCTGTTCAGAGTCTCCAGCGACTCCTCGCGGGCCACAACTCTGGCCCGCAGGATCTCATCCCGGAGGGCGGTCTTCGCCACTCTGTACCCCTCGTACAGCTCCGCCTCAATGGCTTCCGTATCCGGAGGGCGGATACGGAGCCTGCGGTGCCTGGAGTAAAGGTGTCGCGCAGCAACACACGCCTCGCGCAGTGTTGTCAACTGTGGCGACCACCAGTACACCTGGCGTGAAGCACGACCTGGCTGGACCCGGGGCATTGCCACGTCACATACCTCGGACATGGTCTCCCGGAACCACTCGGCCTCGTCGTTGATGTCGGCAGGCCTGTCCGGTGATGACACCCAGGCCTGCACGATCGAGGCTTCCAGGAGAAGCTCCCGGTCCAGCTGCTTCAACGCCCACCGCGGACCACACGGGGCCTGTCGGACCGGCGCGCTCGAGGTCTGGGCGGAGACGTCAAACCGGATGTACCGGTGGTCGGAATACGTCTCCACCCCCTCCATGACGCGCCAGTCGACGACACGCGGCGACAGAGCGGGGCTGGCGAACGAAATGTCCACCACCGACTCACCCCGCATCCGCACACACGTGGCGACAGAACCCCGGTTTAGGACGACCAGGTCTGCTTCCAGAGCCCAGTCCTCCACCATCCTGCCCCGCACATTCGTCAAACGGGAACCCCAAGCCAAGCTCTTGGCATTGAAGTCCCCGAGGACGAGCACGGGGAGGGAACGAAACCCGACGACGACGTCTCTCAACTCCGCAAGGGAGTTGTGGAACTCGGCGAGAGTTCGGCTCGGGGAGAAGTACACCCCTACCACGACTATCTCCCCGAACCGTGCTGCAACGCAACCCCGTCCCCTCTTGACACTCTCGAGGGTCGGGGTACCGGCGGCGGCCGACGAAATGAGGGTCACTGAGCCGCTCAGGTCCTCCACCCAGTCATCCCTGGGCGGGACAAAGTACGGCTCAGCGACCACGGCGATGTTAATCGACCACTGCGCCATGCTCTGGATCAACAGATCCTGAGCGGCGGCGCAGTGGTTGATGTTCGCCTGGAGGAGGCGTAATGGGGCCGTTACTGGCATTCCATTTCAGCCCCCTCCGAGGCCTCCTGGGCAGGCCCAGCCGCAACGGCGGCGACAATAACGGCGGTGGAGGCGGCAGCGGCGGCGGGAGTGGCGGCGGTTGCGGCGGTGACGGCGGTGGCGGAGGGCTTGGCCCTGCCTCGGCCCCTGGGTTCAGCGGGTGGAGCGCAGGTTTTACTCCCAGCCCGGTGTTCGGCCGGCTTGCCAGCTGCCGCACATAGGTAACAGTGCGGTGTGGCAGTGCACGAGCCGGCCTTGTGACCGGGCTGACCGCAGCGGAAGCAGTGACTGCTGCGGTCTACCTCCGAGGTGCATTGCACTCCCACGTGGTGGCCCACCTGGCAGCGGAAGCACCTCAGAGGTCTGGGTTCCAGCAGCTTCACCTGCGCAGAAACCCAGCCCACCAGGAGCCTTCGACCCTCCTCAGTTATTTTTCGGGCCGCCGACACGGGGCAGCTCACCGTGACGGTTCGCATCCCCGTGTTGTCAGGACGAATGGTGCCTGCCTTCACCTGCTCGGCAGAGCATTCTCCCGTCCTGACTACGGCGGCCACCACCTCGCCCTCCGTCACGGAGTCGTCCAGGCCCAAGATGCGCATGTCAGCGCACTTGGTGGGCCTGGACACTCGGACCTCGTCCGCGTCTAGGGACGCCCTAAGCCTTTCGGCCAGGGCGTCAGCGGTCGGGCCACTAGCCGCGCCGGGGATCTCCAGCATGCGGGCTCCGGTCGCAGTGACCCTCATCCGCATGCCGTTGGAGACTCCCAGCTCCGCGAGGTTCACTGCCGCCTTGGCTTTTAAGAGCACGTCGCAGTAGGACACGCCCTTCTTCTCCGCTTCCGGCTGTAGTGTGATCACTACAGCTGCGGACTTCGGGGCGCGTAACCTAGCCGCGGCGCTACGCTTTTTGCGCCGCTGCCGCCTCTCCTTCCTTTTGGCCGCCCGTGCTGCCTTGCCTGCCTTCTTTTTCTCCCCGGCCACTTCCCATTCGGCGTCAGCCGCGGGAGACGAAGGAGATGAAGGAGGCGGGGCTGACCGTCTTGGCACCACGGCTGGGGCCGTCGCCGCCTGCGCCTGCGCAGCCACCCCGCCCTTGGGCTTGGTCTTGGTCGGCACCGGTTTCGCCGGGGGCCGACCCGACTGCGGTGCAGACTTGGCCGTGGCAGTCGTGGCGGTGGCATACGTGGCCGGCTTCTGCTGGCCCAGTGCCGGCCGACTCGTCGCCAGTGGGGGCCGCAGGACTATTGCCTCCAGGGCGGAGAACCGGCTCTGAAATGCGGCCAGCTCCTGCCGCACAAGAGTCAGCACCCGGTCCTCCTCAGGCACGGGTCCACGCTGCCCATGCCCCGCCCCCTTCTGAGGCACCACCATCGGGCCAGCTCCTCGGAGCACGGCCAGGTCCGCTCGGAGCTCCTCATTCTCCTTTCGGAGAAGCTCCGTGGCGGCTGCCAAGCGGGCGACCTCCGCCCGCATTTCAGACATGATGTCCGACGGAGGTCCGGTGTGCAGGTCCTCCGCTGCCGCCATAATGGAGGCTATGGCTGCGGCTATGGCCTTGTCTTTAGAGGCCTGAAGCCTCTTCAAGGTCACACCCTTGACTGCCGCAGCCACAACCTCCTCGAGCCTGGCCATTCGCTCCTCGTTGGAGCCGCCAGCAGCATCCGGCTCGTCGTCAGACGTCTCCGAGAGGGGCCTGTTGCTGGTCCCCCCCGAGGGCCGCTCCTCCGTGGCCAACGCCTCGGATCGCTGGTCCGCCTCGACACTCGGCTCGGCGGGATCCTTCGTGGTTAGGCCTCTGCCTAACCGGACCCCACCGCTCCGACAGACCTTCCCGAGCTTTCGGGTCGAGGCCATCCCGCCATCCGAGGACGACCCCTGGCCGTCCTTTGGTTTAGGGCGCTTCTTGAGGAACTCTGCCCTCCTCGAAGCGCCCACTGCCGTATGCTCCGGGCCCTTCACAGAGCCCTTCGCGCTCGATGCGGTGTCGGACTCCGACCCCGCATCACTCTCCTCCACCTGTTGTTGGTTTTTGTTTTTATTATTTTCCATATTTGTTCCCACGAGTATTGAACATTTAATTTACTCAAAAAATAGTGGTTCGCACTCGAGACTAATTTAGCTACCCATTAGTCAAGCTACCAACCTCCCTCACGGTGCGCCGCCGCTTGGAGGTTTGGGGTAATTTTTTATAGAGGATTTCTTCCTCGCGGCCCGGGCGGTTAAGCCAAGGCCCTCGACCCCCGTCAAAAGTCAGAGACATGACCGTGACAATCTTCGGGGCTACGAGATTAACGGTGGCAGAAGGAGAGCACTCCTTCTTGCCTGCCCGGTGGCAGGGTGAGTGCACACCGAGCCCGCTCTTACTCCGCCGCTGTGCGTCTCTGCATGAGCGCAGAGATACACGCGTTGGAGCGTCCCGCCGACAGGATATTGGCATACGGGCAACGACACCCATTAGGCACACAGTACCCAATGGGGGATATTGCCCGCATCCCAGGGTGCACCGTCCCGGAGACTGGCCTTTCCCCCAGACGTATCCAAGGGAAACTCCAGCCCACGGGCACACGGGGAGGTTTCCTGTCCAAGCACCCCTCGGTTCAGCGGTTAAGGCGTGAAAGCGTAACAGACAGACAGACAGACAGAGTTACTTTCGCATTTATAATATTAGTAGGGATATGTAGGCCGTAAGTCACAGCATTATGTTATCTATATAAATAAAAAGAAAAGTCCTGACTGACTGACTCATCAACGCCCAACCCTAACCCTTGGACCTAGAAAGCTGAAATTTTGCACAGAGGTTCCCTTTATATATTTTTTCTTTTTTTTCCCTTGTCCTAGGGTTCATCAATAGGATGGACCCTAACCTTATTGCAATCTAGCCCCTTATAATGTGGACAAGAAATAAGGAAGGATTTTTCGAAATTCAACCCCTAAGGGAGTTAAATAGGGGATGAAAGTTCCACGCGGGCGAAGCCGCTGGCAAAAGCTAGTGGTCAAATAAATCTGAAATCGCACGCTCAGCAGTCTCGCTTGCTACCACCAAACCAAAGAGAAACCAATAAATAATTTTATTACCAACTTTAAAATAACCGCGGCAACGCAATAACTAGTTTGTGGAGAATAAAAAACTTACAAAAATGAATTTCAAACTTATATTAGCTTGCACAAGTTTCAGAATTGAGTTGGAACTATCATTTTCAGAGATGCCAATAGTTGGATAAAATATTTGTAGACTTTTTCATACTTTTTTGACTATCTTACTTTTTAGACCATTTCGATTTTGTTATTAGATGTCCTCAGATAGACAATATTCATTGGAAAACTTCAAAAGACTTTTCAGAGATTTTTAGTTTTATATATTGTGTGTGCAATTGCATAGTTAGGTTTGCAGAAGAAGCTAAATGAAAATAAGACTCTAAACTGAACTCTGAATGTGAATACTACTTGCATGTAGCTTGCAGCTATGACGACTATTGACTATTTCTTTTGATTATGTGTGTAGGAATACGATACTGCGGTCTAAGACACAAATCGTAGATGTCACCCAAAAAGCAACTAAGCTCAAACTGGGTCGGACATGTTTGCCGCATGTCAAATGCTTTGTGAGCTAAGACCACCAGAACATGGGTCCCTGAAAACGTCCAACAGCATCGTGGAAGACCCAGGAATAGATGGCGGGACGAATTTGATGGATTTGTTCATATTGGCTCAGGATCGAGTTGAGTGCAAAAAGACAATACAATGAATGTACTATGTTAAATTGTATTTAAAACATTTTAAAAGAGTAACGGTGGAGTTTCTTGCCCGTTCTTCTCCATACGAAACTACATTTTGGAATGGGCGACTAGAATCAATTCTATTTTAATGTAAATGTTGACGTTCAAAAGTGCCTTTTGAGTTGAAATAAATGCTTTGACTTTGACTTTGAAAAAAAAGGAGACTTTGTCCTGCAATGGGATTGTTATCAAATCAAATCAAAATATTTTATTTCATATAAACCTGCATGGGCACTTATGACACGTCAGAAGCTAGGTGCACGGTTCCAATTTGTCGCTTCCTATGGAGAAGAGCCGGCAAAAAACTCCACGATAACTCTTTTCAAAACAATTGGCTTTTACAATGTTTTTAAATTACACTGATAAAACACTGAAAAACCGAATAGGTTGAATTCCATAATGTTGATTTCATGTAAGTTGCGTAAATATTATGTTTAAACAACTATTATTTGACATTTATTTCTACAAAAATAAAATTGTTAAAAATTAATAGGTAAAACCAACCACTAAAAGAGGTTAAAACGACACAATACTCGAATTTAAGTAAGTCTAACTGATAATATAGTCAAGTCAACATATTAACGAAGTAGAGTCAACAAAATAACTAAGTTAAATGTATATAATCAGTTTAAACCAAACTGAACACAGGTTAAATTTACCTTTATAGTTAAACTATTTTTATTTTGTTAATTCAACAAATCATGTCGGTAGGTGCTATATTAACCTAAAAAAAAGGTTGACAAAAGGTTAAAACAACCTATTGGGTTTTTCAGTGTAGATATGAGAGGACAGTGCAGGCCTGTCAATAAGTACCAGGTACTTAGAGAAATGAAAATACAGAATAGAAAATCGTCTACAAATCTACATAATTATACATTACTTGTGCCACTCATCTACCGATATTTTATTCTATGAACTCGTAACAAGCATGGTCAGTACTCGGTATTACCTGACCCCTCTTACAAAGAAGAAGAATGGAAGAGGGGTCTGGTTTTACAGGTCACTGACTATACCTTTTACCATACGTAGTAACCCGTTTAGAAAGCCTTGAATAAAGTACCCACCTAGTTGATACCAACACAAATATCAATATCGGTCACCTAAACCAATTTCATTTCACCAAAATGTACAAACAATAACATTATATATTTCGAAAATCTCGTGCCTTGTAGTGACCTAAAATAACCTCTATATTACGTAGAACAAAGGTCATTGTTTCAAATAGATAGCTGTAATTGACTTCCAGCGTCTACCTGAATTCGGCAGTCTGATTTCTATGATGGATCGAGTTAGCTGTACTGATTGACGGTTCATTAATTGTTGATCTTTGCTTTGCAGGAGTGAGCGGCAGGATTTAGTTTGTGTGCTTTTGAACGAATGTGCTGCTACATTAAAGATAAATATAGTAACGAATTATATTAAGCTAAATATAGTTCCTTGAAGAAAAAAAACACATCCACGCAAACCGCCCCACAAAGCCCCAATGCTGGTTTAAGTTATATGTAATAGAGTCGAGCCTATTGCCATCAATTGGGCACAGGACCAGGCTGAGAGCGGCTATTGGAAATTTCACATGGAGAACCCAATAACACTTTGCCTGACACGTGAATCGAACCCTCATGGCGGCGACAAAGCATGATACAAGTCAACGCAATGACATGGTAGTAATTATTATTAATAGGAAGGAGGCTATTAATAATAATTATTGTGAAGCTAAGCTGTTTGTGTAGATCATATCCTGTCTCATAACATAAACTTACCTAAGCCTAAGGATTTGAGCAGTGGAGGATCAAAATACGTGAGATATTGCGTCTCTAGACGCTTAGAATGAAGGTATAATTAATTAGTTATTATCCAAGTATAAACTAACTGTTACTGTACTAGTTAAAATATGAAGTTAGTACTTAAATGTTTCCAAATTCTGTTGCCGTAATTTTTAGGAATCCTCAAGATGTTTTTTAATCAGTCAGGAACACAGAGCTGCACTCTGAAACACAAATCGCCGACGTCATTGTCACCCGAAAAGCAGCCAAGTTAAATGGGACTGGGCCGAACACGTTTGCCGCATATCGTACTAGTTATGAACCAAACCTACCACAATGTGTGTCCCAGAAAGCGTCCGGCGTCCTCGAGGCAGATATAGGAGAAAATGGCGACCTGAAAATGGCGCCCTGCAATGTGGTAGGCAGCATAGGCTAGGCACTAATCCAGACTCCGCGGTGCATCTTTTGTCTATCTATCTATTAATATAAATAGATACGTACTAATTCCATGTATTTTTGCTCCGAGTTTAAGTTCCGATTTTGGTCCAAAAGACCCTTGCAGCGCTATGTCTAAAATATTCTATGCTACAGAAAAAAATCATCCCATTTTGTTACAAAACGCGATTTATCTTTAGTTCTAGCCTAAAGCCCTGAGCCAGGTTTTTCATTTCCTAGTTATTTTGATCTAATGACAACTTAACACCGGAATAACTGGTCAGATTTGTAAAAATAACTGCAGTTCTATACATATGCATATGAGGGGCTAATTATAAGTGGATGGGTGACCATCTTTACATACCAAGACCCCTCCGTGCCTCGGAGAGCACGTTAAGCTGTTGGCCCCAGCTGTCATTTGTGGATCTTTGACAGTCGTTACGGGTCGTTAGAAGCCCGAAAGTCTGACAACCAGTCTTACCAAGGGGTATCGTGTTACCCAGTAACTGGGTTGTGGAGGTCAGATAGGCAGTCGATCCATGTAAAATACTGATATTCAGCTGCATCCGGGTAGACTGGAAGCCAACCCCAACATAGTTGGGAAAAGGATAGGCAGATGATGATGAGTACTATACACATATCTAAAAACTGACTTGATGGCTTAAACCTTCTTCGTTTAATCTAAATAAAAACCTTTATTTGACCATTTGACTTGAGAGTCAACCCACTGTATTAACAACAATACCAAGCAGCTTAATCTAAAACGATCTTACCCTAAAAACATAATCGAAACCATTGACAAAGATCTCAAAGCGTTTCGAAAAAAAAAAAAAAACCAACAAAAAAGTTTGTCGTTTATACAAAAACCTCCTTAACAAAGCGGTCCACGAGTAGTTCCATTAAATCCAATGGGGGTGTTGATTTCAGGATATAGTGGGAGGGATTACGGTTCCTCCCTTTTGCTCAGTAAATACCGTTTGTGTCGAACATTCATTTGCGTTAGTCGGTATTGGAAGGAACGGATGATATCGCCTAAACAATGGTGCTGCCAGGGTTTGTTTGTGTGTTTTGTAAGTAAATGGAGACGACACGCTACTATTTGGGATACTGACGATTGTGATTCTACTTGCCCAAAAAGCATGTAACTTAGATACAGAAATGTATTATGCTCGTTTATGTAACTTTATTATTAAATTTTCAATAGTGCATAAACATATATTTTCTTAAGAATGCTATTAGTTTTAGAAAGTTTCTGGAGAAAAAATCGTCCGAAGAAGTAGTCACCTACGTTCCTCCGTATCTCAGTATAGTAGTCCCTACTAAAGATATGTATTTGCCAGTCTAATAAAAACTTTTTTCAAAAAATAACAACCGACTTCCAAAAAAACACTACAAAGTGCAAAATAACTTTCAAATCAAATCAAAATATTTTTATTTCATATAAACCTGCATGGGCACTTATGAAACGTCAGAAGCTAGGTGCACGGTTCCAAAATGTTGTTTCCTATGGAGAAGAGCCGGCAAGAAACTCCACGGTTACTCTTTTAAAAATGATTGGCTTTAACAATGTTTTCAGATATAAATAATTTCGGAAGTCGGTGACTTTGGGTGTGTATTTTAATTATTTGTCACTGCCTTCGGAAATTAAAGTTATTTTGCACTTTGTAGTGTTTTTTTGGAAGTCGGTTGTAATTTTTTTTTTTTATCTTTTTATTTTTCACTTTTTAGTTACCTACCCCATACCAATTCGAAATTTCATCATCCTTGGGGTCAAAACAATGCATATTTATGCGATAGCAGCATTCGCGATTGATTTGCTGTAATTTTTTGAAGAGTTCCGTTGCCTGTCTCCGAAACGCATCATCAGATCTATATCAAATTTTAATGGGACCATTTCGAAGTAAACCCCTTTCGAACAAAGAATTTTGTAAATCCGTCAATATACGACGGACTTATGCCCGAACATACATAAAAAATATATATAAATATGTCGAATTGATAACCTCCTTCTTTTTGAAGTCGGTTAAAAAAATAATTTAATCGTTCTTTGACGGATTAACTACTATCGGATGAGCTCGTATCTTTATTTTTTATTATTTATTTGGCTCATCAACAATTTAATACACTGATATAGAAATTAGATACATCCACTAAACTTATAGACTAATGTACCAATTTCTTACAGGTAAGCACATCATGCATAACCTGTTTGTCGTTTGATTTTGAACACCAGAAGGCCAATTCTCGTAATAAAAACGTTCGCAGTGTCATCTCGGCGACAATCGAATTTAAAAAATTTGACTAAAATGTATAGGAATTTTTGACAGATTGACACTGAGATCAGACTGTTAACGTTCTTAAAATTAGCAGAATTGCCCTTCCGATCAAATTTGATGAGTTCATAATACTCACCAAACTTGATGATAAGGAATAAAAAAATAATGATGTTTTCGACCAAATTCTAAATTGAAATCGAAATACAGCCTAAATTTAAATCATACAAATGCTTGCATCATGCTTGGTCAATCCCTAGCATCAGTGGGATGATACTGACAGCTCACTCCACGCAGTGCGATGGTTACAAAATCGACATGCAGTTAAGATCAAGGTCACTTCTCAGTTCTCACGGTGAGATTTTACAGAATACATCGGCTGATTGATCGCCAATTTAGATCAGCTTGGCGAATACCCCTCGTTCTAGCTAGGCAATTGACACCAAGTTTAATAGAATAACTCCCAAATCGGACCTCAAAATCAAAATCAAAATATTTTTATTTCATATAAACCTGCATGGGCACATATGAAACGTCAGAATCTAGGTGCACGGTTCCAAATTGTTGTTTCCTATGGAGAAGAGCCGGTAAGAAACTCCACGGTTACTCTTTTAAAAATGATTGGCTTTAACAATGTTTTCAGAGATAAAATGTATGGGAGGACAGTGCAGGCCTGTCAATAAGTATCAGGTACTTAGACGAATACAGAATAGAAAATCGTCTACAAATCTACAGACTGTAAGGCCTACAACGTTCTCCCATTCACAATATGTAAAATAATCTACATAAATAGAATGAACCTAATTAAACATAGTGATATGATTAACATGGCAATCACTAAAAAATAGTTGATATTAAAATTGATGTATAATGTCAAATAATGACGAGAATATGTCAGCATTGTAAAAATAAAAAGAAAAAAAAAGAACATTGAGAGCAGTTAATAGACTTTCACATAGTTATGCTGTTAATG
Organism: Polymixis flavicincta; assembly: GCA_949987655.1. NCBI lineage: Eukaryota > Metazoa > Arthropoda > Insecta > Lepidoptera > Noctuidae > Polymixis > Polymixis flavicincta. The sequence continues at coordinate 8,694,976 of OX465186.1, read as the reverse complement.
AGTTACCAGGGAAGCCACATGTGCAGAAGGAATTAATGCCAAACTTCCCTGTCTTCAACGTAGTCTTTTATCTTATAATATGCTTTTTTGATAAGGACACGTTTGATATGCGTTTTAAACTTTCCATCGCTAAGTTCTGTAACTGACTTTGGCAACTTGTTATAGAAGCGGATACTGTTTATTAGAAATGATTTGCTAGTTTTAGTCAATCTAAATTTTGGAATCACAATTTCATCTTTACTACCTATCCTATGATATCGATTCCTAGGTAAACGATACCCAGCCGTGCTCATTGCTTATCTGCCAATTTTTCTAAAACATTATTCACAATTTTAGCTCTGCAAGTTCTTGACAATATATGCAGTATTTTATTTATATACAAGCAATTTATCCTGCTTTTCGCCGACCTATACAAAGATTACTCTGGTGAGTAATTACCAAGGAAATATAGCCAAAGTTTTATTAGCAATAAATAGTCTTGTTATGTACCGAATGTTACCGGATATTGCCTCGATATTCTTGCAAACCAGATAAATAAAGGAAGTGGAGATTGTATCAAGAATCTTCTAATTTATCGGTTGGGAAATGTATACATATAAATAGTCCAATTTCGTCAAGGCTTTTTATATCGGAACTCGCTTATGCCCTCGGCTTCTCCTGCATGGATGTTGGAAAATATTCCACGGGAACGTACTACCGGGGTTCAAAGTAGTATCTGTCTATCCAGGTCATAAACTATTTGGGTGTCAAATTCCATCCATAACCTAGGAATATACATCTAGGGAAACAGAAAAACTGACAAAAAAAAATATATTTTTATTTTTTCTAAAACATTCAATGCATAGTTTGACTTCGTTACTAAAATAGTTATGCCACTGAATTGAATATGTATTGAAGATGTAGTTAAGCAGTAACATTTTCCAAAACATCCTCTTAATATACTGTCAGTTCTTATAATTCTTTATAAAAATAGAAAATCATGTCTAGAACATAAACCTACGAACCTAATGGGCATTCGACTTTATGCTTGAAAATAACTCGAGCAGAATTAAAAATAAGAAATTAGTCTAGCAGGATTCTTGGCTAGCAACATGTTACTTAGTTTAATATTTTAAATATCAAAGAGAAAACAATATGCATAAATAATCAAATTATATTATTCAATAGCCTTTTCAACCCAAAACTATTTTCAAATTGACCAGAAATTGAAGCTGATGGCTACAGAATAAAGCCAAAAAGTTTGAATACCAAAACCCTGTTTCAAAATGTGGCAGCAAAAATTGAAATACTAAAAAAACATTTCGTCGATAAATAATTCTTCCCGTGCATCGTCATATTCATACTGATTTTTTTATGGAGTCATCGGACAGACAGCTTCGATATACTGCGTTAATAAACGAAAATATTATGTTCTCATGAAATTAATTATCTGACAAAATGGCGGGCTTATTAATATTTAAAGTTTAATTTATCAGCTTGGCAGCGTCGGCTTGGCGTAAACCTTGTAACAACGAATTTTATTGAAGGCCGCTTGCCAATGTAGGTAATAAGTTATTTAAACATTCTTTATTATGTAAAAGACACTTGTTCTTACTTAAAAACACCACAACGATTAACATGTTGATTTCAATATGATCAACATGGACAAGAGAAAGATCGACTCAATTCTTTACTAAAGATGAGACTAGACATGTCCATAGTTCGAAATGCCAACCTAAAACCCCGATGTGGGTGGATACACCAGGAACGGATGCCTGAGAAGGACTTCTTATAATGACCTTATTGGTCATCTTCAGAAAGGCCAAAAGCGTAATACTAGCAACCGCCGTGTGTGTATGCCCACATTATTATGCTCGTAAACTCTGACCAAGAGTACAATAAAGTTTAAATAAATAAATAATAAGAGTATGTCAGGACTTTAAAAAAGACTCCTGAGTTTGTTGCGGCCTTTCTTCTCAGTCAGTCAGATAGAAAACGCAGATCTATCTCATCTAGTTCTTGGTTTTTGTACAACCCATTTACAGCAAAAAATCATTTATCATTTAACCGCACCGCAAATACATTCCGTGTGGTGCCGGACGTAAAGAATAGCACCATCCAATCTCATCCCGTCGGTGTCGTAGAGAATGAGCAGCAGCGTTCTCTGTGCATTGTACCACCATACTGCGATCGCCAACCCGCCTGCCACGCGTGGCAATTATGGCAAACCCCCCAAAACATCGGTCGAGGTGGCCGTGCTTGGAGGAGGCCTATGTCCAGCAGTAGATGTCTTTCGGCTGAAATGATGATGAATGAAGGACACAGCAAGTGGCTTTCTGTAGTTTTTCCTTATCCACATGGAAAAAAGCGTGACTTTATGTCATCATCCACTGTTGGACATAGGCCTCCCCCAGGCTCCTCCACTTTGACCGGTCTTGTGCTTTCCACATCCAGAGGATAGCCGCGGCCTTCACAAGGTCATTGGTCCACCTTGTGGGAGGCCTTCCCACTCTACGTCTTCCGGTACGTGGTCGCCACTCCAGAACCTTTCGGCCCCATCGGCCATCTGTTCTGCGAGCAATGTGCCCTGCCCACTGCCACTTAAGTTTGGCAATTCTTCGGGCTATGTTGGTTGCCTTGGTTCTCCTGCGGATCTCTTCATTTCTTATTCGATCGCGTCGGGAAACTCCGAGCATAGCCCTCTCTATTGCCCTTTGGGTGACTTTAAGCCTTCTGATAAGGTCCATTGTGAGCGACCACGTCTCTGTGCCATAGGTCATCACGTATGTATCTGTCTTTATGTATGTAGTTCTATTATCTACCAGCTAAGGTCATACCCTAAGCGGCCCACAAGGCTACAAGTTCGATGAAGAGGTCACCAACCTTCCGCCAACAATGCCTTTCGGAAGAATTCTATTAGTCAGTACTATTAACGATATCCTTAGGGTGTAAAAAGTAGTGAGCAACATTCTTTCCACGCGAGGCGATCTCGTATGAATTCTGAAAGCCTGTCCGTAGCAATTATTCCGAATGATGAAGCAAATTGTGGGCAAGTTAGGTGGTAAATTCCTTGGGAACAAATGTGGAAAGTTTAATTTTTACGGGAGCTCTAGTTTTCTCTTGAGCATTTATTTCGATAAATTTTCCTTGGTAATCATTTACCCCCTTATTACAAAACAACGTTTTTCTTTGTATATGTTTTAAACCGTCGAGCCTGTTTTTGAAAGAACCTAACTAAAATCGAAATACAGCTCCTTTTACAAAACTGACAACTTAGTCCAGTGCTGAATTGTCATTTTAGTATTAAAAACTTAATACAAATAGAAGAAAAGTTGGTCATGTAAAACTGACTTAAAGTTTTAGGATAGAACTAAAGTTAGATTGCGTTTGTAATAAGACGGTTAAAGTTTATGTTGTTTATTCTAGAGAATTATGTAGTACTACCAGCGCTCCGCGGTTTCACCCACGTAGTTCTCGTTTCCGTGGGAATACGGGGATAAAATAAAGTCTATGTCACCCAGGGATAGGTGTAGCTTCCCAACTTCAGTAGTTTCGGAGCCTATTCAATGCAAACAAACAAACAATCAAATCTTTCCTCTTTATAGTAGTATATATAGATAAGCTTGACGACCACCTTAAGGTAATATTAAGGCGGAGATTTCTTGAAAACGCTCAAAATGATGTTTTTTTAAACCAGTATATCTCTTTATCTGTAAATAATTTTGAAAGCAACAAAATATATGATATTTTCAAGTCTTTTTTGCATACAGTGATTGTACTCAAAACATATTTAAACATACTTTAATGCATCAAAAAAATCATCAATGTCACCTCTAAATTATCTTTAAAACCAGTTTATCCCTTCAATAACAATTATTATTATAATTAAAGATATACCATAAAATTCTAAATGCCAAACTTCATCCAGTGATCGATTATTTATTATGAAATAATGAATATCAAATTTTATACAATTTTATTTGCATTTTTACGGCAATGCTTGCTCATCTATTATTCGATTTTATTACAACAGATTTTAATCCGTACCGGATTGCAGTAAGAACTATTATAGCTCATAACTTATGATGCCAATAAATAAATTAATAAAATAACGACAATACGACGAGTACATTCAAAATTACCAGGGCCTTAAAGAGCAGCATTTCGTATTTCGTAGTTAAAAGGCTCTGTAAGTTACCAGTATACCTTCTTTGTTTTGAGTTAGTATTTTTGGACTTCATTTCTCACACAATCCACCCATCCTTTCTTGGGCCTTTCTCTCCCTTTCCATCCATTTACATTTATCACTCTTTCAGTCCCAAGCGTTTGCTTCCTCCTCAAAAATGTATTAATATGTAAATATTATTACGAATCCAAAAAAAAAAGAACATTCGGTACGGGACCCTAAAAATTATACTTTAGTATAATTTTTAGGGTCCCGTTCACTGAATTAGTTTGCTAGTTAATCAATGGAACCCGTTAGAAACTTTATAAAAAAGAAAATTCGTAGTTACAAAGTCTACATACCGCGAACGAATAATAAAAAAGAACAGCAAAATACAAGCCCAATAGGTCCCCAATCATTTGGAAATTCCGCCACAAGTTTTCCACGGGATTATTTCGAAGAATGCAGATGCCTGCATTTCCCGTAGGTAAAGGAAAATAAAATGGCGAGCTGCGGAGCTGCGGTTACAGGTCGGTTGCGGCGTCGATACATCATGATATGTCCTGCGGGACGACTACGAATGTTCTTTTTTCAAATACGTTCGTTCATATTACCGAGCGATAATCTTTGATCTATGTTTTTAAAACAGAAACTTCATGCTTTCCTTTACCTGACTACGGCGAAGCAAGACGGGGTTATGATTTGGACTGATATGTATGTGAGTACGCATGTATGTATGTTCAACTATTCCCTCATAACTTCTAAACTCCTAATCATAATTTGACAATTGAAGTATCGTTGGAAGCGCCTTCGTCGATCGTCCGTTGATTATATGCTTTGTGACGTCACATGAAATTAAATATGGCGCCCGCTAATAAAGTCTTGAAGTAAAAAATAAATAAAAACAAAATCATACATTATAATAGTAGTAAGATCGTAACTAAGCTTTAGGGAAAAATGGCATATGGTTAAATTACGACCGACGTTCGGATAAGAACATTTTCTTGTTTCATACTTTTTAGAGCGTCATTTTTCACCACAGAAAACAACCTTTATTGGTCTAAAATTCCATATGCATGACCATGACCAATGGTCATGTATGGTTATTTTGTCAAAAATCAGGACTAACGCCGTCATCTGGTTTTTTGAATACCTACATTTCAAGTGATATTTCACCGTGTGACATTGTGCCGTTTTCGAAGATCGAATTTTGGCTATGTTACATAGCTATCTCTTTTAACTTGTTAAAAAAAGTTTACATTGTGCATCGCATTTTTCTAAACCTAGATCATAGGTATAGTAAATAGAATTGTTCTAACTTTTTACTTTTTTCTTTTTGTATTTTACACTCCTTTATTAGCGATTTAGCCACACGTTTAATAGAGGTGAGAAAATAATTATTTACATTTATCGTTCCTTCAGTACCTGGGTACCTCCTACTAAATCTAAACAGTGCCAAGAAATATATAGGATGTGACAGTGCTCCTAAATAATCTAAAATAATTCTAAAACCGTTGTGGTATTGCTTTTATCGAATACGTTAACATTAATTTAACTTTGTTTTCAAAAAGTTTGGGAGTCTGCCAGTTTTAGTCTCTGAGGGTTTCAGAAATAACACAGCGAATAAACAAAAATATGTAAATTGAGCGTGGGTAGTTATAACTTTTATATCTATATTTAAATATGTGGTATTCATGTTTAGCAATCCCAGGGGGAAATCATTAATGGGTTTGCTCTAATGAAATAGGTATTTGTTTTTGGTTTTCAATCAGAGCGTTTTATATTTAGAACTTAAGCAGATTTTTAAGTCTAAAGGCAATACGTGGTCTTTATCTGAAGAGGTCTTATTGTCTCCTAAGGATGGCTATGCGGGCGAGGAGATGTTAGTAAATGAAGATCAATAATATTCTGAATAATGCTGTTATTATTATTCGAAATATTATTGACCATTTCAACACAACAATTACAATATTGTTCATTTCATAATGTGCTATGACCACATTATGAAATGAACAATATTGTAACGACGTTCCATCGAGTACGTGAGGGCAAATCGAGCGCAAATCAATCAACTCACTGCATTGCGAGGGTTGTGACAATCACCTTAAACTAATATTCCACTCAATATCATCGTCCTCAAGATCAATGTCTGCTTCGATCTTTCTTCTCGATCTTGACTTAACTTTTGGCGGGCTCAGTACTCGGGTTAACGTTAAGTTGACAGCTGTCAAAATCGTTCTAAAATCAACTCTAAGTTTAGCACCGTTCAATCTTTAATGCTTTATTTGTTTTAGGTAGCTTTGTGATATTAGTCTAGATACACCTCTTCCTATATTTTAAAACCAATCTAAGAATCAATGGTAAAATAAAGTCCCAATTCGACAAAGAAAAATTCCAGTCCAGGGAAGCACAACGTTCACTTACAATGTTAGTTTAGACTTCAATGAAATATATTATTAGGTACGTGGTATACTTAAAGACCTTTTTACTGGGGTTCGCGCACACGTGCGACTAACGATTGTTCTTCGGATGCAATATACAAGCTAAACTGTGTTTTATTGCATCGTTTGTATGTTGGATTACTGCCTCTACGTTGCTCAGTCTTTTGTTTGAAACGTTTTTGATGTTACGTGTATTGTGTATTTAATGTGTAGGTGGTGTCTAGACAGAGATAAAGGACGACATCAGGTTGTTGACAGGCAAGGTTGCTATGACTTGACTATACTGAAAAAGAAAACCTTCTGTCTTTCAACTGTTAAAGTATTTATCTTCACACACACATCTCACCCACACACTCACATCATTCATACATTCGTCACTCACACACTCTTTTCACATACACACTAACACTCATGACATTGTCGCACATACACTCATCTCGTGCACACATCTTGTGGTTACCTTTTAGTCTTAGGCTTAGGGAATTATTTAATTATTTAAACCGTTGCTCTTGTTAACTTTTCTTTCATAATATCATATTATCTGTGGAAAGAAACTGGATCCTGCGACACAGGGTATCCTAGTGCGGGATCCAGTGTCATACCATATTGTAACTCTTTTTTATGAGCCAATAAACAAAACTAAACTAAAGCATAAACAGAAGAACAATTTCCGTACCTACGCTGAAAAAGTCAGACTGTATTTATTTGATTACGGTAAACCATAAATGCACCCATAGCCAGTGTGCTGGAAGAGATTTCCTGCAACACCTTTGTACTTATTTTTCTTTTCCTCTCTTTTTGTGTGTTTATTATTATTATTTATCCTTTATTTCAGGCAACTGAGGCCTATAAAACACAATACATACAAATAAGTACAAAACAATAACTATAAACTAATGCATATTTTATAAAACAATCTTAAAAACTACTGCACAAAAAGTGACAGCATCGTGTTACGCTGCGAGTTGTCGCGTAGCTGGCCGCGGAAACGTCGACTCAGCACACCTATCGGCCAAAACTCTTCCTTGAGGAAGGTCACCAAATGGTGAGTCGGAACGCGCACCACGAACGACTTGAAGTTGGTGTAATGGCGCGCCTCCAACTTCTCCACCCTCAAAATCCAGTTGGTCTTCATCCGTATGTACTCTACGATGTCCTGTTTTCGTAGAGTGGTGCAAACGGACACATTTAGCAGCGTCGTCGGTACTGCAGGACGTAGCAGCATGTTAAATCCTGCTAGAGGGTTTCGATATATAGGCTTCCTCTTCTTGCTCTCCACCTTGATGAAGCCGTCTTCATCGAATGTTTATATTTGAGTGTGTTTGTATGTGTGTTTTATCTATCTGAAACTCAGTAGCAGCCCAGAGTCTGCATTTATGCTCGGTTCACGGCAATAAGCTTGCCCCCTATTAGATACATGGGACATAAAATAAGGGTATATATAAAAAGGGTATATGTAAAATAAGGGCTATAGGCACACCCCTGCCCAACCCTACGTGGAAATAAGGCGTGATGTTATGTTTTAAACCGTATAAATGAGAACCGTATAGAAGAGATAAAACACCTTTTTTAGGGTTCCGTACCTCTAAAGGAAAAAACGGAACCCTTATAAGATCACTTTGTTGTCCGTCCGTCCGTCCGTCCGTCTGTCAAGACCGTTTTTCTCAGGAACACGTGGAGGTATCAAACTGAAATTTCTATATGATACTTAGTTCTACTGTCCCTGGAAGCTGTAGAAAAATCAACCTTCTAAGTCAACGCAATCAAAAGATACAGCCATTTAGGCCGCAAAATTCCGCAAATTTTCGAAACTCGCACGGTAATCAAAACCTACAGGGTACTTCCCGTGAACTTAGAATCTTGAAATTTTGTACGAAGTCACGTCTTATAGTACAGATATAGGAAAAATTACGAAAACCGAAAATTTTTAGTTTCGTCATATAAAAAAAAAATATTTTTGACAATTTTTATCTTTTACTTATATACCCACAGGTTTGTACGGAACCCTCGGTGCGCGAGTCCAACTCGCACTTGACCGGTTTTTTTTTTAAATGAAAACTTCTTTAGGCGCGTTGAGCACTTTTTGGGTGAACAAAAATCATGGAACTCGCGTCATCGTCACCGAACGCTTTCCATGAGCTATAATTATGTAGTATACTGTGTATGTATGTACAAGTTACTTAGTTTCACTTCTATCGGCTAACCTACTTCTTTTTGAAGTCGGTTAAAAACAGCTTAGCCCACCCCTTCGGATACACCCGTAACGTTTGCTACCTAAACCACAAAATAAAAACATAGTTACTTTGTTGATATAGCAAAAATAAGTCAACTCACTGTCACTATTTGCATGCAATATCAATATTCGGTTCCAAGAGACACTAATTAGCAATTAAGTAGTAAGTTCAATCAAGTTCGATATCGCTTCTCCGAAACTAGCTTGTTTGAACTACTAATTAGGTCAAAAGCTACCTTTGAAAAGTACCTCCGTATTTGCTAATATTTGAACTGTGCCCGATTTAGTTGGTTCTAGGAAATGTGTCTGAAATCATATCTTTGGTAATATTGTATCATAATATTCGATCATATCTTTGGTAGTATTATATCATAATATTCGATCATATCTTTGGTAATATTATATCATATCTTTGGTAATATTGTATCATAATATTCGATCATAGTTCGTGGGGCTTGTAGCTAAGTAACAATAGTCGAACGGGTCGATCTATCAAGTTGGTGATCCGTGATTAGGTGATCACCTTTCATCATCATCATCATCATTTCCGCCGGAAGACGTCCGCTGCTGAACATAGGCCTCCCCCGATTGGAGCTTTCCATAATCGCCACACTTGGCAGGAGGGTTGGCGATCGAACCAGTTTTACCAAGGGGTATCATAGTATCCGGTAACTGGTTTGTGAGGTAAAATAAATGTCTTACGTCCATGTAGATCACTAGCATGCTATTAAAACCAGATGACAGTTCCCGTTTTTAGGGTTCCCTACGCCCTACTAAAAAACGAAACTCGAGAGACAAACAGAGAGATAAACAGACAGACACACGATCACTCGTGTGTCGGTCTGTTTGTCTCTCTGTCCGTCAGTCATCATAATTATTAACGGTTAAAGAGATACACTGGTTTAAAAACACACCTTTTTGAGCGTTTTCAAGAAATCTCCGCCTTAACTGTGAAAGCGTTAAGTAAGTGCTGGCAACCTACTTTATGAAAGGTTTTTGGTGGGTAACATATTCATCGTACGGAATTCTCTACGCGCGAGTTCAATTCGCATTTGTCCGGTTTATTTTTAAGATGTAACCTCAGTCTAAATATATCAAAAATCGCAAACCTCTAATGTTCATACATTTTTGACAGTTGTTGTGTTGATAAGATTGAGACTTCATTTTAAACGGTATAATGACGAGTATTAGAACATAGCACTGCTCGGCAGCACCCGAAAAAAAAAAAATGAATCCCTACGCTAAAATGATATTTCGTATAGCAGCCTGTGCTATCAGTCACCGTATTCTGCAAGCGTGGTTGCAATTTATCAATGTATAGTGAAACTTTGTAACGGAACGCGTCGTCGTCCGACTACCCTCTTTCAAATTCCAATAAGTAGCGCTCAACTCGGGTATTAATCTTCATCACAACTTTATGAAGTAGTTAAATTTTATAAATCACTGGGACGAGTTTTGTTGCACATGTTGAGTTTATAGAATGGTAAAACTTTTTAGTTTTTAAATACAGGTTCATATGTTTCGGCTTAGTATTTTTTTTTTTTTGAGGGTGGTAAATCATCGAATAACTTCTCCCAGTCTGGGTGGCGTGTCAGACTTTTACTGACTAAAACCCACCCGTGTTCCCTCAGTTCCCAGTGTGCCAGGGGCGACGGTATCTCTTTCGAACAACCCGCACCCCTGGCAGGCATAGGCCCTTACGGACGCCACTGGTTGGTGCTGACATCTCTTTGAGGCGTGTACAGGTTGATAAGTGTCGGTTTAGGTAAAGCCACAAAACGGTCGCATGAGGGCTGTCATATAAAAGATGGCAGCGGAATTTGAGAATCGAAGATAATTAACAATTGATTAATATCCAGGAATAATTATGCAACTGTTATCATATGCGACATCTGATATGAGAACAGTGGTGGCCCAGTGGAAACGTTACGAGTTAATTAGTCTAAGTAACTTTTTAATTTTTGTTTTCAGAAAGCCTCGAATATCTTAAACATTCACACTCATCTCTTTCCCGCCATTAAAAAGAGAGAGAGACAAAGACCAGCCCTTTCGAAGTTCCGATTTTGAATTCGACCTCAACACAAACGGAACACGTTCGGAATTTCGTACTAACTAAATAAATTTTTCAAAAAGATAAATATGTCATAAAGTGTAATTTATTGAATTTTTAATTTATTGTTGTAATTAAACGAAAATAAGTATTTACTGCAAATAAAACTGATATTTAACCTGTGAATATTTATTTCTAGTTCCAATACGTAATATATTTTTGTTACGTAATATATTTTTCAACACACTTGCTCATAAAATGGCTCTAATTTCACCGCAATTAGGCACATAATGACACCTATTATCAAATTGTGACTTTTTCATTACTATTATTCACTAGTGAGTTATAGCTTTTTTTTATTGTTAATTTAGATTTATTTGAAATAGTGCTACTATCTATGAAGAAAAAATGTGTGGTGTATACAAGTTTAATATGGTGAATATATGTTTTAACTAACTCTAAATGCAAAATATCGATGTGAGCGCTCACAGAGTTATTTTCCTAATTCGGAATGCGGCCTTAGTATAAGGCCGATTGCCATTGTTAGATGCGCGCGCATTGGAAAACTGATTACTTTTTCCCTCCATTGGCAAAAAAATCTCAACTCGTTTTCGCTGTTGAAATTATAGTTATTTATTCATTAAAATGACTACAAGTACTAGTTATGAAAAAAACGACTTATCTTGTATCACCGCCCTTTAACGTTATGGAAAGTTTACTACCTAAAAACTCCAAGGACAAAATGATTTTTTTGTATTATTTTCTTCACAAGTGTGTTGAAAAACGTCGTATGATACACGTGTCTATTGATGATTACCGTCCTCGGCTCTCTTAAGACCCTCGCCTGATGGCTCGGGTCTCAATGGCGCCTCAGCGGTAATCACCAACGTCTAGTACCATATTGTACTATTTCAACACACTTGCTCATAAAATGGCTCTAATTTCACTGCAATTAGGCACATAATGACACATATTATCAAACTGTGACTTTTTCATTACTATTATTCACTAGTGAGTTATAGAATTGGTTGAGTTGCTTTGTTCTTAAAAACAACGATGATGATGATGATGACGACGATGACGTTGACGATGACGATGATGATGACATGACGATGATGATGACGATGATGATGATGATGACGATGACGATGACGATGACATGACGATGATGACGATGGCGATGATGATGATGATGATGATTTTGTAGTATTATTTTCTTCGCAAGTGTGTTGAAAAACGTCGTATGATACACGTGTGTATTGATCATTATCGTCCTCGGCTCTCTTAAGACCCTCGCCTGACGGCTCGGGTCTCAATGGCGCCTCAGCGATAATCACCAACGTTACACACTTGTACCATAATGTACTGTTAACTCCTAAAGTGTTCTCGCTGCTGAAGTGAAAAGTTATGTGTGTTACACGAGAGCATAGTTTTTTGCATCTCGTGCCTTAGAATCCCTCGCCACACTCAGGATTCAACTTAAGAATCACTCGCTTGCTCAAGATTCAAAATCAGCACTCGCAGCAAAAAAGGACTTTGCTCTCTTGTTGCACAAATAACTATTTATAGAGCAATGGGTTTTTGCACGCAGCCTTGAATAAAATTTCCAAGGAAACTAATTATAACATTTTCTACTCGCCTAATAACTTAAACATACCGTTCATTTTATGTTACTCGGTCTCCAAAGTTCTCTGTATACCTAATACAAAGTAAACCATTGGAAATGCAACGCTTTTGCCAATTTGCTTGAAACTTGAGCATTGAGCAAGCAACGTAACTGCGGAATAAGTTTTGTTTAATAATAGTTTACCTCTTTGCCGATGTTTTTCATCGTGAAATTTCCATGAAACTTGGCTATTTGCTATCTGACATTTATGACTCTGCAAGTACTAAACGATTGGTAAAAAGTTTTGTAATTGAATAAAAAAAAACATTATTGCAAAGGAAGTCGGAGTCTTTTGATCTGTTTTTAGTTTTGTTGCCACTGACTTTAGAACAAAACAAAATCAAACAAAAAGTTATTTTTCATTTTGTATTTTTTTTTTTTTTGGAAGTCCGTTGTTTTTTTTTTAGAAAATATGTTTTTATTCTTCACTTTTCACTTATGATTCCTACCCCGCACTAATTTGTATTGCACTACTGACCAGGTAATCAGCAGCTACAGGAAGTACAAGAACATTGTCTTATTACACAAAGTGGATTAAATACGAATTATCGAAGATAACGTTAAAACTATCCAAGCAAAGTCAATGAAATGTATATGGGACACCCCTGAGGCATAGCCTACCCATTAATGAAACAGCTTTTGAAATCGACCCACGCTTCCTGGAGATATCGCGGAACATAATGTAGATACATTACAAAACAGACGAATTAAGAACCTTTTTTTTTTTAATCGTTTAAAATCACGTTAGTTTCTTAAAGTACGGCCACTTAAATATGCAAAAATGATTCTCATTTCGAGACCCACTGAAAAAAATAAAGAAGCTAAATAATTACCGTTTAATTAGTAAGAACCAAACTAAGCTGACTTTTTATTTTTGAACGGACTTAATTCAGAAGTTAGCAAAAAGCGCAAATTACCCAAAATAAATCTCTGGCGGGATATTTAACGTTAAAAACGGACGTTAATTTATTCGATAGCGTTATCTTTGTGCAATTAACGGAGTTTTTAAGGAAATAACTGGTGTTCGGTAGGAAGGTCGGCGTCTCGTTAATCTCGCTTTGTCATCACTCTGTCCTGTCCGTTCCAGGATTACTCGGGAGTAAATTTGAAGCGAAATGTCTTCCCAACTCGTTATGGAGATTGCCTCGAGAGGTAGTGGTAGTTCCAAGTGACACCTCTTGAAACTATCCACCGTTTGGACTGTTCCTAAGTAATAATTTGGTCACAAGACTTACAGGGAAAATTATATTACTTAAGTTTTAAATTAAAAGTTGAATTGGTTACTGACGCCTTAGTAAGGACCTACTTTTAATATTAACATTAAAATAACTAATTAATTAATTGAAATAACAAAATTATATCCTAACTTAACTGTAACTAATCAAGATCTAAAATAATCTAAAAACTCATCCGCATCGCTGTCGACTGGTGATGTACCAAAGAAACTCGCGGAACTCACACGTTGCATAAGCAAGTGAGCGACCTTAGACCTACTTTCAATCTGCCAGAGTTGCGGGTTGTTCGAAAGAGATACCGTGACCCCTGGCACACCCCCCCCGAGTGGGTTCCCGCATTGTCGTTGCGGGGGGGCTCAGTAACCGTGGATGCCGGCCACGGTGAAGCCAAGAGGAACCCAAAGGTGGGGCCGCTCGTCAGGGCTTTTGCCTCAAAGCCGACGACGTAGCGGCCAAAAGGTAGGTTGCGGTGAGGTGCACCGCAACTGAGGTGGGCCGCGATGTCGAATGGGAGGCATCGCGGCTGAGGGTTACGGGCTGCGGTAGAGGAGGAGTGCCGGTGCTTCTGAGCAGCGCTCTTCCCTTCCGTGGCCTGGCCGGGCCGCCACCGTTTGATGGCGGACGCGGTGGGGCCGCAGGGGAAGAGGAGTGTCGGTATAGCGTCAGCCGCTCTCCCTATCCCCTGCGGCCGAAAAGTGGTAGACGGGACGGCGCGTTGTGTTCCACACGCACGCCGTCAAAGATGTCAGCAACCACCGGTGGGGTCCGCAAGGGCCGATGCCTGCCAGGGGTGCGGGTTTGTTCGAAAGAGATACCACGGCCCCTGGCATACGGGCTACTGAGGGAACACGGGTGGGTTTTAGTCAGTAAAAGTCTGACACGCCCTCCTGCTCTACTCAGCAGGAGAAGTCATTTGATGATTTCCCACCCAAAAAAAAAAAAAACCCCTGGCACACAGGCAACTGAAGGAAAACGGGTGGGTTTTAGTAAGTAAAAGTCTCACACGCCCTTCTGCTCCACCCAGAGCGGGAGAAGTTATTTGATGATTTCCCAACCTCAAAACTCAAAACCTATTTTCAATCATACTTATAATCAGCAAGGAGTTCGATTTTTTCAGACAAACAACAAAAAAAGCACAACCATTTTTAATCTGTGTCGGATTTTGTTAAAACATGTTTTCTTCAGTCTCAATAAATGTACAACGTGGCAATGCTACCAAACTCTTGGGCACTTTTCCCGTTGTGACAACGACACGGACGAACTTCTTGATACCTTATGATTTCTTTATTTTTATATAGGTACTTGTACATACATATTATTATTTTAAGAACGGTAGTTTTTAGAATATGTAAATACCTATGCAAATAAATAAATACTACAATACTATTCTATGCTTAAAGTACTTGCATCTTTGTTACATTGAACAAAAGGTAACTAAAATATCATACCGAAATATTTTAGCCAACCCAGATTAGCGAAACCGTCCTGATAACTCAAATTCTAATAACCACAGCAACCGCTATTATTTCCACCCACAATTTCCCGTAAAAGGGTTTCCAACAATGGCGGTGGAACTACAGTGGAAAATAAACTGTCCATAACGTCAGACCATCCCATCGACGTCCGGAGGTATTCACGTCAAAATTATCTGAACAATTGCTTCCCTGTTCCTTTGTTTTACGAAGCGTTTGTTGTTAGACACGACAGCTACAAGCACAGGTATACCCAGAGTAGAATGAAAAACTTGTTAAATGTTATGTTAAGCGTCTGTCGAAAATTAGGAAACTTTTACCACTTCTACCGAAACATGATCGATAGATCAAACAATCAATCTGCCGAGCCTTTTCTCAACTATGTTGGGGTCGGCTTCCGGTCTAACTGGATGCAGCTGATTACCAGTATTTTACATGGAGTGACTGCCTATCTGACCTCCACAACCCAGTTACTGTGTAACACGATACCCTTGGTAAGACTGGTTGTCAGGTTTACGGGTTTCAGATGACTCGTAACGACTGTCAAAGATGACGAATGACAGCTGGGACCAATGGCTTAACGTGCTTTCCGAGGCACGGAAGAGTCTCAGTAGGTAAAGGTCACCCATCCACAGACCAACCCCGGCAAGCGTAGCTTAACCTGGTAGATTAACCCGTGCTGCTGTTTTTACTTAGCCACGAGCCCCTTACATAGATCGATAGATAATGAGCAAAATCTATTACCATAGATAAATAGAACAAATACTCTATTATGCACACGATTAAAATAATTACAGATATACGCGGGTCACACTGAAAGTTTTTAGAATAGGCCAGTAGCCGATGAAAAATTTATTTAAATTTCGAATTAGGAAGTCTTTGGGGATCTGTAGAAGTGTATCTGTAGAATTCTTGTCATTTGTTTTAACAAATTGGCGGCAATTTAAAAATTGTCTGTCGTGCGTCGATACATGGTGCTAACATATTTACTATTTAAGTATATCTTTTTTACTGTAAGGAGTAAAAGATAATGTCATTGCTTTGAACGGGAACAGTAACTTAGGTTCGAAATTCAACCAAAGAAAAAAAGAAAGAATGAAAATTAAGCAATAAATAGGTGGTGGTAGGAGGTGCTCATAAATTTACACACATTGTAACAGTAAGTATACAATTTTTCTAAATTTTCAGGAATAAGTCAGTGTGTGCACCTATTTGAAATAAATGATTTGAATTTGACTTTGACGGTTGGAAACAGGTGAAACGCGCCTAGCCCGTAAAGCAAGACGCGTCGCAAGTCACATCGTTCGAGACACGACAAAATTAACTTGTCTAAATTAACTCTTGTATGCAATTTCCACCACCAAAACCAGTGGCGAGACACAGCCACTAGGAGACTGCTCTCTTGTAAGTCGGACGCTACGGCTCAAGTGCCAAGTGTACGACGACATCAAAGAAAATGTGTAAATATATTTGACTTCAGAGTTTGAAGCTACACCGTGCTAAAGAGGTAATTAGTGACCTTATGTGGAGCGGGACTTAGCAACACTTTAATCTTTATATGTTATTATCTAGCTATGCCCGCGGCATCACCCACGTGGATGTCGCAAATTATCCCACGGTAACTTGCTACAAAGACAAAAATGTTACTCCTTACGACATCAGCTCCATGCCAGTAAAAGTCCTGTCAAAATCGGTCCAGCCGTTTTGGAGATTAGCTGGAACAAACATACAGTCAGACATACATTTTTGTTAAATATATAAAATATGTAAAAAGCTGTTATTTTGACATTACAAACAGACCTTCAATTTTATTTATTTGTAGATGCCTAGACATAGAGATTAAATTCGTGTGTGTCATTGTGACCGCGTTGTTCTAAACTGCGCAACGGATTTGAATGCGGTTTTTACCATCATTTAGAGAATTAATTCCGGATTCCGGTTTCTGTGTATGATCCTTCCAATATTATAAATGTGAAAGTTTAGATGTTTGTATATTTTTTACTCAATCACACGAAAACGGACCCGCAGATTTAGATAAAATTTGGCACACAGATAGTTTCCAACCTGGATTAACACATAGGATACATTTTCATCTCGTTAGTACATTCTTGTGGGTTAATTTCCGATCTCCATCCGTGCGAAGCCGCTGGCAAAAGCTAGAACACACGGCTATACATCATACATTTCCAGTATAAGCTGATCTCGCATTGAATAGGATTTCCGTATAGTGCGAGATCAGCGTAAACTGGAAATTCTTGGCTGACATTGATGTTTAGCCGTGTGTAGGATATTTAACAAATATTACAAAGAAATCTTAATGTTTCGTCAAGTCTCAAAAACTTTTTCATAAGAATGTTACACACGCTCGTTTTATTTAAACAAAATATATATACGATTTAATACAAGAATGTTACTTCATCTTACCAAATATTCATCTCATATTCCAAGTACATATATTCGCAATACAGAAAATGAAATAATAAAAGAAAAATATTTTCATGTTCTTCAAAGACATGTGTAATTATATAATTCATTACAGAACAAGATTTTTTTAACCCCGAAATGGAGACTTCAAATTAGACGTTTTGTACACTCGGCTGATTCTGTTATCCCTACAATACGGTTAATTACCCACCCACTGTTATGCAAATAGTGGACTAGATTCGTTACTGGGTGGATACACTTGACCCAAATGGTTAAGCAGTGAAGCATCTGCCCTTTATATCAGGGTTTGATTCTTACATAATTTACGTGTTTGCTGGGTCCGGTAAATATGTTAATAGTGGGCGATGGACTTGGATTTAATGTTTCTGATAAGCAGATGGTCCTATGAATAAGTCGGTAGCGGTTGGCCCAAATACAAAATCTTAGTTTGACACCCAATTCGTAGGGACACATTCATCCTATGTCTAATTTGAATATAATGTTAATTGTTCCTCAAAGTTGAGTTGGATAGGTGCCCGGTTGATGGCAATAGGCTCGCCCCCTATTTCATAGGACTTAAATTTAACTGGTGAAATGTAGGTGTACTATAGGTACAGTCGCCAGCAGGTCAAGCTATCCCAAACTGTCAAATTTTCCCAATTGAACATAAACCTTATTCCTTTGTGATAAAGTTGAAAAACTATCAAAGAAATTTTACAGATTGGGGTAGCTTGATGTGCTGGCCTCTGTACACTAATGCCTTTCTCTTTGGGGAAACAAAGCGTGATGTTATGATATGTTATGTTCCTCGAACTCCAAAAGGACATTTTCTTTTTGTCGAAAAACGTTGCTCCTGGAAACAAAATTAAAAAAAAAACTGTAGATACCTACGACATAAAATAAAGTCGCAAAAAGCAAAAAAAGCAAAACACAATAAAAAACAATCAATGGTCAATATTGTTAAACTTTTTCTTCCTGTATTTGAAGCTTTTGGCTACTTTCTCTCTTTGGCATCTTTCTTTTGTCATGTGCGTTTTCTTTCTTTCAAAAGAAATACGAGTAGGTATATTCAGACTAGTTCGGAGGCAGAACACACTTCAAACTAAATCTAGCTCCTGCCCGTGACTTCGCCCGAGTTTCATCATTACCTGCCTAGCCTTTTCCGAAGTATGTTGGAATTATTGGTATTCAAGGGAGCACCCTTGAATACCAATAATTTACATGGAGCGACAGCCAACCTGACCTCCGCAACCCATTTACTGGATAATACGATACCCCTTTGTAAGACTGGGTGTGTTAACATTATACATATCCTGTGGCACTCCGCATAACAGCGTAGATTTCTATCATGTTTTTTTAAATGTAATGTGTTAATTATATACTTCTAGAGATTACCTATCATAAACATTTGCTAACAAACAAAATTATTGCTTTATAATATTAGGTTAGAAATGTAATACATGTCGGTATCACAAAACCTGCTTATTATGATAAATGAGACACTCTTAATGGAGGGAAACAAACTTGAGCATACCTTTAGTTATTCGTGACAAAATCTCGACCAACTTCATTACCAACAAGTTTGAACTTCCCAACTTAATTACGTGGCTTTATTGCGATGGTAAACAGTGTTTATCTTTATTTATGAAATTTTACGAGAATCTACAGTACCTACCTACCCGTATATATAACTTTTAACATGATTTTATTCGCTACACGTGTAGGACTGTAGGTAAATTACGAATTTAAAGTTATTGTCTATGTCACTATCGTGATTACTGTCTAATATCCAAGTTATATGCATAAACCTTGCGGAATCATCATCTGCCTAGCCTTTACCTGTGTTAGAGTCGGCTTCTAGACTGACCGGATGCAGCTGAGTTCCAGTATAACATGGAACGACAGCTTACCTGACCTCCACTTGGCTGGAACATTTGGCTTGAAAATAAACATTAAGAACAAGGGAAGCGAAGCCTCAAAAACGAGATTTTCACAATATTTTTAAGGCTTCTGCTATGATGTCAGACTATAAAGTTATATTTGAAGACTAGATACGTATGTCTATGTACCTAACATAAGTAAGAGTGTACTTAGGTATGATACAAAACAATGCTTTGTCTGTACGCAATCCTTTTAGCGATAAGACGACCTGTGTTTTATAAAAGGTATTTAGATACTTATAGAATAGACTATAGAATAATAAGTACCATACAACGTGTAACGGAAAGGGTATATACTTACTAAGGGCACGGCTTCGTTGGATGACATCAAACGATATTGGAAGGGTTTTTAATCCTAGAAGCCCGAAAGTCTGACAACTAGTGTTAACAAGGGGTATCGGGTTACCTAATAACTCTGTTGTAGAGGTCAGATAGGCAGCCGCTCTATTTTAAGTACTGGTACTCTGCTATCTAATATGCGGATAGACTGGAAGCTGACGCCGACATAGTTGGAAAAAAGCTAAGCAGATGATGAGTATTCTATTCTAATTTAGCACTAATTACTTTCACAAAATAACAATTCTAAGTCTTACGCAGTAACAATGAAAATAGAAATAGATTTCCGAATTTTGATGTCGATAAAATAATTTGAATTAACAGAGCGAATTGGCAATTTGACGCCACTCAAAATCTAAATGGGCAACAACAATTTTCACAGGAAATTCAGGGAGAAGAGTTACGATTGAACACTCCATTAATATTTAGGTACTGTCGGTACGAAATCTAGGGATGCTACGGAGCTCCAATTTCGATTTCAGATGAACGTATAAAAAATTCAGAACATTTTTTCATACAAGTTCATATGAAAATACGTTCTCATGGCAGAAAATATCGGCTGTCATAATAGAAAATAAAGCTTCATCTGAATGAAATTCACATAGGTATTGCAAGCTGAGTGATAGATAGATAAATCGTTTATTTAGTGCACTCAAAGACATAACACAACATACAAAGCATGATGAGATAAAAACGAATTTCATGAAAAGAATGAGGTGCCAACATACTAAGAAAAAGTGATGACACTAGGTTAGGTATGACACAATTAAAAAAACATTTAAATGAAATAGCTCGTGGTGAAGTACAAAAGTGCGGTGTGCATCTCAAAGTTGCACCAAATGGGTGTCCAAATCAGGATGTGTCATGCAAATATACCTGACGTCAGCGTCTAGGTATGTTTGCCAATCACTGCAGGGACCCAGCATAATGAATACATAACATTACGCCTGTGTTTTCCGAAGGGTTTTTCTTTTTGGTGGGAAATCATCAAATAACTTCTCCCGCTCTGGGTGGAGCAGGAGGGCGTGTCAGACTTTTAGTGACTAAAACCCACCCGTGTTCCCTCAGTAGCCCGTATGTCAGGGGTTCTTTCGAACAAACCAGCACCCCTGGCAGGCATCAGCCCTTGCGAGCCCCTTCGGTTTGTGCCGACATCTCTTTGAGGCGCGCATAGACTGCCTCTCCCTCACGTGCTCCGCCTCCCTCTTCGCGAGCATTACTCTTTCGCTGAAGAAGGTGACGGCAACCCATGCACTCTCGCTCCGTACCATGGCCTGGATCAGGGCCGAACGCGAGAGATCGCCGCCGCCGATCGCCTCCACGAGGACACGGCGGTGCTCCATCCAAGCCTGGCAGACCGCCACCGTGTGCTCTACCGTGTCCTCAGGGCGATCTTCGCAGTGGAAACACCCGGGCGTTTCTTCCCGCCCTATCCGAAACAGAAACCTCCCGAAACAACCGTGTCCAGTGAGGACCTGCGTCAGGCGGAAGGTGAGGACACCATGCCGCCTCTTAAGCCACTCCTCAAAGAGGGGACTTACCGCCGCAATCGTGGCGTGCCCATTCCCGAAGGGTTAGGTAGAGGCGTACCTGAGACGTGGTCGATCACAATGGACCTAAGAAGAAGGTTGAAACTGAGTTCAATGGAAAGGACCATGCTTGGAGTTTCCCTACGTGATCGAATCAGAAATTAAGAGATCCGAAGGAGAACCAATGTAACCGACATAGCCCGAAGAATGACAAAACTTAAGTGGCAGTGGGCAGGGCACATTGCTCGCAGAATAGATAACCGATGGGGCTGAATTGATCTAACGAGTAAGCTGTGTTATTCTGTCCCCCGAAAAGTTCATAAGATAAGATAAGATTTTTTTATTTGTTTAATGTTTCATGTACGTCAGGTTCATGAACGTACTCTGTTTGCGCTAAATTCTTGTCGTACGAACTCTGGCCTACAATGCCCTATTCATAGAATGTTGGAATCCTATAATTCTAACTTCAATGACATTGATATTTTTGCATGCTCGAAAAATAAATTTAAATCAAAGAATATGAATGTTTTATCCTAAGTGTACGGTACCTTATTGTTATTATATTTAAGTGTTGCATGATGTTAACTAAATGAAGTTGTTTTTATTCTTATTTATTTTGTAGCTATAGCTAGCTTCATAGTTACTTATTTGTTTATTTCAAGATAATTG
Organism: Polymixis flavicincta; assembly: GCA_949987655.1. Classification (NCBI taxonomy): domain Eukaryota; kingdom Metazoa; phylum Arthropoda; class Insecta; order Lepidoptera; family Noctuidae; genus Polymixis; species Polymixis flavicincta. The sequence goes on along the minus strand of OX465186.1, from coordinate 8,672,837 downwards.
TGAACTTTGGTAATGCTCGCTTGGTCTCTATTGATTTTCAGCCCGCTCTTCTCCATAGGTGCCTACTATTCCTACGTTTTGAAATGGGCTATGGGCTTCATCTTTTTGACCGACCAAGCCCTTGACAATTCAAAAGTGGCTTTGGCAACCACTGATCTTTAAATATGTCTTATCTGCGGATAATGCAGTGGATTACAACATTATTATTTAAGTTTTGTTAACCTTAATGTTTTACATATATGTTGTAGCTATTTATTATCCCATAATAAATAAAATAAAATAAATGTTTCTGCCACCATCATCAGTGGACGTTTTTCGGCTGAAATAATGATGATTATGTACCTATGGTACCCCCACATTTTCATCATCATCATCATCATCACCATTTCAGCCGGAAGACGTCCACTGCTGGACATAGGCCTCCCCCGGGCTCCTCCACTTCGACCGGTCTTGTGCTTCCCACATCCATCGGATTCCCGCAATTTGGGAAGCACACATTTTGCCATAGTATTTTTAATTCCAAGTAAAAAGTTAAGTTTGTTTAAGTTCCGCGTGCCTATTGCCATCAACCGGGCACACAAATCCAGACACCAGGCACCTACTAAGCAAATCTAGATGTAGTAGGTACTACATCTTTGGAAACCATGTTGTGTGTGTTGAAGGTATATTTAATTCAATTCAATTTATTTGTGTCAGAGAAAACTCCATATATGGTAACAAAATACAAAAATAACATATAAATCATAAAACATAAAAATCATAAAAAATTAAAATTATAAAAAATGGTTAAATGTGTTAGTAACAAAAATATATATAAATGTACGTAAACTATGTTAGTATTGTTATTACCTATACCTAACTGATGCCTATGGCCGTCCTTATCCAATGATTTTGGAAAGGAAAGTCAAATCGGGCAGCAATAACATTTAGGATGCTGTTGCTGCTTTTCGCAGACGGTGCAGCAGCGAGTTAGCTTTCTTGCGCATGGTGGCTTGAAAGCCGTCCGTACGTGCTTCAGCAAACATGCCAGATGCGCTGCAGCGCCACGGCAGCCCCAACAGCATCCTAAAAGCGTTGTTATACTGGGTGTGCAGGGCTCTGTAGGATCGCTGCGTATGTTTCACCCACATGCTACTCGAGTAGAATGACTGGCAGAACGCCTTAAAAAGTGTAATTTTCACCTCTTTGGTGCAACGTGCGAACCTGCGAGCGAGCATATTGCCTCTCACCGCCAAAGCCCTGCGCTCCCTCTCTATGTCCTCATCATCCTTAAGGTCGTCTGTCACAATGTGACCCAGATACCTAAACCTGTCCACCACTTTTAAGGCTGACCCTGACCTGCGGCTGACCTGAGGCTGATTTAAATATCTCTCTTATTTTCAGAATATTTAAATTCCTAATTAAACAGTTAGCAACATAATTTATGATATCTTTTAAGTCTTCATTAAGACGTAGGTCACGTACCTATGTAAGCAAGCAAAATAAATTAAGTTACTTTTTATTTATTTTGAACAATCTTTTTCCTTTGAAAAATCTACTTTAATCTCCGTTAAACAGAAAACCAATAAAGATAGAACTAAACGAAATACTTATTAGCGTTATAAAATCCAAACTAAAATGTTATGAGTTGGATTTTCCATTAACTTCTCAGTAGAAACTAATCTGCTTTAGTGCCTGGTTGATAGCAATAACAGTGCAAAGAGGAGTGATAGTCCAGTGGTAACTGCCGTAGGTTCGATCGCAGCCAAGCGCTTTACTTTGTGTAAATGATTTCATCACCATTGCTCTAAAAACGGTGAAGGAAAACATGATGAGGAAACCGGCATGTCCTAGAACCAACAATTCGAAGACATGTGACATCTACCAACCCACACTCGGCCCTCGTGGTGGATAACGGCCTACTCCCTCTCACCGACAGAAGCGTTGTGTCCCAGCAGTAGGACAATTTCAGGCTAATTATGTACGTATGTGATGGCAATAGGCACGCCCCATATTACATGGGACTTAATCCTAATTGGCGAAATGTCGGTGTACGTACAAGGGAAAACAAGGGGTGTTGTTGTTATATTAAATCCAAATTATTGAAACAAAAACTTTTAATGGGTAACTTCACAAACAAATAACTAATTTCAGGAATCGTGGGACTATTTATAGTTTTCAGTGTAGGCGTTCCAATGGCATGAACATTTTCTAACTACTATCCCTTTTCACTGTAACATTTTAACGACTACCCTCCCGATTATTTAGTTGTTAGTTCAATTAAATACTACTGAAGACTGTTAGAAACTATGCTAATTGTAAATTTGTTGCAAAATTATACACGATAATGTTCTGAATGGTTGTAAGCTTTAGTTTGATTAGTTTTACATTAGTATTCAATTAAGGAATTTAGAACACAGTAGGTAATTGCAGTATTGGTAGGAAGTAAGTTTACTTCCTGGGCTTTTTAAATCTTATATTTATAATTGTTTTTTTTACATCGTTCTCACATTTAAAAAGAAAAAATATATAGTCACCATTATAGGTCAGTAAGGTCGAAATCAAAATATATGTAGGTATATGGAATCCTAATCTGCACTTGACAAGTTTAGAAAAGCACAGACATTCAGGGTAAATTTTTAACCAGTGCTAAAACTGTAACCATGAATTCAGCACATCATTCTAGAACCCACAGCGTAAAAATGTTCCGTCGGATATACAAAAAAAAAATCTGCTCGTCCATGCATTTGGATCGCGTAAGAATTACACTTTTCTATTAAACAGCAGATTTTTGTTTCTTTAACCGACCAAAAATTTCTGCACTGGGGGGTCTAGAATGATATGCTGAATTCCTGGTTTCAGATTTCGCACTGGTTAAAAATTTGTCCTGTATAAAGTTCTCAAAACCTGTACTTCTGCCATGGCGGCCAGTCTCAACGGAGACTAGCCTTCCGCGCGAGAGATACGATATTGTAGCGCACGGGTGTGGGCACAGACACAGATGCACTCGCTCTTCCCTCACTCTCAGAGTCCGATGAGACGGCAATCCGACAGGACCGGAGAGAGCTCAGGTGCAGGACCTACGGCTTAACGTGGTTTCCGAGGCACGGGGGTATCACATCGCCAACTACCAAACTCCGTACTGTAACTAAGAAATTCCTAATGGCAAAACCCTAATATCACTTTGCCTGACCCGAAAATCTAACTCAGCATTCGCGCGTCAAAGCACTGACATAGAGATATACCTACCTACAAGATGTACCTGTTACTTCCCTGTTCATTGTTGCCACGACGTAATTTCATTAGTAAAACAGTCTCGCTGCTCGTGTATATAAATATTCTTTGTTAATGCTTGAGATAATATTTCTGTGTCCAGCTTAGAGATAAATAAACGATGCTCGTCTGTATCTCGCCACATGGGACAAGAGTAGTTGAGGAAAAAGGCTTATTCTCTCTCAAGAGTTATTATATGTACCGATAAAAGGAAGCTTGCAGGATGTAGATATGGTTTTAGTACGTTTTAAGAGCAAGAAATCAACGCTACTGTAATAGTTGCTTCACCATTGCATGTCAGTTATTTCAGACATTTAAAGCCCTCACTTCTGGGACACAGGCCTCCTCTCAGTGAGAGGTAGTGAACCCTAATCCACGACGTGGGCCCAGTTCAGGTTGGTACGTGTCACATGTCATCGATTTTTTGGTTCTAGGTTTTTTCACGATGTTTTACTTCACCGTTTTGAGAGCAGTGGTGATGAAATAAATTAACACGAAGTAAAGCGCGTGTCTGGGTTCGAAACTACGACCTCGTAAGTGGCGGTCGTTACCACCATCACCGCACACTAGCGCGAGTGTTCAAGAATGTGCACACACACACAATATACGCGCAGGCACACACAATCACCATTTCGAACTGGGTTTTAAAACTTTGTTCAAATGGGTTTAATAATAACCCACCCTGGTCAATTTCACTATTCATACCTATTATTATATAACTAATTATTATATAGGTTCGTAATTTTTATGGTGAACATAATAAAGATAATTCTATGTTCTATCTATATAAAGTGAACAGAAAAGTTCCTTACTTTGATATTGCAAGGTTTCGAACCCGCAACCATTACGACTTTCCACGCGCAAGACTCTTCCGCGTTCACTTCATAGTTATTACCCTGTACCAAAGGACATAAAACATGGCTCCCCCGGGTTTAGCTACAATAGCACTTTTATTAGATAAGTACAGCGCTGAAAGGTGGTAGTTCTCGGATGTAACTTCGCGGACATCGGCGGTTGTCCATTTTTCAACCTTATAACTAAGGGTATAAAGGCGAAAAGAGGTCAAAGTAGTTCACGGATGGGTCGTGAGCAGAAAGAGATGAAGTCGAAGACGTTGCATCGATATCCCGAAGGAGTTTAGTTATGCAAACTCGAGTCTTTGAGTTTGACCGTTAAAGAGGAATTTATATTTGGTGTTAGAATAAGTTTACTGTGGGAAGTGCCTTTCTGGTAAGACTCGGACTAAGATAAGGACTGCACGCAATCCAACACGACCGGAGAGTGATCAGGAGCACGACCAACAGCTTTTCTTCCTATCCTGGTATAGGTATGAGGAACAGGGTGTAAAGTTCACTCATACTCTATGGAAAAGGGAGGATCCTCCGACCAGACGAGTGTTGTGACTGGTGGGCAACTGCCCGACGGTTGATATCGGGATGTTGTATATATACGAGTCGCGTGGTAAACTTTGCTTGCGCGATGTAGGATTTATGTGACGTCAAGTCTTTGATGCGAAGTTCGTAGATGTCGCCACACTGGGATATCACACCACCAACTTCTAAACTCCGAGCGGATTGTTACTGAGAAATTCGCAATTGATAAACCCAATAACACTTTGCCCAACCTGAGAATTGAACATAGGAGAAACAACCAGAAAACAATAAAGCCCAATTTTAAAGTCCACAAAAATAATTGATTCGAAAAAAAAACAAGCACATAATAATTCTTCTTTTTACTGAGTATCCACAAAATAAAAATGTTATTATCACAATCAGATAGTTGCCTACACTATAGTTGAGAATACTACAGAAACGGGTCATAAGACGAGATAGGTATTAAAGCCTGGTCTAGTTGTATTTGCATAGATAGATTCGTGTAGCAAAAGACCCAGGGTCTTTTTTAAATTCTGTTCTGAAAGTTTTATTTCGAGACTAGCAGTGCTCCGCGGTTTCACCCACTTAGTTCCCGTTTCCGTGGGAATACGGGAATTAAATATAGCCTATGTCACCCGGAGATAGTGTAGCTTCCCAACAGTGAAATATTTTTTCAAATCGGTTCAGTAGTTTCGGAGCTAATGCAAACAAACGATCAAATCTTTCCTCTTTATAATATTAGTAGATAAAACTCGTTAAATACTGTTTTTAGCACAGTATCAACAAAAATCTCCATAACAATTATACTCACCAGACCATACAATCATACGGCATGAAAATAAAACATTCAAACGAAATTATATTTGCTCTAATAAGAATTCCTTTCCACCAAAGCAGTCTCAGTTCTGAGCAGCGGAATGTCAACCACAGTCTGACATCAGAAGTATTCGCAACGCGTTTTTATACAAAGAACGTGGTCAGAATAACGAACATTCTGTCTATCGGCATTCTTTTTTTATACATCTGAAGTCTGAATGTCGCCAATCTTTCGGCAAATGCAATTTGGAGGGTACACTTTGAAAATAAAAGACTTTTCTGCTTTGTGTGAAAGGCAGCGAAGAGAAACGTGATTTATTATGAATTTGTTATATTTTCAACGAAATTGCGTTGCTTATTTTTCCGTTCGGTGTCTCTTTCGACGTAAATAATTGAATCGCGAGATGATTCGACAGATTTTTTTGTGTTTATTAACGGAAAGATTGCTTAAAAGTATACTCAATCAGGCAGACAGTTACTTTCCAATTTATATGTATAATAATTGCCGGCGGCTCCGCCTGCATGGATGTCAATTATCTCGTAAAAAAACCCCCGCCCACACAAAAACTCCAAAAAGTAAAAAATAATATTTATAGGCCTTTTAATTTTAACGTAATATTTTGATCAGGGCATTGTCAAGTCGGGGGACGGCTAGGCCTCTGTTTGGCGTTTTCATTGACCGTCCCCCGACTTGACAATGCCCTGATCAAAATATTACGTTAAAATTAAAAGGCCTATAAATATAATTTTTTACTTTTTGGAGTTTTTGTGTGGGTCGGGGGTTTTTTAAATTTTTAATTTAATTTTTATTTCTTGCTTTTTAAACTTAATGTCTCCCTTAAATCATCATTTATCTATAATCTATTCATTGAGACCTTTTCAATGAGCCCAAACACGATACTTCTGCTGTTTGTTGGTGAATAACTTGGGTTTCCTGGAAATTCCAGGTGTTGCTCCAGCATCAGTTCAAGGTTATTTTATTCGTCTAATATCATTGAAGTAATAGAATCCCAAATTTTGAGTTGATCAGAGGCTAAAATCCGTTTTTCAACCAGAAAAGAGCTGATAATCTTCAAACGGCTGAACCGATTTTGATGAAACATGTCTAAGAACACTCCCGACTAATACACCTTTCAACAAAAAAAACGAAATCAAAATCGGTTCATCCGTTCGGGAGCTACGTTGCCTCAGACATACACACACACACACACACACACACACACACACACACACACACACACACACACATACAGACACGTCAAACTTATAACACCCCGTCGTTTTTGCGTCGGGGGTTAAAAAGTAGCCTTCTCCATATCTCTGCCAAATTTCATAACGATCGGTTCAGCGGTTTAAGCGTGAAAGCGTAACAGACAGACAGAGTTACTTTCACATTTATGGTATTAGTGAGGATTAACACATTTTCTCAGTTATTATTTTATATTGGTCATCTAGCAATAAAAATACTGAGAATACAGCGCAATCAAACATGCTTGTTCAGAAGACAGACAGAGAAAAGTAGTAACAAAAACACCGGAGCATAAACCTTTATTTAAGACCAGCACTGCTTCGTAATTAAACTTATGTTTTAATATGAAACTAGGTACTAGCACGAACAGTCTTTCGTTCTACTTCATAAAATTAGCCTTTATAAAGTCACCTTTGACCTACAATACTTTTAAGGACCGGTCTCACCGACGGGAGGTAGCGATTTAAATAAACGAAGAATTGTGAGTTGGTGTTTCCTAAAACCAGTAAATGTAACCGTTAAAATATTTCATTCTCATTAGTACTTTACACAGAAAAAAAGGCAGAGAGGTATAGAATGTGGGGGGGTACCGTAGGTATGTACATCATCATAATTTCAGCCGAAAGACGTCCACTTCGCCACTTAAACCGATTCTGTGCTTCTCGCATTCAGCGGATTCCTATAGCCTTCACCAGGTCATCGGTACACCTTGAGGAAGGCCTTCCAACCCTACGTCTTCCAGAAAGCGGTTGCCGCGCCAGAACAGGCCTCATCGGCTATCTGTTCTTGAACGATCGTATGACCGGCTCAAAATCAATTAGTTCAACCCAGTGGCGTACTAAGCAAAAAAAAAGAACAAAGACAGGGTGTTTTTTTATACAGCAATTGTACATTGCTTACGTAAAACTTAAATCTTTTATAGTTTGTCGCCCACACTAAGACATAGCCTTACAAGTTAGGGCGTAACCAGACAAGCGTAACCCGTATAAGTTTGAGTTGCTGAAAAGGAGCCAAGAAAAAAATACGATGTGTTCATGCCACTGCAATCTGTACTTCCTTACTAATATTGTATTAGCGAAAGTTTGTATCTATGGATTTATGGATGTTTGTTACTCAATCACGCAAAAACGGCTGAACGGATTTGAATAAAATTTGGCACACGTATAGTATATAACCTGGAATAATACATAAGACAGTTTTCATCTCGGTAGTACGTTCCCGCGGGAAAATTTCCGACTTCTATGCGGGCAAAGCCGCGAGCGGAAGCTAGTATATTATAAATGCGAAAGTACTTCTGTGAGTCAGTCTGTCTGTTTATTTTTCACCCCTTAACGGCTGACAGAATTTCGGTGCCTGGCACACAGTTAGACTATGGACCTGAGTTAAGACATATGATACTTTTTTATACCGGTAGTAAGTTTTCTTGGGATAATTTCCAAATTCGCGAGCTAAAGCTTGTATTATACAGGATACAATTTTAACCAGTGCGCAAATTGAAACCATGAATTCAGCATATCATTCTAGAACCCCTAGCGTAGAAATTTTAACATACATTTTGACCGCGTAAGTATTGCACTTTGCTATGAAACGACAGATTTGTTTTGTATAACTGACGAAACATTTCTACACTAGGAGGTCTTGAACGATATGCTGATTCATGGTTACAGTTTGCGCAGTGGTTGAAATTTTACCCTGTTTAAACACCAATCAAAGCTGGTAAATACACGCAATAGACAGGCGCTTTGCTTTGTATAAACCTGTTTTTTTTTCCTTTTTATGGTGGGAAATCATTAAATAACTTCTCCCGCTCTGGGTAGAGCAGAAGAGTAGGGCATTGCAGACTTTTAGTGACTAAAACCCACCCGTGTTGCCTCAGTTGCCTGTGTGCCAGGGGCGACGGTATCTCTTTCGAACAACCCGCACCCCTGGCAGGCATCGGCCCTTGCGGACCCCATCAGTTGGTGCTGACATCTCTTTGAGGCGCGCGTGGAACACAACGCGCCATCGACCCGGGCTTGGTCTTTACCGGACAGCGAGCTACCCATTACTCGCCAACCGGGAATAAGCCAACGTAAATTATTTCATCACCACTGCTGTCAAAACGGTAGTAGAAAAACATCGTGATAAAACCGACACGTCCTAGAACCAAAAATTTGAAGATGTGTGACATCTACCAACCCACACTGAACCCGCGTGGTTGACATGGCCCACTCTCTCTCCCGGGAGGCCTGTGTTCCAGCAGTGCGAACATTATAGCCTGATTATGATGAATCTAGTTACGTAAATTAAATAATTACGTTGACATTATATCCTCGTCCAGTCCCTATATTTTAAAGACTATCTTCGGCCCGCAACTTCGTCTGCGTCAAATTTCTTGCTCCCCAACACACCCCGTCGCACCAAATTGCCTGGCCGTGCAAGTACTTCGTATTCGTCACTTTTTATTTTTGCTCGGCTTCTCAGGGCCTTGGCGTGATGTTATATAGCCTTCCTCCATAAATGGCCTATCTTGAAAGAAAAAAAAAGAAAGAAAGAAATGAAAGAAAATTCAAGAAAAAAAATCGGATTAGTAGTTCCTGAGATTCGCTTCAAGCAAACAAACAAACAAACCTTTCAGCTTTATAATATTAGTATAGATTCTTTGTGCTACAACATACATAACAGCTGTCTCTCCTACTTCTATTTGTAACAACGTTACGCTTTATGGCACATAAAATATATGAGAGTTAACACACCGTTTAAAGTAAACCGACCTATTTCAAATGAGCCGTAAAACAGTAGTAAATGTTGATGATTAAAACAATAAAATGTTCTGCTAATCTACGTCGCTTCAAGTTTTTAGCAGAGCGCTAAATTTTAACTTCGGTTTAAGTGCAAAAGCTCTAAAGTTTGATCGTAGTAAACGTATGTAGGTACAAATGTACGTACGAAATACGTTGAGTATGTTTTTTTACTTGTGACTGAAAAATTTGACCTGTTTTACCAATTTTTTTTTTTACTTTTCATAACATCAGATTTTCATAATGTTTCTAAAGGTTTTCCCTTTGTTTTTTGTGTCTTTAAATGTGATAAAATAAATTTAAAATACATGCCTTTATAATATCAACTTGTGTGGCAACTGAAAAGCGTTTCTTTGAATTTTGAATGTGAATTCAAAACAACATCCATGACACAGTAATGTCTTTTTTATATAGTCCCTTTACTTTATTCAATGGAAATGCTCTAGGCGACCGTGCCAAAGACTTTTTTGTACTGGGCTTATGTAATCCACGGGTCGGACAAAGCATTTTGGGTTTATCCATTACGAAAATAGTAGCAGCACTTCTGTCTATCCCTTCGTGGAATAAATGAGAGATACAATATAACATAGTATGTAACGAAATCTCTGTCCAATCAAAGGGGTTATTTAAAAAGAAAAAAAATAACAAAATATATTTTTTTAATTATCACCCAATTTTTTGATTATATGGCGAATTTTATCTGGTTAAACATGGCACAGAGCAGCCGTCTTGTAGTGGGAGTCTACAAGTCATGATTCATGATCTCCTTTGAAGATTTGATATTTTTTATGAAAATGGGGGTCATTTCGATACTAGAAACGTAAATTTTAAATTATAACTTTTCAATAAGGGCAGGGCACATTGCTCGCAGAACAGATGGCCAATGAGGCCAAAAGGTTTTGGAGTGGCGACCGCGTACCGGAAGACGTAGAGTGGGAAGGCCTCCCACAAGGTGGACCGATGACCTTGTGAAGGCCGCGGATGTCCGCTGGATGTGGAAAGCACAAGACCGGTCGAAGTGGAGAAGCCTGGGGGAGGCCTATGTCCAGCAGTGGACGTCTTTCGGCTGAAATGATGATGATGATTTTCAATAATAATAAGATTATTTATTTCTTTTTCGTAATGATATGGCAGTAGTCAGTTCCTTTCTGCCAACCCGATCTGATCCGAAAGTGGATCAGACCGGGTTTTTGTTTCGCATTGTATTTTAAACAGGCTATTGAGCAATTTGGTTCAAGATAACACTTTTTTACGTCAATTTTTCGTTTTGGGTCCAGACCTTTTACAAACTAACAACCACGGAGCTAACAACCATAACGAATAAGTAGTACTTTGTAATTCAATTTTCCTGCAACAAAATTGACACCACATTCACGGTCCTCCAACGACCCATTTACTTCAGTTGACACTCAGAACTGCCACAAAATTTCAAGCACAGTTTTCTTTCATTACGAAGCGAGTAACTTATTTTTTAATTAAAAAATAGAGCTTAAAATGCAGAATATAAAAATGTCCTTACAAAAAATCATGAAGCCATAATTGTGAAAAGTGAAAATAACCTAAAGCGGTGACAGCGCCATCTTGGAAATGGTTTGTGATTCTGCTATCTACTTTGCAACAACCTATTATAGAGAAACTGTTATTTGAACTTTTTTTTAATCAAAATATTTTATATCACATAAACCTGCATGGGCACTTATGAAACGTCAGAAGCTAGATGCACGGTTCCAATTTGTCGCTTCCTATGGAGAAGAGCCGGCAAGAAACTCCACTAAAATACTTTCCTAACTATGTTGGCGGCGGCTTCCAGTTTAAGCACCACTAAAATAAATCTCTAAATACCACAACTTTACATTTACATGGAACGACTGCCTACCTGATTACCACAATCCAGGTACTTCACAACCCATAATAATAATAATAATCTTTATTCAGAAATACCCTTGGTAACTGGTTTTTAGACTTTTCGGCTTCTAACTACCCTAACGACTGTCAAAAGGCTTAACGAGCTTTCCAAGGTATGAATGACAGTGTCTCGACATTATTTTATTTATCACTCAGAATGAATACAACGCTTGGGTTTTTGTGTCAGAACAAGAAAATGAATAATGCTACATAAATGAGGGTAAAACCAAAAACCATCAAATATTATGAATCGAAAACATCTAAAATATCTATAAAGAATTATACTCTAGATTTTTCACATTGTAATATGTATTTTTATTCTTATTTTATAATTACACATTTTAAATCTTACTATATTTATATTATTATTATAAATGTTAAAGTTTGTATGTTTAGATGTTTGTTACTCGATCACGCAAAAATGGCTGCAGGGATTTGGATGAAATTAGGCACACAGATAGTTTATAACCTGGATTAACACATAGGATACGTTTTTTCCCGTTAGTAAGTTCCCGTGGGATAATTTCCAACCTCCACGTAGGAGAAGTCGCTGGCAAAATCTGGTAAAAAATTATGAAGGCTTATAAAACGTCAGAAAGATTTCCTCGAATTATTTTCAACGCACTTTTCAAGCATTTTATGCCAAATTATGTGTTAGAAATCTGTTTACTTCCCTAAACTATTCCACTTTATCTTATACTAAAACAAACTGTTATTAAAAATTGCTTTGAAATAAACTTTGTGCTACAAAGTCTGACAGCTACGCCAGTCTACGGCTGCTACGCCGTAGCCAGCTGGCTACAACGTACGTAGCGCGTAGCAAAGAGCTACGAATCTTGGACCGGCTCGTATAAAATCTTGATCAAAGTAAGGTTTATAGTTATTTAAAATGAAAATGAATTTAGAGTTGAATTTTAGTGGCCCTAACTTTGCAAACGATACATTTTTTTTTAGATTAAATGTGTTTTCTTTGTGTGTGGCAACATAAAAGGTTTAATATTGAACATTGAATCTGTCGTTCCGTATTAAATATCATCACAATGCCTTAGCGATCGGGGACATTCCTTAAAGGTCAGACTTAGTTCCTTAGCCTTTCGTCTGAATCTTGAAATCATTGTCTTAAAAAAAAAAACTTCAATATCGTTCAGTATGAAAAATTGCATTATACCTAGCAGAAGAGCGATGAAATAATGCTTAAAAAATACTAGCACCACTGACAACAGCAACACAATAGCAACCTTATTGCAACGAATGTAAAGTTCATTAAGAATTTAACAGACTTGTCAATGGCTGCAACCTAACCACAACCTTATTGCAACGGCAGTAAAGATCACTACGATTTTGACGGTGATGCAAACTCAGAGGTAAATTAACTGTACTTAGTGATACCATTAAGTGTTTATTATATTTCGCTTTCATACACTGCAAGTAAGGCGTGCTACACACTACTGGCAAAAATGAGTTAAGACTTTCGTTAAGCTATTTTTACTGAACAGTAAGGGCTGCCACGTTGGTACAGTGAGGAGGTTCTCAATTCGATTTTTTTTTGGGCATAATTCCGTCATATATAGACGGATTTGCAAATTTTTTTTTGTTTAAAAGGTGATTGTTTTGAAATTGTCTCATTTAAATTTCATATAGATCTGATGATGAGTTTCGGAGACAGACAACGGAACTCTTCAAAAAATGACGGCAAATGAACCGCGATTGCTGATATAGTTTAAATATGCATTGTTTTGATTTGATTAACTTTGAGAATACCCCAAGGGTGATGAATTTTTGAATTTGTGGGGGGTAGGTACTATAACTAAAAAGTGAAAAGTAAAATGTGTTGCAAAAAAAAAAAACAATCGACTTCCGAAAAAACACCACAAAGTGAAAAATTACTTTAATTTCGGAAGGCGGTGACAAAAAAATTAAATACATATCCAAAGATACCGACTTCCGAAATTAATGTATTTTTTCACTTTTTAGTGTTTTTTCAGAAGTCGGTTGTTTTTTTTTTGGAAAAGTATTTCCATCTTGAATTTCACCCGGGGTCTGCATTTGAGCCTAGTTGATGAAAATATTCTCGCCCTCTGTTCCATGGGACTTCTACATAACTTGCGACATGTGGATAAACTATAGGTACAGACGCCAGGACATCTTTTTCACCTTTTTTTTTTGCGCTGGCAACACTGGTGACAGGTCGTGAAAAAACGACCTCGTAGTTAAATATTACTAAATTAGTTAAAAAATTGTGTTTAATTTATGTGAAAACTATTGTTTATCTTAGAATCTAAGTATAAAGTGTTTCACAAAGTGTTTGTGCCGTGTTTTTGTCGTGATTATTCATAATATTCGACACTCCGAAAAATCATCTACCGGCTGTCAACTTTTGAAACTTTGGACTACGGATTTGAATTCATCAAACCCGGGGAGTATTTTGTTTTATATTATTCATTGTTTTATTAATGTTTACTCAATACAACATCTGAAAACACTGCTCAGGGCTAGCTGAGCAACGTCCAGTACACACTGGCACCGTTTGTCTCCTTTCGCTTGACAATTATTGTGGAAGCAAAATCGAAGACGAAAACACTTGCCCCAGACATAAAACCTACACTACAAACTTTACTTCACACATATTTATCCCTAATTGATTGACTTTTATTTAATTGAATGGTAATTTGTTATGTACTAATCTCATGTCAAAATACATTATTACATTACTCTCTCTCTCTGTGGAAATTAGCTAGTCTAGTTATTATCCTAAACGATGATAAATGTTTTCCTGTAAACAGTTAAAATTGTGATAAGCCCCAGAACAAATTGAATAGCTTCCTTTTTCTTTTAAGTACCTCCATTTTTATTTTATTTTTTATAATCTATTCTTAAACTTCATCTTTTGTCTGTTATTTTTATTTATTTTTAATTACCTACCTATTTCTTCCAATTTTACTCTCATAATTATCTTCCCAAGTTCTAAACTTATCTAGCTTCCTCATACACTTAGCTGTTTCTCGTCACATTCCAGGTGCCACTTGGGGTAATTTTTAAACATGATGACCTGCGGAGCCACTGTTCGTGACATGAGTGACAAGCTGAAAGCAGCACTGAAGGAGCTGGAGGCATCAAGAAAAGAATGTGACCAGCTGCTACAGGAAAGAGAGGACAGTGAGATTGAAGTGAAGAAGATAATTGACAAAAACACTCAACTCAAGAGCCAGCTTGTTGAACTTCACACTCAGCACATGGACATACTTGACCAGCATCGCCATCTTCGTCAACTAGTGTCAGACTTCCAACATTGCAATGACACTCATGACCAGGCACTGAAACGGATATCAGGCCTTGAAGCAGAATTATGCAAGGCCAACAACAAGATTTCCACCATCAACTCTCTGAAAGCCAGCGAACAGGTTGCCAACACCAGTAACCTTTTCGATGAGCTGGTTGGTAGTATATCCGGACTGGAGTATGTGAAGCCCACCGTTGCCATAGACCTGACTGGGGACGATACCTTAACTAGATGTCCAACTCTAAGTAGTCATAATAAAATTAAGAAATATATTAAAATTAGTAAGAATATTAAAAAGTATAAGAAACTTTTGAAGACACAAAGTGTTTACAAATTTAACCTAAATCTTAGGAAAGAACGTGTCAACTTACAAAGCCAACTAAATGAATGTAATAATAAGTTGGAAACAAGTAGATTCATGTATAATGTTGACATACAAAACCTTCAAAAGGAATTATTGAGCAGGGAAAATACACTTAAAGAAATATCCTGTAAGTATGAGTCTAGTCAACAAATGTTAAGCGAACGTTTGCAGGAGGCCTGTGAGTTGGTGGACCTGGTTAAGTACAATGCAGAGAGGTATGAGTCACTGACAAACAATCTCACCTGTAGTTGTGCTCCTCCTCCGCCACCTCTCATGTCACAGCATGTTGTTTCTGCCGCTTCACCCATTTTACCTCATACACTAGACAGTGTCTATCCCACTCAAAGTAATGTTTTGGTATATTCTGATAGATTAGGAACAGGTTTTGGACCATTGTTAAATAACCGCTCTAAACTTACTATAACTAATTGTTGTTACCATAACCTGCATTTTAATGAGCTTGTTCATAAAATAAAACATACAAAATTGAATGAGCAGACAACGGTAGTTCTTTTAATTGGTAACAGTCTGAGCTTAACTAAAAGGGACATAGTTAATGGTATTGACACCCTACTTAAATTAAAATTAGGTAAAATAATATTATGCGCTTTGCCATATTCAAATCATTTGAATTATGAAGAAAATGATTACATTTTTAGCCTAAATAATTTAATGCATATTTTGACATGTCGTCATAGTGACCGTTTATTGTATTTTGATACTTACAATTTTGTTAGAGATTTTGTACTAGTTCGGGAACATATGTTTCTTCCCAAGACTAGTCGACATGTATTAGCTACTTTGTTAGCTTACAATATACACGCAGTTATTGATAATTTATCTGAGACTAGGTTAAGTGACGAAACAGTATTATCTAGTACTTCTAATAATACTGTTATTAATTCTTTAAACTTTTAGATGCGACAAAAGAGAAGCATAATAAGTGTATTTTACTGTATCACCAAAATATAAATCGCTTCTCTGGCAAAATTCTAGACGTGGAAATGTTAATAGATAAATATCATATGGATATCTTATGTTTTACTGAAACTTGGTTAAAACCGGATAGGATGTTGTTTAATGTAAATAATTTTTCAGTTGCCAGTGCGTACAATAGGTGTTCGATAGGGGGTGGTACTTTGATATTGTGTAATAGTTGTTTTAGATATAAGGAAAGAAAGGATATCACCGCTTGCTCTGTTGATCGCTTATGTGAGGTAGCATGTGCAGAGGTTGAGGGCCATACTTTCTTATCTGTGTATAGACCACCGGCCACGAATTTGTCATCATTTTTGATAGTTAAGGAAGAAATATTAGGTAAACTTTTCAAAGATAATAAATTAGTTTTTGTGTGTGGTGACTTAAATATTGATTTATTAGTTAATTCACCAGAAAAAAGTAAGCTTATCTCTTTGTTTAAATCATTCAATTTAAAATGTATATTTAATGAAGCGACTAGAATAACAGCAACCACAGCTTCATGCATAGACAACGTATTTACTAATTGCATAATAAAGGACTCATCCTTAATTAGTGGCGTCAGGTCAGACCATACTGGTCAGCTTGTATTGTTTGACTTAGATCAAAAGTTACATCTAGATAAAACCATTGAATTGAGACCTCTGACTAAAAATAAATTGAAATCTTTTAATAATAATGTTCTTAGCAATCTATCAACAGCGAGTTTTGATTCACAAGACCCCAATATAAACTATGGCACATTTTTTTCTACAGTATGCAAAGAATTCAATAAAGCATGTCCTGTAAAAAAAGTTACAATAACTACTAAACCAAAATTTAGCGAATGGGCCACTACTGGCATTAGAAAAAGCAGAGATATTTTATATAATTTGTATCACGAAAAATCATTGACTTCTGATCAGGCCCTTCATAATTATGTAAGAAACTATTCTAAGATATTCAAAAGAGTCTGCGCTCACGCTAAATCTAAATTAATAAGTAACAAAATTAGTATCTCTAAAAATAAAATAAAAGCTGTGTGGCAGGTAATTAACAAAGAAACTGGAAACACAAAACAGCGAGATCAGAATGAGTTAGCTCTAAAAATTGATAATGAAACCATTTCAGATAAGTTACAAGTTGCTGAGACTCTAGAATATTTATTTACCAACATCCCAATAGAAGTTACGAAATCTCTCTCCTCATCATCTGTATTAGCTGAATCTCTTCTTAAAGAAAACTTCAGCAAGGACATTCCAAGTTTTGAATTGAAACCCATCTCTATTGCCACAATTAAAACAGCATTTAAAAGTCTTAACATAAAAAACACTGAAGACTTATGGGGGATTTCCGTTAAGGTTCTCGAAAATATCATTGACACAATTGCCCCTGTCCTAACAGGCATATTAAAATTTAATCAATGTTTAGACAGCGGTACGTTTCCTGACTTAATGAAACATAGTAAAGTAGTACCAATTTTCAAATCGGGTAGTAAGAGTGATCCCTCTAATTATAGACCTATATCTGTGCTTCCAGCATTGAGCAAAATTTATGAAAAAATCATGCTGGACCAGATGTTGTCACACTTTAACTCGAATGGGATTTTACATAGTCGACAGTTTGGTTTCACGAAAGGTAGGTCGACGACTGACGCAGGAGTAAAACTCATCAGTCACATTTTGGAATCCTGGGAGAATTCCCAGGACGCCATTGGCATTTTCTGTGACCTCTCAAAAGCGTTTGACTGCGTTGACCACAATACACTGATCTGTAAATTACACCACTACGGAATTCGTGGACAAGCTGCTGATCTTGTACTTTCCTATTTATCAAACAGGCAGCAAAAAGTAAACGTTAATGGGGCGACGTCCTCGGGGTCTCTAGTTAAGATGGGCGTGCCTCAAGGTTCAATTCTTGGCCCTTTTTTATTTCTAGTTTATATAAATGACCTTCCTTACCTGATGGCTAAATTCTCGGATATCATTTTATTCGCTGATGACACTTCTCTTATTTTTAGAATAGATAGAAAAGATACGGATGTCTTACATGTCAATGATAGTCTAGCTGTTCTTTCGAAATGGTTTGCTGCTAATAATCTTTTACTCAATGCGAACAAAACTAAATGTCTTAAGTTTTCGTTACCAAATGTACCCCAAGTAGGTCTAAACTTAAAACTTGATGGCAAGAAACTGGATGCTATTTCGGAAACTGTATTTTTGGGAATTACTTTAGATTCAAAATTGCAATGGGGTGCTCACATTAGAGCTCTTTCAAGTAGATTAAGCTCAGTTGCTTACGCAGTAAGAAAAATAAGGCAGTTGACTGATGTAGCCACAGCTAGGTTAGTTTACTTTGCTTATTTTCACAGTATTATGTCTTATGGCGTTCTGCTGTGGGGATCGGCAGCTGACGTAGATTCAATTTTCATTTTACAAAAGAGGGCAATCCGCGCAATCTATAAAATGGGGCCTCGCGAGTCTCTTAGAAACAAATTCAGCGAAATTGATATATTAACTCTGCCTTCTCTTTACATCCTAGAAAATATCTTATATGTTCGCAAAAACTTAGGCCTTTTCAAAAAACGATGCGATTTCCATAATTTGAATACACGTAGTAAAGATGAAATTGTGATTCCAAAATTTAGACTGACTAAAACTAGCAAGTCATTTCTAATAAACAGTATCCGCTTCTATAACAAGTTGCCAAAGTCGGTTACAGAACTTAGCGATGGAAAGTTTAAAACGCACATCAAACGTGTCCTTATCAAAAAAACATATTATATTATAAGATAAAAGACTACGTTGAAGACAGGGAAGTTTGGCATTAATTCCTTCTGCACATGTGGCTTCCCTGGTACCTCATTAACAGCATAACTATGTGAAAGTCTACTAACTGCTCTCAAATACAATGTTCTTTTTTATTATTTTTATTTTTACAATGCTGACATAATCTCGTCATTAATTGACATTATACATCAATTTTATTTAGGTTCATTTTATTTATGTAGATTATTTTACATATTGTGAATGAGAGAACGTTGTAGGCCTTACTGACTGTAGATTTGTAGACGATTTTCTATTTTGTATTCGTCTAAGTACCTGGTACTTATTGACAGGCCTGCGCTGTCCTCCCATACATTTAATCTCTGTAATTTGAAAATATTGTTAAAGCCAATTATTTTTAAAAGAGTAACCGTGGAGTTTCTTGCCGGCTCTTCTCCATAGGAAACAACAATTTGGAACCGTGCACCCAGCTTCTGACGTTTCATAAGTGCCCATGCAGGTTTATATGAAATAAAAATATTTTGATTTGATTTGATTGATTTGATTGACATCGAGCTACCCTAATCTGTCAAATTTTCCCAACTGAACATGAACTATAAGCTTTCGTAATAAAGATGAAAATCTATCAAACAAATTTGACAGATTGGGGTAGCTTGATGTGCTGGCGTCTGTAAACCTCTGCCCAATGTAACCCATCGGGGAAATATGGCGTGATGTTACATTTAACATTTGCACGCATAAAGTGGCACTATTTAGACACATAGTGTCCCTTGATGCGTGCAAATACGTACACGTACGCACCGTGAATAGACGGATCAGCGAGTGGACAATTCCGCGAACATAGTCAGTTGCAAACATGATTGCATTACAATTGTATGCCCAAATCAGGCCGAATCTACGGAACTCAAACATGTATGGAACCCGCATAAAGTATAAACATCGTAAAATTCTATCAAGAGTACGTAGTAGTAGTTATGACGTATAAAAACTAGACGGTAAAAGTATTTGTGATGTTTACTTTCATATAGTTATTTTACGTTGAAGTCACCAAGAGGGTAGTTATATTGTCATAACATAAGTAGGTACTAAAATCATGAAAAAGTCACTCAGGTTTTAAGAGAATTTTGGTATAGATCGTCTCGTAAATAAATAAAGTGGAGTGTGTGCGAAAACAAGTTTAAAAGAATTGCCCATCAAGTAATTTAATGACATAGTTTTGTGTATATTTAACACTAGCTTTTGCCAGCGGTTTCGCCCGCGCGGAAGTTCATCCCCTATTTAACTCCCTTAGGGATTGAATTTCGAAAAATCCTTCTTTATGCCTTGTCTACATCATAAAGGGAACCTCTGTGCAAAATTTCAGCTTTCTAGGTCCAAGGGTTTGGGCTGGGCGTTGATGAGTCAGTCAGTCAGGACTTTTCTTTTTATTAATATAGATAGATAGATAACATAACATCACGTCTGTACTACCGAGGGGCTATTCCATTTTGCCAGTTATATATTCATATGTTTAACTGCCCACAAATCCAGGCAGCGGGCTACTGAGAAATTCCTGATGGAATTTCTCAGTAGCCCGCAGAACCTCGAGGCTTTTACAATGTTTGTAAATATGTGAGCACCATGTATCTAGCATAAAATTTATTTATCCGTAATTACTTCACTTTCATTCTTTTTACCTATTTTGGTATGGTAATTTTATTATGGGTGCATCGTTTTCACACAAAATTATGCAATGTATGAATGTTAAATATTGTACTTAAATCATTTTCAAAGAGTAACGGTAGAGATTCTTGCCCATTCATCTCTATACGAAACTATATTTTGGAACGGGCGACTAGAATCAATTGTATTTTTTAATGTTGACGTTCAAAAGTGCCTTTTATGTGCCTATTTGAAATAAATACTTTGAGTTTGACTTTGAAGCTAGGACCTCATGCTCAACAGTAACGCTTGCAACCACTAAACCAAGGAAGCAGAGGTAGAACACAGAGTTATCGGTAGAAATAGCTAATGAAGATTGCCATTAACCTGGCAGAGCTCTAGCCCGCGGGCTGTTACAGGAAAAAAAAAAACAAAACCCATTTTAATTAATAAAATTATAGCGTTGTCGATTAATTTTAGGATTAACAATGGTTAATCCTAAGATAAATCGACAACGATGTAATTTTATTGGTGGTATAATGTAATGACATTATACCAGAGCAGTGGTGGCCAAGTGGTAACGGCCGCGACTTACGAGTTGTAGGTCGTGAGTTCGAACCCAGCCAGGCGCTTTACTTTGTGTAAATTATTTCATCACCACTGCTCTCAAAACGGTGAAAGAAAACATCGTGAGGAAACCGGCAAGTCCTAGAACCAAAAAATTCGAAGACATGTGACATCTACCAACCCGCACTGGGCCCGCGTGATGGATTACGGCCCAATCCCTCTCACCGAGAGAAGGCCTGTGTCCCAGCAGTGGGAACATTATAGGCTGATAATGATGACGATAATTATACCACGTTAATTTAATAAGATAGGGATTTATAAAAAGACGACACGGTTAATAATCATCACTAATAAAACCTGCACCATATACAAAAATTCCGCCAACTTTTTGTATACGTAGCCAATTAGTATAATTGCCACGTCTCGACCTGCCATTTTAAATTTTGACATAAAAGCCCTAAGGCTTTTTAATTACGAGTTTGGACGCTACCTAGGAAACCAGAGGTAACAATGTTTCACGTATTTCAAGTATTTACTATTCATAATGGTACTTTAAGTACCAAACTGTGTCATTTGAAATTCTAATGACACTTGATTTTAATTTTCAATATAAAAACAGTAGGGTTTTGCATAGAAAATAAAAAACATTTGTAATTGACATAAAGTGTTTTTTAATTTTCTTTTTTTATTTTATTTATGAAAAGCTATTATCTATTTTATACATACTGTTTCTAACAATCATTGCTGCATTTCGATTTGAACTTCAAATGTAAATGTAGAGTGGAATTTCGAAAATAGAGGACTAAATATTTATTTGCAAGTAGTTTGTGTATTCTTAATAATGTCACGTTTGTGTTTATCGCCAAAATCAGTGGCGAATCAATTAAACCGTAATTCGAGGAGATCTCAGTATTTATAACAAACTGTTCAAGCAAGTCGGTAAACCCCTCCATGCCTCGGAAAACATGTTCAGTTGGTAGTTCGTGGATCTTTGACAGTCGTTACGGGGTGACAAAAGCCCGAAAGTCTGACCACCAGTCATACCAGTGGTATGGTTTTACCCACCCAGTTACTTCCGGCTTCAGCTGCATCCGGTTAGACTGGAATCTGACCCGAATATAACTGGGAAATGGCTAGGCAGATGATGTGCTTGCATTGCAAAGGTACACCTACGAAAAATATACGGATTGGATTAATATGGTAATGCCATAAAATCTCGTATCGTTTTTATGTCAGTCCTATAAATGACAAAACGATAAGATATGGAATGTTGTGACATTGTGTCACGCACTTTCGATACAAATAATATCGCCGGGTTAAAGGCAAAACCAATTATTTAGTCCAAAAAAGTAAATATAAAATTTTCCATAAGCGCATTTGGAAAGGGGGTTATAATTTATTTTTATTATTTGCAGTAATTAAGTTATTTTTTTGTTTATTATATATAACTGTCTAAAACTTAGATTATTATATAACACGCTCTTATATTTGCGACTGACATAATTTTATCACTAAGGACATAATTTTAATAGCAAACTTTCCAAATGCGATTACGATCAATTTTATATTGACTTTTTGGACTAAATCATTGGTTTTGCCTCTAACTCAGCGATATTTTATATTTTGGAAACTTTGCAAAGCATGAATCCCATTTTTAAATACAAATCATACAAATATTTAAAATATTCAAAGATAAAATTGAAACAGAAAATGGAATGTGGTTTGAATATTTTCAAATTAAGATGGAGGTCAAACATTTAAAAAGTATTAAAGATGGCATTGAGAATACCCATCTCATTCTCAGCTATATAAAGATTACGAAAAAAAAAAAACGGGCATTATTCTATAAATTCTTTCAGGCTCAAGAATACTTTATTTCATTACTCCACATTTTGTAACTCCAATCCCTTTGCTCATAAATTAATACGTATTCTGTCTCATAAATCTTTTCACGCTTAAAGAAATACCGTATCTATTGATACCTCTATTTCGATATACGAACTCGCCCAGAGCGTGTTGGTCTGTGCATAAATTAATATTTTGTAGCCAAGAATTATTGTTTAGTTCATTTCGTTGTAAGTTAGCCGTGCCCGCGGCTTCGCTCGCGTGGATGACGGAAATCATCCAACGCGAATGTGCTACCGGGGCAAAAAGCGGAGCGGAGTGAAGATTCACTACATCAGCTTTCTGCCTATGAAAGTCTAGTCAAAATCGGTACAGACGTTTCGGAGATTAACCGTAACAGACAGAATTAAAAAAAACCTTTTTTGGTATAAGTGCCGTAAACACTTTCATATGCATGTAATAAAAAGTTGTTAAATTGACATTGCAAACAGTTGAATGTACCAACATTTATCTTCAAATATACCATTCCAATGTTGATAGGAATGTTTTATATAAATGTTTGCAGCCAGTGATTGTCATTCTAAGCGAATAAATGTATTCCAAGAAAACAATGTCTTAAACCATATATAAGTACAATGAAATAGTACTAAATCACTTCAAAAATCTAAGAAAAATATGTAGATTAGGAATAACTCACGTTTATATTATTATTTGGAACAAAAACGATACAATATAAAGGACAGACATTACTGTGACAGATATGATAAAAGTTAATAAGAAATTCCTTATTCGAGTACCGAACCATAAAACAGCGTAGCCAAATAAAATATCATTGTCACAATAACAAGGTCGGGGACAAATTGGAAGCCAAAACCTATGCCTAGAATCTGTATAGAATCTCGTATGTCACAACAATCGAATGTATTGGAGATGTACAGTCAAACAAAACGGTTGGTGTTCAGGTCGCTAAATAGTCAAAGTCAAAGCATTTTTGAATGTCAACATTTACATTAAAATAGAATTGATTCTAGTCGCCTATTCCAAAATGTAGTTTCGTATGGAGAAGAACGGGCAAGAAACTCCACCGTTACTCTTTTAAAATGTTTCACATACAATTTAACAAAGTACATTCGTTATATAATTATGTGTGAAGACGGTGCACCCAGAATAAAATTACTGTACCAAAATAGGTTAAAAAAAAAGCAATTGAAGCAATATAGATAAATTAATTTTATGATAGATCCATGGTGCTCACATATTTACAAATATTATAAGACAATATTCACACCACATAAACTTCTGAATACTCATTTTTGTTACAGTTTAAATGGTGAGTAAGTTGTATTGACTTGTTGGTACCTACGTAAATTTAATGATGTCTAATGGTGGTAGTTATAGAGGGTAAAAACCGAACAGCTCTGGCCAGTTGGCCACATTCGCTCGACAGCAGTCAAGCTAACAAGTTGTCCCAAGTAACCAAATATTATTGTTTAGTGTAATGTAATTTATGTGTAGTCAGGGCCCGATCTAAGGGGGGCAAGCCGGGCAAATGCCCAGAGCGGCAAAAATGAGGAGCGGCAAAATTCCTCAAAATTATCTGTCGGTCGGTCGAAATATGAAAATAAAATTCGGACCTCCCATGCAAAATCGATAGTCAGCTGATCGATTTTGTATCGGAGGCCCGATTTTACATTTTCATATTTCGACCTATGTTCCTTGAAGAAAGTTGTTCAATTTCACGGGTGCTATCACCCTGCATATAGAGACGCCACGCCAGCACGTCAAAATACCCCAAACTGTCAAATTTTCCTAATTGATTATAAACCTTATGCGTATGTTATAAAGTTGAAAATCTATCAAAGAAATTTGACAGATTTGAGGTAGCTTGATGTGCTGGCGTCTGCATACCGAATGATAGCACCCGTGAAATTTTGCACCGTTTGCATGTTTTTAAGTACAGTCAGCGTCAATAATATCGGGACGAACAGACTGTTCAAAACGATCTAAACAACTATGAAAATTAAATATTAACTCAATGACACAAGGAATGTATCAGAATGAAGACAGTACACGACAACTGTCATTCTGACATGAACTTTATCGTAATGAGATAAAGTCAATTTTCTGAGTTGTTGAGATCATTTTGGATAATCTGTTCGCCCCGATATTTTTGACGCTGACTGTACCTATGTACATAAATACTAACAAACATGCAAACGTACAATCATACTCTCATGAATTTTTGTATAACTACTTGTTCAAAAGCTATAGTAGACTAAGGACTGTGAATATTATACAATTAAAACAATATCACGTAAACTATATCATCCCATCTTTGTAACAGCAAGCTCATGACTATGGTGTTAGTGTAAAGGGCGCCACATATTATTTTAGCCCGGAGCGGCTAAATAGCTAGATCGGGCCCTGTCTGTAGTGTATGAATTTATGTACATTGAACAGAAATAAGCTATTATTTTATTTCGCTCTTAGTCTAGTGACTTGTCACTCTTAGTCTAGTGAAAAATCGTGGGTTGCTTTTAGTTGAAATTATTGATTTGTCATCGGTCCTTGATAAATGGGCAAAGTTTTAAATCAATTTGACGTTTTAAAGGGGGTGAAAAGATTCCGTTACATAGATACATACATACCAAGCTAATAAAAGCGTGTTAAAAAAAACAACCGTCATGAAAAAGCGACTACATAGTGAAAAATACTTTCCGGTTCGTAGGACATTGGTTTTTGTGCATATTTTGCCAAATTGCCGACTTACGAAACTAAAATTATTTCTAACTTCGTACTTGTAGTTAGTTATTAATACAAACTTACAATGTAGCTGCCTGTAGACTAATCTCCTAGTTCTTCTGTACATCGGCGTATAATAATTTTGCGTGGAATTTTCCAATAACGGCCGAGATGAAGACGTTCTCCGCGTGAGGGAATGCAAGACGCCGAGCAATGTACCCAATGTACCCACCGCCATCGATTCAAGGGTCGCTTGATTGCTATCAGCTTGTAGGAAATTGAATCGGCAGGCACTGCATGCCTTCGGTTGTGGAGACAGATTTACCCTGTCGGTTTTAATTGAGTTACTTTGTTGTTGAGAATGTTTGTATTGGCAACAGTATTTTTACCCGACTGCGCCAGAAGGAGGGTTTATTTTCAAGTGTTTGTATGTATGTACCTATGTACATTTCTTTGGCATGGTCTTTAGGCTAAACCAAAAATGTGCCTGCATAAAAAAAAATTGGCGATTTTTGGCGCCATATGGTGTCTGCAAAAAAAAACATTTCTTCAGAACCTATTGAGTGGGCATCAAAATAAGGGGTTTCGTAAATAGGTCTTAAGAACTTAAAAAATAATGATATTAACTAAAAACTGTGAAATAAAAAAATATGAAAATTAAAAACTGCCTGAAACTGAATTTTTAATTAAAAAAGATGAAAAAAAAAACTTGTTTTAAAAGGATGACTATTACACTGAATACTATAAGAAATCTCATGCAGTCGGAGGCATATTCTTAAATTTAACAATAAAGACCTTTATTGCCTCCGACTGCATGATATTGCTTATAGTATCCTTTTATATCAAATTTCTTGTTTTCATCTTTTTTAATTAAAGTTCACTTTTCAGGCAGTCGTGTTTTTAAAATTTTGTAAATTGTTTTTTCGTACATGGTCATTCAATGGGATTAAATGAACTTACGGCTGTATTAATATTAATGATTATACTCCTGAAGCTATATTTGTTACAGTCGCGAATCGTAATGTAATCAACATAAAACCTGACACTGCGCAGTATATGCGCCCTCGCGGCCGTAGCCGCCGTAGGAGATGCCCTGGGCGTCGGGAATTCCAGGCTGATTCCCGGCCATCGTAGGCGCTAGCTTGCGGACGGCGAGTAATGGGTAGCTCGCTGTCCGGAAAGGACCAAGCCCGGGTCGACTCGTTGACCACGACAATCGACGCGTCGTTGTGTTCCACGCGCGCCTCAAAGGGATTTCAGTACCAACTTGTAGGGTCCGCAAGGGCCGGTGCCTGCCAGGGTTGCGGGTTGTTCGAAAGAAATACCGTGGCCACTGGCACACAGGCAACTGAAGGAACACGGGTGGGTTACAGTCAGTAAAAGTCTGACACGCCCTCCTGTTCCACCCAGAGCGGGAGAAGATATTTGATGATTTCCCAGCCAACAAAAAAATACCTACCTGACACTAACCTGTATCCTGATTGCGTTAGACACTATCAATCATATTCTGAATAATTTCAAAGTATTTTGCTAATCCATTGTTTTATATGTTCGAAAACTATGTCTGCACAACCACGTAAATAACATAGTGAATGATGTTGAGCTGTCAAAATTAAAGCTATTCGTACTGTTAGTGTGTTACCCCGCTGCAAATTGCAAAAAACGATAGAAGACGAATTTTTGGGGCTATCTTAGCGCATCCTCCATAAGTAACTTCATGATTTGCAGCTGCCAACTCAATGCCGCATATAAACAGTTTGATGTTATCAGAACCAAACAACCAACATGTTTAAGAGGTGACTTTGATGATTTTTTTGATGCAAGTGTGTTTAATTATGTTTTGAGTTCCATTACTGTATGCAAAAAAGACTTGAAAATAACTTATGTTTTTTGCTTTCAAAATTATTTACGGTAAAGAGCTCAAAGGAATACACTGCTTTAAAAACCACTGTTTTGACCGTTTTCAAGAAATCTCCGCCTTAATTAGCACAAGTAATTTGGACAAAAGAAACATTATGTACTGCCCATTCAATACAAACGATACCTAATTGGCTTAAGCTGGAGCGAGTATTGTATTGCATTTTTTTTTTTTTTTTTTTGGGTGGGAAATCATCAAATAACTTCTCCCGCTCTGGGTGGAGCAGGAGGGCGTGTCAGACTTTTACTGACTAAAACCCACCCGTGTTCCTTCAGTAGCCCTTAAGCCAGGGGCTGTGGTGTCTCTTTCGAACAAACCCGCACCCCTGGCAGGCATCGGCCCTTGCGGGCCCCATCATTTTTTGTGCTGACATCTCTTTGAGGCGCGCGTGGAACACAACGCGCCGTCGACTTGGGCTTGGTCCTTACCGGACAGCGAGCTACCCATTACTCGCCGTCCGCAAGCCCATGCCTACGGTGGCCGGAAATCGGCCTGGGATTCCCAACGCCCAGGGCGTCTCCGTATCCTGCGGCGGCTGGGGTCGCGAGGGCGCATATGCTGCCTCTCCCTCACGTGCGCCGCCTCCCTCTTAGCGAGCATCACTGCTTCGCTGAAGGAGGTGACGGCTCCCCATGCCCTCTCGCTCCGTACCATGGCCTGGACCAGGGCCGGACGCGAGAGATCGCCGCCGCCGATCGCCTCCACGAGGACACGGCGGTGCTCCGCCCAAGCAGGGCAGACCGCCACCGTGTGCTCCACCGTGTCCTCAGGGCGATCTTCGCAGTGGAAACACCCGGGCGTTTCCTCCCGCCCTATCCGAAACAGGAACCTCCCGAAACAACCGTGTCCGGTGAGGACCTGCGTCAGGCGGAAGGTGAGGACGCCATGCCGCCTCTCAAACCACTCCTCAAAGAGGGGACTTACCGCCGCAATCGTGGCGTGCCCAATTGTATTGCATCCAACAATTAATACCAGTAAATGAACGACAAAAACTGAATATGTACAATACACTCTTTTATCTGTTCTGTGGTAAGTATTACATTTGTATGTTTTCAATTTCGTGTTCAAAATAATGGTGACTATTCATATATTTATTTTAAACAGACGTTATGTATGTGGTTAATTTAATGAATCTGGCAATTAATAACGATTCATTATTTATTAATCAATAGTACCTAATTAAGTATTATTTACATTGACTGAAATGGAATACCCACAGGATCCTTAAAAAAATATTTTACTAATGAAAGCAACCTTAAAGCAACAATAATAATCAAAATTTTGCACGGTCAGAGTTTAACCTGTCTGAGTCGGGGTGTATCAAGTCCCGAGCTCGCTTCGCTCGCTCTTGCATCCTAAATTCTCTTTGCCTAACCCCTAGAACTTACGAAACTAACCTGTCAGATCCGAGGTATCCCAAGTCTCAAGTTTGATTCAGCAAAACAGATTTTGACATTTATCTTAGGTACATGTGTTTCGTCTCATCTTTAGCAGATTCCATCAGGTTAGCTGTAAAATATTTTTATTTTCCTCTGCCTAAGTGATGATTTTTTGTTTTTTCTAGATATTTTTATACAGTCAGGATGTTAACTGGCGAAATTTGGGTGTACTCTATGTACACCTCTTTTTTTTGAGGTTAGGAAATCATCAAATAACTTCTCCCGCTCTGGGTGGAGCAGGAGGGCATGTCAGACTTTTACTGACTAAAACCCACCCGTGTTCCCTCATTAGCCCGTATGCCAGGGGCTGTGGTATCTCTTTCGAACAAACCCGCAACCCTGGCAGGCATCAGCCCTTGCGGGCCCCATCATTTTGTGCTGACACCTCTTTGAGGCGCGCGTGGAACACAACGCGCCGTCGACTTGGGCTTGGTCCTTACCGGACAGCGAGCTACCCATTACTCGCCGTCCGCAAGCTCATGCCTACGGTGGCCGGAAATCGGCCTGGGATTCCCGACGACCGGGGAGCTAATTTAGCATAAGAAGCCTTTCCGTAATTGTACAAGCCAGTCACTTCTATTTTCTACTTTATTAAAGTAATTTACGAGTCTTTGTAAACTCTCATTTTAAACTAGCAACGAATAATACAATTGCTTTTTAATATTCCATAACGCAGTTTTATCTCTTTTGTCGACTGGCAACATAAATACTCGGGGAAGTATTTATTAACATTCTTTAACTCAGCTCTGTAGAAAAAATTTTTTTTTTTGAAAACTTCGGAGCTCTTTGTGCATATTATTCCACTCTGGGAATTTAAAGATGGCCGTCCGAAACAAAAGTGGCGAAACTGGAATTCATTAAAGTTATTGTTATTATTTAAGTTTATTTTGATTAATAGTATTAGAGGCCTCACCCACGGCGACTTTTTGTAGATGCAGTAGCGATGCTGTCGCTGGCTGAGTACCTTCGCTCAGATTCTCTATCGCTACTATCACGATGCTGCCGCGCTTCATTCGCTATCTTATTTGACTTATTTCTTCTTTCGGCTGTATCGATGTTTCGATACAGCCGCGCGTTTGCATCATTTTGGACGTTACAAATGCGACTGACGCACGATTTAAATACACCGTGGGCAAGGGGCCTTAGGTTTTTGTGTTATTTGATTACAATATACTTGCTGCTCTGTTGGTCCAGATGTCGCAAGCGCTACTGCTGAGCATGAGGTCGCGGGTTCGATTCTCGGGTTGGGCAGTGTTATTAGGTTTGTCCATCTGGAATGGGCTCGCTCCCTATTACATGGGATTTAGAACATAACTGGAGAAGAAATGTTTGTGTACTATAGGGTAGACCTCTGAACAATCCTTCGGGGAAACAAAGCGTGATGTTAAGTATGTTATGTTATGATTGCAATATAAACGATTGAGCTTAAAAAAACGTTTTTCTCTTCGCGTAAATTTACGCCTCTTAAATGTTCTACTGACCATGTTTTTGTTGAGAAGGAAATAAGTATATCTGAATTATTTTTGAGCTCAGTTGAAAAGCATTAAGCGTGCGGAATTAACATCATTAACACAACTGTCACTGAAATATCACCTTTAATGCCGCTGGCAGTTGACAATAATCTGACGTGGGAAAAATTTAAAAACAAAACGAGTTTATTAGAGCCCATTTTTTTTCAACGCAAAGCGGAAAGGTCCTTCCTTCCGCTAAATTCTTCCGAGTTGACAACAGGGAGATTACTTCTTTTATTAAGAACTGTCAACATCCGTAAGTGCCTTACGCTAACGAATTTTACTAAAACATTTGGAAAATAAATCAGAACACAAATTCGGACAAACTTCTTTTAATATTTTTAGCTTTATGTTGGCTCAAGTTTTTATACACTCGTAGGTACAGACGCCAGCACATCAAGCTACTCCAATCTGTCAAATTTATTTGATAGATTTTCAACTTTATACCGTAAGCATAAGGTTCATGTTCAATTGGGAAAATTTGACAGTTTGGGGTAGGTTGACCTGCTGGCGTCTGTACATAGACTCACATGTTTTACCATGGGGATAGGCACATATAGAGACTATATAAAGCCTCATGCTACGATCCTTAGATGCTTCTTATGTATCGTTTACGTTCGTCTATCTGGGATCTACTCCCTGAACACGAAAACCATAGTTTCCAACTCCGTCCTACGGACTTCGAAGTCCGAACCAAGAATTAACGACAACACGATTGGACAGTTGTCCCTACCGGTCGTGTGTTGGCCTAACCGAAAATTCGAATTTGAAATTTGGATAGTCGGATCAACTACTGCCCGGACGGGCCCGTATCTTCACTGACACTTTTTTGAAGATCACTGAATCACCAGTAAGGTCGTTCTAGGGTGCCTCCTATGAGCGTTTTCACTCACATATGCCTTGTAGATTGAATTTCGATCTTAGCACATAATATTGACATTAAAGAATTAGATCGGTCTCTATCTTTTGTTTCATGCTCAGAATACAAAAAGAACCAGAAGCCGTGAGTGCGCCTAATACTGAAGCCACAAAAACTACTCTTAAAAAGAGTAGTTTGACGAGCCGATAAGTCACTCTGTGATTGTCGTATCGCGCGACGTGTTTTACCGGTGTTCAATTTATTTAAATTATGCCGCCTTGTGTCGTTCCTACCTCTAAAAATTTACCCGGGCTAAAAAAAAAACATGATGGTATCACATTTCATGTGCACGTAGCGCATTCAGTTATAGTTTTATTTCATTATTGAATAATTTGTTCAATTTGTAATCGTCATCGTAAATAATGGGTCCATCTTGAACGTGTTGCCAATTTTAGAGTTTTGATTTCCCTTCTTCTTATTACCTACTGAGGGCTTTTATTCACTGTAGTATGTATAAAACCACTGAAAATTTTTTTTTTAACGACTTGAAAAAATATTTTATGAAAACAAACCGTATGTAATAATGCATGTATAGAAAATAACAGTAAAATTTAGATTTTATTATTTTCGTACCCCAATACTCTCAACATTTACCTCAAAAATGCTCATAAAAGTGCCTTTTATGAGCCTGTTTAAAAAAATGGAGTTAGACTTATTGAGAAATTTCCTCCTTTCTAAATTCTTCTAATAAAACCAAAGGATACAAAGTACTCAGTGGGTCTTAAAGCAACGTGGTCGAACCATTTCAAGCGTAACTCCATAAGTCACGGGCTCTATCTGTCTTTACGCTCATTTTCCTCCTCGGCTTGGCGAGGTTCCAAACGGTATCAAAACTAAATGCGCCAGTAATACTAAAAGCTCCATGTAGCAAATTAATGGCCACCACATCGAAGATCACGGGCCACAGAAGTTGTAAATCAATTAGGAAAGTCTACAGAAATAATGGGCAATTTGGAAAGTAATATTTTGGGATAGCATGTAGCATGACAAGTAAGTATAGACAAAATAACAGATTGTAGAAAGATTTCTACCGTCTTAAGCATGGCGATGTTAAAACGAATGGGAAGAAATGTTTCTATTCTTCAGTCGACAAAAGTCTACGATGTCAAGGATGACGACACTTAGTGTTATTTTTTTTTTTACAGATTCACGATTATTAAAATCATGAATTCAACCATTTTAGTTCATTTATTGAATGACAATTTAATGTTTTTTTTTTTTTTTACCTTAGCACATTCACCTCAACTACATCACTAATAGCTACCTCCCCATTGCCATGGAAAGAATAACTGTCTGTATCTTCATAGAAAAGCGAGTCTACGGGTCGCCCCGTGCTCGGACAGAAGAGAAGTCAAGTTGGATAGAAAGAACTTTATCTATTCTTGGTAGAATGGAGATAGAATTGGTCATGCTACGCCTGCTGTACTACATAGACCACACATAGTGGCAACTCTAAAATTTTAAAACTGGAAATAGAGATTATTTATATTATCGTTTTTATATTGAACCTCCTCCCTCCATAGGTAGACTTCAGACACCCACTACGTGAAGACCATGGCCCAACTGTCATAGGGATATGACTTTCAAAGAATATTTTGAATTCAATCAATCAATCAAAATATTTTTACTTCATTTAAAACCTGCATGGTCACTTATGAAACGTCAGAAGCTAGGTGCACGGTTCCAAAATATTGTTTCCTATGGAGAAGAGCCGGCAAGAAACTCCACGGTTACTCTTTTAAAAATGATTGGCTTTAACAATGTTTCCAAATTACAGAGATAAAATGTATGGGAGGACAGTGCAGGCCTGTCAATAAGTACCAGGTACTTAGACAAATACAGAATAGAAAATCGTCTACAAATCTACAGTCTGTAAGGCCTACAACGTTCTCCCATTCACAATATGTAAAATAATCTACATAAATAAAATGAACCTAATTAAACATAGTGACATGATTAACATGACAATCACTAAAAAATGGTTGATATTCAAATTAATGTATAATGTCAAATAATGACGAGAATATGTCAGCATTGTGAAAATAAAAAGAATAAAAAAGAACATTGAGAGCAGTTAATAGACTTTCACATAGTTATGCTGTTAATGAGGTACCAAGGAAGCCACATGTGCAGAAGGAATTAATGCGAAACTTCCCTGTCTTAAACGTAGTCTTTTATCTTATAATATGCTTTTTTGATAAGGATACATTTGATGTGCGTTTTAAACTTTCCGTCGCTAAGTTCTGTAACTGACTTTGGCAACTTGTTATAGAAGCGGATACTGTTTATTAGAAATGACTTGCTAGTTTTGGTCAATCTAAATTTTTGAATCACAATTTCATCTTCACTACGTGTATTCAGATTATGGAAATCGCATCGTTTTTAGAAAAGGCCTAAGTTTTTGCGAACATACAAGATATTTTCTAGGATATAAAGAGACGGCAGAGTTAGAATATCAATTTCACTGTATTTGTTTCTAAGAGACTCGCGAGGCCCCATTTTATAGATTGCGCGGATTGCTCTCTTTTATAAAATGAAAATTGAATCTACGTCAGCTGCCGATCCCCACAACAGAACGCCATAAGACATAATACTGTGAAAATAAGCAAAGTAAACTAACCTAGCTGTGGCTACATCCGTCAACTGCCTTATCTTTCTTACTGCGTAATTAATCTAGTCAGCCTCGTTAGTGTAGTGGTTATCAGCGTGGGTGGTGTAGACGATGTGCGTGGGTTCGATTCGATCCTCAGGTTAGGCAAGCGTAATTGGATTTCTTCAAAGTATTTTCTTTCCGTGAATCTTTCTAAATCTGTAGGTTCACTCCCCAAAAGATTACTTATGAATTCAAATACAGCCTATCCAATTCTCGTTCAAGTTAAGACCAACAAGCATTTTATATAATTTTATTAGTTCCTCATACCAAGGCGTGGTGTCTCGGGGGCGATAGATCACGTCTCAGAGACGTGTCTGCGACATATTGTGCATGTGTGACGTATATGGAGTGTGTCGTCAGTGCCACAAACTGAAAGTAATGGCTGTCCTCTAGTGTCGCCACTCCCGGCTTGACGTGATAAAAGCATGTTACAATGTGAGTTTGAATTTTGTTACTTATTATAATAAATATTTTTTGGCAATATTTTAACTTTCTTGGAAGAAAAAAAGACTAAGATGATGATAATTGTTACTTGTTCATAGTAGGTACAGTTAGGTATATAATAATACAAGCTTCCGCCCGCGGCTTCACCCGCGTGGAAGTGGGAAGTGGGTACAACGGGGATAAAAAGTATTTTATGTGTTAATCTAGGTATAATCTATCTGTGTGCCAAATTTCATCTAACATCTGTACATCTATACACCCATTCATACAAACTTTCACGTTTATAATATTAGTAAGTACGGTTCGGAATAAGGTGAACTATTTTATTTTATAGCTCATTTATTTTCACTAATAGTAAATGTTTGATTGAACGTGCCAACCTCTAGAAAAAAGAGTTAGATTAAAAAAAAAATCATTTGAAAAGCCGATTTTTAAGAAACGCCACAGGTAGGCTATTTTAGTTCACGTTAGGACTCGTAGCCGAGTAAAAAAGAAATAGTCAGAAAACACGCTAAGCGAAACCGAAGTGATTGCGATGGAAGGCGATGCGATGCGACGGAATCAAGGAATTTCACCTGAAAGTCGCGGGAAGAATGAGTTATAATATAAACGATTTTAAAGACTTTATTTCAGCAGCCATTCATATTTTACTCAATACTAATACGTTTCAGAATTCTGTTCAATAACACCCAGTTAATCATCTTCAGCTACCAACTATGCTGGGGTTGGCTCCCAATCTAACTGGATGCAGCTGAATACCAGTATTTTACATGGAACGACTGCCTATCTGACCTCCACGACCCAGTTACTGGGTAACGATACCCCTTAGTAAGACTGGTCGTGTTGTCAGACTTTCGGGCTTCTGACGACCCGTAACGAATGTCAAAGTTCTACATATGACAACCGGGACCAACGGTTTAACGTGCTTTCCGAGGCACGGAGGGGTCTTGGTATGTAAAGGTGTTCACCCATCCACGGACCAACCGCGGCAAGCGTAGCTTAACCTGATCGATCGACCCGTGCAGCTATTGCTACTTATCCATAAGCCCTTCACTATGACACCCAGTTAATATCTAGTTGAAAATCATTCTTCAAAACCAAATACCTACTTTGTTATATTGATAAAGTAAAATAGTATTTTCCGTTTTTCAATTCAAATATTCCCTACATACAAATGCATTTATCATAAGATTTACAAACATCCGAAGACTAAAACTGTCAAGAAGTATAAGAAGAAAATAAAACATAAGAAAGAAAAGAAATCCAAACATACAATCAGGGTACGTCAAGTTAAACTGAATGCAAACACTTCGCACGTTCACAAAATATGACACATGCAAAGTAAAGAAAATTCCGTAAAATTTGGAATGAATGTGTTATATTCGTAGCTTTCTTAACTGTGTTCCCAAGTGCTGTGACAATTTGAGCTTGTTTGCATTGCTTTAAATTACGTAGGGGGAATGAAAAGACGAGGTTCCGGATAATTTTCATACGTATCATAATAGCAAGACATTTAGAGTACATTTTGATGGGACTTCTACATGACTGGCGAAATGTGATTGTACTAAGTTTACATGCTCTGCCTAACACTTCGCGGAATACAGCCGTGATTATAGGTTATGTAAATAATAAATCCTCACCATGTATAATGTGTAGGCCCATACCTCACTCCCACACTTACTCACACCCACTACTCACATACACATTCACCACCAGTACCTCCACACCATCTCAACACATAACACACACGACCAAGCGCGCTTTTTGATGTTTTCCTTTTATTTTATTTTTGTCTTTCTATGTTCATATAATTATTATGTACAGGCTCAATAATTTAATACAAATTAAATAACTTGGGGAAGGGCGGAGCATCCTAACACAAGCCTATCCTGCCCATTGTAACTAGAATTCGATAATTAAGTTGATGCAATTAACATTTTATTAATTTATTTATTTTATTTATGTTACATTAGTCTATATTGTCAAATTGTTTCAAATGCGTTTTTTGCAAAGTCTATGATTTCTCTGAATCTGCCTAAGCTTTTCCCAACTTTGGTCGGCTTTCAGTCTAATCGGATGCTGGATGGAGCTGAATACCACAATTTTACACAGAGCTACTGGCTATCTGACCTGCACAACCAAGTTATTGGGTAAGACCCGTGGGTAAGACGATACCCTTGGTAAGACTACCGACTACCCGTAATGACTGATCCATGTCTGTGACAAAGATCTATAAATGAAAGCCGGAACTGCTTTCTGAGGCACGAAGGAGTCTACATGTAACCCATCCACGACCTGCCCGCGGTGAGTGTTGCTTAACTTTCAATCAACCCGTGCGACCTCTTAGCTGGTCAATCTCAGTAGAAAATTAAATACAAAGCCCATTGTTGCAAAGTATGGACCACATCGTCTAAATTCAAGAAGAAATCAAGTAGATATCAAATCTTGAAAACAATCGTATGAGACATTGAGCACGTATTTCAATTGCTATTCGTGACGAGACGTTATGACAAACAATGTCACGCCCCCATCACGGTACCGACACGCCGTCACGTTGATCGTTATATATAACACGACCAACATTCTGTCACGCGAAATATGTACGTAATGTTGAAAGGTTATAAGAATTGAATGATAGAAGGGAAAAGATACGTTTGGGGGCGAAAACGCTTTTCTCAATAATTCTACCAATTTTTATTCAACGTTTTTTTTAGCTTTCCCTGCTTGTTGTTTTTTGGGTCAAATTCAGTACTTGAAATTTCACTCCCTTTCTGTTGGCAGATTGATCTGATATTTCGCACACACCTTTTGAAAACAATGCAATTTTAATCAGTATCATTGTAAATACAAGATGGCCACCCCTACAAAATGGCGGATTAAGTACATATTTTTTCACAACCCCTTCAATGGCTATCAAATGAAAGGGCTTGATTAAACTACTGCACACTACGAAAAAAAAACCAAATAGAATGAGAAATATTAAGTAACAAAATAAAAACTAAAATTTTATAAAAGAATAAGTCGTTTTTTTTCTCAGTTAAACGGTTTTAATGTAAAAATAATGTAGGTAATTTATTAATTGAACTAAAAAATAATTCGGTAGATGCTAGGTACCAGTCATCACACCACTTTCCTCATCAATCTGGGCATTGATCAGACGAAAAAATAAAATCGTGAGACGTAGCGTAACTTGAGCAAATATGTAAATAGCATATGAGCGGTTGACTTTTGATAGAAATTTCACGCGCCCCACGATTTTATTTGTAGTTGTAAAACTATTATATTGTCAGTTTGCTACAGACGATTTTCTCGGAACTTATTTGGGACACCTGCAAATGACTATTCGTTGGAAACCGACTTACATCATCTCACATCCAACTAGCTTTTTTCCAACTATTTTGGGGTTGGCTTCCAGTCTAACCAAATGCACCTGAATACCTGTATTTTACATGGAGCTACTGCCTATTTGAACTCCACAAACCAGTTACTGCAATACCCCTTGAAAAAGACTGGTTGTCAGACTTTCAGGCTTCTTTCCGTAACAACTGTCAAATATCCACGAATGATCGTGCTTTCCAAGGCACGGAGAGGTCTTGGTATGTAAAAATAGTCACCCATTCTCGGACTAACCGCGGAAAGCATAGCTTAACCCGATCGGTCGACCTGTGTAGCTGTTATTAATCAGTAGCCTCTCTAAGAAATATTTTCGGGAAAGCGGACTTGTCGGCCATATTTGTAGTCGGCTATTAGTCGGTGACTAGTCGGCTAAGACCAGAGGAGTTGGCCCATTTTTTTACAAAATTTTTACTTGATATGCTTAAAAATTTAAAAGAAGATGATTGAAAAGAAATTGAGATCTTTATTGTTATTTTTTTTTTTTTTGAATCAGTTTCAGTTTACTTTCAGTGAAATCTAGAAATGGATAGAAAAATTAGCATAGGAAGAAAAGCCAGCTCGCACGTAAACAATGATATAATAAATGAAAAGTAAACAAAAAACATGTCCCGCCTGAAAAAAAATGCGCTTGGTCGCCGGGCGCCGCCGCGCACGAGCCGAAGGGGTAGTCACGAACATTACCGATGACACCCGAACTCAACCGAACGCAATGATCGGCTTGGCCTAGTCGGCCATTTTGCAGCCGACTAGTCGGCTAGTCGGCCCAGCTCTACTAGGAAAGTAACATGTGTACGTTAAATTAAAAATGTCAGTATTGCTAATAACATCGTAGATTATGTATTACATTGGCAATTGGCATCCCATTTCCTTT
This sequence comes from Polymixis flavicincta, assembly GCA_949987655.1. Taxonomy (NCBI): domain Eukaryota; kingdom Metazoa; phylum Arthropoda; class Insecta; order Lepidoptera; family Noctuidae; genus Polymixis; species Polymixis flavicincta. Next base: position 8,634,129 of record OX465186.1, on the reverse strand, counting down.
TCCTCTCCAATTGATCAAGTTCCTTCTGCCCAAGCTTTGTACCCTTTCGCATGACTACACTCACATTTCAATAAACTCCGCACGAGCCAACAGTATCACATTCTTATGAACTCAAACGCAATAAGACGAAGCAAATCGTTCAGAGGCAATGCAAATATCGATGAGGGACCCACAATGTTGGTTGATGGAAAAAACGATTGGATTGATTGTAAATATATGAGTTTTTGTAATATATGACAGAACCAAGCCTTGAACGCATTCATTTGTTTTCAGACAAAAGACATAGAAAGATTCGTCGGATATGGTAGGTACAATATAAGTTGGTTAAGCATAATTATGTTCAGGACATACTCGTAATCACCTCCAAAAGCGGCATAGAATATTTACAAATACCTACACATGGGTGTAAAACCTAACTTATAGACTACTTATACTCTAATACACAATAAAAAACACTTAGATGCCCATGCGTCAGAAATAGAACCGGCAATCATTTCGGTTTCATTTGGGATATGTTTATTTTGATCTATAGGTACTATATTTAGTAGTCTCTTTCTTATTGAAATGAAATGTCCAATTATGTAACTACTCATATAAATTAAGACACTTTTACACGTCAATAATTAAAAACTTAATGGCGCCTTCATTTCCTAGCTGACTGATCCTTGTTATTTGTTTTCTACTACGGCAAAAAATTGTGTTTTATTACAGGAGGAGGGCCATCTTACTGGCGGTTTCATTAATGCAAATAAATTGTAAGTTTCTGTGATCATGGAATACCAATATTATGTTCTATGATAATTACATCTGCTAGGATTCGCCAATAATGTGATCGAGCTGTATAATTAAACCAGCAGGCTCGCAGGGTCGTATGAGGTTGTAGCATTACGCTGACCTATGGCCTTTTTGCGTTGTGGTGACGCATATTTTCTCCCAATTTGTTCATTTTTGTGTTTGTGTTCTTTCTTTTCGTCATGTTTACCACAAGCAAACGTATTTTCTTTTATCAAGCTTAATTTAAATTTTAACGGCTGCTTTAGTCTGAAAAATCGAATCCCACAAAACTACTAGAAAATATCTACAAACCGAAACGTTTTCAAAGTCAATCCGGCCCGTATACGAGAGGTATCTAAATAAAAACCAATGTTTGTTCACTCAGGCGCGGCCTGTGAGCGGAAGCGTTCATGGCGGGACTTGACACCCGGAAATAGCGTCACCACCGTCGGAACTGACGTCACATCGCCGCCACCGATGATATTATTATATTGTGTAATAACTGGGCTACTCAGCTGAGCTCAGTAAGTAATTTTAGTAGCTCAGTTAGTAGGTCCTCTGCTATGTATAATATTTTTTATCTCAGAAAGCGACGCGCGCTTTACTTGTTGTTGTCAAGTGTATATATACACATTCGCAGGTTGTTTGTACATTTAGTTACCACAAGTAAAGCATGCATCGCCTCGTGAGATAAAAATACGTAAATAATTAGTGTTATAAATGTAAGGTCTGAATAAAACATATTTTCTGTCTTATTTAATGCCGCTTTTATTTAAGTACCCATTTAATGTCTCCTTGAACGCTTCTTAATCTTATAGAGACAACTTTCATCCGAAACGGTAGTCAAGGAAATAAATCGGTTGTCAAATGGAGACACTCCACTATTTTGCCGTGTTATACCCATTTTATACAATTATGTAACAATGGCAGTTGTGATTTGAATATACGGAAAATTTAAGATGGTAGATAATTTGATTGACAACTTTTCGACATGTTTGTTTTATATTTAGTGGATTTTCGGGCTAGCTAAACAAGACAATCCTACGAAAAGATCGCGTTTACAATAGAGCCTGTCCACACGCTCAGCAATCGCTTCCAGCGGCATATTTTACCCTGTTTACGCATACACTTTATCACCGGCTACCCGGCTTCAAACATATCGGGTACCGGGCTGTAACTACCCGGGTACACGGCTTCAGTAACCCGGGTATCCGGACCGTGTGAAACACCACTAAGTTGTTTATTTCATCCACTTTATCCCACGCATTTTCCTCAATTACTTCTGGGCGGATACTTGCGAGAAATGAAGGATGCATATCGGATTCTCAATTACATTAAATTAAGTGTTCTTTGGTTTCTACTAAAGACCTTGTCCTACATTTTTATTGCGCAATAAAAGCTTCGGGCTTTTAATTTCTTAGAAAAAAAGGGCTTCACTCAATATACGAGGGGCTCGTGGCTAAATAATAAAACCCGCACGGGTCGATTGAAGGTTAAGCTACGCTTGTGGAGGTCTTCCGTGGATGGGTGACCATTATTATTATACTGACGTTAAACTTTTAGTCCCCGCTGTTGTTTGTATTATTTAGGTGACACACGACAACGGCTTTCAGATGAGTTTAATTCATGTTTTCATACTTTTATACTAATTTTATACATAGTCGGTTTAGTTTTTAACCGACTTCAAAAAGAAGGAGGTTATCAATACGACATGTTTTTTTCTAAATGTTTCTTCGAGCATAACTTCGTCATAATAGACGGATTTGTAAAATTCTTTTTTTGTTTGAAAAGGGTTTATTTCAAAATGGTTTAAATTTCACATAGGTAGATCTGATGATGCGTTTTGGGGACAGACAACGGAACTCTTCAAAAAATTACAGCTAATAAACCGCGATTGCTGCTATTGCATAAATAATTAAATATGGATTGTTTTGACCCCAAGGACGATGAAATTTCGAACTGGTGTGGGGTAGGTACTATAGCTAAAAAGTGAAAAATAAAAACTTTTTCCAAAAAATTACAACCGCCTTCCGGAAAAACGCTACAAAGTAAAAAATTACTTTTTTTTTTTTTTTTAGTTCTGGCTTCGCACGGTTTGTGCATTTAGCCAATGTCAAGTTTGGAAAAAAAAAAAAAAAAAAAAAAAAAAAAGAACTTTAATTTCGGAAGTTAGTGAGTTTGGATATGTAGGTACTTTAATTTTTTGTCACCGGTGGCGGTCGGTTGTTTTTTTTTTTGTTGTATATTTTGTTTCACTTTTTAAATCGACTTCAAAAAAAGGAGGAGATAATTTTTCTTTTACTTAAATTTCATCTACTTAGATATGCGAAAATTACCCCTCTCAGGTTTAGTTTAGTGATTTAGTTATTTCAACTAGATAGAAGCTAGATACCTTTATCAATAGCGTTAAACCGTACCTTCACATTTAAGCTCACCATACAGACACAGCACGGACACTAATGGTGTCGGCGCTATTCAAACTGCATTAACGGTAATGGTTCCTTTGCTTCAGTCGATTCAGAACGCAGGGGATGCGATGCGTCCTTTTCTATAGAATGTAGTGTGACCTGCATTGGTAATGTTTTGTCGTTCTTGACCATAATTACTTTATTTTCTAGCAAGTACTCGCAAAATAAGGACCTTTGTACACACGTGTTTTTTTGTCGTGAAAAACTAAGGTTTATTCGCCGTGTGCAGACACGGTCATCATGGTTGTATGGATCATTATGGAAGCTTGTTGACAAGCACGTTTTTTCTTCGGCACGGTAAACCGTACCGTAAAGAAACCGTGGTGTGTATAACGGGCCTAAGTAGGTATAGCCTGGAGAAGAAAGAAAGAATAGCAGGTTGATTAGTCACAGATGGAAAAGCAAAGAAAAAATGTTTATTCTGCACAAACAAAACGCACCTTACAAAAAAAAAAAAAAAAAAAAAAAAAACTAACAAAAGTAAAATGCACTTAAACAATGTGGACAAAAGCCCCGAGTCGAAAATTTACACATTATTGTCCATTGACTGAATAGACAAATAGACAAATAGATTTGCGTTACGAGTGTTACGACACAGGCCATTATATAATTATTGACAATCAAAACTTAAACAAAATGCCGAAAGCAGAGGGCATAGTGACTACTTTTATTTAAAACAAACCACAAATATAATAACACTAAGCTGTGCGTCGCATCTGTGCAAGAACAGGTCGTTGTTCAGTAAAATGCTGTGACTTCGGACGGACCTATTGTCAACAGCGCACAGATACTTACACGTACATACAAAAATATAAGTTAACTCGCATTTAAAGAAAACAAAGACAGTCATGAGGACTGCCGACTAAGTGAAAACTTTGGAAAGAAACAACTTGTCACTTTAGCATGTCGCTCACGTGGTCACATTAGCTAGTCACCTAGTCGGTGACACGAATCCAATAGTTTTTCCCCTACTAAAACCCGCTCAACGTGGCTAAAAGAGTTTTCAAAAATATACATAGGTACGAGTATTTATCTATTATCAAGAAAGCAGAACAGAAATAGTCGGCACCTGCACGTCGGCAGTGACTGTGACAACCAGGCTTCCACTCAGCATCATGCTGTACTAGGGGACTCACAGCACAGCACCTCTGCCTAGGACTACTTCGGGGAAAAAACGCGTGATCTTATGTTAATTTAACTAATTTATTTTCAAAATTAATTATTTATGGTTGTCAGTTTTGCAGGCAAAAATATATATTTTGTTTATAAGCGATGGAGCATGACTAGTTTCAATTTTAAATACTACGAATAAAATATTATCTTACAGTACCTATTGACCCACTGAGTAAGTGGAGATGCCAATTTTTGATACAGCATCAGCTTTATCAGAATTTCTCTTCCATAATAATAAATATCGAAATGTGAAGAAAGATATAGTACCAAACCATCTCTTGCATTCAATGTGGCTTCAGTGGAAATTTTTAATAAATACCTACCAGTAAAACGGCTTACAGAAAACCTCGCTTCAATATCACAGAATTCCTAGAATTAAATACTTTCTACAGAATAAAAGTATAAATTGAATATACGCCATTTTTTCCTGGAGGATATATTAAGGCCACTGCAAAACGCTTTTCTCTAATACTTTATCTGCGTGTAATTTCTTGTTATTACATAAAATATCATAAGACACTCGGCAATACTGTAGCTTCCTGTAGAATGAATTTTCGGAATCTATTTCAGGAATTTTCTAATCAGGATATTCATTCCTAATTCCGAAGATAAGCAACCTACATTATATTTATGTAAATATACCCCTACATACAAACTCACAAATTTTACCTCTGTATAATATTATCACCACATATAGATTTTAAGATGAATAATTTCAATTTATATTTTATTCGTCTTTCTCTGATTGGATTTCTTGCGTGAAAACTCATATTCGAAAAAAAATTAAGCCAAAAATATCGCTTAGTATCTAATGACAGAAAACTTTAAAAAATGAATTGGAACTTCAATTTCAAAGCTCAGATACGGATCAAACAACTTTTTGTCAAAATGAATATTCTCTTGCCATATCTACCCTCCATTTCTGCCGATCCTCGTCGTCATAGGCAAATAAATACTATCTACAAAGTCCGTGAGTTTACTTTCAACCCTTTTTTTTGGAAAGAAATAGACTTTTTCGTGTTTATTTTTGTCGACAAACATTTCGGTTCGCAAAATTGTCTGATGGCAAATATTTGTTTCTGTCAAAGCTGTCTTCTTCCTCTATTTTTATGGTCGCGGTTTTTTTAATAAACGCTTGAAACGATCGTGAGCAGCTTGCTGTACGGTGAACAAAAATGAGATGAAGAATTAGCAAGGAGCAAGTATAAGGATCGCAGTGCGAGCCGATTTGTAATATCAGGCATCGATAACACATACTTTTACAGTCATATTTGTCGTATCCACAGTTCCGTGTGTTGCCGGACGTAAAAGAATAGCACCATCCCATTTCTTCCCGTGGGTGTCGTAGAAGGCGATTATGGGACTTACTAGAGAATGGGCAGCAGTGTTCTCTATGTTTTTTACCAACATAATGCGGTCGCCAATCCGCCTGCCAAGCGTGGCGATCATGGCAAAACCCCCCTTTTGGGGGAGGCCTGTGTCCAGCAGTGGACGTCTGAAATGATAATAATTTTCAGTATCTTTTCTTTTTCAAAGCCAGTCCATCATAGTTTCAGCAAGTGCTTAGATATTTTATTAAAACTCTGAACATAAACCTACATTTTATCCCTTAAATAGATTTAGTCCTTATAGATTTTGATGACGGCCCTTTGAAATTGTTTACTTGCCTGGTTTTTAGTTTAACCCGATCACAACGAATGTAATCAACCTAATATCCCTCATACATACTCAATGAAATCCAAGCCATCAAAAACAATTCACCTAACCGCAGCCCAATAGCCAAGCAAATGCTAACACTAACCCGCTCTTGAAGTGTGCATATAAGCCCCACAGCGCACATACAAGCACCACAGTGCGCTTAGCAATACGAGTGCCATTCCATTATTAGCAATATCGCACAGAGGGCAAAATAGCTGGCGTAGCCACTAATTGTTGCGCTATGCGCCGGTATACAGACCGGTGACGGAATTATGTTCCTATCTGAATTTCGGCCCATTCGGTTAGGCCATTGCTATGAGAGACGGACATCCGCAGTAGTAAATTGCGTTCAATTTGGACTTATGACGCACCTCTGCCGACCGCATTGCAGTAAAGAAAATTAATTCTACTGCATATGTACAATCGCGACTTCTTCCGCACGCTCACCTTTAAGGCGATAATCGCGTAGCAAGGCTCACGACTCGATCGCACAATGCATGCGTTTTGACCAATAGAATGCACGAAACATATTTTAGTAGTGTTCGTAGTGATGGTGTATAGAAGTGTGACACTCACACAGGGGCGTGCTATGTTCACTAGTTTGTGAGATTATTTTTGAATAGGCACGGCCGGTATGAGCTCTTTATGAATTATTGTTGTTGACAAGAAGTTATTTCGTACTCATATTTATCTTCTTTTTGGTTTAGAAAATGTATTATTGCTATTGCTATGTTAAATGAAATAATTGTTAGGTTCTTAATGTGTTTTATTTTTGTAGGTTTTAGGTTTGTTTTTGATTAGCAGAGGAGAATAAAACTAATTCATGCCTTGCTTGACACGAGACCAGAGAGACGGTGTCACTTTTTTTTTACCACAGTCAATAAGACATCACAACAGATCAAACAGTAATTGTAAACAGAATCTTATCGATTAGCTTAATGTTTTTTTTTTTTGTTAGTTTTTCTATTTATTCAGCTACTTACTAGCAGCGCTCCGCGATTTCAACAGCGTATTTCCCGTTACCGTGAGAATATGGGGATAAAATATAGCCTTTGTCACCCGGAGATAGTGTAGCTTACCAACAGTGAAAGAAATTTTCAAATCGGTACAGTAGTTTCGGAGCCTAGTCAATGCAAACAAACAAACAATCAAATCTTTCCTCTTTATTGTTAGTATAGATAGATTATTTATCAATAATTTGGAATAAAAATGTCAAACAACAATTTATATCTATTCTATCAACTTTAATATTTTCTTCTCTCCGATATAATAATGTTCCGTCAGGTCTATAAGTTTTGTTATATATGAACACTTTCACTGCCTCCCCAATTTTCATGATGTCCAATGGTTATGCGATACCGCCGCCATACAAAACGCAGCGGACGCGCTAGGCACGTTGACTGGCACTGCATAAAGTTATAAAATGTTAATAATTATTGTCATTTCTGTAAATTCCGGTTAAGAAGTTACAGCCTTTCAAGGTCAACTTATTAATGCCATTAAAAAAAAAACCTGTATTATCGGCGCGGCGCGGGCGTAAGAGGGACTTGTTACTTGCGCAGTTCTATTGAAAAGTAAAAATCTGCATTACAATGTGTTATAAACTTGAAAATATACAAAAACGAAGCAAGTTAGATATTTTGTTGGAAATTTGCAACATTTGTTATTATCTTTTTATTTTATTGCTCTATATTATGATTGGAATAACACAAATAGGTATACTTTGCGCAATTCATACAATGTTATCAGAGATTTTTGTTTACTGTTGTCGGAACTCTTGCAACTGCAATAATAATACGTTCATTATCTATACCATTGTTATTTAGTGGGAACTTCTGAAAATCCGGTTTAACAATAGAATGGCTTAAAAACATACTTTATGGCCCTTCTATTGAAGGACCATAAAATACGTTCGCGAAATATTACAAAGAATTTTAAGGTATGCCTACTATTTTATTACCATGTTACCTATCTCGAATGTTTTGCAGGTGTTTCTTATAGGTATGTATATTTTGAATACTTTGAATAGTTCTAATATTCGTTTTATCCATTTATTTATCACACCTTTGATTTTTTATTTAATCATAACAGCAGTTTGTGCAGAGGTTGATTGGTACTAACACTAGATAATAAGTTGTTTTCATATTATGTTACTAACACTCTATGGATTTCTTTTCCGAAATAAAATAAATATTATTATTATTTATTATTATAAACAGGCGGCTGTCCCCTTACTGCACTCGTGCGCTGAACTACCAGATTTTAATAGATGTAGAAAGAATCACACAATGTTTAATAATCACATTGTGGCCACTGGTTGTGGTCTACGTAATATTAACAAAACTGAGGAAACAATATAAGCTCTTTGCTAAACTATTAAGACTCATTTTCGCGGTACAGAAGATCTACAGTGAATGCTCATACATTTCTATGAGATCCGAGCTAAAACGCCTAGCGCGTGAGACAGAAGATAGTTGACATAACTGTATGGAGCGTTATGGAGTAATTTGTGGATTCTCGTGCGCCGCACGGGGAACCGAAGTTTATCGAATATTACCGAACGTCACGTCGATTAGCGAGAGCGCCCGAGGTTTGGCAAAGTTTGCATGCCGGCCATAATGAATGACCGACTCATTATTGTCACTGCGAAGTTTAGTTTACGTGGAATTGAATACTATTGTTTATTTTTTATTCGTCTAGATTCAAATTACTTACCTATCTGAAATAAATAAATTCTATTTATTTACTTATTACCCCTAATACTTAGTGAGCTAGTAAAGTTCACCACCAGTTCCATGACCTACCAGCCGCCACTGATCATAAATAAACGAGATTACACGAACAAGGTATCTTTCCAATGTCCGGGGCATGCTTTGCAGGATGCTTACCGTTGGGTGGTTCACAAAAGGCTTGCAAAAGGCAGTACGTTAAGATTGGAGTTTATGAGTGGGCCGTCTTTTAATAAAAGGTTGACAAACCATGCTATAATCAACGAGACAAGCGCGTTGCCCGCATTGCGTACGACAAGTATATTTTGACAAATATAACAATAACTCAGTTCATAGGCCACTTTAAAATTCGGAAGCATAACAAGTAATTAAACTGAACTATAATTTTCAATAAGAAATACTCCTTAATTTCTGAAATATAACAGAAATAGTAGAGTGAAAGGATTGAAAAAAAAAATATTAGCTATTAGTGAAATATATATTTTTCAGTTCGTGTTCATTTAATAATAAGCTGTTCAGGATTAAAGATTTCATATGGTTGATATTTAAACCGTATCTGTATATTAAAACATTTTAGTAAAACATTTTTGTTTAAAGCGAAACTGTCGTCTGCAATCTTCGTGTGAAATCATACAAAATGTGTTAAAATTTAAGAACAATTTTAAGGATTTGTAGTTGTGGAAAAGAAGCAATTTAATTTAGTTGAACTTATTTATTTTTAATAGAGTGTTTCAAGATTTCAAAAGGAAATTTTAAAGATTCACCCAGAAATTAATATAAAAATTACACAGAAATTATCATCAACTTGTATTTATCTACACTCATATCGTAAAGTTATTATTAATAAATCAAAAATAGTGTCATAATGACAGACTTTAAGCACGGGCAATTCTAATGAAATTAAAAAGTTTTATTATAAATTTATAATCACACCTTCCTTATGTTTACGTATTTGTGTTTTTTGTAATGTCTTCGCTACTTCTTCTAATACTCCTAGTAATTGTTCTGAGACATTTTTTGTAAACAACAAAAAAACGTTTATTCTTCAAAATAACGTGATGTTACGATGCGTAGAATCCTTTTGTAATAATATTGTAAATAACTTGCACAAAAAACCCTCAAACACTGCTAATGACTGTCCGGGCTCGCTTCTTATCTAAGGAATGCAATGTCTTTTGTTCTCGACGCTCAGTACGGTGCACTGTAATCCGGCTCGATTTCGACCATGTTTTGATGGCAGTAAGGTTGAAAATTGTTTGTATGGATTTTTGTGGGAACGAAATGCGTGCTTTGTTGACGACACCTTTATTGCGACTAAAAGAATGGACATTGGTTTGCGTCTCTATACGTCATGCATTCAACAGACAATATGGATTTGTGTGAATACACTCACACAAATACATGTTGTTTCTAATTGGGCGAAACCAGTAAGGGGTGTGGTTTGTCACTAGATGCGCTGCCACAGAAATATTTTCTTAAGTGAGCATGCTTAAAGTTTGTCGACTGTACGTGAGTTAGGTGCGTTACCTTTATCGAAATGGCAATGTGTTTGATGACCCCATTCAGCGATGCATTGGCTGTTCATTTGGAGTTTCGACTTTGAATATTCAATCCTTGAGTTCTAACAGATTCTTATCGCAGGGCCTACTGCCTAAACTCGATGTCCGTAGTTTCGGCCGAGGGCGTGTCCTACTCCGTGTCACTTAACGATATAAGATGGGTTCAGGGCCCGAACTAAGAATGAATGACACTACGATTAGACAGTTGTCCCTACTCGCGATCGCGATGCATTTTTGCTCTACCGAAACCTGTTCTGATGGATCATCTACTTTCTGACGGGCCCATATCTTCGTTGAGGAACTTAGAGAGTTAGAACCTCTGGATCCAGAAGTGAATTTCTTGCGATTAAAAATAATTATGAAAATGAGAGTGAAAAGATTTGAAGCAAGCCGACAATAAGGGGTCGATCCCGTTGCAGACAAACAAAAAAAACGGAACTTTACATTACAGCCGCCTCAATATCAAGCCTTACAAAATATCGATAAACATTTAACCACAACGTAACTACTAAAAGCCAACGTTAGTAAACACATCCCAACATCTTAATTAAAAGATACCTGCATTGCTATCCTAGAAAAAATTAGGTACCAAGTGTAAAAGCGTTTCCTGGCTGTAATTAAGTGCTTACGCCGGTAGTACAGGATCCTGTGGCTAAGTGTTCATGATCTGATAATAGGCGGTACATCAAACGCAGCGTAATCTCCGGAAACACACCACTCAGGGCATGTGTCCGATCTTCTTAGGGTAGGGTGACCATGCGGCGAGGTGAGAGGTGACGGAGGACTTATTAGCTTAACAGTCATATTTCTGAATTAATTATCTACACCTAACCTTTTCCTAAGCTACATATAGGCAATATTTTACATGGAAAAAGTGCCTATCTCACCTCGAGAATCCAGTTACTGGGTAGTACCGTAACGACTGTCAAATAATTCATCATCATCAGCCTATAATGTTCCCACTGCTGGGACACAGGCCTCCTCTGTGAGAGGGATTGCGCCGTAATCCACCACGCGGGCCCAGTGCGGGTTGGTAGATGTCACATGTCTTCCGAGTTTTTTGTTCTAGAACATGCCGGTTTCCTCACGATGTTTTCCTTCACCGTTTTGAGAGCAGGGGTAATGAAATAATTTACACAAAGTAAAGCGCCTGGCTGGGTTCGAACTCACGAACTACAACTCGTAAGTCGCGGCCGTCACCACTTGGCCACCACTGTTGTTACAAATAATTATTAAATTAATAAATGATTTCATTTTTGTAAGTAGGTTTGTACAAACACTTTTACACGTCATACATATTTCTTAAAATAGATGAAGTCCGCGTTTCCTATATGACTACACTGAGAAGAAAGGCCGAAACAAACTCAGAGGTCACAGTCTCTTTTAAAGTTCAGACATAATCTTTGTCAGATCATGTGAAACATGGTCTTAACATGTCTGAAATGATCTTTTGAGGAAAGAACCCCACAGTTTCAGTGGACCTGTCCATTCAGTGCACCACGGAGTAAGTATTTGCTCCGTGCAGTGCACACATTTATAATCATGCAGCTTAACTCAATAATAATGTACCAGGTGTTGTTAGTATTTATGACAATATTTCTCTTATTAACAGGAATTATGTAGGTTGCTGCCCTGCGACAATGTACCCATGTTTGTCCCCGATCCAGGGTGAAAACTAGCGTATTAGCCGTTCCAAAAATCAAATGTTTTCTTTTTATAATATTAGTGTAGATAAATTAATTATTTAATTTATAATTAAAATTTACAAAGATAGCCTTTCAGGCCTTTCCAAACGCAATTTAAATATTTTTAAAGGTACAAAATAAATATTCAATTTGAAACCTAAAACATCAAAAATCTAGAAGCTTACTTAGTTACTCATCTAATTTAATGAACCTTTTCGTTAAAAATAAAAGCAAATACTGGGAGGATTAAATGAGCAAAGAGATTTGGCCAACCGAAGTGCTGTAATTAGGTTTGTCCTAATGCCTAGCCCTAAGGCATTACAAGCTATGATACGTATTTAGTCCCTAAATATAAAAATAACGGTGTATTTACTTTTATTTAGATGATGTTTTATTTGTATGGACAAATGTTACGAAATGCAATCTAATCTGTGCAAGTTATAATAAAATGAGTTCTCAATGTAATGCTATTTTTTTTTTGTTACATTCAATAGATGGAATTCTCGAATTTTCTTTAGCTTGGAATAGTGTTATGTTTCTCGTGTACCGACTTGATATTCGAGATATTACTTCTTGTAAAACACGATATTAACAAAGACAAATACTGCCCGATTTCAGCAATATTTTACCGAAAGTATTAAAATTACAGTAGGTAAGTAATAACAGCCGCAACAGGCGATCGATCAGGTTACAGGCTACACTTTCCGCAGTTGCACTGTGGATGGGTGACCATCTTTACATACCAGGAACCCTCCATGCCAAGCAAAATACGTAATTCCATCGATGCCGGCTGTCACTTGTGGATCTTTGATGGTCGTCACGGGTCGTCAGAAACCCGAAAGGCTGACAACCAGTCTTAACAAGGTGGGAATCGTGTTACCCAATAACTGAGTAGTGAAATCAAATAGGCAGTCGCTCCATGTAAAATACTGCTATTCAGCTGCATCCAGTTAGAATGAAGCCGACCCGAACATAGTTAGGAAAAGGCTAGGCAGATGATTATGACCCAACCTAAACTCACCAGCTTGCTTTGTTCTAGTAATGTCCCGTTAACCACCAGGAGTCTATAGCCACCCTACACCATATATCTTGACTCCCGCCCGTATGGCGTGTGTTTACTTATTATCAATATCATATAACATACTATGCTGGCTTGCTGGCCACTGATTTGTAATCCTATTGTTATACATTTGAGGCTTAGTAGAAAACGGAGGCTGGAAATTTTGATGAAGGTGATATGAACGATCATGTAAAATTGTAAGCGTAGCATGAAGATCTGTATCACTGAACATTAGAAAACTTTTAAGAAATGGTTTCAACTTTCTTAGAATAAAAAAGAACTTTACAAGTGTTCTTTTTCCGGGATCCCCATATGAAAAAGGATTATCGGTAATGCCAATAGTCGTCTATTGGCAAAATGTCATAACGATATCATTTTATTCAAAAACTGTTGCCATCTGTGCTTCGTAGTCTCCTTTGTCTTAATAGTCAATTTGCAAGAATTTCCTCGCCTAAATCGGGCGAATCGACACTTTTAAGTAATATATCGATATTTTATACAGTCAAGTTAATAAGAGTAAGTAAGAATAAGGTACATGGAAAAATTTGAATAAAACTCAAAGCGTGCCAATTACCGAATACGCATTTCTGGAGATGTCGATTCGCCCACAAACAAATTATCTTCGTGCAAATCGCCCACAGAAAAGAATATAATAACTATAATTTGAAGACAATGGGCTCGCATCTTGCACCGCATTAATATTACTTGCACATGTAACGACCTAATGGCTGCATCAGCGAACGGTATTCGCGTTGCTGAAGGTTAGTATATTTGGACTGACTTTAAATAACTATATATATGTACAGACGCCAGCACATCAAGCTACTCCAATCTGTCAAATTTATTTTATAGATTTTCAACTTTATACCGTAAGCATAAGGTTCATGTTCAATTGGGAAAATTTGACAGTTTGGGGTAGGTTGAACTGCTGGCGACTGTACATTTCTCGTGTTATTTTTAGCATCGACACGATAAGAAGAAGGTTTAAAAATATCGATTTGGGCGAGTAAATTTATGCGAATCGATTAATAAGCAGTCCGTTTATTTATCCCAAATCTGTATACTCCATTTTATAACAGTTACCTTAATGACAACACAACTCAAAGCAAGTTAAACGGTTGTATTGAGTTAGTATGCCACGGAAGTCACGGACAACAACTAGTAACCAACTAAACAAAAGACAAACAGAAATTACAGGGACACTCACACTACATACATTCCATTTCTCTCACAGCAACATAATTTACAATCCAATAACACACATTTATAATTAAATACCAATAAATACAGAGCGACTTAGAATAATTGTCCGCAAACAAACAAGGCTAATATATCAAGTTAACTGCGTCCTCCATTGTCCTGGCCTGGACTCGGGCCAGACTTTAATGAGAGGCCTTAGGCCACTGGCCTATATATGTACCTTGGCTATACGTCCATAAGTTGGCCAGCCAATGTTTGGTTATAGATGTTGCATTGCACAAGCAAGCGTCAATCATTGCAATTTAAACCTTATATCAATGAAATAATACTCATGTATCGTTTGTGATACAGGACTAGCTTTTGCCAGCGGCTTCGCCCGCGCGGAACTTTCATCCCCTATTTAACTCCCTTAGGGGTTGAATTTCGAGAAATCCTTCCTTATTCCTCTACATTATGAAGGGAAACTATGTTCAACATTTCAGCTTTCTAGGTCCAAGGGTTTGGGCTGGGCGTTGATGAGTCAGTCAATCAGTCAGTCAGGACTTTTCTTTTTATTTATATAGATAGATAAGTTTTTATCAAGTGCCAGTGCCAATACCTACGCGGGCAAAATGTATGGAACAGCTGATTTTTTTTTTTGTATAACTGACGAAAAATTTCTGCGTTAAGAGGTCTAGAATGATATGCTGAATTCATGGTTACAGTTTGCGCACTGGATAAAAGCTTTTCCTGGATAGTTAGATCAGATTTGTTCCGCACACGCCCCTGGTTTTCTTCCTACATTCCGAAAAATTCCTTGTTCGTCCTACAGTTATTATATTTCCTGTTTCGTCCGAAAATATTCATTTTTTAATTCAGTAACAATTTGGTTGGATGGATAGATCAATCATTTCATCACAGAAGAAAACACAAAATCATAATTCAATCCCTATTAATATTATACATGCGAAAGTAACTCTGTATGTCTGTTATGCTTTCACGCCTAAACCACTGAACCGATCGTCATGAAATTAGACAGAGATATAGCCTGGGATATGGAAAAGGACATAGGCTACTTTTTTACGCGATAACCAACATTCAAACGGGTGAAGCCACGGGCAAAAGCTAGTTATTAATCATTATTGACTTCAGGGTGCAGCTATTGTTTGTCAAAGGTCTCTGAGACTCAGACCAGTCTGGGTTACAAGTTGAAGTGTCGGCTATGCCAAATATTGAACGCAAATGTTTAGCTACTGTAGACTATTTACCTACTACAGTTTAACTGACCTCTTATATGCTGGTGCATCCCTAATATGTCAAAGGTGGTCCAGCTTTTGAGTGTTAAGTTTCGGCTAACTAAATGTTCAGAGCGAAGTGTTTTGGTTATATAGTTTCCGTGTTTAAACTTTAAACCCTGTTTGACCCGCTGCGTTAAGGGATAATTTTAGAAATCTACTTCATATGGAAACATTTTATTTCGCCTAAAGCTTTGCCAAGAACTAAGATGGTTGTTCATTGATAACAAAGATAAAGGCACTCGCAATGAAGTAGTCAGTGGCAAAAATCTTTTGAAAAACTTATTTTGACACAAAACAAACAGAGAATTCTGACAGTTCCACAATATTCATGGCGGTCTTTACGTTGCTATGCAGACATTTTTTTTTCGAACATTATGCAATAATGGATTAGCAATAATCTTCAAAATGATTCAAATTCCGTTTACGCAGTTAGGGTGCAGTTTTGGCTCAATTTGCATTCTGTCTTAGATTTTCCTTCATTAAAAATTTCTATTTTCCAGTGGTTTAGCTTAAATTACCCTTTGAAAAGAGCAGAATTGTTCGTAATATTTACTAATAACAAGGGTTCTTCCAGTTAAGATAAATCTAAACAAACAAATCACTAGAAATCCTACAATATTTCCTACTCCAATGGAAAGGGTTTACAAGAGTTTAAAACTAAAACAGCTCTCCTGAACTAAATCCTTCGGAATAAAGCCGTGGCTCGGTGGTTCAGGTAGTCGGAGAGCGAGCCCGAAACTTTTATCCCATGATCCAAACGGTTGAGTACAGGGTTTATGTAGGTGCTTTCCCAATCAGAGTTAGTTCTTTGAGGGGCTATAAGTCTATCGGGATACAAAAGATGTGTATATAATTATCTAACATTTCAAAAAGGACAGAAATTCGCTCAAAAACAAAATTTTGTTTTACAAAAACAATCATATTATAAGCCATATAAATCAAAGACCGAAAGATTTAGGGGTCAAGGAATGAGGATATATGGATCGACCACTCGATGATTTTCGGAAAGACCTGGGCCAAGATCAGTACAAATCAGGGAAGAATGATGTAAATGCGAATGATAATGATAATTTCCGGATGAGCTATAGACCTTATGTATATGTCAACATAATCTTATTGACATAGACATTTACACTTTTTATCTCGGTGGTATGTTCCCGTGGGTTAATTTCCGACCGCCACGCGGGGCATGCCGCCGGCAAAAGGTAGTATTTAATACTTTCCACGCTGCCGTTATCCTTTTTACAACTATAACTCGGCGGTAAACTGCAAGTTTCCACAAACTCCAATAATCTTTGTAGTCAGATTATTATTCCTTCATTAATGTAATCGTCGTAAACATCGCTTCTGGCATCCCAAGTTGAATTCTTGAGTGTTTGTCTTAAAGTTGAAGTTTTGTAGTAGATAGCTAGCCAGTTAACATAGTAAGATGGGCCGCTGCAAGTACAAATTAAACCACGTTCGGAGGAATTTTATAGCACACAGGATATTCAACTCTCAGTGTTGAACCGATAATTAAGAACCCAACAGAGTGTATCCCAGAGCGTCGAAAAGACACAAAGTTGGATTTTCAACGTTGAAGGTCCCGAGCACGATAAAATCTCGCCGCGATATTTTCACGTCCGTGCTAAGGTATTTGTCAAGTAAGGTACTCCGACAGTGCGAATGTGAACCCAACACACGACCTTGCGCGCGATCTGCACTCGCAGGCGTCGTCAACGCGTCATCATCGGCACGCCGAGGCGCCGCGCGGTGGCAACACGGCTCGGCTCAGCGAGAACTCGCTTCCACGGACTCCACCGCAACGGACGTATCCTTTCTTACCTATTTTTTTATTGTTTGTCCGGGAAAGTTTCAAATTGTAATAAGCACGGCAATAAACCATTGCCTATTTAAAACAGTCCTTTTTTATGTGCTTCTCGCGCTAGCACTCGCTGTGCATTAACATCTACAATATAGAAGACATTTGCGAGGCCAACGTTAACGCTGTTGAAATGGCCGAATCCTGGTCGAAGCTAATTTAAACCATATAAATGGAATCATCGAT
Organism: Polymixis flavicincta; assembly: GCA_949987655.1. Lineage (NCBI taxonomy): Eukaryota > Metazoa > Arthropoda > Insecta > Lepidoptera > Noctuidae > Polymixis > Polymixis flavicincta. The sequence continues at coordinate 8,616,459 of OX465186.1, read as the reverse complement.
ACGCCGAAAGAGAGTAGGCAGCTTACTTGAATAGCGTCGTCATCATCGTTTAGTTTAATTACTGGGCTCAAACCATACTAAGTAGTTAAATCTAGTTAGCTTCGACACAAAAAGAAGATGACGAAGCATCATCAGTTCGTCATTCATCACAGAAAATAACAGTCTGAACATAAAGAAAACTACTGATTTACCTGATGTGGAAATTACGAGTGGGTAAAATTACCTAAGAAATAAAACCAATTCATGTAGGTCTGAAATAAATCTGTAGATAAAAAAACACTCCACACATAATACTATTGTGCCATATGTCCTTTATAGTTGCTTAGATATGTACTATGCTTTGTATACGAAAGACCTCACATATTCACTACATTGTTCATTGATATAATACCGTATTCAACGTCAAAATTCCTTTGGCACGGTTCCCCTATTGTCCCAATACCCACAATATGCCCAAAGCTTTCAGATCAAATCTGTTCATGCCATATATACACCACAAATGGGAATTAATACCTCATAATGTTGGCTTACAAGGGATATTAATACAGATATTAGGTATTGGGTGCAACCCATACAATAACTTAATCGTCTAAGCCAGAAGACGTCGCTTGCTGCACATGAATTGCAGCATTGTGAGCCGCTGCAATCCTTAATCAACGCAGGATATTGCTGCTCATTACTAAAACCTGTTAAGGTATTTCAACAGTATATCAAGGCCTTGCTCGCCCTCACACAGTGTGGATAAGTTCGTATAAATACACAACACACCAATATTTTTTGAGTTCCTGACATAGCACGGTCTAAACACGACCCGGGCAGCACTGATATGAGTGGATAGACCTTTGAATGGAGTTGTGTTTAGCTGAAACGAAAAATCTGAAGCCCATCATTTGGGATGATTCTGTCAGGGATGTTTGCTGAAGCCCACGTGGACTGCTTCTACACTGTGATGTGGAAGCGGTGCGCATCCCTGGTTAGTAGAGTGCGGGGCAGCACCAACAGTATCCTGTCTATGGTAGCAAGTGGCTAGATTGTGCATTTGGGAGCCACTGCTGCAAAGTATCGGCTGGGCCAGTAGTGATATCACAAATGATTTCTATGTTAATGTTTTAATAACATATTTTGCAAGTTTTCGTTATTAACACTATGAGTCTTGTTGCTTGAATTAGATTATTAAATCAAGTGAAACCAATCCTATCTCAAATATACCAGAGAACATGATGTAGATCCAAAAAGGTTTAGAGATCTAAAAGGTCCTTGGATTGTGAAACTGTGAAAATAGTATGAATATAAAATGTGTAAAAGTAAAACCTTTGGTTCTATTAAATTGTTTAATACAAGTCCTCAACTCGCTACGTAAGGACATAAAAACATAAGTAACTTGCCCGGAAATTGAACCAAAATGTGTAAATCATTCAATTATAATCACAGGACTTTCTAACGAGTTTCTTAAAAACAGGACTCTTACTAATGAATCTAATCAGAGGCCCATAAAACTCTTATTTAGTGGAAACTTTTAGTATATTTTAGTACAGCCACTAAAGATTTAATGGGGTGCGAGCGAGTAATGACTACTAATGACCGCTAGCTCTGATATATAGCTCATTTGCTACGATAATTGTGAATACGGCGTCCAGAATGCGTAATTGTGAGGAGAAACACTAGAAAAACAAAATGGAGTCCTTTTAATTTGTTAGGTAACTGGTGTGGAAGATCCTGAAAGGGATATCTTGAGATCATTGCCATTTATGTACTTGTTCTGGGCTAGAAGAGTTTCATGGTTGTCAGACTTTCGGGCTTCTGACGACCCGTAACAACTGTCAAACATCCACGACTGACAGCCGAGACCAACAGCTTAACGTGGTTTCCGAGGCACGGAGGTCTTAATATGTAAAGATGGTCACCCATCCACGGACCTACCGTGGCAAGCATAGCTTAACCCGATGATTCGAACCGAATGGCTGTTATTACATAACTACAAGACCCCAAGAGTTTCATTGACAGACCTTAGGTAATATGGGGCCTCAATTTTGTAGTAACGAAAGAATTCATGAAGAACTGTTTCGGGTCTCGGCCTACGAAATGACAAGTAGGCTAGAACGAGGTAGACTTATCAAGTTTCTGAGCTCAATCTATAGCATTAATCAGATTTGACCACTTTAAACGTATAAGTAAAACAAAAGTATACAATAATTTAATTGTCTAAGCCAGAAGACGTCGCGTTGACCACTGTGTCACCAATTACAATACCGACTCATGAAACTACAAACTATACAGAATATCAAACTAATCAAAATTAAAGCCGCTATTATTATGCAAAACGCATATTACTGAAGGCAATATACCTTCATTATTATTGCTATTAATTGGGATTTATTCACATTTACGAGGTAGACAGTCGTAAGTTACCCGTATAACCTGATTTCGGACGAAATTATTGCAATGGGTTTCGTAAGTGTCTTCGAATGTATGTAGTTGAGTCAAAATGGTGCTAAAGACAGATTTGTTGAATGTTCGTTCGGTGTAATGTGCTCAATGGGACGTTAATGGTGGATTTCGACGCCATTTTGGGATACGAAATCTCCTGTATGGACACTTTAAATGAGGGTTATTGACCTTAACACGTGGTTGGAGGATTTGTGATCGTCATTTGTATTTATTACATTTACGCTTGGACGGGCCTAAAGGAGAATGGTTAGGAACCTACTGATAAAAAGTGAAAAATAAAAACTTTTTTCAAAAAAATAACAACTGATTTCCAAAATAAATACACTACAAAGTGCAAAATAACTTTAATTTCGGAAGTCGGTGACTTTGGATGTGTATTTTAATTCTTTGTCACCGCCTTCCGAAATTAAAGTTATTTTGCACTTTGTAGTGGTTTTTTGGAAGATGGTTGTATTTTTTTTTGAAAAAACGTTTTATTTTTCACTTATTAGTTACCTACCCCACACCAATTCGAAATTTCATCAACCCTGGGGTCAAAACAATGCATATTTTAATAACCGGTTAGTAACTTCCTTCTTTTTGAAGTCGGTTAAAAAACAATAGAATATTAAAAATTGTTAATATTTCGGATGTCGGTGTTATTGGTTATACGATTTTTTGTGGGTTACCACAACTTAGAAATAAAAGTTAACAATAACTTGAATTTCGGAAGTCAGGTCTTTGGTTTTGTTTTTACTTTTTTTTTTGCTGCCGTCTTCCAAAATAAAAGTAATTTTTCACTTTGTAGTGTTGTTTTTGGAAGTCGGTTGTTTTTGTACTCAATAAAACGACGAATTACGAAATTTCAGGACATGGAGACCATTTTCAATTGATACCTACCTTATATTTATGTGACTCCTGTGGGCTTGTGGCTAAATAATAACAAGGTAAGGTACGCTTGCTGCAGTTGGTTCGACCATGTTTACATACCAAGACCCCTCCGTGTCTCGGAAAGCACGTAAATCCGTTGGTCCCGGCTGTCATCCATGGATTTGACCGTCGTTAAGGGTCGTCAGAAGCCCGAAACTCTGACAACCAGTCTTACCAAGGGGTATCGTGTTACCCAGTAACTGGGTTGTGGAGGTCAGATATACCTTTCGCTCCATGTAAAATACTGGTATTCAGCTGCATTCGGTTAGACTGGAAGCCGAGCTCAACATAGTTGAGAAAAGGCTAGGCAGATGATGACTTTAAAATCGTCTTTTTATGCTTTATCAATTCATTAGGCATTTCGCATATCGGTACGTACGAAACAGGTAAAATATTAATACGGGACGTCATCATCAATCAAAATATTTTGAAAGATAAGAATCATCGATGTTCCGAATTCCGATACAATCCGATCAGTTCTTTTTTACTTTCAGATACACTGCCTTGAAATTAAAATATTTTTAACTCACAAAATATTCGTGAAAGCTATTTTAAAATTGTAATATTCTGGAGCACGGGCAACTACCGCGTAGAACAAGTATTTTCCTAGATAGATGTATTTAGGAACATACTCTGTAAGGTCCGTTACACACACGTGTTCCATACCCGTAAAAAACTACGGTTGATTTGCCATGTGTATGTATAGTCGTCAGTGTTGTATGGATCACTATGGAAACTTGTCGACAGACACTGCGGACAACGGCACGGTTCCGTTACCGTAGAACTTATACAAGCTCACACGATTTTTCAACGGTGAGTTTAACACGCCGTACCGTAAAGAAACCGTGAACAGGCCTAATAAAGAAAGAAAAAGTATTTAATGGGAAACTAAACTAAACACACTCATAGAAACATAACAAAATAAATTTTAAAACGTAAAATGAAATTCAAAACAAAAAGTCCTGTACTATCTCAGCATGATTATGCGACATTTAAAAATAAGTGTCGCAGCACTCTGGTATTCTGATAGGCCGCGCTGTGTTGTGTAATAATGTGTAAGTAGATGTCGTAAGCAGGTAGTCTCTTTAGTGAAATGTGAGTATCTGTGTTATAAAATAAAAATATATGTACAGACGCCAGCACATCAAGCTACTCCAATCTGTCAAATTTATTTGATAGATTTTCAACTTTATACCGTAAGCATAAGGTTCATGTTAAATTGGGAAAATTTGACAGTTTGGGGTAGGTTGACCTGCTGGCGTCTGTACCTACGCGAAAAAGCCGGTCATTGACTCCCTGTACTATCTAGCATCCGACAACCCTATGGCCTAGCTATTAACCTTATTTTTTTCAAGCAGCTTTATACTCGTACCTCCACACAATAAATGAAAACAATTGACAATCCTTTTAACAAAACCGCCCAAGTAAAAAGAAGAATGACTAATTCATATCAAAATAATTTAATTGTTATTCCACTCAGATCTCTAATTCCACCATAATTATTAAAATCCACATTCACGAATAAAAAGGCCTGCGGATAACCGGAGGCCCTCGTGAGGTTTTACCGGGCATCAGTTCCTAATGAAAATGAAGAGGCGTGAATAATGGGTCATTTACACGGGGAGAGTTTCTAGGTACGAATAGATTTTTGAATTGAAAAAATAAGGTTTAGTCGGGTACCTACAACGCTACAAGGTTACTCAGGCGCGTGGCAAGAAATGGAACGAACGTCGCCATCTTGTTTTTTCAATATAATTTCAGTGACATAACCCTGGCAATGTCATTCAGTCGTAAAAATATCATTTTTCAGCCAATTCACAGTTGTTTTACCTCAGATTTTGCATCGCTGTTAAAATCACAGTGACCTTTGTTTTCGTAAAGACAAGGTTGCTTTTGGGTTGCCGCCACTGACAAGCCTGTTAAATCACAGTGAACTTTAAAATCGTTGCAATAAGGTACTGTTGGATTACATGTTGTCAGAGGTAAAACAACTGTGAACGTATTGTAGATTTTTAGCACTCTTTCTTCTCCTACCCTTACGACAAACGTCGCGAATGTCAAAATTAACATTTGAGTACCACACATTTTGACATTCGACACGTTTCAGAAAACGTGCGCACTGCGTGTAAAATCATATCTTTTTCGAACTGTCTTCTTTTTCACAGTTTGAGAAACGAGCGCCATATGACATGATTATGTTAAACGACGCTGAAATATTTCCTTAGTTCTCATTTTTATAGTACGCGAGTTTTTGTTTTCGCTTGAGTATTATTTACACAATTGATGCGATATCGACCGCCGAATCTCGCGTGACATTCTCGCCTTCTGTCGGTCGAGCAACTGTCCCCGTGTAAACGAGCCTTTAAACGAATGACCCCAGTCGGTCAGCCAAGTGTGGGCCAGATGTAGGCCACGGTCAACAAGCTCGCCCCTCCGGATTTACATATTTTCTACTTTAATTTGTACGTAAATCACAGGGCTCTGTGTACGGAGGGTTCATATTACCTGAAACTAATGATCCCTCTCAACTTATATATGCTGTGGTTAGTGAATATTGTTGTACTGAACTTTTAGTTATGGGGTGATTTGTATTTTTTAGGCTCTGCAGGAAAGTGAGGGTTAGTTCGAGACAGTGCTTCGTAAGCAGAGGACATGGATGGTGTTGTGGTGCCGCCTGAGGGAGGCCTATGTCTAGCAGCAGACTGTGAAATGCTGTGTTGTTAGTGCGTGATAACTCAGACAAAGAAGGAAAATCTATATACCTAATTATATCTGAAGCTTAAACTTTATCATCATCAGCCTATAATCTTCCCACTGCTGGGACACAGGCCTCCTCTCGGTGAGGGGGATTGGGCCGTAATCCACCACGCGGGCCCAGTGCGGGTTGGTAGATGTCACATGTCTTCGAATTTTTGGTTCTAGGACATGCCGGTTTCCTCACGATGTTTTCCTTCACCGTTTTGAGAGCAGTGGTGATGAAATAATTTACACAAAGAAAAGCGCCTGTCTGGGTTCGAACTCACAACCTACAACTCGTAAGTCGCGGCTGTTACCACTTGGCCACCACTGCTCACTACTGCTACTTTATAATTACCTCTTTTTACGAAAATTATGCGGATTGCGGAGTATGAAAGTTGGCATAATTGAAGCTTATATGGAGGAGTGTAGAAACATAACATTTTTATTTAATAATGCCTTAGAATTTAAATAAGTTTTAAATTAATTATGGTCGAATTTCTACCACTGTCAGACCAGAGTTAACAGAGAAAGCTGGAAACATTCTGTATCTAGAACAGCGTAAATATTACTTGAGAAACAGGAAGCCCTTACCACTTTTTAAATGAGAAGTACTTTTTGTAGGAAGCTCCTAATTTATTAACACAAAAAAAAGGAAAGTTTGTTTTCCTTAATTAGTCCAAGTTTTTCGCCAATATTTTAAGGGTACGTGAAATCGATGACCCTCTTAAATCGTAACAATATACTTTGCTGACTTTAATTTTGTTTCAGAACCTCGAAGTACTTATTTACCGATCATTAAATGTTCCGTAAGTCGGGACGTGACTCTGAAACCTTCGGATGGTAAGGTTTGGGACGGCTACGAGCCCAAGATTAGATCCTGGATTACTGTCTCACCACTTTCCTATGTATAAATAGTTTATCCAGGCTATTGTGTAGGATACTACATAATTACATGTAGGATACCTACAATAGATTAACTTAGATTACTTTGTATCTTAGTAGTTATGCAAAACCGATTTCAATTCAGTTTCTATGTTTTTTTTCTAAGCTGGTGGCATAAAAACGAAAACCATTGACAAAGACTGCCAAGATTCAAGTTATTATTCGCTTTGCAGAGATTTTCTTCGCAGTCGTTTGTTTTTTTATTTTACATATAGCAATAAAAGCAGTGTAAACACAATTAATACATAAATTAGGTTTAAACTCATGTACCGCAAACTTTACGAGATCATACCTACATAAGTAACCTTACTTAAACAGATTGGTTTACAACGCACGAAAAGTTTGAATGTTTCTGTAATCGAACTAAGCTTACTTAAATATCTCAAACTATTTCTATAAACCTACAAATGCAAATCCGATTTCAATTCAGTTTCTATGTTTTTTTCTAAGCTAGTGGCATAAAAACGAAAACCATTGAAACCGACTGCCGAAATTCAAGTTATTATTCGTTTTGCAGAGATTTTTCTGGAAGTCGTTTGTTTTTTTTTATAGATAGCAATTAAAGCAGTCTAAACACAATTAGTTCATAAATTAAGTTTAAGCTTATGAACCGCAAACTTTACGAGATCATACCTACATAAGTAACCTTACTTAAACAGATTGGTTTACAACGCACGAAAAGTTTGAATGTTTCTGTAATCGAACTAAGCTTACTTAAAGATCTCGTACTATTTCTATAAAACCTACAAAATGCTTGCAAATGGTGTAAATAAAATGAATAGCTGTTATTTAGCACTCTCCTAACATAAAAAGTTGTTTATTTGTTTGCCTCGTTCGATGGGTGAGCAAGCCAATCGATTTTAGTACGCACTGTGAAAAATATGACGGCTTTGCTAACAGGTTTGCGTGAATTATAAATATGAGAGTTTGGGTGTTTGTTACTCAATCACGCAAAAACGGCTGAAAGGATTGGGATGAAATTTGGCAAACAGATACTTTATAACCTGGATTAACACATAGGATACGTTGTTCGAAAGAGACACCGTCGCCCCTGGCACACGGGCAACTGAAGGAACACGGGTGGGTTTTAGTCAGTAAGAGTCTGACACGCCCTCCTGCTCTCTACCCAGAGCGGAAGAAGTCATTTGACGATTTACCACCCTACAAAAAAAAACCACTCATGTATGTACTCGTATGTAATTAAATCAATAGTCTGTACCTATATGAAGTCCAATTGGTAAAAGGTTTCCCAAATTCAATCATGAAACATTTCGCTAACCTAAATTGGACGTGGAAAATCTCTTTTAACTTTTTATGACATTATCTTCTGACTAGCCTTTTCCCAACTATGTTAGGGTCGACTTACAATCTAATGGGATGCAGCTGCCAGTATTTTACATGGAGCGACTGCCTATCTTACCTCCACAACCCAGTTACTGGGTGAAACGATACCCCTTAGTAAGGCTGGCTGTCAAACTTTCGGTCTTCTGACGACCTTGGAACGACTGTAAAACCGATACTAGATACCTTTTTATTATTAAGCATTTATTTCCAACACAATATACATAATTTAAAAATATTAAATCATAATTTAAACTTGCAGTTAAATAAAAAATCCTAGTATGTATAAAATTAAATTTTAAATTTACATTAACATTTAATTCATTGTTATTTTATTTTATTTTATTAAATAGGAACAACAAACAGCTACATTATGGAATATTACAAAAAGAAAACATAAGTTACTTAAATAATAACGTAGCCCACAGCGCTGTTCACAGATTACCAATATGTAATATATAAACTTTAAATTTACTAGGAGGTGAACTGTACATGCATTATTATATTCCGATTGCAATTATTATTAAAATTCATTAGATAAGTCGACCAAGCACTTAAACTACAAAATCCGCTCTTACTGCTACGATATAAAGGCGATCCAAATGTCAAATTGTTACCATAGATGTTCTGTTGACTATGTATACCTACCAGTAGGATTTCCTTACTTAAGTGCGGCTTACGTCACGTTTTATATTAACTTTGGCTAACGTGACAAAAATACGTGCCCGTCACCTTTTTCATTAATTTTTTAGGCTTTGAGGATTATAATTGTGTCCTGTGACTCCACTTGGGGTACAGTTTTTAATTTACCATATAACAAGCTACCTCTCTGCATGGAAACTCGCATCTGAAATTTTGTAAATGTAAAGGTATTTATGCTTGTGACTGTACTTAAACGAAGCAAAAAAAATATGTAAGGATCGTTGCGTGTGGAGTTCTTTAGTTTCTGCCTACCCCCATTATTGGAAGGAGTCGTGAGTTTATGCTTGTATGTATGCACTTCCTACTTCTCAGATTTATAAAAGCTTTTATTACCATAACACCATGCCTTGTTTCCTCGAATGGTTGGGCAGAGGTGTACCTATCTTTAGTACACTCACACTTCGCAATTGTAAAGAAAATTGAAAACAATTTTATATCATGAATTGAAATGTATAATTATGAGCCTGCAATATTTATATTTTTAAATCTAACATCACGAAATAAAAGGCCATTTAATTTTTATTTTATTTATTAGTTAATAGCAACGCTCCACGGTTACACCCGCGTAGTTCCCGTTCCCTTGGGAATACGGGGATAAAATACCTACACTAAAGTTAAGAATACTACAGGAACGGGTCATAAGACGTGGCTAGCCTGAAATCTTAAATTTAATACCTATCAAAAGCCTGGTCTAATTGTATTTGCATAGATAGATTCGTGTAGCAAAAGACCCAGGGTCTTTTTAAAATTCTGTTCTGAAAGTTTTATTTCGAGACTAGCAGTGCTCCGCGGTTTCACCCACGTAGTTCCCGTTTCCGTGGGAATACGGGGATTAAGTATAGCCTATGTCACCCGGAGATAGTGTAGCTTCCCAACAGTGAAAGAATTTTTCAAATCGGTTCTGTAGTTTCGGATCCTATTCAATGCAAACAAACAATCAGATCTTTCCTCTTTATAATATTAGGTCTTTACCTATGAAATTGCCGTTCTGCAGTACTGGCCATTTCAAATCAAAATAATTTTTGTTTGGCTAAGAATTCTAATTTCAAATTAATTTTATTTTAAAAACATGGATTTTTTTTTCTAAAAGTAGTCATTTCTTTATTGATTAGTGTTACATTTTCATCGCATTTCAATCTTTTTCGTCATCATGGATACGTTAAAAATTCGAGTAATTATGGAATATGAGTACCGTCGTGGCAGCAACGCGGCACAAGCGGCACGCAACATCAACGACGTTTACGGAGCTAACACTACAAACCAACGCACCACCTGTTATTGGTTTGCTCGCTTCCGTTCTGGAAATTTCGACCTGAAAAATGAACCTCGCGGTCGTCCGAAGACTTTGGTCGACAATGACGAATTAAAGGCGATTGTGGAAGCTGATGATACACAATCTACGGCTGAATTAGCAGCAGCTTTCGACGTTAGCGTCAAAACAATATTGGTCCATTTGCGTCAAATTGGCAAGGTAAAAAAGCTTGACAAATGGGTGCCCCACGAACTCAATGATCGCCAGCGCGAAGTACGCGTCGAGACGTGCCTTGCACTGCTCAACAGACACACAAATGAAGGAATTTTGAACCGCATTGTTACCTGCGATGAAAAATGGATTCTGTTTGATAACCGTAAGCGCTCAGCAAGTTGGTTGGATCCTGGTTCAGCACCTAAACAATGCCCTAAACGAAAACTTACCCCTAGAAAAGTGATGGTCACTGTTTGGTGGTCTAGCGCCGGTGTGATTCATCACAGCTTCTTACCAAACGGGGTGAGCATTACTGCAGATGTGTACTGTGAAGAACTGAACACAATGATGGAGAAGCTGGCGCATCTCCAACCAGCATTGGTCAATCGCTCGTCTCCGCTGCTCCTGCACGACAACGCGCGACCTCATACTGCACAGCAGACGGTCTCCAAGTTGCAAGAACTGGGGTTGGAAGCTCTCCGTCATCCGCCCTACTCACCAGACCTTGCGCCTACAGACTACTACTTTTTCCAGAATTTGGATAACTTCTTGGCGGGAAAAAAATTTAATACCCGAGAGGCAGTACAAAATGCCTTTCAAGAATTTGTTGCCTCCCGTCCAGCTGATTTCTTTAAGAAGGGCATCAATAAACTGCCACTGCGATGGCAAAGATGCATTGATTGCATGGGTGATTACTTCGATTAATACAAATAAAAAATTCATGAAAAAAATTCGTTTAAATTTTTTCATACAAAACGGCAATTTCATAGGTAAAGACCTATTATTAGTAGGTATAGATAATTGAACCATAAGGTTTTATGTGTGATATGAACAGATCCCCGGTTACGCGAACTCCTTTCAAGACACTATACGATCATAAAAGCAACCCGGATTACCGTTTGGCCTTATAATCTAATTAAACTAAGGCCCGGTACACATACTAGAGCATTAGGTTGCGTCTAGCGACCGATGTTCCGCCTCATGTCACTGAGCTTTGATAGGGTTGGCAGTCCAAGACTTAGATGGATATTACACGAACAATTTTCCAGTGAAACAATTTTTCGGAAAAGAGAAAATTTTGGTCAATGGAAATTTGGAAAAAGAAACACACTGTTATGTTTCATCCATATAGTGCTGATGAAGATGAAAGCAATCCTGCTATGCAGAACCAAAAATGACACCACAAAATAGTCGGCTTCGAAACGAAGAGTTAACCAATCGAATTCACTTCTGCCGGCACTCCGGGAGTGCCGGCAGAAGTGAAAACTTGAATATTAACGTTGTGCATTTTTGATATTTTGGAATGGTTTTTTTTTTTTTTTTTTTGGGTGGGAAATCATCAAATGACTTCTCCTGCTGAGTAGAGTAGGAGGGCGTGTCAGACTTTTACTGACTAAAACCCACCCGTGTTCCCTCAGTAGCCCGTATGCCAGGGGCCGTGGTATCTCTTTCGAACAAACCCGCATCCCTGGCAGGCATCGGCCCTTGCGGACCCCACCAGTGGTTGCTGACATCTATGACGGCGCGCGTGAGGAACACAACGCGCCGTCCCGTCTACCACTTTTCGGCCGCAGAGGATAGGGAGAGCGGCTGACGCTATACCGACACTCCTCTTCCCCTGCGGCCCCACCGCGTCCGCCATCAAACGGTGGCGGCCCCGTCCAGGCCACGGAAGGGAAGAGCGCTGCTCAGAAGCACCGGCACTCCTCCTCTACCGCAGCCTGTAACCCTCAGCCGCGATGCCTCCCATTCGACATCGCGGCCCACCTCAGTTGCGGTGCACCTCACCGCAACCTACTTTTTGGCCGCTACGTCAATGGCTTGAAGGCAAAAGCCCTGACGAGCGGCCCCACCGTTGGGTTCCTCTTGGCTTCACCGTGGATGGGAGACCACGGTTACTAAGCCCCCCCGCAACGACAATGCGGGAACCCACTCGGGGGGGATTTTAATACACTTCTCGTTTATACAGTAATTAGGCTCATCGCTAAATAATAAGCGCCACACGGGTCGATCGAAGTTTAAGTTAGCCATAGTAGGCAAGTGGATGGGTGACCATTCATTACATATACCCGAGACACCCCGTGCCTCGTAAAGCACGTCATACCGCTTGTCCTGGCTGTCATTTGTAGATATTTGCTAGACTTTTGTATGAAAAAAACATTCAATGGTATTAAATAGACGAAGGAATGAGAGTTGTATTGATTTTTTTATGATTATTATTCAGTAAATCCATATTTGTTACAATTGCGAATCATATTTTAATCAACGTACATCCTGACACCAGTGTGTTTGCAATTTGCAGGTCAGTAATATTAACAAAGCAAGACTGTAAATTGTATTATGTCCTTGATGTGTATGACTAATGAGATAAAATTAATGTAATTTCATAATATTATTACGCATGTACTTGAAATATTTGCACGACTGGTAAGTCGAATATAATGAGACAAAAATTATTTTACCATGTTACCGTGTAAATACCTAGATTCTGGCAAATTAATAAATTTCAATTTCAGCCTGCAAAATGCAAACGATTTCGCGGACAGCGTTAGCACATTCCAATTCAAAAACCACCCCCACACAAATAAGGCCACACCATTTTAACAAGATCCTGCAAGAGGTGCGAGTTGTACGAAAGATATACCGTGGCCCCTGGCACACAGGCAACTGAAGGAACACAGGTGGGTTTTAGTCAGTAAAAGTCTGAAACGCCATCCCGCTCCACCCAAAGCGGGAGAAGATATTTGATGATTTTCCATCCTCAAAAAAAAAACCTTAGCTATATGGGTAGTGTGTTAAACCAGTTGCTGGGTTGTGGAGTTCTATGGGCCACCGCTACATGTCAAATACTGGTATTAAGCTATATCTGGTTAAACTGAAAACCGAATCCAACAAAGTTTGGAAAAGGCTAGGCAGCTGATGACAGTCATTAGGAAAGTAAATGTTTAGCCACACAAATGGTTCGGTGTCAATAATGAAAAAGAAAGTGTATGTGGGTACAGCTCATTAATATTCCTTTTTAAAGACTAATGAGTTTAATTTAGATTTAAGTGCGAAGGATATAAGGGCTAAGCGGCTGTCTGTGAGTCAGTTTACCCTAATCGAGATAAATATTGGATGGGTTTTGGATTACCTACTACACCTATATGTATACAGGGTGCCACAGAAACCCTATTGCTATCCTTAAGCACTAAAGATAACAGCTAGTATAGAGTCACTATACATAGTTTCAGCTCAAAATAAAATACTCTAATAATAATTGATACCAAATTTTCGGATTAAGTTTCTTAAATTCAATTCATAAAAAACGTGTCACCGCACTCTGTAGGTCAATAATTTTCCACATGACTTGCCAATATCACGATAAATCTCTTCAGAGTGATGTGTTTATTTCAATTTGATGATTTGGTTTCAGATGTAGAGATAGGATTAAAAAGCCCTTCCAATATCGTTTGATATCATCCAAAGAAGCCGTGCTCTTGGTATGTCTGTACCCTTTCCGTTACACGTTAAAACGAACGTACACCACACACACAGAAGTGAGACACACACAGTTTCTACAGAAGTGAACTGATGGACGCTAGCTAAGGAACTTGTAGCTAAATTCTAGGACGATTGCATTTAGATTGTAGTCGGTGCAGAATTTGGCTACAGATTTAGCTTAGTTTATTTATTTTTCTACGATGGCAACCGGTAGATCTGGTGATCTACCTGTTGTACATTGTTTAAAACACCATAGCTTTCAACGGTTCAGGTTTTCAGTATTGACGGCACGGTTGGCGCAGTGGTTAAGCGATTGACTGCTGCGCTGCGTGTCGCGGTTCGATTCCCGCACGGAACAAATATTTGTATGACCTACAAGTAGTTGTTCTGGGTCTAGCCGTTTGTGTATGTGAGTTTAAATGTTTGTAAACGCACCCACAATACAGGAGAAATTCCTAGTGTGGGGCAACGTTAAAAAAAAAAAAAAAAAAAAAAACAAATTAAAGGAAGAAGGCGATACTCATGCATGGTTGCTAATACATCTTAATCTTCAAAGCGTGGTTTAAAGATGACGAACCAACTTGTTAAGGTTCGTATTTACTTATAACTCCAATACGTATCGCTTCAGTCGCCTTAACTCGTTATTTCGGTCTTACGTCATCGTAAACCCAGTTTTCCCTTACCAACGTTTTAAACAACCCTTCCTCCGTCACTATTTGACTTTCATTATTACGAGAATCTTCAAAACGATTCAACAACCATTATTCAAACAAAGTATTAAAGATACGATCAAAATTACGCCTACAAATTCTAAAAGGTATAATAACTCGCTGGGATTTGTTCTGCCGCAAAATATTACTGAAAACTTTACGACATTACCTTTAAATTGATTACCTTTTAATTAATGTAAGCTATATTATTAGTCCCCTACGTTATTGAACGGGCAGGATTTCATTAATTCCCTTTACGAGGAGCCCCGAGGGGCAGCTAGTAAAATATTGCTACTAAGGTCAAACGACGAGACTTACAGGGAATTTCTGGTATGTTGTCCCTTCACCTAATTTGATACTGGTGCTACGGTTTTGCCAGTTCAAATAGACCCTTAAATTTTTTGTACCGTTGTTGTTTCCACAAAATTCCTGGTTGGAATTAGAAGGTACAGCTAAAGAGAAATGCTTCGGAACAATCCTGAGAAGAATGCGGTTCGCAAAAGTTTGCTTATTTTGGATTTGTTTTTGTAATATCCTTCCTCTGTTTTTCCGATTAGGCAGGTATTTTTAACATCACATACAACAGGCCCAGGGAGTATTCTAACTCGTATTCGTTCTTGGAATGGGCAACTAGCTTGAATTTTCTGACTTTCCGATTAACTTTATGACAGTTCAAAAGTGTCTATAAATGGATTAATTGAAATGAATCCTTTCAGTTTGTGTACCTCAGTACTAAAGGGCCTAATCCATTTGGGACTAACCCTAATCTCTAAGCTGTATACTGTAATTAAAAAGTTCTAATAAAACAAATAACTGTCCCACAACATAATCGAACTCAGAATTATTGAAACACTATTGTTAAGAAACTTTGCAAAGTAATACTAAAATACAATTTTTGATATTATAAATTACTGAAACCCGACTAAGGAAACTAAAGATATCTAAGAACTACGAAACAAGAAAATATTTCAGATAGAAATGAAGACAGGTAGGTATAAAGTGGTCGAGGTACCTATATACAGGATAAAATTTTAACCAGTGCGCAAACTGTAACCATGAATTCAGCATATCATTCTAGCCCCCGAGCGTAGAAATTTTTCGTCTGTTATAAAAAAAAATTGGTTGTTCCATACATTTTGACTGCGTAGGTATTGTACCATACAAATCTACCTACCCCTTGGGGTAACTAACAGGCGTGAAAATAAGTGTGTTTAGGATGGTTCATCATTTAGAAACATGACGTTTGTTTAGGCATCCATAAATAAGGTAGTTTGTTATTATAAGATCAGCTCAAATATTATTATTAAGATATTACACATTACGGAAGTAAAGTAACTTAAGGATATAACTCTTAGTGTCTTACTCATGAAATTCAAATGTTCTTATATTTTTTGCAATATGCAGGTCAGTGTTAGGTTATTTTTGGAACAAAATATGATTGGCGACCGTAACAGATACGCATTTACAGAACGATACCTTCAAGTTCATTAAATCCCATTGAATGACTATTTCATGAAAAAGTCGTAAAAACAAAAGCACCTCATAGGTGGGTACTATACTAGGTCCAAAAACGCAACCGGGCTTTTTTTTTGTTCCTTTTCTATTTTACACTTTATTAATTAAAATAATTTGATTGAAAAAAGATCAGAGAAACTTACCTACATTATTTTCTATGGCCTATTCAATCAGATATATCTCCACTTGACTCAATTCGTCGACTTTATTTTTTTTCTTTTTCACAATATGGCGTCTAGTTGTCGCCATATTGAATTTTGATTACTGTCATGTCTTTAGTGACACTTAAAAGATTATGAAAAATCAATTGATGTAACAATCATTTAAGTCGGCTCCTTACGTTTGGGCTCTTGAACGCCACAAAGGAACTAACATACATACCCAAGCGGATAAGCACATAAATAACCATCCTTCGCGTCGGCGTCGAGTTGACGATGAAGTACCTAGGACTCGTCCTCGACAGCCGGTTGAACTTCGCGGAGCATTTCCGACGTTTGGTTCTCAGACTGGACCGGGCCGGGGCTGCCTTGAAGCGGCTCCTTCCCCATCCAGGGGGGCCAAACGCCTCCTGCCGGGGGCTCTACGCGGGGGTCGTGCGGTCCATGGCCCTATACGGGGCAACGTTGTGGTCGCCTACATTGAGGCGCCAAACAGCACGCCGCGCCGGTTGAATGCGTCCCATAGGGTCATGGCTGCAGGATCTCCAGTGAGGCGGCGGGCCCCCTTGCCGGATTGCCGCCATGGGGTCCGGAGGCAAAGGTCCTCGCGCACATCTGGTAGTGGCGCGAGGACACCAAACGTCGGGGCGTAACTCCGCTGCCGCGGGAAATCACGGCACAATGGACTAAGCTCCGGCGGGATCTCATGGCAACGTGGAGAATGCGATTGTCGCAACCCAGTGCTGGGCACGCCACGATTGCAGCGATAAGTCCCCTCTTTGAGGAGTGGTTTGAGAGGCAGCATGGCGTCCTCACCTTCCGACTGACGCAGGTCCTCACCGAACACGGTTGTTACGGGAGGTTCCTGTTTCTGATAAGGCGGGAGGAAACGCCCGGGTGTTTTCATTGCAAAGATCGCCCTGAGGGCAAGGTGGAGCATACGGTGGGGGTCCACTCGTAGAGGCGTTCGGCGACGGCGATCTCTCGCGTCCGGCGCTGGTCCAGGTCATGGTTCGGAGCCAGACTGCATGGGTAGCCGTCGCTTCTTTCTGCGAAGCAGTAACGCTTGCGAAGAGGAGGCGGCGCACGTAAAGGAGAGGCAGTATATGCGCCCTCACGGCCCTAGCCTCCGCAGGTTGATGTCCTGGACGTAGAGAATCCCAGGCTGATTCCCGGCCACCGTAGGCGTGGGCTTGCGGACGGTGAGTAATGGGTAGCTCGCTATCCAGTAAGGACAAAGCCCAGGTCGACGGCGCGTTGTGTTCCACGCGCGCCTCAAAGAGATGTCAGCACAACCTGATGGGGCCTGCCAGGGGTGCGGGTTGTTCGAAAGATATACTGCCGCCGCTGGCACACAGGCTATTGAGGGAACACGGGTGGGTTTTAGTCAGTAGAAGTCTGACACGCTCTCCTACTCCACCCATTGATGATATCCCATCCAAAATATAACCTTCCTTCGCGACGCACAGTCGTGTAAAAATCAAATGGTATTGACAATAAGCCCTGAATTAATCAACGAATCAAAAGAGAATTTAAATTCTAATTGCTTCATTCATCGTTCGTCACAACCAGTCACATTTATTTTCCACTCTTCAAAATAAACCAATCGGTAAGCTTCTAAGCCAAAAGGTCGTTTTTAACGTTATTTATTTTCCCTAAAATTAAACGCATTTTCCGAGCGTGAAGCTGACCCGAGATTGATAAACAAATGTAATTCACATCTTGTCGGACGAAAATTTCATGATGCTTCGCTTAGCTAACAATTTCAACCCCGACAAATTCCTAATCAAATTAAAATTTCATCCTGATTTCGCTTTCGAGGCAGAGAAAAATTTCGTTTCACTTTAACTTACAAACCTACTACGATTTCGTGAAGCAAGGTCGTGGCCAAATTAAAAACTCAAATGCAAAGAGGTTTGAGCAAAAAGTTTTGTTTTAATATTCAGCGGAACTCTTTGAAACTTAGCATTAATCCAGAAACTTTTTTTAACCTTTAGATGCCGAACGAAAAATATCGGGTCTATTATTTTACCTGTCCTTTATGGATCGGATTTTTCAGTTACCAGAATATATTTTAACGAGGCTTCGTATAATTCATAAAGAATGATTTTGCTACAAAGTGGATAGATATAGATACTCGTACCTTTTGTGCGGCAGACAATTCATTGAAGCATTTAATTGATTTGGGTTCAGATAAATATTCTCTCGATGGCTTTCTAAATAATGTGGTTATAGTGACCCTAATGTTCATTCCGGTGAAAGTCCCAGGGGATTCAAGTTTCTGAGAAGGATTTTTGGTTTTAAAAGATAACCCTGGGCAAGAGAGGAGAGTGATCAAAGGAGTTATGAACTAAGTTTATTTTTCGGAAATCCGACGGTCGTTACCGTTGGCTACAGGGACAAAAAGTAATTATGTTACTCGTTATAACATCAGCTAGTAAAACTCACGTCAAATATGTCCCAAACTGGTGCAACCATTTCGGAGATGAGCCGAAACAAACAGACAGACAAACGGACATTTTAATGCACTTCTAGCACTAAGCAAAAAGCTATTATTTTGACATTTTAAACAGCCACATCGCTTTTATTTATTAGCAGGTATTAATGAATTGGAATCCTACTAATATTATAAATGTAAAAGTTTGTGAAGATGTTTGGATGATTGTTACTCAATCACGCAAACACGGCCAAACAGATTTGGATTAAATTTGGCACACAGATAGATTATAACCTATATTAACACATAGGATACTTTTTATCCCAGTTGTTCCCGCGGGAAAATTTCCGACATCCACGTGGGTGAAGCTGTGGGTGGAAGCTAATATTCTCTTATCATTATTTAAATATCTAAGAAAAATGTTATTTTCTCTTATAATCTTTTACACGATGTCTACATCTCTTTTTATCTACTTTACTGTCGCAGTTACGAGTATGCTGGAAGAGATTTCTATAGAAGTAAGCATCACCATTGTAACGATTTTTCTGTTCTTTTCTTTTTTTCTGAGGATATTATTGTATGCACATTAATGGAGAAAAAATAAAAATCCAGATGACTAAAAAAATACGCCAAAAATTCTTTAGTTATGTATCTAATGCAAAGGCTTGAATAGTGAAATTCAATAGAAATATTCGTAGAATATTGTAACAATTGCTTTTATCGCGAAATGCAGTTTCCATTATTTTACGTGTTTAAATTCTCTGAAACAACTTTAAACAAGCAACAGTGCCGATTTTGATCCAGTTATATTTCAATTTCACAGAATATTTGAATGATTTCAGTAACGATTCCATTCCAGGAAGGATCACGAAATTCCGTAGGATTTCGGTATCGGAATGAGAAATACCACGAACGAAAGTCGAATTGATTCAATAATCAATTCTTCAATAATCAATTCTTTAATGCTTCAATAATCAATTCTTTAATTCTTCAATAATCAATTCTTTCAATAATTGATTAAATAATCAATTCTTCATTAATCAATTCTTTCAATAATTGATTCAATAATCAATTCTTTAATTCTTCAAAAATCAATTCTTTCAATAATTGATTCAATAATCAATTCGACTTTCGTTCATGGTATTTCTCATTTATGGTGCTAATTGGTAGCTTGTAATTAAAATGTCAAATGCTTCTGCTGTTTCAATTTTCTACAAATCTTTAAAAGAACCAGTTTGTTCCCTGGATAGAGTTTTCTGAAAAGGGTTTAAACCTTTTAAGTAAACTTTAATATTTTCACTAGCTTTTGCCTGCTGCCTCGCCCGCGTGGCGGTCGGAAATTATCCCACGCGAACCTACTATCGAGATAAAAAATATCCTATGTGTTAGGATACAAACTGTTTGCCAAATTTCATCCAAAAACTATTCAGCCGTTTTAATATGATTGCGTAACAAACATCTACATTTCCAAACATACAATTTTCATTATGGTAGGATTTACGTAAGTACTAAGTACCTCTAGATAGATATAGAACATGTTTTCGTAAAAAAAATAACATTTAAAAGGAGTCAGAACTTTGACCTTAAATAACTCCGTAACCAGAAGGTGTCCAGGTGTGGCCCAGTAGAAAAATTATCATAATAACAGGAGAAGTGTCTTACAACTTCATTACAGGTATGTTTATTTATACCCATTATCTAGATGACCGATCGTTGTTTGGTTTTTATTTTGTATGACTTTTTCTAAAAATGAATCCTAGCTAGATCGATTTATTGTACCCGCGGCCCGGCAGGGGGTCTGCATACTAAATTTCATGAAAATCATTGGAACCGTTTCCGAGATTCAGATTATCTTAATAATATAAATTACGTGTCACGTTATTTGTCGGCGATGGACTCCTAAACTACTTAACAGATTTTAATCAAATTTGTACACCGTGTGCAGTTTGATCCAACTTGAAAGATAGGATAGCTTACTCGTACATCTCAATTTATGGTAGGTAGGTAGGGTATGGTAGGGTAGTGTAGGGTAGTGTAGGGTAACGTAGGTAGGGTATGTAGGATTGGTAGGGTAGATAGGTAGGGTTGGTAGGGTAGGTAGGTAGGGTTGGTAGGGTTGGTAGGGTAGGTTGGGTAGGTAGCGTAGGGATTTTGTATGAATGACTTTTGGACGGACAGGACAACGTCTGTCGGGTCAGCTAGTATATGTACAAGAATTGCTTGTTTAAAGGTATTCGATTGTAAAAGACAGTTCTCATTGCAAGCAAAAAGTAGAAGATAAGGGTTGAAATGAGACACTCCTGTTTTAAGATCTTCACAAACTTTGTTGAACTTACTTGAACGTGCTTGGAGTCCAAATAAATATCACCTTCGCAGACATTCAGTAACAAACTCGTGTTCTTGCAAAGGACTTGTGACTATCCAACTTTAAAATGAACCCTCTCTATTGTAACAATACACACCTTTGAGTATTAATAACAGTATGGAGCGTAGAGATGATCTAATTTAAAACTGCACACATTCCCTATAGCATTTGAAATGTGTATGCAACAAACAGCGGGGGAGGGGCTTGCAATTATAAATTCGGCGATTTCTACTTTATGCTTCGTTTTTTTTTTTTTATTATATCGAGATTTATCCCGGTTGATGGTGGTAATAGGCTCACCCTCTGTTACATGGGACGTAAACATAACTGGCGATAACCGTTAAGGGAATAAAGGGAGGTGATAGGTATGTAATGTTCCAATTTTGTTTAATGCAGCTTGGCGCTTGGCTAGCTGTCACTTAAAGTTAAAGACAACAAGTGAACACATTCGCAACAAATTGGGAAACACTCGTATCTCAGAGCTGATTTGTTGGATAAGTTTTTCTCAATATAAATATTTTTGTTTCTCTTGTACAGTTGTAGTTCTGTATGCATTTCAATTTCAAGTAAATATTCTGACATGTTGGACCTACTATATTATGTCTCTGCTTTGTCTGTGCAGCTCCATAAGACACACTGGTAAAATCCCTTAGGCTTCAAATACGTCTATGTAGGGATTCTTTTTGCTTGTGTATGAACAAATAAATAAAATAAAATGAGAGAGAAAGACAAATAACAACATTCGTCAATGAAGCACCCCGAAAAGCAACGAGGCAAAATATTTTGAATCAAAGATCTTTGGTTTTGTTTTTTTTATTTTCTTGCACTAATATTTCTCTTTAGGAGAAAAACAACTACTTGTTTCTAATTGTTTTAGTTGCGGATCCAACAAGTATAAATTGGCTTGTCTAATTCATACTCATTCACACTCAAAGTACCTTTATTGTTTCTGAGGCGCCTCTTATTTTGACACCGCTTCTCTAATTTATGAATTTGGGACCCTTTCCTTGAACTCAAATAATTTAGGGTGCTATAAGTACCTACATTTGTTTGGACTTAGTACAGTTGGAGTTTATTAAAGCAGAACGATGCTTGTCGAAGCGAAGCAATTAAATTAAGGAATTACGACGGTGTTATTTCATTTACTCTCATATTTTTAATTATTTTCCTCATTTTGGAGGCACTAGGTATAATAAATAAAGCGCTTAAACTGAGCTCTCAGTGTTAATTTTATTGTTAATTCATTCTCAAAGATTCTAACCTCTCTACCCAAAACGACATATTATAACCTTTTTGTATTTCTTTGCAGTTCTCTACTTTGCTTTTAGAATGATAAGTTTCGTGCAAACATTATTAAGTAGCGTATTAAAGATATTTCGTCGGGGTTTCGAAATTTCTTACTATTAGTAGACGTTTACACGAACGTAACAATTTCGCGGTAGGTTTTATTGCGCACTAAATTTTTAATTATATGTGTTGAACCAAGCTCTATCTATAAAGTGCTGACTGACTGACTCATCAACGCCAGGCCCAAACCCTTGGACCTAGACAGCTGAAATTTAGCTCAGAGGTTCCCTTTATAATGTAGACAAGGAATAAAGAAATTCAACCACCAAGAGAGTTTAATAGGGGATAAACGTTCCACGCGGGCGCAGCCGCTGGCAAAACCTAGTTGAGAATATAACAGAGTGCATCTCAGAGCGTCGAAAAGACACACTGTTCGAAATTCAACTGAGTGCGCCAAAAAATCATTACGGTACATTAAATATTATTACGTCCATGTGAATGTTGACCTAGAAGCAACGGCTTTGGAAAAAACATTAAGACAAACTGGTCACGGGGCATTATACATAATATACATGGATTGATAAACACCAATCCCATATTTAACTAGTTCACCAATTTATAGGTAACTAGTTTTTGCACGCGGCTCCGCCCGCTTGGATGTCGGATATCCCGTAAAAAGTAGCCTTTGTCCTTCTCCATATAAAGGCTATATCTCAGCCAAATTTCATGACGATTGGTTCAGCGATTTAGGCGTGAAAGCGTAACGGACAGACAGAATTACTTTCGCATTTATAATATTAGTGGGGATTACGACATTTCCGGGTCCTTGGGTCGTGGAATAGAATATCCTTTATCATGTACCTACACCATGCGAATGACAGATAAAAATAAGTAAGTTAAGGAGAAGATATTAATGAATATGAAAGCCTTAACAATGTTAAAACAACTGGAATTCTAAATACACGTCACAATATACACTACTTCGCAACTCTATATTTTAACATAAACCCTTAAAGACTTTATAACTTCTTGGCCGTCACAATCTTTATTATTTAAAATTTAATTTTCATAGACTTTACCCCTTCGCAGAACCCCTGGGAAGAGCGCACAAAGGAAAGTAGAAATTGAAAATTTTACTATGAAGGGAATTCTTATTTTAAACTTAAACAACACTGAACAAACGGACCCAGGGTATCGTCAACATTTTCTGAATAACTTAACATTTTCAGACATTTTTCCTTGTCATTTTTCTGTGAAATTATTACGCTCTCAACAGTATTTTAAAACGCCCAATAACGGATAAATTAAGGCAGCTCCCAGTTCCCTTTAACAGGTAAAGTTATATGTTCCTTTGTGATCATTTTAAACCTAGAACGATGTTTCGAAACGTCAAAGAGCGCTATTCCGTCCAATATCCTTCAATTTATTTGGTCTTTTGACGCTGTACCTTTGTATTAACTCCGTGCGCTGTACGTACTTCATAAAGTACGGAAGTGTCGCTTTTGAAATAACTGGAAATTCTGACCTCGTGCAAAATGTAAAGGAATATTGAATTTGGTAAATAAACTGTTAGCTACCGTGTTTTTAATTAATTTCAGAATGTAAATAAAACACAGAAAAATAACATAATATCACGCCTTGTTTCCCCGGAAGTTCTGGCAGAGGTGAACCTTTGGCACACCCACATTTCACCAGCTATGTTCAACATGTTCTAGGGGGCGAGCCTATTGCCATCAGCCTGGCACTTTCTTTTTAAGTTTTGGCTGGGATCCGTTTTCAGTCCGACACTAATCGAATACCTTTAAAGGAGCAATTCTTGTATATATGTATAGTATCTGGATGACAAAAATTTCTCGTTTAAAGGTATGCTTGTCATTTTGGGGGGGGGTCACACCAGGAATCCGCTGGATGCGTGAAGCACAGAACCGGTTGAAGTGGCGGAGCTTGGGGGAAGCCTACATATGTCCAGCAGTGGACGTCTTTCGGCTGAAATGATTTTGAATGACCCGACAGACGTTGTCCTGTCCGTCCAAAAGTAATACATACAAAATCCCTACTTACCTACCCTACCCTACCAACCCTACCTACCCTACCTACCCTACCCACGCTACCCTACACTACCATACCCTACCCTACCCTACACTACACTACCCTACCTACCCTACCTACCTACCTACCCTACCTACCATAAATTGAGATGTAAGCTATCCTATCTTTCAAGTTGGATCAAACTGCACACGGTGTACGAATTTGATTAAAATAGGTTAAGTAGTTTAGGAGTCCATCGCCGACAAACAACGTGACACGTAATTTATTTATATTATGATGAATCTCGCAAACGGGTCCAACGATTTGCATGAAATTTAGTATGCAGAAGGTTTCAGGGGCGATAAATCGATCTAGCTAGGTTTAATTTTTAGAAAACGTCAAACAAAAAAAACCGGGCACAGCTCGGTCATCCAAATATTCATTACTAGGTGAAAAGAAAACGTGAGAAACGTCTATTTGCCATTTTAATGTGGGTTGCAATTATCTTCGTGCTTCTATAGAATGCTAAGAAAAAGAAATGTGAAAAATCGTAACTGTAAGATTGTGTTTTATGAATAACATATTTTTCAGTCATTACCGTTTGTGTCGCAAAGTAAACTAATAAAACTTGAAAATAATCTATGGAGGCGTAAATTACCTTTCTAGAGTATAAATTATTTTCTTAATTAAGTATCGTTCTTAGTGAAAAATGAGAGGCCGAAACAAAAAATGTTAATAAAGTTGGCCGTGTTTGACTTAGTTTAGTGCTTGTTTTAAAAAGGGGCAATTAGTATTTTGTTAGGTACTTACCCGAGCATATAATGTCTGTTTTACATCGTTTACTGGAGTTTTAATAACTACGTTATTAGATCATTTGGCACGAACTTTTTAAAGAGAAAATTGAGCGAATTTTGGTAGAAGATCTCATTGGTTCGCGTCATAGACATGCTAATATTAACAGTATATCTATACTCCATTATTAGAAAAAAGAAGCTCGTAAAGGCAGGAGTGCAAAACATTTTATTTTAAAGTTAAGTAGTAACTTTTTTAGATCGATTTAAAACAGCATGAAAAAATGAGATAAACGAAATAAAGGTCATTTCATTTTAAATAATTCTTTATTTATAATGAGATCTTCATCACACATTACAAACTTAAACGAATGATTGAAAAAAAAAAACAATCACCATCATGATTTAAATTTAATAAAGATTAAAAGAAACAAAAGATATTTTTTTAACAACACTTTAAATTGATAACAACTTACAACACACAATACGAGGGTGAAACTTCTTCGTCTTCACTAGCTAATTTAGTCACTAAACGTTATCGGTATTGTTCACTCCTGCTTCTTTTGGGTTTTTATCATTGACACTTTAATTTTAAATTGAAATTAAATAATTATATGAACGAAAGTCACTTAGTTTCATGAGATAAGTAGTTAAAATGATAACAATAAAGTACGCTGGTTTTTAATTAATTTGGCGTTAAGAGCGCTGTCACAGTTCCACTAGCACCACTCCTTTAAAAAAATATTATACTCGTATATAAGAAGAAAACCGCCCACATTCCTTTAGATCGTATTTTGTTGCTTCGTGTCTCAATATGAAAATTTACATAAGGTATTAGAAAATTCTAGACACTTACCGAGACAGTTGATTGAGCCGTATTTCATAATTCCTTTTCAGTCACGAGATAATACTTTTTTAAAGGAGTGGCGCTAGTGGACCTGTGACGGCGCTCTTAATCGTAAAGAACTGTAACAAGTTTAATGTACCTACTTTTGTTACAAATTGTACATCAAAAATAACCTTTTTTAACTTTTGTCTAATGCTATTATAAATGGAGTATAGATATCTGTAATTATGAGTAGGTATGACGTGTTGCGTTATGCCAGCAGTGAAAGCATTATAATTTACAATATAAGTTTTTTTTTTTCAAGCGACATTTAATATGAAATTTTAAAAAGACACCGTTATTTCATAGTTTTAAGTTTTCACTTTTTTTTTCGGTAGTCCTCATGACTGCCAATGTGTTTTTCTCCATAAACTTAAACCCCCTTATTACAAAACAAGGTTTTTCTTTAGGTATGGTTTAAACCATCGAGCCTGTTTTTGAAATAAGAACTTAGAACTGAAATAGAATTACAGCTCCTTTTACAAAACTGACAATTTAGCACTGGACTAATTGTCAGTTTTGTAAAAGGAGCTGTATTTCGATTACAGTAGGGTTCTTATTTCAAAAACAGGCTCGATGGTTTAAACCATACCTAAAGAAAAACCTTGTTTTGTAATAAGGGGGACTAAGTTTTGTGGGTAGGTTACACTATTCAGGTTTGTATAGATTTAAGTTTGGGTACCAAAATAAACCCTAGTGTTTGTGTGGGAAGTTATTAACAGATTAAAAAAGTGTCCTTCCTACAGGCTTAGCCTGACGCTTTCTATTCTACTCAACCGTAGAATAGAAATCGGTTATTTACATTTCTCGGTTCAAAATTGTTAACTGTCTACACATAAACGTCATTTTTGCCTACTCTTCCGTCGACAAAACGCTTCTCTCCGGTTCTTCGCCGACAGGACACTTCGCCAACAGGATTCTTCGCCGACAAGGCTCATCCTTGCGCTATTACTAAATAGTCAAGTAACTGCCACTAACATGGAAGTAGCGCTCGCCGCCCGCTGCCGCGGCACTGCTCGCTTCCCTCGCTCGGCTCGCGCGCGGTTGGTCGCAATTCTAACCTAACCTAACCTATTACCTACCTGATGAGCCCTGTCGGCGAAAAGTCTGCTCGGCGAAGAGTCCCGTCTTGCCGTTGTTCAGTCTGTCGGCGAAGTGTCTGTCGGCAGTTCGTCGTACACTGCGCGGCAAGTATAGCTTAACCTGATCGATCGACTGCGGCTTTATATACATACGTACGTATGTATAACTATGTACATATATGTTTATGTATGACTACGAGTACGATTTACGTAGCTCAGCGTGTTTAATTAAATTAACAAACTTCCGTTTGAAAGTAACACGTGTGTGATTATTCGAAAGGGGAAAAGCTTGCTTTGCTTTTCTGTTGTTAATATAATTTTGGTGGAAATTGTATTATATCTTGCATTTCTAAATACTCGTCGGTTGAAAACTTTAGAAGTAACATTGTTACAACTTCAGTGGTAAGTAGATTTTAAAATTAAGTTACTAGTATTGATTATTCATGAGATATTAGGTCTTCATTGTATTATTATTTTATCAGCCTCTAGCAAGAAAGATCTTGTTTTCACATGAAATATAATCCACACTACATCCACTACATCCACTATGACTACATCTTCAATCCATAATGAAAAGTAGGTTATATCCTTATCCTGGTCATGGTATTTCTGTGTGCCAAATTTCGTTCAAATCCGTGCAGCCGTTATAGCGTAAAAGCGTAACAAACAAACAAACTTACTTTCGCATTTATAATATTGGTTAGGAATTTAGGATTAGCTGTTAGTTACCTAATAGGATTTTTTAATTATAAATACCTATAGATATAATACTAGTTACCTACATAAATAAGATTTTGTTATAATTAGAAATAATGTTAATAAAATAAAATAAATTGCTAACTTCACTAATGTTTACTTTAAAAATTCAGATAATAAAATAAATGCATTTCCTTAAACCATAACAAGTAACAACTATCAATAAGACAGAGACTGAATGATAAAGTAGAATGAATGATCTAAAGATAATTGAATAGAAATGTTAGGAGATGCGTTGGGTCAAATCCACGACAAGCCGTACTCTTTTTTAAAGTGTCCGTTATAATAGTCGTATCTAATAAATTCATTTTTTTTTTGCAGTAGTCTGATATTTAAAAACTGGAAAGTTTTGAAATATTATACTACTACAGATATAAAAAGTCACACACATAGTGACGCTGTCTGACACTGAGTATTAAATTAATCTTTTTTTATTTTTATTTATTGACGTAAATACGCTAAGATTACAGTGTCTCCAATTCTGTAGTGTAGTTAACAATTCATGCAATAATTTACACCATAAATATCCTATTAGAGTCGGGGGAGGCCAAAGAAACTATGGATGGACTGTGTGAATTTATCATGTATCATCATTTTATCAGCCGAAAGACGTCCAATGCTGGATATAGCCCTCCCCCAAGCTCCGCCACTTCGACTGGTTCTGTGCTTCCCGCATCATATCATGTATGTATGTATCATGTATGTGTGTGTACATATCACTCCCGATGAAGGGAGTACGCCAGTTTGAAAACACATTGGAGTCAAAAAGTGTTATATCGAATGACGCTGTCGCGAACACGTTGATTCGCGAGTTTGATCCCCAGACAAATTCAGATTGAAATTTGAAATATGCTATTCGCAACAGTAGATTTCGATACTAAGACTTTCGTACTAGCGTACCATACAAACAGTTTTTCGAATAAGCTTGTTCGCGACAACGTCATTCGATGAAGCGGTTTTCGACTCATGTGTTTTCGACCTAGTACGAATCGTAAGTTCTTCGAAATAGCGTGCGTCATAATAACGTCATTTGAATCTTCATAAAGGAAAGGCTCTCGCTCCAATTTTGTATTAGCAGTGTCACCGCTTAACTCCCACTATATCGGTACTATTTACAAAATTCAATATAAAAATAAAAATTGCGCAAGAATAAGTAGGTATCCATCCACTTTTGCTCAAACATATCCTGATTTCAAGCGAGGTTCGTTTGATTCAGACGAGCAAACATCTCAAAAACTTTGCGTCAATAATTCCTTAGTAAGTGGGTACTTAAACTTACAGCGAATAAGTATAGGGGAAGCCGAGGAGAGTTGTGACAGGGGAGAGTTGTTAAATAATTATGAGCGAGGTGGCAATATCTCGTTATGTATCTTTCTTGACGCGTTAGTAGATGCAGTTTGTTGCGTCGCCCTACGGGAAATTGATGTGACTTTGGGACGTGGTTATTTCATTGTTTCAGAATGCCAAATAAATGATTGAAAGACAGTTATAGGCGTCTCTTCGAAGAAAACACACAAATAGGGTATTTTCCAGTTGATGAAAAACTATTTAATTTGAAGACTGGGACGAAATATTGGACAGAAAAAAAAAATATCCGGCACCGGTACAAATATTTTTTGTGGCGCAGTTTTACAAGTACATGTGCATGGAGGCACCGCACACCAGTAACACCACTTTCTTTCTATTTCTTTCTAAACTTTATTATATTTATTTTTCTGTTAAATATGTTGTCTCAATCTTCAAATTAAAATAGTTTTTAAAAATTTGGAAAATATCCTATTGTCCTAATACTTAACTTGCATCACACTTTGGTACGAAACCGAAGTGTGATGTAAGTTTGAAATAATCTGATTTTGTAGATTTATCTTATTATTGAAAGTTTAATGATGTAGATTTTTGATGAATGTTGCTTATTTACTTACATTTATTTGTAATAGAAAAAATAATTTATTTCCATTACATCTCAAAAACCACCTGTGTCACAAATTACGTGGACCTCTTTCACAACCTACCTAACCGAGGTAGTTTTTTTGTTTTTTTTTTTTTTTTTTTTTTTTTTTTTTTTTTTTTTTTTTTTTTGGGTGGGAAATCATCAAATAACTTCTCCCGCTCTGGGTGGAGCAGGAGGGCGTGTCAGACTTTTACTGACTAAAACCCACCCGTGTTCCTTCAGTAGCCCTTAAGCCAGGGGCTGTGGTGTCTCTTTCGAACAAACCCGCACCCCTGGCAGGCATCGACCCTTGCGGGTCCCATCACTTTTTGTGCTGACATCTCTTTGAGGCGCGCGTGGAACACGACGCGCCGTCGACTTGGGCTTGGTCCTTACCGGACAGCGAGCTACCCATTACTCGCCGTCCGCAAGCCCACGCCTACGGTGGCCGGAAATCGGCCTGGGATTCCCGACGCCCAGGGCGTCTCCGTATCCTGCGGCGGCTGGGGTCGCGAGGGCGCATATGCTGCCTCTCCCTCACGTGCGCCGCCTCCCTCTTCGCGAGCATCACTGCTTCGCTGAAGGAGGTGACGGCTCCCCATGCCCTCTCGCTCCGTACCATGGCCTGGACCAGGGCCGGACGCGAGAGATCGCCGCCGCCGATCGCCTCCACGAGGACACGGCGGTGCTCCGCCCAAGCAGGGCAGACCGCCACCGTGTGCTCCACCGTGTCCTCAGGGCGATCTTCGCAGTGGAAACACCCGGGCGTTTCCTCCCGCCCTATCCGAAACAGGAACCTCCCGAAACAACCGTGTCCGGTGAGGACCTGCGTCAGGCGGAAGGTGAGGACGCCATGCCGCCTCTCAAACCACTCCTCAAAGAGGGGACTTACCGCCGCAATCGTGGCGTGCCCAGCACTGGGTTGCGACAATCGCTCTCTCCATGTCACCATGAGATCCCGCCGGAGCTCTGTCCGCTGTGCCGCGATTTGCTGCGGCAGCGGAGTTACGCCCCGGCGTTTGGCCTCCTCGCGCCACTCCCAAATTTGCGCGAGGACCTTTGCCTCCAGATCCCATGGCGGTAATCCGGCAAGGAGGCCCGCCGCCTCGCCGGAGATCGTGCGATATCCCCGGATCATCCTGATCGCCATGACCCTATGGGACGCCCTCAACCGGCGAGCTGGTTGGCGCCTCAATGTAGGCGCCCACACCGGCGCCCCGTATAGGGCCATGGACCGCACGATCCCCGCGTAGAGCCTCCGGCAGGAGGCGTTTGGCCCCCCTAGATTGGGCAAGAGCCGCTTCAACGCAGCCCCGGCCCGCTCCAGTCTGGGAGCCAAACGGCGGAAATGCTCCGCGAAGTTCCACCGGCTGTCGAGGACGAGTCCCAGGTACTTCATGGTCGACTCGACGCCGATGTGAACCCCTCCCACCGTTATCCGGGAACCCGTCGGTGGCGCATTCCGAGGACCATGAAACCACATGGCCTCGGACTTGTGCAATGCCACCTCGAGTCCCAGTTGCCGGATCCTATCCACGATTGTCGCAACCCCTTGTGTCGCCAAGTCGGCCGCCGCCTGGTACGACCTCCCTTGCGCTAGGACCAGCGTGTCGTCAGCGTAGCAGACTACACTGACGCCGCTAGGGAGGTCGGCGCGCAGCACCCAGTCGTACCCGATGTCCCACAGATACGGCCCCAGGACCGATCCCTGTGGGACACCGCACGACATCTCTCGCCGGTTCCACTCTCCGAGGTGACCGGGGTAGATGACGGCCCTGTCCGTCAAATAGGCCTCGACCACACGACAGAGGTAGGTCGGCATCCGGTGATACCGGAGTGCCTCCCTTATGCAACTCCAGGGCAGGGTGTTGAAGGCATTGGCGATGTCTAATGACACCGCCAAGACGACCCCACCCCGGGCCACAGCATCCCCCGTCGTGAGGGCTCGCACGCGCATGATGGCATCCACCGTGGAGCGCCCCCTGCGGAAACCAAACTGGCTCTCCGCCAAATCCGGCCCCACCCGCACCAGCCGCCCGACGAGGCGGTCTGCAATTACTCTCTCAAAGAGCTTGCCCACCTCGTCGAGCAGCACAATGGGCCGGTAAGCGGACGGAGAGTCCGCTGGGCGCCCCGGCTTCTTAATGAGGACCAGTTTCCCCGTCTTCCAGCGAAGTGGGAACTGGCCCTCCTCCAAGCATGCGCTTAGGAGCCCTCTTAGTCGAGGCCCGAGAGCCTGCAAGGCCAGGACCCAGGCTTTGCCGGGCAAGCCGTCGGGTCCTGGGGCGGTATTCTTGGCATTCAGCCTACGTACCGCCACTCTCAGGTCTACCTCGGTCACCTCTGGAGAGTCGTCGTCGTCGTCGGTGTGGTCCGCATCGGGCACCGCAGGAGGCGGAGCCATAGGCGGGGGAGCGTGCTCCCCTCGTGAGGGGAACAGAGCGCTCACCACGTCCTGCACGAGATGAGGCCGGAGACTCTGCGTCAGCGGGGGAGCCCACGGGCGGATTTTATCACGCACCGTTTTGTAGGGGCGTCCCCACGGGTCTCTGTTCAGAGTCTCCAGCGACTCCTCGCGGGCCACAACTCTGGCCCGCAGGATCTCATCCCGGAGGGCGGTCTTCGCCACTCTGTACCCCTCGTACAGCTCCGCCTCAATGGCTTCCGTATCCGGAGGGCGGATACGGAGCCTGCGGTGCCTGGAGTAAAGGTGTCGCGCAGCAACACACGCCTCGCGCAGTGTTGTCAACTGTGGCGACCACCAGTACACCTGGCGTGAAGCACGACCTGGCTGGACCCGGGGCATTGCCACGTCACATACCTCGGACATGGTCTCCCGGAACCACTCGGCCTCGTCGTTGATGTCGGCAGGCCTGTCCGGTGATGACACCCAGGCCTGCACGATCGAGGCTTCCAGGAGAAGCTCCCGGTCCAGCTGCTTCAACGCCCACCGCGGACCACACGGGGCCTGTCGGACCGGCGCGCTCGAGGTCTGGGCGGAGACGTCAAACCGGATGTACCGGTGGTCGGAATACGTCTCCACCCCCTCCATGACGCGCCAGTCGACGACACGCGGCGACAGAGCGGGGCTGGCGAACGAAATGTCCACCACCGACTCACCCCGCATCCGCAACACACGTGGCGACAGAACCCCGGTTTAGGACGACCAGGTCTGCTTCCAGAGCCCAGTCCTCCACCATCCTGCCCCGCACATTCGTCAAACGGGAACCCCAAGCCAAGCTCTTGGCATTGAAGTCCCCGAGGACGAGCACGGGGAGGGAACGAAACCCGACGACGACGTCTCTCAACTCCGCAAGGGAGTTGTGGAACTCGGCGAGAGTTCGGCTCGGGGAGAAGTACACCCCTACCACGACTATCTCCCCGAACCGTGCTGCAACGCAACCCCGTCCCCTCTTGACACTCTCGAGGGTCGGGGTACCGGCGGCGGCCGACGAAATGAGGGTCACTGAGCCGCTCAGGTCCTCCACCCAGTCATCCCTGGGCGGGACAAAGTACGGCTCAGCGACCACGGCGATGTTAATCGACCACTGCGCCATGCTCTGGATCAACAGATCCTGAGCGGCGGCGCAGTGGTTGATGTTCGCCTGGAGGAGGCGTAATGGGGCCGTTACTGGCATTCCATTTCAGCCCCCTCCGAGGCCTCCTGGGCAGGCCCAGCCGCAACGGCGGCGACAATAACGGCGGTGGAGGCGGCAGCGGCGGCGGGAGTGGCGGCGGTTGCGGCGGTGACGGCGGTGGCGGAGGGCTTGGCCCTGCCTCGGCCCCTGGGTTCAGCGGGTGGAGCGCAGGTTTTACTCCCAGCCCGGTGTTCGGCCGGCTTGCCAGCTGCCGCACATAGGTAACAGTGCGGTGTGGCAGTGCACGAGCTGGCCTTGTGACCGGGCTGACCGCAGCGGAAGCAGTGACTGCTGCGGTCTACCTCCGAGGTGCATTGCACTCCCACGTGGTGGCCCACCTGGCAGCGGAAGCACCTCAGAGGTCTGGGTTCCAGCAGCTTCACCTGCGCAGAAACCCAGCCCACCAGGAGCCTTCGACCCTCCTCAGTTATTTTTCGGGCCGCCGACACGGGGCAGCTCACCGTGACGGTTCGCATCCCCGTGTTGTCAGGACGAATGGTGCCTGCCTTCACCTGCTCGGCAGAGCATTCTCCCGTCCTGACTACGGCGGCCACCACCTCGCCCTCCGTCACGGAGTCGTCCAGGCCCAAGATGCGCATGTCAGCGCACTTGGTGGGCCTGGACACTCGGACCTCGTCCGCGTCTAGGGACGCCCTAAGCCTTTCGGCCAGGGCGTCAGCGGTCGGGCCACTAGCCGCGCCGGGGATCTCCAGCATGCGGGCTCCGGTCGCAGTGACCCTCATCCGCATGCCGTTGGAGACTCCCAGCTCCGCGAGGTTCACTGCCGCCTTGGCTTTTAAGAGCACGTCGCAGTAGGACACGCCCTTCTTCTCCGCTTCCGGCTGTAGTGTGATCACTACAGCTGCGGACTTCGGGGCGCGTAACCTAGCCGCGGCGCTACGCTTTTTGCGCCGCTGCCGCCTCTCCTTCCTTTTGGCCGCCCGTGCTGCCTTGCCTGCCTTCTTTTTCTCCCCGGCCACTTCCCATTCGGCGTCAGCCGCGGGAGACGAAGGAGATGAAGGAGGCGGGGCTGACCGTCTTGGCACCACGGCTGGGGCCGTCGCCGCCTGCGCCTGCGCAGCCACCCCGCCCTTGGGCTTGGTCTTGGTCGGCACCGGTTTCGCCGGGGGCCGACCCGACTGCGGTGCAGACTTGGCCGTGGCAGTCGTGGCGGTGGCATACGTGGCCGGCTTCTGCTGGCCCAGTGCCGGCCGACTCGTCGCCAGTGGGGGCCGCAGGACTATTGCCTCCAGGGCGGAGAACCGGCTCTGAAATGCGGCCAGCTCCTGCCGCACAAGAGTCAGCACCCGGTCCTCCTCAGGCACGGGTCCACGCTGCCCATGCCCCGCCCCCTTCTGAGGCACCACCATCGGGCCAGCTCCTCGGAGCACGGCCAGGTCCGCTCGGAGCTCCTCATTCTCCTTTCGGAGAAGCTCCGTGGCGGCTGCCAAGCGGGCGACCTCCGCCCGCATTTCAGACATGATGTCCGACGGAGGTCCGGTGTGCAGGTCCTCCGCTGCCGCCATAATGGAGGCTATGGCTGCGGCTATGGCCTTGTCTTTAGAGGCCTGAAGCCTCTTCAAGGTCACACCCTTGACTGCCGCAGCCACAACCTCCTCGAGCCTGGCCATTCGCTCCTCGTTGGAGCCGCCAGCAGCATCCGGCTCGTCGTCAGACGTCTCCGAGAGGGGCCTGTTGCTGGTCCCCCCCGAGGGCCGCTCCTCCGTGGCCAACGCCTCGGATCGCTGGTCCGCCTCGACACTCGGCTCGGCGGGATCCTTCGTGGTTAGGCCTCTGCCTAACCGGACCCCACCGCTCCGACAGACCTTCCCGAGCTTTCGGGTCGAGGCCATCCCGCCATCCGAGGACGACCCCTGGCCGTCCTTTGGTTTAGGGCGCTTCTTGAGGAACTCTGCCCTCCTCGAAGCGCCCACTGCCGTATGCTCCGGGCCCTTCACAGAGCCCTTCGCGCTCGATGCGGTGTCGGACTCCGACCCCGCATCACTCCCTTCCTCTACGCTTTTTTGTTGTGTTATAAATTTTTCCATATCAGTTCCCACGAGTAAAAACTTTATTTATTGACTCAAAAACAGTGGTCCGCACTAGAGACTAATTAAGCTACCCATTAGTCAAGCTTGCAACCTCCCTCACGGTGCGCCGCCGCTTGGAGGTTTGGGGTAATTTTTTATAGAGGATTTCTTCCTCGCGGCCCGGGCGGTTAAGCCAAGGCCCTCGACCCCCGTCAAAAGTCAGAGACATGACCGTGACAATCTTCGGGGCTACGAGATTAACGGTGGCAGAAGGAGAGCACTCCTTCTTGCCTGCCCGGTGGCAGGGTGAGTGCACACCGAGCCCGCTCTTACTCCGCCGCTGTGCGTCTCTGCATGAGCGCAGAGATACACGCGTTGGAGCGTCCCGCCGACAGGATATTGGCATACGGGCAACGACACCCATTAGGCACACAGTACCCAATGGGGGATATTGCCCGCATCCCAGGGTGCACCGTCCCGGAGACTGGCCTTTCCCCCAGACGTATCCAAGGGAAACTCCAGCCCACGGGCACACGGGGAGGTTTCCTGTCCAAGCACCCCTAACCGAGGTAGTAATGTAGGAGAGTTGTAATGTAATGACTCACTTTAGATTATGCCGTTTTTATCTGATTGAGACAATTTGTACAATTTTTTGTATCAAAATCCTATAGAGGATAGACTAAGCTTTTATATTCAAAACAAGCATCTAATAGAGGTAACACTGTTTTCGGCTGAGATATGTCCAATTGTCACAACCCTCCTCGACCTCCCCTACCGGATCCAAACATTTGATTTTTGAGACACCCCAATCAAATCTCGTTTGTAGAGAAACTTTTTCGTACATAAATATTTACACGTGCCTACGAAGATTCTCGCAGGTTTTCGAAGTTTAATTTGCAAATGTTGAGGAAGTTTTACGTAACTGACTGCCAACGCAGAATCACACATAGAATTTGGAGAGTAAGTTTCTTTGAGAGAATATACTAGTGTACAGTCACAAAAAGATATAAGTAACCTAACACATTATCAGTAGCAATGGATGGATGGACTGTGGTAATTATGATAATTATGGTTAGAAAGGGTGTGACTACGGAGATGAGACCTAATAGAGAAGTGTGGAAGAAAAAGCCGACCCTAAATAAAGTGGGATAAGGAGAATGATGACTATCAGTAGCAATGGCTGTTATTTTTATTAACCGACTTCAAAAGAAAGAGGTTATCAATTCGACATGTTTATATATCTTTTTTATTGTTATGTATTTTCGGGCATAACTCCGTCATATATAGACGGATTCGCAAAATACTTATTTTGTTCGAAAAAGGTAATAATTTGTAATTTTTTTGGAATTTTTATTTACGGATTTAATTAAACAAATTTGCAAGATTGGATTGTTCGTTTTAACAGAAAAATTCTTAGCCCTCCTACAAAATCAAAATATTTTATTTCACATAAACCTTCGGAAAAACACTACAATGTGAAAAATAACTTTAATTTCGGAAATCGGTGACCCTGGATATGTATTTTAATTTTTTGTCACCGCCTTCGGAAATTAAAGTTATTTTTCACTTTGCAGTATTTTTTCCGGAAGTTGGTTGTTTTTTTTTTTTTGGAAAACGTTTTATTTGTCACTTTTTAGCTATCCCCCACAATTATTCGAAATTTCGTCATCCTTGGGGGCCATCATCATAATTTACGCGAATGCAGCAATCGCCGTTGATTTGCTCTCATTTTTTTGAAGAGTTCCGTTGTCTGTCCCTTATTTCGAAATGGTCATATTTAAATTGTATATAGATCTGATCAAGCGTTTTAGAGACAGAAAATTAAAATACATATCTGGATATGTATTTTAATTTTCTGTCTCTAAAACGCTCACCGATTCCGAAATTAAAGTTATTTTTCACATTGTAGTGTTATTCCGGAAGTTTATGGGAAATGAAATATTTTGATTTTGTAGGAGGGCTAAGTATTTTTCTATTAAAACGAACAAACCAATCTTGAAAATCTGTCTAGTTAAATCCGTAAATACAAATCCCAAAAAAATTACAACCGATTCTCAGACATCCAATATTCTATTTAAAATGTATGTCAATTCTAACGATTTTTTTATTTTTTTCGGTGTAAAATGTAAGTATTTGAATTTTTAAAAAGAACACCTAATTACCATGAAACATGCCCGTTAGCCGTTCAGTAGTGTTCCATCTATATTTTTCATTTTTTTTTTCTTAATGGATAATATCTTGTACAACAAAAAAATGCGTTGTTGCTCAATCCAACTCTTTATTTTTTGTAAACAGGGGTCAAGGGTTTAAGCTGAAAACCAGCGCTTAGCAACCCGCTAGGGACCTAAGCATAATGCTGAGGCTTAAACCTTTTGCTTCCGGTATTATAGTTTTGTGTAACTACTACTAACTGTAATACTGGAGACAATAGTGTTGAGGAAAGGACAATGTTCCACTTCCAAACTGTTTAGTTTATAATCTATGATTTTAAGAAGTAAGTAGCATTTAAGTCTATGGTAAGAAAAGTAGTTCGCAAAAAGGGATTGTAAAGGTAACAAGATGAAAATGAGAAATAAATAGAACAAGTGCAAAAATCAAACAATTTATTATTCCTCGTCCATACAAAATAATTAACAGTGGTAGCAGAGCGTGGTTCTCTGCAGTTTCCTGCACACGAAACTCCGGCAGTCAAAGAGAAGAAAAAACATTATCGTCGAACGCAAAGTGAAACCAAGAAAATGGCGTCGGGACAATACGAGTTTGGTAAAATGAAACAGTTTGAAGGAGAAAATTTCGATACGTGGAAATACAGATTAAAAACTATATTAAAGGAGCAGGAATGCTTAGAGGCTATAGAAAGTGAGGATTTTGCGAGCAAAACAGAGAACATAAAAAAGGAAACAAGAGCAGTAAGCATTTTAGTAGGCTCCATCGCAGACAGTCATATAGAATATATAAAAGACGAGAAAACGGCATATGGGATGCTTCAGAAATTAGAAGAAAACTTTATGAAGAAAAATACCAGAAGTAAAATTTTTAAAAGAAGACAATTAATGGAAATTAAATTTAATGAAAATGAAAAATTGCAGTCGCACTTAACACAAATGGAGGAATTGTTTACACAACTCAAAAATGGAGGATCCACCCTGTCAGAAGAAGAAAAGGTCAATTACATTTTACTCAGTATGCCGAAATCGTATGAAGTGGTAATAACAACTTTGGAAACTATGACTGATCTTAGTGTCAACTTTGTCAAAGAGAGATTGCTGGGGGAAGAGGAGAAAAGAAAGAAAACAAAATCAGAGGAGACAAAAGCTGTCAACAATGCTTTCTTGTGCTACAACTGTGGTTTGCCGGGCCATAAGAAGTTTCAATGCCGTAATAGAGGGAGAGGACATTACGGATCAGCCCGAGGAGGTAATGCAGGATGCGGACAAACAAGACAAGAAGGACAAGAACCGAATGCAGGACGAGGACGAGTATATGGCAGAGGACGTGGATATGCCAGAGGACGAGGACAATATAGGGGACAACACCATGAAAAGAACCATCACACATTCTTGTCAACATTTGAAGAAGAGGAGACACCGCAGTGTATTAGTGAGGTGAATATAAATGAAAGTAACTACACTACATGGTGTATTGACTCAGGTTGCTCTGATCACTTAACTAACGATAAAAGTTTGTATATAGATTACATAAAATTAAGTAAACCTAAGATAATTGCAGCAGCTAAAAATGGTATCATGTTACAAGCAGAAGGCATAGGTAATATTAATGTAAAATGTTTTGTTGGTAGAAAAGAGTCATATTTTACTATTAAAAATGTTTATTATGTCCCTGATTTAAGAAAGAACTTATTGTCAGTATCTAAAATGGAAAACCATGGCTTTAGAGTAGAATTTTACAAAGGTAAGGTTAGAGTATACAAATATAATGATCTTTCCATGATAGGAAATCAAGAAGGTTCACTTTACACGGTAAAATTGTTAATAGATAAACTGGAATGTGACTACACTAATATTGATGATGTTAACTTATGGCATAGGCGTTTTGGACATCTAGGAATCAAACATTTAAATTTATTGAAACAAAATAATATGGTCAATGGACTAGGAGACTTAAAAATAAATAATTATGATACATTATGTGAACAGTGTGTGACAGGTAAAATGACAAGACAACCATTTAATAGAGAGGGTCGTAGGGCGTCCAGGCCTTTGGAATTAGTGCATACAGATGTGTGTGGGCCAATTAACCCACCAACAAGAGATGGATATCGCTATTTTATAACATTTATTGATGACTATACTCACTTTGTAATGATATACCTCTTAAATAATAAAGGTGAAGTTTTTAGTAAATTCAAACAATATTATTATTATGTAACTAACCATTTTAATAGGAATATCTTAAAACTTAGGTCAGATAACGGTAAGGAATATGTAAATAAGGAATTTCAAGATTTTTGTTATTACAAAGGAATTAAATTGGAATACACGGTCCCATATAATCCAGAAATGAATGGGGCAGCCGAGAGAATGAATAGAACATTAATGGAACAGACCAGAACAATTTTATTAGATTCAACATTAGGAAAAGAGTTTTGGGGAGATGCTGTATTGTACTCCGCATATGTTAGTAACCGAAGTCCATCAGCAGGCAGGCACCATACTGCAAGTGAACTCTGGGAAGAAAGAAAACCAAATGTGTCAAACATGAGAGTATTTGGAAGCTTAGCATATAATTATGTACCAAAAGAATGCAGACAGAAGCTTGATAACACCGGATGTAAGATGATTATGATTGGGTATGCTCCAGCAGGTTACATACTATTTGATCCTGAAACACAAAAGACAGTACATGCAAGAAATGTAATATTAGATGAAAAACCTAAAGAAAAATATGTACCAAGAATTTACTTACCTTACCAAGATGTAGAAGAAAAAGATGAAGCACCCGAACAAAGAAGGAAATCACCTGAAAATAAAAAGGAAGAAGGTAAAAGAATAACAGAGAAGAAGACAGAAGATAACACACAAGAGAGACAGAATACAGTGTTATGCAGAGAAGAAAACACAGAAGTTTATGAAGATGTAGAGCAAGAAATAGAAGACAGTCAGATTGAAAAGGAGCTAGCAAACAGGGAGAGACCTAGAAGAAATACAAGAAAACCTAAATGGCAGGCAGATTACCAATTAGGTGATAATGAAGATACAGGAGATATATTATATGCTTTACTTGCAATTCATTCTGACACACCACAATGTTTTGAAGAGATACAGAACAGAGAAGATAAACAGCAATGGGAAAATACTATATCAGAAGAAATGAAAGTCCTACAAGAGAGTGAAACATGGAAGATAGTACCTAAACCAGAGAATAAGAAGTTAATAGATAGCAAGTGGATATTTACTAGAAAAGAAATTGGAGACAAGGAAATATGTAAAGCAAGGTTGGTAGTAAGAGGATTTCAGCAAAAAGAAAATTTAGAAGACATTTACTCACCGGTTTTGAAACTGCAAACATTGAGAGTGTTGTTGTCAGTAGCAGCACACAGAGACTATAATATTCATCAAATGGATGTCAAAGGAGCTTTCCTTTATGGTAGGATAGATGAAGACGTATACTTAAAGCCCCCTCAGGGATTAAATATACCAGATGGTCATGTACTAAAACTAAATAAGTCACTATACGGATTGAAGAAATCACCCAAATATTGGTATGAAAAGTTCAATGAAGTCATAACTACTTATGGTTTTGAAAGATCTAAAAAAACTTTTTAATAAAAAAATTAAACCGCCGAAAAACCGAAAAGTAAAAAATAATAAACTAGCTTTGTCCAACCCCAATAACTAAGTTCGGAAGGCGGTGACTTATAATTAAATACATATCCAAAGTCACCGACTTCCGAACTTAGTTATTGGGGTTGGACAAAGCTAGTTTATTATTTTTCGGTTTTTCGGCGGTTTAATTTTTTTATTAAAAAGTTTTTATTTTATAATTTTTTGTGGTTATAATCTACTAATTACTACATGCTTAATTTTTGATTTAATACACAACTCAGTATTAAAATCTGTGAGTAAACAATCAATCATCCCCTGTTTTCTTACCCTTGGGGTTGGAATTTTTCTTCGAAATTTATATGGGACCAACTTCGAGGTATACCCTTTCCAATAAAAAAGAATTATCAAAATCGGACTACTCTGGAAAAAGTTATGCGTTGTCATACATAAAAAAAAAAAAACAAAAAAAAATATTCGCGTCGAATTGAGTAACCTCCTCCGTTTTTTCGTCGGTTCAAAAATGTTTATTGTTTGTACTATAAGAAAGATATATACTTATTAATTTATGTTGATGATCTGTTAATTTTTGGGCCTAACACTAAAGAAATAGAAAAAGTAAAAAGCTATTTGTCAGAAAAATTTAGAATGAAAGATATGGGAAGTAATAATTTAACTTATTTGGGAATTTCTATATTAAAACAAAATGGACAGATCTATCTTAATCAAACTAAGTATTTACAAAATGTTTTAAAGAAATATGGTATGCAAGATTGTAAGGGCATGGACACACCTATGGATCCTAATTTACAACTAGACATAAACACAGATATAGATATGACATTAGAAAACTATTGTAGATCACTCATAGGATCTTTAATGTATTGTATGGTTAGCACTAGACCAGATTTAGCCACAGCTGTTTCATACTTGAGCAGATTTCAAGGAAAACCTAGTGTAAAACTGGTAAAAGCTTTAAAGCGAGTTCTTAGATATGTAAAACAAACACTTAATTATCAGTTAGTTTATACCAAGTGTAATATTAATAATACTTTAGTAGGATATGCTGATTCTGATTTTGCTAGAAGCATGGACAGAAAGTCCACTAGTGGTTATGTTTTTAAACTTTATGGTAGGTAATACTATTTCTTGGAAGTCTAAAAAACAAAATACTGTGACATTAAGTACTACTGAGGCTGAGTTAGTAGCTTTGTGTGAAAGTTCTGTAGAGGCTTGCTGGTTAATTAAATTACTTAAAGATGTAGATGTTAACTTGGAACATGTAACTATTTTTGAAGATAATCAGAGTACTTTAAAGACTGTTAATAATCCTGATCAGAAACGTCTCAAACATATTGATATAAAATATAATTTTATTAAGGAGAAAGTAGAACAGGGACTCATAAAGGTGATTTATATTTCTACAAATCTCTATCTACTCATCTATTTAGAAAGTTTGTTACTTTGTTGGGTTTGGAAGATTGTAACATTGAGGGAGAGTGTTGAGGAAAGGACAATGTTCCACTTCCAAACTGTTTAGTTTATAATCTATGATTTTAAGAAGTAAGTAGCATTTAAGTCTATGGTAAGAAAAGTAGTTCGCAAAAAGGGATTGTAAAGGTAACAAGATGAAAATGAGAAATAAATAGAACAAGTGCATAAATCAAACAATTTATTATTCCTCGTCCATACAAAATAATTAACAAATAGGTAAACGTTATTCTATTCTATTCATCACAATCACCACCCTATTGTTCTTGCCAGGATTTCAAGCAAAACTCTAAAATCGAGGCTTTCACGTTCGACTGACAAAAAATAAAAAGCTGTCTGGCAGATTATCTTCGAGCTTCGTCGGCTACATATGCACGACGAAAAGATAGTGGTATCAGACTGCCAGTTAAGACGGCTACAAACGGCAAGAAGCTTATCAAGCCAGTAGCAACAATAATTTTGTGCAAACTTGCACAATAACTGGCCTATAGCGTATAGACTACTCACGGTAGGAGGCAAGTTAAAGCAGCGTACGTTTTCGCTTGAGCGATAAATGACCTTGCTTGCTTTTAGCTTGCAGTAGGTAGGTACGGTGATATCTTCAGGTGGATCTCACAGTACCTACCTCGGCTCCCTATATCGGATCTAACAATGAAAACACCTTTGTAGTGTGAATTAAATAAGTACCTATTTAGTTTTTCCACACTTTCGTGTTTACAACACCTGCCATGCAAGTTTGTCTTTCCGAAACAAAACCCTCTGCTAATTATATTTGAAGGCTTATTCTGAATCAGCTTGACAGTTTGAATGTGATTAAAGTTAAAGTATAGCTAGCCTGTACAATGTAGGTAAGGTCGTCTTCAGCAGACAACGTTTACAGCGGTTACAGTAGAACCTATTATACTTCACTTAAACTAAGTTAAGAACTGCATACGCACCTTCAAAACACAAAAATAAAACATCATTTATTATTGCTTGAACAAGCCACGTTGTGAAATTGCGTAGGTATCCAAGCCTCATAATGAAAATTCTATCAATCTTCAAGCCGCGTTCACAAGCCACATGCTTGCACAACTTCACAGGCTGTGGGCATGCTCGTTAAAACTAATTTTTCATGCAGGTTTGACAAGCTTCTAGCTTTGTGTGTAGCCAACTTTATCTGCGAAAGACTCCTTTCCTTTGCGCCATTCAACCGGGCTCGGATTTCCTACAGATCGGATCTAGAACCCCAGACTAATTTACTCTTG
Organism: Polymixis flavicincta; assembly: GCA_949987655.1. Taxonomy (NCBI): domain Eukaryota; kingdom Metazoa; phylum Arthropoda; class Insecta; order Lepidoptera; family Noctuidae; genus Polymixis; species Polymixis flavicincta. Next base: position 8,572,296 of record OX465186.1, on the reverse strand, counting down.
CGGTGAATCTCCCGTTCGTTGATAACTTAAATAATTAAATCAAATTTTCACTTTATCTGCCTGTGGTATACCTACCTTATGTTGTAACCATCAACAAAAGTTACACCGTTTATTACCAGGTGTAACAGAAACTCTATTATCGTTTGACATCATCCAAAGAAGCTGTGCCTTGGTACGTTATACCCTTTCCGTTACACGTTGTATAGTTTAAATACGACGCCAGTCATTTCTTGCTTCTTATTTTATTCCACTAACAATAAACTTCCATCGTGTAAATGTAGGTATTAATGGGGCTTTAGGTATTCAGGGTAATTTGGACCACGTTTGCACCGACATAAAAATATCGCAGGATTTTATAGCAGACTCTATTTGCAACTCTCAGCGTTGAACCGAGAGTTGAGAATCCAACGGAGAGCATCCCAGTACGTCGATAAGACACCGTTAGATTGTCAACCCTCGGTGCGAAACTGCATTCAAGATCGAGTGCGTGAAAAAGTCGCTTGCGAACCTGCGTGATAGCGTGTGTATCTATCTGATTCTAATCTATAAGACGTGTGTAACAATATACAATCGTACAATCAACAAGTTGCAGTTTCACTTCCGCTCTTCGACCACAACCTCACCTCCAAATATCCTAAGGAGGACGCAGGTAGAATACCCTTCACCTACGTCCCCAAAGCTGGACTAAATTATGCTTACACGAACAACTAAAATTGCTCCATCCTGGTCAATTTTGTCAACTATGACGACTACATCCAGTAATTTAGGATACCTAATGTCAATATGTAGCAACTTGTTGCCAGAGATACGGCCACACAATATCAGGCAATATGGAGCAACTTAAAATACAACCGCCACCGCCTTCGGCGCCAGCCGGTTCCTCTCGCAAAAACGAGACGTACATACAAATGAGACAGAAAGAAAATTTACTAAAGATTTCCAAACCGATTGGATATTCGGCAACTCATGAAATACATGGAGCAATCAAAAGCAATATTCCCGAAAAATTTCGGCAATTTATTGTTGTTGCCCCAGATTGCTCCACTTAATTGAGTGAGATTGAACTAATGGATCAATCTGACTGATCGAATAGTGTTGCCGAGCAATAATTGGTCAAAAAATTTCCCGTGTAAAAGCACCTTTACGCTATTAAAGAACCTTTGGATTGAGGCCTATCTCTCTCTCCTATAATCGAACGAATTTCAAGAGTTTCAAAAAGATCTCCAAATACCTACTCAAGCTCTTCTTTCGCATAGTTTTAATGCCGTTTCTGAGAGATGCTATATATGTTTATAGCCAATAACATTAGTGAAATATACCCCCATTAACATGACTGATTTATTGTTATTGTGCTGGCGCATTACCCCTTAGCAAAACATGGCCCTCATAAGTTTATGGCATTCTAGTTTGGTTTCAATGCCGCAGGCATTACCTAGTCGTATAAACTAGAATATAGGTCCTTTAAGTTGGATGAACTAAGGTAACCTGTAAAAATTACGTGAAATTTCTATCAACAGTCAACCCCTCATATATTATGCTATTTACAAAATATGTCAGGTTGAGTTGGGCTCAGGTTACGCTACGCCCCATGATTTTATATTTTTGCCTGATCAATTCCCTAAATTGATAAGGAAAGTGGTGTGATGAATGGCACCTAGGACCTACCGAATTATTTGTTGGCTTTAAGTACAGACGCCATCTAGCTACTCCAATCTGTCAAATTAATTTGATAGATTTTCAACTTTATACCTTAAGCATAAAGTTCATGTTCAATTGGTAAAATTTTACAGTTTGGGGTAGGTTGACCTGCTGGCGTCTGTACATTATCTACATCATTATTTTCATTAAAACTGTTTAACTTAAAAACTTATTTTATTTTCAAGTTTTTATTTCGTTGAGGCTCGTGCACACTAGCGCGACGCGACGGTCGCGTGCGATTCGGCGATTTATATCCTTAGAACAATTTCTATGAAAACGCGCGCGACACTTCACACAGGGGCGATCTGTCGCGCCGCGACACCGTCGCCCCGCGACGACTAGCGCGACTGCAAATTGGTACATTTTGTATGGCGCCGCGGCGCGACGACGCGATATCGCGGCGACAACGCGATATCGCGGCGACGAGCAGCGCGACAACAATGTTACATTTTGTATGGTGTCGCAGCTGCGCGGACGCGACACGCGCCGTCGCGCGCGAATCGCGCGCGACACCACACGAGAGGGTATAAATAGCGGTGCAATCCAAGCTGAGCTCAGTACTAGACGAATTTTCGTCAGAGGACTAAGGTAGGTCTGTGCCCGTTTGCGGCGTAGGGTTAGGTTAGGTTAGGTTAGGGAGGGTGAGGAGGGACCCTCTCCGAGGAGGGTCTCTCCTCTGGGGAGGGTCGTCCCTCTGAGGAGGTTCGACCCTCTTGGGAGGGTATCCCTCCTCTGAGGAGGGTATTCCTCCTCCGAGGGTCCCTCTCCTAGGAGGGTTCCTCTCTGAGAGATCCGTGTCTCCCTGAGTTGAGTGATAGTTTTTTTTTTTTTTTTTTTTTTTTTTTAGCGCATTTATGTGCTGTCGGGAGGACGTGTCGCGCTCGAAAAGATGGAAGCCCTGGTGTTTCATGGACCCCACCATCGACCACCGGCGGGCACCACTTTAGGTAGTGAGCTAATCATGGAGCGGGATCACATGACATACCTACTTGGGCTAGGTGAAACTTCGGCCAGCACTTCTACCGACTTGCCCCGAAGTTGATCAGCACAGCTTCCACTCGAAGTCGGAATCTGGCTGGACCGAGTGCGGAGTGCCGACGGCCTAGCACGGGGGTGGTGCACTCGATGGATGGCCCTGTACGGCACCCTAGTGTGAGCGGTTCCCGGAGCCTACGATGAACTGCCAACCATTTAGCGGAAAATCCATGCCACAGTATATCATATTGCAGTTGATCAACTGAATTAGTTTTGCTTAGGTTCGATATTTTTTCCTTAGTTTTAGGTACCCACATTTTATGGTAGAACTAATATTATTACTTAAAATGCCCTATGTTGGGTAAGTGTCCTGTAAGTTACCTATTGAGCGTTTTCATATTATCAGATATCGACACCAACCCGATACCGATATGTTGCCAGCTATACGCATACCGATTCGAAACCGATATAATTATTATCGGCTTGATGATATTGGTGAATATCGATGACCATCGCGACTCACCTAACGATCACAGTATAGTAAGTATCGACGTCTTGAAGTCGGCAGTGGGAATAAGTGTGATCAAATGAAAGAATGGCCAGTTATCTCACCTCTATTGTGCTGATATCGGTGTCTTAAGGATAGCAATAGGGTTTTTGTTACACCTTGTATAATGTGTTTTTTTTTTTTGTGTGTGATATCATCAAATAACTTCTCCCGCTCTGGGTGGAGCAGGAGGGCGTGTCAGACTTTTACTGACTAACACCCACCCGTGTTCCCTCAGTAGCCTGGGCTGCGATCTCTTTCGAACAAACCCGCACCCCTGGCAGGCATCGGCCCTTGCGGGCCCCATCCGTTTGTGCTGAAATCTCTTTGAGGCGCGCGTGGAACACAACACGCTGTCGACCTGGGCTGGGTCCTTATCGGACAGCGAGCTACCCATTACTCGCCGTCCGCAAGCTCACGCCTACGGTGGCCGGAAATCAGCCTGCGATTCCCGACGCCCAGGGCGTCTCCTGCGGCGGTTAGGGCCGTGGTTGTCGTTGGTGTCTTACGACTTCCACACGAACGAAGTCGCAAGCAGAAGCTAGTTACAAATATAGCACTAGTTACAGGTTTTGCGGTTGTTAGGTGAAAATTATAAATGCAATGGTTTTAACATTGCAATAAGAACCTTTGAGCAATTTGTTCTTTGAGAAAATAAATGTCTTTAAACCAAACTCATGCTTCCAGACCCAGAGGTTGGGGCTAAGCGTTAGTTGTCAGTGAATTTAAGAAATTTATCAAGTAAACAAGCCGTGAGCCCGACGGTATTCTCTTCGACAAAGATGGTAGATTTCCATACAAATTTTCATGGGCCCGCGTGGTGGATTATGGCCCACTCCCTCTCACAGAGAGGACTGTGTCCCAGTAGTGGGAACCTTATAGGCTGATTATGAGTTGGTTAAGTAGAATAATGAATGATTCCATAACCTGAATACACGTAGTAAAGATCAAATTGTGATTCCAAAATTTAGACTGACTAAAACTAGCAAGTCATTTCTAATAAACAGTATCCGCTTCTATAACAAGTTGCCAAAGTCAGTTACAGAACTTAGCGATGGAAAGTTTAAAACGCACATCAACGCATTATCAAAAAAGCATATTATAAGATTAAAGACTACGTTGAAGACAGGGAAGTTTGGCATTAATTCCTTCTGCACATGTGGCTTCCCTGGTACCTCATTAACAGCATAACTATGTTATTATATTAACTGCTCTCAAATACAATGTTCTTTTGTATTCTTTTAATTTTTAATATGCTGACATATTCTCGTCATTAATTGACATTAAACATCAATTTTATTTAGGTTCATTTTATTTATGTTTGTAATTTTAACCACGAATTCAGCATATCATTCTCGACCCCCTACCGCAGAAATTTTTCGCCGGTTATACAAAAAAAACTGCTGTTTCATAGAAAAGTGCAATACCTACGCGGTCACAATTTATGGAACAGCTGATTTTTTTTTGTATAACCGGCGAAAAATTTCTGCGATAAAAACTTACCCTGTATATAACCGTCCCCGGTCTTGTCGGATTACGGACGCATTGGACTATTTACCAAGTGTCATAGATGCGAGTATATGACATAGATACGAACTTGATTGGGAACATGAGCACCGAGTTATGCTGTCAGCGCATAACCTGACTGCGTTAGCACGGCGCTATTTTTCAAGCACGTTATAATATTTTATCGTATACAATAGTCAAAATCAAAATCAAAATCAAAAGTCATTTATTCAAACTAGGCTGAGAGTCAGCACTTTTCGAACGTCAAAATTACATAAGACAGTCCCCCAAAAACGCCCACCCTTCGACACTTCCTAGTGCTTTAGCTGGGAAGAAGAAGTGGCGCAACAAACTCCCCAGCAGCACAGCTGTCTGATAACAGTGACAGTGTGACAAGTGACAGTGACTGTTTGCGTGTGTCAGTGTCTGTGTGTTTGAATTCAAAATTGAAAGCCAATATTTTAAAATCACGGATTCGAGAAAAAATCTAGGTATACAACCGACAACCGGACACATTGTATACTATGTAATAATAATTAATGTAGGATATGATAGTAGGGAAGACAATTCGGTGGAGAGGAACTATCACGGATAAATCTGATTAAAAACTTCTTAGAAAACTGCATTTTGTACAAACTTCTTCATAAACGGCGATAAAAAATTAAAGACTACTCTCTCACTTGACTATTATTTTATCGATAATAATTTGTAATGTGTCAACACTATTTTAAGATGACAATTAAACGTCATTATATTGTCTCGAAATAATCACATTTTCGAAAACAATTTCTGTATTCTGAGACAATTTTATTAATTAAAACTAATTACAAGATATTTTTTGAGGTGGGGCCGCTCGTCAGGAATTTTTCTGCCAAGCCGACGACGGCGACGTAGCGGCCAAAAACGTAGGTTGCGGTGAGGCGCATCGCAACTGAGTATCGTATGGGAGGCATCCATTGAGGTAATATGTACTGTACGTTAGTACATATTACCTCAATGGAGGCATCAGGGTTACAGGCTGCAGCGGAGGAGGAGTGCCGGTGTTTCTAAGTAGGTAGCGCTCTTCCCTTCCGTGGCCTGGACGGGGTCGGCACCGTTTGATGGCGGATGCGGTGTGACCGCAGGGGAAGAAGAGTATCGGTATAGCCGCTCTCCCTATCTCCTGCAGCCGAAAACTGGTAGGCGGTGGTGCCAGTGTGCTGACCCGTCGCAGGGGAACCAAGGGTGCCATGCAGAGGGTCGTCTGGCACCCGTGTGCTATTTGGTCCCTGGGGTGGTTACGGCGTGCCATGTTTTCTAGTCGGACGGAGCGGCAGGGTCATGAATGTTCCCGTGTTCCAGCCACAAGCGGCACTGGAGGTCACTGTGGAGTTTTAGTGACAAAAAATGTGCCGCTTGTGACGGGGACACGAGAACATCCGCGAATCTGCTGCGGACGTCCGTCTCCGGACCCTCCTCGGAGGCTCCCCTCCTCATAAGGGAGACCCTCCTCGAAAAAGGTACTCTTCTCAGAGAGCGGACCCTCCTCGGAGAGAGGACCCACCTCAGAAGGGAGTCCCTCCTCGGAGACGGGACTCCGCAGAAGGATAATACCCTTCTGCGGAGTTTAGGAATTTAAGTATTAGGGAATTTAGGTATTTCAAAGAATTCGCAGATCAAACTCTTATTAGTCCAGTGCTAAATTGTCAGTTTTGTAAAAGGAGCTGTAATTCTATTTCAGTTCTAAGTTCTTATTTCACAAACAGGCTCGGTGGTTTAAACCATACCTTAAGAAAACACTTGTTTTGTAATAAGGGGGATTATTTCTAGTAATATTAGTAATAATATAAAAGTAATATAAAAGTAATATAAATCCGAAAGCAACTCTGTCTGACTGACCGCCTGTCTGTCTGTTACGCTTTCACGCCTAAGCCGCGGAACTGGTCATCATGAAATTTGGCAGAGATATAGCCTGAGATATGGAAAAGGATATAGACTACTTTTTACGTGATGACCGACATCCACGCGGGTGGTGCCGCGGGCAAAAGCTAGGCTTTATTTATACTTTTAAAGTAGGTTCGGATTACTTCCAACAAGTGGAAAGTTGTCAGAGGAAGCCTCTGAATCTAGAAATAAGGATTTTCGCACACATTTTTCAAGAGCTGCACAAAGCATAATAATAATTAATCAAAATTTGGACGATGAGGCCGAAACCAATATATAGAACTTGGCTTTTGTACAGACGCCAGCACATCAAGCTACCCCAATTCGTCAAATTTCTTTGATAGATTTTCAACTTTATTACATAAGTTTAAGGTTCATGTTCCATTGGGAAAATTTGACAGTTTGGGGTAGCTTAATGTGCTGGCGGATCTTTTCCAGGGTTTACAAAGCGCCCCGTTACACTAATCATTGTTTCACGCTAACTTTATTTCATAAAATATCTATGTTTTTTATATTATTCCAAGTGGATTAGACCACGCCCAGTAAACGCACAGTTTTTTTTTGGATCATAAAATGATTTTCAGGCGACTACTTTTACGAAATTACATAAATTGAAAACTAAGAGAAGAAACGTTTGTATTCCTACCGTACTTAGCCCACCAGGTGGTAGGTTTGGTCACTAACCTACCTCCCCAGTGGGTTGAGCGTTCATTACAGGGGGCTCAGTAGCCGTGGCTGCCCTTTACTGTCACCGCAGCGGCCGGCTCCGGTAAAAAAAAAAAAAAAAAAAAAAAAAAAAAAAAAAAAAAAAAAAAAAAAAAAACTCACCTAACTCAGGGAGACACGGATCTTGAGAGAGGTACTGTACTCAGAGGTCTGGCCCTCCTCGGAGGGCAACCCTCCTCAGAGGGAATCCCTCCCAAGAGGGACGACCCTCCTCAGAGGGAATCCCTCCCAAGAGAGACGACCCTCCTATGATGAATTCCCTCCCCAGAGGGACGACCCTCCTAAGAGGAAATCCCTCCTCAGAGGAGAGACCCTCCTCGGAGGGGGTCCCTCCTCACCCTCCCTAACCTAACCTAACCCCACGCCGCAAACGGGCACAGACCTACCTTTGTCCTCTGACGAAAATTCGTCTAGTACTGAGCTCAGCTTGGAATGCACCGCTATTTATACCCGGTGTCGCGCGCGATTCGCGCGCGACGGCGCGTGTCGCGTCCGCGCAGCCGCGACACCATACAAAATGTAACATTGTTGTCGCGCTACTCGTCGCGCGCGATTCGCGACGTCGCGGCGTCACGAGTCGTAGCGGCGCGACGCGTTGTCGCGCCTGTGTGAAAGGGTTTGCGTCGCGATTATCGCAGAATCGCCACCGCGACATGTCGCGCTGTCGCGTCGCGCCTGTTTGAAGAATTACTTTATAATTTCCATTCTTCATAGTTTACAGTATTTTAATAGTGGTTGTGAAAAAAAATGTAATTTGCCATTTTGTAGCGGCGGCCATTTGGATTTACAATGATACTGATACTAAAGTGTGTAGTGTGTAGCAAATATCAGATCCATCTGCCAACAGGAAGGGGGTAAAATAAGTACTAAATTTGACCCGAAAAACAAACAAGGCAGGCTAAATAAAACCGTTGAAAAACCGTTTGATAAAATTCCAATTTATACGTTTTTTGCAAATATGCAGGTCACTGTCAAATTGTATGTTGATTTTGAATCGACATACAACGCTTAATGATTCGCGGCCGCACCTAACACATAATGTATTTACAGAATTAGAACTACTAATAGGCATTCAAATCAGCAATAGGTCTTCAAAAATAATGTTTTCATGAAATAGTCATTCAATCAATCAAAATCAAAAGTCATTTATTCAAATTAGGCTGAGAATCAGCACTTTTCGAACGTCAAAATGCTTAAGATAGTCCCTCAAAAACGCCCGTGCTTTAGCTGGGAAGAAGAAGTGGCGCAACAAACTCCCAACAATATATTACCCAACTATAATCCTTCCTTCCTAACCAATATTATAAACGCGAAAGTTTGTATGTATGGATGCAGGGATGTTTGTTACTCTTTCACGCAAGAACGGCTTAACAGATTTTGATGAAATTTGGCACACAGATAGATTATAGAACTTTTTATCCCGGTCGTACGTTCCTGCGGGATAATTTCCGACTTCCACGCGGGCGAAGCCGCAAGCGAAAGCTAGTTACCCAATATTTATTTATTTATTTATCACACACATGTACCCTTTGCCATTGCAGATAATAAAATCTAATGCGACAAAGTAACTTAAAATATACTTTACTATACCTTACATGCTACACAGTATGTGGCCCTTGTGAACTCACTCAGTGTACAGGTGAATATGTCTATGGCATCCGCCACCGTGTTATGAACTTAGAGAGACGTGGTGATGATTTTTCTACATAGTTTCGAAAAGACTGAGGTTGATTGTAGTTGTAAGTAAATAAAGAGAGAAGAAGAAGAGAAAAGAGAGCAATGATGGCCCAGTTGTATGGGCCCTCGACTTACGAGTTGTAGATCGAGAGTTCGAACCCAGGCAGGCACTTTACTTTGTGCATTTAATCTCACCACCACTGCTCTCAAAACGGTGAAAGAAAACATCGTGAGGAAACCGTATGTCCTAGCACCAAAAATTCGAAGACATGTGACTTTCACTAACCAGCACTGGGCTTGCGGACAGCGAGTAATGGGTAGCTCGCTGTCCGGTAAGGACCAAGCCCGGGTCGATGGCGCGTCGTGTTCCACGCGTGCCTCAAAGAGATGTCAGCACCAACTGGTGGACTCCGTAATGACCGATGCCTGCCAGGGGTGCGGGTTGTACGAAAGAGATACCGTGGCCCCTGGCACACAGGCAACTGAAGGTAAAAGTCTGAAACGCCCTCCTGCTCCACCAAGAGCAGGAGAAATTATTTGATGATTTCCCACCCAAAAAAAAAATCACACTGGGCTCATGTGTTAGATTATGACCGACTCCTTCTCACAGAGAGGAGGCCTGTGTCCCAGCAGTGGGAACGTTATAGGCTGATTGTGTTGAGACCGCCAGTGCAAGATGTCCGAGTAGCATACCTCCGGTAAGACTCAATGAGGTCCCTTTGGAAAGGGTTGACCAGTTTACGTACTTGGGGCATGTTTTGACTGTCGACCTCAAGGATCATGCAGACATGGAACGGGAGCGGAGGGCGTTTTCTGTTAGAGCGAACATGATAGCTCGCAGATTTGCGCGGTGCTCAAATCAAGTTAAGGCTACGCTCTTACGAGCGTATTGTACATCGCTGTACTCATGCAGTCTGTGGGCTCACTACTCTAACAGAAGTTACAGCGCCATCCGCATCCAGTACAATAACGAGATCAGGGCGGTGATGGGGTTACCCCGATACTGCAGTGCCTCGGGTATTTTCGCAGAGGCGCGCACTGACTGCTTCCACGCGACCATGCGCAAGCGCGCCGCGTCCTTGGTGCACAGAGTGCGGGTTAGCCCCAACACGGTACTGGCGATGATTGCGGGAAGACTGGACTGCCTCTTCATCCGACATTGTTCCAGCAGACATGTTGCTGTACCAGTGTCGGAGAGAATGTATTAATTTGATTGTTTTAATTACGTTGGTATTTTGATTGAATATAATTGTGATTTGATTTAATTTAGTTTATGTTGCGTTGATTTTAATTTAATTTAGTTTATGTTGCGTTGATTTTAATTTAATTTAGTTTATGTTGCGTTGATTTTAATTTAATTTAATTGATTGTATTTATTTGACATTACTTATTTCCGACCGCGTCTTTTTTTTGACCGCGTTAATAAATACGACTGCGCCAGAAAGAGGGTTATTATGTTTTTATAGTGTAGGTATGTATGTATGGATATTTCTTTGGCACGCTCTGAAGCCTAAGCGGATTGATCGATTTCAGCTCGAGAGGTGCTGTTAGATTCGTCTTAATTGTGTGAGTGACAATGGGTATAACAAAATTGAAAAACAATGGCCGATTTTTGGTGACATATTGCCTTCAAAAAAATTTTTTTTTCTTTCTCTAAACCTGTTGAATGGGGTATCAAAATAAAGGGTTTCGCCAACAATAGTTATAGATTATAACTAAAAATTGTGAAATCAATTTTTTTTTTTTAAATTACAAAATCAAGAACCCCGTTTGCCTAAAAAGTGTAAACTTTAGTTAAAAAAGATGGAAACAAGAAAAATGACTATTAGACTGAATAGGTCTCTATTGTTAAATTTAAGAAGATGCCTCGGACTGCATGAGATTGCTAGTCACTTTGATGGCATGATTCAAAGGCATAATTAATGTGATGTAATTAATGGCCATCAAATACCTGACTACCAAATGTCATTAGTTATCCCTTAGAACTTCATCACTGTCATATTATATTATTATCCACCACTGACGGTTTTCAGAAATGAAGTTCACTAGTCACTAGGTGGCAGCACTGTGACGTCAGGTCCGGGCACCCGTCAAAAGTGACAAAGCGCCAAACAACTGAATGGTGAACGAATGAATGAATGAAAGGAATGAAATCAAATATTTTAAGTTCATTGTCAAAGTGGAGCCAACTGGTGGCTTGAATATTCAAGAAAATCCTCATTGCAGCATAGGTTTTTTTGGGTGGGAAATCATCAAATAACTTCTCCCGCTCTGGGTGGAGCAGTCAGACGTGTCAGACTTTTACTGACTAAAACCGACCCGTGCCAGTAGCCTGTGTGCCAGGGGCGGCAGTATCTCTTTCGAGCAGTTCGCACGCCTGGCAGGCATGCAGCATAGGTTAGGTAGGTACAGGAGTATGCGAACATCATTTCTGGCCTCAAAAGGTAGGTGACCCGCCTCTGTTGTCTTTTAACACGAATACAAGAAGAGAGGAAGTGGTGAGTAGGTACCCATACCATGTTATTTGCTGTCAATATGTCGATAACGGCTTTTACATTATTAAAAAGCTATAGTAAAAATACAAAGAGGTGAAAGTTTCTTTGTGAGTTTGTATGTAGGGGTAATCTCTGAAACTAAAAGTCGAATTTGGAAAAATATTTTTGCATTTGATAGACCACTTCTTACTTGAGGTTATAAGCAACAGCTTTTTAAGCGTGTTGTTAAACATAACAACACGCTACGACCGTAAGGACCTGAGTAAAAAGAAAAAAAGTCTGAAAGAACGCTATGCTATGCGATGCTATAGGCAGGATAATTTAACGCAGACGCGCCAATAAAATGAAACGAATTTTCACGAATAAAACCGACAAATTTATTATTATAAATGGTATGTACCTATTCATTGGACACCGACAAGCATCCCTACCTAATTAATGACTTATTCCCATATAGCGAAAACGAAACATCGAAAAAAACAAGAACATAATTCATCAAGCTGCCGATATGCATCCTGTTTATCTAAACTAGTGATGGGAAGCAAAAAGTTGTGATCACTCGATTGTTATTATAATCAGCGTTCTCGAGGCGTATCGATTGACCTACTTATGCAATGGTCGTCACTTCCCATACTTCCTAGCACGATAGATTCGGATGACAAGTGACGCGTAATCCAGGAATAGGTGCGTCCCTGCTTCTATTTTTTCCTCATCTTTAAAACATGATATCGATAGGTATTGTGAACTTGCAAAAGTTTGGTAATACAGGGTAAGTTTTTATCCAGTGCGCAAACTGTAACCATGAATTCAGCATATCGTTGTGAAACCCCTACCGCAGATTTTTTTGCTAGTTATAAAAATAAAAATCAGCTGTTTCATAGAAAAGTGCAATATACCTACGCGGTCAAAATGTAGGGAACAGCTGTTTTTTTTTTTGTATAACCGGCGAAAAATTTCTTCGGTAGGGGGTCTAGAATGATATGCTGAATTCATGGTTACAGTTTGCGCACTGGATAAAAACTTTTCCTGTAGAGTCAACATCTGCCTAGTCTTTTCTCCCAACTATGTTGAGATCGGCTTCGACTCTGGCCAAACGCAGCTGAATACTAATATTTTTCATGGAGCGACTACCTATCTGACCTCCACAACCCAGTTATTCGGTAATACGACACCCGTAGACTGGTTGTCAGACTTTCGGGCTTCAGACGACCCGTAACGACAGCCGGGACCATCGTTTTAACGTGCTTCCCGAGGCCTGGAGGAGTCTTGAGTCTTGGAGATGGACACTCATCCACGGACCAACCGTGGCAAGCGTAGCTTAAGGCGCAGATAGCCGACTTTTAAGAACTTTTTATAGAAGATCACGCCGAAACGGCTATTCTTATGTATCTGTAAAACATATATGTGAAACTAGACAATTTTCTTGGTCATTTGATATGTGAATATTTTAAATAATATTTTATAACATAATGTAACTAATTACTAAAGTAATGTCTATCGCGGACATAAAAACGATAATCACGCAAAAACTATCGGGTGTATTTCCATGAAACTTTCACCATCTAAAAGAGAATTTAATCACCCAAAATTTAGTATACGGTTTTTCTTTGATATGTAGGTGACAGCTACCTACAGCGATGCACTGCCGCAAGAAACCCCGCCTGAACGCGCATCAAGTTTTTCGAAAAACAACCCATGTTGATTTATCAAACACATATCAAAGAAAAACCATATACTAAATTTTGGGTGATTAAATTGTCTTTTAGATGGTGAAAGTTTCATGGAAATACAGCAGATAGTTTTTGCGTGATTATCGTTTTTATGTCCGCGATAGACATTACTTTACCAATTAATTACATTATGTTACAAAAATATTATTTAAAATATTCACATATCAAATGACGAAGAAAATTGTCTAGTTTCACATAGAATTTTTTCAAATACATAAGACAAGCCGTTTAGGCGTGATCTTCAATAAAAAGTCTTTAAAAGTCGGCTGTCTGCGCCTTAACCTGATAGTTCGGACCATGCGGCTGTAATAACACTTTACTCTTCGCATGTCAAGTGTACACCATGACATGTGTACCGATGACATTAGAATTTCTATTGTCTGTTAATTAGACACGCGACAGGTTAATAACCTACTTAGCCACAAGTTTTGTTATAGGGTACCTATAGCAGTCTTGCTGCCTGTAATGCATATTATGGTGTATGTACCTAGATCATAAAAGTACATATTATTTTCTATTAGGCATTCTTGGTATGAAACTTAAACAGAATTAGGCAGGATATCAATAAAACATTTTGAGTTTCAAGCCCCATCATCTTTTAATCAGATGGCGTGAATACCTACCTACGAGTAAGTACATAACGTTTTCAACACATTTGCTCAAAAACTGCATTTACGAAGCCTGTATACATGGTTCGAAAGTTAAAAATTACGCACCATGCAGCGGAACGTGCGGTAAAATAGGTACTGTCACCTAAGTACCTATTTTAACGCATTCCCCGTTGTATAGCACCGTGCGTATTCTTTACGGTTTTTTTTTTTAATTTCCATAAAATATTATAAGAATTCCACCAAGGAGTTTCATATTACGAGAATAAATAAGCTGACTGATCGAACCTCCTTGGAAGCACTTTTGCTCAATAAATGTGTCTCACTTTAATACTAAAGAGTAAATGAGACGAAAGATTTAGTTCTAATCTACACCACGTGCATGTGGCGCCATTTGCAAATTCGCGCCATTTTCATATTAGAAACGTCAAAGATTGTCGCGACTTTTCGACTGATATTTAAAAACCTAATAATATGAGTTCAAGTGAGAAATCTGATATTAATATGGAATCTACACCACCTGATATTTTGAATGAGGCGCAAATTGCAGAAAACGGTCTCTTGCCGCCAAAATCGCGGGAGCGCTATTTAATGATTTACAATAATTTTATAGCATGGAAGACTATTATATATTGTACTGTTTTCTCGCAAATGTGTTGAAAAACTTTGTATGACACACGTGCAGAAATTGGTTTTTACCAACCAACTTACCGCACTAGTATCATAAATAACTATTGCGATTACCAACGTCATGATCTTTTGGCAATTTATCTAAGTAACTAGGCAATAAAGCTGGCTTCAAAATGAAACATTGCAACCAATTCTAAAAATATCTGCAGCTTCTCGACCATCTTCACAAACGATTAGTTCTTGAAAGCTGTAATTTCACACTGAAATATAGAAAACCAATAGCCTCCTATAAAAGTTCCAGTTCATAGATTGCAACTCAGTAACTACCAACAGTAAAACGGGGTGAAAAGGGATAGATACAGGGGTGAATAAGAACGAGACTTAAAAAAAAACGGTGGAATGATACCTATACCTACAGGATAAGTTTTTATCCAGTGCGCAAATTTTAACCATGAATTCAGCATATCATTCTAGACCCCCAGCGCAGAAATTTTTCGTTGGTATTGACCGCGTAGGTATTGCACTTTTCTATGAAACAGGTGTTTTTTTTTTGTATAACCGGCGAATAATTTCTGCGCTAGAGGCTCTAGAATGACATGCTGAATTCATGGTTAAAATTTGCGCACTGGATAAAAACATATGCTGTAGTTTTTTGCCAACAAGGACACGTAATCGTTATTTACTACTTATTTTAATACAGTAACCATACTACCGAATCTTTTTTGGCAACAAATTAAGTAGGTATATTATTTCAATGTTAAAATCACTATTAAAATTTCGTCCCGATTCACCCCTGCATCCCTATTTATCCCGTTTTTTAACCGTAAAAAGTGGAAACATTGCTGTAATTTTTTTAACTAAATGTACTGACCTTTTGTTGCAAAAATAACGACACTATTACTCAACGGGTAGGTATGTTGGGCACGCCACGATTGCGGCGGTAAGTCCCCTCTTTGAGGAGTGGTTTGAGAGGCGGCATGGCGTCCTCACCTTCCGCCTGACGCAGGTCCTCACCGGACATGGTTGTTTCGGGAGGTTCCTGTTTCGGATAGGGCGGGAGGAAACGCCCGGGTGTTTCCACTGCGAAGATCGCCCTGAGGACACGGTGGAGCACACGGTGGCGGTCTGCCCGGCTTGGGTGGAGCACCGCCGTGTCCTCGGGGCCCGCAAGTTGAAGAAATGATGGGGCCCGCAAGGGCCGATGCCTGTCAGGGGTGCGGGTTCGTTCGAAAGAGGTACCACAGCCCCTGGCATACGGGCTAATGAAGGAACACGGGTGGGTTTTAGTCAGTAAAAGTCTGACACGCCCTCCTGCTCCACCCAGAGCGGGAGAAGTTATTTGATGATTTCCCACCCAAAAAAAAAAAAAAAAAACGGGTAGGTATGTGGACTTAACAAAACTTTATTGAACAAACCGACAAAGGGTTTTATATAATTGTTAATGAACACAGCGAAACTTTGTTCAGTGGGTGTCTAATGTCAAAGTTCGCCGTGGCCACGACTCGAAGCCCGACATCCCGCTAAGTTCGCAACAAACTTCGGCACTTATCATGAAAACCTTGTGAAAACCGACACTCAACCCCATACCTAGTAGGATTAAGAGACGGTTAAGTTTAAGTAACAAGAGTCAAGAATAAATAGAGATTAAGATTACCTACATAACGTTATCTAAGTATATTAACACGTCTTTCGATAACCGGTATCCTAATTACGTAACAGACTATCAATCTCAATCTGAATAATTTTAATTGCTTAACCATGGTGAGATATATATACCAAGTTGCCGTTCAAAACTGCCTTATTGAAATAAATGCTTTGACTTTGACACACCAAGTTAAAAAAACAATTTTGTAACAGCACTCTCCACTAAAGAAACAGCAGGCCCAGACAAAACCCATTTCTGTTAGCGTTCACGCCAAACGCTACGCCAAAATGTACGGGAATGGCATTACCTGCGGAAAGGTTACGTCGTGACCTTTCCGCAGGTAATGTCATTCCCTTACATTTTGGTGTAGCGTTTGGCGTGAACGCTAACAGAAATATGTTTTGTCTCTAGGCTCAGTCATCTTATGTCTTATTAAATGTACAACCATATTCAAAAACGAATACGAGAACTAGGTTACTTATAAATACTTACCTAATTTAAAAAAAAACAACTAAAAACTTGTCTTCTCCAAAATATTTCTTATACCTACATTAAAATATATTTTTGGATATACCTACATAGTTATTATATGAATACAAAGGTTATTAATGTTTTATTTTATTTTGTTTTAAATTGCATAAATGTGTCCTTAAATACACAGCATTAGGTAAGTGTTTTGTATTGTTTATTCAAGTAAAAATCAAAGTTAGTTTTTACGCGCATGTGTAATTACTAATTGTAAATATTCGTATGCCGCTTCCAGCGGCGGATGTGTCCTGAACGTATTTATACTTGTCCAACTTTGTTACCTACCATATCCGACGAATAAATATCTTTGTCTTTGTTGAAACCATCTAACTAAAGATGAATATGTAAGTGGGAATGGCGTAATTTTTATATAGGTACATAAGGTATTTAGAAGAGTTTATCTTGTTTGTTTACCTACACTTTAAACACAAACTTATATACAATATAGATATAAATTACAGAATGCCACCTGCAACTCGAAGTACAACAAAAATACGCACAATATACGACACACGTGTCGTGTATTGTGTCGCTGAAAACCAACGCTGTGGCTGTCTTGTATGGGGGTCACAGCATTATGCTAAGCGATAGCCGATTTGCGTGGAAGTTATATTTCCCCCAACTTGACCGTTTTTGTTTGTTTTACCACAAAAATACACATAATATTTTCTTCTTTTTTTTTTATTACACACAAGTTAGTAGGTACATAATTATACCTACGCGATACGATAACGATTACTATTCCTACCTAGCGGATGTTCGCTCTAGCGATATAGATCCGTTGCGACGCTCAAGTAGGTAAGCAATAATCTTACTTTGGGACATTTCTTTTCACGTTTTCCTCAACTAGATAAGAACGAATCTATTGCCCATCGAATCGAGAATTTGCATGCGATTTATAGGGTAAGGTAGGTACATACCTATATAAACATTCTTGATTCTATTTTATTTATGTATTAAATATAGCAAGCAAAGCCAATGTCTCAAGTGGGTTCCAAAAGAGTTTTTTTTTTTAATCAAATGGAATTCAGATCGATTTCATAGTGGAAAGAGAACAGAATACCTACCAGTAAGAAAATTATATGAACCACCTATAGTTTTTCTCGTATAGGTAATGAGCTGAATGGGAGGTATTCATTGCATAGGTACCTACGTCATGTTCGTGCACAAGCGGTCTTAGGACTGGTCATATCTTACTTGTCGAAGCTTATTTTTATTTCTTATTTTTATTTTTTTACTAGCAACGCACCGCGGTTTCACCCGCGTAGTTCCCGTTCCCGTGGGAATACATACGGGGACAAAATATAGCCTATGTTACCCGGGGAGAGTGTAGCTTCCCAACAGTGAAAGAATTTTTCAAATCGGTTCAGTAGTTTCGAAGTCTATTCAATGTATAATTATTAGTATAAATAAATGTTTTTTTTTTTTTTTTTGGGTGGGAAATCATCAAATAACTTCTCCCGCTCTGGGTGGAGCAGGAGGGCGTGTCAGACTTTTACTGACTAAAACCCACCCGTGTTCCTTCATTAGCCCGTATGCCAGGGGCTGTGGTATCTCTTTCAAACAAACCCGCACCCCTGGCAGATAAATAAATGGTTTGAGTTAGAGTTGAGTAAAACAGTTGCCACCTTTGCCAATGTTTTTCAGTCTCAACAAGGGCAGAATTCTTTTTTTTTTCACATTCAACTAAAAAGTCATTCAGATTAAGCCCGAACACGTAATGGCTTCTTAATGAGGCCCGACAAAAGGCGCCCCGCAGAAACAATATTTACGCACATTTATAATGAGGAGCAAGGAGAGCCCACCCCTTGCAACCTCTTTGCAATTCAACTCCGCATATTTCATTTTAATGTTTAACGCCAGAGGCCGCGTCCGTCGCCTCGACGCTTACTATTCAGCCATTAATTACAATTTCTGCTATTATGTTTTTCATTGAGTTAACTGCTAACATTAACTCGCTACTAAATTGGTAAATTAATTTAAACACCGGTAACCGACCTAGCCCGAAGAATTACCAAACTTAGCGCGACGCAACTTTAATAAACAATCTTAATGAAAACTTCTCAACTTATCTACTACAGTAGCGTCGTGCCAATCTGCTGGGGCCCTAAGGGCAGTGAGCAGAGCACATTTACCACAGAACAGATGGCTGATGGGGCCAAAAATATCGCCACCGCGTGCCGGAAGGCTTGGCGTTGGATGGCCTTGCACAAGGTAGACCGATGACCTGGTGAATTCAGTAGGATTCCTCTGAATGCGAGAAGCACAGTACCGATCGAAATGTTTCGGGGAGGCTTATGACCAGCAATGGACATTCTCGGCTGAAATGATGATGATGAATTGAAACAACCAGCTTTTTATTAACATTTAATTGTACATAAGTACCTAACTACAGACGTATCTTACGAAGAAGCTTATATAAATAAACTGGAGTTACTTTCATGGATTGTTTTACGATATGACAATATCGAGCAGATATTCAAAAAGCGATATCAGAAAATCGACTAAGGCGGTTTTTATATCGATACTTAATCGATTTTTCGTGATAATCGCCTCAATGAACACTTAGACTTTAAGAGATCGATTGTGATATTTTAAAACGAATACTTTCAGGTTGCTTCGAAATAATTAAAAACAATAAAATGACTATAGATAAAATCGTCTTCGATACAGAGGCGATTAGTCAAAAAAAAAAAAAATACTTTCCAACTATCAAATCGATAACTCTAAAAATATCACTTAAGTATAGTTACAATCGATATTGGTGTTTCCATTATTTATTTATTACTGAGTCTGCTGATATTTAATTTACAAAAAAAAAAGTTAAAATTATTTTAGAATTTGTTCGTTCAATTTTTAGTTCGTCTAATTCTAAACACAAAAACAGTACAGTCACAGTCTGAAATATTTTCACAGATTAAAAAATTAAAAGAACATTTTTTTTAAATTGTCTTTGGAAGGTTATCTTTTCATATTTAATACTTAAAGACAGAGTGGGTACCCCATGCTGATATTCACGAAATCACGATACAATAAAACCTTCAATAAAATATTCATACAATAAGAGAAACCTCAGTCCTAAACAAACATTATAGCGAAACCAGTCAACTATTTACTTTATCAACTAAAAGGAGTACAAATGTAGTTCTAAATGTCAGCATACATTTATTATTTACTATTTTACGAAGTGGGGAGGAAGTATATTCGCGTTGTATACAAAAACGCATCTATGTAATTGACTTTACATCATTTAAGAATGAGGTCTCGCCATTCTACTAGTTTACATTGTAAATTCATTATAGGTAACATAATTTTGGAATACAATACCTATAATTATTATACGATCAACTTAACCTAGCACGACGACTACAGACAAATGATTACAAACTTTTTTTTAGAAAAAAATTATGTAAAACCTACCTATGAATCACGAGTAGACCATTTACACAAATAACTTTTTTTTTACTTTTTTTTAAATACATATATGATCACTTACATCAGTGATAACATAAAAGCACCGTCAAATTATCTAATTAATGACAATAATAAAAAAATATTAAATGCTGGGTATAATAAAAGGCAAAACACTTCGCAAACCCTGAAACACACAATACATATCTAAAAATCACATAACTCTCTAAAAACTATAGGAAGACCAGGCAAATTATAGCGATCACAAAGCGAAGGAGGTGTACATACTCTGAGAATTAAAAACCAACAGTGCAGCGAATCAGCATAAATGCGCGCTCGATTCATTCGAAATCAAATAGTGTAACTACAACCTACTTACAACAAAATCGTGTTCGAAATGAATGAACCCGTCAAATACAGAATGAACTATATCATTCACTCGTACATTCAACAGCGCAAACACATTACATTAGTGAGTAGCTGTGTCTATCTATTACTAGGTGCTCGGGACAGGGCGGGTAAATAAATGGCGGACATACTAAAACGAAGCAAATAACACAACAAACCAAACGGAAAAAGTGCATCACGTCAATTATATTAAAAACATACCTACGATTTTTTATTTTTTCGTTTTTTTTTTCTCTTTCGTGTAATCTCTAAAAAATGCATTCTATTTTACAGATTATAAGATGATACTTTTGAGCTTTGCAACAGTCCCACGCCCGCGACACCGCGGCCGTTTGAGTATTCCAACGCTCCGGACGCGTCAAATAAAACGCATCCGAAATCTATTCAAATAACAGGTACCAGCTGACATGAATTACGCACTTTCAGCAAAGAAAAATATGTCAAAACACTACTAACATTTTTTTCGACTTGCGACTAGTTAAATCAACTCTACTTGACCATTCATCGATTAGTTGTCGTTTTTTGTTATAAAACCTCGATTAGTTCGTCCACGAATGCACTATGTTTTAGTATTATACCCCTATCTATCATCAGACACCGTGCTATTGATTACAGTACACACTTTTACCTTCTATTTATCAACTTTCTCGTAATCATATAGCCTGTATATGAAAAGGAAAGTCAAACACCTTCGATGTGTAGCCGATGAAACAGTTACACCTCTAATTCGATTATGTTCTCGATTTTTTATTCTTTTTTTTTTGTTATCGACATTGATGTCGATAGAAGGCTAACTGAGTCGCCGACTACTCAAGCAGCTTCATAGCGATAGCGTAACACATTGTTTTCAATAATTCCCTACAGATTTTACCTAAATTTTAGCCAATTCTATAAATTAAATTATTAATTTTGAATTTCGATTCGATGACAGGATGTCTCCCGAAGAGTTTTACTAATGTGTTAATGAAACATTTGATATGAGACGTGATAACCCTGATATGTAGAATAAATCTGATCTACTTTTACTAAATACTCTAGATGTAAGAAACTTCAAGTACAGCTTAATAACGAATGTATCACGTACCAACGAGCTACGATGTGTAAATGTCACGGAGTAGTTATCAAATGGAGCGTCAAGTGCGTACAACACCTGCATGAACACAAGTCATAGCGACATCAATTATTGTCGTTATATCTGACTTATGTTCGTGAGTACTCCATGTATTCACCACTCTGTGCAAAAGTGAATATATGTCTTTATAACAATCATAATTTTAGTTTTATTTCTAAAATGAAGTCTTGTATCAAGGAAGTAGGTTCACGTCTCTATGATGTGGAGTGTTCGCCTGCCTGTGTGGCTCATTCTGGTACTGGACAATGGTATCTAGAGTTGACACACTGTTTTCTGTCATCGCGTGGTCTCAGGGCAGCTATTCTTCACCGCCAGCGTCTTCAGTGATTGTGTCGCCCGCTTTCTCCTGGGAAATGTTTTGACCTGCAAGTTGGATTTCATATATTAAATAAGAAGAAACATTCTGACGGTTCCCTCTCCCTCTTCATTTGATTGTGTCTTTTCTACTTTCATCACCATCATCATCATCATTTCAGCCGATAGACGTCCACTGCTGGACATAGGCCTCCCCCTCGCAGTATGGTGATAAAATGCATAGAGAACGCTGCTGCCTACTCTCTATTAAGTCCCTTAGTCGCCTCCTACGACACCCACTGGAAGAAATGGGATGGTGCTATTCTTTTACGCCCGGACACCACACGGGACATTTTCTACTTTAACGTTTAAAAAGTAAAAAATAAACACTTTGAAGGACGGTGCGACAAATATTTCTTCGTAGCAAATGCTTTATGAAAATAATTTATCACGCTCTGGGTTGAGCAGGAGGGCGTGTCAGACTTTTACTGACTAAAACCCACCCGTGCCGTGTTCTCAGTTGCCTGTGTGCCAGGAGCCACGGTATCTCTTTCGAACAACCCGCACCCTTGGCAAAAATAAGAAGGGTGCATTCACAATATGATAAAAACAATGGGCTGCTAAGCTAACCGACATTATTAAGAAAAACGGGTTGATTCTTATTGCCTCGAAATAAGATTGAATTTTCATTGTCTCAATCAGCGGTAGGTATGACAAAAAACATGTTTGTAAAAAAAAATTACTCATATTAAAAATAACTGAAATCGATACAAGCAGTCAATTAGAAACAAACTATTTTCAGGTCTTGCGTTTATTCTGTAACACCTTGTATGCGACGTCCCGACATTAATCGGCGGGCAGTTGCCCACCAGACACAACACCCATCTGGTCGGAGGATACTCCCTTTTCTATGGAGCATGAGTGAACTTCACACCCTGTTCCTCATACCTGTTTAAAACGGAAACACAAACCAAGGGCAAGGCTTCTTTGGATGACATCAAACGATATTGGCAGGGTTTTTTACATGTTCGAAAGTTATGAGAATTTTTAATACATTGATACCAGAAACCGAACCGAACTTTTCAAATTGAAATAAACACATCAGTCGGCAGAGATTTATCGGATATGGGCAAGTAACGTGGATAGTTATTGACCTTCGTAGTGCGGTGACACGGTTTTTATGATTTGAATTTAAGGTGACACTTGTCCACATTTTTTCCATACAAACTTCGGGAGGGTTTTACTCCACTGTTTGACTATGTACATCAAAAATTAAACATGGTATGGTTTTGTCTCGTTATTATTATTGTCTGTACGGAAACAGAATACTAAAATAAAAAGCTATTAAAAAGTTATGAGCCAACAAAGATTCGTTTTTCTTGCTAATTTAACCTAACTTTGAGCGTGATTAAGTAATAAAAGGAGTGTAAAATCTCGAAAACCAAGACGGTACCGACAAAGTTCAATTAACAATAAGTTCAATAAACTTTATTGGTCATTGATTTATGCAGTGGCTTTTTCATAAAACCCGATCGAAAAAATTAAGAACAAAGATTCGTTTTTCTTGCTAATTTAACCTAACTTTGAGCGTGTTTAAGTAATATAAGGAGTGTAAAATCTCGAAAACCAAGACGGTACCGACAAAGTAAAATTAACAATAAATTCAATAAACTTTATTAGTCATTGATTTATGCAGTGATTTTTTCATAAAACCCGATCTTCTGAAGGACTTTTCTTAATTTTTTCGCGATTTTTTTGCCAAAAATGCTCCTGCATCTCACTCAATAACGTTGTGCGTGTAGACTAGCGTCTAACTGCTCAACACTGATACTATCTCTGTCGGATACGAAGCCTGGTGAGACAGCGTGATTTTTAGCCAGCCCCACCAGTGAGTTCGAGCCCGCGCAAAGTGTCCCCTTAAGGATCGCAATAAGGTTTTTGTTACATCCTGTATATGTTAAATTTTTAGTTTTAGGAAATCATAATTTACTACTTACTCATAAAATCAATATCACATTACTACTATAATACTTATCACATTATTTCATACTTCTGATAATGGCAATAAATAAAAAAGCATGCATGCAACATAGATATATTTCTAACCCTTTTTCGCTGATGAAAGTATGCACTTCTTGCAGCTTATGAAGAAAAAGGAGACACGTTAGAATTAGGCGTGGAGGGCATCAGGTCCATGGTCTTGCACACCCATCCCGCTATGTCCACCTTCTCCGCGTCCGCCTTGCGGATCCACTCGTGGTTCTGTATGGGAAATAATAACATTAGACATTTTTTACCCACTTCAAAAAGGAGATTGTCGATTCATTTGTATTTTTTTAGTATGTATGTTCCGCAATATCTCCCAGTTGATTTTTGTCATGGTAATAACGTTTTTTAAGAATTAAATTAAACTTAAAAGATATGACCATGACAGTTCATCATCATCATCATCATTTCAGCCGAAAGACGTCCACTGCTGGACATAGGCCTCCCCCAATTTGAGGGATTTTTGCCATAATCGCCACGCTAGGCAGGCGGGTTGGCGATCCCAGTATGGTGGTAAAATGCATAGAGAACGCTGCTGCCCATTCTCTAGTAAGTCCCTTAGTCGCCTTCTACGACACCCACGGGAAGAAATGGGATGGTGCTATTCTTTTACGCCCGGCAACACATACGGGACATGACAGTTATTTCGTTTCAAACATTCAATAAACAGAGTATTATTAAAAAAAACTGATGTATGATTTAAAATATTGAACGCCGAACCAGTTCATGTACTAAAAGCTGATAAAATACGCGTAAATAACGTAGCCGTAAGTAAATAGTACCTAGTCCTCGTCATAGAGAGTTTTTTTTAATTCTACGCCATATCTAGGAACCTTCTGGCTACGGAGATATTGAAGGTCAAATTGTGAAGTTTTACCTGTTTTTTTTTTTTCGCAAACAAAATGTTATATACAGGGTTATTTATTTAAAATTGGCTTACCAGATTACCCAGAAGCGATATCAATGTCAAAAAACGATTTAAAAAAAATTGCTCTCTGTAACCTTAGATGTACAGAAAGCATTTATAACGGCTATATTATACTGGGTCTTTTTAGACCCGTATACATATCGTACACTGTACTCTTTAGGAATATGGTTAGGCGATGACGAACACAACCTGTTGAATTACAATCAATTTAGTTCTCACCATCAGCGTTTTCAAGTCAGCCCGTTCGTCAGGGTTCTTCTTGAGACAGCGATCCACGAAATCTTTGAACTCGTCGGAGAAGATACCGGCCGGCAGCTTGGGAGGCGGCTCGTTTACTATGTAGTCGAGAAGTTCGAATATCGCCATCGGACGGGGAGAGTTTGGCGCCTGAAATTACGATAACAGTTGACGAAGAATATTTTAATACTTATGTGATAAGTCCTCTACCTAACCCTTAGGGGACTACAGGCGTGATGTTATGTGTTTGTGTGTGAAAATCATAAATACATAAAACTATGTGTTAAATTTATTACAGCCGTCCGTCAACGAAGACACGGGCACGTCCGAAAGCAGTTGATCCATCAAGCATAATTAGCCTATAATGTTCCCACTGCTGGGACACAGGCCTCCTCTCGGTGAGAGGGAGTGGGCTGTAATACAACACGCGGGCCCAGTGCGGGTTGGTAGGTGCCACATGTCTTCGAATTTTTTGGTTCTAAGACATGCCGGTTTCCTCACGATGCTTTCCTTCACCGCTTTGAGAGCAGTGGTGACGAAATAATTTACATAAAGTAAAGCACTTATCTGGGTTCGAACCTAAGTAGGATCCCATAAGTCTCGGCCTTACCACTGGGCCACCTGTTCTATCCGTCAAAACAAGTGTCAAATATATTTTTAAGGACGCGCAAAAACAGCGGGCTTCGGGTCAACTGTCAAATCGTGGTGTCATTTATTCATAGTTCGGAAACCGAAATCATTTTATGTCTGTAAGTCATTCGTAGTAGGAAACGCCCGTAACTTTGGCTGAAACTACCGACTTCGTGCATAGGGAGTAGACCCCTTGATACGCAACGTGTAACTAACAAATACTTCAACGTATTTTGAATTTTTTACTCTTGATTCTGTACAAAAAACGATGCATTACAAAACACTGACTGTTATCTGTATAGTATCAAGAGTCGAAGATGCAAACTACATCGAAGTATTTGAAATGTGCATTGTGCTTATCTCATATACGCCCGGTTAAAACAGGAAACTGATAACCGGGGCCTCTTTGCAACATTATCGTTAATACGATATTGAGCAACGCCACACAAGGAAAACACTTTTTCGATGTCCTGGGATGCACTCTGTTGGATTCTCCATCTTCAGCTCAACACCGAGAGTTGAAAATCCAACGTGCGTTAAAATCTCGCCGCGATATATTTGCGAGGGCGCGTTTTTTTTTTCTTAGAGGTTGGGTAATCATTAAATAACTTCTCCCGCTCTGGCTGGAGCACGAGGGGGTGTCAGACTTTTACTGACTAAAACCCACCAGTGTTCCTTCAGGGGCCACGGTATCTCTTTCGAACAACCCGTACCCAAGATGTTTTGATCTGCTTAAAAAAGGCAATACAAACATTCCATGCGATTCTTTGCCAGAAATCATTGTAGATTTAAAGCTATCACACATAGCATAGCATTACATAACATCACACCTTGTTTCTCCGAATGGTTGGGCAGAGGTGTAGTCGAGTTCATTA
Source organism: Polymixis flavicincta (assembly GCA_949987655.1). Lineage (NCBI taxonomy): Eukaryota > Metazoa > Arthropoda > Insecta > Lepidoptera > Noctuidae > Polymixis > Polymixis flavicincta. Next base: position 8,545,647 of record OX465186.1, on the reverse strand, counting down.
ATATATTGGCACTGTCAAGGATTCAAAATATTGGGAGCGTTGGATACCTCAATAAATTCTATAGAACATATAAATCAAAAATATGTCCTCATGTGAACGGCTCAATAATATATGCTGTGAATTAGGAAATAATACAAAAAAAAATATAGAAAAAGCAGTCACATATTAATTAATCTAAATCTTGACCACAATTTAATGATGCCCACACATTTGTCACATTATTACGAACTTTTTTGACGTTCATATATATTTTTAAAGGCTGAAAGGGCCAATATATTAATGAACTCGACTTTATTTATAGTACACCCACATTTCGCCAGTTATGTTTAAGTCCCATAAAATAGGGTGTGAGCCTATTGCCATCAACCGAGCACAAATCCAGACTCCGAGATGCTACTGAGAAATTGCATATAGAAAAATCCAAAAAGACTTCGCCCGACCTGGGGATCGAACCCAGAACCTGCTGCCTAACAGTAGCGCTTGCGACCACGAAACCAACGAAGCAATCTAGAGAAAGCTAAATGCAGATTGTAATAGAAACAAATCCATAGCTCGATACGAACCTGTCCAGGAGAATGATCTTCGTTCTGTCCACCGAATATAGCCGCTAAGGTCTTCGCGTCAGGCGGCGGGATGGGGTACATTCCTATGGCCATCTCGACCAAGGACAAGCCAAGAGACCAGATATCTGACTGCACTGAGTAATGCGTGCCTTGGAGTCGCTCCGGCTGGAATGGTAAGATGTAATTATGAGAAAAGACCACAATAAAACTTTTATTAAGAATTGGTTCATCGTTTAGCAAGTCAACTTGCTGTTATTGCAATAAATACACACACACACACACATTTTTTTAAATACTTAATATGACTCGTAAAAGTAGTCAATAGCCGCATGGGTCGATCGATCAGGTTAAGCTACGCTTGCCGCGGTTGGTCCGTGGATGGGTGACCATCTTAACATACCAAGATCCCTCCGTGCCTCGGAAAGCACGTTAAGCCGGTTGGTCCTGGCTGTCATTTGTGGATCTTTGACAGTCGTTACGGGTCGTCAGAAGCCCGAAAGTCTGACAACCAGTCTTACCAAGGAGTATCGTATTACCCAGTAACTGTGTTGTGGAGGTCAGATAGGCAGTCGCTCCATGTAAAATACTGGTATTCAGCTGCATCCGGTTAGACTGGAAGCCGACCCCAACATAGTTGGGAAAAGGCTAGGTAGATGATGATGACTCGTAAAAATGATTCCGATATCTTATTTACATAATAAACATTTTTATTATTATTATTCTAACGGGTTTTTCAACAAGAACTTTGTTTTTCAATTGGGCCATTACCAAAAGCATGACAGTTTTGATATTTAGTTTTTTGACGTATTCGTAGTAGATGCTTTGGCAATTGTTACAATGAATTCAATTTCGCTCGAAAATGGCATTAAAATAATTAAAATCTACTATGAAAATGGTGGTTCTGTTAAAGTTAAATTTTGTAAAATTCGTGATATTTTCGGGCAGCATAATCGTCTTTCTGAGACCGCTATTAAGAATTTGGTCGCTAAATTTGAGTCGACAGGCTCGGTACAAAATGTGCCAACACCAACGCGTGTTCGGCTGGGTCGTTCACCGGAACACATCACAGCCGTGAGCCACAGTGTTGAAGAAGATCCAAATTTATCTATTCCTCGTCGTTCTCAACAATTGGGGTTATCCAAAACCACCACATTGCGAATTTTGCGTAAGGATTTGGTTTCAAAGCCTTACAAGATTCTACTGGTGCAGGAATTGAAGCTGACTGACCATTCACATCGCCGTAGATTTGCTCAATTCATTCAGGAACAACCCGCTGGTTTCTCTGAAAAAATCATTTTTTTTCAGACGAAGCCCATTTTCTCTTGTGTGTTTTCTCAGAGTACGTCAACAAGCAAAATTGCCGCATTTGGGCTTCTGAAAATCCAAGAGCAATAATTGAGAAGCCTTTGCATGCTCAACGTGTCACTGTATGGTGCGCTATGTGGTCTGGAGGCGTGATTGGGGCGTTTTTGGCCAAAAACGTTGATGAAAGAATCGACATTGTCAGCGTGCTCGTGGTGGACATTTGTCAGATATCATTTTTCATTCATAATTGCCAAACTTTTCTCTTCGTAATCCAATAAAAATTTGAATCATCTTCATACATATTCTTTGTTTTATTTTGTTTGAGAAAACAAAGTTCTTGTTGAAAAACCCTGTATTAGGTCCTTACCGACATATAACTCCGAGTCCCCACAAACGAGTTGGCCATGGAATCTATCAGCTGTCCAGATACACCGAAGTCACAGATCTTGATCTCTCCGTTGCTGTTCACGAGTATGTTGGACGGCTTGACGTCACGGTGCATGATGGCGTGCTTGTCTCGAAGGTAGCTGAGGCCTTTCAGTACTGCTGATGTTATTGTCCCTGGAAGGTTTGTGTATGTTTATTTTCTCTTTACAAATGTACAGTGGTAGTGCTTAAAACTAGCTAAAGATTAGTTTTACACTTGTGAGAGACTGGTGCTTGAAAAAGGCATAGCAAGCAACGCCTATGGTACAAGTCACCAGGGCCCCAAGACGCTTCATATTATGTTCAAGCTTTGTAAGCTTGAACATGCTCTGCTCTTATGAGACTGAAGAGAAATATCAATATAAGAAACAAAAGTACAGACGCCAGCACATCAAGCTACTCCAATCTGTCAAATTTATTTGATAGATTTTCAACTTTATACCGTTAAGCATAAGGTTCATGTTCAATTGGGAAAATTTTACAGTTTGGGGTAGGGTCAACCTACCCCAAACTGTAAAATTTTCCGTAAAATTTTAAAATTTGCCGGCTGGCGTACATTAAAGTTAAAAACAATGTAACACAATAAAATGACATAACGATACTGGGACTTTCAAGAGTAAGGGACTACTCACACTTATTCAGCTATGTTCAGCTTTTGTCCATGGAAAATAATGATTTTGTATAGAGTCCGTTCAGCTTTCCACGGCTGAACGGACACGTACCCATCTCATACAAAATCGGTGTTTTCTATGAACAAAAGCTGAACAGAGCTGAATAATTGTGAGTAGTTCCTTAATTTGACTGTTTGTTGTGTGGATGTGTAATTGTATGTGAAGGTGGTAGTGGTTAACATGAACTAGTCTTAAAGCCATAATAAAACTAGAGAAACATAACTGTACTATAATCCTGCGTACCTATCTGTCATTCGTGGATCTTTGACAGTCGTTACGGGTCGTCAGAAGCCCGAAAGTCTGACAACCAGTCTTACCAAGGGGTATGGTATTACCAATTGAGTTGTGGAGGTCAGAAAGGCACTCGCTCCATGTAAAATACTGGTTTTAAGCTGCATCCGGTTAGACTGGATTTTTTTAACAAGGGAGTCTAGATATGTACCTGATTTATAAATGTATGGCATGCATATTGCTGAAGTAGTAGCAGGTGGAAGAATATCCTTTAGGTAAAGGTCTTAAAACCATTAGGAACAGTCACGAGCATTAATATGTTTACACATAGCCAAATTCAAAAGCGATTTTCTTTTAAATAGCGATTGCCACCTTGAGATAACTTGGGTATTTCATTATAGTGTGGGTTCCAAAATATTATTTTCATAATAAAATAATATTACAATTAGTCAAAGAGGAGAAAATCACTTTTAAAAGTTGGTAAGTGTAAAGAAAGAAAGAAAGAAAGAAATTTTATTTGCTTGAACATGTGTATACACACAGAATTAAAATAATACATGCATGCAAGATCTTAAAAATAAAGAGTGATTCACGACATGTCTGCCATTTCTCATGGCGTGCAAATATCTTAGGTACAATTATATTATTTATTATTTTTATTATCAATGATTTTTAACTTTTACATTTATACATTAAATATCAGTCAACAATTAAACAATTTTTAATATTGTATTTCATCTTTTACATTATCCAATTATTTATTTTCCTTAAGGATTAATACAGATTATAACATCACAATGATAATTTACAGAACTTTTAAGCATTCAATTATTTACATTTAAGTTCTCCACTACTACATGACCATAATTACTATAATGCTACTTATATTTATTTACATTTAATATTCACCATGAGTCGTTTAAAAATTCTGCAATACTATAATATGCTTTTTGTGCCAAAAACAATTTCATTGTGTGTTTCAGTTTAGGTAAAGTTTGCTCTTTCCAACTTTTGGGCAATTTATTGTAGATACTTGGTGCCATACAAAAAACACTTTTGCTCATAAGTGCAGTTTTCGATGTATGTACACATAGTTTGCTATCATCACGTCTATTTCTTGGAAATTTGTCTGCCATACGAGGAAACAAATGTGAATTTGCTTTTACGAACATTGCTATTTCTAATATATAAAGTGAAGCTAACGTTAATATACTATATTTAATAAAATAATTTTTACAGATATGTATGGTGTATGCATATTATTGCTCGTGACTGTACGTTGTCACGACTCCCAGGAGTGGGAAAACGATGCAAGGGGTGGCAATGGCGATAGGTTTTCCCGATATCGCATAGAATTTTTATACATTTTTTAAAGTCAGATCAGTCAGAGTTTTCTGTAATAGTGTCACAAAAAAACCTTGTCATTTTTTTCCATAGCGAACCCTCCGGCAAAATACGGCTTAAAATGACAATGACACCACAAATCATTTTGTAATTGCAATGAGCACAATCTGTTGCACTTCATTTTCATAGATGCAAAAGAAGAACAACCAACTTACAAAAAACATTTCATTTTTAAGTTTTTAGTTTTAGTACCTACCCCACACCAATTCGTATCACCATCATCATAATTTCAGCCGAAAGACGTCCACTGCTGGACATAGGCCTCCCCCAGGCTCCTCCATTTAGACCGGTCTTGTGCTTCCCACATCCAGCGGATACCCGCGGCCTTCACAAGGTCATCGGTCCACCTTGTGGGAGGCCTTCCCACTCTACGTCTTCCGTACGTTCCAATTCGTATACTACTACTTAATATGTAAACAACAGTGACAGGAAGCAGCAGCATATCATCGAGGTACGAGTACATTTAGTGGATTAAAAACGTATTATCGAAGCTATTACAAAAAATACCGAAGAAATGTTAATAAAATTTATATGGGACCACCCTGAAATATACCCTATACATTTTTTTTTTTAAATCCATTCACAATTGACGGAGAAATCGGTGAACATACGTAGAAAAAAGTTAGAAAAACATACAGCCGAGTATAGAACCTCCTTTTTTGAAGTCGGTAAAAAAATAGTTTGTATGCAGCATATTTACATATAAATTTTAATTAAAATTACAAGTTAACTTCCTAAATATTCAGCAGTGTTCAGGAAGAGACATTAACTGCATGATTAATTGATTATGCAAAGACAATGCCAACATTGTTTGGTGACAAAGTTACATGACTCAGTATTAAGGAATATTAAATGAATCATAGTAATCTTGACAATATTTCTAAATAAATATCCTTTTATCTACAATACTACTTCATTACAAACTGTTCACCTCTTGAGTCATCTACATTATGAACTAGCTTCCACCCGCGACTTCACCGGCGTTGTGTGTTATTAAAAAGTAGTCCATATCCTTCCCCAGGCTTCAGACTATGTATATCAAACATAGCAAGCAAGGGTTTAATGGCGCTCCGCTCGTCTTACCGCGGTAAGTTTTAAACTATTCGTCCAAATTACTCATTGTAAAAGACAAAGTTTATACAGGATAAGTTTTTAACCAGTGCGCACACTGTAACCATGAATTCGCTGTTCCATACGTTTTGGTATTGCACTTTCTATGAAACAGCAGTTTTTTTTTTTTTTTTGTAAAACCGACGAAAAATAACTGCGCTGGGGGTTTAGAATGATATGCTGAATTCATGGTTAAAGTTTGCGCACACTTTTCCTGTATACAATAACGAATCGATAAAAGGTATTAATTTGATTAAAAAATAACTCTATAAGTACTCAAATTTCATGTAAGAAAGTATCAAATTGAATTGTTTCACTATTTTGGCTGTAATGCTTTTCACAATAAAATGTAGATATAATATGCTGTCGCAGAATTTTATTTAGAACTGTTTAAGACAAACAATACACGTTACAATATCTTCGTGTAACTCTACCGTTTAGGCAGCGCACGCCAAAATAGCTCTCAGAAGGCAGGATTTTTTCCGACTAACTTGATACTTTTCGTAATATTATGGCCAAATCACACGTATGTATTATTATTCTGATGAATAAACGATATTAATATCATCATCATCAGCCTATAATGTTCCCACTGCTGGGACACAGGCCTCCTCTCGGTGAGAGGGATTGGGCCGTAATCCACCACTCGGGCCCAGTGCGGTTTGGTAGATGTCACATGTCTTCGATTTTTTTGGTTCTAGGACATGCCGGTTTCCTCACGATGTTTTCCTTCTATATACATATTAATATATTATTATTCAACTCGCATAAATAATTAAGACTCGATGTTCTGTCAAACCGTGCGAAGCAGGGGCTCTAGTTACTTTTGTGTGAACATGTTTTTATCAACAAATTCTTCCCTAACAAACCGTTCACCTCATTGAGTCATGCTAAAATAAACTTCCTTTACATGAATGCATAAATTACGCATGAATGAATTCGGTTTATCTTGAGGTGAATGACTGGCCCTGAATAATGAGTTCAGTCTGTATATCCGTCTGCTTTCATGCACGAATACAAGAATCTGGGATTGAGTGCAATTGAACTTCGGGTTCTTGATATTGTCGCAAAATCAGAACACAATGCTTACAGCAACTATACCGTTAATTAATTTGTCGCGAAGAAGAGATGAAGTTAGATTGTCTGCATAGTGTACTGTATAAGTGTTCTGTCCAAAATGCTAAAAATGCCTACTTAAGGGTACACTAGTCACGGGCTCGAACTCTCTGGTGGGCCTGGCTAAAAAGCACGCTGTCTCACCAGGCTTCGTGTCCGACAGAGGTAGTATCAGTGATGACCAGTTAGACGCTAGTCTATACGCACAACATTATTGAGTGAGCTGCAGGATCAGTTATAGTAAAACAGGCGCGTAAAAAATTTTGAAAAGTCCTTCGGAAGATCGGGTTTTCTGAAAAAACCACTGCATAAATCAATTACCAATTAAATTTATTGAACTTTTCGATAATTGAGCTTTGTCGGTACCAACTAAATTTTCGAGATTTTACACTGCTTTTATTACTTAAACACGCCCAAAGTTAGGTTAAATTAGCAAGAAAAACGAATATTTGTTGGCTCATAACTTTTTAATGGCTTTTTATTTTAGTATTCGGTTTCCGTACAGACAATATTGATAATGAGCCAAAACCATACCATGTTAAATTTTTGATGTAGATAGTCAAACAGTGGAGTAAACAAGTGTCACCTTAACAGCATTTAGCAAAATAAAACTTTAAAATTGTCTTGATATGTAAATGACATATTTGTGCCCGGTTTACGGCGATAGGCACGCCTGCTATTACAAGGTACTTAAACGTAACTGGATAAATGAGGGTTTACTTTAATACCACTGCCCAACCCTTCGGGCAAACAAGGCGTGATGATATGTAATAGACATGGGAAGAGACCAGACGGTATGACGTTATTGCCTTGGAAGGTGGGTAGAACTCTGGTGTGGGACGCAACCTGTGTCGCCACCCTTGCGCCACCTCATGTTCCTAGCACGACGGGCTGTGCTGGTGCCGCTGCTGCGGCTGCTGAGACCCTCATGGGCGTAAATACTGTAACTGTCGAAACGCTCATGGGGCCCGCACGTCTCCCCTTAAGGGTACCTACGCACTATGCGGTTAGCCGGAATGCGGACGGTCGTCCGGCTGACCGCAGGATGCGGAGCACTTGCGGTTAGCCTGGAGGCGGGTAGCTGCAACCGCAACCGGAACGAAACCGTCGTGGTTTGCGGTTGGATCGACGCATTTCCAAGATGGACGTCGAAGAAGTCGAAGCTATTTATTATATTTACTAGCGTTATATAAACCTAAGGCCTATTTTGTATCTCAATTATATATTTTTTTCTGTATCAAAATCCATAGTTCATCATCTGTTGTCATCAATAAATGCACGAGCGTCGGTGAACACGTACGCCGTCAATGGTGGGCAACCGCAAACTAGCACTATCCGCGTAGTGTGTATAGTAACCGTCCGGCTGGCCGTCGGTCGGGCCCGAGCGCTCAGAACGACCGGAGCGGTCGGCGGGCAGCCGCATCGCAGTGCGGATAAAAACTACTTTCTCGGACCGCAATCAAACATATGTACGTACGTGGTAGAGGGCTGGGTCATTCTTTCGCCAAAGTATTAGCATTGCCGTTTAACGTGGCATTGCTGCCAGTCTTCTGGGCACGTTTCCTGATGACGGAGATGCGGACGAATAGGTACTTCGCCGCGTGTCCTTATTTTTTTGTATTTATTTGTATAATTAGTTTTAATTTTTTATCCCAATATACATTTTGGTTGGGGCTTCTGACAAATAGTATCAACAGGTCATCTTATAATGTAAGGCGAATTAAAAAAAAAACTAAACAAATTTAATAAGAGTCTTACCTAGAATAGATTCAGGAATCCTTCCCGCCTTCTTCAAAATCAGATCCAGCGACCCACCATCCATGTATTCCATACAGATCGATATTTCTCCGTCACTGTAGAATGCCCCGTAGAAGCCCACAATATGAGCGAAGTTACATTCATGCAATACTTTTAGTTCTCTTATGATTTGTTTCTTGATGGCTGGTTTCACTTCTAGATGGATCAGCTTGCGAGCCATTATGAGGCCTGTTGACTTGTGTCGGACTTTCATTACTACGCCGCCGTTTCCTTGACCTGGGAGTATTTGAAGAATAATTAATATGTAAGGTGGAGGCGGCAATCCCTACTATTATCATAAATGCGAAAGAAACTCTGTCTGTGTTACTCTTTCACGCCTAAACCGCTGAACCGTTCGTCATGAAATTTGGCAGAGATATAGCCTAGAATATGGAGAAAGACATAAGCTACTTTTTTACGCGATAACCGACATCAACGCGGGAGGCGCGTACGCTAGTACGACAATAAATTAAACTTCGTATACAGGGTCCATTTTTTACCAGTGCGTAAACTGTAGCCATGAATTCAGCATATCATTCTAGACCCCCTAGCGTAGAAATATTTCGTCGGTTATAAAAAAAAATATCAGCTGTTTCATAGAAAAGTGCAATGCCTACGCGGTAAAAACGTATGGAACAGCAGATTTTTTTTTTTGTATAATCGACGAAACATTTCCACGTTTATTTCATCAACATTGCCCGCAAAATGGTGAAGAATAACATCGTAATAAAACCAGGATGTCCTAGAACACGCGCGCGCGCGGTGGATTACGGTCCGTTGCCCCTCACAGTAAGGAGGCTTCGGTCCCTGCAGTGGGAGCATTATAGGCTGATAATGTACAGACGCCAGCACATCAAGCTACCCCAATCTGTCAAATTTATTTGGAAGATATTCAACTTTATCACATTAGCATAAAGTTCATGTTCAATTGGAAAAAAAATTGACAGTTTGGGGTAGCTTGATGTGCTGGCGTCTGTACTATAATTTTTCAAAGAATGGCAAGACCTATAGTCGGGATTTACAGCCGAAATACTCTTACGCATTCGTTTTACCAGTGTTTTCATTCATTGCTGTATTATCAGCACCAAATTCTATCAGAATTTCCTTTGCTAAGCTATTTTTAATTGTACCTACTAGCTCCTACAGGCTTCCAAAAACTTTGCTCAAGTCTGTTAAAAAGTCAGAGCGTTTGTGTGAATATTTTAAAATCTGTATACTGAATTTGAAATAAGATTAGACATTTAAACAAACCTTTTTTTCACTCCGTTCAACCGATTTTGACTTCTATTTCGTAGGCATAAGGACGGCATTAAAAGCAAAAAAAGTGGTTACAATACCAACTGTTGACTGCAGATGCCATTTATCATGCTACCATTGCAATAGAAGTCAAAATCAGTCGAACAGACTGTAAAAAGGTTTATTTAAAAATCGAATCTTATTTTAAACGGACTATAGATTCTAGAAGACTCAATAACAGAGATAATATTTTTAACTAACAATATATGATTTCTTCAATTTTGCTCATGGCCAATTTGGTAAGTTAGTTATTTAATTGAGCCTACCAATTTATCAATCAGATAGTAGGTAGCTATGGCATAATGGAAATAAGTGTTAAGAAACTCTGCCACATAGTCGAATTTGTTCCTAGTTTAGATTCCTGGCTATTGAAGAAATGTCCCTTTGCAAGTTATCAGCAATTCCAACAATGAACAAGCCAATTTTCTTCATTATGGCACTGTGATGATTGGTAACGTCTTACCTAACTCTCCCAGCTTCTCAAAGTCATCATCACTAAGCTCTCCGATCTTCTCCTTCTGACAGAGGAACACTTCTATTCTGCGTCGCTGAGTGTCGTCCATCTCAATCTGCTCCAACCTCTCCGTCAAAGCTTCGATGCTGGTCTTGGACTTCCCAGCTAAACCCTGCCGCCTACAACAGTTGTATGATACCTATTATTTTTATGGCTCATGAAATAAATTGAAATATAAACAGTTTAGTATACCCACCATGAAAAATAATTATTCGAAATGTTAGCTTAGTTTCAAATTTACAATTATGTTATTCTATTTAGGAGTTTGTTACAATTTTAGTTTTATTAAATTTTTCCTTGTTAGTCCTACATTGCAAAATATTTATGATAATAACTTTTATATACCTTCATTCCATAATGACTATGTATGACTAAAAAATCCATAATAAGCAAAAAGGCTGTATTAATGATGTAAATTTTATTTATTGCTTCATTCAATCAACACACTTCACTTATTTATTTAGTATTAGATAAATAAATAGTCAAGCACATCAATATACAGAGGTGGACTTGATGCCATAGGTTTTTGTACCAGTCTACCTTTGGGAGATAGATGCAGAGACAATTATCAATTCATCTACCTTGCATGGCTATAAATACCTTCAAATCTAACAGGTTAGTGCTGATACTTACTCCGTAGCAGTAGCAGACTTCAGCTGTGGGGTCATGTTGGATGGTGTGACCGCTGGTGCCGTGTCGATTGACCCTGGTGGCAGGGTCAAGTTCAACTTGTTCTTCGACATCTTACTCATCTTGGATAAGTAATGTCTACCGCTTTAACCCATGAAATGTCCTTATGTTTCTCCGAGTTGGTAGCTAGAATGTTTGACATAAATAGACATTAATCCTTATGGTCTTTTGCCGGCTACTTCAACAAACTGCAGCAGGTACTGTTGAGTGATTGTGGAGATATGTCGCAAACTATGCTCTACCTACCTCCTGTTGTGCCCTATGTGCCCTAAAAATGCAGAGGTCACCTGCCACTAACGATGAGGTGGAAGTGGCCAAGTTTTAGGCCGAAAAGATTTGAAATACTGTTGTACCACAGACACAAAGAAGATTATTGTAATATACTAAAGGAAGAAATTATTTTGGTTCGTCTCAAATAAATGAAGGTTGGCAAACAACTCATGAATTTTCTAAAGGAACCACAACATAACAATACAAATGGTGGTCAAGATTTATTTTGGCCAAGTATTGTTTGTCCTAAATATCAAGTGACTAAACAATATGAGGCAACCCACATAATGCCAGATATTGAATGACATTTGAAATGTGTGACTGATTTATTTATAGGTAGGTAACATTTTGACGAAAACAGGGAGACATTTATTCATAAGGTAAAGGACTAAAGGTCAAATAAATCTTATAAAATAGAGATGATTTTGAAGATGTTCACGAAAATTACGATGAATCAATAATACCATAAAAAAGTGAAATGCAAATTGTGAATGAAAAAGTCATCAGTATTACCAAAACAAAAGGAAGCACAGGAAAAATTAAGGTGAAGCTCAGGCAGTAGTCAATTTAATTGCAATCAATCAAATAACAAAGTTCCGGAATCAGACCGTATCTACGTTTCAAAACAAAAGTGTTGCTGAAATTTTTTCACCGTCTCGTTAGCAAACGTTATGAACAAAACAATCAGACGTAAGCGAATTATTACTATATAGATATCAACTCCGTTCAATGCAACAAATAAAACATGAATCTGCATTCCATAATTAGCCAAGAAATAACAGAGCAAAGTGACTCAGGCCCCGGGGTGAGTATTGTAAGGGTGTAGGCAAGTCAGAATTTAGAATCCAAACTTACAGGCATAGGAGACTTAATTTCTTCGTCACTGCATTTCTTTCAGCTCACTGAACCATGTATACAATGAATACTGTGATACTCGTACAAAGAAAATAAAAAACGACGCCGTAATTATAATTTACAACGATCGAAAAACTATAAAGAAAATCGGAAAACCAAAATTTGTCAAACGTCAGCCAGCAAGCGACAGAAATGAAAATGAATGACAGTACAGTTTTGTTGACAGTTGACTATGCAAATAATCATAGACAATTTCTACTGGATCGTTTCGTCGATCAACGAAAATTGAAGGAACGTACGCATGTAACAGCCAAACGCATCAGATGATCTGATGAGACTGAGTCATTTCTATGCTACATTTTGACCAGTACAATATATTATGATAAGGTGGGGTAAGACTGGAGCAAAGAGTAGGTAATGCTAATGAATGACAAAATAATAGCTGCTTAGCGTAAAGTTGCAGAACGAATTGTAGTTGATGTATGTATGTACAGACGCCAGCAGGTCAACCTACCCCAAACTGTCAAATTTTCCCAATTGAACATAAACCTTATTCCTTTTGGAATAAAGTTGAAAAACTATCAAAGAAATTTGACAGATTGGGGTAGCTTGATGTGCTGGCCTCTGTAAACACGGCTACACATCAAGCTATAATTTCCAGTTTACGCTGATCTCGTACTGTACGGAAATCCTATACAATGTGGGATCAGCTTATACTGGAAATGTATAGCTTGATGTGTAGCCGTGTGTACATACTTTGTTTTCTCTATGGTCAGCTCATTAAAAAGAGTACGCACGGCTACACATCAAGCCATACCTTTCCAGTTTACGCTTATCTCGTACTGTGCGGAAATCCTATACAATGCGAGATCAGCTTATACTGGAAATGTATAGCTTGATGTGTAACCTATCCCAAACTGTCAAATTTTCCCAATTGAACATGAACCTTTTTCCTTTATGATAAAGTTGAAAAACTATCAAAGAAATTTGACAGAATGGGGTAGCTTGATGTGCTGGCCTCTGTACAGACGCCAGCATATCCAAACGGTGAAATTTTCCCAACTGAACATGAACCTTAAACCTAAGCTATCTTATAAAGTTGAAAATCTATCAAAGAAATTTTATAGATTTGGGTAGCTTGTTGTACTGGCGTCTGTACAGTCCAGCCGTCCAGTCTCGATCGAGAAAAAAAAGGCAGATGTCATAATCTGTCAGGTCATAGTCTACCCATGTATGTACAAACATAAACTTTATTCCAAAGGAATAAGGTTTATGTTCAATTGGGAAAATTTGACAGTTTGGGATAGCTTGACCTGCTGGCGACTGTACGTTACCCCAGCAAGAAAGTGTCTCCTAGAGTTATATGAGTAGAACGTATAATGTGTGACTTATGTGCTGTAAATGTGCCCCCTGTCGTTTTGGAGAAAAACGGAAATAAACTATTCTTGCTGGGGTAACGTTTTTCTAGCAGGAAAATTCTAAACGAATGATCGGAGAGAGAAAAATTGTGCATGGCTAGAGAGCTTATATGTGTGCCAAAATGTGCCCCCAAAAATTAAATCTGTGCCCCTTCAGGTTTTCGAGATATTGCATTTCCTGCTGGAGTAACGTTTTAATGAATCGTATATCTCTAAAACTATTGCATGTGCCCCTGTAAAATAAACATACACGAGAAGCTCTTAATGTGTGCCCCTTATTGCCCTAAGAAAACATTTATAGTTTTCAAGTTATCGCGGTTTTATGAAAACCCGAAAAAACATCGCAGCGCCTAAATGAGACAAGGCACAAGTTCCCTGAAAACTGTATTCGGTCCTTCTTGACGCTATTAATAACCATACAAAGTTTCAAAACTGTTCAAACATGTGTTTTTGAGTAATCTTGCTAAAAGTCAAAACCATGGTGTCTTAACTTTGACGGCAAAATACAAGGAACCGGGTCAATCCCAGATGTGTAGGTGTGAACCAAAATCTTGTGCCTTTAGTCAAAAATATATGGTGAAAATATTCAGCTTGGAATGTTTCGCATTAAGTTAATATTAACAAAAAACCAAAATATGTAAACAACGGCTGGTTATCCGACCAAATTCCAATGACTACCAAAAAGCGACTGATTCATACATTTCGATGACCTTCTTTATTGGACGTATTATACCTAAACTGTTGTCCGTACAGTCGCGTTCAAAAGTTTTGGGGGCTAATTAAATATATATAATTAATGCACCTTGTGACTATATGTGTAATGACTTTTCTGTTTTTTTTTATTGCTACACCTTTATGAACTTGGAAGGTTGTATTGATGATTTTGATGATTATAATTCTGTAACTACATACGTCTTACAGCCGCGAATAATATTTTAATCAACATACAACCTAGCACTGGCCTGCAAATTACAAAAAACGCAAGAAACATTGAATTTCGCGGGCTGGTTGGAGCATTCCCCTTACTGCTGAAAAACTTACTGTGAAAAACTTACTGTTAATTTATCTAACCTACGGCGTATCAATAAATATAATAGAAACAGCTAGTAGAATTTATTCCAATAACAACTTTATTTTATTGCTTATTACTTTCTACTTCAGTGTATTCAGGCACAACACGTGTGAACCGGTTAGTGAGTAAAGTAAAGAAGGTCATCGATATGTTTGAATCCGTCGCTTTTTAGTAGTCATTCAAATTTGGTCGGATAACCAGCCGTTGCTTACATATTTTGGTTTTTTGTTAATATTAACATTCCAAGCTGAATATTTTTACCATATATTTTTGACTAGAGGCACAAAATTTTGGTTTACACCTACACATCTGGGCTTGAGCCGGTTCCTTGTATTTTGCCGTCAAAGTTATGACACCATCGTTTTGACTTATAACAAGATTATTCAAAAACGCATGCATGAACAGTTTTGAAACGTAGTATGGTTATTAATAGCGTCAAGAAGGACCAAATACAGTTTTCAGCAAACTTGTGCCTTGTCTAATTTAGGCGCTGCGATGTTTTTTCGGGTTTTCATAAAACCGCGATAACTGGAAAACTCTAAATATTTTCTTAAATCTAATTGGGGCACTAAGAGGCACACATTAAGAGCTACTCGTGTATGTTTATTTTACAGGGGCACATGCAATAGTTTTAGAGATATACGATTCATCAAAACGTTACTCCAGCAGGAAATGCAATATCTCGAAAACCTGAAGGGGCACATATTTAATTTTTTGGGGCACATTTTGGCACACATATAAGCTCTCTGGCCATGCACAATTTTTCCCTCTCCGATCATTCGTTTAGATTTTCCCTGCTAGAAAAACGTTACCCCAGCAAGAATCGTTTTTTCCGTTTTTCTCCAAAACGACATTTTTTAAGTGGGGGCACATTTACAGCAGATAAGGCACACATTATACGTTCTACTCATATAACTCTAGGAGACACTTTCTTGCTGGGGTAACGTACACCCTGTCGGATACAATACATACAAGATAGACAGCTAGCAGTCTTTTATTTGCGTTGCACTTGCAGCTTAGCTGGATCAACTTCTATACCAAACATCACAATTATCTACATAATTTAGAAATAAAAATCTATTACCGCATCTATGAAAGATTGACAACGGCTCGACCGATTTGGCTGTTTTATTTTTGTGTTCGTTATTGTCAGGGAAAGGTTTATATCACTGTATGAAATAAAATGTTTGGTAATCCACCGGAAAAGCCGGAAAGAATGGTATTTTTCAATGAAAATCTCAATTAGCAGATGTCTCCATGAATCTCTCTCAATGAATATTGTTGACCCAACCAAATGAAAGCCATTGCTCCTATTAGTGTGTTACGAAATTACCCCGTAGGTTTCAAACTGAGAAAATTGAAAAATAAGAAGCTATTAAATCAATATGTTTAATGAATAATAATTATATATAACATAGGTACATATTGTCTATACTAAGCAGAATCTTACTGATATTTACAGCTTATGCATTTCCATACAAATATTTATATTTAGTACTCATCATTACAACATTTAGAACTATGTATCAGTCTATGATTTGATCGCACCATCATAGAAATATAATAAATTCTAGTACGAAATGGGAAAGTCAATGTTACATACATGCATTATTATCAGCGGCACTAGTGTGTCTTATAACCGTCTCGACATAACGCATCGGAATCCATCACTAATCCAGGGCCAATCGGAGCGCCAAATGCGCTCGATGCGTTTGATCGAGATGGTTTCATGAAATTCACACTAAATCCTCAGAGCGCTGAACGCGGTCGATGCGTTAAGTCGAGATGGTCAAAATAAACTCACACTAAGGGCCGGTCACTGGTGATGGGAACCAATTTCGACACGAGAAAAGCACACAAGCTGTCGGAGATTCTCTGTCCCACTTTGTACTAGAGTCATCATAAAAATATAAGAGATTAGGAAACAGAAGTCTTATGTAAAGCCAATAGCCATAACTTAAACAAAATTACTTTTATAATTTCAAACCTAATCTAAATTAATCTAAATTAACATACAGGATGCAATGGTTTATGACGACTTTAATTTAGTCAAAAACAAGTTAATACCGGGCTGATTCTTTTTTGTTTCTGGAACAATCTTTTTAGTTTCTGATTTCGGAGTTTTACTTTCTTTTTCCTCTGTTTTAGCTTTTTTCTTTTTATCTTGTTTAGGGCTTTTTGGCTTTGGCTCGCCGTCAGTTGTTTCTTTTGGTACCTTCTTCTTTTTTACCTTCTTTTTCTCCGTTTCTTCAGGCTCACTGGCTGGTTGTAATAATGGAGTTGGGTCATTCATAATCATAGCCAATTTCCCGAAGTAGTTCCACAGTGCGTCAACGCATTTCTCTGGTTTCCCGCCGTCAGCTGTTTCCCAGAGTAAGCCGTACATTCTCGGCTTCAGTTTTTCTGTTGGCTTCTTCATTTCAGACTCGAATTCGTCTTCTAAATGTTTCAGTCTTTGTTTTTGTGTTTCCGGTGAGAGGGATAGCATGTCGTCTTCGTCCATTGTAGCCTCCTGTAAAGGAAAGAAAAATGGCAATTAGTTATTCATATCAAATTGTGTCAAATTCTGACTGAATCAAAATATAATTTAATGTCCCATCAACATTTATGTAACATTATGCATGCTACCTTCGGTAGATCTCTGTAGAAAAAGTCCACCTATTATATCTATGCCTGTTACCTGCAATGATATGTCATCTCTCTGCCATGACTGTAAAATATTGTTCAAATCCGTATTGAGACTGGTTACTTGCCCAAGCTAAACTCAGATCCACGTGCTGCTTGACTGGTGGTAGCTAGTGATGGCCCCAAAATACCTAGCGAAATTCTGGATCGAGTCTATTTAGTTTGCCATCGACACTATAAGAAGAAAAACAGTGCTGTGTACGAGCACTAACCTCATCACTAAGATATCCGTGCGGCACAAACATGGCGTTGTCGACCTCGTACTCGTCGGCGTCTTGTTCGTCGTCGCTGCCGGCAGCGCTGCCGTCGATACTCTCGCCTTCCTGTTCCTCTTCCCATTCTTCGTCGCTGTCTGCTTCGTAGTCCACTTGTTTCTGGAATTATTATTTCACAGTTAGGAGCTTTATTTGAAGGGCTTGTGGCTAGGTAATAATAGCCGCACAAGTCGATCGATCAAGTTAAGCTGCGCTTGCCGCGGTTGTTTCTTGGATGGGTCTTTACATACCAAGACATTTCGTTGCCTCGCAAAGCCCGCTAAGCCGTCTGTCCCAGCTGTCATTCGAAATATTTGACAGTCGTTACGAGTCATCAGAAGTCAGAAAGTATGGCAACTAGTCTTAAGGTGAATCTAATCGACATTTTTTCGATACAAACCTCGGGAGTGTATTACTCCACTGTTCGACAATGTACAAAAAAAATTGAACATGGTATAGTTTTGTATCATTAATATTATTGTCTGTAAGGAAACAGAAAAAAAAACACAGGATTCACACACAAATCACAGGATTGTTGGGATTTGTAAGTAAGGTTGTTCTGTTATATTGCCAATAAACTTTTTTACTTTACTTTTCTTCAGAATGCTAAAATAAAAAGTTATGACCCAACAAAGATTAGTTTTTCTTGCTAATTTAACCTACATTTGGGCCAAGTCCAAGTCGGTACTGACAAAGCTCAATTATCGAAAAGTTCAATAAACTTAATTGGTCATTGAGTTACGCAGTGGTTTTTTCATAAAACCCGAATTTCCGAAGGACTTTTCTTAATTTTTGTACGCGCCGTTTTACTATAAATGATCCTGCATCACACTCAATAACGTTATGCGTGTATACTAGCGTCTAACTGCTCCTCACTGATACTACTTCTATCGGACACGCTTCCTGGTGAGACAGGGTTCTTTTTAGCCAGGCCCACCAGTAAGTTCGAGCCCACGGCTAGATTTCCCTTAACAAGGGGTTTCGTATTACCCTGTAACTGGGTAGTAGAGGTCAGATAGGCAGTGATATAATTTAATTTTGAGTAACAGAAAACAAATAGTAAATTTATTTATCAAATTAAACATTTGAAAACATTCATCAGTTTCTTACTAAACTTCCACTATAGCCGACGACGACGATGACCCTGATTACCTATTATCTCTTTTGGTGACCGCCTCTTTTTTATACACAACATAAATATTTTACACACCTCATCCTGCCCAAAGGGTCGTCGAGGTCTGACATTCTTGCTCTTCTTGCGCCATGTCCCCCAATATGGCGGGCGCCGGTTCTCGTGGAAACTAAGCAGCTTCGGTCTAAGCTTCTCACGCTGAGCTGGCTCGCACGTTAAGATCTCACCGGCATCGTCTGGCATGGGCAACTCATCCTCTGAAAGATGAAAGAAGTGTTTATTAAATTGGTTGAGTATGTGTGAAATTTTAAGGAAATTTATTTAAAAAAGAATATTTCACATCTTTTCACAACTTATTTAAGGTTAAAGTTACATGAAAGAAGTTACTTCTTCCGCCCACTAAACTCCCCAGTAAAACTTTTAACTTTGGAACATCAGGCTGACAAATTGACAATCAATGTGTGTGCCTGAGTGCCTTTCTAGCAAGTGTACATTCTAGTACTACATATAAGGGGAAAGCGCATAAGGGTAACCCGCGTATCTCAGTTTCTTAAGAGTATAAGGCATGTCGAATTCGCGAGGTACCTTAGCGCATAACATTAACAGAGTTGCAAAGCTTGGTGATCACGAATTTACTAAAGTAAATTAGTAAATTCGTGTTCACCAAGCTTTCTACAGGGAAAACATTAAACTCAAACGAGATGCAAAAGCTTCGTTTTCGGCCATAAACGACGGCCAAACCAAAAGTCAGAAGTTCGTGAATTGTCGCGCGTCATTCAGCCTAGTTCGTAAAGCTCGGCATTATCTGATAACGTTCGGCCAATTTCGGGGTGAATCGAGTCCGTTCGTGGTTTCACTCAGATTACATAAACGAACGCGATTTTCTTTTCAAGTTGTAAAGCGAGGTGATGTTGTATTTTTCCTTCACGTATACAGTGGAAATATTAGTACATTTTAATCAAATTTTCGTTTTCGGACGAAAATAAGAGCCGAAGCTTTTTATTAGTTTTTGGCTGAAAATTCATTTTCGGTCGGCCACTAATTAAAACCATCGACGCGCACAGTCGTGTCCCAGAACACGCGCAAGATTTGCCTCAATAGCCAGAGCATCAATGATATTCAATAATTTATGTTTCTATTTATGATGTACAAGACAAGAGTGTTACTTACCAACAATCATTACATCATCGTCATCCTTATCACTTAACGGCCACGTCTTCCCACTCGACAATGGCTTACTTGTTCCATTCTTCAGACACTTCAAATATAACCCTTTCTCTGCCACTTTTTGTGTTTTAATGAAATTAACTAAATCCTCCTTTCTGTCATCGGTCAAATCTACTCGGACTAGTGGAGCTAAACGCATATCGTTTTTAATCATGAAGTTTGATAACATGCTAGTTTTACTGATGCAAGCTTCGGTAGCATGTTCCTTGTCTGATTTTTGCTTTGGAACAAAGAAATTGACGAATGCTTCAGCTGCCTTTTTCTTTTTAAGTTCTTGTTCTTGCTTCTCTAGTTCTAAAGCCTCTTGCTTCTTGCGTTTCTCTTCCTCTCTTGCTTCCTTCTCCTTCTTCTTTTGTTCCTCTTTTTCTTCACGTTCCTTGCGCTTCTGTTCCTCTTTCTCTTCTTTTTGTCCTGGAAAATAAAAGTTACATACAATTCATTTTTATTTTTGATATACTGTGACTTTTGGAAGTCCTGATGACTTTGATGTTGATCATCGTTTAGTGTTCTGTAAATATCAATTAGAGAAGTTACAAATAGACCAATACATGACCATTTTTAGTTTTTAGTTTAGTTTATTTTTAGGCACTATCATTGTATGGGAAATGTATTACTGTAGGCTAAATGTACTCTTTTTGTATACGTTTCTATTAAATAAATTATTAAAAATTATTAAAGTTCACATTTTAATGGGTGGAGTAACAAGTACTTTTCCCTAGTATACATATACAGTCATGGTGGTCATATAATTAAGAACGCTTATTTAAAGGGAAGATTTTTGCAAACTAACAAGTTTAACTAATTGCATGTATTTTTTTTTTCTCTCAGTATCGCAAAACTTTTCCATACTAGCGGTACATTCGTTAATACACATGATTGGCTAAAAAATAAATACCTAGATAAACTTTATACATTAGATCTGAACCTAGTATATACTACTACTTACTGGCTGGTCACATAATTAAGAACACTGAGGGCGAATTTCACCAAACTTTAATACTTAGAATAAGTCTTATCCTGAGAATAAATTTTGAATTTTTGACAAATCTTCCATAGTTGAATTGTCAGACGTTAAAAGATATCTGACTTTGGTAAAATCAGCCTTGAATAGTTTATTTTTTATTCAAATTTAAATAGGGAACACTTGTGGCTCTGTGGTTGTAGGTCTCGATTCGTATAATTTTGGCGCTATTTAGTACTGTAAAAGTCTTAAAGGTGATTGCTTCATATGAAAATAAGGGGCAAAAATTAAGTTGTGTTAAATCTACAAGAGAAGCAATAATAAAACATCGCTAGGAGAATTGGTAGTATAAAAAGATGGTCGACCGTCTGCAATGCTCAAAAACGATGGTTTTCCACGCTGTGAAGCAGTTTGCCACGTAGGAAACTAGGTACTTCAAATGTTCCGCGTGTACCTAAGCAGAGAAAGTCATCTCGTCAAGATGATCGAAATATCGGTCGTTTGGCAAAACAAAATTCTTTTATAGGGTCTAATGAGCCGAGAAAAGAATATTTTGGTGCAAAAACCCTTCAGCAATCTTGGCACGCAATTCGAAGGCGTTTGGTAGAAGGAAAGTTGCACGGAAGGATAGCAAGGAAGTTGCCCATGTTGAAACGCTGCCATAGGCGAGCCCGGCTTGCATTTGCAAGAAGGTATAAAAACTGGACAGTTTGACAGTTGAAGATTTACAAAAATAAACAGGGTATGTTCTGATGGAAAACGATTTATACGACGCTCTCCAAATAAAGCTTTCGACCCTAAATACACATCCCCCCGAGTGGGTTCCCGCATTGTCGTTGCGGGGGGGCTCAGTAACCGTGGATTCCAGCCACGGTGAAGCCAAGAGGAACCCAAAGGTGGGGCCGCTCGTCAGGGCTTTTGCCTTCAAGCCATTGACGTAGCGGCCAAAAAGTAGGTTGCGGCGAGGTGCACCGCAACTGAGGTGGGCCGCGATGTCGGATGGGAGGCATCGCGGCTGAGGGTTACGGGCTGCGGTAGAGGAGGAGAGCCGGTGCTTCTGAGCAGCGCTCTTCCCTTCCGTGGCCTGGACGGGGCCTCCACCGTTTGATGGCGGACGAGGTGGGGCCGCAGGGGAAGAGGAGTGTCGGTATAACGTCAGCCGCTCTCCCTATCCCCTGCGGCCGAAAAGTGGTAGACGGGACGGCGCGTTGTGTTCTACACGCGCGCCGTCAAAGATGTCAGCAACCACTGGTGGGGTCCGCAAGGGCCGATGCCTGCCAGGGGTGCGGGTTTGTTCGAAAGAGATACCACAGCCCCTGGCATACGGACTACTGAGGAAACACGGGTGGGTTTTAGTCAGTAAAAGTCTGACACGCCCTCCTGCTCTACTCAGCAGGAGAAGTCATTTGATGATTTCCCATCCAAAAAAAAAAAAAAACCCTAACTACACATAAAAGACATTAACGCATGGTGGGGGAAATGTGAAAATTTGGGGATGCTTTTCTGGTCATGGTAGTGGACCTGTTAAGCTGCTAA
This sequence comes from Polymixis flavicincta, assembly GCA_949987655.1. Lineage (NCBI taxonomy): Eukaryota > Metazoa > Arthropoda > Insecta > Lepidoptera > Noctuidae > Polymixis > Polymixis flavicincta. Next base: position 8,523,114 of record OX465186.1, on the reverse strand, counting down.
AAGAAAACATGAATCAATTCAAATACAAAAATATACTGGAAGAAACAATGTTACCTTATGCTGAAGACGTGTTTCCGATTATTTGGACATTCCAGGATGACAATGATCCAAAGCATACAGCATGCACCTTTAAGGAATTTCTCACCTCGCATTCATTTTCTGTCTTAGATTGGTCAGACAGCAGCCCAGACTTAAATTCATTAGAGCATCTTTGGTGCGAAATCAAGAAAAAGGTTATCAAATTGACAGTGTGGCAATTTTAATAAATCGTTCTTAATTATTGGTCGAGCTTTATTTTTATTTGAATTTGTTACTTTAGAGAATAAATAACATTTGCAAAAAATATTTCGCGATTTTATTCTATATATTCCTAATCCTGTTTGCTCTATTCATGTGGCAATAGGGTATTTTCCAATTTGATTAAAACTATTTTAATTTGAAGATTGGGACGTTATAGGTATTTAACAGAAAAATAAAAATAAATTTATTTATATCCATTTTCTCCATTAAAAACGATTAAAATCAAATTTATTTTTCGTTGTTTTGAATTTACCGCCCAAACGCTCCTTACGATGACTTTTTATCACATGACATCGTGACGTCAGCTTTGTGTAAACAGCACCAGTACAAATACTTAGTTTGGCGCAGTTTTAGAAGTATTTGTGCACAGAGGCACCGCACACCAGTGATTTCACTTTCTATCCATAAAAAATCTTGTTAATTATAAACACAACACTCACTTGTTTACTTACTAACTACTTTAGTTTACACAAAGCTGACGTCACGATGTCACGTGATAAAAAGTCATCGTAAGGAGCGTTTTGGCGGTTAATCCAAAACAACGAAATTAATTTGGTTTGAATCGTTTTTAACTGAGAAAATGAATATAAATCAATTTACTTTAATTTTTTTGTTACATATTTCGTCTAATACCATATTTCATAACATAACTAGCTACTACATGATGATTTAGATACAAATTTAAAAAACTTCAAATCACTCTTAATTATATGATCACAACAGTGTACATGTAGTAAAGCGCCTGTCTAGGTAACCTACGACCTAAAATTCGTAATTCGGCCGTTACCAACGGGCCACCACTGCTCTCCAAGTACCATGGTATAATTATAAGAAAACGTTTAATAAAATGCTTACTCTTTTCTAACTCCTTTGCGCGTTCCCTCTCTTCTTTCTCCTTTTTCTTCTGTTCTTCTTTTTCCTCCTTTTCCTTCTTCTTAGCCTCTTCTTTTTCCTCGCGTTCCTTCTTCTTCTGATCTTCCTTCTCTTGTCTCATTTTGGCCCGTTCTTCTTTTTCTTGTTGTCTCTTCTTTTCTCTTTCCAGTTTATCTTTCTCCTTTTCTTCCCGCTTTTTAGCAAATTCCAACTTTTTTTGTGCCTGTAGGTGATATGAATTTAATATTACCAAGAAATAAAAACTACCAACTAAAATACTGTCTTTAGTTTTTTTTTTTTAAATCTTTTAGTTTTAAACTGTTGTTTCTTTAATAGAATTACAAAACCATGAGATGAGTACCTACTTTGGAAGCTAACAGGAGAATTATTGGTGAATTACTTGGTTGCAGTGTTGGATTAGTTTAATCACATCTATTTGCAATTATATTTTTAATTCAAGCACACTCATAATTATTTGTATATATTTGACAACAGGCCTTTGTCCTACAGAGGGACTACTTATTAATAGGAATTTATAGAAGTGAAAACTACTTTAGTTTGTTACTACTGGGCACTTTTTGAGATGGGAAAAACAGTTGAACTCGCGATACTGTTACCGTCACCACTGACAATACGAACGAACAACGTTGAACATACACTGAACGTAGTTTAATCTGACGATTCAAAAATTATACATGTAATTGTTCAAGTTTTCACTTCCGTCGGCACTCCCGGAGTGCCAGTTTTTTATTATTATTTACTAACTTATGCCCGTGTAATGGCTTGTGGCTAAGTAATAATAGCCGCACGGATCGATTGATCATGTTAAGCTACACTTGTCGCGGTTGGTCCGTGGATAGGTGACCATCTTAACATACCAAGACCTCTCCGTACCTCGGAAAGCACGTTAAGCCGTTGGTCCCAGATGTCCTTTTTAGATCTTTGGCAGTCGTTACAGGTCATCAGAAGCCCGAAAGTCTGACAACCAGTAACCGATGCCAACATAGTTGGGAAAAGGCTAGGCAGATGACTAACTTATGCCCGTGACTTCGTTCGCATGATATTTCGGACACCAAGCCATCGGCATCGCCCGCCCATGGTGTAATGTTTTCATTTAGCATTTTTTTTTTAATTTGCTCAGTTCCTAAGGAATCGTAGCAGGATGTTAAGTAGCCCATAACCATCCTCAAAAATTAAGACTTTCAAATTAAAAAGTTTTTTTTTTCAAATCCAGCTGGTAGTTCAGATAATAAAAAAACAACTCTTCAGGTTTATTATCAGTACAGATTAGAACCTAAATGAGTTTTAAATGATTTCAAATTTTCCCGTTTCTATTTAGATTTCAAGACTAAATGGTTCCCAATAGGTGTATACAATTTTAAAGGTTCTACATAATAAGCACCCCAATACAGACCAATTAATAAAATGAATGCAAACTTACCTGTTTTGGTGTTAAGTTCACAGAAGACGTAGACTCATTCAGTGACACGTCTCCCTGGCTATTAGTGACCGAAGAACTCCTACTAGTCTTTGGAGTTTTTGGTGACGTTGGATTAGAACAGATGGAATTATTGAGTTTGGAACTAGGTGACCCCTTAGAGTTATTATTTGGCTCAACCTTCGCTTTATTTCGTGCACTGCTGCGTTTCGGAGTAGTTTGTTCTGTTTTTTTCATAGGTGATTGTTTGTCTTGCTTGTTTGATTTGCTGTTGTTTTCTGTGGAATCTTCAACAGTTGAAGTATTTTTGCTGTCTGTATTTTGCATTGCATCTTCTTCATTGTTACAAAAAACATCATTTTCAGTGTTGTCAGTCTCAGTAGGTTTGATATCATCAGGGTTATTTGAATCTTCTAAAACAACTATTTCATCATCAGCCTTAGTTCCCTTTGTTTCACTGATTTTATCATCTGGTGATGATTTAGTTGACTCCTTTATAGTTTCACTGTTACCTGTGCCATTTACTTCTGTAAATTGAGATTCATCCACATCCATCATCTCAGTATCGGCTTCTTTATTGTCAGCACTGTCAGTACCACTTTCAACATCCAAAGTTCCATTACTAACAGTTTTTATAGCCTTCTTCTTGCCACTTTTCCTCTTCTTCCCCTTTTGAAGCTTCTTCTTCCAAGCAGTGTCTACTAACTTGACAAAAGGATTTATGGATTTATCTTCATTTGTCAGGTTCTCACTAACTTTACTGTCATCATCACTAATTATAACTGCATCTTCAATTAGGTCATTTTCTTTACTGATTTTGCCAACTTTTGTAACTGATTCCGTGTCAGGAGCTGAGAGCTTTCGCTTCCTCGTCTGTGGAACAGCCGGTTTTGGAGATACATCACTAATAAGCTTGAAAGGAAGTCTCGCTTGCTTCAACTTCTTTTTCGACGGTGTTATCTCTGTTTTCGCCGGCGACTTGCTGGTTTTCATCTTTAAACGCTATATTTAACTTTAATATAACATTAAATACGTTTTAAATGTACGGAAACACTTACAAACAAATTAAAATAAATACAAAACTCTGAACAAAACACGATGAACTTTACTTTTGACAGTAATTGACAGAGGTGAGAAAACGCGGGAGTTCATTGTACGTTCAAAAACTGAACATTTATTCAACAATGCTTCTTTGAACTTAAATAATAATTAAATAAATTGTTATGCTAATTAATCAACTGATTAATATTACATGTAAAAATATAAACACATTGATTTATACTTTTCGTTTATCGAAGGATTTCAAAATATATTAACCATGTTCAGAAGAGTTCAAAACACAGTCAGAAATATAATTTAATATTCAGAACGTAGCTAACATTGCGTTCCATTCCACGACGGCATCAGAATGATGTCTGCCCAAGAATTAGCCCTTTGATCATCCTGAAAACATAAACATAAAGCTTGCAATAAATAACAAATAACAATAAAAAATAAATAAATAAGTTTATGCAAGTGCTAGTAGTGTGCACCTAATTTTGAGAAAACTAAATGTGGACAGTACTGAAACAGTAAAAAAGGGTTCATGAGGCAGTTATTTACGTTTAAAGCTGTCGCAGTAATTTTAGTAATGATCGAATGCAGGCCGATGCAAAAAACTTGGTTTAGCCCAGCACAACACGCGTAACACGTGTCATAAAAAAGGAGATCGTTATAATATGGAGGTACATACCTACATACGTATACGAACTTTGTACCTTCGAGTTTGATCTAAAATATATGGCATTCAATAATACATGTGTCAGTGTCATTGATAAAATCAAATTATCAGCTTTCTGGTCAGTCTTTTTAATAAATAGCTTTCATATATGGGTAAGGACCCAAAAAGATGGGATTTCAGGGATGTGTCTTCGGGCATTCAGGCAGTACGTCAATTTTTATTAGGTCGAAAAAATGTATTCCATCAACGTTTTTTACCATTGCTTGCGCCTAGATCTATACCACCACCTGACGTTCCTCGCGGACCGGAATATAAATATGCAGATCAGTGGTATGGCAGCAGAGATCTCTTGAATTCAGTAAAACCTCCAGTGGTGGCGCCACATATAGCCCAAAACTTCAAACCGGCTGCGAAACCGAGTCCATGCTACCCTCAGCAACCGAGTACTGGAGAGAGTGTAAGTAAATAACTCTTTTTAACCGACTTCAAAAAGAAGGAGGTTTTCAATTATTCTTAACAAAAAAAAAATGTTTTTAGATATGTTCGCGCATAACTCTTGCAAAATTCTTTTTTTGTTCGATAGGCGTTTATTCCGAAGTGGCTATTTCGGAATCAGTTCATTTAAACAGACAACGGAACTCTTCAAAAAATGACAGCAAATCAACCGCGATTGCTGCTATTGCATAAATTTGCATTGTTTTGACCCCAAGGATGACGAAATTTCGATGGTGTGGGGTAGGTATAGAGGCCAGCACATCAAGCTACCCGAATCTGTCAAATTACTGTGATAGATTTTTGATTTTATAGCAAAAGCGTAAGGTTTATATTGAACTGGGAAAATTTGTCTGTACTATACATTGATATATTTATGTCAATGGTACTATAGCTAAAAAATTAAAAATAAATAAATAAACAACCGACTTCCGGAAAAACAGAACCAAGTGAAAAATTGCTTTAATTTCGGAAGACGGTGACCAAAAATTAAAATACATATCCAAAGTCACCGACTTCCGAAAGTTTAGATTAGTTATTTTTCGCCTCGTAGTGTTAACAGATGATGGATAATTATTGAAGGGGTGCGAAATCGACGACTAACGAAGACATTTTTTTCTCACATTTGCAGTTCAAATTCCCGAGCGAATTACCAATACCAGGGTGCGTGTGGTGGTTCGACGCTCACTGTTACTATAAAGAAGTTTCTCAATATCCTTGCGGTCCTCCTCCGTGTGTGCCTTCTGCCCCTCGTCCTATCTCACCATGTGCCCCTGGTGCCCCTCCTTCTACTCCCCCTTGTCCATGTCCACCACCCGAGATCGAGCGGCCTGTGGTAAGAGTGGATCCCTGTGGTGATGCACCGCCGCCCTGCAAAATTGACCCTTGCAAGGCAGAAAAGATAACACCTGTGCGGCCACCGGAAATTTGTGACCCATGCAAGAATGAAGAGCCGAAGAAGAAATGTTAGATTTTGTGTTGGGATGCATAAAGACGCCAGCACATCAAGCTACCCCAATCTGTCAAATTTCATTGATAGATTTTCATGTTTATTACAAAAGCATGTTTATTCGTGTTCAATTGGGAAAATTTGACAGTTTAGGGTAGGTTGATGTGCTGGTGTCATTACATCGAGTCAAGTTTTAGGAAAAGTTCGGCTTTGAAATAAAGGTGAGTATACACTAGAACATTTTCTAAAGCATTTCCATGTAATGTAACGTTTTTACGAATGATACAATACAAACAAAAGCTTGATTTAAAAAACCATTTAGATGAACCTAATGTAATTTTCCTGCGAATGCTCGACACAGTGGTCGGAGTAATGCTCACGGTGAATGCGCATTTACCTGTAACATTCCGTTCTATTTTGCGTTCAGATACCTACTTACTTTTCGTTATAGTGTTACCATGACTCCGCGTTGCACGTTTAACCCGTGCTCGTGTGTTTGCTTGATGAAATGTTAGACAAATTCGCTCACTCCTTCGCAAAATCAAGTTGTAACAAAAGCGTCGAGCGTCGTGCTCATTATTCGGTTTCTGAGACACGTTAGAGCGGGTCGATGTTCTGTTCTAAGTAGTCTGTACTCACCTTTAAGGACGACGATCTTTAAGAGCGGGACGGTCAACGGGACACCAACGAGAACGTGAAGACCGACACCGGGACGTCACGCACGATCAGTTCAAATAATTTCATTTCTCGTTGACGTCGTCGTCCCGGTGACACGGACGGCTCCGGTGGACAAACGGTGTCAGTTTCGCGATCGCAATCGTAGATAGAATATCTCAACACTCCGTACTTATAGTTTAAAGGTTCTCTGATCTCAACCTCGTTCAAGCGCTGTCAATATTCTACAGAAAATAATGACACTGACAGCCCTTAAACGTTTTGTCGATGGAAGAGTAGACAAAAATGACGTTTCCGTGTAGACAATTGACAGTTTTGTACCGAGAAATGTAGACAAGCGATTTCTATTCTACGGTAGAGTAGAAATAGAAAGCGTCATGCTAAGCCTGCAGGGGCCTAAGTCTACTAATTTATAAACGTTACAATGGTCTCTCAATGGTGTGTTTTTGACAGTTTTTGTATGGCAAATCTGTCAAAAACTTAAAATTAGTAGACTTAGGCCCCTGGTCGCGTTCATTCATTTGAAACAAAGTGGTAATTTTAGTCAATGGTTTTTATAATTATGTCGGTTCTTATTGTTATTGATATATTTTTCTCGACGAGGTTTTTTATGTAGTTAAACTGGAGTAGTCCTTATTAATTAGCGTGCCTAATAAAATATTACGGAAATACTTCGCTGTCTTTCTTTTTCTTTTTTTGGTTTTGGCTTCGCACGGTTTGTGCATTTAGCCAGTGCCAACTAATTTTTCTTTTCGATGAAGTAAATGGCCCGTTATCGGGCACGAAGTTACAAAAAAGTCATAGTCGTCTTTAGTCAGTCAAGTCAAAGTTATTGTAAAGCTGTAGTAACTGTTCAACAACCTATTAGGAGTTTTTGGGCGGAACACGAAAAGTCCACGTTAGTCACTTATTTTCTTTCACCTTCACTACACTTGTGCACTCACACGTAACGAAATTGAATAGTTCACTACCAAAACTATACAATTTCACAATTTCACAAAATGTCATGAAAATGAAAATTCGTGCGACATGTTCCAACGCGATCCCGCCAAAAACTCCCTTCGCTGTCTTTTTAGCGCCTTAGTTCATGTTCAATTGGGAAAAATTGACAGTTTGGGGTAGCTTGATGTGCTGGCGTCTATACACTGCGTGCTTAGTTTGGACTTAAGCGGCGGGTTTTTTTCGCGTACTGGATCTTCCATGGACTGCTTAGCGTCGAGAGTTAGGTAAAAATGTGATAGGTATTATTAATATCCAAACTTAATAAAACAAAAATATATATGATTTTTATTGGGTCAACGACCTGTAATTGTAGTTGAAATATTAGTCAGTGTAAACCTTACATCCAAAAGTCATGAAATTCGTGTGATGTTATTTATGCATACTTAACCCCTAATCTCTAATTATAAAACAAAGGCAGGTAGACCGCGCGGAACATCAAGAGTGAGGCCAAAAAACCAAATACTGATTCAAAACTCGAGTAAGTAGGTAGGTACGCCACCGAAGCGTCGCATTGTACACTATGTAACATGCAATGCGACGCTCTAATATTTGGTTGGCCTCACTCTTGGTGTTCCGCGCGGTCTCTCTGCCTTTGTTTTATAATCTGAGCTCCTAATGACCAGAAATTATTATATTTACCTTCGTCCATTATAGAGTTGCAATGAAGTCAGCGGCGCTAGTAAAGCAATTGTGTCCGGGATAATTACCTACATACTCGTAAGACAAGCCTGTTCTTGCCATGCTAATGAAACTTATGGTCTCACTTAGAAAGATAATTACTTAGGTAGGGTAGACTGGGTACGGATGTGACAATTTTCATTTGACGACCAATAATTTTGTTAGTGTGGCAGTTAGCTGTACAAAATAACTTTTATTTTGTGAAGTGTACATTTGCCAACGTATCTATATCTATATCTTCTATACATATAATAAATCTGTAAAGGAACTTTTTCTGTACATTTAAAATATTTCGAAAATAATTGCTTGGGGTGGTAAGGAATAATCAACAGATGACATTTTAACCCTTATCAAAATTTTTGTCTGTAGCTCGGTTTTTCAGTTTCTATGTTGAATAGATCAAGTATCACGTCAAAAGAACGAAACTAATATGGTTATCTTTCATACTCAAATACTGTTTATAACTCAGAGTTTATATTAGTCTTTGTTTCATCGCAATCGCTTCGGTCAACCTATCTAAATAATTTAAAGTGTTCAAGAAGAATTTATTTTCGTAATGTTGAAACACTTAGCGACATCTATTGGCGTGAAACGGTACTAACGAATACTTAATATTAACACGTCATTCTCATTTAAGTTACTTACTGTGTCTGTGTTATTTCAAAAAGTAATGATACTGATTACTAAAATCGCTTTCCGTTGGTGGTTGATTCCCACGAATCAAAAAAGCTAAAAGAATTTCAAATAAAAAGTTGTGATAATATTAACTGACGTGGTGTTCTGAGTCATATACCTAGAATGCAATGTTAGATAAATATTTATTAGTTTTATCAATCAAATTAATACAAATAGAGGGGAAGAAATCTCATTTTTAATTGTGATAAAAGTCTTAGTAGCGCCATCTAGCATAATATAGCAAAATTAGAGCGGCCAGAGGAACATCTCCATAGAAATTCTTAATCTCTAGCGTTAGTAACGCCATCTAGGTTTGAATAGCAAACATGCAAAGACAACAACTTGATTTCGCGCGAAATTTGATAATGTTAAATTTAAATGCGTGTTTACAGCATTACTCGATTCAAATAATGGGAGTTTTGGGAGTAAAGAGTTGTAAATACTTATGTGCTAATTTTCGTGATGTTAGTTTTCGAGGTGGGGAGGGGTTCAAGCGAGGTCGGATGGTGAAAGTCAGGAAAAAAAATCCAAAATTGCGACCATAACTACTGGTGGATTTGAGTAAATAGATAGGTTTTTACACGGGCAACTGTAGTTATGTCGATGCTCTTCCGAGCAACATCGCTTACAGAGAAGCATTTTCTTAGTTAAAACAAGTTTAAAAATGTATTTATTTATCCATTTGGCATCTCCAACAAAGGATACATTACCTACACAGGAACAATAGAAATCACAATAGTAAAATATTGACAATTTTAAAGTCGCTTCTTTAAATATAATTATTTATTGGTCCACAAATAAATGTATGGCTGAACAAAAGAAACACTGAAACATTTTTGATTACAATTTACAATAAAAAAGGCATCGCAACTGAGAGTCGCGGAGGATCGCTCTGTTACGTCCATTATCCTCGGGATCGGGCTCTCTCTCTTCCTGCTGCCTGCGTCAGCAGCGGGGAGAGAGGTGGGGGCGCGCGCGGTATGGCACTACGTAGCAACAACATCGTACTTACTATGTTCATAGAAAACCCGTGCTATACAATTAAATAGTTTTTTTTACCTGGTTTGGTTTTTTTTTCAACAGCGCTTTTAATGTGGATAATGACCGACGTTACGGGGCGTAGGTAATGGTAACATTCGCAGCGAGCATGTCTTTACGCCGTGTGCTAAAATCAGTGTTGCTCGCTCGCATGTTTTGCCGTAGGTACTACTGCACGAATACTTGCTTGGTAACATATTAGGTGCATTTTGACTCGTGACGCCGGTCAGTATCCACCTTTACAGCGTGATCTTTCTTCATCGTGATAACGCAATGGTCCCACGGGCCATTAACTGACAGGTGGCGTCAGGTGTTACTGCACTGCTACCTGTCGAGGCCTATCGCAGTCCGTGCAGAGCATTCCCACTGCTGTGGTTTTATTCAGTGGTCAACGTTTGATAAACAAAGCTAAAAGACACGCGCCTGTACGGGCCGAGATAGGCGCCCGCCCCCGCGTGGAATAATGCTTCAGCACACTCAACCAGACGCGCAGTCGATTTATTGAGTAAGTACAGTAAAAGCTCCTTATTCGTGCTTCCTTCATTCGCGTTTTCACTATTCGCGGATTAAAAAAATGCGACCCAATTCCTATATCCGCGGCTAAAGATTTATTTATTTGCGGGTCTAATCGGTACATCGGTACATACATATTAACAAATAACAAAAAGGATTCCAATAGGTATCCAACCCAATATCCTTTGTAAACGCGTCGTCAGATGGACTATAAAAAAGTGAAATAGACCTTATTACAACTTCGCCTAAAGTACATTGTCAAATGATATCGCCGCTGTATTGGTTCGGCCTTTGACATCTACAATAGCCGCTTTCGCCGCGGTCGGTGTTTTTAACCGACTTCAAAAAGAAGGAGGTTATCAATTCGACATGTTTATATTTTTAATGTATGTTCAGGCATAACTCCGTCGTATATAGACGGATTTGCAAAATTCTTTTTTTTTTTTCGAAAGGGGTTTACTCCGAAATGGTCCCATTGAAATTTCATATAGACAGGGCCCGATCTAGCTATTTAGCCGCTCCGGGCAAAAATAACATTCGCCGCCCTTTGCACTAACACCATCAAAGATGGTATGACCATAATTATGTGATATTCTTTTAACTATATAATATTCACATACGTTAGTCTACTACGGCTTCTGAACAAGTAAACAAAAATTCATGAGAGTAGGTATGTTTGTAAGTACACATTTTGCCGCCGCTCATTTTTGCCGCTCTGAGCATTTGCCTGGCTTGCCCCCCCTTAGATTGGGCCCTGCATATAGATCTGATGATGCGTTTCGGAAACAGACAACGGAACTCTTCAAAAAATTACAGCAAATCAACTGCGAATGTTGCTATCACATAAATAAGTATGCATTGTTTTGACCCAAAGGATGATGAAATTTCGAATTGGTGTATGGTAGGTAACAAAAAAGTGAAAAATAAAAACTTTTTTCAAAAAAATAACAACCGACTTCCAAAAAACACTACAAAGTGCAAAATAACTTTAATTTCGGAAGGCGGTGACAAATAATTGAAATACACATCCAACGTCACCGACTTCCGAAATTAAAGTTATTTTGCACTTTGTAGTGTTTTTTGGAAGTCGGTTGGTATTTTTTTGAAAAAGTTTTTTGAGAATGTAAACAAACATAATGAAACCAACCTCATCACCATCCCCCCCGAGTGGGTTCCCGCATTGTCGTTGCGGGGGGGCTTAGTAACCGTGGTCTCCCATCCACGGTGAAGCCAAGAGGAACCCAACGGTGGGGCCGCTCGTCAGGGCTTTTGCCTTCAAGCCATTGACGTAGCGGCCAAAAAGTAGGTTGCGGTGAGGTGCACCGCAACTGAGGTGGGCCGCGATGTCGAATGGGAGGCATCGCGGCTGAGGGTTACGGGCTGCGGTAGAGGAGGAGTGCCGGTGCTTCTGAGCAGCGCTCTTCCCTTCCGTGGCCTGGACGGGGCCGCCACCGTTTGATGGCGGACGCGGTGGGGCCGCAGGGGAAGAGGAGTGTCGGTATAGCGTTGGCCGCTCTCCCTATCCTCTGCGGCCGAAAAGTGGTAGACGGGACGGCGCGTTGTGTTCCACACGCGCGCCGTCAAAGATGTCAGCAACCACAGGTGGGGTCCGCAAGGGCCGATGCCTGCCAGGGGTGCGGGTTTGTTCGAAAGAGATACCACGGTCCCTGGCATACGGGCTACTGAGGGAACACGGGTGGGTTTTAGTCAGTAAAAGTCTGACACGCCCTCCTGCTCTACTCAGCAGGAGAAGTCATTTGATGATTTCCCACCCAAAAAAAAAAAAAAAAAAAAAACCTCATCACCATAAAGTATATTTATATATCATCATCATCATCATTTCAGCTGAAAGACGTCCACTGCTGGACATAGGCCTCCCCCACATTTATAAATGCTGCGACTTAATAGACATTCCATCCTTTGGTACGAGCCGCTTTGCGTGTTTTACCCAATGACGTATTATATAGTTTTACCTATTGTTTCATCTTTCCATTTATTGCAAAATGTTGAAATTTTTTTTTTACTTAAAAACGATTTTCGACGCGAAAAGATCTGTTTAACGCATAGAAATGCTTGATCGTTTACGCCTTGGAGAGTCGCTTGCATCCATATCACGCTCATACAATTAATCAATATGGTCAAAAACTTCAATTAAATTGTTTTTTTTTTTTTGTCACTTAGGAACGTATCCCCTATAATCCCATAAAAATTACCATTCCATAGTCACGGTTTCTGTATTCGCGGTAGGTATTTTACGGAACGTATACCTCGCGAATAAAGAGCTTTTACTGTACCTACGGCAGGTGCACATTTATTATAAAATGAGCCTCGACCAGGCGCTTTGATCTATATTTATTCTTAAAAATCTGAGTGAGACTTCGTCGCAATATCATTATAACCCCTAAAGACGCCTGCAGGCCTAGACAAAACACCTTTCTGTTAACGTTCACGCTAAACTCTACGCCAGAATATATGGGAATGACATTACCGTGTCCTTTCCGCAGGTAATGTCATTCCCATACATTTTGGCGTAGATACCGTTTAGCGTGAACGCCAAGAGTAATGTGTTTTGTCTCTAGGCTCTGGACTGCATTCGAAAGCTGTGGTAGATTCCTACCAGGATAGATCGGAAGATCGGAGGAGGAGGAGGGAACCTACACCGTCAAAGCGACACATTATTGTTTTCCGACATGCACGCGAACGAAGTCGCGGGCACAGCTAGTAAATACTAAAATTGTATTTCTAAGTACTATGGTTAACTCACAGGAGCAAGTTAGAAAAAAAAATAGAAAATGTCACAACCGACCACACCCCAGGGGCAGTTGTGACAGTACTTGGGGTCGGTAGTGACAGGTTCCAAAATACACTAAAATGGCCATTAATCACTTTTATTGTACATAATATCCATTCTTCTCGAAGTAATTAACGTTCATGTAACACAAGAACATTTAATGTTTATAAGTAATAAGGATTTGCAGTTTCTATCGATCCTACAGGCCCATTTAACAATTTGATCATTTGATCGTGATAACGAGCCCACGGAAATAAAAATAAAGGAGGTATTCCTCCTTTATTTTTATTTAATTTATAATTCAATAGCATTGCCCAAGGCATTTACTGCAAATATAACTGTGATGAATGTGCCTCGTTCAGCTGAAGTAAGAGCTCTCACTTGCCGTAATGATGTTCCTCGTTTGACTTCTGTATGAGCTTCTTCATATTTTCCTATTTCACCTTGACCTCTTTCAGTCTTTCTTATGCGTTTTCTTGGCATCTAAAAGCAAAAAATAAAAATAAAAAATTGTCACAACCGTACCCAAAGCACTCCTTCGCAAAAAAACAATCACTAAAAATAAAGTACGTACAAAGTAAGCACTGCTATTAAACCACTAATGTTTAACTAATAATGAAAACGAACATTCATTATTGTATTTGTACACATATATCAACAATCATAAAAAGAAATCGAAAAAAAATACTTACTTTTGACCGTTAAAAAGTAATGAGGGCCTCTGCTAACGTCAACGTCGCGCGTTTGCTGACGCAATACTGTGAAACACGTTCAGACCCAGATGGCACTCCTCTCTCCCCTTTACGCTTCCCCGGTATTCCTTATAGTTTCGCTAATATTGCGATTGTCACAACCGTACACTGACACAACCGTACCCAGTCTACCCTAGAGTGTATTTGAGTGATTGGGGCTCGTAGCCAAATGACAACAGCCGTACACGTAAGGTTAAAGCTACGTTTGCCGCGGTCAGTTAGTGGATGGGTGACCATTTATTACATATCTAGACCCCTCCATGCCACGGAAGGTCTCGGCTGTGATTCGTGGATCTCTGACAGTGGTTACGGGTAGCCAGAAGCCCAAACGAGGCGAGGGTGGAGTCGGCCTACGACGGCCCCCAACCCGACAAGTAAGTTCTCGAAGTCGGTGAGGCTCTTGTTGGGCGAGAAATACGCCCCAACAGTGCCAATGCCGTCCGCGAGGGCGGCCGCCCAGCCAGGACCTCGGGACGGGTTGACGAGAGCCCCGCCAATGAATGCCACCGAATCATCCAGATCTCCCACCCAGTTATCCCTGGGGGGGACAAAATACGGTTCGCCGACCACGACCACGGCCACGTCAATCGACCATACTCTGCCATGCTCTGGATCAATAGATCCTGAGCTCTGGCAGCGTGGTTGATGTTGCCCTGGAGGAAATGGTAAGGCGCCATTATGCGCAGTCTAGTCCCTCCGTCGCATAAGGGATATCGTGTGACCCAGTTAGTGGGTTGTGGAGATCGTATAGATGAGCAGTCGCTTCATGTAAGTATTTAGCTTATCCAGTTACTGTGGAAGTCGACCCTAAAATAGTTGGAAAAGGTTTGGTGGATGATGAGTGCAAATTGGTAAGTTCATTTGTAATGTCGTAAGGCGTGATTCGTCTGACTCATCACAGTCATTGAATCTGTAGTTCTTGATGATCCCATGGATACGAATACCTACATCTATTTATTGAAAGGTAGACTTCCCTAGATGGTGGGACGAGCTAGACAAAACTCATGCACCATTGTGCACACGATTGTGCATGAATGAGTTGTGTGCGTGGGATTCGCCCAGCACTGGTGGATCGAGTGATGAGAGCGAACAATTAAGCTACGGTTTCCAGAAGAGAGGTGTCCGCCACATTCTGGCCGCAGTGACAGCTGAACGCGATCAGTGGCCCTAGTGTTTTATTTAACCATCCAGGCCATGGTACGGAGCGAGAGTGCATGGGTAGCTGTCACCTCCTTCTGCGAAGCAGTAATGCTCGCGAAGAGGGAGGCGGCGCACGTGAGTGAGAGGCAGTATATGCGCCCTCACGGCCCTAGCCTCCGCAGGAGACGACCTGGGCGTCGGGAATACCAGGCTGATTCCAACTAAGCCCGGGTCGACGGCGCGTTGTGTTCCACGCGCGCCTCATAGAGATGTCAGCATCAACTGATAGTGCTCGCAAGGGCCGATGCCTGCCAGAGATGCGGGTTGTTTGAAAGAGATACCGCGGCCTCTGGCACACAGGTGGGTTTTAGTCAGTAAAAGTCACGCCGTCCTTTTCCACCCAGAGCTCGAAGTTATTTGGTGATAACCCGCCGAAAACAAAAACCACAACCGATTTCTACACAACTTTACAGATTCATTTCTTATTCTATACATTCGCGTAACATCACGTTTTTTTCTAAACCTATAAAAAATCTAAATAAATTCCAATCTCCACATACAGTAAACTATGTGATTCTACGACCTTGCTTGTAAATGGTAGAGCAACAACCTTATAAAGTCAGGTCGGCTATCATTTAATTATCGAATGCCTAGTTGTTAACCGTATTAACGACCCATCACAAACACAATGTAATAACCACAGGGAGTCTAGTGATTGCACGACGTTGATCATTTTGATGATAATAGACAATTACTTAGATACCTACTTACTGCAAGTTCTATCAATATGTTTACTGTAGGCCCTGCTTCAAAATGTTTTGTAGCTCGCTGTCCGGTGAGGACCAAGCCCAGGTCGACGCGACGCCGACGGCGCGTTGTGTTCCACGCGCGCCTCAAAGAGATGTCAGCACAAAGTGATGGGGCCCGCAAGGGCCGATGCCTGCCAGGGGTGCGGGTTTGTTCGAAAGAGATACCGCCGCCCTTGGCATACAGGTTACTGAGGGAACACGGTTGAGCTTTTAGTCAGTAAAAGTCTGACACGCCCTCCTGCTCCACCCAGGGCGGGAGAAGTTATTTGATGATTTCCCACCCAAAAAAAAGCCCTATGTAGTGTTTCTTCCAAAAACCCATAGCAGAATATGGATTTCAAAAGTCAATCAAAAACACACGTCAACAACAAAAATAATTACTGATAAAAAACTTTTTCCATTAAACAAAAACAGCCGGTGACTTTAAATATATCTAAAGTCACCGACTTCCGAAATTAAAGTTATTTTTCACTTTTTTGTGTTTTTACGGAAGACGGCTGTTTTTTTTTTTTGTAAAAAAAATTATTTTTCACCGTTTAGTTATAGTACCTATTCGAAATTCCATCAGCCTTGGGGTCAAAACAATGCATATTTATGCGATAGCTGCTGTCATTTTTTGAAGAGTTCCAAGAGTTCCAGAATCAGATTTACATGAAATTTAAATGGGACCATTTCGAATTAACTTTCGAACAAAAAGAATTTTGCAAATCGGTCTCGGAGCTACGCCCGAACCTGCACCTAACTCCTAACCGTTAAAGAGTACTATACGCAAAATAATGTCTCATTATCTTTAGAAAATATATGAAAAACATTGTTAATACCTGTGACATTTGAGGGTTCCCTCGATTTCCCTGGGGGAATCCCAGATCATCAGATATTGGTGGCAATGGGACCACCTCAGAAGGAGTATATATACTCTTTCAAATCCTTCCTATAATCTCCTATACTCCCTCTTCCTATACTCTTTCAAATATAAGAAGAATTTTGAGGATCGGTCTACAAATGGGGGAGAAATCGATGAACATACATAAAAAAAATACAAACAGTGGAACATAAATAACGGTCTCCTTTTTGGAATTCGGTTAAAAATCAAAATATTTTATTGCGGATTTCAGTTTTAGCTTCAAAAATACTTAACAGCTTCACCTTGCTGGAACTATTTATTAAAGGGATACGAATACAAATCACGTTTTCTATTCCTATGTTCCGAATTTCCGATGTTCTATGGTACATTTAACGGCCGCGACTTACGAGTTGTAGATTGTACATTTAGTAATATCAGGCGCATCACCATTGCTCTCAAAACGGCGAAGGAAAACATCGTGAGGAAACCGGCATGTCCCAGAACTAAAAATTCGAAGACATTTGTGATCTCGACCAACCCGCACTGAGCCAATTCGTGGTGAATTATGGCCCAGTCATTCTCTCAGAGAAGAGGCCCGTGAGTCTGTGACCCTACAGTGTGGGACGTTATAGGCTAATTGTGATGTAGGTAACACGAGTCGATTGTAGACATACTCGTAAGGGGCTATCAATAAATTACGTCACACAAATTTTGTTTTTTGAACTCTCCTCCCCATCCTTGTCATAGGTAGTCACACTTGTGAACCCCCCTCCCCTCTTGTATGACGTCACACTGTTTTATATTTAGAAGTAGATAATTACATTAAAACAGCAGTTTTTCTAATTCTTTGAATCGACAAGAATGCACTCGTCGATCTTCGTAAGCTTCGTAAGATCGAGTTAGTAATGTTTTAAAATTTTTGGTTAACATTATGAATACACATTTAACATTATGAATTTCAAGTTTTAGTAAGTATTTTAGATTTTAGCATGTAACGTCACAAAGCTTTTGACCCCCCTGTCCCTTGTCACACAATGTTACATTTCGTTGAGTTCCACTCCCTCCTTGACATGTGACGTAATTTATGGATGGCCCCTAAATGTATTATGTAGTGGCCAACTTCTGGTGCTTGCCCAGTAGGCGACACCAAAAAACGCCAGTGGCGTTTTTTAGCTCCTCAGATATACAGGTGTATAAACACTTTGGACGGTAAGGATAAAAAACAGATAAATAAAACACAGTTAGTAATTTAGTGTTTTATTTTTTTGAGAGCTAGACAAAGACTTTGCTATTTAATTACGTACCTCTGAAAATAAACATTTCTTAGCCTCGTTGGTTTTGTTGCACTTATCAAAATCTCACCGTTTCGAGAGCAGTGGTGATGATATAATTTACTCGAAAGCAAATTGCCTGCCTGCGTTCGAACCCACCCGAAAGTCGGGGCCTTTACCACGGGCGAATCATCACTTTAAAATAATATAATATTTTAAAGGTGATTCACACGAAGTTCATTTATTTAAGCAATTGGCACGTTTTGAATAAAACGCTAAGGAAACAACGAAAAGTTAAGGCAAAAGTACACTTACTTCTTTACATAAAATTGAAAACGTAAAAAACGTAATTCGTCTCCTGAAAACATAAATAACAACAATGTATGTCGTTGAATTGTCGAAATGCGCATTGCAATTCTAAGTTTGTGAGGTGTCGTGATATTTTGTTATCCTAAGTCCTTCTGTATAGTCTTGTTCTAGACTTAGAACGTTCCATGAAAATATAGTTAAAACAATAAACAAATAAAACAAAAATATAATTTATGCGCACTGGTGAGAATTTACGACTAAAGAGCCGGCGCCAAATGAAGATTTTGAAACAATTCGAAGAATTCTTCGCAGAAATAACGTTTTACAAAAACAACATCAACTCGTTGTTTACTGTTTAGGTACCTACTACGTTTGTTTTGATTCGATGGACTTTCTCTTTACTTCGTTCATTCATTAGCAAAATCTGTTTATTTTTCATTGATTTATAAAACAAAGTTTTTTTTCTCCGGTAATCTGAAGGATCTCCGGAAACTGGGGCCCAAATAGCACAGAACTGGTGCCCTGAAACAGTAAGAGTAACCCTGGGCTACACCGCGAGACCTTCGCTCAATAATTCAACTAAAGCAAGGACTTAAGGTGCGCTTACACGAGCAACTAAAATTGCTACATCTTGAGCAATTCTCGTCAAATATGGTGTCACGACTACATCCAGAAATTTAGGGCAATGGCAACATGTAGCAACCTGTTGCCAGAGATACGGCCACACAATATGGAGCAACTTAAAAAACTAGGAAATGCGCCTCACCCGCCGCCTCCGCCGCCAGCCGAAAAGAAAATTGTTTAAAAATTTCCAAACCGATTGGATATCGGCAACTCATGAAATATATGGAGCAATCAGAAGCAATATTGCCGAAACAAATCGGCAATTTTTTGTTGTTGTTCCAGATTGCTCCACTTAAATGATCCAGATTCATCCATTAGTGTTCCCGAGCAATAATTGCTCAAAAAATTGCCCGTATAAGAGCACCTTTAGCGCTCAGCATTCACGCTTGCGACCACTCCACCGTTTTGAAGTATTATGATGAAAGTAGACTACCCGCCGATTTTTACTTATGTCAAAATCTCATCGCGAAAACTTAGGTGAAGTGAGTTTCAAGTGACCTGCCGATCTATTCTGCATGTCGATTCTGTTACCATCTCACCGCGTGAAGTGAGTGTGGAGTGAGCTTTCAGTGTCATCTCACTGATGCTATGGATTGACCAAGCATTAGGTGAAATGAGACTGACAGCTCACTCCACGCTCACTTCACGCGGTGAGATAGTTATAGAATAGCAATGCTGTACACAATCTCACCGTGAAAACTTAGGTGAAGTGAGCTTGTATTGAGCTGTCAATAGTGTCAATCCCCGGCATCAAGTGGAATCATAGCTCACGTCAAGCTCACTTTACCTTAGTTTTCTGGGTAGTATTTGTACAAAATAGGCATTCATTCCAGTTGATACTATTGACAGCTCACTTCAAAGTTCAAACTCACTTCACCTAAGTTTTCACGGTGTGATGTTTACTGAATAGACCAGCTACATTTCATTCCATAATCCATATAAGTAAATACTTATCTTGGGGCGGTGCGATTACTTATATAGGCACATTAAATCAATATGGACTTAAGTCTGGAAGATTATACAGTGTATCGAGTGCTTAACTTCCTGAGACGTTATGGTTTATTCATGTTAACGGAATTAGGTTGGATTATATCGCGTCTGTTATTTGAAATGTTTTGAGTGTTGTGATTACGTTTGATTTGCTGAAAGTACCTATAGGTCTTTCCTTAAAATACTTTGAAAGAAGATGAAAGTAGGGGAAGAAAGAAAGACGTGGAGGCTTATGAGCCTATGGAGCCTATAATGTTATATACAGGGTGTTTGGCAGTTCGTTGAACATGCGAAAATGGTCAATAGGTGGGGTCATCTGTTACTTACTCAGCCCTAATTTATTTGGCCTTGTCTCCCTGGTTTTTTTGTGTAAATGCAAGTTGAAATTAAGATTTAATTATTTATTACATCTTTCTGTAAGTTTTAGGACTCATAACTTTTTTTCTAGCTAACATCTGAATAAAGCAATAATTTTATACGAATCAGCCAACATTTAAGATAAAAAAAATTGCCTGTATTACCCATTTTTTGTAAAAATTATAAGTGGTGAAACTAGAAGAAAGCCAAAAAAAAACCAGGGTCCAGGGCCAAATAAATTAGGGCTGAGTAAGTAGCATATGACCCCACCTATCTACCATTTTCGTATGTTCAACGTTCTGCCAAACACCCTAATATAGGCTGATTATGCTCATCAGCGAAGTCTGACGAGTCTCTCCTTGTGCAATTGCAAAGTATATCTAAGTACGGTTTTATAAAAATCCATGAAGATATGATGCCTGTAGCATCACGAAAATCCAATAATGAGTTCCAAATACATTTTGTTTCTCCTTTTGAATCATAAATAGATAGAAGCAATATTATTCCGCCGCATCGCACCACAGAGTAAATATAAAGACGGATAGAGATGATCACACAGAATTTGTATCCGATGATTTGATCTAGAGAGACTTCATCATCATAACATCAATCCTGTATTAACCGAAGGATTAGGCAGAGGTGTATCTCTGCATTTTGCAAGGTCCCATGTGACAGGGTGCAAGCCTATTGCCATCAACCGGGCACAAATCAAGAAACCTGGGCTGTGACTGAGACATTCCAGATGGAAAAACTCAATAACACATTGGCTGACCCAGGTATCAAATCCGCTCCGTCGATGTTACCTACATGTCTACGAATTTTTGGTTACCACAGGACATGCCGGTTTCGTCACGATGTTTTCCTTAACCGTTTTCGAGCAGTGGTGAAGAAAATATTTTAACAAATCCGAGTTGTATGTTGAACCCACGAACTACAACTCGTAAGTTACCACTGCGCTATCACCGAAAACCATAGAGGGCAACACAATATCCAGGCTTTTACGAATGTTTTTGCATATAAACTGAGATGCAGGAGAAATCTCTAGTCGCTTTAACTACACTGTGCGATGCTCCGTCGAGAGCGCTCCTTTTGCAATGGTAATCAAGTTGACAGCATGTCGACCAATCGAATTCGTTTTGTAAAATATCGTGTTTACGTTACAGCGAGCGTTACAGTCAAGAATATTGAATCAGCAAGTCGTGTCCACGTGCACACGGACATAATAAAATCGTCGCGGGATTTTTGCACGCGCATGAGTTTCGACTCTTGATTTTGATCCGAGGGTTGAGAATCCAATAGAGTGCATCTCAGCTTGTCGAAAATCGAACAGTGTGTTTTACGGTTCGATTTTCAACTCTCGATGCGAAAAAAATTCGCCACGGGTTTATTACGGCGTGTGTTCGTCGACTAAGGCCGGCCATACACGGACCTGCTTGAGCTGTTAGCCAGTGATCAACATACACGGACCGCTCTTGCAGTCAGAGTCAACAGCGTGAAGCTGCCATTGATAACTGCTGGAGCAATTACCGACCGTTAACAGCTGCAGCACAAAAAGAAGAGTCACAAATGAAGCGTACAGGTGGAGAGACTGGGCCATAGTAGTCGACAGCTCGAGTAGTCAGTGTATGCCTGGCGACTGCTTAGTCGCACGATGAAATTTTATTGCGCTGCCGAACACCCAAAGCAGTCGCGACTGCTCGAGCGGTTCCGTGTATGTGTGTACGAAGAAGACTGTTGGTTGCTATGCAGTCGTAGCTCAAAGCAGTCGATACTGGCTGCTTCTAGCTGTCCGTGTATGGCCGGCCTTACATGTATTTTTTATTTACGAGCGTTTTATTATGTGGTGGTTGAGTTTTATTGTGTTTTGTTTGGTTTTATTTCGTAATTCGTTGTTTCATCTTTTGATGGTTTTCTGAAACCTATTCAATCATCATATGGTCTAGTTGCTTCTATAACCTAATCAACTGATAAAACTAAAGTCCTCTGTCCACTAACTATATAACTAATAGCTCTCAATATTTGATAGGCTCCTTAAACACCACACTGCGCTCTCAAACACAGATAACTGAACTTGCTCAAAAAGGCTCTTAACTGAAATGGAACCGGGCTAGCCACGTCTGCCGTACCTATGTCCAATGAGCTGTGGGCCAAAATAACCACTATTTACCTACGTGGAGCCTTGATATGCCTACAGAAGGCGTCGCGGCAGACCCCGTAGAAGATGGCGGGAATAATTTAATACTTGGTTTTAATACCTACTGTGGTAATTTTATAGTAGAGTTTTAGTATAGTAGATTTTTTTTTTTTTTTTTTTTTTTGGGTGGGAAATCATCAAATGACTTCTCCTGCTGAGTAGAGCAGGAGGGCGTGTCAGACTTTTACTGACTAAAACCCACCCGTGTTCCCTCAGTAGCCCGTATGCCAGGGGCCGTGGTATCTCTTTCGAACAAACCCGCACCCCTGGCAGGCATCAGCCCTTGCGGACCCCACCAGTGGTTGCTGACATCTTTGACGGCGCGCGTGAGGAACACAACGCGCCGTCCCGTCTACCACTTTTCGGCCGCAGAGGATAGGGAGAGCGGCTGACGCTATCCTCTGCGGCCGAAAAGTGGTAGACGGGACGGCGCGTTGTGTTCCTCACGCGCGCCGTCAAAGATGTCAGCAACCACTGGTGGGGTCCGCAAGGGCTGATGCCTGCCAGGGGTGCGGGTTTGTTCGAAAGAGATACCACGGCCCCTGGCATACGGGCTACTGAGGGAACACGGGTGGGTTTTAGTCAGTAAAAGTCTGACACGCCCTCCTGCTCTACTCAGCAGGAGAAGTCATTTGATGATTTCCCACCCAAAAAAAAAAAAAAAAAAAAAATCTACTATACTAAAACTCTACTATAAAATTACCACAGTAGGTATTAAAACCAAGTATTAAATTATTCCCGCCATCTTCTACGGGGTCTGCCGCGACGCCTTCTGTAGGCATATCAAGGCTCCACGTAGGTAAATAGTGGTTATTTTGGCCCACAGCTCATTGGACATAGGTACGGCAGACGTGGCTAGCCCGGTTCCATTTCAGTTAAGAGCCTTTTTGAGCAAGTTCAGTTATCTGTGTTTGAGAGCGCAGTGTGGTGTTTAAGGAGCCTATCAAATATTGAGAGCTATTAGTTATATAGTTAGTGGACAGAGGACTTTAGTTTTATCAGTTGATTAGGTTATAGAAGCAACTAGACCATATGATGATTGAATAGGTTTCAGAAAACCATCAAAAGATGAAACAACGAATTACGAAATAAAACCAAACAAAACACAATAAAACTCAACCACCACATAATAAAACGCTCGTAAATAAAAAATACATGTAAGGCCGGCCATACACGGACAGCTAGAAGCAGCCAGTATCGACTGCTTTGAGCTACGACTGCATAGCAACCAACAGTCTTCTTCGTACACACATACACGGAACCGCTCGAGCAGTCGCGACTGCTTTGGGTGTTCGGAAGATGGCGGGAATAATTTAATACTTGGTTTTAATACCTACTGTGGTAATTTTATAGTAGAGTTTTAGTATAGTAGATTTTTTTTTTTTTTTTTTTTTTTGGGTGGGAAATCATCAAATGACTTCTCCTGCTGAGTAGAGCAGGAGGGCGTGTCAGACTTTTACTGACTAAAACCCACCCGTGTTCCCTCAGTAGCCCGTATGCCAGGGGCCGTGGTATCTCTTTCGAACAAACCCGCACCCCTGGCAGGCATCAGCCCTTGCGGACCCCACCAGTGGTTGCTGACATCTTTGACGGCGCGCGTGAGGAACACAACGCGCCGTCCCGTCTACCACTTTTCGGCCGCAGAGGATAGGGAGAGCGGCTGACGCTATACCGACACTCCTCTTCCCCTGCGGCCCCACCGCGTCCGCCATCAAACGGTGGCGGCCCCGTCCAGGCCACGGAAGGGAAGAGCGCTGCTCAAAAGCACCGGCACTCCTCCTCTACCGCAGCCTGTAACCCTCAGCCGCGATGCCTCCCATTCGACATCGCGGCCCACCTCAGTTGCGGTGCACCTCACCGCAACCTACTTTTTGGCCGCTACGTCAATGGCTTGAAGGCAAAAGCCCTGACGAGCGGCCCCACCGTTGGGTTCCTCTTGGCTTCACCGTGGATGGGAGACCACGGTTACTAAGCCCCCCCGCAACGACAATGCGGGAACCCACTCGGGGGGGATAGTATAGTAGATTAGAATTATATTGTGAATATTTTAGTTTTGTATGTCAGAATGGTAGTAGGTGGCATTCTGTAGTTTCTGTCTATTCCTTAAGGAGAAGGCGTGAGTTTATGTCATTTTCTAGAAGGAAGACTAATAGTATTTTTATTTCATACTAGCTGACCCGGGGAACTTCGTACCGCCATAATTTATTTCTCCAGTCGCGACTGAGGAAATATAACTTTGTATTTGCTCCGTGAATATAACCCTTCCGGTAAAATCAAATCAGTTGGATCAAATCTTTTTTTAATATATTTTCTTACATACAAACCTTTTCCTGACAATGAGGAACACATAAAAAAAAGAATCATCAAGAAGTTATGCGCGTACATACATTTCGGCGATTCATTTTTATATACCTATAGATAGATAGATATATGAGGAAAGTACATCGTTTTCACACATAATTTTAAATATATTTAGGTAATTAATGTTATTATGGAAAATATTGTAAAACATTTAAAAAGAACAACTATGGAGTTTCTTGCCCATTCTTCTCCATACGAACCTACCTTGGAACAATCAAATTCTACGTATTTCTATTTCTTTGAATGACGTTCAAAAATACCTTTGAAATAAATATTTTTACACACACGCCTAAGTTCAATAAATTTGGGAGTTGGGTAGATAATAGCTATGCCTACCTATTTGTTTTCGTATATAGTTTAGATGAAGCACTTTTATCTTATCATAAAGTTATAATAGGTATTAATATTATTTACTTAACGACCTAGGAGTTTCCAAAGCACCCATCTCGGACGTATTAAACCTCAGAAACATGACAAAGTTTCCGAGAATTTACTAAACTTAAGTAGTTTGGTACTATCTTCTTTGAGTAGTCCTGTAACATACGTACCAACTATTTCGTTTAGTTCACATTCGGCCCCTCAACTCCTAAAAAAAGATTTGTTTATTTTTTCTTCTCAACCTTTAAACAGTTCACATTCGATCCTCATGGGGTGAAACTGAATTTTCATACAAAAGACGGGTATACCTACCTAGTCCACTTTCGACCCCTGGTTCGGTAAGTACCTAAAATTTTTGTTTTAGTACAGTAAGGTTCAGAGTACTTTGGGGGTCAAGAGGAAAATAAAACTTAGGTGAAAAATAAAATCGACTCTCGACCCCCAAGGGTCGGTAATAAACTATAGTCAGGGACGAGATCCAGTGGACACATTATTTATTGGGGGTCGACGGGCCGAGAGTTGGACTAAACGAACAATTTTAGGTGGTGGAAGAATTTTATGTAGTTCTGGTTCCTAGAAAACAAAAGAATATTATAACCCTGTCGTAAAAACAAACAACCGACTTCCGGAAAAATACAGTGAAAATAACGTTAATTTCGGAAGTCGGTGACTTTGGACATGTATTTTAATTTTTTGTCACCGCCTTCCGAAATTAAAGTTATTTTTCAGTTTATAGTGTTTTTCCGGAAGTAGGTTGTTTTTTTCGGGAAACGTTTTTATTTTTCACTTTCTAGTACCTACCTCACAAAAATGCGAAATTTCATCATCCTTGGGGTCAAAACAATGCATATTTATGCGATAGCAGCAATCGCGGTTGATATTTGCTGTCATTTTTTGAAGAGTTCCGTTGTCTGTCTCCGAAACGCATCATCAGATCTACATGAAATTTAAATGGAACTATTTCGAAATAAACTCCTTTCGAAAAAAACAATAATATTGTAAATCCGTTTATTTATGACGGAGTTATGCCCGAAAATATATATATATTATACCGAATTGGTAATCCGAGCTGATTTCCGCAACTACACGCCAATGCGCGTATTTTACGTATGGGTGGGAGAATCGATTATTCGATCCACCCCTGCTCCTCGAGGCAGGCCAGCAACGCCTTGGTGCTACTGACAATCTCACGGAGGCTACGTCCTCCACAGCATGTGGCAACTACCGGATAATTTAGAAGCGTATGACTTGCTGTCTCGTCGTCCTTCATGCAGGCCCTGCAAACCGGACTTTATGTGTTATGACAAAGAGGTGTTTATTAAATGACTCGTGACCATTTATGGCTGCTGTATCTGTAGGCAGCTGTTGTTTCAGTTAGATTTAACAATCAACTCAGCATATCGCAGTCCACTGCCACTGCTACTGGACATAGGTCTTTCCCAGGCTACGCCACAATACCCTGTTCTCCGCTTTCCTCATCCAGTCTGCCCCAACCTCTTTCTGAAGGTCGTCGGTCCGTCTAGCTGGGGACGTCCCACAATACGCTCAACGAAACGCGGTTTCTACTCCAGGACTTGTCTGCTCCATCGGTCCTTTTGCAGACATAGCCAGCCCACTGCCACTTCAGGTTGCTTACTCTGCATGTTAGATAATTCCTAATGGAATATTACCATTCCTGATGATAAGCGTGATGAAGAACCAAAATTGCTATCAGCACATAGAAAGTAGTCATCTAGATGCACATTTAATTAGTTGACAATGATCGGCAGCAGATTAAACCGAACTCATTTTTAAATGAACTCATTAATCTCCCTTATCAGCACAGTTATCACTAAATAAACAAAAAAGTAGCCGCTTTATTTACCCATTTATCATCAACTATCAACAACGAAACGAAATTCATACCTGCGCCGATATTTCCATAAATTATCTTTCGCATGGCTGGCTTCTATGAAAAAATAAGCAAAGGTTCACTATGTAAAGAGAAAATACATTTTTGATGACGTCGTGAAGCGTTACCACCTGTCTCGCAGAAATAGTCAACCATTATTCACTTAGAATAAATAAACATATCACAGCTCCTCTTTATAAATATTGTCTGTTCTCGAGACAACAAAATGATAACTGCTTCTGTGAATGCAATAAACAATGTGTTTTTAAACCCGCGGCTAACTACAATGAAATTAATTGTAGCGTTTCCATATATTATACTCTAGTCGAATAATTACGTATTGTTGTACCTATATGTAAATGGAAGTCGTAACATAACAAGATAATTATTATATTAACATTAACATTACCTACGTCTTGTTCAATGTCTCACACGTATCTCGGAGCACATAAATTAACATAACTTTCAGAATGGTAAAGAACCATACGGGGTCATCTATTAACCTGAAGTCTTACCTTAAGATCGGTCATCGGTTGCGTTTATGATTAGTGTTAATCTGTCGAGCGCAGTACACGACCCGCTCCGTCCGTCGGCGCATGATCGAGTATCCAGTCGCCGTCGCCCGGCAGTACCTCCGCCGAGCTCGACGCTACCACACGCCGCTCGCTTTCAAAAATCCCTCCCAGAGGGCTGCACAAATAATGACTGACACCACCCCCGAAACGCGGCTCCCCAAATAAATAAGGGCGACAACCCTCCGTACGAAAGTTATGGCCGGAACGCGCGCGCTATTCCCGACTGACGTTTTAAAATCTGATCTTTTATAGTGGTTTTGATTGTTTGAAGTTCTGTGAAACGAACGTTTGAAAGGATTTTAGCAGTTGCAACACCTGCAAGAAAAATAATAACAAGGGATAAAATATTCTGAGCAAAATGATTCAGGATAACGAAAACACTGCTCTGACAGAGCAAATTGCCGCTTTCAAGAGCGACCCGGAGAAACTTCGGGAGGCCACTGAGTTTGTAGACCAACTCATACAGCAAGCTAAGAAAGAGGCTGAACTAAAACAAAAAGAGAAAGACAGAAGTAAATTCGTAAGTATCAATGTATTTAACGTATAAGGAAAAGAAATAAATGGAATTGATAGGGCGGTAAGTGTTAAAAGTGGCGTAGTGCTGCTGTTGAATTGCAAAGTTTGGCTTCTTCCAAATAGCAATGCTATTCCATCATTATCAAGTATTTCTTCAAACACATCAAACTCAATGAGCAATAATATTTTTGCATGCTTTTCAAAACGGCAAATCTTCACCCATCGTTCACCGTGCTATCTATTTTAAACGATATTTTAATCGATACGGCTTCACATCTTTGTACTGATGCTGCATGTGAAATGTGGTGACAGAGACACAAAATCAATTTTCGATACAGGTTTAGAGCAAATAAATTAAACGTTTTTCCCATTACAACCTCATAAATTCCTCGTTCAGTAAACATACGATCGAGATTTTGATTAATGGTTTTTCTTTGAACGTCTCCACCAGAGAATTTATCTCATAAAAATTCCAGTAAATGTTTTGGCAAAACCTCGTTGATGTTCATGAGATTATAGTGACCAATCGTTTTATGTTTATCTGATAAAAGTGATGTGAAGTACTTATTATGCAGCGAATTGGTGTTTGATCGATATACTAGACTTGGCTGTGGCAGGACATCAATAAAATTAGGTGCGCTGAATAATCAGCCTAATATCAATGGAATTAGGTCACAACTCATAATCGCAAGCGTACGTTTGTTAGGAAAATACTTTCATACGTTTTAAATACTTTCTTCTATTCCAAAATATACTCCTAAGAGCCAAGTTTAAAGTACCTGCCTCAATATTCTTCGTGTCTACGATATTCTTTCCACGTAGCGCATTCTCTTGAACATAATTTGTTTAGAACTACCTATAACTTGTTTTAGATGCTCTCATTAGTTTTTAGAGTCCTTTTTCTGAATAGATTGCGTGACTTTGATCATTAGCTACTCGGCAGTAATTATTTTAACATTAGCAGCACATATTTTCACATTGAAATGTATATAATCTGACACTGCTGATTTTGAACGATCACTGTTTTTATCATTTTTATCATTTTATGGAGCGATGCGATCCATGGACATTTTACGAATCACTAGATTTTTATGAATTGCCAGCTTATGCGTTGATTTGAAACATTTTGCTGATATTTTTCGTTTAATATCAATCTTATTTATTTTGTTATATTGTTGTTGCAGGAATCACAAGATGCAGGTACGGGTAAGTTTTAATATGTTTTGTTACTTGAAATCGTCCTAAGATCAATATCTTTGGAAGACGTTTTATTAATGAGTATAAAGAAAATATCTTCACCTTTTGAAGTTGCGACTTCAATTAATTAAAGAGGTTTCTAAGAGGATACTCATCAATCAAAGGTATTGAGTGAAGTCAAACGATTTATTTGACTTTCACCCTCTTGGAAGCAACCTGATCCATCATTCAAGTGTGTTCGATTTATATCTGCTTGTTAATAGTCAATTTGTAAAGAATTATAACCCACTTTTCAATACCTACCTACCTCTTTGGTCTAGTGGTTGCAAGCGCTTCTGCTAAACATGAGTACCTGTACCTGGGTTCCATTCCTAGGTCGGCTAAAGTGTTATCTGGTTTTCTATCTGAAATCTCTCAGTGGTAGCCTGGACTCTTGATTTCTGCCCGGTTGATGGCAATAGGCTCGCTCCTTATTACTGGTGAAATGTGGGTGTACTATAGGAACACCCCTGCCAACCCCTGCCCTTCGGAGGAACAATGCGCGATGTTATGTGGTTTTCAATACTATTTACCCTCGTAACATAACTACTTAAACGTCATCCAGTTAAATGTATAAGGAAAATCACGTTGCCTTCGCAAAATCGCAAGTCACGCGACACAAAAGAAATCACATTACATTCAAGTCAAGACAACGGCAACCCTGAACTGTTTGGTATTCAGATTGTGACTCGCTGAGTGAAATACATCGAGGACTTCAATAATAATGGTATTAGAAGCCACATAAATAAATTTTAACGTTTATAGGTTTATAATAAAGTTCATATTAGATGTTTGAAGGGTTGAAATTGGGGGAAAATTGGGCAGGTTTCCTTTTGCGGGATTTGAGGGAGAGGAAGCGGAAATAAGCTCTGTCTTCGACGTTTCGTACAGAAAATCAGTGATAAGTTGTGTCGAGGCGGTGGCCTAGTGGCAACAAACCCGACTTACGAGTTTTAGGTTGTGAGTTCGAACCAAGGCAGGCGCTTTTGTTTGTGTAAATAATTTTATCACCACCGTTCAAAATGGCGAAGGAAAGTATCGTGAGAAACCCGGCTACTAGTACCAAAAATTAGAACACATGTGACATCTTCCTACCCGCACTGGGCCCGCGTGGTAGATAGGCTACTCTATCTCGACGAGAGGAGGCCTGTATCACAGCAGTGGGAACTTTATATTCTTATATGGAGTTGTGGCAATGGTGACTTCTTGTTGTTTGATCTTTATTATTAATAGATGAATATTGTTTAAACCCAGCGATCAATGGATACAGAAAACAATGGTAACGACTTCACAAGACTGTACAGTACAATGTAGATATCCGGTTGCCCGAAGCGGAAACTCAACCCGTTGGAAATAGAAATAAGAAATGTGCCTATTGACTAGGAAGCCGATAGGTCAATTCCTGTATTTTTAGGAACGGTCGCGTTCTAATCTTAAACTGACAAATATACCTCTAATTTACCTAAATTTTGACAAGTTTCTGACATTGATTGTCGCTGAGATTGCGAATTTAATTTGAACGTTTTACTTTATTAAGTACGAGTTAGTATCTACTGTTAAAAATAACAAAACATTATCAATCAAACTCAGCCTGTGTGGTTCTTTCCTCAAAATATCATTTCAGACTCCAAACTGTTCAGTCTTGATCTATGGGACTTCTGAGTTTGTTTAGGCCTTTGTTCTCAGAGTAGTCAGATAGGAATTGCCAACCTCATCTAGTTTTCAAATAAGATTGACGTGTCAAAGTGTTTGTACAAATCTACGTACAGAAATAAAATCGTTTATCATAACTGCTCTACAATTTTAAACTAGCAATTCCAGAAGATTGTTATCTCGTAATCCGCAGATTGTAACGGCGAACTTCAATTAAGAATCATTTAATGGAAGTGCAAAGTGCAACAATGATATTACCTAGATTTCCCATGAGTATCTTTGCAAGTCTTTGTGATTTAAAATAATGAGTGATGTTTTTTACGAGGTGGTAAATAACTGAAATACTGAGAAGGAAAAAGAGGATGTAGCCCAAAACGAAGGTCCAGCCAGGTGTCAATTCAAGAAATTGGATCTATCGATGAACCTGGCACTCTATCGAGTCAGTAAACCATTGCAAATGTATATTCATCAGTAATGACAAGCAGTGACGTGAAGATCCTTTACATTTACGAACGATTAAGGGGATAAGGAGTAAAATAACTTTGATGTGAAAACGGATTCAGCATGTTGCGAAAACGTGCAGTGACAAAAATATTGCCTACTACTTTCCGCTTATCGCTTCGTAGTCAAATTATTGGGTCACGTCCTGATTTTTGAGTTGTGTTCGGTCATTTAATATTGACAGTTATTCGTTAGGCTAAAAAACTTTTTACTGAGCACAATTTCTCATAATGACTTCGCAATTCCAAATGGAGCATCGTTAACAGCACTATGACACCACGTTCTCAAAACGCTATAAATATTCATATGCTTTCATTCCGTCCAAATACTCTTACTGCAATTATGTGTCTGATTTCACGACATCATGTGACGCTGATTATTCTGGCCATCATTGGAATTGACTTATATTCATTCCACTAATTTATTGCACCTACCACTGTTTGTCTTTGCTTCATCCAAAGGTCGACTGGTAGAAAATACTTGGCATTAAGTCCGCCTCTGTACATGTGTGTGCTTAGAGTATTGATAAATAAATATACCTTCAAAATTAGTTCAAGTAAAAGTACAGGGGTAATTGCTTAACACATTAACAGTAGGAAGGCTTTTAATTTTGACAAATCAACAACATTAATTGCGTTATTTACGTTGCTGAATATTCGAATTTTTCGTTATATGAAACAATGGATTTGCAATTACTCCAAAATGAATCAAATTGTGATTAATAGTGTGTTACGCAATAGAGCGCAATTTTTGGTAGGGCATACTAAAAAAAATGCCTAGCCTTCTTCCAACCATGTTGGGGTTGGTTTCCAGTCTTATCGTCCGGATGCAGAGAATACCACTGTTTTATATGGAGCAACTTTGTCCTCCATGGAGCAACTACTGTAGTAGGTAGGTACCTACATACTACATATGGATATTTATTTTGCCCACTCAAATAAAGTTATAATGAATGTAACTACAAACTGTGAACTCCGAAACTGTTACACAAAATCCATTACGGATGGCTGCATGAGTGAATAGAACCTCGTTGCTAGCGTGAAATATTCGGCTTCCGTGCCCAACTTTTATAGTAGCTTTATTTCCTAGAACTAGTCGTGTTGTGGCAAAGATATGAATCTAGCATGGTTTAACAATTCGGTGGTGTTATGATAAAGCTGGTATAGTAGTACAATCTGGCAGTTTAAGTAATTTAAGCGGCCTACCCAAATGTCCTTTCTTTGGTTCCTTAAGCTATGAGTTGAGCTGTATGATTACTGATAAATGCGTGCACTGGCTAGACATGTCCACTAAATCTGTGTGGGCCTTTCCTCAAATGTCCATGTCAGACCCCAATTTACATATTCTTGATGATCACATGATCTGATCAAGATTATGTCTGGAGTTCAAAAGGGACTGTGACCTCTAAGTTTTTTTTTTTTTTAAAACGTTGCCCCACACTAGGAATTTCTCCTGTAGTATGGGTGCGTTTACAAACATTTAAACTCACATACACAAACGGCCATACCCGGAACAACTACTTGTAGGTCGTACAAATATTTGTTCCGTGCGGGAATCGAACCCGCGACACGCACCACAGCAGTCAATCGCTTAACCACTGCGCCAACCGTGTCGTTTGTTTCGGTCTTTTTTCTCTTCTCACAGTAGACGGATAGGAAACGCCGATCTCATCTGTTTTAAAAAGTGTTTGTACAAAAAAGACTTATAAAAATGAAATCATTTATCAATGGACTAGTATGCAACTTAGTTTACCTAACTCGCTATTATTTTGTACTTAAACCTAACTAGCGAAATGTAGGTACAGGTATTATAGGTACACCCACATTTTCCTTCGGGGAATACTATCATAGGTGTCGTATAATGTAGGTCAAAAATCAGTCTTGGTCAACCCGTCTTCCATTTAACAAAAGGTGACAGCGGTGGGCTTTTTAATTTAGGATTCTACAGAAAAGGAAAAGGATTTCGGGAAGGGTATCCTAGCAACACCCAAGATAAACGATATATCAAACGATGTAGACGGAAAATAATTTCTAATAACTGATGAAAATTCTAGCAAATTCCTCGTTTCAAATACAGGAAAGAACAAAATATAATGTTCCTTTTCGTGTGTGTTACATTGGTAGTAATAGAACAAACACGATGTTTGTATTAACATGATTTCCAAATATTTAGGAACTACTGTTTGTGTAGTGTACTGTAATATAAATATTTATCAGATCAGAGCGGTTGTGTTTTGTTTTATTTATTTTCGCGGATTACGTTTCACATTCTTACTTTTCTATTCATTTGTTTCGAAAAACATGAAAAACGACCCTGGGCAGAGGATCTCGACTTGTGACAATGGCTTTCAAAACATTTCTTATTTCTACACGACATTGATCAGGATTGATATAGGCATTTCAGTAGCTTATGTAAGTTCCCTGCCCCAAACATTTTTGACACTTCCATCATCTGTTCGTTGCCGACATAGCTCGAAGAATTGCCAAACTTAGGTGGCAGTGGGCAGGGCACATTGCTTGCAGAGCAGATGGTCGGAGGAGGCCGGTTCTGGAGTGGCGAGTTGCTAGAAGATATAGCGTTGGAACGCCTCCCAAAAAGTGGACCGAAGACCTGGTGAAGGCCGCAGGAATCCGCAAGATGCGAGAAGCACAGAACCAGTTGAAGTGGCGGTGCTTGGGGGAGGCCTATGTCCAGCTGTGGACGTCTTTCGGCTGAAATGATGATGAGGATGATGATCATTGTTATCGCTCTCGCTCTTCTTTTTCTTCATCTTCGATCTTGTTGGCTCAAAACTTCTCCACTTCCACGGCGTCGTTGGTAGCAGCGCAGAGGTCATTTTGACTGTATGTTATGGGACACAGTCGTTACGGGTCGTCATGAGCCCGAAAGTCTGACAACCAGTCTTACCAAAACGTAGCGTATTATCGAATAACTGAGTTATGGAGGTTAGATAGGCAGTCGCGCCATGAAAAATACTGGTTTTCAGCTGCATCCGGTAAGACTGGAATCCGACTACAAAATAAATGGGAAAAAGCTAAGCTGATGATGATGATGTTTTGGGCCACAGAAGACAGGAGATGAAGCTATTTTGCGACATAACTTCACCTCTACATCCTGCTGCCGTTCGTCGAGGTCGATTTTACGAGATTATCTTGTTTTTACCGCGACCCATTGAGGAACGCTCAAAACGACAGTCATCATCATGAACATCAGCCAACAGCAGTCGACTACTGGACAAGGCTTCTCCAACTGCACGCCATTCAGCTAGATTCTCGGCATCTCTTATGCAGTAGTTACCAGCCACTCTGCGAAGATCTTCGCTCCAACTGACCTGAGGGCGTCCCTATGTTTGCCGATTCGCGGTTTCCACTCAAAAACAGGTCTTCCCCAATAGTCATTGGTTCTACGGCACATAATTATGGCCGACTCAAACAACAGTCTTCTAACGATAAACAGTGGTCAGTGGGAACGGTGCCTTACCAAGTCAGTAGGTACAAATGGGTTGCTATAATGGTACCCACTTCAGTAGGACATTGACAAAGGTCGGGTTGTACCCTAACCGTGGCCAGGTTGGATCTCATAATTACGGTTTGTTGATAAATCATCTTAAGTGTCGAGAATTTTGAGATAGTTGGTACTTAGTAACGTGGGAGATATTGTGAGGAATGTGGAGTTGTCGAGGATCTACAACATTTATTGATGGAATGTGGCCAATATGAGGCCAGTAGAAATATTTTAGGGAGGTCCCTGAATTTGAACAGAATTGATGTAGGCCATGTTCCATACAATTCTATCCTAACCAAATGGCGACGATGCGAAGGGTTTGTTTAAATTCATGGCTCACGTCTTGTGAGAGTACAATTACTGTTTAGGATACGGGACTGACATACGCTATGCGTAAAAGCCCCTAAAAACAAAATAAAGAAAAAAAAAAAACGTGGGAGATATAATTATTTTAAGTTACATTTGAACCGTATTTATCACCCACCCCGAGTGGGTTCCGGCATTGTCGTTGCGGGGGGGCTCAGTAACCGTGGATTCCAGCCACGGTGAAGCCAAGAGGAACCCAAAGGTGGGGCCGCTCGTCAGGGCTTTTGCCTTCAAGCCATTGACGTAGCGGCCAAAAAGTAGGTTGCGGTGAGGTGCACCGCAACTGAGGTGGGCCGCGATGTCGAATGGGAGGCATCGCGGCTGAGGGTTACGGGCTGCGGTAGAGGAGGAGTGCCGGTGCTTCTGAGCAGCGCTCTTCCCTTTCGTGGCCTGGACGGGGCCGCCACTTTTTGATGGCGGACGCGGTGGGGCCGCAGGGGAAGAGGAGTGTCGGTATAGCGTCAGCCGCTCTCCCTATCCCCTGCGGCCGAAAAGTGGTAGACGGGACGGCGCGTTGTGTTCCACACGCGCGCCGTCAAAGATGTCAGCAACCACTGGTGGGGTCCGCAAGGACCGATGCCTGCCAGGAGTGCGGGTTTGTTCGAAAGAGATACCACAGCCCCTGGCATACGGGCTACTGAGGGAACACGGGTGGGTTTTAGTCAGTAAAAGTCTGACACGCCCTCCTGCTCTACTCAGCAGGAGAAGTCGTTTGATGATTTACCAACCCAAAAAAAAAAAACCGTATTTATCATCTATACTAATATTATAAAGAAGAAAGATTTGATTTTTTGTTTGCATTGAATAGGCTCCGAAACTACTGAACCGATTTGAAAAATTATTTCACTGTTGGGAAGCTACGCTATCCCCGGGTGACATAGGCTATATTTTATCCCCGTATTCCCACGGGAACGGGAATTACGCAGGTGAAACCGTGGAGCGCTGTTAGTTAACAATAGTCTTAAGTTTCTGACGTAATCCTATCAGTCAGAATCTGACTCATTTTGAAGGATATTGCTAATCCAATGCTTCATATGTTTGAAAAAAAAATCTGCTCAACAACGTAAAAACGCAATGAAAGTTGCTGAACTGTCAAATGAAAGCCATGTTTACTTTTGTCTTAGGCAATTACCCCTCTGTATTGACTGTCTCGTTGGTTCGATAGTAATTTCTCAGTAGGAGTTCGTATTTGGGCCCGGTTGATTACAATCATGGGACTTAAAAACATGTTTGAGAGCGAATTTCACCAATGAAACTGAACGCAATCAGTACAGACAAAAGTTCTGGTGTCAAAGTTCTTTGATAGATTTTCAACTTTATAACGTAAGCATAAGGTTCATGTTCAATTGGGAGAATTTGACAGTTTGGGGTAGCTTGATGCACTGGCGTCTGTAAATCTAAACCGTATTCAAGAGCTCTCAGTGTCATAATTTTTCGGGAATATCGATACTGGCATCTGTTGACTGCACGCAGTTTAGATTGTACCTACTGATCGCACTGATGCGTCAAGTTATTTCATGTAAACAGCACTCGTTGGTCTTATGGTCGTAATTGCGGAAATGAGCTCCTGGGTTCAGAGTCTGGGTCAGGAAAACTGATATTAGGTTTTTTCATCTGGAATATCTCAGTACTGCAGTCCAAGGTCGCGATTTGTGCACGGTTGATGTCAGTAGACTCGCCGAAATGTGGATGTACTATACATAGGTACCTGCACCTCTGCCTATCCCTTCGGGGACTACAGGCGTAATGGTACGGATGATATTGACGAAGGTAAAGGTACAGTGATCAATAGCCGTGGCATAATGACCTATATCCAGCGCTGGGTCACTGCAAGTCTCAATCTAGGACACCTGTACCGGTAAATACGTCCTTGGATTTTTTAGTCTTGTTTCTGCCTGGCTTTATTAGTTCTTGCCTTTGCTAGGCTTGACCTCAGAGTAGTTTTATCTGTAAAAAAATTCTTAGTAGCATTAGCGGATAGACTGTAGACTGGTGCAAACCTTGTCTTAAATAATTCTTGACATGTGCTATTAAAATTACGTCGATTGTTGGCCATTTCCTATTTTATGTAAGTAGGGTGATACTTGATGATATTAGGCCTGTCCTCTTATACCTATTAACACAGTAGGTAATTTGAAAACATTGTCAAAGCCAATAATTTTTTAAAGAGTAACCGTGGAGTCTAGCCGGCTCTTCTCCATAGAAAACGACGAACTGGATCTGTGCTGCTAGCTTCTGACGTTTCGTAAGTGTAATTAATATTTAGGGTAGCAGGTACGTAAGTAGGTACACAGAAAATAAAGTGTTCAGCCTCAAAGAGATGTCAGCACCAACTGGTGGGGTCCGCGAGGGCGGGTGCCTGCCATGGGTGCGGGTTGTTCGAAAGAGATACCACCGCCCCTGGCACACAGGCTACTGAGGGAACACGGGTGGGTTTTTAGGTATCCACCATCAGGATACATAGGTAATGTTGGTATATTTACACCTGTCTGTCCCTATTTACAT
This sequence comes from Polymixis flavicincta, assembly GCA_949987655.1. Lineage (NCBI taxonomy): Eukaryota > Metazoa > Arthropoda > Insecta > Lepidoptera > Noctuidae > Polymixis > Polymixis flavicincta. Next base: position 8,485,194 of record OX465186.1, on the reverse strand, counting down.
GTATATAGGCGTTATGTAGTTCATGAAAGGGTTCTTGCTACATAACACTTTTTTACAAAGGTACACTTTATACATAAGTGCTTAATCAGCCTATAATGTCCCCACTGCTGGGAAAAATGCATTATCTCGGCGAGAGGGCCGTTATCCACCACGCGTTCCCATTGCGGGTTGGTAGATGTCACATGTCTTCGATTTTTTGTACTAGGACATGCGTTACTCACGATGTATTCCATCACCGCTTTGTGAACCGTGTTGATGAAATAGTTTACACAAAGTTTGACGCTTGTCAGGGTTCGAACCTAAGACCTACAAACTCGTAAGTGGCGGTAGTTACATCGTGGCTACCACTGCTCTATCATCATCAGCCTATAATGTCCCCACTGCTGGGACACATGCCTCCTCTCTGTGAGAGGGATTGGCCGTAATCCACCACGCGGGCCCAGTGCGGGTTGGTAGATGTCACATGTCTTCCGATTTTTTTGTTCTAGAACATGCCGGTTTACTCACGATGTTTTTCTTCACCGTTTTGAGAGCAGTGGTAATGAAATAATTTACACAAAGTAAAGCGCGTTGCTGTTCGCAAGTCGCGGCCGTTACCACTTTGCCACCACTGCTCTACACACAAGTGCATTCTCAGTATTTGTTCTTTTTTGAGGGTGGTATATCATCAAATAACTTCTCCCAAACATCGAACAAAAAAAAAATCGTTAAAGTGATCGGTTCCTAACCAAAGGAGTATGCAAGTTGGGAAAAAGGCGAGAGTATATATATGTCACCGTAAGATTGTGAATACCGTTTTTTTTTTGAGGATGGTTTTAATCATCAAATTACTTCTCCCGCTTTGGGTGGAGCGTGTGAGACTTTTACTGACTAAAGCCCACCCGTGTTCCCTCAGTTGCCTGTGTGCAGGGGCCCACGGTATCTCTTTCCAACAACCAGCACCCCTGGCAGAGTGCATTGTCAGTTGATTTTACAAAAGAGGTCTAAGTGAAAGTATTGCGTCATATACACCATTTCGCTCTCTTTTATAAACTGCATTGGAATTCCAATAATAGCCGCATTGGTTGCTACTTACTTATTGTTACAGTTCATTGATATTGGCACTAGGCTGTAACTTGTTGCCCCACTTTCCTTTCTTGATCACTTAAGACTCGACACTAAGCACTTTTCCATTAGTTTCTGCAAAAACTTTGAAACAATCGTTCCTTCTCATTTATTTTTCTACCCAAGGAAATCTTCATGAAGTATAGATTTTATTCAGAAAGGCTTTGCGAATCTCGCAGCATGTATAAACAGATACAGGAAAACTCATTTAACTTTATATTTATAAAGGTAGCATAAGCTTCAAGCAGATAATATTTGCATGCCATTGTTTACGGCAAACGTGATGATCTGTTTTATGTTTACTATTAACATCTCTTGCATACTGGCAATTTGTGTTGTATGTCTTGCACTCATGTTTGGGCAAATAAATGATTATCTTATCTTATCTTATAAGAAACATACGGATAGAGTTTTTAATGACTGTCCACAGATATCAGGACCAGGTCGGAAGACCTGGAAAGGCTGGGAAAAAGATTGCCTCCACAAATAGATGGAGGTTTTACTCTGTACCTCATCCCAGGGGCGTAATATTCTTTTTCGCGAGAATCCAGATAGATACCGGCTCTGGACTTGGTAACAGAATTTTTATTTCGTGGAAGTATTAAAGATTTCGTGGAAATGTTAAATGGTTAAATTATGAACATGTACGTATACCATACTAACCAACAATTTAATATTCTAAAGGGTGGCAGGGACATCGACGCGAAAACTGTAAGCATCAATTCAGCACATGAATCTAAACTGCTATTCCATACATTTTGACCGCGTACTGTTCTATAAAAAAGCTGTTTTTTTTTTTTATAAAACTGTTAAATTTTCCCAATTGAACATGAACCCTATTTTTTGTGATAGGGTTGAAAAACTGTCAAAGAAATTTGTCAGATTGGGGTAGTTTGACGTGCTGGCGTCTGTACTAAATTCATGGTTACAGTTTCCACGTCGAGTCCTCGCCACCCTGTAGAATAATAAATTGTAGGTTGGTATACCTACGTCTCCATAATTTAACCATCCAACATTTTATAATCAAACAGTTTATTACAGTTTAATAACAAAGAGCTAACAACATAACATTTAATTAAGTTACTCGTTTTATCCGTTCGTTATTATTTCGAATTTTGAATTATAAAGGAGTTGCCTCAGGTGCTAACTAGGGCTGCCACTTCCCTAGAAAACGGGAGGTAAATTGACCCGTTATTTTACGACTCGGTACGGTATAAAACTATCGTGTCGGATATTGAGTTTTTGATTGAAATCGTCTAGTACGCAGCTGTTACTCGACAGACGAGGTTTCAGCAATAAACACTGAGGTCCCCACACGCCTATTTCTAGAATAAAAAAGTTTTCTCTATCCGATTTAATCACAAGGACAAGGGCGAAGCGACGCACGGTGCGATGCGATTCTGGTAGAACAATTTCCATGAAATTTTCATAGAAATTGTTCTAATAGAGTCGCGTTGAGCTGTCGAGTCGTGCCTGTCTGCGGGAGCCTTTATAACCCAGCGAATCCAGTTAACTGACTGACGTGACGTGACTGTCTGTTGCACTATTGACGTAAATCCACTAGTAGCATTAATTATTACATATTACTCAACATTATTTATTAAGAGGCTAAGCAGGATTACTGTAGTTAATATACTTATGCAACGCAAAAATCTAGGTCACTAAAAAACGCATCAATTTCGTAGCTTAGTTACGCTATATTACTGATTATTTAGTCATACTGTAACTGCCCATGATATCACATCGCTCGGGCCCAATCAGAATACGCGCTGCGAGACTTTAAATGTCGCAGCATCATGCTGAAGTAGGAGCCTTTTTGCCTCGTGCAGTAGTCTGTTTTTTTTTACTTCCTAGAAATTTAGTTTTCTATAGTTTTTGTACGATTGTGTGTTTAGTTTAGTATGTGATCTTCCTGTGCGAGTCACAATTAATACTTTTTCTTTCTTTCTATACGTAGGTTTGATGTTCATCATTATCACCCTAAAATGTTCCCACTGCTGGGACACAGGCCTCCTCTCCGTGAGAGAGAGTGGGCCGTAATCCACCATGCGGGCCCAGTGCGGGTTGGTAGATGTCACATGTCTTAGAATTTTTGGTTTTATGACATGCCGGTTTCCTCACGATGTTTTCCTTCACCGTTTGAGAGCAGTGGTGATGAAATTATTTACACAAAGTAAAGCGCCTGTCTGGGTTCGAACTCACGACCTACAACTCGTAAGTCGCGGCCGTTGCCACTGGGCCACCACTGCTCACTGCGCACTGTTTGATGTTATTATAGTCTAATCTATCATCTCTATAAAGTCAGCTTGATTCCGCTAGTGTAGTGAAAACCGACAATCACCACCACCAAAGAAACACCATCTTTTTTTTATCATTCATAAAAAAAAACAGATTTGGCAACCCTATCTGGCAGACTTATTATGAAATATAGTAGTAAAAGTAGGTACTTGGGTTTGAACGGAAGCTCTTCGTTTCCACACTGACAATTGTTTCCTCCGCACTTTGTCAATTACATTACGAGATTGTGGATTTGTCTTTCCATTTTGTCCTTTATTTAAAGGACTTTTTCTTATCTCTGTTTCAGTAAATGTACCATTGTGCTATGTTCCAATCTGCCTAGACTTTTCCCATGTACGTAGCGGGCGCCTGAAAAGTAGTGAGAAAATCGGTTGGAAAATGGGTATGTGATGCGGAGGAATGAGGAAAATGTCTATGCGGAAAGATTTGAATATCAATGTCGATGGCTATATGAAAGTAGGGGAAGCCAATATGGTATGACTAGAAAGAAGTTGACTACCGATGTAACGACTAATAGAATGGTAGAAAAACACATGTCTGGCGTCGACCCTAAATAAAATTGGGATGAGGGAGAATGATGATGATGTTGGGGTCGTCTTCCAGTATAACATGGAGTTTTACATGGAGCCACTGCCTATCTGACCTCCACAACCCTTATACTGGGTAACACAATAACTACTCCTTGGTAAGACTGGTTGTCAAACTTTCCGTAATGACCGTTAAAGATCTACGAATGACAAAAGGCTAAAAAAGGCTTAACGTACTTTCTGAGCCCCGGAGGGATCTCGATTTACTAATACGTAAGCAATGGATGGTCCTCGAACCAACAGCGGCAAGCGTAGCTAAAGGCCATGTTCATTTTAAATAGTGTCATGAGCGATAATAGTTCTTAATGCGTGTTAAAATCTGTTGCACTAAATTCGAATAATACCTAAATGAGCAAGCTTATGTAGTAAAAAAGCATATAAAATCGTATAAAATTACATATTAACTATTTAATAATAAATAGGTAATCCATCACTGAATGCAGGCATTTGGCATTTGAAATTTTTATGGTATATTTTTAATTATAATAGGGTATTTTCCAATTTATTAAAAACTATTCTAATTTGAAGATTGGGATGACATATGTAATAGAAAAATAAAAGTAAATTGATTTATAACCATTTTCTCAATTGAAAACGAATTAAACCAAATTTATTTTTCGTTGTTTTGAATTTACCGCCAAAACGCTCCTTACTATGACTTTTTATCACGTGACGTCAACTTTGTGTAAACTAAAGTAGTTAGTAAGTAAACAAGTGAGTGTCGTGTTTATAATTAACAAGATTTTTATGGATAGAAAGTGAAATCACTGGTGTGCGGTGCCTTTGTGCACAAATACTTCTAAAACTGCGCCAAACTAAGTATTTGTACTGGTGCTGTTTACACAGAGCTGACGTCACGATGTCACGTGATAAAAAGTCATCGTAAGGAGTGTTTTGGCGGTAAAATCAAAACAACGAAAAATAAATTTGATTTTAATCGTTTTTAATGGAGAAAATGGATTTAATAAATTTTTTTTTATTTTCCTGTTAATTATATCGTCCCAATCTTGAAATTAAAATGGTTTTTATCAAATTGGAAAATACCCTATTGTTATTGAAGGGATAAACTGCTTTTAAAGATAATTAAGAGGTGACTTTGATGATTTTTTTGATGCATTAAAGTATGTTTAATTATATTTTAAGTTCCATTAAAGTATGCAAAAAAACTTGAAAATATCATTTATTGTTTTTGCTTCCAAAATTATTTACGGTTAAAGAGATACACTACTTTTAAAACTACCTTTTTGACCGTTTTCAAGAAATCGGATAGATCAAAGGGGCGGCCCTTTGATCTATCCGTACGGATGTTTTCATTTCTCTACTGTTATGTTATTCTGACCGATTTATCAGCTAACCCCGCAAATATTTCAAATTTGGGGTCCTATAGATTTGACTTCAAAGCTTCTTTCCCCTACATCTTAAAAATGTAGGATGAAACACACTCTTTTACAAAACTCAATTCCATCGAACATAAAGTGAGAGATACCGATGAAGTTTTCATAGTTGTCATGCCTGCTTTCACCATCCAAAGCGTTGATTAGTTACTTGCCAATCAACATCCCAATTAGTGCTAATTGGCAAGTAAAACTAACGAGTATCTTCCGTCAATTTTAAACGAATGATAAGTTCGAGTAACAACTCACTAAATACGGGAATGACGTCGCAAATCTTAAGTTACATTCGTTCAATATTAAGTCAATGTCACTCGTCAAACGTCATTGCAGTTGTCATGTGTGTGGTATTGTGTTGTTGTTTGGAATACAATTTGAAATAGTGATGCTTCATCGTGAAAAAAAAATACACCAACCCTCGGTATTCCCTTCGTCGTAATGTTCTTATAATTAATTACAATTGATGATCAATTAAATCAAATAAATCCTTATTCGTTTTAAAAAATCGTTGGCGATAATAGGTACGACAAAAATCAAATAGTTTCCTTTATAATATTAGTTTAGTTGAATGAAATCAACTCTATTGCTTGGGCATGACATATACACATAAAAAACATCAATGAACGAACATGAAATTAAATTAAGGCCAAATTCAAAATAAGGCGAAGTTTCAGGCAAAATACTACTTTAATAAAGCTTCTATCCTGGACGCCTAAGTAAGTCTCAGTAGGTCGGGACTTAGGTTGGTAAAGTACCTTAAGTTTGGATATCATTCAAGTGTCTTATTCTAAGCCAGAACATTTCGGGTTGATCCTAACTTTGAAGGAGTTTGTTAAACAAAGGGATGGTTCTTTTGTTATTGTTTTTGTAGAAGATACAACTAATAGGAATGGAAAATTAAATAGGATTTAAATACAAACAATAGTCAAGAAAATTCATCATTAACCAGCCGCGCATATACGAATTTATTTGTCTGTATACTATGTCCTGTTTTCTATACATTTGTATATTTCTATCAGCCGTCATCTAAGTATTCACCACCGTTCTAGCCATTTTATTGTTCACCCATTCTATGGTAATTTTGGTCTCAATGTATTCTTCATATTTAAACTTAAAATAAGATTGCCATAGAACGTGGCAACACTGCCAGCCTTATGGGCACTTTTTTGCTGACAGCGATGTGGTCAATTTTTTGATGCCCCGTGATTATTTCCCCTCCCTTTTGATAGTTGCACTTAATATGAATAAATACTTATTATATTAAAATTATATAAAACTATATTTTGCCCGTGGTTCTGCCCGCGTAAATGTCGGTTATCGCGTGAAAAAGTAGCCTATGTCCCTCTCCATATCCCAGGCTATATCTCTGCCAAATTTTATGACGATCGGTTTAGAGGTTTAGGCGTGAAAGCTTAACTTTTAGGGAAATGGCAATACAAAAATGTATTTACCCTCATTAATGTTACACACTATACGTACCAATTAGATTCTTGGGGCCCTTTATGTCAAATATCTTTTAGTCTTCTTTGATGGCGAAAATGAAGAAATAAGGGATTTTGATAAATATTATAATATAACAAGTAAGTTTCAGCTAGTGCCAACTACTTAGCTGAAAAACGACCTCCTTGAAATTTTAAACAGAATCGGTCCCTGAGAAAAGATACTAGTACTAGTAACTACTACTAGAACTAGAACTGGTTGTCGCCCATTGGACGAAAGGTATTAAAAAATAAAAGCTTTCTGAACTTCTTCTCCATATAGATTCCTCAGTCCGCGTAATATTCGTAAAACGGGGTACAAAGTTTTTGCTTCACGTATTAATATATTAATAATGCTACATTAAAAATACCTGTTGTAATACCTTTTAATCTAATAAAAGGTTTTTATAGCACACGACGGATATTTTACGGCGGTTTTAGAGCTACCCGACATAATAGAACGGTAACTTTAGTTCACTGCTGCCTTTATATGGGCACTAACTTTCATACCTATCGTTATGAGTTTCTTTATTCTTTTGATTTTAATTAATCTACAAAAATAAAGAGAAAACTGACTGAATTAAAGTACCATGCAGGCTAGATTAAATTAAGACATGACCTTTTAAATGTCTGGCAGTTTTGAGTATTTTGTAATGGCACGCAAATGTCCAGCAGATCTGGTAACGTCTAGTTGTGATGGGTCGTCGAGCTAAAATGGCCTTAAAAAAATCGCGGCGGCATTTTATCGCGCATTAGATTTTCAACCGTTCAACGCAACCCCCGGGCCCCAAGTCTGCTATTTTTATAAAGTCGTCATTCCAACACGATCCCATCGTCATTTTGCTAAAAGTTCGTAATCTGCTAAATTCATACTGGTCGATCAGTGGTCGGTCAATGGTCTCGTAATAAAATTGTGTTATAATGGCATGGTCGTATTTCCATCATTATAAAACTCGTTAGTAGAAATTATTTTCGAAAAAATACTACTAAATTTGAACATTTATTCATGCCAGATTTCATTTATATATATTTTTACATATTATTTATTAGTATTAAAAGCAACCAGAATTAGTAGGAAGTTCGTAAATAGCAAAAAACTCACAACTCAATAATATTCTATCTGTTTATTTGATCAAATGAACTGTCAAATTTTTTGCAGTTTACCGCCTAAGTCAGTCATTCATTTGTCATTATGTACGAGATTACCAATAAATGCCATTTCTTTCAATGGAGTGTCAGTGGCTGACCATTGGAAAGTCATAATGACGCCATTATATTAGTAGATTACCAAACTTGTCGAAATCAACAATTATGAAATCAATGATTGACCATTCTGACACTATTGTAATAGCAGACTTGAGGCCCAGGCTGATTCCCGGCCACCGTAGGCGCGTGCTTGCGGATGGCGAGTAATGAGTAGCTCGCTGTCCGGTAAGGACCAAGCCCGGGTCGACCGCGCGCTGTGTTCCGCGCGCGCAGTGATGTCAGCACCAACTGGTGGCCTTTGTAAGGCCGCGCAAAGAGTATTTTTTTCTACTATTAGATACTTTAGTTTGGTAGTAAGTAAATTGACTTGATCGTGATCACAAACAAGCGCTAATTTTCATCACGTGTAATAATACATGCAGCAAGGTCAGATAACAATAGCTATTTGTATTAGTTAACAAAGATGAGATTGCACTCAAATTCAGCAAAAGATTCATCCTTACTAATATTATAAACGCGAATGTTTATTACTCTTTCACGTAAAAACAACTGAAAGGATTTGGATGAAATTTGGCACACGGATAGATTATAACCTAATTAACACATATGATACTTTTATCCGCAGGATAATTTCCGACTTCCACGCGGGTGAAACCGTGGGCGGAAGCTAGTCTAAAATGAAAGTACCTAAGTCAAAAATATTTGGTGTGTGCTTTGACAAACCTTCTAACTATTAACCTGTACAAGTATAGTTCGTTTTAAAATAAATCACTGAAATATACCTACTACACCTGTACCTACAGGGCCGTGTTCATGTTTTAGGTTTTGTAATAATAAGTATATACACTTTTTGCCTTACGTTGCCCGGGAAGCTTTTTTTTTTTTTTTTTGGGTGGGAAATCATCAAATAACTTCTCCCGCTCTGGGTGGAGCAGGAGGGCGTGTCAGACTTTTACTGACTAAAACCCACCCGTGTTCCTTCAGTAGCCCTTAAGCCAGGGGCTGTGGTGTCTCTTTCGAACAAACCCGCACCCCTGGCAGGCATCGGCCCTTGCGGGCCCCATCATTTTTTGTGCTGACATCTCTTTGAGGCGCGCGTGGAACACAACGCGCCGTCGACTTGGGCTTGGTCCTTACCGGACAGCGAGCTACCCATTACTCGCCGTCCGCAAGCCCATGCCTACGGTGGCCGGAAATCGGCCTGGGATTCCCGACGCCCAGGGCGTCTCCGTATCCTGCGGCGGCTGGGGTCGCGAGGGCGCATATGCTGCCTCTCCCTCACGTGCGCCGCCTCCCTCTTCGCGAGCATCACTGCTTCGCTGAAGGAGGTGACGGCTCCCCATGCCCTCTCGCTCCGTACCATGGCCTGGACCAGGGCCGGACGCGAGAGATCGCCGCCGCCGATCGCCTCCACGAGGACACGGCGGTGCTCCGCCCAAGCAGGGCAGACCGCCACCGTGTGCTCCACCGTGTCCTCAGGGCGATCTTCGCAGTGGAAACACCCGGGCGTTTCCTCCCGCCCTATCCGAAACAGGAACCTCCCGAAACAACCGTGTCCGGTGAGGACCTGCGTCAGGCGGAAGGTGAGGACGCCATGCCGCCTCTCAAACCACTCCTCAAAGAGGGGACTTACCGCCGCAATCGTGGCGTGCCCAGCACTGGGTTGCGACAATCGCTCTCTCCATGTCACCATGAGATCCCGCCGGAGCTCTGTCCGCTGTGCCGCAATTTCCTGCGGCAGCGGAGTTACGCCCCGGCGTTTGGCCTCCTCGCGCCACTCCCATATTTGCGCGAGGACCTTTGCCTCCAGATCCCATGGCGGTAATCCGGCAAGGAGGCCGGCCGCCTCGCCGGAGATCGTGCGATATCCCCGGATCATCCTGATCGCCATGACCCTATGGGACGCCCTCAGCTTGCGAGCTGGTTGGCGCCTCAATGTAGGCGCCCACACCGGCGCCCCGTATAGGGCCATGGACCGCACGATCCCCGCGTAGAGCCTCCGGCAGGAGGCGTTTGGCCCCCCTAGATTGGGCAAGAGCCGCTTCAACGCAGCCCCGGCCCGCTCCAGTCTGGGAGCCAAACGGTGGAAGTGCTCCGCGAAGTTCCACCGGCTGTCGAGGACGAGTCCCAAGTACTTCATCGTCGACTCGACGCCGATGTGAACCCCTCCCACCGTTATCTGGGAACCCGTCGGTGGCGCATTCCGAGGACCATGAAACCACATGGCCTCGGACTTGTGCAATGCCACCTCGAGTCCCAGTTGCCGGATCCTATCCACGATTGTCGCAACCCCGTGTGTCGCTAAGTCGGCCGCCGCCTGGTACGACCTCCCCTGCGCCAGGACCAGCGTGTCGTCAGCGTAGCAGACTACACTGACGCCACTAGGGAGGTCGGCGCGCAGCACCCAGTCGTACCCGATGTCCCACAGATACGGCCCCAGGACCGATCCCTGTGGGACACCGCACGACATCTCTCGCCGGTTCCACTCTCCGAGGTGACCGGGGTAGATGACGGCCCTGTCCGTCAAATAGGCCTCGACCACACGACAGAGGTAGGTCGGCATCCGGTGATACCGGAGTGCCTCCCTTATGCAACTCCAGGGCAGGGTGTTGAAGGCATTGGCGATGTCTAATGACACCGCCAAGACGACCCCACCCCGGGCCACAGCATCCCCCGTCGTGAGGGCTCGCACGCGCATGATGGCGTCCACCGTGGAGCGCCCCCTGCGGAAACCAAACTGGCTCTCCGCCAAATCCGGCCCCACCCGCACCAGCCGCCCGACGAGGCGGTCTGCAATTACTCTCTCAAAGAGCTTGCCCACCTCGTCGAGCAGCACAATGGGCCGGTAAGCGGACGGAGAGTCCGCTGGGCGCCCCGGCTTCTTAATGAGGACCAGTTTCCCCGTCTTCCAACGAAGCGGAAACTGGCCCTCCTCCAAGCATGCGCTTAGGAGCCCTCTTAGTCGAGGCCCGAGAGCCTGCAAGGCCAGGACCCAGGCTTTGCCGGGCAAGCCGTCGGGTCCTGGGGCGGTATTCTTGGCATTCAGCCTACGTACCGCCACTCTCAGGTCTACCTCGGTCACCTCTGGAGAGTCGTCGTCGTCGTCGGTGTGGTCCGCATCGGGCACCGCAGGAGGCGGAGCCATAGGCGGGGGAGCGTGCTCCCCTCGCGAGGGGAACAGAGCGCTCACCACGTCCTGCACGAGATGAGGCCGGAGACTCTGCGTCAGCGGGGGAGCCCACGGGCGGATCTTGTCCCGCACCGTTTTGTACGGGCGTCCCCACGGGTCTCTGTTCAGAGTCTCCAGCGACTCCTCGCGGGCCACTACTCTGGCCCGCAGGATCTCGTCTCGGAGGGCGGTCTTCGCCACTCTGTACCCCTCGTACAGCTCCGCCTCAATGGCTTCCGTATCCGGAGGGCGGATACGGAGCCTGCGGTGCCTGGAGTAAAGGTGTCGCGCAGCAACACACGCCTCGTGCAGTGCTGTCAACTGCGGCGACCACCAGTACACCTGGCGTGAAGCACGACCTGGCTGGACCCGGGGCATTGCCACGTCACATACCTCGGACATGGTCTCCCGGAACCACTCGGCCTCGTCGTTTATGTCGGCAGGCCTGTCCGGTGATGACACCCAGGCCTGCACGATCGAGGCTTCCAGGAGAAGCTCCCGGTCCAGCTGCTTCAACGCCCACCGCGGACCACACGGGGCCTGTCGGACAAGCGCGCTCGAGGTCTGGGCGGAGACGTCAAACCGGATGTACCGGTGGTCGGAATACGTCTCCACCCCCTCCATGACGCGCCAGTCGATGACACGCGGCGACAGAGCGGGGCTGGCGAACGAAATGTCCACCACCGACTCACCCCGCATCCGCACACGCGTGGCGACAGAACCCCGGTTTAGGACGACCAGGTCTGCTTCCAGAGCCCAGTCCTCCACCATCCTGCCCCGCACATTCGTCAAACGGGAACCCCAAGCCAAGCTCTTGGCATTGAAGTCCCCGAGGACGAGCACGGGGAGGGAACGAAACCCGACGACGACGTCTCTCAACTCCGCAAGGGAGTTGTGGAATCGGCGAGAGTTCGGCTCGGGGAGAAGTACACCCCTACCACGACAATCTCCCCGAACCGTGCTGCAACGCAACCCCGTCCCCTCTTGACACTCTCGAGGGTCGGGGTACCGGCGGCGGCCGACGAAATGAGGGTCACTGAGCCGCTCAGGTCCTCCACCCAGTCATCCCTGGGCGGGACAAAGTACGGCTCAGCGACCACGGCGATGTTAATCGACCACTGCGCCATGCTCTGGATCAACAGATCCTGAGCGGCGGCGCAGTGGTTGATATTCGCCTGGAGGAGGCGTAATGGAGCCGTTACGTACACTCCATATTACCCTCCCCTGGGGCCCCCTGGGCAGGCCCAGCCGCAACGGCGGCGGCAACAACGGCGGTGGAGGCGGCAGCGGCGGCGGCAGTGGCGGCGGTTGCGGCGGTGACGGCGGTGGCGGAGGGCTTGGCCCTGCCTCGGCCCCTGGCTTCAGCGGGTGGAGCGCAGGCTTTGCTCCCTGCCCGGTGTTCGGCCGGCTTTCCAGCTGCCGCACATAAATAACAGTGCGGCTTGGGTGCGACGCACGAGCCGGCCTTGTGACCGGGCTGACCGCAGCGGAAGCAGTGACTGCTGCGGTCCACCTCCGAGGTGCACTGCACTCCCACGTGGTGACCCACCTAGCAGCGGAAGCACCTCAGAGGTCTGGGTTCCAGCAGTTTCACCTGCGCGGATACCCAGCCCACCAGAAGCCTACGGCCCTCCTCGGTGATTTTCCGGGCCGCCGACACGGGGCAGCTCACCGTTACGGTTCGCATCCCCGTGTTGTCAGGACGGATGGTGCCTGCCTTCACCTGCTCGGCAGAGCATTCCCCAGTCCTGACTACGGCGGCCACCACCTCGCCCTCCGTCACGGAGTCGTCCAGGCCCAAGATGCGCATGTCAGCGCACTTGGTGGGCCTGGACACTCGGACCTCGTCCGCGTCAAGGGACGCCCTAAGCCTTTCGGCCAGGGCGTCAGCGGTCGGGCCACTGGCCGCGCCGGGGATCTCCAGCATGCGGGCTCCGGTCGCAGTGACTCTCATCCGCATGCCGTTGGAGACTCCCAGCTCCGCGAGGTTCACCGCCGCCCTTGCTTTCGAAAGCACGTCGCGGTAGGACACGCCCTTCTTCTCCGCTTCCGGCTGTAGTGTTATCACTACAGCAGCGGACTTCGGGGCGCGTAACCTAGCCGCGGCGCTACGCTTTTTGCGCCGCTGCCGCCTCTCCTTACGTTTGGCCGCCCTTGCGGCCTTGCCCGCCTTCCTCTTCTCCCCAGCCACTTGCCATTCGGCGTCGGCCGGAGGAGGTTGAGGAGGTGGGGACGTCCGTCCTGGCACCAGGGGTTGTGCCGTCGCCGCCTGCGTAGCCACCCCGCCCTTCTTGGGCTTGGGCGGCACCGGTTTCGCCGGGGGCCGACCCGACTGCGGTGCCGACTTGGCCGTGGCAGTCGTGGCGGTGGCATACGTGGCCGCCTTCTGTGTTTGTTTTTGCTGGCCAGAGGCCGGCCGGCTCGCCGCTAGTGGGGGGCGAAGGACTATGGCCTCCAGGGCGGAAAACCGACTCTGGAAGGCAGCCAGCTCCTGCCGCACCAGAGTCAGCACCCGGTCTTCCCCCTCAGGCACGGATCCACCCCCGGGACCATGCCGCGCCCCCTTCTGAGGCACCACCCTCGGGCCAGCTCCTCGGAGCACGGCCAGGTCCGCTCGGAGCTCCTCATTCTCCTTACGGAGATGCTCCATGGCGGCTGCCAAGCGGGCGACCTCCGCCCGCATTTCGGACATGTTGTCCGGCGGAGGTCCGGTGTGCAGGTCCTCCGCTGCCGCCATGATGGAGGCTATGGCTGCGGCAATGGCCTTTTCTTTGGAGGCCTGAAGCCTCTTCAAGGCCACCCCCTTGACCGCAGCAGCCACAACCTCCCCGAGCCTGGCCGTTCGCTCCGAGTAGGAGCCGCCGGCGTTGTCCGGCTCACCGCCAGACGACTCCGAGAGGGCCCTGCTGCTGGTCCCTCCAGAACGTCGCCCCTCGGTTTCCGGAGCCTCAGCCGCCTGGGCCGCGCCGGCGCTCGGCTCGGCGGGTTCTTTTGGGGTTAGGCTTCGGCCTAACCGAACCCCACCCTGCCGACATATCTTGCCGAGCTTTAAAGCCGAGGCCGTCCCGCCATCCGAGGACGACCCCTGGCCGTCCTTTGGGTTGGGGCGCTTCTTGAGGAACTCCGTCCTCCTCGAAGCGCCCACCGCCGCATGCTCCGGGCCCTGAATAGAGCCCAACGCGCTCGATGCGGAGTCGGACTCCGACCCCGCATCACTCTCCTCCTCCTGTAGATTTTGGTTTTTGTTTTTTTGATTTTTATCCATATTTGTTCCCACGAGTATTGAACTTTGTGTATTGACTCAAAATTAGTGGTCCGCACTAGAGACTAATTAAGCTACCCATTAGTCAAGCTTACAACCTCCCTCACGGTGCGCCGCCGCTTGGAGGTTTGGGGTAATTTTTTATAGAGGATTTCTTCCTCGCGGCCCGGGCGGTTAAGCCAAGGCCCTCGACCCCCGTCAAAAGTCAGAGACATGACCGTGACAATCTTCGGGGCTACGAGATTAACGGTGGCAGAAGGAGAGCACTCCTTCTTGCCTGCCCGGTGGCAGGGTGAGTGCACACCGAGCCCGCTCTTACTCCGCCGCTGTGCGTCTCTGCATGAGCGCAGAGATACACGCGTTGGAGCGTCCCGCCGACAGGATATTGGCATACGGGCAACGACACCCATTAGGCACACAGTACCCAATGGGGGATATTGCCCGCATCCCAGGGTGCACCGTCCCGGAGACTGGCCTTTCCCCCAGACGTATCCAAGGGAAACTCCAGCCCACGGGCACACGGGGAGGTTTCCTGTCCAAGCACCCCTGCCCGGGAAGCTTGGATATCGATTTGACCTAATACATCAATTTTACTGGCTTTGCGCTTTCATAATGCTTTTCCGTCTCAATGATTTGGTCTTTACATGGATTTTCAGTTGGCTGGACATGTTCATAGGTTTTCGTAGCTAGTATTTTTTGTATATATCTATCGAAACGATGGCCTCCTCATCATACATCTTAAGTTATTAATAATTGCTATGTACAGCTCTGAAACTGTCTTAATACCTTCCCTTTTTGTATACCCCAGGGGTACACGGGGGGGGGGGGGTTAGTCAGTAAAAGTCTGACACTCCTGCTGAAGTTATTTGATGGTTTCCCACCCAAAAAAAAAAACTTTATTTATCGAGCTACGGATTTTTTGTAAATGCATTTTTCTGCAGCAAGTCCTGAAGACCAACTATCGTAGTCTAGTAAATCGAGTCGCAATCTCATCTCAGCGACAATCAATGGCAAAATTTTTACAAAAATATAACTAGAGGTATTTTTGACAGATTGAGAATTTTTTTTTTTTTTTTTTTTTTGGGTGGGAAATCATCAAATAACTTCTCCCGCTCTGGGTGGAGCAGGAGGGCGTGTCAGACTTTTACTGACTAAAACCCACCCGTGTTCCTTCAGTAGCCCTTAAGCCAGGGGCTGTGGTGTCTCTTTCGAACAAACCCGCACCCCTGGCAGGCATCGACCCTTGCGGGTCCCATCATTTTTTTGTGCTGACATCTCTTTGAGGCGCGCGTGGAACACAACGCGCCGTCGACTTGGGCTTGGTCCTTACCGGACAGCGAGCTACCCATTACTCGCCGTCCGCAAGCCCATGCCTACGGTGGCCGGAAATCGGCCTGGGATTCCCGACGCCCAGGGCGTCTCCGTATCCTGCGGCGGCTGG
Organism: Polymixis flavicincta; assembly: GCA_949987655.1. Lineage (NCBI taxonomy): Eukaryota > Metazoa > Arthropoda > Insecta > Lepidoptera > Noctuidae > Polymixis > Polymixis flavicincta. The sequence continues at coordinate 8,469,258 of OX465186.1, read as the reverse complement.
GGTCGCGAGGGCGCATATGCTGCCTCTCCCTCACGTGCGCCGCCTCCCTCTTCGCGAGCATCACTGCTTCGCTGAAGGAGGTGACGGCTCCCCATGCCCTCTCGCTCCGTACCATGGCCTGGACCAGGGCCGGACGCGAGAGATCGCCGCCGCCGATCGCCTCCACGAGGACACGGCGGTGCTCCGCCCAAGCCGGGCAGACCGCCACCGTGTGCTCCACCGTGTCCTCAGGGCGATCTTCGCAATGGAAACACCCGGGCGTTTCCTCCCGCCCTATCCGAAACACAGATTGAGAATTAGATCACACTGTGAATGTTATTAATATTACGAGAATTGCCCGTCTGTTGTTACTTGTTAGATAATCCACACATCCATGACTGACTTTGACTGCTTTGAAACTGTCCTTCCTAATACTTGAGCTCGTATAACACAGTTTAATTTTTACTAGCTTTTGCCAGCGGCTTCGCCCGAGTAGAGGTCGAAAGTCATCCCACCGGAACGTACTACCGGTATATAAACTATTATATGTGTTAATTTAGGTTATAAACTATTTGTGTGCTAAATTTCATCAAAATCCGTTCAATATTTTTTGCGTTAAAGAGTAACACACATCCCTTCACATTCTTTCACATTTATGATATTACTAGCTGACCCGGCAAAAGTGGTTTTGCAGGTAATTTCTAGTGAACAATCCTTATCACTTAGGGGTATGAAAAATAGATAGTAGCCGAATCTCAGTCCTACTGAATACGCATATAAAATTTGGTAAAAATCGGTAAAGCCGTTTCGGAGGAGTACGGTAACTAACATTGTGACATGGAAATTTTATATATTAGATTAGGATTCGTGGAGAGCATAATTCGTTTTACTTACGCACAGTTAATGTCAGTTACCTTTGTCTTTACCTACACTGCTTAAGGGGAATCTAGTCACGGGCTCGAACTCACTGGTGGGCCTGGCTAAAAAGACGCTATCTCACCAGGTACGACAGAGGTAGTACCAGTGATGAGCAATTAGACGCTAGTCTACACGCACACCATAGTTGAGTGAGTGAGATGCAGGATCAGTTATAGTTAAAACAAGCGCGTAAAAATGAAGCAAAATCCTTCGGAAGATCGGGTTTTATGAAAAGACCACCGCATAAATCAATGACCAATAAAGTTTATTGAACTTTTCGATATTTGAGCTTTGTCGGTACCGAGTTGGTTTTGAAGATTTCACACTTCTTTTATTACTTAAACGCGCCCAAACTTAGGTTAAATTAGCAAGAAAATCGAATCTTTGTTGACTCGTAATCTTTTGATGACTTTTTATTTTAGTATTCTGTTTCCGTAAAGAAAATATTAATAATGAGATAAAACTATACCATGTTTAATTGTTGAAGTACATTGTCCAACAGTGGAGTAAAACACTCCCGAAGTTTTTATGGAAAAAATGTCGACAAGATCCACCTTAAATGCTTTTACCAACACTGTGATAGTTTTAAGTCAAGACTATCCGATCAAGATCTATGTGTTATTCTGACCTAGCCTAAAAATCGTTCACCTTTGTATCGTCCTATCTGATGTAAAGATCATTCGTGTCATTTATAGCTCTGTTTTATTGCTCCAACAAATAACCCTCAGTGGATCTTTTATGGTAGGTTTTCTCACTCATAAATTATTGGGATCTTGACATATAAATAGAAAGTAATTTACTTTTGGAGGTATAAGTTCGAGAGATAATATTTTATTAAGCCAACGCAGACGTTGCTATGGCGTATTCTGTTGGTAGACGCTGTTTTGTTCATTTATTTGTTTTTCGTTCGGTATCTCCACATGAAGATATACTCGTACGTCTCAACACAAATTAAATTAAAAGTGAAAGAAATATGAAGTAATTTGTGAATCGATCCAACGATGCTCGATTTCGGCATTCGGCTTTTTCTACCTGTGTCGGCTAACTAACAGGTCTGTCACTCCTTATCCAAATGATTTAAAAAAAAAACGAAATGAACGTTCAGTTTTTTTTGTGAATGAAGAATGATATTTTCACTCGAGTGAGCGGCTTTAGAAATGTAGCCAAGAAGCAAGGCAAGAGAAAAGGCCCTATTCCTCAGAATTCCAACTCACAATTTCCACTACAGTAATTTTCACACTTCATTTCCCATGTCCTGTCGGATCCCAACTGGTTCCGTCCTTACTTCGACTTACGACAATTCCCATCCTTCCTTCGGAAATCCTCCCGTCATCATACGAGCCATTACTCCTATTGTTAATCCAGGCTATTCAATCCCTGGATCCTTCCCAAGTTTATTAATGCTAAGAACATGATACCACAATAGAGGTTTTGCTTCAATGATAAATGATTATGATTGGCTAAGATATCGACTAGTCGACCATGGAAGTTCAGATAATAGGCCGTACTGTTGAATTGGAAATACTTTTTTGTACTATGTATTTGCTCCTCCACTTACATCCTATAGGTCGTGGGCTCAACCCAAGCAGGCAATTTATGCAATTTATTTTACCACCACTGTTCTCAAAAACGGTCAACGGAAACAACTTGAGGAAATCGTGTTCTAGTACTAAAAAAAGACACATCTTTCAACACACATTGACATGTCAAAGTCATTTCTTTCAATCTGCACTGGGCCCGCGTGGTGGATTACGGCCCATTGCTTTTCACAGAGAAGAGGCTCGAGTCCCAGACGTACTCGTAGCATGTTACTTGATAATGGATGGGAACGTGTCCTAAATTGGAGGGTTTTTTAGGAAAGTCTCGTTTAGAATGTTTGTTTTATGTTTATTTTCTTAGACTCTTTTATAGATTCGGTTTGTTAACATACGTGTTCTATTTGATTTTGAATAGGATTTTTTTTTTATTTGGAAAATAATATTTGTTTTTCCTTAATTTAACCTCGATTCTTTCCAAGTATTTTCGGGTTGTTTCGATATTTCTTGCCACAATACTGCTAAATGTCAATACTTAGCTGTTTTTTTTCTACTTTGATTGTACCTATGTAGGTAAATTTGATTCGTAATCCGGATCAACGTCGTATTGTCCTTATTATTCTAATAATTAAACTTTATTAGATACATTTTTTTGCCTATACAAAATAAATTCGCCATAAAATACGAATTCTTTCTATCTTTCTTTAATATTTTCATAATTTTTTGAAATATTTTAATGTAGGTATAGGACTCGTTCAAAGCACAGATAAACTGAAGTGGAAAATTATGATATCTAAACAAAAACGAATAACTTATTCAAATTGTTTCTCAGTAAAATTTATGTTGGCTTCATATAATAATTACTTATATTCGCCTGGGTATGTTAATATTAGGTAAGTACTTTTCCAAGGCAAAAACAGACCAATGCTAGGTACAAAAAGTTGTTAGTACGAGTATATAGGTATAGGTACATATACGTTTTGATAAGGCTCTAAAGTTTTTGTAATAAATCTAAAAGATCCCATTATAAATCTAATAGTGGAATGAAAAAATAAACGAAAAAAATATACTGTTAGCAATATCTGTTACAAGTAAGAAAAAAAAACAGGTAGACAAAGACGCTTTCCCAAAGAAAATGCTTATGTGTGTAATAAGCAAATAAATATAAAAGTAGAAAGGTACTGATTACTATACTTAGATATCTGCGATGCAAAAACGTCGGGGTGTTTTAAGTTTGACGTGTCTGTGTGTCTGACTGTGGCATCGTAGCTCCCGAACGGATGAACCGATTTTGGTTTTTTCCAACTATGTTAGGGTCGGCTTCCAGTCTAACCGGATGGAGTTGAAATATTAGTATATTACTTGAACCGACTGAAAATCAGACCTCCGCAACCCAGTTAGGTAACGCTACCGGGTAATGAGAACACGATACCTCTTGGTAAGACTGGCTGTCAGGCTTTGGCGCGACTGCTGAGCGTAGGGTACTGGATACGATTTCCAGGTCGGGCAACGTGTTATTGGGTTTTTTTCCATTAAGAATTTCTTAGATACCCGGCCACCATAGGTGCGGCATTGCGGATGGCGAGTAATGGGTGGCTCGCTTGCGGAAGGCGAGTAATGCGTAGCCCAGGTCGACAGCGCGTTGTGTTCCACGCGCGCCTCAAAGAGGCCCCTGGCACACAAGCAATTGAAGGGACACAGGTGCGTTTTAGTCAGTAAAAGAATGACACGCCCTGACGCTCCACCCAGAGCGGGAGAAGTTATTAGATGATTTCCCAGACAAGCCTGGTGTTTAGAAATTGGTGGTGTGATACATCCGTGCCTCGGAAAGCATAGTAAGCCACAGGTTGTGTGCCTGATCTTTCTTCGGTCGTGTCGGATTGCCGTCCCATGGGACGATGACAGTGAGAGAATTATGAGTGCACTAGTTACATATTTCCCGCGTCGAAAACTTGTCTTCGCTGAGATTTGAAGCCATGGCCGAAATTCGGTCTGGAGGACTATAATTACCAGTGAAAGAGCTGCTCCATTCTTCATGATGATGATGATGTTGATCAAAATAATGATTGTTTAGTACTTCGTAGTTTTAATATATAGCGACATTAATGTTATCTTGAAGTGTTTAACGTTTATTGTTTAGTGCTTATAGTTATTATAAGGTATTGTAGGTACCTAATTGGATATCAAGTAGATAAATAGGAGGTTTACTAACAAACTACATCTCGAGTGTCAGAAGTGAAGTAACTATAGTTGATGACAATTATATCAATAAGATAATGGCATTGATTCTAAATAACAAAAAGTATTTTGCGATTCTGCATTGCATTAAACAGGTTGGCAGGGACTTTGACGCGGACCTTGTTAGCGTGGATTCAGAACCTACTTGATTCTGAAACCTGCGTTGAACCTCCTTGTTTTTTTTTGATAACTGACGAAAAATTTATATGCTAGGGGTTCTAGAATCATGTGCTGAATCGATGGTTTCAGTTTGCTCGTCGATTTGATCCTGCCATTCCGTATTATACAGGACCTAATACCTATGTTTACATAAGAACTAATACCCCTAAAACTTTAATTAACAATCTATCACAGGCAGACATATTCCATTGTGTTAGATAGGTAAACATATGAACATACACGATATCCAATCTACGAGGGAGCGTTTTTATGTTCGCGGAAAAGGGGATAAGGGGTGGAAATAAAAAAAACAAGTTATTTTTCCTTTACAATATATTCACCTGCAAGACGGATACATTTTTCAGATCTTTCAATTAATTTATTTATACCCGCATAAAAAATGTTTTCTCTTTGTCTTCAAAATACGCCGAAACTGCCTCCTTGACTTCATTATCGGTGGTCATTTTTTTACCACGCAGCTCTTTTTTCATTTTTGGAAACAGGTAATAATCACTCGGGGCCAGGTCTGGACTGTAGGGTGGGTGATTCAAAATATCGAAGCCTACCTTATGCAGGGCAGCCAACGCAACGCGGCTCTTGTGGACGGGCGCGTTGTCGTGCAAAAGCAACACACCTTTCGTCAATTTTCCCCGTCTTTTCTCTTTGACGGCTTCTTTAAGTCGTTATAATATTGAAGCGTAGTATTCTCCGGTTATAGAAACACCTTTATCTTTATAATCGATTAATAATATTCCTTCCGAGTCCCAAAAGACCGTTGCCATGAGTTTCCCAGCTGACTGTGACACCTTAAACTTCTTGGGAGGTGCTGTGCCCTTTTTGTGCCACTGCATGGAGTCTTGTTTCAACTCAGGTTTATAATGATGAACCCAAGTTTCGTCTCCAGTAACAATTCGACTCAATACAGCATCCTTGTCTTCATTACAGAGGTCCAAAAATGCACGTGAACACTCTACGCGCTGTTGTTTTTGCGGCGGCGTGAGCATTCTCGGGACCCATCTTGCGCTGACCTTAGTCATGCCAAGATGATCGTGCAGGATTTTAAAAATGGTTGTATCGGATACTCCAACCATTTCTGCGAGTTGTTTGGTTGGTCACCTCGATGCTCCTACCCGGCCTCGGGTCGTCTTCAAGGGATTCCCTTCCTTGTATAAATAAACTGTGCCACTTGTACACCATGGTTTTTCCCGGACAAGAGTCGCCGTAAACCAATGACATCTCATTCATTATGGTCGCAACTGATTTTCCCTGCTTGGTAAGGAACTTTATAACGGCACAATATTCGATTTTTTCCATAATTCACTTTTCACTCCCGATTATGTTGCTTGGTTGACGATAACTCAAAGACTAACTGTCTAATAACAATGAAACCTCGTATTTATACTAAGTATGAGTCACTGAACACGTTACGACTCTAATGAGCATAATCACCCCCCTACAACCCTCTCATTCCGCGAACTTAAAAACGCACCCTCGTAGTTTCCAAAGTTGGTAGTCGAAAAGCTATTGCAAAAAAACGTACTGCCGAAATTAGAAGAAAATCTTCCTAATTTCAAATTTTCTTACTTATTCGGCTATTACAAAAGAATGGGATTGTGTCGCCTTTCCCATAAGGAAACTCACGCTTTTCCGTTGCACTGACGTAGGTATATACTGGCCAGATATTATTTTAAACATGGAAGTAGTAAGTACAATCAATTCGAATTTGTAGAGTGCTATGACAATTTTTAGCGCCTGGTCTTAATGAAATGAACAGTAAACAGTGAAATGGTCCACAATGGTCACAGAAAATATAATGACAAAACAAATTGGCGGCATTTGTTCCGATTTCGCCCAAACACTTTACTGTTGTACTTCCATGATTGAATATCATACCCGCCTAATACAAAGTAGGTGTACCTACCTACATAATATCTTGCCTCTTAATAGATTCAAAACTATATTCCAAACACAGATCAGTTCAATGTTCCATTTTAACAACAAAATTGATGCCTCGTCGCCGACGACAGTTTAAAATAGTTGAAGTAATTAACGTGTGCGAGTCATTTTAAAAGATAATTCTACTAATTGTTATCATTAACATAACTTAATGAGTTGGTTGTTTAAATGACGTTGGTATTTTAAAGTTTGTTTTGTTTTTATTGGCTAAGAGTAATGTGGCCTTGCAGAATATTTGCATAAATGCAGGTACATAGGTAGAGCTATGGAGGATATTTTTATAGTATATAAAAAAAAAAACATAAATGTAAGTAGCGCTTCTAGTTGCTAGTTTGGTAGATATTGACCAAAGTTTATCATTATCATCATCATTTCAGCCAAAACACGTCCACTGCTGGACATAAGTCTCCCCCAAAAGGGGGGTTTTGCCACAATCGCCACGCTTGGCAGGCGGCTTGGCGATCGCAATATGGTGGTAAAATGCATAGAGAACGCTGCTGTCCATTCTCTAGTAAGTCCCTTAGTCGCCTTCTACGACATCCATGGAAAGAAATGGGATGGTGCTATTCTTTAACGTCCGGCACGACACGGAACCAAACGAACGTGACCAAAGTTTTAAACACTGGTATCGGCAGCGACTTACCTACATTAAATAAATTGTAAGTCGTAGGTAGGTATGGCAGTTTACTTTGTGTAAATTATTTTCGTTACCACTGCTCTCAAAACGATAAAAAAGAATGTCGTGAGGAAACTGGCATGTTCTAAAATCAAAAATTCAAAGACATATGACATCTACAAACCCGCACTGCGTCACACTGCGTGGTGTGTGCGGCGTGATATATCACGGCCCACTCACTCTCAAAGAGAGGAGGCCTGTGTCCCAGCAGTGGGAAACATAACAGGCTGATTGTGCTAAAGTTACCTACTAATAACACCTTTATAATTTTAGTTGTAGCGTAAAGTGCACTCTGAGCCACTTTTTGCATTTCCAACTTTATTTCAATTTCGGACTTAGCACCTAAAAGGAACTCTGTTTCGATATGCGTTAGATTCTTATTTCAAAAACAGACTCGATGGTTTAAACTATATCAAAATAATGATTACCTTGTTTTGCAATAACACCGGCAAAGTTCTGTATAATACCTAAGTATTGTAGTTAGGTACCTACTGACTGGTATAAAAGATCCGTCTGCTACTTCACGTTGTTAACTTGTTAAATCAATATAATAAACGCTAATATAATAGCTCGTAAACGCTCACTTCCGAACAGGACTCTTCAATTGAATGCTTTAATTAACGGTCACCCAGTAATTGGCGTAGTTTTGTTCGTACTAGCAAGGACTCGGGGAATTCTTCTTTATGTTATCTTTTCGGCTTCTATGTTGTATTATGTATTATTTTTTTAATAAACCAACCAGGATTGCTCTGTTTTTTTGGTAGAAAACCTATACATAATTAATTATGTATGCTGCAAACACTGAGCACTTTACTCGGTAAAATAAATAATAATAATAAATAAGCCTTTATTTCATTTAGGTACCATTTATCTAACATACCTACATATTAGTTAACACTGTGGTTTCGTAGTTGTCTTATATGTAGTTGTTAGTAATATTCGTTTTAAGTTTAAACATTTGGGTTTGAAATACCGTCCCCATCATGAGTGAAGGCCTCCTCTAGCCATTTACCGTTTAGTTTAGTCTTTTCGTATTTCTATCCATCCTCAGCCTGCTATTTGGGTGATATTTACAATCCGACGTTTGTTACGTCTACCAACTTTCCTCACAGCTTCTGCTCCTTTTTTGTGTTTTTTTTTGGCCCATTGTTCGATTAAAGCTGTGTATAATGGCCTCAAACGGTGAAAACATCGTGAGGAAACCGGCATGTCCTAGAACCAAAAATTCGAAGACATGTGACATCTACCAACCCGCACTGGGCCCGCGTGGTAGATTACGGTCCACTCCTTGTCATGGAGGAGGCCTGTGTCCCAGCAGTGGGAACGTTTATAGGCTGAGTATGTATGTATGTATAATGGCCTTAAAAAAATTGAAGAAAAAAACAATTGTTCAGTAAAGAAATTAAAATCCTAAAGTAAGCCTGTTCTACCCAGGTATAAATAACATTGTACTGAATATCATATAGGTAACCCACTGGCCAATAACGTGATTTGAATGCGCCCCATTTCATTTTGATTGATAACTCAGCAATCAGTATCTATCTATGCACTTATTATAGTCGCCTTCCAAGATAACCGGATACCAGAGTGGGTAGTAATCTAAGTACGTTAGATAAGGAACACTGGACTATATTATTAACTTGTTATGTCGTTAATCTGACCTGCCACAATCTTACGTCATGCTGTCCTTGATATGGAGATAGAAACGATGTGGAAGATATTTATGTCGCTAAAGAGTTGCACCGAGAAATAATTTTTCAAAGACCTAAGTTCTATGGGATCTTGAACTTTAAATGTGCGGTTTTATACTTATTTTCTAATTAATAAGATAATATAATATATGACGTAAAGTTGGCCACAATGTGGACCGATGACCTTGTGAGGGCCGCAGGAATCCGCTGGATGCGGGAAGCACAGAACCGGTCGAAGTGGCGAAGCTTGGGGGAGGCCTATGTCCAGCAGTGGACGTCTTTCAGCTGAAATGATGATGATGATGTATAGAAATACATGCACGTTGCGGAAAATTAAAAGCGTCTTCTTATCCTGCTAATATAATAAATGTGAAAGTTTGTGTGTTTTACTTCCTTGTGTTATCGCCATACAGGAAAAGATTATATATCCAGTGCACAAACTGTAACCATGAATTCAGCATATCATTCTAGACCCCCTAGCAATTATTTTTTATAACCGGCGAAAAATTTCTGCGCTAGGGGGCTAGAATGACATGCTGAATACATGGTTACAGTTTGCGCACTGGATAAAAACTTATGCAGTATAAAAGCGTACAGTGGCAAAAAAATGTCGACGTCTTTCCTCGCAGACAAAGTCGCTGGCAAAAGCAATTCGTTTGTACTTTATGTACCTATACTCACTTATTATTATGACACTTACTTTGAAGTTTTTAATGAAAAAGACGATAATCTATACAAATAAAAATAAACCAAAAGACAGGTTCACTGAAGAATGGATATAATCCGTATATAGGTACAATATTTGATGTTGGTAAACTTAAGGAGTGCGCGCGCGTGCCGTCGTTGGAGACCGGTAGCGAAGTGCTTTGACGACCCACGTCCTGCACGCCGCTCCTCTCGTCGCCAGCAGGCCGTGCGCCTGCGCTGCGAGCGCGTGGTAACGGTCCTCGAACTTTGCTCTCTCTGCATACGCCTCGTCAGGATCATCCGAAAGCACCTCGATGTCCACCTGTAAATTGTCGAAATCATCGTATGTAGCTTCAAATTTTTTTAAACGGCTCTCCAACTCTAAGTGTTGAATGTCGGAAATAACCTTGCAACTAAGAAGCACATTCAAGTAATTGGTGAAATTTGTAAGCTTTGCCATAATAGCACTTCGCTTTCTCACCAATAAGTCTAAAGAGGCCATAGCGTAATCTAGGAAGAAAAGTAAAAGGGAATATTAACACTAATTGAGGCGAAGCAAAGTTTCGTAAAGAAGTTGGCAGTTAAGCTTGAACAAAACACATAAAAAATGTGAATGAATAGCCGCGTGACCTTGATGAATGTCACGGGAGCCAGCGAGCTACACCGGTCAGCTGTTATAATATTATAATCCGCACACAGCTGATCATGCAAGTAACGGTAAATAGCTATCAATTGAGAAATGCACAAGAGTAAGCAGTGCAGTGCATAGGAGTGAAAGAGATAACTAGAATGTTAACACGTATCGACTCAAATATGATCGTGAAACGGAAACTAATTTAAATTGAACGGAACAAAAACACTTTAAATTTGTTTGAAAAGGATATAGAAGGAATAAATTGGAACGAACTCACGTAATACCGAATCCTTATCCACAAGAAACCTTTCCAAATATCTTCCAAGCGATGACTCGGCGTAAATCGTCCAATCCAGTCGATAATAAGCGCCGGCGTCGTTATCAAGACTTGGAGAATTATTGTAGTATCTTCCAGTTCTTTTTCTTCTTTTTTCAATTGACTTCGGTTGAATAAAAACCGTTGCTCCGGTGACGCAGCGAATTTAATAAGAAGTTCAAAGTTCACCAACGTCGAAACGTAATGCCAGTGGCCGACGAAATTGGATTTACCAAAACGCGACTATTAAGAGGCTCGAAGGACCATTTGTTAGGGACCTAACTAAGGACTAAACCAAAAGACAGGTTCACTGAAGAATGGATATAATCCGTATATAGGTACAATATTTGATGTTGGTAAACTTAAGGAGTGCGCGCGCGTGCCGTCGTTGGAGACCGGTAGCGAAGTGCTTTGACGACCCACGTCCTGCACGCCGCTCCTCTCGTCGCCGCCACCTCCAGCCGCCTTCCGCTGTCTCACGACAGCAGCCGATGATTGCCGAGGTCGGACGCGCCCGAACAATAATACTAATAATAAAACTGTCTGTTTTGTTTCGGCTAATCTCCGAAGCAGCTGAAGCGATTTTATGAAATTTGTAATGGGAACACTTTGAACCCTGTCTATGGCATTCGCGTTTATATGGGAACCTCGACAATGTCAGCTACACATGCGTCACATGCGTGATCCTAACCAAAATATTGGTACTTTAGACACAACTCTGCCTAGCCTTTATTGGAATATAGGCGTGATGTTATGATGTAATGGAATGACAGAATTTTGAAGAAGTGCAAGATTTCCCTGTTTAGACAGCCGGTTCCGATAATAGAAGCTTGATGTTATTGGTGTAAGTACGATGGTTAGATTAGGTTCGTTTATTCATTTGATGAATAAACTAGGGATGTATCCGATACCAATGCCGATATATCGGCGATACTCGAAGTTTGCCGAAATATCAGCGATATTTTATGGCCGATTCGACGATACTTTTCAAATTTCGCGCTTTAAAATGTAATGTAAACGCGCGTGTTGTCTCGTCTATTTCGTTGCAAACGAGGCACGAACTAACCATACTAAAATATACTATTAACGAATCTCAACCTGTCTATAGTTTTAAACGGTTTATTTAGTTTGTCCTGATATTTGTTATTTTTATGTTACTTAAAAAAATAACCTGACTTGTGTATTATTTATTTTACCTTCATTTTTGAATTCAATAATCGTATCGGTATCGCCGATATTTTTATAAGAGCATCGGTATCGGTATCGTATCGGCAAAAAGGCGTATCGAGGCATCCCTAGAATAAACCAACCTAATCTAACCTTAATGAATTCTACCCACCCATGCTCTATTTTCAGCATTAAACTAACGATTCTCAGTGGGCAGTACCTAAGTACCTCTACCGCATAAATAAGATCTCTCAGAGATCACGCAACGAAGGTGGAACCCAGTTTTTCCTTCTTTGTTACGACCGATGTAAACAGAAAACCTTCAGTGTTATGGCGATGATTTCTTTCAATATCATATTTCGTTTATTAGGGTCTTCTGTATTTCATAACTTTATATTGTTTCTATTATTTTTGGGATTTCTTTTACATTTGTTCGCTTACCAGACAGTAAAGTCGAAATAGCTGTTGCCTCAATTTATTCTCACTATTGGCACTACAAAATATCATCTATATATTGATGCTGGACGTGCACAAGAAATACAAACGGTAAAAATGGAAAAGTAGTATTTAAAAATAACAAAAAATAAAAATGCTGTTACGGGGGCCTGTTACCCTCAACTGTTTGATCCGATTAGCATAGGTACCTAGGCACTAGTATCTATGCTAATCGGATCAAACAGTTGAGTTGAGATGAGATCAAACAGTCCTCGAGGTATTTTGGCAGATTGTATTACCCAGTAACTGGGTTGTGGAGGTCAGATAGGCAGTCGCTCCATGTAAAATACTGGTATTCAGCTGCAACCGGTTAGACTGGAAGCCGACCCCAACGTGATTGAGAAAAGGCTAGGCAGATGATGAGACTGAGATGAGACTGCGAACGTTCTTAAAATTACGAGAATTGACCCTCAGGTGTTTTGAAGTATTGTTCTCCATTAACATTTGCATATATAATACAATTTATTTATTTGGACTGCCTTGTTGACCAAGTGGAGTGCTACTGTTGTGTTTCGGCCAAAGTGTTATTGCATTTTTCTATCTGAAATTTCTCAGCAGCAGCCTGTAGTCTGGATCTGTACCCGGTTGATGTCAATAGACTCGTCTTCTATTACATGGGCCATAAACATAACTGGCGAAATATGGGTGTAGGTACCTAAGGTTACACGTCTTCCTAATAGAGATGCGCACAATGCGTCAGTAAAAAGAAATGAATGAAGTATATTATATTTTCGCTCAACGAAGTAGTACTTCAGTACTTCATTTAGTTCAGCAAATCAGAACGAGTCAAATCAAAATAATATGACGACAGTGATTGACAAGTTACAACAAATGATGCACTTCACTAGTTCAGTTTTATACGTATGTCGATTTTCCTTCATACTTTTGTCCTAAGACTGTCAACCTAGAAAATTAGAAATAAGAATTTAACAAAACTATTTTAATTAAGTAAGTAGTATGTTTTGATTTTTTTTACTGATGCGCACAGTTTGTGCGAGCGAAAAGTAAGACTGAACACTCAGTGTGTCTCTACTTCACTTAGTTCAGGGTTGAACACTGAACTAAGTGAAGTAGAGACACATTTGAATGACTACTGAATGAATGATAAGTTTATTTTGTGATATGAGGTAGTTCATTTCCTTCAATATTTCGCGAACTACCCATATCTACTACCTAACCATGACATAACAACATTAGGCTGCCTGTAGGTACATTGGAGCGGAGAAGAGCCGAATATTTAACCAATCGAATTATAAATTATGTCAAAACTCCGTTCCTCTCCGCATGGATGGAAATAAATCTATTGGTTAAAATTGTCGCATTTCCGCTCGTCTCAGTTCTTCTACGCTCCAATAGACTGGCAGCCTTTTTTTGATTTTGGGAAATCATCAAATAACTTCTCCCTTTCTGGGTAGAGCAGGAGCGCGTGTCAGACTTTTACTGACTAAAACCCACCCGTGTTCCTTTAGTTGCTTGTGTGCCAGGGGCCACGGTATCTCTTTCGAACAACCCGCACCCCTGGTAGCAATCGGCCCTTGCGGACCCCACCAGTTGGAACTGACATCTCTGGACAGGCAGCCTTACGCCACACACAGGCGTTAAGGCGACGATAGATGACAGCTACCTACAGCGATGCTCTGCCGCCCGTCGCGCGCAAGAGACCCCGCCTCAACGCGCATCAAGTTTTTCGGAAAACAACCCATGTTGATTTATCAAACACAATTCAAAGAAAAACCGTATACTAAATTTTGGGTGATTAAATTGTCTTTTAGATGGTGAAAGTTTCATGGAAATACACCCGATAGTTTTTGCGTGATTATCATTTTTATGTCCGCGATAGACATTACTTTACCAATTAATTACATTATGTTATAAAAATATTATTTAAAATATTCACATATCAAATGACGAAGAAAATTGTCTAGTTTAACATATATTTTTTCCAAATACACGAGACAAGCCGACGTGATCTTCAATTTAAAGTCCTTAAAACTCATCTATCCCCGCCTTAAGCAAAGTTATGTGTCTTCAACTCACCATAGGCATCACATTCCTGCGGGGTGATTATGTACCACAGTAATAGTAGGAATGGCTTTCAGTTTGTTAAATATTAAAAGTATGTTACACAATAAGGGTGGTTTTTGCATAAAATGTCCTATGTTAAAACAACTTTAAGTACAGAAGCCAGCACATCAAGCTACCCCAATCTTTCAAATTTCTTTGATAGTTTTTCAACTTTATAACAAAGGAATAAGGTTCATGTTCAATTGGGAAAATTTGACAGTTTGGGATAGGTTGACCTGCTGGCGTCTGTACGAATATTTGCATTAATGCCCTCAATCTGTGAAAGGTAGGTAGGTGCTCAAAATGCAAGCTTCTGTATTTAGTGTTGGTATATTCTATTTGTCAAGTACCTAAGTACTCTGTAATTTAAATGGGATTGAGTCTATAACAGCCCACGTAGACTTATTATCGTTACAATGACATTCAAACTCCTCGGCAGTAATATCAAAGTTTATAGTCGTAAAATGTTCCTTCAAAGTTTAGCAGATCGACGTGACAGGAGTTTGTAATGTTTTCCCTAAATAGCTTTTTGTATTTATGAATTGTATGTTTAGGTAAGTACCTTGGGACCTATTTTGATTTCTGGGATGGTTTGATTTTAAATTGACTGCTTCACGGCTCTGCTATTTTTATAAATTCATCATTCCAACACGACCATCGTCATTTTGCTAAAAGTTCGTAATCTGCTAAATTCATAATGGTCGATCAGTGGTCGGTCAATGGTCTCGTAATAGAATTGTGTTATAATGGCATTGTCGTATTGCCATTATTATAAAACCCGTTAGTAGAAATGATTTTCGAAAAAATACTCCCAAATTTCATCTTTTATTCATGCCAGATTTTATTTATATGTATATTTTTTACATATTATTTTTTAACATATTATTTTAGGTACTGTACATTTTTTTGCAGACTACCCCTTAAGTCAGTCATTCATTTGTCATTATGTACGAGATTACCAATAAATGCCATTTCTTTCAATGGAGCGTCAGTGGCTGACCACTGGAAAGTCATAATGACGCCATAATATTAGTAGATTACCAAACTTGTCAAAATCAACAATTATGAAATCAATGATAGACTATTTTGACACTATTGAAATAGCAGACTTGAGGCCCTGGACATGATATTAAGTGTCTCATCGTTTTTGGATTACCACCTCATTTATATCGGAAACCGTGTGAATATTTCTTCTCGTTTCTTTTTTAGCAAAGTTTTAATTACAGTTAGGTAAACCTTTTTGCCTTTACCAAGAATTTGGTCTGATTTTTTTCTTCAAATATGCACCAAACGGCCAGCCACTCACACACTTTCTCATTGATAAGGCTATAATATAAATTGCCTCCGATTTACCTCCTAAACATAAATATCCATAAGTTTTTAACGGTCGTCCTTATTTCTCCCCAGATAAATTCAAACTCGATATTATAAACCCAAAGTTTCGATATTATACTCCATGTTTTGATACGCTGCGATAGATAACGAGATATCAGTTTATAGTATGACTTTAAACTGCAGGTTTCCATCCAATCACTTAGAAGTTAGAAGCTCCGTAACTTCAAAGCCCCAAGGGATGCAGTTCTAACTTTGATTGTATAGTTCTAACAACATACCGATAGTTAAAATGAACTACAACGTCTATTTTCCTAGTACGTAACTTCAGTCGGTCTAGTAAACTAAACCCTCGTTCACAATAGAGCAGACGTCAGAATATATGGAATACGTTCCGTTGCACTGTTAAAATTTTAAAATGGTCTTGAGTTCATATAGTTAGGTAGAAATCCCATTGAAAACAGCACTTTCAGTTTTATCCAAATTTTCCAAGTACCTAGTAAATTTTCTAATTCTACTTTTCATGAAAGCCTAATTCGGACTATTACAAACATTTTCAAACAAAAAAATGTCAAATCGGTCCAGCCGTTGTCAAGTCATGTGTTTAGAAACGAAAAGCATTTAATTTGTATTTGGATTGATAGAATCTTGTTTTAGGCTATACAATTTTGTTTTAGGCTTCTAATACCTATTGGTAATACGGAATTATTAACTTGGAATGGAATGGTTGGTTCGGTCGGTAACAAATGTGAACTGTGGGCAAGTTTTGAGACTTCCACTTTGGAGAAAATCTTTTTCTTCAATGAAACGTTAGTTCAAGTGACTGAAAAATTAAACAAAGTGTAATTTACCAATTATATCTCTATGATTTGACAAATTAGCACTCGTACGGCTCTGATACCGTTGCACATACTTTTAGAATTAAATCCCCGATAAATATTTTGCAAACGTAACGAAAAAGCCATAAAGACCGGTTATAAATAAATAAATAAGAACGCAATTACATTAAAAAATCCTTTTCATCGAGACTTGAATTTCGAACCAGCAGCGCTTCACTTTTTTTCACCAGCTGTTGGCTCTTTTTCTCCTGCCAGCGTTATCGCATTATTTGCATATTCAGTGATAACCATCTTTGTTTACGGCTCATAATATAAGACTGGCTGGCTTCTGTATAAGTAAGGAGTAAAGAGCTCTCGAGTGTGAAGATTTTATTAAATTTTCAAGGAAGTGAAACTTGAGTTGTCTCACATTGTTTGCCATCTACAGTCACATAAAATTATTCGTGAAAATGTTAGCTCTTTACTTTGTGTAAATTATTTATTTCATCACTGCATTTCTCAAGCAGCACAGCTTCCCCCACTGTTGGACATAGGCCTCTCTTTTCTTGAGCCCCACGCACTTGTGCCAACCAATGCCAGCCTCATCTACAAAAATCCCGGTGCAGTCTTCAAATCCTAATTTATTTATCTTGGTCTTGATTTACCTTACCTTCTTGACGTACGGTTCTTCGTTCGTGTAGCTTTTATTAAATTATTTTCTTCATATAAGGGAAAATAAAAGGGGATAAATTAATTATTTTTGTTTAGGAATTCTATTTTTGTAAGAGGTATCGATCGAGTTGGAGTCCCAAGGTCCAATGTACCTACGTTTACCGTTAACGCGGTGAAAATAGATTTCGTATTTATTAATACGAATTTTACTTTGACATTATGAAACGAAAGATCTTAAAAGATTCATCATTTACTGAGATACTTTATTACTTCTACTTCACTACATATTAAAACAAAGTCCCCCGCCGCGTCTGTCTGTCTGTCTGTTCGCGATAAACTCAAAAACTACTGAACGGATTACCAATGGACAGAATGATTCATGAGGAAGGTTTAGGTATATAATTTGTGTAAATTGGTTAACGCGGGCGAAATAAAATCACGAACTTCACCCTTTTCTCTTGGTACACCTATTTAAATAATATGCAATCACCTTATTCGCAGCCTGAAGAGACTAATAGCATTGCCGAAAGCACCAAATTATGCATTAAGTTCGGGAGACGCGAGACGTTTTGGAGAAAATCGATATTTCTTCACCGTTGCCGACAATTCGTGACAAAAGATAGTCTAGGCGGTGATGTGCTTCTACACTTTGTAATATTGAGAACTGAGGCAATAGTGCAGACTGACACGCTAGGGTTGCCTCGATGCCTATGTGTATTTTATGCCTTCATTTTTTGCTATCGTTGCAAAAACGTGGGGGAATGTCGCTCGATAATACGACAGTATGTCTCTGTCATTTGTTTTTTCGCGTTCCTTTATAGATACATAGTACTACTATTACTCTTTGTATTATTATAGATACATGGTACTCACATATTTACAAGCAATAAGTCAGTGTGTGAGTTAAAGTACCTAATCACTGAGTGTAAATCAATGACGTAAATATAATTATTTACAATTCAATTAGCAACCAGTTTGATTTTGTCTAAACTCTAGATTGTTCTTTGACAGTCGTTACGGGTTGTCAGAAACCCAAAGTCTGATATCCAGTCTTAATAACGGGTATTGTGTCAGATAGACAGTCGTTCCATGTAAAATACTGGTATTCAACGGCATTAAGAAAGGGCTCGGCAGTTTGTTTGTCTTTCAGCCCGAGTTTTCTATCTATAGGAGACATTTTGCCAATTGGGAATTGATTCGCACGGTTTAAAATTCAAAACGTGCCTATTGCCTAATACGTATTTCTGGAGTTGTCGATTCGCCCACAAATAAATTTACTTCCTGCGTAACTCCAATTGAAAATGATTCGCCCGTTTCGAATAAATTCGTGCTAATAGACTAATAAGCCAAGACCGCATACGAAATACACACCCTGGTACAATTATTTAACCAAACAATACGTGCTATATCTATCCATCTGTATGAAGACTTGAATTGTCAAGCAGACCCGAGTATCCCTTGGATAATAGAGAAATGTGATTACCATCCAAGATGGAGGCATAATTACGTTGCGACGTAATCGAGTTGAATGTAACTAGATTAATCGTCGGGCTATCGTTATATCCCTGTTGGAACTGTTGTACCTACACATACCTAATAGCAATTTAATAACAGCTGTTAATGTTGATATGACAATGAATGACAATTGATCTTTGACAGTCGTTTCGGGTCGTCGGAAGCCTGAAAGACTGACAACCAGTCTTACCAAGGGGTATTTATTGCATTACACAGTAACTGGGTTGTGGAAGTCAGATATACAGTCGATGTTAAATACTGGTATTCAGCTGCATCTGGTTGGACAGGAAGCCGACTCCAACAGAGTTGAGACAAAGGCAGGATGATGAATATGAATGTCAGTTATTATCTGATAATTAGACGTCACAATATCTCATGTTGAGGCGCCCGCAGATAGACGTGACACGACATTAGTAGAACGATTTCTATGATGACCTCGTGGAAATTGTTACCAGAATCGCGTCGCATCGTCGCGTCGTGCCTGTCTAAGAGAGCTTTTATGATTAATGTACTCATAAGATATTGTTACATATTTCATTACGCTACGCTCTGTTTCCTAATTAGCGTGATACGTGATCCGATAATTAATATGTATCGTACAATTTATGTAGCAGGGGTTATTTTAATCAAGGTTTGAATAAGCGGTACTGAGCATATGATTCTGGGTTCAATTCAGTGGCGAAAGCACATATAACACGATTCCTGCCGGCTTCCCTTCGATGATTCGCATCTCTAGCGCTTTTGAAAAATGGCACGTCACTAGTGCCCACTATTGCCAAAAAATATAGTTAAACTGTGGGTATTTAATTCGCCATTATATGTCACTTTAGGTTACGTGGCAAAAAAAAAAAAGAAAAAAAAACCGTTTGATAGGAACGAGAGCAAGCCGCTTTACAACGGCTTACGATAGAGATGGATGAACGAGATGGAGATAGCAATAGTCATGATTTATCTTTTAAATATTCCCACTGCTGGGACACAGGCCTCCTCTCAGTGAGAGGGATTGGGAATCTACCAAGGAGGCCCGGAAGGGCCCAGTGTTGCATTGGTAGATTTCACATGTCTTCCAATTTTTGTTTCTAGGACATGCCGGTTTATTAGGATATTTTCCTTCGCCGTTAATCGTTGACCATGAATTCCGTGACACTACATGGGAGTTTCAAGGGCAAGGTACACCTCTGTCTAACCGTTCAGGGCTTACATGCCTGAAGATAAGTAGTTATGCTGTAGACTTCATAATTGTCCCTATAGACTTTCCGACACGCCCCTAGTTGATAGGTTTATGCTTGTTTCCTATAGATAAAAACGAATCGTTTTGTTTAACAATGGTAGAATTTTTCATAGCCAAACTGGGTATATAAATATATTCGTGAGACAATTATACATGTGGTAGCTACTTCTATATGGGAGGGTCTGCTATTCAAAGCTATGTAGGTCTTTTCTTCATTATTTGTAGATACAAAACTCTTAATTTTAACCATAAGTCACATTTTTTTTGGCTGGGAAGTCATCAAATAACTTCTCCCGCTCTGCGTGGAGCAGGAGGGCGTGTCAGACTTTTACTGACTAAAACCCACCCGTGTTCCCTCAGTAGCCCGTATGCCAGGGGCTGCGGTATCTCTTTCGAACAAACCCGCACCCCTGGCAGGCATCGGCCCTTGCTGGCCCGATCGGTTTGTGCTGACATCTCTTTGAGGCGCGCGTGGAACACAACGCGGCGTCGACTTGGGCTTGGTCCATACCGGACAGCAAGCTACCCATTACTCGCCGTCCGCAAGCTCATGCCTACGGTGGCCGGAAATCAGCCTGGGATTCCCGACGCCCAGTGCATCTCCTGCGGCGGTTAGGGCCGTGAGGGCGAATATACTGCCTCTTCCTCACGTGCGTCGCCTCCCTCTTCGCGAGCATTACTGCTTCGCTGAAGGAGGTGACGGCTACCCATGCACTCTCGCTCCGTACCATGGCCTGGACCAGGTCCGGACGCGAGAGATCGCCGCCGCCGATCGCCTCCACGAGGAACCATAAGTCACTTCAATCTCTAACCAAGTATCTATGAGTAAATAAAACATGATTTACTATTACCTAAGCAGTAACATCTATTTCCAATAAAAAACATCTAACATTACACAATCTATCAGTAAGAATAAACAGACTTGGAGGTGTGTTTTGAAAACATTTCACATACGAGTATTTCAACATCCCGTTTATATAACGCGATAGGAACGTCCTACCGTTTACTTTTCTATGTTTACCTGTCATACTGTACATAAAGTATCGTTTACACGATGAGAGTTTACTCGAATCGAATAGGATTTTCGAAAGGAGTGAATAAGTTGACTCGTGAACTGTTTGTACGATAGTCGAGTTAGTTTCGCCATTTCTTCTCAGAGGTAGATAGGAAATATCGACTCCATCTAGTACCTAACAGTGATTTTGATATCCTATTTACAGAATTTTCACTATCCTAAAATGATCAGCCTATAATGTTCCCACTGCTGGGACACAGGCCTCCTCTCTGTGAGAGAGAGTGCGCCGTGATCCACCACGCGGGCGGAGTGCGGGTTGATAGATGTCACATGTCTTCGAATTTTTGGTTCTAGGACATGCCGGTTTCCTCACGATGTTTTCCTTCACCGTTAGAGTTCTTTTTTTCAATTTCATTTAATTAATTTAATTTCGTGTCCCGAGAAGTTTTTCTGCTTTTGAATTTGACAGTGACAACATGAAGTACGATTAATTCACGGAAACAATCCAACTATCTATTTCATCTAACTAACTTGCACCCGAATTGCGTTACACACGATCAGTCATAAACTCATAATCTGTTTCATTTTGACAGTTCAACAATATTCATTGCGTTATTTACGTTGTTGAGCAGACACATTTTTCGAACATATGAAGCGATGAATTAGCAATCTGTTTCAAAATTATTCAGACTATGATTAGTCGTGCGTTACGCAATTAGGTTGCTGTATTGTTCCACTGTTAGAGAAAGGTCTCCCACTCCTTTGTCCACACTATTCTGTCTTTTCCAAGTGCTGGCCAGCAGTCTTTTTGGTAGGAGTCAAGCTAGTCCCGCCATCTTTGTCTCGTTCTGCTGCGATGGCGTCGTGTGTTTAGTGGGACCCAATCGGTGGTTCTGTTAACCCATTTGTCATGTGACATGCAGCAGACATGTCCGGCCCAGTTTCACTTGAGCTGAGCGACTGTCTGGGTAAAGCGTGTGTTCTTGGTTTTGGCGCGTAGTATTTTGAGCCTTATAAGGTCTCTAATAAGGTCTTACAACGAAAATCGTGCGTAATACAAGTTGTCAAATTACAGTTCAATAAAATAGTCTGGCAAATGTTGTATCACACAATCGTATTCCAGTTTTTGTTTCGCGGATGACTGTAAACATATGCGTGCGATAAATCGCCAGGCGAGTCTCGCTCTCGACAGTCGAGTAACTCTCCTCATCTCATGTTCTTAAGTTTCAACATTTGAACAAAGAAAACTCAAAGCTTTGAAAGTATCCGAAACTCACGTCTTTCAATTGTTTTCCGTTTTTCTTTGAAAATTTGGTGTGAGCTCTTGGAAAGGAATTCCACGATACTTATTTTTCTTTGCAATTAACTTTGTAGTGTGTTGACTTTGTAATGGAAGTCGGCAAAGGAAAGGTCGGTGGTGGTATAAAGATATTAGACGTCGGAAAACGTATAAATGAGGAATTCGTTTATTTTGCTGTTGAATCTTTTCGCTGGTACAAAGAAAAGGGATAGGAAAATTTAATTATGAGCCTTGCAAGCGGAACGTAAAAATGATATCACCATTCGCAGTCTCCGTTGTTTATTTAATGATATCTACATTGTATAAAGTCGCGTTTCGTATCTGTACGTTAAATCTTTTAAACTGGGTACATACCTACATATGCAACGGATTTTAATGCGGTTTTCATCAATAGACAGAGTGATTTATGAGGAAGGTTTAGATGTATAATGCACCGATCTCCACGTGGGCAAATCGCTGTCAAATGCTAAGTAGTTTATAATATGTCATTTAGGTATTAAAGTACCAACACGAAAATCAATGTTAAAACAGATTGAGAGCGAAAAAAAAATTCAATAACATATATTAAAAAAAAAAAAAAAAAAAAACAGTTGTTCAAATAAACTTCTTGAAGTCGATATCATCGTCTTTTCTTCTGCTTATCAGAAGACATACAATCATCAGGAAGAGACATACGATTAGTATTAAAATCTATATATATAAAAATGAATCGCCGAAATATATGTACGCGCATAACTTCCGAACGACTGCACCAAATTGGATGATTCTTTTTTTAATGTGCTCCTTATTGTCAGGACAAGGTTTGTACATAAGAAAATGTATTAAAAAAAAAAATCTCCGTCGCGACTGGAGAAATAAAATATGTCAGTACGAAGTTCGCTGAGTCAGCTAGTAACAAATAAAAGTTCGAAATATGGTGTACCACAGCAAAATTCCAGCGTAGGAGATAGTAGGTACCTAAGTGAAGAGCCCCTTTTGTACGTATGACATCATCATCATCATCATCATTTCAGCCAAAAGACGTCCACTGCTGGAAAATAGGCCTCCCCCAAGTACCTCCACTTCGACCGGTTCTGCGCTTCTCGCATCCAGCGGATTCCAGCGGCCTTCACAAGGTCATCGGTCTATCTTGTGGGAGGATGACATGCTCTATCCAAAATATAAGTTCTTTCCCAGGAGGAATGGGGCGATCGTAGTATATGATGAGATTTCCTTTGCTTTCTGACGATACCTGAAAACATTAACATTTATATGATCAAAAACTGTCTCGCAAACGAAGGTTTCCATACCACCGTACAACATTGAATGCAACTTAAATGTTTTTGATACTTTAATAGTAAAAAATTCGTCTCTGGCGACCTCTTAAATCTTTACTGTATTTATTTACTTGGTGTTTTAGTCTTCATAGTAGTAAAGGTACACACTCTGTGTAAATTTCAAAATGTTCTTCTATTACGGTTCAAAAGATACAGCGGAGTAATACTAGTAATAGGGCCCGTTATCACTCTTTGGTACAGAACCCTACAGATAATTGAAACAAATAATAAAATAAAAAAAGTGTATTGAAATAATCTAATAACATAAATATTTACGAAATAGGACGTTCAAGTTGAATTATGTACTTAATGTAAGTAATAGAAAAAAAAGAATAACATGAAAAAAAATATTTAAAAAAAACCTAAAATATGTTACCCATACTCCGAATATTCTGTCTTCTGATTGTTTAATGGGATCATTATCTGCATGACTGACCATTTCCTCCATAAGTAGGGTAATTCTGAACCAGGAAAAGGCCCACACCCCATTTAATATGTGGCGCATGGAATTTCGAAATGGTTTCACCTAAATTCTACCCTCACAAAGTACTACTATCTCTGTAATATTCACTTACTTGGTATTTCTTATCACGTCATCCATGGCCTCTTTCAAAGCTTTCATATCCATAATATCTGCTTTCTTACCAAAATCTTTATTAACTTCTTTTTCGACATTATTGAATTGATCTTCAAATATAGGAATTCCAATAATAGGAACGGCGAAGTGTACAGCTTCGGTAAATGATTGAAGGTCTCCGTCGTAATGAACAAAACACAATTTGGGTGTGCTGAAAATCAGATAAATCATTTATGGGTAACTCAATTTTGATATCCGTTGTTCGTTGTGATGTAAAAGGCGGTAAAGGATTATGTCGAGATAGACCCCTTTTACTGCGTTCCTAATCTTCTTCTTAGCGTGTCGATGGCAAAAACAATACGATATTTTTTTTGCAAAAATGTAGTTTTCTAAATTAGTTTGGCCCAAAATTCAGCAATGCCAATACCGTTAGCTGACGCAGCCATTAGGTCCTCACGTGTGCAGATGACAGGGCATGCGGTGTAAGATGGGAGGTGACCCATTGTCTGTGGAGAGACGCCGCATACACACCGGAGGTCTTAGCCGTCCATGAACCCCCATTTGTGGAGGTTGTCCTTGCTGCGACCTACTTGGGTACGAAGTCTGTTTAAGGTTTTCCAAGTAGGCCACGGTAACTTGTGCCCGGACGGGAGGCTCTCTGATGGTTCGATGAAGAAATCATGAGGCTTGAGCTAAGCTAAGAAATCAGGAGCCTAATAATAACTCCGTACTAGCGGTGATTCTGGTTACCCATTTATGTATTTGCTAAAATTACTTACATACTATTACAGAAAGATTTCTGATATTTTTTATTAAACTTCGGATGTCCTCTGGAGGCCTACTTTCTAAGTACGTCAACGAAGTTACGAGCCCGTCCGAAAGTAATTCGAAACTTCGGGATGAACCATACACCTGAAGAATTAACTTTTCGGTTGGGCAAAACACATGCGGAGTAACACTTGTTAAATCGTGGTGTCTTACATTTTTAGGTCGGGCCCTAAACTAATTTTAAGTCCATAGGAGATACGGAGTAGGAATCGCCCATTACTTCGGTCGAAAAAACTAATTTCGTGCTTAGGAAGTAGCTAGACCACAAGGTGAGAATTTCATAAAAAATGTTGTGTTCATGTTAAAAGTTATGCTTATTAGTTTAAAAATATTTATAAAGTTTCAGGAGAGAGCGTATTATTAAATATTTTGCAGGCTTAATATGGTTTAGCCAAAAATTATTCATATATACATACTCAGCCTATAACGTTCCCACTGCTGGGACACAGGCCTCCTCTCCATGAGAGGGAGTGGGCCGTAATCTACCACGCGGGCCCAGTGCGGGTTGGTAGATGTCACATGTCTTCGAATTTTTGGTTCTAGGACATGCCGGTTTCCTCACGATATTTTCCTTCACCTTTTGAGAGCAGTGGTGATGAAATTATTTACACAAAGTTATGCGCCTGGCTAGGTTCGAACGTACGACCTACAACTCGTAAGTCGCGGCCGTTACCACTGGGCCACCACTGGTCAAAATAATTCATCATCATCATCATCATCATCATCATCATTTCAGCCGAAAGACGGCCACTGCTGGACATAGGCCTCCCCCAAGCTCCGCCACTTTGACCGGTTCTGTGCTTCTCGCATCCAGCAGACTCCCGCGGCCCTCACAAGGTCATCTGTCCACATAATTCAGTCATCTGTCAAAATAATTCAGTCTCGAGAAAATAATGAATATCAAGCAACTTGAAATATCTGTTACGGCACCCAATTTAACAGATGATCATTCTTCGGAATCTTTATGATTCCCTCATATTCCCAGATAACAGTCATATTTACAGTCTTGAAAACATCCAAAACATCTACAATAAATCGGGGAGGGTCCTTCCTTTCAACGTCGTTCCTATACTGAAATATACCAGACTATTGTCGAGCCAGCCATAATCTTTTGCAGATTCTGGGAAAATAAATTGTAAGATAAGAATTCATTATTTGTTGGGGAAAAGGTATTATTAGTATTATTTAATACTGACGTATCTCCTTTTGCGTTCGCTTCATTGAGTCAGGGGATATATCCATGGAACATTTTTTGTCTGACAATGTTCCGCCATCCTGAGAGCTGTGATGGCCCATTGGTAACGGCCGCGATTTATGTACGTGACGTAGGTCGTAGGTTAGAACCCAGACAAGCGCTTTACTTTGTGTGAATTATTAAATCACCACTGCTCTCAAAATGGTGAAGGATACCATCGAGGGAACAGACATGTTCTAGAAACAAAAATTTCGAAGACTTATGTCATCTACCAATCCGCACTGGGCCCGCTTGATGGATTACGGCCCGCTCCCTCTCACAGAGAGGAGGGCCGTGTCCCAGCAGTGGGAACTTTGAGAGAACGTTGAACGAGAGACTATGAGGTTGAATAGTTCAATCTGCTAATCTGACCTGCAGGCTGAGCATGAAGCTATCTATTTCTACTCTACTGTAGAATAGAAATAGGTGTCTACATTTCTCGGTGAAAAACTGTTAAATGTCTATACGTAAACGTCATTTTTGTTTACTGTTCCGACGACAAAACGCTTGTCTACGGTTCTCATGTTAAGCCTGCTGGGCTTTTGTTTTTTGCTTGCGACGCATTCTCTTAAGGCGATATGAACGAAAACCTTTTTTAAAAACAACGTTTTTAAAAAGGTTTGAACCACCAAACCAGTTTTTTAACCAAGAACCTAATATGTATGGAAATGTACCTAGTTCTTTTAACTTAACTGATAACTAACTTAACTTGTCATTTTTTTATTCAGAACTTTAACTACACTTAAATAAAGTTGGAAATGCAAAAACGAAGTCAGAACTTTTTGCTGGAATTAAATTTAGATCGCGTTCTGTAATAAGACGGTAAGACTCGATAAGAATCATGAAAAGTAGATAGGTAACAAGTCTAGAGATGATTTTGCGTTTAGTGAGTTAGCCAATAGGGACGAAAATGGGAAAGCCAATAAGCCAAACTCAACGCATTTATTTGAAATGAACCAATTAAAGACAGTTTTGAACTGCCAAGGGGCCGGCCAATCAGAAAATACAGAAGATCATGAATGCATGATATTATTCAGTTAACAAGCGTACAGTAAAAATATTTCATTTTGTACGTCTAATCTTGTCGTTTTCCTCGCAACAAGCTATTATTAATTCAGTTTATTTCCTTTGACATCGTCCTATTACAGTTATTACTGTAATATGGAATTGTTATGTCTTGTTTGTTTGGCAAAGTATTTATTTTCTTCAAAGAGATTTTCTTTTATTAGATACCTTCCAGAGATGTTTTTAAAAGGTTGCGCTTTTTTCTGAATCGTTCGACCAATTAGGCATTATACTTGGTCATTTTTTAGTCAGTCGTGATAGTACCCGTGAAATTGAACAATTTTCTCGAAACAACATGGGTTGAAATATGAAAAAAAAAATCGACATCGCATGCAAAATCAATAGTCAGCTGATTTTTCTTTGTTTTTCATATTTCGAGCCATGTCCCTGGAGAAAGTTGTTCAATTTCACAGGTACTTACTATCACCCTGAAAAATTTGGGTAGTGACTAAAAATCACCCATTATACTTGGATATTCTTTATCTTTCATCCTTAGAATGTATCTAAGACCGCGTTTTGGGCACGCCACGATTGCGGCGGTAAGTCCCCTCTTTGAGGAGTGGTTTGAGAGGCGGCATGGCGTCCTCACCTTCCGCCTGACGCAGGTCCTCACCGGACACGGTTGTTTCGGGAGGTTCCTGTTTCGGATAGGGCGGGAGGAAACGCCCGGGTGTTTCCACTGCGAAGATCGCCCTGAGGACACGGTGGAGCACACGGTGGCGGTCTGCCCGGCTTGGGCGGAGCACCGCCGTGTCCTAGTGGAGGCGATCGGCGGCGGCGATCTCTCGCGTCCGGCCCTGGTCCAGGCCATGGTACGGAGCGAGAGGGCATGAGGAGCCGTCACCTCCTTCAGCGAAGCAGTGATGCTCGCGAAGAGGGAGGCGGCGCACGTGAGGGAGAGGCCGCATATGCGCCCTCGCGACCCCAGCCGCCGCAGGATACGGAGACGCCCTGGGCGTCGGGAATCCCAGGCCGATTTCCGGCCACCGTAGGCATGGGCTTGCGGACGGCGAGTAATGGGTAGCTCGCTGTCCGGTAAGGACCAAGCCCAAGTCGACGGCGCGTTGTGTTCCACGCGCGCCTCAAAGAGATGTCAGCACAAAAAGTGATGGGATCCGCAAGGGTCGATGCCTGCCAGGGGTGCGGGTTTGTTCGAAAGAGACACCACAGCCCCTGGCTTAAGGGCTACTGAAGGAACACGGGTGGGTTTTAGTCAGTAAAAGTCTGACCCGCCCTCCTGCTCCACCCAGGGCAGGAGAAGTTATTTGATGATTTCCCACCCCAAAAAAAAAAAAAAAAAAAAAAAAAAAGACCGCGTTCGCACGTACCGTCACGCCGTCACGTACGTAAAATGTTCCGACGGGATTTTATCTCGGTCTGGATTTTCAACTCACGGTGTTGAACTGAACATTGAGAATCCAACAGAGTGTACCCCAGCGCGTCGATAAACACACTGTTCGATTTTCAACCCTTGGCACTAGGCAGTGCGTTCAAGATCCATTGCGCGAAAAAATTCCGATGCGATATTTTCACTTCCATGTGAAGGTGGACTCACTCTTATGTATATGTCACCGTAAGATTGTGAACACCGTTAGTTTATAATCTATCTAGCGAGATTATAAACTGTAGATAAATTGTGAACTGCAAAAACCATTTACAATTTAATGCACAATTTTTCGATAGTTTATAATCTGTCTGTCAAATTGTGAACTGGTATCATAACGGATAGTACCTTGCGCTATTACTGAATAGTCAAGTAATTGCCACCACTAACTTGGAAGCAGCGCTCGCCGGCCGCTATTGGTCGCAGTTCTAACCTAACCTATTCGGTCGGTAAGAAGTATGGTGCAGTTCACAATTTATCGACAGTTTATAATCTCGCTAGATAGATTGTTAACGGTGAACAGTAATGCTCGCGAAGAGGGAGGCGGCGTACGTGAGGGAGAGCGCCCTCACGGCCCTAGCCTCCCCAGGAGACGCCCTGAGCAACGGGAATCCCAGGCTGATTCCCGGCCACCGTAGGCGCGGGCTTGTGGATGGCGAGTAATGGGTCGCTTGCTGTCCGGTTAGGATCAAGCCAGGGTCGACCGCGCGTTGTGTTCCACGCGCGCCTCAAAGAGATGTCAGCACCAACTGGTGGGGTCCTCAAGGGTCGATGCCTGCCAGGGGTGCGGGTTGGCCGAAAGAGATATCGCCCCTGGCATACAGACAACTGAGGGAACACGGGTGGGTTTTAGTCAGTAAAAGTCTGACACGCCCTCCTGCTCCACCCAGAGCAGGAGAACTTATTTGATGATTTCCCAACCTCAAAAAAATAAACGGTGTTCGCAATCTTACGGTGACATAATTATACTCTCGCCTTCTTCCCAACGGCAGAAATTTTAGAACGGCAGTTGTTACGATCCTTGCATACTCCTTTGGGTTCATATATGTTCACACATGGGGCCATACTGACACACTGGTTGCGAGTAATACGTATCTGAACTTTCTGAAGAACATCACCAATAAGGTGATGTTCTACACCCTAGAATCTAGGGCATCCCCTCCCGGCGCACATCTGGCGTGTCTCACTCTTAATCGATGAAATATATTTTTACCATTGCATTGAAAGCAGCTTCCTTTTCTCCTCAATATGGTAGCCAGCAATCTGAATATAATCCAGTGGCCAACGAAACGTCTGTCCAGTGGAAAAATGCGAATTTCCCAACAAAAGAGTTCCATTGTGCTTTAGTACTTCAAAGGGAGGTAAAATGCCACCTCTTTTAGCCATTGCTCGGCCAAAGGCTCTATTGAACAGGGATTCCTTTTCTCGCCGAGTTACCTGCAAAAGGTAGAACAATTTAAAAGTACCTAACCACAGATTTGTTTATAGCTAAGCAACATTTAACTAAAGTTACTATGTCTAAGGTTACTTGATAATTTGACAATTTAACATTTTTAATTGGGCGATTCAACTACCCAATTGAAAATTTGAAGACGTCAAATTAGATTAATTAGTGTTTTCAGATACTCGTATTCTTCGTGATTATTTTTATCGATTACCAAAGGGTGAAGTTTAATTTAAAGAATCTATAATTAAAGTAAATTTAACGACATTTATTAATCCCGGATCGAAGAAGGAGTTTTTTTGGGCTTTTTAAATAACACTAGTGGGGTCACGAGTGTTATTTATAAAACCCATAAGTCCCGAGATTTGTTTATTGGACCGAAGTTCAATAACGCCGCTTGCTGTAGGAGTTGATTGGTAGCAATCGTCACGTAAAAAACTTTTTAATAAAAAAATTAAACCGCCGAAAAACCGAAAAGTAAAAAATAATAAACTAGCTTTGTCCAACCCCAATAACTAAGTTTGGAAGGCGGTGACTTATAATTAAATACATATCCAATGTCACCGACTTAATTTTTTGTGGCTATAATCTACTAATTACTACATGCTTAATTTTTGATTTAATACACAACTCAGTATTAAAATCTGTGAGTAAACAATCAATCATCCCCTGTTTTCTTACCCTTAGGGTTAGAATTTTTCCCTTCCAATAAAAAAAGAATTATCAAAATCGGACTACTCTGGAAAAAGTTATGCGTGGTCATACATAAAAAAAAATATATACGCGTCGAATTGAGTAACCTCCTCCTCCGTTTTTTCGTCGGTTCAAAAATAGTTACGCTGCCTCTATGCGATTTTCTCTTTTTCTATTATATCCCAGTGTGTGCGAGTATGTCGTAAGGAACTTGTGTTCCTGACCGACTGCACACGTTTTACTTGTAAATTTAATGTTAATATTGATACACATAAGCTTTCCTGAATTAAATCTCTAAATGATAGTGAAGCATCAAAAATTGGTAGCGTATTGGAACACGGCCACACAGGGGCACGTATTGCGACTTCAATTTAAAATACTTATGTATAAAGTTGAGGCAACATAATGCATCTAAATAAACCAAACATTGATATATATATTCACGTGATGTACGAGTAGGTATATCTCAAAGACACCATAGGTCTGGACAGCAAGGTCTAGGCTTATGAATACGTTATGGATTATTCTGCTTGTTAGGGACTGTAATGCCTAGTTCTCCTAGAATCGTTCATAATAGCGTGACTGAGGATAACTGTTGAGCAAATGTCGAAGTAGATTTACTGCCTGTTATGGGATTCCTATACAATGCGTGTAAACGCAACAACCATACTGATTTAGTAGATTTACCAACAATGAGTCACTGATAGCCTTGGTAGTACTAAACGATAGATTTAGAACACAGATTTATGGGCCATCAATTACAATGGAAGTAAAAAGAAATACTGTTCTAGGTAATGGTGATAATTTGGTTCAGTTTTTCATGAATTCATGAAAGAGAAGTATTTATAATTCGTTGCTTTTTCTCATCTTCTTTCAGCAGTTTCGAATGTAAACTAACCCACTATAAAACGATTTTTTTAATAATAGGTCTTTACCTATGAAATTGCCGTTTTGTATGAAAAAATTTAAACGAATTTTTTTCATGAATTTTTTATTTGTATTAATCGAAGTAATCACCCATGCAATCAATGCATCTTTGCCATCG
This sequence comes from Polymixis flavicincta, assembly GCA_949987655.1. Lineage (NCBI taxonomy): Eukaryota > Metazoa > Arthropoda > Insecta > Lepidoptera > Noctuidae > Polymixis > Polymixis flavicincta. Next base: position 8,437,274 of record OX465186.1, on the reverse strand, counting down.
CAGTGGCAGTTTATTGATGCCCTTCTTAAAGAAATCAGCTGGACGGGAGGCAACAAATTCTTCAAAGGCATTTTGTACTGCCTCTCGGGTATTAAATTTTTTTCCCGCCAAGAAGTTATCCAAATTCTGGAAAAAGTAGTAGTCTGTAGGCGCAAGGTCTGGTGAGTAGGGCGGATGACGGAGAGCTTCCAACCCCAGTTCTTGCAACTTGGAGACCGTCTGCTGTGCAGTATGAGGTCGCGCGTTGTCGTGCAGGAGCAGCGGAGACGAGCGATTGACCAATGCTGGTTGGAGATGCGCCAGCTTCTCCATCATTGTGTTCAGTTCTTCACAGTACACATCTGCAGTAATGCTCACCCCGTTTGGTAAGAAGCTGTGATGAATCACACCGGCGCTAGACCACCAAACAGTGACCATCACTTTTCTAGGGGTAAGTTTTCGTTTAGGGCATTGTTTAGGTGCTGAACCAGGATCCAACCAACTTGCTGAGCGCTTACGGTTATCAAACAGAATCCATTTTTCATCGCAGGTAACAATGCGGTTCAAAATTCCTTCATTTGTGTGTCTGTTGAGCAGTGCAAGGCACGTCTCGACGCGTACTTCGCGCTGGCGATCATTGAGTTCGTGGGGCACCCATTTGTCAAGCTTTTTTACCTTGCCAATTTGACGCAAATGGACCAATATTGTTTTGACGCTAACGTCGAAAGCTGCTGCTAATTCAGCCGTAGATTGTGTATCATCAGCTTCCACAATCGCCTTTAATTCGTCATTGTCGACCAAAGTCTTCGGACGACCGCGAGGTTCATTTTTCAGGTCGAAATTTCCAGAACGGAAGCGAGCAAACCAATAACAGGTGGTGCGTTGGTTTGTAGTGTTAGCTCCGTAAACGTCGTTGATGTTGCGTGCCGCTTGTGCCGCGTTGCTGCCACGACGGTACTCATATTCCATAATTACTCGAATTTTTAACGTATCCATGATGACGAAAAAGATTGAAATGCGATGAAAATGTAACACTAATCAATAAAGAAATGACTACTTTTAGAAAAAAAAATCCATGTTTTTAAAATAAAATTAATTTGAAATTAGAATTCTTAGCCAAACAAAAATTATTTTGATTTGAAATGGCCAGTACTGCAGAACGGCAATTTCATAGGTAAAGACCTAATATGTTGGGGCATATCATCGTATAGACGGATGTGCAAAATTATGTTTTTTGTTCGAAACGGGTTTATTCAGAAATGGTCTCATTTAAATTTCATATAGATCTGATGATGAGTTTCGGAGACAGATAACGGAACTCTTCAAAAAATGACAGCAAATCAACCGCGATTGCTGCCTATCGCATAAATATTTGTTTTGTTTTGACCCCAAGGATGATGAAATTCCGAATTGGTACTATGGTAGGTACTATAGCCAAAAAGTGAAAAATAAAAACTTTTTCCAAAAAAAAACAACCGCCAAAAGTGAAAAATTACTTTTTCGGAAGTCGGTGACTTTGAATATGTATTTTAATTCCTTCCGACATTAAATTAAAGTTATTTTTCACTTTGTAGTGTTTTTCCGGAAGTCGGTTGTTTTTTTTTTCTCTAGCTTTTGCTCACGGCTTCGTCTACGTGGAGGTTGGAAATTACACCTAACAGAACCTAGCAGGATAAAAAGTATTATATTTCTTAACTCTCCGGGTTTTGTGTAACACGTCTAACAGTAGGAATGGGTTTCATTTTGACGGTTTAAAAACACTAACTGCGTTACTTACGTTGTGGAGCAGACAATTTAATCTATATCTACATACAGATAAATAAAATTGGAGTGTCTGTTTGTAATATTTAAAAAAAAACTTTTTCCAAAAAAAAATCAACCGGCTTCCAAAAAACAATAGAAAGTGAAAAATAACTTTAATTTCGGAAGGCTGTGACAAGAAATTAGTAAAATACATGTCTAAAGTCACCGACTTCCGAAATTAAAGTTATTTTTCACTTTCTATTGTTTTTTGGAAGCCGGTTGTTTTTTTTTTTGGAATTTTTTTTTTCTCTTTTTAGTTAAAGTACGTGGCTACTATAACTAAAAAGAGAAAAATAAAGACTTTTCCTCACCAATTCATCATCCTTGGGGTCAAAACAATGCATATTTATGCTATAGCAGCAATCGCAGTTGATTTGCTGTCATTTTTTGAAGAGTTCCGTTGTCTGTCTCCGAAACGCATCATCAGATCTATATGAAATTTAAATGGGACTATTTCGGAATAAAACCCTTTCTAAAAAAAAGAATTTTGCTAATCGGTCGATATATATTATGACGGAGTTATGCCCGAATCTGCACCTAACTCCTAATTTAAAGAGTTGTACCTATGGAAGGTACAACTCTTTAACAGCTGATTTCTTTTTGTATAACTGACGAAAAATTTCTGCGTTGGGGGTTCTAGAATGTTATGTTGAATTCATGGTTACAGTTTGCGCACTGGATAAAAACTTATCCTGTATATTGGGGCCGGTTTTCTATTTAGCTGGATGAAGCTGAATACCAGTATTTTACATGGAGCATTTTCTTATCTGACCTCCACAACCCTGTTACTAGGTAACACGATTTCGGGCTTCTGACAGTGACAACTAGGACGAATGACAACTAGGACCAACACTTAACGTGCTTTGCGAGGCACGGAGGGGTATTTTATTTTGGAGGATGAGATATCATTAAATAACTGCTCCCGCTCTGGGTGGATCAGGAGGGCGTGTCAGACTTTTACTGACTAAAACCCACCCGTGTTCCTTCAGTTGCCTGTGTGGCCATGGTATCTCTTTCGAGCAACCCGCACCTCTGGCAGGCATCACGCACGGAGGGGTCACGATATGTAATGTATGGTCCGGTCACCTATCCACAAACAGACCACGGCAAGCGTAGCTTAACCTCATCCTGGGCACGCCACGATTGCGGCGGTAAGTCCCCTCTTTGAGGAGTAGTTTGAGAGGCGGCATGGCGTCCTCACCTTCCGCCTGACGCAGGTCCTCACCGGACACGGTTGTTTCGGGAGGTTCCTGTTTCGGATAGGGCGGGAGGAAACGCCCGGGTGTTTCCACTGCGAAGATCGCCCTGAGGACACGGTGGAGCACACGGTGGCGGTCTGCCCTGCTTGGGCGGAGCACCGCCGTGTCCTCGTGGAGGCGATCGGCGGCGGCGATCTCTCGCGTCCGGCCCTGGTCCAGGCCATGGTACGGAGCGAGAGGGCATGGGGAGCCGTCACCTCCTTCAGCGAAGCAGTGATGCTCGCGAAGAGGGAGGCGGCGCACGTGAGGGAGAGGCAGCATATGCGCCCTCGCGACCCCAGCCGCCGCAGGATACGGAGACGCCCTGGGCGTCGGGAATCCCAGGCCGATTTCCGGCCACCGTAGGCATGGGCTTGCGGACGGCGAGTAATGGGTAGCTCGCTGTCCGGTAAGGACCAAGCCCAAGTCGACGGCGCGTTGTGTTCCACGCGCGCCTCAAAGAGATGTCAGCACAAAAAATGATGGGGCCCGCAAGGGCCGATGCCTGCCAGGGGTGCGGGTTTGTTCGAAAGAGGCACCACAGCCCCTGAGACACCCAGCTTAAGGGCTACTGAAGGAACACGGGTGGGTTTTAGTCAGTAAAAGTCTGACACGCCCTTCTGCTCCACCCAGAGCGGGAGAAGTTATTTGATGATTTCCCACCCAAAAAAAAAAAGCTTAACCTCATCCATCGATCCATGCAGCTGTTATAACTTATCCACAAGTATTCTAATGCATAGAACTCACACATTATTATCACAAAATGTACCTACTTAATTATTAAAAGGTTAAAAAAAACACTAAGTGCAATTAATTTTCAGTCTAGAAATGTAAAGAAAAATAACAATTAGTTACGTGTGAATAATTTATAGCCATGCCATACAAGTCACGTTTTTATTACTTGACAAATGGATCGTTCGTCCATTAGTGGACTATCTATGTTCTATGTTATGGGGTTTGGTTTCCGCACTTAGTCCTTTAAGTGGACCATTGTGCGTGAGCCATGGCGGCCTTTTGGTATTATTCCAGCCAGCCCACCTCCCTCCAGAAGTTGGCTATGACTCCTGGTTTGTTCAGAATATCTGTGTAACATTTGGGTTCCCCGAGGGTTTCTGTTCTAATCTGTGCTACGCCTGTGCATACGAAAAGCACGTGCGCAACGGTTTCCTCAGCCTCCATGCAGGCCCTGCACAAGGGGCTGTCCGTTATGCCTATTGTGTGGAAGTGTTTGTTCAGCGAGCAGTGTCCTGTGATGGTTCCAGTCACCAGACGCAGGTCTATTCTGTCCAGGCGTAACAGACGTCTGGTCAGCCTGCTATCCAGGGATGGCATTGCTTCCCTAGACTGCCTGCAGCCTGGTGTCAGGGTCCACCAGCTCTCGGCTTGTTTGTGGGTGTATTCCTGGAGCCACCTGCGTAGTTGGTTGAAGGGTATGGGCACAATGGGCTCGGGACCATAGACTGACACGCTGGATGCCCTTCTGGCTAGTTCGTCTGCGGCGTCGTTGCCCAGTGACCCACTGTGTCCTTTTATCCATTGCAGTGTCACAGTGTTGCGGTTGGCAACCGTTATTCTTTCTAGTACATTGTGACATTCTAGTGCTAAGCTCGATGTGATGTATTTTTTCCGTAGGGATTGAAGAACTGAAGCACTATCGGAGAGTATACGTATGTGTGCATCCGTGACCCTCCTGGCTTCTATGGCATACGCCGCTTGTATAATGCCCACACATTCCGCTTGGTATACGGTGTTGAACATTCCCAGCGGGCTGGATATGTTTATGTTAAGGTCTTGTGAGAAAACTCCGACTCCGGTTCCAGAGTCGGTCTTTGATCCGTCAGTGTAGACTCTAAGCTCATCCGGGCCTGAGTAGTCGTTCTGTTCTCCTGTGAGTACTACGTTGTAGTGTCTCTGAAAGTAGTGCAATTTCGGGGTTTTGTCACAGGGTGATGCCATCATCGGTTGTCGTTTGATCGCATCTTCCTTAATGCGTGTGTGCTTGACTCTGGAGTCTTTGCTTAGGTTTCCTGCTATGTCGAGCCTCAAGGCAGCCAGTGCTGCCTCCTCCCGTACGATGAGGTGTAGAGGAGGCAGCCCCAGCATTGCCTGTAGGGCAGCGGTGGGCGTAGTCCTCATGCAGCTGGTGATTGCCACACAGGCGCACCGCTGCAGTTTTTCAAGGTCCTTTTGTGCTGTGCCTAAGTCCGTTCTGGGCCACCAGACTATTGAGCCGTATGTAATAATTGGTCGAATAACCGTGGTGTACAGCCAGTGGGTGACTCTGGGGCTTATGCCCCAGTTCCTGCCAAGCATTCGCTTGCACTGCCACAGGGATATGCTGGCTTTTGTGGTGATGTAGTTGGTGTGTTTTGCCCAATTCAGCTGTTTGTCCAAAAAGATGCCCAGGTATTTGGTTTCAGTTGCTAGGCTTAGAGTAGAGCCGAACAGACGCGGAAGTTCCAGTTCCGCGAGTTTCCTCTTTTTTGTAAAGAGGATCAGTTCGGTTTTTGTAGGATTTACTGATAGTTGGTGTTTGTGGCACCAGTCCTCGACTATTTTAAAGGCTTGGCGCATAAGGTTACATAGGGTATTTTCATGGGTGCCGTTTATTATTATGGTTAGATCATCGGCATAGCCTACGGTGAAGTAACCTTTGTCATTCAGTGATTTGATGAGGCTGTCTACGACCAGGTTCCATAGAAGCGGCGAGAGGACGCCCCCTTGTGGACAGCCCTTCGCCACTACTGCCCTTGTAGTGTCGTTTACGGTGACTTGCACCGCTCTCAATTTGAGCATGTTGGTGATCCACCCACTCAGGGTCGTGTCTATGTTGTGTCTGTCGAGGGCCATGCTAATGCTATTGAACATAGTCTTGTCAAAGGCGCCCTCGATGTCAATGAAAGCTGCCAGTGCTGAGCATTTATGGTCCACTGCGCATTCAATTTTGGATACTACGCTATGGAGCGCGGATTCTGTTGATCTGCCAGTGGAATAGGCGTGCTGTTGTTTATGGAGTGGTTTTACTCGGAGAGGTCCGTCTCGGATATGCCTATCACAGAGTCTCTCAAGGGTTTTCAGTAGGAAGGATGTGAGGCTTATGGGCCTGTAGGCCTTGGGTTCTGTATAGTCTGTTTTTCCCGGTTTGGGTATGAAAATGACTTTCACTTCGCGCCACGCCAGGGGTATGTAACTGAGTGCTATGCAGGTACGGTAGATCTTCACCAAGCATGGTGTTAAGTGGTCAACCCCCCACTGCAGTAGGGCTGGGAAAATTCCGTCTAGTCCTGGGGACTTGTAGGGCTGAAAGGTGTTTATAGCCCACTTTATCCTGTCTTCTGTTACTATGCTGTGGGCTCTGGACCAGTCTTGGTCTGTAGGTGTCCGTTCTGGCTCAGCCTCCCATGTTCTGTTCTCTAGGAGGTTGCAGCCTGGGAAGTGAGTCTCGAGAAGGACTTTACTGGTTTCATGGTCGGTTAGTGTGTAAGAGTTATCGGGTTTCTTCAGCGCGCCGAGGCTTCGATCCTGATCAGTCGATAGGATTTTTCGTACCCTTGCGGCTTCATTGTGGGTTTCTATGGATTCGCAGAATTTCCGCCATGCCGCTCTTCTGGCAGTCCTAATTCGCTTTTTGTATAAGTATTGGGTTTCTTTGTATTGCTCCCAGTCGTCCGGGAGCCTAGTGTTTTTGGCTCTATTGAATTGTTGCCTGAGTGTATCTCTGAGTTTACCTAGTTCAGCGTTCCACCATGGGTTTCTCACGCTGTTGTTTGCTGGCGCCCTCAGTTTGCAGCATGCGTGGTATGCTTCAATTAGATACTCTGATAGTTTTGTCACGGTGTATTCCAGTTGTGCAGTGTCCTTTACAGTTACTTGTGATAGGTGTCTCTCTAGTAGGGCCGCCAGAAGCCGTTTGTACTCGGGCACCTTAGTGCGACGTGGGTTACGTTTCGGCTCTGGTTCCTTTATGTGGGTAGCTAGTGTAAATCGGATTCTTCTATGATCTGAGCTGGAAGGCTCGTCCGATACGTGCCAATTAGCGATGAGGTTTGTCGCGGTTTCTGTAGCGAGAGTTAGGTCGATGATTGTCTGTCCTCGGACTGTGACCCAAGTGGGTTCAGAACCTCGGTTAACAATGTTAAGGTTAGTAGAGAATAAATAGGTGGATAGTACCTCTCCTCTGGAGTTCGCTGAGTCACTGCCCCAGAGCGGGTGGTGGGCGTTGGAGTCGGTGCAGATGATCAGTTCCAGCTTGGCGCGCTCACAGTGTTGTACCAGATCGGCCATCTCTTTTGGCGGGCAATTCGCCTCCTCGCCTGGCATGTACACCGAGGCCAGTACAACATCTGGAACGTCACATGCGGTCTGGAGCCTGACAGCTGTTAGGTCTCTGGAACAGAATTGAGTAAGTGTCGTGGTCGGGATTTCTTTGGGAATGTAGACGCAGGTACGTGGTTTTTCTGCACCATGCGTGTCTAGGATTAGCTTACCTCCGATATTACCGAGGCCGCAGATTCTGTTGTTCCTGATCCACGGCTCTTGGATCAGTGCGATGGTTCGGGGCTTAACCTCCAAGGCCCTGCGTAAGCTAGCCGTGGCAGTCTGGCTGTGTTGGAGGTTAGTTTGGATGATATTTATGGGCGGTGACGGCGGTGAGGTGGAGTTAGTCGGAGATGGATCCATCGGATAGCCTCTCCGCCGCCTCCACTCTGAGCTGGTCTTCGTGTGCGTCGCCCGGCGACGAGGCAAGCAATTGCTCGTTCCAGCCAGGTGATGAGGGTGGTATGGCGTCGTCATCGTCGTCCATCGCTGCTCGGGCCATGACCTCCTCGAGCTGGGCGATGTCGGTGTCATTCGTCTTTGTCATTGTCGGTGCGGTCTTTTCGTCTGTGCAGTCAGTCTTAGTGTCACAGGGTAGGGTCGTGGGCCAGAAGCGCACGTATATCGACCCCAAGAGGTACGATATCCGTCGCTCCCGGGCTAGGACCCTTTCGGCTTCCTCCGGTGGCACACCTAGGGTCAAGTATGTCCCGTAGTTGTCGCCACCGACGGTAGTCGCCCTGTACAGTGACCACCTCGCGATGTCGTACCAAGTGTTCTGACGGATCAGAACACTTTGGAGCCTGGCTATGTCGCCCTTGTAACGGGGGACAAAAAGCGAGGCTCGGACACGGGTGGGCACGTCGGACTGTTTGACTACTGTCAGTGCAAGGTCAGTGTCTGTGAGTTTGATAAGGGGCACGTTTTGGGTTAGCCAGGTCAGGGCATAGTCGTCCTCACACCACATCTGCACGGTGCCTTCCGCTACCCGTGGGTATCCACGGAAGGCCGGGAGTGGTGTCGTCGGGTCTGTGTCCATAAGTCGGGCTTCTAGGTCGGTCTTAACGTGCTCAGCCTCTTCCCTGGTCAGGTCACGAGAGGGTGGAGGGAAGCAGATTGCTACGGCCAGCCTCGCAGGAATATCCTTCGTGGCTCGCGCATAGGTTCTCTGCTCCCCCTGAGCGGAGTGAACCCTCACACGTTTGGCGTGCCCCTGTAGCGTACTCGGCGAAGCCGTGTCGTCGGGGCGCTCCCTCTTCGTCGGCCCTGTACCACTTGGTCCAGGCTGCGGCTTGGAGGTGCCCGGCATGGTGTCAGTTGCCGGCGCCTGTGCGTGTGCTGGTCTATACCGCCTGCCTCTGTTCTGTTTTGGTCGAGGTCGGTCGATGGTGTTGTCGGAGTTTTGGGGTCGGTTGGCGGTCCCGGCAGACTTTGACGCGTCCGGCCGCGTTTCGCGCTGGGTTTCCCCCTCGCGGACTAACGGTCGGTCGCGCGGCACCGCGTCCGGCCGCGTTTCGCGCTGGGTTGCCCCTCCGCGGACTAACGGCTGGTCGCGTGGCTCCGCATCCGGCCGCTTTTCGCGCTGGGTTTCCCCCTCGCGGACTAACGGACGGTTGCGTGGTTCCGCGTCCGGCCGGTTTTCGCGCTGGGTTTCCCCCTCGCGGACTAACGGCTGGTCGCGTACTGCCGCTGCCTCTGCCTTTTCGGCGGCCGATTGCGCCTCGCGTTTGCTACTGCCTCCGCGGGTATGACGCTTTCGGTCGCCAACTCTTCTTTCCCGGGCAGGGATTTTTCCGCGCTTGTTCAGCAGGCGTACTTCATCAACCGGGAAAGTGTTTGAGCTGCCAGGCTCGTCTTCCTTCCCCGTCCCTCTTCGTCTGTGTCGGTCTTGGTCGTTGTCTGGGTTGGTGATGCTATTCCGCACAATACTCTGTTGCCAGAGGCTCGTGGGTGGCATACACCGGGTCGTGGGTTGTGGCGCTTGGGTTGCGGCCGGAGTCGGGTTTGAGGGCGCGTTGGTCGCGGCCAGAGTTGGGTTTAGTGGCGCGTTATTCGCTGCCTGAGTGTTGGGCGCTGTATCAGCAGCCGGCTGCGCTAAAGAGCGCGGCAAAGGTGTGCAGTCGGTTGCCCCCCCCAGAATACGATGGGGGCTGACCGCCGTAGCGGTGTGGGATTCCCCGGCTTGGCCGGGACCCACCTGGGTAGGTTCTTTTGCCTTCTGCATTTTCTTTGTTTTAATTGGGGGGTGGGCTTTTTTGGAAGCGAGGTTACCCCTCCTCTAGGACCGACAGGATGTAAGGACAGGAGGGAGGTGTTTTGGTGGGAAGGGACGGGTTTCTTTTGGGGTCACCTTAGGTCTGGGATTTGGCCCAAGGGTTTCGGAGTAGGCGGGATGGTCTGGATAGGTAGGTGTGGGCTTATTGGGGTGTTTGGTACATAGGAAGAGGTGCATAGGTTACCCTAAGCCTGGGATTTTGGCCGTCGGGAACTTCTCTTGTCCGGGATCTTTACAAGATGCTCCGGGTGCAAGTTCAGCCATTATGATCGACCTCGCCCCCGGAGTTGGGCTATCCGCAACCTGCCCACCCGCTCGGTTGCAGGAGAAGAAGTGCCTGGCAGTCTGATTACCCCACCGCGGATGTACGTATATATCAGCGTTGGGGCAATCCAACCGCCCCGAGATTAGTGGACTATTAACGCCTATATTATTTACGTCGTCATAGGTATTAAGAAATGATTGTTTTGATTTGTACTTATCTGGAAAATCTCAGTAGCAGCCCGGAGCGGTAGATCTGTGCCCGGTTGATGGAAATAGGTTCGCACCTTATTACATCATCATCATCATTTCAGCCGAAAGACATCCAATGCTGTCCAGCATTGGATGTCTTTCAGCCACCCCAAAAACCGGGGTTTTGCCAAAATCGCCACGCTTGGCAGGCGGGTTCGCGATCGCAGTATGGTGGTAAAATGCATAGAGAACGCTGCTACCCATTCTCTTGTGACATCTGGTATTTCTCAGTATCTGCCCGTAGTCCAGACTCCAAGCTACTACTTATCAAATCAAATCAAATCAAAATATTTTATTTCACATAAACCTGCATGGACACTTATGAAATGTCAGAAGTAAGGTGCACGGTTCCAAATTGTCGCTTCCTATGGAAAAGAGCCGGCAAGAAACTCTACAGTTTATCATCATCATGATCTCAGCCAAAAGACGTCCACTGTTGGACATAGGCCTCCCTCAAGCTCTGCCACTTAATTTTTAGTGCTTGTCTTGTTGAGGAGGTTGCCATAATCGCCACGCTTGGCAGGCGGGTTGGCGATCGCAGCATGGTGGTAAAATGCATAGACAACGCTGCTGCCCATTCTCTAGTACCTTAGTCGCCTTCTACGACACCCACTGGAAGAAATGGGATGGTGCCATTCTTTTACGCCCGGCACCACACGGGACGTACAACTCCACGGTTACTCTTTAAAAAATAATTACCTTTTACAACATTTTCAAATTACAGTGATGAATAGGTATGGCAGGACAGTCAATAAGTACCAGGTACTTAGAGGAATGACAATAAAGAATAGAAAATCGTCTACAAATGTACATAAATAAAATGAACCGATTTAAACCAAGTGACATGATTTCCATGATAATCAATTAATCACTAATAAATAGTCGATATTAGAATTGATGTATAATGTCAAATAATGACGAGAATATGTCAGACATTGTAAAAAATAATCACATCACATATCCTGATCTGTGCCCGATTGAGCAATAGGCTCGCGCCCCCTATCACATGGGTCTTAAGATGGTCTTAAGCATAACTGTCGAAATGTGGTGTACTATACTTACAGACGCCAGCACATCAAGCTACCCGAAACTGTCAAATTTTCCCAATTGAAAATTAACCTTAAAGTTATACGATAAAGTTGAAAATCAATCAAAGAAATTTGACAAATTGGGGTGACTTGATGTGCTGGTGTCTGTACACTCACATTTACCCAATATAGGCACACCGCTACCTAACCTGGTGATTTTATACAAATGGAGCACCTTTTTATCATTTTTTGGCATGCATGGGTTTCCTTTTGTTGTGATTTCAATGCAGCGTTAGAAATTCACTTTGACATTTAGGTACATTGAATTATTTTTGCTTTACCTACCGAACAGAAAAGTAAAGTAGTGTGTCCTTTGTTTATTTCATTGTTAGTTAATATTTTTGTTTGTTATTCGATGTTCCTTCAACAATTTTTTTTGGATTGGAGGCCTTAGATCAGCTCTGTCGCGAAAATTATGAGAAATCGTTTAGCGAATTTCGCTAAGAAACATCACTATAGCGGGCTGAGAGCGTAGGCACGCGAAGGTGTAATAGGCTTTTTTTTTTGGTGGGAAATCATCAAATAACTTCTCCCGCTCTGGGTTGAGCAGGAGGGCGTGTCAGACTTTTACTGACTAAAATCCACCCGTGTTCCCTCAGTAGCCCGTATGCCAGTGGCAGAAACCGATGGGGCCCGCAAGGGCTGATGCCTGCCAGAGGTGCGGGTTTGTTCGACAGAGATACCGCAGCCGCGGCACAGCGCGGCGCAGCTGCGGTATCTCTGTCGAACAAACCCGCACCCCTGGCAGGCATCAGCCCTTGCGGGCCCCATCGGTTTCTGCTGACATCTCTTTGAGGCGCGCGTGGAACACAACGCGCCGTCGACTTGGGCTTGGTCCTTACCGGACAGCGAGCTACCCATTACTCGCCGTCCGCAAGCTCATGCCTACGGTGGCCGGAAATCGGCCTGGGATTCCCGACGCCCAAGGCGTCTCCGCCTCTTGCGGTGGCTAGGGTCGTGAGGGCGCATAGACTGCCTATCCCTCACGTGCGCCGCCTCCCTCTTCGCGACCATTACTGCTTCGCTGAAGGAGGTGACGGCTACCCATGAACTCTCGCTCCGAACCATGGCCTGGACCAGGGCTGGACACGAGAGTTCGCCGCCGCCGATCGCCTCCATGAGGACACGGCGGTGCTCCGCCCAAGCCGGGCAGATCTCCACCGTATCGGCGATCTTCGCAATGCGAAACAGGAACCTCCCGAAACAGCCGTGTCCGGTGAGGACCTACGTTATATAGTATATGCGCCCTCACGGCCCTAGCCTCCGTAGGAGACGCCCTGGGCGTCGCGAATCCCAGGCTGATTCCCGGCCACCGTAGGCGTGGGCTTGCGGACGACGAGTAATGGCCCATTACTCATTATCATTAATGGGTAGCTTCCCTGTCCGGTAAGGACAAAGCCCAGGTCGACGGCGCGTTGTGTTCCACGCGCGCCTCAAAGAAATGTCAGCACAAACCGATGGGGCCCGCAAGGGCCGATGTCTGCCAGGTGTGCAGGTTGTTTGAAAGAGATACCGTGGCCCCTGGCACACAGGCTACTGAGGGAACACGGTTTGGTTTTAGTCATTAAAGGTCTGACACGCTCTCCTGCTCTACCCAGAGCGGGAGAAGTTATTTGATGATTTCCTACCCAAAAAAAAGTCGTTGCTGCGACGCATAATCAATTGGGAAAAGGGTAGTAAGGTGACAAATATGACATAGTGACACTCCAATTGGAGTACTGCGTACATAAAAAATCCTGGCTAACTTTAGATTGTCGATATTGGTTAGTAATTGGGTTGGAAAGGTCAAATTTGTGGCAGTTGCTCCATGTAAATTACCTATGTCGGGCAGCCGTAGTATCTGACTACATCGTATACTATAGACCACCAACATTATTGTCAAGAATTGTGTGATCGGATGACGGATGAGTAAGGATGGACGCCTCTATTCCCCCAAGGATTAGGCTGGACTGGGCTTAAATAAGCATAATGATTTTTTAAAATGTTATATCAACAAGTTGGCTGTTGAACTGATGAAAGAACAAGGTAGATGTCCTAATTTTGTTAAATTTCTGTGATCTTTTTCTTCTGCTTAGCGTGTCGATAGCAATCTAAATGGAATCGGCTAAGTGTTTGGTGCCAATACCAGCGTCCACTAGTTTCGGTAACGTCCAGACAGGACACGATGCTATATGTCCCATCGTTTGTGGTACAGCACCACATTCACATAGTTTCTGCGATGATCCTACTTATATTATAATGTCAAAGTTTATATGTGTGGATGTTGGTTACACAATCACGCAAAAACGGGTGAACGGATTTGGACGAAATGTGGCATACAGATAGATTATTACCTGGCTTAACACATAGGATACTTTTTTTAGCGGAAGTACATTCCCGTGGAATAATTTCTGACCTCCTCTCGGCAGAACCCGCAGTCTAGTTGACAATATGACAGTCTGATTTTATTGAACGAAGCTGTAAACGAAAATATTATTATGTGATAAAGCCACGTTAGAAAAGGAGAAATTCAGTACAAATGTTCGCTCTGAAAATGAATAAAAAGGTGTTCGTTGTAATGTGAAGCGAACCGTGTCATCGTTTACTAAAAGCCGGCCGGCTGTTTCGAGCCAGATAGTTAGTGAACTCTCCAGCCATGAATATTTAGTTTTAAAAGTTTAGCGAGAACGTAATTTTATTTCAGTAAATTGGAGTATTCATATGGAAATAAAGTGTTCAGTAAAATATTAATAAGCCTGGAAAAGCTGAATTCTATTTTACCAGGTTTATTTAGTTTATATTTTAAAATGATAAACAAGATAGTTATTACTGTCTGTTTTTGTTGGTTGTGGTTACTTATTGGTGATCTTCTTCAAAAAGGTCAGGTGCGTAATGCTCGCAACTGGCGTGCATGTATGACCACATTTATGGACGTACCTAAACGAAGTTAGAGGAGTTTGTATGTAAGAATCATAGCAGATTGTGTTCTGTAGTTTCCACCTACGCTGGGAAGAAAGCGTGAAGTAATGTGTGTTGAGGAGAAATAAGAAAAAAAATCTTCTGAAACAAGTAATTTAAGTAGGTAGGTAATCAACATCAGCAAGCTAATCTAGCCCAAAGTTCCTGCCATTGCAGGAAATAGAACTCTCCCAGCCTGCACCACTAAACCTTGTCCTTTGCCTTCCGAATCCAGTCTGTCCTGGCCACTTTTATCGGTCGATGTAGCTGTTAAAAGCAATAAATTGCTAGAAATATATACACAATTGTGCCACTTACCCTGCATAATGTTCAAAGTACATCCACCATACAATAACCGCAGCAAATCCTTTTGCACCATCATTTAACAGTTTCTGCACATTTGGATGTTTGACTATTGCTTTCGTTACCTTCATCATCTTATCAAGAACTGTTCCCATATCTTCAATGTTGTCTTTTTCGGTTAAAATGTGGATCATGTTTAATGCTTTTTCTGTATTTATACGAATATTACATAACATAATTACATATCATAGGTATACAACGCCGCATCACGCCAGTAATACCCGAAGGTTTAGACCATAGAAATATAAAAAGTATCTATGGTTTAGACAGAGGTATACCTATAGTGCACCCAAGTTTCGCCAGTTATGTTTAAACCCCATAGAGTGAGGCTAAACCTTTTGCCATAAATAGGGCACAAACCCAAACTCCTGGAATGGCTACGGAAGAATCCGTGACGGAAAAACCCAACAATTGTTGTCCGACCTGGGAATGACCTCAAGTCCAAAAGTAGCACTAGACTAGACTAACGAGGCAGTCAATCTTCATTATAATTTTAAGAAGGTATATACTCGTAATAATTTTTGATCGTGGATAGGTTACTTGAGCTCGAAAAATATTATTTCTCAACTTTAACTCATAGTTACTGTCAGCTTACAGCAATCCACTATTGGACATAGGTCTGTCCAATTGCACGCCATTGTGCTCGATTGTGCCTCCCACAAGGTGGACCGATGACCTTGTGAGGGCCGCAGGAGTCCGCTGGATGCGGGAAGCACAAAACCGGTCGAAGCTTGGGGGAGGCCTATGTCCAGCAGTGGACGTCTATCGGCTGAAATGATGATGTGCTCGACTGTGAGCAACTGTCATCCAGCTAGTCTGCGAAGATCCTCGCTCCACCTTGCCTGATGGCTTCTTACCTTACGTTTGCTGATTCGCGGTCTTCACTCAAGAACACTGAATGGCCGCGTACAATTGGAGAGGCCTACTATGTCCAGCAGTGGACTGCTGTAGGCTGATGATGATTGAACTGACTTATTGACCTGAACGCGTTTAGTAACTTTGATGCTCAAATGTGATTTAAAAACTTAAAAAAAAAAACAACCGAGTTCCAAAAAAACATTACAAAGTGCAAAATAACTTTAATTTCGGAAGTCGGTGACTTTGGATGTGTATTTTAATTATTTGTCAACGCCTTCCGAAGTTATAGTTATTTTGCACTTTGTAGTGTTTTTTTTAATGAAGTTCTTTTTTTTTTTTAAAACTTTGCCCAACACTAGGTTTGGTTGTTCGCCATAGCGGCAGTTTTAAGGAGTGTTTTGTTTTTTGTTCTTTTTAACATCTGCCAAAAATACTATCTCATTCTTCCTTGTTTCTTTTCTCTTGCATTTTTCCGTCTTCATACTACTTCATAGTGGGTTCACCTGTCCCCTAATATAGCATAAGTTAAAACACTTACTAAATACTAGCTTTTGCCTGCGTAGAGGTCGGAAATTATCTCACGGGAAGTTACTATCGGGATAAAAGTTTCCTATGTGTTAATCCAGGTTTTAAACTAACTGTGAGTCAAATTTCATCCAGATCCGTTCAGCTGTTTTTGCCTGATCGAGTAACAAACATTCAAACTTTCATAAGCTGTATAATATTAGTACACCACATCTCATATTTTAACTTGACAGAACTATGTTGAAAACACAATTCGTGATTCCAAGCCTTGTTAAGGCTTTCAAACTTCAGGTGTAATAAACAGAAACGTTGGGGAAGTTCGTGCATTTCACGGCAAAATGTTTGCGTAAATGTTAATGAATAAGTAAATAGGCAGTTTCCATGTTAAAGGCGACGTCGTTTCTCTTGGGTGATTTTAGGTACTTGGGTGCATAAGCTGTGAGCCGAATGTGGTCCATATTTTATGCTAAACTAGTTTTCTCTTCACTCCTCTCGCGTGAGGTCTTGCGAGTTTTCTTTTTTCATGATTAAATTTACCGTCTATTGGGCTATTTTATGGTCTGTTTAAGTGTAGGTTTCAGAGAATAAAATCAATATTTACTTACCTGGATTAAATCTTATTGTGTGACTTCAATTTGTTGTAACTCTTTCGTAGCATTTTGTATCGGATAGGATGTGATGTATGTCACCTGAAATTAGGGGCCTGTTTCAATTAAATGCGGAACCGTACAAACGTACGTATCTCAGCTTATTAGCGACACTTTTAATTGAGTTGCCATAGAACGAGCAAAAAGGCCAAGCACAGTTTTTGAAATCAAGATTTATTACAATTAATCAATTATATTATAGGTTAAAAGGCCAATAGTTTATACGCGCTCCGCAAGAGGCATGTGAAAATTGTTAAGTACACTCTCGGCCCATCGACCCCTAAAAAAAGATTTGTGTGTTTCCTCTCAACCCTAAAACGTAGTTCACACTCGACCCCCAGGGGGCGAGACTTAGTTTTCTTACAAAGGACAGGCATACCTCGTCCACTAACTTTTCTAGCAAACCAAAGAATGGAAAAGAAAATCCAGAATTATTCATTTAATAAATAAAAATCGCAAATGCGTAGCAATATAGCAAGCGTGGTGATCAATGCTCGTTCCAACTGCAATGGCGGTTTCAGAAAACCATAGACGCGTCGATGAATGCTAGGATTTTTTTGTTTCGAGATTACCAGTTGTGGCTAGTTCTTAGTCTGTACTTTGGCTGGAGGTCTACTAACTAAGCACGAATTCCATAATTTCGGCAGAAGTTACGGGCGTATTCTACTCCGTATCATATATGGCCATTAGGGGGCCCGAATTAAGAATGAATGATATCACGATATAACAGCTGTCCTTAGTCCCTTGTGTTTATGCCCGTCTGAAAAACGTAATTAATCAGGAGAAGGGTTCACTCCGAAGTATCGAACTACTTTTGTATGGGCCCGTATAGATCTTCGTTAATGGACTTGGAAAGTAGATCCTCTGGAAAGGCCATTGTTCTACAATAAAAAAAAAAAAAAAAATGAAAAGTGTTTATTCACAAAAAAGAGTTCGTTTAAGTTACATTTACCTCCGCCAAACTGCATAGCAGTTTGTTGGCAGACGTAGCTCCACTTTTGTAAATGTCTAATTATTAACATAGTTTTTTTTTTTATAATTACACTTTTCCACCTAGTTAAAAACTTGCATTCTGTTGCATTACTTAAATTTAAAACAAACCTAGTTTTTTATTTATTTTTAACTATTCTCTACAGTGAGGCTTTCACAATATACATTAAAGAGGTACTTATGTATTTTATTTTTAAAGGAGGTTTTTGTGATACAATCATTTATATCAACTGGAAGGTTATTAAAAATAGTTGGGACTAACACATTTCTACACCTTCGACCATAATAGTTATTACATGTAGGTACTACAAAACTTCTCATATTGTTGTTCCTTTGAGATCTTGTGCGTATAATATTGTTTTTAAATTACAATTAATTAATTAGGATAGTTACAATCTGTAACTTACAGACTGGTGTTATTAAGCTTCTAACAATGTGTAATTCACACAGTGTGGTCTGTTACGTAACTGCACACATTACCTATGTTTTGTTTTGAAGCAGAGTGCCAATGACGGATTTAGGTCACGTGTAAGTGATAGGTGGAAGGTGAAAATTATCACCATATTATTTGTATATGGGTACAGAATGTACCTACGTAGTAATACATTATAAAAAGTTTTTATTTTACGCACCTGATGGATAAACTATAAAACATTAATTAATCGTGTGATAGTTTTTTTTAGAATAGAATAAAGTACTCTTTATTAACCATATACCTTTAATCGGCTACTTACTGTTCTTAAGTTATACCTATTACCTAAACATTCATCATCATCATCATTTCAGCCGAAAGACGTCCATTGCTGGACATAGGCCTCCCACAAAATGGAGGTTTTGCCATAATCGCCACGCTTGGCAGGCGGGTTGGCGATCGCAGTATGGTGGTAAAATGCATAGAGAACGCTGCTGCCCATTCTCTAGTAAGTCCTTTAGTTGCCTTCTACGACAGCCACGGGAAGAAATGGGATGGACCTAAACATTACCTACTTACTAATTTATTTGAGAATAAGTCTAGAAACAATTTATCGCTTTTCCGATAAGACCGTCCATTGTATGACCTTATGTAAAATTTATATCTGTAATTCGTATGGTGTACTTACTGAAAAAATTGCAATTGCGATTACACATCAGATTTACTATGTACCTATTGGCTGGCTGACGTTCAAAGATAAGGCGTGACTTTAAAAGCGAAAATACTTAACAAATGAAACCACTAAATATATCCCTACTTCAAAAGAAAACAAAAGGCTTCACGCTATTTAACCTTTGAACCTTTCTAATCTTAAGTAATGAAAATCTTAATTAACCTGAAATCTTATAATCTCGCACTTACAATTCGCTTTGAAGCGAATCCCGCTGCGATGACGTCAGACGTCAGTTGACAGGCGCTCGCCTTACAATCGTTTGCAAACAAAGCTTGTTTGACTACCACCCTGTGTCATCGCCTTAATGTTTGTATTGAAGAGATTAAAGTGTTAAAGGAGACAATAGATATTTCGTGAAACCGAAAAAGACAGTTGAAGGTATTTCGGAGTTATACTTAAACTAATATTATAAAGAGGTTTTGTGGTTTTTATGTCCGAAACTACTCATCCGATTTCGAAAATTATTTCGCTATTGTCGATTGGCTATGTTTTATCTTAAAATACGCTGACAAAGTCAGAAACGAGTGCGATATATATGAATTTGAAAACCGTTGAAATATTGATCCAAGAGGTTGGATTTAACTCAAAATAAAAGCACAGTCTTAAAACGCCCCTCTTTTTGTGTCGTAGTTAAAAATAAAAACGACAAAGCAAACAAAAGACCCCATTTTGTTCCAGCTCAATAAATACGGCTAAAAGAAACGCTTTGAAAAAGGTTTGAACCTTTCAATCTACTCACAGTAATTACAATCTTAATGAACAAGAAATCTTTTAATCTCACCACCACTGCGTTAATGCTAATGCAATGTTTACCAACTTACAGTCTTGTAATGTCTTAAAAAAAAAAAAAACCTTTAAATAATGAATACCTTTTGAATTTTGCTCTTGTATGAGGCTGGATTTATTATTTTACCGTAAATAAACGACAGCGTTAAAAGGAAAACCGACAAAAAACACTTTGTTACAGCTCCATGAACACGCCACGAAGAAGCCGCATTGCAAAAGGTTATAGGGTGAACTGTGGTGACCCAGTGATGACGGCCGCGATTTACATAGTAGGTCATAGGTTCGAACCCAGACATGCGTTTTACTTAGTGTAAATTATTTCATCACCACTGCTCTCAAAACGGTGAAGGAAAACGTCGTGTAGAAACCGGCATGGCCTAGAACCAAAAATTCGAAGACATGTGACATCTAACCCACACTGGGCCCGAGTAGTGGATTACGGCCCGCTCCCTCTCACAGAGAGGAGACCGGTGTCCCAGCATTGGGAACTTTATAAGCTGATTATGCAATAGGGTAAGTGCACACGAGCCCCTGCACCCAGTCGGTGGCTGTCACCTCTTGCTGCGGTGTTGAGCGGGTGACGGCCACTGGCAACTCGTGTGCGTTGAATGGTTTCAAAAAGTGTGAAAAAGCCTGTGCACATTCATCTATCTGTATAAATAAAGAGAAAAGGCCTAACTGACTGACTGACTCATAAACGCCCAGCCCAAACCCTTGGACCTAGAAAGCTAAAATTTTGCACAGAGGTTCCCTTTATAGTAGACAATGAATAAGGAAGGATTTTCCGAAATTCAACCCCTAAGGGAGTTAAATAGGGGATGAAAGTTCCTCGCGGACGAAGCCGCTGGCAAAAGCTAATATTATGATAAGATAATAATTAACGTCATGCCATTCACAATAAAACGATGTCCATATAATGCTCCACGTTTGAGGACTGACTCCCAAAATACAAGCCCTTAATTGGTTTGGGAATCAGTTTCAGTAGGTACCTTATGCAAAAATCGATGAATATTTGTACCTTATTATGTAACAAATTCTTGTGAAAGTTCCTTATGTAATACATTTTTTACTTTACTTGTCGCTGGACTACCGGTGGCTGTGCCATTTTAATCCACTCACAGTAATTGAAATCTTAATGAACAAGAAATCTTATAATCTCACCACCACTGAGTTTGCGCTAATGCGATGTTTATCGACTTAGTCTTGTGACGTCATATGTCAGGGCTCCAATTTCAACCGAGGGACGGAGAATCCTTGTTCGATTAACGCTCGGATGTTTGCACTAGAAATCTGATTAGAAAAGAAAGCAATCAAGAAGCGAACTACTAGCATTTCACTATTCTTTTGTTTTTTTTTGGAATTTCTCAGTTGCGGCTTGAAGCCTGGATTTGTTTCCGGTAAATGGTAATAGGTTCGCCCCTGTTATTACATGGGACTTTAACATAATTGGTGAAATGCGAGTGTACTACAGGATAAGTTTTTATCCAGTGCGCAAACTTTACCCATAAATTCAGCATATCATTCTAGACACCCCAGCGCAGAAATTTTCGATCGGTTGTACAAATTAAAATCAGCTGTTCCATACATTTTGACCGCGTAGGTATTGCACTTTTCTATGAAACGGCAGTTTTTTTTTTGTATAACTGACGAAAAATTTCTGCACTGGAGGTCTAGAATGATATGCTGAATTCATGGTTACAGTTTGCGCACTGGATAAAAACTTATCCTGTATAGGTACTCCTGTACCTAACAATCCAAAGATTACAGACACAAAATAAAGAAAGTACAGAAGACAATCACATGTATGTACTTCGATTTTCATACCTACGCTCGGCGGTCGCGCTAGGGTTGTCAACTTTGGCTTATGCACAAAAACTATCGTGGTAGTGGCACTCGTATTAGGTCTTTGCCATGATCACAATTAATCTCAACTCTAATAGTTATGATCAGCGGCGGGTGGCCCGACCGGCTCGCCGAGCTGTTCTATCTTAACTATTTATAATGAGGAAGATGAGCGTATTTTTTAGCTTACAAGTACTACAATAATTATACCTAATATAAATTGTAAAAATACTACAAGGCCACAAAGTCATTTCGCTTACCCACAACTAACTAGGTATTCTGTGTTTCGTTAAAACGAACCATCGAAACACGAGCAAATACCTAGGTACTCACCTCTCTGGTCAACTCAACAACTGGTAGCTTAAAAAAAGACAATTCACAGTATTTAAACAACCGTCCACTGAACAGTTATAGTAACTTTTTTTGTTGCTCCGTTTTTGCATTTCACAGACGCGTATCTCAGGGGCTGGCACTCGCGCTCGCACTGGTCCCAACCGGTCCGAGCACAGAAATGGTCCGAGATATCGTGTCCGTGAGGGGTGTCTATGTGTGCGTTGCTCGAGCGCACTTATTATGTAGATTGCCTTCTGTACTCTCTGTATTTTGTGTTACAGACATGTTACGTTATGTTTTTGGTTTCCCCAAAAATTTATCATAGTGGACTCAATCTAAGAATCAAAGTATTTTGGCATTCGATTCAAGGATATGGTTCAAGTTTACATACTGTCTGTATTGTTCTGAGAAACGACTAAATGCATTTTCTGACAAACCGTATTCTCAAATTTCCATGGAACAACCGTTTGAATTCAAAGAATGCAATTACATTTTTGTAAGTAGGTACAGACAAAAGTTCAACGTTTGGCTAACAACAAAAATAATTTAGACTGTAGATCGAGAATCTTAAGAAAACTAACCACCTTAAGTTTCCATTAAAAGAAAGTTTTTACTGTAGGTAGTGCCTACCGAATAACTGACTACAATCCGTTCACACTTATTTAAGCTTTTTGCGATTTTGCATCACCGTCAAAATGTTTGAATGATCTTTGTTGACATTACATTAAGGTTACTTTAGGGTTGCTACCAATAAAAAGTATTTCAATATAACCGTGATATTTATTCTCGTTACATTATGGTTGCTGGAGTGTACGACTAAACGCCGACTGACACTACGCCGACATACTGAACACCGACAACACTTGACTTCGACGGGACTCTTCGCCGACAGAGCTCATCCTTGTGCTATTACTAAATAGTCAAGTAACTGCTACTGACATGGAAGTAGCGGTTGGTCGCAATTCTAACCGAACATAAACTAATACCTACCTGATGGGTCCTGTCGGCGAAGAGTCCTGTCGAAGTAAAGTCTTGCCGGTGTTCAGTCTGTCGGTGTAGTGTCTGTCGGCGTTTAGTCGTACACTTTGTTTTCTGTTGGGTTGCTGCTGTCACTGCTGTCAAAGATAAAATTACTTTGACAGCAGAAACTGTGGTTTATTCGGTACGTAAGTACTTCAGTGAAATTAAAAAGAGTACTCGTACCTATCTATGCATAGATAGTTTGGTCATGTTGAGAGAATGAATGGAAGGCGACCAACAAGGTAGTTGTGACTGGAAATGCTGGAAGGAGACGCCCTAGAAGGACATAAGAATAGTGACCTTTATGGTGATGTTCTTCAGAAAGTTCATGTGCGTAGTAGTCGCAACACTCGCAACCGGCAGCGGTGTGCATGTATGACAATTGGACCTTGTGTGAGCGTTCGGCGCTCTGATTAGTCTGACACCAATCCAAGGCCAATCGGAGCGACGAACGCG
Organism: Polymixis flavicincta; assembly: GCA_949987655.1. Taxonomy (NCBI): domain Eukaryota; kingdom Metazoa; phylum Arthropoda; class Insecta; order Lepidoptera; family Noctuidae; genus Polymixis; species Polymixis flavicincta. Next base: position 8,414,159 of record OX465186.1, on the reverse strand, counting down.
CTCGATGCGATAGATCCAGATGGTTAAATGAAACTCACAATAAAGCCTAAGATGTATGAACGTGAACGAAGCAAGAGAATCGTAGCCGGTGGCGTTCTGTAGTTTCTGCACACGTGAAGTATGTCACTGAAAAGTTTTAGCTTCAGAGCCATTGTTGATAGTTCTCAAAGTACGGTCTCGCGTGTCATGCCTTGATGACGTCACGTGTCATGCGCTCGTATTGCAGCCGTCGTACTACTGCAAACAATGCTTGTTTGATAATAGCTCCAGCTCGCTCTAGGTATTCGGAAACGGTTACACAACTGCAGTGTAAATGCAGTGGGTATTGTGTTTATGTGAATTCAGGAAAATAGCAAAAGGTAAATACGCATGTAGCTGTGGTAATCCAGGGTTTTTTTTTTGGCATCTACCAACCCACACTGGGCCTGCGAGCTGAATTATAGTCAATAAATACCCTTTCACAGAGAAGAGGCCTTTGTCCCAGCAGCCTAGTGGGAACATTATACTTATGCTGGTTCTATAAATACGCTTAAATGTGAGCGTTTAGGTGGTTATTATCTTGATGTTTAATACGTAATACTTATCTATAGTGCTAATTTGTAACGGATAGCAGGCAGTTTTTTAGGTTATTGTACCTATGTAAATTATACGTTATAAGAATTTACAGCAGCCTCTAATACGACTTACGAAACGGAAAAACCTGAATATTCTACTTTTTGTTAATAATCTTTTCAAAAGTTCGCGCGTTCGAGCGATCCAATTAGCAATACTGGATATTCCACCAGTCTTCCGTAGTATGTGTGTGCGTGTCCCGTGAAAGTTCCTCAGCAGTCGTGCCAATGTGCCATAAAAAACAGGAAAAACACATCGACGGAATTTAATTTAACGCCAGTTCGCCACTTGGGAAAAAGATTGTCACGCGGATTTCAACAACGCACAATAATATGACACGAAACAGAGTTCAATACCCGCTCATTGATATGACACACTAGCTTATACCCGTTGTAATACCTTTTTCATGTTTGGTTTTCGTGTTAGCAACCTTCTTTGGCGCGCACACAACATCTTATCAAAGTTCCACCACAATCGCCAAAACTCGAAAATGAGTCGAGTCATTTTCGAGTTTTGGCGAGACTAAAGCACGGCAATTGATTTTTATATATGGGATATCGACACACAACCTCAACAATTATGAAGTCCACACTGCAATGAAATTGTTCGTCGGTTTTATAACCGATCAAAATGTATGGCAGTGCAGTTTATTTTGACAGCATAAGTATTGTACTTTTCTATGAAACAAAAGTTTTTTTTGATAACCGACGAAAAATTGAGGGTTGAAATTGTTGTCTAGAATCATGTGCTAATTCCTGGTTTTAATTTGCGCGTCGATGTCCCTGCCACCCTGTGTAGACATTGTTTTAGAAATAGTGTTGTGTGAAACAGAGTTATGAGTGTTAGGCACCAAGCTCAACTGTATTAAACATCCCGGACTTGGATATATTCAGCGACAAGCTTCCGGGATTCAGAAAGAAAATCATGCTATCCTTGCCGAGTTTTTCTTAATCTCTATTCTATATATTTATTTTTATTTTTTATAATTATTATTATTTGTATTTCTTAACTTTTTTGTTGGTTTTGGGTGTTTATTTATGCTGGTCTGTTTTACTGTAGTTAATTTTAGTTTTTAGTTTAGTATAATTATTGGTTAGTTTAGTCTTTCAAGGCAGCAAGATATTCTATCAATGCTATGTACTCGTACGCCATAATTGTCATATGCATTAGTTCCTTATTTATTAAGACTATTCTAGCATAATTTCAATATCTGTGATGTGGCTGTGCTTTTTTAAATAAATAAATAAGCTCAATAACCCGAACATTTTCTAAAACGTGCTGCGCCCTATTTATGCCCGTGTGCGCTGGCGTGACAAAGAGAATGTCACGCGGACGCAACTATAACCCCTACCTATGAAACGGAATAACGCACATCGACTTTTGTTCTGACGTTACCCCTTTTATTGTTATAGGTAATCTGAAGAGGCGACTGGGCCGGGCGCGAGGCTTCGTTCTCCGAATGTTCGACGCTCTGTGCAACTGCACGCAGACCGCTGCCGCCGCAGCCCGCACCACTGCCCGCAACAACCCGTTTACCAAGCGTTAACCCGATCACATCTCACTTGTAACAAGCATTTGAATTCATGGGGCCACGGAATATAGAACAAACCAGAAAAAACACAACATGAGTAACTTCCCACATGAGTAAATGGATGATTAGATTGGGAATATTTTTAACAGTTCTACGGAAACATTTATCGTCCTTTTCTGTCACTTATAAACAGACGAACTAAAACAAAAGTGTCAAACAAATAGGTAACTAACTATTTGGGCAGTTTCTGTTGGCGAAATTCCACGTGCGTTCGCGTCTTCTACTTTGTTCTGTATTCTGAGTCCACTTGTAAAGAACTCATAGTACGAACCTTCTCTGAAAATTTCGTTATTTTTTTTATTTGATATCGAGTTAAAAGGGTTGGGTATGGATTACAAAGATTACAAAGATTAAAGGTTTATTGATTTTTGTTCCCCTTCATACAATTTAATTGGATCTCTGGCATTCTTTGATCGTCGTGTTTTCATGTTTTCTTTGCTCGATTTTGACAACTTGTTAAGGCGGGGTTTGGGCATGCCTCGAGCAGTGACAATATTTGGCCCCAAAGAAGCAATTTAAGTTGTGTAAAGTTCGTAACAGCATTTTATAAGAGCAAAAGTCCTTTAATATAATGAAGGATAAAAGAATTATGATGCTCAAAGTTTTTATTTGAAATGAGTGTTATGGATTTCTGGCATTAATTCCTTTGAGATAGGGTGGACCACAAAAGTTTAAATTGATTTAAACAAAAACACTCTAACTTTGTAGATTTGCATTATATTATACTGTAGTGTCAATGAATAAGTGTTATAAATCCAATATCATAGGAGATAATGTGAATATTCGTTTTATTATTTTAACAAAATAGTCAACATATCTTAAAACTGAATGAAACCTAGTGTCCCAATGTGATTGTGTAGTTGACTGGTTACCAAAGATGTATAGCCAATAAATGTGTATAAAATGTTTACCAAAAAAACAAAAAAAATGTGTCTACTCTGGCGTTTTGAAGCCCGAAGCTCCCTTATTCGCAACTATTTGCCACGGTGAACAAACATTATTTCAGAATCTGTTCGTTTCATTGGGTCTCAAATAAGTCGAGACAGCGATATCACGGAGCAAAAAATACAGTTTATGAATAAGGGAGTAAATGTACAGCTTCGATATTCATTTGCATACAGATTCAATTATTAGACATTCTCTTGCAACTGATTTGCAAGGTGTATGATACAAGCTGTTTTTTTTTTTAAATAAAGGAATTTAGAAACCTATTGATTTCTTCAATGGGCGGAGCCAGGTTTTCAATAAAATTTTCTATTGCACAGAGGATTTTCAAATAGATTTTTGACGCCAGTTTACTGCAAATGTACACCCTCAACCGACGGATTTAGGGTGTTTTTCGATCCTCAGGAGCCCTGGCTGCGCCCGTGACTCTCACAAAAAACCTTAGTCTTCCTATTTAGTATCCTTAAAACGGTGTAACATGGTGTTATGTGATCGGTGTGATTACGCTTATAGTTCATAAGGTGTATTTTAGTAATAACGTTAAAATATCTGGATACAAGCTATAAAACTTTTGAATAAGACTCTTTTCAATTGCGAAGACGCGTCCACGGCTTCCCACGTTTTGTGAAAAGTTAGAATATCCTGATGAATTTAGAACACTTAAGGCTTGGTAGCAAAGAATATATTGATTAACTCAAAAATTATATTATAAACAGTTTAACTTCTTACCCTTTTATTTATAAACTTTGCTTAAAGTTACGAGTTTAAACGTCAGAAATGCATGGTTAAACAGGCGCTAATCATTACTTAACTTTAAGGCCAGGTTGCAGTAATTTGTAACTTTTTTAAACCTGTGTAAATCAATGAAATAGTTAATTTTGGAAAAAAGAAAAATATTTTAGAAAAATTGAACATATTGTCAAGCACTTCGTAAAGATAGAAACGTGAATAAAACAATTTGGCTCGATCAAAAAAATCATAAAGATGACACTAAAACGCTATTTTAAACGTGTTTCTTGACGAGATTACATCATTAAACAATGTCAAATTTGTACCAAAAGATAGGGCTTTTTATTTTTTAGAAAATGGTAAAAGCACATTTTATAATTTCTTTATATTTTTTTTCTACGGATTAAAAAACACGAAATTTGGCCGTTCAAGCGCTCGCAACGGCCGGCCAGTGCCCGCCGAGGCGTCTTCGAGGTTGGACGCACGCCGTTTGTTTCGCGAAAATTCCCCCGCGTTTGCGATTTCTAAATAGGTAAAGATATTCATAAAAAATTGTTTAGATTTTTATTACCAATAATGGGTAGTAAAAAGAATAAAAGAACATACAGATAATTTATACATAAGGCAAAACAAAAATTGGTACTCGAAAAATGGTTAGTACCTACATAATATCTAATAATTTACCGTAAAATAAATAAGTATGTAGATAATCTACTCATTTACGGTAAATGATTTCGTTTGATGACGTAAAGTTCCAAACATTATTTACCTACAATAATTCTTAGACGTGCCACAACGTAAAAAAGTACAGTAGGTAAGATTTACTGAACAGATTGAATTTTTTCAAACGATTATTATCTTTGCTCAATAACTTTGAAATATCGGTTAGTACCTATTGTAAAAGATCTTGTAAATTCTAGGTATAATTATTTTAACAACGTGACGTGTAACAGACTACATAATGTTTATTTTGCAGCGCATCAATGAGAACATAAAAACCATGGGTAGTTTGTATTACATATTGTTGTTTGATCTCTCCAAATTAAACATGCCATTCTTATTAAAATGTTCCACATTTATACATTTATATTTGAATGAATATATGCGTAAAAAAACTTGAAAGCCCTTTATTGGCCTCTACCTACTCATCAAGGGCGAGCAATTTCGAGGTTTACTGTTTTATTGACTAGAAGTATAGTGATTTTTTTCTTTTAGTATGAATTGTTGACATATATCATCATCTGCCTAGCCTTTTCCCAACTATGTTGGGGTCAGCTTCCAGTCAAACTAGATACAGCTGAATACCAGTATTTTACATGGAGCAACTGCCTATCTGACCCCCACAACCCAGTAACTGGGTAATACGATACCCCTTGGTAAGACTGGTTATTACACTTTCGGGCTTCAGACGACCCGTAACGGCTGTCAAACATCCACGAATGACAGCCGAGACCATCGGCTTAACGTGTTTTCCGAAGCACGGAGGGGTCTTGATATGTAAAGATGGTCATCCATCCACGAACCAACCGTGGCAAGCGTAGCTTAACCTGATCTATCGACTCGAGTAGCTGTTATGACAGCCACAAGCCCCTACCTCTTCTCATAATATAATATATATTTTGTATATTTATTTGGGATCTCCAATAAAGGTTACACATGTCTATACTAATATTATAAAGAGGAAAGATTTGATTGTTTGCATTAAATAGGCTCCGAAACTACTGCACCTATTTGAAAAATTATTTCACTATTGGGAAGCTACACTATTCCCAGGTGACATAGGCTATATTTTATTCCCGTATTCCCACGGGAACGGGAACTACGCGAGTGAAACCGCGGAGCGCTGCTAGTTCAGTAAAATGTTAACAGCTTATTAGCTAGTAAATTTTACGTGTGCTGTTTTACGTGTGTGTGTATGTAATAGAAGGTCACACGAGATCACAGCATGGGCATATAACTAAGTGTAAACACGATAAAAATTTATATAGAGAAAACATAAATTAAGAACGATGAAAACAAACATTTGGGAAAAAGAAAAAAACGTCTCAAGAATGAGCATTCATATTACAATCTACAATAGTGTTAACAATTTAAAAATAAAAAGTGAGAAAATAAATGATTCAAGAAGAACGCCCATTTTTCACCTGACTATGTGTAGAAATGAAATAAATCTTAAAATTCATCTAAATCTAGTTTGTAACTGAGCTCGCACGACTGAAACGGTTTTTTTTATTTTTGACAGTTTTGCTATTTGCAGTTATAGTATCGGCGCACAGCTTCGTTGTTTTGTTTGCGTCTCGTTGTGTACTCTGCCACTTTATGTATGTTACGGCACTATTTACCGCCCCTAGATCTCGAAACTAATTTTTGAGCGTTAATAATTAGTTCTAACACATTTATTTCTTTATATTTGGTACAGACGCCAGCACATCAAGCTACCCTAAACTGTCAAATTTTCCCAATTGAACATGAACCTTCATCATCATCAGCCTAATAATGTTCCCACTGCTGGGACACAGGCCATTGGGCCGTAATCCACCACGCGGGCCCAGTGCGGGTTGGTAGATGTCACATGTCTTCGAATTTTTTGGTTCTAGGACATGCCGCTTTCCTCACGATGTTTTCCTTCACCGTGTTGAGAGCAGTGTAGATGAAATAATTTACACAAAGTAAAGCGCCTGTCTGGGTTCGAACTCACGACCTACAACTCGTAAGTCGCGGCCGTTACCACTGGGCCACCACTGCTCTCATGAACCTTATGCTTATGTTATAAAGTTGAAAATCTATCAAAGAAATTTGACATATTGGGGTAGCTTGATCTGCTGCCGTAATGGCAAATCCTAACCAAAAAGTAACATTAATATTTTTTGGACTTCGTAGCGTCGTAATAAGTAATCGTAAAAAATACTATATGACTTTATTTTCTATACATACAGGTAGTCTTGCTTCTATACCTTATAACTATACATACACTTTAGTTATCAGGTTTTTAAATGTATGGGAAGTGGGAATTGTTCTTTGAGGAAAAAAGGTACATGAATTTCAAGATTGAGTATTCATATTACAAATTAGTTAATAAAATACACAAATAATAATTTCACATTTGTTGACTATTGGAGAGAAGTGTATTTAGTTATTTTTGGGTTGTTTAATTCTTGATGTATTTTGATATGGGGAGGGTTATTTTCAGGTTACATAATTATGCATGTTTATTTGATATTTGATAACATAACAATGATACATACCAACCAGAAAAGCATATTTTACTCTTCCATCAATGACCCGAACCCGAAATACTTTCCTTACCTACTGCATTTATGCTGCATTGTGGCATGTCTGAACGCTAGCATCGGCTAGCTCGGCGCCCGGCGCCCGGCGCGCGCTCGCCACGTCTTTACGCTCGATAATACCTATTACTGCGGGGAGTGAGGAAGCGTTTTCATACCTACACACCGCACTGCAAGAGCGCCTTAAGCATCGTTTATAAATAAGGGGGTAAATGTGTCTTCTGCCAAGCCTTTTCCCAACTGTGTTAGGGTCAGCTTTCAGTCTCACCGGGTGCAAATGAATGCACTGCCTATCTGACTTCCACAACCCAGTTACTGGATAATGCGATACCCCTTGGTAAGATTGGTCATCACATTTTCTGGATTAAGACGACTCGTAACATACTGTCAAAGATCCACGAATGACAGCCGGGATTAACGGCTTAACGTACTTGCTGAGGCACGGAGGGGTCTTGATATGCAAAGATGGTCATCATCCATGCACGGAGCAACCGCATCAAGCATAACCTAATAGATCGACCCGTGCGTCTAATTTTACTTGGCTACAACCTTAGCTACTTCTTAATGTGTAATAAAAAATCTTATTATGCATCATAAAGGTGTGTCCAGACCTGGCGAATGCGCCGCTCGCGAGCCGCTTGCGAACTGCGCGCGTGTTGCTCGCGTGTTTTGCAGCCTACGTTTGGGGCGCCGCTCTAGTGCCAAACGTAGGCTATAACCGCACGCGAGCGGCTCGCGAGCGTCGCATTTGCCAGGTCTGGACACACACTAAGAATGCATTATCTTCGACACAGAGTCAATATGAGAATAAGATAATAGGAAGTGTAAAAGGAAGTCAGCTTGTAAGATTTGACCCGAACAAATATGCATACAAATATTGTAAGTAAAAAATAAACGTTTGTAAAAATATAAGAAAGCATTACGCGTCTTCGTGTTATTTAGGAATTATATGTTTAGGTATTTGTACTCACTCTTTCACCATATATATTTTTGTGTAGAATATAAACTGTTGCTATTTTTTTTTCTACAAAAAAGGTAGTTGTATCTTCTTCACTCTACACTAAAAAATAAATTTGTAAAAAATGTATTTATACCTGCAACACCTATTAAAATATGTAACTTTTATACTATCTACCTATTGTAATAAATATAAATCGTTTATATACTAAAATATTTTATACTTATCTACTACAATGTAATTTTATACACCACTTGGAATTGTTTTTTTTTTTGGTATATTAGGTCTCGAATTTTCATGCAATGAAATATGACTTCGATAAAAGCCAGAAATGATTTTATGAAAAGTATTTTTTCCGTAATTTTATTAATTATAGTAAAGTATTTTATGCACAAAATATGAACGAAATGAGCGCAAAATTGAAATTAGTATGTATTATTTTATTAAACTATCTTTAAGTTATATTTTTGTGCAACAGTCGTAAGATACTATGATTATTTAGTATTAGAAAATTGAAACCATTTATGATTGTCCAACCTGAGAGAGATTTTTTTAAACGTGTTTCATAATAAGAACAGAAATGGGATACAGTGTGTAAAATATATCTTTTACAAAAAGATTATAAAAAACTAATAAGTATATATATTTTTCTGTGTAAAAGTTTCTGTAGTTAAATGTTCACAAGTAAATTAAGTGTTTAAAAGATAAATGTTCAATGTGATATCCTGCCTGTACTACCTTACTTCCGGTGTGATTCTACAGAAAACTTCTTCTAAAAAATAAAGTGATTTTGTAAACGAATATTATTTAATTTATCCTTAGGCCCTGAAACAGGGTCACAGGGACACCGATGCACAAACTGTAACCATGAATTTAGCACCGTGATTCTCTGAAAATCAGCCCTTTAAAAAAAAGTGCAATACCTGCACGGTCAAAATGTATGGACCAGCTCATATTTCTAAAATAACCGACTAAAAACTTCAAAGCCATTCAAATCCACAGTAACAAGTTGCGCGTCAATGTATGCCACGATGTATAGACAGATTCAGAGGCATTCGTGAACTGCGTTTTTGAAATAGCACGAGCGACAATGGAAACACGTACCCAAACGATTCGTAGTCTATTGTACGCGATCGTAGCACCGTGCTACGCCGTAGCGGGATTGCGTAGCAGGATATTGTGCTCCTTTTTCGAGTTACGACATAAGTTGCATTGAACTGTTGATTTATAAAAAAAGTAATTTCATATTTTAAGGGGAATCTAGTCGTGGTGTCGAATTCACTGGTGGGTCTGGCTAAAAAGCACGCTGTCTCACCAAGCATCGTGTCCGACAGAGGTAGTATCAGTGATGAGCTATTAGACGCTAGTCTACACGCACAACGTTATTTAGTGAGATGCAGGATTATAACACAGGCAGATAAAAAATAAAGAAAAGTCCTTCGGAAGATCGGGTTTTAGGAAAAAACCGCTGCATACATGACCAATCCCCCCCGAGTGGGTTCCCGCATTGTCGTTGCGGGGGGGCTCAGTAACCGTGGATTCCGGCCACGGTGAAGCCAAGAGGAACCCAAAGGTGGGGCCGCTCGTCAGGGCTTTTGCCTTCAAGCCATTGACGTAGCGGCCAAAAAGTAGGTTGCACCGCAACTGAGGTGGGCCGCGATGTCGAATGGGAGGCATCGCGGCTGAGGGTTACGGGCTGCGGTAGAGGAGGAGTGCCGGTGCTTCTGAGTAGCGCTCTACCCTTCCGTGGCCTGGACGGGGCCGCCACCGTTTGATGGCGGACGCGGTGGGGCCGCAGGGGAAGAAGAGTGTCGGTATAGCGTCAGCCGCTCTCCCTATCCCCTGCGGCCGAAAAGTGGTAGACGGGACGGCGCGTTGTGTTCCACACGCGCGCCGTCATAGATGTCAGCAACCACTGGTGGGGTCCGCAAGGGCCGATGCCTGCCAGGGGTGCGGGTTTGTTCGAAAGAGACTTAAACATTTCCAAAGTTAGGTTAAATTAATATTATGTAAGGATCTTTATTTGTATAGATATTTACATAATTTAAAAACTTCCGCTACTTTCTTAGTTGTTCTCATCACATTTGGAGCGCAAGTCCGCAATCTCCGGTAGAACGCACCACTCCCCTTTCGCTACGCTTTTTCCCAACAATTATTTATGGCACTTACCCCACAAATTAGTTACTCCTCGTATAACTTTTCCATGTAAAGTAATTTTCTCTCATTTTTACTAAACGTGCTGGGGACCAATTATGGCAATATTGGCGAGTGCACGACTACTCACGACCGGTCATTGAATCGGCCTAAGCGGACCTTGTTCAGAAGTGGGCGATTACACTGAGTGTGCACGTAATTTTTCGCTGGTAGAAAGATTTCTACGACTGAAAATACTTCGGAAATTATTCCTGCAGTATTTTTTGGTCTCTGCTAGTAATTCGATGAATCATAAGCCGGAATGTCCTAGCATGACGTGATGTTCACCAACTCGCTGAGATGTTCACCAACCACTCTCAATCACAGAAAGGAAGGCCTCCTTTCTGTGATTGAGAGTGGTTGGTGAACATCTCTCAGGCTTTATTCCGAAATGGTCCCATTTAAGTTTCATAAACATCTAATGATGCGTTTCGGAGACAGACAACGGAATTCTTCAAAAAATTACAGCAAATCAACCGCGATTGCTGCTATCGCATAAATATGCATTGTTTTGACCACGAGAATGATGAAATTTCTAATGTGGGATCACTATAGCTGAAAAGTGAAAAATAAGAACATTTTGCAAAAAATCGCAAAAACCCGAAATCGCGAAAAAAAAAATCTGCTGTTCCTTACATTTATGTTCGCATAACTCGTCAAAATGTGTTTTTTTTTTCGGGATTTCGGGTTTGGTCCCCTAATAAAAGTTGTTCATAATGTTGAGTACAATCATGTGTTTAAATGTCGGTCACTAATTACCAGTCACCCTATAAGGTACATTTTTCATTACACGTTGTAGACTGATTATGTTATGTGGTAAGCCAATTTCTTAGAATAAACTACTTTCTACTAACTAGTTACCAAAATGTTTTAGTCTAATCAAATGTATGCTAGTCTAGCCGGATAGGTGCGGTTCTGGCTTTTGAGCTGAGTGATAGCAGAAAACAACACAACACAGGTTAGTTCACCAATTTATATGATTAAAAAGCCTCATACCTCAACATATCAATCAAGCTAATTACTATGACTCATAACAGTGATCATAATGTAAGTTTTTAATTCCCACTGCTGAAAATTATTATTAAACTTTCCCGAGAGTTGTTTGAAAACGAGCAAACGATAACTAAGTAAGTTTGGAACAAATCGTCATTTTATAACTACTGAAGTTTAGAGTTACTTTTGTAAACTTTCGTTTTGATACACCTGAGTCGATGAAAAACGAGAGTTTGTTGATATTTCAAAGTTTCAATGATTTATTATTTGGATTAGACTTTCATTTAGGGCTTTATACATTTCTGAGTACTTGAAAAATTACCTACAGTGGACATTTAAACAAGTAAAATTTTGGAGAATGCTTGGATGGTATTTGGTTTAGATTGGAAGTACGTACTGAATCACTATACAGGCTGGCAGGGACATCGACGCGAAAACTGTAACTATAAAAAAAAAGTAAAAAAAAAAATGCTCCATACATTATGACCGCGTAGGAACCTATGAACCTTTTCTAAAAAAAAAAAACAAAGAAAGCAGCTGCTTTTTTATTACCGACGAAACATTTATATGCATGGTGGTCTAGAATCGTGTGCTAAATACACGGTAAAATATTGCGCGTCGTCAGTGTCTTTTTGCTTAGATATTGCTGCTAATTATCCAGTATTTTATGTACCAATCCATATTATAATCTTTTGACAGTAGTCAGTAACACTATTGTAGAGCATTCGTTATCCTCCAAACCATCCCTCCGTCCTTATCAAATTAAATAGATGAAAGACCTGGTAAGTATATATATGTAGGAATCTATTTTATTGCAACCCTCCATCGGGATCTAGGGTACGATAAACCGCCTGGCATTGCTGGAACTCTTGATGGAAAATTGCATTTATAATGTAAACTGAAGGGGATTGTAAAAGGTTGCAGGCTACAAGCCGTATTAGCAATTTTCTTCTTATTTTGTGCATAAATATTCAAAAGAGAAGCATCTTTAGATATGTCAGTTGTTTTTGAAGTTTTGTGGCTGCGAGACTATTACCAATAACAAAATGATAAATTCAGGTCTGGTCGCTTATACCTACTACCTATCTATACATGTGTTAACATTTTTAAAGTCAGTAAACCATAATTACTATCGTGAATATTAAGAAAAAATAATCATTGAAGAGTATACTAGCTCTGTTCCTGACCTCACACACAAAAGAAACACAGATCACAAACATTTGGATGATTCATATTTAGCTACATAAAAAGATAAGTATGACAACCATAACAGAAAGATTGTTGTTTTCCTAAGTGTGAAGCACATCCCTGGTGGCTGCGGCAGTGCGCGGGGCACATTGCTCGCAAAACTGATGGCCCATGGGGCAAATAGATTCTGGAGTGGCGACTGTGTACTAGAGAACGTAGCGTGGGCAAGCCGGGCACAAGGTGGACCGATGACTTGGTGAAGGCCGCAAGAATCCGCTGGATGAGCGGGAACCGGTGGTGAAGTGGCGGTGCTTGGGAAAGGCCTATTTCCAGCAGTGGACGTTTTTCGGCTGAAATGATGGTGATAAACTCACGCAAGCGTCACTCACACAGACTTTCCAAAAGTCATTACTGATGGTTGTATACTGCAATTTCTCGTCAGTTAATTTCATGAAACCATGAGTTACGTTTTCTGTCAGTCACAGTCTTGACTGTGGTCAAACTGATAGCAAAACCTACCGTGTAATGGACGCGTAACTAAAACCACACGATGGAGCTTCGGAGGTATGCACCCCTACTTCTTCTCGGGTGGGCAATACCTAATCGTTTTGTTTTATTGTTAAAATAAAATTATTCATAACTAGCTACTCTTCTTTGACAGAAAGAAATTATCCCATGGGAACGTGCTACCGAGACGAAAATAGTCTATATTACTCCTTATAACATTCAACTATCTGATAGTCAAACTCCCGTCACAATAGGTCCAGCTGTAACAGCCAAATATCTAAAAAAAAATGGAACAAACAGCCAAATATCAAAAAAAAAAAATGTTTTGGTCTTAAATCCTATGTTTAATTTCATTTGCAATAAATATATAATAACTTAATTAGCCTATATCGTTCCCTCTACTGGGATACAGGTATCCTCTCGGCGAGAGAAGCAAGTATATTTGAAAATAGCATTTTCAAATAGACACTATCAAATCAATTCCACTCTACTGACTCTCTTGACTATCTGGTCAATATCTTTATTGACCATAATATTTTATTATGGGTTCACGCATTTAATAGGAAATTCGTTTGATTTAAAAATGATAAACGAGCGTTCAATTAATTCCGTCTACAAATAACCGACCTCTCACGAGGTAATTATAATCATCGACATAATGTACCTACAGCACATAAAGGGGGATGTTTTCAGTGAAATAATTATTTAGATCGGGTCGGCTCTGAGCTCGAGGGCCATCAATTGGGTCAGGCCAGCCAAGTAAAGGTTTATTTTGCCTCGCCTTTGCCTGTATCGACAGACCGTAACCTAATTATATATGTTCCGCAAAAACTGATATTTTCGAGCTTGTGTTACAGATAAGTTAGACAAAATGTAAGGAAAGTGTGTAGGTGTAATTTGATTGTTTTCATGTAGGTACTGTCAATGTTGTCTGTAATAGTCGCTATGTTGTACTGGATGGCAATAAAATAAATCCGGTTCCATTCGAACAGTCAACCTTGTTTTTTGAGGTTGGGAAATCATTAAATAGCTTCTCCCGCTCTGGGTGGAGCAGGAGGGTGTGTCAGACTTTTACTGACTAAAACCCGGGTGTTCCTTCTGTTGTCTGTGTGCCAGGGGCCACGGTATCTCTTTCGAACAACCCGCACCCCTGGCAGACAGTCAAGATTTAGAATGAGCTTTCAAATGAAATTCGCAATAAAACACAGCTACTATAAACTTAAGTATCGATGATAGGGGTTTAAAATTGGTATTTTCAATACTCAGTTCCACCCCGAGATTTGAAAATCTAGTCATCATCATCGTCTGCCTAGCCTTTTCCCAACTATGTTGGGATCGGCTTCCTGTCCAACCAGATGCAGGTGAATACCAGTATTTTACATAGAGCGACTGCCTATCTGACCTCCACAACCCAGTTACTGGGTAATACGATACCCCGGTAAGCCTGGTAGTCAGACTTTCGGGCTTCTGACGACCCGTAACGATGGTCAAAGATCCACGAATGACAGCCAGGACCAACGGCTTAACGTGCTTTTCGAGGCACGGAAGAGTCTTTGTATGTTAAGATGGTCACCTATCCACGGACCAACCGCGGCAACCGTAGCTTAACTTGATCGATAGGCTCGTCCAGCTGTTATTACTTAGCCACAAGCCCCCCGAGTTCAAAATCTTGTGCGCGACAAAATCCTGACGCAATATTTTCGTAAGTGCAAACGTGGTCTAAGCGAGATAAAAGAGGAACCTCGTTAGGTACTTATCTACCTACCATAACCTTTTGCCTAGGCCGGTAAATCTACTTATTTTCGCGACGATATCCTGCCTAGAATGAGAAATTCTTCGAAAAGGATATCGAATTTAATCCGCAGTCGGCATAGAATTTATAGATCTTGTGGACACGTAGATGCTTCGATTTGTTGTTGTTTTTATATATTATATTATTATATTAAATTTCGTCTGCTACTTATTACTTAATTATTTTATTTTTGTTTTTATAATGTGTTGTTATAAGTAAGTAGCATCATTAGGTATAGTCTCAGATCATAGTGTGGGTATAGTACACACTCTATGTAAAAATCAAGCGTCTACTTCACGATTGAAAAGATAAAGGACCTGTGTGACACATGGCCGGGGGGACAAAGCAGCGGAGCATTTGTAATAGCACTATTCTGTTGACACCCTTAGGATACGGAACCCTATAACCAAGATGGCGGCAATTTTTGCCACAGGTCAAGAAATTCTTGTATAATTTTAGTGGGCGTTCACACGGACGTAAAAAAACTGGATGTTTTCGGACACTGGTTTTTCATTGAGAATCCAAAAGAGCGAGTGAGTTATTATAGCGCCTCGAAACAACCGTGCACAATCGAACATTACTTGATTGATTAATACCTACCTATAGTTTTCAATGTTTTGTTGGTATATTTCTGCCCTGCTAATTGTAAATGCAGCACCTGCAAAAAAGCGGTACCGAGAAAAACGCGGAAATCTAATAGTAAAATTTTCTAGTACCTACTGTGAATCTCTTTATCAAAGAAACATACTTCCAAATATTTTTATTTTTCCCTTATAGGTTTGCCCCTAGGATGCAATTTCTGCAAAAAGTGAAAGACACAAAAGTGTTGATTACTGCAGATACAATTAGCAGGGCAGATTTGCGTGTGCTAGCTGACATATGGCAAATTTAATGTTTTTTGTGTTTCGTAATGTTATTACCTACTATTGTATAGAATCAAGTTCTTCTAACTTAACAGACAGCTGTGCAGGGCCTGAATTTACTATGACCACTTAACGATTCCTTACTTGGAAAACACGTCAATTCCTTAGATCACACACGACATCTGCTGAAATCATATTAATAATATCGACAAAATTGTCTTGGAACATACAGAATATGACAATTCGATTCCTTACCTTTACATTGGTTACTAATAAAAACGATACTGACGTAATTTTAACGTAGTAAGATTCGCGGAGAATCATAATGACGATACATAATTGGGGCCCTGTTAAAATCTCACCGTGAGAAACTAGGTGAAGTGAGCTGACATTCCATTGGACACTAGGGATTGATACTAATGACAGCTCACTTCAAGCTTATCATCATCATTTCAGCCGAAAGACATCCACTGCTAGACATAGGCCTCCCCCAGGTTCCTCCACTTCGACCGGTCTTGTGCTTCCCACATCCAGCGGATACCCGCGGCCTTCACAAGGTCATCGGTCCACCTTGTGGGAGGCCTTCCCACTCTACGTCTTCCGGTACGCGGTCGCCACTCCAGAACTTTTCCGCCCCATCGGCCATCTGTTCTGCGAGCAATGTGCCCTGCCCACTGCCACTTAAGTTTGGCAATTCTTCGGGCTATTCTACTTAGTTTAAGCTCACTTCACCCAAATGATCACGGTGACATTTTTACAGAATAAATATCCCGCCACGATTTTAGTAAGTACTACTTAGGTACGTCCATGGGAACGTGGGCTTATGCCAACGCGCGGCTAGATACCTACCCACTGTTTATTATTTTAAAAGCTTTTAGGTAACACCTAACTATAACAGGAAAATTGATGTTCTGCCAGCGTTTTTATGTTTCTATCAACCTCGGCGTTTGATATTTTGGTGCCTATCTACTTAAATGAGCTTAATATGGACGTAGGTAATTTATATTAACATGTTCTTTGATGTAGATTTTATAGTTTTCTACGGAATAGTTTATTCTTTGAAAAGTAGTTACCTTTAGGTACCTATTATTGTATAGTTAGCTCACAAAATCCAAGAAATCGATGGCCACACAACGAAACTAAGTAGGTACCTAAGTAGGCAGGTAGGGACACCAAACTAGTATTCATCATCATCTCCCTAGCCTTTTCCCAACTATGTGGAGGTCGGCTTACAGTCTAACCGGATGCAGCTGAGTACTTACCAGTATTTTACATGGAGTGTATGCCTATCTGACCTGCACAATCCACTTAAGTACCTACTGGGTAATACAATACCCCTTGGTAAGACTGGTGGTCAGACTTTCGGGCTTTTGACAACGATCGTATAACATTAGGTTGAGGAATTCACTAATTTTCGGAAGTTTGACAACATTTCGGTAGGTAGCTACCCACGTACTTGTGACCTTAGAAGCCAAAAGCTTTTAATAACTTAAAACAGTAAAGAATTTTGGAGCTTTTGACGTTTAATGGGAGATACAATGGAGGTCGAATTTCGGAGGAAATGTGAAAGGCTCAAAGCTAATTAAAACTGAACGAAATACCTAGGTACCTATCTAAATAGAGAACAGTGTGGGGTAGGTCAGTAAATAATTATCAATTATTGCTCAATGAGAGGGGTCATTGTGAGTAGGTATACCAACCTACCTTATACGCTGATAGTAGGTACCTAGGGGCGGTAGTTGTTGGCTTAGGTAGGTTGGTGTCTGATAGGTATCTCAGCGGCAACAGCTAGTTCAATATAATTTGATGAGTTTAATCAATAATTAAAGAACAAACATTACATATCAAGGTATCTTCACATATTAAGTATGATAATACTGATTAAGTAGGTACCTACTTGGATAGATAAGTAAGTAGAGATTTTAATTGTGCAATGATTACCAAAAGAAGATTATTTTTAGTTCATTTAACTTTTTATTAAAGAGATCTTTAAAATGTATGCTGTATTTGATTATGTTAATTTTTGATGTACATTGTCGAACAGTGGAAAAATGTGGACTAGGTTCACCTTAAGGTGAAACAACATGTAGGTACACACGGCTACACATCAAGCTATACATTTCCAGTATAAGCTGATCTCACATTGCATACGATTTCCGTACAGTGCGAAATCAGCGTAAACTGGAAATGTTTGATGTGTAGCCGTGTGTACATCAAAACTTAAACATGGTATGGTTTTGTGTCATTATTAATATTGTCGGTACGGAAACAGAATACTAAAATAGAAAGCCATTAAAAAGTTATGAGCCAACAAAGATTCGTTTTTCTTGCTAATTTAACCTAACTTTGGGCGTGTTTATGTAATAAAATAAGTGTAAAATCTCCAAAACCAAGTCGGTACCGACAAAGTTCAATTATCGATAAGTTCAATAAACTTTATTGGTCCTTGATTTATGCAGTGGTTTTTTTATAAAACCCGATCTTCCGAAGGACATTTCTTAATTTTTTCGCGAATGTTTTGCCATAAATGCTACCATCTCACTCAATAACGTTGTTGTGCGTGTAGACTATCGTCTAACTGCTCATCACTGATACTATCTCTGTCGGATACGAAGCCTGGTGAGACAGCGTGATTTTTAGCCAGGCCCACCAGCGAGTTCGAGCCCGCGAAAAGTGTCCCCTTAAGGGTACACAAGTCGTGGAGTCGTCGGGGTACACGCACAACATTATCGAGTGAGCTGCAGGATCAGTTATAGTAAAAGAGGCGCGTAAAAAATTAAGAAAAGTCCTTCGGAAAATCGGGTTTTCTGAAAAAACCACTGCATAAATCAATGACCAATTAAGTTTATTGAACTCTTCAACAATTGAACTTTGTCGTTACCGACTTGGTTTTCAAGATTTCACACTGCTTTTATTACTTAAACACGCCCAAAGTTAGGTTAAATTAGCAAGGAAAACGAATCGTTGTTGGCTCATAACTTTTTAATGGCGTTTTATTTTAGTATTCTGTTTCCGTACAGACAATAATAATAACGAGACAAAACCATACCATGTTTAACTTTTGATGTATATAGTCAAACAGTGGAGTAAAACCCACCCGAAGTTTGTATAGAAAAAATGTGGACAAATGTCACCTTAAGCACTGGAGCTAATAATCTTTTGTACGTTTCTTGAGCGAGATAATCGTTGATAGCTAGTCGCTGCCTTCTCGGCTCGATGGGACAGGTGCCTAACATGATATGCACCCTATCTACCCCTCGGGTGTGATATTTCATGTATCTATATGTGGGCATTGTAGGTATACCTATCTAATAAACGAGTAGGTACATTTAGGTAGGTACTACGATGCAAATATTGGTCGACACAGGGCTGTACCTAAAGCTCGTTAATTGAGCTGTCACTTGCAGCAGTTGCAGCGATGTAAACGCAGTGAGAGTTTTTAAATTGCTCTTTTTTAATTTATTAATCCACTGAGCATAGACGGCGTTATTAATTGGTTATAGTTACCTAACATGCACATAAGTAGGTAGATACCTACTGTTTTGTTTTCCTAAATTTAGGGTTTTTTTTTTGGGTGGGAAATCATCAAATAACTTCTCCCGCTCTGGGTGGAGCAGGAGGGCGTGTCGGATTTTACTGACCCACCCGTGTTCCCTCAGTAGCCCGTATGCCAGGGGCTGTGGTATCCCTTTCGAATAAACCCGCATCCCTGGCAGGCATCGGCCCTTGCGGGCCCCATCATTTTGTGTTGACATCTCTTTGAGGCGCGCGTGGAACACAACGCGCCGTCGACTTGGGCTTGGTCCTTACCGGACAGTGAGCTACCCATTACTCGCCGTCCAACAAGAATACTCTTTGAAACAAAAGAAGAATTTTTCAAATTGCTTTATAAATGACGGAATCCTGAGGTAACATACGAAATAAAATTAAGGGTTAAATTAATCAAATTTAGGGTTGGGTTTATAAACGTGCTGCCTCGCTAGCAAGAATGTGAGACTAATTTAGGGTTCTAGAGGATGTTCTGTAACCTCCACAACATAGTTTTTTTGCCGGAGAGGTCCATAAAAAAAGAGTACCTACCTACCCACCCCAAATAGTCTCACATTTTTTCTAGCGAGGCAGCACGTTTTAAATGTTAGATAACCTAAAATTCTTGGGACTGTGTAGACTGCCACCGTAAATGTTCATCTTATTGACAACGTGCTTGCCCACAATGCGTTTCTAATCTTAATTCCGAGTCATTTTCATCATTTCAGCCGAAAGACGTCCATTGCTGGACATAGGCCTCTCCCAAAAGGACCCCCCTTTTGGGAGAGGCCTATGTCCAGCAATTGGCCATAATCGCCACGCTTGGCAGGCGGGTTGCCGATCGCAGTATGATGGTAAAATGCATAGAGAACGCTGCTGTCCATTCTCTAGTAGCTCCCTTATTTAGTCGCCTTCTACGACACCCACGGGAAGGACTGGGATGGTGCTATTCTTTTACGTCCGGCACCACAGGAGTACTTATAACTTTCAAGTTACTCTGCTACCCATCTTGATATTATCATTGGTTGGTACTGGCCGCCGCCAAATAAATAAGGAAGGGTGGCCTTCGTTCGTTACCCATATAATATGAGCTCTTGATCTGCAAAAAATCAATCTAAACGCCACCTATATTTAATTTTGTAAACGATTGTAACCGCGCCATCTAGCAGCAGAAATTCCGCAGACTAAAGATAGATGGCACTAAAGTCGTTTTGAAATATGAAGTTTAAAAGAAGCCAAACCTAAAATCCTCCATCGGTGTTGAAAAAATAGTTTTAGGATAGATTTAACTGTTTGTTTGTTTGTTTTGTGTTTGTTTATTGTGAACTGGGGAATTGGAAATTCCCCAGTTCGCGCAATGCTGGTGAATAAAATGTTCACCAGCATTGCGCGTAGCACTTTACAGTAGGTATGCCAAAAAGCCTTCATTCAGCTGCGAGGCAAAGAAAAACATACACTAACTAAAATAATAAAAGCTTTATTTACATTTGATTCTTACTTTCTATGCTTTTTATAATTTGGGGACCGATCTCTGTCCCTCTTCTTCTTCTTCCCTTTGCGTTTCTTATCAATATCTCTTTTCACTTCTGAACTTTTTTTGCGTGAATCCTTTGAACTGCTTCGATGTCTCCTGCTCTTAGACTTGTGTTTTCTTCTTCTTTTATCGTCGTCAGAAGAGCTCAAAGAGTCATTACTGCTATATCTCTTCTTCTCTTTTTTCTCTCTGCGTGTCGCCCTATCTTCGCTGCTAGAGGAATCTCTTTTTTCCTTCGTCCTATCCCTACTTCTACCATTTGATGATTTGTCTTCTCTATCTTCTCTATGTCGTCTATGGTCGTCATTACTTCTCTCTCTGTCAGTTTTCACGTTATTTTCACTACTTCTCTGACTAGTCGAACTTCTTTCTTCCAGTTGGGGCGGTTTCTGGGTTACTTTTTCTGTCTTTTTGTACTCTTCGAATGAATCCGCGTCTAAAATTTTATTGAATACATTTATGATTAGTGTAATGAATAAAACTTATGGGTTGCCTAAGTGCTGTATCTTGCAGTCCCATTTAAAAAGCAGGGTTTGTGTGTAAATAGCATCTGAAGTTATTAGTGACAGCTTCAATTGCATCTGTAAAGAAATTAATTAAGTAAAGTTTCTACAGTATACGGTCGTTAATAAGGCGCGTCGAATTTACCATTTATGGCTCACGAAGCGACGCGGGCTTTACTTGTGGTTACCAAGTGTACCAACACGCTGTTATTGTGTATGTGAGGGCAGAGGGCAGGTCTCGGTACCGGCCGAGACTATGACAAAGTGGAATGCGTGTGTATGTGCTGACACCAATCGTCTTTACGCACACATTCACAGACAGCGTTTTTGTACACTTGGTTACCACAAGTAAAGTGCGCATCGCTTCGTGAGATAAAAATACTGTATTAGGAAAAGTTCTGATTTGTAGAGCGTCCTGTTCTAAATATCGATTTGCCTGATTAGCGCCCGGTTACTGTACTTGCTAGTTGCAATACTCAAACAGTTCAAAATGTTTTAGGTATATAAGTTACGCTTGCCGCGGTCGGTTTGCGGAAGGATCATCCATTACATACCAAGATGCCCCGGCTGTCATTTGTAGATCTTTTAACAGTAATTACGGGTAGAAAGAAACCCAAAAGTATGACAACCAGTTTCACCAAGGGGTATCGTGGTTACTCAGTAACTGGATTATTGTGGAGACCAAATAGGCAGTCGCCATGGAAAATTCTAGTATTCAGCGGCAGCATCCGGTTAGACTGGAAGCCGACCGCAACAAAGTTGTAATAAGGCAAGGCAGAGATTTTTAGACATATACTTACTTATAACTTTAGATTCCTTATCATATTCTGATTTTGTGACTGCATGCATCATAAATTCACTCAGGCTGACTGTTTCTTTCTTAACAGCAATATCTACCATGACGCGACCGTTGTCTTCATCTAAGCTCACGACCTGAAATGATAGAAATCATCAGAAATATTAAGAAGAAATTCCCAAAGGATTTAATCAAGATATTGTACAGCAGTCTCATTAATTATAGCCCCAATAATTAATAATATACACCAAATATAATAAAAATATAATTGGCATGTAAAAGTGTTTCTATTTTAATATCAACTATTTTTTAGTGATTGTCATGTTAATCATGTCACTATGCTTAATTAGGTTCATTTTATTTATGTAGATTATTTTACATATTGTGAATGGGAGAATGTTGTAGGCCTTACAGACTGTAGATTTGTGGACGATTTTCTATTCTGTATTCGTCTAAGTACCTGGTACTTATTTACAGACCTGCACTGACCTCCCATACATTTTATCTCTGAAAACATTGTTAAAGCCAATCATTTTTAAAAGAGTAACCGTGGAGTTTCTTGCCGGCTCTTCTCCATAGGAAACAACAATTTGGAACCGTGCACCTAGCTTCTGACGTTTCATAAGTGCCCATGCAGGTTTATATGAAACTAGCTTTTGCCAGCGGCTTCGCCCGCGTGGAACTTTCATCCCCTATTTAACTCCCTTAGGGGTTGAATTTCGAAAAATCCTTCCTTATTCCTTGTCTACATTATAAAGGGAACCTCTGTGCAAAATTTCAGCTTTCTAGGTCCAAGGGTTTGGGCTGGGCGTTGATGAGTCAGTCAGTCAGTCAGTCAGGACTTGTCTTTTTATTTATATAGATAAAAATATTTTGATTTTGATATAAAACTACTTACAGAAACAGATCTTTACCTTGCCATAATATCCACTATATTTCCCAGTGCTGATTTTTACAAAGGAGTTCTTCACAATAACTAACTCTTCTTGCTTCTTGTCTTTTGATTGTTTCTTCTGATTCTCTTTGATTACTTTATCAGCTCCTAAACCTAAGCCTTTTGGACGGAGTTCAGGTTGCTTGTATTTGGACCTGGAAATAATCAAAGTAAGCAAAATTAATTTAATTCTACTAAACAGTTCACCAACATCAGGGGATGTTGTCTAACTGTTTTGTCAAATGAATTTCTTTAGTCTACACGGTAAAGGCTGCCTGAACGGACAAACATTAAGAGAATGGTAGCTTGAACATGTTTCTACCAATAGCAGCTATCTGCATATCATATTCTTCTTATCTTTATGTTTGGGTAATGCTTTAACTATTGCATTAGGGCAACCTATAACCGTAGATTTAAGGTTTTACAGTAATAAATAATTAAAGCTCTTCCGAACTTGTATATTTTTTCTATGACTACTTTTCCCATCCATTCATTTTATATCTAATCATAAGCTGGCCATTTAGTCAGATATTTTTACAGAAGAAAACCGTGTACGTTACCCTAGCAAGAAAGTGTCTCCTAGAGTTATATGAGTAGAACGTATAATGTGTGCCTTATCTGCTGTAAATGTGCCCCCACATAAAAAATGTGTGCCCCCTGTCGTTTTGGAGAAAAACGGAAAAAACGATTCTTGCTGGGGTAACGTTTTTCTAGCAGGAAAATTCTAAACGAATGGTCGGAGAGAGAAAATTTTTGCATGGCCAGATAGCTTATATGTGTGCCAAAATGTGCCCCCAAAAATAAAATCTGTGCCCCTTCAGGTTTTCGAGATATTGCATTTCCTGCTGGAGTAACGTTTTGATGAATCGTATATCTCTAAAACCATTGCATGTGCCCCTGTAGAATAAACATACACGAGTAGCTCTTAAGGGGCACACCTTAGTGCCCTAATTAGATTTAAGAAAATATTTATAGTTTTCAAGTTATCGCGGTTTTATGAAAACCCGAAAAAACATCGCAGCGCCTAAATGAGACAAGGCACAAGTTCGCTGAAAACTGTATTCGGTCCTTCTTGACGCTATTAATAACCATACAAAGTTTCAAAACTGTTCATGCATGCGTTTTTGAATAATCTTGCTAAAAGTCAAAACGATGGTGTCTTAACTTTGACGGCAAAATACAAGGAACCGGCTCAATCCCAGATGTGTAGGTGTGAACCAAAATTGTGTGCCTTTAGTCAAAAATATATGGTGAAAATATACAGGTTGGAATGTTTCGCATTAAGTTAATATTAACAAAAAACCAAAATATGTAAGCAACGGCTGGTTATCCGACCAAATTTGAATGACTACTAAAAAGCGACGGATTCATACATATCGATGACCTTCTTTACTTTACTCACTAACCGGTTGTGCCTGAGTACACTGAAGTAGAAAAGTAATAAGTAATAAAATAAAGTTGTTATTGGATTATAATTATTCTACTAGCTGTTTCTATTATATTTATTGCTATGCCGTAGGTTAGATAAATTAATAGTAAGTTATTCATCAGTAAGGGGAATGCTCCAACCAGCCCGCGAAATTCAAAGTTTCTTGCGTTTTTTGCAATTTGCAGCAGCATGTTGATTAAAATATTATTCACGGCTGTAAGACATATGTAGTTACAGAATTATAATCATCAAAATCATCATAATCTAAGTTCATAAAGCTATAGGAATGACTTTTTGTTTTTTTTTTTGTTCCTACGCCTTATGAACTTGGAGGGTTGTATTGGTGATTTTGATGCTTATAATTCTGTAACTACATACGTCTTACAGCCGCGAATAATATTTTAATCAACATACAACCTAGCACTGGCCTGCAAATTCCAAAAAAAAGTAAGAAAATTTGAATTTCGCGGGCTGGTTGAAGCATTCACCTTAATAGAAGATTCCTTTTTTTCGCCTCCTCACACCGCTGCAGATATCTCTGGCCCCGCGGCATCCGCTGACGTCGTGTCGCAAGGAGTCTCTTTGTCTAATTTGGAGAAAGTGAGACAGCTAGTACGCGTACGGTGTTAGTGTGACAGAGACAGTTACGTGTAACGGCGCTCTAATATGAATAATAGGTACGAAGTGTTTATTGACTAGGAAGTCTGTTTGGATTATTATTACTTGGTATTGGTAAACAGTTGCAGTTATGTTATGACGCCAAGGACACTGTTACGTTGAGTCACGCAGTTGCACTGATACTGTTTGTTTACTTTTTTTTAAGTTGGTTGAAAGTGGCGTATTAAGCATTTTATAACAATTATGTGGTTGTAGGGGTGGTGAATTTTATGGCACGATCTGCAGTGGTAAGTATTTAATGGCATTGTTTTGATTTATTTAAAAATACTTGTACACTTATCAAGTACTTGGATTTTTTTCATTACTTTACCTATTTATTTATTTTTTTAGGAAAGGACATTGACCAAAATCAATATCGCTTTAAAGGATAAGAGTATGGCCATAAAAATATACTCATAAATTATAAAATATTTTTTTAACTTTTCTCAGTTCCCATTATCGAAATCGTGTGTGGGGTTAATATTTTGTATTTAATTAGTGATTGATTTGATTTTATTGCACTTATTTTTAAATGGCGTATTTTAGTGCAATGGTTTTACCGTACTAGAAAGAGCATCTCTTAACTTCTCAAGTGGATCAACAATTGTACGAGCATATGGACATCAACAAGTGTGCTTTGTCTGTGGATCGTCCATATTAAGAGCTAAGACACACAAACTGTCAATTGATAGCCCTGAAGGAAATATAATGTCGTGCATACCTACTCAACAGGTATCTATCCTTTTAATAACACTTATCTATCCTTTTAATACCATTTTGTGGTATCTTAGTTGGGCTCGATTTAGGTCTGTTGAGCCGCCGCACGAAAGGGTATTTGAACCAAAAAGTTGGCCAAAAGTCTTTTTTTTTAAACCACATGTTTACTCTATGCGACAATTCCCCGAACTAGCCAAGGGTTCGGGGTAGCTACCTGCGCGCTTGTTTCCTTTTCGCGGAACAATAGAACCGAAAACTATTCATTCGCAAGTGGACGGTCGCACACGCTGTACGTAACTTTGTCGAAACTATAAAATACAATTTTAATATTCTTAAAATATAAGTTAATTGGTGTAATTTAACAAACTTTTTGAAGATGGATCCTGATGATAAAGATATTTACATAGTTTAGCACTATATAAAATAGTCTAATATAAGACCCTTGTAAATATTTTTGTGTTTGAAGTAATCAATTAAAATTGAATTTATATTGACATTTTTTTGTAATCACGAGTTATTTAGTTATACTTCCCAGCTTTGCCCAGCAATGAGACGTATTAGATATTATAGCCTAATGTATTAGCTTTAATAATCGGTAATAATTTCTTACCCAAAGAGACCACCTCAAATTTTATCAGTGTTTTATAAGTTGCATTGATACGCTCGGAGTTTTGTAGGTTATTGTAGTACCTACTGATTTTTTTAGCTTTATGCTTGGTATCCCATCCCTCCGACAATGCACAAAGTCCTCATTCATGGGGCTGCTGTTATATCTTCGGCAATTTTGCCAATAGGACAGCTGTCCGAAGAAGCCGCGGAAGCCCGCAACAAGCATTTTCGCCAGTACAGGCTTGGGTTTTCAAGAAAATTTTCCCGGGAAGCTTGTAACCGGGATATTGTTAACAGGTTATTGTTGCGCTCAGATCCATTTTTGACGGCCATGAAACCTATATCAAGGAAAAAAACCAAACCATTTTTAAAAGAAACCGTTGGAATGTTACTTCCGCCTGAAATCTCGGATCTAGGTATCTGTGTCCAGCGCAAGTATCGAGAGTACCTACTGATGATGATGATTATGAGGAAAACCCGCAAAGTGATTCTGAATGCGAATGTAGTGACTCATTATTGTGAATATTTATTGTATAAGCTGTATTATTTCAGTAAATAAAAAAATAAAAAAACTTAAAATATGATTTTATTTTTCTGTCCTGAAAAAAGTCAAAATAACTTTTCATGTCATTTACAGTCGAGAGCAGTACACTAAAGAGCAACTGTAGCATTAAATAATTTTGGCCAACTTTTTGGGTTAAATACCCCTCCGTGCGCCGGCTCCATTTTTAGACGACATATTTTATGAATATGACGATACTTAATATGGACCAATAAAACTATTCCATTCCTATATTCAAGCATTTTTATTTTCTACTTCCTATGCTAAAAGTCACCCAAAGGACAATGGAGAGGGCTGTGCTTGGAGTTTCCCTACGTGATCGAATCATGAATGAAGAGATCCGCAGGAGAACCAAAACAACCGACATAGCCCGAAGAATTGCCAAACTTAACTGGCAGTGGCAGGGCACATTGCTCGCAGACCAGATGGCCGGTGGGGCCGGAAAGTTCTGGAGTCCTATCACATGGTGGACCGATGACGTTGTGAAGACCGCTGGAATACGTTGGATGCGGGAAGCACAGAACCAGTCGAAGTGGCGGAGTTTGGGGGAGGCCAATGTCCAGCAGTGGATGTCGTTCAACTGAAATAATGATGATGCAAACCTACACTTAGCATGATTTACCTGTGTAATATGATTTGTTTGGGGTCACTCATTGGTTTGTTCGAACTATTCTATGCTGTCGTTAGTGAATTGAAATCATATTGTTGTAAATGACTGTTTTTATTGGTGAAAGGTTTGTTACAAAACTAACCTCAAAACTGAACAGAAAATCAAAGAACTACTTAAACCCTACAAAATACATGGATAATTTTTATTTCATTTGAAAGTACGACATCAGCCTTCTTTTACATCCAATTTATGCTATCATACAAAAATATTTGATGCGCAACGGCGGTCCATAGCAAAATGGGCAATCTCTTTTAAGCTGTGTTTTGATGCAATACTTACTTTAAGAATTAAGAATTAAAATTAAGGGAATAAAAATAATAATTTCCACATCAACAAGCTGTTTCATTTAATAGTCACAAGGTGCATTTAATATATATTTTTAATTGGCCCCCAAATCTTTTGAACGCGACTGTACGGACAACAGCTTAGGTATAATACGTCAAATAAAGAAGGTCATCGATATGTATGAATCAGTCGCTTTTTAGTAGTCATTGGAATTTGGTCGGATAACCAGCCGTTGTTTACATATTTTGGTTTTTTGTTAATATTAACTTAATGCGAAACATTCCAAGCTGAATATTTTCACCATATATTTTTGACTAAAGGCACACAATTTTGGTTCACACCTACACATCTGAGATTGAGCCGGTTCCTTGTATTTTGCTGTCAAAGTTAAGACACCATCGTTTTGAATTTTAGCAAGATTACTCAAAAACGCATGCATGAACAGTTTTGAAACTTTGTATGGTTATTAATAGCGTCAAGAAGGACCGAATACAATTTTCAGCGAACTTGTGCCTTGTCTCATTTAGGCGCTGCGATGTTTTTTCGGGTTTTCATAAAACCGCTATAACTTGAAAACTATAAATATTTTCTTAAATCTAATTAGGGCACTAAGGTGTGCCCCTTAAGAGCTACTCGTGTATGTTTATTCTACAGGGGCACATGCAATGGTTTTAGAGATATACGATTCATCAAAACGTTACTCCAGCAGGAAATGCAATATCTCGAAAACCTGAAGGGGCACAGATTTTATTTTTGGGGGCACATTTTGGCACACATATAAGCTATCTGGCCATGCAAAAATTTTCTCTCTCCGACCATTCGTTTAGAATTTTCCTGCTAGAAAAACGTTACCCCAGCAAGAATCGTTTTTTCCGTTTTTCTCCAAAACGACAGGGGGCACACATTTTTTATGTGGGGGCACATTTACAGCAGATAAGGCACACATTATACGTTCTACTCATATAACTCTAGGAGACACTTTCTTGCTAGGGTAACGTACACAAGAAAACCCCCTACTCTAATCCCAGTGTATTTAGGGTTGCTGTGACATGTCTTTTTCTTCCATACAATGTTATTAGTCGCCATCTCTGTAGTCACTCCCTTTCTAACCATAATATCACCTTTAACACAGTCCATCAAAATCAAAAGTCATTTATTCAAACTAGGCTGAGAGTCAGCACTTTTCGAACGTCAAAATTACATAAGACAGTCCCCCAAAAACGCCCACCCTTCGACACTTCCTAGTGCTTTAGCTGGGAAGAAGAAGTGGCGCAACAAACTCCCCAGCAGCACAGCTGTCTGATAAGTTGGAAGAACTTGATTCTATACAGTAATAGGTAAGTAATTAAATTTCATCAAAAAATGGAAATATCAATATTAAAAATAAAATAAAATAAAAATATTTATACAGTCAAATAAAATAAACAATGCTATGGAGCAACTCATATAACCTGTCAGTAGGTAAGCTAATTCTGGTGAAAGAACACAAACGTTGTCTTGAGTTAATCACAGCGACCAACAATTCTTATCGTTTAAGTAGTTGTTGATTGAATAGTATGCCTCCGAAAAAAGATTTGATTTTACTTTAGCATCCTAAGTTTGTTTGGTCTTCTCATACTCTTTTAGCTCATCATCTGCCTAGCCTTTTCCCAACTATGTTGGGGTCGGCTTCCAGTCTAACCGGATGCAGCTTGGGCACGCCACGATTGCGGCGGTAAGTCCCCTCTTTGAGGAGTGGTTTGAGAGGCGGCATGGCGTCCTCACCTTCCGCCTGACGCAGGTCCTCACCGGACACGGTTGTTTCGGGAGGTTCCTGTTTCGGATAGGGCGGGAGGAAACGCCCGGGTGTTTCCACTGCGAAGATCGCCCTGAGGACACGGTGGAGCACACGGTGGCGGTCTGCCCTGCTTGGGCGGAGCACCGCCGTGTCCTCGTGGAGGCGATCGGCGGCGGCGATCTCTCGCGTCCGGCCCTGGTCCAGGCCATGGTACGGAGCGAGAGGGCATGGGGAGCCGTCACCTCCTTCAGCGAAGCAGTGATGCTCGCGAAGAGGGAGGCGGCGCACGTGAGGGAGAGGCAGCATATGCGCCCTCGCGACCCCAGCCGCCGCAGGATACGGAGACGCCCTGGGCGTCGGGAATCCCAGGCCGATTTCCGGCCACCGTAGGCATGGGCTTGCGGACGGCGAGTAATGGGTAGCTCGCTGTCCGGTAAGGACCAAGCCCAAGTCGACGGCGCGTTGTGTTCCACGCGCGCCTCAAAGAGATGTCAGCACAAATAGTGATGGGACCCGCAAGGGTCGATGCCTGCCAGGGGTGCGGGTTTGTTCGAAAGAGACACCACAGCCCCTGGCTTAAGGGCTACTGAAGGAACACGGGTGGGTTTTAGTCAGTAAAAGTCTGACACGCCCTCCTGCTCCACCCAGAGCGGGAGAAGTTATTTGATGATTTCCCACCCAAAAAAAAAAAAAAAAAAAAAAAAAAAAAAAAAAAAAAAAAAACCGGATGCAGCTGAATACCAGTATTTTATATGGAGCGACTGCCTATCTGACCTCCACTACCCAGTTACTGGGTAACACGATACCCCTTGGTAAGACTGGTTGTCAGACTTTCGGGCTTCTGACGACTCGTAACGACTGTCAAAGATCCACAAATGACAGCCGGAACCAACGGCTTACATGCTTTCCGAGGCACGGAGGGATCTTCGTATGTAAATATGGTCACCCATCCACGGACCAACCGCGGCAAGCGTAGCTTAACCTGATCGATCGACCCACGCAGCTACTGAGCCACAAGCCCCTCATACTCTTTTAGCTATTATTATAAAATGAATAAAGACTTTTTACATACCCATCTTTGCTAGGTGTCCACCCCATGCCTCGAAGCATTGCCATTCCAAACTGCTGGATAGGCACCGACTCATAGTCATCTAAGCTTGACTGTAATAAAAACAAATTGTTTTACTTATCGTAAAATCACGCCTTATTTACCTGAAAAGTTGGTCAGAGGAGTATCTAAGGCAGACCCACATTTCGCCGATTATGCTTAGGTCCCATTTAATAGGGGGCGAGCCTATTGTCTTCAACCGGGCACTAATGAGAAATTCCAAATGGAAAATCCCAATAACAATTCAAACACACACACACACACACACAGTAGCACTCCACTTGACCAACAAGGCAGTCCAAATAAATTAATTGTATAAATAAATTATTGTAAATTATTTATGCAAATGTTTATGTCATGATGTTAATGGAGAACAATACTTCAAAACACCTGATGGGCAATTCTCGTAAATTTAAGAACATTCGCAGTCTCAAATATCTCAAGTTTCTATAGATTTTTGACATTTGATTGTCGCCAAGATGAGACTGCAACTAGATTTTGAATTTTTTATTTAGGAGAATTGGCCTTCTGGTAGGTGTATCTTCTGTGCATCAATTATTTCTACATACAAACGCGTTCATTTATCATGTCAGTCTCAAGATAAAATAGCAGTACCATTAAGTATTGTATTAGAAAACTAGTATAAAAAAAAACATTATTTGCCTGTTATTCTATTTTATATTTTTCAACTTGTATTGCGTCACTGCTTGATTACTCACATCACACATCATGCCTTGTTTGTCCTGAAGGACTGGGCAGTTGTGTATTTAGGTAAACCTACATTTTTACAGTTATGTGTAAATCCCGTGTAATAAGAGGCGAGCATTTTGACGCAGCTGTAGCGATTGCAACCACTAGACCAATGAGGTAGTTAGTTGCTGGATGACTATTACAATTTTTTTGATGTCTGCTGCTGGACATAGGCCTCTCCCAAACATGGCGGTGTTTGGGTAAGGACTATGTCCAGCAGTAGACATCAAAAAAATCAGTTCTGTGCTTCCCTTATCCAGTGGATTCCGTTATTTGACTTTGTAGAAAAAAATGCATTTAATAACAGCAAGCAGAAGATGATAATAATACATTAATTTTATCTACCTCTTTCTCTCCAGTCATTACAGGCTTTGCAGGTGTAGGAATGGCCAAATTATCAGGAGCTTCTACTTTAACATCTTTTCTAGCTTCTTGCATCAGCTCCCGTACAGCCATCTGGTCCAGTGTCTCATTTTCGTCGATCTTTTCTTCTTTTATTACAGGTTCCTCTTTGATTTCTGGTTCCTGAACAGCACTTTCCACTTTTTCAGCTATTTGTTTCAGCTTTTCTGCTGTGATGAGAGTGTTTGGTTTCATAGGAATTACTAGCGGAAAATCCTCTGTTACCGTTTCGCCTCTGAAACAGATTTTTAATAAATGTTAGATTTGATTTGTTTAGAATAAAGTGCATGATGTTTTTTCTGTAATGTTTTAACAAAGGCATGAAGTGCTTAAATTTAAGTCAAATAAAATTATGATGCATAATAACATAATAAACCAATGAAAGGCAAAATGCCTATTTTTAGGTTAGTTGTGTGTAAATTTACAGGATTTGGTCACTTACCCCACGACTTTAATCGATTTCTCTTCAACACATTCTATATAGTCCCTTTTCTCTTCAGTTAATATTGGTGTGAATGGTTTTTCAACCTTTTTTGTTTTCATAAAACCAAAGGATATTTTCTTGCCCTCCATGTTGCAATATAATAGACTTCAGTTGAATAAT
This sequence comes from Polymixis flavicincta, assembly GCA_949987655.1. Taxonomy (NCBI): domain Eukaryota; kingdom Metazoa; phylum Arthropoda; class Insecta; order Lepidoptera; family Noctuidae; genus Polymixis; species Polymixis flavicincta. Next base: position 8,381,636 of record OX465186.1, on the reverse strand, counting down.
CTATAATCAAAAGTGACCACGCTCACATCATGTCTTTTTAAGCAATGTAATTATACATAATGTAATGATTAAACTACATTTACAGTAAAAAAAAAAATACAAGTTAAATTATTTCCACAGCTTCCATTCGAGTTTGACGTAAACAAAGAGAGTGACAGCGGTCGACGACGCGAACGAAACGGACCGAAATGAACGAAAGTTCAAATAATACCACAGACAAAACATTCAATTATTTAGTTTCATTCGAAAGCAAAGAGAACGCAGTGACTTTTTAAAATTTGAAATCTTTTTACTAAACGCCAGCACATTAGCTATCCCAAACTGTCAAATTTCTTTGATAGATTTGTTAAATTATATAGAACCGTGTGTTTTACAATGAAATATAATTGACAGTAAAAATGGAATAGAATGTCAGTTCAATACAATATTCAAAAAAAAAGTATTAGAACCTCTTCTTAACATTCCCTCCCTACTTCACTTGAGGCTCATCAGCTCAGTCAGATAGAGCAGCCTTGGCTTGTATAGTGGCTTCGTTAACATGTCAGCCAAGTTTTGCGCCGAAGTAACTTTATTAGCCACCAAATTATTATTTAAAACACATTCTCTCAAGAAGAAGTGTCTTCTTTTGACGTGCTTAAGCTTAGTCTGATGGTGGTTCTCAATCGGATTCTTGCTGAGTTTCAGTGCAGACTCATTGTCTATTAGCAATTTCACTATTGCTACGTCCATAGCCATGTCATCAATAATTTTCTTTAGCCACAAAACTTCTCGAGCAGCTTCACTCGCCGCTACAATCTCAGCTTCGGTTGACGAGAGTGCTACAGTTCTCTGGCGATTGCTCCGCCAAGAGATGACACCACCTGAGTACAGGCAAACCATGCCAGATGTCGATCTTCCTGTAGTGGGGTCACCTCCGTGATCTGCATCTGTGTACATAACAATATCGTTATGCTTACCTTGATACGTGTACGTGATGCCGTAGTCCAGAGTGCCTTGAATATAACGAAATATTCTTTTCACTCTTACTACATCTTCATTACTCGGGCTTTGTAGTGTTCTAGACACCACCCCCACAGCGAAAGCTATGTCTGGTCTTGTGCCAACCATTAAATAGGACAGAGCACCAACTGCCTCGCGATATGGAAATCGTTCCTTACAGTCTGTTGATTTTTCTGTTTGCGGATACTTCACAATCGGTGTTGGTGCTGGTTTACAGTTTACCATGCCAAACCGTTGCAGTACTTTCCTTGCGTACGCCTTTTGGTCTATTGTGATAGATCCATCATCAGAAGTATTTATCTCTATTCCCAGAAAATAGGATGCGAGCTTGGTCGTGATTTTAAATCTTTTCCTTAGCTCGGTGTAAACATTTTCCACTTCATTTTCATCACTCGCAGCCACCAATCCGTCATCGACATACAAAGCAATTATAGCTTTCTTATCCCCTCTTTTCCTGATGAAAAGGCATGGATCCGCTGAACTTTGTTCGAACCCAATTTGGATGATATAATCAGTTATACAGGTATTCCAGCATCTCGGTGCTTGTTTCAGTCCGTAAAGACTTTTCTTAAGTTTACACACCTTCGATCCACTCTGGTATCCTTCATTCAGGAGGTTTCATAAAGATCTCTTCATTGAGCGTTCCATATAAAAATGCCGTAGACACGTCAAATTGTCCAATTGTCATTTTCTCATTTGCTGCAGTACTTAAGAGAGCTCTAATAGTGCTTGTCTTAGCTACCGGGCTAAAGGTATCGTAATAATCAAGGCCTTTTTTCTGCGAAAAACCTTTTATGACGAGTCTAGCCTTGTATCTTTCGATACTGCCATCTGGGTAAGTTTTTATTTTGTAAATCCACTTGCAAGGAATGGCTTTGCGTTTAGGTGGTAGATCAACCATTTCCCACGTATCATTATCCTTCAGCGAATTTAACTCTTCATTCATTGCTTTTATCCATTTATCTTTGTCAGTACTGTTCATAGCTTCTTTGTATGTTCTAGGCTCCGGATTAACTTCATCATCTCTACTCACGGTCATAACAAAACCATCGTATCTAGAGGGAGGTTTGAGTTCTGATCTGCTTCTGAGTGTCTTGAGTCTTTCAGTTTCTATCTCTTGTGAAGATAAATACTCATCACTTTCAGGTTCTATCTCCATCTCTCTTTCCGATTCAATTGATCTGTCGAAATCGTTTTCAACACTCAAACTGTGATCATCATCTTCTTCATCAGTAACAGAGGGATGTTCTGCGGCTGATGTCGATGCGACTGGAACCAGGTAAGGAGGTTGAAGAATGATTTCATTACGTGGTGAAAAAGTTCGCTCCTGAAACGTTACATCTCGAGATCTTATGAGTGGTACTGTTTTCTTTGCACCAAATTCTGTATCCATCATCATTGTCATATCCAATTAAGACTCCTTTTACAGCTTTATTGTCCATTTTCTTTCCATTGCATTTTGGGATGTGGGCGTAGCAGGTGCTTCCGATAATTCTCAAATGTTTGATATTGGGTTTCTTGCCGAACCAGAGTTCATAAGGTGACTTTCCTTCTTGTGTCGGTCCAGTGCGGTTCAGAATGTAAGCGGCAGTATTGACAAGTTCAGCCCATAGACCCTGAGGCATCTCTTCATGCGCATGCATCATGGCTCTTGCTGACTCTACAATTGTTCTATGGTCGCGCTCACAACATCCGTTCTGTTCAGGAGTAGAAGGCATTGTCAATCTTTGACGTACTCCGTTCTTGTGTAAAATTTCCCGAACTCTCGCATTGTCGAATTCACCGCCGTTGTCGCTAAGAATTTCTTTTACAATATGTCCAGTAGTTTTAGTCTCTGCCAACATTTGCTCAAGTTTTTCATGAACTTCTCCCTTTTCTTTCAGAAAATAGATTTGCCGATATTTTGTAAAGTCGTCTTTAAAAAGAACATAATATTTGAATTTGGAAAATGAATTCTTGAACGGGCCACATACGTCTGTGTGTAACAGCTCTCCAGGCTGTGACGCACTTTCTCTGGTGCCAAACTTACGTCGATGGGTTTTGCCAAATACACATCCTTCGCAGAGTTTACTGTCTACTTTCAGCGTTATGCCAAGCTCCGTCTCGACAACCTTCTTAACATGAAACTTATTTTGATGTCCCAGCCTCTCATGATATAATTGCATCTGGTCAGACATGTCTATGTGATTAATTTGATGAGAGCCCTTAAGGTTTTTGACCTTTAGCTTGTAAAGACCTCCATTTTTAGCTCGCACTCCAATCAGTAGATGTCGTCCGCCTTCATACTTCATAATACATTCTTGGGTTCGGGATTCAAATATAGTGTTTGTTAATTTGTCCTGAGCTGACAGTACCGAAAACAGGTTCTTCTTAATAGATGGTACATACCACACGTCGTTAAGAGTAATAATCTCTTTAGTACCATGTACGTCAGCTTCGATATCCAGCGCTCCCTTTCCAACGGCCTGAATGGCTGTACCATTTGCAGTTGTAACTGTGTGCGACGTAGAGAAGTACTCAAAGGTTTTAAATAAGTCTCCTCGATTTGAAACATGACTAGTAGACCCATTGTCGACATACCAGCTGTCTTGATCGATGTCTTCCACATGATTTACAATTGCCATTAGGTTCATGTTGACGTTTGATGTACTTTGATTATTTGGCGTGGGTTTGGGTGGTCTCCCATCGGCTAACCATTTCGGGCAAGTCTTGACTCTGTGCCCTAGCTGTCCGCAATAGTTGCATTTCCTTTTCTTGTCTTTCTGCTTGCTTTTGTCTTTCGATCTCAGTACTAAAGCTTCTTCAATAATGGTCTCTCTGTTTCCACTTGTTAAAGCCCTTTCATGAGCACACAACTGTGTCGTCAAGTTTTCGATGTTCCGATCGCTCTTATTCATTAACAGCCAGCTCGATTTGAAATGAAAATATTGATCAGGAAGTGTGTCCAAGATTTTGCAAATTAAAAGCATTTCGGGGAGATTATTACTTCCAATTTCTTTATTCAATTCGTACCAGATGTTTTTGAGCGTTGAAATGTGAGTAGCCATATCGTGATCTTCAGTCTTCTGAAAGCGGAAGAATCTCATGCAAAGTTCATAACTTCGATCCTCCTTGGCTCCATCATAAAGACGATGCAACTCTGTCCACATTTCACTTGACGTATTGCACCGCATGACCTTGTGCAGGGTTTCTTCTGTCATGTTTGTGGTAAGAATAAGCAAGGCATGACTGTCAAGGCTTTGGTAGTTATCCAATACCGTCTTATATTCCAACAACTTTGCTGGTAACGCCGGTGCCGCTGGTGGCTCTGGCTTAGTTACTTTACCCTGGATTATGTCTAGCGTACCTGGGGTGCTCCGTAAGAGCAGGGAAACTTTGTATTTCCACGTCTGCCAGTTTGTACTTCCTTCTAAGCGCCCAATCTCAAATTTCACAGAATTCATCTTTCTATAACTTCTTGATAGATGCGCACTTATAGGTCACAAAATCCAGTTTCAGCACGTTAAAATATCGTTTTTACGCTCTGCTACCATGTTAAATTATATAGAACCGTGTGTTTTACAATGAAATATAATTGACAGTAAAAATGGAATAGAATGTCAGTTCAATACAATATTCAAAAAAAAAGTATTAGAACCTCTTCTTAACAAGATTTTCATCTTTATATCATGTGTGTAAGGTTCATGTTCAATTGGAAAAATTTCACAGTTTGGGGTAGCTTGATGTGCTGGCGTCTGTACAAGGATTATAAACAATTGTGATTTCATGAGCTACTACAATTTAATTTTGCGTAGGGCAAAATGTTCTACTGTATAGGTACAGACGCCAGCACATTAACTACCCGAATCTGCCTTTCGTTGATAGATGTTCACCTTTATGACCAAGTATAGGTTTAATTATTTGTAATAAAGTTGAAAAACTATCAAAAAAAAATGACAGATTGGGGTAGCTTGATGTGCTGGCCTCTGTACTATAAAACTGGGAGGAGGTTTACACTCAGCAGTGAGTGGAACATACATACAGCACTGCGTGCATTATAGTTATGGATACTTATCTTCATATCAACTCATAGACCACCTGATGACCTGACGTTATCCGCATTGTTCAGGGATTAGGGTAAGTATACCGTCTGATTTCTTCAGGCAATTCGATAGGACTCGACGCGGATATTTTTCATGGATAAATAATAAGTGCTTTTATATTTATTTGTAAATTGCATGGAATTAACACACGTACCTAAGGCTCAGATAAAAAAATTATGCGTCCACCTTTGGAGCGGTGGCACAACGCCGTCGTGGTACAGACGCCAGCACATCAAGCCACCCCAATGAATGTGTCAAATTTTCTCAATTAAACATGAACCTTATGATCAAGAATTAAAGATGAAAATCTATCAAGTAAATTTGACAGATTGGAGTAGCTTGATGTGCTGGCGTCTGTACCTTACCTACAATGTTACCTTACCACCGCACCCTGGCTGCACGGCACGGCTCCTATTTTTATGCGACGAATAGGAATTACACGGAGCTATAGCAATAACTTTGAAATTTAAATGATAATATCATCGTACGAATAAGTACAAAAAAAAGTTGCGGTATGCCTAGTTAAGCGGTTTCGGCGGCTCCCTCGGGGTGCTTCGGCAGCCTTCGAGATGCCGAGACAAGTAGGCAAAGCAGTGCCCGCGCCCCAAGAATAGAACACGTAAGCGCGATGTTGCGTCGCTCGGTACTTTCGCTTTGACGTGCCTAAGGACGCAGCAGAAGGTATGCCTAAGGACGTAGCGGTATGCCTGAGGACGTAACGGTATGCATAAGGAGGCAGCGGTATGCTTAAGGACGCAACGATGTGCCCTAGGACGTAGCGGTTTGCCTAAGGTGGCCGCTGCGTCGTTGCCGTCGGTATGCCCTTGCATGTAGTGATGCCTGCCGTGCCGCATGCCGTGCCGGCAGTAAGCGCAGGCCCTGAATCGGCATGGAAAAATGTGTGCTATTCGGAAATAAAAATGTAGGTGCCTAACCAATAAATAAACCTTGCAACTTTGCATTTCTGCAACTCGACTCTAGTACATATTACCTCAATGAATCTAGATAGCTACTTTCTACATATGTAGTTATGTACCTACATACCTTTCTCTTTGTGTAGTTGGGTACGACGACTCTTGTAAAAGGAATTCAAAACGTAGAATTTCTGAATTCATTTAGGTCCGATCCCTTGGTCCGCTTAGCTTCAGGCCCGCGGGCCGCGACGCGACGTGCACTGAACAAACTAAATGAAATATTTTCGCGACAATATCGACATAAATTGGACTGGGCGAATGCTTTGTGCCAGCTGCGATTTATTTGCTACAGAAATGGAACGATAAATTTTTATGCCCATACTTACCCATCTTGAATTTCATTGGATTTTTTTTTGTATAGTGTCTAACTATTTTGTTAGGGATAGGTAGGTAACTATGTAGGTACCTATATCAAATATTACTTTTTTGGAGGTACCTAGCTGATTCTTTTTTTAAATTTAGGATATCTTAGTACTATGTTTTGCTTGAGAAATCCACGTGGTTAAATGAACACCAAGGAAGCTTTATAAAAATAGGTCTGTTTTTTAAATAATTATATCTTTGGTAAGTAGGCACCTACCTACTTACAATAATATTTATATAGGTACCAGTCTATTAGTGTTCTATTTTGGGGAAAAGCTCTCTTCTTACGGCCTGGCCAAAGGACACCCGCCATAGCGAAAATTCGCGCGGTGCGACCGCCGAGGCGTCTAGCGACTGAAACAAACGCATAGAAATGTACTACTAAACAAGCCACGCGGGGCGGCGACCGGCGGGGCGACCGGCGGAATGTACCAAGCGAATGGCACGGGCGGCCGGCGGCGCGGCCGGCGAGTGAAACAAATACATGAATCAGTCGGCGCGAGCCACGGCGTCAAGCGGCAGTCGCGGCGACTAGGGCAGCGATCAAACGAGTTTAGTTGTTTTCGCCGCGAATAATGAACACCGAGACTTTTATAGCTGAAATACTAGCAAAGCCACCTATTTGGAAGTCTGGCCACCCACAGCATAAATATAAACATTATTATAGTGAAGTGATTGTGGGAAGAAATTAAAATGAAATTTCCAGATTTTCTCGTACTTCTTGTGGAATTCTCCATCTATACCTCGATTCCTATTCAACTTTATACTCCACAATCTCTTCAAAATATTATATCTTGAACCAAAAAACTATTACTTTCTAAGTAATATCGAGATAACTTTGATAAAAACATTTCGCTCTCGGACTTCCTTACAGGGGCCTAAGTCTACTAATTTATAAACGTTACAATGGTCTCTCAATGGTGTGTTTTTGACAGTTTTTGTATGGCAAATCTGTCAAAAACTTACCATTGAGAGACCATTGTGACGTTTATAAATTAGTAGACTTAGGCCCCTGGTCGCGGCGGCGAACGTGACTCCCCGTGGCCTGCAAACGATGCCGCGCGAATTGTCGCCCCGCTTGCCGCACCGCCGTACGCACCGCCGATCCCCGTGGCCAGGCCGTTATACAGAAAAGGCACGAGCATTAATCACCACGGTTGACCAAGATGGGTTGACAATTTCAGATTTAGGCAAGCTACCCTAATCTGTCAAATTTCTTTGATAGATTTTCAACTTTATTCCATTAGGATAAGGTTCATGTTAAATTGTGAAAATTTGACATTTTGGGGTAGCTAAGGTGCAGGCTTCTGTACTTTTATTATCTTGAAGTTCAGCACCCGAAGTGCTTAGCATACGATTACCTAATCATAATCGTTTCATTTTGACAGTTCAACAATATTCAATGCGTTATTTACGTTGCTGAGCAGACACATTTTTCGAGCATATGAAGCATAATTCAGTATTCTGTTTCAAAACGAAACAGAAATAATTGTGAGGTTTCCTCACGATGTTTTCATTCATCGATGTCAGGTATGTCTACGAGAACTTATAATAAACAAATGTTAATAGCAAAACATGCATCGCGAGTCTGCCGTAACTTAGTTACAATTTAGCTAACAAAATTAAACCGCCGAAAAAACTGAAAAGAAAAAAATAATAAACCTGCTGTGTTTAACCTTAATAACTAAGTTCGGAAGGCGGTGACATAAAATTAAAATACATTTCCAAAGTCACCGACTTCCGAACTTAGTTATTAAGGTTAAACACAGCAGGTTTATTATTATTTTCTTTTCAGTTTTTTCGGCGGTTTATTTTTTTGTTAAAAAGTTTTTATTTTACAGTTTTTTGTGGCTATAATCTACTAATTACTACATGTTTAATTTTTCTTACTTTTTGTAATACACAACTCAGTATTCAAATCTGTGAGTAAACAATCAATCATCCCCTGTTTTCCTACCCTTAGGGTTGGTTTTTTTTTTTTCGAAATTTTTAAGTGATCAACTTCGAGCCTTTCCAAAAAAAAAAAAAGAATTATCAAAATCGAACTCCTCTGTAAAAAGATATGCGTGGTCATTAAAAAAAAAAAACCGCGTCGAATTGAGTAACCTCCTCCGTTTTTTCGTCGGTTAATAAAAAAATTCGATACATTTTAGAAGGTTTCTCAAGTATACCTACCCTTGGTTTAAGTTCTTTACGCTCTCGTCGTAAAATTTATAACGAAGACGAACTTTCACGGAGGTAGGATAGTTTGTTAGATGCGCCTCGGGAACATTTAGTGTTTCTTTGAATACTTTCTTGTCATGGAGGAAAAGTTTTGACGTCGTAACGCTGCCTGTTACAAAGTTGGGTTTGGGGAGGTATTTTTAAGATTTTTACGAGACAGTAATGAGTTGTGGACATTACTCACAGTGCTATTGGTCTGCCTGAACTGCCAGAAGCTTAAAGTTCGTTACTTTAGTTCTAAGTTCCACTAGGCCAAGAAAGAGACCGACTTTGAATCTTACTGCACGTTGAACTTACCACAGACGTGAATTACCGTGTCCTCGACTTAAAATTCTTAACCAGGTACCTAGGTATCTTAATTTCAGTGAAATCCTACTAATCCCTACTAATATTATAAATGCGAAAGTAACTCTGTCTGTCTGTTTGTTACTTTTTCACGCCTAAACCGCTTTTTTACGCGATAACCGACATCCAAGCAGGCGGAGCCGCGGACAAAAGCTAGTATTATAAATGTGAAAGTTTGTGGAGATGTTTGGGTGTTTGTTACACAATCACGTAAAAACGGCGGAATAGATTTGGATGAAATTTTGCACACAGATAGATTATCACCTAAATTAATACACAGGATACTTTTTATCCCGGTAGTACGTTCCCGTGGGATAATTTCCGATATCCATGTGGGCAAAGCCGCGGGCGGTAGCTAGTACGTTATAAGGCTGCTTCACACCAACAACAACAACAAGCTGCTACAAGTTGCGGAGCTCGGCGAGGCCTATGTCCAGCAGTGGATGTCTTTTGGCTGAAATATTGATGATGATGATGCTACTATATAACATCTATGTTATAATAATTATAGCAGCAGATGTAGCTACTTACAAGTTAGAAGAAGTCGTTCAGGGACTTCCCCGGACGAGCAATTTCGCAAGGAACTTACAAATAATATTAAAGAGTGGAGGCGATCGGCGGCGGCGATCTCTCGCGTCCGGCCCTGGTCCAGGCCATGGTACGGAGCGAGAGTGCGTGGGTAGCCGTAACCTCCTTTAGCGAAGCAGTGATGCTCGCGAAGAGGGAGGCGGCGCACGTGAGGTAGCCCTAGCCTCCGCAGGAGACGCCCTGGGCATCGAGAATCCCAGGCTGATTCCCGGCCACCGTAGGCATGGGCTTGCGGACGGCGAGTAGGTAATGGGTAGCTCGCTGTCTGGTAAGGACCAAGCCCTAGTCGACGGCGCGTTGTGACGGGGCCCGCAAGGGCCGATGCCTGCCAGGAGTGCTGGGTGTTCGACAGAGATACCGTGGCCCCTGGCACACAGACTACTGAGGAAACAGGGATGGGTTTTAGTCAGTAAAAGTCTGACACGCCCTCCTGCTCCACCCAGAGCCGAAGAAGTTATTTGACGATTTCCCACCCAAAAAAAAAGCGGTTAAAGAGTAATTTAAGGCCATCAGATCACTAATTCCTATTAATAGGTATTCTTGCCCACATTTTGCCATACTTAGGTTTTCTTTATCTGATATAAATGATGTTCCTATTGATGCATGGTATCTGCATTGCAATTATAACGTCAATCAAAACTAGTCTAACATCTTTCTCTTAAACCGAAAACCTCTTAACAAACACCACACATCTTGGTAGCAATCTGAAAAAAAAAAGAAGAAACTAAAATAAAAAGCGTACGCGCAAGAACACGAGGCAATATCTCATGAAGAACGCTATTATTCTTGCCACGTCCGTATTGCAATTAGCTCGGGCGCTTCGTTTTATGTTGCCACAATAACTGCTGGTTCTCGAAGCTGGCTTAATGCAGGAGGCGTGTCTTATTCTACATCAAGTGTTGCTTTAGCGAATGCTATAAGATAGCCCCCGAAATTCTGTAGTGTAGTTCTGATAATACTCTGCTACCGGAATGTGTAGATATGTAATAATAATAATATAATCCCTAGATGGTTTTTTATACCATTGTGACAATTTGTTGACTAATTTTTTAGATATAAATTTAGTCAGTAGAGTAAGTTTTTGTTGAGATTTAGATCATGGCTGTTTTTGCAAAATGTCTGAATTGAGTGATCCACACTTTAGGCAGTAACTGAAGACCCTTGAGAGTGACAATTTTTTTACTTCGAGCTATGAGTTTTAACTATTTTTGACTAAATGTACAATCAGATTTTGTCAGGAAATAAAAAAAAGATCACTCAATCCAAATGCACATGGAAATATGTGCATTTGGATTGATGCCCGCGGGAACGAATTATAAAAAAATACTCTGTGTTCAAGGTTATGATAAAAATATTATTGCCAAATTTCATCCCAACATGTTCAGGCGTTTTTCGTGTAAGAGTAACAAACACCATCCATCCATCCTTACAAACTTTCACATTTATAATTTTAGTAGTGCGACTTGATTCAGAGCTGTAGGTATATGGGTAATTTACTGAATTTTGCGACCTACCCCATATGAGCTTGGAGCCATTTTCCAGCACCAACGTGCTGTGTGGGGTAGGTTGAGAATAGCCACGGAAGACTCGTAGGCAAGAAACGTCAAACGATCTGCCGCTCTAATATGCTTAAGCATCGTTTCAACGAAAAGTTCAGTGTTAAAAGTGAGTGCGATAAATCTTTGTATACAGGGTGTTTGGCAGAACGTTGAACATACGAAAATGGTAGATAGGTGGGGTCATCTACTACTTACTCAGCCCTAATTTATTTGGGCCTGGCCCCCTGGATATTTAATTTTTTTTTTTTGCTTTCTTCTAGTTTCACCACTTTCTTAACTTTAAAGTGTATTTTTTATTAAAAATGTGTAAAACAGGCAATTGTTTTACACATTTTTAATAAAAAATAATAAAAAATACACTTTAAAGTTACAAAAAATTTAAATATCCAGGGGGCCAGGCCCAAATAAATTAGGGCTGAGTAAGTAGTAGATGACCCCACCTATCTACCATTTTCGTATGTTCAACGTTCTGCCAAACACCCTGTATACACGTCTTAATGCAGGAGGCGTGTCTAAATCTACATCAAGTGTTGTTGAGGTACCTACAGTGGTCAGCGGTTAGCTGCTTACGAAAGTGATATGCTAATGTGTAACACGGTCTTCCTATTGTGTTGAGAAATTGTTAATTATTCAGAGAAATACTGGACGGTGTTTGTAACATAAAATTATTTATTTAGCAATCATAAAGGTTGGTTTCTTACCCTCTGCAAACTGTTTTTTCAATGTAGCCGAGATCGAGTAAGTGTTATGTGGAAATGGAAGATCATGGAATCTTTTAGTTGTTCTCGAAAACTTTAACACATAAAGTTGTAATCCAGAAGCTCATATATGCCATTGTAAGATTGTGAAAACCGTTAGTTTATAATCCATCTCGCGAGATTATCAACTGTCGATAAATTGTGAACTGCACCATACTGCTTACCGACTGAATAGGTTAGGTTAGAACTCCGACCAACCGCGCGCGAGTCGAGCATGCCGCGACAGCGGCCGGCTAGCGCTACTTTCAAGTTAGTGGCAATTTCTTGACTACTTAGTAATAGCGCAAGGTACAGAGGCCAGCACATCAAGCTACCCCAATCTGTCAAATTTCTTTGATAGATTTTCAACTTTATTACAAAGGAATAAGGTTTATGTTCAATTGGGAAAATTTGACAGTTTGGGATAGCTTGACCTGCTGGCGACTGTACTATCCGTCTTGATGCCAGTTCACAATTTGACGGACAGATTACAAAATGTCGAAAAATAGTGCGTTAAATTGTAAATCGATTTTGCAGTTCATAATTTATCAACAGTTTATAATCTCGCGAGATAGATTATAAACTAACGGTGTTCAGTGTTATGGTGACATGTATGAGTCAAGAAACACATGTGGTTATGTTATATTTCCATAAAATACGCTATTCATCCCTTCAATCCCCTGGCCAGTCTCGGCCGATAGTAAATCGCTTTCTGTGAGACCTATCATTGAAACTAATATTTAACAAAACCTTAGTAAGCCTGTCAGTGCAGCGAAGCCTTGGCCTAAAAGTCTTACTGGCCAAGGAGGCGAGAACTAAGGAGAATTCAATAAATGGTCCTTAGAGATCGCCCGTTGCGATTCCCGCCTTTGTGCCGGCCTCAAGAGGGCTCAACACTGACTACCTACTACCGATTGAAAAGCATTTCTTCATTTACCCTACTTAGACTACTTACTTAATCTTCAGTGAGCGGATAAACAAAGTTGACAGACTAAGTTTAAGTGACGAAGTGGGGTAGTTAGTGGTTTTAATCTTAGAGTTTCTCAGAACCGGTTTGCGACTAGAATTTAGTACGCTCTCGTAAGGAGCGAGTGAACAAAATTCATGTAGGTACTTATTTATGTCAGACTTGAATATACGTACGCAAGGCTCTTGGATTGAGTAGGCTGTCTGATTGCACCTCTAGCCGCTATCGATGGTGCAATTATGTTTCGTGGGTAAAAATAAAAAAAGAATAGCCCCACGGGTCATTATACTCATTAAATCAATGCTCATTACATGTATTACATGGAGACCTTGGCAGCTCCGCTATAAGCATAAATATTAAGTCTTTAATAAATGTTTTAATGCTCGATAAAAAAGAACATAATATATATACATTATGCTTGAAATGATAAAATCACAGCTGCCACAATGGGAACCATTAATCCAGACATTGTGATTAAATAATAGGTGCAATAAACGTGATTAAAAATGTTTCCTACTGTACATGTTATTGGTTGTTACCACGGGTTGAGACCACGGGTACCAAATAATCCAAACATCAAAATATCCAAACATGTAAACATACAAACTTTGACATTTATAATATTATAGTAGGATCTATTTTAATCTGCTATGTCTCAGTACAGTACGCGGGCTTAGACTTTTTGCGTTCCTTCCTGTGTGAAATTCTTTAACAATAAAAATATATTTTCACCCAGGAAGGAGCGAAAGAAACGAAGGTCTACCAAGCTGAACTGCTGTTTTCAGCGTGATGGTACAGTATATGTAATTCATGAAAATCTTATTAACTGCTCAGTATCCTACAGGGATAGACCAACATTTCCTATACCGGGCTGCTCTTTGAACAGTCCCAGAAGATTCGACCTTGATGAAGATACCACTAATTTATATAGGCAACGTTAATTTACTCGTCTATTTGGAATTTGGATCAGGATTTCGAATAAAACTTTGGAGGTTTCATTTTGGGATGTTTTTCTAAGTGTACAAATAGATATCCCTAACTTTTTCGATTTGTGTTACTTGGATTGCAAATTTATGAATTGAATTTTATCTACGGTAGATCCGTAACATACAGGTTTCTTACATTTAACCCTTTGTATGTATGTAACGTGGATCCACGCGAGTCACAATGACTTTTCAATTGTTTTTGTAATAACGGCATTCAGCCGGTTAAGGATGAAGTCGGTTAGGATAAATCATACCATTCCGTTTTTTGCTTATTTTTAAAAAAATATTATTGTATTCTGTGGCGTCCTCATAAATAGGGACCGGGGCATAATTTAATTGAAATAAAAACACATTGATGGTTTACATTTAGATTATACCTACTTTCTTTTTTTGAAGGCTTATTTTTGGCGTTGTGTATGGTATACCATAATATCCTTTGAATTACCACCTCGGCTTCGTATGGTAGCGTGAATACGAGAGGTCGCCTTTTTCAACACTTTTTGACATCGGTAATGACACCGCTATCTCATTGATCACGCGTGTCATGGTAAACTTTAACTCTTTGACAGATCATGGCTATAATCACTGGTGTAAGCGAACACACTAGTGATTTCACATCACCCCACAAAAAATAATCAAGGGACGTAAATCGCATGATTTTGGGGGCCATGGCTTGTCCCCGAATCTTGAAATCAGGAACCCGTTTTTTTTTTGAGCTTGGGAAATCATCAAATAATTTCGAGCGGGAGGGCATGTCAGGCTTTTACTAACTAAAACCCACCCGTGTTCCTTCAGTTGCCTCGGTATCTCTTTCGAAGAATCCGCACCCCTGGCAGGCATCGGCCCTTGCGGACCCTACCAGTTGGTGCGTACATCTTTTTGAGGCGCGCGTGGAACACAACGTGCCATCGACCCGGGCTTGTTCGTGACTGGACAGCGAGGTACCCATTACTCGCCATCCGCAAGCCTGCGCATCCGGTGGCCGGGAATCAGCCTGGGATTCCCGACGCATCAGGAACACGTTGAATTCCTCTTTCAATAAATTTAGTGTTTCTTTGGCGGTATGGCAGGTAGTGTCGTCCTCTGTCAGATCTCATCTTGTTAAATGCCAAACATTTGACTGAATTACTCATCTTTCAAAATTTTGTGCAATTGAACAATCTAATATGGCCGCCATCAGCTGTTAAAGATACCTCGTCCCGATTGAAAACCCTTTACTTACTGTTTTGTTAGTCAAGTAAACTTATGTTTTCACTACAAAAAGCACCTAACGTACATTATTAACCGTTTGGCAAACGGATTAGTTTAGTCCCTTATTACGGTTCCTAATTAATTAATGTTGACGACTCAAATATAACTTTTATTTAGATTTCAGTGGTTCACACACGTCGCCGTCCATTATGCAGATAATAATTAATTTCCACTAGCTTGTCATGAGTAAAATGAGTTCTAATTTAACTTTTACTTCCACCAGAGTCACGCGGTTCGTATTAGTGTAACTAATTTTAGTTCATTTAGCTCTCGGGAATAACACGTTGGCGAATATAATATTTCCAATTTACTTTATTAAACTTTCGGCAGTGTTTGGAAATATTAGGTCTTTACCTATGAAATTGCCGTTCTGCAGTACTGGCCATTTCAAATCAAAATAATTTTTGTTTGGCTAAGAATTCTAATTTCAAATTAATTTTATTTTAAAAACATGGATTTTTTTTTCTAAAAGTAGTCATTTCTTTATTGATTAGTGTTACATTTTCATCGCATTTCAATCTTTTTCGTCATCATGGATACGTTAAAAATTCGAGTAATTATGGAATATGAGTACCGTCGTGGCAGCAACGCGGCACAAGCGGCACGCAACATCAACGACGTTTACGGAGCTAACACTACAAACCAACGCACCACCTGTTATTGGTTTGCTCGCTTCCGTTCTGGAAATTTCGACCTGAAAAATGAACCTCGCGGTCGTCCGAAGACTTTGGTCGACAATGACGAATTAAAGGCGATTGTGGAAGCTGATGATACACAATCTACGGCTGAATTAGCAGCAGCTTTCGACGTTAGCGTCAAAACAATATTGGTCCATTTGCGTCAAATTGGCAAGGTAAAAAAGCTTGACAAATGGGTGCCCCACGAACTCAATGATCGCCAGCGCGAAGTACGCGTCGAGACGTGCCTTGCACTGCTCAACAGACACACAAATGAAGGAATTTTGAACCGCATTGTTACCTGCGATGAAAAATGGATTCTGTTTGATAACCGTAAGCGCTCAGCAAGTTGGTTGGATCCTGGTTCAGCACCTAAACAATGCCCTAAACGAAAACTTACCCCTAGAAAAGTGATGGTCACTGTTTGGTGGTCTAGCGCCGGTGTGATTCATCACAGCTTCTTACCAAACGGGGTGAGCATTACTGCAGATGTGTACTGTGAAGAACTGAACACAATGATGGAGAAGCTGGCGCATCTCCAACCAGCATTGGTCAATCGCTCGTCTCCGCTGCTCCTGCACGACAACGCGCGACCTCATACTGCACAGCAGACGGTCTCCAAGTTGCAAGAACTGGGGTTGGAAGCTCTCCGTCATCCGCCCTACTCACCAGACCTTGCGCCTACAGACTACTACTTTTTCCAGAATTTGGATAACTTCTTGGCGGGAAAAAAATTTAATACCCGAGAGGCAGTACAAAATGCCTTTGAAGAATTTGTTGCCTCCCGTCCAGCTGATTTCTTTAAGAAGGGCATCAATAAACTGCCACTGCGATGGCAAAGATGCATTGATTGCATGGGTGATTACTTCGATTAATACAAATAAAAAATTCATGAAAAAAATTCGTTTAAATTTTTTCATACAAAACGGCAATTTCATAGGTAAAGACCTATTATGTACGTTCGTATATTGTAGCGTAGCATTAGGTAGTAAGTAGGTACTCGTACCTAATCGTAACTCTCCTTGGAAAAGCCCATTTGGCTCGGACAGTATGCTCCTTTATCTCTTTCTGTCACTAAAAGGCACCACTGTTTGAAGCTGGTGGAATTAGCAACACATTATGTAATAGGTACCGATGACCCTCCGTGCCTCGGAAAGCACGTTAAGAAGTTGGTCCCGGCTGTCATTCATGGATCTTTGACAGTCATAACGGGCTGTCAAAAGCCCAAAAGTCTGACAACCAGACGTACTTTAGTAAAGGTTATCGTATTATCTAGTAACTGGGTGACGGAGTTCAGATAGATAGTCCCTCCATGCTGGGTAAGCTGGGCTTTTTGGCTTCTATGAAGGTACCGCCGCTGCTTCCATGTATAAATACTTGTATTCAGCAGCACAAACTGTAAAATCGCACAGCGAACTGCACTGATGTTTGCCCATTTATGTAAAACGAAAACTCCTTTAAGTTTCTAATCTATGGTTCACATATGATTAAACAACGTCAAGTATTTTTCGTATACCGTCACTAAAGTAAGTAGTCAGGGGTGACCTACATTTCTGAATGATCCCATAAACATATCGGTAAAGTAAAACAGTTGCAAAGATATCAAAGAAAATGTTTTTCAGAGGATTTTATTCTCTGTTTACGCATAGATGTTAAACATGTCACTAAGGTTAAAGACAGGATTGATTTGACAAAGAAATGTTTTTGTTGGCTGCCGAAATCAAGACAAAGTAGTCTTGGATTTACATATTTCTTTTGGGAATAGAAGGCGTTTTCTTACGAGCGTTCTACGAGTAGATTTGCGAATAAAGGTATTTCTTTGAAAATGTATTTTTACAGGGAAGGTACACCTATCACACCTCTTATTTCCGGTGGAGGTTGCGTCATGTGTCATTGTACAACCACAGTTTGCAAAAGACCTCAATTGCAAAATGTCGGCCTAATCCTAATTAGAGCTGTGTTTCGTAACTAAGAACCTTTTTGATCAATTTGCATTTCCTTGTACCAAAACCAGGACACGTTCTGTAGGGGACTAATGCAAAATTTGCTTAGCAGTAAACTTACAGCCTTGACAGCTCTTGCATATATTAGCACATCAATTAAAAGCTTATTAGCTTTATTTATTTCTCAATCTTTCAACTATAGCCTACGTAGCACTTTAACGCCATCATTCTACGAATACAAGACCTCCTTCAAGTAGTTATAATCACAATGGAATAGAACTCCCATTGTCCACAGGAACCATTGAAGCCGAATGGGCGAAGTGAGAGATTAAGTTGCTCAACTAATTAACGAGCGTTTACTAGCGACTTTCTCTTAGTTATTTCTCACCCTTTTACGGGGTTGTTGGACCTGTTAACTAATTGTAACCCTTCTTGTTTTCCCAAAAATCTAAGTAAACGAATTTATCATTCCGTCAATCATCGTTAGCTCTAATAATAAACTGTTCTCATTATCTTATACCTACGCAGAAGCATACCATTGAACTTTTCAGATTTATTCATGCTCGGAAAACAAACGTTTTCTCATTACGCTCAAGGAGCCCTTCAATATAATGAGACCGAAGCGTAGAAAACTTTCCAATTTAGTCCATAAGGTTTAATAACAGTTCTAATTATAGCAAACAAAGTTCAAGTTTACCTAATTATCTTTTATGTACCTACTTAATACACAAACACGCAACATCAATGAATATTACAAAAGTTTGCTGTGTTCCGTGTTGGTAGCGATAGATCAAAATTGTCGTAAGGAGGTAACACCTCGATTCATTCCGTAACCCATTTTATGACTAATTGGAGTTAAAGTTGTTCAAAGTTCGCTACAAATCGCACGGGCGGCCGCATTACGAGCTGAACTAACCACAGTGAACAACGAATTTATTCACAGCGTGCTTCTGTCTTGACGAATGAAAGAAACTAGCTCGTTTTGCTCACGCCGGGAACACTGCCATTTGGTAAAGTTTGGCGCATTAATTTTATAGTTGGAACAAAAAACAAGCTTCTCGCTCGTGATTCTAGTTATTGAGAGAAGTGTAAAACTAGACTAGACTGTAATATATGACTGACGGAGAGTTTGTGTTATCGTCACAGCTAGTCTGGTCTCGTCAGTTTTAATGTAAGTGTTCATTTGGCAGTAGTTATCGTAGCTCATAAAGCCACCGTACTTGTATGTTTGTTGAACGGATAGTTGGAGTAGCCAAGAGAAACTTGTCGTGATCAAATAGAACGTTGTACTCGTTTAGAGCGGTGCTCTCAGAAGTTCGAGCGAAGAATCAATAGCTTGGGAGAATTTTTGAAATGGCGAGTGGAGAAGTGGAGGTGCACGCTTTTGCTGTGGTTCGTTGAGTGAAGAAAAGGAACATTATTCATTTAGGGTTCGCGGAATTTAAGTTTTGTTTAAGTTGCTAACCAGTTGTGTTGTCTTTATTGGGCTGCAAATTTACATCAAACTGTTTATTGACCTGACTAAACCAATAAGATGAGGTTGTTTCTAGCTTAGTGTCAGTTCAGACAGAATGGAAAAATGTCCGAACAACTTACAGGCTCCATGAAAATAGGACCCCGAGTCGCGAGCACCCGAGAGCCGACTGTGGCGATATTCATACAATTTTATACTTTAAGCTATGGTATTTACGGGCCTATTTTCAATGAAGCCACTAAATTGTTCAGGTATTTTTGCGTTATGTCTGTACAAACCCATATGCCTTATTCATAAAAGTTATCGAACATCTAAACAGTTGTTTAAGTCTGGTTTCGAATTGAAAACCAGACTTAAACAACTGTTTAGATGTTCGATAGCTTTTAATGAATAACTACCATGTTGTTCATACACACGAGTGGCACGCTTCAACGGCAGAGGCAACTGCAGCGTTGATCCGTCGGCGGCTGTCGTCGAGAACGTGCCGCTCGTGAGCACCGTCCTCAAAGTCGAAAAGCACGTTGTCGATATGGCAGTACTCGGTAATTACAGTTGCCGTTGACACGTGCCGCTCGTGATTATGAATACTAGCTCCCTTATTACGAAACAAGGTAATCAAAGGTTCCAAGCCAGTGTTTGAATTAAGAACCTGATAAATATAGAAAGGCAGTTCTTTTTACAAAACTGACAACTTAGTCCGTGCTTGGTTGTAATTTTATATTAACGGCCATGGTATCCTCATCGACCTTGCTCATGTGGGCGGAGCTAAGCAAAATACTCCCGCACACACGTAACGAGTGGCGGCGGCGCGCTACACTAAAACGACGACCAAAGAATATGCCGTGGCACAGATTGGCACGTAGGTCGACATTTTTGCCTACATTTCCAGAAAGATAGATGCAACTTTTTAAAGTTTGTACTGGACATAATTTTTTAACATGTAGGTAAAGTATGTGAATAAAGTAAGATTTGATCCTTAATACATATATTTATTTGCTCAAACATGTGTATACACAAACAAGAATAAAAGCGTGCATGTAGGACATATTTTGTTTTGTTTTATAAATTATAAATTGTTGTACAGAGGCCAGCACATCAAGCTACCCCAATCTGTCAAATTTGTTTGATGGTTTTTCAACTTTATGACAAAGGAATATGGTTTATGTTCAATTAGGAAAATTTGACAGTTTGGGATAGCTTGACCTGCTGGCGAATGTAGCTACAGATACAGCTCACGTTGATTCGGACATAACGTGACGTACTTAGTAAACCAAAATAAATATAGAAAAATAACAAAAATAGGTTACATACTAAAAAATATTTTTACTTAACTACGTTCAGTAGATACTAAAGTAGTTTTATAAATTATTTGTTTAGTAAAAGTTTTCTTTCGTTTAGTTTATTACTCTCGACGCATTGAATAGGTTCCTCTTTTTGTTTTTTAACATATTTTTCCATCATGCGTGTCGTTTTCAAGGTATTTGGGGCATCTAAAGCCGATGGTGGGGTCAAAATGAAAATCCAAGATGGCGGCCGAGAAAATTTTCGAATTTTCTATCATGGGTGTCGTTTTCAGGGTATTTGGGGCATCTAAAGCTGATGGTGGGGTCAAATGGAAAATCCAAGATGGCGACCGAGAAAATTTTAGATTTTTCGATCATGGGTGTCGTTTTCAGGGTATTTGGGGCATCTAAAGCTGATGGTGGGGTCAAAATGAAAATCCAAGATGGCGGCCGAGAAAATTTTCGATTTTTCTATCATGGGTGTCGTTTTCAGGGTATTTGCGGCATCTAGAGCCGATGGTGGGGTCAAAATGAAACTCCAAGATGGCGGCCGAGAAAATTTTCGAATTTTCCATCATGGGTGTCGTTTTCAGGGTATTTGGGGCATCTAAAGCTGATGGTGGGATCAAAATGAAAATCCAAGATGGCGGCCGAGAAAATTTTCGAATTTTCCATCGTGGGTGTCGTTTTCAGGGTATTTGCGGCATCTAGAGCCGATGGTGGGGTCAAAATGAATATCCAAGATGGCGGCCGAGAAAATTTTCGAATTTTCTATCATGGGTGTCGTATACAGGGTATTTGGGGCATCTAAAGCTGATGGTGGGGTCAAAATGAAAATCCAAGATGGCGGCCGAGAAAATTGTCGATTTTTCTATCATGGGTGTCGTTTTCAGGGTATTTGGGGCATCTAAAGCTGATGGTGGGGTCAAAATGAAAATCCAAGATGGCGGCGGAGAAAATTTTCGAATTTTTCGTCATGGGTGTCGTTTTCAAGGTATTTGGGGCATCTAAAGCCGATGGTGGGGTCAAAATGATTATCCAAGATGGCGGCCGAGAAAATTTTCGAATTTTCCATCATGGGTGTAGTTTTCAGGGTATTTGTAGCATCTAGAGCCGATGGTGGGGTCAAAATGAAACTCCAAGATGGCGGCCGAGAAAATTTACGAATTTTCCATCATGGGTGTCGTTTTCAGGGTATTTGGGGCATCTAAAGCCGATGGTGGGGTTAAAATGAAAATACAAGATGGCGGCCGAGAAAATTTACGAACTTTCCATCATGGGTGTAGTTTTCAGGGTATTTGTAGCATCTAGAGCCGATGGTGGGGTCAAAATGAAAATCTAAAATGGCGGCGGAGAAAATTTTCGAATTTTTCGTCATGGGTGTCGTTTTCAAGGTATTTGGGGCATCTAAAGCCGATGGTGGGGTCAAAATGAAAATCCAAGATGGCGGCCGAGAAAATTTTCGAATTTTCCATCATGGGTGTCGTTTTCAGGGTATTTGGGGCATCTAAAGCCGATGGTGGGGTTAAAATGAAAATCAAAGATGGCGGCCGAGAAAATTTTCGAATTTTCCATCATGGGTGTCGTTTTCAGGGTATTTGTGGCATCTAGAGCCGATGGTGGGGTCAAAATGAAAATCCAAAATGGCGGCTGAGAAAATTTTCGAATTTTTCATCATGGGTGTCGTTTTCAGGGTATTTGGGGCATCTAAAGCCGATGGTGGGGTCAAAATGAAAATCCAAGATGGCGGCCGAGAAAATTTTCGAATTTTCCATCATGGGTGTAGTTTTCAGGGTATTTGTAGCATCTAGAGCCGATGGTGGGGTCAAAATGAAAATCCAAGATGGCGACTGAGAAATTTTTTGAATTTTTCGTCATGGGTGTCGTTTTCAGGGTATTTGGGGCATCTAAAGCCAATGGAGGGGTTAAAATGAAAATCCAAGATGGCGGCCAAGAAAATTTTCAAATTTTCCATCATGGGTGTCATGTTCAGGGTATTTGCGTTATTTAGAGCCGATGGTGGGGTCAAAATGAAAATCCAAGATGAAAAGAAAATTTTCTCGGCCGCCATCTTGGATTTTCATTTTAACCCCACCATTGGCTTTAGATGCCCCAAATACCCTGAAAACGACACCCATGATGGAAAATTAGAAAATTTTCTCAGCCGCCATCTTGGATTTTCATTTTGACCCCACCATCGGCTTTAGATGCCCCAAATACCTTGAAAACGACACCCATGATGGAAAATTCGAAAATTTAGTACTTTAGGTAGGTACCTACAAGCACGAAGAAAGAATTAAAAAAAAATGTGCCGTAAAAGGCTACGATGAATACTATTTAAGTCTAATTGGACTGTTTATTTCCAGTCTGCTACACCCCTGCCCAACCCTTTGATAGCATACCGGCGCGCACAACGAATTAGCCTTTCTGCAACGATCTAATCTATAAATACACACTGTTACAATACGTTCATAAGTATTTGCACTAACACACACCACGCGTAGTCGATCGATAGCTGGATCAGAGCAGCGAGCGACACAGCCCTCCCGTCTGAATGCCAAAGCACGACTGACGCCCGCGCCCGCGCAGGGCACCTCTGAGCCTTTTATCTCAAAATGGGGATATTCCTTGGCAATTATTGATTAATTAACAATTGTGCTTCGCGATTCTGTGGTACCTCTAACTATCTATTTTTCAGTGTAAAAATATTTCCAAATAACAAAGCCGTTTAGTAGGTGTATGGAATATAAGCCAAAATTATTGCTTGTTGGAAAATATTTTTTTACAGCTAAAGTATTAACCATACAAAAAACGTATTTTCGGCAAAATGATGTACATGAATCTGTAGCAAAACAGTATTTTTTTCAAATCTTCAAGATATACCGTTAATGAGCAGTGCGGTTCATAAAGTGACCGTTTTACGCTACTAAACGGGACTTAGGCCCTTAAGAACTTTACCCAAATCGAAACTAAGTTGGAAATGCAAAATCAGGCTTAGAGCTTTAGGCTAATAAGAAAGTTAAATCGCGTTTTGTAATCGGACGGTAAGTCGCTAGTAACTTCTCAGAAAATCTGTGGTTGTTCACTCGAATCGTAGGTGGGTGAATGTTAGTTGGCATTAACTAGAACAGCTCCCGGGTAAATTCAGCAGGCTTGGCAACGTTTTGTCGACGGAAGAGTAGACAAAAACGATGTTCAGTGTAGACAGGTACAAAGTTTTCTACTGTCTTTAGCATGGCGATTACATCTCTCTGAAATAATCTACATAAGAAAGGACTTAGACAAAGATCGTTAGAATTGAAAGACTAAATGACAGATTGTAGGAGGATTTCTACGGTGTGATGTCTTAAATGGAGAAACACAATGTCACTTTGTATAGAAAGAGTTGTGTGTATTCTTTAAAAAATAGAAATCGTCATGCTATAGGCCTCCGGGAGTCCTTCCGCGAACCACTTTCAAATGGGCACACACAACTACCAAAAAAACTGATCACGCGTTAAAAACACTTTAAAGACAATAAAGTGAAACTTGTAGATTATTCTTTATACATCTCGTTTCACGGAACATAACGTGCATTGACTCCCAAACTTTTTCTGGCGGTAACCCCTCTAAATGCGTGTTATTTATCACAAAACTTATGCCACTTCGCACCGCGGAACTACATTTTCGCGCGAAGGGTTATGCAAATACCTTTTAAGTAGGTCTTTGAGCTACCTACGTGAATGTGGAATATACGAATTGGGTTTTCCGGTAGTGTGGTAGGACACATCTAGGCGTTTTTGTGAGCCGTGCGAAAATGTTCCGTCTCGTTGCTGAGATTAAGTGGTTTTGTTGCAATAAACTGCAGACGATCACCGACAAGGAAATTGAAAATTTCTACTTTTATATAGTATAGAGAATAAAAGAAAACTGGCTACAAAATTACTTTAACAATTTTATTGGACTCTATAAAACGTAGAAATGAGGGCATCTCTCGAATAGGTCACAAAATCTATAAAATGTTAATTTTTACGTTCTCTTCCTGGAGGTGCCGTAAAGGCGATGGGATTCCATCAGGTGGTTGAGCAGCATCATCCATTGCATACTGATAAGTGATAACATTTGATTACAAGCGTCAATTTGGCGGTTCTGGCCCAAAGGATGGGATGGCGAGCGAACATTTGTAAATTCGAGCTCTTTACCTCTATACATACTTACATTAATCGATTGCACGGGGATTATTCCGCTATCTTATTACTATTTTAAATGTGAAAATTTCTATGCTTGGATGTTGATTTCTCAATTAGGAAAAAATGGCCGAACGGATCTGGATGTTTGGCACACAGATAGTTTATATAGCCTGGATTAACACACATCGGATACAAATTGTATCCCAGTAATACATTCTCATGAGATAATTTCCGATTTCTACGTGGGGGAAGCCGCTGGCAAAAGTTAGTAAGTAAGCGTATTAACAAAAGAACAAGAAATAAGCACATTTAATGCTCGAAATGCTCTTTTTTTGTTTTTGAGGGTGGGCAATCATCAAATATCTTCTCCCGCTCTGGGTGGAGCAGGAGGGCGAGTCAGACTTTTACTGACTAAAACCCACCCGTGTTCAGGGGAACACGGGTGGGTTTTAGTCAGTAAAAGTCTGAGGGAGGGCCCTCAATTGCCTGTGTGCCAGAGGCCATGGTCTCTATTTCGAACAACCCGCACCCCTGGTAGGCATCGGCACTTGCGGACCCCATCAGTTGGTGCTGACTACTCATTGAGGCGCGCGTGGAACACAATGCGTCGTCGCCCCGGGCTTAGTCCTAACCGGACAGCGAGCTACCCATTTGTCGCCGTGCACCCTAAGTTGTTCCCCTATTAATTGCTATAATTATGAGTAGTTCCCGCAAAGCTCATTCTAATTATGGGATTTCCTTTGAAAAAGGATATAAAATAAAATATTTCGTTTAGTGAGATCATCGCTTACCTCACTATAAAATTAATTATCTACGCTACTACCGTGGAACAATAATCTCGTTCCTTTGCAGAACTGAAACTTTAAAACTAGCGTTTGTTTAATTTACTTTTCATTTCTCTTTAGTAAATATAAATTGGTATAATTATGCATTTTTTTGTGCAGTCTTTGAACAAAGAACTATAGATAAATTATCCATATGCCTTATTTTTCAATATAGTAAGGCTTATATTTAATTAGAAAATAACTTCTGAACGCGACATGGTCTGCGTGTTTTATGCTCCCCGACCCTCCCCGTCGCATCGCATGACCTATGCGCGCTATATCTTCGTGTACGCTTAGCGTTCTTTCTGACTCTTTTCTTTTTGTTCGGCTTCTAAGGGTCGCAACGTGATGTTAGATAGCTTAAAGTCTTCCTCGAAAATTGGGCTGTCAAATGAAACAATCATTTTTCTAGTCCGACTGATAGTTCCAGAAATTAGCGCGTTCAAATAAACAAAACAGAAACTCTTCAACTTTATTATTTGTATTAGTATTTATACAACGTGTAACAGAAAGGGTAAGTAAATACGTACCAACGGCACGGCTTCTTTTGATGATATCAAACGATATTGGAAGGGTTTTTTAATCCTATCTCAACATGTTCGGAAGTTATGAGAATTTTTATTACATTGATACCAGAAACCGAACTTTTCAAATTGAAATAAACACATCACGTAAGAGATTTATCGTAGAGATTAATAAGAGATTTATCGCAAGTAACGTGGAAAGTTATTGACTTACGTAGTGTGGTGACACGTTTGTTATGATTTGAATTTAAGAAACATATGAAACCGTGAAACCGAAAATTTGGTATCAATTCTTTTATTTTGAGCTGAAACTATGTATAGTGATTCTATACCAGCTGTTATCTTTAGTGCTTAAGGATAGCAATAGGGTTTCTGTTACACCCTGTATAAGTACAGAATAGAGGTAAATTAATATAATGCTTGCAACCTATGTTTGTTTTCAAGAAACATGAAATTAACAATAGCTTACAGCATGAATGAATCTTGGCGTTTTTTTTTAAACTTTGGCCACAAATTTTCCAGAATGGCTTTTAAGTTCCATTTAAAAAGTCTAGGCCAATTTAAAAAAATCCCTCTGTTGGACTGGCACTTGGCAGTTTGCCACGAAGGCTGGTAGCCTTGCTGTCATTGTTATTCCTTCGTTCGAGGTGTAAGCCAAAATTCTAGACACGCTTTTCGTCGACGGAGCATAGTACACAAATCACCGGTACCTAAGTAATATTGACAGGTACTTTTTCCACAGCATTTTAAAACTCAAATTACTTGAAGAATTTTCAACTACTTTGATTTTTTAAGTGTTTCATGATAAATGATTTCATTTCTGCAACTAGTTAATTTTTTTTTGGGTTAGACATCATCAAATAACTTCTCCCGCTCTGAGTGGAGAAGGAGGGCGTGTCAGACTTTTACTGATTAAAACCCACCCGTGTTCCCTTAGCTTGTGTGCCAGGGGCGGCGGCATAGCTTTCGGACAACTCGCACCCCTGGCAGGCATCGGCCCTCGCGGACCCCATCGGTTTGTGCTGACATCTCTTTGAGGCGCGCGTGGAACACAACGCGCCGTCGACCTGGGCTTGGTCCTTACCGGACAGCGAGCTACCCATTACGCATCACGCCTACGGTGGCCGGGAATCAGCCTGGGAGTCCCGACGCCCAGGGCGTCTTCTGCGGAGGCTAGGGCCGTGAGGGCGCCTATACTGCCTCTCCCTCACGTGCGCCGCCTCTCTCTTCGCGAGCATCACTGCTTTGCAGAAGGATCTGACGGCTACCCATGCACTCTTACTAACGTTCTCTTTTTCAGAAGTGTCGATATGACCTATGTGCACACTTTGCCTCTTGATCTCAGTCCTACCATGGCGGATCTTTGGTGATGGTGACCTCGTTGGTGATGGTGTCTTTTATCAAATCTGCGAAAGAATCGATTCGGCAGTCAATCTACTTTAGCTACAGTTGCAATTTATTTTGCTTCTATTCGGGAGCCAACGTTGATGAAATATTCATTTTTCATTGAAAAGAGCGTAACAAAGCTTCAGCACTGAAAATAACCAATATTCACCGAATCTAACACGTTTTATTCCGCGGCACAAATCCGACAAATCAAGTGTCAGAATATGAAGTTGTTATAGAAAAAATAGGCGGCAACAGCTGAATATGTCAATCAAGGCACGTGTTCGTTGAAACAAAGTACCAATCGAACTCTCTTTACTTCCAATTATGTGAGTTTGAAGCATGTTCAAACTGTTGTATCATACTAAAGGGTACTTGTATCGACTTTAGCCTACATGGTGTTTCACTTGAAAACACCTCCACGAGTACTTTTATAATTGTTGGCATAATACAGGTGGCATATCGACCGGCAAACTGTAATCAGTACGCTATGCTTCTGAAAACCTGAAAAAATAAAACATCGACACGTGCTGAATTCATGAGAAGGGCTCAAGTCTGCTATTACAATAGTGTCAGAATGGTCTATCATTGATTTCATACTTGTTGATTTTGACAAGTTTGGTAATCTATTTAAAATGGCGTTTTTATGACTTTCCAATGGTCAGCCACTGACATTCCATTGAAAGAAATGGCATTTAGAGTGCGCGCCACGAAGGGCCCGCGGAAAATTGTGGAACTGCATATTTTTAAATGCAATGTGATGTAATGACGTTGACACTAGCGCCGCATTTAAAGGACTTCAGTGGTGGCACGGACTCTATTGGTAATCTCGTACATAATGCCAAAAGAATGAATGACTCGACGCGGTAATCTGCTAAAATTTTGACAGTTCCACACAAACTCTTTTGTTTAAAACAAAAATCTAGTTAAAACACTCATATGTAAATAAATATCTATCAAAACACCGGCCACTAGAAATAAAAACAGATAAACGTCAGTAAGCAGTAATATCACATTTGACTTTGACAGCTGAACAGATAAAATATTATTAATTTGTGAGTTTTTTGCTATTTACGAACTTCCTACTACTTCAGATTGCTTATAACACTAATAAATAATATGTAAAATTATATATAAATGAAAGGCGATAATAAATGTTCTTTAGTAGTCGTTTTTCGAAAATCATTTCTACTAACGGGTTTTATAATAATGGCAATACGACAATGCCATTATAACACAATTCTATTACGAGACCATTGACCGATCACTGATCGACCATTATGAATTTAGCAGATTACGAACTTTTAGCAAAATGACGATGGGATCGTGTTGGAATGACGAATTTATAAAAATAGCAGACTAAGGCCCCAGGTTAGTGCGTCAATATCCCTGCTAACCTGTATTATGAGATTAACACTATTTACCTGACTGCGCAATGCAAAGGATGGTAATCCCTACTAATATAATAAATGCGAAAGTAACTCTGTCTGTCTGTGATGCTTTCACGCCTAAGCCGCTGAACCGATCGTCATGAAATTAAACTGAGATATAGCCTGGGATATGGAGAAGGACATAGGTTACTTTTTTACGCGATAACCGACATCCACGCAGGCGGAGCCGCGGGCAAAAGCTAGTATTTTATATTTAGAAGATCGAAAATAATATAGAATCAGCTTGGAAGAGCTGACAGAGCACGCCATTATGTAAAATGTTACTTTCTCTGTGGGACCAACATCGTAATCGCAAAAAAAAAATCCGCCGTCACATATATTTGTGTCGCGTAGATATTGAAATTTTGCATTAGTCAGCTGACAATTTAAGGGTGTGGTCCTTAAATTTGACCACACTATTTTGATCTATAAATAACATCAAACCATTTTCAAATTAGTCTTTTAGCCACGTTTGGAAATTCTCAAAACCAAAACATCAGTAAGTTCGTAAGTACATTTGTTAACCAAAATAGACAACGAAGTAATTTACACTAAAATTCAATCCTGTTAATTCGCAGTTTGATGCCGACATTCCGTTTAAAGAGAAAAAGGTCGTGGCAAAGCTGGCTAATGTTGATCACATTTCAACGTTTTCGAATCTACAGGGGTGTGTAGTTTAGTGACAGTTTTTGATCGTGTTTCGGACTATGTAGTTTCTTTCTTTGCTTTCTCTCAAAATGGTGAAGGAAAACATTGTGAAAACACCTGCAATGATCTAGAACTTAAAATTCGAAGACACAATATGTGACATCTGCCAACCCGAACTGGGCCCGTGTCACGATATAAATATAGACAGTATGGAAACTAGGCCAGTTTCTATACTGTTCATATTTATACTGTGATTATGTGAGGGATCTCACGGAGAGATTTCATCATCATCATCATCATTTCAGCCGAAAACGTCCACTGCTGGACATAGGCCTCCCCCAAGCTCCGCCACTTCGACCGGTTCTGTGCTTCTCGCATCCAGCGGACTCCCGCGGCCCTCACAAGGTCATCTGTCCACCTTGTGGGTGGCCTTCCAACTTTACGTCTTCCGGTACGCGATCGCCACTCCAGAACTTTTCGGCCCCATCGGCCATCTGTTCTGCGAGCAATGTGCCCTGCCCAGTGCCACTTAAGTTTGGGAATTCTTCGGGCTATGTCGGTTACCTTGGTTCTCCTGCGGATCTCTTCATTCCTGATTCGATCACGCAGGGAAACTCCAAGCATAGCGGAGAGATTTATATATCAGTATTAGGAACTTTACAGGTTATGCTATGCTTTTATGCTATTTCTTTGTAACATGGAAGTGAGTGAGTCCATTTCTTATTTAACATATGATTCATCATCAACATAATACCACTAATACGAGGTGCATTCAATAAGTACCTAGCCTCATCGCCAGAGGGCGCTGTAGTTTCAAAAGAGTTTCACCACAGTGCAGCACATTCTTTTTTAATTCTTTTTTCAAATTTTCATTCCAATCCCTTCATTTGTTTTAATTTGACAACTTATGGAAGCGAACGTGTCGATCGGTTTTACAAAAATGGAAAAAGAGCAATATCGTTCGGTGATTCGATTCCTATTTTTGGAAGGGAAAACGCACATCGAAATCAAAGAGCGCTTGGATGCTGTGTACGGTGACTCTTCTCCATCGATGGCCACCGTCAAGAATTGGTTCAACGAGTTTGCACGTGACCGTACGTTGGTTTTTGATGAACCACGTCCAGGTGCACCGAAAACAGCTGCTACGGAGGAAAACATTAAAAAAATCCATGATCTCGTATTGGTAGATCGCCGATTGAAGGTTCGGGAGCTAGCTGAGACTGTAGGCATTTCAGAAGAAACAGTGCATCATATTCTTCACGAGGAACTCGGCATGAGAAAGCTGTCGGCGCGATGGGTGCCGCGTTTACTCACACCAGAAAACAAGCGCAACCGTGAGACCACATCGGAGACGTGTTTGGCGCTGTTTAAGCGGAATCCAGCGGAGTTTTTGCGTCGTTTTGTGACCGTCGATGAAACCTGGATCCACTGGTACACACCAGAGACCAAGGAGCAATCAAAACAATGGATCCAGACCGGGGAACGTGCTCCAAAGAAGGCGAAAACTGTAAAATCGGCCGGAAAAGTTATGGCCACCGTTTTCTGGGATTCACAAGGTGTGATCTACATCGATTACCTCGAGAAGGGTAAAACAATTACAGGGCTTTACTATGCTGATTTATTGGGCCGATTCGACGCCGAATTAAAGAAAAAACCACCCCAACTGGCGAAGAAAAAAATGCTGTTTCACCACGACAACGCACCGGTTCACACGTCTGCCGTTGCCATGGCCAAATTGGTCGAATTACGCTACGAATTGCTGCCCCATCCACCGTATTCTCCAGATTTGGCCCCTTGTGACTTCTTTCTGTTTCTTAATCTGAAAAAATCACTCGCCGGGAATAGATATGGATCGAATGAGGAGGTCATCGCCGCCACGGAGGCCTATTTTGCAGAGTTTGACAAAAACTATTTTTCGGACGGGTTAAAAAAGTTGGAGCATCGCTGGGCTAAGTGTATCGAACTAAAAGGAGACTATGTTGAAAAATAAATTGCCACTTTTCCAAAATTTTCGTTTACTTTTTGTAGGCTAAGTATTTATTGAATGACCCTCGTATTTCACCGATACCGTATCCGATTGATTTACCTAAAATGGTATCTAAATTTTAATGAGCATACGCTGATCACCCTTTGTCTTTAGTGAATAATTGAATAGGTAATAATTGAGTGGCTCAGGGTATAATTGAATATCTAACCATCTAAATTGAAATTCTTGTTTAATTTCTTATCCTGCGGATTTAGATGTTTGATCGTTTCATGGAAATTCAAGGTACAATGCATAAAATACCATGGCAGAATACCTATCAGTTTTAAGCCACGGTTTCCATATGTTGATTGTGAATTGTTTCTTAGAAGTTTTTTAAAGGAACTGGCTTCCCCTCCTTTTTATGCATAAAATATATCGTAAAGCATCGCATCGCTCGTCTTCGATATTACTTCGTTGTCTTTTAGTGTTCTTAATTGCTTTTTTCTTTGTACTCGGCTCCTCAGATTCTTAGCGTGATGTTAAGGCCTAACCTTATTTGAGAGTTGGGTTATCATATTGCAAAAAAAAAACAAATCCAACTGGTTTTTCCAGAGATTACCCCATACTTACAAATGAATATAATAAGAAATGAGTACATAAGAGGAAGTATGAAAGTGGCACCGGTAACTGAAAAGTTATGTGGAAATCGGTTGTCATTGCATGGGCATGTGATACGGAGGAATGAGGAAATGTCGTGCGGAAAGTCGACCTTAATTAAAATGGTATAAAGACAGGAGAATGATGTAGATGATATAAACTTATAAACAAACAATTTTTACCTCTTTACACATGTAAATGTATTTCAGAGAGTAAGTGCTATTCTGTTCTATTCTATTCCATATAAAAATCTCACCATGATAACTTGGGTGAAGGAAGCTTAAGGGTAAACTAGTCGCGGGCTCGAACTGACTGGTGGGCCTGGCTAAAAAGCACGCTGTCTCACCAGGCTTCGTGTCCGACAGAGGTAGTACCCGTGATGAGCAGTTAGACGCTAATCTACACGCACAACATTATTGAGTGAGCTGCAGGATCACTTATAGTGAAACAGGCGCTTAAAAAATTAAGAAAAGTCCTTGGGACGATCGGGTTTTCTGAAAACAACACTGCATAAATCAATGACCAATTAAGTTTATTGAACTTTTCAATAATTGAGCTTTGTCAGTACCGACTTGGTTTTCGAGATTTTACTCTGCTTTTATTACTTAAACACGACCAAAGTTAGGTTAAATTAGCAAGAAAAACGAATCTCTGTTGGGTCATAACTTTTTAATGGCTTTTTATTTTAGTATTCTGTTTCCGTGCAGACAATATTGATAATGAAACAAAACTATACCATGTTTAATTTTTGATGTACATAGTCAAACAGTGGAGTAAAACCCTCCCGAAGTTTGAATGGAAAAAATGTGGACAAGTGTCACCTTGAAGTGAGTTGTCATTAGTATCAAGTCCCAGTGTCAGATGAAATGACAAATCACTTCACCTAAGTTCTCACGGTGAGATTTTAAGAGAATAGATCGACTTATAAAAACGTTTTTCTTTAAAAAAAATCTTTTATTTCACCATCAAAATGTTTTTCTCAGATATCTCCTAATTTCAGATACCGTCTTCAATTAGACGTCGCAGAAACTTAGCGGACTCGTCAGCAATTTCTTCAAATTGGTCGCTGGCAGGAGTCCAGACGATTAACAACTTAGTGCAAGCTGTTTAATTTCATGCCTGGATGCCCTCGTTTTATGTCGTAACTACCTTCGGATCCCCCTTTCCCCCACCCACTGGTATCGCTTGACAATGAACATGAAACAAGCTGGGGGATCGATTCGGCGAAGTTTGTATCATATATGGAACAGTTACCTCTGCAATAGTTAGTGTGAATGTCCATTGGCAATAGTTGGGCTGAAGTTGTATGAATATTTAAGTGTTTGAATTGGATGGTGATTGAGTATAGGTATTCACTAGTATGCAGTTTTCTTATAGTGCAAAGGTGACAGTATTTATTTGATTTTCTAAGTTATGTTTTTTACAGTCTGCAATAAAATTTTGAGCTATTGTTATCTAGTTTTTTTTTTAAAGCTATCTCGTGTTTAGTTGACGATTTAATATCTGGATAGTAGATTGAGAACGACCCGCCAATATTTTACAATGCTCACATGATTGGATGGTGACTGGGTTTATGCATAGTATACAGTTGTAATGAATTTGTTATAGAGCAGAACTGACAGCATTTTTTTTAACCGACTTCAAAAAGAAGGAGGTTATCAATTCGACATGTTTATATATTTTTTTTTATGTATGTTCGGGCATAACTCCGTCGTATATAGACGGATTTGCAAAATTATTTTTTTGTTCGAAAGGGGTTTACTCCGAAATGGTCCCATTGAAATTTGATATAGATCTGATGATGCGTTTCGGAGACAGACAACGGAACTCTTCAAAAAATTACAGCAAATCAACCGCGAATGTTGCTATCGCATAAATGTGTATTGTTTTGACCCCAAGGATGATGAAATTTCGAATTGGTGTGGGGTAGATAACTAAAAAGTGAAAAATAAAAACTTTTTTCAAAAAAATAACAACCGACTTCCAAAGAAACACTACAAAGTGCAAAATAACTTTAATTTCGGAAGGCGGTGACAAATAATTAAAATACTCATCCAAAGTCACCGACTTCCGAAATTAAAGTTATTTTGCACTTTGTAGTGTTTCTTTGGAAGTCGGTTGTTATTTTTTGAAAAAAGTTTTTTATTATTATAGAAGTGACTAGCTTCTGCCCGCGGCTCTGTTTGCGTCAATGTTGAAAATTATCTGGAACAGGCTTCTTTAGCCCAAAAATTGTTTTTTTCATACAAAGTTCCACGTCCTATTTCACCCCTTTACCGTTGGAGTTTCCTAAAATCCTTTCTTAGCTGACGTTTTCTACTCATAATCTACCTCTGTGACAAATTTCGTCTTTGTAAATACAGTCGTTTTTGACATTTCGTGTTTAATCAGTGAGTAAATGAATGAATGAGTGACCTTTTGCTTTTATTTACGTAGAAGTTTTTTACAGTCTGCAAGTAACGACTTTAGCAAATAATCTTTTGAGCTATTGTTATATCCAATATCTGGATAGTAAATTACACATTTCAAGAATTAATGACCCGCCAACATTGTACAGTGACGCCTACACGATTTTAAACTTTTACGTATAGGGCAGAAACAAAATTTGTAGTTGGTCTTGTCTAACTTAGACGAAATGTAACTAAAACTGTAGGTACATTTTGTCAATTAAAAATGGACCTTAAATTTCGACTTGTCATGTCGTAACAGACTCTATAGAAAGTTCGTTTTAGCCCCATAAATGTTTTAAATGGTAACACCACCACGCTTATACAGAGCGTTGTAAAAAAAACGTTACAGAATGGAACACGATCAAATCCCTCTTTTGTCGCTGAATCCAATCGCTTTGTTCCGATAATTAAAACCTATTGCTTTTACAGAGCGCTCGATTGAGCCGTAAAGCAGTACCCTGCAACGGTCAGCTGCTTTGAAGCATTGTCCTTGTTCAATTAGAATCATCAATATTCGTACCTATATGTTCCGTCAATATTTTTATTTTTTTTGTAATACAGTCGAAAATGTTATGCTGAAAGCCTTGTTAAATTTTTGGAGGGTAAATTAGCTGGTAAAATATCATATCATGATTGGTTGCTGCTGGTGCGTAATTGGACTTATTTTTTTGTTAACAAAAGATAAAAATATTTAACAACTATCATTCTCCGTGTGCCGAGTTTCAATGAAAATTGAGCTACCTATTTAATATTTTATAGTAAATTGTGTGTTTCATGATTCATTTAATAACAAAATTCAAAAACCTGAATTTAACATAAAAAAATAGGGCTCAGTCAAAAATCCCGAAGGCGTTGAGGCGTCGCTTTCGTAGCAAAAAGCGAGCTACGCCGTAGCAAGTCATGTGGCGTAGCAAAAGTGGCAACGCGCGGCGTAACGCGAATTTCTAGTATTTGATATAAGAATGTGTTCAAACTCAAACAATAAACTTTTGTATTGCTTCTATAAAACATTACGCTTATTTTCCACGAAGGGTTAGGCAGAGACCTACATTGTAATCCCACATTTCGCCAGTTATATTAAACTCCCATCCCATTTAATAAGTAAATCAACGCCATCAATTGGGTATAAATCCACACTCTGAACTGCTATTGACAAATTCCTGAAGTAGTATTTAAGTACTACGTGAGGTCAATTAGACGCAGGGTAGTGGAAATGTATTTCGAGGTGCAAATATGAAATAATATTATCCATATAAATAAACGTAGATATCTCCAATTCTCGCTTCGACAAACAAACGAATAAACACGCTATATTTCCAGGAGTATAAATTTTTATCTGGACACATATTGGATTACCGACATCGCGTTAAAACCCATATTAATACACCCGGTATGCATTGCAGATTTTTTCGACCGAGAGTTTAGCTCCGCTGTATCGCTGTCCATTTTAATGCAGAGTTGGGTCTTGGATTAACATATAGGCAATTAAAATTTATTTTTTACAGAAAATGTGTCCTGTATCTTTAGACTCCTGGTAGAGGAGCCACCACTCCTTTGGTTTTCACGTACTGACAGAATTAAAAACTTATGTAATACGCGTTTAAAATTAGGTATAAGTATCTCAATCTGCCTAGTCTTATCCCAACTATGTTGAGGTCGGCTTCCAGTCTAACTAGATGCAACTAGATACTACTATTTTACATGGAGCGACTGCCTATCTGACCTCCACAACCGAGTATGGTTATTAATGGATGGCTACCCATCCACAAACTAACCTCGGGAAGCGTAGCTTATCCTTTAATTGACCCGTGAGGCTGTTATTATTTAGTAATGACCACGATCTATTAGGTATTAGAATTAGAGAAGATTCGCTAAAATAATGCAGAACATTTTGTTTCGAAAAACACAATTTTAGGGTATTTTCTAATGACATCACTATTATGATTATGAACAATCTATCAATCAATCAACAAACAAATATAAGCTAATCAACAAAATGTTGACTTATTTAATTAATAATAGGTTTGCATTCATCTTAATGTCAATTTCAAAAAATAATAAAGATCAAAATATTTTATTTCATATAAACCTGCATGGGCACTTAAGAAACGTCAGAAGTTAGATGCACGGTTCCAAATTGTTGTTTCCTATGGAGAAGAGCCGGCAAGAAACTCCACGGTTACTCTTTTAAAAATATAAAAACTTCATTACGGAAGGCGGTGACAAAAAATCAAACACATATCCGAAGTCACCGACTTCCGAAATTAAAGTTATTTTTCACTTTGTAGTGTTTTTGAAAGTCAGTTGTTTCTTTTATTGAAAAACGTTTTTATTTTTCACTTTTTAGTTATAGTACCTACCCCATTTGAAATTTCATTATCCTTGTGGTCAAAACAATGCATATTTATGCGATAGCAGCAATCACGGTTGATTTGTTGTCATTTTTTAAGAGTTCCGTTGTCTGTCTCCGAAACGCATCATCAGATCTAGATTAAATTTAATGGGACCATTTCGGAATAAACATCTTTCGAACAAAATAATTTTGCAAATCCGTCTATAACATATGACGAAGTTATGCCCGAATATACATAAAAGTAAGTCTGCTTTCTGTAACTGTTTTAATCATAGAAAGTTATACTATAATATTATAAATGTAAAAGTTTGTATGGTTAAATGTTTGGATGTTTGTTACTCAATCACGCAAAAACGGCCTTACGGATTTGGATAAAATTTGGCACACAGATAGTTAATGACCTGCACCCTAATTGCGTAACTCACGATTCATCATAATCTGTATCGTTTTGAAACGGATTGTTAAACCATTGCTTCATATATTCGAAAAATGTGTCTGTTCGACAACATAAATAACGCAATGAATATTGTTTAACTGTGAAGACGAAACCAATTATGATCAATCGTGAGTTACGCAATTAGGGTGCTGGATTAACACGTAGGATACTTTTATCCGGGTAGTACGTTTCCATGCGATTATTTTCGACGACAAAGCGGGCAAAGCCGCTGGAAAAAGCTAGCAAATAAATAATCCATTTGGCAAATAAACAAAACTGAAATCTTTCAAAACGTATAACTAAAAGCGAAACTCTCTTACCGTCGTTCTAGACGAGACAGGTATCTTTTAGTAGTTAACTAGCTATGTTAATCGGAGGTAACTAACAAACTAAACTAAAGTTAAAGTAATAACACCCTTTTGAAATTAATTAAGATGACGGTCCTGTTACACATTTCCAAAGTTAACTTTGTCAAAGAGCCGGTTAGATAAACAAAGTTTAACGTAATTAGTTTATTTCTAATAAAATGTTTAAATTTATTGTCGTTTCGGTTCGTGTTAGCTTTTGAGAAATAGTTTTTTTTGTAAAATGTTTCTGACATAACCTCGAACCCTGTTTATTTCTGTTGTTTCTATTTTTCCCTACGAATAGCTTTAAGGAGGATGAGTTAAGATACCACGCAATTTTTTTATTTATTTTTGGCATTTTTATCTCGCAGGTCAAACTAGGAGTTGTCAGCTGCTTAATCGGACTTGCCTCTGGCTACCTTAATCAATTTTTTTGTATTGTCATTGTATGTTTATTTAAATAAACAACTAGCGACCGTAACAATTAGAGTTTTATAAAATTACTGGCAGCAACTCTAATTTCGGAGCATTTAGGAACAGAACAATTTTTCGCAAAAATAAAAGAACACCACCTCTGGCCTTGTACTATTATCTTGTTTTGGGAACTAGCTACGACAGCGCCATTTCGACGGTTTCCTTCCCCTTAAAATAGAAAATGGTCAACAGAACAATGAATTTTGCAAAATCTGTCATGAATAAAACTAAATGTGAAAAATTCAGGCTGCATTATCAAACTAAAAAGCCAGAAAACGGAAAACGAGAGAAAAGAATTGTTCAATTAACAACTTGTGACTCAATCACGGTTGCAAGGTGGGTAAGTTAATATCGCTGACCAACACGAAGCTTTTGTTCTGACACGTAAGTTATAGACGTACAGCGATTTTTTCGGATTTTCTTATTACTGAATGGCCCTCCATCGCGAGTGA
Organism: Polymixis flavicincta; assembly: GCA_949987655.1. Taxonomy (NCBI): domain Eukaryota; kingdom Metazoa; phylum Arthropoda; class Insecta; order Lepidoptera; family Noctuidae; genus Polymixis; species Polymixis flavicincta. The sequence goes on along the minus strand of OX465186.1, from coordinate 8,343,069 downwards.
TGGAAAACTATTGATGAGGTTTGTGATGGATCGAGCGAGCCCAGAAGAGATTTTTACAAAGAGAACCAGATTCGAGTTTAGGCCATAGCTTTAGCAATAGTGAGCATTGTTCTGCATCCACGAGCTTCAATAATAACTTAAGCAATCATAGGATATCCCAGATTACGCCCATAGGGAACAGTACAATCACGTCGCTTCGGAATTCAATGACAATAACACAATATTGATACTCAACATTATTATAATTATGTTCAGTAACAATATCATACACGTAGACACACATGAGTAGGAACTATTTGACATTACGGATGCCGTTGTTTTATTTATTGTGAATACAGAATAATGAAAGAACAAACAATTACACATAATATTTTACAAATAAATGATATCTACATAAGGAGTTACATAAATGTGCAATCAACAACGTTCTCCACAGGTACATAAAAAGACAAAGACAATGTTGATAAAGTAAAAGTCGGACATAATAGATAAGTGCATGAAATAAAATACACATAAATAATAATTACAGATAAGGAACAGTAGAGACATTTTAATATAATATGAATTATTCAATTTTCTGATTGTGTCACGTAATATGTTTCAAAATTTTCCAACGGATAAAGAAAATTGATACAGGGTAAAGAATAAACTTATTGAAATTGCCCGTGAGGCGATTTCCAGGTGTTACGGCGAAAACAGGTCGCATGCGCACCTCACGTCCCTGAATGGTTTTAGGACAATTACAACACAACTTGTTACACATGTATATCCACACAATTATACGAGTTGTTACACAGGTCGTAAAGAAAGATGGTATAAAGAAATGTACCTACGTCTAGACTTCAAAGACAGCAAGTTGTATTTTGTCAGTAAATCGCTGTATGGGTTGTAAATACGGTTTTATTGCGTAGTAGTAACTGGTTTTCGAGTGCATGTGATATGCGGTTAACTGTACCAGTAAAAAAAATTTAAAAAAAACTCTTTACATGATAAATGGTTTCACACGATGAAAGCATTCACCGAAATCGTACAAAATATGATTTGACACGTTTATTATATTGTTCAAAGTATATGAGGTCGGCGTTTCCTCTCTGAGCACTCTGAAAAGAAAGCGTCTCTTTTATAGCTCAGAAATAATATTTTTAAAATCATGAGAAGACCATGTAGATGGGTGTATAAAATGGTCTTTGAAGGAAAGAACCTCACAGATTGGGTAAATCTGTCCAGACAGTGCACACATTAATTTGTCAGAGATCGTGCAGCTCAACTCAATCTTTACGATTCAAAGAACAATACCAAAGAAAGGAAACCTGGGTAGGTCGCATAAATTACTCAAACTGCCAGAGTATGATTAAAACTAACTGAAAAAATACAATATAGCTCAGTAAAGACATTCGTCTTCCCAAAAATAATGACAAAGGAATCAAAACCTATCGTCTGATGCAAGACGAGAGCGCCTGTTATTGTAACAGTCAGCAGAATAATGCGATCTTCACAAACAACTTGTAGGGGTAAAAATCCAAACCGTTTTCCGCTTTTAACTTACACTTCTTTCCAAATTAAACAGTGTATCGCCTTCAGGCGTACGGCGTAGCAATACGTGACCGGTCCGGTTTCCCGCGACACCGGACGCGTGTGCCGTTGCTCAGTAGTTTTTTCATGTAGGTATGTTGGCACCAGTCCGGTAGGTATTCTGTTTTTTATGGAGGTGTGTTACGGACTGTGAGAGTGAAAAATGAGATAATATTTTTCTGTTTGGTTGTGTTTAAGTTAGCTAGTGGTTTTGTGATTTGGGTTAGCAGGATTTTGGAAGTAAAAACTTGTTTTGGCGCGTCGAGCGATTTTTGGGAACAGAAATCTGACAGTATAACAGATATACTGTCAGATTTCTGTTACCAAAAATCGGTCCATGAATAAAAGTACGACACGCTTGAACGCATGCTTTAGTTGTCAGTTTAACTTGCTTCATCTTTCTAACTAACCGACCCCTTGAAAATTTAAAAGTGTCTGTAATTGGTCTATATGAAATAAATGGTTTTAGTTTTCTATCTCCTATGCTATCTTATATCATTAGTCGCACAGGATTCACGTTATCTTCAGTAGTCGCCGTAAAAGAACCTTCTCGCGAATCATCAGTGAGTAGGTATGTTTCGACCGCTAACCAGATGTCAACAGTTGTACGAGATGGGGCTTCGTCATGTAATTAGTAAAGATGAAATTGTGATTCTAAAATTTAGATTAACTAAAACTAGCAAGTCATTTCTAATAAACATTATCCGCTTCTATAACAAGTTGCCAAAGTCGGTTACAAAACGAATGTTGAAGTTGACTGCCTTGTTGGTCTATTGGACGCAACCCGCACCCCTGGCAGGCATCGGCCCTTGGGGACCCCGCAGTTGATGCTGACATCTCTTTGAGGCGTGCGTGGAACACAACATGCCGTCGACCCGGGCCTTTACTCGCCATCCGCAAGCTCGCACCTACGGTGGCCGGGAATCAACCTGGGATTCCCAACGCCCAGTGCGTCTCCTGCGGCGACTATACAGCTTCTCCCTAACGTGCGCCGTCTATGGCAATAGACTCGCCCCCTTTTACATGGGAGTTAAATATAACTGGTGAAATGTGTATTATAGGTACACCTCTGAACAAACCCTTCGAGGGAACAAGGCTTGATTTTATGTTAAGCCAAAGTTATGAAGCAACTAAGGAATTTTATTTTTTACATATATTTTCTTGGAAGTCCATACAACACCAAATGGCGTAATTAATACATAATCACTACAAATCTGGGTGGGTACCACGCGTGTCTCAAAGAGATGTTAGCACCAACTGGTGGAATCCGCAATAGCTGATGCCTGCCAGCAGGGGTGCGGGTTGTTCGATCGAGATACCGTGGCCCCTGGCATACAAGCAACTGAATGAACACGAGTGGGTTTTAGTCAGTAAAAGTTTGACACGCCCTCCTGCTCCACCTAGAGCGAGAGAAATTATTTGATGATTTCCCACCCAAAAAAAAAAAAAACACTACAAAACGGTCTCGATTATTGAACTGATTTATATAAGTACCTTACATTAAATTAAACTGAATAATATATTTCAATGTCATTAAATATTATTGAATAATAATGTAATTTACGGTGAAAAGTAACTTTAGACGTTAGACGTATTATTATTATTATGTTAATTCATTGAATTGACTGTTGAATCAAAAATAATTAGATAACCAATGAAATATGATCAGTCAAATATTAAAATATAGCTATGTAATTTGAATCTTGATGTTAGTTTACAAGATAAAAGATGGAACTAAAAATACTCAATAGATTATTTGAAAAGGAATGTTACGTAACACCAGGGACGTAACGAATGGCGTCAAATACTTTTTTGGCAAGAGACAGCAGTAGTTTACGAAATCGACATCCAATTATCGACAGTGGCCCAGCCGTGGAATGGTCAGAACATCCAACAGCAAAAACCAGGGTTAAAATCGATAGCGTACCGAATTTGATTGAATCCGTACCGACAAAGATGAGATAAGTTAGATTCAGAAGTTTGCAATACGGATTCTGATCCACGCTCGCATAAACAAAGATCAAAGTGAAATACTCAGACAAATAGATTTTATCTATGACATGAATCAGCCAGATAATGGTCTGGTTTTGTTTGTTACACGTAAAAATATGTGGTGAAAGGTTTTGTACGCTCGCTTTTCTGTTAAATCGCTTGTATATATTCATTCCTATTTTTTTCCCGAACGGATCGGCTATTAGTCATTATGTACAAATATCCTTTGTTTTGTTCGATGATTGGGAACGCGAAAATACGGTTGGACAAGTACAAATACATTTTGTGTGAGTTTGGACAATTTTATGCACGATCTGCGCTGTGATTGGGTAATGAAAGGATATGGGACCGTATTTGGTATTCGTTTTCCGGTCAACTTATGGCATTAAGGAAACTGGGTTGGTCACATTTAGAACAGGATTTGGAACTATTTTATATAGTAACACTTTTTACTTCACTGTTATTTCTGGCTTTCATACTTTGGCTTTATGGTTTGATTCGGGTGGTTCTATAACTCGAAAACCCAGCGTCCCATTCAATCTAAGAGTATTCTCAAATGAATGGATTGCGGACTTTATATGGCCGGCGCTCTGGGTAAATAACAAATTCAGTCACATCTGTTCGGACGAGAAGACTATATTAAAGCTTTGGTGAAAAGCAAGAGGGTAGTAAAGTAATTACATTAAAGTGGAGTAATGTATGCAGAGCTCTCACTCCTCAGAAAATAGAACCAACTACTTCACAGCCGGCTAATCACATTATCAATCTTTTTAGACTCCGCCCAACATCAGCATGTAACGTTAACTCCAACTTAGCATACACGCCCCAAAACATACGTAATTCTTAGCTCACAAAATTGTATTTAACCTGCACTTGACAGGCAGAAAAAACTATTTCATATCCATCTTTAAATCCGAAACATTTTAGAGTAAAAACCGTGTTGTAAAGTGGAAAGAGAATTTAATTTAGCGCGAGCGGGAGCCAAACACGTCAATACAACAGCTAGAACTAGCACAAGACTGGCCTCAAATGCAAACGTCGCTCCGGAATTAAATTTAATGATTTACAGCCGTTGGGAGTGTGCCCCGCTCGAAACTCGATTACAGGGGTTGTCAAAGCAAACAGAGACGGGTGACCTTCTAAATTAATTGCGTGATTCGATGGATGTGACGCGGGTAAAACTTGCGCTGATTGAGTGGTCATTGGCACGTTTGTGTGTCGCTACTGTGTGGACTTTGAATTGCGCTTTTGGTGAGCTCGGAATGCTTGATTGCCAAATAATTGTTTGGATAGACCCGATTACCTATTTGATAGGGATGAACTGAATGATCAAGACAAACGTTTGCAATCTTTTGATTGATTTTTGCGGCCATGTCATTGGTTTTGGAGCACTCTTGAGATTACCGTTAAAAATGTTGAGTTATTTACTATTTAATAACACACTAACAGTAGGAATAGTTTACATTTAGACAGTTCAACAACCTTCATTCCGTTATTTACGTTGTTGAGCACACATATTTTTCGAAGAAGAAAGTATGCGTATGTGGCGGCATCTACAACGCCATATGCGAACTACGCATCAAAGACTTGACGTCACACAAATCCTTCATCGCGCAAGCAGAGTTTACCGCGCGACTCGTATAAATACAACATCCCAACATCAACCACCGGGCAGTTGCCCAACAGACACAACACCCGTCTGGTCAGAGGATCCTCTCTTTTCCATAGATTAAGAGTGAACTTTACACCCTGTTCTTCATACCTCTATACGTACTTAACTTTTATACCATTACATATTATGTGAACCTAAGGGGTGTTTTAAAATTCTAAAGTTAAATGACGCATTAACTTTTTGTGCCCGTATAAGTTCCATTTAGTACGTCTACAGATGATGACGGCGCTGGAGTACGAGTAAGCTTAATATTTAATCTACCTCAGTTGTTCAACAAACTCGGGGTTAGACCCCGCAAATGTTTAAAAAGTACTCATACAAGTATAAAAGTTATAATAAGCCCGTAATAAAGGACTGTTTGCTCGTGTATTACGAAGTAAGCTATCCAAAGTTCTCGGTAAATCGGTTCTGTCGAAGGAATTAATTATAAATGTATTTGAACGGATCCGTTGGGACTGGCCGTAGACTAACAATCAAGAATAAAATTGTAATGGATATGATACAACTTTGTTTCCAACTAAATTTGTGTCGATACTCTTTAGTTTTTGTTTATTTTATTAAAGGCTGATTTTTTCACATAAAATATCCAAGGAATTATTTAAATTTTTTGACAGGTTTTCCATTTTCGACATGTCAGACGCTAATTTTATTTCAAAGATAAAAAAGACATGTCGCAATGGAAAATTCAGCCCCTAGAAATATTTTCTTTTATTTTTTGAAATGAGATTCTAAAAAAAAACGAATTCAATTGTTCAGTTTTTTAAATCTTTTGGGACAAGAGCACTGTGAGTGTGTCGAAATGCTTGTCCTTACTGAAATTACAAATATGTGTAAATAAGTTGGTTTATTTGTCTTGTCTTCAGACCTTTGCGAGTACACGTCAACAGATATAAAATAAATATAAATGAACATGTATTCAAACATCAAATAATACCCTTTTTTTAGAGGGACATTTACTAAAAATAATGGGTATATCATTATTTTTGTTCTCTTGTAGGTATATTTCTTAACAGTCATTAGTCATAAGTGAGTTGTCCTAGGGAGGGTAAGCCTGGTCATCTGTAAAACAGGTTTTCCCTACAACAGACACCAGTCTCTATTAAGTGTTACCTTGACTTTGTACTGTGTTTGTGAATATGAGAGTACAATAAAGAATATTATTATATTAGGTATTATTATTATCTTCTATTCCACTAAATATATATAAGTTACATTTTTAAATATTAGAATATAAAACATGTAAAAAAAAAATAGTAGCCCACCGGTATCGGGAACAGGGTCCAAGCTACCGGTGGTCAGGGCAGCTGAGAGAGGAACCTCCTCACTATACGCGCCGTGTCCAGTAGTACCGCTCTCTGGATCAAGCCCAATCAAGCACTTGATCCAGCTGCCTAACGAGAGCCTCCTGAGGTGTTGGTCGAGGCGCTTGGCTGTAAAGCCATTGGCCGTCACGACTATCGGCACAATGACTGCTGTATCAACATCTCACATGTCGACAATCTCGCGTGCCAGGTCAATAGATATAGTAGATACTTGATTTTTTTATCTTGCTCTGCTGCTACAAGGTTGTCGTCATGTGGCACTGCTATATCAATAGTCATTGTGCGACGCTCTAATCGATCTATCACCACTATGTCCGGCTTATTAGCAACATTAGTCCGGTCAGTGATGATAGATCGATCCCAATACAATGTGATAGTGCCATTCTCGAGAACTGGGTCGGGCACATACCTATAGTACGGTACTTCCGAGTCCACAAGACTGTATTTCAGAGCAAGTTGGCTGGTGGATAATCCTGTCTACAAGGTTGTGCCTATGCAAATAGTCTCCGTTAGCCAGACGAGAACAGCCAGACATAATGTGTCGAATTGATTCCCCCGGACGGTGGCATGCCCGGCAGATGTCAACCGTGCCATCCTTCACGATATATTTCCGGTAGTTGTTCGTCATCATAACTTCGTCCGTAATTGCAAAGACAAAACCTTCGGTTTCTCCAAAGAGATCACCGAATGGTAACCAGGATTCGGACGCTAAGAAGTCTACATCAGTTCCATGTAGGACCCGGTAAAAGCGCCCGTGAAGCTCTTAGCTCTGCCATACCTCCCTGCGGTCATTAGAATCTGATACTTTAGGTTTGCGCCAGTTCTCGTTAGCCAAGGAGAGCGGGGTGAGGCCCTTGTCCACTGAGACCACATTTCGGTGCATCCCCACGTCGGCTTCTAGAAAATATTCCCTGAGACTGCATATCTCGCGATTGTGGAGGGTCTGAGCGTTTAAGAAGCCTCGATCCGTCTCATCACCGATGACCGTGGATGATGCATCCGATTTGTGGTAAGCTGTGTGCGGGGCGTCAAGTTCCGTCTGAGTCCATTTGAGTATGCCGAAAGAGTACAACAAAACCGGCATGACCCATTATTATTATTTCTAAACCTTTAATGCATGCTATAAGTTAAACGTAGGCATCTCATTTTTGTTTTGCGTGATAAACAAAAATGAGATTATCTTTAAAATGAAATGACTTTATCATATACCTTGCAAATTGAGAGATACATATTGGTGTTATACGAGAACTCCTCGGTACAAGAGCCAGAGCTACACTGCTGTTTGTGTTAGGAAGTGAAAAAAAAAATGAATATTAAAAATTATAAGATCAGTAACTTTTTTTAAACTTTTCATTGCAGACTTTATAATTATACAGTTCATTGGATTACACCTACATACTTCTATTTCCATAGCATCAAAAGCTTCTGTGGTTGCTCTTTTACATTCCATTTTTAATTCATAAACTTAGAGTAAAGAAAAAGAAACACCCTTATAATGAATGGTCTGTAGGAGTTTCTTAACGTTTGTTTCAGTATTTTCTCTGAGTTCGTTCACCCCAAGACGAAACGATACTTTAATGGTATTAATCATTCACTGTTTTTCTAGTGAGTAACAATGACCTATTATGATAAATTTAGTTAGCTTAACGTTCTAGAACATTAACACAAAATGCTTCCTATATTACGGTTATAAACAAACGAATCACTTGAGTACCTACATAATCAGATTATAATGCTCCCACTACTGGGACACAGGCCTCCTCTCTGTGAGAGGGAGTGGGCCGTAATCCACGACGTGGGCCCAGTCCAAGTTGGTGAAAGTAACGTGTATTCGAATTTTTGCTCTAGGAAATGGCGGTTTCCTCAAAATGTTTTCCTTCATCGTTTTGAGAGCAGTGGTGATGAAATAAATGACATAAAGTAAAGTGGCTGCTCGGGTTTGAACCCACGACTTGTAAGTACCTGTAATAATCAAACTAACTGAGATTTTATCTTACTTTAGGTTTGTGATCAATTCAATTCAATACTACATTATTAGGGACTTTCATATTTTAAGTTAGAGAGGCACTAAAAAAAGAGTACCTGAAACAGTTCCCAAAACCTTAACTACAACAAGTTTAGTTTAACAATGGGTAGGTTATAGTAGCTCATACTGTCTGCTTGTCTGTCAGTCACGGAACAGTTCTTTAAGTACGTACAGTGATAAAAGCCTCGTCAAAAATATGTAATAAACCCGATTCTATTCATTGCATTCAGCAGCGTTCATCCATTTTAATGTCGACTTTGTCGTAAATCGATAATAAACTTTTCATAATCTTCCGTATTAGGAATTCAAGTCTAGTGCGCGAAACTTTTCGGGAACCTTTTTGGCTGAGCAGCACGTCTACTGCCTAACGTATTGGTAACATCTTCGCACTTATTTTGGACTTAGAGAGTAGTTATGATCTGATTTACTTTTACTTTCTGAGATTTACTACGTCCTACACCTTTACAGAATTCTTCTTCGATTGAATCCTTTTTGGAGTTCGAAACTGGTCATAATTTAGGATAGTTAATCCTTGACCTTGCTCTGGTGGCTCAGTAGTAATGGCTGCGACTAACGAGTTGTAGGTTGTAGGTGCGAACCCTGACAAGCGCTTTACTTTATTAAAATTATTTTTACATCACAACTGCTTTCATAACGGTGACGGAAGACATCGTGAAGAGACCGGCATGACCTAGAATAAAAAAATCGTGACAAATGTGACATTTACCAACCCGCACGCGGCCCGCGTGGTGGTTTTTGGCCCACTTCATCTCTCGAAGAGGACGCCTGTGTCCCAGCAGTGAGAACATGATAGGCTGATTTTGAAATGATATGATGAATCTTTGACCTTGATTCTTGCATTTTGAGTTAATATTGATTGACAGTACGTCTTCTCCGACTCCTCGAAGACTTGATGATGACCCGCTAAAACAGGCCAGAATGCTAATAAATAATCAACCTATGATGTTACAAATTCTGGGACTCAGGCCTCCAATCTGTTAGAGGGAGAGGGCCGTACACCACCCGGCGGGTCCAGCGCCGATTGTCATCATCATCATCAGCTTACAGCAGGCCATTGCTGGACACAGGGCTCTCCATTTGCACGCCATTCAACTCGATTCTCGGCAACTCTCATCCAGCTGCTACCAGTCACCCTGCGAAGATCGTTGCTCCAACTAGCCTGAGGGCGTACCACCTTACGTTTGCCGATTCTCGGTCTCCACTCAAGAACACGTCTACCCCAACGGTCATCGATTCTAAGGCTAATGTGGAAGGCCCATTGCCAGTTCGGTTTGCTAATATTGTAGCCGATTGTAAATACTACAGGTATTTACAATCGGCAACAAACTAGAAAAAATCATACGCCCCTAATGTTTCGTTAAGGATACTTACTCGAGAATATGTGAGATTCCCATAGAGCATATACTTTAGTGTATTGTTGCCTCGTTACTCACGCCAGCATCTGTACATAGTTGATAATATAACGAAGTCCCTACACTATCGCTATCGATCTAAATTATATTTGTCGTGTTCAGAACCATTTCGATCTGATGAATTATTGAGTTGCGTTGACACGAATCGACACCGTGTAATCCGCATTGCGGGTCCCTACATCTAAAGGATTGTGGTCCCGCGAATGTGTGATATTAGCGACTAAATTACAGTTATTTCGGCTTCTGAACCGACCGAAATTGTTACGGTTTAGGCTTTGATTATGACATTTTAGATCGGAATAGGACTAAAATATTGTTTTGCATCCAATTATCCGGTAAATTATACCACAGCTGTTTTGTATTTCGTACTGCAACAACAAAACATTCCGTATTGTAATTGACACGTGATTAAACAGATTTACCGAACGTTGTGTATTTCGAGCGTGCGGTCCGCGGTCGCCGGGAAAGCTCGACTAATAACGTTGATGACAAAATATGAAAACTCCGACGTATTATAATGTGAAACTCAGTCACAAAAGGTTTGTCTTTGTGTCCGTCCCATGTTATTAAACGTTGAGAAGCGTAATTTTATATCTCTTAGTAAAATATGAAATATTTCGTGAAAGCTGCTTCATAAACGACGCAGTAATTGGATGTAAAAAGACAGAGTGAATTAATTCAACACCAAGAGTAATTGTGTATTCCGACAACTAAGAACAAAATAAAGTTACAGTGATAAATATGCAAATAAAACAGAGGCGAAGCTGGATAATCCACAGGATGAATATAAATCGTGTCATCGTTAATTGAAGTCAGACGTTCTGCTCAGAGGGCTATCGTGAATAACAATGTTTTTGTTGCTGATGCTCCTTCGCAAATGCGTTTTGAATACGACGTTTTTATTACCTACTAGCTTCTGCCAGCGGCTTCGCCCGGGTGTAGCTTTCATCCCCTATTTAACTCCCCTAAGGATTGAATTACGAAAAATCCTTTCTTATTCACTGTCTAAGGGAACCTTTGTGCAAAATCTCAGCTTTCTAGGTCCAAGGGTTTGGGCTGGACGTTGATTAGTCAGTCAGTCAGGACTTTTCTTTTTATTAGATAGACTAGCTTTTGCCAGCGGCTTCGCCCGCGCGGAACTTTCATCCTCTATTTAACTCTCTTAGGGGTTGAATTTCGAAAAGTCCTTCCTTATTCCTGGTCTACATTATAAAGGGAACATCTGTGCAAAATTTCAGCTTTCTAGGTCCAAGGCTTTGGGCTGGGCGTTGATGAGTCAGTCAGTCAGTCAGGACTTTTATTTTACACATTGCGTGCGAGCCTTTTTCACTGACTCCAAAAAAGAGGAGGTTCTCACTTCGGATGTATTTTTCTTTTTATGTTTGTAACCTCTGAACCCGTCATTAATAAACAGATTTGAAAAAATATTCTTTTTAAACCGGTATACTTATAGAGTGGTCTCATAAAAATTTGTTTAGTTCTGAATATTGGTTTTTGAGTAGTCTCAATAATACGTTTTTTTCCACTTAGTGTATGTTGATGATGTCATTATAACTTTTTGTTACTGTGATTGAAGTAAATGAAAGTATACGCATTTGTCTGAGGTAGGTACCCACCATACCCCAGATAAATAGTGAACAGTAAAAAGTTTATTTACAACCACTATAAATTGAAAAATAAGTCGGTAACAAAAAAAATTAAATACAAAACCAAAGACGCCGACTTCCGAAATTAAAATTATTTTTCACTTTGCAGAGCTTTTTTTGGACGTCGGTTGCTGCTTCTCTACAGTTTCATGAACAAAAAATATCGACGTCAGATGTAAGATTTTCTGGAGATTTATCCAGTTGTTAGCCTAGAAGTATCGTCAGCGACTCAATAAAGACCCTTCTCGTTCATTATCTAAGAAATCGACAGCAGGATTATTTACCAGCCATTCTGTCCCTAAATAATGTACTTCCATCCCGTCTCACTCTGTTGAACATGTGTACTCCTTTGTACCCTTTCCGTGAGACCTGTCATGTCCATGTTCCGTAGAATTGTTACATACTCCAATATAGTGAGTTTCAGGAATCGTGCTCATTTGTTTTCCCTCACTTCGTTGGTCTAACTACAAATACATTCGTTCTTGATCGAAGGACAATAGACAACAGGTTCATTACGAACTTCGGTGGTGAAATTTCGGAAGCGAAGTCAATAGGTAATAATAGCCGCCGATCTATTTTGTAAAGACTTTACCGTTAATATGTGAAGTAAATAAATACATAATAAATTTATTTCCAATTTCACAATTAACATACAGGCGATAAATTAATACTATTTAAGTAATATAATACATACTTAAGACTCGGTCAGAAAATTATTTCCGTTGATGTTGAAAGTTGTCCCTTAATCTGAATCGGTACGGTTTTCGTAAAGAACGGACTTTTCTTTGCCATCGCAAGATTTATCTTCGTTCGTAGAATTAAAATAAATTATGAGCAGTTTTTCCATATTATTTGTCTTCAAACTATTTTTATTTTTGCACTTAAAATCCTTTTATAGGTAGAGAAGGAATTTTCAACTCAACAGTAGCGCTTGCAACCACTAGACCAAAGTATATGTCACCGTAAGATTATGAACACTGTTAGTTTAAAAATCTATCTACCGAGATTAAACACTGTCGATAAATTGTGAACTGTACCGATCGAATAGGTTAGGTTAGATTAGAACTGCGACCAAAGGCGCGCGAGCCGAGCGAGCGAAGCGAGCGGTGCCCCGGCAGTAGCCGGCAAGCGCTAATTCCAAGTTAGTAGCAGTTACTTGACTATTTACTAATAGCGCAAGGTACTATCCGTCTTGATACCAGAGAGACAATTTGACGGACAGATTTATAAACTGTCGAAAAATAGTGCGTTATATTGTAAATGGTTTTTGCAGTTCATAATTTATCGACAGTTTGTAATCTCGCGAAATAGATTATTAACTAACAGTGTTAACAATCTTACGGTGACATATTTAAATATTAATCGTCATATTTGATATATCAGTCTCCAAGATGAACTTGGCAATAACTTATGCTGAGATGACAGAATGAACGACATTCTTTTAACTACATATTTGTGTGTTTAAACAGTTTATCTAATAAAAATGTAATTCTGGTATGTTATCATCTGCCTAGCCTTTTCCCAACTATGTTGGGGTCTGCTTCCAGTCTAACCAGATGCAGCTGACTATCAGTATTTTACATGAAGCGAATGCCTATCTGACCTCCACAACCCAGTAACTGGGTAACACGATACCATTTGGTAAGACTGGTTGTCAGACTCTCCGGCTTCCGACGACCAGTAACGACTGTCAAAGATCCACGAACGACAGCCGGGACCAGCGGCTTAACATGCTTTCCGAGGTACGAAGGGGTCTTGGTATGTACAGATGGTCACCCATCCACTGATTCATGGAGAATCGATCGATCGACCCGTGCAGCTAATATTACTTAGCCACAATTTTGGTATGTCATGATCAACATCATTTCAGCCGAAAGACACCCACTGCTGGACATAGGCCTCCCCCAATTTGGGGGGGTTTGCCATAACCACCACGCTTGGCAGGCGGGCTGGCGATCGCATTATGGTGGTAAAATGCATAGAGAACGCTGCTGCCCATTCTCTAGTAAGTCCCTTAGTCGCCTTCTATGAAACCCATGGGAAAAGATGGGATAGTGCTTGGTCTTTACGTACGGCACCACACGGAACCGTTTCTGGTATATTACTAAATAAATAAATTGGATTGAATCAACACCCTTACGTACAAAAAGTACCTACCTTTTATTACCTAAACGCGATAATTAAATTGAACCCTTATTGATTCGACACGAAAGCGAAAACAATAGTCCCTTATTCACGCTTCCCGATACTAATGCTATCAAAGCATAAACCCATATCCCAAATAAAATAAATACCATTTTGATAACCTTTCACTTGGGAACATAGTATTTTTATCCGATCAGTGGTCCGGGTATAATCGCAAAATAATATGATTCATATTCTATTATAGAAAAGGAAAAATGATACAGACAAACATCTGCAAAGGAGCCTCATAAATAAATCAGACTGTTTGGTGCAAAACTTTTTACTTAGGGAAACGGAACAAATCGTTATCGAAGACCCTGGCGAGAGTGATATTAGTAATGTATTGATTGTGGTGAATAAGATGGAATAAGAGGAAGTCTGAGAGTGGCACTGAAAAGTTGTGAGGAAATCGTTTGTGACGCGATGCGGAGACTGAGAATAACGTTATGAGGAAAGTTTTGAGTATGAAAGTCGATGGCTATAAGAGTAGAAGACCAAAGAAACGATAGGTGGACTGTGTGAAACATGCAGAATCAGCCCACAATGTTCCCATAGTTGGGACAGGCTACCCCTCCACCTCGCCGGCTCAGTGCGGGTTGGTAAATGCCACATGATTTTGAATGTTTGGTTCTTGTTAGGTTTGTTTTTTTTTTTACCAATTAATAGCACTGGTGATGAAATAATTCACACTTAAAGCGCCTTTTAAGCCCCTGCCTCGAATCTTGCGGGCAGAGGGGCGGCGGCGGCGGCGCGGTAGCGGCGCCGGCAACGCTGATCCGTTCTCGAAACCAGCGGGCAGATCGCGCGGCACTTTAGCGGCGTAGTGTTGTGTTCGTGGTTGTATCGTTGAGATATTTGTTTTTATTCACGAATGTAATGTCTGAACAACGGCGAAAACATCTTTTTGATTAAAATTTATTCCTAACGTTCGATTTATTGTGGGCAAAAGAAGAAGGAAATCCCGCGCGCGCGGTCAGCGCTTGACTGGAGTGCACCGCTCGCGCCGCTCGTTGCCCGCTCCCGTGCCGCTGCCGCGCCGCTGTTTTCGAGGGCCGGTCCATTTGATTGTACGCATTAGATCCTGCCGCTCCGACTGCAAATAAATTGAAATAAGGGCAAGAAAACGATGATCATAATGTATTGAAAAATTGTGTTATCAACTTATCACTTTCAGAATTAACATTTCTATAGACAAACCAAAATCAAAACTCATTTATTCAAACCAGACTGAGAATCAGCACTTAAAAAAAAAACATCAGCCAGTCTCCTAAAACGCCCACCCTTCACCACGTCCTAGTGTTTTAGCTGGGAATAAGAAGTGGCGCAATCTTCCCATAATGAGCTCCACTTTGAGTGAGCGTGATGATGCTCTTTCCTTCTCTGATTGAAAAGAGGTCCTTTACCTCACATTGGTAATATTTACTGGCTGCTGTTGTTTACTTTCTTGTTGATTATTTGTGAGAGAGACATCTTGTTTACGGATTTACTCATGTGTTTGTAATAAGTTTGACACACGACCTCGCTCTGTGATGAGCTCAGGACATCGTTCCAGTTTTTAAAATTAGAGAGATAAAAAAGAAACAAATAGTACCTGGGTAGGTGTTTACCGCACCTTATTAGATTGCATTGAAGTTTATTATTTTGGTAATTTGGTCGAATAGATCTTTGTTTCAAATCTAACTATGTACTTACTTTGAATTTTGTTATTAAATAATTTATTGTAATACAAGCCGTGTGCCCGATGATATTTTCCATTGGCAGAAACGACGAATGTCTACTTACAAACTATCAGTCCCTATTTATCTTCAAACATCTTTCCTTATTACTTTGGATTTTTGTGCAAAACTGCATGATTGTAATCCCAGCGGCGTTGTTTGTTAGTGAATTTAAGATTTAGAGTGATTTACTATGTATTTTACGCAACTTTGGTCGCTATAAAACTTCAGTAAGACCATTCTAGGGGTTCCATATTGAAAATTCCACTCTTACAAGATGCCTATTTCATACACTAAATATTAACTTCAAAATCCTTCGCTTCACAGCTTTACAGATTACATTACTTAATAAATTCATTTACAAAAGTGGTTCTATTGAATTTTCCG
The DNA here is from genome assembly GCA_949987655.1 of Polymixis flavicincta. Lineage (NCBI taxonomy): Eukaryota > Metazoa > Arthropoda > Insecta > Lepidoptera > Noctuidae > Polymixis > Polymixis flavicincta. The sequence goes on along the minus strand of OX465186.1, from coordinate 8,327,120 downwards.
ATTCATTTCCATCGACACAGTAAATGTATCCAGCGTTCCAATAGTTCTGCCATTGCCTATTTCAAAGCCAGTGTTTGCCGCACGCAAACTGAGCGGGGCAAACAATCGTAGCTCACTCGGCATATCGCTTGCCCCCCAGCTGATGCCCCGACATCATAAAAATGAATTGTACCCGCCAACGTGACCAGAATCTGTGAAACTTCATGACTAAATAAATTCCTACGTATAATAGCTCCTTTTAAATTGCGAACGTAACTTTTTGTGGGTGTAACATTTGTGCTTTCCAAGTTCGTTCCGGATACGTGCTTGTGAAAATCGTGATTTGGTACTGGATATCTTTTTTAAATATTATTACAAGAACATGAAAGTATAAAAAGTATATGTGTAGGTTATTTACTTCGAAATATGACGCAAAAGACTAGACAAAACTTTGCTTTTGCTATTTAAGTTCGTGTTGGTGATTGGCATAATACTTATGGCTAGTTATTCTGCCCTTGAAATTGTTAATGCAGCACTTGCGATTTCGAGAAAAACGCGGAAATCTAAAAGTAAAATTTTCATGCAAGTACTGTGAATCTCGCTATCAAAAAAACATACTTCCAGTCATCATCATCATTTCAGCCGAAATACGTCCACTGCTGGACATAGGCCTCTCCCAGAAGGTTTGCCATAATCGTCACGCTTGGCAGACGGTTTGGCGACCGCATAATGGTGGTCAAATGCATAGAGAACGCTGCTGCCCATTCTCTAGTAAGTCCCTTAGTCGCCTTCTACGACACCCACGGGAAGATATAGGATGGTGCTATTCCGTTACGTCCGGCACCACACGGAACATACTTCCAGTACCCAAATATTATTTTTCCCATATGGGTTTGCCCCTAAGCATGCCAAAAAAGTGAAAACCCAAAAGTGTGTATTATTGCAGATACAATAGCAGGGCAGTATTAGCATATTATAGCCCGTTGGTCTAGAGGGCGCAAGCGCTACTGCTGAACATGAAGTCTTGGTTTCGATTCCCAGGTCGGGCAAAGTGTTATCGGGTTTTCCTATCTGGAATTTTCCAGTAGCAGCCCGGTGTCTGAATTTGTGCCCAGTTGATGGCAATAGGCTCGCCTCCTATTACATGGGACTTAAAAGGCGAAATGTGGGTTTTCTATAGGAACACCTCTTTGGAGAAGCAAGGCTTGTTTTGCTATAATATATAGCCATAATCTAAACACTTAACACATGTTTGATTTGTGCTCCAAGTATATTTCACACTCCCGGACTCTTAAATCGAACCACCCTGAATTTTTCTGTATAAAGGTCAATGACTTTTGAAATGGTCGTTAATTCAAATTCGGAACAATGTCGACACCAAAATGATGGCCAGTACGTCAGCTTCAAAGCTTTTGCTTTGATTCATCATTGTTGTTAGGCCTTTGATCCTTACATGGAAATACACGGTAGCTTTATTTAGGAATCCGGCACTCTATTAATAACAGAGAAGATTCATCTGCTTGACATAATATCCACAATAGCACAATGTAACTCCGACATTCTGAGATTTTTCTTAAAGGAAGACACACATGACAATATCCATTGTCCGATAAAGATATTGAGTCCTACCTCACGCTTAAGTACATTGAGCACTATTAAAGGAGCACATAAGGCGCAGTGCGGTTTGGCGTGGTCAGTGTACTTTGTAAAGGTCACCTACACAGAGATAAAATTGAATGGACGAATTTGATTCCATCGGTGTGATCGGCCGGCTTCAACGTAAATGTAAATTCAAACAAATTTGAAAATACTCGTTTCGTTCAAATCAACTACATACTTAATTTTGGGTGGGTGTTTGTTGCAAACATTTAAACCATACCATACTATGTCAAAGCATTGTTGTATATTTCATTAACAATCCATCGAATTTACGTTATGTTCATGTCACGCGTTCTTGCCTTTGTGCTCCATGCCTCTGATGCGTTCACACTGAACGACCCCAAATGATCAGACTTAGTCTTTAATCTTTCCAGCCATAGCGTCGTCGTAGGTGATCGACCTTGTGACCGTCACACTACACGATAGGTAAGGATTTTGGCTAAAGAGGACTAGGTGATTCAACGCGAACGCGATTGCGGAGCGAAGCGGCGCGAATGGAATATACAATTGATACTCGCCGCCGCATCGCACCCACGTGGACTATCAATTGTTCCATTCGCGCCGCTTCACTTCGCGATCGCGTTCGCGTTTATTCGCCTACGTAGGACACGGCGTTAGGTAGCCCGCGAAATTCAAATTTTCTTACGGTTTTTGCAATCTACAGTTAATTGTCAGGCATAAATGTATTTAAATTTCAAGCCGCTGCGATTGTTGATCTATACCTAAACGTTACTTAACACATTCTTGGGCTAAGCATTATTACCTACTGTCACAAAACTCTACAAGTGCAAGAATGAGACGAGAACATACCTAAGTCACAGCACGAACAAAGTAACGTTCTTAGGTCGCACCCTTAGAGCGGATGGGCACGCCACGATTGCGGCAGTAAGTCCCCTCTTTGAGGAGTGGTTTGAGAGGCGGCATGGCGTCCTCACCTTCCGCCTGACGCAGGTCCTCACCGGACACGGTTGTTTCGGGAGGTTCCTGTTTCGGATAGGGCGGGAGGAAACGCCCGGGTGTTTCCACTGCGAAGATCGCCCTGAGGACACGGTGGAGCACACGGTGGCGGTCTACCCAGCTTGGGTGGAGCACCGCCGTGTCCTCGTGGAGGCGATCGGCGGCGGCGATCTCTCGCGTCCGGCCCTGGTCCAGGCCATGGTACGGAGCGAGAGGGCATGGGGAGCCGTCACCTCCTTCAGCGAAGCAGTGATGCTCGCGAAGAGGGAGGTGGCGCACGTGAGGGAGAGGCAGCATATGCGCCCTCGCGACCCTAGCCGACGCAGGATACGGAGACGCCCTGGGCGTCGGGAATCCCAGGCCGATTTCCGGCCACCGTAGGCATGGGCTTGCGGACTGCGAGTAATGGGTAGCTCGCTGTCCGGTAAGGACCAAGCCCAAGTCGATGGCGCGTTGTGTTCCACGCGCGCCTCAAAGAGATGTCAGCACAAAAAGTGATGAGGCCCGCAAGGGTCGATGCCTGCCAGGGGTGCGGGTTTGTTCGAAAGAGACACCACAGCCCCTGGCATACGGGCTATTGAAGGAACACGGGTGGGTTTCAGTCAGTAAAAGTCTGACACGCCCTCCTGCTCCACCCAGAGCGGGAGAAGTTATTTGATGATTTCCCAACCAAAAAAAAAAAACCCTTAGAGCGGAAAACAAGTAAAACCATCAGCAAGCTTAGCATGACGCTTTCTATTTCTACGAAGAATAGACAGTGCTTTTTCAATACAAAGTGACATTTCGTTCCCCCATTTTTAGTATCGCACCGTAGATATCCTTCTACAATCTGTCATTTTGTCTTTCGTTTCCAACAATCTGTGTCTAGGTCCCTATAAATGTAGACTATTTCAGAAGAATATTTCTTCCCAAACTGTCAAAATCACACTGACAATAAACTTTCTACTCGACAGCCATAAAGTATATACGATTATTTACAAAATCATGATTCGTTTAGAACGCATTACTGTGATAATTAAAAGAAAAACATAGCCATCTTTTCCTGTTGTACATCATTTAGTTAATAGTCATGTCTATTCTTCCGTCGACAAATCGGTGCTCGTGCTAAGAACAAAAGAGATGGCTCGTCAAATTACCATCCTATTCATCCCAAACAACTTCTATGAACTGATACTCCGTTAAATTTGCAATTACACAGACCAGAGTCTCACCCAGATTTTCTTGAAATCCTATTAAAAACATTCTTCACGGATCGAGGTCGCGAACTAATTAAGACCCCAATCATTCTCCTTTGTCGTGGTGAGGCGACGAACTTAACTCTCAGTGAATATCTCACTCCGATCTTATTAGTTGAGGAACTTACAAAAATAACTGGAAAGGCCAGTATGACTAGGTTCTTTGAATTCGTAAATGGGTAGGTAAGTCGTACTAGCCTGTCCAGTTGTTACTTTTAGGTACATCCACATAAAACTAACAACTGGAAACTGTGATACCGTTACCGTGGAAGTTATTTGATGATTTCCCACCCAAAAAATAAAAAATAAAAACTGTGATACCGTTGTGGTTGACAAAATAAGGATTTGTCAATTTGGTAGGTGTTCCGTGTGGTGCCGGACGTAAAAGAATAGCACCATCTCATTTCTTCCCGTGGGTGTCGTAGAAGGCGACTAAGGGACTTACTAGAGAATGGGCAGCAGTGTTCTCTATGCTTTTTACCACCATACTGCGATCGCGAGAGCAGTGGTGGCCCAGTGGTAACGGCCGCGACTTATGAGTTGTAGGTCGTGAGTTCGAACCCAGACAGGCGCTTTACTTTGTGTAAATTATTTCATCTCCACTGCTCTCAAAACGGTGAAGGAAAACATCGTGAGGAAACCGGCATGTCCTAGAACCAAAAATTCGAAGACATGTGACATCTACCAACCCGCACTGGGCCCGCGTGGTGGATTACGGCCCCATCCCTCTCACCGAGAGGAGGCCTGTGTCCCAGCAGTGGGAACATTATAGGCTGATGACTGCGATCGCCAATCTGCCTGCCAAGCATGGCGATTATGGCAAAACCCTCCCTTGGGGGAGACCTATGTCCAGCAGCGGACGTCTTTCGGCTGAAATGATGATGAATTTGGTAGGGAAATTCAAATCTGGACATAGACTTAGAAAAAACCGGCCAAATGCAGTCGGATTCGGACACGTAGCGTTTCCTACCACAAGGCAAAATACGTTTCTTGTATGGAGACTCCCTTTATTTTCAACTTTACTAAAAAAAAATTTTTGTTATAGCTGCAACAAAAATACCTACACATTCTATAAACATTTTAACCGTCTACCTGTTACGGATCATGAGATACAGCTCGGTGGCAGACAGACGGATGGGTGGACAGCAGAGGCTTCGGAATAGGATCCCGTTGGTTAACGGGACAGAACCCTAAAAATATTTACCTACTTTCATTTTGCCGTATCTGTCAAAGCATAATCTATATAAAAAGAAAAGAAAAGAAAACAAAAAAAATAAAGAAAAGTCCTGACTGACTCATCAACGCCCAGCCCAAACCCTTGGACCTAGAAAGCTGAAATTTTGCACAGAGGTTACCTAAGTTCCGCGCGGGCGAAGCCGCTGGCAAAAGCTAGTCTTCAATGTAAATAAAGCGAATTAAGACAATTGTATCTATGCCCACTGTATTCAATGCATACATACCATCACGACTGTATCCATCGAAGGGCTAGGCAGAGGTTCATCTATACTACACGTACAAGCTGCCACATGCCATAACATTACGCTTCATCATCATCGTCATTTCAGCCGAAGACGTCCACTGCTGGACATAGGCCTCCTTCAAATGGGGAGGGGATTACCATAATCGCCAAGCTTGGCAGGCAGGTTGGCGATCGCAGTATGGTAGTAAAATGCAAATAGAACGCTGCTGCCCATTCTTTGGTAAGTCCCTTAGTCGCCTTCTACGACACCCACGGGAAGAAATGGGATGGTGTTATTCTTTTACGTCCGGCACCACGTGGAACATTACGCTTATTATTCCCGAAGGGTTAGGAAGCTTAAACATAATTTCGCCAGTTATGTTTAAGCCCCATTTAATAGGTGCGAGCCTATTGCTATTATAGAGAGGTATGAGGAACAGGGTGTAAAGTTCGCTCATCCTCTATTGAAAAGGAGGATCTTCCGACCAGACGGGTATTGTGTCTGGTGGGCAACTGCCCGACAGTTGATGTCGGGATTTTGAATATGTTCGAGTGTCGTGGTAAACCATGATTGCGCGATGTAGAATTTCTAAGAATAGTTCGCCTGTGGCATTGTAGATGGCGCCACTCACACATTTTTATTTGTAGTGCCGCTACACTATAAACAGAGGATTAATCCAGACTCAAGGCTGCTACTAAGAAATCTTGCACACAAAAACCTAAAAACACTTTGCCTGACCTGGAAATCGAACCCAGGACCTCATGCCATTATGTTATTTAAGACTTCGCAACCCCGACTACCCACATTTTTAGCTTAAACAAAGCGTACTTTATTAATCTCATAATAAATCTACGAAGACAATGGTCCGAAAAACAGTGTTAACTTTAAAAATCCAGAAACTTAAGCAAGAAGACAACAGCAGAATTTGTGCCTTCGGGAAATTCCAACACGATTGCTGCCAACATGCCTATTAAATGGGAAATTGCCGAAATTCCATTGTTGCGAATTTTCCGAAGTGTTCGCCCCGTATTTTACTTTGATATAGTGTAATAGCCATTACAAATAATTAAACGGTGTTTAGAAAACTACTTGATAGCAGTCGAACGCTCTTTGTATAGAGTAATTTAAGGTCGGAGGTCGGCCCAGTCTCCACCAGTAATTATAATTTTCATTCTACCGTTTTTCATTCAACACTAGTGGCGTAAAAGGCATAAAACAATTTAATTTTCGATTCTCTTTCGACACGATCGAAAGAGAATCGAAAATTAAATTGGTTTATAAAATGTTGGCGAGCACCTCTAAAATTGTCAGTCTCAAATATATTCAGGTGAATAGAATTTTTGGCAGTGATCCTAACAAATTGAGTGCGATTTAACCCTCAGGCTGACAACGACCGAAAAATACTCGAATAAAAAAGAAACGCTTACTTTTATAGTTATAAAAACCAGTTCACTGTCATTTTGGAAAAAAAAGACTCATTTTTTTCCATGTTTTGTAACCAAACAATCTATATTTTGGGCACGCCACGATTGCGGCGGTAATTCCCCTCTTAGAGGAGTGGCTTGGGAGGCGGCATGGCGTCCTCACCTTCCGCCTGACGCAGGTCCTCACCGGACACGGCTGTTTCGGGAGGTTCCTGTTTCGTATAAGGCGGGGGAAACGCCCGGGTGTTTCCATTGCGAAGATTGCCCTGAGGACACGGTAGAGCATACGGTGGAGGTCTGCCCGGCTTGGGCGGAGCACCGCCGTATACTCGTGGAGGCGATCGGGTAATGGGAAGCTCGCTGTCCGGTATGGACCAAGTCCAGGTCGACGGCGTGTTGTATTCCACGCGCGCCTCAATAAGATCTCAGCACAAACCGATGGGGCCAGCAAGGGCCGATGCCTGCCAGGGGTGCGAGTTGTTCGTAAGACATACCGCTGCACCTGGCACACAGGCTACTGAGGGACGGGTGGGTCAGTAAAAGTCTGACACGCCCTCCTGCTCCACCCGGAGCAGGAGAAATTATTTGATTTCCCAACCAAAAAAAGAAAACATTCTACGTTTGAAATTTGGAAAATATGTAGTGGGTTTATTATTGATATTCCACTTGGTAATAATACCTCATTTTCTAAATATTTTCCCATTTATAGTGCTGTGGTAACCTACCGGTTAGCCAGCCAAGCGTGGTATTTGCATTACCTAATTGAATCATCCTAATTTATAAACATAAAATTTTCTAAATCCGTACAGTGTACATTTACATTAAACTAGCTTTTGCCCGGGGCGTCGCGCGCCTAGAAGTTGGAAAATCGTCGGTCCCACTCGCGGAGCGAGCCGAGGTGGCGTTCGGTTATTTCCGGTTTCCCATTTATACTTTCATCCCCTATTTTACGTCCTCGGGAGCTGATTTCCCAAAAACACTGAAACACGTGGTTTTTAATTTTTAATCAGAATGATAATCAACAAAAATGTCGATTTTCCATTCAAACTTTCAGCCCCTAATTAACTACCTTAGCGTTGAATTTCGAAAAATCCTTCCTCATTCAGTATCTACATTATAAAAGGGACTTCTGTGCAAAATTTCAGCTATATAGATAGATCACACTGGTGCTTATATTCCCACTCCATCACAAAGAGAGGAGGCCTGTGGCCCAGCAGTGGGAACATAATGGGCTGATTATACCTATATATGAATGTGCAAATTGAGGGGCAATTCTCGTAATTTTAACAGTCTGATCTCAGTCTAAATCTGTCAAAAATACCTCGACTTTTCATACATTTTTGACAAGTTTTTGACATTTGCTTGTCACCGAGATGACACTACGACTAGATTTTGAACGTTTTTAATTACGAAAATTGGCCACCAGGTGTTTTTTTTAAATTTAGAATTATTATATAGTTAGGATTTTGTAAAACGAAAACATTTTGTAACTAGCCATTTCCCCGTCCTTACATCGGGAAATGGCTAATTATAAAATGTTTTGTTGTTTCCTTCGGGTCAGATATTCCATGGTTCATGATCTTTCTATAAATATTTTTATTTTTAACCGACTTCAAAAAAGGAGGAGGTTCTCTGCTCGACAGTATGTATTTTTAAATGTGTGTTCACCAATTACCCCATCTGTGAACCGATTCTCAAAATTATTTTTTATTTGAAAGAGTATACTCCTGAGGTGGTCTCATTGGTACCAAGTTTGGATCTGATTATGGAATCCCAGAGAAATCAAGGGCAACCCTCTAATGTAATAGGTATTAACAATGTTTTTCATATATTTTCTAAACGAGTGCGTTACGTGACCTAGAAAAGTGTAACACCGAATGTCTTGATGAATGAATTAAGACTTTGTACGGATACTTTTTGAGTTTTTATTATTCGAGATCGCGTGGATACGGCGTTAAGTTTTTCGTGGTAGCAAGCATACGTTGTTGAGTTTTTCGAGGTAGCGTGCATTCGTTGTTAAGTTTTTCGTGGGGTCATCATCATCTTATGATGCTGCGCTGATGAAGGAAGGCACAACTCTTTAAAGGTTAGGAGTAAGGTGGAGGTTCGGGCATAACTCCGTCATATATAGACCGATTTGCAAAATATTTTTTTTTGTTCGAAAGGTGTTTATTCCGAAATGGTCTCATTTAAATTTCATATATAGATATCTATTTGATGGTGCGTATCAGAGACAGACAACGGAACTCTTAAAAAAATGAAAGCAAATCAACCGCGATTGCTGCTATTGCATAAATATGCATTGTTTTGACCCCAAGGATGATGAAATTTCGTATTAGTGTGAGGTAGGTTCTATAAATAAAAAGTGAACAAAAAAAACTAAAAAAAAGCAAACGACTTCCGGCAAACACTACAAAGTGAAAAATAACTTTAACTTCGGAAGGCCGTGACAATACATTAATAAAATATATATCCGAAATCCCCGACTTCCGAAGTTAAAGTTATTTTTCACTTTCTGGTGTTTTTTTCCGGAAGTCGGTTGTTTTTCCAAATGAGGTTTGACCACCCGCTACAAAATGATGAAATAAAACCTCATCACGAAAACCAAGGAATTTTTCTTCGATATAATTCCCGTACTCAACCGAAGAGGCCTCAAGCGCTCAACGTAGCATCCGTAATGCCTTTTTAAATCCAAGGGCACGTATTGGGTTTCATTATCGAAACATCTGCCAATGGAAAGAAAACATCATATCGGTTACGTATTGTAGGAGCTACGAGCCGTTGACAGCAAGAGGTTGGTTTAGTATTCTGTGCCATTAACACGGAAATAAGGGATCGACGTAAAATTACAGGAACGTGTTTTTTTTGATGGCCCACTTCCGTAAAATTAAAAGTTTTACAAAGTCAAAGTCAAAGATTTTATTTGTTAAAAACAGGTGTTGTGTTTGCAATTACACTATGTTTTGCCGTTGGCGACGTACAAACATAATTAAGCTTATAAGTAAAATCTACATGTATTATTATTATTATTTAGGCTAAACGTATAATAAAACAACTAATACTACTGACAAATAAAATAAAATAAATTATTATTTCACATATTTAGGTATTCATATACCTAATTTGCATCATCGTCTAGGTGTTCATTAACTGAATAGTACGCCATCTGCGCTAAGAAGTCGATTAAATGTTTATTTTTAATGACTCAAATCGCGTTTGTTTATAATAGGCTTCGGCGCGCATTTTGTTGTACATTCTGGGTGCCATACCACAAAATCTTTTTGTATAGAATGCGTAACTATACTTACTTCAAAAATGGTATGTTCTACTAATCATTTTTTTGTCAAGGCAGCATTAGTTCTATTTGAAAATTTTACATTCATTCATTTTATTCACTCACTGGCAAAGAATGCACAGTCTAAGCTAATCGGTAGTCTAGAAGCCTGATAGTTGGCGCATGAGTTCCATAATAACAAAGGTGAGTACCAAAGAAAGATATCTAAAAATGTATCCCAAAAAGGGATTCAATTGAAGACGAAGGTTTGTATGGAAGTTCGTCATTTTGCCAATGGGAAATCTCATCGAGCACATGGCTTGATTAAACACAATTGGGATCTGCACCCTAATTGCGTAACTCACGATTCATCATAATCTGTATCCTTTTGAAACGGATTGTTAAACCATTGCTTCATATGTTCGAAAATGTGTCTGTTCGACAACATAAATAACGCAATGAATATTGTTTAACTGTGAAGACGAAACCAATTATGATCAATCGTGAGTTACGCAATTAGGGTGCAGAGCTTTTTTAATTCTAAAAACAATAGCGGTAACTATTTTAAGCAAGAAGTTGGTGTAACTAGATTTTGGTTTTAGCTGCAACGATACTACTGCTGCAACGACATATATATGTCACCGTACGATTGTGAACATCGTTAGTTTATAATCTATCTCGTGAGATTATAAACTGTCGATAAATTGTGAACTGCCACCATACTGCTTCGTTTCACTTCGAAAGATTATTATTAAAATCAAATGAAAAATAATGCGTTAAATTGTAAGCAGTATGTTACGGGTCACCATCTTTCGACAGTTCACAATCTCGCAAGATAGATTATAATCTAACGCTATTTACAATTTTACAGTTACATATACATAAACTCATGCCTTCTTCCCTTGGGGTAGACAGAAACTACAGATGGCCACCTGCTGCGATCCTGACATACTCTTTTTGCCTCGTTTACGTTCATACTTCAGTGGCCCTAGTGCGAGTTTCATTTAAGAGCGTTTATTCTGAAAGTTTGGCGACGTCGCAAATAGCTGTCAAATATTTAACTGTTTTGATTAATTTGGCAATATTACTGTATGAAAATATGAAATATCGCTAACTAACTATCTACAATGCAGATTATGAAATGCAATAATTAATATTTTAACATCGAATATTTAGTTTTAGATGTAAAAAAAGAACTTGGAAACTTTCCAAATGCCTTTTTTACACCTAAAACGGTTACAACATCTAATTCAGTGTTATAATTGCAAATCATTATTCATATTTTGATAGTTAGCGATATTTCTTATTTTCATACAGTAATATTGCCAAATTAATCAATCAGGTAATTATTTGACAGCTATTTGCGACGTTGCCAAGTTTCAGAATAAACGCTCTTAACCATCTCAATCAAACGCATCGAACGCGTTCGGTGCCCCGATTGGTCCGTCACCAATTCAGGGCCAATCGGAGAGCCAAACGCGCTTGATGCGTTTGATCGAGATGTTTAATGGAAACTCACACTAAGGCCTCTGGTTATACATGCACGCCGGTTGCGTTACTACGCACCTTACCTTTCTGAAGAACGTACATCACCAATAAGGTCACTAATGTCTTCCAGCGTTTCCACTAGCATCTTTTTCTTCCTTTTTTTTTTGTTTTCATGTTTAAGTGTTTATCAATCGAAGCTTGTAAATGTTCTTCAATTTCATATTTTTAATGACACTGTTTATGTTAGTTGTAAGTTACCCGAATAGAATAAAATAAAATAAATATGCCTTGTGAATGAATACCTTCTGTTAGCAGCCTTTCATTCACCGATATCCTCTAATATACCCCAAAAAAATTGCTTTTCAAGACAAAAAAAACAACAAACAAATTACTCCTTACTATTACTTACCTAGATTAGTTACAACAAAACTTAACAATCTAACTTATTACTTTGAAAACACAGCATTAATAATTGTTACGCCTGAATATGCGTCTAAACTCTAAATTCTAGGAGGAAAGCTAGTTTTAAATTAAGAAAGGCTAGACATAACTTGTTCAGACAAGTTATGCTCCGCCATGCCTTAGTTTCAGGAAGGAAGGTAGGTAAGGAGAATTATAGCTAATAGATTTAGGCGCGTCTGTGGAATGAATTACTAGTTTTAATAAGAAGTGCTAAAGTTGTAGGGGCTTGTGGCTAAGTCATAATAGCTGCATGGATTGATTGGGCAGGTTAAGCTACGCTTGCTGAGGTAGGTCCGTGTATGGGTGACCATTTTTACAAACCAAGAGCCCTGCCTTAGAAAGAACGATTAGACATTGGTCTCGGCTGGCATTCGTGGATCTTTGACAGTGGTTACGGGTCATCAGAAGCCTGAAAGTCTAAGAACCAGTCTTACCAACGAGTTACCTTGTTACCCAGTTACTGGGTTGTGGAGGTCCGATAGGCATTTTTTTGAGGGTGGGAAATGATCAAATAACTTCTCCCGCTCTGGGTGGAGCAGGAGGGCTTGTCAGAATTTTACTGACTAAAACCCACCCGTGTTCCCTCAGTTGCCTGTGTGCCAGTGGGCCACGGTATCTCTTTCGAACAACCTGCACCCCTGGCAGGAGCTACATCCGGTTAGACTGGAAGCCAACCCCGACATAGTTGGGACGAGGCTAGGCAGATGGTAACACGTATATACATACAGAGTGTATAGACGTATTACGTATACCAAATTTGTTACCTATGGCATTATTTAGTTATTTTTGTGTATGGTTTCCCAACATTTATTATTCTTCTATCAGAGTGAAATAGTTAGTTAATCTGAGTGTTCACTCAAATTAAGTTAACATTCCCTAGCAGTCGGTAGTGCATCGTCACGTTCGGGACTAATTTCCCACACATAATATAATTTGAGACCCATTATTCAAATTAAAATGAAATAATCAAATTATTCAAATCACCTTCACTTGTGTGCTCGAATAGTTTGTCTTATTTACTGAACAATGTGTCCTTAAATTGTGGACTTAGGTTGTTATCGTCCGACCCTTATGCCCGTTATGTATATACATACATGTACCTATGTATATGTTATGTTTGAACTGCAAACCTGCGCGCTGCTCCGTTAACTTCCTGTTAGTTAGATTGTCTTCTTCGTTTAGAAAACCTATTCCTTTGGGACATTACTTTGTATTTGACTTGTTTTATATTTGATTTGGCAGTAGGAGTAAACGGATTAGTCTCTTATTCAGTAGGTGAATGTTTTGTGACTTCAAATTACTTGGCAGGTTTTTTGTTGGATTAATTATTTCAACCTAGCTTTTGTCAGGGGTTTCGCCCGGGTGGAGGTCGAAAATTATCCCACGGGAAATTACTATCACGATAAAAAGTAATCTAAGTGTTATTCCAGGTTGTAAACTATAGGTGCACCAAATTTTATGCAAATCCGTTTAGCCGTCGTTACATGATTGAGTAACAAACATAAATACTATTTGGATGGATTAGGAACTAGGTCTCATCCAACATGTTTAGCTGAATTGATGCTATGACAAACTGTGACAAAAAAGAAAAATGTTTTACGTCATAATCTCATTCCGTAAAATCAAAAACAAAGTTCTCACTGCTGGGACACAGGCCTCTTCTCTGTTGCAGCGAGTCCGTAATCGACCGACATTAAATTTTTTGGTTCCTTGCGTAAATTATTTAATCACCACTGCGCTCAAAGCAGTGAAAGAAAACGTCGTTTTACGTGATTGAAACTATTTAAAATTAAAACATGGTTATCATTCCTGAAATACTTTAACCTCTACTCCATTATAGACTTTAATTTAAAAAAAAAACACTGTTGCAAATTTTCACCGTAAAGCCTATATTTTTTACGCCATAATTAATATTTATATGTTGGTTAATCTGTGCCGATATACGGTTATCGGTTACTTACGCTAATTAAACGTTTATGGCAGTAATTGTATTAATCTATGGGGTTGGTAGGCCACCTCATTTTTTATTTAACACTAGCGGTAACTTATTAACATCAAATAACCGGCCCTGTCCAACCAAAAATTCTGAGACATGTGACAGCTACCAACCTGCACTGGACGCGCGTAGTAGATAAAAGCCCATTCCTTCAGAGAGTGAGAAGGCTTGTGTCCCAGCAGTAGGAATTTTATGTATGAAAAAAATAATTTACAAAATCAAAAAACCCGATTAAAGTTCACTTTGTAGGCAGTCGGGTTTTTGATTTTGTCTATAATTTTTTTATTTCACAGTTTTTAGTTAATAATATAATTATTGTTGACGTTAATGAGACCTATTTATGAAACCCTTTATTTTGATACCCTACTCAATAGGGTTTGAGAAAAAAAAATTTTTTTTGAAGACCCAATATTGCGCCAAAAATCGTCCATTTTAATTTTTATCAATTTTGATATACCCAGTGTCACTCTCTCAATTAAGACAAATCGAACGACATCTCTCAAGCTGAAATCGATCAAGCCGTTTAGGCTACAGAGCGTGCCAAAGGAATATACATACATACATACATACACTCGAAAAATATAACCCTCCTTCTGGCGCAGTTGGGTAAAAAGAGGCTGACTATGCTATTCATTTATACAGGATGAGTTTTTTTACAGGGGTCATAATGGTGACCATGTCATCAATAATATAGATATATTAAAATTATTAATGAAGAAAAACATACTTGTAATCAACATACTTTTACTTTAAAGTTTCAAATCAATTTTTCATGCGTCTAAGCTGACTCCTAATTGTTGTTTTAAACGTCTAAACATAATTGTATGTAAAAATATAATGTTTGTCTCGTAAACTTATGATGCTTTGCATGTAATCTCCGCCAGTTTAGTGGGCGCTTTACAGTGCTTACAAAATTTTATTAAAATGAAAAGCTTCAAAACAATTCTATCAATCCAATATTTAAAAACGAGAAAACTCGACCGCCATCATTTTATGACGAAAAATTAATTTGTGTATTGTGAAAGGACTATTTAATATGTGAATTTTTTCGGAGGATGGATGTGTCATGTCATACGTCATAACAAACCGGAATGTACGCACGAGTTTGCACGATATTATGGCGACGTAGCCAGTAGGTACCTACCCTATATTAAATTGGTTTTGAAAACTCTGAAATTGTGATACTCAAAATTTGTGTGAAATTGTGATATACAAATTTAGATTAACTAAAATTAGCAAGTCAGTTCTTATAAACAGTTTCCGTTTTTTTATAACAAGTTGCCAAAGTCGGTTACAGAACTTGGCGATGGAAAGCTTAAAACCCACACCAAACGTGTCCTTATCAAAAAAAAAGTATTATGAGATTAAAGACGTTGAAGACAAGGAAGTTTTTAAATCCTTTTTCATATTTGGCTTCCGTGGTGAGGTACCGAGGACCATGTAAATATTTATGTGTTAGCTGCACTCAAAAATACGATTTTTATTTTATTTCCGATTTTCTACATACTAGTTTGACATTATCTTCTCATTATTTGACATTTTATACCTACAATTCTAATTTCAACACTTCATTGGTGGTTGTAATGGCATTTATCATGTCATTTGGTTTAAATAGAATTTTTTCACTTCTCATGCTCTGAAAGTGCTTCTTTGTTCAGGGTATAGGCTGCACAAAATCGAATTTTGTGCACAAGGGCATTAACGTATCTACTCATAAATGTATTATATTAAGGCAAAGAAAATGAGCCATTCAGCCAAATGCAATAAGAAGTTCATAGATAGAATTTGTTATTATATAATATTTACTTTAATTTGTTTGCCTTATGTGTTTTTTAAGATATAATAGATATTAAAATTTTAATTCAAGTACGGTAGGTTAGTTGATTTAAGAAAATTATTATTACAAAATTAATTTAATAGTAGGCTGTATAGGTCTGCAGCCTAATATCAATGTCGTAAGATTTAAAAAAAAATAAAGCGGCGGGAAACAGCTCTTGTTCTTTTCCTTCAGTATTCAAAACTGTTCTAATTTTACTTTGAATTTTAATTAAAGAAATGTTATGTTATACTACTGTTTTATTTCCTCGCAATCGAAGTGAAAAGCAGAGTTTATAACTCGTCCACAAAACCATTTTTATCCTCGACATTACTATCAGCCCTCGCCTTCGGCTCGGGCTGCTAAAAGTCTCGGATAAAAATAGTTTGTTTTGTGCACTTGTTGTAAAATCTACTATTAAAAGAGTAAGCGTGGAGTTTTTTGCCGGTTCTTCTCCATAGAAAACGACCAATTAGAACCGTGCACTAAGCTTCTGACGAAAAAAATATTTTGATTTTATTTGATTTGTCAAGTGCAGTCTTAATAAAATAATAATATTTAAATACCAAAACAAGTCAAATTTCAAATTTATTTATTTAATCAAATAATAATGTTAACATTAAGTTAATAGTAATTAACATAAATGGGTACACTTGACTTATGCTAGTTAACAAACAGGTAGGTGTTGCAACCAGCACCCTTACTAAGTTATTTAATAACTTGTATTAAGGGCAGTGGTATATACAGCCCATACATATTTTAGTGACAAAAAATTATTGCAGCCAGAACAAGTGTTCTAAAGTTAACATACAACCATAATTGCAGAATTCGAAATTACAGATGATATGTTTTTTTTTTCTAATATACTTTTTACATTTTATTTGACATTTGAATAATTCGTATGTGTGCATTTCTGTGTGTTTATGTGTGGGGGTGTGTGTGTGTGAAGGTATGTTATGTTTGTAAGTGTGTATGGTGAAGGTATGTTATGTTTGTAAGTGTGTATGGTGAAGGTATGTTATGTTTGTAAGTGTGTATGGTGAAGTCTTTAGGGTGGGTTATAATCAGAGAAAAGCAGGCGTTCTGTTTCCAGGTAGTTATTTATAAGTAGAAAGTTTGTAACAGATTTCTTGAGGGAAGAGGTAGAAAGAGAGTAAAGTCTCAATTTCCTATTGAGTTTATTATATAATTGTGGCCCTTGGTAGCAAAGAAATCGTTTGGTAAATGAGTATTTACATGTGTAGTTCCGACAAACTATATCTTTACGTCTTTTAGTGATTGCCGCGTAGGGGGTATCTTTGTGCTGTAATATGATTGTATTAAGAATAAAGAGTTGCCTGACAGAAAGTACTTTGCAACTTTTATATAGATCTTCTGTTGGGAAAAGAATCGGGCGAAATGTGCTTACCTTTAACACGGCTCTTTGGGCCCTCTCCAATTTTAGCATTGTGGTCTTAGGAGCACCACCCCAGACGGAAGCACAATATGAAAGAAGTGTCTGACAGAGGGCAAGGTAGACCCTTTTCACAATCTGTGCTCCTGCCACATGACGAAGAGTCTTAAAGACGAATATTAATTTTCTAACCCTTGCAGTCAGTAGATCTATGTGTGCTGAGAAACTCAGATTGTCATCAAGAGTTACCCCGAGGTATTTGATTGTGGGAGTGCGTGCGAGTTTAGGGCAAGAGCAAGCTGCGGTGCCTAGGCAGAAGCTTGAGTGAGCGATTAGGGAATATGAGTTCGGCGGCTGTGTAGATTGGCGTAGGGTAAAGCAGATTATTTTTGTTTTATCCGTATTGAGGGTGAGTTGATTGCCATTAAGGCAATTTAGCACTTGATCTAGTCCTATCTGCGCCGCGTCAAAAGCCTCCTGCCAGGTATCGCCAGTAAAAGTGAGTGCAGTGTCATCAGCAAATGCCGTGATTTTTCCATTACGGAGAAGCAGATTACACAGCTGATTTACGTACACCAAAAAAAGTGTGGGACCAACTACACTTCCTCGAGGAACCCCAAAAGTAACAGGAAGCTCCCCACTGAGGTAATTATAAACTTTTACGCACTGAGTCCTATTGCTCAAATAGTTTGCAAGAATTTGGAGTGGGAGGCCACGTATTCCCAGTTCCTCTAGTTTCAAAATTAAGTTGGGAATAGAAACTGTGTCAAGTATGTAAACTATAGAAAAAAAAAAAAAAAACAGAAAAGAAATCCAGGAAATACGAATTAATGAGATATTTGGAGTTTGCCGTATAAAAAACAACAAAGAAAATGGTCTCGAAACATAAAAGATAGTGAGCAAACAAAAAGTCCGTTGGCTAATTTTAATTTAATTATAAGTATCGAGAAATTAACAAACTAATCATAATAATGTCGATTTTCGTTCAAAATATTACTATGAATGTGTTAAGAATTTGATTTTTTGCTGAATAGAATCTTCCATGCGTAAGTAACATAATAATAAATAATTAATAGCATTAAATTGATTTAATTAAACATTCAAACAAAATAAGTTTTCAGCGCTTCGCTTTGATTTAAAATTATTCAGAATTTTCGTGAGAACGGAATTTGTAATTAATTTTGAACGGCCAAAAATCGATAAAATCTGTTCAGCTTTCTTGGAACGAACTACCAGTAGCAAAGTTTTGATTGAAAAATAAACTACAAAGTCATTTTCGTTAATAAACTTTTTACCGATCTATATTTTTGATAACTTTAGTGAGCCTACTTAAATGTGAAATCACTTCACATCTCGACAAATTTTAGTCACTTTACAAATTGGCTGTGGAAATTTTTTAGGCAGGATAAAACGTTGATGAATGTGAAAATGGTTGCAATAAAGCGGTGTCAGTTCAGACTCCACTCTATGGCATAGAACTTAATTTCGCCAGTGTCACTCCAAACCTGCGTACCTACGCATTTACGATTTTGAAGGCATTTTTACTGTTTCAATATACACACTTGAGAATTAAAAGTAAACCTATCACATATTTTCATTTCAGAAACAACTTACGTTATGTACCGCTTATAATCGACTGAGAACGTTAACCGTTTACCAGCCTTCCTGTTTCCCGTTAGAAGACTTACTTCCTTTCTTCATATTAATACTTAATCTCTCTCAAAACCCCGGTAAAATTATTCCAGCCCATTTTCGTCTCCCATTTTCCTATCTTCATGGCCCTACGTCAAATCCTCTTAGACTCGAATGGCCACAATCGAAACTTTTTAACCATAAATTATGGGCCTAACTTCAGAGTCATCAAGAGATGACGTCATGAAAAATTGTCAAGATACCGGTAGCATTCATTAGGGACCGGTTTAGCCTATAAAAAATGGAGTTATGTCAGCTGTTTAGACATGGCGCACAGTCGCACACTATGCGACATGTGATTGCGACTAAAGGTTTTATTTTTGAGAATGACATCTCGCATGCCAACCTAGGATATTGTATACTGCTTATCCTTATCTGGAGTTGCCTGTGGCTGCTTCAATAAATTAAGGACTCCAGCTAGGGCTTAAAAAAATATACACGCTAGGGGCCTGTGGGGTATGGACTTTGGCTTAGGGCGTCACTGGAAGAGGGGAGCAAGGAACCGGCTGAATCGGAGTGAAGCAAATTGTTTTCTATTAAGCTCCGCACACTTTTCATCGAGTTACAGAAATGCAATGACAGGCTAAGGGAGACGCATGGTCGCTACTTATTGCAGCCAGTAGACGCACGGTGCACACCCACACCAGGGGGCTACTCTCTAAGCCCGTCGACGAAGATACGGGCCCGACCGAAAACAGATCGATACTTAGCAATGAACCCTACTCACGATTCAGTAACTGTTTCGGCACGCCAAAAGCACATCGAGAGTAAGGACAGCTGTCAAATTGTACCGTCATTCATTATTACTTCGGACCCCGAACTAATCTCATACGGAGCAGGAAACGCCCGTAACATCTGCCGAAACTACGGATGTCGTGCTTAGAGATTAGACCCCCTGATGACAGTCTTGTTGTGAGTTCTGAGAAAGGTGCGCGTGTGTTTGTTTTGAAATATCTCAACATGGATACGTTCGAAGTTGATGTTGTTAAATCGGTACTTGAAAAGCGTTGAATATCCAAAGAAAATTGTTTCTTTCCTCAAATCATAACGACTACTCGCAGAAGCAAACGACAATAGTGAGCCTTGTTGCAGCGACAAGACGCACAGTTTGCGCTGGCACTTAGTGTATTGTAAATATTTAATACTTCATACACTTTTCGGTTTTAGATGGAGATGTAGCAAAGTGTTTAGTCCGAGTCCTCGTACGTGTCGCAATAAAAAATGATAGGTTGATTGCTACAAGGTTTCGGTTCGGTTTAATTGAAATAAATGCTTTGAGTTTGAGTTTGACAAGAAAAGGCCTGTTGATTAAATTTCACTTACCTCTTTCTAGCCAAACACGTTTATGATTATATACTTTCAGTTTCAGTGTTATTGATAATGCGTACTTGTTTACGCCATTGTCAACCAAAATAGAATGGATCCGGAATTTCACGAAAAATTCTTCTTAAATTACCTACTATCTAATGTATTTTTTTGTGAATCTATAAAAAATAAGTATGAAGTTGAAACTCAACAATAACAACACAACACACAACAACAACAACAACAACACACAACAACAATCAACAACAATCGCACGCATGAACAGCAATCGCATGCATGCCGCATGCGATTGCTGTGCAATTGCAGCATTCTCATCTGGATTGCTTAAAGGGATGTGTGGTGTTACGCAAATGGATATAACAAGAAATTAGTACATCAAAAGAAGTCATAAAGTGGCACCACTGAGTGAAAAGTTGTCTGGCAATCGGTTGTCATGGTACGGGCATGTGGAGCGGAGAAATGAGGAAAATGTAATGAGGAGAGTTTTGGGCATGAATGTCATGACTATAAGAGTAGCGGAAGACCAGGAAAAAATAGAAATAAAAGGCAAACGGTTGTCAAAGAAATGAGGAAAATGTCGTGAGGATAGTTTTGGGCATGAATGTAGATGATTATAAGAGTAGCGGAAGACCAGAAAGTTTCTGGCAAACGGTTGTCATGGTACATGTGGAGCGGAGAAATGGGGAAAATGTCGTGAGGAGAGTTTTGGGCATGAATGTAGATGACTATAAGAGTAGCGGAAGATCAGGCCTAGAAAGGGGTTGACTACCGAGATGACGGAAATATTGAAGAAAAAAATTGGTACCTATTAGGGTAAGAGAACTACGATTAAATAATAATTAGTAAATGTAGATGTGGACTTTCGATTATAACGCATGCATGTTTCCTGTTCATTTCCGGGTTTCCTATTAAACAAAACGAATTAAACCGTGTATGTGTTACACATGTTTCAGATAAATGGAACGTTCTACACCAAATTTAAATTGGAAACACATGCGTTCAGAGAATCCATTACCTCGCTCAGTACATCGGATGGTGAGATATGAGAATATATTAATTTAGAAGTTATTTATTTTGTGTTACATTACCGAGGCTCCATTTCCAATGTGTGTTGTATAATTTAGGTTTTTCCGTGGTAGAAATGGAATTTTCCAGTAATTTTTCTGTACATTTTTTTGTAAAGTGTTTAATTTGGCTTCGTTCGTGTTTATGTGCTGAAACTATCTAAATAAACTTCTGATGCTAATGAAATATGTAAATTTTAACGCAACCCAGCCCTTTCATGGCCTTCTACAAACGCAGATAGAACTCATTAAACAATTTTAATATTAATTTTACTTGATCGAGGGGCTCGTGGCTAAATGTTAACAGCCACACGGATCGATCTTCAAGGTTAAGCAACAACTTGCTGAGGTCAGTTCGTGGATGGGTGACCATCCATATAATTCCGAGACGCCTCAGAAAGCACGTCAAGCCGTTGGTTCAGGATTTCATTCGAGATCTTTGACAGTCGTTACGTGTTGTCAGAAGCCCGAAAGTCTGACAACCATTCTTGCCAACGGGTATCGTGAGACTGGAAGCCGGCCCGACAGGACTTTTATAAAAGGGACACATATCTGTTAATCCCGGCTAATGAGACACAATTAATTTTCTATTATAATGGAATCGATAGGTTCCGTGCCGGACTTAACCGGTTTGTATATGTAACTATAGTTGAGAGGGGGAAGGGCGGGGAGGAGATTCTCCTCCCGCAAGGGGGAAGTTTAGAAAATGCATAGTATTATTATTTTTGTAACATTTGGTAATTTTTTTAATGATGTCATTATTTATTGGGGGAGGGCCTCTGAGGTGTAGTCGTCAGACCTACTGGTTCCCTATCCATTTGCATACAATTTGAAGACATATTATATTCATATTAATTCATTCTTATTCATTTATTTATTGTTTATCACAGGTAAAAGGCAGTTCTTATAATTAGCTAAATAAAACATGGCATAATTGTTTTTGTCCAAAGGGAGCCCCCCTTTTTTGTGGCTAAATAACAATAGCTGCACGGGTCGATCGGCCAGATTAAGTTATGCTTGACGCTGTTGGTCCGTGGATGGGTGACCATACTAAAACCCCTCCGTGTCTCGGAAAGCACGTTAAGCCATTGGTCCCGGCTGTCATTTGTGGATCTTTGACAGTCGTTACATGTCGTCAGAAGCCCGAAAGTCTGACAACCAGTCTTACCAAGGGGTATCGTATTACCCAGTAACTGGGTTATGGAGGTCAGATAGGCAGTCGCTCCATCTAAAATACTGGTATTCAGCTGCATCCGGTTAGACTGGAAGCCGACCCCAACATAGTTGGGAAAAGGCTAGGCAGATGATGATGATGATGATGATGACTTGTTTTTGTCCATAGTATGCATTCGCATAACATAATTTTTATGATCAGGAAACATCACACTGTTATACCTCATCTAACCCACACTTACGGGCTGCGGTAGAGGAGGAGTGCCGGTGCTTCTGAGCAGCGCTCTTCCCTTCCGTGGTCTGGACGGGGCCGCCACCGTTTGATGTCGGACGCGGTGGGGCCGCAGGGGAAGAGGAGTGTCGGTATAGCGTCAGCCGCTCTCCCTATCCCCTGCGGCCGAAAAGTGGTAGACGGGACGGCGCGTTGTGTTCCACACGCGCGCCGTCAAAGATGTCAGCAACCACTGGTGGGGTCCGCAAGGGCCAATGCCTGCCAGGGGTGCGGGTTTGTTCGAAAGAGATACCACAGCCCCTGGCATACGGGCTACTGAAGGAACACGGGTGGGTTTTAATCAGTAAAACTCTGACACGCCCTCCTGCTCTCCTCAGCAGGAGAAGTCATTTGATGATTTCCCACCCAAAAAAAAAAAAAAATCTAACCCACACAAATGATTCACCAACAATAGAGGGGATCTGGCGTTAAAGATCACTGTTCTAACCTAACCTAACCCAAATCCTTCACCAACAATCTTCTTTCAGAATTACGTAAAAAGAAATAAAATAGTAAGTACTAAGTTGAGGTTATTTAATAGAAGTTTGATCATTTTTATTTCAGAACGTATTAATTTCCTGAACCTGAAATTTCGTGGGATTGTTCAAGATTACAAGTACATTGCACAAAAAAAAAATGAAGAGTCTACTAACAACATACTTGAGAACACGCTGGCCAGATTGATTTATCCAGACCAAATTTAAAAGGCTCTCAGTATTCAGAAGTTTTATATTGATTTAATTACTTATACACGGTTTTATAATACATACACAATAAGTATTACCAGTGACGTCATTCACCCTGGAAAGGGTGCCAATACAAGGCCGCAAGCTAAAAGATTCATGGTGTGACCGGAACGGGATGTCTTGGAATGACATTTACTGGTGTCCTTCGAAAAGGTCATGTCCATAGCACTTTTAAGTAGCTTGTATATATGTAGGATTATGTATACCAAAAAATTTATATTATGGAAGTATCATGTTTTGTGTGTGTCTAAGGAAGCTTTAAAGACAAGCTGAGTGAAAGCAAGTTTTTCTTTGGTTTTTTAGTGTGGAATCACCCGACTTCAAAAAAACGAGGTTCATAATTATTTGTATGTTTGTTACCTCAGAGCTCCGTCATTACTAAACCAATTAAAAAAATCTTGGGTTTAAAGCGTGTAGACTTATCGTGTGGTCTCATATAAATTTGGTCAAGTTCTGTAAAGTACAAAATTGTTGAGTTAGCTTCAATAAATAATACGTATTTATCCGCTTAGTTCATCGACATTTAATGATGTTGTGTTCTAATAATTTTCTATCACTATTATTTACTTCGCACGAAAAGGTATACGCATTTGTGGCAAAAAAAAAAAAACGGAAAACCAAAGACACTGAATTCCGAAATAAAAGTTATTATTAACTTCGAAGTGTTATTTTTTTGGAAGTCGGTCTTTTTTTATGTAGCTATCAGGATTATATAATAGAGTAACGTGTGTCCTCAAATGCGATTATAGACGTGTTCTCAGGATTGTTAGAACAAAATTATTATGGCAACACAGAAGTCCAATTTCGGCTCTTCAGTGTTACTTTCAAAGACTTATATTTATTCAAAACTCTACTGTTCTTAGATTAGTTAATGGGTAGTTAGAAACTTTACTAGAATTTAAATTATGAAACTTACTTAATTATTAGGTTTATTATAGTTTAGATTATTTGTAAGTAGTACCTACTAATATCAATCTAATTACTATGTTTTTAATTGGCCCGATGTTGATAGCATCAATCCTATTATGTGAAAATTTAATCAGGCGCTTTCGCTATTAATTAGATTCACATTAATTAAATCTCGATTTAATAATTATTAAGTTTCACGTTAATATTAAAATTTATCTGGCCAGTAGCTTTTGACAGCGGCTGGGCCCGTGTGGAGGTCGAAAATTATCCCATGGGAATGTAATACCGGGATAAAAGTTTTATTTATGTTAATTCAGGCTAAAAACTATCTGCGTGCCAAATTTCATCCAAATCCGTTCAGTAGTTTTTGCGTGAAAGAGTAACAAACATCCATCCATCTTTGCAAACTTTCAAGAAAACTTTAACAATATTGTATAGTAGGATATAATATTAAATATAAGAGGAAGTAGGATAGGGCGTTACAACGGAACGTTGTGAATACCACTAAATAGATTTTAGTCCTTATTCCACAAAAAAATATGTTCACAGAAACTATCATTGAAAATTGCTTGAAAACTGATGGTTACAACTTACTGAAAAATATGCCATCAAGAAGCATCGATGTATTCACACAAGACGTTATCGCAAGATTTTCAATACACCGCCACGCTATTACCAAAATGCATTTTACATGCATATAAATAAAATGGAATTGGCCGGTAACGGTGTCGTCTGCGAAGTTGTTACTCCTCCACAGGCGAGGCGTCTTGTCATTTAGTTATAGGGTAAGTGCACAACGTTGTATGTGCGACAGTTGTTAGACAATGAGGTGGAAATGTCACAATTACGGGGCTGAGGTACGGTAATTTGAACGTATTGATGCCGTGTTATTTACATTTTAGATGAGTATAAGGCTCGTACCCATTCTCGAATATGAGTTTGTCTATTCTATTTCTATATTCTCGTTGTTATACATGTCTTTTTTTTGGGTGGGAAATCATCAAATAACTTCTCCCGCTCTGGGTGGAGCAGAAGGGCGTGTCAGACTTTTACTGACTAAAACCCACCCGTGTTCCTTCATTAGCCCGTCTGCCAGGCGCTGTGGTGTCTCTTTCGAACGAACCCGCACCCCTGACAGGCATCGGCCCTTGCGGGCCCCATCATTTTTGTGCTGACATCTCTTTGAGGCGCGCGTGGAACACAACGCGCCGTCGACTTGTGCTTGGTCCTTACCGGACAGCAAGCTACCCATTACTCGCCGTCCGCAAGCTCATGCCTACGGTGGCCGGAAATCGGCCTGGGATTCCCGACGCCCAGGGCGTCTCCGTATCCTGCGGCGGCTAGGGTCGCGAGGGTGCATATGCTGCCTCTCCCTCACGTGCGTTGCCTCCCTCTTCGCAAGCATCAGTGCTTCGCGGAAGGAGGTGACGGCTACCCATGCCCTCTCGCTCCGTACCATGGCCTGGATCAGGGCCGGACGCGAGAGATCGCCGCCGCCGATCGCCTCCACGAGGACACGGCGGTGCTCCACCCAAGCCGGGCAGACCGCCACCGTGTGCTCCACCGTGTCTTCAGAGCGATCTTCGCAGTGGAAATACCCGGGCGTTTCCTCTCGCCCTATACGAAACAGGAACCTCCCGAAACAGTCATGTCCGGTGAGGACCTGCGTCAGGCGGAAGGTGATGACGCCATGCCGCCTCTCAAGCCACTCCTCAAAGAGGGGACTTACCGCCGCAATCGTGGCGTGCCCATTGTTATACATGTCTCAGTCATGAATAATGAGAATGTGTCAGTTTAAAATCTTTTTTTTTTAATTCACATGTGACGTCACTTACCATATAACCAGCGGACAATAAGCACGTGTCAGAATAAGTGGCTATATGAATTTATAAGTGTGTCTTTATAAAACATTATCAAGCTTTAAATATCAGAATAGTTACTTGTTATTTACTGTGTATTAAGGTTCTTATGAATATGGTTTCTGGGAAAGGGTTTCATGAAGTAAAGCACAGAAAGACAAGACTAGGCATTTATTTCAATTAGGCTTGTCATTATTTAATCAGAAAGCTAGTCGTCCATTCCAAAGCTAGGTCTTCATGGAGAAGAAGGACAAGAAACTCCATGGAAACAGTATTGATATATTCCATCAACACATCTCTTACATTGCTATACATTTAATTACAACTCTTGGACCTTCGTCCAAGATAACTCGGCATTATTACAATATTGTTGTAATAAGCAACAATTACAGTATAATATTAAATAACATAACTTACATGACATCTGGTCGATCTATTCCACACAACAACGGCACTAGGACTATCCCACTGAACGTCTACCGAGCAACTGACTCGATACCGTCTCTGGATCTTCTCTGCGCCCCCGAAGGGGGCGCGAGGAATCGGTTTCGGGGCTCTTGGCCCCCTGACCGAGGTATTTTTCTCTCGGTCCCCTACTTGGGGACCCGTCTTGGGATTTTCCCTGCCCCCTTCCCCAAGGTAGGGGGGGTGGGAGTGCTCTTCTTCGCACACCTAGTCGCCTGGGGGGGGCTTAGCCTCCCCTTGGCGGTCTGTGGTGTGTTTTGGAGGTGTGACTGAGGGAGCGTCCTAAGTGCTTCACGGCGCCCGCGCGACCAGGCCCCTGCCGGGTGAGATCCCTAGTTCCCTAGGGAAGGCCCAGCAAAGGTCGATCAAGCAGCAGGGCGTCGGTTTTGTTTGACGCTCACCTACAGTGGGTGCTTACCCCGTTCCTAGCTCCGCCGCCAGGTCTAGCCGGCGGTGGCGTAAGTTGCGGGGCGGAGTGGTGTATCGTGCGACATCGTGCTGGGGCGGCGTAGGTGAGCTGCGGTCGCACGTAGGTCTTGTAGATCCCCAGCTTGACTCGCGTGGGGAGGCGTGACGTGAGCGCCGAGCGCAGAAGGTGGCGGGTGACCTTTACCCGCGCCACCACATCGCAGACGTGCGGGCCCATGGTGTGACGATTGTCAAGTGTGACCCCCAGGTACTTGGCGGTCTTGGTCCACTTGACTTCGGTCCCCATGAGCTCAAGGTTCGGTGGGTATAGTCGGCCGCGTGCCGTGACTATGATCGCCTGCGTTTTACCTGCGTTCACCGACAGTCTCCATTTGCTGAGCCAGTCGGGGAGGTCGTCTAGCGCGCGCTGCATCTTGATGGCCGCGTGGTCGGCCGACAGGGATGTGGTGATGTACGCGGCATCATCAGCGTACAGCGCGAGCTTTGCTGTGTTGGTGGCTGGGATGTCATCGGTGTATACTGAGTAAAGCGCAGGCGATACACAGCTCCCCTGCGGCACCCCCGCAGTGACGGGGCGTGCGCTGGAGAGCTCGTTCTCCACCGAGACCTTGATTTTCCTGTCTTGTAGGAAGGAGGCGACCACCTGTATCAAGCGACGGGGCGCTGTGGTTTTGGAGAGCTTGTAGATTAGTCCGGCGTGCCAGACCCGGTCGAATGCCTTCTCCATGTCGAGGAATACTGCTGCGGCGTATTCCCGCTTGTTGACGGCCGCTGTGAGGAGATGCAGTACCCTCGACAGCTGGTGCGTCGTGCTGTGCTCTGCCCGGAAGCCGAACTGCTCCGGGCGTGGCGTGATGTGCGGTAGCAGTTGTCGAAACAGGAGTTTTTCGAACACCTTGGATACGGTGGGGAGGAGCGTGATTGGCCGGTAGCTTTCTGGCTTCAATATATTCTTCCCTGGTTTGGGAAGCATAATGACCTTCCCCATTTTCCAGCAGGAGGGGAAGGCGCCGGTGCGGAGTATGCCGTTGTATAGGCGAGTCAGTGCGGCAACTGATCTGTGTGGCAGTTGCCGGAGTGCGGCGTTCGTTATTCCGTCCGCACCGGGGGCTTTCTTGCTATTCAACCTCCTTATCACTCCTTGCACCTGGCCAGGGGAGAAGTATGTGGGATCTTCGTTCCTTGCTACCGGCGACTTGAAGTACTCGCCAAGGTGTTGCTCGACTGTTGCGACGTGCTCGAGGTCGTCCGTGGGGTTCGGAGAAAATTGACGCTCCAGGTGGTTGGCGAAGATTTCGGCCCGGTCTGCCGCCGTGTATCTAAGCGCCCCGTCGCTGTTTAGTAGCGGGCGCACCGGGGCTGGGGTATTCTTAAGTCGTCGGCACAGCTTGTGTACCGACGTCCAGTCGCTTTCCGCGGAGTCTAACTGTCTCTCCCAGCCCTCGGTGGACTGCGCTTGCAGTTCAGCCTTAACTTTGTCCGTGATCCGGTTGAGCTGGGTTTTGACGGTGGGGCATCTGGTTTGTTGCCACCACTTGCGTAGTCGCCTTTTGTCGGCGATCATGTGTGCGATGTGTGCGGGTAGCGTTTGGTAACGTCCCTGGGTCGCGGTTGATGTGCATGTCGCCGATTTCAAGGCGTCCTGTATGCAAGTGGTGATCCCCTCTGCCAGCTCGTTCACTTCTGTTGCATTTGTGACCGGTCGTGACGGGGTGGAGGCCTCCATCCTATCCTTATAGGCTGTCCAGTTCAGGTGTCGACGTGGTTCCTGTAGGGCAACTCGCACGGTTTGCTCCGATAGACGTACGAGCACGGGCTGGTGGTCAGACCGCAGCTCGTCGTCTAGAACCTCCTGCGCGATCTGGCAGGTGAGGCCGCTATGGACAATGATATCCAGGACGTCGGGTGTCTGTGTTTGAGGGTCCGGGTAGTGAGTGGGCGCCTCTCGTCCGGACACGTCATACCCGCGGGCCTCTGCGTCTGCGAAGAGCCGTCTGCCTGCAGTATTCGTACTGCAGCTGTTCCACGCTGGGTGTTTGCAGTTTAAGTCGCCGGCAATGACTGTTGGTGTTGGTGAGGCGATTAGTTCATGTATGTCGGCCGTCACAAGTGTGTCGCCTGGCGGCTTGTAGGCCATACAATCTCATGTCTTTGCCGGCGACATGTATTTGTACACCCAGCGCACTTAGTGTGCTGAGTGTAGGAGGTGGCAGCTCCTGGTGTACGACTCTTCGTTTCACCAGTACTGCCAGACCGCGGTAATATCTATGATTTGGTGCGAGTTGCCCGTCCAGCCTGTATACAATGTATCCCGGGAAAATCACCTTATCCGCCGGGCCCAGGAACGTCTCGCTGATGAGCGCCACGTCGATGTCTTGTTCCTGTAGTAGCGGACGGAGGAGCACGACCTTTCCTCGGAGGCCGCGGGCGTTCCAGTGCAGTATCCTCACCGGTTTATCCTCTTCTGCTGAGCATTATGATCTCTGTCATGCCGGTGAGGACGGCTTGCATTGGGTCCTGGCCTCTGCTAATGGCTAGCAGGATATCCTGTAGGACCCTTAATGCGACCTCTATTTTTATTTATTTATTTATTTAACCATTTATGCACACACATATAAACAGACAAGAATAAAGGAACAGAAAAATACGTACAAAGGTAATGCTTATTTCTAAAGAAATCTCTTCCAGCACACATGCGATAGGAGAGAAGATAACAGAGATGTAGACAACGCGTGTAATAATAATAGAAGAGAAAACATAATAGCACAAATTATACCTAATCTAATTTATAAATACACATATCATATAAGAATATACATACATACAAACATACATACATACTACTAAAATAAATATCAACAAAATATATATAATTATAATGTACTTAATTTAAATAATAAATACAAATGCAACTTATGACATAGTGGAGAGATAGTGTTCTTTCTATTCTCGTGTTCACTCTATTATTGTGTTGTTATTGTTCCCGGGGGTCGTGGTATATTTACCTCCCCTGGGAGCGCCCGCGGGAGCGCCCGCCGACGTACTGTCGTACTGCGGTGGTCCCACATCTCTACGACTACCAGGAGCCGAGAAAACCTCAATGTCATTGTCGTCTGCTCGGCTCCTTTGCGTTAATGAGGCGCTGTGGAATGGAATACGTCTACGAGACTCGATAACGTCATTACAATCCTTTTTATATCCAATTGTGTCAGTCATTTGAATCAGCGTATTAGATTATATAACAATAGAAAACCTAAAATATATTACAAGTATAATTAAATACTACGTAATAATTTATAGTAACAATATCTAAGTTATTTTCAATAATTAAGACAGCTATTTTTGTAAACGTGTAGTCAAATTAGATACTTGTACATTTGTTCAACGCTTCGTTAATGTGACAGATGACATTATCCACCAAACAATATTACAATATCAAAATAAATAATATAACACACGCTTTCTATGATAGCTCATTTGTCAAATTATGATGAACAGTTTAGAAATTATGAGGCAACAGATAACATTCATACATGGTGGCCAAAATCCTCTTTTTTGCTTCGGATAATAAAATAAGCATCGCTCCGAAGAAATCTTTAACTAGAACGTATCGTCATCATGTTGGAGACATATTCTGAGTAAAAAAAATCTCCAGCAAAAATTTTCCGCGAAAAAGTCAAAGTAAATAATCTCACCAAACTTTATGATAAATTAAAAAGACGATACCAATTTTCTAGCAAAATACTTAAGTCATTAAATGACTGGAAGTAACGGTCGCTGGTCTCCGAAACTTTGGTTTCAATCATATTTGCCATTAAAAGTTTATTGAAAACAGGAAGAATACTTTTTTCAGTTCGACCTCCTTGATCGAAGCGAGTATTTCTTTATTAACAGCTTGGTATTGCCAGAAGTTTCGCGCAAACTTCAATATATTTCACTTTGAAAGTTCGCAAGCGGCGACCTGTAATCTTTATTATGATAATGATTTATTTTTATTTCACTGAGGTATAGGCCTGGTAAAAGTATTTTCTTTACGTTTAATTTAGGAATCCGATCACGTTTTATGTTGCTACATACAAGTTGTACCTGGGTCACTTGGCCTAACTGGCCATGGGTCATTTAATAAACATCTTTTTGGCATATGAGTAACAGAGTCCGCTGTGCAGGGCCTGCATGGAGGATGACGAGACAGCACCTCATATGCTGCCAAACTACCCGGTGGTCGCCACATACAGGGCAAAGTACTTCGGTAACCCAGGTGACCTGCATGAGATTTTCAGCAACACCAAGGCGTTGCTGGCCTTCCTCGAGGAGCTGGGGTGGATCAAATAACCGATTCTCCCAGCCGTACGCAAAATACGCAAATTGACCTGGAGTTGCGGATACCATCCCATATTTACGTGTTTGTCGTAGCTGATAAAATGTAAGGTATTGATTTCTTTTATTGTAAACATTGTGACAGCTGCAGCTTTATTGACAATTCAGTCAACACATTTTGGTTATCATAATCCTTATTTGCTACCGGACGTTACTCAGAAAGCTGCTCAGCTTAAGTAGGAATTGGCTCGACATGACAACCGCATTTCAAATGACATGACGGGCTAAGAGAACCATCGATTGGGTCTCACTAAACGCACGATACCACCGCGACCGGCCGAGACGAAGATGGCGGGATGAACTTAATTCCTTCCGAAATGACTGGCCAGCACTACAAAAAGAAAGAATTGTGTGGAAAATGGAGAGCGAGCCCCTTGTTTTATAGTGGGAAAATTCAGTCTAGTTAGATTAGATCCCTATTTGAGGTCATTAACCAGACTAAGCAGTGACTGCGCAGTGGTGGCCCAGGATAACGGCCTCGATTTACGAGTTGTGTTCGTTCGTGGGTTTGATCACTGGCAGTGTACCCATTCCTGGTAATAGTTTCGGGTACTTTGTGTAAATATTTTCATCATAGTTGTTCTTAAAACGGTGAAGGAAAACATGTGGGATAACCAAAAATGTCCAAGAACCTAAAATTCGTCGACGGGCCCACGTGGTAAATTACGCCCCACTCCCTGTCACAGAAAGGATGCCCGTGTCCCAGCAGTGGGAATATGATAGGCTGATTTTTCTTTTTGAGGTCAACGCCCAGACTAAAAACATCAAAGGTAATCTTTTCAAATTGAATACTTCCATTTAAACTCAAACAGCCTTTTTATTCTCATATTCGCCACAAGACGGCAGCACCAACACATAAAAGTAACCATAAACGATATTCAATAAGGAGATAACACTGCAATCCTTGTGCACCCAGCTTAAGGTAACAAGGAATCCTTTGTTAGTCGTGAAGGCATTCCTGTTATCCCGTTTACACATCATTGGTTCAGCTCAATGGGAAATATTTCCATTGTAGAGAAGATATAGACGGGAGTGTGGGCTTCACTCCTGTTCGAATAATTCGGTACACGATGTAAGTGGAATTAGTCACATGTTGTTAGCTTGTAGGTATTCCACTTTGAACGATATTTGAGTCCTAAGTTAAGTCTCCACGTACACTCACTATATATCTATGAAGTATACATGTTTGTTAGGTAGCATAAAGACCTATTTAAAAGGCGGAGGATATAAATCTTCGAAACCAACGAGATCCTCAAAGGCTTACATTACGTGACTTACCGTGACTGCCTAAATATAATAAAAGCTGATAAGCCATGTGTGGGTGTACAATAAAATTCCAAGGGGACTTAAAAACTTAAGATTTTAGATTGTTAAAAAAATACGTGGATGGTTAAAAACGAATAACTTTTACAGTATTAAAGAATTTAGTGAAGTTAAACATTTTTAAATGTATTTAATAATATTTGCATGCTATGATTTAAGTTAAACATGTATGTTTAAATAATAATGCATTTTAAAACAACTTTGCGATAGCAATTGCGGAGAAAACAAATGAAAGAAGTTGTATAAAGCAAGCATCGAGTAACCACGACGGGACTTGTGGAGTGACGGACAGAAACATACGAGCCACGCGTGTCTCTTGGCTACTCAGCCAAGTCGCAAGTCGCATCGCCTGTGTAACTTCCAGGGTAACCCGCAAAATTCAAATTTTCGTTTTGTTGCCCGCGTGGAGGTCAAAAATTATGTCACGGGAACCGTATATTCCCATTGTCCCCGTAATCTGTGTCCC
Source organism: Polymixis flavicincta (assembly GCA_949987655.1). NCBI lineage: Eukaryota > Metazoa > Arthropoda > Insecta > Lepidoptera > Noctuidae > Polymixis > Polymixis flavicincta. Next base: position 8,293,877 of record OX465186.1, on the reverse strand, counting down.
CGTCACGGGGACAACGGGACTTCAAAAATGTCCTTACCGTTGTCCCCGTTATATACGTACGGACAACGTATAGTTAAGATTTCACGTATCGGTGACCACTCTAAATTTTATTTCTTTTTTAAACGCGAGTAGCAGCAATCCTAGAACTAAAAAGAAAGGTATTTTGTATATTATAGATTTAAAATTAAAATATAGAAACAAATAAGAAATGTTAACATGTTTATAAGGAGATTTTTCTAGAAATTGGTATCGTGCATGAAGTAGTTTTATATAACTTTGTAGGAGCTCACCTAACATAGGTAGGTTTGTCAGCTAGAAAACCCTTTATGCCTTCGAAGTACCAGGCTGTCATAACTTGTTGGGAGCTAACCAAACATAGGAATAATCATATTAAAAACTAGCTGTCCCGACAGACGTTGTCCTGTCCGTCCAAAAGTCATTCATACAAAATCTATATAAAGCGTTTTCTAGCTGACATACCTATGTTATGTGTGCTCTTACCGAGTTGTGACAACCTGGTACGTCGAAGGCATCAAGAGTTTTCTAGCAGAAAAACCTGTTAGGTGTAGGTACTCTTACCAAGTTATGACAAAATGGTACTTCGAAAGCATACAGATTTTTCTAGCTAACACACCTATGTTAGGTGAGCTCCTACCGTGTCATGATAACCTGGTACTTCGAAGGCATAAAGCTTTTTCTAGCTGACATACCTATGTTAGGTATACTCTTACCTAGTTATGACAACCTGATACTTCGAACTGCGATGTAAATAATATTTTAGGTAATTTATTTACACCTTGGGTTACATTATTGGAGTTTTAGTAAGGAGTACTATTTTTTTTTAAATATGATATAGCCTATGTCAGACGGGGATAGTGTAGCTTTCCAACAGTGAAATAATTTTTAAAATTGGTTCAGTAGTTTCGGAGACTATTCAATGCAAACATACAAACAATCAAATCTTTCCTCTTTATGATATTAGGTTAGATTACAATACATTAACGGGGACAACGGGAAGTAATTTTAATTATTTTATTAAATTCCCTTTGTCCCCTTTAACAGGGACATGGCCTACGGGGACAACGGGAATAAACGACGGGAACGTACTACCGGGACTAAAAAAATCCTTTAAGATATTCCAGCAGGCTTAGCATGACGCTACTACTGTAGAATAGAAATAGCTTGTCTTTCTCGGTACAAAAATGTCAACTGTCCGACGACAAAACGCTTGTCTACGGTTCTCGTGCTAAGCCTGCTGGATACAAACTATCTATGTGCCCATCCAAATCCGTTCAACCGTTTTTGCGTGATTGAGTAACAAATATCGAAACATCCAAACATTTAACATAGGTACAAACTTTCACATTTTTATTATTAAGTAGGATTAAAATCGTTACAACCCTCGTAAGTTCGTTTAATCCTATTGAAGGATTTTTTTATGAAATAGTCATTCGATGGGATTAAATTAACTTAGAATAAGTTGTTGTCAAGTCATATTTTTTACGTTCGTGAATCATATTTTAATCAACATACCTACAACCTGACATTGACCTGCAAATTGCAAAAAACGGAAGCAGAATTTGGCTACCTTATCGCATCCACCTTAAAGAACTAAGGCATCGGTTGTCAGTGGTACTTTTACTGAAAAAAATCTTCACAGCATTCTTGTAAGTAGTGATCAAGAAGGTATCAACGACCATATGTAGAGGTCAAGCCGATTAGCCGACTGTCCTAAGTGAAAATGGTCTCTTTATCCTATTGTTTAATATAATATTTAAAAAAAAACTTACTTGATCATGCAAAAACGGCTAAACGGATTTGGATGGATTTTGGCAAACAGATAGTTTGCAACCTGGATTAATTATATAGGATACGTTTTATTCCGACGGTAGGCTCGCGTGGGATAATTTTCGACCTCCACGCGAGCGATGCCGCTGGCAACAGCTAGTTAATAATAAAATCTAGATTACAGAGAGGCTAGATTACATCGAGGTAGGACATCGACTAGTAAATGTTTGTTAATAAAACTAGAAGAAAATACAATATTCATAAAAGAGAATCAAATCAAATCAAAATCAAATCAAAATATTTTTATTTCATATAAACCTGCATGGGCACTTATGAAACGTCAGAAGCTAGGTGCACGGTTCCAAATTGTTGTTTCCTATGGAGAAGAGCCGGCAAGAAACTCCACGGTTACTCTTTTAAAAATAATTGGCTTTAACAATATTTTCAAATTACAGAGATTAAATGTATGGGAGGACAGCGCAGGCCTGTCAATAAGTACCAGGTACTTAGACGAATACAGAATAGAAAATCGTCTACAAATCTACAGTCAGTAAGGCCTACAACGTTCTCTCATTCACAATATGTAAAATAATCTACATAAATAAAATGAACCTAGAGATGTAACTACTCGTACATTACACCTCTACCGTTTTTGCTACAAACGAATTACACTCGTATAAATAATCGAGTACGACGAAGTATTATACAGGCTGGCAGGTAAATCGGCACGAATCTGTTTAAGCCATGGATTCAGTACATGATTGTAAACCCAAAAAATCTATTAAATCAGACAATCACAGTCCACTGTAGGACATAGGCCTCTCCAATGATGCGCCACAACCTCCTGTCCTACGCCTTCCGCATCCAGTCTGTTGCATCCACCTTTTTGTGGTCGTCGGTTTATCTAGCTGGGGGGCGTCCCGCACTACACTCATCTGCTTCTACGGCCATCGGTCCTTCGACAAACATGGCCAGCCCACTGCCACTTCAACTTGCTTGCTCTGCAAGCTACGAGTATGTCCGGTACTCCAGCAGGCTTAGCGTGACGCTTTTTATTTCTACTCTACCGTAGAATAGAAATCGGTTGTCTATATTTCTCGGTACAAAACTGTCAATTGTCTATACGGAAACGTCATTTTTGTCTACTCCTCCGTCGACAAAACGCTTGTCAACGGTTTTCGTGCTAAGCCTGCAGTTCTTTTGCGATTAATTTCTTTCTGATTTTAAGCTTTAAAGAAACTCTGAGAATAGTCTAGGGTGCTTAGCGACCTTCAATTTGTGGACAAGCCGATTTGTCAGTGTCCACGTTTCGGCACCGTTTGTTATAATAACGGACAGCACGCACTGGTTGAAAACTTACAAAAAATTGTGAGAACATGTGTGTGCATAAAGTATAAAATAAATAAATATTTTTTGTCGTTTAGTAAAAAACAATTTGCTGTTCCATACATTTTGACCGCGTAGGTATGACTACCAGATTTTTTAGTTCAGATAACTGACGAAAAGCTAGAATCTTGTGTTGAATTCATGGTTACAGTTAGTAAGTACCTACTTAGTTGGTACCTAGTAATTAGGTATTTAATGAGATTAAATTGTTTGATGTAGATTTACATATTACACGAAACTTTCAGCCGAAACAAGATGGAAATCAGAAACATATACGACCTACAAATGATTAATTAAAAGCTGGATCACAGTTAGATACGTTAATTATGTGTATGTAATTAATAGACTTAATTACGTATTCCGTGTAAATGTGCCTCAGTGTATCGTATGAAATATAGGTTAGGAGCGCGCAAATTAGTGGTTGACATGGTTCAACTTTAGAGACATTAATTTAATTTATTTGTTAGGTACGAGTTTTAAGGTGACACTTGTCCACATTTTTTCCATACAAACTTCGGGAGGGTTTTACTCCACTGTCTGACTATGTACATCAAAAATTAAACATGATATGGTTTTGTCTCGTTATTATTATTGTCTGTACGGAAACAGAATACTAAAATAAAAAGCTATTAAAAAGTTATGAGCCAACAAAGATTCGTTTTTCTTGCTAATTTAACCTAACTTTGAGCGCGTTTAAGTAATAAAAGGAGTTTAAAATCTCGAAAACCAAGACGGTACCGACAAAGTTCAATTAACAATAAGTTCTATAAACTTTATTTGTCATTGATTTATGCAGTGGTTTTTTCATAAAACCCGATCTTCTGAAAGACTTTTCTTAATTTTTTCGCGATTTTTTTGCCAAATATGCTCCTGTATCTCACTCAATAACTTTGTGCGTGTAGACTAGAGTCTAACTGCTCACCACTGATACTATCTCAGTCGGGTACGAAGCCTGGTGAGACAGCGTGATTTTTAGCCAGGCCCACCAGTGAGTTCGAGCCCGCGCAAAGTGTGCCCGTTGTTTCGAGGTTTAATATGCATAAATATCTATTTGCTCATTTTTGGAACTAGAAACTAGTCTATCTGAAAGCGCTCCTGTCAAATCTATATAGACACAGATCTATACAGGTTATTTTTCGATTCAACTAGTTGTGTTCCGAGGGTTCTCTTCGCATCTGGTGCTGCTCCAGGGTAAGCGTTGGTGAACGTAGATATGTCGCAGCCATCTGGTTAAATTAGCCAGTTAACTGGATGCCTAGACCGTTCATTAAAAGCCGGCATCCAATTGGATTCCTAGGCCTATAGTTAATTGAACTAGAATCATTCAACGTTTAACAACTTGGCCTAATGGAAGTCAGCCATTTGATGATGACTGACCAAGACTTAGCCAAGTGATTCAAAAGTTCAGTTTATTCCACTGTGGCGCTAGTAATCACCAAAACAAATATGGCGTCTATAACGAAAACCGTGAATGTTATTTTTCGATCTTGTGTGCAATTTTGAGTGGTGATTTATTGAAAAATATTTAATATGTCTGTATATGGCGTCCTCGGCATTACCACTGACATCCGCCTATTCAAATTCCTCACCTTCTGATTTCTTTCATTTTGCTCTGCTTCTAAGAGCCCTAGCGTGACGTTAATTAATTATAGCCTACCTCAAGAATTGGGTTATAAAAGGACCGGTAGTTTTAGAGGTTAGCGTGTTCAAACAAACAAATCAACAATTCAGTTTTATTATTAGTGTTCAGGTGCCGTCGGCTTTCTTCGTCAGGCGTCGGGTGGCTGCGCGGCCGATGGTGTGGGCGGCTGCGCGGGGCAAGGAGAGGGGTCGAGGGCCCAGCACACTTCACTAGCGAGAAAACCGACGACACACGTGCGCCTTCTATTTCTGATATTGTACATTAATTTTGGATATACCGTAACAGTTTATACAGTCACTGCTTTCATTTCAAAGTCCATTTTAAGACCCTTACAATTAATATTTATTGTTAATTATTTTTATTATTAGCCATTAACGTCCCACTGCTGGGCAAAGGCCTCCCTACTCTGTTTGTACCTCTCTCTGTCCAGAGCTGTCAAGGACCAATCTTTACTAAAGGTGTCCAGCTCATTTCGCCATCTCCGTCTGGGCCTGCTGCGATGTCGTTTGCCATTTAACGGACCCACTGGGTAGTAAGATGTGTCCAGCCCAATTCCATTTAAGCGTGGCAGCTTTCCGGTGACATATGGTACAGTGGTCGCAAGGACTACCATGAGATCCTTGGTTCGATTCCCAGCTCAGGCATAGTGTTATTGGGTTTTTCTATTTGGGATTTATTAGTAGCAGCCCGGAGTTTGGATTTGTGTCCAGTTGATGGCAATAGGCCCACCCCCTATAACAAGAGATTAAAAAATGTGGGTATACTATAGTTTCACCTCTGCCCAACCCTTGGAAGAAAAAAGGCGTGATGTTATGTTATGCTTAATGAAGATCCTAGACATCAACTGGTGGGGTCCGTAAGGGCCGATCCCTGCCAGGGGTGCGGGTTGTTCGAAAGAGATACCGTGGCCCCTGGTACACAGGAAACTGAGAGAACACGGGAACATGTGTCTTAGTAAGTAAAATTCTGACACGTCCTTCTGCTCCACCCAGAGTGGGAGAAGTTATTTGATGATTGCCCACCCTCAAAAACAAAAAAAAGCCATCTTAAAGACAAAGTAGTGATGTCTCACGTGCGTGTAATTTCATGACATCAAAATCAAATATAATATCTCAGTTCATGTGTTATCTATTACATTGTTCATTAAAGTTTCGGTTTCAATATCAGCATTGTATGTTATAATTGTGGTAACCGTGACCGTTCAAACGTATGTGAATATCGTGACCGTTCAAACGGTTATTGACAATTTCTGAAGGGTTCCGTTGAGCGGTCGTCACGGTTGAACTCACACTGTGATTGTGATGAGTGTCTATTGTTATAATGAAATATTTCATAGAATTCTCCATTATGGCACCTACATACATTCAGTAGTCTTTAATATAGAGTTCGTGGTTCGAAGTTACTAATACTTATCTAATACGTATCGAGTTTTTTTAAATGATAAGTAGTACAAGCTTTGTCAGCAGCTTTGCCCGCGTGGTGGTATTTGATGTATGAAATTTTCTAGCGGGAACGTATTACCGGGATAAAAAATACCTTACGTGTTAGTCCAGGGGGTAATTTCGTAATAAACTATCGGTAGGAATTTCTTTAATTTTGACAGTTCCAACATTCATGGCGTTAATTACGTTGCTTAGCAGTCATTTGTTTCGAACAAATGAAAGAATGGATTCTGGACTCTGGTTTTCGAGTGAATAATGGACACGAACTAGTAATTTCGGAAAAAGACGACGTAGCAGAACCCAGCCCGTCGGTCACGGTTGAAATTGTTTCAAAGACTGACATTCAAAAATGGATGTCACCCATCGATCAGCCCCCGAGTGGGTTCCCGCATTGTCGTTGCGGGGGGGCTCAGTAGCCGTGGTCTCCCACCCACAGTGAAGCGAAGAGGAACCCAAAGGTGGGGCCGCTCGTACTTTTGCCTCAAAGCCGACGACGTGGCGGCCAAAAAGGGTAGGGTGCGGTGAGGTGTACCGCAACTGGGGTGGGCTGTGATGTCGAATCGTCCTAAATACCGCAGTGTATCAGGACGACAGTCTTTGACCACTGTGTGTTGCCAAAGGGAAATGGAGAGGGCTATGCATGAAGTTTCGCTACGTGATCGAATCAGGAATAAAGAGATCCACAGGAGAACCAAAGCAACCGACATAGCCCGAAGAATTGCCAAACTTCAGTGGCAGTGGGCAGCACATTGCTCGCAGAACAGATGGCCGATGGGGCCGAAAGGTTTTGGAGTGGCGACCGCGTACCGGAAGACGTAGAGTGGAAAGGCCTCCCACAAGGTAGACCGATGAACTTGTGAAGGCCGCGGAAATCCGCTGAATGTGGGAAGCACAAGACCGGTCGACGTGGAGGAGCCTGGGGGAGGCCGATGTCCAGCAGTGGATGTCTTTCGGCTGAAATGATGATGATAATGAGAAAACCACCTGTCTTTGATCATTTATATTTCAATTTGCGTACCGGAAGCCGTAGCGTGGAAAGCCTCCTACAAAATGGACCATTAGCTTGGTGATGTCCGTAAGAATCCGCTTGATGCAAGAAGCACATATCCAGTCGAAGTGACGATTCTTGGGGTTTATTTCGATCCAAAATCCGCGGATGAAATTGCTGGTAGGCATAATAATAGTGAACCCTAAAAATAATAATATTTAAAAGTGTAATTAATCTGATGGTTTTACCGAGAAGTTACTTAATACACCATAAACTTAATCATACAATAAAATGAATACCAACAATAATAAAAACGACCACTGTTATTCCGTTTACAGCAAAACAAAAGGATAATATTACGCTTATTTTCATAATAATATCGAGTAATAATTTACTAATTGGGTTTCAACATCTATCTGTCTATAATAATAATAATATGTTCTATTCTAATACAAAATTTGTATCCTTTTGTTTTATAGTTAAGCTGGAGAGTTTGTTTCTTTGTTTGTTTGAACATGCTAATATCTTGTCAGTCCAGTCAGAATAGAATAAGAATAGTTCTTTATTTACACAGAAAATAGGTATATTTTACAGATGTTCTTGAACTAACTGCTTTAACTAGGGCATGCAAACAGCTATAATAATAAAGACCAGAAACATCAATGCTGCCGACATGAAACAATCGTTGAAGGAGCGCTTCTTTAGCCGCCTGAATAAAGTGTCAAATAGTCTTTTATCAGGCGGAAACAAGGTGCGTGCCTTCAACGGTTGGGTCATGCCGGTTTTGATGTACTCTTTCGGCATACTCAAATGGCCTCAGACGGAACTTGACGCCCTGGATAGGAAGGTCCGTACATTGCTGACGGCACAACGGATGCATCACCCACGGTCATCAGTGATGAGACTGTACATCCCGCGGAAGTGTGGGGGCCGAGGCTTTTTGAATGCTAAAACCCTTCCCAACCGCGAGATTTGCAGTCTCAGGGAATATTTCCTTAACACTGATGGATGTGTGGATGCATCAAGATGTGGTCGCAGTGGACAAGAGCCTCACCCCGCTCTCCTTGGCGAAAGAGAACTGGCGCAAACCTGCAGTACTGGATACTAACGATCGTAAGGAAGTATGGCAAGGCAAAGAGCTACACGGACGCTTTTTCCGGGCTCTTCATGGGCCTGATGTAGACTTTTTGGCGTCTGTATCCTGGCTGCGTTTCGGCGACCTCTTCGGGGAAACCGAAGGTTTTGTCTGTGCGATTATGGATGAAGTTATCATGACGAATAACTATCGGAAATACATTTTCAAGGATGGTACGGTTGACATCTGTCGGGCATGCCACCGTCCCGGTGAATCAATCCGACATATCGTTTCCGGTTGTTCTCGTCTTGCTAACGGCGAGTATTTGCACAGACACAATCTAGTAGCTAGGATTATCCACCAGCAACTTGCTTTGCAGTACAACCTTGTGGAGTCTGAAGTACCATACTACAGGTATGTGCCCGACCCAGTTCTCGAGAATGGTCACGCCACATTGTACTGGGATCGATCTATCATCACTGACAGGACTATTGTAGCCAATAAGCCTGATATTGTGGTGATAGATCGCCGAGAGCGTCGTGCAATGATTGTTGATATCGCTGTCCCTCATGACGAGAATCTGGTGAAAGCTGAGCAAGATAAGAAAATCAAGTATCTTGATTTAGCTCACGAGGTTGTCGACATGTGGGACGTGGACTCAGCAATCATTGTACCGATAATCATTACAGTAAATGGCCTAATAGCGAAGAGCCTCGACCAACACCTCAGGAGGCTCTCATTGCGCGGCTGGATCAAGGGCTTGATTCAGAAAGCAGTACTCTTAGACACGGCACGCATAGTCAGGAGGTTCCTTTCTCTAGAGCCCTGACCACCGGCATCCTGGACCCTGTTCCTGATGCCGATGGGCCACTATTTTTTTATATTTTTAAATGTTTTTTTTAATGATTTTTGTAAAAATATACTAAATATGTTTAAAAGAAAATAAATAAGACCAGAAAACAGATCACCCAGATGATCAAAACACAGATCAGAAAACTTCTTTTTATATTTGATATCCTAATTATTATTTTCTTGGTGAAGGTTAAAAACTGTTTAACTATACGCTAAGACCCATAAAAGCCGAATAAAAAGAAAAAAGTGCAGGAGGAAGACGCGATGCGATGCGGTGGATCAGGGAAACAAGAAATTTCACGCGGACAAAATCGCCGGTAAAAGCTAGTATGAAATAATTATTTATGATACTAGTGCGGAGAGCAGTGGTGGCCAAGTTGTAACGGCCGCGACTTACGAGTTGTAGGTCGTGAGTTCGAACCCAGACAGGCGCTTTACTTTGTGTAAATTATTACATCACCACTGCTCTCAAAACGGTGAAGGAAAACATCGTGAGGAAACCGGCATGTCCTAGAACCACATTCACTGGGCGTCGGGAATCTCACGCTGATTCCCGGCCACCGTAGGCGGGGACTTGCGGACGTCAAGTAATGGGTAGCTCGCTGTCCGATTAGTACCAAGCCCGGGTCGACGGCGCGTTGTGTTCCACGCGCGCCTCAAAGAGATGTCAGCACCAACTGGTGGGGTCCGCAAGGGCCTAGGCGTTGCCAGGGGTGCGGGTTGTTCGAAAGAGATACCGTGGCCCCTGGTACACAGGCAACTGAAGGAAAACGGGTGGGTTTTAGTCAGTAAAAGTCTGACACGACCTCCTGGTTCACCCAGAGTGGGATAAGTTAATTGATGATTTCCCACTCTCTAAGAAAAAGTAAAAGGAGTGGGTAAATGACTAATGAATTGAAATATTGTACGCATAGTCGCAACACACCTTAAAATTAAAAGAAAATGTCTTGGTGATTGAAATGACGGTACTAGTATTTAAATGAGGGAAGCACACTAGATTCGGATTAGATCTTCACGAATTTAGAACATTTTCAATTCGGACCGATCTTGAATATCTCTCGAATTCGGAATTGATGCAGAGCGCAAACGCAGATATTTACGGGTTGGTAACCCGTTACTTGTGTTATCTCATGTAACCAAGGACTTTTAACACCATTTTTGCAGTGAAAGTGGACATTACAATACATACATCATATTTATGAATGATCTTGATGTTGATGGATGGAAGGGTAGAGGAAGGCCAAAGAAAAGATAGATTGTGTGAGAAGTGATATTAATATGAAAGAGAAGGAAGTGAATTATAGAGTGATGGTTATAGGGAAGAATGGAAGAAGAAAACGTGTTGATATGTGATGGGCAGGAAGATGACGATGATGATTTATTAATTATCTCGGCAAGTGGGTAATACAAAATTGAATTGATTGATTCTTTCACATGGATTATAACTGTGCTGCTGGGGAGTTTGTTGCGCCACTTCTTCTTCCCAGCTAAAGCACTAGGAAGTGTCGAAGGGGTAGGTTACGCCTAGGACTAGACACGCCGATTGACATCGTAGTTCTAATAGATGGCGTTATTGTTATTTGTAGGGCGACCGCGTCCGTCAAATGTTCGGACGGCCGTATCTTTACTATTTAAATCAATGGTTTCATTACATAATTGTACTGTTTTGCTCGCAAATGTGTTTAAAAACATTGTATGACACACGTGGAGAAATTGGTATTTACAAACTCGTGACTGTGGTAAGCCCTCGACTTCGTCTCGGGCACATTCGTCTATTCGTTTGTAAAAACCAACTTACCGCACTAGTATCATCATCATCATCAGCCTATAATGTTCCCACTGCTGGGACACAGGCCTCCTCTCGGTGAGAGGGAATGGGCCATAATCCACCACGCGGGCCCAGTTCGTGTTGGTAGATGTCACCAACTTGGCGGTGATATCATCCAAAGAAGCCGTGCCTTTGGTATGTATATACCCTTCCCGTTACACGTTGTAGAGGGACGCCTTGGTGTTAAAAATCAAAATCAAAAGTCATTTATTCAAACTTTCGAACGTCAAAATTACATAAGACAGCCCCCAAAAACGCCAACCCTTCGACACTTCCTAGTGCTTTAGCTGGGAAGAAGAAGTGGCGCAACAAACTCCCCAGCAGCACAGTTATAATCCATGTGAAAGAATCAATCAATTCAATTTTGTATTACCCACTTGCCGAGATAATTAATAAATCATCATCGTCATCTTCCTGCCCATCACATATCAACACGTTTTCTTCTTCCATTCTTCCCTATAACCATCACTCTATAATTCACTTCCTTCTCTTTCATATTAATATCACTTCTCACACAATCTATCTTTTCTTTGGCCTTCCTCTACCCTTCCATCCATCAACATCAAGATCATTCATAAATATGATGTATGTATTGTAATGTCCACTTTCACTGCAAAAATGGTGTTAAAAGTCCTTGGTTACATGAGATAACACAAGTAACGGGTTACCAACCCGTAAATATCTGCGTTTGCGCTCTGCATCAATTCCGAATTCGAGAGATATTCAAGATCGGTCCGAATTGAAAATGTTCTAAATTCGTGAAGATCTAATCCGAATCTAGTGTGCTTCCCTCATTTAAATACTAGTACCGTCATTTCAATCACCAAGACATTTTCTTTTAATTTTAAGGTGTGTTGCGACTATGCGTACAATATTTCAATTCATTAGTCATTTACCCACTCCTTTTACTTTTTCTTAGAGAGTGGGAAATCATCAATTAACTTATCCCACTCTGGGTGAACCAGGAGGTCGTGTCAGACTTTTACTGACTAAAACCCACCCGTTTTCCTTCAGTTGCCTGTGTACCAGGGGCCACGGTATCTCTTTCGAACAACCCGCACCCCTGGCAACGCCTAGGCCCTTGCGGACCCCACCAGTTGGTGCTGACATCTCTTTGAGGCGCGCGTGGAACACAACGCGCCGTCGACCCGGGCTTGGTACTAATCGGACAGCGAGCTACCCATTACTTGACGTCCGCAAGTCCCCGCCTACGGTGGCCGGGAATCAGCGTGAGATTCCCGACGCCCAGTGAATGTGGTTCTAGGACATGCCGGTTTCCTCACGATGTTTTCCTTCACCGTTTTGAGAGCAGTGGTGATGTAATAATTTACACAAAGTAAAGCGCCTGTCTGGGTTCGAACTCACGACCTACAACTCGTAAGTCGCGGCCGTTACAACTTGGCCACCACTGCTCTCCGCACTAGTATCATAAATAATTATTTCATACTAGCTTTTACCGGCGATTTTGTCCGCGTGAAATTTCTTGTTTCCCTGATCCACCGCATCGCATCGCGTCTTCCTCCTGCACTTTTTTCTTTTTATTCGGCTTTTATGGGTCTTAGCGTATAGTTAAACAGTTTTTAACCTTCACCAAGAAAATAATAATTAGGATATCAAATATAAAAAGAAGTTTTCTGATCTGTGTTTTGATCATCTGGGTGATCTGTTTTCTGGTCTTATTTATTTTCTTTTAAACATATTTAGTATATTTTTACAAAAATCATTAAAAAAAACATTTAAAAATATAAAAAAATAGTGGCCCATCGGCATCAGGAACAGGGTCCAGGATGCCGGTGGTCAGGGCTCTAGAGAAAGGAACCTCCTGACTATGCGTGCCGTGTCTAAGAGTACTGCTTTCTGAATCAAGCCCTTGATCCAGCCGCGCAATGAGAGCCTCCTGAGGTGTTGGTCGAGGCTCTTCGCTATTAGGCCATTTACTGTAATGATTATCGGTACAATGATTGCTGAGTCCACGTCCCACATGTCGACAACCTCGTGAGCTAAATCAAGATACTTGATTTTCTTATCTTGCTCAGCTTTCACCAGATTCTCGTCATGAGGGACAGCGATATCAACAATCATTGCACGACGCTCTCGGCGATCTATCACCACAATATCAGGCTTATTGGCTACAATAGTCCTGTCAGTGATGATAGATCGATCCCAGTACAATGTGGCGTGACCATTCTCGAGAACTGGGTCGGGCACATACCTGTAGTATGGTACTTCAGACTCCACAAGGTTGTACTGCAAAGCAAGTTGCTGGTGGATAATCCTAGCTACTAGATTGTGTCTGTGCAAATACTCGCCGTTAGCAAGACGAGAACAACCGGAAACGATATGTCGGATTGATTCACCGGGACGGTGGCATGCCCGACAGATGTCAACCGTACCATCCTTGAAAATGTATTTCCGATAGTTATTCGTCATGATAACTTCATCCATAATCGCACAGACAAAACCTTCGGTTTCCCCGAAGAGGTCGCCGAAACGCAGCCAGGATACAGACGCCAAAAAGTCTACATCAGGCCCATGAAGAGCCCGGAAAAAGCGTCCGTGTAGCTCTTTGCCTTGCCATACTTCCTTACGATCGTTAGTATCCAGTACTGCAGGTTTGCGCCAGTTCTCTTTCGCCAAGGAGAGCGGGGTGAGGCTCTTGTCCACTGCGACCACATCTTGATGCATCCACACATCCATCAGTGTTAAGGAAATATTCCCTGAGACTGCAAATCTCGCGGTTGGGAAGGGTTTTAGCATTCAAAAAGCCTCGGCCCCCACACTTCCGCGGGATGTACAGTCTCATCACTGATGACCGTGGGTGATGCATCCGTTGTGCCGTCAGCAATGTACGGACCTTCCTATCCAGGGCGTCAAGTTCCGTCTGAGGCCATTTGAGTATGCCGAAAGAGTACATCAAAACCGGCATGACCCAACCGTTGAAGGCACGCACCTTGTTTCCGCCTGATAAAAGACTATTTGACACTTTATTCAGGCGGCTAAAGAAGCGCTCCTTCAACGATTGTTTCATGTCGGCAGCATTGATGTTTCTGGTCTTTATTATTATAGCTGTTTGCATGCCCTAGTTAAAGCAGTTAGTTCAAGAACATCTGTAAAATATACCTATTTTCTGTGTAAATAAAGAACTATTCTTATTCTATTCTGACTGGACTGACAAGATATTAGCATGTTCAAACAAACAAAGAAACAAACTCTCCAGCTTAACTATAAAACAAAAGGATACAAATTTTGTATTAGAATAGAACATATTATTATTATTATAGACAGATAGATGTTGAAACCCAATTAGTAAATTATTACTCGATATTATTATGAAAATAAGCGTAATATTATCCTTTTGTTTTGCTGTAAACGGAATAACAGTGGTCGTTTTTATTATTGTTGGTATTCATTTTATTGTATGATTAAGTTTATGGTGTATTAAGTAACTTCTCGGTAAAACCATCAGATTAATTACACTTTTAAATATTATTATTTTTAGGGTTCACTATTATTATGCCTACCAGCAATTTCATCCGCGGATTTTGGATCGAAATAAACCCCAAGAATCGTCACTTCGACTGGATATGTGCTTCTTGCATCAAGCGGATTCTTACGGACATCACCAAGCTAATGGTCCATTTTGTAGGAGGCTTTCCACGCTACGGCTTCCGGTACGCAAATTGAAATATAAATGATCAAAGACAGGTGGTTTTCTCATTATCATCATCATTTCAGCCGAAAGACATCCACTGCTGGACATCGGCCTCCCCCAGGCTCCTCCACGTCGACCGGTCTTGTGCTTCCCACATTCAGCGGATTTCCGCGGCCTTCACAAGTTCATCGGTCTACCTTGTGGGAGGCCTTTCCACTCTACGTCTTCCGGTACGCGGTCGCCACTCCAAAACCTTTCGGCCCCATCGGCCATCTGTTCTGCGAGCAATGTGCTGCCCACTGCCACTGAAGTTTGGCAATTCTTCGGGCTATGTCGGTTGCTTTGGTTCTCCTGTGGATCTCTTTATTCCTGATTCGATCACGTAGCGAAACTTCATGCATAGCCCTCTCCATTTCCCTTTGGCAACACACAGTGGTCAAAGACTGTCGTCCTGATACACTGCGGTATTTAGGACGAGATATCACGAAGCCTCCCGAACGCTGCCCAGCCGAGTCGGATTCGAAGATTGACCTCTTTCTCGAAATTGAACCTTCCTAACTGTATAGTTTCTCCTAGGTAAACATACTCGTCCAGAACTTCGAGTGTAGCGCCTCCGATCGTCGTGAGAGTGGGTGTTACATGGGAATTTGACATGACCTTTGTCTTGTCCATGTTCATTTTAAGACTCACTCTTTCAGAAGCTCTACTGAGGTCATCGAGCATTGCACTGAGGTCCTCCATGATCTCAGCTATCACAACTATCTCATCGGAAAACTGAAGGTGAGTGATGTACTCGCCATTGATGTTGATTCTAGCCCCTTTCCAGTCCAGAACCTTGAAGACATCCTCCAGTGCAGCAGTAAACAGTTTCGGTGAGATAACGTCCCCTTGTCTCACACCTCGCTGCAGAAGGATAGGTTTCGAAGTCTGGTCCTGGAGTTGGACTGACATAGTGGCGTTTTCATACAGACACTTCAGCACCTCGATGTACAGATAGTCGATCTGGCACCGTTGAAGAGACTGCAGTACAGCCCACGTCTCGATCGAGTCGAAGGCTTTTTCGTAGTCCACAAATGCCAAACAGAGAGGCAGGTTATACTCTTCGGTCTTCTGTATAACCTGCCGCAGCGTATGTTTGTGGTCTACCGTGCCTTTACGGAATCCGGCTTGTTCGGGAGGCTGAAAGTCGTCAAATTTGCGAGGGAGACAGTTCGTGATGACTCTTGAAAACAGCTTGTAGACATGGCTCAAAAGTGAGATGGGCTTATAATTCTTAAGAAGGGTATTATCACCCTTCCTAAAGAAAAGTATTACCGCACCTCTTTTTCGTGCCTGTGGCGTTTTGGCCTCGAGTATGACGGAATCAAACAGCTTCTGGAGGACCTTAAGAACGGGTTTTCCGCCGGCCCTCAGGAGTTCAGCCGTGATTCCGCAGCCCGCATTGTCGTTGCGGGGAGGCTCAGTAACCGTGGATTCCAGCCACGGTGAATCCAAGAGGAACCCAAAGGTGGGGCCGCTCGTCAGGGCTTTTGCCTTCAAGCCATTGACGTAGCGGCCAAAAAGTAGGTTGCGGTGAGGTGCACCGCAACTGAGGTGGGCCGCGATGTCGAATGGGAGGCATCGCGGCTGAGGGTTACGGGCTGCGGTAGAGGAGGAGTGCCGGTGCTTCTGAGCAGCGCTCTGCCCTTCCGTGGCCTGGACGGGGCCGCCACCGTTTGATGGCGGACGCGGTGGGGCCGCAGGGGAAGAGGAGTGTCGGTATGGCGTCAGCCGCTCTCCCTATCCCCTGCGGCCGAAAAGTGGTAGACGGGACGGCGCGTTGTGTTCCACACGCGCGCCGTCAAAGATGTCAGCAACCACCGGTTGGGTCCGCAAGGGCCGATGCCTGCCAGGGGTGCGGGTTTGTTCGAAAGAGATACCACAGCCCCTGGCATACGGGCTACTGAAGGAACACGGGTGGGTTTTAGTCAGTAAAAGTCTGACACGCCCTCCTGCTCTACTCAGCAGGAGAAGTCATTTGATGATTTCCCACCCAAAAAAAAAAAAAAAAAGGCACAGAGGGGTCTTGGTATTTCAAGATGGTAACCCATCAATGGACTAACAGCGGCAAACGTAGCTTTACCTGATTGATGGAACTGTTCTGCAATTATTATTTAGCTACAAGCCTTTAGTTTATGTCTATACTATCTCTACATTTTACAAGTCGGTTGGTTTAGTTCCCACGATTTCATAGAAAGAATAGAAAAAAAAAACATTGTAACAATTCCGAAGTGAAACATTTATTTCTTGCGAATAATTTTCAGGAAGTGACCTACAAAAGGAGTGACTGCGGAATTAAATTGTAATGGCGCTCTCAACCGTCTGCATATTTACATTCAGTGTCCGGCCTTACATTCAAGAATAATATTATTATTTTTATTCGATTTTCATACTGTTTTACTGTTTTATTAGACTGTTAAAAAGGAAACTGAAATTCAACTTTCATGTCAATCGGTATTGTCTTTGAATGGCTAATTACATACAAACACTAGCTGCTGCCCGCGGCTCCGCCCGCGTCTATGTTAAAAATTATCTATATTTAATTATTATATAGATAATTTTAAATAATAAATAATTAGATAATAATAATTATTACCTAATTATTTATTATTATTCCTTTACGGGAGGAGTTTCGTAAAATCCAAATTTTGTCTTCGTAGGTCCAGTTGTTTTTGAGATCTCGTGTTAAATCAGTGAGTGAATGAATGTACGAATGAGTGACTTTTCGCTTTTGTATATACAGGGTGTCCGGTAATTAATGGATAACCTTGAAATGGTTCATGGTAGAACTAATGGCCATTCAGAAAAAAACATATTTTTTTTGGATTTTTTCTGTGAAATTAAAATCCAAAAAAACAACGGAGTGAAACAGCAGGCGGTGACAAAAAATTAAAATACATATCCAAAGACACCGACTTCCAAAATTAAAGTTGCTTTTCACTCATGCCTTGACCGAAGGATTCCCCCTTCGGAAGAAGGCGTTTTATGAAATAGTTCTTAATGTTGCAATCCTGTGCGATGGGTCGCACAGTACGCTGGGTTGGAGGGTAGAAATTCGACAGGAGATGGACTGTGGACATTGGTGGAAGTATTTAAAAAAAAAATACTAAATTCCACTGTCAAAGGTAGCCAGTACTGAAGCTAACTCAGCCTACTGTCTTGTACCAGCATAGCTATTCACAACCATTCGATACGATTCCGTACCGAATCGAACATCAATCAATATTATCGAGTCCTCTAAATGCTGTTCACAAATCCAACACCCGAAAATGTTGTCAGTTTAAATCATACAGACGAGCGCTATTCTTCCGACAGCTGTTTGCTGTTGGGGGCAGGGCAAGTCAGGTTATGGAAATGTGTCATTTTCGGTATGATAGCCTGTCGAATGGTTGTGTATAGCTGTGCTGTTCTGAAGCCACGAGAAAATCGCTTTGGAATTCGGCATCATCATCATCATTTCAACCGAAAGATATCCACTGCTAGACATAGGCCTCCCCCAAGCTCCGTCACTTCGACCACTTCTGTGCTTCCGGCATCCAGCGGATTCCTGCGGCTTCACAAGGTCATAGTTCCACATTGTGGGAGGCCTTCCAACTCTACGTCTTCCGGTACGCGGTCGCCACTCCAGAATGTTTCGGCCCCATCGGCCATATGTTCTGCGAGCGATGTGCCTTGCCCACTGCCACTTAAGTTTGGCAATTCTTCGAGCAATGTCGTTTACCTTGGTTCTACTGCGGATCTCTTCATTCACCATAGCCCGCGGCGTAAGTGTAGGGTATTCATGCTCGTGATTATACGGGCTCAGTAATCAAACCCAAAATTATGGAATCTCTCATAGTGATATAATTTACAATCATAATCAGCCTATAATATTACGACTGCTGGGACACATGCCTCCTCTTTGTGAGATAGAATGGACCAAAATTTACCAAGCGGGCCCAGTGCGAGTTGAAATTAAATGTACAATGTAGTAATGTACAAAGTGCCTGTCTGGGTTTTAGCTCACTACCTACAACTCGTAAGTCAGGGGCGATACCACGGGGCCACCACTGCTCCCACGGGGCCACCACTGCTCCTACGGGGCCAGCACTGCTCCTACGGGGCCACCACTGCTCCCACATGGCCACTACTGCTCCCACGGGGCCATTACTGATCCCACGGGGCCACCATTGCTCCCACGGGGCCAACACTGCTCCTACGGGGCCACCACTGCTCCTACGGGGCCACCACTGCTCCCACATGGCCACTACTGCTCCCACGGGGCCATTACTGCTCCCACGTGGCCACTACTGCTCCCACGGGGCCACTACTGCTCCCACGGGGCTACCACTGCTTTCACGGGGCCACCACTGTTCCCACGAGGCCACCACTGCTCCCACGGGGCCACCATTGCTCCCAAGAGGCCACCACTGCTCCCACGGGGCCACCACTTCTCCCACGGGGCCACTACTGCTCCCATGGGGCCACCACTTCTCCCACTGGAACTCCACTGCTTGTAATCAAAACGATTATATTACACATTAATAGGTATAAAAGTAAAATCAAATCGGTCAAAATTACGTTTTAACTATCCTACTAATATTATATTTATAATATCCAAACATTGAAACTACAAACTTTCACGTAAGTTTGTTGTTTCAATGTTTGGATATTTAGATGTTTTTTACTCTTTCAGGCAAAAAACTAGATCCTAGACTAACACATAGGATAATTTTTATCTCGATAATTTGTTCCCGCGGCATAATTTACCATTTCCACGCGGGCGAAGCCGCTGACAAAAGCTAGTTTTTTGATATATTCCAATAATATCGTGTTTCAGCAGGTTATTATGCTTGGAGTTCGTTTTCCAATTAATTAACAAATCCTTTACGAGAGAGAATGATGGCCGGTACTTGTAGCATACTAGCAAGCCGCCCCTGCTTCGCATGGCTTGTAAAGTTTAATATTAATATATTAAACTAGCTGCTGCCTGGGGCTTCACTCACGTGGATGTCGGAAGTTATCCGACGGAAGCGTGCTACCGAGACAAAAAATCTTTTCATCTTTTTGTTTTAAATTATTGAGCAGAACACTAATTATTTTTCTAAAATAAAAGTGGTTTCAGTTACTCCATATAACATCAGCTATATGTCAGGAAAATCAGTTTCCGAGATTAGCTGGAACAAACACACAGACGGACAGTTTGTTATAGGTGCCGATACTTTCTTATGCATTTAGTTAAAAAAAAAAAAAACATAGCGAACAGACACTTCAATTTTATTTATTTGTATGTATAGATGTAGGTAAATGGGTTAATAATTCGTTTTCCTGGCTGTACAGATGCCAGCACATCAAGCCACCCGAATCTGTCAAATTTCTTTGATAGATTTTCAACTTTATAACATAAGCCTTTTTTTTTGGAGTGTGGGTATCATCAAATGACTTCTCCCGCTCTGGGTAGAGAGCAGGAGGGTGTGTCAGACTTTTACTGACTAAAACCCACCCGTGTTCCCTCATTTGCCTGTGTGCCAGGGGCGACGGTGTCTCTTTCGATCAACCCGCACCCCTGGCAGGCATTGGCCCTTGCGGACCCCACCAGTTGTTACTGACATCTCTGACGGCGCGCGTGGAACACAACGCGCCGTCCCGCCTACAACTTTTCGGCCGCAGGGGATAGGGAGAGCGGCCAACGCTATACAAAGACTCCTCTTCCCCTGCGGGCCCACCGCGTCCGCCATCAAACGGTGAACATAAGCCTTAGATTGATGTTCAATTGGGAAAATTTGACGGCTTGATGTGCTGGAGTCTTGACATTTCGGAGTTTCAGTATTACATATTTAGGCTTCAAGTGGCAAGTGTAGATTAACCTAGAAGTCTCAATGCTCGTGTCTATGAAAGCGGATTCCCATTACTGTGTTGTGTCGTGTCGTGATGTCATCAGGCGCAGTATTATCCATCAAAGCGTTGTGTTGCGACGATCTCCTGAACAGTTTAGCTTGACTGGTTAGTCCTGCCGCAATGTAGTATGTTTCTGTCTTTATCCATACTTAATACTAATGCACTTTTTTAATCTCCATAGCCTTTTCCCAACTATGTCGGTTATGTTGCTAGAGTATTTTACAAGGAGGGACTGCGTATCTGACCTCATCTTAGCTGGGTGTCAAAGATCTACCATGGACAACCTGGGCCAACAAATTAACGTGCTTTCCAAGTTTTGTTATGGACACCCATCCACGAACCGACCTTGGCAAGCGTAGCTTAACCTTCGATCGTCACGTGCGGCTGTTATAACTGAGCCCCTCTGCCCCTTCCTTACAAAAATCATCAACGGTTTACATAAGACATTTCCTGCCAATATTAGCAAGGAAACACCTAACATGAATTTCGCGTGCAACATTTAATTAACGTAACGTTATTTAAGACAGTAACCGTTAATGTAATAGCAGTTATGATAACGGCTATTACCGTTATAGGATAGTAGTTTTACCGTGTAAGTGATATTTGGGGTTTGGCTCGTTCATAATGGTTGATATGGAGTAGTTAAGTGGTTGTTATATTTCGTTGGTGGTGTAATATTGTGTGATTTGATTTTGATGGTAGGGTTATACAGGTTTACGTTGTAATTATTACTAAATGCTTCTATAATTGGAACCATTAATTTATGGTGATGAAACTGATTGAATAATATTGATTTTTCACTTAGTTACGTTGGTCGCGGCTGTTTTTCGTGGATCTTCGACAGTCGTTACGGGTCATCAGAAGCCCGAAAGTCTGACAACTAGTCTTACCAAGGGGTATCTTTGGGGTATCGTTTAACCCAATACCTAACTGAGTTGTAAAGTCAGACAGGCCGTCGCTCCATGTTAAATAGTGGTATTCTTCTGCATCCGGTTAGACTGGAAGCTGACACCAACATAGTTGAGAATAGGATAAGCAGATAATGATGATACAACGGCTGCAGTGAAGTCTGTCATGTAAAAGATGGCAGCGAACCAAAGATTTAAAACGTTAGATTCGCCGCGTCAAAAGACCGCGTTTCTTTTTCGTTTTAACACCTCTGACACACAATGACGTAGTGATTTGCCTACTTGTCACTTTGCCATGGAAACGTTATTTATTTCGAAATAATTAAAAAAAACTCATAAACCTAGACCTAAAAACGTCAAAGCAAGATGCACGGTTCCAATTGGTAATTTCAGTTAATAACGTGTGAGCTCAGTCTTGTAGTTAATGATTTAGCTGTCTAGAAAAACACACCAACTTCATTGTACTTCTACAAAACCGTGTCATAACAGAATTTTACATGACAGACAAAAAAGTAATTCCCACATCAACTGACATTACTTTAGATCTGCAGTCAATGTTTCTATAATAATCCGGGAGCTTGAAAAATTCTTGTAATCCTTTGCTCGTTTAATAATTTCGTCTGCTCGACAACGTAAATAACGCAATGAACGTGGCTGAACTATGTAATTATAAAAATAATGATCAATTGACATTTCATGTGTGTCAGCTCACGGAATACAACAAGTTTTAAAACATGTTAATCAACATTTGAACCGCTACCAAAGCACAAACAACTCTATTTACAATTCAAAACAACACGAGCTCTATAATCGCCGACATTTCGGCCCGAAACAATACAGCCTTAATGTGTAGCGCTAGGCATTCAGGCTCTGCCAAACACTCTACTAGCGGTCTACCGAGCTCTATGTCCACTTTGTCCCAAACTTTACTGGAATTGAAACCTCCAGAAAGCTCTACAACTTAAGCTTCCGAAACTGTACCGTATTTTCCCACCTTTTTACCGAACGTTACGAAATAGTTTTTCAATCTCACGGTAGATTCGGAATCTCCAATGTTAGCGGGTTGGAAGATTTATTTTAATAGGTTTCTCGGTACTTTCTGTGGGTTAGAGGTAAATTTGTGGTTGAGTGGTATCGTATGTTAAACTAATCTGCCTTTGGGATACGTAAATTTATGTGAAAGTCACATTTTTATTTATTTAAAAGGAAATTTGTTTATTTTATAAACACAACTAGCGAACCGCCCCGGCTTCGTACGGTGTACAGTGTATGTTACGGAGGTCGCAATTTTTTTTGAAATTCTCGGCTTTTATTTCCTACAATATGCATGTATTATACATATAAACCTCACAAAGGAAATTATAAAGAAACTAGTAGGCAGCCAGTGGTCGAAGTTACACATTATAAAAAATACGAAATTTTGAGTATGATTAAAATATTAGCACTCTTTATCTATAAAAACTTTAATGTGCCTACGTCCGCGTAATTTTCGTAAAAAGGGTTTTACGTAAATTATATGTGTACAAGATAGATGAAAGTGAACCGTATCATAAACCCGTTGCTTGGTTTAGAAGAAGTAAGCGGAGAAACAGACAGACGAAATCAGCGAATTTATACTATTTAAAGAAAAATCAGCTGTTCTACGCACTTTTGTATGAAACAGCTGATCTGTTTTAATAATTGACGAATCATATTTAAGCTTCGATTCTAGAATCAAGTACTTAATAAATAGTAACAGTATGAGGATCGAACTACCTTTCACCCAGTATTCTTCTAAGCAAAGTTACTTTAACGGTACACGTACCTTAGTACCTATGAAGCGCACGGCAGGATACATCAGAGGATAATTGTATTTTAAAACGGGACCCCTTCATATTTAAAAATAAATAATACACATTAAAAAAGTCCTATCCCCGTCGCCGACTGAACGAACGGGAGGGCTAAGTGTGTTTACCAGATTAGAACAAAATAAACATAATGTATAATTATGTTTATTTTGTTCTCAAAAAGAGAGCGCATTTTGTGAGTTTGTGTAAATGTATTTATTTATTTCTATTTATTTATTTAAATACTCTTTATTGTACACCAGAAAATACATGACAAAAATAAATAATTAAACACTAGAAGCATACAATGGGCGCTTACAAACTTACTTATTACACAGTAGAAACATACAATTATCGCTTTCTGCGATCTCTTCCAGGTAACCTTGGAATGGACAGTGATTGCGTGGACATAAAAATGGGGTTGATATTGGTGCAAAATATAGATACATAGATATTTTAATATATACTGTTTAATAGATACTTATATACATACATACTCACTGTGTAATGTAATATGGGTAATCTCCGGAACTAGAGCTCAAAATAAAACAAAGTCTTTTACCATTTGAAAGGTACATTATTCCAGACGGACAAGTACCTACTTAACAGTACTATTGAAAAACTATCTTGAATTCATGCAAGCCTAGTACTCTAGTACCTAGTGCTCAATTTGAGAACAACGAACAAACGTGACGAGTATACTTACCGTCTTCACATATAAATTACACCCATGCGAAGTCAAGACAGGTCGCTAGTAAAATATATATTAAAAAAAAACATAAAACGTTGGAAGTGACACATTCTCATGGTTCATTCGTTCTTCTCTCATACATCTCTTACAAACCATTCATTCCACGCCCCTTTAAAACTTCTCCTCTTTACAGATTCCGGAATCATCATCATCATCGTCATCTGCCAAGTGTTCTCTCATTCTGAAATAAGTATGCGGTAAAAAAATACTACCAAAATCAAAGTTGGTAACACCACACTGCGCTCCTAAACACTGATGTTCCTCAAAAAGCTGCTAGCTGAAGTGCCCAATGAAGTGTGAGCCAAAATAACCACTATGTTGAGCTCAGCCTGACTCAACCAAAATGCGTCGCGGCAGATCTCGTTGAAATGGCGGGATAAGCTGGAGAAAACAAACGTCCAGAGCTCCACACTAGCCCTGGATCGCAAGAGTTGGAAGTCATGCTGTCAGGCTTTTTCCAGCAGTGCGATGACGCAGGCTAACCGTTACTAAATTAATTTTTTCCGTGCTATTCCCACCCTTATTTTCCTTCAATTTTTCAAAAACTGTCAAGTATTAAAGGTCACTTGATGTTTTTCTATGACTCAAGCACGTGTGTAACATAATATTATCTGTTTATTTGTTATCCAATCAGCTCGAGTGGCATGGCGGTGTATTTCTGTTTGCCGTGTTCCTGGTCACGGTTTCGATTCCCAGATTGAACCAACATTGATGTAGCTGGCTACTGTTTGTTTATCATACATATGTACTAGATACATGTATGCTTGTGATTCTGTATACCGCATTTTCAATATAGGAAATCCTAGTGTGAGGTAGGTACTAGGTAGTGTAGTTCAATGTTAATTTCATTAACTAAAAGTCCAAACATTTGATGTGAAGTTCAAAAGCTCACGGAAATTGATTAATTTGTTTATCATTACCAGTTTCTAGCACCAACGAAATTAATTAATAGAGAGAATTCTTGGAATCTACTAAATCACGGTACAAAATATATGCTGGTAAACGACATTTATCAGTAGGTAAATAAACAGATTTAAATATAAACAATCTTTAATTTAGGGACCACCTGTCGTGTTAATTCAATCATTTAAATATGTTGTGTATTAAATATGTGAAATCTCGATAGGAAAAAAAAATGAAAGAAAAAGATATGAAAGTTCTTCACATACCTCGAACATGAAGAGTCATCATCAGTGATAGGAATAGGTAGTGCCTATTTGCCTAAACTTCGAAGAACAGAGACAAGAAACGGAGACTTCCTTAGGACTACATTTTTTTTCCCAGGATTCGGAAAAATCTTCAAGTTAAAATTTGCGCACTGGATAAAAACTTATCCTGAGTAAAATCCTGAAATAAATAATCTTAATTCATGTATTCGAATTATATTTACGATCCAACTAAACGTTGTATCAAATCATGAATTAAAGTTAGGTTATTTATTTCGGGATTTTACGTGAAAATCCTGAAAATTTGGTAGTTGCAAGTTTAGTTAAATATAGCTTTTACACATCTTAACCTGTCTAGGACCTTTAATGTAGACCTTTAATAAAGCTTATTTTCAACTTACTGAAGATTTTTCCCGAATCCCGGGAAAAAAAATTTAGTCCTAAGGAAGTCTCCGTTTCTTGTCTCTGTTCTTCGAAGTTTAGGCAAATAGGCATTACCTATTCCTATCATAGGTCATCATAGACAAACAAAGAAAGTCGTTCCTTTTCAGAGTTCAAACTTCGAAGGCACTGCGAGAGCAAAGGCAAAAGTGCGAATTAATTTTATTTACATTATTTATATACTATGCACAATATCCTTACCATAACATGCCCATATTTATAACTCACAGCTCCATTGCCTTCTAAAAAAACAGTCAGCTTACCATCTACCCACGAGGTTACTGAGCTGACGTCTACATTAATTCTAGATAACACAGAATAAGTTGTGGGTAGTCAGCAATAATTTTCCGCCTTGGCTCGGGTAGAAAAATCTCTAGGGTGTGTCAAGCCGAGTTGGTTTACGCTACGGTAATCAAGTAGAAAGTAGCGAAAGACTTGGTTTGGTTAAAGTTTGTCGGTGGTAAAGTAATCTAAGTGCTCGAGACCACCGGGAGCTCAGTGTGGCCAAATTAAATGAGTTCTAATTTCATTTGTCTGCCCTCTAGTTTGTAATGCGAAAATGGTTGATGTAAACGTGGGTTAATGTTGGCTTTAAATGAGGATTATCGTGGTAAAAACTCACGATGGCTACTGTAGACTCACTTTATAGGATGACAGAGACATCGAGGCATAACCACCATGATTTCTTCAGTTTATACATGATTCGAAATGTTTCATCGGTTGTTTAAAAAAAAATGCTGGATAAGCTGGCTGGTATGCCAGAAGAGAGTTCTGAAGAAATAAGCATCTATGTACAGTCACGAGCAATAATATGTATACGCTTACCAACTTTCAAAAGTGATTTTCTCCACTTTTACTCATTGTAATCTTATTTTATTATGAAAATAATATTTTGGAACCCATACTATAATGAAATACCCAAGTTATCTCAAGGTTGCAATCGCTATTTAAAGAAAATCGCTTTAGAATTTGGCGATGTGTATACATATTAATGCTTGTGACTGTACTTGGTATCTACGTACTTTTCTGTACCATTCTTGTTTATTTATATGTGTGTACATATATAAATAAATAAAAATTGCTGTTCCATACATTTTGACCGTGTTTGTGTACTGACCGACGCTATATTTGTACGCTAGGTCTAGAAACATGTGCTTGAAGTTTCTGTTTGCGCGTCGATATCCTTACTACCACGTACCTCATTATCAATCTTAGTGAAATAAGTAAATAATTGATTTGGTAGGTATTTTTGTTTGCAGAGATCAGTTTTAGGGGCGAGTTTATTCAGGTGAGAATCAAAAGTAGGATCAAAATCTAGTTATCCAGGTGAGATTCAATAGGAGAATAATCAATAGTAGGAGTCTAAGGCGGCATTCACATCAAACGTAACGTCGGCGTCGGCCGCAAACTATGAGAATGCATGAAAAAAACTGGCCAGTCAGTTGGCCGCCGAGGTTGCAGTGGTTTTTTCACAGATTTTGACCTTGACCCGCAGTCAGCGGCTGACTATACTACGTTAAACGAGAACGCGGCCATATTGTAAATTGGTACCAAAATATATTCCTGGAATAAAGTACTGCCTTAGGAGTTGACTTGTAAAAATCGTCATATAAGGAAAAAGTGCCATGGCTTCTTCGTGCGACTTTCTCTCGCTCTGTCTCTTTCTATTATACAGCTGTGTGTGCGTGAGACAATCGCGTGAGGAACGTCGTTCCAGACGCGGTCCTCCAACCACACATCTTTATTTTATTTAAGTTTTGTGGTTGGGTTTCAGCGTCAATCAAAATTTGATTTACCTAGTACCTAGTGTGAAATGATAATTAATTCCCAACTATTTATATTTCAATCCTGCGGCCCTCACAACGTCATCGGTCCACCTTGTGGGAGGCCTTTCAACTTTACGTCTTCCGGTATGACCTTGTGAGGGCCGCAGGAGTCCGTTGGATGCGGGAAGCACAGAACCGTCAAAGTGGCGGAGCTTGGGGGAGGCCTATGTCCAGCAGTGGACGTCTTTCGGCTGAAATGATGATGATGATATTTCAGTAAATTACACATTGTGGTCTAATTTGTAGTCAGCTGTAGTTTTACGAGTAATTAGGTGGCGGTGAGTGACTTATTACAAATCAAATTACAAAAACCTCATTGGCACGAAAAGCTTAATGTTCACTGAAAAAGAAAGTTTGGAAACCACTAGATATTTTATGGTTTCATTATTTTCTTTTACGCCTGCAAATCAGATTTAGTTTAAGTTAATCCTTTGCTTTGACAAACGGATTGAACAACTAAATTCACAGAAAAATCCAGTTCGTTTTATTCAACTTTTAATAAAACCTTTCATAGAATTAACTGGTTACAAAAATAAATTAAACCAAAGGCTTTTAAGTCCGGATTTACAACGTGATTATAATACTACACTTACTATCCCGCTGTAGGGCAACTGAGAACTGCCTCTTCTCATACACAGAAGGTACGAGGATTGATCACCACGCTTGCTCGAGAAGGGCTGGCAATTTCTGACCGATATCCTACTGTCTTACTAATATAATAAATGTGAAAGTTAGGATGTTTGTTACTCAATCACGTAGAAACAGCTGAACGGATTTGGAGGAAATTTGGCACACATATAGTTTAAAATATAGGATATACACATAGGATACTTTTTATCTCGGTAATGCGTTCCTGTGGGATAATTTCAGAACTTCATGTGGGCGAAGCCGCGGGAGGAAGCTAGTGTATTTACAAAACAAAGTTTCTCGCCGTGTCTGTGTGTCTGTTTGTTCGCGATAAACTCAAAAACTACTGAACGGATTTTCATACGGTTTTCACCAATTAACATTGTGATTATAGTTAGTAGTTAACTATGAGTCCAGGTTTCCTCACAACGTTGTCAATACTGTCCAAGATATTCTCTAAAATTACATAAACATTTAAAAAGTCTCATTGGTAATTCCCCGGATTTGAACCCATGATCTCGTGCATGAGAAGTAGAGATGGGTTGTAACAGGCTAAACACGATATCTGTTATCACTGTTACTGTTACTCAAAAATAACAGATCCAAATATCTGTTATTAGATAACAGCCTGTTATTTTTGTACGCACGTATCATAAGTATTAAAATCTCAACTGAATATCTTCTTTATTTCGATTCATTGTAAGTCGAAAATCGTTTCCTAAGTATTCATCATCATCATCATCATCATTTCAGCCAAAAGACGTCGTTTTGTTGACACAATTGCCATGCTTGGCAGGCGGGTTGGCGATTGCAGTATGGTGGTAAAAATGCATAGAGAACGCTGCTGCCCATTCTCTAGTAAGTTCCTTAGTCGCTTCCTACGACACCCACTGGAAGAAATGGGATGGTGCTATTCTTTTACGCCCGGCTACCACACGGGACAGTATCCTAAGTATTGACTAGTAAAGAATGCCGGGGTAATGAGAAATCATAGAATCACGTTTATTTATACTTACACATCCGGTTAGTCTGGAAGCCAAACCCAATTTAGTTGTACAAGGCTAGTCACTCAGATTGGTTTTGACTGACAATTTCGATTTACATAATAAATTGGAGGTCTTATATCCACGAAATGGTAATTGTTTTTTAAACGTTTTACTATTCACGAACTAACTAGATACCAAATTTAAAAAATATGTTACTGCTACAACCTACAACGAGCTAACTACTAAGCGAACTAGAACTATCTAGCTAACTATAAAACGAATAACCCAAACTAAAAAACTGTACTAATACATACATTGAATATAAACACTAATACGCCGTAAACACTAACAAACACTTTCGAAAAAATTGCAATTACTATTCACCAGTTCACCTTTCGTAATTTCTTACGAAAAGTGTTTTCTTTCGAAAGCAAAATTAAAATTACAAAAATACGAAATTTATAAAATGTCAACAAACAAATCAGCCAAATTACTTTCAATTGAATATTATCTTTATTGCTATAACAATAAGGTCGTACATACATGGAACATTTTGCGACCAATCCCGTCAAACGTCAAACCAAAGACAATGTAGATCAAAGGCGTCCGTAGACGATCACTGTATTTTTTTTTTTGGTTTCATCTTTTTCCAAAGTATTATTTATTTAAATTATTTTTTATTTCAAATCTGGCAAATTACTCTTAATAAAATTGGTTTCATCTTTGTTGGGTTATCAAACGTATGAACCTGGAATATTTTGCGATGAATTCCGTGAAACCAAAGATAATATTTATAGGCATTCAGACATCTTTTTCCAAAGTATTATATTTGTAGGAATGGAACGTTGATGAGTGCATGACTTTTGTGAAAGAGCTGAATGCTAAGGTGAAAGTGAGACAGATGACGTACGCCAAAGATCTATGCTTGGGATGACGTGGAAGATGATTTAAAAAAGGTAGAATGACAGGAAGAGAAAGAGAGATGAAGGACGTAAAGACGTGAAGACGGTTTTTTTAAAAGACGAATTAATTTTGGTTTTGGTTCATTAATAAAGATTGTTTAGTTTCCTGACCCTTTTTAAATCCCACAAATTGGGGGCTCGTCCGGGATTTCAACCAATAGATAGGGCTGGGATAGACAAGGGGTTTAAAAAAAAAGAAAAGACGAACGAAGAAAAATTGACACTCGATTTTTTTTGGAAGGAATATACAAATAAAATGGGTGGAAAAAGGAAAAGTCGCGGCCCCAATGACTTCGACGACGCGGTGGATCATGAGATCAGCCAGGGCACGACTCAAGAATACAGGCTTGTTCATGCTGAAGAAGCGGTGCCGAAATTTGATGGGCAGGACAAAACGCACTCTGCAGAAAGATGGGCACAAGACGTTGAAGAAAACGCTCATATTTTTCAGTGGAGGCCATTACAGACGCTCATTTTCGCCAAGAGGGCATTGATTGGGACGGCTGCGCTATGGCTCAAGAGTGAGCGGCCATACAAGTCATGGGAGGAACTCAAGGCAGCACTCCTCAAGGAATTCCCTGACTCTCTTGACAGTAAGGCGGTACATGAAATGATGTCAGAGAGGAAGAAGCGAAGGGATGAGAGTTGCATTGACTATATGCTAATTATGAAAGAATTAGGAAAAAGAGGGCAAATTCCTGATTACGTTGCCATTAAATACATTATCGACGGCATCATAGACGAAGAAATAACTAAGGTTATGTTATATGGCGTCACGACGTATTCGGAGTTAAAGGATAAACTCAGAATTTATGAGAGTTTAAAGGAAAAAATGATCACGTCTACAAGGAACAGAAGAAACACCCAGCCAGCTACGTCAGACTTTTTGAGGCGTTGTTATGGTTGTGGCGAGAAGAATCACGAGTCCAACAGGTGCCCGAATAAGGAGAAGGGCCTAAAATGTTTTAAATGTAACGAGTTTGGTCATATTTCAACGCAATGCAAAATGCGCGCTGATGACCCTAAAGCTTCAGGTGGTTCGAGCGACAAAGAGAAAGTCTTTCCTCGGACAATGTCGGAAAAACGGCGCACGGCGATGTTCGCGGCGACCAACTCGACCAATCGAGGTGTTTGTACGTGCAGTCAAGATATTGACAGTGGAAATGTCACGGGACAGTCAACGTCAAAGTCATATGAGGATTCGGAAGTGATGCAAGTCATAAGAACAGATTTAAAGAGTTTACAAAACGGAGGAAAACCTCTAAAAATGGTGATTGTAGCGGAAAAGCACCATTCTAGCGCACTTACTGACTCAGGAAGTAACGTTAATCTGATGTCGGAAAAACTATGCGCTAAATTGTTCAGCGTGGAATTTAATGACAGCGGTCTAACGCTAACGGGACTTGGGCGTTCGCAAGTGAAATCTTTGGGGAAGATTACGACGACGGTGAATATAGACGGACAGTGTTACTATGGCGTCGCATTTCACATAATCCCTAGTGACTATATGCTTTATGATATAGTTATTGGTCATGAGTTTTTGAAAAGTGTAACGTTGGTCATGAGCGAAGGATGTGTGACCATTTTTAAAGATGAAAGTGAGAAGGTGAACTGCACTACAGATGAGAAGGAAGCTTTACTGGAGCAAATCAGTGATCCGTTAGTAGAGCGAGAAGCTCTCAATTCCATAGGAACTTATCATCCAGTCCAGGTGAGGGAAGCGGATCTGGATCTAAGTATTGTGTTAAAAGATGATGTGCTCGTAGCACATAGACCACGGCGGCAATCTGACGCCGAACATGGTAGTGTAGAAAGGCAGGTGAATGAATGGCTTATTGACGGAATCATCAGGGTTAGTTTCTCTGAGTATTCTTTTCCACTCAGGATGATGAAGATGATAGATGGTACAACTCGTGTGTATGTAGAGTATAAGTGGTTAAATACAAAAATTATGACGGATGGGTATCGTCTACCAATCATTGATGAATTGATTGGCAGGTTATCTGAAACGAAAGTTTTCAGTGTGCTCGACCTTAAAAATTGGTTTTTTCATAAATGGAAGGATAAAATGATCCAAGAGTGTGTGTGTTAAGGTGAAGCAGTGTGGTGCTAGAGAACGGTAACCTACTTGTTAATTGTTGTCTAATATTATGACAAGAACATGTTTTCAAAGTTTTATTATTGAATGCATGTTGTAGTATTAGGTTTAAGGTGTTAGAATTTATTTAAGAAGTTGTTTTATATGTTCTATGTCTAGGTGTCTAATTTGTTTTATTGTTGTATACGTTTATTTTATTTTAGTAGTAAGTAGTGATGCAAGTTCTGTATGTTATGAGGACTTGTGAGCTGATAAGCAGTGTCTGAGGACAGACATAAGAGCAGGACGGCCGAATGTAGGAATGGAACGTTGATGAGTGCATGACTTGTGTGAAAGAGCTGAATGCTAAGGTGAAAGTGAGACAGATGACGTACGCCAAAGATCTATGCTTGGGATGACGTGGAAGATGATTTAAAAAGGTAGAATGACAGGAAGAGAAATGAAGGACGTAAAGACGTGAAGACGGTTTTTTTTTAAAAAGACGAATTAATTTTGGTTTTGGTTCATTAATAAAGATTGTTTAGTTTCCTGACCCTTTTTAAATCCCACAAATGTAGGAATGGAACGTTGATGAGTGCATGACTTGTGTGAAAGAGCTGAATGCTAAGGTGAAAGTGAGACAGATGACGTACGCCAAAGATCTATGCTTGGGATGACGTGGAAGATGATTTAAAAAGGTAGAATGACAGGAAGAGAGATGAAGGACGTAAAGACGTGAATACGGTTTTTTTTTTAAAAGACGAATTAATTTTGGTTTTGGTTCATTAATAAAGATTGTTTAGTTTCCTGACCCTTTTTAAATCCCACAAATTGGGAATGTAGGAATGGAACGTTGATGAGTGCATGACTTGTGTGAAAGAGCTGAATGCTAAGGTGAAAGTGAGACAGATGACGTACGCCAAAGATCTATGCTTGGGATGACGTGGAAGATGATTTAAAAAGGTAGAATGACAGGAAGAGAGATGAAGGACGTAAAGACGTGAAGACGGTTTTTTTTTAAAAAGACGAATTAATTTTGGTTTTGGTTCATTAATAAAGATTGTTTAGTTTCCTGACCCTTTTTAAATCCCACAAATGTAGGAATGGAACGTTGATGAGTGCATGACTTGTGTGAAAGAGCTGAATGCTAAGGTGAAAGTGAGACAGATGACGTACGCCAAAGATCTATGCTTGGGATGACGTGGAAGATGATTTAAAAAGGTAGAATGACAGGAAGAGAGATGAAGGACGTAAAGACGTGAAGACGGTTTTTTTTAAAAAGACGAATTAATTTTGGTTTTGGTTCATTAATAAAGATTGTTTAGTTTCCTGACCCTTTTTAAATCCCACAAATGTAGGAATGGAACGTTGATGAGTGCATGACTTGTGTGAAAGAGCTGAATGCTAAGGTGAAAGTGAGACAGATGACGTACGCCAAAGATCTATGCTTGGGATGACGTGGAAGATGATTTAAAAAAGGTAGAATGACAGGAAGAGAAAGAGAGATGAAGGACGTAAAGACGTGAAGACGGTTTTTTTAAAAGACGAATTAATTTTGGTTTTGGTTCATTAATAAAGATTGTTTAGTTTCCTGACCCTTTTTAAATCCCACATATTTAAATTATTTTTTATTTCAAACTGGCAAATTACTCTTAATAAAATTGGTTTCATCTTTGTTGGGTTATCAAACGTATAAACGTGGAATATTTTGCGATGAATTCCGTGAAACCAAAGATAATATAGGCATTCAGACAAATTGCCATAAAGAAAAATGTAATATATTTTAGGTTTCTTTGTAATGGTCACTGGACAGTAACAGATATGTAACACGACCAAAATTAGGAGTCACTTTTTACAAAATATTGGTTCTTATCAGACAACCAACTGTTTTTTACGGATTATAAATACTAGGTGCTTCTCTTTTTAGCGTAGTTTAACCACTTTAGTAAGAGTGAGAAGTAAACATATTGCCTAGTAAATAAAAATAATAGGTGTGTCTCTTTAACAAGGGTCATTCCTTAATGAGGAAGAGAGAAACCTAGATATTTTTCTTCCTTTGTGTGCGTGAGTGCGTATGAAAGTAACAGTCGTGGTAACAGTCTGTTACTGTGTGGAGACTGATATATTGAAATAACAGTAACAGCCGTTGTAACAGTCTGAGGGTCTGTTCTTAAAATAACAGATAAGTGATATTGGTAGTAACAGTTGTTATTTTTAAATATCTGTTATTTATATCTGTTACGATAAATACGCCTCACTCCTAATGAGAAGGGGCCATCACGACAACGCGATTATTCCCATGCTACACAAATCAAAAGCGACTAGGGTGCAAGGTATTTAAATAAATAGTCTATTGCTTTACTAAAAATATTTAGATTAATTAAATACAATGTTTTCAATGATTCTGCTGATTTTGCTGTTCATTGCCAAGAACCAGCTCCCAACATTCCCGCGATTTTTCTCTTGTATTGATTCCACTCAGAATTAAGGCTGAAATATTACTGATTTGGCCTCAAATCTTCTTCATCCGTTGCAGAATTGTAATAGGAATACGACTTGACAGAAGATTTTAATTTCTTGACCGAAATTCAAAAACCTTTCAAATGACGAAATTTATTCAAAGGTATTCATTGGAGTTATAAAAAATATATATAAAAATCTTGTTTTGTAATTATGCTTTTAGTTATTACTAGCAAAAACGTGATTGAGCTCCACTATCCCTAGACACTTGTGATGTGTGTATTTAAAAGCCCCCATTTTTAACCGACTTCAAAAAGAAGGAGGTTATCATTAACCGACTTCAAAAAGAAGGAGGTTATCAATTCGACATGTTTATATTTTTATTTTTTATGTATGTTCGGGCATAACTCCGTCGTATATAGACGGATTTGCAAAATTATTTTTTTGTTCGAAAGGTGTTTGTTCCGAAATGGTCCCATATAAATTTCATATAGATCTGGTGATGCGTTTTGGAGACAGACAACGGAACTCTTCAAAACTTTGCAGCAAATCAACCGCGAATGCGGCTATCGCATAAATATGCATTGTTTTGACCCTGAGGATGATGAAATTTCGAATTGGAGTGGCGTAGGTAACTAAAAAGTGAAAAATAAAAACTTTTTTCAAAAAAATATTAACCGACTTCCAAAAAAACACTACAAAGTGCATAATAACTTTAATTTCGGAAGGCGGTGACAAAGAA
Source organism: Polymixis flavicincta (assembly GCA_949987655.1). Taxonomy (NCBI): domain Eukaryota; kingdom Metazoa; phylum Arthropoda; class Insecta; order Lepidoptera; family Noctuidae; genus Polymixis; species Polymixis flavicincta. The sequence goes on along the minus strand of OX465186.1, from coordinate 8,258,536 downwards.
TTAAAATACCTACACGTCCAAAGTCACCGACTTCCGAAATTAAAGTTATTTTGCACTTTGTAGTGTTTTTTTGGAAGTCGGTTAATATTTTTTTGAAAAAAGTTTTTATTTAAAGCATTGTTCAACATTTATACGAGCTGTCAGTTGAAATTCTTTGTGTGCTATCTTTTTAGAACAAATTGCGGTAAGTTCTTTGGCTGAGAAGTTGTCTCCTCGGCTGTTCCCGCGAGACTCTCCTAAGAAATTAGTTATATTTATGCGAAATAAGAGCCAGCACCAGTATTTATATATCTATGCGTTTTAGACTTAACATTTATAAATTGGTGTGGTGAACTTGACATCTAGTAATAAATGTTTTTTTTGCTGGAAATGCTAGTTTAATAACCTGTCATCTGTTTAAATATTGTATTTTTTACGTATTATTGGCGTGGTAGATATGTCGCAGGGATATTGGCAAACCAGTGATATTCTAATTTCACTAGTCTAATTATAATTGCACGACCCTTTGTCAACTGCCTTCATTTCTCACAATTTCACGGGCTCATTTCAGTGAGATTATAATTTATTCCACTGTACCCACGCAGTGATATTGCAAGCCAGTACTATTTTGAAAATTTCCCTGTATGTGCAAGCCCGTTAAATTGTGAGACGGTTAATGATTGGTCCGTTAAATGGCAGATGAAGAAGAGTTGACCAATCAAAACGCACGAAGTCCCCCCTATGAACTTGACTCATAATATACTTATGGTTATTATAAAATCACTACAGCGTTCCCGTGAAGTTATAATAACATTTAAAAAAATCCGTGAATATGTAAGAAATGGAGGTGTTTGCCAAAGTTTCGTGCACTCAAATCAAATCAAATCAAAACACTTTATTTCATATATAAACCTGCATGGGTACTAATGAAACGTCAGAAGCTAGGTGCACGGTTCCAAATTGTCGCTTCCTATGGAGAAGAGCCGGCAAGAAACTTTAACAATGTTTTTAAATTACAGTGATATTATGTATGGGAGGACAGTGCAGGTCTGTCAATAAGTACCAGGTACTTAGAGGAATGAAAATACAGAACTGAAAATCGTTTACAAATCCACAGTCTGTAAGGCCTACAACGTTCTCTCATTTACAATATGTAAAATAATCTACATAAAAAAATTAGCCTATTTATGCAAAGTGATTTCCATGACAATCACTAAAAAATTGTCGACATTATAATTGATGTAGAATGTCAAATAATGACGAGAATGTCAGCACTGTAAAAAAAATGAATAAAAAGAACTTATTGAGAGGACGAATGGGTCCCAGCACTGGGAAAATTATGCTGATTTTACATAACTATTTATTGGATAATTTTTTTAAATAATAACTATTATGCGTACTCGACTTAACACAAGTGCTTACATTTAACAAAAGTTGGTAAAGACCTTAACGACCATCATCTGCTAACAAAACAAATGATATTTTTAATAAATTCTTAGTTTATAAGATGTAGTATCTGAGGAGTGTACCTACTAACAAAATTGGTTCCTATGTTGTCCCGAATGAAACAATTTGAATGTGAATTTGAAAAATAGCTCAACGCATTTTGAAGAAATTTGTAAAACAGATACCTAGTTTATAACCTCGATTTAATACACAGGATGGTTTTTTATCGTTCGTTCTCGTGGGATAAACTGCGACCTCCATGCGCGCGAAGCCGCTGGCAAAAGCTAGTAACTTAATAAATGGTTTTCATGCTAACAGATTTTAATAAAACAGTTTGTTTATAAGTTATGAGATGAAGGCCATATTGTTTAATCAATCTATTCTTTGACAACATCCGGGAACATATGGGCTAAAACTAATTGCTATTGCTCTTTTGAAATTCCATAATACGTACAAACTTAAACACGCGAATGGGCTATAACATTTTATGAAAGTGGCCCGTAACATAGCTCTAATACCTACACATTAAATATTTATTTTGTACAAGGAAAATTAAAAAAATATAAGTTGTTAAATAACATAGCATATTTCTAGAAAATATAACAATAGCTTTTTATGTAAGCGCAATAGCTAATTTATTGTTATTATTTGGAAAAACAGATCAAAGAGTTGATTACTTTCTCAAAGAAGTTAATTTAAAAAAAAAAAAAACTTATGCCAACTAACCTCCGCTGTGTATTTAATTGTAAATGTACTGTAAAAAAATATTAAAACAAAGAAAAACTGGCTGCAAATGACAACAAACCAAACAGAAATGTATACCTAAAACCATTACGAAAAAAAAAAAAAAACAAAAACAGATGAAATGATTTAAAAATCTAATTACAAAAGAGATATTAAAATGTGGGTCGCAAAAAGAAACAAGTATTCTAATTAGCCACCTGATTGTGATTCAACCATAAGGCCAGCACCCCTTTGTTCTCCGATATAAAATAAATAATGAAATAACCAAATGTTGTTTTACAAACGCGGAGCCATGAATTAAAAAAAAGACACTTAAGCGTGACTTAAATCTTTGGCCCCGCGATTAAGTTGGATTTTAGACCAAACTTTTGTTCAAAGACAGGTAGTGTTTTTGAGGGTCGGAAACTTTAAACAAGTATGATAAATAGAGGGAAACGTTTTTGACAAAACTTAAACAGCTTTTTTGGGTTTTGGAAAAACGAACTCCAACTGAACTTGGATGGACACACTTTAGTTGGTTATCAAAATTGATGTTTGTAGCAAATGTTATTCTTTTTTGCACACTGGTCTTCAGGCTCTTGCGTATGATTTATTATCACATTATTTTCCAGCTCGAGAGTTAGGATCATATCCTTGTAACATAATCTGAATTGTAAGATTGTGACTTTGGGTGTCTGTCATATTTAAAATGTAATATTTCTTTATGAGATAAATTGCCATTTCTTTTAAATTATTTTTTTATTTAAAGTTCCAGCTTTAAATTTAGTTTTAATTAATTATATTCTTTTTCAAACCAACTTTTAAATTCAGAATAACGAGCAATTGTATGTACGTGGCATTTTGATCTTCTGTAACGTTGCAAGTACTTCTTGAATTAAATATATTTTAATGGTACCTAGGTCTAAAGGCTACAAATCTATGGAGTAAGAAAGACACACAACACACCGGGCTGCTTAAGGAACTCAACAGTGAGTTCCCTATTACGAATGCAATAAATGACCGGGTGCCCAAACAATTTATCTTCGATAAAAAATACAGAATCCAACTGCATGAGGATCGACGATGCGAAGGCTTGCGCCCCGCAGAGCTGCGTATCTTCACGGACGGATCAAAAACAGGTAGTGGCACAGGGGCTGGAGTCTTCTCGGAGGACCTCAACATCCACATAGCCACACCACTGGGGGTCCATAACACAGTGTTCCAGGCCGAATACATGGGCATCTCCCTTGCCGCGTCTGCTATCATGGCCAGGGAAGTTTAGGATCACTCGATTCGCATACTCTCAGACAGCATGGCTGTTCTACAAGCGCTGAACAGTCACACGGTTGACTCTGGGCTGATATACGAGTGCCACCAGCGCCTCAACGAGGTAGGTAGCCTCAACAATATTACCATTCAGTGGATCAAAGGACACAGCGGTTCGCTAGGCAACGATGCAGCCGATGAACTTGCCAGGAGGGGGTCGAGCATGACACCAGTGGGACCAGAATCCATTGCGCCACTTCCCTTCGGGTATCTACGCACTCTGGTAAGGAAACGAACTAGGGATCATCATCACAAAATATGGATGGACCTAAGTGAGTGCAGGCAGGCTAAGGAAGCGATTCCTGCGTTCGATGTCCGCCTCACGAAATAGGTTCTCCGTTTAACAAAACTACAGCTGCGTACAGTTACAGCAGCCGTAACTGGCCATGGGTCATTTAATAAACATCTCTTTGTCATAGGAGTAACAGACAGTCCGCTGTGCAGGGCCTGCATGGAGGACGACGAGACAGCGGCTCATGTGCTGTTAAACTGCCCGGCGGTTGCTAATTACAGGGCAAATGACTTCGGTAACCCAGGTACCCTACGTGAGATTGTCAGCAACACCAAGTCGTTGCTGGCCTTTCTCGAGGAGCTGGGGTGGATCGAATAACCGATTCTCCCACCCGTACGCAAAATACGCGCTTTGACGTGGAGTTGCGGACAACAGCCCGTTTTACCTATTACCTATGGTACCTAGGTATGTAGTTACAAGAAGTGGTATAGAAGGTTGAAGGTTAAAATACATTTTAAAAGACAAAAACAAGAAATTACATACAGATAGATCATAAACTCACGTCTTTATCGTATGAGGGTAAGCAGAAACTACAGAACGCAACCAAATGACCTTATTACCAAAAAGTAAGAAAATTCACGTCATGTCATGGCGCCGAATAGCAGCCATTTTATATTTTATGACGTCAGTAACGTAGTACGCTTTTAGGATGAAACAAAACCACTGTCACCTTATTTGTTGAGTGGGGTAAATATCATGTTTTGCGTGAACTATGAGACTAAACAGAGCAGTAGTGGCCCAGTTACCCTGATAGACGCGCTATACTTTGTGTACCTATCTAAATAATTTAATTATAAAGGAAAACATCGTGAGGAAACCGGCACGTCCAAGACACAACATTTCGAAGACATTGGCGGCGGCATCTCTCGCGTCCAGCCCTGGTCCAGGGCATGATATGGAGTGAGGGTGCATGGGAAACCGTCACCTCGTTCTGCGAAGCAGTAATGCTCGCAAAGAGGGAGGCGGCGGACGTGAGGGAGAGGCAGTATATGCGCCCTCATGGCTCTTGTTGCCACATGAGACGCCCTAGGCCTCGGGAATCCCAGGCTGGGCCACCGTAGGCGCGGGCTTGTGGACGGCGAGTAATGGGTAGCTCGCTGTCCTGTAAGGAAAAAGCCCAGGTCGACGGTGCGTTATATTCCACGCGCGCCTCAAAGATGAGTCAGAACTAACTGGTAGGGTCCGCAAGGGCCGATGCCTGCCGGGTGCGGGTTGTTGAAAAGAGATAGCGTGGCCTCTGGCACACATGCAACTGGAGGAACACGGGTGGGTTTTAGTCAGTAAAAGTCTTACAGCCCTCCTGCTCCATTCAGAGCGGGAGAAGTTATTTGATGATTGCCCACCCAAAAAAAAAAAACATCTACCAACCCGCATTGGGCCCGCGTGTTGAATTACGGCCCACTCCCTACTACAGAGAAGAGGCCTGTATCCCAGCAGTGGGAACATTAGGTGCAGGCTGATAATATTTTTATATGCTATGAGACTAAAAACGTTCTTCAACTTTGAGTTTGTCATTGTTTTTAATGACATTTATCATAAGCATGTATTGTCCCACTACAATGCAGTGACATCCCCACCCCCTTTCCACTTTTCCTGGTCTACAGCGGTTGTGGGCGAGTCCTTTAGAAGGAGGCCAGCTCATCCCGCCATCTTTTTCCTGGGCCTGTTACGTAGTTGTTTTCACTGCGTATTTCTATACCTACATAAAACAATAATTGTTATCATGTCAAAACTGTGCCTTGCATATTTTTGAAAAAAAAAAAGTAATTGCTACGAGGTGTGAAAATTTTCAGATTTTTGTACGTTTGTCTGTCTGCTTATTAATCTCAGCAGTACGTTCCCGTGGGATATTTTCCGATATCAACGCGATCGAAGCCACGTGAAAACGCTAGTCAGTAGTAAAACTCTTAAAAATTAAATCATTTTAATGTTTAAAAAAGAAAGCAGCTCAATTGCTTATTAATTTAAATTCGCTAAAAGAAAGAAGAAATTGCCAATCCTATTTATTGCTACCGAGCAAAACGCCGAACGGACGAAAAAAACTTTTGTAATGACTTTCAAATGAATATTCATAAATGCCGAGCTCTTACACTACGCTTTTCATAACATTTGCATAATACCAAGGAGCTTATATTTTATTTTTAAGTTTGCTACGCTTTGATTATCCACCTCGTTTTTTAATTTAAGGCCAGTAATTGAATTGGTTAAATCTTTATAACTTGTTTTTCTATTTATTATGTTTTAATTTTTTAAAGTGAAATCTTCTTTAAGGAAATTTCTCACTGGCTGCGGCTGGTCGACACTTCACGTGACCAGAGGACTGGGTCGTTATTTGGCCAAAGAATTAGTATTGCCATTCAACGTGGCAATGCTGCCAATCTTCTGGGCACGTTTCCTGATGACAGCGATGCGGACGAATACTTCGACGCCTAAGTGTCCTTTTGTTTTTGTATTTTAGTTAGTAACCTAAATGAACAAATAAACCTTGAAGTAAAAAAAAAAAACCTTTGGATTTTTGGTAGGGGTAGTAAAATGTTATTAGTTCGCTCCACCGGCATGCTGTAATAGCAGTATGTCGGTAGATGGATGACGTCAATAATCGAAGTTAATTTGACTTAAAGTAATTTCCACTATTATTTCAGGGTTTTTAATTGACGAAAAAAAAGAGGCTCGCAAGTCGACGCGTATATACAGGGTCAAATTAAATTAACGTTCCATACTTTTTTTTTTTGAGCGTGGGTAATCATCAAATAACTTCTCCCACTCTGGGTGGAGCAGGAGGGCGTGTCAGACTTTTACTGACTAAAACCCACCCGTGTTTCCTCGCTAGCCTGTGTGCCAGGGACGACGGTATCTCTTTCGAACAACCCGCACCCCTGGCAAGCATCGGCCCTTGCGCCCCATCAGTTTATGCTGAAATCTCTTTGAGGCGCGCGTAGAACACAACGCGCCGTCGACCTCTGCCCAAGCCGGGCAGGCCTCCACCGTGTCTTCAGCGGCATTTTCGCAGTGGAAACATCCGGGCGTTTCCTCCCGCCCTATGTGAAACAGGAACCTCCCGAGACAGCTGTGTTCGGTTAGGACCTGCGTCAGGCGGAAGGTCATGACGCCATGCCGCCTCTCAAGTCACTCCTCAAAGAGGGGACTTACATACTTTACCCACGTGTTAGGTATCCATATCGCAAACGAATGGAACAAATAATAAGAAAGAAAATCATCATTCGATGTCCAGCAGTGGACGTCTTTCGGCTGAAATTGTGATGAATGATGATGGGCGAGTGGGCACTTCTTCACACAGAAGTGAAAACTTTAAAAAAACATCACTATGCTTAGACTTTTTAGACTATGTTTTTTGAACCGACGAAAAAACGGAGGAGGTTACTCAATTCGACGCGTATATTTTTTTTTTAATGTATGACCACGCATAACTTTTTTCAGAGTAGTCCGATTTTGATAATTCTTTTTTTATTGGAAAGGGTATACCTCGAAGTTGGTCCCATATTAATTTCGAAGAAAAATTCCAACCCTAAGGGTAAGAAAACAGGAGATGATTGATTGTTTACTCACAGATTTTAATACTGAGTTGTGTATTAAATCAAAAATTAAGCATGTAGTAATTAGTAGATTATAGCCACAATTTTTTTTTAAATAAAAACTTTTAAAAAAAATACCGCCGAAAAACCGAAAAGTAAAAATAATAAACTAGCTTTGTCCAACCCCAATAATTAAGTTCGGAAGTTGGTGACTTTGGATATGTATTTAATTATATGTCACCGCCTTCCGAACTTAGTTATTGGGGTTGGACAAAGCTAGTTTATTATTTTTTACTTTTCGGTTTTTCGGCGGTTTAATTTTTTTTTTATTGTACATAGGTCTGTACAGTCAGCAGCATAAGTGAAAAAGTGATTACGAATATCTATCGAATGGGCTTAGCAGAGAATTTGAGAAAAGAAAGAACGTTTCACGAGTGGGTGTTAGTACAAGCCGTTAAGATGCCCTGAATCGTAATTAAGTAACGGTAAATGTCAAAACGACGACGCTACCACGACACGAGGTATGTTAACAAGATATTAAGATGCAGGAATAACAAGTCACAATGCGCCAGAGACCTGGCTCAAATATCAAGATTAATACTAGGTATTTTTCTTAAATATATACTCTTTGTTCAATTTAGCTTGTAGTAATATAAAACGAATTATAGACCTATTTACTTGTGAAACAGTGTACTTTTCATCCCTTCTTTTCGAAAAATGTCGTTTTGTTCCTCTATATGCGGGACAAAAGTCGATCTTTTCTCCACTAGACTTTTTAGCAGGCAGTAATGAAAATTGAATTTGGAACATGAATCGTTCATTGAAATTGAACGCAAATTGTTGAAATTATTGGCTGTAAGTGTTGGTTGTAAAGCGCGGGAAGGCGCGGTAGCTAAAAAACAAAAGCGCGCGATTTACTTCTCAGTTCTTTTTATCGGTACGGACTATAATGTATTTTGCAAAAAAAATAGTTCTACGTCGAGTTCTGAAAGTGATAGTGCATTAACTCCTGAAGCAATGAAAATAGAAGCTTATAACGTCATACAAAACTACGAAAATACCTACGAAATCCCGGATGAAATATTTAAAGGCCTATAGCAATTTCATACTATCATCATCATCATCATCATGTCAGCTGAAAGACGTCCACTGCTGTACATAGGCCTCCCCCAGGCTTCTCCACTTCGACCGGTCTTGTGCTTCCCACATCCAGCGGATACCCGCGGCCTGCCTATAAATAAATCCACAACTATATCAATCCCAAATAAAATAGTAACAATAAATTTTCAAAATTGCGCCAGTGTAGGTAAAGGATGTAGGATACTTTACCATGGTCTACCCATGTGTCAAATTTCATGTGAATCCGTTATGCTGTTAAGAGCGTTCATCCCACGCAGGCTGCCAACAACGCATTTTAGTAGTTTTCACTAAAGATTATTTCATTAAATACAAACAAAAATAGAAATAAAATCAGCCAAGCACTAGATCGTTGGTATTTATAATAAATTTTAACATTTACTCTTTCATAAAAAACATTTAATCATACTTAGTAATGCAAATAGAAAATATTTGGCGGTAAGTCGATTTTAATAGGTAAATACCAAAATAACTGTAACAAAAAAACATACAAACTAGTTAATACCAAAAATCGAATGCATGACTGAAAAACATGTTTGCTTTTGTTTGTTTTTAATGAAATAATCAAGAAAACCCGCTATAAAAGCGCCATTGCCAGCCCGCGTGGGATGAACGCTCTTAAGGCGTGGAAAGGTAACAGACAAACTTACAGACACGTTTACTTTACAATATATTAGTATTAGTATGAATATTCACCGTGTGCAATAACATAATACCAGCTTGCATTCAAGGTACCTAATTACAGAGACAAATTGCCTCTTTGACAAAGTTAATGACGCAATAGCTAACTGGCAATATTGATGTACCCATGGTTTATGATTGAACCTAATTATATGGCGGAATAACTAAGTTAACAGTTCATATATCAAATGTTTCGGGTGTTGCATCAACTGACTTAATGAATGGTTGTCAATTATGGAACCGTTTGCAATCAGGGAGCATATTTATAGTCGAGTTAAATGATGACGGAAGATTGAAGGCTAAGCTATGTTAAGAAAAGCATTTTGATTTTCTCAGTGGTAAAATAACTAGTTCACAATGAAAAAAGTAGTTGAGAAAACTTGTTCTCTTGAGAGTAGAACAACAATAGAGCAAAGTAGAAAATAAATTACTCAATAATGGTTCAAACCGAACAAATATGTAAGCTTATAAATGTTCTCTTAGAACAAGACTAACATGTACCTAGACTGAAACTGAAACTTGTAACTTAAACAAACTCCATCTCAATAGTTCCAACAAGTCCCAATACTAACTATTAACTCAATAATAATATGATCTTATGGAAGTAAGTTATTCTAGAATACTTTACTTTCAAAACTCTTAACTTCCTGGCCCACTTGTGCGTTCATATCTTAAATTACTCGCAGTTAACAGCTAACTCAGGGTTAATTAATCGAACGATTAATCTTGCGCCATCAAGAGCTTAGAGTAAAACCTAGGGTTAAACTATCAAATATTTAACCCACCGATGTGGAAGAGTTAAGTCGCTGAACTCTGGGTTAGTGTTAGTAAGTAGTGTCAAAATAAATTGACGGTCAGAGGTTCCACGTTACAAAAAGTGAAAATTCAGTAATAAAAATACAGTATTTCTTTCATATCTGAAGTTTTCGTCAATTAATAAACAAAATAGCCGTGGAAACCACATTCAATACGATTAAAATTAAATTAAAAATGACGGGTTGCACTCCGGGAGTGCCGGCAGAAGTGAAAACTTGAATATTAATGTTGTGCATTTTTGATATTTTGGAATGGTTAGGGAATAATTCTCTTAATCTACCAACCCGCACTGGGCCCGCGTGGTGGATTACGGCCCACTCCCTCTCACTGAGAGGAAGCCTGTGTCCCAGCAGTGGGAACGTTATTTAGGCTGAGTATGTATGTATATATGTAGGGAATAATTTTGCACGAATTTTCTCATATCACTGCACATTGTTTACAAAGGTCTGTTTACGTCTCATATTTCGTCGAAATATAAGTTTTTATGATGCTATTTGATGCAAATATTGCCTAAAACGATGTAATAACTACTTCTAAATGAATATTTATCCACTTATCGTCGAAAACACACAAATAATAAGAAAAAACACTATAAAACTAGAGAGCATACCACGAAAAAGTACCGATGACCAACGAGTTCGAAACGTCTCTTTCAACTTTTTTTTTTTGTGTTACCAGACAATATTTTCCCTAGATAATTAGTTCAATCAACTGTGTGTGTAGCAATTTTACTGTAAAGCTAGATAGCTTTACAGCAAAATTGTTGCACACGATATAGAACTTTATTTATATTATGAAATAAAGCTCACACGAACATTCGCGCAAGCGCCCTGCGCCGCCTAAACGAAACACGAGGCGAAGGCATACATTTTCGCCGCGCCGTAGTAAGAGAGGGGGATACTTCCTCTCCTACGCCGCGCCGGCTGTCTACGCTCCAGCCGTCTTACGAATTTTCAATCAGAGGAGCAATTCTCGTAATTTTAAGAACGTTCACGTCTGATCTCAGTCTCAATCTGTCAAAAATACTACGGGCTTCCATACATTTTTGACAAGTTTTTGACATTTGCTTGTCGCCGAGATGACACTGCGACTAGATTTTGAACGTTTTTAATTAAGAGAATTGGCCTTCAGGTCACATAATCCTGACGTAAGTTTAACGTTTTTTACCCATTACAAAAAAAAGTGTACTACGCCGCTAAAGAAGTTTTCACTTCAAAAATCAAACACAAACTATTACGTATCGTAATGTAATGTAATGTAAAAGAGATGGGTTTAACTTCTGTTCATATAGTTTTGATCGGATTACTTATCAGGAGACATTGCTATTCGATTTTAGGTTTCGTCGATTGAACTGCAATTTATTTAACCATTTATGTACAAACATATATAAACAGACAAGAAGATAAGAACAGAAAAATAGGTATAGAGGTGATGCTTATTTCTAAAGAAATCTGTTTCAGCATCCTGCGATAGGACAAAAGATATAGAGATGTACCTAGAAAACGTGTGTAAGGGTTAACAAATAATAATAATACTAACACACAATGTTCCCAACTCAAAAATACTGATGGCAGGTTACTAGCCCGGTGTTTCTTTTAACTGACACAACGCGTAATAAGAGATACAATGTCAATTACTTAACACCAATTTAAAAACTGAACATTTATTCATTTAACCAAATTCCAGATTCCAAAGTTTCTAATGGTGCTTTTTAAATGTGCTCTTTGGCAACTTGTTATAGAAGCGAATACTGTTTGTATTCGCTTCTATAAGTTGCCAAAGTCAGTTACAGAACTTAGCTATGGAAAGTTTAAAACGCACATCAAACGTGTCCTTAACAAAAAAACATATTATAAGATGAAGACTACGTTGAAGACAGGGAAGTTTGGCATTAATTCCTTCTGCACATGTGGCTTCCCTGGTACCTCATTAACAGCATAACTATGTGAAAGTCTATTAACTGCTCTCAATGTTCTTTTTTACTCCACTTCGACCGGTTCTGTGCTTCTCGCACCAGCGGACTCCCACGGCCCTCACAAGGTCATCTGTCCACCTTGTGGGAGGCCTTCCAACTTTACGTCTTCCGGTGCGCGGTCGTCACTCCAGAACTTTTCGGCCCCATCGGCCATCTGTTCTGCGAGCAATGTGCCCTGCCCACTGCCACTTAAGTTTGGCAATTCTTCGGGCTATGTCGGTTACTTTGGTTCTCCTGCGGATCTCTTCATTCCTGATTCGATCACGCAGGGAAACTCCAAGCATAGCCTTTTCCATCACCCTTTGGGTGACTTTAAGCCTTCTTATGAGGCCCATTGTGAGCGACCACGTTTCGATTCCATATGTCATCACTGGCAACACGCACTGGTCAAAGACTTTCGTCTTGAGACACTGAGGTATGTGGGACGAGAAGATATTGCGAAGCTTCCCGAACGCTACCCAACCGAGTCGGATTCGACGATTGACCTCTTTTTCGAAGTTGGACCTACCTAACTGGACAGTTTGTCCTAGGTAAACGTACTCGTTTACAACTTCGAGTGCAGCGCCTCCGACAGTTACGAGAGTGGGTGTTACACGGGCATTGGACATCACCTTTGTCTTGTCTATGTTCATTTTAAGACCCACTCTTTCGGAAGCTCTACTGAGGTCATCGAGCATTGTACTGAGATCCTCCATGGTCTCAGCCATGACAACTATATCATCGGCAAACCGAATGTGAGTGATGTACTCGCCATTGATGTTGATGCCAGCCCCTTTCCAGTCCAGAACCTTGAGACATCCTCCAGTGCAGCGGTGAAGAGTTTCAGAGAGATAACATCTCCCTGTCTTACACCTCGCTGTAGAAGGATAGGTTTCGAGGTCTGGTCCTGGAGTCGGACTGACATAGTGGCGTTTTCGTACAGACACTTCAATACCTCGATGTACCGATGGTCGATCTGGCACCGTTGGAGGGACTTCAGTACAGCCCATGTCTCGATCGAATCAAAGGCTTTTTCGTAGTCCACAAACCCTAAATAGAGAGGCAGATTATACTCTTCGGTTTTCTGTATAACCTGCCGCAGCGTATGTATGTGGTCTACTGTGCTAAAGCCTTTACGGAATCCGGCTTGTTCGGGAGGCTGGAAGTTGTCAAACCTGCGCGCTAGACGGTCCGTGATGACTCTGGAGAAAAGCTTGTAGACATGGCTCAGAAGTGAGATGGGCCTATAATTCTTAAGAAGGGCATTGTCACCCTTCTTAAAGAAAAGTACCGCCATACCTCTGTTTCATGCCTGTGGCGTTTTGCCCTCGAGTATGACGAAATCAAACAGCTTCTGGAGGGCCTTAAGAACGGGTTTCCCGCCGGCCTTTAGGAGTTCAGCCGTGATTCCGTCATCACCCGGTGCCTTGTTGTTTTTAAGCTGCTTCAGAGCCATCCTAATCTCATACAAGCTGACGTCCGGGATGTCTTCAGTATAGTGTCGGGTCAATCTAGCTCGTGGGTCGTTTGCTAGATTCGTAACAGGGTTTCTTGTCGACGTGTATAACTGTCCATAGACGCTCTCAATTTCTTTCAACAGCTCAGGCTTGGTGAATACGATCCTGCCTTCATCGGTCTTTAGTTTCGTAAGCTGATTCTGCCCAATAGACAGATCCCTAGCAAAGACCTTGGAGCCTTTATTCCGCTCTATTGCGTGTTTAATACATTCTGTATTAAAACGGTGGAGGTCGCTTTTCAAGGATTTAGAGATCTGTCTATTAAGCTGCCGGTACTCGAGCGCAGCGTCTGAAGACTGCAGGACCATCTCGCGCCTCTACTTCATGAGCTGCAAGGTAGGATCAGACAGCTTCTTTTTGCAATTAGTACGACAAGTCTTGAAAAACTTAGAACCGACCGTATGGACAGTTTCCACGAACCCATCGTTATAATCGTCCACTGAGCTCCCTAGGCACTCAAAACGATTGTGGAGTTCGAGCTGAAAGCTCTCGGGGTTTTGGACTTGGATCGGTGCTGGACGAAGCGTAGACTTCATCAGCCGAGATCTTTCCAGCTTGATATTGAGATACAATGTGCCTCTTACCAAACGGTGATCATTACCAGTTTTCACCGCGGTGATCACAGAGACATCATTGAATACTTGCCTCTTCGTCGACATAATGAAGTCAATCTAATTTTTGGTTGCACCGTTAGGACTCTGCCAGGTCTACTTTCTGTGCTCACGTTTTTTGAAGAAGGAGTTCATCATAAAGAGGCCTTCATTCGCCATAAAACTAGCCAGTAGGTGACCCCGGTGGTTCCTACTTCCAACTCCAAATTGTCCAACTCGCAACTCATCATCGCTTCGTTTGCCCAGTTTCGCGTTGAAGTCCCCCATGACAACGGTGAAGTGAGTTTTGAAACCATGCATGGCTCTGGAAATATCATCATACATGGTCTCCACCTCATCGTCGGGGTGTGACGAGGCCGGGGCGTAAACCTGTATGACCTTCAGCGAATACCTTGCGGATATTCTGAGTATAAGGAACGCCACCCTGGTCGACATACTCTCGATCTTCACCACGTTGCTCACAAGGGACTTATGGACGAAAAACCCGACCCACCTTGGGACTGCTGGTCGCCCTCCCGGAAATAGAGCAAGTTACCGGATTTGAGGATTATCGAGTCCTCCCCCTGTCGTCGGACTTCGGATAACCCTACTATATCCCATCGTAACTTGCTCAATTCTTCCTCGAGATCTTCTCGTCGGTCCGGAGTGTACGCGTGTTGTATGTTGCCAGGTTCAGTTTTCGGTGATTGTGGTAGCCGGATCTCTTCCGGGGATTCTTCGCACCCCTTGCTTCACCGTGGCCTTGACCGCTACCGTAGCCAAGGGTAGGTGCGCCGCAGGGCACTAGGGGTAGCAAAAATCCCTAGCAAAGACCTTGGAACCTTTATTCCGCTCTATTGCGTCTTTAATACATTCTGTATTAAAGCGGTGGACCTCCTTTACAAGGCACTAGGGGCTATTTATTTATGGTGCTTGTCTTTGGGGGGGGGGGGGGGTTACCATAATCGTCACGCTTGGCAGGCGGGTTGGCGATCGCAGTATGGTGGTAAAATGAATAGAGAATGCTGCTGCCCACTCTCTAGTAAGTCCCTTAGTCGCTTCCTACGACACCCACTGGAAGAAATGGGATGGTGCTATTCTTTTACGCCCGGACACCACACGGGTTTTGTATACATCAAAATAATATCCTAGAAAGCCTATCCAATTAAATTTAATAAAAACAAGCACAAAAAGAAATTCTGTAGGTAATTGCTTGCACAATGTCCTTTGAAGAAACTATAACTAAAAAAGTTCTTTGACTATTAGAGGGAAATGATGCAGGTTTATTTTTTTGGTTTTGTGCAGTTTGTGCTGACATCTCTTTGGGGCGCGCGTGGAACACAGCGCGCCGTCCTTACCGGACAGCGAGCTACCCATTACTCGCCGTCCGCAAGCCCACGCCTACGGTGGCCGTGAATCAGCCTGGGATTCCCGACGCTTAGGGCGTCTCCTGCGGAGGCTAGGTCCATGAGGGCGCATACACTGCCTCTGCGTCACGTGCGCCTCCTCCCTCTTCACTCACTGCTTCGCTGAAGGAGGTGACGGCTCCCATACACTCTCACTCCGTACCATGGCCTGGACCAGGGCCGGACGCGAGAGATCGCCGCCGCCGATCGCCTCCACGAGGACACGCCGGTACTCCGCCCAAGCCGGGCAGACCTCTACCGTATGCTCCACCATGTCCTTAGGGCGATCATCTTTGCAATGGAAACAGGAACCTCCCGAAACAGCCGTGTCCGGTGAGGAACTGCGTCAGGCGAAAGGTGAGGATGCTATGCCGTCTCTCAAGCCACTCCTCTAAGAGAAGACTTACCGCCGCAATCGTGGTGTGCCCAGAACTGGGTTGCGACAATTGCACTCTCCATGTCACCATGAGATCCCGCCGGAGCTCTGTCAGCTGCGCCGCGATTTCTCGCGGCAGCGGAGTTACGCCCCGGCGTTTGGCCTCCTCGCATCTCACTCCCAGTAGTGCGCGAGGACCTTTGCCTCTAGATCCCATGGCGGTAATCTGGCAAGGAGGCCCGCCGCCTCACCGGAGATCGTGCGGTATCCCCGGATCATCCTGATAGCCATGACCCTATGGGACGCCTTCAACCGGCGAGCTGGTTGGCGCCTTAATGTAGGCGCCCACACCGGTGCCCCGTATAGGGCCATGGACCGCACGACCCCCGCTTCAAGGCAGCCCCGGCCCGCTCCAAAACCCCGGCCTGCTCCAAAGCCCCGGCCCGCTCCAAAATGGTGTAAGTTACAATATTTGGATTTTATCTCACCACGACAACCTAACGTTAGAACAATAGCGACTTCTATATGACTAAAACTATAAATAGACGAGGTCGAATATTTTCACACTTAACTGAAAATTAATTAATGTTTGTAATAAAATATGCTTTGTGTCCGCTAATAAAAGTTACTTACCTAGTTAACATACAGGATGAAAGCTTTTATCATAAATTAACTTGCCTTTGCCTCCACGTCAGGAAAAAGGTTACATGTAGATGAACCTTTCATATAACATTTTGTGCTCAAATCTCGGCACATATGATATTTCATTTTATTATGTCAGTGTGGGTGTTATTATGTGCATGTCGCATTTAAATTGCTTTGTAAGCTATTTAACATAACCGCTAGCTGTTTTACAAAACAGCTCTTAAAACAGTTGAACGACGTTTAACGGTTTTACGTACTTACAGAATGTATACAGGCAGAACTACATCAGGGTTATGTAATACAGCGTGATATAAGAATGATATTGACAAAAAAATTAAGGAAAGGAAAAAGAAAAAAAAAAGAAGAAGAAGATCCAAATTTTGTCACTCAAAGCTCTGTGTCTCATAACAACAACCATGGCGCCCGAAACAGAAATAAATAAAATTAATAATATAAGTGAAAATTACCGAGGGGCCCCACCTTTGGGTTCCTCTTGGCTTCACCGTGGGTGGCAGACCACGGTTACCACGGTGACTGCAGATAACTTTACATAATTTCGGAAGGTGGTGACAACGAATTAATTACCTATCCAAAGTCACCGAATTCCGAAATTAAAGTTATTTTTCACTTTGTAGTGTTTTTTTGGAAGTCGGTGCTTTTCTTTTGGAAAACTTTTTTACAAAACAGCTATGTTATGTAAAACATTATTCCTCTTTCTGCGCTATAATCAACAAAACTGCTAGGTAAAAGTTTTGACGTACAAAGGCTCATCTGCAGTCACAATAAGCGATTGTGGTGGTTTCTAACACCAAATTGGTCACAATAACTTTGCAAAGGCACCATGAGCGCGAGCGGAGCGAGCACAACCACGCAAAGATTTGACTTGATGGGGGATGCAGACCCGATCATTATTTTGTGAACTTACCCTTCTTAGTATGGACACTATCACACAAGTAAGTACGGTGAAGGTAAAGCAGACGATTTAAATCTTTGTAAACCTCTATTAAACGTGCAGTGATCACCATATCTCTGAATTTTCTAAAAAACAAGGTTCACAGGAAGAAGCGCTGCTTCTGATTCTGACCAACATAACAAATGACATCAAATTGTATTTAAAAAAAATGTAGGCATATTTATTTATTTATATTTATTTCAGGCACATTACCCATAATTCTGTTAGTATTACTTTAACTATGTTAGTATCATTACATTAATTACTTACTACACAAACACAAACAAAACAAAAATAAAAAGGTACAGTATTCCCCAAGTTGCAATGTATTCAATACAACTTATGGAAGACTATATCTACCACGCCATCTTCTGGACACACCTGGCAACAATTCATGCACTACGCACAGGTGGCCCATTAGATGGCCCTCAGTTTTGTAAGCAACAATGCTCAGGAGACTGTTGTCGCTGTCTCGCACCCGCCGCAGTAATGAAGCGGATCTGCGACAGCAGTATCCTAAAAGCATTGTTGTATTGCACACGCAAGGCAACGAAGCTTTTTTGCGTGTATTTAGACCAAAGACTACAGGTTTAAAAAGCCTAGCAATATGCCATTTTATTCACCGCAACATACCTTCACGTACCTCATCCGGGCCATCATCCTTACTAATATTATAAACGCGAAAGTATGGATGTATGGATCTTTGTTACTCTTTCACGCAAAAACGGCTCCACGGGTTTGGATGAAATTTGGCACACAGATAGATTATAACCTAGATTAACAAATAAATTACTTTTTATCCCGGAAGTACGTTTCCGCGGGATAACTTGCGAAATCCAGTAGTACCAAATAAAGTAGACAAAAAAAATAAGAAGCAGTAACTAATGGCCATGTATTTTGATGCACGCCCCTGGATACAAACATTTTTCGACGAAAATACGAAAAAATAGGTAAAAACCATAAAGGATTAAGAAAATGGCAACCAGCTTCGTTATGGCAGGCAAATAGCCTTCGGGTTTTTATAATTAGAATTAAAACGAAACGGTGGCGGGTGCTTATAAAACATTTTTTAAAGAAAAAATATGATGAAGTAATAAATGTTTTAAGATGCTTCTCAACTGAGCAATCTTTGGTTTCCAGTGATGAATAAATCGTCCTTGGAACAGCACTGCATTTGGAGTCCAAGACAAAGTCACCTATGTATCTCATCTGAACAGGTTTTCCTTGTTTCGGTCAACCTAGGTCTGAGGGGCAATTCTGGTAATTTTAAGAACGTTCACAGTCTGATCTCAGTGTCAATCTGTCAAAAATTCCTATACATTTTTGTCAAATTTTTGAAATTCGATTGTCGCCGAGATGACACTGCGAACGTTTTTAATTAGTAGAATCAGCCTTCTGGAGTCTGTTTAAAGACTTTCAATCAAGCCAACGCAACTTGTGTTCAGTTGAAAGTTAATATTGGTGGAACAAATGCTATGGGTAAAGAATCACTGTCTCGCCATAGCTTCAGTCTTTCTTTTGATTATTCGCTAGTGAGTGAGACGCAAGTTGTTTCTGATTTTCGACCTTTGTGGCGCAACGATGCTTTTTTATAAACGCTAAATTGACTCTGTCTGTCACCTTTCCACTTCATAGCGACTGATCGAATTGCGATGAAAGACACACAAGTATACCGTGACCTGGGTTAGGGCCAGGGTCGATTTCCGGCCACCGTAGGCATGAGCTTGCGGACGGCGAGTAATGGGTAGCTCGCTGTCCGCTAAGGACCAAGCCCAAGTCGACAGCGCGTTGTGTTCCACGCGCGCCTCAAAGAGATGTCAGCACAAAGTGACGGGGCCCGCAAGGGCCGATGCCTGCCAGGGGTGCTGGTTTGTTCGACAGAGATAACGCAGCCCCTGGCATACGGGCTACTGAGGGAACACGGGTGGGTTTTAGTCAGTAAAAGTCTGACACGCCCTTCTGCTCCACCCAGAGCGGGAGAAGTTATTTAATGAATTCCCACCAAAAAAAAAAAAATACCTTGGTTAGGGCACATGATACTTTTCATCCCGGTGGTAGCAACAATAATGCACGCTTACCTAAAAGTAACTCAGGTATTAACTCCTGACTTCAAAACTCAAAAGTTAAAGAGTTCTGAGAAAAGACTTCATAATTGGCGCATGGAGCGAAACCTGTCAGGATTTTTTTTTCTAAAATCCGTTTTTCAATTTGTTGTGACCTTTCAACAAAAGGGTATTTCGGGAATTAATCTTTTTACAGTTGATATACAAACAAAAGTTTTTGTTTCTTCAGGCTTCTTGAATCTTACGTAGCCGTTGATGGAAAATTGTTGATAGACAGTTGTAACCTATCAAATGACATGATTGGTATGAATAATAAAGTTAAATTACAATTGTATGTATGTAATGCCAAATAATGCGAAGATTATGACACAAGTAAAAAAAATACTAAAATCGGTTGTCATGGTGTCGGTATGTGGAGAGGAGGAATGAGGAAAATGTCGTGCGGAAATTTTTGGGTGTGAATGTCGATGACTACGAAGAGTAGTGGCAGACAAAAAAAAAACGACGGTTGGAGTGTATTTTTTTTTTTTTTGGGTGGGAAATCATCAAATAACTTCTCCCGCTCTGGGTGGAACAGGAGGGCGTGTCAGACTTTTACTGACTAAAACCCACCCGTGTTCCTTCAGTAGCCCGTATGCCAGGGGCTGTGGTGTCTCTTTCGAACAAACCCGAACCCCTGGCAGAACCCGCACCCCTGGCAGTGAGAGTGTGTGAAACATGCTTTGGCTAGAAAGGACTACCGAGATGACGGCCAATCCCTACTAATATCATAAAAGCGAAAGTAACTCTGTCTGTGCTGTCGCTTTCACGCCTAAACCGCTGAACCGATTGTCATGAAATTTGGCAGAGATATAGCCTGGGATATGAAGAAAGACCTAGCCCCTTTTTTACGCGATAACCGACATCTACGCGGGCGAAGCCGTGGGCAAAAGCTAGTTGGGAAATATGGAAGAAAAAGAAATATTGCGCTAACCTGAAATAAAACTGGGTTATGGTAAGAAACTGATGATGATGACTGTTGGAGGCTAACAACTGGGGCCAGACAATAAATTGCATACACGAAGGAGACGGAGAAAGTATATTTTTGTCTCGTTTACTCTTATCACTAAATATGTATAGTGTTTTTTCTCATTATTATTTTTATTTAGTGACTTGTCTATTGTTATACTCTGACTACCTAATACAAATAAATCCAAAAATAAAAGGACACTTAGGCGTCGAAGTATTCGTTCACATCGCTGTCATCAGGAAACGTGCCCAGAAGACTGGCAGCATTGCCACGTAGAGTGGCAATGCTAATTCTTTGGCTAAAGAACGACCCAGCCATCTGGTTACGTGAACTGTCGACCAGCCGGTGAGAAATTTCCTTAAAGAGGAGTGCACTCGGGCCCTATGACCGAAGTTTCGACCCCAAACGGCTCAAAACTGAAGTTACCCATATGGTTACAGTATTTACGCCGCTTGAGGGTCTTATCACCAGCAGTAGCGGCGCCAGCACAGCCCGCCGTGCCGGGAACATGAGATGGCGCAAGGATGTCGACACAGGTTCCGTCTAACAACAACAGGTCTACCTACCTCATCCCGTCAGGTCTCTTCCAATCTAGACAGACTTGAAAAATACCTACATATTAGGCAGAGTATAACTGTCTAATATGTAGGTATTTTACAAGTTGCCTAGATTCCGTTTGATACCTAAAGTTAATAAAGACTAAGAGCTCCATTGAATGGGCAGTCGTTCTCATAATTCTGAAGAACATTGCGATGTTATGGAACGGTCTGTAATAATAAGTTTAATCAAACTTGTTTATTGGTTTGAACTTCATTTTCGGAGTTTTTGTTTAGTTCTTGTTGTTATTTAGGTGCGCATAGATGAGCTCAGTTCTTAATAGAAATTATACTACTACATTAAAACTTTTGTAAAAGTAATTTATACTTATTATTGTTTAATGTTTTGCGGTTTAATAATCAACCTTTATTCATTGTTTATTGTTTTGTACGTGTTTGTTGAAAGCCCAAAGGTTGGCCTATGAACTTTCAACAAATACGTACACCTCATCACAAAGCTTGGTTGGCCTCGCTTTGTGATGAGATGTACCTCATGACCTCATGTCCTATCTGTTAATCCAGGTCATAAACTATATGTGCGTCAAATTTCATCCAAATCTTTTCAGTTATTTGTCGCCTCTCTGGAACATAAATCCTGTCTGGATGTATTTTCTGGATTGGCACCACAGACAGACAAACGAACAAAAAGTCAAAAGATTATATTTTCAGTAACAGTGTCATGCCCACACATCGTACCAATTACCATTTTTCCAAAAATAAACAGTGTATAGTTTAGACTTTGTTACTATTTTATTAAATTTATGTATGAGTCCAGGTTTCCTCATGATATTTTAATTTCATCAATTATTGCAGTAATGTCTAAGAAAACTTGTAGAAAGGTACTTGCCTCGATTTAAATCTACAACCGCATGAGAGGCAGCGCCCATAAGTATAAATATCTGGATGACCCCCGAAATCCCCTGCATACTAAATTTCATGAAAATCGTTGGAGCCGTTTCCGAGATTCAGATTATTTAAATATATATGAATTGCTCGTTTCAACGCTCGCATGTTACTGGTACGATGTTCAAACTCACAAGATCACGCTTTCTGAAATGCTTAGAATGCTGACTAGCAAACCCAGTACATGTTAAGCTCAGCCAAAATAAGCTGCAAGTTACATCAAATTTAAACAAGCCACAAACTTTCCCTTTGATCCTCGCTAAAATAAACAAAGAAGCGTACTTTAGAACCACTAAAGAGCTAAAGTATGCTCTACTTTGGTTTCGAAGTAACATCAGTGGCCGATCGCTATCGATGCAGCCTTAATTAAAAACGGCACTTTACCAGCTTTAAGGGAACCTAAGTCTTATGTTGAGAAGTTCACTTAACGATGGTAAACAGATTCAGTCTTGTGGCTAAGCAATAAAAGCCCACGGGTCGATCGATCAGGTTAAGCTACGCTTGCCGCGGTTGATCCGTGGATGGGTGACCATTTTTATACCAAGACCCCTCCTCGCCTCGGAAAGCACGTTAAGCCGATGGTCCCAGCTGTCATTTGTAGACCTTTGACAGTTGTTACGGGTCGTCAGAAGCCTGAAAGTCTGACAACCAGTTTTACCAAGGGTTATCGTGTCACCCAGTAACTGGGTTGTGGAAGTCCGATAGGCAGTCGCTCCATGTAAAATACTGGTATTCAGCTGCATCCGGTTAGATTGGAAGCCGACCGTAGCATAGTTGGGAAAGGCTAGGCAGGTGATGAAACAGATTCGGTCTGGACTGTCAATATTAGCTGATGCTTGGTAGTGTGAACATACGAGTGAATTGAGTTTTTTTTGTTAAATATAGTGAAAAGATGAGTGTACAATGGACCGTGATTGATTGAAAAAATTGTTCACGATGGCAAGTCAATCTCAAAATAAGGTAAGTAACACATAAAGTATTCCTGCCGGAGGCTCTATGCGGAGATCGTGTGGTCCATGGCCCTATACGGGGCGCCGGTGTGGGCGCCTACATTGAGGCGCCAACCAGCTCGCCGGTTGAAGGCGACCGTCCCTTATGGCCATGGCCATCTGGATGATCCGAGGATATCGCACGATCTCCGGCGAGGCGGCGGGCCTCCTTGCCGGATTACCGCCATGGGATCTGGAGGCAAAGGTCCTCGCGCAAATGTGGGAGTGGCGCGAGGAGGCAAAACGCCGGGGCGTAACTCCGCTGCCGCAGAAAATCGTGGCACGGCGGACAGAGCTCCGGCGAGATCTCATGGCGACATAGAGACTGCGATTATCGCAACCCAGTGCTGGGCACGCCATGATTGCGGCGGTAAGTCTCCTCTTTGAGGAGTGGCTTCAGAGGTGGAATGGCGTCCTTACCTTCCGCTTGACGCAGGTCCTCACCGGACACGGTTTTTTCGAGAGGTTCCTGTTTCGGGTAAGGCGGGAGGAAACGCCCGGGTGTTTCCACTGCGAAGATCGCCCTGAGGACACGGTGGAGCACACGGTGGCGGTCTGCCCGGCTTGGGCGGAGCACCGCCGTGTCCTCGTGGAGGCGATCGGTGGCGGCGATCTCTCGCGTCCGGCCCTGGTTCAGGCCATGGTATGGAGCGAGAGTGCATGGGTAGCCGTCACCTCCTTCAGCGAAGCAGTAATGCTCGCGAAGAGGGAGGCGCACGTGAGGGAGAGGAAGTTTATTTGACCTCGCGACCCTAGCCGCCGCAGGATACGGAGACGCCCTGGGCGTCGGGACTCCCAGGCCGATTTCCGACCACCGTAGGCATGAGCTTGCGGACGGCGAGTAATGGGTAGCTCGCTGGCCGATAAGGACCAAGCCCAAGTCGACAGCGCGTTGTGTTCCACGCGCGCCTCAAAGAGATGTCAGCACAAACCGATGGGGCCCCGCAAGGGCCGATGCCTGCCAGGGGTGCGGGCTCGTTCGAAAGAGATACCGAAGCCCCTGGCATACGGGCTACTGAGGGAACACGGGTGGGTTTTAGTCAGTAAAAGTCTGACACGCCCTCCTGCTCCACCCAGAGCGGGAAAAAAAAAAAACACGTAAAGTATCAAATCATCTGCCTAGCCTTTACTCAATTATGTAGGTTTTTTTTTTTTGAGGGTGGGGAATCATCAAATAACTTCGCGTGACACGCTCTCCTGCAGGTCGTCGGTACAACTAGCTGGGAGAATTCAGATACATCCGTTAAGACTGGAAGCCGACCCCAATATAGTCTGCCAGGGGTGCGAGTTTGTTTGAAAGAGATACCGTGGCTCATGGCACACAGAAAACTGAAGGAACACGGGTTGGTTTTAGTCAGTAAAAGTCTAACACCCCCCTCCTGCTCCATCCAGAGCGGGAAAAGTATTTGATGACTTCCCAACCTCAAAAAAAAACCATTAGTATATGGAACCACTCTATAACTATATATCCTAACCATCAAAAGAAGATTTCTGAGGTAACAAACATAAAAAATACCGATTTGATAATCATCTCCTATTTTTGAAATCGGTTAAAAATAAAATGCGTCGCAACAAACAGCCCCACTTATCACTATTTACATATAAGCTTGAATTCACACAACAAATACGTGCCCAGTCTCCAATATTATTCCAGGAAAAATAAATATTCGTAGAAGCCATACAAATGATAATATGTATGGACAAGATGCGACAGAGACACGAATTGAAAGGAACATAAGAATGGGAAGCCAAATACCGGACAAAAGGTTGGGAGCCCTATCAGATAATTGGATGTTCCTATTGTGTTTTGACGTATTTGGGAATCAATCTGTGATATTGTGTGAGAGTATGTTTATGTATGAGGGTATGGAAATAACGAATTGTTGGATATATGCAGGGTCAAATTAAATTAGGTGGCAATGCTTTACCCACGTGTTCGGTATCAATATCGACTACATATATGATACCGAAAAGCTATTTTTGTAATTTTTCATCGAACTTAGATATTTTTAACGAATTTCTAAAAGGCGCAACTCGACACTAAAACAAGTTCTATGAGTTTCGCGTCGCGCTATTGCGTCCCTCCTATTTGAAGAAGCTTTTATATAACAGTTGTTTGGTTGCCATAATGTATGGTGGGCTGCATCCATTGGGTACCCCAGTTGCATTAAAATTTTAATACAACTGGGGTACCCAAATGATGCAGCTCACTGTAAATGTCACAATGTTTCTATATTTTTTGTTTCATTCGATTTCGAAATCGATATCCAACACGTGGGTAAAGTATTGCCAGCTAATTTAATTTAACCCTGATAGGTTCTAGGTGGGGATATATTTAGTCTTTATTGCCAGAATTTCTCCATATAATTATGCTGAACTAATTACAGTTGGTGGAACTTGAATATTAAGCAAACAAAATTGCCAGAAACATTATCTTTTAAAACCTTTCAAAACTGAATATTCCTTGGCATAGGTGCTTACATAAACGAAACGATAATCGCTTCATCTGCAAAAGCGATTAAAAGGACATTCCTAACAAACAAAAAGTCGAATAAAAATTCGCTTTCACACATGGCTGGCGGGAACATAGACATTTATTAAACTAATAAAAGGCCACATTAAACCGTGCTAATGGCCTGACCCGGCACGGAGAGACACGGAGAGGCACCGAGCTACCTACGTACATAGGTGCTGGAGAGGTGGGGTTGAATTGCAGCAAATGACACTGTCCTGTGACCACTACTAAGAAAACTCGATACGCTTTTTCTTGTATGTAGTGTCTTATGTGGTGATGGTTACTCGTACTGTGAAAATACACACTTAGGTCATGTAATCCGACAGCATGTAGGTACACTAAATAAATGCTGATATGACTTCAAAAAAAGTTAAATTTAAAAATTTAAAAGCCCCCGACACAAATAAAAACTCTATAAAGTAAAAAAATAATATTTATGAGCCTTTTAAGTTGTAGGTAATATTTTGTTCATGGCATTGTCAAGTCGGGGGACGGCTAATGAAAATGGCCTAGGCCTCTTCTGTTTGGCGTTTTCATTGGCCGTCCCCCGACTTTTATTTCCTGTTTTTTAAACTTAATGTCTCGCTTTAATCTGCGCAGCGTTACGTATGTTTCTCACAGTGAAGTCTGTTACTAATTTATCCTAAATCCTCGTCCTGATCACCATGTATCCATAACCTATTCATTGAGAAATATTCAATGAGCCCAAACACGATACTTCTGCTGTTTGTTGGTGAGTAACTGGGTATCCTGGAAATTCCAGGTGTCGCTCCAGCATCGGTTAAAGGTTACTTTGTTCGTCTAATATCATTGAAGTAATAGAATACCGAATTTCGACTTGATCAGACCCGTGGAAGATGCTCAAATCCCTTCATCAACCAGAAAAGAGCTGATAATCTTCAAACAGTTGAACCAATTTTCATGAAACATGTCTAAAAACACTCCCGAATAATTCAAATTTCAAACAAAAAAAAAACAAAATCAAAATCGGTTCATCCGTTCGGGACCTATGATGCCTCAGACAAACACACACACACGTCAAACTTATAACACCCCGACGTTTTTACGTCGGGGGTTACAAAGAAGGTTTTGTCTTCGTCTGTATGTATTTTTTTAATGTAGGAATGTGTATCGATTTAAAATAAAGGAGAAGCTTTAGCCTAAGTAGAGGACTACATATACCTTGCTCAAATCATCTCTATCAAAGACCAAATTAACCAAGAAATAAATATAAGACTTGCAATTGGTTGGAAGAAATACTGGTCCATTATGGAGATAATAAAGTCTAAAGACCTAGGTATGGCATTGAAAAGAAAGACTTTCAACTCATGTATATTCTCATGCTTAAGTTATGGGTGTGAGACATGGGCACTAACCAAATCGCTCAGAGGAAAGCTTGCCAAATGTCAAAGAACAATGAAGAGAAGCATGTTAGGTTCAAAGAGACAGGATAGAATAAGAAACACAGATCTCCGGTCCAAAACAAAAGTGACGGACATTCTAACAAGAATAGACCAACAAAAGTGGAGGTGGAGTGGCCACATGATGCGAGACCTTAAAATAAAGTGGAGCAAGGTAGTGACAAAGTGGTTTCCAAGGGATGACAAAAGAAATCGGGGAAGACAGCTCACTCGATGGGAGGAACAAATAAAACTGACGACATGTCCAAACTGGAGGAACCTCGCGACAGACGTCAGTGGAAATTGTTAAAGGAAGCCTATGCCATGAGGCATACCGAAATACGAGACATTTTGTGATTTTTGGTGTAACCATTATTGTAAATTTTTTTTTTTGGAATAAAGGGTTTTATTATTATGTGTGTCGGTATTTTCATCAATCGTGAGAAGAGGAAGCTTACGTGGTGGTCCCATACACCAAATCCCAGTATTATATACCAGATACCACCCATCATCCACCTTAATTGGTACCCATATTTGGTCGTTTTTGGATTAGCTTTAATACGCATTTAATCCACTTGGTGTGTTTTATGATGCCATAAAACTTTCTGTTTTTCGTATCAAGTAGTGTTATACGAATAAGGTAGGCATCACAGCATAAAAGTGAAAAAAAAATATTTTACTCCCAAATATATTTTTCAATTTCTAATGTTTATTTTTGAAGTTGGATGTTATATTTTTATCTTTTTATTTTTTCAAAGACTCGTTTGCTATTATATTAACAACCGCTTAGAGTAAGCAAAATTACCTAAATTCGCTTTTTATTTCACGAACCCGTATAGTGCGCCATCTTGGAAATCACTATCTTCCATTTGATGTAGAATAGCTTAAACCAACTACTTGAAAATCTTACATAATCCAACAATATCCACTTGTTTTTCAGACCTAATAATACCACGAACCGTAAGTTCTCGGTAACCTATCGTACAATAAGTACTCCATTAGCCTGTCCACTTATTTTCGGCTCAAAATATTGAGAATAAAAATATAGCTTTTACCCAACCACGCTTTATAATATCTGGCAACCTCACGAAGTAAAAACATGGACCACCTGTGCAAACAACGGGCGATTTAATGCCTTAGCTCAGCTTACGATGTTAGAGCATTATGTTTTGCTTAAAATTCTAATGATTAATGAGCCTGAGGCCTAACTGAGGCATACGATTAAGGTTGAGGACGACTTGTTAGTATTCTAGGAGCATCACTCTGGCGGCCCTCGCTCTAATTTAATACTAAAATTAGACTTCAAAGAAAGTTTTAGTTTATAATATCGTTAGGTCTTCAAAACGTACCTACCCCTAAAAAATGGGTAATTTTACCGTTTTATGTTTTGTTACTAAGGGCATGGGCATTGGCCCAGTTGTAACGGCAGTGACATACGAGTTGTAGGTCGTAGGTTCGAATCCAGATATGCGCTTTACTTTGTGTGAACTATTTCATCACCATTGCTCTCAAAACGGTGAAGGAAAATATCGTAAGGAAACCTGGCACGCAGGCCTTCTCTCTGTGAGTTAGAGAGGGCAATCCACTATGCCGGCCCAATGCGGTTTGGTAGATGTCACATATATGTGTCCGCATATTGATTTTTTGCTTCTAGTAGGTTCCGTGTGGCTGCCGGACGTAAAAAAATAGCACCATCCCATTTCTTTCTGTGGGTGTAGTAGAAGGGGACTAAGGGACTTACTAGAGAATGGGCAGTAGCGTTCTCTATGCATTTTACCACCATACTGCGCCAACCCGCTTTTTTTTTTTTTTTGTGAATGGCATCTCGCAGTTGAACTTGAGAGGCCGTGACTGCTCAACCGGACTTTCCTGTGAAGGTTTTTAGGATTCTAAAAGCCTCCAGCCAGGGCGTAAACCTACTTAAACCTAAAACGACTGCGCACTGAGGGCACCCCCCATGGGGTACGAACCTCGGCTCAGGGAGTCGCTGGCGGGGGGGCGGGGCAGCTAGTACTACTGGGGACAAGCTGGATCAAGATATTTTCATGATTATTAGACGGGGAATTTAAAGCTACTGGCTCAGCTGCGGCGCGGGCTGGCGCATCAACGAGCAAGGGACGGTCGGGGCGCCAACCCGCCTGCCAAGCGTGGCAATTATGGCAAAACCCCCATTTTGAGGGAGGCCTATGTCCAGCAGTGGACTCTTTCGGCTGAAATGATGATGATGATGAGTAGGTACATGCCGGTTTCCTCATATATTTTTTTACCGTTTTGAGAGCACTGGTTATTAAATAATTTATACAAAGTAAAGCGCCTGTCTGCCTTCGAACCTGAGACCTTACAACTCGTAAGTTGCGGCAGTTTTCTCTGGGGCATCACTGTCTAGCCTATAAGTTATTACTTAAGGGATAATAGTGCCGCGGGCTTGCGGACGGCCAGTAATGAGTAGTTCGGTGTCCAGTAAGGATCAAGTCCGAGTCGACGGCGCGTTGTGTTCCACGCGCGCCTTAAAGAAATGTCAGTACCAGTGGAAGGGGTTCGCAAGGGCCGATGCCTGCCAGGGGTGCGGGTTGTTGGAAAGGGATACCGCGGCCCTTGGCACACAGGCTACTTAGGGAAAACGGTTGGGTTTTAGTCAGTAAAAGTCTGACACGCCCTCCTGCTCCACCCAGAGTGGGAGAAGTTATTTGATGAATTCCCAACCTCAAAAAAAAAGGGATAATAGTGAAAGGTGGTTAACCACCAATTTTGTCGAGTGTACAGTCATAAAAGATAAATACAAGGATGTCGTATATAGTTGATTTTTTTAAAGAAACTGATGGGTGTTTTTAAATCAAATTAAAATAATTTATTTCCGCAAATAAGGTACAGAAAGTTCTTAAGGGTACACTTTGCGCGGGCTCGAACTCACTGGTGGGCCTGGCTAAAAGCTGTCTCACCAGGCTTCGTATCCGACAGAGATAGTATCAATGGTGAGCAGTTAGACGCTAGTCTACACGCACAACGTTATTGAGTGAGACGCAGGAGCATTTTTGGCAAAAAAGTCGCGAAAAAATTAAGAAAAGTCCTTCAGAAGATCGGGTTTTATGAAAAAACCACTGCATAAATCAATGACCAATAAAGTTTATTGAATTTATTGTTAATTGAACTTTGTCGGTACCGTCTTGGTTATCGAGATTTTACACTCCTTTTATTACTTAAACACGCTCAAAGTTAGGTTAAATTAGCAAGAAAAACGAATCTTTGTTGGCTCCTAACTTTGTAATGGCTTTTTATTTTAGTATTCTGTTTCCGTACAGACAATAATAATAACGAGACAAAACCATACCATGTTTAATTTTTGATGTACATAGTCAAACAGTGGAGTAAAACCCTCCCGAAGTTTGTATGGAAAAAATGTGGACAAGTGTCACCTTAACACAGTTATGTCGTTCTATTATTATTCCGTTAATGTCAACGTACAAATGTTACATAATAAATTTAGTTATTATTTAAAGAAATAAGGTAATTAATTCGAAAAAATAATTACCAAAATAAATAATTTCGAATAGAATTGAATTTGATAGTTAAACTTTTGTTTTCTACACATAAATTATATTAAATTTTACAATCCTGACGACTTATTCGTTCTTTTGGTGACACAATGAACTACCTGATATAACAAAGACATCACGCTGCGGTCCGGGACCCTTTTGTGTCCGAGAAAGCCCCCAAACCGTTATTATTAATGGGTTTATGAACATTCTAGTACTTTCAATAATGTAACGGGAAATTATTTGAAACTATAATTGGATCGTTTTGTGCCAAGTGCCAAGTAATAATAGGATTTGCCTAATATATGTATGAACGTAAACACAGCAAACGAACATGTATGCATCTTACCAGGTAGTTCTCTGTGGTTTCTGCCTACCCAGTCTATGGGAGGACCCGCGTTAGTTTATGTTTGAAAGCTTGTAAACTGGATGAGTCGTTGCAATTGGTTGTCTATTGTTTGCCCGAAGATTATATGCCATCATCATCATTTTCCCGAATTTCATTTACCCGAATTTCATTTGCCCGAATGTTTCATTTGCCCTAAAAGACATATGACATACTTTTAATTGCCCGAATTTTAGATACCATAAGATACGAATGCCATAAGGATTGTTTACCTTATTTTTATGTGCCATAATAATTATTAGACATAATATTTAAATGGCATACAAAAGAAGAATTTTTGCGTGCTTTAGCATCAAATTTGTATTTGCATTAAAAAAGAAATTGTACTACCTAATTATAATTATATAGTTTGATTATTAAACTTGTTTTTAATTCTAATACTCACCTACTTATTAGCTTTCTGGCTGTCGATGTCGATGGGTGCGCAATGTTTGGTATAATAAGAATAAACTTATTTATTCTGTGCATGGTTTTTTTTTCTGTGCATGGTTGATGGTGGGCTAGGTCGACGGAGCCCCGCTCCGCGGGTCTCCTACTTCTGTGTGGTTTATAAAAAAATAACCACGAAGGGGATGGCGGGGTCTATTCGCTCGCTTCGCTCGCTCACACGACCCCGCCATCCCCTTCTAACCTAACCTGTCCGAGTCGGGGTGCCCTAAAGTCCCAATTGCATCCAATTTATCTTGATATAAACAACCGTTACACACCCGATGTCGATGGCAAATTATGTTATGGCATATCATAATTATGGCATGTGATAATTAGGGCTTACAATGATTATGACAAATGATGTTATGGTAAGTGACTTTATGGGAAACAATGATTCTGGCACGTGACTAATATGGCAAACGAGAGTAGGGCAAATTAGTATTATGTCGTATGATATTATGGCTGTTGACTATTATGGCAAATGATATTAGGGCAAATAAAATTCGGGTAAACGGCGGTATACCGTTGCAATTATTATTATTTTTTATCTTAGCCTTGAATATCCCACTGCCGGGCAAAGGATATTCCCTTTTCTCGCAATGAGTTTCATCATCATCATCATCATTTCAGCCGAAAGACGTCCACTGCTGGACATAGGCCTCCCCCAAGCTCCGCCACTTCGACCGGTTATGTGCTTCTCGCATCCAGCGGACTCCTGCGGCCCTCTGTCCACCTTGTGGGAGGCCTTCCAACTTTACGTCTTCCGGTACGCGGTCGCCACGCCAGAACTTTTCGGCCCCATCGGCCATCTGTTCTGCGAGCAATGTGCCCTGCCCACTGCCACTTAAGTTTGGCAATTCTTCGGGCTATGTCGGTTACCTTGGTTCTCCTGCGGATCTCTTCATTTCTGATTCGATCACGTAGGGAAACTCCAAGCATAGCCCTCTACATCGCCCTTTGGGTGACTTTAAGCAATGAGTTTAAAATATATTAAATATTGTAAATACTCGTAACAAAATGTTAAATTATCATTTAGCATATTTTCAATAAATTTTACTAATTGTACTGAATTTAAATGTTACCAATTATTTAGCCATTTAATCAACTGAATAATAAAATACTTTCTCAAATCATTTGCCAAAATATTACGTAAATTTTTGTTTGGTTAAATCACTATAAATAATTTTAGTGCGTTCATTTGGTATCCGGGTAACTATACTAAAAATTCAGATCTGATAAGTTTATAATTCGTATATTCACAGCAATGTCAGTCCACGGCAAAGCAAAAAAAAAAATGGTTGCATTTGACATTAAAAGAAATGAGAGAAAGTAAAAATAACGCTTGCCTTTTACAGCGCTAATAATTTTGAAATGTAAAAATACAAAGATTTATCTTGACAATTTTTCAGCCAAACGGCCAGAAATGTTCATTATAACTAACTTTATAATACGCGGTTGGTATTAGCCGCTATTGGACAGAAATCCGACAGCCGTGGTTGTGCGAAGCGACCGCGCGGATTGGCGAAATCCGTTCACTAGTGCTTCTGACACACGACAAATATGAGGAGATGCAATCGGTTGTTATTTTTCTAATTAGACTTGTGGCTTTTTCTTTCTGAAGCTTTTATTTTGTTGGCAAAAGCTACGCACCAATGCGACGCCTACATGAATAAGAGGCTTATTATTCGATTCGCATGACATTTCTCGCTCGAATCTTACGAATCGACCTTTTAAGTAATAGAATTTATTTGAAGGCGAAAACAACTCCAGAAATACGTATTAGCCTATTACCACGTTTTAAATTGTATAAATTATGAGGAAGAGTCACTCCAAGTACTTGCAATTAAGTCCATAGAATTCAAAAATTCAAAATGTGCCAATTCCATAAAACGTATTTTGGAGTCGTCGACACGCTCTAAAATACTTAGTGCAAGTCGCCTACATGTAGAATAGTACATTATGGTACAAGTGTATAACGTTGGTGATTACCGCTGAGGCGCCATTGAGACCCGAGCCGTCAGGCGAGGGTCTTAAGAGAGCCGAGGACGGTAATCATCAATATACACGTGTATCATACGACATTAATTTTTCAACACACTTGTGAAGAAAATAATACTAAAAAATCATTTTGTCCTTGGAGTTTTTAGGTAGTAAACTTTCCATAACGTTAAGGTGACACTTGTCCACATTTTTTCCATACAAACTTCGGGAGGGTTTTACTCCACTGTTTGACTATGTACACCAAAAATTAAACTTGGTATGGTTTTGTCTCGTTATTATTATTGTCTGTACGGAAACAGAATACTAAAATAAGAAGCCATTAAAAAGTTATGAGCCAACAAAGATTCGTTTTTCTTGCTAATTTAACCTAACTTTGAGCGTGTTTAATAATAAAAGGAGTGTAAAATCTCGAAAACCAAGACGGTACCGACAAAGTTCAATTAACAATAAATTCAATAAACTTTATTCGTCATTGATTTGTGGAGTGGTTTTTTCAGAAAACCCGATCTTCAGAAGGACTTTTCTTAATTTTTTCGCGATTTTTTTTCCAAAAATGCTCCTGCATCTTACTCAATAACGTTGTGCATGTAGACTAGCGTCTAACTGCTCACCACTGATACTATCTCTGTCGGATACGAAGCCTGGTGAGACAACGTGATTTTTAGCCAGGCCCACCAGTGAGTTCGAGCCCGCGCTAAGTGTCGCTTTAAGGGCTTCACATCTTATATTCGGGCGGTGTTACAACATAAATAATTATCTTCATAACTAGTACTTGTAGTCATTTTAATGAATAAATAACTATAATTTCAACAGTGAAAACGAGTTGAGATTTTTTTGCCAATGGCGGGAAAAAGTAATCAGTTTTCCAATGCGCGCGCATCTAACAATGGCGATCGGCCTTATACTAAGGCCGCATTCCGAATTAGAAAAATAACGCTGTGAGCGCTGACATCGATATTTTGCGTTCCGAGTTAGATATCACGATTCTGACAGCTAAGAATCGTCATTTTTGTCATCAATACGGAACGCTCGTGATCGCGATAAAAGTGTTCACTCAACGTTAAAATATATATTCACCATATTAAACTTGTATACACCACACATTTTTTCTACTTAGAAAGTAGCACTGTTTCAAATAAATCTAAATTAACTAAAGATTCGATGTGACTTAAAACAAAACAGCACAACTGTCATTTATGACAAGATGCATGTCATGACGTCATCCATGACGATTCGCGGGACGTCGTGTGGGTCGACGTCGGTCAAATCGATATTATTGTAACTCGGAACGTGGCCTAACAGAATGACGTTTCTTTTTTTTTGGCTTTTCGTGGATAGGGCTTAAGCCACGTACAAAATGGGGAATCCAAAGTTTTCTTTATTACAGAAAACAACAAAAGTTATATTTGAATGAAAGTTTTATTTATTAAAAACGTACAAGTTGAAATTATCTATTTAATTATTATGAAGTTGCATGAAATGAGCAAGCATATGTTAATTTATTTGTACTATTGAGCACGACCTTTTTTGTATCGAAACTTTTTAAGAACAAAGCAACTCAACCAATAAAAAAAAGCTATAACTCACTTGTGAATAATAGTAATGAAAAAGTCACAGTTTGATAATAGGTGTCATTATGTGCCTAATTGCGGTGAAATTAGAGCCATTTTATGAGCAAGTGTGTTGAAAAATAATATATTATTTATAAATGTCGATTCGCCGGATTCGGGCGAGTAAATTCAGGCGAACCGACTAATAAGCCGAATCGGATACCTAAGGAAAGGTTGTAGCACGGTATGTCTGTATCCAATGAATGTAGGCGTTTGTTTGTACGTAGGTAAATTTTCATTTGCAAAGATGAATACTACTAAGTAAATTAAATTGTTAGGTTATTTTTGATTAAGGGCAGATTTTTCAATAGTCAGATAACTTTCATCTGAAAAATAAATGTGTTGGTTTGACGGATTTTGTATAGAATATAATATATATTTACCAAACTGTCAGATTTATTCTTCAGATAAAAGATATCCGACTATTGAAAAGGTCTTTATTGTTAAATTTAAGATGATGCCTCCGACTGCATGAGATTACTTATAGGATTCATTCTAATAGTCATCCTTTTAAAAACAGTTTCTTGTTTCCAACTTTTTTAGTTAAAGTTCACTTTTTAGGCAGTCGGGTTTCATGATTTTGTTAATTATTTTTTTATTTCACAGTTTTCCGTTAATATAATTATTTATGACGTTAATGAGACCAATTTATGAAACCCTTTATTTTCATACCTCACTCAATAGGATTTGAGAAAAAAAAAAATACGACACTGTATATGGCGCCAAAAATGGGCCATTTTACTTTTTTCAATTTTAGTATACCCAGTGTAACTTTCACAATTAAGATGAATCTAACGACACCTCTCAAGCTGAAATCGGTCAAGCCGTTAAGGCTACAGAGCGTCACAAAGAAATATATATACATACACTCGAAAGACATAACCCTCCTTCTGGCGCAGTCGGGTAAAAATGAGCCCTAAATCAACATTTTAATATATTGTGACGAAAATACACACTATTATCATCTGCCATTACAGTATAATTTCACCTCTACAAGTTACATAAACCAAACCCCGCAATTGATACTCACGATCCCGGGAGTAATAGGTAAGGCTTGATTTACAACCCTCTGATAAGGTTCTGATAGTTTCCCCGGGCCTCAGATGAAGGGTACCTTGCAGGTATAAAATCATATCTATATTTAGGACTATTTAAATAATAATGTACTGTCTGAAGAAAATGATTAAATAGTGATTTGCAACACATTATTTGGCATAGCTATGGGTAACAAACTTTAGATACCAACCTCCGTGCCTCGGAAAGCGCGTTAAGCCGTTGGTCCCGGCTGTCATTTGAGGACGTTTGACAGTCGTTACGAGTCGTCAGAACCTCTCCGAATGTCTGACAACCAGTCTTACCAAGGGGTATCGTGTTACCCAGTAACTGGGTTGTGGGGGTCAGATAGGCAGTCGCTCCATGTAAAATACTGGTATTCTGAAATTCCAGATGGAAATTCCAATTACACTTTGCCCGACCTGGGAATTAAACCAGGTATATTTATTACTGATAAGTTTAGTATTCATATCTTACCGGAATGAAGAATTTTCAAATCTTTTGAGTAATTTAGAAGAACAATGCGGTCACACAAATAAAAGCGACTTTACTAAGTGATAGCCTAACGGTGGCATTTAAGTCTGTTGTAAAAATTCAAATATTATTTTTAGCCCAAAATTCAGCCACGCGAACTCCATTTGTTGACGCAGTTGACGGCGTAATGATTCTTAAGTGCACAGGTGACAGGGCGCAAGATGGGCGGCGGGCCATTGTCTGCGGACGCCTCTTATGTGTTGAAGTTCGCTTTGTCCAATTTATCCACCTTAATTAATCATATATATAGATTGACAATATATAGGTACCTAGTATCGCTAAGTTAAAAAGATAGAGTAAGTTAAGAAGAAGAGCAGATAGAAATAAAGTTTATATTCGGGATCTTTCACTCTTTAAGTTGTACTTACATATGAAAAACAAACAAGATAAAAACTTTTTAAAAAAACAACCGACTTCCAAAAAATATTAGAAGGTGAAAAATAACTTTAATTTCGGAATTCGGCGACTTTGGATTTGAATTTTATTAATTTCTTATCACCGCTCCTCAGGAGTAAACTCTTTCAAATAAAAACGGAATTTTGGAATCGGTCCACAAATGGGTAGAAATAGATGAACATACATAAAAAAAGAACCTACAGTGGAACATATGACCTCCTCCTTTTTTAGAAGTCGGTTAAATTAA
This sequence comes from Polymixis flavicincta, assembly GCA_949987655.1. Classification (NCBI taxonomy): domain Eukaryota; kingdom Metazoa; phylum Arthropoda; class Insecta; order Lepidoptera; family Noctuidae; genus Polymixis; species Polymixis flavicincta. The sequence continues at coordinate 8,221,479 of OX465186.1, read as the reverse complement.
ATATATGGATATTATTTGTTGCAGCAGCCCTACGACCTCACGGAAGCCTCTCGAGATGTCGATATCGGAAAACATGTCCCATAAACTTATAACTTTAACTACCAACTGAAGTGTTGAATGAATAATAACTATGGAGACACATTTATTAGATAAAGATGTTACAACTTTTATACCACGTGACAGAAGAATAGAATTAAAGTAGGTTCCTAGTCACCCTACTGAAATTTAGCTATTGCTTTCGCATAAAGATGACTCTCATTGTTGTCAGTGACTTACATTTCGCCAATGACGTGATAAGAACTCTCATCTTAAAAAGCTCTTTCCGGAAGTCGGTTGTTCCTTTTTTGAAAAACTTTTTATTTTTCACTCTTTAGCCTATCCCGCACTAATTTGAAATTTCATCATCCTTGGGGTCAAAACAATGCATATTTATGCGATAGCACTAATCGCGGTTGATTTGCTGTCATTTTTTGAAAAGTGCCGTTTCGTTGTCTGCCTCCGAAACGCATCATCAGATTTATATGAAATTTAAATGGGACCATTTCGGAATAAACCCCTTTCGAACAAAGAATTTGGCAAATCCGTCTTTATATGACAGAGTTATGCCCGAAAATACATTTTAAAAAAACATTCGAATTGATAACCTCCTTCTTTTTAAAGTCGATTAAAATCACTTTTACGCGAAATTCACGTTTTAAGCGTTCGAATTTAATGGTCATTTTCGCATGTTCTAGTAAAGTCATCTAGCATTTTATTTTTATTACAACAGCAATCAGCAGAATAAAGAAATGCCTTCTAATTAAACCACGGAGTCTATACCTCCTAACTGGGGACACGTATTTACTTTGACAGGTAGATTTTTTTGCCATTTTCCGGACGATGTATGAAAAACAACCTAAGTACCTAAACAATTCTATACCTGCATCTCATTGTAAACAGATTGTTTATCAATTGCTAATGAATCCCAATATTTGGCAGCCGTTTCGTGATTGGTCGGTTAGCGACGATAGCAATGCAATAAGCGCTCGGCGTACGCAATTGCTATCCAATTATAACATTTAATTAGTGTCGCATCGTCATTAATTTATAGGACGATATTGTTAATAGATTGCAGTGGCAAATGTACAACATTATCAGCCTGTAGGTAATGCGTCCTCTCTCTGAGAGAGAGCGGGCCACGGCCAAGTGGCGGGTTGGTAGGTGTCACATGTCTTCGAGTTTTTGATTATAGGACATGCCGGTTTCCTCACGACAGTTTCCTTCGCTGTTTTGAGAGCAGTGGTGAGGAAATAAGCTTATGCAAAGTAGGGTCAGGGTTCGAACCTACGGCCTACAGTTTGTATAACCTAGACAACTTTATTTCGGCTTTGGAAGTCGTGATGTATTAATTAATTTATAACTTTAGTACCATCTATTTAAATAAAAAGAAAAGTCCTGACTGACTGACTGACTCATCAACACCCAGCACAAACTTGGACCAAGAAAGCTGAAATTTTGCACAGAGGTTCCCTTTATAATGTAGACGAGGAATATGGAAGGATTTTTCGAAATCAATCAATAAGGGAGTTAAACAGGGGATGAAAGTTCCGTGCGCTCGAAGCCGCTGGCAAAAGCTAGTAATATATAAAATTTTACCTCACATTGTTCACTTAGCAACATGATTTTGAGAAATGAAAACACCATGAATGCCTTACTAAATACTCTCCTACTCAAAAGGCTTTACACCGAGTAGCTGAGTTCCAAGAAAACCGTCAATTAGTTATAATTATGCTTTGAGTGTTTTATTATTAACGTATTTCTACCGACATTTTTATCAGCCTTAGTAACTAACCTACTTGATATTATATGATGAAAATTACTGTCACAGAAGAACCTTACATCTTTTTGACGTTGCGTAACATCACACCTGTATTATCCAAAGACTAGGCAGAGCAGTAAAAAAAAAAAACTTTAAAACCGAAAAACTTCCCACGATCTACTTGCTTCTGGATTATTTGTCAATGCATATGTAGTTAGGAGATTAAAAAGAAACCACATACGTATTGGATTGCGAGCAGGGTATCCATTGGCCTGCTGCACACCTAGCTGATAAAATCTGGCGATAGATAAAATAAAAAATAAAAAGGTTTATTTCAGAAACTTGAACAACTTTTACATTTAATCTTACACTGGGATCTCCTTTTAAGTAAAAGATATACCTGTGCTAGGAGATCCCGCTCTCCTATAACAAAATTATAAAAAAGTAAAAGTGGTGTACAAAAACAAAAAATTACTAGTAAAATTTAAACAAAACAAGACAAGATTTGAATTATACCTAAAACTAAAAAAAATTAACGAAAAAAAATCTCATGCGAATAAACAATGAATTTGTTAAAGCTTAGCCACAGCTCTAAGATAAGTAATAAGCATGATTGTAACCTTATGAAATAAACCAAAAAACGCCTTTAAGTACACTATTATTTAGTAATTACACCCTATTTGTTGTCACAACTCCTTAAACAAGTTCCGTCAAATCGCAATCCAATTACTAAGGGGAATATGATTGATGTACTCTGCTATGAAATGATTGATTACCTTTTCTAATTTCCTTCTTACATAATCTTTACAACAAATAAAATAATAATCCCGTCTGTTGCTAGCTTCCGCTTTCCTGGTAAAGTATTTTCGATTACTACTTAATTGATGTTGAATAATAATAAATAGTAAAGACTCCATTGAGTGGAAATTATCTAAAGATTTAAGAGACAAACTTCAGGAGCCTGTTGACCTGCAAAAAATGAGTATCAAGGAATGTCAAAACATCCAACCTATGGACACGTAAAAGACGCATACATAACAAAGTGCAGTGTGGCGACATTCAAGACTTATAAACGCGGTCCTACGGCCAGCAAATGACAGACCGCGCCAGACCTTGCTACGCCTATTGAGGCCTATCGGGCCTGTGAAAAAGCCGGCCGTGGGACCGCAGCATTAAGTTGACCATCGGTATTAACTATCAAAATCAAAAATCAAATTTATTCGTAAATGTAGGTTTCATTATATATGATGTTATAATAAGTTAGTTCGCTACATTTTACTCTCCAGAGCATACAAATAATAAAAATGTTAGTTGTGTCGAAACCACAGACACATTTAAAATAAAATAACTCAATTACTTACAATACTAACACACAAATCCTTATCCTAATCTGAATACACGTAGTAAAGATGAAATTGTGATTCCAAAATTTAGACTGACTAAAACTAGCAAGTCATTTCTAATTAACAGTATCCGCTTCTATAACAAGTTGCCAAAGTCAGTTACAGAACTTCGTCATTAATTGACATTATACATCAATTTTATTTAGGTTCATTTTATTTATGTAGATTATTTTAAATATTGTGAATGAGGGAACGTTGTAGGCCTTACTGACTGTAGATTTGTAGACGATTTTCTATTCTGTATTCGTCTAAGTACCTGGTACTTATTGACAGGCCTGCGCTGTCCTCCCATACATTTAATCTCTGTAATTTGAAAATATTGTTAAAGCCAATTATTTTTAAAAGAGTAACCGGGGAGTTTCTTGCCGGCTCTTCTCCATAGGAAACAACAATTTGGAGCCGTGCACCTAGCTTCTGACGTTTCATAAGTGCCCATGCAGGTATATATGAAATAAAAATATTTTGATTTTGATTTTGATTTTGATCTTACGTAGTAACACACAATTGCCAAAGTCAACATATTAATGTAAATTTAAGAACAAGAACATAAGACAGTGCAACTAAGAACATACTTAAATCAACATTAAAAATAGAACCACAGAAAAAGCCATTTTAACAACATCTAAACCTTTGAGGATAATAAAATCATTAACTTAGGTATAATGTCATATTGTGATAATCTAAATGTCAATGTTGTCCTCCATAAACTCAGCTGAGGAGTAATACCATTTATGAATTAAAAATTGTTTCAGTTTATTTTTAAACATATTTTTTCTCGTTTATTTTCTTTTGTATATATTAGGTATATTTTTAAATATTTTTACAAAAATAAAATAAAAACATTTAAAAATATAAAAAATAGTGGCCCATCGGTATCAAGAGCAGGGTCCAAGATGCCGGTGGTCAGGGGTCTAGAGAAAGGAACCTCCTGACTATGCGTGCCGTGTCTAGGAGTACTGCTTTCTGAATCAAGCCCTTGATCCAGCCGCGCAATGAGAGCCTCCTGAGATGTTGGTCGAGGCTCTTCGCTATTAGGCCATTTACTGTAATGATTATCGGTACAATGATTGCTGAGTCCACGTCCCACATGTCGACAACCTCGTGAGCTAAGTCAAGATACTTGATTTTCTTATCTTGCTCAGCTTTTATGAGATTTTCGTCATGAGGGACAGCGATATCAACAATCATTGCACAACGCTCTCGGCGATCTATCACCACAATGTCAGGCTTATTGGCTACAATAGTCCTGTCAGTGATGATAGATCGATCCCAATACAATGTGGCGTGACCATTCTTGAGAACTGGGTCGGGCACATATCTGTAGTATGGTACTTCAGACTCCACAAGGTTGTACTGCAAAGCAAGTTGCTGGTGGATAATCCTAGCTACTAGATTGTGTCTGTGCAGATACTCGCCGTTAGCAAGACGAGAACAACCGGAAACGATATGTCCGATTATTTCACCGGGACGGTGGCATGCCCGACAAATGTCAACCGTACCATCCTTGACAATGTAGTTCCGATAGTTATTCGTCATGATAACTTCATCCATAATCGCACAAACAAAACCTTCGGTTTCCCCGAAGAGGTCGCCGAAACGCAGCCAAAAAGTCTACATCAGGCCCATGAAGAGCCCGGAAAAAGCGTCCGTGTAGCTCTTTGCCTTGCCATACTTCCTTACGATCTAACAACATATTATTATTAAGATATATTATCTGTCGTGGAATTTCATTGACTATGCCTCTAGAGGTCGTTATAAGTTGGACCAAGCTACAGCAACCTAATAGCCCCATCCCGTATACTTGATGGTACTGGAACTATATAATATGACGCGACGTTCGCATTTATTGAAGCTGTGTTAACGTCTCTAGCCTGTACTAATTTCCCATAATTTTTCAAAGGCCTCCCTCTTCTTTCTCCACACACTTTAGCCCTCTGCTATTGCGAGCCAATCCTTTCGGTAGGAGTGAAGTTCGTCCCTCCACCTCCATTCGTTCGGCTGCGTATACGTTCAACGAATGAACTAACGTTACATGAAAAGGCACCCTTAGATAATGACGTTTTCCTTATCTTCGTACCTACCATAACAACCTAACAAGCTATGATCACCACGAATTGCAGGTCGATTACTGATCACAAGGTTGTTATTGGTTCCCATAGGATGGCGCTGTTTAATCCCTTAACGACACCAAAGGGGCGGAGAGTACTTAGTCCGGGACCAAGCGGTGTTACTGAACACTTCGCATTAATTACTGTACTTCAAACTTAGACTCGCATTCTTGAGGTAAAGATGGAGAATAGATTGAGGTAGAGAAAGGGGAAAATGGAAAGATTATGAGCTTTAAAATAGTTCTTCATTTCACCAAAAGTCTGATTTTGTACAATGTCTTTCTTAATATGACTTTAAAAGTAAAAGCTTATCAACATGGAGCAATATTTAAATACTTTGGTTCTTAAACTAGGTGAATGTTCCTGTGACTTAAAAGTCAGTGATACTCCGTAGCAACAAAGCTTTTTTTAATATTATTTTGTAGTTTGGTACATTTGAACATGGTGGAAAAGAAAACAAATTACTATGTCCAGCAATGTTGATTTTTAGGATGTAATGAAAGAAAAAAAGAATAATATTTGACTCAGATTACGAAGTAGATAAGTATAAGAAACTTTAACACAGAACATAATAAAGCGTTTTACCGTAAATTACGGCTTTACTCACATGTTAACTACTAGATATCCCGAAACTTAGCTAGTTCTGAAATCGTTAGTGGATTCCTTGTTTTCAAACTATTTATGTATACGAGTAGTTCTCCTTATCAATTTTGACAGCGAAAACTCTTTTAAATCATTTCCCTGTCTAAACCTTAGATTGCTCGCTAGATCAAACCCCTCTTAGGTACTCATACAATCTTACATGCAACACAGCAAGCCAACTTTACTGTTATGGTTGTGACCGGGAATTAAAACAAAATTCGATTTTCATGCTAGTGAGTATGAAAACAGAATGCCTTTTGCCAATTAACTAGCTGAAATCCTTGGCATGTTACTGACTGTGAACTTCATAATAGACACAGAACACATTTTCCGAACAAGGAGTGTTCCAAGCACAATGAACACAACACACAGCCATTCCTAATTTGAAACTTCACTAAGGGCGAATTTCACCATTGAAACTAAACGCGATCAAGAACTGTCAGTGTCAAAATTGTTATGGAATGCTGAAACAGACAGCTATCAGCTCTTGAACGTGGTTTTAGAAGTCTTGATAGTGATTCAGTTGCAATTGGTGAGATCCGTACTAAGTTTTAAATATGCAACTGTTACCTAAAGCCATTACAATGTCGACTATATTATTACAATCGCTCTTCTGACCACTCAAGACCTGTGTGTAACACTGTGAATAAATTAATCAGATGAAAATAAAAACTTTCTCTAAAAAAATAACAACCGACTTCCGGAAAAACACTACAAAGTGAAAAATAACTTTAATTTCGGAAGTCGGTGACTTCAGATATGTATTTTAATTTTTTGTCACCGCCTTCCGAAATTTAAGTTATTTTTGCAATGCATATTTATGTGATAGCAGCAATCGCTGTTGATTTGCTGTCATTTTTTGAAGAGTTCCGTTGTCTGTCTCCGAAACGCATCATCAGATCTATATGAAAAATGGGACCATTTCGGAATAAACTCCTTACGAACAAAAAGTAATTTTGCAAATCCGTCTATACACCGTGACATTTTAGTGGTCATACGACGACAAACCACTTCATTTATCCCATGACTACAATACATTTATATAAATGAAATAAAATAAAGAACTTTTATGAATAATTTTAAATAAGAAAATATTTACTAAAACGCATGACGTAGTTTCAAACACCCTGTTAAGGAGATGGAATGAATGATGGAATGTAATGGTATAGGTATCTTCTACCCTTTAATACGTAAACATTATTAACAAGGTCTTTCATAATTCTAAAGCATGATTTATTATTCTTTGTACCTATTTTCTTAATTAATGGGAACAATGTTTTAATCGCGCCTAGAGGTTTTTCATGTCGCATACATTGAGTGGACCATCTTTGTAATACGACTAAAATGTCAAGGTTTATATGACGGAGTTATGCCCGAACATACATTAAAAATACATATATCTATAAATATGTCGAATTGATAACCTTCTTTTTGAAGTCGGTTAAAAAAAACGTGCGGTCTGGATTTTTTACCCTCGGTCTGAAGCCGAGCATTGTCAATACTACAGAATGCATCCAAGCAGCGCGTCAAAACATATTGTTGGATTTGCAACTCTCGGCGCAGTGCAGCAGTACTCAAAGCAGTGTGACTTAGAGCGCAAAAAATCTCGCCTCGATATTTTATGTCCATGCGAATGTGAACGAAGGGTGTCCATGCCACTCATGTGGGAACCCCCTTTAATCCTTTAACTTTATTTTATTTTATTATTATTTATGATTAAATACACACTCTAGAAGCAGTGGTGGCCCGATGGTAACGGCCTCGACTAACGAGTTGTAGGTCGTTGGTTCGTTGGCGCTTTCGTCATTTCAGCCGGAAGACGTGCACTGGACATAGGCCTCCCCCAGGCTCCTCCACTTCGACCGGTCTTGTGCTCACCACATCCAGCGGATTCCCGCGGCCTTCACAAGGTCATCGGTAGGCGCTTTACTTTGTGTTAATAATTTTATGACCACTGCTCTCAAAAAGGTGAAGGAAAGCGGCATGTCTTGAAACCAAAACTTGGAAGATGTATCATATTTATCAACCCGCACTGGGCCCGCGTGGTAGATTGTAAGCCCACTCCCTTCCGAATAGAAAAGACCTGTATCGCAGCAGTGGGAACATTTTAGGCTGATTATGCTACACACTGTATGAAAAATTCATCCGCCTACATATTTCGGGTCATGAAAGATCGTGGACAGACAGACGACGGACGGAGAGCGGAGGTTTAGAATTGGGGTTCAGTTGGCACCCCTTCGTTCCGGAACCCAAAACCTACAAAAATTACCAAATTATTCCAGAACCTTTTACCATACAAATACACTTATTATATGGAAGTAGAAAATACGGTTAATAGACTGACAAATTGATTTAATAGAAGGTAAAACGTTATTGCTACTTAAGAACACCTGCTTGAAGGCAAAACGGCATTCGTAAAGACCTCGAAAGCCTGTTTTCCAACCTTAATAGAATATTTCTTTTATAATGTTATCTTAGGTTTTCGAAGTAAGTAGGTAATGCGTATTTGAAAGGCTCATTCAAGTGAATGCTTTTGTGAAATGGAAATATATTTCGATCTTTGGTATAAAAATAGAACATCTATTGCTTTCTGTAAGTGGATACTACTGAGTATTTTGGATGTTTCAAATTGTGATTATCAAGATTATACAACGTGTTGTTTTGCATCCTCGTCAAATTCAAGGAGGTAACTATGCTAATGATTCTCGACACGAATCAATTATAAAATAAGTAGTTTTTTTTTTTCCATATTTTCGGAAATCGGCGTTTGGCATTTTTTTTTCGGTCACGCATGTTAAAACGCGGCTCGTGTGATACCGCACTGTAACACACAGCGATATAGTCGTGCGATACTGCCTACTGCATACGGAACGGGGCGATTATGTTCTTTGAAAGAGGTGTTTTCTGAAATACTGTTAAACTTAAATAGTTAAAAAAACAAGTATGTATTCATTAGTGAGCAAGTATCGTAATTTTATTTGATTATTTATGTCTTTCAGAACAGCCTCCTGAAATTTGACGAGGATGCAAAACAACACGTTGTGTATCCAAATAAATGTAGGTATATTGTATAATAAATAAACTATGTGAAAAAGAACAAACACATCGAAGAAATAAATAAATTCCTAGCCAACTACTATGAGATGTCTACGAAGTTCGTGACGTCATAGCTACGATAGCTACGTGGTCGTAGCCGATGACCCGCTGGCTACGCACGGATATAATCATAGGCTGCTTGCATAAAGATATGGGAGGACTACACCCTTACCACGAAATTTGTAGTTTCGGCCGAAGTTACAGGCGATTCCTACTACTGATCACCTACGAGTTTAAGAGGTCGATACGAAATTCTTCCGATTTCGCTTATTTACGTGATTTTACAGACGTCATTTTGCAGTTAAAATACTGTATTTAATACTCGACAAAAATAAAAATAAAGTAGTTCTCTCATTAGATAATCATTGTAACGATCTTTCACGTTGTGCATTAAAACTTATAGAAATAAAGTAATATAACTGTATAATATTAACTACTTGACGACGATCGTGGTGATTGTGGCAAAACTGAGATTGAGGCCTATGTCCAGCAGTGGACGTCTTTCGGCTGAAATGATGATGTTGATGAAGTACGTCTGTAAAATCAAATTAATCAGTGAAATCGACAAAATTTCTTATAAGGCCTTTAAGATTCGTTCTGGGCGACCTAACAATTAATGACAATATGATTTGACAGTTGTCTTTACTCCCGATGAATTTTGCCCATCCGAAAAAAAATATCAATCAGAAGTAGGCTTAACTTCGAAATATTGATCTACTTTTGGACGGGCTCGTATCTTAGTTGAAAGATTCAGAGAGTAGGTCCAAAGTACAACAAATCGGGACCGGATAACCTGTATCTTTATTCAAGCACCCTTATAATAGGCGTTACACTCATGGTGGGATTTAGAACGTTTTTAAATGCTAATTAAATTAATTCCTTCATTATTTTGAGAATTATTTATAACAAAGTGTTAAATGTATTACACGTTAAGCTCATACTTGTCGTATATTTTCCAGGAAATTTAATAATATTACTTAATACTGGTTGCCTTTGTACTAAGAACATGGATTTTATCCTTCGTTACGTTTAATTAGAATTGAGTAGTACCTAACTAATTAATGTATTTACTCAAGCGTTTACTAAATCTCCGTAAAAGTTAGCCCCTTATTCGGGATTAGAAGTTTCTTGGTAATGAATACGAGATATTTTCGTTTAGTAAAATGTTAGTAAAAGAAATGTCTGACAATACCAAAAAGGTCTTGTTTTTGTAAAAGCAAGTATTGTTGTCAAACTATGTTGAAGTAAATTAGAACAAAATAATAAAGCTTTTTATAAGGATATACTGACTAGACCATTGCACTTATGACGTAAATAAATTAAAGCGTGGCGATTATGGCAAGGCCCCCCAAATTGGGGGAGGCCTATGTCCAGCAGTGGACGTCTTCCGGCTGAAATGATGATGATGATGATATAAATAAATTCGTTCAGTCGTTCTAGCGTGATTCAGTAACAAACATTCAAACAACTAAAGATACAAACTTTCATATTTATTAACCCCCGACGCAAAAACGACGGGGTGTTATAAGTTTGACGTGTCTCTGTGTGTGTGTGTGTGTGTGTGTGTGTGTGTGTGTGTGTGTGTGTGGGTGTTTGTGTGTGTCTGTCTGAGGCAACGTAGCTCCCGAATGGATGAACCGATTTTGATTTAGTTTTTTTTTGTTTGAAAGGTGTATTAGGCGGGAGTGTTCTTAGATATGTTCCATCAAAATCGATTCAGCCGTTTGAAGATTATCAGCTCTTTTCTGGTTCAAAAAGGGATTTTAGCCTCTTCCATGGGTCTGATCAACTTAAAATTTGGGATTATGTTACTTCAATGATATTAGAGGAAAAAAATAACCTTGAACTGATGCTGGAGCAACACCTGGAATTTCCAGGAAACCCAAGTTATTCACCAACAAACAGCAGAAGTATCGTGTTTGGGTTCATTGAAAAGGTATCAATGAATAGAATATAGATAAATGGTGATTTAAGGGAGACATTAAGTTTAAAAAGCAAGAAATAAAAATTAAATTTAAAATTTAAAAAACCCCCGACCAAAACAAAAACTCTAAAAAGTAAAAAAAAATATTTATAGGCCTTTTAATTTGAACGTAATGCTTGGATCAGGGCATTGTCAAGTCGGGGGACGGCTAGGCCTCTGTTTGGCGATTTCATTGACCGTCCCCCGATTTCGGGGGTTTTTTAAATTTTAAATTTAATTTTTTATTATTAGTAGGCTAGTAGGATTGGCGAAATACGTTTCCGGTAACATTATTTCAATAGAACTATAGTGGTCCTATTGAGGTACCCTTGGTCTGGTAAATAAGTAGGAAGTTTTTCCCATGTATAGGTTCTTGTTTGAAACTCCCGTTTTCCGCAGAAACGTTTCTTTTCTGCCGCGGCTACTGTGCGGAGTTTCCAATTGAAAAATGTTACCGCCAGTGACATCCAACTAGCAAGCCATATAGATATATTCTCACCTATTGTTACTTTGTCTGATTTATTGAAGTAAATAACTTTTATTGGGTTTTTGAAGTATTGCCTGTCCTGTATGACTTTGACCAAACACAATTGGATGACTTTATCAAATGTAGGCAAATGATATCAATTGGAAAAATATATTGGTCGAGTGGCTTATACATAGGTTGATGAACTATGGCTAAATGATGAACAAAATTATTCAGACCTAGTTTTCATTTCAAATAGTTATATTTAGTTATGCCTTCAAACTTGATCTTTCGATGAATAATAAAGTCGTATTATGAAAATCGATTATAAGTTTTGTTTACAAAGATAACATCGGCAGCTTTTTAATATTTACTTATTAAACTAAAACAGCGCGTTTTAATTTTAGGTAAACCGTTACAAAGGTCAGTTTTTTTTTCAGATTTGGAATTCGAATTTGAGCTTACACTGTTTTTATTCTATAGAAAGCAAAAAAAAGCAAAGGTTTTTAAAGGAACACGATAAGAACTATAATCGCTTAGTGAATAAGTCAAAAAAATCACGACGTCAAAGAATACAAAAGGAAAATCTAGATATAAGTTGCAAAGATAAGTGAATGCTTAAGTTTCCAAGTCGCAAAAATTTTATTCCCACTAAGTTTCAACAAAAGCGAGTGACACCAGATATTCTCGAACTTTTCACTGCTTTTCCATTTCCATTCAGTTTTCGAGCGAAGTGGACGTCATAAGAATCCCGTGTACCACAGAAATGGTTCTCCGATAGTATTCCTTACTATATTTCTTGTGAGATGTACCCGGCTACAGTATGGTCACGTAGGATCTTGGCAGGCGTATCCATTCATTGTCACAGAGAAGGTAGTAATCAGAGTAATTATAAATATCTACTACCTATTATTTTGCATTAAGCAATTGTCCCTGCAGCCGGCTAAAGCCTTCTCATTATCATCATACTTCTGTCTTTATCGCTATCGCAATTTATTTGAAGTCTGTGCAACATGGCATTTGTCGCGGATTCATGGCGCCAAACTACAACGGCTGTCCGTTCACCATCTAACAATTTTATTCATAAACGAATAATCATGTAACTGGAAACGCAAGCGAGCCCAACCGCTTGGACACGATCCTCGTTGGACAGCGAGGACTGGCGGAGAGACTGAGTGCGGCGAAAGACTGTGAGAGAGTCGAGCTCGGACAGTTTTGGTAAACGCTCAGACCAACGCACTTGTTTGTTTTTGACGCAAAGATAATAACTTCAAATTATCTTTTTGTTCGAGTACCCACTACAGTGCCCACATCCACCTAAACTAGGTCGGATAGTGAACAAGGCCTGATGATCGCATCTCGGCCACCATGATAACATATTTATCTTCCATACTTCTAGCATAGTCAGCACTTCGGTAGTCACTCCCTTTCTAGCCATTTCATCTTTCACATTGTCCATCTATCGTTTCTTTGTAACCCCCCTTCCCTAAATCGTATAGCTATCCAATCCTCATTCATACTCAAAACTTTCTTAACATTTTCCTACTTTTTTTTTCTTTTTTGGGTGGGAAATCATCAAATAACTTCTCCCGCTCTGGGTGGAGCAGGAGGGCGTGTCAGTCTTTTACTGACTAAAACCCACCCGTGTTCCTTCAGTAGCCCGTATAACAGGGGCTGTGGTATCTCTTTCGAACAAACCCGCACCCCTGGTAGGCATCGGCCCTTGCGGGCCCCATCATTTGTTGTGCTGACATCTTTTTGAGGCGCTCGTGGAACACAACGCGCCGTCGACTTGGGCTTGGTCCTTACCGGACAGCGAACTCATTACTCGCCGTCCGCAAGCTCATGCCTACGGTGGCCGGAAATCGGCCTGAGATTCCCGACGCCCAGGGCGTCTCCGTATCCTGCGGCGGCTATGGTCGCGAGGGCGCATATGCTGCCTCTCCTTCACGTGCGCCGCCTCCCTCTTCGCGAGCATCACTGCTTCACTGAAGGAGGTGATGGCTACCCATGCACTCTCGCTCCGTACCATAGCCTGGACAAGGGCCGGACGCGAGAGATCGCCTCCACGAGGACACGGCGGTGCTCCGCCCAAGCCGGGCAGACCGCCACCATTTCCTCCACCGTGTCCTCAGGGCGATCTTCGCAGTGGAAACACCCGGGCGTTTCCTCCCGCCCTATCCGAAACAGGAACCTCCCGAAACAACCGTATCCGGTGAGGACCTGCGTCAGGCGGAAGGTGAGGACGCCATGCCGCCTCTCAAGTCACTCCTCAAAGAGGGGACTTACCGCCGCAATCGTGGCGTGCCCAGCACTGGGTTGCGACAATCGCACACTCCATGTCGCCATGAGATCCTGCCGGAGCTCTGTCCACTGTGCCGCGATTTCCCGCGGCAGCGGAGTTACGCCCCGGCGGACATTTTCCTACTTCAAAGCTATAAGCTCAGAAAAAAAAAACATTAATGACCATGTGAGTTGTATAAAATGTAAGTTTTCTCCATGTTTTCTTTCATAATGGGAATCACGGAGAAGGTTGGGAAAGTAAAGAGTCTGTTTATTCGCATAGCTAAATGTGACTAATGGAACACGAACTCTGCAACCAAGTTTACTGACTAGCCAATCTTTTCTCGATGATATAAACAACGTGTTGTTTTGCATCCTCGTCAAATTCAAGGAGGTAACTATGCTAATGATTCTCGACACGAATCAATCATAAAATAAGTAGGTTCTTTTTTTTCACATTTTCGGAAATCGGCATTTGGCATTTTTTTTTCGGACACGCATGTTAAAACCCGGCCCGTGTGATACCGCACTGTAACACACAGCGATATAGTCGTGCGACACTGCCTACCGCATACCGAACGGGGCGATTCTGTTCTTTGAAAGAGGTGTTTTCTGAAATACTGTTAAATTTAAATAACGAAAAAACAAGTATGTATTCATTAGTGAGCAAGTATAGTAATTTTATTTGATTATTTATGTCTTTCATAACAGCCTCCTGAAATTTGACGAGGATGCAAATCAACACGTTGTATTACGTGTACGTGCTATTCTTGCGTAACTGGTGCTAACACGCGAGTGACGAAGATAATTAATAGACTTGCACGTCAAACAATATACCTACTGGGTAAATAATCATTTTGAGAAGTTTATTGTTGCAATATTAGTATCCCATAATTACATACGGTTTACTAAATGATTTTACTTTGAAATGTCTTAAAAATTATGCTGACTAAAATCGAAAATGTTTTCTTTACGAAAATAACATTTCAATGAAATTGAATGGAACAGTCTGTTAGCATAATATTTAGTTTTCAAAAGACTTGATTAAAATCACGGTGTAGTCGAGTACTGACATGAACGAAGTTCAAAGCAAAGTGAATCGTTAACGAGATACTATATGATTCCATTTGCTACATATTCCATGTTCAAACGTACGCTACACAAGGTACAAAACTTAGCCGCATACGGTTATGACATTTATCCGCTTTCCCTTTGTGACCGCGCACGACTCTATTAGGGTTTGTGCACAATTATTGTATCAAAGCGTTTCGTATACAGACCACCGTCAGTTTTCACGCTTTTCGGTTCGCCGGGAATAATGCGATCACTTTACGGCGTTGTGCCCCAGCCGTATTGGTTTTGCAAATTATTGATTGGTCCCATCGTGTTGCTGATATCTATGTTCAACATTTCAGTTTAGTTTTAATTGCCATCAACAAATATTTTACGCTGTAATTATAACTTAATTATTCTTCACAATAATTATCAGCGAATTTGAGTTTATAATAATCATCTGTTATTAGTGTGTCATTCGATATTCATTTATTCGTGTCGGGTTTGTGGTAGTTGTAGCGTATCATTGGCCTTGCTAAAATAACAGAATATATCTGTTTATAATTTGATTAAATTAGTTACTGGACTACTGAATAATTATTAGAAATTACGCGGGGCTGCTGACAGTAATTCTCATTAAGAATTCTCACGGTATTTATAGGCATAGACAAAAACGACAATTTTTTTTTATTGCTGAATGAGCTTGCTCTTGACTTCAATCACGCTTGATGGAAAGTGATGATGAGGTCTATGATAGAACGAGCGTGCCTATTTGCCTGTGTCCCGTTGGAAGGACATCACCTTTTATCTCAGTATTCGTATCTACTTAATTTCTTTTCGCCAGATCGTTTACGAAACAAACTAAAAGGTCAGATATTTATTAACAGTTTAATGAACATTCATCGAGACACATAAATCGTTACTCTAATCTAAATAACGTCACCCTGACATGAGAATTTGAAACGCGCTCAAATAGCGCCTCGTCGCCCACGGATTATTTGCATTCATTAACTTCAAATAGTTTTCTAATTCACGACTATTTACTTTGGAAAGTTATTTAGAGTATCGCTATATTAACATTCTTTAAATTTCGATGAGACTCTTGTAACATAAAATATTTAATCTTAAAGATTTAAATAGGCTTCGAATGGCGGATTATAAATATGTTGGAAAGAAATGTATTTTATTAAGCTTTTGACAAAAATAATTACGTCTCTAGTAAGTAGGTACCACCACCTAGGGTGAAAATAGAGGAATCGCGACGATTAAATTCAAACATTGTTTCCGTTCCTGTTTCAGTTCACTGTTTTATTGAAAACAGTTTAAAGGATTTCGGTTCAGCTTAAAATGGCTGAATCATAGGTTTTTCTGTTATGTGAATGAGTGTGAAACTGCTCCGCCGGAGGGTTTGAATCAAACACATGTTGACCGAAACGATCTTTATATACTTACATGAGTTGTGCTTTATTGACACAGTCTAAAGACACAATTTACAATTTAGTAATACAAAATAAACAAAATGCTTATTATAAATACTTAATCGTATTATGTCCTACAGTAATGTCAAGTTCAGGCGTTCGTCCAGTTCAATAATGCCAGACCACTAGTGACTAGTGCAAATAAAGTAACGAGATTGACTGGAATGACTGGGTGACTAACTACGATGAGTGCTTGACTGACTGCTGTGTCGGTCTCACATTTACAAATTCTAATACGTACCAATCGGACACCATGCTAAAAATGCCAAGCTTGTACCCAAATTCTGGGCTGTTTGTATTTAGATTGCTATCGACAAGCTATGAACACCACCCGGGCGTAAAACCAAGAAAGTTTAGGTGAGCTGTCAATAGGTATATAATATCCTTAGCACCATTTCTAGCATCACCAACTAAGTAATGCAACTGAGGTGGACCGCGATTTCGAATGGGAGGCTTCGCGGCTGAGGGTTACGGGCTGTGGCAGAGGAGGAGTGCCGGTGCTTCTGAGCAGCGCTCTTCCCTTCCGTGGCCTGGACGGGGCCACCGTTTGATGGCGGACGCGGTGGGGCCGCAGGGGAAGAGGAGTGTCGGTATAGCGTTGGCCGCTCTCCCTATCCCCTGCGGCCGAAAAGGGGTAGGCGGGACGGCGCGTTGTGTTCCACGCGCGCCGTAATTGATGTCAGCAACCACTTGTGGGGTCCGCAAGGGCCAATGCCTGTCAGGGGTTCGGGTTGTTCGAAAGAGACCCCGTCGCCCCTGGCACACAGGTAACTGAGGGAACACGGGTGGGTTTTAGTCAGTAAAAGTCTGACACGCCGTCCTGCCCTCTACCCAGAGCGGGAGAAGTCATTTGATGATTTCCCACCTATCAAAAAAAAAAAAAAAAAAAATGCAATACACCGGGATGGCCAGCTAAAATGAAATAAATGACAAATGATTTTATTTCTGTTAGTAGGATTGTACAAACACTTTTACACGTCAATCATATTTTTTTAAACTAGATGTGATCGGCGTTTCCTATCTGACTATTCTGAGAAGAAAGGACGAAACAAACTCAGAGGTCACAGTCTCTTTTAAAGTTCATACATAATCTTGGTCAGATCGTGTGAAGACCATGTAGACTGATGTCTGAAATGGTATTTTGAGGAAAAAACCACACAGATTGAGTAGACCTGTCCATTCAGTGCACGCATTTATCAGTAATCCTACAGCTCAACTCAGAACTTGAGGAGCTCAACGATTTGACGAACAATACCAAGGAAAGGACATTTGGGTAGGCCGCATATAGTACTCAAACTGCCAGATTAACATTAAAAACGAACTGAGAAAAAGATGAAACACAAAAACAAAAATACCACATAGTCCTCACATTCACAAAAATAACTTTTCAACACACTTGCTCATAAAATGGCTCTAATTTCACCGCAATTAGGCACGTAATGACACCTATTATCAAACTGTGACTTTTTCATTACTATTATTCACTAGTGAGTTACAGCTTTTTTTATTGGTTGAGTTGCTTTGTTCTTAAAAAGTTTCGATACAAAAAAGGTCGTGCTCAATAGTACAAATAAATTAATATACCTAATGCTTGCTCATTTCATGCAACTTCGTAATTAAATAGATCATTTCAACTTGTACGTTTTTAATAATTAAAACTTTCACTCAAATATAACTTTTGTTTTTTTCTGTAATAAAGAAAACTTTGAATTCCCCATTTTGTATGTGGCTAAAGCCCTATCTGCGAAAAGCAAAAAAAAAAGAAATATCATTCTTTTAGGCCACGTTCCGAGTTACAATAATATCGATTTGACCGCGCTCAGACACGACGTTCCGCGAATCGTCATTGATGACGTCATGACATGCGCCATCTTGTCAAAAATGACAGTTGTGCTGTTTTGTTTTAAGTCACATCGAATCTTTAGTTAATTTAGATTTATTTGAAATAGTGCTACTATCTAAGAAGAAAAAATGTGTGGTGAATACAAGTTTATTATGGTGAATATATGTTTTAACGTTGATTGAACACTTTTATTGCGATGACAAAAATGATATACCTACTTTTCAAAGTAAATATTCATGTTAAAGTGTTTATAATCATAATCAAATGTCAAAGAGCATAGTTTAGCAACAAAAAAAACCAACACAAATAAATTGGTCATTCATTTATGTAGATGTTTTAAGACACTACACGTCAATATTTTAAAAATAGATGGCGCCGGCATTACCCTCTGACTGATCCCTGAGAAGAAATGCCGAAACAAACTCAGAGGTCATGGGCTCTTTTAAAGTCCAAACATAATAAATTTTATGTGAGTTTAATAATGCAGGGCCGTGTCTCGAAGAGCCTTTTGAAGCCATTGCAGCTTTGAGCTGATCTAACCCAACAGACGGCATTTATGCTCACTTCACCATTTCACAAGTTTTCACGGTGAGATATTCACAGGATAGACCAGCAGTATATGTTCAATTTGAAAGCAAATGCTTACTAATCATTCAGAAACAGTTTCTACAAACAAAAATCAAGCTAAAAATATGTGAGCAACAAATTGAACAAACTTGTGGTTCCAGCGAGTCTGTTTTTTTGCTTGTGCGGTTTAATTCTACTCGGCTCGTACGTCAAATCGTTGCAAAACGAGAGTTTTGGTACGACGCCAGTTTCCGAAACGCAGTTTTATATTTCACTTGTTCAACATACAAACCGTTTCTTTTTCTTTTTCCGTGGCTTTTGCTTGAATGTTTATGAGGAATTAAGTTTTTAAAAATTGGAATTTAATTTTTTCTACTAACTTTGTGCGATGCGGCGATGTAATTTTAAGCTTGTACAATTTGTATATAGAGGTTTATATGCTAGCCTGAAAACGATATGCTGGAACAATCACAACCGTCACTGCTTACGCAAGTTTCTGTAGTAAGTTTTTTTTTAAATACATTAACATATCCGAACGTGGTATATTTCAGTATTACGTACGCGTTTCCAAACGCGTCTCCTACGCTATATTTTTTCTGTCATGTTGCCAACCGCAGTTTTGAACTACCCATCTCCTTCCTTCTTAATACGCTCCCATGCGACAGAAAGAGAAGTGTCGCCGCCTACGCCCAATCAGGGCGCGTTTTCGCAGTGACAAGAACCAGCACCTCCAGCGGCATCAGCCATCTTCCCAGGCGATCATCTTCATCAGCTTCCAAGTAAGTCCTTCATAAAAACTGCGTGCCGGCAACATTCTATTCCGCATAAATTAATTTCCCGCCAAAATTTACAACCCCGTGAGGTCCTTCGAACCGCTATCCCAACTTATCACCAGTCACTATCAATAACCACATACAATATAATATCGCGCCTGTTTTTCCTAAAGAGTTAGGCAGAAGACCTTTAGTAAACCCACATTTCGCCATAATAAAAAATACGCCGCAACAAATTTGTCTGACTGGAGTAACGGAAAGTTTTAGCGTTAGGACCAGTAACTGTAACGGCTCTTTCTTTAAAGAGCCCTTCCAGACATGACCCTGCATTGTTAGATTCACATAATATCCAAATAATGTAAAGTTTGGACTTTAAAAGAGACCATGACTTCCGTTGTCAGGGATCGGACAGGGAATTGACGGGATTGCTGACAATTTTAACATATAAACCAACCAAATATTGACGTGTACACTTACGTAAATTAACACTTATTTTCATTTCACTGAAGATAATTAAAATTGTTCTAAATCTATTCGCAATATTATTTCAGCGACTATTTATAATATGGGAATTCCCTTCAGATTCAAAGTCGGCTTACAACGGTCTACGGTAATTTTCTGTGGTAGTCCTATTAACATGAACATTTTCTTGAAAATATTCTATTCACATTATCAGCTTGATGTAACGTAGACATGTATTTTCGCCAGAAATATTGTGGTGTCGTTTCAAATATACTTTATACCAGATGTCGTTTCACTTATACTTACCTAGAACGACAAATGGTACTTAATTTGCATCCTCTGCGGGCATTTTACGTAACACGTGTTTTGAGTTATGTCATGCAATTCTTCAGAATTTTAAATTAAATGTAAGAGGTGGGGATGAAATAAGTATAGTAGGTTGACTTATTTTTTACGTAAATTTAGGTACAATCACGAGCATAAATACCATACAGTTTTTTTTTGGGTGGGAAATCATCACATAACTTCTCCCGGTGAGAGAGCATGAGGGCGTGTCAGACTTTTACTGACTAAAACCCACCCGTGTTCCCTCAGTTGCCCCTGTGTCAGGGGCGGCGGTAACTCTTTCGAACAATCCGCTGCCCCGGCAGGCATCGGCCCTTGCGGACCCCACCAGTGGTTGCTGACATCTCTGACGGCGCGCGTGGAACACAACGCGCCGTCTACCCTACCACTTTTCCACCGACGGGTTCCCAGATAACGGTGGGAGGGGTTCACATCGGCGTCGAGTCGATGATGAAGTACTTGGGACTCGTCCTCGACAGCCGGTGGAACTTCGCGGAGCATTTCCGCCGTTTGGCTCCCAGACTGGAGCGGGCCGGGGCTGCGTTGACGCGGCTCTTGCCCAATCTAGGGGGGCCAAACGCCTCCTGCCGGAGGCTCTACGCGGGAATCGTGCGGTCCATGGCCCTATACGGGGCGCCGGTGTGGGCGCCTACATTGAGGCGCCAACCAGCTCGCCGGTTGAGGGCGTCCCATAGGGTCATGGCGATCAGGATGATCCGGGGATATCGCACGATCTCCGGCGAGGCGGCGGGCCTGCCGGATTACCGCCATGGGATCTGGAGGCAAAGGTCCTCGCGCAAATATGGGAGTGGCGCGAGGAGGCCAAACGCCGGGGCGTAAGTCCGCTGCCGCAGGAAATCGCGGTACAGCGGACAGATCTCCGGCGGGTTCTAATGGTGACATGGAGAGAGCGATTGTCGCAACCCAGTGCTGTAAGTCCCCTCTTTGAGGAGTGGTTTGAGAGGCAGCATGGCGTCCTCACCTTCTGCCTGACGCAGGTCCTCACCGGACATGGTTGTTTCGGGAGGTTCCTGTTTCGGATAGGGCGGGAGGAAATGCCCGGGTATTTCCACTGCGAAGATCGCCCTGAGGACACGGTGGAGCACACGGTGGCGGTCTGCCCTGCTTGGGCGGAGCACCGCTGTGTCCTCGTGAAGGCAATCGGTGGCGGCGATCTCTCGCGTCCGGCCCTGGTCCAGGCCATGGTACGGAGCGAGAGGGCATGGGGAGCCGTCACCTCCTTCAGCGAAGCAGTAATGCTCGCGAAGAGGGAGGCGGCGCACGTGAGGGAGAGGCAGCATATGCGCCCTCGCGACCCTAGCCGCCGCAGAATACGGAGACGCCCTGGGCGTCGGGAATCCCAGGCCGATTTCCAGCCACCGTAGGCATGAGCTTGCGGACGGCGAGTAATGGGTAGCTCGCTGTCCGGTACGGACCAAGCCCAAGTCGACGGCGCGTTGTGTTCCACGCGCGCCTCAAAGAGATGTCAGCACAAAAAATAATGGGGCCTGCAAGGGCCGATGCCTGTCAGGGGTGCGGGTTCGTTTGAAAGAGATACCACAGCCCCTGGCATACGGGCTAATGAAGGAACAAGGGTGGGTTTTAGTCAGTAAAAGTCTGACACGCCCTCCTGCTCCACCCAGAGTGGGAGAAGTTATTTGATGATTTCCCACCCAAAAAAAAAAAAAACTCTACCACTTTTCGGCCACAGGGGATAGGGAGAGCGGCCAACGCTATACCGACACTCCTCTTCCCCTGCGGCCCCACCGCGTCCGCCATCAAATGGTGGCGGCCCCGTCCAGGCCACGGAAGGGAAGAGCGCTGCTCAGAAGAACCGGCACTCTTTCTCTGCCGCAGCCTGTAACCCTCAGCCGCGATGCCTCCCATTCGAAATCGCGGCCCACCTCAGTTGCGGTGCACTTCACCGCTACTTTTTGGCCGCTACGTCATTGGCTTGAAGGTAACCTTTGGGTTCCTCTTGGCTTCACCGTGGGAGGCAGACCACGGTTACTGAGCCCCCCCGCAACGACAATGCGGGAACCCACTCGGGGGAATTACCATACAGTTAGACAAAATACAAAAACGTTTGTAAAAAAAATGTGGAAAGACCTATTTCATAATAGTATGAACCGGTTTGATAATATTATGTTCGCAACACCATAAAATATCTATCAATTCATTGGGGGAAAATCGCTTTTGAATCTTGTGTACGTGTAAAGTATTGTAGGTGGAAATGTTGTATTAAGAAAAACTATATTAGAAAGCCACCAATGACATAAACTATATCGAAATTAGTAATATAAAATGGTGTTCCTATATGTGTTCATGACGCCGATTACGAGTTAACTTCTGTTCAGTACAGTAGTGGAAAGTTCCAGAAAGTTGAGCGCTAAACGGAATTTGTACTTCAATAAATATTTCAGTAGTATACTTGGGAACCCAAAAACATCTTATCTGCAAAGTTTGCGGAATATTCCGAAAGTTTTACACGTAAAGTATAAAATGATTAAGATACATTTTTTTCATCTCGTTTCTTTCTGATTTTTCTATAATAAAGTTTGAAATATTACAATGGTTTGCGCTATTTTCGTTTAGTATAAACTCACGCCTTTCCAAGGGGGTAGGCAGAAACTGCAGAAAGCCATCTGGTATATACTCCTTTCCTGCGGGGTAATTGTGTAACATACTATCAATAGCAATCGCTTTTACTTTCACAGTTTCACAATATTAATTGCGTTCACACGTTCAAACTCAGGTAAATTTTTCAAACAAATGAAGTAATCAATTGGAAGCAATATTCTTTGAAAATTATTCAGATTATGTTTGCCTAGGTTTTGCCAGCGGTTTCGCCCGTGTGGAGGTCGGAAATTAGATGTCCAACGGGAACGTACTATCGAGATAAAAAGAACACTATGTGTAATTCCAGGTAACAAACTATCTGTGTGCCTAATTTCATCCAAATCCGTTGTAGCGTGATTGAGTAACAAACATCCAAAGTTTCGCATCTATAATATTATAAAATAGGATTAGTAGCACAAACTATTTAGATTACTACGCACCAGACGTTTTTAAAGATCATCGCTACTAAGGTCACGTTTAAACGTATAATGTCCTTCGTGTTATCATCATTTCAGCCGGAAGACGTCCACTGCTGGACATAGGCCTTCCCCAATTTGGGGGGGCTTACCAAAATCTCCACGCTTGGCAGGCGGGTAGGCGATCGCAGGATGGTGGTAAAATGCATAGAGAACGCTGCTGCCCATTCTCTAGTAAGTCCCTTAGTCGCCTCCTACGACACCCACGGGAAGAGATGGGATCATGTTTTCTTTACGTGTGGCACCACACGGCACGGTACCTTCATGTTATTTTTAGGCGAAATTATATTCCTAAACGTTTTTACAATATTTTCCGATTTTTCGTTTCCAAGTGGCACGAGGTTTCCCTGTGTGGTGTTAAGCAGTGACATCGCTTTTGTGTGGACTACACAATATCTATTTGAGAATAGAAATGGTACCCACAGCTCTATCAAAGTATTGGTACAAAGGACTACATCCGTCTACATTGTTTTTGTATTTATTTGTTTAGTTGGTTAGTTTACATTTTTCATAACAATTTAATGATAGTTGTATCAAAAATCTACTACATGAAAAAAACTTGTATTTGTCAAAAGCTTTGTATAAAAAACTTTTTTCAAAAAATAACAACCGACTTCCAAAAAACACTACAAAGTGCAAAATAACTTTAATTTCGGAAGTCGGTGACTTTGGATATGTAGGTATTTTTATTCTTTGTTACCGCCTTCCGAAATTAAAGTTATTTTGCACTTTGTAGTGTTTTTTGGAACTCGGTTGTTATTTTTTTGAAAAAAGTTTATATTTTTCACTTTTTAGTTACCTACCCTACACCAATTCAAAATTTAATCATCCTTGGGGTTAAAACAATGCATACTTATGCGATAGCAGCATTCGCGGTTGATTTGCTGTAATTTTTTGAAGAGTTCCGTTGTCTGTCTCCGAAATGCATCATCAGATCTATATGAAATTTATATGGGACCATTTCGGAATAAACTTCTTTCGAACAAAAAAGAATTTTGGAAATCCGTCTATATACGACGGAGTTATGCCCGAACATACACAAAAAAAAAAACATGTCGAATTGATAACCTCCTTCTTTTTGAAGTCGGTTAAAAAATGCTTTTCGTGTCTTTTTAACGTTGAGTTCTTCTAAACAGCACAATGGATTTTAATGCGGTACTACATCCTTGAATTGTCACTCTAATTAGATACTTAAGTATGTATCTTTATAAAAAAACATGTTATGATTGTACCCACATTATGTTATTTTTAATGACATGTTATGGTCCCTGTCGTTGTATTTTCTCGGTGTATCCTTATTAAGGCTTGTACAATGTTCACATGAATTTGTATAAGCTAATTGACCCGGCAAAAAATTATAAATTTGTATACCATTTATTTGGAATTGAACAAGATTGCTTCCTTACATGTTATGTGCTTGAAACAAGTAACGAAACAGTACAGCAACTTCGGCTGATGATGGCTCATAATCAGCCCATATCTCCTCTGTGAGAGAGAATGAGCCATTACCACGCGGGCGAAGTACGGGTTGGTAGATGTCACACGTTCTGGAGTTTTTTGGTTCGATTTCCATCATCTTTTTGAGAGCAGTGGTGATGAAATTAAATACAAAAACTAAATTGCCTGCCTGTGTTCGAACTTACGACCTACAACTCGCAAGTTCGTTCCAATAAAACTGGGCCATCACTGTTCGATGCGTATGATGGTGACTATAAAAGATTAAGTAGAAAATATTGTTGTGCCAAATATATGACTAAAGTTATAAACCGTCTTTCGCTGAACCGACGAGGTGAAAACCGGTAACAAATGTTTAGCAAACAATATTAACGGTATAAACGCCAAGTAAATTCACTAAATTCTCAGAACCATGTTTCATGATTATAAACATTAAGCTAGCTTCAATAAACCCGGGTTATATTTAAAATATAGCATCGAATAAAGACGATTACAATAAATAAGTCAACGTTGGTATAACTAGCCAAGTCACAGGATTTATAGGCGGTGTTGCGTTTCACCGCAAAAATGTCGGAATTTATTGCATTTCGTACTTACGGAGCTTTTTGGTGGCTCGCAAGCGACCGACCGATGAACCGACATAAAATCGGAAAGAAAATGATTCATCATCATCATCTGCCTAGCCTTTTCCCAACTATGTTAGGGTTGGTTTCCAGTCTAACCGGATGCGTTTGAATACCAGTATTTACAAGGAGCGATTGCCTATCTAATGTCCAGAACCCAGTAACTGGGTAACTCGATACCCCTTAGTAAAACTAGTTGTCAGACTTTCGGGCTAACGACCCGTTACGACGACCGAGACCAATGGCTTAAGGCGCAGACAGCCGACTTTTAAGGACTTTTTATTAAAGATCACGCCTAAACGGCTTGTCTTATGTATTTGAAAGAATTATATGTGAAACTAGACAATTTTCTTCGTCATTTGATATGTGAATATTTTAAATAATATTTTTATAACATAATGTAATTAATTGGTAAAGTAATGTCTATCGCGGACATAAAAACGATAATCACGCAAAAACTATCGGGTGTATTTCCATGAAACTTTCACCATATAAAAGACAATTTAATCACTCATAATTTAGTATACGGTTTTTCTTTGAATTGTGTTTGATAAATCAACATGGGTTGTTTTTCGAAAAACTTGATGCGCGTTTAGGCGGGGTCTCTTGCGAGCGACGGGCGGCAGTGAATCGCTGTGGGTAGCTGTCATCTATCGTCGCCTTAACGTGCTTTCCGAGGCATGGGAACGAAATGATAATTGCACTGAAATTATATGCAACAAGAAGCTCTAAGAATTGGACAAGCCATTCCCGGGTATGGCACACATGCTTGACTGAAATACAGCTTTATTGAATTATGTATCTTGATAATATGAGCTACCAACTTCCTCGCGACTCAACTTACTTACTTCCACTCACATATCAATTTTTTGCAGGTCTCATAAACATAAGCTCACGCCTTCCTCTCATAGGGGTAGGCAGATACTATAGAATGCCACCTGCTACGATTCATACGAACTCCTTTTGAAGCAAAAGGAGTATGTAAGGATCGTAGCAGGTTCGGAGATCTGCATGTTGGATATCGGTGCCCGATTAAAATCGGTCGTGTGCAAACTTCCAAGGTTCATATTAGCTGCGTGAACTCATTTCGCATGAATATAAATGATTTATATCTTGTATTCTGACTTCATTTACATGTTGTTATGTTAATAAACCTTTTTCTGTTCCTTTTATTTCTTGTATTTTCTTGGGTTTTTTCTGCGCCAAATATACGAGAACTGAAAATTATGTTAACAAGGTTATTCGTCTTCTTTATGTTTCATGTTTGAAAATTATTTCATGATATGTTTTTGTTTTAAGTAAAACTCGTTATTGTTGAGGTTTAGTGGTTTAGTTAATTCTAGAGGTTGCTTATGCAATATCTTTGGCAGCATATCTGCAGTTTTTCTTTAGGGTCATGTACATCAAGATGACACCCATGCGCCTTGAACCTACACTAAACATCATCGTTTAGTAACTGGTGAATGTGTGGACTATCAAGGTTATTGTATCACGTTTGATCATGGTCTGGCTGTGTGAGTACTTTATGCGGCCTTCCCAAATGTCCTTTCTTTTCGTTGAGCTCCTTATGTTCTGTGTTGAGCTGCATGATTACTAATAAATGCGTGCACTGGATAGACAAGCCCACTCATTCTGTGGGACTCACACCAGTCCTAATGTCCTCGTATGATCTGACCAAGATCTCCGGACTTTAAAAGAGACTGTGACCTCTGAGTTTGTTTCGGCCTTTTTCGTAGTAGTAAGATAGGAAACGCTGACCTCATCTAGACGAAAAAATATAATTGTTGTACAAATCTACTTACAGAATATAATTCATCATTTTCATTTATTGCTTTGAAAGCAGTCAAGCGTTATTGTCTTAAAACACACACAAGTAACTTTTTATAAGACTAAACCACTTACAGAGATCGGAAGACATTTGCAGAAACTGAATTATTTTCTCAACACCGAAAACGAAGCGCCCCGTACGCGACAAAGATTAGACCATGGGGAAATAGATGTTAGCCTCAACGGTCAAAGAATATCGAAGCGTAGTTTGCCTAGTTTTAACATAGTGGAGTAGAAGCGCGCACTGTACTGTGTCCGCGTAAATGGAACGCCTACGTCATTGTTAGGATCATTGAGCTGACGATATACTGCGAATCGGGTTTTACTAGTTTTTTTTTTGATGTAAATGTCGCGGCTTCGGCACACGTTTGCATTAACGGGATTTATGCACTGGCAAATACAAGGGCTTTGCAGACTCGACGAAAACTATGATAACTTTTAAAGAAGAGTGTTCCTTACATAGGGTACACAATTATTGGTGGCGCGTAAGCTAATTTACTGGACTGTATTTTGCGATGCGGAACAAAATGATTGACAAACGCTTGGCGATAGGTAGATCGAGGTGCGATGGGTGTAGGACAATAGAATACAACCCGAAACAATTAGGGAGGGAAGCACATAGATTTTACGGGAACCACGTGCTTGAGTAGTCGCCGGTGACCGGTTCACTTTTCCAGGTTCAGGGGCAGTTGGGCTTCATGGTGAAGGATGGCTTTCTGTTTTGCAAGAGAGTCAAAGTGCAGATCAATAACATCACTGTAGCTATTGACTGCCTTTACACATTCTTGCGAAAGGTGAATTGACTCCCAAAATGGTTCTTCTAAAAGGTGCCCAGAGAGGTGTGATGGGTTTACGCGGGATTCTACAAGGTGCACGAAAACCAATTGGCTGTAACGACTATCGGCACAATGATCGCTGAGTCCACATCCCCCACGTCCACAACCTCGTCAGCCAAGTCGAGATACTTGATTTGTTTATCTTTCTCGGCTTTAACGAGGTTCCCGTCATGCGGGACCGTTATGTCAACAATCATTGTGCGCCGCTCTAGTCGATCCACCACCACTATATCAGGCTTATTGGCTACAATAGTCCCGTCAGTGATGATGGATCGATCGACATTTTCGAGAACTGGGTCGGGCACATACCTATAGTACGGCACTTCAGATTCCACAAAGCTGTATTTCAGAGCAAGTTGCTGGTGGATAGTCCTGGCTACAAGGTTATGCCTATTCAAATACTCTTCGTTAGCTAGACGAGAACACTCGGAGATAATGTGTCTGATAGATTCTCCTTGATTATTGAATTTATTATTTTCGTGTCATAGAACCGCAGCTGCAATATTTTGAATATACTATTTAATTACTGTTATTATTTAAGTATCCTTTAGTTGGATTATGGAGGTCTGAGACAGTCATTCCATTCACAATAGTGGTATTCAGCTGTACTGGGTTAGACTGTTACAATAAATTTATTAATACACATTTTCTCAATTAAAAACGTTTAAAAACTAATTTTTTTAGTTGTTTAGAATTTACCGACAAAACTCTCCTTACGATGACTTTTTATCACGTGACATGTGACGTCAACTTTGCGTAAACGGCACCGGTACAAATACTTAGTTTGGCGCCGTTTTAGAAGTATTTGTGCACAGAGACTGCACTACTTTATTTTACACAAAGTTGACGTCACGTGATTAAAAGTCATCGTAAGGAGCGTTTTGGCGGTAAATTCAAAACAACGAAAAATTAATTTGGTTTAAATCGTTTTTAACTGAGAAAATGGATATAAATCAATTTACTTTTATTTTTCTGTTACAGATTTCGTCCCAGTCTTCAAATTAGAATAGTTTTTAGTAAATTGGAAAATACCCTATTCAATTGTTTTTTCCCATCTCAAAAAATTCCCAACGCGCCTAAAGAAGTTTTCACTTTAAAAACTATTCTCAACATTCTGATTCTGAATTCTCAACAAGAAAATGATACTCCAAGAAATTGATATTATATTCAGTCAAGCAAATTTTTAAGTTAAATGTAGGTACGCTAGGTATTAAAATTCAAGACGCGCTTTGTAAAATGTGGAATAGAGTTAGAGGTTTTCGCGTTCACAATATATTGTTCCTCTGAAAAGTAGCTCTAAAATATTATTTATTTCGACAATGTTATGTAAATAATATTTTTTTAAAGAGAGTTAGAGATTTATTTGGAAACATTTTATTTAAATCGACATCGCTGGAGAGATGTTTGACATTTACGTTTCTACATAAGTCATTACCACAAGAACGTGAAATATTTCATAATACGCATTTATCGGAAAAAGTTTTGACACTAGCAGTTTCTGAAACGAAATCCTATTAATATTATTAATGTGATAGTTTGTATATTTAGATGTTTGTTACTCAAGCGCGGCTCAACTGGTGTCATAATGTATCTTTTGCCAAAAATCACAGTAATAAATGATTTGATTTGATGGTGGTTATCAAAGATATCTAACTTTATTAGTCACTTCTGAACACAAAAATATCATAATAAGTTTAGTCGAGATTCATGTTTGCTTTCAAGCAAAGTAACTTGACAAAGGTCCCTCACCCCAATAGTCGTAGTAAGATTCTGAGAATGTTCTCCAAAGATTCTTGCAAACACTTAGGTAATTAATTGAACATACTTGCGGTTACAATTACATACTCGTACATTTAGTTTGTGGAATGTAAAGCAATCTCACACGGTAAACAACCAATTTATAACAGTGGTTTTCAGACAGGATACCAGAAAGTCGTGGTCCATTATCAAATTCAATTAACTACTAAATTCCCCAGTATTGATGTGTGAACCAGCGTCAGGTACTAGTTATCTAGGAATTTTGCTGAACTGGGCCTTTTTGATGAAGCCATAAGGCACAATTTCCTAGTAATTTGTTACTTACCATTTTTTTTCGCTTGCGCGCTTTTTAGTCTCTGTTTATGAATTTTGTTTCTTTCTTTTTAAACATGATAAAATAACAATCTTGATTTTGACAAGAAAAGTAACTACAATGCCTGTAATCGTAGACCCCCAAAAGAACAACTTTTTTAGTTTTATCTGTTTCAGATATGATACCTATAGATTCAAATCACTTTTGTGGTGTTTCGCTCTCTAATTTATTTTGACCTACGAGTATATGTTTTTGTCGATATACAGCAAAACTGGTGCCGTTGAAATTAGGTACAATTATGGGACACTAGCTTTTGCTAGCGGCTTACACGGCGTGGAGGTCGAAAATTATTCCACGGGAACGTAATACCGGGATAAAAGTATCCCATGTATCCCATACAGTTATAAACTATGTGTGTGCCAATTTCATCTAAATTCTTTCAGGATACAAACTTTCACATCTTTCATCTAAGCCCTTTTTCACAGTTTCAGAAAGCAAGTTAGCGAGCGCTTGGTCCCAGCGAATATACAACGTGTAACGGAAAGGGTATATACATACCAAAGGCACGGCTTTTTTGGATGATATCAAATGATATTGGAAGGGTTTTTTAATCTTATTTCTACATGTTCGGAAGTTATGAGATTTTTTAATACATTGATCCCAGAAACCGAACTTTTCAAATTGAATAAACACATCACTTGGAAGAGATTTATCGTGATATTGGCAAGTAACGTGGAAAGTTATTGACCTACGTAGTGCGGTGACACGTTGTTATGATTTGAATTAAAAAAAAAAACCATATGAAACCGAAAATTTGCTAACAATTCTTAGAGTATTTTATTTTGAACTGACACTGTATATAGTGATTTTATACCAGCTGTCATCTTTAGTACTTAAGGATAGCAATAGGGTTTCTGTTACATCCTGTATAGGTAATCCGGGTGAAATCTGCAAGTACTAACGTGTGAAAGCTTTTACGCTTATCCATACACTATTAGGCACCAGCCCGGCATCGTCTACCCACAGCCTAAACGTGTCTAAGGGATAACCTATGTGATCGTTTAAGGGTTTACGGACAATGGCACATTTTACATTAACGTCCACAACTTTAAAGGAAGGCCAAAGACACTCTATCAATCACTCCAAAAATAAAGCTACTAGGTACTTAAGTATAACATGCATAAAGTCCTCCTTACCGATTTCTATAACATCCCTTTAAAATCATTTACTTGCGTGCCCCTTAAATAAAATACTTAAAGAAACACCTACGCATTATACAATATGAAATGTCTTAAACAGTATAATAGTAAAAAACTGTATTGGTATCATTATAACATACTTAGGTACATATATTGTGTGCGTTAATTTCGGAACATGTTGCATACATTCAACACTAAAGGTAGGTGTAAATTACGTAATCAATCAAAAAGTCTACTTCTCTCGTAATAAACGAATTTCTCACAGTATTTACGACTTCCTAAGACCTAACTTCCTTATCCTATCCAACGTTTACGACGACAAATGAATACAGCACAGTGTGGAGGCAAAAATCTCTCTGCACGAAATCGTAATAA
Source organism: Polymixis flavicincta (assembly GCA_949987655.1). Lineage (NCBI taxonomy): Eukaryota > Metazoa > Arthropoda > Insecta > Lepidoptera > Noctuidae > Polymixis > Polymixis flavicincta. The sequence goes on along the minus strand of OX465186.1, from coordinate 8,189,718 downwards.
CCCACCGTCACGTAGTCATATATTAGCCTCGAGCGAAACATGTTTAGAGCTGATTTTTGTTCGGATATTGAAGATCTCCGGTTTATGACATAGAATTCGAGGTATTGCTGAATTTCCTTTTGCTCCTGATTTTTCGTAAAATGTCTTTGAGAGTAGTTGTAGTGTTGAGTAGTATGGTAAATTGCGATTGGGAGATAAAAGAGCGGGTGGAGCTTCGAATCGGAACTGCCGAAAAAAGATAGATCGAAGTTTGGCGTGATTTGATTACGATTCGCGTTTTATCCTGGTTTATTTGCGCGAGTTCTGCTGTAAAGGACTTCGGGTGAGTTTTAATGAGTTTTATTTGATTCTTCTGTTATGTCATTTGAAGTAACTGATATGTATTGGTTAAGGTTTAGCTTGGTAAAACAATATTGGCCACATATAATCATAACATATGCATATACATAAAGTGCCCACTGCTGGGACACAGGCCTCTCTGTAAGAGAGAGTGGAGAGAGATCCACCACGCGCGCTCAGTGTGGTTTGGTGGAAATTAGATGTTTTCGAATTTGCAGGATATGCCGGTTTCCTCACGATGTTTTCCTTCACCGTCCTGAGAGCTGTGGTGATTAAATAAATTACACAAAGAAATGTACCTGCCCGGGTTCGAACTCATGACCTATCAAACGTAAGTTGGGGCTGCAACCACTGTGTCTCCACTGCTGTAAAGTTATCATTTATCTAATCAAAATATGACTTCAGAAACCGTCATCTGCCTAACCTGTTCCCAACTATAATGGGGTCGGCTTCTAGTCTAACCGGATGGAGCTGTATACCAGTATTTTACATGGAGCGACTGCTTATCTGACCTCAAAAACCCAGTTACTTGGTAGTAAGATACCCCTTAGTAAGAATCTGGCTTCTGACTACCCGTAACGACTATTAAAGACCCACATATGACAACCGGGACCAACGGCTTAATGTGCTTTCCGAGGCACGGAGGAATCTCCGAATGTTAAGATGGTCACCCATCCACGGACCAACCGCGGCGAGCGTAGCTTATCAGGATAGATCGAAACATGCGGCTGTTCTACTATTACCACCTAATCAAAATACAAAATCAGAAACCACATGACCAAAAATATTACACATCGATGTACTTTTCAGCTAAAACCTCAAAATCAAACTCAAAAGCTTTGAATAATTAAAGCATATTAATTTATCCCACATATGGTCACAGAAAATGCACCGCCATCCGTTTTACTGTAGAAAATGTAATTAAAAGACTGCTCAGTCTGCGATCCAGGTGAAAGTTACGCTACACTAACGAGGGGTGGGGTTAAAAAGGGTTCTTCAGCTGAAAATGATCCGTCTACCTTTTGTGGCACAAAAGGGTTGCAATCGGAAAGTCCCCCGTCAATAATAAACACTATTCGTAAAGGAAAAGATTTCGATTCGGAAGGCGAGTGAAGCGGACTATCGTCATGGAATAAGATTGTACAGAAGTGAAACTCCAAACCATCGTATTCTAAATGCTTATTCTGTACTGGTGTAAATTAATGGTAAAGTAAAGTCAAATAGTTAATTTCAAGTAGGTTCATAAAAGGCACTTAAGGTGAATCTAGTCCACATTTTTCCCATACAAACTTCGGGACTGTATTACTCCACTGTTCGACAATTTACATCACACATTAAAATGGTATGGTTTTTTTTTTTTTTTTTTTTTTGGGTGGGAAATCATCAAATAACTTCTCCCGCTCTGGGTGGAGCAGGAGGGCGTGTCAGACTTTTACTGACTAAAACCCACCCGTGTTCCTTCAGTAGCCCTTAAGCCAGGGGCTGTGGTGTCTCTTTCGAACAAACCCGCACCCCTGGCAGGCATCGACCCTTGCGGGTCCCATCACTGTTTGTGCTGACATCTCTTTGAGGCGCGCGTGGAACACAACGCGCCGTCGACTTGGGCTTGGTCCTTACCGGACAGCGAGCTACCCATTACTCGCCGTCCGCAAGCCCATGAAAATGGTATGGTTTGGTCTTATTACTAATATTGTCTGTACGGAAACAGAATACTAAAATTAAAAACCATTAAAAAGTTACGAGCCAACAAATATTCGATTTTCTTGCTAATTTAACCTAAGTTTGGGCGTGTTTAAATAATAAAAGAAGTGTAAAATCTCCAAATTTAAGTCGGTACCGATAAAGCTCAATTATCGACAAATTCAATCAAATTTATTGGTTATTGATTTATGTAGTGTATTTTTCACAAAACCCGATCTTCCGAAGGACTTTTCTTAATTTTTTATGCGCCTGTTTTACTATAACTGATCCTGCAGCTCACTCAATAATGTTGTGCGTGTAGACTAACGTCTAACTGTTCATCACGCCCCTGTCGGACACGAAGCCTGGTGAGACATCGTGCTTTTCAGCCAGTCCACCAGTGATTACGAGCCCGCGACTAGGTTCCCTTACTAACGTCAAACTATAAAAGAAAATTGGTAATGATTCTAGTTGCATCTTCCAAAAAGTAGTTTCGTATGGAGAAGAATGGGCAAGAATCTCCTTTACTCTTTTAAAATATTTCGCAATATTTTGTATACACGAATTATATCATCAGGCTGGGATATACTGGATCTGGAAGGTGCAGGACGGGGTATTATGACGCAGTTTGGGAGAGGTCTGTCCCCAGCAGTGGACTGCAATTTATTGAGTTGATTGATTGATAGATATCATCTTAAGTGAACGTTACGAGCAGTCAAAATTGACAGCTATGTTTTGACTAGGGTAAGCGCGGTCTATAAATTATGTTTTCAGTGACATCAGCGGAACAAGACACGACGACCCAAATGTCTTATTCAAACAATTAATATACTAGTTCGTTCACCTTGCCATCGTTTGAAACATATGTTCTCTAATCGATTTACGAATACTTTTATATTTTGTTCTATAGTACAAACTTAAAATTCGCTTTTAGTCAATCAGAAAACTGGCTTATGGCTAGATTATCAGTAAAATATATATCGAGACCCAGATATGTCAAGTCATCATTTTGAATGAAGATTACTTTCAAGGCCGTATTTTCCCTTGATTACAACGCTTTTACGCCTCTTTGTGCTTTCGTATAAAGCGGGATTTATATCATGAAACTAGTGGCGTGAAACAGTAGCTTGACTACTATCGGGCTATAGGTATTACCTATAGCCCGGTTTTTGATCTATTCAACTAACACGCTGTCATATACCTAGATAAATAATAATAAAAAAATAACAACAAAACTAATCTCATTCGTTAACCCTATAGAGGTATGAGGAACAGGGTGTAAAGTTAGCTCATCCTCTATTGAAAAGGAGGATCCTCCGACCAGACGGGTATTGTGTCTGGTGGGCAACTGCCCGACAGTTGATGTCGGGATTTTGTATATGTTTGAGTGTCGTGGTAAACTCTGATTGCGCGATGTAGAATTTCTGAGAATAGTTCGCCTGTGGCATTGTAGATGGCGCCACTTTTCTTTTTGCGTTTCTTAGATTTTGTTGCGAAGCATTTTTATTTGTAGTGCCCCTACCAAAAAGCCATACCATTTTAGACGCCAATCTCTATAGATTGGCGTCTAAAATGGTATGGCTTCTTGGTCAGATCTTATGAAGACCCTATGGGTCTTCATAAGATCTGACCAAGAATGTGACTGAACTTTTAAAGAGACTTTGATCTCTGAGTTTGTTTCTGCCTTTGTTCTCGTTGTAGTCAGATAGGAAAAGTCGACCCCATCCCACACCACCTACTTCTAGAAAAAAAAAATCATTATTAATTATTTTATTATGAGATATGACAGGGTGTTGGTTCGATATAGGTTCAGCTTTTTACCGGACGTGAGTTAGCCCGAAACAGTATAGTCAAGCTACTGTTTCACGACACTAGTTTTATAATGTACCTAGGCTCAAATTTTACCAGTGTACACACATTTCTACTTTCAATAAGTATATCTGCTTTTAAACTTGTTACAGATACAAGTATTGCTTGATAACGAAATATCTGAAGTTGCGATGGAATTCAAATGTCTACGGATCCTAGACATGATTGACGGCTGAAAATTGGTCTTTGGTGGACAACGATGTCTCTGAAACTTACTGAAAATCGGCATAAAAATGTTACAGTATTATCTGTATTGTTGAAAAGAAACATTTGAGTAAAATGTCATTTTATTTGATAGCTATTGGCCGCGACTTCGTCTGCTATCCAGCAGGTTTAGCACGAGCACCGATTTGTCGACGGAAGAATAGACATGACTATTAACTAAATGATGTACTATAGGAGATAGCTATGTTCTTCTATTAATTATCACAGTTATGCGTTCTAAATGAATCATGATTTTGTAGACAATCGTATACACTTTGTGGCCGTCAAATAGAAAATTTGTTGTCAGTGTGATTTTAACAGTTTGGGAAGAAATATTCTTCTGAAGTAGTCTACATATAAAAGGACCTAGACAAAGATCGTTAGAAAAGAAAGACAAAATGACAGATTTTAGTAGGATATCTACGGTACGATGTCAAAAATGGAGAAACGAAATGTAACTTTGTACAGAAAAAGCACTGTCTATTCTTCGTAGAAATAGAAAGCTTCATGCTAAGCCTGTAGGATGTAAAATAAACATAACGATAGGTTCAGTAGTTTAAGCATAACAACAGACATATACGAAAAGAGTTTGTACACATAACATACATAACATCACGCCTTGTTTCTCCGAAGGGTTGAGCAGCGGTCTACCTAACTATAGTAGACACACATTCTGCCAGTTATGTTTAAAAAAAAAAAAAAAAAATAAAAAAAAAAAACAACGTTTTATTTCGGATATCACGATCCATAGGTTAGGTACACATACATTAAATATTTTGAAATACAGTCATAATTAATTTTATACTCAAAAGTTAAAATTTACAAACAGATTTTAAATAGTATAAAATTAAAGCTAAAAATTAACAAATTTAAATAAAATAAAATTAAAACAAACAATTCGAAGTAAAAAAAAAAAAAAAAATTAAAATATATTAAGCCCCATGTATTTTTTGTAATATTAGTATTTTCAATTTCCTTGACTTTGCCTACAGAATCCATATCTAATTCATTCGAGAATAATGTGAGGGTATCCAATTAGCCGTTCTCAGTAACCAATTAGCCATTCTCAGTAACCGATCACTACCAAACCGTGTACGGGGCGACGACAGAATTGATTTATGCAAATAAATATTACAGCGACGAGTGCTTTCCGACACGGCAAACGGCCTCTGACGGTTCCCGATCACACCCGAAGTATCCCGACTGCTCGCAAAGATAGATTCGCGTGTCGTTTGCCGAGCCTCTCTTTCGCCACTCATCTCCATACATTTGCATGTTGTTTGTCGTGTGTCGGTTGTTGAGCCCATCGCTTTTGCCTATTTTAATCCCTTATGTGTAGGCACGGGTTTGAGTTTGTACGAGAGAAAAATCGATAAAAATGTGTACGTAGAAGCGTAAAGATTGCGCTTTTTAGTTTTTTGATGGAGGTTTGACAAGACAAACTTTAAGAGACTGAAAAGAGTAATCCCTTTTAAAAAGAACCTGATTACTATGCTGTCAACTGACGTTCTATTCAATTTATCTTTTTATTAAATCAATCAATCTTTATTTGTCAACACAGGTATATATACACATCATAGTCGAGCTCTTTGTCCTATTGGTGACATTGGTGTACAAATATATTGTTTTTTTTATTTGTAATAAGTCTGAATCTATACAATACAAAGTCATGTCAATTAAATGATAATTAATAAATGATTCATCAATTATAATTTATTTCTACACACGTTCTTGCTTCAAAACTGAGTTACTTTTCTACAAATCTCATTCCCAACATAAACTTTCTTTTAAAAAAGCCTTTTTTATTAAAACTCAAACATTTTTAATAAACACTCACAGAAATAAAATACAGTAGCTTGAGAAGTTAAGCTGAGCACGTTTAGCTTCGTTCCGGTTGGCAACCAAGGTAAGAGAGATTGTAGAGTTTTGTTAGTGGCGTTCCACACTAGATTATAAGCGGCGATTCTTTTGTGATGTAATATTTAGGAATCTGCGATGTAAGTAAAGTTTGTGGTGTATTAACCTACTAATATTATAAATGTGAAAGGTTGTGTGTTTACATGTTTGGATGTTTATTACTCATCAACATCATCGTTTCAGCCGGAATACGTCCACTGCTGGACATAGGCCTCCCCCAAATTTGGGGGGGCTTGCCATAATCGCCATGCTTGGCAGGCGGGTTGGCGATCGCAGTATGGTGGTAAAATGCATAGAACGCTGCTGCCCATTCTCTAGTAAGTCCCTTAGTCGCCTCCCACGACACCCACGGGAAGAGATGGGATGATGCTATTCTTTATGTCCGGCACCAAACGGTTTATTACTCTATCACGCAAAAAGGGCTGAACGGATTTGGATGAAACATCAACATTTATAGGCTGGAAAAACATTTGATATCAGTTATCAAAAATCAGCATTGTCATCCATAGAGGCAACGCTGCCAGCTTTTTGGGCAGTTTTTCCACAAACAGCGATGTGGAAGGCTTTATTGGTGAACTTCTTATCTGTTTTTCTTATATGCTTGTGCAAAATTTGTATATTACGATTATCACAAGTTCACTGCAATGGATTACGTAACTAATTTCCTGGTTAATTGTAATTTAGAAAGAAATAATCTGAATATACAAATATTTATTGAAGTCGCAACACTTTGATCCACCCGTCTGAACCTCCCTTAACACCACTGGCCTTGTTCATTTCACAGCTCTGGGTGTGCCTTACATTTAGAAAGATATAGCGTGCTCCGTGCAAGGGTAATAGTGTATGAACGTCTCAGCTCGCTGCAATTAGCGGCTTTACCTCCCCGTCCTCATAATTTCCTGGTACTCCTATCATTGCACGTGAATCATGGACGCCGTAAATTAAGGAGAAATGCGCACGCTCGCAAGTTAATTATGTTACACGGTTTTCGTTGGTTTATATATGAATGTGTGTTTTAACTCTGTTTTGTGATAACGGGCATTTTTAAATATTGTTTTTACCATTTTCTCTGCGCGTTTACTGATACGAATCTCACATGTAAAAACACACCACAAACGTATTTTGCTCATCAACACTGCATTATCCATTGCACACAACTAATTGTATCGTTTTTATTTTTTTAGACACTTCGTTTCGTTTTCTTTACTAAAACTTTCACCCTTCACCACCAATGTTACACATCCCCCACACATACATGTTGGCGTGATTGTAACGTAATAAAAAAGCGACATTATACCTCCAAGTCTTTTTAGCTCTGTCCTCAATAAACTCTTATCTCGGAGGGACTGTGTTTTAGTGCGAAATAAAATGCTAGTATGCACTTTACGATGCGAATTTGGAGATACGCGGGACCGAGACGTCGAGTGTATGCTAAACTTTAGAGCAACGAGGAAGATTTATGCTCGGGACTTCGCGAAGATTCGAGTAATGAGGTGCGAACTATGGTTGGACCTACATTTATTTTATGTTCTGATTTATTCTTTACTTATATGAGCAATTTGATAGCGCAAACTAATAGTTACATCGTTAGCAAGATTGATTCAATACACTGATTGGACAGATAACACGATACAACAAACAATCTGAGCCACGGTATCTCTTTCGATCAACCCGCACCCCTGGCAGGCATCGGCCCTTGCGGACCCCACCAGTTGGTGCTGACATCTCTTTGAGGCGCGCGTGGAACACAACGCGCCGTCGAACCGGGCTTGTTCCTTACCGGACAGCGAGCTAACTATGTAGGGGTTGGCTTTAAGCCTTATCGGATGCACCTCAATACCAGTATTTTACATGGAGCGACTGCCTATCTGACCCGCACAACTCAGTTACTAGGTAATACAATTTTATTACCTTTGGTAAGACTGGCTGACAGACTTTCGGGTTCTGACGACTCGTGTAACGACTGCCGAAGATCCACGAATCGGGGTCTTGGTATTTAAAGATGGTCACCCATCCATGGACCAATGGTGGCAAGCGTAGCCTTACCTGATCGATTGACTCCTGCTATTATTACTTAGCCACAAGCCCCTCAGGACACAAAATACATTAGAACGTTAAAGTATTAGCATCAGAGCTACATCCATTGTTTAAAACGCACATCAAACGTATCCTTATCAAAAAAGCATATTATAAGATAAAAGACTACGTTGAAGACAGGGAAGTTTGACATTAATTCCTTCTGCACATGTGGCTTCCCTGGTACCTCATTAACAGCATATCTATGTGAAAGTCTATTAACTGCTCTCAATGTTCTTTTTATTCTTTTTATTTTTACAATGCTGACATATTCTCGTCATTATTTGACATTATACATCAATTTTAATATCAACTATTTTTTAGTTATTGTCATGTTAATCATGTCACTATGTTTAATTAGGTTCATTTTATTTATGTAGATTATTTTACATATTGTGAATGGGAGAACGTTGTAGGCCTTACAGACTGTAGATTTGTAGACGATTTTCTATTCTGTATTCGTCTAAGTACCTGGTACTTATTTACAGGCCTGCACTGTCCTCCCATACATTTTATATCTGAAAACATTGTTAAAGCCAATCATTTTTAAAAGAGTAACCGTGGAGTTTCTTGCCGGCTCTTCTCCATAGGAAACAACATTTTGGAACCGTGCACCTAGCTTCTGACGTTTCATAAGTGCCCATGCAGGTTTATATGAAATAAAAATATTTTGATTTGATTTGATTTGATTGTATTTTTTTAGTGTTTATTGTTTTATTTTTGTCATGTATTTTCTGGTGTACAATAAAGAGTATATAAATAAATAAATACACATTCATAAAAAATGTGCCGCCTAGCCAGACCAGACTCAACAATGCTTTAGATGACGTTTTTATTGGTGGCTTACGATCTGGTTCAAACTGTTTCACTTGATGTAATTTTATTCGCTAACATAAATCTTACTGAACTCGTTTATTACATTCGTTATGGCAGTGACTTCATACCGGTTAAGAAACGACACTAAATTTTATCAGAACTTCTTCTCCTTAGCGTTTTTTTTTTTTGTGAATGGCATCTCGAAGTTGACCTTGAGAGGCCGTAACTTCTTAAGCGGACTTTCCTGTGAAGGCATTTTTAGTGAAACTAAAAGCCTCCAGCCAGGGCATAAAACCTACTTAACCTAAAGCTACTGCACGCTGAGGGCACCCCCTGTGGGGTACGAACCTCGGCTACGGGCGCCACTGACTGGGGGGGGGGACAGCTAGTGGGGACAGGCTCTACTCTACAACTCTACTGACTCAGCTGGGCTGGCACATCAACGAGCAAGGGACGGTCGGGGGTCTCATCGTTAACTCGGGGTCTTCGCGGGGCGCGAGGACCTCGGCGGCGAGGTCGGAAGGACGGTCGTTTGTGTTTGTGTGCTGTACTGGTGGCCCTATTCTTTTCTTGGAGAACAGTAATGGGGTAATCTGGGTCGGAAAGGACATGTCTCAGCCGGCGGATACCACTGATTCCTTAGCGTCTCGATAGCAATCTAAATAACTACTTTTGTAACTCATGAGCATCTTTATGCACGTAATTGCACTTTTAAAACAACTCGTAGAAGAATGCACATATAAAATATTGGACTCCCGTCTGAAGCGTCCTGTAATTAATGATTTGTTTAACTTTTATGGGCAGTATCTAACATATTTGTTGAAAATTTAATATAGAGGAACATTTGACTTTCATTTATTTACTTACTCACCCTTACTCTCACAGCGTGTATCAGGATAAAATATTAGCAGTCCGATCAAAAAGTTCAATACCTATTCGATCCGAATCTATGGGACAGTTGAGATTCTTAGCGTGTCGATAGCAATCTAAAATACAGTCAGCCCAGAATTTGGCTACAAGCTTGGCACATTCAGCAGCGTCCATCAGATCCTGTAGCGTGCAGACAAGGACACGCTGGAAAAGATATTAAGTGCTCCATTTTTTGTGGGACAGCACCACATTTACACTCCAGGCTTCACAGAACATTTGACATTATCAGAACTTTTGAGGCATTTTCTTACTATTGACATATAAAGACGAAAGTAGCCAGTATCAGTTACTCCTGTACCATTAATATTAGATTAATATGTCCATGATATGTGCGCTCTTCCAGAAAATTCGATATATTTGGCAGAAAAAGGAAACTAACTGTATCAGCTCCCTTACTTCCCACGCATTATAAGAGTCAACTAGGGAAAATTGGTCACTATCGCAGCTTCCCGTTTTCCTCAATTAACGCGTGCCAATCTCGTATGTGATAATACCTTAGCATCGGGTTTAATCTTTGTTTTTTCTTACATTTCTAAATCAACAGTGTCTTTCGTTTTCGAAGACAGATACGTCACTTAAAGATTCGACGTAATGACGTATTCTTTGCCGTTTTATTTCATTCTTTTTCTTTTTGAAACGTGACATTACGTGTAAGGCGGTAAGTGAATGAAATCGGCGTATGTACTGCACCACAAAAAAGAAAATAGCGTTGTTTGAACCGTTTGTCAACGTCACGTACTGTGGACGATTGTGAAGTATGTATTGGTGAAATGGTTGATAGTCTATAAGTACAGGTTTTTTTTTTTAACTTAGATAACATCACGCCCATTATCCCAGAAGTGTTAGGCAGAGGCGTACCCTAAAGAACACTGGGCACGCCACGATTGCGGCGGTAAGTCCCCTCTTTGAGGAGTGGCTTGAGAGGCGACATGGCGTCCTCACCTTCCGCCTGACGCAAGTCCTCACCGGACACGGTTGTTTCGTTCCTGTTTCGAATAAGGCGAGAGAAAACGCCCGGGTGTTTCCATTGCGAAGATCGCCCTGAGGACACGGTGCAGCCCACAGTGGAGGTCTTCCCGGCTTGGGCGAAGCACAGCCGTGTCCTGCCCTGGTCCAGGCCATGGTACGGAGCGAGAGTGCATGGGTAGCCGTCACCTCCTTTAGCAAAGCAGTAATGCTCGCGAAGAGGTAAGCAGCGCATGTGAGGGAGGGGCAGCATATGCGCCCTCACGGCCTTAGTCGCCGCAGGAGACGCCCTGGGCGTCGGGAATCCCAGACTGATTCCCGGCCACCGTAGACGCGGGCTTGCGGACAGCGAGTAATGGGTAGCTCGCTGTCCGGTAAGGACCAAGCCCGGGTCGACGGCGTGTTGTGTTCCACGTGCGCCTCAAAGAGATGTCAGCACCAAATGGCGGGGTCTGCAAGGGTCGATGCCTGCCAGGGGTGCGGGTTGTTCAAAAGAGATACCGCCGCCCGTGGCACACAGGCTACTGAGGGAACACGGGTGGGTTATAGTCAGTAAAAGTCTGGCACGCCCTCCTGCTCCACCCAGAGCGGGAGAAGTTATTTGATGATTTCCCACCCAAAAAAAAGAACACTCAAGTTTCGCCAGTAATGTTTAAGTCCCATGCATGACTGCGAGGGGGCGAGCCTTTCTAGTGCCGCTAGTTTAAAGCAGGCATAAAAACAAAATAAACAAACAGAAATGGATAGAATTTTGGCCGTTATCTGGCAATTAGCAGTTTATAATATTCTATAAAATAATGCAATGATTACGACGCCCTTAGTCTTATAACCTTAAAGTTTACAAACGATAATTGATAGAAATCGCAGCAAGCATAGAACCGGTCGAAGTGGTGGATCTTCGGGGAGGCCTAAGTCCAGCAGTGGAAATCTTTCGGCTAAAATGATGATGAAGGTGATGAATATTTAATAATATAACATTCAGAGGAGCGTCGAAATGGGAGCAATTTGTCTATACGGTACGATTTAAATAAATTATGTCGTCACCGGGTATGTAAATACGAGTACTTAGATACTATCCTATAAATTGTTAATACGTTTCCAAGAGAGAAAGAAAAGCTTTTGAATTCGGAGTGAACGATTTTTTTTTCGCGTTAACGCACCTTATTTCCCTCAAATTAAATCAAACTAAATGAAAGACCGAACACCAGCTGAGGCCCTATATAATAAGGGATAAATAATGGATAGGTACATAATTTTGTGATGCTTGTTACCTTGTTTGGAACCCTGTTAGTTATGATTACTTTCTTCAGTAAATAAGCAAATAATAGGAGTTGGTAATAAACACTAAAACAGTTCAAAAGAATCTACAATTGGTTTTAAAGATTGTAAATATTCGTCCTTTATTATCAAAATGAGATTTATTTTCTCTGAAATGTTTTATTCAACCGTGTAGCAAATAATTAAAATGAATGTAATTTACCAAGTCTGGCAAACTTCCTCAACAAAATAATGCCAACTTTATGTTTAAGCGTTTTGTTCTGTTTATAATTAATTGAGTGATTTCTATCATAATGGTTCTTTTGTGAACTTTAAGGTTTTGTTATTAGAAGATTCTGTTCTTTCAAGAATAGTGGTAATGCTTCCTACCCAGTCAGAAAATACAGTGAATTAATGCAAATGAGAAGAGGAACAGTGGTCACTTGCAGCCAGCAACACTTGCAGAGTTCGGTTTCGGAAAGATCCCTTTATAGTCTCTCTAGAGATGTGCCTTAGTTGGCGTTACACAGAGGGGTTTCAGATCGGACTTTTGAAAGGTAACGATGACACTTCCATGTGTAGATGATGACCAGTGGGGCAAATCAAGTATTCCAGAAACACGTTTTTAGGCAATCGGCATGTTTAATTAATGTTTTCCTAATACTACTTATTCCTACTAATACGAGTATTACAAACGAATGCTACTATATACTATATAACGTGGCCCCTGGCACATAGGCAACTGAGGGAACACGAGTGGGTTTTAATCAGTAAAATTCTGACGCGCCCTCCTGCTCCTCCACCCGAAGGGACAAGTTATTTGATGATTTCCCAGCCTCAAAAATAAAAAAAATGCTACTATCCTACTAATACTAATATTTACATTTGTGAAAGTTTCTGTTTGGATATTTGGATGTTTGTTACTCAATCACGCAAAAACGACCGGATGGATTTGGATGAAATTTGGCACACAGATAGTTTGTAACCTGGAATAACACATAGGATACTTTTCTCCGTACGTTTCCTTGGGATACGTTTACGGTGCCGCTGACAAAAGTTAGTATGTAATAAAGTTAGTGTAGTAGTGGTTATAGTCAGGTAACAATCCCATACTCAGCGGTTTTATCCCCAAAGTCAACCTTCTGGAGGATAAACCTGGAACCAAAAAGAAAACCAGGTATGTAAAATCTCAGTTATTTTATTAATTTTTGAGAGAAACTATGACACGAAGTAGATGCCATTTTTCTGTATTTAGTAGATTTTATTTGGAATGCCTTTACATTCTGGTGTTTTTTGCAACCCGTTTTTCGGTTAAAACTATGTCATTTATGCCAGTATCACTACACTATGGATGGCCTCCCACAAGGTGGACCAATAACCTTTTGAAGGCCGCCGGAATCCGCTGGATGCGAGAAGCACAGAACCGGTCGAACTAGAGGACCTTGGAGGAGGTCTATGTCCAACAGTCGACGTCTTTCGGCTGAAATGATGATTATTATGTCTAATACTTCATATCACTGTTGTTTATATAGCAAGTGGTATACGAAACGGTGTCGGGTTGGCACCATGACAAAAAAAAAATAACAAAAATATTTGACGTCCAATGCTGAATTCATTAGACATCTTTAGGCTGAAATGATGATGATCACAATAGTATCAGCCGATGATGTTCTCACTGCTGGGCCACAGGCCTCTTCTTTGTGAGAGGGAGTGAACCGTAATCAAACAGGCGAGCCCAACATGGGTTGGTAGATGATACAAACTTCAAATTTTTGGTTCTAAAACACTGCACTGTAAAGTGCAGTGGCAATTCCTATCAAACAAATTTTGTGTAGCAGACAAAAGTTGCTGGACAGAAATTGGGATTACGAAACAAAAAGACGCCACAAACAGAAGTTAGTAGTTTCATCTCTCGAAAACTCCTGAAAATCTTTGGAGATCTTAAATATCCTCAAAGGGAAATGAATGTACAACTTGTAAATTCCTAAATTGAAATGAGATTTTCTCTTGTTTCCTTTACCTGAGATTTCACTGGTCGAGTTATAAAACAAGACAAAAACTTCGGAGATTCCATTAGTATTCATTAATTTCATTATGCTATTTGTTTCCAATTCTTTAACTTCTGCTGGCAATTATAACTTTGAGTTTGATTTAAAATAATATTTGTTTAACATGGAATAAATAGGCAGAAATTTTCAAATTGTATTGTTTTTTTTTTTCTTTTGAAAAAAGTTTTTTTCTTCACAAACACAAGTCAGTGTTTTAATACTAGACAAGCCTACCAAAATCCTTCCTTGGTGTAAACCTTCTTTATAAAGGGGACTCTAGTGCTTTCTTTCATATTTTTAGACCTTTGGGGTTAAGGCTGTGTGTTGTCTGTCAGTGAGTGAATGAAAACAAAACTAACAGTAATTTATTCAAACTAGCCTGAGGATCATCACTTTTCCGACGTCAAAATTACATAAAACACTCCTCCAAGCCCTTGAATGAATGAATTTAAGAATTTTATTATGTAGAAGATAGATTTGTCAGTATTTCGACGCTATTGCAGAACAGTGAAGTTAGCTACGCTGTAGCTAGTTGCGTGGCGTAGTGAGCCGATGGCATAGCGGGTTTAATGCTGCGCTGTACTCATTTCTGTGTTTTGTGTTATAATACAAGTTCATTAGAAGTACATTTATAACGTTCGTCTAATATTGTTTCATATTTTTTGTTAAACCTGGCGTTCAGCAGAATAAATAAATCTCTAACATAATTATTGTAAATTATTCTAAATGATTCGGCTTTCCTGACTGTTTTACGCCCACCATTTATTATGTTTTAACTCACAATATTGATAGGTAAAAACTTACGGCACGCGATTTTAAATATTCTAAAAAATCAAATTTCATAGTTTTAACACCAGCCTGTTGCCGGTACCTATACATAACTATTCGGTTTGATATTACACAATTTTTGCATTTTTAACAGTGCTTCAGCCCTTCACTACATACAAAAAAAAAAAAAAAACACGACGCACGTTGATAAATGCGTTGCTCTAAACAAAGTTCAAGAGGCAGATACTTCTGATATTTATAAATTGTGTCTCATATTTATATTATTCATATATAAATTATAATACCTCAGAATATCTAAAAGAAGTTGGATTTAATCGAGGTGTAAAATACGGCTATAAAAATCCATTTCATTTTACTCCGCCTGTAGGTAAAATACAACAATATTTTTAATTAAATTAGGACCTAACAGATTCAAAGCCATTAGTGATTCAAATTTTAAGGTACCTACTTAAGTACTTAGAAAAACAACTCAACAGTAAAATATATTAAACAAAAGTAACTTTGCATACTTTCGTACAACATTTTTAGTCGTTTCTTTCGTTCAAGTGCCTAACAACAATATTTTTTGCTGTACAATTAATTTAACGACTCAGTAAGTATTTCCAACTGGAACTTAAATACAGTTTTTCCACAAAAAATTGCCCGTCAATCGTAAAATTTTATTCTCCTCAAACTTTCCTAATTGTGATCACAAAGAGATGAGGAATTATTTTCAAATTAAATTCCTGATTTTTTTATGACTTTCACGAATGGTAGAGGGTACTTTTGACCTTCATGGGACCCCCGGGGCTGGCGTTAATGGGCGCAAATGGGTTTTACTGGTTTTCTGTGTTTTTAACATGCTTTTTTACGTGTTCATAATTCGGCTTCATCGTTCAATTAATTATAGGCTGTAAACGTATGAGCGAGGGGCTCGTGGCTTAGTATTTAAAGCCGCATCGGGTCGTTGGATCAGGTTTAGCTACGTTTGCTGCGGTTAGTCCGCAGATGGCTGACCTTCATTGTACACCGAGACCGACTGGCCGAACCGACGAACCGATCCAGACCAACGGCTTAACGTGCCTTCCGAAGCCTGGAGGAAAAGGTGCTTCGGAAAGCACGTCAAGCCGTTGGTCCGGCTGTCAATCATGGATATTTACAGAAATCCTTACGGTTGTCAGAACCCAAGTATGACAGTAATGACACCTTACTTATTATAGATAGTAAATATACTACAAATGCGTTTCTTTTTACGTTACGATATTGTTTGTTTTTTTTTAATTTGTTCTGATATAGTAGTGACCGATTTCATTAACGCAAATATGACTTTGAGCTTTTTTCCAGCAAAAACATAAATAGTAAATGAAACACTAAAAGTTTTCAAAATTTAAATATACGAAACAAATGAAATAGGAACCCATGCATGCGCAACCGAACGTAGATCGTCAATTTTTTACCTGCAATCCATTTCAAAATATTGCTGGCGATAAATTGGACAGTCGATCCTACATTGGATTCAAAGATCGAAATAGTACGAATCTATGAATTTTCGACAGGACTGTAAACTTTGATTAATTGAATTTGTAATTAAGGGATATTTGGGAGTTATTATAATAGCCTAGTTTCTTGGAAGAGGCCTAATTATAGGAAAATCTACTTAAAGACAAGTAATTCAAAACTCAATTTTGATCCGCACGCCTGGCCATCATCTAATCATAATCTTTAATTAAGTTGGTACACCTGTGAACGGGAGCATAGTTCTTCAAGAAAAAGTGGCTGTTCCCTACACAATTTGATTTATATTATTAAGAAGGCGATATCTCTAAAAGTATACAGTAGTCATATACAGGGTGGCGGTTGATGGATGGAGAGGAAGAGGAAGGCCCACAAAAATATGTGAGAAATGATGGGAAAATGAAGGGAGTGATTGATAACCAGACAGGGAAGAGTGAAAGAAGAAAGCGAGTTGCGCTGACCTGAAGGAACATGAGACATGGGCAGCAAGGTGATGATGATACAGCATGATGGGACATGGGACAACCTATCATCGTTCATTCTGAACCGATTCTAAATAGGGTATTTTACCCTACATTAGAAAAACTCTAAAAATATATCATTGAGATAGCTTAGACAAAATGCAGTCGGAAAATGTTAGTTTTAGTTCATGAAATAATAAAATAAATTTTAAAATACAATTTCAAGATTTCAGTTTTTTTAAATCGTTTTTGAGCACCATGAAATAATAGCCGCCATATTATTACGTCATACGACATGTCAACTGAGCAACTTTGTACCTTTATTATTTTCGTAACCAAAGTATTTTTTGTTTGGACAATATTTTGCATTCAGGAATAGAAAAGCAACGATAAGTAGAAAAATAACTATCTTTTTTTAAAATTATAAACAATTATTTTAATAAAAATCAGCGCATTTGTTTATACAGCAAACTAGCGTCATACCCACATATTTATAAATATGGCGTCCATTGCGTCCAACGTTTTCGTCAAATTACGAG
Organism: Polymixis flavicincta; assembly: GCA_949987655.1. Classification (NCBI taxonomy): domain Eukaryota; kingdom Metazoa; phylum Arthropoda; class Insecta; order Lepidoptera; family Noctuidae; genus Polymixis; species Polymixis flavicincta. The sequence goes on along the minus strand of OX465186.1, from coordinate 8,172,333 downwards.
CGAAATTTGAAAATGTAAAATTTAAATGCATTTTATGGCACTATCGATTAAATAAAAGTGTTGTGTTTTGTTTAGTGGTTTATTAGCACTCTAGAATCCAAATAAGACACTTTTCAAAAATGGGTGTAATACCCTATTCTGAATCGAAAAGTTTCAACGCAGGCTGCGTTGAAACTTGTCGTGGATTAAAAAAATGCTGTTCCATTTTGGCTGCGTAGGGAACTTTTCTATGAATCAGCAGATTTTTTTTTTTAATCGGTCACAAAATTTTTCGCCTAGATCTTGATTCTAATCATGTGCCGAATTCATGGTTATTTACACGTCGATGTCCCTACCACCCTGTATATACTTTTATATCTAGTCGTAATAATTCAGAGCATGTAAAGAACGACATGTGTTAGATTTTCTCACGTCAGCTTATAAAGTTAGGAAGTACTTATCTCTTAGGTCGAGGCTTAGGTTTGTGTGGAGCTCAGAGTGCATACTATTAGTCTTTACAGTAAGTCTGAGCTGTTGGCGAGAAATTTTAATCGTGTTTCTGACTTGGTTAATTATATCAGTTAGATGTACTTTTAATTTGGGATAACGGTTATTAAAGTTGTTTTTTTACTCAGAGAACGAGACAGTTTTTCGTTCCAGTTTCTGGTAAGCGTCATTTTATTTATTGTTTAAGTAATTAAATTCTAACCCTTTTACTGATAAACACGAATTAAAGTTATACTAGGAATGACAAAGGAATAACCATGCATATTCAAAGGTTTACACTTAGAATAACTTTATTCTGTGTTTATTAGCAAGAGGGTAATTCTTCAAATGCCATTAAAATATTAGCAGGTGCTATTCCGGTTCGGTTCCGTATACACACGAGACTAAATAAGTACTGCTTGCTGAAAACTTGAATAGAATTATGCAAGGTATATTGATTTGGCAATTTTTTTCCATTAAAAGGACTTCTTAAACATTTTTAAATATCGCGGTGGTATCGGCGCCGACTTACGAGTTGTATGTAGGTCGTGAGTTCAAACCCAGGCAGGCACTTTACTTTGTTTTCTTAATTCCATCACGGCTCTCAAAACGGTGAAGGAAAACATCGTGAGGAATCCAAGAACAAAAAATTCGAAGACGCGTGGTGAATTATGGCTCATTCCCTCTTACACAGAGGAGGCTTGTGTCTCAGTAGAGGCACTGATATTGGCTGATTGTCATCATCATCATCATCATCATCATCATTTCAGCAGAAAGACGTCCACTGCTGGACATAGATCTCCCCCAGGATGGGGGGGGGTTTTGCCCTAATCGCCACGCTTGGCTGGCGGGTTAGCGATCGCAGTATGGTAGTAAAATGCATTGAGAACGCCGCTGCCCATTCTCTAGTAAGTCTCTTAGTCGCCTTCTACGACACCCACGGGAAGAAATGGGATGGTGCTATTCTTTTACGCCCGGCGACACATACGGGACGGGGCTGATTGTGATGCGTGATAAAACATGATTAAATTCACTATCTTTGAATATGTAGATAACTTACGTGCAAGGTTATTAAGTTTGCTAACGATTCAGAAGTTCTTCTTTATGTTGCAGGGTGCAAAGTCAGACGTCAAAAACCATTCTTCCTACGGGGTGTCTGTTTGTCAACACGCAACATATAAAAATCTTACGTGAAATGGTGCTTAAGCGCGAAACCGGCACTTAAGATAATAATATCATCATCATTAGGCTCGTTTACGATGTGAGATGATTTTGGCACTATCTATGTGTGTCAGGAAGAGTCATTTGGGCTGATAAGCTTGATCTAGTACACAGTACAAATGCATTGTAATTAAAATTAAATTAACTTTTGTATCCCGATTAACATGTGTAACCGACACATGTTAATCGTCTAGGTAAATAATAGGTAAAAAAAATCTGACAACATAAAAGTGGTCATGACGGTTTTAAAACATGACCAATTAATTTGATAAGACGTTAAAAACAAAATACAAAAAAACAAATATTATTGTTATTTTTGAGTATAGCATGTATCCAAAATTTTTGAGATATTTAATCTATATATTCGATTCTTTAATGTAAATGACTGTTTTGATTCTAGCACCTTAATAACACAGTTATACCTAATCACCTTTCACATTTTTTTCGCCATTCTTTGGAAACGAAGAAACGACTACAATTTCTTTTAATGAAAGGTAATTTCGTCGGAAACGCGAAGGAATTCCTGTTAATAACTGCAATTTCCTTCAGCAATCGCGACGAAACACGATGTTAGTGCTTGTTTGTGGGCGGTACCATATCTATGTATGATTGGTTTTTTTCATAATGATTTATTTCTGTCTGATTCTGAACGCATGTCACTGTTAAAGACAGTAAAGATAAAGATGCATTCATTTGTATAAACATGTGTAACATGATACATAAATATGCAGATATGGATGGAAATTTGTTTAAATTTCTGATTCAACATGTTTTTTCATATTCGGCGTACAAAATAGTTTATAATATTTAGTTTAAAATTATATTACAAGAATCTTTTTTAATTGTACTCAAAATTCAATCAATTCAAATAGGTACATAATCAGTCAAGTCAATACAAAAAAATATAGTTTAAAAATAATAATAATAAATGAAACATTTTATTTTATATACCTATTTCTATTTTATTTTTTTCATTTTTGTTTCATAAAATATTTAATAAGTATTAAAATGAATAAAGGAATAATAATTGAAACACTAAAAATACTAAATACTTATGAAATTATCCAAATATAAAATGTCATTCAGAAACTCCGTAACATTATAGTATCCCTTATTAATTCGCATTTTTTTCAGTTCTCTCTTAAATGAATTAATATTCACTACCTTAAGGGCATTAGGAATTTTATTGTATATTAATGGAGCCATGCATATCACACTGTTTCGTATAAACGCTGTTTTGGCGGAGAGTGATTTGAAATTTTGATTAGGGCTTGTGGCTGAAATATTTGTAGGTCAAAACCGTTTTAATCAGCACTAAGAAATAAAATTTTCCTGTATCGTGAGTGTTACCTCAGTGAGAGAATACCTCAAAAAACCTATTGAAAAAATATAAACATCTAAATTCCGTAAGATCAATATAGGCTGTAATCAGAGGCTTCAGAAGCTTTTTTTAAGAACGAAATTTTTAATATTTAACATGATTTAGGCGGCGACGGCTGTCGTCGCTCTCACGGTGAGGAGACCGGACTTGATTTTCGTACATCGTTTTCGGGTGACTCACAGCACAGCATTATGCTGAGTGGAAGCCTTCTTGTCACAGTCACGGCGTGCAGCTGTCGACTATTTTATGTCCAGTGTTCGTAAGTATAAATCTGTTTTGTTCTTATGTGATTTTATGTTTTTTTATGGGTGTGTTTCTGTGACAAATAAATCCATTTTTCTTTATTCTTACCTATGTCCCAGCAGTGGGAACGTTATAGGCTCATTACGTAAGCGGTGGCGTCAAATGTCGCAAAGGAGTCATAATACAGAAGTGATAAAGAAAGCTACAAAAACAAGTTACTAGTGCACAGGACGGCAAGGACCCCGAAGCACAAACTTTAATTATGGATTCTGTAGATGATTCTGGACACTCTGTGTTGAATTTTTTAATTGGTTTATTAAAAAAATACTGGGCCATATATTTTGGCCACGTAAGTATTGTACTTTTTTAGGAAACAATTTATAGGGTGGCTGCTGCAGGTGCGGAAAACCTCAAACGGCTTCTCCAATCTTACTGGACTCGATATGTTCGAGCCGTTTCGGGTTGAAATTCTAGGGCCATGGGGTCCGAGTGCCCAAGTAGTTTTCCGAGACATTGCCAAGTGGTTGGTCGACACTTCACGTGACCAGCTAGGCTGCCAGGCTAGCAATATTGCCATACAACGTGGCAATGCTGCCAGCTTTTTGGGCACTTTTCTCGTTGACAACGATGTGTACGAACCTTTTGATGCCTTATATATTTTTATATTCTTGTACATTTTATTATTTTGAGACGGGTAGCTTTTAAATTATGTAAATATGTATAGAAATAAATAACTAACATGTCAAAAAAAACTGAATACAATTGATTTTTATTTCTGATCACCAACCAAAAAAAAAAAATTCATCGCGAGGTCCAGAATCATGTATGAATCCATAGTACCAGGTTGTGCCTCGATGTCCTGCAATCCTAGGCTTTAGGGCTTGTGGATGGCAAATCAGCTCGCTGTCCGGTAAGGACCAAGCCCGGGTCGACGGCGCATTGTGTTCCACGCGTGCCACAAAGAGATGTCAGCATCAACTAGTGGGGTCCGCAAGGGCCATTGCCTGCCTGGGGTGCGGGTTGTTGTAAAGAAATAGCGTGGCCCCTGGCATACAGACCACTGAAGGAATACGGTTGGGTTTTAGTCAGTAAAAGTCTGGTACGCCCTCCTGCTCCTTCCCAGAGCGGGAGAAGTTATTTGATGATTTCCCACCCTCAAATAAAAAAAAGCCCTAGGCTGCATAAGTGAAGAACGTTTCCTTAAGGTAACTGTCTAAGTACGCACGGCTACACATCAAGCTATAATATCCAGTTTATACTGATCTCGCACTGTATGGAAATCCTATCCATTGCGAGATCAGCTTATACTGGACATCTGTAGATTGATGTGTACCCGTGTATACCTCCATAGGCATGGCTATTGAACGCCAGGGAATATTTCCTGCTAAAATAACAGTTCGGCAGTCGGTATTGTGATCACAGAACGTTATTGTACAAGGGTGGATGGTCGCCTTTCACAATACCGACGGACGCAATAGTGCAGTCAAGTTAAATGGTAACAAAGGAAGTGGGTATTTGTTTTCTTTGTGATATTTTGTGTGTATGTATTGAGAGGAGTAACCGTTATTTAGCGCCAGCTTCTAAATTGAGCACGAGAAGTTGATATTTTGTCAAACTCTAGCATTACTTAAGGTGTGCCCAAGATTTTGTAATACGAGTATCCAACTTGATTTAAAAGAGTGTCCGTGGAGTTTCTTGCCCGTTCTTCTCCATAGAGATCTACGTTTTGGAATGGGCGACTGGCTTCAACTTTCCAACTGATCTACTTTTTGACAATTCTAAAGTGCCTGTAAATGGTTTAATTGAAATCAATTCTTTGAGTTTCAGTTTTGATTTTGAGTTTGGTGTGAGCTCGAAAAATTCTAAAACATCATCATCTGAATGCGGTAGGCAGTGAACTGGGTGTTCTGGCACAGCATGGAAGAGCTCTATGTCCAGCTGTGGACTGCAAAAGTTTGAGTTGATTGATCATCATAATTTAAGCAGCCTTGTTCCACCCACTGATGAGTACAGGCCTCCACCCTATTGTGCCATGCTTCCCTGATCTTTAATTCAAAATATGTTTGCAAAAAAACGAAGATACCTATTTTGAATTTCCCAAGCTACTTTGAAGGCCGCTCCTAAAGCGGAATTTGACAAGTTCTCCGCTTGAAACTTGTTTCTAACCGCGAAGGTTAAACCGTACGGTATTTTTTAATTTGTTTAAGTTTCTTGCACAACATTACCGAATAAAGTCCTAAGGCGTTGTACAGAGAAATTCATAAACTAAAATGTAACACACATCCCTACTAATATAATTATCTTTCGTCCATCTTCTCGCAAAATCTTAAACATTCATGACACACATCTATCCATCTCCCGGTAAACAAATCACAATCCGATGTTGATGACAGAAGAGCAATGAGCATAGTAACGTGAAACTGTAAGGTTAAGATACGCTTCCCGTGGTCAGTCTGTAGATGGGTGACCCTTTCTTCCCAATTCCCAGTCTCAGATCATGTTGCTTCATTACACGTAGATCCCTATAAATATATGAATATCTATTACAGTGAAATGGGTAGTCAGAAACCCAAATCTGACTGACCTAAGATCTGACTTTGAACTTAAGGTCGAATCAAAAGTAAATTGGATTATGGAGGTCAGATGACAGATACTGGATGTTAAATATAAAACGAATTTATCTACTCGTATCCAAGTTTATTTTAGAACATTAAGTTTATTTTGCTTTGGTAAACTTGTATGATCCCTGTACCTAAGTTGAACTGTTTATTATATTTTGAAATCCTTCCATAAGAGTTATTTTTATTTGCTATTCATTTAAAAACGTAATCGAGATTAAAGAAACATGTTTACTTTGCATTATTGAGTAAAAGTTCCAAAATATTAATATATTCGCAAGCTAGAGAGTAATCATAAAATTCTTCAAACATGTCGTAGCAAAATGCTACGGCGTAGCTTATTACGTAGCAGCTACGTAGCTCAACGCGTAGCGAGATGAAAGCTGCTACGCGAATATCTACAAGACAAGCATCTTTAATATAAGTGTATATTTGATCGAAAGTCACAGGCGTTCATGTTAGCAAGTTTAATACACAAACAAGATGCTAAGATCCATTCAATGTTAGTTGGAACATAATCGAAGATAACGCGTTCTCATGTGCTACTTACACATAGAGTGCAACAGTTTAAACCACTTCTGTATAACGGTAAGTGTTCACGATTATCAAGAAGAACCATATTATGCGGACACTTCGTTTTTACTTTACTGCAAATTGGATGCATTTGCACGTTGGACACATAAAAGTGACGTAAAGAGGTTTATGTGATGTGCTGAAGCTACATTATTGTCGGAATCGAGCCTTTCGTGACCAGTTTTGCCATAAAATCATGGATAGAAAATGTAAGTGATAATGTTCTGATTTATTGAGGCTTTGGATTTTATCTTGATGTGCAGTGCGTTGACAGTCAATGATGTGGTACTGAATCTATTGGGTACTAGGTGCTTACTGTTTCTTTTCTAATCGAATTCAAAAAAGGAGGTACTCGTAGTTCTCAATATAAACCGGTTTAATATTTTTTTCTTGTTTTGAAAGGATGTACTTATTTATCATTTTGTAAAATTCAGATTTTTGGTTTTTGAGTTAGCATCAGTAATACATATTTTTTCTGCTTAGTGTACTCGTATGTTGACGATTTTATAATAAGAAATTCCTGTCAGTCTTATATACTTAGTAAGTGAAGGTATACGAATTTGTGTGGGGTAGGTGCCACTGCATAGAAAGTGAAAAATAGTTTGAATTTCGAAAGTCGGTGGCAAATGAAGTCTGTTAAAAAACGAAGGTATAAAAAATAATACAAGGAAGGCGGTGACACATTTTTAAATACATATCCAAAGACACCGACTTCCGAAATAAAAGTTATTTCTCACTTTGTAGTGTTTTTTTATTTTTTTGAGGAACGGTATCCGTACTTTTGTTCTATTACGACAGTTTCCGACAACAGCGGCAACTGCCCGTGATCACCTCAATTGGCTAGCTTATTGAAAATCACATTATTACAAGCAAGTGTAGAGATACCGTAGAGGAGACATCTTTCTCGTCACAGTATTTGTTGCATTTGTCTTGTTACATGCGAGAAAATAGACTATCTATGTATAATTTCGTCTAGTATCACCAAGTATGTAGGTACTGTGGAGTTTTTACAAACTGCAAGGCACTGCACACAAATGTAATACCGTAGTAATTTGTCCCAGAAATGTCTCATTTCGTTCGCAACATGCAGAAACACAAAACGAAAACAGAAAACGAAGTAAATTATTGTTGGAAAATGTAAATCATTACCCAGTTCTTAGTTTTCAATGTTATACATTCGTAATATACGCATAATGTACGTGAAAAATGTGGGGTTTGCGTGTGGCATACCAAGTCTATTGTATCCGATCAGATTAGCTGCGACTAATCGCAGACGGCGGCGACGCGACGAAACTTACGTTTATTGCTCTAATTTATCGTTCAGCCGGTCAAAGTAATTAACATAATTGAAGTTATTTAAGCAATTTTTCGGCTTCAAATCTTGATTAAAAATAATTTGATGTTAGAATTCGGTTTGCTGGGGAATTAATTTTTGTCACGACTCATGGGGCTTAACTAGGGCGCAGGCATATTTATTTGGTAACGTAACTAACACGCTTGTTGGAACGTTGGAAGACCTCCCACAAGATGGACCAATGACCTGTTGAAAGCCGCCGGAATCAGTAGATTCCGGCGGCTTTCAACAGGTAATTGGTCCATCTTGTCCATACAGTAGTATGCGAGAAGCACAAAACATGTCCAGCAGTGGACGTCTTTCCGCTGAAATGATGGTGATGATTGTCACACCGGACGCAATTCCAGACTTTTTAAACGAACACACATGGTTTTTGGATGCTAACAATGGGGCATAATCAGCATAGAATGTTCACTGCTGAGACACCGGCCTCCTCTTTATGAGAGGGCGTGGGCCGTAATCTACCACGCGGGCCCAGTGCGGGTTGGTAGATGTCACATGTCTTCGAATTTTAAGTTCTTGGACATGCCGGTTTCCTCACTATGTTGTCCTTCACTGTTTTGAAAGCAGTAGTGATGAAATAATTTATTTAAGTAAAGCCTTCCTGGGGTCGAACCTATGACCTACAACTTGAAAGACTTGGCCACAACTACTCACAACCCCATGAATTTAGAAAAATATTTTTTGATTGAACAAGAACGTTTTTCCGAAACTTTAAAGCCACTAGGAGCGAAACAATTCGTGAGAATCTGAGTTCAATTCTACTAAACGACCCACCGTACCTCCATTTCGCAACTTTGCCTAGCAACTGAAAATGTGGGCTCCGAACTAGCGATTGAATCCTCGCGATCATGCTCAACTACGTTGTTGTTTGCGAATTTTGGGTCTCGGCTGGACACTTGTGAAAATGAATTTATTTTCCAAAGGGCAGAATAGTTAGCAACTGCTTATTATTATTATTATTATTTTCTAATGACATACGTTTTAGAATCATACTCGCCGCATGCGCTGTACTCTGGCATTTGATGATCTTATGGCGGCATCAGTGTGTGAACTTCGCGCAACTGAATTTTTAGGCCAAATATGCTTAAACTTCTTGCTTTTGATATGCTAAGAAGAAAAAGTTTCAGATTTTTTGTTTTGAACCGCAAATCTAGAATATTCTTGGACACCGACTTCTAGATGCACGATTACCAAGGCAGGTACAGTATCACCCGTATTTCTTCCTTAGGTGGTCTAGCTAAAAGATATTTGTCTCGTATTTTCTTTACAAATGAAGGACGATGGTCCTGCCTATTTTATCTAAAACCTACAAACCCAGACAGAAACCAAAAGACACAAACAAACATACGGGTCGAATCTAGAATCTCTTTCGGTTTTAAAGTCGGTTAACAAAGCAATAAATCCTTTCTTCCCAAGACATACTTGCTTATCTCTTCCGCTGAATTCAGCGCCCCATTCCTCAAGCGGGACTGTGAAATGCTATTTACTAACGAATCGCAGCAAAACGGACGTTCTGAACTTTTGACACCTCCTCCATCCTTACTTATTGTCCAAATATTTCATTCGCAGAGTGTATGGATGTACGACGCTGATACATTTCTCCGCTGGAAGTTGGCACGCTGACTTAAAATAAACTTTGAGCTATTGTCTGTTTGTTTCCATCGTCCAAAGTTTCATACAATGTGCCGTTAATTTCGGCAAGTGTTTATGAGAAATATGTTTATGGGTATTTATAGTTCTGTGGTTGGTTTTGATTGTAGGTTGTTCTATAATAGATTTTAGAATATCTTGTGATACAATTGTGTTAAAAATAGTAGGATAAAATTACTAGAAAACTTTTATTTTCATTATGGCACTGTTAACCAGCCGAGACCATAAAACATCCTCATGGCGCCATTTTTTATTTTATATTGAAATACCAATAATCGAAAGAATAAATTAATTAGTATTTTAGTTTGTTTAAAATGTCAAAAAAAAATCCTACAGAAATATTACGCCTGTCATTGCTTATTTGGCTACTGTAACATAGGCGTTTTTAACCTAGCGAAAGAGTCACACATTTTTCATGCCAATTAACAATTTATTATTATAATTGCAAAATCCCTAGTAGTGAGAAACATGTTGGTACATCCTAAAGTAGTAAAGAAAACATGGTATATTATAATTCTCCCCAACTTTTCTAAAGAAAAAATTAAAAACGTCTGTTTTCCTGTGACTGGAAATTGAATTACTGGCCGGGGAACGGCCGAGCGAATTGGCTATGCTCACCAGCCATAAAAAGCCAACTATTTGCACAAAAAGATAAGAAAAGAATTTGCGGAAATGAAACGAAATATTCTGCCCCATGAAGTTTTAAACAACTTAGTTTGGAAGCCATGAAAGGGCCAGCCCATATTCTTTATACCGTCGGATTGTTACGTGTGATGGGAGAAAACCGCAAATTGAATTGTCGGCCGCGAGCCGGCCATGTGTCAGACGGGTAGTTTCGACGCTCGCCAAAGCATTGTATTCCTAAACTATAGATATGATTTTCTCGTTGATATTGAGACTAATTGGGCTAGACCTGAATATTGCTCTCATGGTTAATTGTGGATGAGTAATTTAATTAGTGAAATGTATACAAGACCTATTATGTAATACCTGTGTTTACAAATAAAATTGATTGATTGATTGAGGTTTTGTGTAACAAGAGATATGTACCAATGAATAAAGTACAATTCTATTTTTTTCTTTTATGTTGTAATGTAGTGCGAGACACGGCTAGCTACACCGGACTTTCATACAGAGAGGATGCATGTGAACAGTGGAAACATTATAGACTGTTAATGTATGTGTGCATATCATGTATGGTAATTCCGCATTTAGAAACTACACACACAGGGTTATCAGGGACATCGGTGCGCAAACTGAAACCATAATTTCAGCATTATAATTGTAGACCTAATGGCGCAGACATAATTCGTCGGTTATCAAACAAACAAAATTGCTGTTTCAAAATTAACTGTCAAATGTATGGAACAGCTATTTTTATTTAAATAACCGACAAAAAATTTCAACGTAGGAGTGTGAAGTGCTACCACGCTGTATATGGAGTTTCCGTGCAATAGAGATGCAGTCTTGTACCTCATGACTGGTTAAAATTTGAAACAATTTTTTTTTTTAAAGGCGGTGACAAGAAATTAATAAAAATACATATTCAAAGTCACCGACTTGCTAGTGTTTTTTGGAAGTCGGTTGTTTTTTTTTTAAGTTTTTTTTTTTTCACTTTTTAGCTATAGTACCTACCCCACATCAATTCGAAATTTCATCATCCATGGGGTCAAAACAATGCATATTTATGCTATAGCAGTAATCTCGGTTAATTTTGCTGTCATATTTCGAAGAGTTCCGTTGTCTGTCTCTGAAACGTATCATCCGATCTATGTATATGAAATTTAAATGGGACCATTTCGAAATAAACCCCTTTCGAAAAAAAAAAGAATTTTGCAAATCGGTCTTATGACGGAGTTATGCCCGAACTTCCAACTGACTTCTAACCGTTACAGAGTTGTACCTTCCTTCATCTGCTCAGCGTCATGAGATGATGATGACCATACGCAAATGTCTCAATAGCTTTAGAAAATATATGAAAACATTGTTCATTCCTATAAAATTTGAGGGTTGCCCTCGATTTCCCCGGGATTCCATCATCAGATCCTGACTTGGTGCCAATGGGACTACCTCAGGAGTATACTCTTTCAAATAAAAAAGAATTTTTAGATTCGATCCACAAATGGGGTAGAAATCGATGAACATACATAAAAAAAAAACTTACAGTGGAACACATAATCTCCTCCTTTTTGGAAGTCGGTTAAAAAAACATTAAGAATTTCAACATTTTTACTGAACTAATTGGAACTGACCTTTGCGGGTTGTATAACACATTTTCATTGAATGGGAAACACTGGTAGTTTACGTTTGAACGAGTTATTGGATCGCTATAGATTTGTTCATGATCCCTGTAAAACGTATTTATTTTAGGTTCTATTCCACAATATTTGATTACAGTTTCGAATAAAATTCTGAATTTATGAAGGACTTTTTGCTTTATTATGTGAGTTGCTTCCATTCGTTTTATTCTATGCTGTTTTATTTTTACGGTAAATTCGAAATCATAACGTTTGTTAACATTTTATGACAAAACTAACATAAGACACTGGAAATCCATTGTTTGTTTTTATGAAGACTCGGCTGTCAGTCAAACAAACTGTACGCAATTTTCTTCTTTTGGACGGGGCAACTAGAACCATTTTTTTTTTTTTTTTGTAAAATTTGGCGTACAAAACTGCCTTTTATGTGCCTATTGTCACTATCACTACATATTAAAACAAAGTCTCCCGCCGCGTCTAGACAGGAAAAGTTTTATTCAGCGCGCAAACTTTGACCATGAATTCAGCATAATTATCATCATCTAGCAAAACAAAACACACACACAACACTGCTTCAAAACTTATAACATGTTCATTAAATCGAACATAAAGTATCAACGAAGCCTTTATAGCTGACCTTACTTAGTATAGCACAATCCGCATAACAAGCGCTTCTATTGTTTGATCTCCGATGACCATTGTTGCGGCATTGCAACGTATGTACCTAAGTAGCAACCTATATGTGTTGATTAATTGCGTACGGCCGCCGCTACGCGTCTGATTGCAGTAAACATTTGTCACTAATGGATGGATCGCTTATTTCCCATGATTCGACAGGCGGTTATTACGAATACTGGTTATCTGTTAACTCATTTGATGTTAGACTGGTCAGATTGCTGGCGTTTTGGAGCTACGTTTTGCAGCGTATTTGCACGTGCTCATACCTTCATGGGAACGACGTAAAGTGTTCGTGGAATCGGGTGGTTTCCACGAACGCGTGCGTTATCATTCAGTTTTGTTCATTCAATTGCGCTGTTACTTTGTCGTGTTTCCGTTTTCCTGTTGAATGCGTTGTTGAAAAAATACTTTAAACCAATGTTTTTTTACTTTTTTTATTTGATTAGGTACTTATATTTATCAACTTTATGGTGGCAAGCTCAAACGAAAGAGCCAAGATGGTTTCTGGCTTACGACATCCTTTACATAATAACATCCTTGAAAAGCTGAAAAGCAAAGCTTTAAAAGTGTGTCCTTCCACTCATTGGCGAACCAAACCCATTCGTTCCAACTGCTGAATATCTCGCACCTGGACATGAGCTGCCTTGGCTATCCTGGAAGTCTTTAAATAGACTCCGGACTCAGGTAGGCCGAAGTAAAGAAAATCCCTGCTCAGTCGGAGATTCACAGATTACTCGCCTAGAGTGTAAATGTGGTTCTGTCTCACAAACAATGGGGTACCTACTTAATACATTGTCCAGCTTGTCCTGTTGTCTGCACGTTACAGGATCTGATGGACGCTGCTGAAAGTGTCAAGCTCGTAGCCAAATTCTGAGCTGACTGTATTTAGATTGCTATCGACACGCTAAGAATGTCAACTGTCCCATAGATTCGGATCGAGTAGGTATTGAAGTTTTTGATCGGACCGCTAATATGCCATCAAAAACATAAATGTGAGATCCATATAATACCAAGTCGGTCAATTTAATCAGTTCCTACTTTAAATATCTTTCTGTCTTAAGTTATTACGTAATTAGCTAACCTAACAACATCTTATAATGACCATATCAATATCAATATTAAAAATATTTTATGTTTTAAATAAATAAATTGACTTGGCCATCGCATGAAAACCCAATGTTTCTTTTTTTATTAAAAACACAATGCATAAGTAATACATATTATATTTGCAATATTAATGCATAGAGAACGCTGCTGCCCACTCTCTAGTAAGTCCCCTAGTCGCCTTCTACGACACCCACTGGAAGAAATGGAATGGTGCTATTCTTTTACGCCCGGCGAGCAATACGGGACAGCCGGGACAACAAACTTTGACTAGTTATAATACTTAAACTACTGGTTCAAATTAAATGAAATTTGAAATATACCGAGTTTATACAATGCCTGTTTGGTTACTAAAAGTTTAGGCTTCTAATTTGATCTAAAACGAAGTTATAAGAGGGTCGAAAATGGCCTGAACTACTTCGAGAAAAGGATGGTACGGCCGTGCCGCTTGTTGTTGCTCGACCATAATAATCGATCGATGCACGCTGTAAATAGTAAGGATATGGATGATCAAAGAAATGAAAGGTTGTTGTGCAAATGTTCCTCTATACTTTATTTTCAACAACGATGTTAGATAATGCCCGTGGCTCTTCTAATGCTGCCCATAAAAGTTAAACGAATCATTAATTACAGGGCGCTTCAGACGGGAGTTCTATATTTTATAGGTGCATTCTTCTACGAATTGTTTTAAAAGTGCACTTACGTACCGAAAGATGCTCGTAAGTATATAAAATTAGTTAAGTCCGCAATTAGAAGCAAATGCCATGCCTTTGGTGGCATGTTCGATCCTCGATATGTGCCATTGTGTAATTTTAAATTTTATAGGCTAATTAGTCGATTCACAGAAATTTCCTCGCCCAAGACGGGCGAATACACACTATTAAAACTATCTATATTATTGTAAATACATTATTTTGTGCAAATAAAGTATACTTTTAAACAATATCGATTTTTGTGTACTTTATTCCATATACTTGCAGTAATATTTTCTAATAACTTTATTGCATACATTTCAAAACATGACAATTGCCTAATATGTAGTTCTGGAGTTGTAGATTTAATTTTTCCACAAATAAATTAACTTTACTCGAGTCGCCTATAGATTTTAATTTTTATTCATTGTAGATTCTCCCGCTTCGGCGAGTAAATTCGTGCAAATCTAGTCGATTTTACTCGCCGAAGCCTAAACTTGCCTAAGCCTAAAGTTGATGGGTATTTTTAGTTACTTCATGTCAATGAGAATATTTTCCTGAGACCGAAATTGCTATCACTCAATCATAAAACATTAATGATAGTTTCTTCAATGAATAGGCTGGTGCCATTGCCCTAAACAGGCAGAGTTACAGTACAACATCTATTAATACTACTACACTACCACCACCCCAACACCTTTCACTACTATACACTTACACAAAATTGCACACACATACACACTCGAACACACACATTTGATTTTGTATTTTTTTTTGGTATTTTAGTTTTTATATTTGGGTTCTTTCATTTATGCATCCAATTGCATGTCATTTAGGCTACTATAATTATGTTATTTTCTACCTTGAGGGTTCTGGCGCTGTATGCTGAGATACAGGACTTGCCCTAGTTCAGCTTCAGATATTAATATGTTATAGTCTCCCAAGTACTAGCCCATAAATATATGTAATCCGTTGTATGTTTTTCGGTGAACAAAAAAAGAACTATAAACATGTGCAGCAAATATTATGTTTTAAAATTATTTCTTCATCTGATTCATGACAGCAAAACCCTTGTAAGTCCAATTCATAACCTGCAAAAGAGAATATCACATTTAAAATCCCTTAGTCCGAATTAATGCGAAAATTAGGCCGTTGACCCGGGAAATACAGATGTTTTGGCAACAAAGTGAGGGTTACCCATAACATGTGTTTAAAGGGGTTTCTTGGGCAACGTTTCTGATATCATAGGAATGAAATGAAAACATATGAACATTGGTTTTGTTTGGATAAATGGGAGCTAATGGTGCCAGTTTGTCTGACAAGTCCAGACTATCATTTACTTAGTGATGATTTCCATAGAGTGTGCTTAGATGTTTTTTTTTTGAGGTTTGGAAATCATCCAATAACTTCTCGCGCTGTGTGTGGAGTAAGAAGGCGTGTCAGACTTTTACCGACTAAAACATACCCGTGTTCCTTCAGTTGCCTGTGTGCCAGGGGCCATGGTATCTCTTTCGAACAACTCGCACCCCTAGCAGGCATCGGCCCTTGCGGACGCCACCAGTTGGTGCTGACATCTCTTTGAGAAGCACGTGGAACACATCGCGCTGTCGACCCGGGCTTGGTCCTTACCGAACAGCGAGCTACCTATTACTCGACATTCGCAAGCCCGCGCCTACGGTGGCCGGGAATCAGCCTGGGATTCCCGACGCCCAGGGCATCTCCTGCGGCGACTAGGGCAGTGGTATATACTGCCTATGCTTAGATGGTTTGGTCATGTTGAGGTATGAATAAAAGGTGACTAACAAACGGTATTTACTAGGCAGATATGAGTGGACACGCCGTGTCGGGACGCCCTTGGAGGACATAATTATAGTGACCTTATTTAAATAAATCATCAAATAAAAAGTCCTGACTGACTGACTGACTCATCAACGCCCAGCCCAAACCCTTGGACCTAGGAAGCTGAAATTTTGCACAGAGGTTCCCTTTATGTTTTTCGAAATTAAACCCCTAAGGGAGTTAAATAGGGTACGAAAGTTCCGCGCGGGCGAAGCCGCTGGCAAAAGCTAGTTGGTAATATTCTTCAGAATGGTCAGTAGGCCAATTCTCGTAATTAAAAATGTTCATAATCTAATCGCAGTCTCATCTCAGCGACAATCAAACTTCAAAAAGTTGTCAAAATGTATGGAAACTCGTGGTTTTTTTGACAGATTGAGACGGCGATCAGACTGTGAACGTTCTTAAAATTACGAGAATTGCCCCTCTGGTGTTTGTCGACCGGCGTGCGTGTTTAACCAGATGTATGAACGTAAACGGGGAAATAGGACTATGTAAAGATCGTAGCAAGTGACGTTCTGTAGTTTCTGCCTACCCCCAATGAAAGAAGGCTTGAGCTTATGTATGTATGAATTTATATAATTTCATCATCATCATCATTTCAGCCGAAAGACGTCCACAGCTGGACATAGGCCTCCTCGAAAAGGGGGGCTTTGCCATAATCGACACGTTTGGCAGGCGGGTTGGCGATCGCAGTATGGTGGTAAAATTAATAGAGAAGGCTACTGCCCATTCTCTAGTAAGTCCCTTAGTCGCCTTCTACGACACCCACGGGAAGAAATGGGATGGTGCCATTCTTTTACGTCCGGCACCACACCATAATTTACATCTCCCAAATACTTGATGCTAGTTACTTGAAATTGTCTGCCGTGTAAACTAAATAATCCTAATGGACTGTGTATCATAGTATATATAAAAGCACAATAGTCTTTCAAAAATAAACTCATTTGTCTTTAATCATGGAAGTCTACTTAAAAATATAACATTCGTTTACTATAAAAATAATTCACGCGAGCATAATTGCCTACATTAAATTAGTTCAGACGAGAAAGAGAATAAAAATTGCAGACAATAAAAATGATAGCATATTCTATAGCGTTCTCTGTCCAAGCTTAATTGGCAAAGATTAAACTACAGAACCCGGGCTCATCCCACTGGGACAGTGGGTCCCGAGGTTTTCTGGGTCCAGTACGACTCCTGATGAATAATTTAGTAGTTTGTATCTATTAATGTGTTGGTACATACGCACGTGATGAGTTTCTCTAATAAAACTGGCTTCGCGCCTTGAATCCTATAGCTTTGTAAATGCGAAACTTATGTACCGCTAAAATGTGTGTTCAGGCCGAATATTTTACACATGGTTTCTCAGGCGATGAAATTGACCAGGGATGGTCAATCTTTAGACATTTAAATCCAAATAATAAAAAATACCGCGACCTGCCAAACAGAAATTTTACCTAAGGACCGTAAACCGGACCCGAGTGATGTTTTTTTTTTTTTTCGTTAGTTTAGACGGTTTAAAACCACACATGCACAAAATATATGAAATAATTTAAAAATATGCGGAACAGGCGCGTCATTCGCGGGATGGACCTTGTGACGCAACTTAAGTCAAGTAACAAACGCGAGCGTCACCTGTTTCCGTTAAGAGGGCGATAAACCAAAACCAGGATTTTAACATTTTAGTCAAATATCATTACTAAAATGTTAAAATCCCTTTTAAAGTTTTGTCTCGATTCATCCCTGCATCCCTATTCACCCCGTTTGACGGTAGTTGTACGACTCAAAATTGAAAAATAATCTTTTTAGGGTTCCGTACCTCTAAAGGAAAAAACGGAACCCTGATAAGATCACTTTGTTGTCCGTCCGTCCGTCCGTCCGTCCGTCCGTCCGTCCGTCTGTCAAGACCGTTTTTCTCAGGAACGCGTGGAGGTATCAAACTGAAATTTCTATATGATACTTAGTTCTACTGTCCCTGGAAGCTGTAGAAAAATCAACCTTCTAAGTCAACGCAATCAAAAGATACAGCCATTTAGGCCGCAAAATTCCGCAAATTTTCGAAACTCGCACGGGAATCAAAACCTACAGGGTACTTCCCGTGAACTTAGAATCTTGAAATTTTGTACGAAGTCACGTCTTATAGTACAGATATAGGAAAAATTACGAAAACCGAAAATTTTTAGTTTCGTCATATAAAAAAAAATATTTTTGACAATTTTGAACTTTTACTTATAGACCCACAGGTTTGTACGGAACCCTCGGTGCGCGAGTCCAACTCGCACTTGACCGGTTTTTTTTTTAAACAAAACAACCGACTACCAAGAAGCACTACAAACTTAAAAATATCTTTATTTTCGGAAGTCGGGGGCAAAGTCGAAAATAGACACCAAAGACACACTTTTGAAACTAAAGTTGTTTTTTTGGGAGTAGGTTGCTTTTTTACAACGTCTTATCAGAAATTATTTTGATAAAACGCTTCCATTCCGGTTAGTATGCTTTTTCTGTCTATCCGTACCCCGTCTTGTCCCTGGTTCATCGCCGAAGGCTATAGGTAATATTGTCCCGATCACAGGCAAGCCTATAGACGCATAATGAAGAGGAAAATTGCTCCAAACCGATCCCTCTCGAGAATATTATGCTCCATTTTTAGATTACGCAATCTTGATTCTGAAAGCAACGGGAAGTATTTGGTAAACGGATGAAAGTTACTCAGTATAAAGGCAGGAATACATCATGACTCCTCCGTGACTCGGAAAACACGTTAAGCCGCTGGTCCCGCCTAATATTCGTGGATCTTTGACAGGTTTTACGGCTCGTCAGAAGCCTAAAAGTCTAACTTTCAGTCTTTCAAAAAGATATCGCATTACAGAGTTACTGGTTTCATCATTTCACCAAAAAGACGTCCACTGCTGGACATAGGCCTCCCCCAAAAGGGTTTTGCAATAATCGCCACGCTTGGCAGGCGGGTTGGCGAGTGGGGTCATAATTTACTACGCGAGCACAGTGCGGGTTGGTAGATATCACCTGACTTCGAATTTTTTTGGTTCTTTTACATCCGGTTTCCCCACGATATTTTCTCTCACCGTTTTGAGAGCAGTGATGATGAAGAGTCATTAGGAGTTCATAACAGAACATGGTCAGATCAATGTGATTTGTAAATGGGAATAATTAGCGTAAAAATTATAAGTCCGAACCAATTAATGTTTGTTTGTATTTAAATATTTACGCCATTTTCTTAAAATTTTAACAGAATTCAGAGATGAATTGCTTCATTAAAATAGGCATAGTAATAGAATTAATTAGTGCCTCATGAATAGAGACTTAAATAAGATGTAAAGTTTTATGTTAAAAATAAAAGCAAAGTATATTTCTCAAGTTGCTGCTTTAAAAAAACTTTTCTTAAAATACTCGTTTAAAGGCCCCAGCTTACAGGCACGACGCGACTCTAGAGGAACAATTTCTATGAAATCTTTATAGAAATTGTTCTCTCAGAGTCGCGTTGTGCCGTTGCGTTGCATCTGTCTGCGGGAGCCTTAACTCCTAAAATAAAATACATTCTGATTGCTATCGCCGAAAACTTTTTGAATATTCAACAAAGTAATAAGATTTAATTTCAAACTTTTTCTAAATATGATAATGGATCTAATTATAAAATCCAATAATGTTGTTAAGATTTATTACGATGGTTTCACAACAAACTTAGGTAATCCACGTACTGGGTGGAAATAGAAGCTTTAATGGAAAAAGAGAAAAATTTGAATACTTCAAAAGTGTAGGTATCTTTTAGAAGGTACGTATTTATTAAAAAATCCGTAATATTTTGTGAAATTCGGCAAGCTCTTAGCAAAACAATAACAGATGTGCGGGTTGATCGACGAGGCGGTCAGTTTAAACTACGCTTGCAGCATTTAGTTCGTGGATGGGAACCACCTTTTAATACCAACCCCCTCTGTGCTTTGACAAGCTCATTAAGTAGTCCCGAGTGTGGTTTTTAGATCTTTGAACGTCGTTACTGGTCGTAAGAAGCCCGAAAGTCTGACAACCAGTCTTACCAAGGGATATCGTATTATCCAGTTACTGGGTTGTGGAGGTCAGATAGACAGTCGCTCCATGTTAACTACTGGTGTTCAATTGCATTCGGTTAGACTGGAAGCCGACCCCGACATAGTTGTGAAAAGGATGGTGATGAAAACGTAGATGAACTTAGCTGTCATTCCAACTGATGCTAAGGATTGCACATTAGTGAGAGCTCAATTCAAGCTTGCTTCACCGAATTTTTCACGGTAGGATTTTACAGAATAAATCGGCTGTCATTTTAAATATTTTAAACTAACTTTTGCCAGCGGATTCAGCCGCGTTTTCTTGTTTTTTCTTTGGGTGCGAAATCATCAAATAAGTTCTCCCGCTCTGGGTGGAGCAGGAGGACGTGTCAGACTTTTACTGACTAAAACCCATCCGTGTTCGCCCAGTTGCCTGGGTGCCAGGGGCCATGGTATCTCTTTCGAACAACCCGCACTTCTGGCAGGCATCGGCCTTTCTGGGCCCCTTCTGTTGGTGGTGACATCTCATTGAGGCGCGCGTGGAACACAAAGCACCGTCGACCCGGGCTTGGTCCTTACCAGACAGCGAGCTACCCATTACTCGCCGTCCGAGGATTCACCTGCGTTAACCAATTTACGGGGTCCCGTATGTGTAGCTGGGCGTAAAAGAATAGCACCATCCCATTTCTTCCAGTGGGTGTCGTAGAAGGCGACTAAGGGACTTTACTAGAGAATGGGCAGCAGCGTTCTCTATGCATTTTACCACCATACTGCGATCGCCAACCCGCCTGCCAAGCGTGGCGATTATGGCAAAACCCCCCATCCTGGGGGAGGCCTATGTCCAGCAGTGGACGTCTTTCGGCTGAAATGATGATGATGATGATGAACCAATTTACACAGCACCTGAACTAATTATACACCCAAATGCCTCGTTAATCACTTTGTCTATTGGTGAAAACCGCATGAAAATCCGTTCAGTACTTTTACAATTTATCGCGAACAGACAGATGGACAGATGTGACAGACTTTGTTTTATTATATGTAGTGATGGTACAGAAAATGATACTGTTTCTCGCGATATATTCAGGCTGTAAATAAAATCCAACTGACAGTTGCTGGAAAAGCGAAACAGTTTTAAGAAAATATTTGTCAAAATGACCTCTCAACTCAAAGAGAGTGCAGTTATTCAATCAAACAAACTGTAACCGTGTAATAAAAGCACTCGAGTAATACTAAGAATAAAACTACCAAATTCCTTGAAAAACCTCCACGTTCCAATTAATTTAGAGCTCGAAAATACATGTTGTCCTAGAAAAAGCTAATGAACTTGGCTAATAAATACAGTTTTCTGTGAAGACAAACAGTCGCTAACAAAAGCTTTGTATTAAGAAATAATACCAAATACTTAGAGAATCGAAGGTTATTCACCAACTCGACACAACCGACTGGACACGCGTGGGTTCAGTTGTTGGAACTCAATTACTCAATTAGTATCACTTATTATTTCTTCATCTAGACCCGACAAGATTTTTACGCGTGTCCACACAGGGAATCTTAAATTAAATAACTTTTAACATGTTATCACTGTTTAGGTATCTGTGATGGCGTGTTATATGCAACTTGTTAATATTTTATGGATTAAGACTTTTATTTCCTGATTATGAATTAATAATAATTCACTAACTGAGAATAAAAATTTACATAAAATGTTTATAAGCGTACAAAAACGATGTGAAACGTAGACATATTTTCAATAACAAAAAAAAAATACAACTAATAACCAACCGAGTAAATACGTATCCAAAGTAAATATAGATGTATTACTAGATGTGGCAGACATGGCAGCGTACTAATTATTCAATATGTTTTATTTTATAAATCATATTCTTATATCTTATTTAACCTGTAATCATGTACAATATACGACCTAGCATGGGGGTCATTGACGAAATCTCTATGCCCTTGTAAGTTCTACGATGAAAATGCTGCGCATACCTACTTTATAAACAATTTTAGGAAAATATTTTTTTTTTTAATATTGTTTAAAATAATGTTATTAGTCTGGAAACATTCTTCAAAAGTTTTAACGTGCCTGCCCTGTATTTTTGCTTAGTTCTTTTTCTTCCCAATCATTTTAATATCTCTCAAAGTACCTTTTAATCTATATAACTCGAATGTTAGGCAAACAACAAAAAGTAAATCTTAAAATACCTTTACTAAATGGGTGTCTCCAAAAATATTCCGAGGCCAAATATTTGCAGATCAACATCCTTCTTTTTCTAATAACAATATATATTGAAGCCGCTTTTCGCGTCTGTGTGTGGGCCATGTTTTTTTCCATGTTACGCAACAGATTTTCATGCGGTGTTCAACATAATTTCAAGAATGATATATTCCAGAAGTTTTAAATTTATAATCATTATTAATTAATTTTAATAATTAATTCTAAATTAAATATTAAAATTAATCTTCGTGTTCTATCAAGTCGTAAAAATCGTGCAAAACTGGGGTGGGTCACTAGTCCTCCTACTAATATTACAAAATTTGAAAGTTTGTACGTTTGGATGTTTGTTAATCAAACACGACTGAACGGATTTCGATGAAATTTGGCAATTTTAGTTTATAACCTGTATTATCACATAGGATCCTTTTTATCCCGGTAGCAGATACGTTCCCGTGGAATTATTTCCAAAATCCACGCGAACGAAGCCACTGGCAAAAGCTAGTCATAAATAAAAATTTCATAATATAATATGATAAAAATAATACCGCCAGGACTTATCTTCTCAATAGTACAATGACAATGGGAATATCTTGGAAGTGATCCCAAATATTTGAGGACAAAAAATATGATAAACGACGATGAATAATGATGGTCCTTCTGGAAGTGAGCTATGACGTCCTAACTTATGGCATTCACATTGGTACTTATCTTAATAATCAGATATTGGGACATCTATTGTCGTATCGATAGTGATTGGGAATATTTATATCGGAACTATTTTCTGTTGATAGAATTTTGGGAAGACTTCTATTTATAGACACAAGTAGCGGGCATTTAGGAAGCATTTAATATTCATATTTAATCACACAGCTCTTTCTCAATATAACTAATTCTGAACTTATGTGTTATTGTAAGGGCTTGTGGCTAAGTAATAACAGCCGCAAGGGTCGATCGATAAGGTTAAGCCATGTTATGTGTCGTCAGAAGCCCGAAAGTCTGACAACCAGTCTTGCCAAAGAGTATCGTATTACCCAGTAACTGGGTTGTGGACGTCAGTTAGGCGTTCACTCCATGTAAGATACTGGTATTCAGCTGCATCCGGTTAAATTGGAAGCTGACCCCAACATAGTTGGGAAAAGGCTAGGCAGATAATGATGGTATGTGTACAAAAAACACATAATTATGTAGAACTTCTCCTTAACAAAATTAAAATAAAACAATCATTTATTTCAGACAAAAAGTCCATAGGCAAGGCAAGGTTGTTAGTAACATGAATTTGCTCATTTAGAAAGAAAGAAAGATGCGTTTATTGGCATTACAGCTTATAAAACCTTAGAACTATAAATAAAACACAACAATGTTATTAATGCCAAAAGGTCCTCAGCTCAGCATAATGTCAGATGGCAACACAGTATGCACCACCTGGCGCTGATTTTCAGCTGCAACCCACAATATTAGTAATTTGATTAAAGGATTGGCTTGGTATTTTATTATAACATTTTACCCCATAGTACCCCATAGGTAATAAGGTACGACGGGCTGTTGTCCGCAGCTCCACGTCAAAGCGCGTATTTTGTGTACGGGTAGGAGAATCATTTATTCGATCCACCACAGCTCCACGAGAAAGGCCAGCAACGCCTTGGTGTTGCTGACAATCTCACGTAAGGTACCTGGGTTACCGAAGTATTTTGCCCTGTATATAGCGACCACCGGGCAGTTTAACAGTACATGAACTGAAGTCTCGTAAATTTCAGTAAACCAGGAAATTTGGAAAGAGGGAAGGGAGATCTTTGACCTGTAGTATGGACAACACGGGCATATTCTACTATCCTATTCAATATTGAATATAATAAATGTGAAAGTTTGTATGTTTGTATGATTATTTGTTTGGATGTTTGTTACTCAATCACGCAAAGACGGCTTATAACCTAAATTAACACCTAGGATACTTTTTATTCCGGTAGTACAGTCGCCAGCAGGTCAAGCTATGCCTAACTGTCAAATTTTCCCAATTGAACATAAACCTTATTCCTTTGTAATAAAGTTGAAAAACCATCAAAGAAATTTGACATATTGAGGTAGCTTGATGTGCTGGCCTCTGTACGTTCCCGTCGAAGCCGCTGGTAAAAGCTAGTAAAAAATATATATTGAGGACTTTCAACAAAATATGTACCTATGTACCTACAACATCTTGCACAAAACAATACAATAGATGCTTTAATTACTTCTGAAACTTTAATTTGGAGCTATTTTGGGTGTTTACAAACTGTTGCCGGTAAACAAACTCTAAACCCAACTTTTACTACTGCAAACTCCTGCTTTCTATGTTACCTTAATACTCGTATTATAAATGATAAAACTTGTTAGTTGTCCGCTCTATTTCTGAGAGCTTTTCATTTATATTTGCAGTCTAATAAAACGATGTTACCTAAGGGAGAACTAAATCTACAAAGAATGACATATGTTAAAAAATCTGATCAAGTCTAGAATAAGTCAAGTCAATTTGATATTTTTTTGTGATTGGTACACCATAATTGACAGGGGCTCGTAGCAAAGTGTCAACAGCCGCATAGGTCGAATCGATCAGAGGGGCAATTCTCGTAATTTTAAGAACGTTCACAGTCTGATCTCAGTATCAATCTGTCAAAATTAGGTCGATTTTTCATACATTTTTGACAAGTTTTTGACATTTGATTGTCGCCGTTATTTTGAACGTTTTTAATTACGAGAATACGCCTTTTTTTTTTTTTTTTTTTTTTTTTTTTTTTTTTTTTTTTTTTTTTGGGTGGGAAATCATCAAATAACTTCTCCCGCTCTGGGTGGAGCAGGAGGGCGTGTCATACTTTTACTGACTAAAACCCACCCGTGTTCCTTCAGTAGCCCTTGAGCCAGGGGCTGTGGTGTCTCTTTCGAACAAACCCGCACCCCTGGCAGGCATCGGCCCTTGCGGGCCCCATCATTTTTTGTGCTGACATCTCTTTGAGGCGCGCGTGGAACACAACGCGCCGTCGACTTGGGCTTGGTCCTTACCGGACAGCGAGCTACCCATTACTCGCCGTCCGCAAGCCCATGCCTACGGTGGCCGGAAATCGGCCTGGGATTCCCGACGCCCAGGGCGTCTCCGTATCCTGCGGCGGCTGGGGTCGCGAGGGCGCATATGCTGCCTCTCCCTCACGTGCGCCGCCTCCCTCTTCGCGAGCATCACTGCTTCGCTGAAGGAGGTGACGGCTCCCCATGCCCTCTCGCTCCGTACCATGGCCTGGACCAGGGCCGGACGCGAGAGATCGCCGCCGCCGATCGCCTCCACGAGGACACGGCGGTGCTCCGCCCAAGCCGGGCAGACCGCCACCGTGTGCTCCACCGTGTCCTCAGGGCGATCTTCGCAATGGAAACACCCGGGCGTTTCCTCCCGCCCTATCCGAAACAGGAACCTCCCGAAACAACCGTGTCCGGTGAGGACCTGCGTCAGGCGGAAGGTGAGGACGCCATGCCGCCTCTCAAGCCACTCCTCAAAGAGGGGACTTACCGCCGCAATCAGGGCGTGCCCAATACGCCTTCAGGTCGCTTCGTCGATAGGTGACCATATTTACATACTGAGACATCTCCGAGCCTCGAAAAGCATGTCAAATAGTTGGTCCCGGCCGTCATTCGTGGATTTATGACAGTCGTTGCAGGTCGTCACAGCTCGAAAATCTGACAACCGTCTAACCAAGGGCCACACTGTTAACCAATCACTTGGTTGTGGAGTGGGTCACTCCATGTAAAAATACTACTATTAAGCTGGATCTGATTAGACTGGTCACGAAAAACAGTTGGGGAAAGTTTATCCAGATGATGGCGAAAAAGACTGATTGATAGGAAAATTAATTAGCAATAATTTAGTTGCTGTGTCTAATTTTAGATACCATTTTATTGTTAAATAGCTTCTGCCCGCGGCTCTGCCCGCATCAATGATGAAAATTGGAACAGGCTTCTCTGGCCCAAGGAATATAATTTTTCATACAAACTTCCACCCCCTATTATACACCTTTACGGGGGTAGTTTCCTAAAATATTGTTTTAGCTCACGTCTTTTACTCATAATCTACCTTTATGCGAAATTTCACCTTCGTAGGTCTACTAGTTTTTGAGATTTCGTGATTAATCAGTGAGTGAAAGAATATATGAATGAGTGACCTTTCGCTTTTATATGTAAAGGAAAAGTTTTTATTCAGTGCGCAAAATTTTACCGTGAATTCAGCATATCATTCTAGACCCCCCAGGGCCGACACTTTTCGTCGATTTTACAAAAAAAAAAAAACTGTTGTTTCATGGAAAAGTGCAATACCTACGTGGTCAAAATGTATGGATTTTTAATTGTAGAACCGACGAAAAATTCTGTAGACCTGCAATGTTATGCTGAATCCATGGTTACAGTTTGCGCACTGGATAAAAACTTATCCTGTACCCATAGATTACAAAGTACTTGTGTACAGAAAATAAAGCATAAATTCACAAATTCTTTGTTCATAATGCACGATATTCCATGGTAAATAAATTATTTTTCGTTCGAAATACAAGCACAAAACCATGATGTATGTGCCTCACAAAAGTTATAACAAAAGAGAGAGATCTTGAAAAGCTATCTGTTCTTTATTTATTGAT
The DNA here is from genome assembly GCA_949987655.1 of Polymixis flavicincta. Taxonomy (NCBI): domain Eukaryota; kingdom Metazoa; phylum Arthropoda; class Insecta; order Lepidoptera; family Noctuidae; genus Polymixis; species Polymixis flavicincta. The sequence continues at coordinate 8,145,350 of OX465186.1, read as the reverse complement.
CATCATTCACCAAAGGAATTGGATAGCTTTTTCCCTAAAAGTGAAAATAGTTCTCTGGATCCGACAGTTAACTTTGCAAACGTTTCGACAGTTTCAAAGCGTATCGGGCCCTTTTCCTGCTGCCCTGAATTTTCCTTTGGCGTTTATTGAATTACGATAAAAATACAGTGACAAACAAAGGGAAAGTTTTTTTCTATTTCAGAGTATTTTTCTATTCCAGAATATTTTTCTATTAAGTAAGATCTTTTTGTAAGAAAAATCAGAAAATATCGAAAGGATTTGTTTAAAGCAAGACTGTAAAACGAATTTGTAAGATTTTCTTTAAATACATTAGTTCTAGTCATCATCATCATCATTTCAGCCGGAAGACGTCTACTGCTGGACAAAGGCCTCCCCCAATTTGGCCCCCCCAAATTTCATTAATCCTTGCCATAATCGCCACGCTTATCAGGCCGGTTGGCGATCGCAGTATGGTGGTAAAATGCATAGAGAACGCTGCTGCCCATTCTCTAGTAAGTCCCTTAATCGCCTTCTACGATACCCACGGGAAGAGATGGGTTCTAGTAGTTTTTTTTAATAATTATACTTTCATTTTATTTCAGACCGCGTTTGGTCCATGGTGATTGGTGACCATCTTTATTTCTTTCCGTGAAGCAAGTTAAGCCGTTGGTCCCGACTGTCGTTTGTGGATCTTTGATAATCATCACGGGTCGTCAGAAGCTCGAAAGTCTGACAAAAGAGTATTACCAAGGGGTAGGTATCGTATTGGGTGGAACGTGCGTTGTGGAGGTCCGATAGATAAAATACTGGTCCTCAATTGGTTGTTCGGAAAAGGCTAGGCAGATGATGTTGATGATGATTAATTTCAGAATGAAATATTGCTTGTCCGAATTACTCTAATGAACCTTAAACATATATTAGGTCTTTACCTATGAAATTGCCGTTCTGCAGTACTGGCCATTTCAAATCAAAATAATTTTTGTTTGGCTAAGAATTCTAATTTCAAATTAATTTTATTTTAAAAACATGGATTTTTTTTTCTAAAAGTAGTCATTTCTTTATTGATTAGTGTTACATTTTCATCGCATTTCAATCTTTTTCGTCATCATGGATACGTTAAAAATTCGAGTAATTATGGAATATGAGTACCGTCGTGGCAGCAACGCGGCACAAGCGGCACGCAACATCAACGACGTTTACGGAGCTAACACTACAAACCAACGCACCACCTGTTATTGGTTTGCTCGCTTCCGTTCTGGAAATTTCGACCTGAAAAATAAACCTCGCGGTCGTCCGAAGACTTTGGTCGACAATGACGAATTAAAGGCGATTGTGGAAGCTGATGATACACAATCTACGGCTGAATTAGCAGCAGCTTTCGACGTTAGCGTCAAAACAATATTGGTCCATTTGCGTCAAATTGGCAAGGTAAAAAAGCTTGACAAATGGGTGCCCCACGAACTCAATGATCGCCAGCGCGAAGTACGCGTCGAGACGTGCCTTGCACTGCTCAACAGACACACAAATGAAGGAATTTTGAACCGCATTGTTACCTGCGATGAAAAATGGATTCTGTTTGATAACCGTAAGCGCTCAGCAAGTTGGTTGGATCCTGGTTCAGCACCTAAACAATGCCCTAAACGAAAACTTACCCCTAGAAAAGTGATGGTCACTGTTTGGTGGTCTAGCGCCGGTGTGATTCATCACAGCTTCTTACCAAACGGGGTGAGCATTACTGCAGATGTGTACTGTGAAGAACTGAACACAATGATGGAGAAGCTGGCGCATCTCCAACCAGCATTGGTCAATCGCTCGTCTCCGCTGCTCCTGCACGACAACGCGCGACCTCATACTGCACAGCAGACGGTCTCCAAGTTGCAAGAACTGGGGTTGGAAGCTCTCCGTCATCCGCCCTACTCACCAGACCTTGCGCCTACAGACTACTACTTTTTCCAGAATTTGGATAACTTCTTGGCGGGAAAAAAATTTAATACCCGAGAGGCAGTACAAAATGCCTTTGAAGAATTTGTTGCCTCCCGTCCAGCTGATTTCTTTAAGAAGGGCATCAATAAACTGCCACTGCGATGGCAAAGATGCATTGATTGCATGGGTGATTACTTCGATTAATACAAATAAAAAATTCATGAAAAAAATTCGTTTAATTTTTTTCATACAAAACGGCAATTTCATAGGTAAAGACCTATTATAAATATTTAAATAACCTAATGTACTTCTTCCGTCCCAATAATTATATATTATACAGGGTTATTGGAAAAACACCAAAAACCTCTTAAGAGGTCATTGTACTCATCATTATGAACAACTTTTATTCTGGGACAAAAGCTGAAATCGCGAAAAAAAAAATGCTGTTCCTTTCATAGTTCGTATAACTCAACAAAATGTATGTCAAAATGTATTGTGATTTCAGGTTTGATCCCATAGTAAAAGTTGTTCCTAATGATGAGTACAATGACCTCTTAAGAGGCTGTTGGTGTTTTTCCAATACAGGGTTGTATACGGATGCCTAATCTAACGGCTATCATAATACGATTTTATTTTAGTGACATCTTTGATGGACCCCAAAGTGTCTCCCGCGTAGAGGCTTGAATTTAACATACTGCTAGGATGAAAAGAAATCCGTTTAGCTGTTAACACGCGAAAATGTAACAGGCACAGAGAGCTTTTTTATCTATATTATCATAGATTCTATTGTACCGCAACATACACGTGTCTCGCTCCGGGCAGTCCACATTATAAAGGGAAAATAAAACATGTTAACAAGGACCTCTTCAAAAACGTAGCAACATAAAAAAAAAACATTGAAATCAGAAAGGAAATAACATAAAAAGTACACTTATTTATTATAACAGTCTCATCGTTACCCAATTATTCTATTTCATCCGGAATATTTTATATACAATTTGATAAAATTGTTGGTATAAATAGGTCAGTAGATAGTTAATTTGTCGTGTTACCTTGGTGAACGTCTCAAGGGAAACCGGAACTAGTTTCGCTGCTGTTATGACGAGGGGCCTCTGGGTCTTTGCCATGAAGATGACTAGGTTCTTCTTCAAGGTTGTCGGTAGCTCGATCCAGGGGCAGGAGAACACGACTGTTGATACGTGCATGCTCTGAAATGAGAAAAAGACAGTTCATCAATCTGTAGACAATGCATAGACCATTTTATTTGTATACTATTCAATGTTATTCATTTGTATTAATTTTTATTAGAATACTGGTTTTTTTTTAGACCTCGTCCTTTTAAAACAAGCCCAGTATTCTCGCGTTTAATTGTCTTTTTCATGTATTTACGTGTTGTTTTTTTTTTTTTTTGTAGAATTGTTTCCATTTGTGCAGAATTAACTACCTCTCCTTTACTAGAATGATAGAGAAATGGCTGTCCAGAATGGTTGCCATGCTCTTGATGACTCCCTGTGTAATATTTAAATTTATATAGTCCTCTAATTACAACTCAGACATTCAAAAACTTCTGAGCTTATTTTTTCCTACAGTTTTAAGACGAGGAAAGGCTAATTACGACTACTTATGCCATTTAGAGAATGCTCATAGCACTATAATTAGTGAACTTACACTTTGTATTTATTTCATTTATGTTGCATTATTTTATTTATTTTATTATTTATTGTGGCACTCTAACGACTAGTTCACAAAAATATTAGCAGAGAGCTAAGTCATAATGTATGAGGTACTACAGGGAACTTATCACTGCACAACACTTACATGATTTGCATAATTATGGTAGGTATAGGTGTCCCTATCAACAGCGTCTAACCTTTTTTAAGATGATCTCACTACGGCAACGCAGATTTATGCATAGCCTTATGTTCATTCACAAACTAGTGAATGGTTGCATAGATTGTTGTGAACTGATAATGCGTATTTCGTTAAAAGTTCCGCCTAGAATTCCACGCTTTCCCATAGCCAAAATTTTACAGCGCCCTACTACCTCTACAAATATAGGTCTCAACTCACCACTCTTTAAGATGTGTGGCAACCTTAATTCATTTACTAAGTCCGTACCCGAAGCAGATATACAACGTGTTGTTTTGCATCCTCGTCAAATTCAAGGAGGTAACTATGCTAATGATTCTCGACACGAATCAATAATAAAATAAGTAGTTTTTTTTTTCATATTTTCGGAAATCGGCATTTGACATTTTTTTTTTCGGACACGCATGTTAAAACGCGGCCCGTGTGATACCGCACTGTAAAACACAGCGATATAGTCGTGCGACACTGCCTACCGCATACGGAACGGGGCGATTCTGTTCTTTGAAAGAGGTGTTTTCTGAAATACTGTTAAATTTAAATTACGAAAAAAACAAGTATGTATTCAATAGTGAGCAAGTATCGGAATTTTTAACCGACTTCAAAAAGAAGGAGGTTATCAATTCGACATGTTTATATATATTTTTTTTATGTATGTTCGGGCATAACTCCGTCGTATATTGACGGATTTGCAAAATTATTTTTTTGTTCGAAAGAGGTTTACTCCGAAATGGTCCCATTACAATTTCATATAGATCTGATGATGCGTTTCGGAGACAGACAACGGAACTCTTCAAAAAATTACAGCAAATCAACCGCGATTGTTGCTATCGCATAAATATGCATTGTTTTGACCCCAAGGACGATGAAATTTCGAATTGGTGTGGGGTAGGTAACTAAAAAGTGAAAAATAAAAACTTTTTTCAAAAAAATAACAACCGACTTCCAAAAAAACACTACAAAGTGCAAAATAACTTTAATTTCGGAAGGCGGTGACAAATAATTAAAATACACATCCAAAGTCACCGACTTCCGAAATTAAAGTTATTTTGCACTTTGTAGTGTTTTTTGGAAGTCGGTTGTTATTTTTTTGAAAAAAGTTTTTTATTTGATTATTTATGTCTTTCATAACAGCCTCCTGAAATTTGACGAGGATGCAAATCAGCACGTTGTATATAATGACCCAAAGGTGAAGTTCAGAGGACAGACCTGACGTACTCGATATTGAAATTCTGAAAAGGATCAACCTACGGTTGAATTCCATAGAGGCAATGAACGAGCTCACTTCTGACCACCGTCCGGTCGTCGTGCATCTGGCCCCTCGCACGGGTCTCCCAGATACCGACCAACCCCCGCTCACCAAAGTGGTAACAGACTGGAGGAGGGTAAGCGATTCGCTGAAATCCAACACATCCGCCCACTTGGACGCCATCCCCGATCAATTCAACTCTCTCGCGGACACAACAGCCGCGATCGACTCATTCACGGGTCACGTACAATCTGTCCTGAACGACTGTTCGAGGCGGGTTCCGGTAGGGGAAGACCCCCGCTGGAAGCTGCCTGACGATGTATGCGAACTGCTTAATGAGAAGAACGCAGCTGTTCGTGCCTACAGCAACTTTCCCTGCGACGCGAACAAAGCTCACATGCGCTATTTACAGCGATCTGTAAAGACACGCATGTCGGAGCTACGTGACGCGGGCTGGGACAAGATGCTGAGCGAGTTGGAACCCACGCACTTAGCTTTCTGGGAACTTCTGAGAAAACTCAAATCCCGAGAAGTAGCCAACATGCCCCCCCTGACCCGGCCCAATGGCACCGTTGCTTTCGACGACATCGAAAAGGCCGAATGCCTCGCCGATAGTCTTGAGGCCCAATGCGCGCCCAGTTCTCAACCTGTAGACCAAGATGATCTCTCTCCCGCCCGTCGAAGACCCAGATGATCCATTACTTCTCGTCACCCCAGACGAAGTTCACGAGATCATCAAAAGTCTAAAACCCCGAAAGGCGACGAAAAAACGACCGTCCTTCCGACCTCGCCGCCGAGGTCCTCGCGCCCCGCGAAGACCCCCGAGTAACGATCAGACCCCCGACCGTCCCTTGCTCGTTGATGCGCCAGCCCGCGCCGCAGCTGAGCCAGTAGCTTTAAATTCCCCGTCTAATAATCATGAAAATATCTTGATCCAGCCTGTCCTCAGTAGTACTAGCTGCCCTCCCCCCGCCAGCGACTCCCTGAGCGAGGTTCGTACCCCACAGGGGGTGCCCTCAGTGCGCAGTCGTTTTAGGTTTAAGTAGGTTTACGCCCTGGCTGGAGGCTTTTAGAATCCTAAAAACCTTCACAGGAAAGTCCGGTTGAGCAGTCACGGCCTCTCAAGGTAAACTGCGAGAAGCCATTCACAAAAAAAAAATAACAAAAAAAGTTCAAAGCTAGCCGCCGCAGGATACGGAGACGCCCCGGGCGTCGGGAATCCCAGGCCGATTTCCGACCACCGTAGGCATGAGCTTGCGGATGGCGAGTAATGGGTAGCTCGCTGTCCGGTAAGGACCAAGCCCAAGTCGACGGCGCGTTGTGTTCCACGCGCGCTTCAAAGAGATAAGTGACGGGGCCCGTAAGGGCCGATGCCTGCCAGGGGTGCGGGTTTGTTCGTCAGAGATACCGCAGCCCCTGGCATACGGGCTACTGAGGGAACACGGGTGGGTTTTAGTCAGTAAAAGTCTGACACGCCCTGTAGCTCCACCCAGAGCGGGAAAAGTTATTTGAAGATTTCCCAACCAAAAAAAAAAAAATACGGTACGTGTACAGTACCTACATCTTCTTATCCCTTAAACGGATTTTTAGGAGCCTTCGCTGAACTCATACCAAGTAACGGATACCCTTGGGTGAGGCTTAGGGCTCATCCTAAAGGTCGGCCACGAGTTTAGGGACGATAACTGAATTGGCTTGGCGCGTGCCGGTAACAAGGGTCGCCGGTCGAGGTGTGATGTCTCGGCCATCCAGTTTTATAACGAACGTTTTTTTTGTTTATTTGTATCAAACTGGCTGATGATCTGCTTTAATAGGAAACTTATGTTGTATTTAAGGAAAGAAAAATTGGAAGTGTCTTCTTAAAAATGTTAAATTTCGAGAAAAACTGGATTTCCTTTTAATAGTATGTACATGTACATAACTAAAAACAGAGAAAAGCATCACATCAAAAAATTCGTTCGCATCGCTGTCAGTGGAAAAGGTGCCCAAAAGTACCAATGTTGTATTAGATATTAATATGAATTAGAAACAAACAGCGTAAGAGACATCTGCACGCATGCTCTATGAATTCAGTACCTATATCATTCAAGACCCATTCAGGCGGGCTCGTGGCCAAGTAATAACTGCCACAAGCATCGATCGATCAAGTTAAGCTACAGTTGCCACAGTTGGATAGGAGTGACTACCTATCTGCATCCGGTTCAACTAGAAGCCCACCCTAACATGGCTGGCAAAAGGTAGATGACGATGACATATATTATTAAGAATCTAGAACACCTGCATTTACACCCAACTTGTTTTACAAATAAATAAAAAACAGTGGCACTCCGGGAGTACGTGCACGTGTTAAACTACGTGCTCCCTTTCACCGGCTTCATAAGGTTCAAAACTCATTTGTTGGGCTTGGTATAACCTTTTATAACAAGCTTCCCTCTTCTTTGCTAGATTTGAATTTTAAAGCGTTTATAGCTAAAGTAAAATCCAACCCTTGCGCAGGGGCATACTATTCTATCAAAGACTACTTATATTGCAATATGTAGTTAGCTAGCGACCTCGACAATTGATCTAATCTACCTAGAAATATTTTAATTTTATGTGTCGTAACGTTAATTATGTACCTATCATATGGAATCAAGTTCTTTTAACATAACAGACAGCTGTGCTGCTGGGGAGTTTGTTGCGCCACTTCTTTCCAGCGAAAGCACTAAGAAGTGGTGAAGGGCGGGCGTTTTTGGGAGGCTGTCTTTTGTAATTTTTGACGTTCAAAAAGTGCTGACACCAGCCTAGTTTGAATAAAAGACTTTTGATTTTGTTTTTTTTTTTTTAGTGCCGAAAGAAGTGAAAACTTGAACATTACGTGCGTTTTTTTTAACCGTCAATACAGGATTTCACATTGGGTCCTTGGGTCCTGATTGCTCTCGGTAAAAAAAATTAAACGAGCGATCGACTTCAGCCATTAAAGGTAACAGCACAGATTTTACGATAAAAATACAAAGGAAAAGAAAGGGATAAAAGAATTTCTTAATGGAAGAAAGGGACTTTTCCAAAAGACATCAACGCGCGACTCATCCGTGTGCTCGTTCACCCATATATACACAGTATACATAAAGCTCATTGAAAGCGTTCGGTGACGATGACGCGAGATCCATGATTTTTATTTACCCAAAAAGTGCTCAACGCGCCTAAAGAAGTTTTCACTTCAAAAACTTGGACCGGGCGGCGTCAAAGGGCCAATCGGTAACACAATTAAGTTACTTCAAAAACGAGTGAATTGGCTCTAGAGTCGTGTGCAGTTTGATGTGAACTTTACAGAATAGCACTATAGGCTTACAGAAATAGTCGTGAAACTTAATAATAATCTTCAACTTTTACACTTTTCGACTTGTTTGTTTCTATTTCAAACTTGGGCAACCGGTCGGTAAATGTTTGACAAAAGGTTTGACATACATTTATTCACATAAAACGTCATGTATTTACTTTGATTTTAAACCTTACGTCGTTGTGTTTGTGAATTGAAGTTGGTTGCATGTGTACGATTCCAAAAATAGAATCAGCTGACCTGAAAAACTTTTTAAAGCAGAGTAAAGTTGGTCAGTGTGGTACATCAAATAGTAGTTTAGAACACGAACAGCTCTTTTGGGAACATTTTAGGATTTTCGTTTCGCCGATTTTTGCTAAGCTTTTTGTACAATAAGAAACATAATGGCTATTTAAATAAGGTCCTCTTTTAATACAATTAATTTTAAAATTGAATTGAAATAGGACTTATAATTTTTCTCATTTTGTTTAAAAATAAAACATAATGGGCATAATTGTAGGTTCTTAAATTTTTAAGTAGTTTCACTATAGATTAAATTTACCTACAGAAAAAGATTTAAAAATGTACTGATGAGTAGGTACTTACTTTTACAGTGATAGTATTTCCAAAGTAGCAATCAACATAAAGATTACCAATAAAAACCAACAAGTAAGCTAAAACCCACATTAATTCCGTCATGTTCTTCAGAGGAGACTCAATCTGCAACAAAAAAAATTGGTTAATCACAAGTTGTGCAGTTTCTCTAATTAATTTTCATGCCAAGTAATCGGACAAAAAAAAATCTATGGAATAAGTGTGCCCGGTTGATGGCAATGGGCTCATCCCCTACTACATGGGACCTAAACACAACTGGCGAACTGTGGCTGAACTAATAGGTACACCTCTGCATAACCCTTCGGGAAAATCAGGTGTGATGTTATGTTTTTAAAATATGTGAGTGTTTCTCGAGTCATAAGTAACTGCAGTATTTTTAAGGATAACAATATCTTAGAGATCAGCACCCTAATTGCGTAACACACGATTAATCATAATCGGTTTCATATTGACAGTTCAACAACATTCATTGCGTTATTTACGTTGCTGAGCAGACACATTTTTCGAACATAGGTATGAAGCAATGGTTTAGCAATCTGTTTCAAAACAAAACAGATTATGATTAATCGTGAGTTACGCAATTAGGGTGCATGACTTACCGAAAATATCTGAACTGCAGTAGTACCCAAAATACCGGTACTCAAAAATAACGTTGCTGTTATCAAACCACTAAATACACCTTGTATCGTATTTACAAATCTGAAAGGAAAGCAAAACTAGCTGTTTCATATTTAAATAAATCAGATTAATCTGCATACCTTTCGAGGAAGTGATTCGTAAAATCAGATTAATCTGCATACCTTTCGAGGAAGTGATTCGTATTGTTACGAGCTAGGGGTTCGTGACAATTAAAAACTGCCGATATGAATTACCAAAAATAACACTTTAATTAAACACACTAGTAACACAACACAATTGCACAATTAATCACTCTTAAGTCGCACTTGAAGATCGCTTTAGATGTTCTCGCATGTATCGCTTCCAATGAACTACCCCGAGACGCGCTCCGTTCCCGCTTATATAGGGCCCTCGGATAGTTCCAGAACCTTCTACCGTAGAAGCATCTAGAATGTTCAAGTACATATCGGCCCTGACCGAACACATGTCGATAGTTCCAGAAAGTTCTAGCATCGAACTTTCTGGAAAGATATTGACCATTAATTCCGCTATTCGATAAGAGATGGCGCTAGTGGTAACCAAACATCAATCGTGCGGCTCAACACTGCCCCCACCTAAGAAATGCTCGTCCCGAGCATTATCGGCCCCATAATAACGCGCCAGTCGATCCACGTGGACTATCTTAGGAGTACCCCTTGCACCTTTCTGTATCCGGTAGGTAACGTCATTGATCTTTGTCACAATCCGGTACGGTCCGTCCCAGTTAGCTTGAAGCTTAGGAGATTTCCCTTTGCTGCGGACTGGATTGTGCAACCACACTAGTGAACCTTCGTCAAAACTCTTATTGTTCATTTTGCGGTCATAACGGGTTTTCATCTTTTCAGACATTTGCTGGCCTGATTGTCTGACGTGCTCATAAATGTCATTCATCTTGTTCCGCAAGTCATTCGCATAATCGGTTATACTGCGTGGAGCATCAGGTGGTATTCTGGTGATCAGGTCTGCAGGTAGCCGTAATTCCCTTCCAAAGTTTGCGAAAGCTGGTGTCACCGATGTGCTTTCGTGAACAGCGCTTCGATATGACAACAAAAACGGTTGTATGTGCTTGTCCCAATCTCTTTGCCGATTTTCCACAACTTTTGCTAGGTACCTCTCTAATGTCTGATTAAATCGTTCCACCATTCCATCCGATTGTGGGTGGTAAGAAGTTGTTCTTGTTTTATGAGTACCCATCACTCGACAAGTTTCCTGGAATATTTGAGACTCAAAATTCCTTCCTTGATCACTGTGAATCTCTAAAGGTACTCCAAAACGACAGAAGACTTCATGAACTAATTTATCTGCAACTGTCGAAGCTTCTTGATTTGGAATGGCGAAGACTTCCGGCCACTTAGTGAAGTAATCCATCACAACCATGAAATACTTGTTACCACTTTCACTTTCCGGAAACGGCCCCGCAACGTCAAGGGCTATCCTCTCCCATGGTGCACCAACATTGTACAATTTCAATGCACCTCTGCTACGCGTCTGAGGTCCCTTTACAGCTGCACAACTTGTACATTTGCGACACCAGTCCTCGACATCGTCCCGACAGTGGACCCAGTAAAACCGTTCTCTTATCTTCAGTAGAGTCCGTTTCACTCCTAGGTGACCTCCTGAACAACCATTATGGTAAAGCTGGAGAACATCCGGTACTTGAGCTTTAGGGACCACCATTTGCAAATGACAGCTGTTTCCCCGAGCATTTTCCCATTTACGGCACAGGACTCCATCCTGAACCACCAAGCTGTCCCATTGGGCCCAATAGCTCTTTGTGATGGAACTCATTGCTGAGACGTCGCTCCACCTGGGCTTAGGAGCTCTGGCCTTTATCCACTCCAGAATCGGCTTGATGTCTGAATCTTCCTGCTGTGCACGTTGTAGGCTTTCCTTCCACTCGTTGCTGAGGTCTGTCCTGAGCATCCTCACAGGTACCATTTCCTTACTCTCTTGCCTAGTACAATGCTTGCAGTCTTCAGGACAAGGTCTTCTTGACAATGCATCTGCGTTGCCATGAGATTTCCCGCTGCGATGTTCCACCACAAAGTCGTATTCCTGTAGTAGCTCATTCCATCTCGCAACTTGTCCTTCTGGATTTTTGAACTGCAATAGCCATTTCAGAGCAGCATGGTCGGTACGTAAATGGAATTTCCGCCCCAGAAGATATTTGCTAAAATGCTGCAATGACTTTACCACAGCAAGCAATTCCCGTCTCGTGACACAATAGTTCCTCTCCGGCTTTGACAACGACTTGCTGAAGTACGCTATCACAACCTCTTGATCACTATTTCGTTGAGACAACACACCACCAAGTCCTATGTCACTTGCGTCTGTGTCAACTATAAATTCCTTGCCTGCATCAGGGTACCCCAAAATAGGTGTTTTGCATAGTCGGTCCTTTAACTCCTGGAATGCGATATCACAACTTTCATCCCAGCAGAAATGTTGCTTCTCCTCGGTTAGCTTATGCAGGGGTTTGGCTATATCTGCAAAGTTCTTAACAAATCGCCGATAGTAAGAGCACAACCCCAAAAACGCTCTGACCTGCGTCTTGTCTTTTGGAACTGGCCAATCCTTGACAGCGGCGATTTTTTCTGGATCCGTGCGGATTCCTTCTTCCGACACTACATATCCCAAAAAGCTAACTTGCCGTTTGAATAGTGAACATTTCTTCGGACTCAACTTGAGGTTGGCACTCTGGATCTTCATGAGCACGCGTTCCAGGTTTTGAAGATGTTCTTCAAACGTACGGCCTACGATGATGATGTCATCCAAGTAGACCAGACAGGCATCGCCAATCAACTTAGTTAGTACAAGTTCCATCAACCTTTCAAACGTTGCCGGAGCGTTGCACAATCCAAACGGCATAACTTTAAATTGCCACAGACCCTTTCCTGTCGAGAATGCTGTTTTCTCCTTGTCCTTGGGGTCAATTTCAACTTGCCAGTAGCCACTTTTCAGGTCCAGCGTGCTAAACCACTTTACTCCAGTAAGCATGTCCAAAGTGTCATCAATTCTTGGCAAAGGGTAGCTGTCCTTCTTCGTAACGTCATTCAGACGACGATAGTCAACACAAAACCGCATGCTGCCGTCCTTCTTCCTTACCAGCACTACCGGTGAACACCATGGACTAGATGAAGGTTCAATAACACCATCCTTCACCATTCCCTCAATCATGGTTTCTACTTCCTTTTCACGCGCTACCGGCAATCTCCTTGGCCGCTGACGGATAGGCAACTCTTCTCCTGTATTTATTTTGTGTTGAACTAAGCCAGTCTTTCCAATGTCACTATCGTTTAGGGAGAAAACTTCGGCGTACTTCAGTAACATCTTTTTCGCCTTGGCCATTTCATTATGAGACAGAGCGCTGCGACACTCTTCTAAAAGTGTGGTCACTCTCGTTTGTGCATCCTTGCTGGGGGTCCTAGTCGATAGATATTTGCATTGACGCAGCCAATCCACTTCCTCGCAAGTACCAATCAGTGTGCCTTTTTTAATAGTCTGTTGTTGATCACAAAGATTCAGCACACGTATCCCTGAGATGTCGGTGGCTCTGACCAAAGTTCGTGCCACTTTCCATGGAAGGTCATTGTCTACCCTTTCCACGAGTACACAACGATGAGTTTGCCCAGGATTCCGAGGAAGACTAACCGGCACAATCGTTTCTGATCTCGGAGGAAGAACAATTTCCTTAAGGCTGTACACATTCCCTGATAACGCCCCTTCCATAAAAAGTTCCTCTCGTCCACATTTCATAACTCCTTGCTTGACGTCAATCTCGCAAAAATTCTTCCTCATAAAGTCAAGACCCAGGATGCAATCGTCCATTATATCAGCCACGATGACATTATGCAGGTAGGTCCTGTTGCCTAGCTTCAACTCCATCTCCTTCTCTCCACGGACGGGTATGCGCTGACCGGTGGCTGTCACCAAATTAATGCTTTCCCGGTTGTATGCGGAGTCCCCAAGGAGCCGACTCATAACTTTGGAACTGACGACCGTACGAGAGGCTCCCGTGTCTATGGTCAGCTTACAAGGCATTCCGTTGACCTCGCCCTTGATGATTAAGGTGTTCCCGTCATGGGTTTGTGTGATCGAAATCCTTGGGGCTCTTTGAACATCAGCCAGCACCCGCCCCGCAGTCCTGGCTATTACTCGTTTCCCTGCTGCTGCTGGGTAGTGCTGTTAGCCGAGCTACCCTCTGGAGACCGGCCATCTTCCCTTTCTGCAGTTCGCTTAGGGCAACTGGATCGAAGGTGGCCCCTTTCCCCACAGCCGTAGCACCTAGGGCTGTATCCTTTACGATCGCGAACTGTAGCTGCTACAAACTCCCTGACGCGATGGGAACGATGATCCTGCCGCACAGCTTCCACCTCCAGTGCATGGGCCAAGGCGTCCTTAAGCGTCCCGTGGTGACCGAGTCTCACAGCAGCTCTAACTTCAAGGTCCCGGATGCCGTCGATGAATGCCTGCACCAGGTTCCCATCAATAAGCGCAGGTACGGACTGGTACGCTTTTCGAACCAGCTTCTCCACTTCAAGGGCCCACTGCTGCAGGTTTTCGTTACTGCGTTGCACACATCCTTGAGCTGCGCACGAAACACGTGTTCCAGGTGAGCGTCGCCATATCTTGCCTCCAATGCCTCGAGGAGCTGCTCGTAAGTCACTTCCTTACCGAGAGCTTCCAGCACATTTAAAGCCTGGTCGCGCAGGCCTAGGGTGAGGGCAGTCATGGCCTGACTTTTATTCCACCCGTTCGCCTTCATGACAGCCGCAAACTGAATTTTGTAGGCCGACCAGGAAGAAGTTCCATCGTACGGCGGCACTTTGAATCCACGTAGTGAAGGTGTTGTCGCTACGGGAGCTGCGATTCCATCCCCAAGTTTGAGGTTACCCAACTCTTGCTTCACATCAGCAATGACGTCACTAAACTTGCTGATCTGAGTTTCAGCTTCTGACAAGCGGTTGTCGTGCTGGGCAACCTTCTCCTTCACCTCCTTCATGTCTTTCCCGAAGGTTGCGTGAAGGTCCTTTATGAGGAGCATCTGCTCTTCCTGGCGGTGCACCTGCTCCTCCTTATCCCGTTTGAGCTGTTCTTTCAATTGACGGGCCTGCTCCTCCTGTCGGCGAGCCTGCTCCTCCTGTCGGCGAGCCTGCTCCTCCTGTCGGCGGGCCTGCTCCTGCAACATCATCATCAGAGCAGCAAAATCTGGTGCTGGTGATGCTGGAGCAGCTGTGGACGGGCCGGCCTCTGTGGTTGGTAGCTGGCCCTCCGACGTCTGTGGCATTGCTCCACCAAATCGCCTCTGGTCCGTCTCCTGCTGGCGTTGACTCCGGGTACGGATACCCTCCGTGTCGTCTTTAGGTAAAATCGGCATGATTTTAATCCCACTTCTGACACCAATTGTTACGAGCTAGGGGTTCGTGACAATTAAAAACTGCCGATATGAATTACCAAAAATAACACTTTAATTAAACACACTAGTAACACAACACAATTGCACAATTAATCACTCTTAAGTCGCACTTGAAGATCGCTTTAGATGTTCTCGCATGTATCGCTTCCAATGAACTACCCCGAGAACACACTGGATCTTCTCTGCGCCCCCGAAGGGGGCGCGAGGAATCGGTTTCGGGGCTTGTGGCCCCCTGACCGAGGTATTTTTCTCTCAGTCCCCTACTTGGGGACCCGTCTTGGGATTTTTCCCTGCCCCCTTCCCGAAGGTAGGGGGGGTGGGAGTGCTTTTCTTCGCACACCTAGTCGCCTGGGGGGGGGCTTACCCTCCCCTTGGCGTTCTGTGGTGTGTTTTGGAGGTGTGACTGAGGGAGCGTCCTAAGTGCTTCACGGCGCCCGCGCGACCAGGCCCCTGCCGGGTGAGATCCCTAGTTCCCTAGGGAAGGCCCAGCAAAGGTCGATCAAGCAGCAGGGCGTCGGTTTTGTTTGACGCTCGCCTACAGTGGGTGCTTACCCCGTTCCTAGCTCCGCCGCCAGGTCTAGCCGGCGGTGGCGTAAGTTGCGGGGCGGAGTGGTGTATCGTGCGACTTGTTTGGTGTTGTGTACGTCGCCCGTGTAGATTTCTGCGTGTTAGTGAGTGTGGAGTAGTGCGTGTGTGGTCCGCGTTTGTGGCGTCTATATTAACCTAGTCGACACTAGCGCGGCGGTCGTTGTGTGGTGTGTGTGTGGAGTCTTCGGTACAGGTAAGTCGCGTGTAGAGGGTATGTGACTTACCCGGGCGTCTTGTCCGGTGGCGCAACGTCTGCGATGAGGTCGCGCGGGAAGCTCTTGTAGTCTGGGGGCCGCGCGTGCCAGGGTGCGATGTCCTTAATGTGGTGGAATTCTGAGTGGTCAGCACGCGCGAACATCCCCTTCGCTAGCCTCGTGCTGAACTCGTCGATGCTCTCGACGCGCAGGTCTCTATGTATTACCTCGTTCCTCACGTACCGAGGAGCTTTAATTAATGTACGCAGCGAGTAGTGCTACCCCGAGACGCGCTCCGTTCCCGCTTATATAGGGCCCTCGGATAGTTCCAGAACCTTCTACCGTAGAAGCATCTAGAATGTTCAAGTACATATCGGCCCTGACCGAACACATGTCGATAGTTCCAGAAAGTTCTAGCATCGAACTTTCTGGAAAGATATTGACCATTAATTCCGCTATTCGATAAGAGATGGCGCTAGTGGTAACCAAACATCAATCGTGCGGCTCAACAGTATCATAAAAAGTAAAAAACACTGTTAATTTCCACTGAAATAAAAACATGGAAAAGCATTTCAGGTACCTAATTGGTTAGTTATTTATTTACCTTATTATAGAGCAGTGGTGAAGAACGCATCTTTTGAAAACTTCTTTAAATGCTTCATTTTCATTGCACCGCCTTTCAGCGGCGGTGGCTTTAACGAGGTCTTTCATATTTTCAAAGTTATAAATTAAAACGTCCAATTGGCTAACTAGAAAGTAAATAAATTGTGGAGTAAATAAAATGTTTTAGACGTCGAAAGGATTTTTTGCGGAATCAACGCCCTTTGAACGTAGTTCATGTGATGTTAATATTCAGACGGAACGAAAACTCTGTTGTCTTACTTTTCGTGGGTATATTTTTTTTGTACCCCGCGGCGTTGTTTCGGATTTTGTTTTGCCGACATGTAACGATACCCAATGATTTTTGGTTAATCCTACTTTATCCTCTTACATTGAAATACGTTTTTGTTTATTATTTTGCCAAAATACGGGCACAGTTGAACGAGTCCCCCCTAATCGTTGGCTTTGTCCCGGATAACTGTACTTGAAGTGATTTATGCCATTATTCAGATTTTATGCATTACTCAAAGTCAAATACTATGCAAAATTAATTTTACTTGCGCAAGACATTGCGGCCCAGGGTAATGTTTGCACCGCCCAGAATGCTGCCAGCATCATAGGTTTGTACAAAATCTGTAATTATACAAAAAAAAAAATTAGTAACAAGAAAACGTGTCTACAAAAATAAAAGAAGAGAAAGAATAATGAAAAGAATAATGTGGTGTCTGGTATATAGGGTGACTGGTAATTAGTGACCGACATTTAAACACATGATTGTACTCATCATTATGAACAACTTTTACTATGGGACTAAACCAGAAATCGCGAAAAAAAAAAAACACTAATTACCAATCACCCTATATACACACACACACACACACCCACAAAATTAATTTGCAACTTTAAATATTTCTACAAATCGGAATAGTTGTGTTTTTTGACAGTTTCAAAGTGTTACATACTTATAGCAGCAGGAGACTTACAAAGAATATACCAAATTAAAGTAGAAAACAAATAGAGTATGTGTGATGTTAAAATAGAAAACCACCTGACTTATCATGTATATTTCGTACATTACAGCACAAAATCAAGAAGAATTAAATTCTTCTCCTTTATTTTGTGAAATTTCTATCTACATATTAATTTAAGTAAATATCTAAAAGTTTTACCTGATAAGCGCATAAATAATTAAAATACGATTCCTTATTAACATCAATGAGAATGAGATCCATCTTCAGAGGTAAAGTTTCAAAATTATGTAAAGCTGGTACCACGACAACGTGTACTGGAATAATACCGATACCAATTAAATCGCCGGGTAGGTACACATAGGAAAATAAAGAATTATACGGCTAAACAACATTCATCTTTCCCCCATACAACGTTACTCGCAAAAAAACTCTTTTAGCATGCACAAGAAAAGCTCAGGCAATTATTTTAATTGCACGTTAAGTTTCCTGTAAACTTTACTATTTTACTAACAGTACCTACATACAAGAATAGGTATACAACTATAGATACTGTATACCAGAGTAACTAGAGCAAGACATCATATACCCCAATTAGAGTACCTATTGCTTTAAAAGCATAATGCAATGACCAAGACATATTTTTTTAAATTTATATTTTTATTGTTTAGAAAATAGCGTCGACCTTAAGATTACTTTATGCATTTAAAATTAAGTCTTATCTCTTTTTCAATAAGATTGAATTTTGCTTGCCTCAAAAGGCGGTCAGTATGGCAAAATACGTAATTTTTTAAATTAAAATAGCTATATTAAAATTCATTGAATTCGATTCAGTCGGCAATTATGAACAAACTATTTCACGTCTCACGTTTATTCTGTTACATCTTACATGTGTGACGCTTATTGAAGTTTTCACTATAAGCAAAAATTACAATTTATTCTCGTGTTGTATGAGATTATATAACGAGGATCAACTGAAGCCCTCTGAGAACCGCCCACTGAGAGCGTTCATAGCAACAAAATATTGATATTTGCAGTAGGTACCTACTATAAGTATAGGCAACGGACGCCCTTTGACAATAACAAACAACTATTGTTAAAAATAAATTCACTAGAAACTATTGTCAAATAGGCAGTTTTGTTTGTGATTTCTTTTAGAATACATCTCTATATAACCCAAGCAGGCTTAAAGTTGGTGTAAATTATTTCATAACCATAGCTCTCAAGCGGAGAGTGATACGAAGGCCAATTTTCGTAATTAAAAACGTTCAATATCTAATCGCAGTGTCATCTCGGCGACAACCAAATGTCAAAAATTTATAGAAACTCAAGGTATTTTTGACAGATTAAGACTGTGAACGTTCTTAAAATTACTAGAATTGCCCTCAAGATCGTGAGTAAACATAAAAAAATTGTTCTAGAATCAAAAATTTGAAGACATGACGTGACTTCCGCCACTCCACACTGGGCCCGCGTGGTGGATTATGGCCCAGTTCCTCTCACAGAGAGGGCTGTGTCCCAGCAGTGGGAATATGCATTATGACATAGGCTGATTATGCATTATGCAACTAAGCTGCGTTTGTAAAGACCGCCATTAAAATACTAGTGTTGTGACATTCTAAACACCTAAGGTGTTTTGAGTTTGTATCACGTTACTTTTGAGTAGCGTCGTGGAGACGGTATTATAGATAAATTATTGCTAAAAAAAATGCACAAGTAACTATTGTCATAGAATGCAGTATGATTACTGCTATATCAGCCTAGTGTCCTGTCCCTCGCATACTCTCTGTGCTCAACGCTCCCTTGGGCCTGAATGTGATGTGTTTGCGGATGAATGGAAGAAGATATTGTCAGTTTGTCTAGAGTATTGTGAGATGAGCGAATGACTATAATAATAATACATTTATTTCATAAGCCTAATACAATATGGAGAGAAAATGGGGTTTACAAATGCATTTTTAAATAACTATATTCTTATAATTAATAGGCCTAGTACATGCACGTTATGTGAAACTCCTGACACCCAAACTAGGAAAGAACGCTGACACCTGAGATACAGGACATGTTCCTGTATCTCAGGTGTCAGCGTTCTTTCCTGGCAGACACATTTGTGAAGCCTAGCTTTCAATTGCGTGCTTCATGTCTCAATGATAATGAAAACCTCACAGATAGAAAAATAAAATAAAATTAACCGTCCAGAAGCTGTGTATTTTTATCTATTGTGCTAAACTTATTGTTTGTCTTTAACTAATGTAATTGGAATGGCCGTTTTATTTAAAATAAATAAATAAATCATAAGTATTATCAGCATATAATTAACCGACTTCAAAAAGAAGGAGGTTATCAATTCGACATGTTTTATAATTATTTTTATTTAATTAGCTTTGGCCGTTTTATCTAAAATATTTAAATAAATCATAAGCATCATCAGCATATAATAAACCGACTTCAAAAAGAAGGCGGTTATGAATTCGACATGTTTATATTTTTTTTTATGTATGTTCAGGCATTTATGTCTGAACATACATAAAAAAAATACTTTAATTTCGGAAGACGGTGACGAAAAACTAAAATGCATATCCAATAGTAATAGACTTCCGAAATTAAAGTAATTTTTCACTTTGTAGTGTTTTTACGGAAGTCGGTTGTTTTTTTTTTTTGGACAAAGTTTTTTGTTCTTATCAATGGGACAATGGCCTTCTCTTCATGGGACAGGGTGGATTAAGGCGGTGACGAAAAATTTAAATGCATATTCAAAGTCACCGACTTTCGAAATTAAAGTATTTTTCACCTTGTAGTGTTTTTCCGGAATTCGGGTGTTTTTTTTTTTTGGAAAAAGTTTTTTGTTCCCACTGCTGGGACAATGGCCTTCTCTTCATGGGAGAGGGTGGGTCAGTGGATGTCACAAATGTCGTTGAATGCTTAGTTCTAGGACAACACAAAAACTTACAACTGCAAAACAATCATCACTCACCAAGCACATCCGAACTACTACAACACAGTAGAATCCAAAACAATCCCCTGGATACTTTGACAGCTTTTTCCAATATATTCTTCTGATCTTTCGAGTGAAACTGAAACTCCTCGCTCGTGAGCTGGTCTGACAGTTGCATAAGTAAATCCCGGCGTAAACTCAAATCTAGAAGCCTTAGCGATACCAGCAACTCTGTCAGAATTAAGTTAATTCTGAAACGTGGAACATTTAATTAGCAAGTTGGTTGTAGTTCGTTTTGTTAACTTAATAAGCAGACCTTTGTGGGTGGGGAAGGATTAACTTGTATTTATAATGTCATTTAGCTGTTTAGTTTGTTTAAATACCAATGGGTTTTAACAAAATTTCACATATTTTTGATGGAAACATTTGTGTTCATAAAATAGTGACTCTAATTCAGAGGAATGATAAACGTTAACCAAAAACAAAAAAGCTAACGGACTGACAAGATTATAATGATTGCTAAACTGTCAACAAATACAACGTGTTGATTTGCATCCTCGTCAAATTTCAGGAGGCTGTTATGAAAAACATGAATAATCAAATAAAATTACGATACTTGCTCACTAATAAATACATACTTGTTTTTTTCGTTATTTAAATTTAACAGTATTTCAGAATACTCCTCTTTCAAAGAACAGAATCGCCCCGTTCCGTATGCGGTAGGCAGTGTCACACGACTATATCGCTGTGTGTTACAGTGCGGTATCACACGGGCCGCGTTTTAACATGCGTGTCCGAAAAAAAAAAAATGCCAAATGCCGATTTCCGAAAATATAAAAAAAATACCTACTTATTTTGTTATTGATTCGTGTCGAGAATCATTAGCATAGTTACCTCCTTGACGAGGATGCAAAACAACACGTTGTATATGACAGTCTTAACAGTCAGCATTTAATCAGTGGGTAACATTGCCATACAACGTGGCAATGCTGCCAGTTTTTTGGGCACTTGCAGTTGACTGCTATGCGGACGAATTTTCTCATCCCCTCCCCTCTCCCTGTGATTCTTTTCGCTTGTTTTTTTTTATAAACATGTTACATGACTGTGTATTTTAAGTCTGTTAGTAATTTATGGTTAAAAACTTATTTCTACACAAAATTCAACAGTTTCAACGAATTATGATCATGTAGATAACATAACATACGAAACATCACGCCTTTATTACCCAATGCGTTAGGCAGAAGTTTTCCTATGTGTCCCATGTAATAGAGGACTAGCCTATTGCCATCAAACACACACAAATCTGGACTCCAAGGTGTTACTGAGAAATTCCTAAATTAAAAACTCGCCCTGGTAATCCAACCCAGGATCTCCTGCTTAGCAGAAGTGTTTGTGACCAGTAGACCAACAAAACAGTCTATAGTAGGTTATTTAGGAAAACGTGTAACATATTTGTAGTGGCCATTTCAAATAGGTGAACTAGTGCAAATGACTATTTTAAACGGCAGAATAAATTTGTCTTATCTGGAATGCGGAACAGTAAACAGCAACCACATAACTATAAATAACTGTTAAGCTATTAACGTTTCATTATTGCATGTACCGTGAAACGTAGCACGCGACATTCTTAGACTTTTGTACTTATTTCGAGGACATTTTCTGCCAAAGATATTCTCTTGTCATCACAAGAACGCCTATTAATTCCCCCATGATATTATTATGTAAGTAGGCCGTTCTGATAAGATTTGACCTTAACAAGTTAAACGAAAGCTCGAAAAAACTGGTTTCATTTAGGTTTGTCATGTATGTTACACGCGATTTCAGTTCCAAGGCAGATTTATTGTGTCGTTATAACATAATTTACGAGCACGGAAGGGTTCTCTACAGTTTTCAAAAGTATTTCTTTTGTCCCCGTTTTCATGTAATCAAAATTGATTCAATCAAAATTTTATAACCGTTACAAATTGTGAAATAATCTTTAAATAGATTGTCCGTTAACCCTATAAAAGCTCATTGAATTTTTTTCTATGTATATTAACATAATATGATGTATTTTAGGGATCCGGTTGGGCGCACCTACGAATATTTTACCCTTTTTCGGCCCTTTAAGGGGAATTTTATGGGACCCAGGGCAGGTCAACATCTGAAAAAATATACTTCTCGATTTACTTCTCACGATGGGGGAGATTATTTCACGCTTCAATAATTTATGAGTCAAAATTCATTTTGTACAAGGCAGAGTGCTATTTAAGCTTAACTAAATATAAACGTTGAATGTTGACAGAAGCAAAATATTTAACAACTTAAATTTAAGACTGCTTTATTAAGCGGAGTTTTTTGCTGTTTAAAAAGGTAAGATAGCTTTTACTGGATTAGTTGAGTAGAATTCGTTAAATCTATATAAATAAAAAGAAAAGTCCTGACTGACTGATTCATCAACGCCCAGCCCAAACCCTTGGACCTCATCATCATCATCATCATCATCATCATTTCAGCCGGAAGACATCCAATGCTGGACATAGGCATCCCCCAATTTGGGGGGGCTTGCCACAATCGCCATGCTTGGCAGGTGGGTTGCGATCGCAGTATGGTGGTAAAATGCATTGAGAACGCTGCTGCCCATTCTCTAGTAAGTCCTATATGTATTCGCCTTCTACGATACCCACGGGAAGAGACGGGACCAACAAATACTAATCCTACTAATATGATAAATGTGAAAGTTTGTAGGTTTGGAAGTACAAATGTACAAACTGGTAACAAATTACTCAATGACGCAACAAAGGTTGAACGGATTTGGATGAAATTTGGCATACAGATAGATTGGAACCTGGATTAAGATATAAGATACTTTTTATCCCGGTAGTACGTTTCCGTGGGATAACCACACGGTACACCACGGTGCCCTTGGACCTAGAAAGCTGAAATTTTGCCAAGAGGTTTCCTTTATAATGTAGACAAGGAATAAGGAAGAATTTTTCAAAATCCAACCCCATAAGAGAGTTAACGCGGGTGAAGCCGCTGGTAAAAGCTAGTCATTCATAATTTTGCTGCTCTCTGTTGGTCCCGACTGTCATATTATGACATCTGATTGTGGATCTTTGACAGTCGTCACGGGTCGTCAGAAGTCCGAAAGTCTGACAACCAGTCTTACTAAAGGGTGTCGTATTACCCAGTAACTGGGTTGTGGACGTCAGATAGGCAGTCGCTACATGTAAAACACTGAAATTCAGCTGCATCTGAATCTCTCTCCCCTTACAACAGGGTCATTAGAAAAGGTAAAGGCAAATTAAGTGATTCGATGGCTCCATCTGTGCACTAGTGTTCCGAACACGTATTCAATGTCAAACAAGATAATGGTATAATCATGTTAAAACCGAGAAGCAGATCAAGTATGTTCGTCAGTGGACACAAATTGTTTAAACAGTTTTTTTTATTTTTTTATTAGTGAGGTACAATACTTTTACAGGATCTGGGACACTTGCGCGAACCCACATGCGCGAAAAGACATTTCCGCGCATGGACCTTTGCGCGAACGGACATATGCGCGAAAGACACTTGCGCGAACGACAGTTGCGCGAGGGAAACATGCGCGAAGCCGCTTGCGCGAAAGATACTTGCGCGAATCCACTTGCGCGAACGGACAATTGCGCGAAAAAATTGCGGAAATGAAATTTCTTCATAACATCACGCCTGTATTCTATCAAAGGGTTGGGCAGGGGTGTGGCAGACTGGAAATAACCAGTCCAATAAGACTTTAATAGTAATCTTCGTAGCCTTTTACGGCACATTTTTTTCAATTCTTTCTTCATACTTGTAGGTACCTACCTAAGGTACCTATATTTACGAATTTTCCATCATGGGTGTCGTTTTCAGGGTTTCTGGAGGTTCTAAAGCCGCTTTTGACCACACCATCGGCTTTAGATCCCCCAAATACCCTGAAAACGACACCCATTATGGAAAATTCGTAAATATAGGTACCTTAGGTAGGTACCTACAAGTATCAAGAAAGAATTAAAAAATGTGCCGTAAAAGGCTACGAAGATTACTATTAAAGTCTTATTGGACTGTTTATTTCCAGTCTGCCACACCCCTGCCCAACCCTTTGATAGAAAACAGGCGTGATGTTATGAAGAAATTTCATTTCCGCAACTTTTTCGCGCAACTGTCCGTTCGCGCAAATGTCTTTCGCGCATATGTCCGTTCGCGCAAAGGAACAGTCGCGCAAAAGTCCAGTCGCGCAAACGTCCGTTCGCGCAAATGTCTTTCGCGCAAGTGTCCTGATACCACTTTTACTACCTACTCGTACACCGTATATTATATCGTATTTTCAACTAATTTTACTCCAACTTCCTTTACTCATCTGCCGGTTAGTGGGTCGGCTTCCAGTGTAACCGGCTGCAGCTGAATACCAGTATTTTACATGGAGCGACTGCCTATCTGACCTCCACAACCCAGCTACTGGATAATACGATACCCCTTGGTAAGACTGGTTTATCAAACTTTCGGGCTTCTGACAGCCGGGATCAACGGCTTAATGTGCTTTTCGAGGCACGGAGGGGTATTAAGATCACCCATCCACGGACAAATAGCTTAATCTGATCGATCGACCTGTACAGCTGTGCATTACTTAGCCGCAAGCACCTCATCCTACTAGTATTATTTAAAAAAACTACTGAACGGATTTAGATGCAATTTGGCACACATTTAGTTTATAACCTGGATCAACACAAAGGGTACTTTTTATCCCGGTAGTACGTTCCCATCAGATAATTATAGCCCTCCATGGCAGAAGCTAGTAATACAGGGTGAAGAGAAACGCTTCCGAAGCCAGAGCGTAGGTTATATACAACCTAAATGCAAACGGATACCAATAAACTTTCGCCTTAAATTGGTTATTTTGCATCAATTTAAAACGTTTGACGCTTTTGTAATGTTTCTACTTATTTTGTTTTTGCGGCGGTTTACAAAGGATGCCTAAACCTAAAGAGTTGGTCGTTTTTAAATGTGTTTAATCTCAAATAATGGTTCATTTAACTGTTATCACAGCATAGTGTACAAAAATTGCTAAAAATATTAGGTAAAAATGTAAAAAAAGGAGTTTTTTTGATGGCACTGTATCGAGAATCACAAGCCCTATCACCTGTCTTCGTTTTCGGAAGCGTTCCCCTTACACCCTGCATAAATGTGAGAGTTTATATGGGTAGATGTTTGTTACTGGATCACGCGTTTGTTACGGATTTGGAAGTGGCAAACAAATATTTTAAAACCAGAATTATTTTAAGGGATACTTTTATCACAGTAGTACGTTACCGTGAGATTATTTCTCACCTTCACGCTGTAAAAATCTAATGACAGATTAAGAAGTAGAAATTTTACAAGGGGCAGTCTTATCGCTAAAAGCTATATTTTAAAGACATTTCTTGGATGAGTTTAAGGGAAAACTTCACAGATCTTATATCTATGGCTATGGGTAAGTACCGGTATCTAATAGCAATATAAAAAAGTTTATTTTAAATCATCCGGTATGTTAGGTAAGAAGCTGATTACGGGGTTAAAATGATGGTCAATAATAATGTTTGTGAAGTTTGCTAATTAATCCAAAAAGGACCTGCAGGAATATTCACTTCCATGTGACACAAAGACGGGGTGGTTTTTGTAAGGTATAAATCCCACACTCCTTGGTTTTATACCCAAAGTCCGGGCGCCTTTTGAACGTTTACTCCCGAAAACAAAAAAAGAAATGTGTTACACTGTTAAATCAAATTAGTAACTCACATCCCAGCTACTTCCTGTATTTCAGCGTTCCCTGACAAAATCAGCCGCACCATGAAAACCAATTGGCCGCCAGTCGGTACAACGAACACGGCAATTCCTAGTACAATTCTCGTCAATACGCAAATCCAAAATCTGACATTCTTCAAACTGTAGGGTATGTAGAACCATATGCCGAACAGTTTCAGCACACCGATTTGCAACGAAATGTGTCGGGACAGATCGATGGCTACCGACTTCATTTTGAATTTGGAACGTAATGACGTTCAAATTAAATTGTCCGTTCTAATATCGGATAATAGAAGCCAAGCCAAGTCGAAAGCTTTTGTTAGTCAAGTGTTCGGTATATTTTGTGGAGGGCTTTTTTTTTGAGGGTGGGAAATAGCTTCATCAAATAACTTCTCCCGCTCTGGGAGGAGGAAGTGTCAGACTTTTACTGACTTAAAGCCACCCGTGCTCCCTCAGTTGCCTGTGTGCCAGGGGCCACGGTATCTCTTTTGAACAATCCGCACCCCTGGCAGACTAAAGGTGCTGTTTCATTATACTACGTCTGTACTATGACTATCAAATGTTATACGAAATCAATATAGTGCACGTCTAGCTTTTAGGCACAATTTATCTTTATTTATTTAATTTTGTCATTTATGTACACATATAAGCATTGATAATAAAGATACTGCTTAACTCTTGAGAAATTTCTTCCAGCAGACCTGCAAAATGAGAAATAAACAAGAATTGAAGACAATAGTGTGTGAGAACAAGAAAACAATAGTTTTTTTTTAATGTTTATTTCTTTTAATAATAAACACTGTGGTTGGGGTGGGTCAGGTTATACGAGTATAAAGCTTACATTGGGGGTTGAACTTTTATATTTATGAGACCAATGATTATATAAGTAACCTTTTTACACTTATAATATCATTGTATGAGACACATTTCTCAACTTCGTGACCGCTTTGGGACGTATTGGCAAGCTCATGTCAAATCTAATTACTATTCTCTATGTCATGTCATAAGTGTCAATCTGTCAAGCTGTCACGTTAGTGACAGTCCACCACAGAGGTCTATTATGACGGAAGAGTTCAAGATTTCGATTTGATTCATGTTGATGGAGAAAAAAAATCAAATGAAAGCAAGGAGGGTTGACACGAGGTAAATAACATGCAATGTAAATTGGCTATTTACTAAGAGATACTTTTTGGCATTCCATGCCATTAAAGGCGTATCGCTAAGTATTAACAGCCGCACAGGTTGCACAGGTTGCAGGCTGCATCAGGTATGACTGGAAGCTGACCCGAACACAGTTGGGAAAAGGCTAGGCAGATGAATTTCACTTAATGCCACTCATAACATAGCAGCTATTTTACGGTCGGATAATTTAGTTGGTGTAGTCTCAAAATCACCAGAAAACATTGTTTATAAACTAGTACTGACAAAGGTAAATATAGAGACTATTAAAACCCAGATTGCTAAAACATTTACACACGTTACACGCCCTCTTACTATTCCAAAACAGTTGAATGACGAATAGTTTTCCAAGCTCTGCAGCCGTCCCGCTGAATCACAGAATACACAAAGTACATTTAAAACCAGTACGCGGTTTTTATTCCGATATTCATGACCTATTTTTGCCAATGCAGTGGAGCTATTCACGTTTATAGTGGATAGACAACCGGTAGCCTAGTTGGTGTCGAGATAAGCTCCTGATGTATTGACTGAGACACGTTTAGTCAAAGTGTGGTTGAGAAATTTTAGGCTGAAATTCTTGGAAGCAGATTTAGAAGTTTAACACGTTGAGTTTTAAACTAACGCCTTTTACTGGGTAAATTTATGGGTCCACGCTAAGGTGGTACAGACATGCTAAGCGACCTGATGACCATATCGTAAAAAATTGCCTTTCCATGGCTAATAAAAAGAGAGGGAGAGTTAGACCGCACACTACCTGGATGATAAATGACCGGCAGGATATGCAAAAGCCCAAGCTTTGGCCAACCTAATGCATGAGGATGTTTACCAGCAAAGTGAATGGTGCCGAATGAAGAAAGCTGACCCCGCGTAACGGGAAGAGGCGAGTGCAAAGAAGAAGAAGAGGTTTCCAATTTTATCAGGCAGCTTGCATCAGAAAGGGCCGGTAATTTTAAACCCGGGGGACAAAGAGTTGTTATAAGTTTAACGTGTGTATCTGTGTCTGCCATAGTAGCTTCCAACTGGCCGAACCGATTTCGATATTTTGTTTTGTTTGAAAGTTGACTTAATCGAGTGTGTGCTTGAAGTGCTGTTTGTAGATTATCAGCTCTCTTCAAGTTGATGAAAGGATGTGAGCACCTTCTACAGGTCTTATCAAGTCGAAATTCGCATTACCTGGAATTTGCAGGACACCAAACTACCTCACCAACAACAGCAGAAGTATCGTGTTTGTGCTCATTGAAGGCGTCCCTCGATACGACGATGCTTCAATCAAAATATTACTTACAACTCATAATAAATACCTATACCTCACAACACATACCTATTGTTTTTTTTTTTTACTTTTTAGGGGTTTTTGTTAGGGTCGTGATTTTTTTTTAATTTGACGGGTGTGGTCAGTGACCATTAAAATACTATCCGTTTAGATCGAGTTGGTATTATAGCTGTGTATGAGACAGCTAACAGTTTTTTCGCGATTGCGATGTTGGTCCCATGGAGAAATTTGCTCAGTTATGGCCCATCATCTGCCTAAACTTTTCTCAATTGTATGCAGATGAATACGCGTCTGCCTATCTGTCCTCCATAACCCTGTTACTGGGTGACACAATACCCCTTAGTAGACTTGGTAAGACTGGTTGTCAGACTTTCAGGATTCTGACGACCCGTAACGATTGTCAAAGATCCACGATTGACAGCCAAGACCAGCGGCTGAACGTGCTTCCCGAGGCAGGAAAGACCATGGACTCGCCCATAAATATGACCACACTGACTGAGATTTTCAAGAAGCCACTTGAGGTTGATCATTTTAAATTATTTGGTTTCTGGTTTAAGGAACCCTAAACGTTTTTATTCTTCTCATTATCGACTAATTGTTATAATTGGCTTTTAGTAAAAATATTCCGAAATTACACTAAATGATTTGATTAGCTGTAATGAACATGTGTCCGTGAGGCTACAAATTATTAAAAAAATGTAGTGTCAATTATGACTAAGCTAAAGTCGACCAAGTTTCAGAAATCTGTAAGTCGTAACTCCAATGCAGCTCTCGGTGAAACTATGAATGTGTATATAGCATCGCTTTGTATGGAAATGTAGGGAGGTCAATCACAGCAACACACGACTACGCTTCGCACGAAACAAATGCTGGCAAGGAAATAAACCGTACTTTTCCAACCACATCTTCGGTAAAAGTCGACTTTATTTTCGGTAGGTAATCTACTAAATAAAAATCTTACATTCATTCATTCACTAACGCAGAGCCTTTACAGCCGGGTCCAGAAGCATGCATTTTTGCCCAAAAGTTATTTTTATAGAGACGGAAAGAATTCATCTCCTAAAGGAACGAAAGTTTGATTGGAAAATCGTCACTTTTGACGATAGGAAATACCATCGGGCATACGGGCTTGTGCCCGCAACTCCACATCAAAGCGCGTATTTTGCGTTCTGGCATACGGGCTAGTATCGAGATAAAAATTCACCTCTACACTAAAACGTTCCAAAATCGAACCAGATTCAATCATAGTTTATGACATCCGAAGAATTGGTCATGCCGTGGACTACACTGCATAGGAGCGTTTATTTTTACCTCTTTTTAATAACCCGGCGCTGGATTTGTGGTGCTCAACGAATGGGAAAAGCCACTTGGTTTTTTTTTTAGTTGCGTTGTAAAATCAGGCTCGAGGATTATCTCAAATGGATGGGTAACAGCAGCCTTCTGAGCACTGATAACAGTATTCTAGGATGACTAATCTTTTTGTCCGTTTACTAGTACGAGCTTACAGATTTATTTAGTTTTGTCCTTGAAATGTCTAGAACAAACTAGGCCATTAAGAGGTTTTACATTTCTGTGATTTCATTAGTTTATTGTGAATATTTTCGCCAAAGCTGTCACAATAGATTACGTTCGGCGCATCCTTCATCGCAACATCTCCTTGAGTAGGAAACAGTTAGCGAAAAAAATCGGCAAAATTTCAGAAACGGCAGTAGGTATGCTCTTAAGCGTTGGTATTGGTATACGTAGGTGATCATCATGAGGTAACCGGT
Organism: Polymixis flavicincta; assembly: GCA_949987655.1. NCBI lineage: Eukaryota > Metazoa > Arthropoda > Insecta > Lepidoptera > Noctuidae > Polymixis > Polymixis flavicincta. The sequence goes on along the minus strand of OX465186.1, from coordinate 8,115,042 downwards.
ATGACCTTGACCCCAAAAACTCTACCAACCTGCATTTGGCTCGCGTGGTGGATTTCGGACCGCTCCCTTTAAATTGACGTGAGACTGTGAGAGTTTGACGAATATTTTAGGCTGATTATGCTATGATTAATCTGTTCAAATTACTTCTTAATAATTTTCAATTTAATTTAGTTTAATTGGAGTAAGTTAATTGTATTTTATTTTTATCATTTACTTACTTACCTCCATGTTTTGTTACCTTATGTGTGAATTTTTATTTAATTTTGTATGGTTGTATTGTGTTAGTGCAATGTGACGAAATCTATTATTTTATTTCATTTTATAATTTAATTTCATTTATAATATTTCAATAATTTCAAAATGTAATCGCATCGTAAATCACGTTATTTGTTATTCGTATTCCCTTTTAATAAGAATGTTGTGCATGCCTTTAAGTGATGAATTTACACAGTACTGAAGATTCGTCATCGCCTAATGTTACTATCTTTGTAAATATGTCGTTGGTGTGCCTTGCATAATAAATAAATAAATAAATTGGCAAGATGTTGTGAAGATTTTTTTTTATTACTATATGGGCCCACTCTTGACCTCGATCACGCCCGATGGAAAGCGATTGATGAGGCCTATGATGGATCGAGCGAGCCTAGAAAATGCCTGTTCACTCTTGTTTTGAAGGTAGACGGGTTAAAGGTATAACGGAACACAGACGGAGGCAGAGAGTTCCACACTTTGGCTGTGCGCATAACAAATTTGGAGGAGTAGCGTTGAGTACGAATGGTCGGGATATCAACCAACTGCAGATGGTACCCTGCAGTTCGTCTGGTAGTCCGGTAGTAAAAGGGCGATGGTGGGATCAGGTTTTGGAGCTCCTGCGCACACTCTCCGAAGTACAGATACGATCCTGAAGAATAGTGATGAATGATGATGATTGGTTTCCAAATAATAAAAGCGCAAATTTCGTCATATAACACACATAGAGGTCTATATTTCGCTATACACACATATTTCATGCCAATAACAATTTGCCCCTGAGTTGTAGTTCCCGTCTTCTGGCACCTGTCAATTGACCCACTTGACAAGTCCCTGAACACGATACTCGTATATGAAAGATGTTTTGGAAGGACATGGGAAGTTTTTTTCATTGATGTTTGCAGGATACAAATACTTAGTGAATTATTGTTGCAAATTTGGGAAGCCAATAACAAATAAAGTTTATTAAGATAAAAAGTCACTAGATGTTTTTTCAAGAACTAATTCGATAGCCAACAAGTTATTCCACGGTTTCATCCACTTAAAAGTTTTGTATTTCAATATTTTTATTTATAATTTAAATAACGACAAAACTTTGGTCGTCAAGGGTCAACTTTGGTCGTCAATCTACGTATTGATTAAGTGCTCACTCAACAATAAAAGTATTAATAGCAATTTCAATTTCTGTAAAACAGTTTTGTGTGTTTTTATGTTTTATTTTTAATGTCATTAATAAATCGAAGTCATCAATTTATAGCCTTTAACTCCAACAGAGATGACTGACTGTTTCTATGGTGTTGTCACTTCAACACCTTAACACAAAGAAGAAAATGCTATGGTAAACAGTTTTTTAGTCCACTTATATAACAAAAACCTTTCCTTTCCATAACCTTGAAACAATATAATTCTTCATAAGGACATCCATCATTATTATATTTACCTACTCATGCATTTTCTACATCGTTTACTTCAAAAGCTTTCACCTTTCCCCAATGACATGCAAGGCCGCTATATTTATATTTTGCCTAATTTAGCTCAGTTTGAGGTCAACGTGGTTCGTGTTCGTGTATTAAATCATGTCGGGTACATTTAGTTGCTCCATATCTCTTTACTTGTCTTCTTTGTTTCGTTTCAATGTTCATGTCAAAGGCCTTAATGGTACCAGTCTCTTAAGATTAGTAAATCAAAGTATGCACAGGTCCCAATTTCAGGCTGAGTAGTAGGCATTGAAACCATTATACTAATAAAATAACAAATGGAAGCAAAATTAACCACAGTAAATGGTAAGGAATTATGCACTCACCATAAAATGCCTAGCCTTTTACAAACAATGTTGGGGTTGGCTTCCAGTCTAACCAGATGCAGCTGAATACCAGTATTTTACATGGAGTGACTGCCTATCTCACCTCCACAACCCAGTAACTGGGTAATACGATACTAAAAGGCTGTCAGACTTTACAGGCTTCTAACGATCCGTAATGACTGTCACAGATCCACGAATGACAGTTGGGACCAAACAGCTTGGCGGGCTTTCCGAGATATGAAGGGGTCTTGTCATGTAAAGATGGTCACCCATCCACGTACCAACCCCGGCAAGCGTAGCTTAACCTGATCGATCGACCCGGGTGGCTGTTATTATTTAACCACAAGCCATCAGCTACACAGAACGCAATCAATAAGCAAATTCTAGTAGACTGAATACATCAAACATCTACACATTGCTTTAAATAATTTAATCAAGCATGTTCTAGAACAGTTATTACCAGTCTCTTTGAACATGCGTAAGGACCGCAAATACAGGGTTTCACATTGACATTCACAAACGTAGCGACCCTAGTAAGGGTCCCTTCTCCCTCGTTGATTACTTCAAAGTTCCTATTATGTAATGACCTGATTTTAGCTAGAATTCTATCTGGATAAGATATCGACTGCTAAGGCTAGATTTAGATTTCTGTATAAATACGTACTCATGTTTTTAGGGTTCCGTACCTCGAAAGGAATAAACGGAACCCTTATAGGACCACTTTGTTGTCCGTGCGTCCGTCTGTCTGTCAAGACCCTTTTTCTCAGGAACGCGTGGAGGTATCAAGCTGGAATTTATATCAAATACTCAAGTATACTGTCCCTTGGAGCTATGAAAAAATAAAACTTCTACTTACGCAATCAAAAGATACAGCCGTTTATGCCGGAAATTTCCGCAAATTTTCGACACTCGCAAGGAAATCAAAACCAACAGGGTACTTCCCGTGAACTCAGAATCTTGAAATTTGGTACGAAACAACGTCTTATAGCACAGATAAAGGAAAAATTGCGAAAACCGTAAATTTTTAGTTACATCATTTATATGATGTAACAATTTATTTTTCTAAATATTTTTATTATTAAAAATAATTTTAATAATTTTAACGGAACCCTCGGTCAGACTCGCACTTGGCCGTTTTTTTTTAAATAATTATTCTTTTATTATCTTAACTAGTTGCGCCACGCATTTTCACCCGCATAAGTCTTAATCCTTGACTGGAAGCCGACCCCAACATAGTTGAGTAAAAGTTAGGCTATGTACCTAATAGCCGGAAAAATCTATGGGTATTATTCCGGCCCATGTTAAAATCGAGACCCGGAGCAACGAGGCCTTATAGCACTTTTTTAAATCCGAAAAAACTGCGCAAACATGCTCCCAACCAAAAAGCCAGGTCTTTTCAGACACGCACATTTAACAATTCTCTCTAGTCATACAAAAAAAAGATTCAAAACTGTCGTGTTGTGATGTTCTAGTTTTATCGACAAAGGTTCGTATCGGTGCGAGTCGGAATAACTAGGGGTGCGGGCGAACTGCCAAAACCGACCGGCCTGTTCAACCTCTTTATTTGTAGTCGGCTTACCCCGACAATCTCTTTGCGCCCGCACTTACTTCAATATATTTCGATTACGGCTTTAAATCTGGGTTCATAGAAGACGCTATTCTATTTTATAATCAAATAATATCATAATCTAATAATAAAAATAATAAATACGTGGTTAATCTACATAAATGTTTGTCAAAATGTTGGTATCATGTCTGTTTGTAAGGCCATATACATAATGTAATGTATCGGTTTGTTATGCAGTCTCAGCGATAATATAAACAGATGTTAGGTTTAAAAGTAAAATCTATATGCATAGATATAAATCAAACTGAAGTGTCTGTTTGTAATGTTCAAATTACAGCTTGTTACTAAATTCGTATGAAAGTATATATGGTACTTTTAACAAAAAGAAATACAATATTAAGAACACATTTCTGTGTCTGTTTGTTCCAGCTAATCTCCAAAACGGCTGGACCACTTTTAATCAAATTTGGTATGAGGATGCTTTGAACCCTGGTGAAGGACGTATACTATAATCTTTATGATAAACTACTTGAAATATACCTACGTCAAAATTTCTAATCACCTCAATTACGTAGGAATATTCACTTTGAATACAAAATCATTTAATTGAATAAATTATTTTCTAAAGATCAGTTCTAAGTAGATAAGTTTATAAAACTTTATTTCCGTGAAATCACCGTTAACGGGCACGCCAGTCGGAAGCGCTGAAGTATTTGATGAATTATTTCCTACTGAAGAGCGAAGTTACGCCAAGTGGACTTAAAAAGTACGCCAACATTCTCACACGCGAATCTCACGTCGATTGTAAATCTCACGACCCACGTCATAATATTCTACAGAAGCGTACGAATAAGTAAATAAAATTGAATAATTTACGAGTAGGTTTTACCACAGAATGTCACAGGGTCGGTGATGTGAGATATCAAATTATAAGAGCTTGTGTGCACATGCGCGGTGAGCGTCGCCGGCCGCGGCCACCAGTCTGCTCGACGCTCGCGCCCTTTCCGAACGAGCCGCGCCATGTTCCGATACAAAATTCGAAACTCGAACAACTCGCGAAAGCAACAATAAAAAAAAAGTAGACATTAATAGTGAGTGTATTTAATAATTAAACTTTTTTCAATTTATTCTATGTTCTCAAATAATTTTGTGTTTCATCTGTGGCGTGTTTGACTGTTAAAACTTTTAATTGACGTAGTTGTTCAGAATTTTCCGCGTATTTGCGTTCATTGGCGGATTTGTGTGCAGTGCGAATATATCTGGATCAGTTAAAAAGTTTTTTATTCGGTAAGAAAGGATAACATTATTTTATTACCTTAGTAAGTAATATATTTTTAGTACCGTAATTTATTGGTGCGTTACTTTTATTACGTATCGTATAATTGTTTCCATTTATGAGAAAAAAAATTTAAGTTAATGAATGGTGTGGAGTTTTCTTTATTTATAAAAGACTAGGTATTACGTTTTTAATTTGTGGTGTTGAAAGAAGTCATGTATGTTTTAATGATTTATTGCAGTTTTATGAAGTTGATTTAATATATTTACTTTTAGCTTCAATTTAGTTCATTGTTTAACAAATTAAGCTAAACTTTCGAAATTCTTCATGCAATGATGTTAACCTCAAAAAAAAAAAAAAAACAATATGTGAACTGACGATTTGACGAAACTCGGATGGAGTGGTTGGATGAAATAAGGATCGAAACTGTCCGAATCTATATGAGAAGATATTCCCAACAGTGGGCATCTCAATGATATTGATGGTAGGTCAGTCTTTTTAGTGTTATAAAAGGCACGTAAGGGGTTGTTTCGGCCAGTGGAACCGCATCATCTTGATCGCGCACTGCACTGGGAATTAATTCAGAAGACGGTCCAACGACGTCTTCGTCCTCACAGTCAGTCACACGTGTGGTACTTACCTAATTATCCATATTTGCCACTGTATATCCGTTGAAAGCTAGATAGATTTTGCTGATCTGTGCTTAATGAAGTCTTAATATTTAATTTACCTTCTTCATAGAACTCGATTAAGATATACTACGAAAAAGATAATTTCAAAATGTGGAAAAAAAAATTGGTCCTTATTACCAGATTTTGTGGTCCAATTAAAGGGGTGTGGTACAGACCATCAGACTGATAAACTTTCTTCATGGGACCAATATCGTAATCGCAAAAAAAAACTCAACTGCCCCTTATAAAACGACAGGCAGATTATGCAGTATTGAATACCTGGAATGTTCCCACTGCTGGGACGTAGGCCTTATCTCTTTGAGAGGGAGTGGGCTGCAATCTACCACGCGGGCCCAATGCGGGTTGGTAGATGTTTTTGGACATGCCGGTCTCCTCGCAATGTTTTCTTCTTTCACCGATTTTAAGAGCAGTGGAGGTGAAATTATTTACACAAAGGGAACCACTGTGCATTCGCTGACGATGATTTTTATTGTACCTTTCTTTTGGGGGGGAGAGTAGACCCTTTTAAGGGTTTTGAAAACCCCAAAATCTGGAAAGTCATAGGAGCCGAGATTTTTATTTCAAAATTTGAAAAAAAAAAAAACAGAGTTGGTGGAATATTGTGTGAGGAAGATCACGTGGTGAGTCTTAAAGTTTTTCCAAGCAATAATGAGGTCTATGACATAATCCAGGTCAAAGTCACTACCCCAAAGTCGAAGGTAGGTACAGTTTTTTTTTACAAAAAATATTATTGTTAGCACAGTCACCGGAGGAAAAATATGTATATTACTAATAAGTTATTTGTAAATTATCAAATCAAATAGTATTTAGTTTAACTATAATACAAAAGGTTTGTTAAATAATAGACATATTGTGAAATGATTATGAAAGTGTTTAATTATTATTGATTTTTAAATTCTTTATAAATATTACTAAAACAAAACAAAATACTTTACTGTAAAAACAAAACATTGCATGACAAAATGTACATTTCGTGCCTAGGAATCGAACCTCCAATCTTAATAACGGCATGCAGTCTTGACACCTCTGGTCTGATTAGACGTTGAATAATAGACCGTAAACGTTGATAAGCAAATTCAGTGAAACTGTAAAACAATACAGTAAATTTAATAAAATGTTTTTACAAAATACAAAAAGTAACTTGGGCCTAGCACAAATTTGAACGCACCTGTCTTATGGAGGGGTAATCACTTTATGGAGCTGAGTGTACCTAGCTCTGACCACACCTTTCTGATACAACCTGTACATCAGTCACAAAACACTTTAATATCCCACTAAACTAAACGTTCAATGTATTAGTCGCCGTCAAAACTATCCAGTCGACGTCAATTTCAATTATAAGGTAATATGCTATCGAACACTGTCTAATAGCACGAACTTTACCCTCGCAACATTGGGCACGCCACGATTGCGGCGGTAAGTCCCCTCTTTGAGGAGTGGTTTGAGAGGCGGCATGGCGTCCTCACCTTCCGCCTGACGCAGGTCCTCACCGGACACGGTTGTTTCGGGAGGTTCCTGTTTCGGATAGGGCGGGAGGAAACGCCCGGGTGTTTCCACTGCGAAGATCGCCCTGAGGACACGGTGGAGCACACGGTGGCGGTCTGCCCTGCTTGGGCGGAGCACCGCCGTGTCCTCGTGGAGGCGATCGGCGGCGGCGATCTCTCGCGTCCGGCCCTGGTCCAGGCCATGGTACGGAGCGAGAGGGCATGGGGAGCCGTCACCTCCTTCAGCGAAGCAGTGATGCTCGCGAAGAGGGAGGCGGCGCACGTGAGGGAGAGGCAGCATATGCGCCCTCGCGACCCCAGCCACGGAGATAGATACGGAGACGCCCTGGGCGTCGGGAATCCCAGGCCGATTTCCGGCCACCGTAGGCATGGGCTTGCGGACGGCGAGTAATGGGTAGCTCGCTGTCCGGTAAGGACCAAGCCCAAGTCGACGGCGCGTTGTGTCCCACGCGCGCCTCAAAGAGATGTCAGCACAAAAAGTGATGGGACCCGCAAGGGTCGATGCCTGCCAGGGGTGCGGGTTTGTTCGAAAGAGACACCACAGCCCCTGGCTTAAGGGCTACTGAACGAACACGGGTGGGTTTTAGTCAGTAAAAGTCTGACACGCCCTCCTGCTCCACCCAGAGCGGGAGAAGTTATTTGATGATTTCCCACCCAAAAAAAAAAAAAAAAAAAACCCTCGCAACATCGAATTTACCCATGAGTCGATTTCCGCGCAAATACTTATAATAGACAAACTATTTGGTTAAATTAGCCAACAATAAATAGATGACGACATCAAAATGATGTCAGGGTTGCCCTATTTCGTTAGTCATTGTGCCGGAAGGGATCAGTCCCGACTATTATTAAACGGATTAACCAAATATCTTACTCATGTAAAAAATAACTCGTATACCTATCGACATAGGAGTCAATTTTGTATTAACGAAGTTGGCAGTATGAGGTGGACGGTAGGACCAAAAGTGTTAGAAAACTTGATTTGAATTGGTTGAAATTGTTTTCAACATAGTCATCGTTGGGAGTAGTTGTGTCCCATGTCCCAAATCCCTTTTCCACCACAGTTATTCAGAAATTACCTTAATTTAAAGTGTATAACCCCAGGATACTTCCCAGACGGGGTTGTGATATGTTCAAAGTTATCTCGCAGAGTGAATTATGTGTCTGAACAAGAATTATACGACAAAAAATGTTCAAGTACACCGAGGTACCACGGCGATAAGTGTTGCAAAGTGGAATACATTTTTCATATTTGTACGGACGTTCTGAATTTACGAGGTGTTCAGATTTTTTCACCTCTCTTTGTACCGTTTTTATTTTTTGTACTTTTATAAATAAATACGGTATTAAATTAAACAGTGTATTTCATAACCCAAAAGTTGGTATATCGTGGTGCATTGCTGTTGCATAAACGTTCTTATTGAGAGCAGTCAGCTTCTAATAGTAAACATCTTCATTTCTGCAGAAAGACGTCCACTGGGCATAGGCCTCCCCGTTTTCCACCATCGCCATGCTTGGCAGGCGGGTTGGTGATCGCAGCATGGTGATAAAATGCATAGTGCATTTACTATTATACACTATGCATTTTACCACCACATGCGTAGTGGCATACTATGCGAATATCTCGTTGATAGGCAGTGTGTTGTGTCGTGGTGTTGAGCTCTCTGAAACAGGGTTGAGCTGTACGATTACTGGGCACGCCACGATTGCGGCGGTAAGTCCCCTCTTTGAGGAGTGGTTCGAGAGGCGGCATGGCGTCCTCACCTTCCGCCTGACGCAGGTCCTCACCGGACACGGTTGTTTCGGGAGGTTCCTGTTTCGGATAGGGCGGGAGGAAACGCCCGGGTGTTTCCACTGCGAAGATCGCCCTGAGGACACGGTGGAGCACACGGTGGCGGTCTGCCCTGCTTGGGCGGAGCGCCGCCGTGTCCTCGTGGAGGCGATCGGCGGCGGCGATCTCTCGCGTCCGGCCCTGGTCCAGGCCATGGTACGGAGCGAGAGGGCATGGGGAGCCGTCACCTCCTTCAGCGAAGCAGTGATGCTCGCGAAGAGGGAGGCGGCGCACGTGAGGGAGAGGCAGCATATGCGCCCTCGCGACCCCAGCCGCCGCAGGATACGGAGACGCCCTGGGCGTCGGGAATCCCAGGCCGATTTCCGGCCACCGTAGGCATGGGCTTGCGGACGGCGAGTAATGGGCAGCTCGCTGTCCGGTAAGGACCAAGCCCAAGTCGACGGCGCGTTGTGTTCCACGCGCGCCTCAAAGAGATGTCAGCACAAAAAATGATGGGACCCGCAACGGTCGATGCCTGCCAGGGGCACCCCTGGCATGTTCGAAAGAGACACCACAGCCCCTGGCTTAAGGGCTACTGAAGGAACACGGTTGGGTTTTAGTCAGTAAAAGTCTGACACGTCCTCCTGCTCCACCCAGAGCGGGAGAAGTTATTTGATGATTTCCCACCCAAAAAAAAAAAAAAAAGCTGTACGATTACTGATGCATGTATGCCAACTGTTTGGACAGATCTACTCAAAGCTATGGGTCTTTCCTGATAATGCTACTGTAGACTGCGTACTATAAAGCTACAGTCTCATAATTCAGAACCACGATGTATAAGTAGACATAGACATCAGTGTTGAGCTTGTAGCAGGTATTCGCATAAACTATATGGCAGTTTAGGTTACGTGTACAGGTTAAGGATAGTAACATAGTTGTTAAGAAATATTATTATTAACATATTTTAGCCTTTAATAATAATAATATAAAATCAAGTACCTTGACTTTGACGCGAGGTTGTTGACATGTGGAACGTGGACTCGGCAATCATTGTACCGATAATCATTACAGTAAATGGCCTAATAGCGAAGAGCCTCGGCCAGCATCTTAGGAGGCTCTCATTGCACGGCTGGATGAAGGGCTTGATTCAGAAAGCAGTACTCCTAGACACGGCACGCATAGTCAGGAAGTTCCTTTCTCTAGAGCCCTGACCACCGGCATCTTGGACCCTGCTTCGGATGCCGATGGGCAACTATTTTTTTATATTTTTAAATGTTTTTGTATGATTTTTGTAAAAATATACTTGATATGTATAAATGAGAATAATATAAAATTTATTTCAGACCATATAAAAAATAAATAAAAAAATACATACACACAAACATACACAAAACAAAAAAATACGTACATAAAGATACACATTTACAACACTCTTAAAAAATCTTCTTGTGTATGTGTACTAGTCACTAGTCACTGAACTCCTCTTAAACGGCTGGACCGAATTTTATGATTTTTACCTTAATGTGTGTGTTTGAGTGGGTCTCGGACTAGTTTAGGTTCTCAATTGGACTAGTAGGTGGCGTATTTTGGGCAGGACAACGTCTATCAGGTCCGCTAGTAAAATAAAAATTAATATACCTACAGTGACACGTGCCCAAACAAGACCTCACAAATTAAAAAAAAATGACGTTTCTAGATTTATAACTCCTTAATTTTTAAACACTGTCCATGCTGTGCACACATTCAGAAAAACAATAATGATTTATTTATCATGAATGAAGTTTCACAATGTATTTACATACATACGTACTTCTAATCAATCAAATCAAAATATTTTTATTTCATATAAACCTGCATGGGCACTTATGAAACGTCAGAAGCTAGGTGCACGGTTCCAAAATGTTGTTTCCTATGGAGAAGAGCCGGCAAGAAACTCCACGGTTACTCTTTTAAAAATGATTGGCTTTAACAATGTTTTCAGAGATAAAATGTATGGGAGGACAGTGCAGGACTGTCAATAAGTACCAGGTACTTAGACAAATACAGAATAGAAAATCGTCTACAAATCTACAGTCTGTAAGGTCTACAACGTTCTCCCATTCACAATATGAAAATGTAAATGTTCTATCTTCTTTAGACCATGTTAATTCAAGCAAGGCAATTCACTACCTACGTGTTAACCTGCTTAATGCAATTAGTAATTAGTACACAAAGCACTGGGATTTCATTATCTGAATACCTATTAACATTCTGGTATTGATAGTACTAAGCCTCGCTAATGTCTGTGCATTGAACTCAAGCTTAATCTGGATTGCACTTTGTTGAAAACAGACTTGGTCTTAGCAGGCATCAAAATTATGTCGTATCTTAATTGTAACAATCTATGGGTAGATATAAAATAAATAGAACCGTACGGGTATGTCGATCAGGTTAAGCTACTTTTGCCGTGGTTAGTTTATGGATGGGTGACCAGCTTTACCTTCCAAAACCCCTCCGTGCCTCGGAAAGCACGTTAAGCCGTTGGTCACGGCTGTCATTCGTGGATGACAGCAGTTACAGGTCGTCAGAAGCCCGAAAGTCTGACAACCAGTCTTACCATGGGGTATTGTGTTACCCAGTAATTGGGTGTTGGAGATCAGATTGGCAGTCCCCCATGTAGAATACTGGTATTCAGCTACATCCGGTTAGTGTGGAAACCGACCCCCACATACTTTCAAAAAGGCTAGCCAAACGATGTTCCCGTATGTGTCGCCGGGCGTAAAAGAATAGCACCATCCCATTTCTTCCAGTATGTGTTGTAGAAGGCGACTAAGGGACTTACTAGAGAATGGGCAGCAGCATTTTCTATGCATTTTACCACCATACTGCGATCGCCAACCCGCCTGCCAAGCGTGGCGATTATGGCAAAACCCCCCACTGGGGGAGGTCTATGTCCAGCAGTGGACGTCTTTCGGCTGAAATGATGATGGTGAGCCAAACAATGATACCTGATTGACTGATAACGGACAGTCTAATTCAGTGAAGATGGCAACTTGAAAGCAAGGTGATAGTGATCTTTAGAATGTGTAGAGGTGGAAAAAGAAATAATACCAGTGATATAGGGTAAAGGCTCCTCTCCTACAGAGAAATCACGAGCATTGGTCTCCACACTTGCTTACGACGTGTTATCGATTTCATTCAAGTTTTTTCAGAAAGGTCTTTATAAACGATGGACGGATATACATATAAATAGTGACCTTATTGGTGATGTTCTTCAGAAAGGTTAAATGAAACTCACACTGAGGCCTCTGTGTCCCTAGTGTTAGTTTCATTTTACCATCTCGATCAAACGCTTCGAGCGCGTTTGGCGCACCGATTGGCCCTGCATTGGTGACGGACCAATCGGAGCGCCGAACGCGCTCGATGCGTTTGATCGAGATGGTTAAATGAAACTCACAATAGGGCCACAGATGTATGAACGTAAACGAGGCAAAAACAGTATAATTATCTTTACATACTGACTAGCTGACCTGACAGACGTTGTCCTGTCCGTCCAATAGTCATTCATACAGAATCCCTACCCTACCTACCCTACCTACCCTACCTACCCTACCTGCCCTACCTACCCCACCTACCCTACCTACGCTATAAACCTCACGGAGCCCGAGACCTTTCCAACGAATGCAAAACCGTGGAAATCGGTTCGTGCATTCTGGAGTTATAGCATCAGGAAGGAAAACCCGACTTATTTTTATATAGTAGATTTTGCCTCGTTTACGTAGCCATAGCATGTGGTGGTCTGCAGTTTCTGCTTACCCCCATGGGAGGAAGCTGTGAGTTTATGTGTATGTGTGTATGTGTCTTTAAAAAAATGTGGCTCTGAGTGTTTAAGTTCAGTATGGGTTCAAATAGCGATGAGATTGCGTCGTTTTATTACAGGTTCACATGGCCACCTTCCGTCTCCATCATCAGCAGGCTCAGAATTACGTTTTCTATTTCTACTCTACCGAAGAATACCAATCGCTTGTCCACATTTCTCGGCACAAAACTGGCAGCTGTCTACACGTAAACTTCAGTTCTGTCTACTGTTCCGTCGACAAAACGCTTGTCTACGGTTGTTATTCTAAGTCTGCAGATCAGAAGGCCAATTCTCGTATTTAAAAACGTTCGCAGTGTCATCTCAGCGACAATCGAATTTCAAAAATGTGTCAGAAATGTATGGAAACTCGAGGAATTTTTGACAGATTGACACTGAGATCAGAGGGGCAATTCTGCTAATTTTAAGAACGTTCACAGTCTGATCTCAGTCGCAATCTGTCAAAAATACCTCGAGTTTCCATACATTTTTGACCAGTTTTTGACATTTGCTTGTCGCCGAGATGACACTGCGACTGGATTGTGTTACGAGAATTGGCCTTCTGACTGTGAACGTTCTTAAAATTAGCAGAATTGCCCCTCAGTTCCATGTTATGTCATTATAATATTGAATTGTCATCCAATTTCCATGCACATGCTCTCACAATGTGAACTTATATGTACTAAATCGCAAAACTGTTTTCTGAAACCCAAGACAAGAAAATCGTGAGCAAAACCTAGTCTAGAGATAATATAATATAGATAGATACAGAAATGCGCAATTCCATTGTATCTGAAGAAGCAATAAAACGAAATAGCCGATAGCTATTACGTCATCGTGTTTGAACAATAAATCATTGATGTTACAATTTGTCCCTTTGTGAGAGGAAATAATAATGTCGTTACTGTCTGCTTATGGCTGTTGGGGATCTATTAACTAGTTAGTTTTCGTTATTGTCATTCTGTAAGTGCTTCTGCAGAGCATGGCTGCCTTTATATTATGGACTAGCTTTTGCCAGCGGCTTCGCCCGCGTGGTGGTCGAAAATTATCCCACGGAAACGTAATACCGGGATAAAAAGTATCTTACGTCTTAATCCAGATTCCAATCTATCTGTATGCCAAATTTCATCCAAATCCATTCAACCTTTGTTGCGTCATTGAGTAATTTGTTACCAGTTTGCACATTTGTACATCCAAACATCAAAACGTACAAAACTTTCACATTTATAATATTAGTAGGATTAGTATTTATTGGTCCCGTATCTTAACCTACTTCGTTACTTACTTAGTTCTCTATACATTTAACCACCATACTGCGATCGCCAACCCGCCTGCCAAGCGTAGCGATTATAGCAAAACCCCCATTGGGGGAGGCCTATGTCCAACAGTGAACGTCTTTCGGCTGAAATGATGATAGCCGCACTGCACTCACGTTATCTTCAGTAGTAGCCGTAGAAGGACATCTTCATCGCGAATCATCAGTTAGTATGCTTCGATCACGTTTAAAGTCATTAAACAAACCAGGATGGGGCTTCTTTACGAAATGCTAATTTAAGTCTATCGTTGCATTGTTGTTGAGTAAGACCGCAACGAAAGTCATGATGATGAGTATTTGTTGGTACTGTACTGGTCCTAGAAACCATGCACCCATATTGCGTAATACACTATCAATCAGAATCTGAATAATCATCATCATCATCATCATTTCAGCCGAAAGACGTCCACTTCTGGACATAGGCCTACCCCTAGCTCCGCCACTTCGACCGGTTCTGTGGTTCCCGCATCTAGCGGACTCCTGCGGCCCTCATAAGGTCGTCGGTATCAGAATCTAAATCATTTTGAAAAACATTGCTACACCATTGCCTCACTCAAAATATTCAAATGATTATTGATTTACTTTCATAAATTTTACAATATTGAACACAGCTAGCACTACACTACGTACTAAATTAAATTACAAACTAACTAATTAAATATCAATATCACACTATTTGAATACTTAAACGGTATACTTTTTTATCTGACACAAATTTATTTTACTTGCACATCTCAGTTTCCGATTGAGCTGAAATATTGCATGCGTATGTTCATCCACATCATTCATCATTTCAGCCGAAAGACGTCCACTGCTGGACATAGGCCTCCTCCAGATTCCGTCACTTCGACCGGTCTTGTGCTTGCTACATCCAGCCTATTCCCGCGGCCTTCACAAGGTCATCGGTCCACCTTGTGGGAGGCCTTCCCACTCTACGTCTTTCTTTCTGTACGCGGTCGCCACTCCAGAACCTTTCGGCCCCATCAGCCATCTGTTCTGCGAGCAATGTGCCCGGCCCACTGCCACTTAAGTTTGGCAATTCTTCGGGCTATGTCGGTTGCCTTGGTTCTCCTGTCATGAAGCTGATCTGATGATGGAGTCGGAAGCTGGCCATGGGAACTTTGTAATCAAACGACGCAACCCCATCGAGTTTGGGGTCGTTTGAACTGTCTTGACGAGGACTCTGGTCCAAGGTGACATTCAGGATCTGATGATGGAGCCAGAACGTGGCACCCTGCGAGAAGGCTATGGGGATAAGCAATCTAGTTCTTAATAAAAAATAAAAAAACTGTAAATTAGATAGAAATGACTAAACTAGTTATTTAACATCATAAATAGATACTAAAAAGCAAAAAACAAAGTTTTCTGACTGGATTATTATCTAAAAAGTACTAAAAAAGACTTACGTTAACATATAACATTAATAATTTCTTAAAAGCTTGAGGCATAAACGTCCTTCTTACACTTAAACATAAGCCTCAAGTGTTAAATTTTGACTTTTTGCTTACGTAAGTTTTATTTAGTAGTTTTTAGTTCAATAAAAGCTTGTTTATAACAAATATTGTTTATTTATTTAAACCGATTCTAAAGTCGCTTGAGTGATCGAATGCATGCAGAATATTTTTTCCGCCAGTCTACATGATGTATGGATCCTTTTTGCAGTAAACCTTTACATAACGTTACGGACGTTAGTTGAAAATGATTAAGATAATTTTAGTTAATTAAGTTTTAAATTATATTTTTGAAGCGAAAACTTTTTTAGGCGCGTTGGACATTTTTTGAGATGGGAAAAAACAATTGAATACGCGACACTGTTACCGACACCACTGACAACACAAACGTACAAACGAACAACGTTGAACGTTGTTTCATCTGACTATTAAAAAGAATATTTCCTGACGATTCAAAAAGTTCACACGTAATTTTTCAAGTTTTCACTTCTGTCTGTGTTTGTTTTTTTTTTTTTTACTTTTCTGATGATGAATATGTTTGAAGGCTTATTCTAAGTAAGCTTGACAGTTCCAATGTGATTAAAGATATTTTATGGCCAACCTGTACATGTCATAAGGTCGTCTATAGCAGACAGAATTTACAATACCTAGACTGGTTCAGGGAGCACCGCATTTGAAAGTCATCATATTTAGCCTGTAATGTTCCCACTGCTGGGACAAGGGCCTCCTCTCCGTGAAGGAGCGAGCTGTAATCCACCACGCGGACCTAGTCCGTGTTGGTAGACGTCAAGTCTTTAAATTTTTGGTTCAAGGACAAACAGGTTTCCTCACGATTTTTTCCTGTACCGTTTTGAGCACATTGCTGAAATAATTTACACGAAGTAAAGCTCCTGTCGGGGTTTGAACTCTTTTGAAAATAGCCACTCGTAAAGGCTAATTTGCTGGTTCTCATCTGGCATTATAATTCTTTAGCCGCCTGTTTTAGTACGAACATCTGTTGGCATCTGCCAAAAGGGTTCTTGGTCACGAAGTATAATTTTAATTTACTCGTGTGACATGTCCAGTCTGTCAAGTTTACCTAACTTACGAATTTGTGTTCTTACATGCAATGCCGCACGCTCCCCGGGTTTGGACAGCTCATTATAAAATGTAATGAGACCGTTCCACGCAGCTTTGTTTTCCCTTCAAATGCGATGAAGGGCGACAGTTGCCCGATACGTAATAAATTTATGCATAACTTTAAGGATAGCATTTGCTAGCGGCTTAAATTACCCCACGGAAACGTACTACTGGGATATAAACTATCTGTGTGGCAAATTTCATCCAAATTCGTTCAGCTGTTTTTGCGTGATTGAGTCACAAACATCCGTAGTACGTTCCCATTGGATAATTTTGGCGACACTTAACACTTTTACACGTCAATTTTTTTTTAAACTAGACGAGGTCTGCGTTTCCTATCTGACTACTCTGAGAAGAAAAGCAGAAACAAACTCAGAGGTCACAGTCTCTTTTAGAGTCTAGATATATAATTTGGTACATGTTTTATGGTCTGTACCACATCATTAAAAATTACACATTTGTTATACACGCTTCATTTGAAAACATTAACCGAAAGGAGTATCACATTTGTTTTTTAATATGTAGGTATCTATCAATATTAAGAGAGTGCGATTAACCCTGTAATCGGAAGCCGGGTGCTAACGATTTTGGCCTGGATGTTTGACAGCTAAATTCACTGATGATTAGGTACACGTTTATTTCATACAATTTTCCATTGAGCTGCTGAAATATCGACTTTAGCTGCTGTGAACAGACTAAATCTGGATTAGCAGGGTTACATGAATCAAATATTAGTTATGTTTATCCTACTATACTATTTGAAATGAGAATGTTTAAGTGTTTATAAGTTTGTATATTTATCCGTCAATGACGTTTTATTGGCTGAATGTATTTAGATGAAACTTAGCTTACAGGTAGCCCATGATAAGGGATAAAATTAATGATGCTTTTCAGACGAAAAGCACAAAAACAGTTCCTACTTAGACAAGTAGGAACTGTTTTTTCCGGGAACGCAAAAACGGGTGAGCAGATTTTGATGAAATTTCGCATTTCGCGTTTTAGTGCTGGTACTACGTTTCAGCGGGATCATTTCCGACTTACTTCTACGCGGGCGAAGCTGCCGTCAAAAGCCAGTAGATCGTAAATGTCTTTTTAATATCGATGTTGGAAACATATTTGCGAACGTTATTCAAAGCTTCACATACCAATAAAGTATTTCAAATATTTCAACGTTTCTCAAAGAGCATTATTATTGTAATTTTAGGGTTCCGTACGCAAAATGTGCCAATGGAATCCTGTTGTTAAGCCTTCGTTGTCCGGCCGTCTGTCTGTGTATATCATGGACTGTAATATGTAGACAGTTGTACTCGTAATTTTCTCAGGATGTGTATTTCTATTGCCGTTATAAAAACAAAATAATAAAAACATCAAGAAGTTGTATATATTTTTAACCTGTTTTTTATATGGGCATAAAAAAAGGTGTATTGTTATTTTGTGTTGAATATTGATCGAATCTGACTCGCACTTGGCCAGTTTTTATTTTCGTATGCTTTTTCTGATGCTTTAATTTTATTTTATTTTAATATGTTTTTAATTTGAATTTGACTTGATTCTGATTTAATTTTAATTTAATTTTGATTTAATTTAGTTTTGATTCAATTTTTAATTTAGTTTATTCTGATTTTAAATGTTATGTATAACATAGTGTAAATACCTACTGTAGCTACCTGTTAATAAAATATGCATTATTACTTTCCGAAATAAACGTTTTGATTTGATTCGATGATTTGATTAATAAAGCTATACCTACGTACGAGCTTCTGTTACAAGCGTTACTAAAAATAAATTGGTTAGGAAGTCACGATAGAACGACATCACAATTATTATCTTCACGGAGAGAAAATAATAACGCGGGAAACCTTGTTATTCTTCTTTATTAATGAAAACCGTCTGTGCGTAGAAAGGGCAATCGTTTTGTTTTTTTTTTTCGTTCTCAAGAAGACGCAATTTTTTTTCTCTAGTACCCGGCCATTTATGTTTAGTTTTTAGACAGCAGGGAGTTGTAGGTCGTAGGTTCCAATCCTTTTTTAATGGGAAATCATCAAATGACTTCTCCCGCTCTGGGCGGAGAGGGGGGCGTGTCAGACTTTTACTGACTAAAACCCAATAGTATTCCTTCAGTTGCCTGTGCCAGGGCCACGGTAACTCTATCGAATAAATCCGCTACCCTGGCAGGCATCGGCCCTACCCTTTACATACACACAGACAGGCTTTACTTTGAGTAAATTATGTTTATCACCAGTGCTCTCAAAACGGTGAAGGAAAACATCGTGAGGAAACCGGCATGTCCAAGAACCAAAAAATCGATGTCTATTGACATCTTCCAACCCGCACTGGTCCTGCGTGATGGATTATGGCCCGCTCCCTCTCCCACTCATAGAGAGGAGGTCTGTGTCCCAGCAGTGGGAACATTATAGACTGCTTATGTAAGGTTTAGTTTTGCAGTTTGCTTTTAATTGTTCACAGCACGTTAATACAGCAGTTCTAAATATTTATGAAAAGTGAAGATGCAGTACCTACGTAATTAATGTAGGAAAAAATATTAAAATGGAAATCAACGATTTTAACATTAAAACCTGTGGTACCAGTGACATTAATAAAAATTAAAAATAAATATATATGGAACCTACCTACCACGGCTTGCGTCACCAGAAGGCCTTTTACCGAAACAAAACAAAAAAAGTCTACGAACCCGTATTGACAGCTCACTAAGCCAAGCTCTCAAGTACTTATATATCGAATAAAATTCTCGGAAAACCTTCTTACCGAGAAATATTGGCATGAATATGTAATTAGAAGATCAGAAGTGAGCGATTTTATCTCTAACAAATCTACTTTAGGTTGGCGACAGCATTTGCGAAACATTAAGGCGCTCTCGAAAGCATTGTCATGTAATGAAACCTGAGTACCATGAATCAACCAAGCCGTCTACCTATTTAACAACATGTAATAACTTATCTAGCTAGTTTCAATTGATAAATACTAATGATTATAGTTATTTATGATACTAGTGCGGTAAGTTGGTTTTTACAAACGAGTTGACAAATGTAAGCCCGAGACGAAGTCGAGGGCTTACCATAGTCACGAGTTTGTAAAAACCAATTTCTGCACGTGTGTCATACAATGTTTTTCAACACATTTGCGAGAAAACAGTACAATATGTAATTAAACAAACCTATACATCATTAAATAGCGCTCTCCAATTTTGGCGGCAAGAGACCGTTTCCTGCAATTTGCGCCTCATTCAAAATATCAGGTGGAGTAGATTCCATATTAATATCAGTTTCCTCGCTTGAACTCATAATAAAAGTTTGTTTATAAATATCAGTCGGAAACTCGCAACAATCTTTGACGTTTCTAATATGAAAATGGCGCGAATTTACAAATGGCGCCACATGCCCGTGGTGAAAATTAGAACTACATCTTTCATCTCATTTACTCTTTATTATTAAAGTGAGACAAACGTATTGAGCAAAATCGTTTCCAAGGAGGTTCGATCAGTCAGCTTATTTATTCTCTTAATGTGAAACTCCTTGGACGAAATTCTTATAATATTTTATGGAAATTAAAAAAAAACCGTAAAGAATACGCACGGTGCCATACAACGAGGTATGCGGTAAAATAGGTACTTAGGTGAGAGTACCTATTTTACCGCACGTGCGTAATTTTTAACTTTCGAACCATGTATACAGGCTTCGTAAATGCAGTTTTTGAGCAAATGTGTTGAAAATGAATTTACGGTGCGGGTTGGTAAATAAATAAATAAAAACTTAAATCCGTTCAAGTCTTAGGTGCTAGATGTTTATATAATGCCCCGGACCCAACACTAGGATTAGGTACTTGTGTTGCGAGGTCAAGTCTCTTCCCAAGTAATGTAAATATTTATATTTATTCGTAGAAGTAATTAAAAAAGGAATTTATGTTTTGAAACTTATGACAAGAGGATTAGATGTCAAATGACATAGAATTTGTAGTTCTAGAGGATATGCCTGTTTCCTCACAATCTTTTACTTTTACCGTTTTGAGAGCAGTAGTGATGTTCCTCCTGACTGACCTTCGATCTTCAACTCGTCAGTGGTGGATTTTACCACAGGGCCACCACTGCTCCCAAGAGCGCTTTAAGACGAGAGAGCGATTTTGTTTTTATTTCTAATTTTGACATAATTTTATATAATTCTACCATTATATGAATCTGAAACGTTGAATTGGTGTTAAAAGTGAAATTTTCGGCAATGTTAATTAAATATTATATTTGTACGCTTCTGGGCAAAACATAGAGGATCTATTCATCTGTAACATCTCGCACACTATTGTAATTTGACCTATGTTTACAAATAAAGCATTCTGATTCTGATTCTGATTCTGAAAATAAATATAGGTAGGTACTTGGGCTCAGTAAAACCTTTTTAAAAATCAGTAATAGGATTCAGGCGGGTGAAATGTTTTCCCGGCGCCTACGCCGCTTAGCGCGGCTTAGCTTAGATTCGCAGCACAATCCGCTCTGATTGCACAAACGCTTTCCCGAAGCGTAAAATTTTTACTGCCACCCACTGCGGCGATCGGGAAACGGGCGACGGACGACTTGGTTTATTTTTAACAGAAAAATTGTCTAGTTTCCTTTTCGATTTTTAGTTTCTAGGTGTGGACAAATTACTGTCCGCTTGCACTGCGTTTGGAATCAATTATACGAAAAAACCTTGTTTGATTTTTACGTTTTTTTTATTGTAATTTATTTATATTATACAGTTTTTCCGCGGCTTTGCCCGTATGGATTTCGGAAAATTTCCTATGGGCGATACGAAATCTAAAATTCGCTTAGTTTCTATCCAGGTTAAACACTGTGTGCTAAATTTTATCCAAACCCATTTAATTAAGCTGTTTTCAACTCCAATCCGAAGACATCTAAATACAGACAAAAATTCTAAAAGCAATATTTTCAATATCAGACTCGTTCCCACACCTCGCACTGGTTACGTTTTTCAAAAATATTCTATCCGTACAATTTTGACTTCGTTACTATTTTATTAATTGTAAACCAATTACATAGTGGTAATTAGCTTTGACCTATAATATGCATAAACTCACACCTCCTTCCTATTAGGGCCAGGCAGAAACTACAGAACGCTTGCTACGACCCTTACACATTTAAACAACACTCCTTTTGCATTTGAACAATATCAATAAAAAATATTAATATAATATCAAATGTTCGTACAGTGAGTGTACATAATACGCGCACCATCGTCGTATGAGAATTAGCTTTTAAATGTCTCGTAAGCAAAAGGCGCCAGAGAGCCATTACAGTAATTCAGTGGCTCATAAAGGCATTGTGTTGTTTAAACAGCGTAATTATACGAGCTTGTTCATAACATTCTGACATTTTTCTTATCTCATGAAATTAAGTCACTGTCGTGTTTTCTAACGATTATTGCTTTTATGATCCTTATATTTTCAGTTGGTTACATAAAGCTCTGGCCAAAAAGAGACGAATTTCGCGCCGATTGTGTCAACTAGCTTGTATGAAGGTAGTCAAACTACTGTGATGCCTTTTTTACGTATGACATATGATAAGTATGTCAAAAGTTACGCAACCAGTATACATAGTTACAAAAAGCGTGAGTTAATGTAAACTCACGCCTTCCTTCTACGGGGGTAGTCAGTACAGATGAAATTGTGATTCCAAAATTTTGATTAACTAAAACTAGCTAGTCATTTCTAATAAACAGTATCCGCTTCTATAAAAAGTTGCCAAAGTCGGTTACAGGACTTAGCGATGGAAACTCACATCATACGTGTCCTTATCCAAAAACATATTATAAGATAAAGACTACGTTGAAGACCGGGAAGTTTAGCATTAATTCCTTCTGCACGTGTGGCTTCCCTGGTACCTCTTATGTGAAAGTCTATTAACTGCTCCCAAATTACTGTGTTGATAATTTTTAGGGTTCCGTACCTCTAAAGGAAAAAACGGAACCCTTATAAGATCACTTTGTTGTCCGTCCGTCCGTCCGTCCGTCCGTCCGTCTGTCAAGACCGTTTTTCTCAGGAACGCGTGGAGGTATCAAACTGAAATTTCTATATGATACTTAGTTCTACTGTCCCTGGAAGCTGTAGAAAAATCAACCTTCTAAGTCAACGCAATCAAAAGATACAGCCATTTAGGCCGCAAAATTCCGCAAATTTTCGAAACTCGCACGGGAATCAAAACCTACAGGGTACTTCCCGTGAAGTTAGAATCTTGAAATTTTGTACGAAGTCACGTCTTATAGTACAAATATAGGAAAAATTACGAAAACCGTAAATTTTTAGTTTCGTCATATAAAAAAAAATATTTTTGACAATTTTGAACTTTTACTTATATACCCACAGGTTTGTACGGAACCCTCGGTGCGCGAGTCCAACTCGCAGTTGACCGGTTTTTTAATACAATGTCTGACATATCCTCGTCATTATTTGACATTACACATACATTTTAATACGAATATTTATTAGTGATTGTTAAGGAAATCATGTCAGTTGGTTCAAATGGGTTCATTTTATTTATGTAGATTCTTTTACATGATTATTTTAATGAGAGAACGTTGTAGGCCTTACAGACTAGATTTGTAGACGATTTTCTATTCTGTGTTTTCATTCCTCTAAATACCTGGTACTTATTGACAGGCCTGCACTGTCTTCCCGTACCTATTATCACAGTAATTTGAAAACATTCTAAAAGCCTATTATTTTTAAAAGAGTTATCGTGGAGTTTCTTGCGGGCTCTTCTCCATAGGAAGCGACAAATTGGAACTGTGCACCTAGCTTTTGACGTTTCATAAGTGCTCATGCAGGTTTATGTGAAACAAAATATTTTGATTATTTTAATGATAAAACAAGTCACAGTCATTAAATAAACTTAATCAATTGGTTGTTACCTATGGAGAAGAGCCAGCAAGAAACTCCAAGGTTACTCTTTTAAAAATAATTGTTTTTTTATAATGTTTTTACATTACAATGTTAATAGGTATGGGAGGACAGTAATTGACGCGCGAAGTATCGCCTCGCATCGAGTGATCCTCCACAGTGAGTATAGCGCTTATAACGGAAATTTAACCGAGAACTCAAAATGTGTTACGACTTACGCTACAAGGACTAACTTTTCCAATATTTTTCCGTATTATAGGACCAGGAAGTTTGTAGATAATATCCGTGGGAATTTGGATCAAATCCTCTGTTTGTAACAGATTGTCTCTGTATCGATGATTGCACAAACGCGTATGGAATCGGTTTATGAGCCCAGGCCAGTGATCAAACGCCATGAAAGATTCGACGAATATTTTAATGTTTTTGAGCTTGTTATCAAGTAGTTGTGAATGTGAGGATTATGTGGTATTTTTGTTTTTTTGTTTTTATGTTTCATCTCTTTCTCAGTTCGTTTTTAATGTTAATCTGGCAGTTTGAGTACTTTATGCGGCCTACCCAAATGTCCTTTCTTTGGTATTGTTCGTCAAATCGTTGAGCTCCTCAAGTTCTGAGTTGAGCCGTATGATTACTGATACATGCGTGCACTGAATGGACAGGTCCACTCAATCTGTGTGGTTCTTTCCTCAAAAGACCATTTCAGGCACCAATCCACATAGTCTTCACATGAACTGACCAAGATTATGTCTGGACTTTAAAAGAGACTGTGACCTCTGAGTTTGTTTCGGCCTTTCTTCTCAGAATAGTCAGATAGGAAACGCCGACCTCATCTAGTTTAAAAAATATGATGCCGTGTAAAAGTGTTTGTACAAACCTACTTACAGAAATAAAATCATTTATCATTTAGCCTTGCCTTATAAATTGTGCTGTTAGATTTCAGACGTTTGGCTCAATGTCGAAAGCTGAAAATCCTACACCAAGATTTTATTTAGGCATCAAAATAGGTGTTGTCTAGTGTTAGAAAACGGGAATTAGTGGCTGGTCACGAAACATCGTCGTTAACTGAATTAATTTTATTTTTTTGTTTAAAGGGATCGACCAAAAATTTCAACGGGTCTAGAATCATGTTCTGAATTTATGGTAACAATTTGGGCGTCGATGTCTCTGACGTCCTGTACTTGTACAGACGACAGCACATCAAGCTACCCCCATTTGTCAAATTTCTTTAATGCATTTTCAACTTATAACATAAGCATAAGGTTCACGTTCCATTGGGAAAATTTTACAGTTTAGTTTTTACAAATTTTAACAAGTAGTTTAAAACTTCATCCTTGTATTAAGTTAGTATAGCTACTTTTATTATGAAAATGAAATATTTGAGTTTATTCTACTACTTATTAAACGCTAGTTTTACATATAGGATAACAAGCAAATTACTCCTTTAAGTCTACTTTGAATAAAAGTGTAACAATTTAGGCTCACAGGTCGATCGAAAGTTAAGCTACGCTTTACGTAATCGGTTCGTGGATGGATTACCGTAAATTCTCCTCCGTGTCTCAGAAAGCACGTTAAGCTATTGGTCCCGTCGACGGCGCGTTGTGTTCCACGCGCACCGTCAGAGATGTCAGCAACAACTGGTGGGGTCCGCAAGGGCCGATGCCTGCCAGGGGTGCAGGTTGTTCGAAAGAGATACCGTCGCCCCTGGCACACAGGCAACTGAGGGAACACGGGTGGGTTTTAGTCACTAAAAGTCTGACACGCCCTCCAGCTCCACCCAGAGCGGGAGAAGTCATTTGATGATTCCCCACCCTCGAAAAAAAAAACGCCATTGGTCCCGTCTGTCATTCTTGGGTTTTTGACAGTCTTTTACGGGTCGTGAGAAGCCAGTTTGTCTAACAACTAGTTTAAGAATAGAATAAGAATAGAAAACATTTATTCGATACAGAGACAACACAACAGCAACAAACACATTAAAAGAGAAAGTTAAACATAACAAAAAAAAAAAAAACAGTATCAGTTGTGCTGAGCGTGTCCACCTCTTCTTACCAAGGAGTATCGTGTTACCCAGTAACTAGAATGTGGAGGTCAGATTGGCAGTCGCTCCAAGTAAAATACTGGTATTCAGCTGCATCCGATTAGACTGGAAGCCGACCCCTAACAAAGTTGGGAAAAGGCGAGGCAGATGATGATATTATTATCTATGACTAGCTTTTGCCAGCGGTTTCGCCCGCGCGTAACTTTTATCACCTATTTAACTCCCTTAGGGGTTGACTTTCGAAAAACCCTTCCTTTTTCCTTGCCTACATTGTAAAGGGAACTTAAGTGCAAAATTTCAGTTTTCTAGGTCCAAGGGTTTGGGCTGGGCGTTGATGAGTTAGTCAGTCAGTCAGGACTTTACTTTTTATTTATATAGATTTTTAGCTCAGTCATTCATTGCCGGTTGTAAATGATGCCGATTATTGTTAGTACTATTGATTCATAAATTAATCAAGTAATTCAGCTTAACTCGATACAAATCGACAGTAAGCAGGCTTACGTATTAATTTCAATTTGGATACGCAATTAGTGTCGATAATCGTTTTCATTAATATTTGATATTTTGATAGTATTTAATGAATTCTAGAAATGCCCGCGGTTTTGCCCGCGTAGATGTCGTAAATTGTTCCACGGGAACTTACTTTTGGCACAACTACTTCTTTTATGGTTGGTGAACTTAATCAATTCGCACGACCGTTCCTCGGCCAGTAATTCAATTTGAACGAATTACCGGGACGAAAAGGCAGATAAGTTATGTTACTCTGCATAACATGAGCTATCTGCCTGAGAGTCTAATTAAAATTGGTCTATCCGTTTCGGAGATTAGCCGGAACAAACAGAGACAGCCAACAATGAAGCATTTTATTTTGTTAAAAGTACCGTACCTATATACTTTCATATATTATGCATTTAGTAAAAGGCTGTTATTTTGACAATACAAACAGACACACACAGACAGATTGACAGATTATATATTTGTGTTTACGTTAGATACAAACAATCCGTGTTGAAAATTCTACCTGTTCGTAAATATTTATTCGATTGTTTTATTCGCTGTGGTTTATTGACCGCGTAACGTGTATTGTAATGTTATCGGTAAAAATGAGCATTTCATAATTTAATTTTCAATTTTTATACAAAAATGTATGTAATGTACATAGGTACATTACATACATTTTTGTATAAAAATTGAGATATTTTATTAGAAAGTTGAAATTTTGCATGATTGTGCACTTGTCAGAATCGTGAAGACAGTTTCCTCACGATTATGAGTCACAAACTTTAAACGACAGAAATTCAATAATGTTTCATCATCATCATCATCATCAGCCTATAATTTTCCCACTGCTGGGACACAGACCTCCTCTCTGTGAGAGGGATTGGGCCGTAATCCACCACGCGGGCCCAGTGCGGGTTGGTAGATGTCACATGTCTTCGAATTTTTTGTTCTAGGACATGCCGGTTTCCTCGCGATGTTTTCCTTCACCGTTTTGAGACCTGTCAATAATGTTAAAATGAAAGTATTGTTTATTGCCTTTTATATCCATTTCGTTAGCCGAGGTAAGGGTACGACAGGAATTAAAGCTCACTTGGACCACATGTCACTAAATACCGTATAAACTGTAATAATTGCCCCGTTAGTCTTGCGGTCACAAGCGCAACTGCTGTGCGTGGAGTTCTGGGTTCGATCCCGAGTCGGCCAAAGTGATATTGGGTCATTCATTGTAAACTTCGAAAAAAAAAATACATCAACAACCAGACACCACCAAATAACCTTAACTTTCGCCTTCCTGTTTTCAAATGAAAAATTACTTCAAGTTATGAACGTCGAACTTATATACACAGGGTTACAGCCATATTTTATTAAAATAAATGTATTTATTTGATTTATTTAATATTTATTATTATTCAACTTACACACACTATCTTTACAGATTAACCTCAATACAATATTGGTTTGCAAACACACACCAAATAAATGGAAGAATCAACTTATGGCTAATACATCAAACTCTAAACTTTAAAAATACAAAGTAACACTAAACTCTATTAAAAACATAATCTGAAGTTAGACTACTGAATTTTAAGTAATCAAATCAAATCAAAATATTTTATTTCACATAAACCTGCATGGGCACTTATGAAATGTCAGAAGCTAGGTGCACGGTTCCAAATTGTTGTTTCCTATGGAGAAGAGCCGGCAAGAAACTCCACGGTTACTCTTTTAAAAATAATTGACTTTAACAATGTTTCTAAATTACAGAGATAAAATGTATGGGAGGACAGTGCAGGCCTGTCAATAAGTACCAGCACCATATATAATACCTACCTACGTAATATTTATCAAACTAAACTTCTTAAACGAAAATCAGACTTAACACAGAATGCTAATATCTATTTAAATATAACTAACAAAATTCAACAAATAAATACTTTGTAAACAGATTAACGAATTTCATTCAAATATAAACGAA
Organism: Polymixis flavicincta; assembly: GCA_949987655.1. NCBI lineage: Eukaryota > Metazoa > Arthropoda > Insecta > Lepidoptera > Noctuidae > Polymixis > Polymixis flavicincta. The sequence goes on along the minus strand of OX465186.1, from coordinate 8,087,050 downwards.
TCTTTCACGTGACATATATTATTACCGTACGACCTCATAGTTTATTTATTGTGTTCAACCAGTATTAACATACGTAATGACAAATTATGGAATATAACAGTATTGTTACACTGAAACGCGATTAATTATGGATATTTTCATGTCCATTTAATATCCCTAATATACATTGTATTATTTTCAAGTAACGCCTTTTTTTATCGATAGGCACTCGTATGGTGGGTTTTAGAGATGGAATTGCATATCTTTTGACTTGCAACCTACATATTTTATACAGCATATATCACAACTGTTTGGTAATATTTACTTACATCTTTATCGTAATCGCGATGAAATAATCAGCTGTCCCATACAAAATTTCAATAACTACTCGAGAAAGTTGGATCAAAACCAAAATCAGAAGTCATTTATTCAAACTAGGCTGGTGTCAGCACTTTTTGAACTTCAAAAATTACATAAGACAGTCCCCCAAACGCCCGCCCTTCACCACTCCCTATATAGTGCTTTAGCTGGGAAGAAGACGTGGCGCAACAAACTCCCCAGCAGCACAGCTGTGTGTTATGTTAAAAGAACTTCTATACAATGGTCGGTAGGTAGGTAATTAACGTTACGAAACAAAATTAAAATATTTCTAGATATAATAGACCATTTGTCGAGGTCGCTAGCTAACTACATCGTGCAATATAACTCATTGTAAAACGTAAAAAATAAACATTGCAATGAGTAGATTATGTCAACAGTAAATAAATAATAATAAAAGTGAATTTATACAGTAAAAAAAAAAGCAAACAATTATGTTAATAAAGATATGACCTGTCAGTAGGCAAGCAAATGGTTTATGGTTTTTACCGTCATCTGCCTAAGCATTTCCCAACTGCGTTGAACCTCAACGTCTTCCAGTCTAATCGAATGCAACTGAATACCAGTATTTTACATGGAGCGACTCCTTATCTGACCGTCACAACCCAGTTACTGGGTAATACAATACCGCTTGGTAAGAGCGGTTGACCCGTAACGACTGTCAAAGATCTACGAATAACAGCCGGGACCAACAGCTTAACGTGGGTCTTTTTTTTTTTTTTTTTTTTTTTTTAGTATGTAAAGATGGTCACCTAAGTACCGTGGCAAGCATAGACTTATGCCCATAAATCATCATCATCATTTTAGCCGAAAGACGTCCACTGCTGGACATAGGCCTCCCCCAAAAGGGGGGATTTTGCCATAATTGCCATGCTTGGCAGGCCAGTTGGCGATCGCAGTATGGTGGCAAATTGCATAGAGAACGCTGCTGCCCTTCTCTAGCAGGTCCCTTAGTCGCCTTCTACGACACCCACGGGAATAAATATGACAATGCATTCGTAATATACTTATAGTCCTCTAGACCGTATGTCCGTATGTGACACTAGCCTTCGGTGCGGGAGATATTGTAGTGCACAAGTGACAGGTGGACTCTTCCCCCACTCTCATAATCCGATGGGAATGCAATCTGACACGACCGGAAAGAGATCAGGCGCATTTCTATTATACTGTACCTACGAGTATGTAATACACAGTTGACTGACTAAGGAAGATTAAAAAACAGTGGGTACAGATAAACAAAATAATCTTATAAAACCTAATCCAATTCACGACAAAAACACATCGGCCATGTTTTTTGGTAATCAGGCACACGTTCCGTGTTCTATTTTTCACACCACGACCAAAAATAAAACATGCAGGTCCTAGGGCTTGATTACACAAACGCGGATCCGTTCCGAGTGAAAGAGCCGAGCCACTACAGTACAGCCAGTCAACCCGATCAAAGGCATTAGTGTGCACTCAGCCGGTTGGGAACTTGGATCTAACGCGTTTTGATGTTTATACCCCTTAAAATTATGCAGGCCTGGCTTAATTAGCGTAATTGATTCAGTAAGATTATAGGTGTAGGGTCTTTCCGGGTTTGTGTAGGTAGAACGGGTTGGTTGTATGATCGTGGGTGCCGTGGAATAGCATTAGGAAATTATGTTGAGAGGAATAACAACATCATTATTCGTGCATAAATCAAATTGCCTCAAATTCCTTTAGATACCTACACTTTAAAAATAGGTATATAATACCATGAATTTATTGGAGCATAATAAAATTTAGGTACCTACCTACATACTGATTACAAAATACTATCTACTAATCTAAAAATACTTAATTACGTAAAAGAAAACATTTCACTCGGGCAGTCTTGCCTAACGTGTGAAATTCAGACCTCGAATCGGAATCGATTAAATACCGAATGGATTGCAAATTAGAATCGATTATGTTTTTGTAATTATTTTGTATGCTCTAAGAAAATAAGGCATGAAATCAATATCGATTTATCGTCGACTATTTATTCGACCAAAGGGACTAACTAGACAGTGACGTGCGCACGACCTGTCGCATCGCGATCCTGTTCTCATTTAAATTGTTCTACGGATATATGTACATTATTTTTTGTTTTTGAAACGAAAAAATAATGGTTTTTGTTGAAACTACAACCAAGTAGTTTAAAAAAAGAAATATTATCTTTTCATTTTTTTTTATTGGTTACAAAAGCAAGAAATAAAAATTACTCTCGCTCCATACCATGGCCTGGACCAGGGCCGGACGCGAGAGATCGCTGCCGCCGATCGCCTCCACGAGGACACGGCGGTGCTCCGCCCAAGCAGGGCAGACCGCCACCGTGTGCTCCACCGTGTCCTCAGGGCGATCTTCGCAGTGGAAACACCCGGGCGTTTCCTCCCGCCCTATCCGAAACAGGAACCTCCCGAAACAACCGTGTCCGGTGAGGACCTGCGTCAGGCGGAAGGTGAGGACGCCATGCCGCCTCTCAAACCACTCCTCAAAGAGGGGACTTACCGCCGCAATCGTGGCGTGCCCACTGATTGTCACACTTGCAGGCTTCTGACGACAAGTAACGACTGTCAATGAACCACGATTGACAGCCGGAACCAACGGCTTAACGTGCTTTCCGAGGTGGGGTCTTGATATGTAAACATGGTCACACATTCACGGACCAACCGCGGCAACCGTAGCTTAACCAGATCGTGCGGCTGTAAATACTTCGCTACAACCCTTTTACTCTCTTATCATAAAAAATCTTACCAATAATCCTTAGAATAGACACCGTCTACAGGAGTCATGGCTAACTAGATTCGGTCCGTCCGTCCAGCTTAACTATAATGAATGTAATTGCTAGTCTGTAACTTTCCTCTGTCGCTTCAGCAAGCAAATGGAAATAAGTTAGCAAAAGTTTTGTTAACTATGAATAAAAGAAGTTGGAAGTTTCCCCGCTAGAGTATCTCTTACTTTTCGTATTATTATTATTTGTATTTATTTATTTGTTGTTATGATAACTTGAATGATATTTGCGCACTTACTTATGTAATTGTCGTTCGTTCGTTTTTCCGAGTTGTTTGCGGGATGTTTTTCTTTAAATAATGGAGCCTACGGTCTCCGTCTGAAATTAAAGTTTAGTTAGATATAGTAAATACTTTCTACGAGTTGATATTTCTTTGAGGGGCTCGCGGTTATATAAAAATAGCCGCACGAATGGATCTAAGGTTAACACCTTCCGGGACACTTGACTATTTGCAAATGTCATGATTAATGACACTTCAAAATCCCATACATTTCATCATACCATCTACAGTCGTACTTCCATATCACACGCCAGCGGCGCACACGCCATGATGAGAAAGAGAAATTTCAATTCAATTTATTTCAAAAAGACTTACACATTTTACAAATTAAAAATAGGCTAGTTGTGAGTACAAATGAGTTAAGCATCTGTAGCCAAACTAGGCAGAACCTGTATTTCGGCTATCAGCGCCAATCCCCTCGGTTCATCATCATCATCATCATCATTACAGCCGAAAGACGTCCACTGCTGGACATAGGCCTCCCCCAAAAGGGGGGTGTTTGCCATAATCGCCACGCTTGGCAGGCGGGTTGGCGATCGCATTATGGTGGTAAAATGCATAGAGAACGCTGCTGTCCATTCTCTAGTAAGTCCCTTAGTCGCCTCCTACGACACCCACTGGGAGAAATGGGATGGTGCTATTCTTTTACGCCTGGGCACCACACGGGACCCCCTCGGATAATTTTACATAATATCGTAGCCATTAACATTGATTTTTACTGGATACAGTTACGCTGATATTACGATGATACTTAATATCAACATCATTGTACTGGTATGGCTCAGTCTACGCCTGTCGGTGATGTGATTGTGTTGCATTGGTGCACAATAAGCACTGCGAACCTATGTGTGTTGAAAAATAACTCAAGAAGAGTTTGCTGTGACACCTACGAATGAATGAAGTCGCGTGATGTGACTCTAGATCATATGCTTCCTAGGAGTGTTATGGGCAAGCAACCGTTTTCGACAGTTTGCCAAATAACATGAAATAAAGTTCACCGCCCTTAGCCGTACTGTTACATAATGATATATCGAGGTAATTTCGAGAGGTGGTGTGTCCCGGAATGTTAGGCTTTGCTTGCCAAGGTCGGTCCACAGAAGATGACTGTCCATTACATATTGTGACCCCTCCGTGCCTCAAAAACCATATTAAACCGTACCGTCTCGACTGTCATTCGTGGATCTTTGACAAGCGTTACGTGTAATCAGAAGCTTCTTACCAAGGGGTATCGTATTACCCAGTTACTGGATCATGGGGTCCGATAAGCAATCGATCCATGTTAAACACTAGTAAGCTGCATAAAGTTGACTGGAAGCCGATCTATGTCTAGGTAGATGATGGGTTAATGTTTCTTTAAGCATATCTAGAAACTTTGAACGTTTATTAGCACTGTTTGCGAAGCAGCAAACACCGTAAATTGTGGTTACAACACTTAAGCGGAAACAACAAATCCGTCATAATGTATGAAAACGCTCCATCCTGTTCTAACTTCAGATTATTTCGTATGTGTGTCTCGCTTACTTCCAAAATAGCGTTACTTGTAAACTTCCTTTCACACGGATTCTGTGCTACAGTATTGTTTGTTATTGTTTGGTTTCGCAAAACAAAACAATAAGTTCTGTTACTATGCTTTGGTATATAATATAGGTAGGTGTGTAGACTGTTGTTTTACTCTTGTATCCTTGTTAGTTTTACTACATCTAGAAATTGGTGGGAAATAGCGTTGTCATTATTTAATGTATCGTTCAGATAACAACGTTAGTTGGTATGTAACGACCATTAAAGCAATATGGGTAGTCTGTTCCAAAGATCCTAACATCGATCCGTCAAAAAAGTGTGGAAACCTTTTTAAAATTTGTAATAAGCATTAATCTACTTTAATATTACAAACTTTACAAGTTTGGATGTTGAAATGTTTGGACGTTTGTTAGTCAATCACGCAACAACAGCAGAACGGATTTGGATGAAATTTTGAACACATATACTTTATAACGTGGATTACCACACAGGATACTTTTTATCCCGGCAGTATGATCCCGTGAGAAAATTTCTGACATCCATGAGGGCGAAGCCGCTGGCGAAAAAAACCCTTATATTTTATTTATTTCAACATCGTATTAGAGGCACTAGTTTAAAGAATTCACAATCTTAAATAGAGAAAGGTGTCTGTGATAGGAGGATCCAGAGTTACTATAGATCACCACACTCTTTTATTTAGAACCATATTAATTAACAAAACGGTAATAGTCAAGATAATATACATAACGCTTGTGGTGACTGATCGTCTTGCTGACCATGGTTTTGTTAATGTTAATTGTTAATTTTTTATTAATTTTATTCCAAAGGTACTAGTTTTAACTTTTGTTACTCCAACTTATAGCTATATTTACATAATCTAGAATTGAAAATATAAGCGGGCACGCCCATTATGTCTGGAGACTTTTATTTAGATTGTTAGTTCTGTTTGCGTTTCTTTTTTATTTATTATTATTTATTTTTACTTGAGTATCTATAGTTTTCACTGTTTATTGGTATATTGGCGTGTGCTAGCTGACATATGGCAAAAATGTCTTTTTTCGTGTTTCGTAATGTTAATTACCTACTACTGTATAAAATCAAGTTCTTCTAACTTAACAGACAGCTGTGCTGCTGGGGAGTTTGTTGCGCCACTTCTACTTCCCAGCTAAAGCGCTAGGAAGTTGTTAAGGGCAGGCGTTTTGGTGGGATTGTCTTATGTAATTTTGACGTCCAAAAAGAGCTGACTCTCAGCCTAGTTTAACTAAATGACTTTTGTATTAGATTTTTTGAATTTGAATGGAATTTGAAAATTAATAGATTTTTTAAAGAAAATACAAAATATTGTTGATACTTAATCATAAAAAATATAAGTAAAATAAGTATGCAAACACTTGACTTCGCAGACGATGATATTTGTGTTCTGACGATAGATTATATGACTATAATATTTTTATCTCAATATACGCTGCGCCTTGTATTTACCAAGTGGGTGAACACGACTCAAGCGTCACTTCGTGGGGTAAAAATATTATAAAAGTTTTCATTTTTATTATTGCACTAATTATTTCACATTTACCTACTGGATCCGGGGACATTGACGCTCTACGTGTTACTCTGGATTCAGTAGGTATATTTTTCTCAACCTCAACCTCATAGCGTATTGCATTTTTCTATGAAAAGCAGTTTTTTTTTAATAATCTGAGACAAATTGCTACGCTAGTGTGTCTATAATCATGTGCTGAATGCATGGTTTCAGTTTGCGCGTCGATGTGCCTGGAACCCTGTATAATTTTTTCAGAGAAACCACTTTCAGAGTCCCTTTGTAGATTCAAAGTTTGGCTACCACCTATTTACATAACATTACACAATGTGAAATGAACCAAACAGTTCAGTAACAAAAGTTCACAGTTGCACGTCCGGTTCAATTCGGTAGCGCTGCAAGCATTAAATGTGTCACTTGCAAGTTTACAGTCGATTGCTGGAAACGCGGGGCAACGTGGTAATATGTTACTTGTGGAAGCGTTCAGTTGGCAACTTATATACTCATGAGCAGCAAGTTTGTAACAAGCGTGTTGTTTCCAGCCAGTTGAAATGCTTGTCTTGTTAAGTTACGAATGGACTGGATAACATCACGACTTGTTTACCCGAAGGGTCAAAGGTGTCCTCCGAAGGTACACTTACATTTCGCCAGTTATGTTTAGCATATTCAGCCAATAACTTTCCCACTGCTGGGACATAGGCCTCCTCTGTGAGAGAGAGCGGGCCGTAATCTACCACGCGGGTCCAGTGCGGGTTGGTAAATGTCACATGTGACCTTGGAATTTTTGGTTTTAACAGATGCCGGTTTCCTCACGATGTTTTCCTTCACCATTTTGAGAGTAGTGGTGATGAAATCATTTACACAAAGTAAAACGCCTGTCTGGGTTCGAATCGGACGACCTACAACTCGTAAGTCGCAACCGGTTACCACTGGGCCACCACTGCTCCAGTTACGTTTAAGTTCCGTGTCATAGGGGCGAGCCGAGCCCATGATTATTTATTTTAAGTCTATTGAGCCTTTTATCCGTTTTCCGTGTGGTGCCGAACGTAAAAGAGTAGCACCATCCCATTTCTTCCCGTGGGTGTCGTAGAAGGCGACTAAGGGACTTATTAGAGAATGGGCAGCAGCGTTCTCTATGCATTTTACTACCATACTGCGATCGCCAACCCGCCTGCCAAGCGTGGCGATTATGGCAAAACCCCCCTTTTGGAGGAGGCCTATGTCGAGCAGTGGACGTCTTTCGGCTGAAATGATGATGATGATGATGAGCCCTTTATCATAATTATTTACTAGCTTTTGTCAGTCGCTTCGCCTTCGTGGAGATCAGAAATTATCTCACGGGAACGTACCTACTACAGAGATTAAAAAAAAAAACCGACTTCCAAAAAACACTAAAAAGTGAAAAATAACTTTAATTTCGGAAGTCAGTGACTTTGGATACCTTCCGAAATTAAAGTTATTTTTCACTTTCTGGAGTTTTTTGGAAGTCGGTTGTTTTTTTTTTTTTTTGGAGGTAGTGTTCAGTTTTCACTTTTTAGTTATAGTACCCACTCCATACCAATTCATCATCCTTGCAAAACAATGCATATTAAATGCGATAGCAGCAATCGCGGTTGATTTGCTGTCATTTTTTTAAGAGTTCCGTTGTCTGTCTCCGAAACGCATCATCAGATCTATATGAAATTTAAATGGGACCATTTCGGAATACACCGCTTTCTAAAAAAAAAAATTTTGCAAATCGGTCTATATATGACGGAGTTATTCCCGTATCTGCACCTTGCTCCTAAGTTAAAGAGTTGTACCTTCCTTCATCAGCTCAGCGTCATGAGATGATGATGACCATACGCAAATTTCTCAATAGCTTTATAAAACTTATAAAAACATTGTTAGTACCTATAATATTTGAGGGTTACCATCGATTTCCATGGGATTCCATCATTAGATCCTAACTTTGTGCCAACGGGATCACCTCAGGAGTATACTCTTTCAAATAAAAAAAGGATTTTGAGAACCGGTTCACAAATGGAGGAGAAATCGAGTAACATACATTTAAAAAAAATACGTTCGGTGGAACATTATAACCTCCTCCTTTTTTGGAAGTCGGTTAAAAAGTTTCCTTTATTTGAATCTAGGTTATAAACTATCTGTTTGCCAAATTTCATCCAAATCCAAACATACAAACTTTGATATTAATAATATTATGATTTAAGTTATGAATAAGTTGTGTGTATTGTAGTGTATAATTTAATCAATCGCTTTGTAGTTGGTAGTTTGGCATAGTAACTCGAATAACTTAAAATTATTTATATAGGTACCTAAATTTAAGTGATGTAGATTACATTCACAAAAGTCATACCGGAGAAACTTTTAAGCTTCTAGAAATAACCTTCTATTCACTTTGAATTTGTTCTTATAATAAAACTGACAGTTTTCAGCAGATATGGGCACACTAATTCAATCAGTATAAAAGTGTCTAGCTTCTCTCTAAGGACCACTTTCACGACAAATCTTCTTTAAAATTCTACGTTAGTTTTCATACTAATATTATAAAGTCGAAGGTAACTTTGTCTGTCTGTATAATATTACCCTTACATGATTAAACACAAAACGAATTTTAATAAAATTTGGCAGGAAGATAGATAGATAGCATTCCGAGAAAAGACAGAGGCTACTTTTGTCTCAAATGATATCCTAAAAGGGATGAATATTTGTATGAGTAATTTGGCATTTCTGAACTTGGTAAGAACTAAAATAAAAATTGTTTCTGCGTTTTCGTTAAATCGTCACCCAAGGGAGGTAAAATAGGGGATGATTTAGAAGTTCCAAGATTATTGTTTTTGGGTACCAGCCTGAAGTTATAAAATAACTTAGCTAACGTGGCGGCGATAAAGTATTCCGAATAAATTGTGATAGTATTAAAACGAATCATGATTATTTTTTAAGCTAAACAATCTTTAAAAAAAACCCGGTTTAATTAGTGACATCCACGTGGGCGAAGCCTTGTTCAGAAGCTAACTATACCTATGTTTAGGATTATTGCATATAATAAAATAGTAACGTTGATTTTTTGCCCGTTTGTCTGTTTGTCTGGATGTTTGTTCAAGATTGGCTAAACGGATTTGGATGAAACTTGGCACACAGTTTGTTTTAACCCGGTAGTACGTTCCCGTGATATACTTTTCAACAAACGTGCGATTGAAGCCGCGGACAAAAGCTGGTCCCTAAATATTTAGCACTTAACGAACGCAAAATATCGTTCCATTGCTGTCAACCATTTGAATGAAAATGGAACGTTTTAAATACGATTAGTGTTAACCGTAAGTATTAAGTAATGACTGAGGCAAGCGAAGTTGAGTCACACGATGTGTGACTAAGTGGAGGTGTTTGTGAACCTAGACAGCTCATTTAGTTACACACCATCTGTGGATGTGTGATTAAGTCCAGGTGTTTTTGAACCTAGACATCGAATTTTCACATAAAATAATATCAGTATACTAAGGATTATGATATTGTACATTCAACAGACAAGCTGTCTTAACTTTTAACTTAAGTTGTGTTGCTAAGTCGGAAACTTTCAGCCGGCGACTAGTATAATGCGAACTTATCTCATCAAGAATGTTGTGTTACTTTATTATGACACTCCTTTTAAAATTTTATTTTAAACAATGTAGCTTGTTCATTGTTATTTTGTTTTTATTTTTAACTATCTGACCAGACAGGCGTAACGTCGTTTCAATAGTTCCTGCAAAAAAAGACCAACCACCAATTTTGTTTTGTGATTTTTTTTGTTTTGTCAATTTTCCAGGAATCTTTTCCAATTTATCTTTCAGTAAAATCCTATTTCGTACTATTAGGAACATTTTAAAACAAAATCAGCCACATCGGTCCAGTCGTTCCTAAGTGATACGCTCATAAACGAACAGCATTTCTACTATTTTCGGACATTTTTCAAAATGAATTTTGTTTCGACTAAGTTATGTTTATGTTCTAAATACAAAAAATTATCATTTATTATTTGAAACCTGAGTCTAAGTTAACCTTTTTGTTATTTAAAACTTTACTGTAGTTGAAATAAAATGCTCCATGTAAAATACTGGTATTCAGCTGCATCCGGTTAGACTGGAAGCCGACCCCAACATAGTTGGGAAAAGGCTAGGCAGATGATGATGATGACTGTAGTTGAAATAAGACGACCCATTGACCGAACTATGGTTCAAAATACGAAAACTGGCTTAAATGTTTAATGAGGCAGTTTGTGTTTATTTTCATGTATGTATCCAACTTTGTAATATGAATGGAGTAACTTATCTATGTTTAGTAAATCGACGTTTAACTAATTCCATTATGGAACCTTATTTCGTTCTATGACCACTTAATCCAAAATTATCCTACAATGTTCGCACTGCTGGGTCACAGGCCTCCTCTCTATGAGAAGGAGTGGGCCATAAACCCCACGTGGGCCCAGTAAGGGTTGGTAAATGTCAACCAACCCGTACTGGGCCCGCGGTTTTAGATTTCCTCACAATGTTTTTCTTCACCGTTTTGAAAGCAGTGGATGGAAAAATTTACACAAAATATTACCTGGGGTAATTACCTGGGTTCGAACCTACAAACAACTCGTACATCAGGGCCGTTACCAATGGGCCACCATACAATACTCCCTGCAAAACAAAAGATTCATATATCTATGTGCCAAGCATCTATGTTTGGCACGTTTTTAAATCTTTTGTTTGGAAATTGTTGTTTTAAATCTTTTGTGTAAGGATTCCTTGATGTATCAATACATCGACGAATTCTTATATTGAATGTTACAGAATTTGTTGTAATGTATCCTGAAACTCGTAATTTTATCGGAATAATGGTTATTTGATTCTAATTTAATTTGTTAATCCCAGCTAATGAGACATAATTAATTTTCTATTGTAATGGAACCAATAGGTTCCGCGCCGGACTTAACCGGTTAGAACAAGATCCTTGCTGTTCCTCGCAGTAACGAACTTCAAACGATATTAACACCTAAAACATTATATTTTTTTGCCCTTTTTGAGATGTTTTTTTACGTTAAATTACTAATTACCTAAATTAAGGAAATTAATTACAAGTAGTAACAACCACCTCGATAACAGCCAACAAAACAATGACCTCACTTTTATTAATTGAATCAAACGTACTTAAATTAAACTTTATTGATCAAAAGAGCAGTACAAATTCAAATATCACTTACCTCAATACTAGGATTCCTTTTGTCGTGGAGAGCTTCCTTCGTCTTCCAAAATTATATCTGATAAAATTCGCTTTTTAGTCCCAGATAGTAATCCGACATTTCAAATCTGTGCGATTGCGCTTTTAGGAGTTTGACATTACACCTGTCAAATAAATATGTGGATTTTAAAAACGAACTTTAAGTAGATACATACGATCGGCGGTAATGGCTGACTTCTATAATTTACAGACAGTTGAAGGTTTAAATTATGACTGTTGTATTTTACCAATAATGAAACAAAGACCTTAGCATATTTGGAAGTAGCCATCATAGATTCGATTTTATTTAGTCTGCTTCGTCTTCCAAAATTATATCTTATAAAATTCGCTTTTTAGTCCCAGATAGTAATCTGACATTTCAAGTCTGTGCGATTGCGCTTTTTAAGAGATTGACATAACACCTGTCAAATTGCTATGTGGATATAAAAAAACGACGTTCGTTTTTTGTATCTACATACGATCGGTCGGTAATGGCTGACTCCTATAATTTACAGACAGTTGAAGGTTTAAATTATGACTCTTGTATTTTACCAATAATGAAACAAAGACCTTAGCATATTTGGAAATAGCCATCATAGATTAGATTTTATTTAGTGAATTATTTTTATTTGTTATAAAAGTTTATTTTGTCTTTTACCCTTTACACACGCTGTCTACTCGTACATCTCTTTATCTTCTCTCCTATCGCAGGTAAGCTGGAAGAGATTTCTTTAGAAATAAGCATCACCTCTGTACCTGTTTTTTTTGTTCTAATCTTCTTGTCTGTATAAATGGTTAAGTAAATAAAATTAGCTTACGAAACTATTTATTCGCCCAGTTTGGAAACAAAAACCACCACCACCATTACCGTTGGTGAGCAAAACGATCCGTTTTTGTTTATAGGAACCGAGCTTAAGGCTTCTGAGGACAGTAATCGACTGTTATTCCAAATCAATAGATTCATCTCGTCATGCCAATCCAACTCTTAAGATGTCAATACAACGGTGAATCATAACGAGAAAGAAATTGTTTCATATGTCAATATCTCCAGAAAATCGTAATTTCATCGACAAATAATTATTTGAAACGTATTGTATGTACGAACAAGAAACTTTGTCTTTGGAGTTACGAACTTCAAACGACATTCATCATAGACTTTATTTTCTTTGCTTTTCGATCTACCAAATTATTTTACACTATTATCCTTTATTAATTTCAGTTTTCGTTCACACAAAGAGTATCAATATCAGTCGCAATCTTTTAAAAGGACTAGATTCAAAGAATTTGATACAATTAAAAAAGAAAACATAACAGAATAAAGAATTGTCAATACTTTTTGTTCGCAGGTCCATTCTGCGGGATGATTCACTGAGTGAATGGTGAATGTGACTGGGAACGACAATTTGAAGTGAACTGCCTCCTAATGAAGATAAGTGATAAAGAGCAGTGTTTGCCCTAATGATGTGAAAAAATAAAACTATCGTGATGTGGCTTGCGGCGTTGGTGTGTTTTTTCTGTCATTTGGGTAAGTCTTTTTTGCTTTTTGCTCGTTAGCTTTTAAAGTATGCCAGCTTTGTATTGAAACCTATCTAAAAATGGATACAGTTAAACGAGGCGTGTGTGTTTTGTGGTATATATTCTGTGTATTTTTTGTATTCAGGTACTCTGTGTATTTGTACCTTTATGGCTAATTATAGAAAATGTCGAAACAGTTATTTCTAATGCATCGGAAATGAATTGATTAAGCTTTCATGTATTGTCCATGGCCGTACCATCGACAGTCAATAACATAACTGGCAGTTTTCCAAAAACATTAACAGGTAGAGTAATCATGCATAGATATTGTCCAATGAAATTGTCGGTAACCCGTCAATGACGGTTTTCACTGTGTTATCGCACTACACAGTTCAATCACGGTAATCCGTTAAATTACACACGAACGAGGCAATGCATAGGGAATAGCGTACTACGACGAAGTACCTCGTTCAAAATGGCGCGAATGAAAATTGAAATTGGAATATGTCGACCGTTTTCGGCAAATGTCAGGGATTTTGGCAGTTCTTTTTTTTTTCTTTTTCGATCTGGCAACCCGTGCAAAAGCTTACAGTATCTTTTTATTGTAATAAAAGGTTGTGCGGCGTGGATAAATCCTCAAAGAAAGTAAAAAGAAGACTTTTTCTTGTCATCTGGACTAGTTTCTTAAGCCGTGCTTGCAAAGCACTTCTACGACCTGAGTTGAGCATTATTTTTAGTAAAGTTGGTATAAAAAGTTACATTCTTTTCGGTTTTATTTTAGTTGTGAACTTATTTCCACTCTAAGTACCTACTCATATCACTTCTTAGTTTTAGCCGTTGAAACTGGTAGCAGCCTATTTTAACCCTTTATAAAGACTTTGTATTTCCCAACAGTAGACATTTATCATTTTGAAATTTACCCAAAACTAGACCTCACCTGCATTTTTCTTTCTTGTACTGGAAATTAGGAGCTTCCGTGGGATTTATTTATTTTCTTAAATGGCCAACCAATAGTTACAGTTTTAAGATAATATTTTACTTATAACTGAGGTTATGTGTAATAATGCCTTTTGTATCAATTCTTACTTTCCCTCGCCCTTTAGTTACCCAAAAAAATGTCACTCTCTGATCAACCATTTCTAACTCTGTTTAACAGGTTCTAAGACAAATCTAACAACATTTAGGCACCGTTAATTAAAAAATGTGGCAAATAAAAATGTTATAGCAGAAACGATGTTAATCATAGCACGCTATAGCGGGTTAGGTTTGACACACTGCGCCCCCGTGCTGGCACCCGAGCCAATTAAGTTGTCGCGTTCAACTGATATTAGATTGCACACAGTTCTTGGCTGTGGCGTAAAAGGTTAAAAAAAATCTGTCTATATTTTGCTCTCTTTTGTAATGGTTTATACGACACATCTCTGTTTCTAATTTCAGTATTGTGGAAAATTATTGATTAAAACTTTGTTATTTGATCAGTTAATTAAACTGTAGGCACGGGCTTGCGGATGGCGAGTAATGGGTAGCTCGCTGTCCGGTAAGGACCACCCAAGCAGCACGCAAGCGTTTTCAATATCAATAAACCAGCCTATTTAGAACTTAGAGGTCTCTTAGAGACTTACTCGTACAAGAGTGTCAAAATATTATATAGTAGTTATAAGAAAGATTTATGAGATAATATACAGCTCAAACTGTATAAAAGAGTTACTAAGGGATCCGCGAACGCTTAGGGTATTTAAACAGAATATTACAACTCTAATATAAAACTTAAGGTATATCTTGACACTTTAATCTAGTTTTATCATTAAAACTGTATGCAAGCTGTATTTTGCATGTGATCACTTACTTATTACAGCTCTAAGTGTTATTACAGTATTATTTGATACTTGTTTCTGTACAATGGTATATGCAAACTCCATTGTAAAACTATTTTTTATGGCGTAATTGGACACTATTGTAAATACAGTGGTTCTATGATTTCTGTCTATGAGGGCGTTTTAAAACTAATAAAATAAATGACAGCTATATATAGTACAGCTTTATTTTGTATTCATGACACAGTCGCTCGATAAGACTTAACGGTCAACCGCCAATTCCGTCGACGTCCAACGAAGAGGGTTCCGTAGCAAAAACATTAAACAGTGATATTAATGATCATAATAGTTATGTTAAATGTGTAGATTTATTTCAACCTTCGTAACCTTATGATGACGTTTCTTTTTGCAGCAGCGCAATTAGTTCAATTGATGATTTATTTGAACCACAAGATTTTGCTGTCTTACTATTTCGTCATATGACGATAATGATAGCCTTTTCACACAGCATTTTGAAAAGGCCAATTATCTAAAGGCCGAGATGTTTCATCCTTTACTAATTTGTTGACGTTTAATCGCTTTCTTGGCCATCTTAACTCGCCTTTTGATTCCCACAAACTTGTGCAATGCAAAGCTTGTTTTGCTCTTTCTCAATGGTTTTTAAAATTTTAAACTGCATATTTTCCGGAAAATAAAGTAAAACAGATATAATATATACAACACACTAATAATACTTTACAATATGTTTACTTAGGTATAAAATAAACGGTCAAATTGAGAATCTCCTCCTTTTTTTCGTCGGTTAAAAATTAAACAGCTAATTCTTTTGGTTTTACCATACATAGGTACTTATCATCATCTTGAGCTCAGGGTTTTTTATTGCTTTTAAGAAACTTTAAAGAGGATTATAAGCCATGTAATGAGAACTGACGAACTGATACAGCCTAAGTAATAAAACTATTATATTATAAAGCTGATTAACAGCCAAACGCTGTACAATATAATCCATAACTTACTTAGTACAGCTACAAGGACTATTACACACTCTGAATAGCGTTTAGGCTGTTTAACAAATAGTTGCCATTTTCGTAATTTCGAATCTATAAAAACAAAATTTGAAATATAATTTAAGGAATATTTTACAACAGTTACAACCATATCATGATTATTAGCTTGATATGAGGGCACCGTGTGATCATCATGATCACACTGTGCCTATCTATAATTTTAATATATTTTTTACTCTAAACTAAAAAAGTAAACACTTGCTTACCGTATTAACAGTATGTTTTCTTTATGTCAGCTCGATTATTTTGCTGGCGCTTGAATATTTTGCCAGATAACATAAACAGGTACCCAATAAATTTGAATCCGCACTTGCAGTTATCACCTTCAGACATCTAAGTCCACGATTATTTTACTCACTAATAAATATTATAAATAACAATATCGCCATTCACGTTTCTATTACATTGAAAATCAGTTTGTCGAAATTGTATAATTCTCTTCAAAAACCTATTTAGAACTATTTTCTTTACAAGAGATTTGTAAGAGAATATCTGTAGTGTTATGGTTTCTTTGTACACCGATTAACAGCTCTAATACAGCTATTATACAGCCTCTTTCTTGCTTCAACAGCTAATATACAGCTCTTATAACGCAAAAAGTTGCATAAAATGTGCCCATTTTTTTGCTTATAAAGGCTGTATAAGCGCTTATACAGCCTATATACAGCCTGATATACAGCTTATAGTATAAAAAGAACTTAAATACAGCCTATATACAGCTTGCAATGCTGCTTGGGCAAGCCCGTGGCGACGGCGTGCTATGTTTCACGCGCGCCTCAAAGAGATGTCAGCACCACTTGGTGGGGTCCGCAAGGGCCGATGCCTGCCAGGGGTGCGGGTTGTTTGAAAGAGATACCGCCGCCGCTGGCACACAGGCAATTGAGGGAACTCGGGTGGGTTTTAGTCAGTAAAAGTCTGACATGCCCTCCTGCTCCACCCAGAGCGGGAGAAGTTATTTAATGATTTTCCTCCCAAAAAAATAATCAGTTCATTAACAATAGCAGATTGTCTCGGTATAGGGAAAGTTGTTCAATGTCATCGATAAATTATGTATTTTGAATAAACGTCCACATAGAAGAAATTAATCAAAAAATGGACTTTGCTATAACATTTTATACCTTTTCCCGTGTTCATGTTAATTTAGAGACACGGCACTTCACGTTACTGTTACAGTATTTTATCTGACGAAGTGACGCGCGTTTTACTTATGGTTTCCAAGTCTACAAACACGCTGTGAATATGTGTATAAGCGCAGGAGCTCTCTGCATCGTCCGAGACAATGCTGAATTCAGAACTGTGTTTGTGTGTGTGTTGCTGTAACATGTCTCACGACGTTATGTTTAAGAGGGCACTCTTCTTAAAAAAAGAGGTAAACAAAATTACTATTTACCAACTTAAATTGTTCGTATATCCTTATTACATTGTCAGCATTTTTAGACTAAAATTAAAATCAAAAGTCATTTATTCAAACTAGGCTGAGAGTCAGCACTTTTTGAACTTCAAAATTACATAAGACAGTCCCCCAAAAACGCCCGCCCTTCACCACTTCCTAGTGCTCTAGCTGTTTGCGCTTTAGACAGTTGTATGAAATGGGTATAATTTAATAACATGTCAAATTGAGTGTGTCAATTTATTTAACAATGAGTTTCCCTGGTTGTACAATAACTATGACAACACTTTATAATAAGTACATGTTTAAATACAAAATCATTAACACCAGATTATAACCAAGGACGTTGAGTCACGAAATTGATAAAGCGCAGTGGTTTCCAGCTTCGTACCACACACAGCATGGCCGGACCGCCATGCCAGCTAGTGACCCAATTAAGTTGTCGGTCCTAAATAACGGTGTTCCGTAGTGCCCTTTAAAATTATATCTACAGTGCGCTGAGATTCCGATATTGGTATGCGATGCCGAAGTGTAATTTTCGTTGGTACTGTTTTTGTTAACACCTACTTTAATATGTTGATTTGTAATACCTACAACAATACTCTCTGTATTGTTACAGGTAGTAAAGTCGGTTTTACATAACTGCCTTCTTTTACGAAGTCGGTTTAAAATAAAAATCATGGTGTAGTCTTTCCCAAACGACGATGATTTGAATATACGGGCAATTTAAGTTGATAGTCAATTTGCTTAACAATTAATTCACCTGACTTTACATACTAATTTTAGATGAATTGATACAAAAAAAAAAACTTTATTTCAGATCAACGATACGTACCTATTCTTTTTGAAAAAAATAGAAAAAAAAAAAGATTTATAAAGAAATAATTCATATTATTATAATTAATATTATATTTTGTGTTATGCAAAAGCGGCACTTATACAAACCTTTAGTTCTTCAAACAGCCCATAAAAGCACTGACCGAAAGAAAATAGGTCAAAGCCAATTAGCAGTCGACCCTCCACCGCTTCATAAACAAGGGAGAATTGAAGTGCGAACGCTCTACATACGAATTTGACAATTTCGCTGCTGCAGGTTTAAGAATGCTGGCAAAATGACAGGAACATGAAGTTTACAAAAAGCTGGTGACGTATAAGTACAGACAGCATCACTATGTTGAGGTGGGGACCTCCACAGAATGGTAGTCTAGTTTAAAAATCGCTAGGTAGATTTAAATTATTGACCACCAAAATGAGCAGTGCTGGCCCGGTGCTACTTACGAGTTGGTTGGTTGGTTGGAAACCAGACAGGGCGCTGTACTTAGTGTAAATTATTCATCACCACTGCTTTCAAAACGGTGAAGGAAAACATCGTAAGAAAACCTTGGACATCCCAGAACCAAAAGTTCGAAGACTTGTGACATCTACCAACCCGCACTGGGCCGCGTGGTGGATTACGGCCCACTCCCTTTCAGTGAGAGGAGGCCTGTGTCCCAGCAGTGGGAAAATAAAACATTGACGTGTAAAAGAGGCGTAAAAGATTTATTTACATATATTAACAATTCATTTCATTTCAAAACTTTCCAGTGCAAAATTTAGCTGAATTTATTGTGAGAATCCTAAATAATACTTTAAAAAATTTTGCAAGTCTGGACGTGGATTTGGACCAAGCAAATAATGCGTTGCTTGGTCCAAATCCACGTCCAGACTTGCAAAAATTTTTGCTGGACCAGAACGATCTGATCTTTTTGACGTATTTTCTGGTTTCAATATATTATTATGTTCCTCATAGGTTTCCACATCATAGATTTCCACACCTCTATGTCTGTTTGGTTCTTAACCTATTTTTTATGAATTATCTAGCTGACATGGCAGACGTTGTTCTGTTCAAATTTCAATAATCCATACGAAATTCCTATTGAAAATGCACATTAAATATTCCCGATTTTTCGGCTATTACTTTAGGTTTTTCCTAATTTTCTTTTTACAAACCGCCCCGTATGAGAGTGAAGAAAACAAAAGTTATTCAAGGAATCATAAGTCATTTATTCAAAGCGCGAAGAAGTGGCGTTCCAAATTCAAATCGATATTGAATCTTTTAGCCGTTTTTCAGCTTTAGCGAGACCAACGAACAGCAATTGATTTTTGTATATATAGGTAAAAATCATTAAGCCAGGCTTTCAAAATTCTAAGTAATAAGACAACAAAATATAATAAAAACGTTAACAAAGAGGCTATCATATCCCACACTCAGTGCAGAAAGCTATGGATTGCAACGTTTAATCTTGTGGTTCAAGCACACGCCGTCTTGCTGCTAGTCAGCTTGGTAGGTACTTAATTAAACTGCCGCTTTGATTTACCCTATTAGAGGAACCAAAGTTATCCTGTTGTTGCTTGCACTTGAACTTACAGTTAGATAAAGATGTCTAACAAGTTAGACTGAAGTCTTACTTGAGATAGAGCTAAGATCGAGTGTCTTGGCTGTTATACAATTTTTTTTTTACGTTGCCCAGGTTTATTCCGGGTTTCATGTGAACTGACAGAACTTTTAGGGCTTGCATCATGTTTTTTTACCATGGACATCATTATAAGCTATTACATTTATATACATACATTATTTTGCTAAAAATAACTACCTACTTCAAAAAAAAAAAAAAAACAACACAGTGTGTTTTCACTTTTGGTTTTGGTATCTACCCTACACAAATTTGTATACAAACCTGCTATGTAAATACAAGTGACATGACATTATTATAATATCATCAATATCATAGTGGAAAGAAGTATTATTGAAGCTAACTCAAAAACTACGCAAGCAACAAAAAAAAAATATAAACGATAACTTCAATACATGATTCTAGACCCCGTAGAGGAGAAATATTTCGTCGGTTATTAAAAAAAGAGCCGCTGTTTAATAGTAAAATATGTATGGAACAGGTTTTTTTTGTAACCGACAAAAAGTATCAAACTAGTTAAGAACCATATTTTGATTCCAATATGGTTATCCATATAAATCAAAAGACAAGTCCTGACTGACTGATTGACTGACTCATCAACGCCCAGCCTAAATACTTGGACCTAGAAAGCTGAAATTTGTCACAGAGGTTCCCTTTATAATGTAGACAAGGATTAAGGAAGGATTTTTCGAAATTCAACTCTTAAGGGAGTTAAATAGGGGATGAGTGTTCCGCGCGGGTGGAGCCGCTGGCAAAAGCTAGTGGTATACATTTCCACAATATCCTTACTCCTAGTATTTTTAGACTCCTAACCTTTTAATAAGGTGAAACACAAAGATTTTGTTCATTTTGCGTGATGACTGTTTGTGGATTAATGTTATTATTAGATCCTTTGTAGATATTCTCGTAAAGCTGCTGTTTAGGCCCGAGATTACGCACACGAGTTCTCTCATTAAAAATTTACCAAACTTTATTAAATACAGTCAGAATGTTAACTTTTGTATCTTAATTACGAAGATATAGCATATAACATGTAAAAACATACTACTCCTGTCCTACAGGGAAATTCAGACACGATGATTGCGAGAGCCCGTTTTGTCGATAATTATCCTTAATGTGATCAATTTTCCCGATAAGTGAGGATGGATCACTACGGCCTAATCCAATAGGGATGTTCAGTGACATGTATGACCTAAATTCCAGATTTGTATATTCATGTACGTACGCCATACCTAAGTGTAGTATCTTTATTTCCACGCTCGATCGCCCGTATGCTTTGACTAGCTTCAACTGACAAAGAGTCGTTCTTAAATCCTTGAGATACGCCAGAGAGTTATAAATATACACTTTGGGAAATATAAATTTCTGATGTTATGTGTTGTGGATTGAGAATGCTGTTCTTTTTCTTGGTCGTATTGGTGATTCCCTTTTAACGGTTTTAAATAGGTACTGACCAGAATACGGCCACGTTGGCCTGGCAGAGGTCTTCCATAGTGCAGATGTTGCGCAAAGAACACGACAAGAAGTGAAGGATCGTTTGTGATGTGGTCCATAGTCACTATTCTTCTGAAATTCAAACATGCTTTGACATGTTAATACGTTGTAGAAGGACTTGTGGCTAAGGAATAACAGTTGCACGGGTCCATCGGACAGGTTAAGCTATGTTTGCTGCGGTTGGTCTATGGATGGGTGACCATCTTTACATACCAAGACCCCTCCATGCCTCGGTAAGCACGTTAAGCTTTTGGTCCCGGCTGTCATTCGTGTATCTTTGACAGTCGTTACGGAACGTCAGAAGCCGGAAAGTTTGGCCACCAGTCTTACTAAAGGGTATCGTGTTACCCAGTAACTGGGTTGTGGAAATCAAATAGCTGGTAAGACTAGAAGCTGAGCTCAACATGGTAAGAAAAGGCAAGGCAGATGATGATTTTAATTAGTTACTTGTAAGTAAAGACCTTGTAAGTCATCAGAGCATGAAATATTTCCACAAAACATTATTACCTTACTTAAAGCAGAATTATCTATTAAAAGCCGTCTGCCTGATGGGATTTCCAATTTACAGAAATGACGAACTCCCATTTCCTATTTAATAATTTCATGCGCCAAGACCCAGTGGTGTTTTTTTTTTGGGTGGTAAATCATCAAATTGCTCCAGCTCTGGGTAGAGCAGGAGGGCGTGTCAGAATTTACTGACTAAAACCCACCCGTGTTCCCTCAGTAGACTGTGTGCCAGGGGCCACAGACCCAGTCGTTAAGACTGTGCGTCGACTTTCTACGAATTTTAGATTATTTATTTATTAGTTAAGATAATCACAGTTTCCTGAACAAAGTAGACACACTACTGAGATTAAGGCCTGCAGGCCTTAATCCGAAAAAGCTAGGCTAGCTTAATGAGAAATAGCTAGGCAATGATGCATATACCTAGTACTCGAACTAATTATGAAAAAAAAAAACAATAATACATGAGGGAGCAAAACTTTATGACTCACTACCAAAAGATTTAAAGAATACACAATCGTTTTTACTATTTAAAAAACTACTAAAATGCCATATCTTAAAAGGTACCTAAGAAGAAAAAAAAAATTTTTTTTTTAATAAATGTAATTAATTTGCCTATAGTGTAAACCAGTCCTTTGATTTCAAACACAAGAACCAAGTTATCGAGTCACCGCACGTCGACCGCGTCAACGCGCCGCACGGCGGTAGACAATACAAAACATACAACAAACTACCTTCACATTTATAATCATAATGTAAACGCTTTAAGCTCTCGCTACTCCTGGACAACACAATGTTTAAATAATGTTTAGTATTTATTTCTGTATAAGTGATTTGTAATCTTTAGAAATAAATAAATTCAAACCGTATAAACCGTATAATGAAGATAAGGCCCTATGCATAGGGCCTTATCTTCATTGCCTAGCTATTTCTCACTAAGCAAATATGTTGAGAGCTATTTCTAGTCAAACAAGATGCGTTGGAATATCAGTATTTTAGTCGAAGCGACTGCTGTCCGACCTCTACAATCCTCTGGGAAATACCAGTATTCTAAGGTTAGACCGCTTGTTAGACATTCAGGCGCCTGCCTACCTGGAAAAACTGTCATATGTGACATCAGGGTCTAACGTAATAAAGCGATGTTTACATTTTAAAGGGATCTAGTTGTTTAGAGAATAATCTACTTAATTCAAAACATATTAAAAACTAAAGTTGCTTTTTGTATTTATCTGTGTGACCGCGTTGTTCTTTTAAAATTAGCTAAGGATTTTGGTGCAGAATTCACCCTTATTTAGAGCAGTTATTCCGAAAATTTTATGATATTTCAATACATTAAAAACCAGACTTTATGTGATGAAAAAATCTTGATATTTTTCAAGTAGGAAAAAACGTGTGAAGCTGGGTAAAGTCGCTACCAGTTTATATATGGATAGTCTGTGTTCTAGTTTATCCTCATTTTAGTTAAAATACAACATTATTAAACACGCTGTTGCTGAAAAATTCCTTAAAGAAGAACCCTGTAAAAGTTTGTGCAACCTGGGAACTTTGGTATCGACTTTCAAAGATATTGAATCGTCAAAGAGAACTTTGTGGTTTATGAAGTAGTTCAGGCCACCACACCGCGTCGCCGCCCGTTTGAGAGCCAATTAATCTGTCAGATTCTACAAGCGCTATTAGATAATACCAGGGTTGCACGAACAACTGGTTGTGTGTGACAGTTGTAATAGAAGTGGATTAAAGAAGAATTTTTAGTTTGCACTAACATACTTACATTTATAGCTTGATCAGTTATTATGTAGCATGATTTTAGCCGTGCCCATTATGTCGGTGATATGATGGGCTGTCAATAGTGTCAATGTCTAGCATCGTGGAATGACAGCTCAATTAAAGCTCACTTCAGATTTGTTGTGTGCGCTAAGGAAATCCACGAAATTCAAATGTACTACCTTTTTGAACGACTGTTGTAAATGTTTTACCAACTGAATATTTTTTTCATGAGATGTAATTGAATGGGATTGGATGAACTTAGATCGTTGTATTGATGATTATTGTTTTGTAAATACACAAAGAAAGAGGTCAATCGTAGAATCCGACTCGGCTGGGCAGCATTCGGGAGGCTTCGTAATATCTTCTTGTCCCAAATACCGCAGTGTCTCAAGACGAAAGTCTTTGACTAGTGTGTGTTACCAGTGATGACCTATGGCACAGAAACGTGGTCGCTCAAGTCACCCAAAGGGCAATGGAGAGGGCTATGCTTGGAGTTTCCCTACGTGATCGAATCAGGAATTAAAAGATCCGTAGAAGAACCAAAGTAACCAACGACGTAGCCCGAAGAATTACCAAACTTATTCATGCTACACAGTGACTTTTCAAGCCCTAAATGCTGCTAACATTCAGTAGTCCTTCAGCAATTGCTATGTTTGAGCTGAATGGTGCTGACCCATACGTCATGTTCGAGAACGGGCGCCGCTAGTAGGGACTGGTCATCTCTTAGCTGCCACGGCCTATTTTGATTTATAAATTGTCATTTGATTTTTGTTTTTAATTACTGACGCTTTTAATGTGCACTTCTTTTTACACACCGTTCTCACGTTGATAATTTAAACATATTAATGGAACCAACTTTCTGTAACAAATTTTTGATAACAATATCATGATTTAAAAAGGGGGCTTGTGACTAAGTAACAATAGCTGCGCGGGTCGATCGATCAGGTTAAGCTACGCTTGCCGCGGTCGGTCCATGGATGGGTTACCATCTTTACTTACCAAGACCCCTCCGTGCCTCGGAAAACACGTTAAGCCGTTGGTCCCGGCTGTCATTTGTGGATCTTTGACAGTCGTTACGGGTCGTCAGAAGCCCGAAAGTCTGACAACCAGTCTTACCAAGGGGTATCGTATTACCCAGTAACTGGGTTGTGGAGGTCAGATAGGCAGTCGCTCCATATAAAATACTGGTATTCAGCTGCATCCGGTTAGACTGGAAGTCGACCCCAACATAGTTGGGAAAAGGCTAGGCAGATGATGAATATCATAATTTAAAAAGAGTGTCCATGGAGTTTCTTGCTCGTTCTTCTCAATAGGTACTTACTACGCTATGGGATGGGCAACTAGCTTCATATTTACGATTGTTTGACAATTCAAAAGTGCCTATATTTGGTTTATTTGAAATAAATGCTCTGAGTTTTTTTTTTACTCTCGTAATTTTGAGACTGGAACAAAAATGTGCTGTGACATGCTCTACTGCGCGGCAAAGATTGAGTTTGCAAGGTAGACATCAACACATCAAGAAGCCTATATTACAACGAAAACTCATTTTGTTAAGGAAGCATGTTCTAGTTCGGTGCTTTGAAAATCTGATACACGAAGCGAAGATGTAGTCAATATGTACAAAGCTAGTCTTGTCTAAGAGGTTAGCTGTTGAGCCTGAGCAATATTGATCTAGCCGGAAATTATTCCGGGTATTGAGATGTAGATACGTACTACATACTCATAGATCAATAATGTATTTACAACGTCCGATTATGTTATGTTTTGTCGAATAATATACATACAAATATAGAATAGATATGCAAACATATATGGTCCTGCCGGTATACAGAGTAGCACATCGACTGATACACTCAGTATGTTATGATCCTAACCCTGGCGCTGCGACACTTTTTAAATGTCGCAGCATCGTGCTGAGATAGTGGCCTTTTGGCCTCGTACGGGATTTTGTTTTTTTTTTTTTAATTTTTACTTCCTTTATGTTTAAATTTAATTTTATTAACTACCTAGCGTAGCGAAGTAGTGTTTTAGTTTTTAGTGTTTAATTTTATTGTGTTGTAGTTATGTTTGTGATATTTCTGTGCGAGTCTAATAAATACTTTTTCTTTCTACGTTGTTGGGGGCGTTGAAACTGTAAAAATGTATGGAACAGCATTTTTTTTAAACAGCCTACCAAAAGACCAAGGCCTCTTATGGTGAAATTTTGTGTAGGATATTAAAAAAAATGCTGTTCCATACATTTTTGACTGCGCAGATGTATTGCACTCTTCTATGAAACTGTTATATTTTTTTTGAGTTGATGATATACATCAGGCAATGCGGGCCTATATCTCTTTAAGGGAAATCTTATATTAAAAAAATCCATTAATTAGTCTCATTAATGTTAGGTGAGGATTCTGAGATACACAAAACTAAAAAAAATCGTGTTTTTCTCCTTTTCCGGGGCAAAATTGTCGTATACGGGGCATAATCCTCTTGAAAGAGCACAGAGAGCAATTTTGGGGGTAGCAAACTTCCATCTCTTTTTCTTTTCCACAGATCTGCTAAATAAATCCTGCAACGTGCCGACTGTTCGCCAACTTTTCATTATACACTTAGTATTAAAACAGCACACCATGCTTACCTACACTGCTCGCAATACTTACAAAAGACGGAATGATATAGTATGCACATCTAATGCAACCTCAAAACATGTCTTTGTAGAAATATTTTTTACATTCTTATGCATCATTTCTGTACAAAGTTAAATAGAAAACGAAGTATCTATAAATTAAATTACATTAGCTGAACGAAAATTATACTTAAATATTTACTAACCATTGCATATGCACAGACAGAAGATCTAAGTACTTGTTGTCTGCACATGCTGTTTCATTACTTTTACTCTCTAGTTTTAGTTTACTTTCACTTTATACACATTGTTAATTTATTACATTAATATTTATGCATTTCATAGTCTGAAACACAGGTTCAACCTAGTTTAGGCAATAAGCAACTGTGCTCTATTTTAATTCTTAAGATACTTTGTAAATGTGCTCCTTTTTATAAATAAACAATTTTATTATTACATATTACAATAGATATACCCAATCATATATATAATCTTACGTCAAAGAGGCAGCAAATAGAGTCTCGTCACCATTAGCATCTTTGTTATTCTCTTGCTGACAGAGGTCGTACCTAGTGCTGTTATGTGTATTTAGTGCCAGTAACTAACTAAGACTAAAAGATAAGTATGATTGTTAACGCCCCTATGGACTCCGATCTAATAAAAGTTAAAAGTTAAAGTAAATTTTATGTACATACTTACGTATATACAGTCACGAGTAATAATATGTATACGCATACCAACTTTTAAAAGTGATTTTCTCCACTTTTACTCATTGTAATCTTATTTTATTATGAAAATAATATTTTGGAACCCACACTAAAATGAAATACCCATGTTATCTCAAGGTCGCAATCGCTATTTAAAAGAAAATCGCTTTTGAATTTGGCGGTGTGTATACATATTAATGCTCGTGACTGTACATAAAATAGGTATACGTCTAAAATATGGGTGGATTAAATCTCTCTAAAGTTCTGCTGTTTTAATATCCAACCCTGAAAGTGTTTACAGAAACAAAATAATTACTGTCGTCTCATATTTAAGCCTAAAACCATTTTATATTTGACAATAAAGACATAAACATGGAGATGAATGAAATAAAACCTAATATTAAAACACGATGACTAACAAACGAGAACACAAAACAAATTTTTTTCGGTAACAGACGGTTTTTATTAAAAAGAAAGCTCTTTCATTTTATTTTAATGTGGCGGTTTCTGCGTATTTGGCATTCCCGATGGCAAGGTTGATTTAATAATGCTTAATGCTCCAATTTGATTTTGATTTATTTTTTATTTTACAATATAATTTAATAGCGTTGACTTACACCTCATTCTTCTGTTTTTTTTTTCTTTTTTTGGTAAAAGCATAGTTTTTTTTTTTTTGGGAATTAGCGACGGCTTTGTCAACGAAATTGACCCAAATAGAGGATTTTCCCTACCTTCATTTTGTTTTTCCGTAACAAACTGGACCGATCAAAAAGCGTTTTTATTTAATGGCCTGATAGGGAAAACACTCCGTACGGACTTCTTTTATATCTTTTCTTGAACAACAAAGTCCTCCAGACCTTTCGGCCATAGCAGCGAACCGCAGCGGAGACTAGCCGCCTACACGGGAGATATTATTATAGTGCATAAGTGAGTGTACACATAAAGGTGCAATCACTCTTCCCTTACTCTCGTAGTCCGATGGGCTGGCAATCCAACACGCCCGGAGAGAGATCAGGCGCAGGACCAACGGCTTTAACGTGCTTTCCGAGGCACGGGGTTATCACACCGTCAACTTCCAAATTTAGGGTTGTAACTGAGAAATTCCATATAAAAACCTACAGCGTTGGTCGACCGCCATCAGCAATACAGAAGATTTCGTCAGGCTACGCTTGCCAAGGTTGGTCCATAAATGGGTGACCATCTTTACATATCAAGACTCTTCCGTGCCTCGGAAAGCACGTTAAGCCGTTGCTCTTGGCTGTCATCCGTAGATCTTTCTTGACAGTCGTTACGAACCGTGAGAAGCCCGAAAGTCAGACCACCGGTCTCATCAAGGGGTATCGTATTAAGTACTCAGTAACTGGATGGGGAGGTCAGATAAGCAGTCACACATACTCAGTCTGTAACGTTCCCACTGCTGGGACACATGCCTCCTCTCCGTGAGAAGGAGTGGGCCGTAATCCACCTCGCGAGCCCAGTGCGGTTTGGCAGATGTCATATGTCTTCGAATTTTTTGGTTGTAGGACACGACCCTTCACCGTTTTGAGAGCAGTGGTGATGAAATTTTACACAAAGTGAACGGCTTGTCTAGGTTTGAACTCACGACCTACAACTCTTAAGTAGCGGTCACCGGCGACTTCGTCTGTTTAAGTCACCGTAAGATTGTGAACACCGTTAGTTTATAATCTATCTAGCGAGATTATAAACTGTTGATAAATTGAAAACTGCAAAAACCATTTACAATTTAACGCACTATTTTTCGATAGTTTTTAATCTGTCCGTCAAATTGTGAACTTGTATCAAGACGGATAGTACCTTGCGCTATTACTGAATCAAGTAACTGCCACTAATTTGGAAGTAGCGCTCGCTCGGCTCGCGCGCGTTTTGTCGCAGTTCGAACCTTTTTTTTTGGTAGTTACGCGAGTAAATCTTCATGGATATCCTCCTGGTCTGTCAGACTCTTACTGACTAAGGCCAACCCGGTGTTCCGTCTCACACTTACACTGGGGATCACGGGAATTAGTGTGACTTCCGTAATCCCCGGCTAGTGCCGGCCCGTCTGTCGCAGTTCGAACCTAATGTAACCTATTCGGTCAGTAAGCAGTATGGTGCAGTTCACAATTTATCGACAGTTGATAATCTCGTGAGATAGATTATAAACTAACGGTGTTCACAATCATACGGTGACATATACCTAAATAGATACATCGCCTTCTGTAAATCTGAATTCTACTGGGTGTGTAATGATTGACATAATAACAAAATATCTAACGTTCACTTGACATAATTTCAGTTAACATAATTTTGTTTAACATAACGATCAGTTGACATAATGAATTGTTGATATAATTTCATTTTACCTAATTTCATATGACATAATGAACATTTCCTATAATGCACATTTCACATAATATTCATTTAGCATATTATTCATTTACTATAATATTCATAATCTCTAAGTAACTTTTAATATAATTTCGAAAATCTCATACGATTTTAAACGCCTGCTAGTATGGTGCCTTATACACCTGGATGCAATCTGGACTTTAGGGCACCCCGACTCGGATAGGTTAGGTTAGAAGGGGATGGCGGAGTCGTGTGAGCGAGCGAAGCGAGCGAATAGACCCCGCCATCCCCTTCGTGGTTATTTTCTTATAAACCACCCATAAGTAGGAGCCCCGCTTCGCGGGGCTCCGTCGACCAGGCCCACCCTCGACCTTGCATAGAATATTTTAAGGTTTGGTTAAGTGCCATTTGAGTTAGGCTAGAACTGTGCCCATTAAACATGAATTTTAGGTCATAAGAATATTAGGTCAAATGAACGTTATATTAAAAGGATATTATACATATTGAAAATTACATAAAATGAACGTTATACTAAATGTTATTATGTTAAATGAATATTATATGATGCGAAACATTAGGTCATATGAATTTATGTCATTTGATATTATGTCTTATGAAAATTATGTCATATGAACGTTAGTTTAAGTGAAATTATAGCATTTGTTATTATGCCAAACATTACACACCCGAAATTTGGAACACAGATAGTTTATAACTTGCATTAACATGTAAGATACTTTTAATCCCGGAGTATGTAGATAAATTTTGTTTATTTATCCCCGATCTCTATTATACAGATGGTGTCGGGTAAAGAACTTAAGCCACGACCTTGGGTGAGGACAAAGTCATTGGATAATCCACTGATTGCGCACAATCCTAGCCATTTAGGTGGCAAATTAGGTAGACCCTTATCCTAAGTAGGTTTTATTCCGGTTTGTCCGGGATTACATACAAACATAACCAAATATAAATTTGAATAAATTTTTACACTAAATAGAATTGGAGCTAAGGATCTTGTGGCTAAATAGTATCAACCAAACGGATCGATAGGCTAATAAACTACACTTGCCGCGGTCGATTAGTGGATCGGTGACCATTCATAACATTTCAAGACTCCTCCGTGCTTCAGAAAGCACGTAAAGCCGTTGGTATCGGCTGTTATTTGTACGTCGTCGTCAGAAGCCAGAAAGTCTGACAACCAGTCTTACCACGGGTGATCGTATTTCACAGTTACTGGGTTATGGAGGTCAGGTAGGCAGTCCTGTTGTTCACAAGCTATAATGCCGTTAACTCGCATATGGTCGATTTTCGTTTTTACTACAGAACGACTTCGTTCTTTTCTGAATAGAAATAGAGTGTCCGTTCATTGATTTATTTACTTGTGTGCGATACTCGTTTTGATACCTAATATAAATATTTCCTTGATCGCTGTACCCATTTTTTATTTATTTTGAAGCTACAACATTTTAATTCATTATTGTTTATTTTACGCTTGAAGTCATTTGATATCAAAAAGCCTCTCTACGGGATTGATCTAATCTAAAGCAAAATTGAATAATTACATTTTAGGAACGTATAAAATTAACCATAGATTTACTATCGTAATGTATCGTAATTATTAAGCGTGACGAAACATTTTTAAGTGTGTGTGTGTTTGTGTGGCACCCCAAGATGGCGAGTTAGTCGACGTTCATGTCATCATCATCATTATCATTTCAGCCGAAATACGTCCACTCTTGGACACAGGCCTCCTCCAAGCTTCTCCTCTTCGACCGGTCTTGTGCTTCCCACATCCAGCGGATTCCCGCGGCCTTCACAAAGTTATCGGTCCACCTTGTGGGAGGCCTTCCCACTCTACGTCTTCCAGTACGCGGTCGCCACTCCAGAAACTTTCGGCCCTATTGCCCATCTGTTCTGCGAGCAATGTGCCCTGCCCACTGGCACTTAAGTATGGCAATTCTTCGTTGTTTCGTGATGACCGACGTTCATGTGGTCGTAAAAATTGGGCGTCTCCTGCGGTGGATAGGGCCGTGAGGGCGCAAATACTGCCTCTACGTGCATCGCCTCCCTCTTCGCGAGCATCACTGCTTCGCAGGAGTAGGTGACGGCTACCCATGCACTCTCGCTCCGTACCATGGCCTGGACCAGGGCCGGACGCAAGAGATCGCCGCTGCAGATCGCCTCCACAAGGATACGGTGGTAAGCAGTGCGTTGAAGATATAATGCGCGAAAAAAAGCTGTGGAATTATTACGTCCGCGTGAACGTCCACTTAGTGTTAAAATTTTGTCTTAGGCAAAAAGGCAACATACTCAATTATTTCAATATCTTTGGTTGTAAGAGACATTTCTTATGTCATACACGTCTCCTTACTCTTGTCTGTGGTGTATAGCAAGATCTGCGTGCTCCTGAATATTTTATTAGAAATTAGATGTGGGCGCAGCTTCGCCCGCTTGGATGCCGGAAATTATCCCACTGTTACGTGTTGCCGGGACAAAATTCTAACCTATATTACTCCCTATAATATCAGCTATATAGAGGGGATGGGCTAAGTAACAATAGCTGCACGGATCAATTGATCAGGTTAAGCTATACTTGCTGCGGTTGATCCGTGGTTGGGAGACCATCTTTACGTACCAAGACCCCGCTGTACCTCGGACAGCACGTTAAGCCGTTGGTCCCGGCTACCATTTGTGGATCTTTGAAAGTCGTTACGGGTCGTCAGAAACCCGAAAGTCTGACTACAAGTCTTAACCAAGGGGTTTCGTGTTACCCAGTAACAGGGTTGTGGAGGGCAGATAGGCAGTCACTTCATGTAAAATACTGGTATTCAACTGCATCCGGTTAGTCTGGAAGCCGACCCCAACATATTATATATATACATATAGGAAAAGGCTAGGCAGATGATGAAACAGACAGACACGAAAATTTCAAAAAAGGTTTTTTTGTTATAAGTGCCCTATATACTTTCACAAGCATATAGTAAAAAGCTGCTATTTTGACATTAAAAACAGACTGTTTAATCTTATTTATTTGTATGTATAGATGTATGCTGTGCCCGGGCGTAGAAGAATAGCACCATCCCATTTCTTCCAGTGGGTGTCGTAAGAGGCGACTAAGGGACTTACTAGAGAATGGGCAGCAGCGTTCTCTATGCATTTTACCACCATACTGCGATCGCAAACCCGTCTGCCAATCGTGGCGATTATGGCAAACCCCCTTTGGGGGAGGCCTATGTCCAGCAGTGGACGTCTTTCGGCTGAAATGATGATGATGATGATAGATGTATTATACCTAACACAAACAAGTTTGGTCATTTATTGAAACTTTTAAGGTAACAATTAGGTCCTCCTTTATTCTCTGTTCTATTTAATACACATTTTTATTTTACTAGTGCCTACCCATTCGACTGTCGGGCTAAATTTTCGCGAATGCGCGGCTCTGTCAAGCGACTTCTGGGTGGTCCCGCGAGATGTTCCCGGAAGTAATTAAAATGAAAATATTTCAAAAACTTTGTTTGGGAGCCATATACAAAGGTTATACCGTCGGAATCGTGATTAAATAAGCTACCACGTTAAAAACAGACTAGTCCAGGTTTTTTCTGATATGTATTGATTATTTTGAAATGAAATCAGCATCCGCGAATTTTCCGCGAATAATCAATAAAGAAAATTCAATTAAAAAAAAAAAAAAAGTTTTTGTTTTATTTACTTGAATATTTAATACTTAACAATAATAAATAAAAATAATAACCCTCCCCATACATTTTTTTTACACCAGAGGCTTTTTAAAAATACCTAATTCAGGCGGCGCGTGCGCACGAATCGTCAACGGCAAAAAAAGGCGTTTTTTCGTAAATAATTCGTAAACTCTTAATTTTGGTAATATTTTAATTGGATGCTTTTATTATCAATAATACGATTTAAAACAACAACCGTAGTGTATTCAGTTAGAAAATAATAGTTTTTTAATTATTAAAATGCACGGTCATGGCGACGGTCACGCCTTGCAAAATGATTACCGATGTTTGTTGACAACCTATTTCTGGCCAAAATCCGTATCAAACACACGATCTATGGATTAAAAACGGTTTATTACTTACCCTAGTCGTTATGTTACACTGTTTTTGTAGTCACAAACACTCACAATATTAATTTTTAACCACTTTTACACACAGCGCGGAGCAGCGGGTCCGCGGGGGAACACGATTCGACTGTCGCGTTTTAAGAACGGTCTGGTAATCGTCGGTTGTGTGTTGCATAGCCTTGGTGAAAGACATTATACCATCCTGGTTATTTCTTCTACATCTTGTACAAGTTAGAGCAGTGTAGATAGAGTTTACCAATGCTAAAAATATTGAAATATAAAGGGTATCACTAGGTGATACCCAAACAGACTCGCGTTTTTTGACAAGTATCAAATTTTGATACTCTGACAGTCGAGTGGCGCAGATGTGACACACATTGCCAAACACATGACCTATTTACATGACCATAAAAAACTAAATAACAGAAAACGTAACACTCCTTTTTTAAGGTAGTCGCGTAAAAAACAAGACGACACACTTTTATTGCCACTACGTGAGCAGTCATTACTTTGAACTCATTTATTTATTCTATTTGTATTCAAACCCGAGAAATTGACCTGACATCTTGTATACAAATACAGAATCTAGCGCGGCAGAAATGGGATGCCAAATACAATAGGCTAGCAAATTGTTTACGTGTATTATTCCATTTATACAGTCCACAGACTCCATTTTCCTCCCATTATTTCGCTTCCATCTTTAGTCGCTTCAATTCATCTATTGTAGTTTGATCCTTCAAGTCACATTTAATTAGAAGCTTTTGTATTTAGGTTCAGTTTAGAGAGATTACATGATAATAGGGCGATGTGGTGAAGAGGCAAAGAGTTTTGGATAACATGGCCAATTAAATATTAATTTGCGAATCATATTATATTATGATATATACATATTTCGTCTTCACAAGCACTAAACACTGATAACCAATCTTACCAAGGGGTTTCGTGTAATCCAGTGAAACTAGGTTGTGAAGGGCAGATGACAGTCGCTCCATTAAAAAAAACTACTGCATCCGGTTAGACTGGAAGCTGACCCCAAATTTAGTTGAGAAAAGGCTAGGAAGATGATGACGATGATGATTGTTATTAATTTATTGAATTCATGTGTCAAAAGGTTTAAAGCTAGGTACAGGCCAGTATATCAAGCTACCCCAAACTGTCCAATTTTCCCAATTCAAAATGAACCGTATGTTTATGTGATAAAATAGAAAATCTATCGAAGAAT
This sequence comes from Polymixis flavicincta, assembly GCA_949987655.1. Classification (NCBI taxonomy): domain Eukaryota; kingdom Metazoa; phylum Arthropoda; class Insecta; order Lepidoptera; family Noctuidae; genus Polymixis; species Polymixis flavicincta. The sequence continues at coordinate 8,052,346 of OX465186.1, read as the reverse complement.
TTTGACAGATTGGCGTAGCTTGATGTACAAAAATATGGATTTTGTGACAAAACAAAATCAAAGCTTAAACAGAATCAGCCTATAATGTTCTCACTGCGGCACACAGGCCGCTGTGGCCGCCAGTGGCCTGTAATCCACCACGCGGGCTCATTGCGGGTTGTTAGAACGTCTTTGAAAATTTGGATCTAGGACACGCCATTTTCCTCACTATGCTTTTTTAAATAATTTTGAGAGCAGTGGTGATGCTGGAGCCACACTATGGTTAACGTCAATGCCCAACATCGCGGTAAACAACGCTTTAAATAGTCCGATTAATTAAAGCGATAAATTCAGTGGCCACACTGGAACGGTCAACGTCAATGCCCATCGAGTTATCGCCTAACGTCAAATGGCAATGTGTATGCCATTGTAAAATCATCGCGATAATCAATAGCATTTCTCGTTGGTGTGGCCGCGGCATGATGAAATAATTTACTCTTAAGTCGATCTAACTTAACTTACCTACTTAATACCACTTAACTACTTCTTAAAAAATTCTTGGTGTGAGCAGTGATATTTGGGTATTTTCGTACAGTAAGTAAAACTAAGGCATATGTATTAGGTATCCTCTTTTAAATGTCTGTTGTTCAGAGAGTCAACATAGTTAATGTGGGTCATATTATGAACGTACATTTATAATAACGATTTTTATATGTATGTCTTTGTTTGTAGTAACTAGTAAATGATCCATTGTAAAATATAAGTAGGGGTTGACAGAGCCGTTGGTTTAGTTGTAGCAAGCCTTACTGCTGAGCGTGAAGTTCTGGGTTCTATTCCCGGGTCGGGCAAAGCGTTATTGGGTTTTTCCGTCTAGAATTTCACTGTAACAGCGCGTAATCTAGATTGCCCTGCAGAATTGCATTTATTTAACAGTTGGGCTCTCAACTCAAAAACTGGATGGGTGGTTTAAACCATACCTACTTTACGCGCCCGGTTTGCATAAGTAAAACTATGTTCAGTGGTATAGGAGATGTGTATTTCTTTCACTATACAGTAAACATAATGACAGCGGAGGATATATGTATACAGAATACACGATTGCTAAATACAAGATATAATTACAACTGTTAACGTAATTAAGTCACTAAGCTTTAACTGGTGATTCAAAATCCTAGTCCCACTAGTTCAATCCTGCGAACCATAGATCTCTCGTCTTTAAACGAAAGTAGTGTTGTCACCACACTAAGAGTAGGAACCATAAATATTTAGTTTGCGTCACCACACTACCAATAGAACAACTATGTTTTGTTATAAGACAGTCTAGTTGTGTTCTGTAAATTAACAAAAATCTTAAATTATTCTCCTCGCATGTTAATAAGTTGGATTTTTGGAAATACTATTTGGAATATCTCAATAACATTACGGTTGGTATAGCTGACCTTTCGTTTCCATGGCAACTACTAACATTATATTATTATATTTTGATGAATGTTTGGTTATGGCTGAGAATCAATTCCCCGAAGAAGCCTGTAGCTTCTTATGATATGTATATCAGATGAATAACAGTATCTACCACTTACTTACGTAATCCTCATGTAATTTTGAGTACCTACTTATTTAGGTACTTATGTATGGTATATATTCCAAAACTATCTTACGAAAATTTAAAAAAAAAGGGTCGGAAAACGTGCGATGCCAGTTCGTAATTTCATTAACAAATTGATAGCTTTGATTTGAATATAACCCAAAATTATCGCATTACTGCTGAGAAGAGTCCTAAGTTCTATACCCGTTTCGAGCAAACAGGTTTGAATATTTTTGATACCAGCAGCTCAATTAAACGTTCTAAATCTAGTCGCAGTCCCATCTTGGCGACAATCAAATGCCAAAAACTTGTCAAAAATGTATGGAAACTCGAGGTAACTGAGATCGGACTGTGAACGTTCATAAAGATACGTGATTTACCAGTCTAATTTGAGTCCAGTTATGACAACAGACTTGCCGTCTATTACCTACATGTGACGTTGAATCGTTCCTATACTATAAGTTATAGTAGTTTCACGAAATAGTGTAATAAAAATTTCTACCTACTCTTCCGGAGAATATTAGCGCGATAATATTGTTCAGTAACTTCATTTGTCACAAATCTTGATTTAGTAAAATTCAAGGTAATGTCACTCACTAAATCTGTCACTCCTAGTTTGTGGTAAGACTACGCTAGAGATAAGGCAACATGACACTTTGACTTCAACGTACCTGACATTGACTTTTATATAAGTGACATGCGGTTGACTGAACAAGAGCTGCTCCAAAGTAATCATATCGAAATTGTAAAACGCAGATACCTACTGTTTAAAATTTATAGGTGTGTTTAGTTTTCAACATAGTCTTCTTTGGTGCCGATTACCTTCTAAACTTAAATAAGAGTATTGCTATCTCTTACTGACAGACCGCGAAAGAAAATGATAACTGACGCTTAAGAACTGTCAAACTGAACTACGTCTCGATCGCGTGATTTTAAGCATGATGATTTAGTTCGTCTTAGTGGCGTCGGTAAATATCTTAGTTAAAACAAAATTTTACAGCTCTAATTTATTTCCATCTCTTTCTTGTTTCATTGGAAAAAGAGAGCAATAGCCTGAAAAGCCTAGTTGGTGCACAAAAAAATCATCACCAATATCTAAGGTGATCGCGTACGGGGTCCTCAACGCACTGTTCAGTGCCGAGATTTGAAAATTGAACAGTAGAACACATTGTTCGATTTTCGACGAACTGAGATGTGTTAAGTTTGATTCTATGACATAATTATATATGTATTTCTATTCTATTTTATTCCACTGTTTTACCACCTACCTACTCGTACTACTGTAATCTGACTAAATAAGTCGTGTGTTATTCTATACTATTATTATATTACTGTTAATTGGACATCTTAATTCGAGACATGTATTTTTTTAAATCTTTTCATTACTTTGAATTGTATTGTCTTTTGTGGATCTTTGATAGTCGTTACGGGTCGTCAGAAGCCCGAAAGTCTGACAACCAGTCTTACCAAGGGGTATCGTATTACCCAGTAACTGGGTTGTGGAGGTCAGATAGGCAGTCGCTCCATGTAAAATACTGGTATTCAGCTGCATCCGGTTAGACTGGAAGCCGACCCCAACATAGTTGGGAAAAGGCTAGGCAGATGATGATGTATTGTATTGTCTTAGTTAATAATATTAATATGACCCTGTTCCCGATACCGGTGGGCTACTATTTTTTATATTTTAAAATGTTTTTATTTATATTATTTTATATTCTCATATTTAAAAATGTAATTTATATGTATTTAATAGAATAAAGGAGATATTAGTATAATTTAACTATGTGATAATTATGTTAATTCGATGTTCATAAACTTAACAGCAAACCAACATTGTGCTTTGCAGTGCCCTGACAGGGTTAATGTACAAAAACCGACAGTAATGTAATTGTAAAATGTGTGATTTGCACGAGAGCAAATAAATAATTGTTTGGTTAAAAACCGAGGGTTACAAAACCAGTGCGCGAAAGAATACCGTCGCGATTTTCAACGTCGAATTAGTTGTGTCGGACTATATCGACTTATCTACCTATGTGTAAAACCCATTTCCATTAATCTTCCGAGTTATTCTAGATGAGTCGCAGGAAATGGTCCGATTCCGTCGGAGAGACGTAGTTTATTTGATGAAGAATTTTCATTACTGTAATTCCTTAATTAGTTCGATTTTCGATATCCTTATATGCAGCCAAAAGAGTCCTGGCAAGATAATTTAAAACAATTCGAAGTATGCCTTATATATTTCATAGAAGGCATACTTCGATGTGTTTTTGATTATTATAACATTTAACTTTATGTGAAACAAATATCAATGATTTTAAAATCTTTGAAGTAAATATTCTGCATAGAGATTACTAGCTTTTGCCAGCGGCTTCGCTCGCGCTGAACTTTCATACCCTATTTAACTCCCTCAGGATTTTAATTTCGAAATATTCTTCCTTATTCCTTTTCTAAATTATAAAGGAAACCTCTGTGCAAAATTTCGGTTTTTTTGGTCCAAGTGTTTGGGCTGTGCGTTGATGAGTCAGTCAGTCAGGACTTCTATTTTTATTTATATCGATAAAAAATACTGTGTAAGTGTGTACCTAATGGTTGAAAGCGCGACTGGCTAACCACGATGTCTTTGATTCAAATTCCGGGTCGATATCTATTGAAGAAGTTTTCTTTAACAAAATCTTAGGGTTACTCCGATGAGATGCAAGGCGCCTGTGGAGCCACATAGCAAAGTATGCCCAACCTCTTGTCGTGATGTCTGTAGCATTAACACCTGCACTATGAAAGACCTTTGCAAGGCCAACGATAACGCTGTAGAAGTGGCAAAATTCTGGTCGAAGCTTGTTTAAAACTAATAATTAGAATAATTGACACGACGAAGAAGAAGTAGGGATTTAGATTTGCCCCGCTAGTGACAATAGCTTCTAGTCATCTCTGTCATAGAACGGTTTTATTTTTCTATACGGGCTGAAGCCTAGAACAATAAAACCATTCTATATGTATTTCCTTTCGTTAAGCCGTTGGTCCCGGCTGTCATATGTGGATCTTTGACAGTCGTTACGGGTCGTCAGAAGCCCGAAAGTCTGACAACCAGTCTTTACCAAGGGGTATCGTATTACCCAGTAACTGAGTTGTGGAGGTCAGATAGGCAGTCGCTCCATGTAAAATACTGGTATTCAGTTGCATCCGGTTAGACTGGAAGCCGACCCCAACATAGGTAGTTGGGAAAAGGCTAGGCAGATGATGATGATGTATTTCCTTTCGGGAAATACAGGCGTATTGTTTTATTATGTTCGCCAAAACTTCAGCTTCTACTAACCAGTGTTACTTTAAGTCTCCCAACTGACCTAAATATACCGCGGAAACAGAGTATTCGTCGAAAGGGGTATTAGGAACTGACCCCCTTACTAACCAATATCTAATCCGTCGGTTTATTGTTGCTCGTAGCAACAAAGACCGTGGTCTACAGTGAAGGGCATAAATATAGAAAGCTTATAGTCGTAGACATTTTAACATTGTTGTATATTCTTATAAAGTTAGATTCTTTTGATACTTCATTGTTCTCGTACTCCGTACGTAGCATCTGACCTGAAATGACGGTAGGCTGGCCATATTTGTCGAAGGACCGATGGTCGTTGGAGCAGACGAGTCCTGGAGTGGAAGCCGCGTATCGACAAGCGTTTTTTTTTTTCACAACGCGTCGTCCCGCTTACAACTTTTCGGCCGCAGGGGATAGGGAGAGTGGCCAACGCTATCCCGACACTCCTCTTCCCCTGCGGCCCCACCGCGTCCGCCATAAAAAGGTGGCGAACCCGTCCGGAAGGAAAGAACGCTGCTCAGAAGCACCGGCACTCCTCCTCTGCCACAGCCCGAAACCCTCAGCCGCGATGCCTCCCATTCGACATCGCGGCCCACCTCAGTTGCGGTACACCTCACCGCAACCTACTTTTTGGCTTGAAAGCAAAAGCCCTGACGAGCGGCCCCGCCTTTGGGTTCCTCTTCACTTCTTCACTCTTCACCGTGGCTGGAAGACCACGGCTATTGAGCCCCCCACACAACGACAATGCGGGAACCCACTGGTGGGGGATCGGCAAGCGTTGCGTGGGACGCACTCCAGCTAGATGGACCGACGATCTTAAAAAGGTGGCTGGGACAGACTTGATGAGGAAGGTGGAGGAAAGAGTGTTGTAGTGAAGCCTGGGAGAGGCCTATGCCCAACAGTGGACTGCGATATGCTGAAATGATTAATTGTTATACCTTACAGCATATAAAGTTCCCACTGCTGGTACACAGGCCTTCTCTCTGTGAGAGGGAGTGGGCTGTAATCCACCACGCGGGCCCAGTGTGGGTTGGTAGAGCTCACATGTCTTCGAATTTTTGGAACTAAGACATTTCAGTTTCTTCACGATGTTTTCCTTCACCGTTTGAGAGCAGTGGTGTTGAAGTTATTAACACAAAGTAATGTGCCTGGCTGGGTTCGAATGCACGACCTACAACTCGTAAGTCGCGGCCGTTACACTGGCCCACCACTGCTCTCAGGCAGTCGCTTCATGCAGAATACTGATCCTTGACCCCACATAGTTCTGCCAGGGGTGCGGGCTGTTCGAAAGAGATACCGTGGCCCCTGGCATCCAGGCAACTGAAGGAACACGGGTGGGTTTTAGTCAGTAAAAGACTGACACGCCCTCGCCTCCGCCTAGAGCGGGAGAACTTATTTGATGATTTCCCAGTTGATGAGTTCCCGTTTTTAGTGCAGTGGAGATGAAATAATTTACACAAAGTAAAGCGTCTGTCTGGGTTTGCAACTATAAAAGTTTTAGGTATTAATGTGGATGGCTGTAAAAGTAGGGGAATACCAAAGAAACGATGGATGGACTATGTGAAAGATGATATGGTAAGAAAGGGGGTGATCTTTTTTTTTTTTTTTTTTTTGGAATTGGCATCTCGCAGTTGACCTTGAGAGGCCGTGACTGCTCAACCGGACTTTCCTGTGAAGGTCTTTTAGGAATCTAAAAGCCTCCAGCCAGGGCGTAAACCTACTTAAACCTAAAACGACTGCGCACTGAGGGCACCCCCTGTGGGGTACGAACCTCGGCTCAGGGAGTCGCTAGCGGGGGGGGGGGCAGCTAGTACTATCAGGGACAGGCTGGATCGAGTTGTTTTCATGATTATTAGACGGGGAATTTAAAGCTACTGGCTCAGCTGCGGCGCGGGCTGGCGCATCAACGAACAAGGGACGGTCGGGGGTCTGATCGCTACTCGGGAGTCTTCGCGGGGCGCGAGGACCTCGGCGGCGAGGTCGGTAGGACGGTCGTCGTTTGTGTTTGTGTACCGTACTGGTGGCCCTATTCTTTTCTTGGAGAACAGTGATGGGGTCATCTGGGTCGGAGAGGACATGTTTCGGCCTGCGAATACTACTGATTCTACTGGGGACATAACTAGCGGCCTTCACAATCAAGGGATTGCGATGTATCTCGGCTTTATCGAAGAAACGCTTCGAGTTGCGTTTCATAAATTGAGCAATAGTGGGCATTTTCAGATCGAGATGGAGGATCTCGTTCCGAACGTACCAAGGGGAGCCTGTGGCTTGGCGGAGGAAACGGTTTTGGAGGGTCTGCATCCTATGGATGTGTCGGGGGTGCGTGTGTGCAAAGACTGCACATGCATACGTCATGATGGGCCTTATGCACGCCGTGTAAATACGCAATTTGCACTTGAGTGACAATTTGCTACGTGCGTTCAGAACAGAGTGCAACCTTCCGAGAGCGAAGGCGGCGCGTGAGCGCGCCTTCCTGATATGCTCAGAGAAGGAGAGGTGCTGATCTAGAATTACTCCAAGGTATTTGGCTTGCTTTTCCCAAGGGATCGGCTTGCCGAATATGGAGATGGGCGGGAGGGGGTCTTGGCGGTGCTGCGGTCTCTTAAAGAGAACCGCCTGGCTCTTGTCCGGATTTAGTTCGATTCGCCATTTCCTAAACCATGCACCGAGTACGTTGACTGCGGTCTGGAGGGATTTGGCTATCGCTTTGGAACTACGCCCAGAGTGGTAGATGGCCGTGTCGTCTGCGAACAGAGCCAACTGTGCCTTACCACTCTTGGGGATATCGCTGGTGAACAGCGTAAAGATGAGAGGGGATAGCACGGCGCCCTGAGGGACGCCGGCGCGAATCGGGTGGGGGGATGAGAGAGCCCCTTCGATGCGATAGCGAAAGGTGCGGTTCGACAGAAAATCTCGTAAGATGAGTACGAGTCGGTCCGGCACGCCGAGTTTGTACAGCTTGTAAATCAAGCCGTTGTGCCAGACCTTGTCGAAGGCTTTCGCTATGTCGAAAAATACTGCACCGGTCGCATAGTTGTGTTGGAGACCAACGCCTATATGCTCTACGATCCGGTGTACCTGTTGTACGCAACTGTGCTGGGTTCGGAAGCCGAACTGCTCGTTGGGTATCAGGCCTTTAGTCTCAGTGAAGTCCCTGAGGCGCTTGTAAATAAGTCGCTCATAGATTTTTCCGAGGCTGTCCAGTAAACTGATGGGCCGGTAGCTCGCGGGCTCCGTTTTGGGTTTGCCGGGTTTTGCAAAGCCAATGACCGTGGCTTGCTTCCAGGCTTGGGGGAAGATGTTATTGCTCAAGGCTCCATTGAAGATGGTGGTCAAGAGCATGATCAGGTGGGCGGGTAGCATCTGGATCACCTTATTGGTGATGCCGTCAGCTCCGGGGGCCTTTCTGGGTTTCAGACCTTTGATGATCTCGTGAACTTCGTCCGGGGTGACGAGAGGTAATGGATCATCAGGGTCTTCGACGGGCGGGAAAGGGGGTGACTGCCGAGTGGACTATTTATAGAAAAGTAGTAGAAAAAAAAAATGTGGCCGTCCTCAAATAAATTAGGATAAAAGAGAATAATTATGATAAGTATTAGTTTTAAATAAAAAATAAACCCTTGTCATAAAATAAAGAAAATAACCGTCAATACATCACTAATTAACTCTCTGCTGGTAAAAAAATCATAAAATCCCAAAAGCAACTTAACAGAAATACCGTTAATTAAAATTCAACTCTCCTCCTACTTAGTATAAGATTTAATTTCATTATAACATTATGAAGAAAAGATCGTAACATAATACTAATCAAATAATTACACAAAAGGGTCTGCAGTGCGCAACGGACCTTAAACACCCAATTACTTCTGCTAAGCGGAGAGTTCTACTAAAAGTAATTGGAAGAACAATCGTATTAATAAACGGAATGTTAAAAGTTCCCTATCTTAAAATCCTATATAATTAATAAAGTAACGAACGGCAGAAATTTCGGTATTAACGTTTCAGAGAATTATTATCTCGAGAGATTTTTCTTGAAAAGAAATTCGGAGTAAAGTTTGGTATTGATTTAATTTTAGATTTATTCAGTTTTATAATTTTAAAATTGTCTTGTATGTAATAAAAGGTAATTTTGGCAAAGGAAAAAACAGAAAATCTGCGGGGTATTTCCGTAATACACATGAAAATTGATCGCAATGTCTTTGCCTTTTTGGCAGTGAAAGAGAAGGGGCTTGTGGTTAAGTTTTAACCGCAGCACGGGTTGATCGATGAGGTTAAACTACGCTTGCCGCGTTTGGCCCGTGGATGGGTGATTTTTTTTATATACGAGTACCACTCCGTGCTTTGGAAAGCACCTTAAGCCGCTGGTCCCGGATGTCATTCGTGGATCTTTGACAGTCGTTACTGGTCGGCAGAAGCCCGAAATTCTGACTACCAGCCTTACCAAGGGATTTCGTGTCCCAGTAACTGGGTTGTGGAAGGCAGATAGGCAGTCGCTCCATATAAAATACTGGTATTCAACTGCAGCTGGTTAGACCAGAAGCCGACCCAATCATAGTTGGGAAAAGGCTAGGCAGATTGATAATCTTACTTTTGACGGTGAAATGTCACGTTCATTGCATTATTTACGTTGTGGAGCTGATTTTTTTTTCAAACCTATGAAGCAGTGGATTATAAATTTCCTACCAAGCCTTCGGATTGTGAAAATGTTTTACGCAATAAGGGTAACTGTAATTAGGTAGTCCTAATCCTGTTCCTATTCTGAGAAGGGGCTTTAGTAATGCCGCGGGGCACATACAATTAAGACTTGTATTACTAAGGTTAACATACATTTACAAGGAAAAACCAACATCCAATTTGCATTAAAAAAATATTTCTTCAAGTCGCTTGCATCACGTAAATTAATTTAAACTCATCCTCTGACAGGTAATTGGCTAAATTGCCTAAGGAACGTATACTCCACACCAATCTTGGTAATTGCTACCGCAGAGGTTATTAATTCCACAATGTATTTCAAACAGTTGACATAAACAAGGAAGTGTCTCGAAATTTGCGTACAAACGCGACAGATATATTCGGTAAACAAAATCGCATTTTCGAACAATTTTCTCTTATACCACCTTCTTATTCCTAGATAACGGTGATGGCTTAGTGGTAACGGTCGCAACTTACGAGACGTAGGTCGTGTGTCCGAACCCAGAGAGGTGAAAAAAAAAAAGGTAAATTATTTCACCATCACTGCTCTCAAAACGGTGAAGGAAAACATCATGAGGAAATCGGTATGTCCTAGAACCAAAAAAATCTAAAACATGTGACATCTGTCAACCCGCACTGGGCTCGCGTGGTGGATTACGGCCCGCTCCCTCTCACAGAGAAGAGGCCTTTGTCCCAGAAGTGGGAACATTTTAGGTTGATTATGCTTTTTTACCTTCTGACCACGTTCGTACGGACGTAAAAATATCGCGGGAGGATTATATCGTGCAATGAATTTTCAATTCTTGGAGTTGAACCTAGCATTGAGAATCCAACAGGGTACATCCTAACACGTCTAAAAAACACACTGTTCGATCGAAGGTGCTCTTACATGAGCAATTTTTTGAGCAATTGTTGCTCGGCAACACTAATGGATGAATGTGCATCAATTAAGTGGAGCAATCTGGAGCAACAACAATAAAGTGTAACAATTGTTTCGGGAATATTGCTTCTAATTGCTCCATATATTATGTATTTCAAATTTCTTAATGTCACCAATGTGAGTTGCAAAATATCCAATCGGTTTGGAAATTTTCTTTTCATCTCGTTTATACGTATCACAACAGCTCTTCTTTGCGAGAGGAATCGGCCGGCGGCGGCGGAGGCGGCAAGGAGGCGGCGTTTTGCATAGTTTTTAAGTTTCTCCATATTGCATGGTATTGTGTGGCCGTATCTCTGGCAACAGGTTGCTACATGTTGCCATTGCTCTAAATTGCTGGATGTGTCGTGACGTCGTAGTTGGCGAGAATTGACCAGGATGGAGCAATTTTAGTTTCTCGTGTAAGCACACCCTTAGAGCTAACCAGAGTGTTGACGATCTAGTGCGCGAAAAAATCCTGTCGCGATATTTTAACGTCCGTGGACTGGACGGACACAGAGTGAGATAATTTCGCGAGGGTAGCGAAGCGTAAGTGATAAGGTCTCGATAGTCTTTGGTATACAAAAACACGTTTTATCGAAAGGCTTTGTATTACAATCGCGGATTGTGAATTGTGCGAAACTCCGTACATTTTGAACACTTACGTTTATTCTGAACGATTTGAATGAATCCGTTTTTCCGGGTGTGTTGTGAAAGTATTTAGTGGCTTTACGTTTTTTTTTTTCGGATGAAGTAAAATTTTGGTGTGTATTGTGTAAATATTTAGTGTCGCGTGCATTGGTAAGATTTAACAGAGGAAAATGGCTGAGGTAATGGGGTATGTAAGCAATAGGGCTGCAACCTGTACATAATGGTACAATGTTATGAACAAAATTATTGCTATTAATGTCGCTATACTGGAAAGATGTGTATTTGTATTGGTCGTAATTAGTGATGTGCCGTTCCCGGGAATGCTCCCAAATTGGGAATGTTCCCAAAAGAATCTTTCCAGTGCCCGGGAATATTCCCAATTGCTGGGAACGTGTCGGTGAAACCACATAGAATTATAATAAAAGTAAAATTATAATAACATACAAAGTTACTGGTAAGATTTAGACATTAAGTAGAAATGTAGGAGACTAGGAGGTTTAGAGATTCATCATCATCATTTCAGCCGAAAGACGTCCACTGCTGGACATAGGCCTCCCGCAAGCTCCGTCACTTCGACCGGTTCTGTGCTTCCCGCATCCAGCGGACTACTGCGGCCCTCACAAGGTCATTAGTCCACCTTGTGGGAGGCCTTCCAACTTTACGTCTTCCGGTACGCGGTCGCCACTCCAGAACTTTTCAGCCCCATCGGCCATATGTTCTGCGAGCAATGTGCCCTGCCCACTGCCACTTACGTTTGGCAATTCTTCGGGCTATGTCGGTTACTTTGGTTCTCCTGCGGATCTCTTCATTCCTGATTCGATCACACAGGGAAACTCCAAGCATAGCCCTCTCCATCGCCCTTTGGGTGACTTTAAGCCTTTTATGAGGCCCATTGTGAGCAACCACGTTTCGGTTTCATATGTCATCACTGGAAACAAGCACTGGTCTAAGACTTTCGTGTTGAGACATTGCGGTATGTGGGACGAGAAGATATTGTGAAGCTTCCCGAACGCTGCCCAGCCGAGTCGGATTCGACGATTGACCTCTTTCTCGAAGTTGGACCTACCTAACTGGACAGTTTGTCCTAGGTAAACGTACGCGTCCACAACTTTCAGTGCAGCGCCTCCGACCGTTACGAGAGTGTGTGTTACATGGGCATTGGAAAGTACCTTTGTTTTGTCCATGTTCATCCTCCATGGTCTCAGCCAAGACAACTATATCATCGGAAAACCGAAGGTAAGTGATGTACTCGCCATTGATGTTGATGCCAGCCCCTTTTCAGTCCAGAACCTTGAAGACATCCTCCAATGCAGCGGTGAAGAGTTTCGGAGAGATAACGTCTCCCTATCTTACACCTCGCTGCAGAAGGATAGGTTTCGAGGTCCGGTCCTGGAGTCGGACTGATATGGTGGCGTTTTCGTACAGACACTTCAACACCTCGATGTACCGATAGTCGATTTGGTACCGTTGGAGGGACTGCAGTACAGCCCACGTCTCGATCGAATTAAAGGCTTTTTAGTAGTCCACAAATGCTAAACAGAGAGGCAGATTAAACTCTTCGGTCTTCTGTATAACCTGCCGCAGCGTATGTATGTGGTCTACTGTGCTAAAGCCTTTACGGAACCCGGCTTGTTCGGGAGGCTGGAAGTCGTCAAACCTGCGCGCTAGACGGTTTCTGATGACTTCGGAGAACAGCTTGTAGACATGGCTTAGCAGTGAGATGGGCCTATAATTCTTATGAAGGGCATTGTCACCCTTCTTAAAGAAAAGTTTTGCCCTCGAGTATGACGGAATCAAACAGCTTCTGGAGGGCCTTAAGAACGGGTTTCCCGCCGGCCTTTTGTAGTTCAGCCGTGATTCTGTCATCACCCGGCACCTTGTTGTTTTAAAGCTGTTTCAGAGCTATCCTAATCTCGTAAAAGCTGACGTCCCGGATGTCTTCAGTATACTGTCGGGTCAATCTAGCTCTTGGGTCGTTTGCCAGATTCGTAACGGGGTTTCTTGTTGACTTGTATATAACTGTCCATAGAACCTCTCAATCTCCCAACGGCTCAGGCTTGGTGGATACGATCCTGCCTTCATCGGTCTTCAGTTTCGTAAACTTACTCTGCCCAATAGACAGATCCCTAGCAAAGACCTTGGAGCCTTTATTCCGTTCTATTGCGTCTTTAATACATTCTGTATTAAAGCGGCGGAGGTCGCTTTTCAAGGACTTAGAGATCTGTCTGTTAAACTGCCGGTACTCGAGGACATCGTCTGAAGACTGCAGGACCATCTCGCGCCTCTTCTTCATGAGCTGCAAAGTAGGATCAGAGAGCCTCTTATTTTTATTGATTGATCGGGTCTTGAAAAACTTAGACCCGACCGTATGGACAGTTTTCACGAACCCATCATTACCTGCATCCCATCGTTCAGAGATTATGTACAATATTTTGAAACGTTATTTTAATAGACTGGTAGAATACATTATTCTTTTCTTTTTTTTTTGTTTTATCTTGCAATCAGTTTTTAAATACTATGAGCAGATGAGTTGTAGGAAGGTCTGGCAGGGAAGAGTTATTCCTCATCAGGACCAACTTTCATATGAATAACGAAGCTCTCTCCAAGTTATCCAATTGTAGGATGTTAGGATGTCTCTCCAGTCTGGATTGTTTGCTACGCCGACCCGGTTAGTTGGGGCCATAAATCTTGCACAAAGGATAAGTAAATTACATTTCTCAAAATAAGCATCATACCTGCACAGTTAAAAGGATAGTTTTTTTGTTATCAGTCAGTTTAACACACCAACTACATAAACTGCCGAAAATTCTCAGTAACACATTGTGAGTGTAAAAATCTTTTATTAAGACACATGCGATAAGAAACCTAATCTAAAAAGTTCAAAAAAGAAAAAATCTTGAACTTTTGTGTTAGTGTTCCCACTAACTGGGAATGTTCCCGGGCACATGGGAACATTCCCGGGAACATTCCCGTTGGGAAGTTCCTGGGAACGGGAATGTTCCCACGGCACATCACTGGTCGTAATACCTTACTATTATTTTAAGTTACATTGCGATAATAATCTTTGAGTAGATACGTGGTGGTACCTAATATCTTGCTGTAAAGATTGGTTGTATTCAACCCGGAAAACAAAAGAACAGTGAAAATTACTTCCCTGATATCCTTTGTTTCGCAAACCCTTTGAAGCTCATATTAATAACCAACTTTTTGTATACTTTCGTGTTTTTATTGTAACGATTTTCTATCGAGACAATAGCCAACATTAAATAGGCATATCAGAATAGTGAGCCCAGTTCCATAAAATGCCGTTGCTATGAATACTAACATTTTGTTTCATAGGGGGTTTTCCCCTTAGCATTAGAAAGTGATAAATTAGATAAGTCTGAATGTTCGAAGATTTATTGCCAACATGTTGAAAATTTGAGACAAATGTCGATGTTAAATTTATGGCACGAGAAAACGTTATAAGGGCATTGAGGCATTAAGGGTTTTAAGGCAGAATAAAATTCTATTTTCTTCGAAATACTTGAGAGAACACTTTATACGTTTTCTGCGTGTAGGTGTAACTAATTTTATGTGATCCGTCTTTCACAAAGAATTAACAGGTTGGGAAAAGAAATAGGCAGATGCTATCCAGAACATAAACGTTTTCAAAAATAACTTATTATTCATATAATTAACGCTAAACCCACGCCTGTAAACAAAAATAAAATTAAACACGAAGGAACTACAAAACACCGTAATGAAAATTTTAATATTCGAATTTTGAAGCACCTTTTGTTCGCAACTCCGTGTAAAACAATGCCCTATTCAGCTCACCAATTACTCAAATTATGAAATTTAACAGACGAAAAACATTTGAGTAAGCGAAACTGCGAGACTGCGAAACCACACTTCAATGGGCACTGTAACAATTTTGCTCCGGGAAAATGTTCGACGAAGTCCGATCAGCACATCGGCCCTTCAGCCCGTATAATTCAGGAAACTGGCCCACTCGATTTCCGATATATGAAGACGTAATGTATAGGCGTAGTGACGCAAAAAGTCGGCTGTGTTGGTTTATATAGGAGCGTATGTTATAATATATAGGTATTGTGTACCGTATAGGTACTTAAATTAGATGCGATTGTATATAGATCAGGAAAATATCTAAAACTTACCTTTTTGTTATTTAGGTATCTTCATTGACTCACAGTGGTTTGTGTATTTTTAACCGACTTCAAAAAAGGAGGAGGTTCTCAATTTGAATGTATTTAAAAAAATGTCTATTACTTCAAAATTCCGTCATTTATGTATTAATACAAACTAATTTGAAAAAAATTTCTTCTAAATCCGTTCAGCCGTTTTAGCGTGATCAAATCAAAATCAAAGCAAATCAAATCATTTTATTTGTCACAATGCAGGTACATAGTTTATATTAGGTCTTATAGTGATTATGTTAGTTGGCTGCATTCTACTCGCAAGCATACAAATATTACATACAATAATGAAATATAATATTACAAAAAACATAAATTAAATGTCTGTAGGTATAATTAAAATGTCAAACCATAAAATATAAATAAAATTATGTCAAAATTTAAAATATCATTGTCAACAATTATCCTCCATAAATTCAGTGATTGAGTAATAACATTTATTAATTAAAAATTGTTTCAATCGTTTTTTAAAAATAACTAAATTAAGATATTTAATTTCTCGCGGAATTTTATTGTATATTACTGGAGCCATTTGATATATACTTTTGCGGAAAAGAGCTGTTCGACTGCGGCCAACACTGAGAATGTTGGATTCCCTTTTTCTCAAACGTGAGTTTGCGGGGGGCCTAATTTCAAAAAGCCGTGGGTTTGTTTTAACAAATACCGCCACTTCGTAGATGTATATTGAGGGAAATGTTAAAAGCTTTAATGATTTAAAATATGGCTTACAACTTTCCCTTGAGCGCAATTTGCATATTGCGCGTACACATTTTTTCTGAGCAATGAACACATCATTTTTGTCGGTTGAGTTTCCCCAGAAAATTGCTCCGTACCTCAGAACAGATTCCACATAGCCATGATAGGCAGCAAGTACGGCATAACGATTAGCAAATTTGGCTAGCTTATAAAGAGCAAAAGAGAAAGTATTAACTTTTTTACATACTTCTTCAACCTGTAATTTCCACGTGAGTTTGCTGTCTATCATCAGTCTTAAGAATTTTGTGCTGGAGGTTGTGGTAATCGACATGCCTTTATAACTAATGTTCAATGGATGTTGTCGTTGTTGTCGTTGATTAAAATGCATAATATTAGTCTTTTGTAAGTTAATCTGTAAATTGTTCACCTCTAGCCATTCAATCATTTGACATAACGTATTATTAATTTCTTGCTCATAATTATAAGATTCATCCGCTTTAATTACTATTGTGCTATCATCGGCGAACAATACTGTTGGGTGTTTTACATTGTGATTGAGTAACAAACATCCAAACATCTTCACAAACTTTCACATTTTTCACTTAGTGTATACAGGATAAAATTTTAACCAGTGCGCAAACTATAACCATAAATTCAGCATATCATTAGCTTAGATTTTTTTTTTGTTCGGTTATACAAAAAAAAAATCTGCTGGTCCATACATTTTGACCGCGTAGGTATTGCAGTTTTCTATGAAGCAGCTAATTATTTATTATTGATATATCGTGTTTAAAAAGGGCCATCAGGGGCATCAGAGTCTGATGATGGAGTAGTAACGAGGAATGAGGATAAATTACTAACAAATTTCACTGTGGAAATACATATGGACATCTGTCGATCGGAGCGTGTTATATTTATTTTAGTTGTATGTATGTGTATATATTCTTTTATGATAAGTGTATTTATAAATTGAATTATCATTTGTACTGTTATGTTTTACCTTCTATTATTATTACACGCGTTGTCTACAACTCTGTTATCGTCTCTCCTATCGCAAGTGTGCTGGAAGAGATTTCTGTAGAAATAAGCATTACCTTTGTACGTATTTTTCTGATCCTTTATTCTTGTCTGTTTATATGAATGTGTATAAATGGTTAAATAAATAAGTTTTAAAAGCAGGAAATAAGTCGCCTCTCAAGTTTAATAAGAAGTTGTAGGTAGTATTTTGATCAAAGCATTATCATGTCGGGGTCGATCAAAGAAAACGCCAAGCAGAAAGAAAACATTTACATTAGCCGTCCTCCGAAGTGACAATGCTTTGATCAAAATACTACCTACAACTTCTTATTGAACTTAAAAGGTAGGAATACATTTTACTTGTTTGGTTTTGAGAGGTTTTGGACTGGGTCGGGGTTTAAAAAAAACTGTAAATGACGTTGAAGTAAATTTTGCTAACACAAATACCTCTTGAAACAATGGCAGAAAAGCATAAAGAAACCATTTGTTTACTTTCTCGGCTTTACGCCGAAATAAATACTCGTACAGTAATAATTTATTGAAGATAGATAATAATATTGTTCCATTTCCAAAGCTGATCTTTTAGAGATTACTAGCTTCTGCCCGTGAAATTTCTTGGTTCCCAGACCCACCACGTCGCATCGCATCGCCCGCGCGCGCTAATATTTCGTTTTCTCTTAACATTCTTTCAGACTTTTTGACGTGACAACGTCTTATAATTCGATGGAGCCGGCTGCACGCACGAAAAAACATGACTCATGCGGCGTTACCTCGCTCTGAGGCGTTCCATTTAAGGCTTGAAGTGCAAGCGAGAGCGCGGAACGAGCGACAAAGAGGCACAATCGGCCTCCGCGTTCAGCAGCGTTCGACATCAGTCTCTCTCCTACTTGAGTAAGCGATGCGTTTGCGTGGACAGCTGCTATACAATAATACAATAATAAACAATAGTATTATCTTATGACGTTGTCACGTTCAACTATCGTCAGTAAACCGACTTTGCAGACAACCGATTTTTTGTTTTTGATCGGCTCGTAAGGGTCGTATAGATTGCTTAGTAGCTTATAGCCTTTCTCAAAAATTAGGCTATGCATGTAGAAACTTTCAAATCTTATTGGTAATTCCAAAGATTAGCGCGCTCACAAAAATACACGTAATTACACTATATAAATGAAGATATAGTTGTTATTTTCTTTCTTAATCTTAATATAGTCAATACACGATCATGTACAGAAAGCTTTGTATACTTAGGTTAGGTTTATTGAATCGATATGGGTCAGAATGTAGTAATACTACCAACACAAAAAAGGATAGGCAGCAAAATTCACCATCTATACTAATATTATAAAGAGGAAAGATTTGATTGTTTGTTTGTTTGCGTTGAATAGGCTCCGAAACTAATGAACCGATTTGAAAAATTATTTCACTGTTGGGGAGCTACACTATCCCCGGGTGATATAGGCTATATTTTATCCCCGTATTCCCACGGGAACAGGAACTACGTGGGTGAAACCGCGGAGCGCTGCTAGTCTGCTAATAATTTTGAACTGCGATCGCAAATCGTCATTCTCTCATCCTTATTCTAATTTATTTGAGCGTCTGCGCAACTTGTGTTTTTCTTTCATACTCCACTATTAGTCGTGCTCGGTAGTTACCTACTCCCCCCTTACTAGCTATTTTATTTTTCCCACAGTCCGTTCACCGTTGCCTTGGTCTTCCTCTAGTCGTATACCCATCCACGTTCATTCTCAAAACTTTCTCGACGACAACAGTGCTTTCGCTAATACGTGTGGTTAAAACGTTCATTGTAGTGATCTTTAATATTGAAGCTCATACATATAAAATCATTATGATAACTAAAGAAAGAAAGAAAGAACACCGGTTATTTGGACACAGTTCGTGTAACACAAAATACAATGACACATTTAAAAAAGTGAAAATAAATAACTACAACAGTGTGTGCCTTACGGCTGCGCCAAAAAGGTTCATTTTAGCATTGATGCCAGACAGACTGATGCTGTCTGACGCTGGTATTCTAATGAACCTTTAGGGACAACTGACGAGGAGTAAAAAACAGTTTTAACATAGGTAGCTAATACATAATTTTTACACTGATAAATAAACAAGTAATCACATAAACCTACAAAAGCAAAATAAAACAAAAATAACAGGTAGGTACTAGTGACTTGCCCATGCTTCCTAAGGGATTTCTACTAATGCGGCGTCATGTCAAAGTATCAAGATTTCTGTGCTGTATCTGCATAAGTTAAACAATAGTCCTCCAGATCGTATTTCGGTCATGGCGGCCAATCTTAGTGGAAACTAGCGTACGGTGCGGAGATATTATAGAGCACAAGCGTGTGCGCAGACGCAGGGGCACGCTCCCTTCCCTCACTCTCATAGAACAATGGGACGGCAATCCGACACAGAACCAATGGCTTAGCGGCTAAGTTAAATGGCAACGTATTACACACATAAGGCTTCCGGATTAAATAGGGTATTACACCCACTTTTGAAAAGTGTCTTCATTCGATTCTAAAATGCTAAAAATAAAGCACTAAAAAAACACATTATTTTTTAAAATTTTATTAATTAATCAATTAGTATCATAAAAATGCATTTAAATTTTACAATTTTGATATTTCGCGCGTAATTTGACGAAAACGCTGGACGCAGTGGACGCCATATTCTGTAGGTATGACGTCAGTTTGCTGTGTAAACAAATGCGCTGATATTTTGTATGATAATTGTTTATAATTTAAACAATGACTTATTATTCTACTCATCGTTGGTTTGCTGTTCCTGAATGTAAGATATTGTTTCAATAAAAAAATAACTTTGTTTACGAAAAAAATAACATTACAAAGTGATTCAGTTCATTAGTTCATGGCGCCTACTATTTCGTGGTGTTCAAAAACAGATTAAAAAAACTGAAAATTATGAATTGGATTTAAAAAAAAAATATTCCATGAACTAAAAATCACATTTTCCGACCGCTTTTTCAATTCCAATAATATACTTTTAGATTTTCTCTCATACGTACCTAACGTAGATTAGATAGGTTCCGTTTCTTGTGTCTAGTTTTTGGGTGGTATCTCCATGAATTCGTCTTTAGTTTTAGAACTTAAGAAGAATTCATGGAAACACTTCACAAAAACTAACAACAATAGTATTTTAAATAAAATAAGGTTTGCTAACAATTTATGGATGTTGTTGTGTTAGTTGTCCAAAATATGTTTTTTTTTTCCTTTGCGTAGTTAAAAAGAACTTTGCGGCCACGCAGACAGACACGAAAAGCGTCATTGTTTTTTTTTTTACCATATAAAATAGATTATCCATCTATCTATATATATAAAAGGAGAAACTGACTGACTGATCAATCAACGCACAGCCCAAACTACTAGGACTAGGAACGTGAAATTTTGTACACGGCTTCCTTTTATAATGTAGGGGAGCACTAAGAAGGGGTTTTTGGAAATTCGACCTTTAAGGGGGTGAAAAGGGGGGATTTTGTTTGTATGAAAAATCTTATTTCTTGAGTTAATAAGCTTGAAACTTGGCACAAATACCTATCTGAGTAAATTATAAAGTTGGGATTTTTTTTTTTTTCTAAACTACCCCCTAAAGAAGGGTTGGGGCGTGTCAAAGTTTGTATGGAATAATTTTAACGCGCTATCTGATTAATTCGAAACTCAGTATTTATACCTAAAACCAAAAATAAAAGATAACGTGTATAAGGGTTTTTCGAAAATCTACCCCTGAAGGGGTAAAAAAGGGTTGTTAATTTTACAAGGGATGATTTTACTGCGTGTCATGATTAACTCGAAAATTGGTAGAAATAACCTATAAGTCAAATTATGTAAAAGAAACAAAAGACTTAAAAAAAAATGTAACCCCTTTTTTTTTTTTTTTTTTTTTTTTGGGTGGGAAATCATCAAATGACTTCTCCTGCTGAGTAGAGCAGGAGGGCGTGTCAGACTTTTACTGACTAAAACCCACCCGTGTTCCCTCAGTAGCCCGTATGCCAGGGGCCGTGGTATCTCTTTCGAACAAACCCGCACCCCTGGCAGGCATCGGCCTGTAGCGGCACTACAAATAAAAATGCTTCGCAACAAATTCTCAGAAACGCAAAAAGAGAAGTGGCGCCATCTACAATGCAACAGGCGAACTAAATGAGCAATTCTGCATCGCGCAATCAGAGTTTTCGACGGCACTCGAACATATACAAAATCCCGACATCAGCTGTAGGGCAGTTGCCCGGACCAGACACAATACCCGTCTGGTCGGAGGATCCTCCTTTTCAATAGAGGATGAGCGAACTTTACACCCTGTTCCTCATATCTCTATACTGGTGACCCCGTGAAAGAACGTCAGCGCAGCCTTCGTGCAACACTTCAGCGTGACGTCATCATCATTATCACATCAAGACCACTTCCTCCAGCTTTCGAGCGGCGAGTCACACAGCCAGCCAGCACCCACGGCTTCAACGGGTATCCTGACCACCTGCATGCAGCGAACCGCATGCCTGGTCATCACCCACAGCCTCATCAGCAACCATGGCCCAGCACACTGCACTTTCGGCCGGTCGAGAGCTCAATCTCCCGGTCGACGCCAGCAGTCAGCCTCAACCTCTCAACCCAGCGCTGTACCAGATCCGACTCACTGGAGCATAACGCAGCGCAACCCCGACTCACTGGGGAATCGTCGTAGACAGTTCCGACTCACCGCGAACTATGCGACACCCGGTTCCGACTCACTGGAACCACAAACTGGCCCTGGCAAGCATCACATATGCACTGACTCAGCCCACTATCGACCTCCGGTCTCCGGGGGGGAGTGATGTAGCGGCACTACAAATAAAAATGCTTCGCAACAAATTCTCAGAAACGCAAAAAGAGAAGTGGCGCCATCTACAATGCAACAGGCGAACTAAATGAGCAATTCTGCATCGCGCAATCAGAGTTTTCGACGGCACTCGAACATATACAAAATCCCGACATCAGCTGTAGGGCAGTTGCCCGGACCAGACACAATACCCGTCTGGTCGGAGGATCCTCCTTTTCAATAGAGGATGAGCGAACTTTACACCCTGTTCCTCATATCTCTATAGGCCCTTGCGGACCCCACCTGTGGTTGCTGACATCTTTGACGGCGCGCGTGTGGAACACAACGCGCCGTCCCGTCTACCACTTTTCGGCCGCAGAGGATAGGGAGAGCGGCCAACGCTATACCGACACTCCTCTTCCCCTGCGGCCCCACCGCGTCCGCCATCAAACGGTGGCGGCCCCGTCCAGGCCACGGAAGGGAAGAGCGCTGCTCAGAAGCACCGGCACTCCTCCTCTACCGCAGCCCGTAACCCTCAGCCGCGATGCCTCCCATTCGACATCGCGGCCCACCTCAGTTGCGGTGCACCTCACCGCAACCTACTTTTTGGCCGCTACGTCAATGGCTTGAAGGCAAAAGCCCTGACGAGCGGCCCCACCGTTGGGTTCCTCTTGGCTTCACCGTGGATGGGAGACCACGGTTACTAAGCCCCCCCGCAACGACAATGCGGGAACCCACTCGGGGGGGATGTAACCCCTTTGAGGGTGAAAAGGGCGATATAGTTTGTTTGAAGAGTTTTCTGTGGAAAATTAAATAATATACACATAACTGAGCCATATTAATATAAACCAGAAACTTGCTGAGGTGGTTTTGTGTGAAGGATAGTGATCACACCACTTTATATTGCTGACGTCAGAAGATAAATATTTATCCTACTAATATTGTAAAAGTGAAAGTTTGTGAAGATGTTTGGATGTATGTTACTCAATCACGAAAAAACGATTGAGCGGATTTGGATGAAATTTGGCACACAGATAGATTATAACCTAGATTAACACATAGAATAGTTTTTATCCCGGTGGTACGTACCCGCGGAATAATTTCCGACTTCCACGCGGGCGAAGCCGCGGGCGGAAGCTAGTATTATATAAGGAGAAACTGACTGACTGATCTATCAACGCACAGCCGAAACTACTGGAACTAGGAACGTGAAATTTTGCGCACGGCTTTCTTTTATAATGTAAGGGAGCACTAAGAAGGGGTTTTTGGAAATTCGACCTTTAAGGGGGTGAAAAGGGGGGATTTTGTTTGTATGAAAAATCTTATTCCTTGAGTTAATAAACTTGAAAGTTGGCACAAATACTTATCTAAGTAAATTATAAAGTTGTGTATTTATTATTTTTCTAAACTACCCCCTAAAGGGGGATTGTGGGGTGTCAAAGTTTGTATGGAAGAATTTTAATGCGCTGCCGCGCTGTTTGAATAAATCGAAACTCAGAATTTATACCTAAAACCAAAAATAAAGAATAACGTGCATCAGGGCTTTTTGAAAATCTACCCCTAAAGGCGTAAAATTTGCACACATAGATTATAACCTAGATTAACACGTAGGATACTTTTTATCCCGCCGGTATGTTCCCGCGGGATAATATCCGACTTCCACGTGGACGAAGCTGCGGGCGGAAGCTAGTTAACCATATGCAATTTAGAATGAAAATCATCGCTAAGAATACGGTACAATCCAGCACATCACATTTTCATTTGAGGTCCTTCAACTCTCCCCTGCCGTCCGCAGTAAATATTTGCTCACTGATATCAATATAAGCCTATTAAAACATTAATTAAATTAAAATGAAAGCTTAGAAGCTTTTACTCTCTTTGAAAATGAGTGGATAATCAAAAGCGTCTATTCAAAGTAATCATTTGAGAGTAATTGCGAAGTTGAGAACGGCTTAGGGAAAGAGACCAACTCTCTCAGGTACAGATAAATTAGTATCGTCTATATAAATAAATTAGTATAGGCGGGTTGGCGATCGCAGTATGGTGGTAAAATGCATAGAGAACGCTACTGCCCATTCTCTAGTAAATCTCTTAGTCGACTTCTACGACACCCACGGGAAGAAATGGGATGATGCTATTATTTTACATCTGGTACCACACGGAACCTTATTTAAGAAGCAGCCGACTAACTTTAGCAGTGTACCATCGGCGTATCTTACACAAATCGTGATAGGTAGCATAAGCAGTAACATTTGCTTACAAACACTATTAATCTGCCATCTCACTCCTCACTAAAACTTTCTCAACTGGGGCAAAGATAAACAGTTGGTCTCAATGTTTTTCGCTTATCCCTAGATCAGTGTAAAGGAGCAAAATTAGTTTTAAAATGTTTTACGGGCAGTAAAGGGTTAGGTTAGTTACTGTCTGTAATCCCAGTGACTGTGTTTGAGTATTTTCGTAACTTGTGGTTACTGAATTTAGAATGGGCTGTAACTTTATTTTCAACTAGTTTAAACACACAATAAGGACGTTATTTCAGCTCGTAACTGTCTTTAAAGCTACTCAGGACTAGATATCGACTTAAAATGTCATGAAATCCGATTGACAACTTAATCACACGTAACGTGCCGTTGGTCTCATTTGGTAGTGATATTTATTTATTTATAGTAGTTTATTTCCACATAACGGCACGGGAATGCATATTTCGAAGACAACATCCGAGGCGTCGGTGCGTATCTTCGACGGAGACACCATGGCTTGTCTGCGCGAAGCGGCGCCAACTTGCGAGCTAAAGGAAAGGTGACCATTTTTACATACTACGATCGCTCCTTGCCTCGGAAAGGGTCCCGTTTGACTTCTTACGGGTCGTCAGAACCCGGAAAGTCGGACAACCAGTCTTAACAAGGCGTGTCGTAATACTTAATAACAGGGTTGTGGAGATCAGATAGGCAGTCGTTCCATGTAAAATCCTGGTAATCAGCTGTATCCGGTTAGACTAGAAGCCGACCTTAAATTGTTGGCAGGCCCTGGCCTGCCAACAATTTAAGGTCGGCTTCTAGTCTGCTTACTCTCGAATATAATTCCGATAGATCGACACATTTTAATTGTCAGTCAAACGTCAGGGATTGGCTAGACTCAGCGAGTCCAGCCAATCCCTGACGTTTAACTCAACCAACTGACGTTTGACCAATGTCGATCTATCGGAATTATATTCGAGAGTAAGCAGCCAGGCTAGGCCGATTAAAATAGTAAAAAACAATTACGCTTTTCGTAAAGAACTGTGGGCAGATGATGAATGGCTAACTGACACGACAACAAAAATGCTTTTACTTAACTAAATATTAGAAAAAAAGGCCTAAAGGGAAATACAATTTTACGCTGTTATTATTATCATGCGTACAAAAACAAGATTACAAAACTACCTACAGCCTCACCCCGAGCTCGGGTCACTACGGGTCCCCAATTTTCGCAACTAGTACGTAAACAACTAGGTAAGTTAGTTGCTCGTTGGCTCGACCTAAAGCGATTTTATTTTGTGCAGAGGGTCAAGTGGGGCAGGGTGCGGGATGCGGGACGAGGTCGCGTATGAAAGGGGTTGCGTTAGTGGGCAATAAGTAATTTCCTACCTACACATTTTCCTTCGGAGTTGGAAAGCTGACAAGGAATTGTGATTAATATTTTGTCGCACTTGCAGAAGAACTTGAGAAGGGCGAGGTGCGCCATATTTTTTCTTAGTAACTCGAAAAGTTCGTATTTTTTCTCTTGATAGGATGAGTTATTCAGCCGGTTTTTTTAGTGCGAGTGCGGGCTATGTAGCTTCTTGTGAAATCGGTCTCATTCCCTTGAAATAAGATCCAATTCTCTCTGGCTCAATCAGAGGACGTGTGTATATTCGGTTACACTTTATATAAATTACAAAACTAGTGAGCAAAAGTGATATAAGTGCACTTCCGCCTGCAGCGGAGACGGGCTACTGGAGGACGACAGACCCCGCTGAAGAATCCGGTGAGATCGTTCCTTATATTACAGGGATTCATCTGCTATATTGCATACGACGGGCCTTGCTGTCAAAACCACCAGAACCCGCGTGTTTACACCCACTATAACAGGGGGAAGAACTGATTCATGCATTATTCTAGCACAAAATACGGTACCGTCCATGACGCCGAACTTAAGGATCTTACTATTATAACACAGCAACGAATTCCTCAAATTGGATTGCAGTGACAACGGTCAAAAAAAATTATTCAATCGGAAACACATGGTCAAAATAGCTACCCCGATCTTTTAAGTTGGCATCGCATGTTTTTGCTTTACAGATAAACAAAGAATTTTAACTAACCAAAAAAAAAAGGTCAGCTCATAAAACACACCCTAAGTTAGCGAGCTTCAGCCCCTACGTGCACGTGTTTCTGACTTGTTCTACCAACAAAAGCGCTTATTTTGGATATAATTGTACCCATTTCAAAGGATGGAAATTGTCTGTTTAGAGCAATCGCTCACCAAATAAACATTATAATGGGCTTAACATTTGATCACAGAAATGTCCGTCAAGACCTCGCCACGTATCTTTTGTAACATCAACATGATGCTAGAATTCACCTAGCACTTCTAAATAATATACAAGAATTTCCCCCCTACAGCAATCTCTCCCAGGAACGAAGGATAACAAATTACATAACCGCGCAATTTGACGAAGCATTCTGGAGTGGTGAAGATATAATTATCGCCGCGTCTGAATTCTACCTCGTAAACGTGCATGTGCATAAATATAACGGAAATACACAGGTTTATTCACCTATGGGACATACTGTATCCGGCAATATACACATCCGAATCACCACTATGATAGCTGGGTCCGGACCAATGACAAACAATACAGCAACACCCGGATAAACCTAATGAAAATTACAACCAACATTAAAACACCACATAATACCAAGCCATTCGGTAACCGGTGCAATACACAACAAGAACATGATGATGATGGGACTCCCTTTTCCGCACGTAGACTCCCATTCGGTCCGTTGTGCGTGGGGATGCTGGCTAGCAGAGCCAGCCTAGCTCCGCCCAAAAGCACAGAAGCTTCCTGGGAGCTTCACAGGCTTCGCGGAGCGACCTCACTGTTCCGAGGATTTCTTCGCGTTGAGAAGCCACGGCCTCGCATTCCAGGATGACGTGGGCGGCTGATTCCTCGGCGTCAAGGCAGCCCCTGCAAAGCGGGCTGTCTGTGGCGCCTATGTTAAAAAGGTGTTTGTTAAGGGTGTTATGGCCCGTAATTGTTCCTATTATTATTCTAAGGTTATTTCTGCTCAGGCTGAGAAGTTTTTTGGTTAATCGCGGGTGTACAGTTGGTAAAGCCAATTTTGACTGTCTACAGTCTGTTGCCCGTGACCATCTGTTGTTATGGAGTTCGGTCGACCTTTGGCGAATCCACGCACGAAATTGTGAGAAAGGCAGGGGGAGAAGTGGGTACGGGCCTAGCACTTTCATATCAGAGCCTCTCTTCGCAAGTTCATCTGCGGCATCATTGCCTAAAGATCCACTGTGCCCTTTGATCCACTGGAGTGCAATACGATTGGACGTCGCTAAACTCTCCAGGGCAAGATGGCACTCAAAAATTAGTTTGTTGTTAGTTTGTTTGTTTTCTAAAGCTTTGAGCACAGATAGGCTGTCGGATAGGAATTTAATGCCGTAGTTCCGGATGCCTAAGCGCTTTACTGCTGTAGCGGCTTGTGTTAAGGCAACACATTCACACTGAAAGATTGAACTGTGTGTGCCTAGCGGTATGTGAAAGTTGATGTTGAGGTCAAGGGAGTGTGCGCCAGCACCTGAACCGTTTTGTGTTTTTGAGCCATCTGTGTAGATGCGCACTTCATTGGCTCCCGACTGATCCCTTTCTTCCTCTACTGTTTGTATAATATAGTTTTTGTTGAACATAGGTTGGTTTGGTGTTCTATCACACGGGGCAGCGATGAGTGGCTGGTACTCAATCGCCCGGTCCAGGATTTTAGCGTGTGGGCTGGTTAAATTCTTGCCCCATATGCCCAGATGCATTAGCCTGATAGCAGCTAGTGCGGCCTCCTGCTGTATGTACAGGTCCAGGGGAGTTAATTGAAGGGCTATCTCCATGGCTGCTGTTGGGGTGGTTCTCATGCAGCCAGTGGTAGCTGAACAGGCCAGTCGTTGGAAGCGCTGTAGTCTAGTAATGGTGGTCGAGAGTTCGGTCCTCGTCCACCAAACCAGAGCGCCATAAGCCAACATTGGCCTGATCACCGCTTTATATAGCCACAGGGTAATCTTCGGAGAAAGCCCCCATGTTTTTCCTAACATTTTTTTACATTGGTATAGTGCAATTGTGCTTTTATTGAGTTTGTAGTCAAGATGCTTGTTCCAGAGCAGTTTGCTGTCAAGGATCACCCCCAAGTACTTGACTTCGTCTTTGAGTGTTAGTTCTGTGTTGAAGAGTTTTGGAAGCCTATGGGGTCCCAGGGTTCTTTTGTTGGTGAACATTATTAGTTCTGTTTTCGAGGGGTTAACCGATAGTTCGTGTTTCGTGCACCAACTCTCGATTATTTTGAAGGCACTTCTCATGAGATCACACAAGATGCCCTCAAATTTCCCCGAGATTAAAATTGCTATGTCGTCCGCGTATCCCACCGAGTACAGACTGCTGGCGTTGAGCTCTGCGATGAGCTCATTTACGACCAAGTTCCACAGTAGTGGTGACAGCACCCCACCCTGTGGGCAGCCTCTACTTACGATACCTCGCGTGGTGGTGTTCACGGTAAATCGAATAGCACGGTATTTTAGCATGTTATTGATCCATTCTATGAGTGTTCGCGCAACACCGTGCGTGGCAAGTGCCTGTTCGATGCTGGCGAAGTTAGTTTTATCGAAAGCACCTTCTATATCAATGAAGGCGCCTAGGGTTGGGGTTTTTGCTTTAAGAGCACTTCCTATGCGTGAAACTACGCTATGGAGTGCTGATTCAGTTGATTTGCCTGCACAGTAGGCGTGTTGATTAGGATGTAAGGGTATATGTACCGAAATTTGGGACCTAATCTTCCTATCCCCCAGCCTCTCCAGTGTCTTCAGGAAGAACGAGGAGAGGCTTATGGGTCTAAAAGACTTGGGTTGGGTGTAGTCACCCCTGCCCGGCTTCGGTATGAAAATTATTTTTACTTCCCGCCAGTTCAAGGGGATGTAGCGGTGGGCCAGGCAGGCTCGAAATACCTTAAGGAGGTAATCAGCCAGTAGGTCTTGGCTCCACCTGAGCAGAGCTGGGAAAATACCGTCCAGCCCTGCTGCCTTGAAAGGTAAGAAGGTGTTGATTGCCCATGTTATCTTGTCTTTGTCAATTACTTCTAACGCCACCTCCCAATCCAGGCTACTCGTGGCCCTCTCCCTATGTGGTTCCCAGCTTTGCTGGGTGGCAATCTGGCATCCTGGGAAGTGGGTGGTTAGAAGTAGTTCGCTTGTTTCAGCGTCGTTTGTAGTGTAGGTGTTATCTGTTTTTTTCAGGCATCCTATTGAGTGGTCTTTGTCTTGAGCAAGACAGGTTTTAACCCTCATTGCCTGGTTGTTACTTTCGATGTTAGTGCAGAAACGCCTCCAGCTATTCTTTCCTCTTAGGCGTATCAGTTTTTTATAAGTTTTACGAGCTATTGTATAGCAGTCCCAATCTACTGGCGACCGTGTGTTCCTAGCTCTGTTGAACAGTCTTCTCAGCTTGCGTCGGTGCCTTTCCAGCTCAGGACCCCACCAGGAATGGCGAGCTCCCTGCCTAGGTACCGTCAGGGGGCACGACTGCTCATAGCTAGATAGAAGGATGGATGTTATGTTGTTTACATGTTCGTCTAAATTGGTTACCGGTATTTCAGCCGGAAGGGTGGGTAGTCTACCTAGTTCAGCCTCGACGAGTTTTATAAACTTGGCTTGGTCGGTATTGCGAGGAACCCTTCTTGGCTGTGGTTTGGTTAGATTGAAGTTAAACACAACAAGAACATGATAGAAAGAAAGAAAGAAAGAAAAAACGTTTATTTACGGTAAACATGACGCAAAAAGAAACAGGTGAGTACAAATATAAGAAAAAGTTGAAGGGAAATGCGTCACATCCACGCAAAACGGCTATCGCTCAGCATTTTGCTGCGACCCTATGCAAGACAGAGCCCCAGCGCTGATTTTCAGCGACAGCCGGCTTTGACGTAAAGACGTCACCCGGTGCATCAAACAATAATTAGGACACTGTACTAGTACAGCGAACTTATAGAAAAAATAATATAATTAAATGTAAATGTGATAGAACTAAACAGGAATACAAAAATAATCAAAACAAAATCAAATCAAAATCAAAACAAAATGTAAAATAAAAAGGAAATAGACAAACATGCTACGAGAATATCATCCTCAATAAACATTTTACCCTTTATGAAGTGGCAACATTTCCAAGCGTCATCCATAGACGAAGTTGCGTGTGCGTCACAAAATTGATGTAAGAAATTACAAAATGGCCAAATTATGTAATGTATTTATGCAATAGTTGTGTTCCAGTGCCGTAGGTCAGTGTTTATGAGTAAATGTGATAAATGAGATGGACCCAATAAAAGACAAGACAGAACCTTGGAATCTGGAGGGTGACCCGACATGCCAAACACTATCTAAAGTGCTCCAAAAACAGGAATACGCCATTGACGCGTAAGAGATCGAGAGTTTGCGGGCCGAACTGCGGCCAAGGGGCGAAGCCCTAGTCTCACTTGCCACGCCACCTGACGTGGGCGTTGCGACTTCCAACAACAAAAACAGGAAGGTAAGTAACAAAAATGGAATGGAAGTCAAGAATCATGAATACAAAATAGAACAACCTATCTTAAATAAATAATACGATTATTGGAATTTAATTTGATATTAAATTGTTATTATAAATATTAAACAATAAACATGGACAAGTAATATGATCAAAATTTATTCAATAAAATAGGTTGTCAACATAGAATGAATGTGGACAGGGGAGACGCTGCCAGCAGCCCAGGCAGACAGGGGACCGAATGCCATGCCGCAGCGCTGCTGGAGATCCAAAGCCAACTACTGCAGGCCATGACCCATGAGGTAAGCCCAAGAAACCCCAGCCTCAAACGAAAAACCTGCGGTTAACTCGTTAACGCCGTGTGAACAACGACAGACAACACTATTTACACAGTTATCACACGTAATTGCGGACGACACTGGATACACATTACTCCGAAATCCGACCTCTATCGCAATTAAGTACACTTGCCCAGACTTGTGTATTGCAACGTGGAACGTCCGCGGCGCCTCGAAACCCGGGAAAAAAAAAAAAACCAAATAGATGCTGTACTTTCACGTAGAGGCATTCATATAGCCAGCCTACAGGAAACAGGGATGAATTCAGGGGCATACAGCTCCAAACACTACAAATGGCATCTTTCAGGAACTGAGGGCAACATATATCGGGGTCTTGCAATTTTATTAAGAAAGGATGCCCAAATTGAACTACTCAACAGTAAAAAGGATACCGACGCGATGTCAGCTACCCTGGAAGTAGGCACGGGAAAAGAGAAAACAACTCACCTGTACATAATCAATTCACACATCAACAGTTGTACCTCGAAAGCCATCAGATCCTTCACAGGCATATTGAACTTGATTAGACAAAAACCGAGAAAATGCACACTTATAATATAATACTCGGTGACTTCAACGCTCATATTGGTCGACAAGATACACAAAATTTTCAACGCATAGGGTAGATCCAACAAAACCTACACCATGAACACAACGGCGAATTATTACTGGATATAGCTAACAGGGAAAAACTTCAAATTGAAACGACAAAAGCTAGATCATCATGCAAAATAACATGGTCGAACGGCACCCAGAAATCGCAATTAGATCACATCATGACGGCACACGCAACAGAAAAACTCTTTCACTTCATTAAAGGTGAATTGGCCGCTGGCTGCATATCCAACCATAAAATAATCTGGCGACTGGTAAGAAAAAACAGAATTGTAAACAAAAACTAAAAAACTAAACACAATACCCAAAAGCAACGACAATGTACGAATGAAACAACAATGGAGGCCAAGCTTTTCAATCATAAACAATGCAACTATGCCGCGCTCAATAGAAACTCTACCAAAACAAAATACCAAGAACGCATAACAAAAAAACCAGCGAATTTAGGCATCACCCCAACAGATGAAAACATCGAAATACCCTGGAATACCATTACGGAGGTGTTAAAAGCCGCTGCCCAGGAAATTCTCACTTTTCAGCCAATGTACTCAAGGGATCATCGACTAGCTCTTGCTAACCTATAAAAAGCCAAATTCCTACATAGCAGACAACCAGATAATCCCAATAGACATAACCGAGTAAAAGAATGTCAGACAACACTACAAAGGGTTAAACATCTGGAAGAACAAAAAACATGCAGAGCATGCTTCACCGGACTTGGGAAAATCCACCCTGCAAAACGCATGCAAATGCTCTACTCATTCTACAGGAAAAGTAAACAGCAAACAAAACGCAAAACAAAAACCGCGCACATACCGATTTCCAAATGGGAAGAAATACTAAAAAAACTCCGAGGGCTATCATATACCGACGGTTAATATAACAAAACCAATAAACGAACCACACTGCGAAGGACCGATGGTGGACGAAATAACGGGAATCATCAATAAAATGCGAAACGGGACAGCGCCCGGAACGGACCAAGTGGTAACCGAGCTGTACAAAGCGATGCCCCAAATATTACAGGAAGCTTTAAATAAACACATGAATAAAGCCTGGACTGAACACTGTACCCGAAACGTGGCTTGAGACCGTACAGGTCCCAATCCCAAAAAAAAAAATCCTAAAGATGCAAACGATTTTCGCCGCATAACGATTTGTAATACCGGCTACAGAATTTACGCCTCATACTTACTAACAAAACTAGACGATACAATAACGGAGCTGGGGAATTACCAAGCAGCGCTCTTAAACAATAGATCAACAGATGACCACATTTTTACGCTCAAAATGATTCTAGAAGAGGAATGGCGCGCAGGTAAACGAATTAACGTACTCGTCCTCGACATAGAAAAATCCTTTGACAACGTTCATTTCAAGGCATTAAGAGATATAATGTTGGAACGAACCAACAAATCGATGACCAACAGGATAGTAAAGGCATGCTTAAATGAAAGAACATGCATCAAATGGTGCGGTCAGCAAAGCAGGTGGATTTTCAAAGGAAAAGGAGTTAAACAAGGGTGCCCCCTGTCCTCTCCCCTTTTTACATTGGTAATCGATGAAGTCCTTAGAACCCTTGAAGACGAAACCGAAGTAATAAAATTAGATCAGGACTGCAAAATTTCACTCCCCCTGGTATTATCATTTGCGGACGACCTTATCCTCATTACAGATGATCTAGAAGGACTAGAACGGATCTTATACCACATTAAACCCTTACTAAACAGCGTAGGCCTCCAAATAAACGAAACAAAAACAAAAAAAATAATTAGAGACCCCATAACATCACAGCAAACGACCAACGTGACCCTCAACGGAATAAGTTTACCAACAGTGGACGTAATCAAATACCTAGGCACATACATAACATCCACATTAAACAGAAAAAGCACCATTAGAAAACGATGCCAACAGGCCACGAGAAACGCCAAATCATTACTACCATTCACACTAAACTCAGAGATGGGCTGGAAGTTAGCCAGACTCATGTACAGAATGGTTATCGTACCTTGTATGATTTATGGGTTAAAAGTATCGACCCTCACTAAGGTGAACAGATTAAGACTCAGAAGATATGAACGAGTTATCATGAGAGATTTCATTAACCACGCCAGGAATAAACCAAAAACTAAGAAAATGCACCAAATCTTAGACGGAAAAACCGTAACAAAACGTATCAAGAACCACAGGATGTGCTTGCTGTGCATGTCTTCAGACGGGATAAACCACACCTATTGCATGCAGAAATGCAGCATAAGGCTAAAGCTAAGAAAGTCGGACGACCGATATGCACATGGAACGACAACCTAAAACAGGACATGAAATACTTCGACATGGGAATCACGTTTTGGAAGGGCATGGCTGGAGACAGAAACAAGATAAAGAAAGCCGCTAGTGATGTCTACAAGAAACCAGAAACTGATAGCAGCGAGAACTCAGAAGACGACTATGAAAACAACAGCGCAGAACATAGTGAAGCAACGGCATAGAAAAGAGCTAAGAAAACAATGGAACGTACCCAAGACGCTCTATCTGAATCAACATGCCGGCGACGTCGTGAAAAGATGCCCTCCTATAAATAAATACCACCCGTCTCTCCACTAGTCCAATGCTTACTCAAGGATGCATATCCGGTAGGCTCGCAATCCTTTCCTATCCTAAGGGCACGTCTACCTGACCATTACCGCTCCCCCCGGTCTACTTCTTGATATGCAATGGCCTCTGTAACACCATGAAGCATGAGGCTCCAGGGGCTAGTGCGAATCTTGGGGTTCATTCGATTTATCGAGTCTGGTCAAGCCACGCTGGGATCGGTGCATTACATTACATTACATTACATGATAGGATGAGTTATTCAGCCTATAATGTCTCCACTGCTGGGGCACAGGCCTCCTCTTTGGCTGAAATGCCCAACCATATGAGCTCAGTGCGAGTTGGTGGATGTAACATGTCTTTGAATTTTTGTTTCTAGTCCAGACGCCAGCACATCAAGCTACTCCAAGCTGTCAAATTTCTTTGATAGTTTTTCAACTTTAGAACAAAAGAATAAGGTTGATGTTCAAATGGGCAAAATTTTACAGTTTGGGGTAGCTTGATGTGCTGTTGTCTGTACATGCCGTTTTCTACACGATGTTTTTCTTAACCGTTTTGAGTTAGTTAAACTTATTTTGGCAGGGCGATGTTTGCTTATTGTAGAAAACTATTGAAAAAGGAGTTCCTCGTTGGTTTAGTGGTCGCAAGCGCTAGGTTCTGCTGAGTGTTACTGGGTTCTTCAATATGGAACTTCTATGAAGTAACCTGGAGTCTAGATTTGTACCCGGTTGATGACAATATACTTGCCACTATTACGTAGGACTTAAACATAACTGGCTGGGTGTACACCTCAGACTTACGTTCGGAGAGCAGGTGTGATATCATGTTATTTACAAAAAAAAAAAACTCATAAAAAACAAAGACACACCTATAGGAGTTCATTGAGAAGGGTAAGCAGAGAAATACATATAGTACACCTACATTTCGACAATTAATCGTATTAAACCCCCATATAATACGCGCCTGTTGTTATTAACAGAACACACATTAAGGCTATGAATATATAACATGGCATCTGCATCATGACGTGTTAAATACAGGATATGAGCAGAAAAAAATGTGAACAATAATTCAGCATTTGAACTGAACCGAAATAAAACTTTCGTAAAATAATATCGCGGGATTCGGAACCAGTTCTAAAGTTTCGTTTCAATAATCTTTTGGACCAACTTTTAATCGCGGCGTTAGGGTTGGCAAAGTAATAAGGAAAGGGTTTAAAATGACTTCGAGACTTTCAAGCGGTTTCTAATAAAATGTTATTTACTGAGGACCTGTTCTTGGATATTTTTACGACTGCAATGAAGTAGGAATATAACTCATAATGTCGATAAGTCAATAACCCTTTGCGATCAATTGGTATTTCAAAACGTATACACTGAATTATGCAAATACTACGACAAACGTCGTGACAGGCCCCTAGCCTATGGGCACCCATAACTCGGTTAAATATCAGTAGGCATATATCATATGCAGCTTAAAATATTCCCACTGTTGGGACAAGGCCGCCGCTCTGTGAGAGAGAGTGGGCCAAAATACCCTACGCGGGCCCCGTGCTGGTTGATGGTTGTCACATGTCTTCGAACTTTTGGTTATAGGATATGCTGGTTTCCCCACGATGTTTTTCTTTACCGTTTTGAGAGCAATGGTGATGAAGTTACCATAATTGCCACGCTTGGCAAGCGCTTTGGCAATCGCAGTATGGTGGTAAAATGCATGGAGAACGCTTCTGCCCATTCTCTAGTAAGTCCCTTAGGGCGAATTTCACCAAATTTTGATACTTAGAATAAGTCTTATCCTGAGAATAAATTTTGAATTTTTGACAGATCTTCCATAGTAAATTTGTCAGACGTAAATTTTACTCTACGGATAAAATATATCTGACTTTGGTAAAATCAGCCCTTAGTCACCTATTACGACACCAACGGGAAGAAATGGGATAGTGCTATTCTTTAAGTCCGGCACCATAATGAAAACATCATATCCTTACGTAGTATAAAACAAAGTCGTGTTTTCGTGTTTGTACGGATTTTAATGGGGTCTTCTCCAATACGCAGAGTCCAACCTCCACGCGAGTGAAGCCGCTGGCAAAAGCTATTTAAATAATAAATGATAATAGAAAAACTATTCTTGTGTTTGAATTTCCAAAATCTCTTTTTGATCGAAGAAAAGGCGCCAAAACTCATGCACTGCTGGGGTAACTAACGTAACATAACAATTTTGAAGGGTCCTTTGATCACATTGCATTTCCATATTTTTATTAGATTGTAACATCGACACGTGACAAGCGAATTACACAGGAAATCTGAAGAGGCACCCGTTGGCAAATCTCTGAGGGATCTTAATAGGATGCGGTGACAGTTATAGTAATAAGCGCAAATGGATGAGGGGATGGAATGGTACAGTCAAGTCTTTCGTATCTACTTACGCAAGTTTTCAATGGTATTTTTTATCATATCAGGACACATAATGCCTTTTGGCATTGAGTAGATTACACTCGCAAAAAATAGAAAATAAAATAACCATACTCACACAAAACAGCATGTAAGTTCAAAAAGTATTGGTTATCACTTATCACGGCTGCGCCAAACAAAAAACATAGAAAACTTATTTTAATAACTTGATAATAAACTTCAAAACAGCATACGCCTTTGACCAATGTCAAGTCGACATCATCCTAAAACTCTTTTAATGGAATAGCTATTTTATAAAAAAAACATTTTTATTTAATTGTGTCAGTGTCACATTTTATATTCACTCTGACATGTAAAGAACATAGCTGAATGTGATCCAGCGGTATTGAGATTACGACGCAAAATATAATTTGGAGAGGACAATAAATCAAAACAAATGCAATAATGTAATGCATCGGAGTATATTGAAATTAACAAATAAATTCTAACATCAAGATTAAAAATAGATTTTCTTTCAAACAAACTGTTTAGTAGTGACGAATATGGGTTGTACCTATCAGTCGACTAGTGACTAAACATTTTCACATATTGGTCGGAAATGTTGAATACAGACTGGAAACTTCATTAATGCCACAATACATTCAAACAAAATAACACAAAACAAAATAATTCATTACCTTTTTACCGATTCAGCATTATGCTAGGTCGGTAAAGCATATTCTATCTTGCAATGAGCAGAGAAAAACACCTTGTATATCTACATCCTACTAATATTCTATATCCTACTAATGTAGGGATTTTATAAATTCTAAAGTAACTCTGTCTGTCTGTGTGTTACGCTTTCACGCCTGAACCGCTGAACCGATCGTCACGAAATTTGGAAACGATATAGCTTAGGATATGGAAAAGGGCATAGGCTACTTTTTTTTACGCAATAACCGACATCAACGCGGGCGAAACCGTGGGCAAAAGCTAGCATTATAAATGTGAAAATGTGTATGTTTGTTATTCAATCACGCAAAAACGGCTGACTGGATTTGGATGACATTTAGCAAACAGATCGTTTTTAACCTGGGCCTGAAGTCTGCTATTACAATAGTGTCAGAATGGTCTATCATTGATTTCATAATTGTTGATTTTGACAAGTTTGGTAAACTACTAATATAATGGCGTCATTATGACATTCCAATGGTCAGCCACTGACACTCCATTGAAAGAAATGGCATCTATTGGTAATCTCGTACATAATGACAAAAGAATGACTGACTCACGCGATAATCTGCTAAAATTTTGACAGTTCCACACAAACTCTTTTGTTTTAAACAAAAATCTAATTAAATCACTCAAATGTAATGTAATGATCATTGATCAACCATTATGAATTTAGCAGATTACGAAATTTTAGCAAAATGACGATGGGATCGTGTTGGAATGACGAGTTTATAAAAATAGCAGACTAAGGCGCCTGGATTAATACATACGATACTTTTTATCTCGATAGTACGTTTCCATGAGATCATTTTCAATCTCCAAGCAGGCGAAGCGGCTGGCAAAAGCTACCAGTTAATAAGATGATGAGATATTTTGTGTGTGACTGTACAAGGTTGAAGAGCGAGAGGTCGTCATCCCCATCGTCGGCTGGGTTTGATGTAGCCTCCCCAGTATCACAGTGATTTGTTTCGGATGATGTCCCCATTATATCCGAGTGGTTTAGCGTGATAAAGCCGTTAGGTACAGCCACGTAAGGGGATCTCGAGTTGTCTAGGAATTTGCATTTGTACATTAGCGCAGTATCTTCGAATTTGTTGTTTTGGCGTTTAAAATGTTGTTTGTTTGCATTTTGAGACAAGATTTTTTGAAATAACTTTCTGTTGAAAAATAACCAGAACAGCATCATCATCATCATTTTAGCCGAAAAATGTCCACTGCTGGACACAGGCCTGCCCCAGGCTCCTACACATCGACCGGTCTTGTGCTTCCCAAGGTCAAAACAGCAAACATATGAATTTAGTCATACCTTCTTAAATAAATAAATGTCCAACATATTTGCAATTTTTTCCAAGAACTTTACTATTCGCTGTCGCCAAAAAGAGTGTAAGACCGTGCATGCAATGTGCTCAC
This sequence comes from Polymixis flavicincta, assembly GCA_949987655.1. Lineage (NCBI taxonomy): Eukaryota > Metazoa > Arthropoda > Insecta > Lepidoptera > Noctuidae > Polymixis > Polymixis flavicincta. Next base: position 8,013,594 of record OX465186.1, on the reverse strand, counting down.
ATGAAATACCTACATGGTCTCCAAGAAAGGTCTGCCCTAATAGGTACTATGGGACGGATAGTGTCCTAAATGTGTAAATATATCATGTGAATCCTGTTAACTGCGACCCCATCAATTTCGGCCCCCGTTAGGGTACCCTTAGGTTGAATAATAAAACATAAAAGACGTATATGAAAATATTATGTCATAATGTCCGTATTACTGATGAAAGCACAAATAAATATTATTTTAATAATATTACTTTTTGACATTTCGTTGTGTTTATTTAGTATATTGATGTATACCTTGTTGGAATAAAATCTTGAGTCACATAGGAAAAAAGAGGCATAAGTTAGGAGTTGAATTTATCAGTCAAAACTTTCGTCGGAACCAAAGTGAGTGCGAGTTGACTGATACGCACGACGACCTATACATTTCCAGTTTAAGCTGACTTCTCGCTGTACGAAAAGCTACATAACAATATGTCATCGTGTGTAACAAGTAAGTGTTAACGAGAACTAAAGCATATTCTTCAATGATATTGTGAATTATTGTAGGTTACGCAGTGATTATTTTGATCAATGAAACATTAACGAAATATAAGGTCACAAATCTATACTAGAGATATTATATATTATCATAATATTTATTAATATTATAAAGCTGAAAAGTTTGTTTGTTTGTTTGGTTGAACGCGCTAATCTCAGGAACTACTGGATCGAATTGAAAAAATATTTTAGAGTTGGATAGCCCATTTATCGAGGAAGGCTATAGGCTATATAAATATCATCACGCTAGGGCCCTTAGGAGCCGAGCAATATAATAAGAATATTACTAACTTTGAACATTTATTCATGCCAGATTTCATTTACATATTTTTTTTACATAATTTATTTTTTAACATATAACTGTCAAAATTTTAGTCTAAGTCTGTCATTCGTTTGTCATTATGTACGAGATTACCAATAAATGTCATTTCTTTCAATGCAGTGTCAGTGGATGACCATTGATATTAGTAGATTACCAAACTTGTCAAAATCAACAATTATGAAATCAATGATAGACCATTCTGACACTATTGTAATAGTAGACTTGAGGCCCAGGCTATTCGATGCGACGGGGTGGATCGGGGGAGCAAGAAATTTGACGCAGGCGAAGGTGCAGGCAGAAGCTAGTCTATCAATTGATAGGTTTTTTCGCAAAACGAGCATTGAAAATCACTATGGCTTTCTACATAGACCAGCCATCTTGTCCCGTCAAGCTTATGCCAAATAATAGCTAAGAGGACCCGATACTTTTTTTAAATGTTCGATTTATGAACAATCCACTTCGTTTTGAAGATAAATAACTATAACATCAAAAATAATAAACATACATTTTATCTTCTTCTTCTCTAGGATAATTAAAATGGAATACTGCACCCTAATTGCGTAACTCACGATTCATCATAATCTGTATCGTTTTGAAACGGATTGTTAAACCATTGCTTCATATGTTCGAAAAATGTGTCTGTTCGACAACATAAATAACGCAATGAATATTGTTTAACTGTGAAGACGAAACCAATTATGATCAATCGTGAGTTACGCAATTAGGGTGCTGTTCGTTGGTTAGCATATCACTTGAGAACGGTTGGACCGATTTGACTCTTCTTTTTTATTTTTAAACGTTCGCAGTAGTCCGAATTAGGTAGTTACGGAACAAAAAAATTCAAAAATGACCCGGAAAATTTCAAATCCGTATAAAACGGAATGCGTTTTTTTTATTGGGATTTATTTATTGGACCTGACAGGTTATTTGTGATTAAATAAAAAATGTTAATGGCTTTTGAGATCTTCTTCTTCGTGCCGCTTCCACGAATTTTCTCAGATAAAAAAATTACGATACCTTTGTCGTATAAATTCTTTTTTCTGAATATATTTTTTCACATGTTTTCTTTGTATAAGCTCTCGAATTCTCGATAACACAAGGTGAGTAGCCGACTCAATTTCCGACTAGAGATGTGATCGATCACCGACACGGTAATCGAGAATCGTTTCGTATATACCTATGCATACATACATAGTGGGACTGATTTGTATGGACCTAGTGGAGTGGAACAAACATATGATGCTATCTTATAATAATAATGTTATGAATACACTTGTGTATGTGTAAACGTAAAAGTAAGGTCGTTATGAGATCTATCTACGATGCAAATTGTCTGACATATGGATGATAAGTGTTGTATTGCTGTGTAGTCAAATTGACACCATCAACACAACACTCTGTAAGTTGTGTATATTTTGCGGGTTTCAAAACAGTTCATTGTCGTTTATACGCGTTTTGAAACTTTTCCGGGCACATATACATATATCTGACACATTTGTCCAGGTACGGTAGGTATACGCAGAAATGTAGGCATTCAGTTATGTGCTGTAATCATGTACCTATCGACAAACAATATCTAATATGGCCATGTGTCGCTTTCTTGCTAGTTTCATATAATGCTTTCTTCTTGTGGTATCTTCTATTTTGTGCCTTTTAGTCTGTACTAAATAAATGCATTTTCGTTCTTTCTTTCTTTACTGAATCGTAAAATAACAACTTGTCTTACACTTGATCAACCAATGAGGATAAGTGTCAGGGACTTCACACTATTTGTAACCACTTAATTTTATATGATGTCGGAAATTATCCTACAGGACCATGTTACCACGACAAAAAGTAGCGTATATAATTCAATAGAATATCAGCTATCAGCCAATGAAAATCCCGTCGAAATCGAGCCAACCAAAGAAAATATGTTTTGTGTTGTTCTGAGTACCGTATATACTTTCATTTGCAATTAGTGAAAATCTGTTATATTGACATTACACATAGACGTATTTATGTATGTATACAGGGTAAGTTTTTATCCAGTGAGCAAACTGTAACCATGAATTCAGCATATCATTCTAGACCCATACCGCAGACATTTTTCGCTGGTTATTAAAAAACAAAAATCAGCTATTTCATAGAAAAGTGCAGTACCTACGCGGACAAAATGTATGGACCAGCTTTTTTTTTTTGTATAATCGGCGAAAATTTTCTGCGCTAGGGGTCTAGAATGATATGCTGAATTCATGGTTACATTTTGCGCACTGGATAAAAACTTTTCCTGTAGAATAATAACAACGAGCCGCATTAATTGAAAGTGTTAGCCGTGATAGATTATCACAAATATATTAGAAATTTCTTGATTCAGTTTACATAGAGGTATAAGCTTGACGTGGCACGCGTAACCCACATATGAGTCGAGTGTACTATACAGTTGCTGTAACATATATCGGCAAATATCGGATATCTTGACTAAGAGATATTTATTAAGGATTGAATAGATAATAATTGGCAGATATGTCTAATTAAATATTACACTGGATTTTGAACAATTACTGTAAGCATACGTCTTTGAACTTGAGCAATATCTAGTTGCGTAATTAATGCAAAATCGTTAATTAATTCTGATGTTTCTAGTATAAACTTTCATTAGGTATCGTTTTATTTATTTTTTTCGTTTTATTTCGTAGGTCCTACTAGCTTTTGCCAGCGGCTTTGCCCTCGTGGACGTCGAAAATTGTCCCACGGGAACGTAGAGAACGCATCGAGATAAAAGTATTCTATGCGTTAATCCAGGCTACAAACTATCTATGTGCCAAATTTCATCTAAATCCGTTCAGCCGTTTTTGTGTGATTGAATAACAAACATCCAAATATCTAAACATGAAAACTTTCATGTTTATAATATTATAGTAGGATTTTCGTTTGAAATAGCTGAATCTAAAGATTTTCTTCTATATTTTTCCTGTCGGCAAAAGATAAAGGTTCAGATACTTAAACAATTTCTATTGCATAACTAAACGGACAACTTTGAGCAAATAGCGGTTTAAGGATTTGCTAACGCTACGCAAATACTTCTTGTAATAGGAAGACAAACCGTGTAGTCTAGAATGTTACATTTTCTGCAAAATTCTTGAACTGGACTCAATTCTTTATGCCAGAAAAATAAACAAAGTTTAGTTTTGTGGAGAAAATAGTTAAATTCTGTTTTATGAGAGAACTATAGCTACTTGGCTCTGCTTCGTACGGTTTTTACAAAACAGGAACTAGCTACTCGGCTCTGTTTCATACGGTTTTTACAAAACGAGATCTAGTTACTCAGCTCTGCTTCGCACGGTTTTTACAAAACATGCAGATTTCTTTAGTTTATGTAAGTTTATTACGCGTAAACGTTCCGGAACAAGTTCTCAAACAAATTTTGAAACCTCATGAAAATCAGCTGTGTAGCTAAAGGCGCGAAAGGCGACTTTATTCATGTAAAACTAGCTGCTACCCGCAACTTTGCCTTATGTTACTCCTTTTATCATCTCCCAATGAAAGTCTCGTCAAAATTAGTCCATCCATTTTGGAGGTTTTGATATATTTGAAAGCAGTGGGAACATTATACGTTGATTATGATAATACATAGATAGATAGTAGTAGACACTAACTAACGAGTTAGTGTTGAAATAAAGTTACGAAAAGCGATGAGTGCTGTCGTTTTAATTTGTAGTTGCGATTATTTAGGTTCCGGGTATGTGACTTTCAATACATATTTACCAAGTACTGGTACTTTGCTGAACTTTGTTACTCAACGTTTCGTTTTTTTTTTTTGTCCTATTATCCCAGAACAAATAAAGTATAGGTTCCATACTTCCCTATAAAATTCAACATTACACGGCTACACATCAAGCTATAAATTTCCAGTTTACGCTTGTCTCGCATTGTACGGAAATCCTATACAATGCGAGATCAGCTTATACTGGAAATGCATGCGACTTACCTCCAGACTACGCAAATTGGTTTTTATTTTTAAGAATATCCGCCATGTGGCCGATGCACAGGTGCTTAGACAAGTATATCTAGCTCTTTGTCAGTCAGTTGCACAGTACTGTATAATTGTTTGGGGTGGGACAACAAAAACACATTTATTAACACTGGAACGTGCCCAAAGAGCGATCCTTAAAGTAGACTGGTCCCTTCCTTATCAACTTCCTACCACCGAACTTTATAAAACTTGTAAGGTCCTCTCTATTCGGAAATTGTTCATTCTAAATTTAATTCTAACAGTCCACTCCCGCAATTCATATAATACCATAAAGTTCGAAGCCTTGAGACGAATGCATACAGTGTATTCGTCCATTTCCGGTCATTCAAAGCTAGCACAGCAATTCTATATTTTCCTTGGTCCGTATGTTTATGAGTTATTACAATCCTACAGATGAACTCAATAGTTAAATGGAAATGCAAAACTACTGTAAGGAACTGACTGCTGAATTTGGACTATGAAGGTGCAGAAAGTATCATCCAAACCATTAAATATTTACATCCCACTCAGTTCAACTTTTTTTTTTCCGAAATACTTAATCTATTACACAATGATTTTAGCCACACAACGAAAACCTCTCAGGGTTTATCTGTGTGATGGCGAGCCGCTCATTTTAATTAAAAATAAAATAAAAACGGTAGTTGCAAACAAGAAATTAAAACAAAATATGAAATTAAATTTATGACAATTTCGAAAAACAAACAAAAAATAAAAAAAGAACAACTAAAAGCAATACTAACTACATTAAAATATAAAAACTTTATAATGACAATAATGCTTAACACACATTTTATTTACTTATTTTTCTAACACTACCTATTTACACTAACTAATAAGCACAAACACTTGCACCGGACTTACATGCACACACACAAAAAACCCTAACACGTTCACACACTACACACAAAATCCTACAATAATTTTACTTTATGTTACACTTCAAAAATATAACCATAACTTTATTATAGTCTTACCTCTCTTTCAAAATGATTTGCTTAATAGTATTATTTATAGCCTGAATTAAAATGCCGTAAAATATGATCATGTTTAAAGAGGTGTGAGCCTGGAGATCTGTCTTACAGGTCCTGAACCTAGTTCAGAGTCCAGCTCTCACGAATGTTCTAGAATAAGGCAAAATTGGATCAATAAATTACTGTAACAATGTACTTTTATGAGAGAAATAAAATATATTTTATTGGTAATGTATACTTTGATATGTAGCCGTGTGTACCATACCTATCAAAAACATGTCTTCTATGTTGTTTATGGGAATTATAGATTCAACCACATGTGTAGTCCATGTTATTGCAATACTTATTTCATAAAAAACAATAATGACGAAATCACGAGGTTCCTATCTGAAATAGTGGTCGAGCATCCATTTATGGGGATTGGGTTCCCGCATTGTCGTTGCGGGGGGGCTCAGTAGCAGTGGTCTCCCAGCCACCACGGTGAAGCCAAGAGGAACCCCAAGGTGGGGCCGCTCGTCAGGGCTTTTGCGTCAAACCCGATGACGTAGTGGCCAAAAAAAGTAGGTTGCGGTGAGGTGCACCGCAACTGAGGTGGGCCGCGATGTCGAATGGGAGGCACCGCGGCTGAGGGTTACAAGGCGCGGCGGAGGAGGAGTGCCGGCACTTTTGAGTAGCGCTCTTCCCTTCCGTGGCCGTGACCGTTTTATGACGGACGCGGTGGGGCCGCAGGGGAAGAGGAGTGTCGGTATAGCGTTGGCCGCTCTCCCTATCCCCTGCGGCCGAAAAGTGGTAGGCGGCGGGGCTCTGTACTGACCCATCGCAGGGTGACCAAAGGGTCCGCAATGGCCGATGCCTGCCAGGGGTGCGGGTTGTTCTAAAAAGATACCGTCGCCCCTGGCACACGGGCAGCTGAGGGAACACGGGTGGGTTTTAGTCAGTAAAAGTCTGACACGCCCTCTTGCTCCACCCAGAGCGAGAAAAGTAATTTGACGAATCTCCACCCAAAAAAGTAAAAGCATCCATTTATTCCAAAGTTAAATATTATTTCAAAAAAGGCAACCCGAGATTGTGAGTACTCCACGTTAAATAAAGTACCAACATTTTGCAAGTCAAATAAAGACGTCGCCGCAAAGACAGCGTTGAAACCATCTCCTCAACCACAAGATCGTGTTACGAACATAAGTGTACACCTACCGTAACAAGAACAAACGAGGTTTACTTCCAATATTAATGACTTCGTTAACAGTACCTAATTTATTTACTTTGTAAAATGTCGCTTACGTTAATTATTCGCCCACGATTCGTGAATCTCTGGCACGCATTACTCTTACCAATTGAAGGCATTTGTATCGACGAAGCCTACTTTATATGTAATGAATTATGTATGTGTGATACCGGTAAGGTTGTGGTACACTGAATGGGAGCGTATACGTATACAATGCGTAGCGATATACGTGACAGATGGCACGCTAAAAATTTGTGGCCGTGAAGCACGTTAATGTTTCTTTTGCCGTGCTGCTGGGGAATTTGTTGCGCCATTTCTTTCTTCCCAGCCGAAAGCACTAGTAAGTACTAAAGTTGAGAACTGTTTGAGACTGTCTTATGTAATTTTAAACGATCAAAAAGCACTGTTTGTCAGCCTAGTTTGAACAAACAGTCTTTGATTTAATTTGATTTTGCAACTGGTCGAAAATACAATTTTGATTTTGTTGGATAAGGTGGTTATTAAGTTTTTTCACGAATCTTGTCGGTGTATGACATCACTCTTCCACAGTTATTTTAACTCTGACTTTGCATCTCTGAAAAAATCACAGTGATCTTTAATGTATTCGTAAAAAGTTTGGTTTTGGGTCGCTGTCTTCGGCAAGTCTGTCAAAATCACAGTGATCTCTAGTCTTGTCATGATAAGGTTGCTTTTAGGTTGCTGCTGTCAGAGTAAAAATAATTGAAAGGACTGTAGCTCGTTGCCGTAGCTCGTAGGAGTAGCTCATCGCCATAGCTCGTAGGAGTAGCTCATCGGCGTACCAACCCTTGCTTTTGGTGCATGAAATCATAAATGTTTTTTTTTTCCATTATACTATATTATTCGTTTTTTTGAACGCTCTTTACACGACCGTGTTCAGTGTATCTGAGGTTTTATTGGTCGCAACCGTGCCTGTACAATGTATGATAACAAATTCCTATTGGCTTTCGTATATTTTCATTTAAATCACGTTACGATCGTGTGATGTTTATGTGGAGTGGAATAGCGTTTTATGGAACAAGTGAAAATTAAAACTGTGTGCAACCCTGTTGCCCGGCGAAGAATTTGCCAGTAGCCATTTATTTACCTTGAAAAAAGTATAAATCATATTTGCCTGTGCAAACGAAATACAGGTGATCCATCTTCCCTTTAGGCATCTGAGTCCAACATAAAAAATGTATTCTATGATTGAGGTTCACTGTAAGAGTATTTGGTTCATTTTTACTTTTATAAAAATGCCTTGTTACGTATTTATAGGCGTATCGGATACAACACATTTTTTGTTTTGTGTTTTTGTGATAATATTGTATGACCTTAACCTGGGCCAAATGAAAACTATTTTATTTTTTTAGGCGCCGTCGACGCAGGCTTGGTCCTTACTTGGACAGCGAGCTACCCATTACTCGCTGTCCGCAAGCCCACGCTTACGGTGGCCGGGAATCAGCCTGGGATTCCCGATACCCACGGCGTCTCCTGCTAAGGCTAGGACCGTGAGGGCGCATATACTGCCTCTCCCTCACGTGCGCTGCCTCCCTCTTCGCGAGCATCACTGCTTCGCAGAAAGAAGCGACGGCTACCCATGCACTCTCGCTCCGTACCATGGCTAGGACCAGAGCCGGACTCGAGAGATCGCCGCCGCCGATCGCCTCCACAAGGACAAGGCGGTGCTCTGCTCAAGCTGGGCCGACCTCCACCGTATGCGTCATCGTATTCTCAGGGCAATCTTCGATTGTCATCCGGGCGTTTTCTCCCGCCTTATTCAAAACAGGAACCTCCCGCAACAACCGTGTCCAGTGAGGACCTGCGTCAGGCGGAAGGTGAGGACGCCATGCCGCCTCTCAAGCCACTCTTAAAAGAGGGGACTTACCACCGCAATCGTAGCGTGCCCATTCCGTGTAGGTAAAGGATATCGCAAAAAAGTGAATAAAGAGAACAGGCTCACACTTGTCGCGGCCCTATCAACCGAACTTAAAATATTTAGTTGCAAATGAATAAGTGATTATGATTATAATTATGATTTAAATCAAACTATTTACAAGCATTTTCGAATTAACAAAAAATCTGTCAGTCCGAAAGTTTCAGCTATTAAGTATCTAAATGTTTTTCATATGTAATTTAGGTAGGTAAGTACAGTCGATTTCCAAACAAAATAAACCATCCATAAAACAAAATCTATTTTCATAAGACTTTTGAATTTGAAGCTTCAAAAACATGAATATGAAATTAAATGAGACCCATTCGTATGTATATTTCTGTTCATAAAACATCCGAGGACAATAAGACGTTATATTATTTTATTCCGTCCCTTTCCATTATACGAGGCGATCCATTTGTGAGAGAAAAAACACGATCGTACCATTTCTCCCTTGGTATTTATTCGCAGTTACCAATATTTACAATGCAATAAAGCTAACCACAATAAAAATATGGTTGCCGGGTAATAATGGGTGCCATAAAAACCTTTTATCGTGCCTGATCAACGTACGTAGTAGCTAATTTGGCTCCTGCTAATTTTGATTTATTTGTCGTGTAAATAAGAATTAGATTCTCATTTCTAATGGAAGGAGTGGCGGCCATAAACGGCGAGTTATTATCGTCTGTTTGTTATAGGCACTGGTGTTAATGTAATAGTGGAGAATAAATTATTATTTAGCTGGACGTTTATTACGTTATATTCTTCCTTTCTTAATAAACGATTTCCTTTTCAAAGAATATCAGTCTGCCTAGCCTTTTCCTAACTATACAGGGTAACTTTTTATCCAGTGCGCAAATTGTAACCATGAATTCAGCATATCATTCTAGAACCCCCAGCGCAGAAATATTTCGCCGGTTGTACAAAAAAAATCAACTGTTTCATAGAAAAGTGCAATACCTACGCGGTCAAAATGTATGGAACAGCTGATTTTTTTGTGATCCGGCGAAAAATTTCTGCGCTAGGGGGTCTAGAATGATATGCTGAATTCATGGTTACAATTTGCGCAATAGATAAAAAAAAATCCTGTATTGGGGTCGAATTCCAGTCTATTAGGATGCAGCTAAATAATAGTATTTTACATGGAGCGACTGCCTTTCACGACCCAGTTACTGAGCAACACGACAGCCCTTGGTGAAACGGGTCGTCAGACTTTTGGGCTCTACCAGGGGTGCGGGTTCGAAAGAGATATCGTGGCCCATGGCATTCAGGCAACTGAAGGAACACGGGTGGGTTTTAGTCAGTAAAAGTCTGCCATGCCTCTGCTCCAACCAGAGCGGGCGAAGTTATTTGAGGATTTCCCACCATAAAAAAAAAATAGACTTTTGGGCTTACCAACAGCCATAATGACTGTCAAAGTTGACAGTCATTATGGCTGTTGGTCTCAACCAACAGCTTAACGTGGCTATCTAGGCACGGGTAGGGTCTCAATGTGTACCTATGGAGAGTCACCCATCGAAGAACTGACCGCGGGGAGGGGTAGCTTAAACTTCAGTCAAACGAATTCCAAACGAATTTCCTTTTATTTGACAGCATTGAATGGCTTTGTTGTAAATATATAACAAATATTTTAGCAGGAACTAACGATCAACGCTTTGGTGACAAACAAACCGACGGTTTAGAAAAAACATACGTTACGAGTGGACGCATTTACACTGCGACTAACTGGATTATTTGTTTAAAATGTAAAAAATCCAGCGTTGCCATGGAAACCAGGCTATTTATAAGGTTTCATGACATACAAAAGCATGTTTGCAATATTGCTTAACTAGCTTCTGCCCGCAACTTTGTTCGCGTAAATCTTGTGCTGGGCTGGCATGCTTTTTTTTTTTTCTTTTTGGGTGGGAAATCATCAAATGACTTCTCCTGCTGAGTAGAGCAGGAGGGCGTGTCAGACTTTTACTGACTAAAACCCACCCGTGTTCCCTCATTTGCCCGTGTGCCAGGGGCGGCGGTAACTCCCTCGAACAACCCGCCCCCTGGCAGGCATCGGCCCTTGCGGGCCCCACCAGTGGTTGCTGACATCTCTGACGGCGCGCGTGTGGAACACAACGCGCCGTCCCGTCTACTACTTTTCGGCCGCAGGGGACAGGGAGAGCGGCCAACGCTATACCGACACTCCTCTTCCCCTGCGGCCCCACCGCTTCTGCCATCAAACGGTGGCGGCCCCGTCCAGGCCACGGAAGGGAAGAGCGCTGCTCAAAAGCACCGGCACTCCTCCTCTACCGTAGCCCGTAATCCTTAGCCGCAATGCCTCCCATTCGACATCGCGGCCCACCTCAGTTGCGGTGCACCTCACCGCAACCTACTTTTTGGCCGCTACGTCAATGGCTTGAAGGCAAAAGACCTGACAAGCGGCCCCACCTTTGGGGTCCTCTTGGCTTCACCGCGGCTGGAATCCACGGTTACTGAGCCCCCCCGCAACGACAATGCGGGAACCCACTCGGGGGGGTGGGCTGGCATGCTATGGTAACACATTTAAAACATATTTGGATAAAATAAAAAAATGCAAATCAGATTCATGAAACTATTAGTAGATAAAAGTACAAAAAACCGTTGTAAAAGTAGTGATTTCGAAGACTTATTTTTGGAATGTAAAATGCTGCCGGTTCATCAGAGGGTAGTGTTGTCAGCAGCTTTAGAACAGTATTGTAGCAATGAATTTAAAAAACAATATTTTACGCACAAGATCTCAAAGGAACATCAATATGAGAAGTTTTGTAGTGCCTACATGTAATAACTATTATGGTCGAAGGTGTAGAAATGTGACAAGTCCCTACTATTTTTAATAACCTTCCAGTTGATATAAATGACTGTATCACAAAAACCTCCTTTAAAAATAAAATACATAAGTACCTCTTTAATATATATTATGAAAGCCTCACTGTAGAGAAGAGTAAAAAAAAAAAAACTAGGTTTGTTTTAAATTTAAGGAATGCAACAGAATGCAAGTTTTTAACTAGGTGGAAAAGTGTAATTATAAAAAAAAAAAAAACTATGTTAATAATTAGACATTTACAAAAGTGGATCTACGTCTGCCAACAAACTGATATCAAAATCAAAATCAAATCAAAATCAAAGTCATTTATTCAAATTAGGCAGCACTTTTCGAATGTCAAAAAACATAAGACAGTCCCCCCAAAACGCCCACCCTTCGACACTTCCTAGTGCTTTAGCTGGGAAGAAGAAGTGGCGCAACAAACTCCCCAGCAGCACAGCTGTCTGTTTAGTCGGATGGACTTGATTCTATACATACATATGCCAGGTAATAAACAATAACGCATAATACCAAAAATAAAAGTCTCCTGGTATAAAGGGCTCTAAAGCTTACTTAAGCAATGCTGGATTATTGTTAGATCATGTCAATAACGAATGGCATAATAGATAGATAGTAAAAATAAAAAATAAAAAACACTTGGTCAATAAAATTGAGAAGAGAAAAAAAAAGTATTTAACTAAATAATTATATGAACCCATATAACCTGTCACTAGGTACGCTAATTCTGGAGAAAGAACATAAACATTGTCTTGTGTTAATCACAGCGACCAACTATTCTTGTCATTTAAAAGTCGTTAATGGAATAGTAAGCCTTTAAGGTGACACTTGTCCACATTTTTTCCATACAAACTTCGGGAGGGATTTACTCCACTGTTGGATAGTGTACATCAAAACTTAAACATGGTATGGTTTTGTCTCATTATTAATATTGTCGGTACGGAAACAGAATACAAAAATAAAAAGCCATTAACAAGTTATGAGCCAACAATGATTCGTTTTTCTTGCTAATTTAACCTAACTTTGGGCGTGTTTAAGTAATATAACACGTATAAAATCTCCAAAAGCAAGTCGGTGCCGACAAAGTTCAATTATCAGTAACTGCAATAAACTTTATTGGTCATTGATTTATGCTGTGGTTTTTTCATAAAACCCGATCTTCCGAAGGATTTTTCTTAATTTTTTCGCGAATGTTTTGCTATAAATGCTCCTGCATCTCACTCAATAAGGTTGTGCGTGTAGACTAGCGTCTAACTGCTCATCATTGATACTATCTCTGTGGGATACGAAGCCTGGTGAGACAGCGTGTTTTTTAGCCAGGCCCACCAGTGAGTTCGAGCCCGCTCAAAGTGTCGCCCTTAAACAAAGGATGGATTTTACTTGAGCTTTAAACGCATCAAAAGGCAAATCTAGCAAAGAAGTCGGAAGCTTGTTATAAATTGCCAGGGGTGCGGGTTTGTTCGAAAGAGACACCACAGCCCCTGGCTTAAGGGCTACTGAAGGAACACGGGTGGGTTTTAGTCAGTAAAAGTCTGACACGCCCTCCTGCTCCACCCAGAGCGGGAGAAGTTATTTGATGATTTCCCACCCAAAAAAAAAAAAAAAGCTTGTTATAAAAGGTTATACCAAGCCCAACAAATGAGTTATGAACCTTATGAAGCCGGTGAAAGGGAGCACGTAGTTTGTCCTTATTTCTAGTGTTAACAGTTTGGCGGAGGTAAATGTAACTTATACGAACTCTTTTTTGTGAATAAACACTTTTTCATTTTCATTTCATTTGTTTTGACAAACAATAAACTGGCTCAAATCAAATTATCAAAAAGTAAACATGATAAAACAATGAACGGTATTAATTTATGAAATCAATATAGGATAGAATATATAGGTAGGCAGAATAGGTTGAGAGCAGTGGTGGCCCAGTGGTAACGGCCGCGACTTACGAGTTGTAGGTCGTGCGTTCGAACCCAGCCAGGCGCATTACTTTGTGTAAATAATTTCATCACCACTGCTCTCAAACGGTGAAGGAAAACATCGTGAGGAAACCGGTATGTCCTAGAACCAAAAATTCGAAGACATGTGACATCTACCAACCCGCACTGGGCCCGCGTGGTGGATTACGGCCCACTCCCTCTCACTGAGAGGAGGCCTGTGTCCCAGCAGTGGGAACGTTATAGGCTGAGTATGTATATATGAATAGGTAGGTAGTAAATTATGAAAACAATGAAAGGTATGATTTTTAACACAGTCACTTGAAATATCAGTTGTAAACATGATAAAATGAAACAAAAGAAAGCAGATTTTATCAACTCATACCTCAAGTAACGGCACTACCAGTGGACGTAAACCCTTTAAAAAAGTCCAGAAATTTGGTTTTTAACCGATTTCAAAAAATTCGACATGTTTTTTTTTTACGTATGTTCGGGCATAACTCCGTCGTATATAGACGGATTGGCAAAATTCTGAGGGAACACGGGTGGGTTTTAGTCAGTTAAAGTCTGACACGCCCTCCTGCTCCACCCAGAGCGGGAGAAGTTATTTGATGATTTCCCACACAAAAAAAAACCCTTCAAAAATAAACGTTTCTTAAAGTTATGTATTGGTTGGCAACTGTTTATCCATAAATTTTTGACATTACAAGATATCTTTAATCAACGTTTATAAATAAACCCCCACATGTCTGCAATATCGTCATTACATGTTTCATACATGACGTATGGTTTCTCAAAAACAAGTGTCACAACTAGCATACAAGGAGGCAAAAACATCGACACGCAAACTGTAACATGAAGGCCGGGTTTTGGGGGGACTGTCTTACGTAATTTTGAGGTTCAAAAAGAACAGACTCTCAGCCTTGTTTTAATAAATGACTTTTGAATTGATTGATTTGATTGAATCAAGTAGGTACAAATTTTCTACCGGAGAAATTTTACCTAGGGTGTCAGAACAGAAATCTGCTGTTTCGTAGAAAGTGTAATACTTACGCGGTTAAAATGTATGTGAATCAGCAAATATTTCTTGTTATTTCAACGCATGAGTTTCAGAATCATATGATTAAATCCATTGTTATTGCATAGGTGTAAAAGCAAGGTAAAAGGCTGTAGAAGCGGGCTAAGAATAGAAACAGTCAACCCAGGACAGTCTAATAAATACAGAAGAAAACTCTTTGTATGCGAACAAAGCCACGGGCAAAAGATTGCTAGAACTAGAAGACAGTCCTTTCGAGTTTCCATTGTGAAAACTAACCATACAATTATATAGCAATAGTAGAAGTTAAAGAACTTGTCATAGGTAATGGCACTATTATGTGAATGTGAAGTTTTGTTACCATTACGTAACATGTAACACGACAATCCAGACTAACGTTACATTACATTGTTACAAGCCACTTACATAATTTACATCCTTACTAATAATATAAGATGTTTGTTACTGTTTCACGCAAAAATTGTTGAATGGATTTGAATGAAATTTAGCACACAGATAGATTATAACCTCGAATCTAAAACCTACAAGTTGTAAGTCGCGCCCGTCACCACTGGGCCACGACTGCACTCTGCTCCAAGCCACGTACTACTCGTATAATTTTTTTTATGGGCATTCTAATTTTCATAGGATTTACGCACCTATTCATTTTTATTGCCTCTTACGGTTTACCTTATATGTACGGAATCATGCATAAACTAGACATAATTTACCCCTTTCCTCTCCCAGGAAGGGTGTCAATGAAGTGTGACATCGTGTGACAAGGGGGAGACTTCTAAAATGTTAATATCTTTTTTTATAGTATTGAAAGTATAAACCTCAAATGTAACGAAAATCTTAAAAACATTTACCAACAGATATTTATTATGTTATAAGGTTTAATTCCAAATTACAAAATATGTGACGTCACCAGGGTCAAAAAAAGATGAAAATCAGTGACAAGTTCACAAATAATGATGTTAATGTGACCTTTTACAATGACCAGTTTCGGGGTCATCAAGCCTTCAGGTTTTAAAGTGAAATTGCTACGAACTCTGATCAAGACCATAAGGAAAGCAGCGTTATTAAAATTGAAATAAACAATAATAAACTTGCACGATGTATTCAAGCCAACAGGTAACTAGTATCTTGGTATAAAAGATACACTGGTTTGCATGCAAATGACATAAAATCGACTGCATTCTAGGCAGCTGTGGCTGTGACCTCATACCTACGTGTAAGATACTTGCATAGCAGGTAAGCACGTGCCTTGATAATAAGTATACCAACTGCTGCCCTATGACCTCATAAGACTGACTATAATTGGAACGAAGTTTTTTACGCAGGTTGCGGTAGGAGTAACATTGTATAAATCGTCACGTAACAAAAAAAGCATTACGTTACGAAGAAGCGTTACGTCTCCTTCATGTGACTTAATTTATAACAGAAAGAGAGAGAGAGAGAGTAAGATAGTTTTCGTAGTTTTTGAGGGTGCTGAAACCAATAGCAAGGTTAAAATAAAAATCCAAGATGGTGGCTGCGAAAAATTTCAAAGATTTCATCATGGGTATCATTTTTATGGTTTTTAAGGGTGCTGAAGCCGATAGTGAGGTCAAAATAAAGTTTGAGTGGTTTAAAGATAGAGTAAAGGTCAGATAGACGAAATTGCAGAAAAAGCGTAAATTGTCTAAATTACGCATTATATTGCATTTGAGAAGAAGAGCAATAATATCATGGATTTTTTGCTGCCGGACTTTATAGCGAGTGGGTTTGCAGGGCGTGGCCAAGACAGCAGTATCCCTTGTACGAACATCTAATAAAGTAAGATAGACACCGTTATCGCGTCCATGGTTAGTTATGTTACGTCCAAATTGTAGCAGCAACAGTTTGTGGAACTGAACAAGTCAATATTTGTGAAATACAGATTCAGAAACTATTTGTCAAGTGTCAATTTGTTAATGTTGACAAAAGCATGGTATAGTTCACGTAGATATTCATATCCATATTTTATAAAAGAGTTAATAGTATTTTTATTTATTTATTTTAAAAATGTATGTACACACAGTAAAAAATACATAAGGTTACGACATAATTATAATTTAAGTACAAATGTAGGTACTGCTTATTTCTTTAGAAATGTCTTCGCGCAGACCTGCGAAAAGAGTGTTGGAACGAAGTGTGTAACGACAAAAGGGAGGCTGAAAACCACACGTAGATACCCGGAAAGAGAAAATCTCTTTGTTAAAACTGGAATTCAGTACATAAGAAATGACTGATTTGCATCCAAAGCTTGCAACTACTATTTTCAGTTTACCTAATGAAGGGGCAGACCGCAATTTGGCCTCTCAAAAACTTTTGTGCCAAAACACTTGTCAGTTCCCACCACTTGGCTTGTCCGTTGCCACTTCAAGTGCGATTTCTAAGAGCTGTGTCAGCAACTTCGACTTTTACCCGAATTTCCTCGTTGCGCAATTTGTTTCATAAAGAAAATACGGGAATAGTTTTCTGTAGCTCCATGAGAGAGTTTGATATTATTTACTCTTTTAACGCGCCATAGTTGGTTTAAAAAATCAGCCCGTAATTTTCCGCACTACTTGCAAACACGCTTCATTTCTGTGAGAGGGAGCGGGCGAGGCTCAGTGCGGTTTGGAGAACTCATGGAACTTCATTAATTCATCTTGAACATGTTAAATAACACAGTTTCCGTGTGGTACCGGACGCAAAAGAATAACACCATCCCATTTCTTCCCGTGGGTATCGTCGAAGGCGACTAAGGGACTTACTAGAGAATGGGCAACAGCGTTCTCTATGCATTTTACCACCATACTGCGATCGCCAACGCGCCTGCCAAGCGTGGCGATTATGGCAAAAACCCCCTTTTGGGGAGGCCTATGTCCAGCAGTGGATGTCGTTCGGCTGAAATGATGATGATGTTAAATAAGAACCTCTAGTTTGTTTTAAGACATTGTCTCGTAATACCTGCTCCCTCTAAGTATGCAAATTAAGCACACAATTGAACAAAGGCTTTAAATATTAATGCTCTAAATAACCCGTAGACAATTATTAAAATAACTGTCTTCTTTAGGGTACGCTCACAATTGAATTCCTGCTTCGTAACTGATATTGCAGACTTCAAATATTGATACAGCAAATCTTATTTGAAGTCTGCAACAACATAAAAAAAACCCTTGACAAAAAAAAATAGTTAGAAAACTAAAACCGACCACTGTAAAATCACCACTCTAAAAAGTACGAAACAAGATCATATTTCAGACAGAAATCAAGACGTGCCTTTCTTGATTTCTGTCTGCAATATTTTAATAATAATATTTTTGTATTATTGTTTTAATTTTTTTAGGGTTACCTCAAAATATAAATATATTTTTGAAATATGCTAATTAAGCCTTTTATTTGGATGCCATCAAAACATCATCTGAAAAACATTTTTCTTTTAGTTCGTCACCATAATTAAGTCCACTAGGGGTGCCATATTCAATTTAATATGACATCTCATAGCCTAAGTTATGAGGGAACAGATGAACACCCAAACATACAAAGATACACCCAAACATACATACATCATTTTCTTAACAATTGTACATTAGACTTAAGTTAGCAACTAAGCGGTAATCTGGCGTCTTGTGTTGTCAATGTTGTGTTTACCTATAATTGGCATATATATTAGAATATAACCGTATGACTTGCTATTTCTATGTATATGTATGTGCTGTGGGTGAACCTTTAAGTAAATAAATAAATAAATAAATAAGATACATAAAGAGGTCAAAATCAAAACTCTTGCCGTAATCGGGTAAAAAGAGGCCAATTGTGAGATTGTGTAATCTCACAAAGTCACAAAACATCTGAAACATTTCGGTACCACTAATCTATTAAGAACCGTAACATCGCTATTATAAACTTCACAGTGCACAAAACTGAAAATTATCAACATAATGAAATGCCCCATAAAATAGGTAAGCTGAAAGCCCGAAGCGGTGAGTATTATTATCTCACGGGAGGCGAATCCCGGCACCGCATTGTGTCCCCACCCTTACAATCGCAGACGGAATTATAATTGAGAACCGAAAGCCGTTCTACGCAACGCCATCACAATTAGAACCATTTCAAGGAGGATGGTTATAGCTATATTAAACTTTATACATTATTCATTGTGTTATAGGGTACTGTTAAGCTCGATAAAGATATAATATTGAAATAGGAGTTATGTGTGAGAGTTGCTGTCATTACGAGTATGACTAAGTGGCGTGAGTAATCAGTTTATTTGAATTATAAATCCTTTATTGACGTGAAAAATACATATACAGGAAAAGTTTTAATCCAGTGCGCAAATTGTAACCATGAATTCAGCATATTATTCTAGAACCCCTAGCGCAGACATTTTGCGCTAGGGGTTCTAGAATGATATGTTGAATTCATGGTTACAATTTGCGCACTGGATAAAAACTATCCCTGTATTGATCTTATAAAAAATACAGTATATTTGAATTATTATAAGATTTACGTAATATATACATAGACTTAAAAAAAAATATTATCGTACTTTAATGTTTATAAAAAAAGAGCGCAAAAAATCACAGGGCATCCGCAATGCTGTCAGTGAGGTTGACGTTTCCTATCTGACTTCTCTGAGAAGAAAGGCTTTTTTAAGGTCAAGCCATAATCTTGCTCAGATCATGTGTAGATCATGTAGCTTGGTGTCTGAAATTGTCTTTTGAAGAAAGAATGACACAGAATGAGTAGACCTGTCCAGTCAGTGCACGCATTTTTCAGTAATCATGCAGTTCAATTCAGAACAATACCAAAGTAGAGACATTTGGGTTGGCCGCATAAATTACTCAAACTGCCACGAAGTAAGAGGAAGAAAAAAAATCGGCCAAGTGTGAGTCGGACACGAAGGGTTCCGTACCACAAGACAAAAAAGCCCAAAAAACACGTTTCTTGTATGGAAACCCCTTTAATTTATAACTTCGTTTTTATTTTTATTTTTTATTGTTATAGCGGCAATAGAAGTACACACTCTGTGAAAATTTCAATTGTCTACCTATTACCTACGCACTTGGGTCGCGTGGTGGATTACGGCCCACTCCCTCTCACGGAGAGGAGGCCTGTGTCCCAGCAGTGGGAACGTTATAGGCTGAGTATGTATGTATGTACCTACGTATCATGAGATACAGCCCGTATCTCATGATACGTAGGCATTACGTAAGAAATAGATAGACTGACATAAAGACAAATGAACGGACAGAAGCTTTCAAAATCAAAATAATTATTTATTTGTAATAATAACAAATGTGGGTACAACTTATCTATGGCAAGCAAAAACAAAATTTAAAAAGATTCGGGTATTAAAAAGATGGAGTAAACGACTGTATCTGTGCTAGTAATAACTGTGTGACAGACAAATTAGAAAAATGTATTACTTTACAAAGTAAATATTCATATCTAAAATAGTGTCTTGTTATAGATATTACTTGTACACCACCGTTATTGCCGTACTCATATTCAAACCGGATATCATACGCTATTATGAGGTTACCAAACCTTCAGAGCTCCCCAAGGTTTGAAATTTTAAACCCTAAATTTCCTACTCACTTTAAGCAATCCTTTGATATTACCTCGAGTGTTAAATTTCTCTGACGTCACGATAAAAGCCGTGAAAATCTTACAAATAAGTAAGAAAAGAAACGCGTCGAGTATTATCTTTTGTAGTGTAAATAATCTCAGAAACGTGTAAATAATCCTTGTTGTTTTGCAAACACACACATGCCGGAGGGATTTCAATATGTTCATTGCCATTTTGTGTATCGTCGACACATATTCATGTATATAGTCCCCTCCAGACCGTATTTCGGCTCTGGCGGCCAACTTCAACGGAGGCTAGTCTTCAGTGCGGGATATATTATAGTGCATAAGTGTGTGCGCAGACACAGGGGCACTCACTCTTCCGTCACTCTAATCCGATGGGCGGCAATCCAATAGGACCGGAGAGAGATCAGGCGCAGGACCAACGGCTTAACGTGCGCACCGAGGGCATCACAAGGGGGTATCACACCGCCAACGGAAAGATAAGAGCTAATCATCATCATCATCAGCCTATAATGTTCCCACTGCTGGGAAACAAGCCTCCTCTCGGTGAGAGAGATTGGGCCATAATCCACCACGCGAGCCCAGTGCGGGTTGGTAGATGTCACATGTCTTCGAATTTTTGGTTCTAGGACATGCCGGTTTCCTCACGATGTTTTCCTTCACCGTTTTGAGAGCAGTGGTGATGAAATAATTTACACAAAGTAAAACGCCTGTCTGGGTTCGAACTCACGACCTACAACTCGTAAGTAGCGGCCGTTACCACTTGGCCACCACTGCTCTCAAGATAAGAGGTGGTAAAGTGTTTTTAAATTCAGTTTGCAAGGTTTGACCCGAATAAACATACCATTACAAGTTAAATAAAAGCTTTGCTCTAAATCTATAAAATACCTAGATACTAATACTAAACCGTATCAGAAAACCACGCACGACTTAATTATCCGTTCAGATAAATCGTAAAGACGCACAGTCTCCGGTTGGGGTTGATAAGCCCTAATTACGGCATCAGATTACAACGCAGCACTAATGACCTGATGGGCAGTCAGGATTGAAGGGTACTGGTTTGAAAACCGTTTCATAGGTAAATTAAGGCACCTTTCATTTCGTTAATAGGTTTTAGACTACAAGAAATCTCGACCTGTATTATTTTGTTGGAATAATAATGTAGAATTAATTTGAAGTAGTGAATTTGTGACTACCCATTTAAATTGTCCGTTTATTATAATTACAACTGTCATTATGTGACAGTTGTATGAAATTGTTAGTAAACAGCAATCTAACGTGAGGTGTTTTACAGACGCTCCATCTAAAAACAGTGCGAACAATGTACCTACGCCTTATAGCTCATAGTGTTTAGTTTTTATAGTGTTCTAGATTTAGGTTTTATTTTTTCTTGTCTCTAATTTGCATTACGTCAATGTCATGCATACCTGTTATTTGCACGGTTACTGAAATGCCGATCTTAGATGTAAGTTTATTTGAAATGTAAGTAACAGTGCTGTTGGTGTACTTATTTGAAATAAATAAATAAATAAATGCCTAACAATTATTTTCCTTAACTTTAAAATTAATATTCGTTTTGATTGTGCAGATAAAACAATTACTCTTTGTTTCGTTTTCTATCCAATACTTTTTCTTACGTCTTTCGGGAACCCCGAAATCAGGGTTATTAATGTATATTACTTCATCGATTTACAAATAACTCTAACGACGAGGTTAGCTTCAGTTAAATGTATTATTATCGATCTTATTTTTGGTGAGAAACACAATTTGTGCAGTGCCTATAACCACCAGACTAATTTTTATTGGTAAAATCGGCCTTAAAGTTAGAATGTTATCTAACGGCAGTATCTACTTATACGTTAGTACCTACAGTAAAATTGAAGGATCAAAACAGTATATTAAAAGGATTTTAAAAATCGTCTTCTAAGTATGACGGAGAAGAAAAAAATGCAATAAAGTATTGAGTATTGTGTATTGAAAATTCAAGAGCAATACAAAATTATAAACGATATTGTGAAGTTCAAAATAAAGCCGTCAAGGGGTTTATTACTTGCAAAATCTGTGATGAGTTTGTTAATACTTAGGTACAATATAATAAACAATACAGATTTATTGACAGGCCGTGGAAAAGTTAGCTCATCTACCTGAAGTCTTAGTATTTTATTCGAACGAAACCTTTCATTTAATTGGCAGGTCTAAACTTTCCTTTAAAAAATAAAGATCATTTTGCTAAATCAAGTCTTCATTCCTACAGCTTTTTACGCTTCATTATTTAGTTTTTGTATTGTTCAAAAAGGAAAAGTCGAGTAGTTTACAGTACTTATAATGAAAGAAAGAAAGAAAAATAGATATTTTTTTCACAGAAATACATTCAAAAATGAGGTCTTGTAAAAAAAACATGAATATGAAACAGATTTATGCTTTCGAACACAGATCATAAATAGTCAGCAGCTGCATGCTGTGACTGTGACTAGAAGTCTTCCATTCAGCATTATGCTGTGCTATGCTGGTGTGCATGTTGTTTTCGGTTGACCACTGAAAATCAGCTGAGCACAGCATCATGCTGAGTCAAAGCCTTTCTTCAGCGTGCAGCTGCCGACTATTTATGTTCTGTATGCCTATGTATAAAAATATCTGTGTTGTTTTCATGTATTTTTTTTTTATATGCACGTGTTTCTGCGACAAATTAATCCATTTTTCTTTCCTTCTTCTTTCTATGGGACCACAGCACAGCGCGCGTACGCGCTTATCTTGAAATAAATTCAAGATCATCATCATCAACAGCCCGACTACACCTCCTGCTGGTCAAATGCCTCTCCTTTATTGTGACAATCCCCCTGGTCCTGTGTGAGCCTCATCCAGGTTCTATCCACGATGGCAACAGTGTCGTCCGCCCATCTCGCCGAACAACCGACGCTTCATGTTCCAGTCCGTTTTTGTTTTTTTTTTTTTGTTTGGGAAATCTTTAAATAACTTCTCCCACTCTGGGTGGAGCAGGAGGGCGCAGACGTTTACTGACTAAAACCCACCGTTCCCTTAGTAGCCTGTGTGCCAGGGGCGGCGGGATCTCTTTCGAACAACCCGCACCCTTGGTAGGATCTTCCAGTCCTTGGACTCAATTTGAAATAGAAGCAAGTAAAGATATGACCTTATTGATTGAAAGTTCGACTACCTAAGAATAGTTTCTATCACATCGACATACTTCAGAGAATATTAAACTATTTCTCCCCCGTTCCGTCTATTGTCAAAACCAAAGCAAGAATTTCAATAAGACCATTTCCAAGTTCTTTGAATTGTCAAAGAGGTTAGTTAACGTGTTCTAAGTCTAAATTTTGGTTAAGTTTAATGGGTTTTATTACAAATAATGTTGAAGACTACTTTATTTACATGTTTTTACTTATTTTTATACACACAAAAACAACAACTAAAATAATTCAAGCAACACATTTTCAACGTATAATATCTGTAAAGGGTGGCTGAGACATCAACGAGCAAACTGTAATCATTGATTCAGCACATGATTCTAAATCCTCTACCGTAGAATGTTACGTGGTTTATAAAAAATACAGTTGTTTCATAGAATAGTGTCTGTAACTATTTTGAGTAACAAGAGTTGAGTTCCTTTGATCATTGATGTTGCAACAGCTGTGCGTCGTAGCACTCGTAGTCGATGTCGCGTCGGTTACGTTCGTAGCAATATTCGTAGCACTCGTAGCCGTAGCGCTTGAGTTGGATGGCGGGGAATTTTTATTTTCCTTCTCGCTCACTCCTGTGGTGTCCGATCTTGTGGTCCGATCAAAATGTACGGAACAGTTGTTTTTTTTTTTTTAACTGATGTACCTAAGTTTTCTCCTCCCCATGCATAGAAAATGTTCAGAATTACGTACTGCCCTGCCCCTCTGTTTATTATTTCCTTTCTTTCCTTCTCCTCTTTATTAAAGGTGATCTGAATTATCATTTTAATATTCTTTAGGTGATGGTTGTGAAAAAAGTAAAATACTGTTATTGAACTCACAAATATTTACTTTGCAAAATAAAGAGGAACAAAAATGCAAATTTTCTGCAATATTGCTTTACTTTGTTTTAATAAAAACGGTATTGAGAGCCGCTTAACTTAACGATGCAAAAATAATATCCAAGAATTTTCCTAGAAAACCTGTAAAGCGATTCGCTGAAACTTTTCGAGGGGAAGTACTGCTTATTTCATTAATTTTAAATGGTATGAAACGTTTTACTCAAGTACCATATAATGAAAACCTCGTTCAAGAACACATTAAGCGTTTTTAAGTTACGTTAGCATTCACATTCGCGACATAATAAAATGTTAGTTACACAATTATAGTACGTAAAACAGCTTGAAATTGAAATTAAATTGGAGCGAAGTGAAATGGAAATTTCAGAAACGGGTCACTAAAGGCTGTGATATACAACGAATCATTTCGCTAATGAAATCTTTGGAGCATTTAAATTAACGTTACATTGGGCTTCGGAATGTCATTATTCGTTTGTTGTGATACGTTTTCTAATACTTCAAGCTGGGGAAGCATACGTAGGTCAATAACTTGCGAGTGAATCTTACTAGAGAATGGGCAGCAGCGTTCTCTATGTATTTTACCACCATACTGCGATCGCCAACCCGCCTGCCAAGCGTGGCGATTATGGCAAAACCCCCCAAAAATGTGGAGGAGCCTGGGGGAGGCCTATGTCCAGCAGTGGACGTCTTTCGGCTGAAATGATGATGATGATGATGAGTGTTGTGTTTATTTCAATTTGAAAAGTTCGGTCTCTGGTTTCAATGTATCAAAAATTCTCATAACTTCCGAACATTTAGAGATAGGATTAAAAAACCCTTCCAATATCGTTTGATATCATCCAAAAAAGCTGTGCCCTTGGTATGTAATTATAAACCCTTTCCGCTACACGTTGTATAATTATGACGAAGGGATGCCCAAACATACGTAAAAATAAATAAATATATAACCTCCTTCTTTTTAAAAGACGGTTAATAAGAAAGCCTATGTCCCAGCAGTGGAAATATTCTTGGTTAGTTATGCTATCGAATTCTATGAAAAAAACATATATTTCTTTTAAACCTCGAGCTCTTATTTGATACTCAGACCGGAAAATCCTTTACATGGGCAGTTATAAATAACGAAACAGCGCGCTTGAAACTCAACACACTCATTAGCGATAATTAATGTTTTATTTTAATGCTTGCAGGAGCTTTCTCGATTAATTTAACTAAGTACTACGTATTTCTTTAAAGTGCAATGGTTTTATATCAAGTACTAGCTAACCGAGATACGTTGTCCTGTCTTAACTATGAGTATTGAATTCGCATTGTTATAGTATTAGAAAATTTAAAATAGTCGTTAAATATTCATAATTTTTCTAATGTAATGCGCAAATTTCTTTATTTTTTATTTTTAGAACCTTCTCCTGACAATAACAAACAACACAAAAATAATTATCAATATTGGTCCAGCCGTTCACGTGTGAACTTAGTTTAATTAATTTATTCTGTTATTGGATTTTGAGTTTTCTGTTCTCCACGATTTTAATGAAATATATAGTATAAATAAATTAGTACATGTGGTGTTAGCCTGTAAGTAATTGTTGCACTTATAAATGTTAATAAGTGCACGCACTTTTAAATAAAATGTAACGTGTAAACAATTGTAGGCTAACCAAATAAATACATAAATTACCTAAGTTTTGACGATTACACGTCGACTGCTCTATTTCAGGAGCGAATAAATAAAATACGTGGACTGTATAAAGATTTAGTGTATTACGTAAATACAAGTTTTACATGTAGTGTCTTGGTCGTGGTAAGATTCAAGTGAGTCTCGGTTCGGCGCGGGAGACCGCGCAAGCGTCCGCGTCGCCCGTGTACCCCTCAACCGCCGCTGACGCCCGATGCTGATGCCGCCGCGCGCCGTCCGCGCGCCCCCTCAGGCACCGCGCACCTCCTGCCAGTCGTAGGCCTGCCATGCTTATACATAAGTATTTGGATCGCCACAGAGCCACTAAAGAACTGTTACTTCACATTTCTCTTTACTTGAACATAATGAAGAAAACTACCATTAAAAGTCCTCCGTATTTACGACCTGCTAGGTGCAAAAAAAAACGCAGTGCCTTTTAAACTGTTAATCTAAATCACATCGATTCCTTCCTCTGGTCTTTTTAAATGGGATTGCACAGAAAGCTAGCAGGCGAAGTACATGAACAAGCTACCGATCTGATAAAGCCGATACTGACTCTTCATTCATCGGTAGACTGCTTTTAATTGCTTTTGAAGATAAGATCGCCATTGTACGTTGTCATGTCTGTGAGTTTATTTTCTTCTTGTTGAAATATCGTGTGCATATCGGAATTTCCCATCAGCAAAATAACGGACTTTCATACAAACTGTCATACCCTATTAAATGGGGTATGAAAGTCCGTTTAGTCCAATTTTAAGGATCAATTTAAAAAAAAATCCTTGGTCAATAAATTTTCCATTATCTTTGCGAATAAGGTCACCGCATGTCCTTCTAGGGTGTTCCTTTCCGATGTTTCCACTCACATCTGCCTAAGCCAAATTTATTTCAATTAATATTTGAAGTATGATTGATGGACTCATTGATTTTCACATTTTATTAGCGCTCCGTGTGTTGCCGGACGTAAAAGAATTGCACCATCCCATTTCTCCCAGTGGGTGTCGTAGGAGGCGATTAAGGGACTTACTAGAAAATGGGCAGCAGCGTTCTCTATGCATTTTACCACCATACTGCGATCGCCAACCCGCCTGCCAAGCGTGGCGATTATGGCAAAACCCTCCCTTTTGGGGGAGGCCTATGTCCAGCAGTGGACGTCTTTCGGCTGAAGTGATGATTAGCTTTCTGTATTCTAAAAGGAAAAATGTCTGTCACCTATTGCGTAAAAAAGTAGAAACATTAAACAATTGCGGTTTTTTTTTCTGTTGGCAACTTTTGCAACTTTCACTGTTAAACCTCTTAAAAATATTCACACATGCTAAACATTACTTAGTAAATTCACTCAGTATTCGCATTTATTTCGGCCCGTAATTGGGCTCTCCCTATACAAGAGAGCGCTTAAGCGAATTAGATGGAGCTTTCAAAGTCCTTGCTTGAGCTCAAGTGTACACGTATCGCCGTTAACAGGGTTTTAACGGGATTTAGCCATCCATTAAGCTGGTTCTCTCTTACTGACTGCTTCTGACTTTATACTTAGTACTTTGATCATGAAAATGTAGGTACGAGTACTGTAAATTCGCCTTTAAGTCCAAGTCACATTCGGGTTCAAAATGTTATTCTTTGGTTCAAGCCTTTGATAACTTTAGATCCAAGTCTGACAACTCGGTCACAAATATTTGTGGTTCAGTTTTATGTTTAAATGGGTTTAAGTGAAAAAAATCATCATCATCTACCTAGCCTTTTTCAAACTATTTTGGGGTCACATTTAAGTCTAACTGGATTCAGCTGAATACCAGTTTTGAAAATTAAATATACCTGTAGGTACAAAAATGATAATCATAAAATGAATGAGTGAAAATTACATTTTGATCTAATAGGATTTGTACATATTTCTATTATTTTATTAACCGACTTGAAAAAGTTATCAATATCCGTCTTATAGACGGATTTGCAAAAATATTTTTTTGTTCGAAAGGGGTGTATTCCGAAATGGTCCCATTTATATTTCATATAGATCTGATGATGCGTTTTTGAGACAGACAACGAAACTCTTCAAAATATGACAGCAAATCAACTGCGATTACTGCTATCGCATAAATCTCCATTGTTTTGACCCCTAGGATGATTAAATTTTGTATTGGTGTGGTAAAAAGTGAAAAATAAAAACGTTTTCCAAAAAATTAAGTTTTTATTACAACAACGTTTTATCAATATATTCAATATCTTCTTCATATGTTTACTTGTAAGTTATCTCTTATCACAATATTAGCGAATAGTAATCCAGCGAGAAAACGAACCTTACACTACAAACTGTTCATTCACGTTTACGAGAATAATTTCATCTTAAACTGAAACTATTCGATTTATCCTTATTAGCAGAGTACTCTTGTGCACCCAGATTCTAGCCAACTCAGACTAAGCGCATTTGAGTTCTGAGTTGGCCAAGTATCCATGTCAAGATTGCCCAGCATAGTTGTTTGTATGCATGAACTTTAGTTTGTGGAACGTTCAGTTTGATAGATGAACGGGCGATCCACGGGTTAGTCGGTGAATTGCAATGTTATTATCTCTAAATTGATTCACGTATGATCGTCTGTTGGGGTTTTATTGAGTGAAAATTGAACGCTTCGTTTAGGCGTATATGAATTTAAATGGGTTAGTCCATCGCATGGGGATTTTAATTAATTTATAAAATCTAAAAGCTTCATATAGGTTTATTTATACAATCTATTAAGTTTAGCGATAGCTGTGCAGATTTTAAATCGATGGGGAAGTCTCTTCTTAGTAGTGTGATGATACAGGATATCTTTGAAATATTTTTTGACGTATGTTTTATTGCTCTATGTAATCATCAGTGATCGGAATAGGCTGAATATATTTGCCTAAACTTCGGAGAACAGAGACAGAAAGTGGAGACTTCCTTACGACTATATTTATTTTCCCGGGATTTGAGAAAAATCTTCAGTAAGTTGAAAATAAGCTTTATATAAGATCTGTAAAAGCAATTTTAAACTAAACTTGCAATTACCAAATTTTCGGGATTTTCACGCAAAATCCCGAAATAAATAATCTAACTTTAATTCATGTATTCGAATTATATTTACGATCCAATTAACCGTTGTATCAAATCATGAATTGAAGTTAGATTATTTATTTCGGGATTTTACGTGAAAATCCCGAAAATTTGGTAATTGCAAGTTTAGTTAAAAATAGCTTTTACAGATCTTATATAAAGCTTATTTTCAACCTGGTAATCATAGATGATTATTCAACAGTGGAAACATTTTAGGGTGATTATGTAATGCTATTTTATAACTGTATATACCTGCCATAACTTTAATTATAAACCTCAAATTCAGTAATGTATTCATAACAATTGATAGCAAATGAATGTAGATCAACAAACGGGTTGTTTCTAAGTTTGATGCCTGCTAGAAGTTGTTCTCCAATAACATAAATTATAATATTACAATATAATAACTCGTTATTATTATATTATAATTTGATCAGTAGTCCATTACGCTCCGCCTGCATGATATGCAAAATGAAGGCAACACGAAAGCAAAAATATTCTTCAAGGGATTTTTATTTTCTGCTCGCAATCTTGAACATTTTATGCTCAAACGTTTTGTTTCTAGGTCATCTGAAAGCGTCTACAAATTCACTTGTCCTCTGTTAACTTTGGCTCAAGGACTAAAACATTCGAGAATACGCGAACATTTTCTATTTCATTTGGAAGCCATTGTAAGATATCTTACGAATGTATAGGTACTCAATTGAATGCTCAATTCCAAACTTATCAAAGTTTCGTTTAGATTTTTTTCATATCATCAGATTTTTTTCATATCTTTCAATCTGACTTTAATATTAAGCCATCGTATGTCATCAAATTTAATAAATTCGAAGCTTGATCGATGGATAAAGTTTTTGTAATAAATAGAATAATTCGATTACGGAAGTCAAAACTGTACATTGAATATTTTTGAGAAAAATTAATTGCTAAGAGATGTGGGAACGATTCTGATGCCGCAAATACGGTTTTTAGAATTTTGTCCGGTTTCCTGCTTTTCCGGTTTAGAGAAAATACAACTGTATAGATTCTGTACAAACTTGGCTCAAATATTCCTTAAAGGTCTAGGTCATAGAATATGCTAAATTATTACGCTATTTTCTATGGGGATTAATGTATTCCTCATAATTTAGACGACAATTTATTATAATATTGCAGGTAAATTACAGATTTAACCTCTAAGTCAAATCTCTAAGTAATATCGCTAAGTCAATCGCCAACCCGCCAGCCAAGAGTGGCGATTATGGCAAAACCCCCTTTTAGGGGAGGCATATGTCCAGCAGTGGACGTCTTTCGGCTGAAATTATGATGATGAGTCAATATTGACATGTACAGGAAACTAATTTTTTCGAAATTTATAACGCCAATAGAATACACAGTTACACGAGCAAAGCCGCGGGCACAGCTAGTCGTACTATAATTTTCACCCTGAGAATTAATAACGTTAATAATATTGACACATGTCAAAGTCAAATTCAAATCATTTATATTAAATGGGCACATCAAAGGCACTTATGAAGTTCAAAATTTACAAAAAAATGCTGAATTAATTCTTATTGTCCCTATGAAGGTCAAAATTTACGAAAAAAAGCTGAATTAATTCTTACTGTCCCTTCCAAAATGTAGTTACTCACATGGAGAAGTATAGGTAAGAAAAACGACCGGCACTTTTTTAAAATGTTTCGCAATATTTTATATACATTGATTTTGTATCATTATATTGAGCTGTGGTAGCCCAGTGTTATTGGCCCAACTAACCAAGATGTAGGTCGTAGGTTACGCTTTACTTCGTGTAATTATTTTAAAAATGGTGAAGGAAAACATCGTGAGGAGACCGGCTTGCCATAGAATAAAAAATCGAACATATAGGTGAAATCTAGCAACTCGCGCTGATCTGCACACACAGGAAGAAGGCATGTGTCACAGCAACGCGAACATTATAGGCTCATTATGATTGATTATATTAATAGATGTGAAGACGATGCACCTACAATAAAATTAATGTATTAAGTTACAACAGCTGCACGGGTCGATCGATCAGGTTAAGCTACGCTTGCCGCGGTTGTTCCGTGGATGGGTGCCCATCTTTACATAACAAAACCCCTCCGTGCCTCGGAAAGCACGTTAAGCCATTGGTCCCGGCTGTCATTTGTGGATCTTTGACAGTCGTTACGGGTCGTCAGAAGCCCGAAAGTCTGACAACCAGTCTTACCAGGGCTTATCGTGTTACCCAGTTACTAGGTTGTGGATGTCAGATAGGCAGTCGCTTCATTTAAAATACTGGTATTCAACTGCATCCGGTTAGGCAGGAAGCCGACCCCAACATAGTCGGGAAAAGGCTAGGTAGATGATGAATAGGTAAAGAAAACTAAATAATGCAATGACAGGTAAAGTAATTGTGTGGTAGACACAGACATGTCTGAATGATGGAAATTGTTGGGAAGTGTGACGTGCGTCTACCCGCTGCCAATTCAATCCGGACTATTCGTGGGAGTCAATGTCAGAAACTCCGATAAACAGCTCTTGTGGAAGTAACAAATCGACCTTTTGACTTGAAAGGAAAGTGGCTTTTTACTTTGTAGAACGCCAATCGCTTTACTACGCTTTGTTTTTTTATTTTTATTTATCCGGGTTTTTGTGAAATTAGGTATTTTTTTTTGTAATTCTTTAGTTCTAATTTTAGCATGTTGTTTTGTCAAGATTAATAGTGATGATGATATAGTGCAAAGAATATCATAAAAAGTGTAAAAGTGTTAAAAATTGCCAAGTCAGAAACGTTTTAAAATAGCTGATAAACAAAGACGGCACTATTGAGAAACGTCACGACTGTGTTACTTCATAAATTACGGGAAAAAACTTTCAAAGAGTGCAGCTTCTGCATATTTCCATCGATTTTACAGATGATTTCCGTTGTTCTTATTTTCATTCACTTCAATTTTTTGTACTCATATTACGTATTCGAACACTTCTAATATTAGTTATCAAGCTATTGATAGGTTCTGTTCTCGTAGTAGGCCCCTACCGAATTTCTAATTTTGGAATGACAGACAAGATATTCCGATTTTAGTTGTTTTAGGATATTTGAATGGGTTGTGATTTTTATAGACGGTTAATTATTTAACCGTTCAATAAAGACGTTTCTAAAGACTGACCAACTTCAATGGGACTAGGCAGGATGTGCCTCACAAACTCAACAACTTAACGGCATGGTTGGCGCAGTGGTTATGCGATTGACTGCTGCGCTGCGAGTCGCGGGTTCTATTCCCGCACGGAAAAAATATTTGTATGAACTACAAGTAGTTGTTCCGGGTCTAGCTGTTTGTGTTTGTGAGTTTAAAAGTTAAACGCGCCCACAAGACAGGAGAAATTCCTAGTGTGGGGCAAGGTTAAAAAAAAACAAAACTGCGCCCTGATAGCATAGAAATAACAAAAAAAAACGCTTTAAGCGGTACCTGTATACATACATACATACATACTCAGCCTATAACGTTCCCACTGCTGGGACACAGGCCTCCTCTCAGTGAGAGGGAGTGGGCCGTAATCCACCACGCGGGCCCAGTGCGGGTTGGTAGATGTCACATGTCTTCGATTTTTTTGTTCTAGGACATGCCGGTTTCCTCACGATGTTTTCCTTCACCGTTTGAGAGCAGTGGTGATGAAATTATTTACACAAAGTAATGCGCCTGGCTGGGTTCGAACGCACGACCTACAACTCGTAAGTCGCAGCCGTTACCACTGGGCCACCACTGCTCTCGGTACCTGTATGGATTTAGTTAATATTTCTGTCTAGGAAATAATTTGAATTGTTTATTTTTATTGCACCTTCCATATCTAAAAATCATGTACAAAATAGCTAAACATTTGTCAAGAGTCAACTCATTATTAACTTACCTACCTACTGAGTAGGGTTCACACATTCATATTTAGGGTAGCAAGTTTCGGAACCGAGTGTCTATCATTTTAGTGAGTGGCATTTCCCGTATCTGCGATGCGCCGTTTGTTTGCGACAGCCCTGCCAACCGTCATGTCATGTACCCGTCGGTCACGTGTTTCTCCTTTTAACGCTGTATACATAGTATGAATTTCACCGATGATACTAATCGCGTTCACCACAGAAACGACGTCAGTGTGATGCGTAGTTATTTATTTATTTTATACTTTATGCACACACATGTACAGAGGCGGACTTAATGCCATAGGCATTTTCCTTTAGTTAGCCTGCGGTATTGTAAATACCGCTACATCACTCCCCTATAGAGAACCACCCATCCACAGACCAACCTCAACAACCGTAGCTTTACCTAATCAATCGATCCGTGCTGCTGTTATTACTTAGCCAGGATCCTGATACTTACTCCATCATCATCAGCCTATAATGTTCCCACTGCTGGGATACAGGCCTCCTCTCGGTGAGAGAGTTTGGGCCGTAATCCACCACGCGGGCCCAGTGCGGGTTGGTACTCGTAGATGTCACATGTCTTCGATTTTTTGGTTCTAGGACATGCCGGTTTCTTCACGATGTTTTCGTTCACCGTTTTAAGAGCAGTGGTGATGAAATAATTTACACAAAGTAAAGCGCCTGTCTGGGTTCGAACTCACGACCTACAACTTGTAAGTCGCAGCCGTTACCACTTGGCCACCACTGCTCTCTCTGATACTTACTTACTTACTTAAATATGTACTCTGCTCTAAAATCTAGAGAATTACACAAGAAAAATTGGTTGTACGACTTGTACGGTTACGTTCTGAAAATCCCAGGACACGTTCTACATAAAATAGAGTTCACAAGCTTGGCTTCAGATCACTAATGGCTAATGCTTTCAAATCCCTAGTCGGAGGAAAAGTTATTATACTATATAAGTAAACGTTGATCTTTAGCTTTAACTTATTTAAGTGTAACTTCTATCAGACCGTGCTTAGTTAAGTTCGCTGGGGTATATTGTAGAAGGAAGAAATACAGGTTTAAATAATGTATCTTCTCTCGTAGCGGCTCGAAATATTTTAGAGTATTTCATGACATTTTATAAACATGTTACAGATAAGAAGATAGTTGTGAGCAAAGGGGTTTTGCAACTCGCCTGCAGTCTTTTTATTTATCAATAGCAAACATATAAATGTTGCAGCATAGACAGAGCAGTGGCCCAGTGATCCTACAACGTGTCGTGAGTTCGAATCCTACTCAGCACCCTAATTGCGTAACTCACGATTAATCATAATCGGTTTCGTTTTGACAGTTCAATAATATTCATTGCGTTATTTACGTTGTTGAGCAGACACATTTTTCGAACATATGAAGCAATGGTTTAACAATCCGTTGCAAAACGAAGCATGCAGATTATGATGTCTCGTGAGTCGAATCGTGAGTTACGCAATTACGGTTCTGGTCTCAAAACGGTGACGGAATCGTAAGGAAATAGGTACGTCCAACAACAAAAAAAAATCGAAGACATGTGACATCTATCAACCTGCACAAGGCCCGCATGGTAGATTATGGCCCTTTCCCACTTACACAGGGGAAGCCTGTGTCCCAGCAGTGGAATCAATAGGCTGATTATGCTATGTAACGTTCCTACTTTCTCAAAATCAACGTAGTCTTCTTTCATCCTGCTAACAGCACCAATTTTCTACAAAGAAACTTGCCTCTAAAAGTAAAAACAACAATTCTTTTTCTTCCATTTCTTTTTATGGTGTGCAATAATACATCATTAGATACGAACTATCCCCATCCCTTGGGTAAACTACATCGTAGAACTTGTATCGTTCCGCGCTATATTTCAACACCCTGTTTGTTTCCCACGTGGACGTCTCGACAATTTATTTTATAGTGCATTTCGCTAGCATTCTCAAATTTCTATGTTCGTCGTACATTTCCTTCATTGTTTGCTGCATTTGATTTAATTGTCCTTGTTATGTCTTCGTCGTCATCGACATAAAATGTTGAAGAAATATTCGAGTTCAATTTTATAACCTTTTTTATAGCGGTAACTTTATTTGGTCGACGTTTACGTCATTATTCTTGCTTCAGAAGCGTCTATACAACGTTTATTGTGTTAGCTTTAATGTATTTAATGCATCACTGGCTTCCATTTCCTTGATTAATTGTTTAAAACGATGTATAAAGCTGCTTTTCACACCTGCTTGTCATCCTGCGTCTTAGATGTTAAACGTGTTGGAAGGGTGTAGGCCTACGATGAGCTTAGCACATTTTCGTATAATAGAATGAAGGAAAATAACACGTATCCTACACAAAAACATTGTTTAGAAATAAGAAAAGTACCCATCGATCGGTTTGGTTCGTTCTAAAAACCATCAAGTAGATACCTATACAATAGGTTCGAAAATACGATAAAGTGTTATCAAATTCTGTTTCTTTCTTCTGTGTTGCTTAGATATCCAGGAGATAGCTCTCGGCTTAGTAAGTAAAACATTAGTCATTTATCTTGTTTGCTTTTTGAAGAACCTTTTTATTAATGGACTAGCTTTTGCCCGCGTTTTTGCCCGCATGGATGTTGAAAAATATTCCACGGAAACTTATTTTTACTTTTAGGTTATAAATTCTATGTGTGACAAAGGAGGATGGCGAGGTTGCATGTACAATGGGACCCACTGTTAGGAGCATCGTACAGTATGGAAACTTATAACTAGTTGTAGAACTATATAAAACTAGCAAAAAAGCCAATGGGCAGTAAGTCGTAGAGGATGGGAGAAAAAAGATATGCAAGGTAAAAAATTATAACCTAAAACGAATCTAATAGGTGCTGTATTTAATAATACAATAACTCTTTATATATTATGTAGTTTCAAAAAGGTGTTCAGTCAGAATAAAAATATCTAACAAGACTACCATCGTGGTTCTGCATTTCGCTGGCCAGATACCTACTCAAAATAAAAAATACGTCTGGGAGCTAGGAACTATTGTGACTTGGTAAATACAAGATATGGAATCGTAGACTAGATTGATATAGGTTATTACTATAATCATTATTGGCATAAAACTAAATGAAAAAAAAAATTAAAAAAACAAACGACAGAATATATTAATTGGTTTTGACACTGACAGCCAACTTCTATTGACAGCATAACGTTACATTCTACGATAGCACAAATAATCGTAATAATAATATTTTAACGAGCCCTGACCACCGACATCTTGGACCCTGCTCCTGATGCCGATGGGCCACAATTTTTTATATTTTTAAATGTTTTTGTACGAGTTTTGTAAAAATATTTAAAAATGTACTAAAAATGTATGAAAGAAAATAGATTAATAATATTGTGATACTGTACAGTTTTGTAGAAAAATGTGAATGCATTTTTATTATTTACTTTTGTATGTTTTTCTTATATTTTACAAGTTTTGTTTATTAAAATAAAAAAAATTGACAAGCGTAAACGTCAAATGTAAGAAAGTAAATCATGTAACGAGTAGGTTGGAATGTAAAACGAAACACGGTGCGTTTAATAACTGCATGATGACTTATTTTTAAGCAATTTTAACTTTGAATTCCCATCACCTAGTGACTCCATTTTTTTTATATAATCCTCTTACAACCTCTTTAATATAGTAAATATTATCTTGCAAGTGAACGACACTTCGTTAATTTACAAATAATGTGGGTCCAAACTCGCCATCCTTCTTTCATCCAAGTCCGCACAGCCATTTTTACGTCATCGCCAATTCGGAACATTAAAACATCCAGACATACGGACAAAAATTCGAAGGTACTATTTTATACGATGTGTTGATAACCTGCCATGTGTGGATGTTTTGTTAAGCCTTAGGTTTTCTGTCTATCGTCTGTGTTTAGAAGTATTTACGTATGTATGATTCACAAACCACACTTCGACTCGACTTCGCTATTTAGAGTTAGCAATTCATACAAATATGAACATTATTCAAAAGAAACGCGTTTCATATTCATGCGAAAATATATAAATGCGAAATTGAACATTACTATAATTTGAATACAGTTCATAAAACCTACCGAGTTTTGTCCAACACACTATATTGCACTAAGTACGTGTTTGTAATCATCATCATTTCAGCTGACAGACGTCCACTGCTAGAAATAGTCTCACGTTACTTCGACCGGTTCTTCACGCATCCAGCGTATTCATGTAACCTTTAGCCTTATACAATAGAATAGAAAAAACTTTTTTCAAAAAAATTACAACTGACTTCCATAAAAACACTACAAAGTGCAAAATAACTTTAATTTCGGAAGGCGGTGACAAATAATTAAAATACACATCCAAAGTCACCGAAGTTTTTATTTTTCACTTTTTCGTTACCTACCCCACACCAATCCGAAATTTCATCATCCTTGGTGTCAAAACAATGCATATTTAGGTGATAGTAATATTCGCGGTTGATTTGCTGTAATTTTTTGAAGAGTTCCATTGTCTGTCTCCGAAACGCATCATCAGATCTATATGAAATTTTAATGGAACCATTTCGGAATAAACCCCTTTCAAGCAAAAAAAGAATTTTGCTAATCCGTCTATATACGACGGAGTTATGCCCGAACATACATAAAAAAAACATGTATTGATAACCTCCTTCTTTTTGCAGTCGGTTAAAAATAAACAATTTTAATTAACATAATTCGAAAGTGTGTAAAACATTATCAACATTATTAAGCTTATGAACATGTTGTAATTAATTTAAGCTCTCGGTACACTAATGGATGGTACTCAGCGCATAATATGATGGGATTTATTTATTACTAGCCTTTGCCAGCGGCTTCGCGTGGTGATCGAAAATTATCTCACGGGACCGTACTCATCATCATCATCTGCCTAGCCTTTTCCCAACTATGTCGGGGTCGGCTTCCAGTCTAACCGGATTCAGCTGAATACCAGTATTTTACATGGAGCGACTGCCTATCTGACCTCCAAAACCCAGTTACTGGATAATACGATACCCCTTGATTAGACTGGTTGTCAGACTTTCGGGCTTCTGACGAACCGTAACGACTGTCAAAGATCCACAAATGACAGCCGGGACCAACGGCTTAACGTGCTTTCCGAGGCACGGAGGGGTCTTGGTATGTAAAGATGGTCACCCATCCACGGACCAACCGCGGCAAGCGTAGCTTAACCTGGTCGATTGACCCGTGCAGCTATTGTTATTTGGCCACAAGCCCCTAAAGACGGCACCGTACTATCGGAATAAAAGTATACTATGTGTATATCCAGGTTACAAACGATCTGTTTGCCAAATTTCATCTAAATCCATGTAGCCGTTTTTACGTGATTGAGTAACAAACATCATAACATACAAACTTTCACATTTGTAATATTAAGCAGGATTATACTAGCTTCTGACCGTGACTTGTTCTCTATCCAATTGGTATCGCGTGGCTGGAGGCTTTTAGAATCCTAAAAACCTTCACAGGAAAGTCCGGTTGAGCAGTCACGGCCTCTCAAGGTCAACTGCGAGATGCCATTCCCAAAAAAAAAAGAAAAAGAAAAAAAAATCTGCGAATCAAAAATATTTCCTAACGATTCGAAAAATACACCCGTAATTGTTCAAGTTTTTACTTCTCTCGGCACTCCCGGAGTGCCACTGTTTTAATTTTTCTTTTTGATTGCCTTCTAAGAGTCTTAGCGTGATTTATCTAATACCTTCCTTAAAATTGGACTATTTTATGCAAAAAGCATGTTCCAACTCCGACTGGTTCCAGAGACTAGCGCGTTTAAACAAAAAAAAAACTATTCAGCTTCATTATTATTAAAAATATATGTACTTATAGATACTTACTAACATTTTTCCAGTTTATCATAAATAGGCAAATCGGTCGAACCGTTCTGTAGTGATGCTCTTACCAAAGAACAGTACTACAGTTTGTCCGGTAAGGACCAAGCTCAGGTCGACGGCGCGTCGTGTTCCACGCGCGCCTCAAAGACATGTCAGCACAAAGTTATGGGGCCCGCAATGGCCGATTCCTGCCAGGGGTGCGGGTTTGTTCGAAAGAGATACCGTTGCCCTGGCATACAGGCTACTGCTACTACCACGGGTGGGTTTTAGTCAGTAAAAGTCTGACACGCCCTCCTGCTCCACCCAGAGCGGGAGAAGTTATTTTATGATTTCCTACCCAAAAAAATATATTGGCATTTATGAAACGTCAGAACTTAGGTGCACGGTTCCAAAATGTCACTTCCAATGGAGATGAGTTAATATATACATTTAGTAGTATTAAAAACTTGTTTAATGTTCGAAGAAGAGTCAGAGAAAATAAAGGCTATTTAAAGTATTTCGTTACGCATGCGTAACGAAATACTTCATTGTAGGTAGTTCATGAACCACCTACATAACACATCCTTTGAGCAGACGATGGCATTCAAAAATGCAGTGGCCAGTTTGAAGTCCAGGCACGAATTCTATAGAGAATATCTAGGACGCTCGGAAACCGGGTTAGGGCTGGAGCGAGGAACACAAAGACTCCGGTAACTGCAAAGCAGTTTATCTTTACACAGTCTGCTATTCGGCCAAAAACTTTTAAATATGATAACAATGTCGCATGCATCGATGTACCTATGATTAATGGGTGTAGCGATGTTAGGTATTTATGACATCAAAGTAAAACTCAAACCCCCTTATTACAAAACAAGGTTTTTCTTTAGGTATGGTTTAAACCATCGAGCCTGTTTTTGAAATAAGAACTTAGAACTGAAATAGAATTACAGCTCTTTTTCCAAAACTGGCAATGTAGTACTGGACTAACTTGTCAGTTTTGTAAAAGGAGCTGTATTTCGATGTCAGTTAGGTTCTTATTTCAAAAACAGGCTCGATGGTTTAAACCATACCTAAAGAAAAACCTCGTTTTGTAATAAGGGGGAAAATGTTTATTTTAATTAAACCAATTTTGCAGGCCGTTTGAATGGTCAACAAGTAAGTCCATCAAAGAGACGATGTTAATTGTCCATTCCAAAGCGTAGTAAGTTCCTATAGAGAAGAACATTCAAGTAACTCCATGGAAACTCTTTTCAAACAAAATATTGGTTACATCAAATTGAAATGATAAATTTATGTAGGGTTAAGTAAGAACGATGTAGAAACAACACGTGCACGTCAACTGCCCGTATAAGATTTAAAAAAAAGTACCTATATACATAGGTATATCGCGGGAGCTAAGACATGACCTTGACGAGGTCCGAACCCCACAGGGAGGCCCTTAGCGTGTAGTCGCTTAGTTTTGAAGCCCTGGATGGAGGTCTTAAGTTACAGAGGCAGCCACAGGACAGTCCGGTGAAGCAGCCAACAACCTCCTAGGTTGACCAGCGACATGCCATTCCCAAAAAAAGAGAGGACCAGATATAACAGATTCACATATGTGTTCCTTAAAAGAGTCGGCAAAGTGACAGACCAGTCTAGACGGCCTGTTACTGAAATTATTCTTAGCTTCAATAAAAAAGCACTAATCGGTCTGATGACAAAACAAGTTTTTGTTTGACATGACTTAAATCCATCTTGTTACCTTGTTTTCTTAATCGGCCGATTAGGGCTTTTCCTTGTTTTGCCAGATTGTGGCCTGTTTTGTTTTGTAACTGTGATCGTGAACCAGTTCTTTATACAAAACTGACAACTAATTCCGTTACTTTATTCGTGACTGGCTGTCAATTTTGCATTTAGAACTTCACTTAAGTCAAAATGAAGTTCCAAATACAAAAACAGATACAAATTTTGAGGGCTAAATTTAGATCTCGTTTTGTTATAAGACGAAATAACCCGTGAGGATCGTACCAAAGGCAATGCAAAATAAAAACATAAATTCAGTAACAGATTCACGTAGGTGTTCCCTAAAAGAGTCGGCAAAGTGACAGACCAGTCTAGACGGCCTGTTACTGAAATTATTCTTAGCTTCAATAAAAAAGCACTAATCGGTCTGATGACAAAACAAGTTTTTGTTTGACATGGCATAAATCCACCCTGTTACCTTGTTTTCTTAATCGGCCGATTAGGGTTTTTCCTTGTTTCGCCGGCTTGTGGCCTGTTTTGTTTTGTAACTGTGATCGTGAACCAGTTCTTTATACAAAACTGACAACTAATTTCGTTACTCTATTCGTGACTGGCTGTCAATTTTGAATTTAGAACTTCACTTAAGTCAAAATGAAGTTCCAAATACAAAAACTGATCCAAATTTTGATGGCTAAATTTAGATCTCGTTTTGTTATAAGACGAAATAACCCGTGAGGATCGTACCAAAGGCAATGCAAAATAAAAACATAAATTCAGTAACAGATTCACGTAGGTGTTCCCTAAAAGAGTCGGCAAAGTGACAGACCAGTCTAGACGGCCTGTTACTGAAATTATTCTTAGCTTCAATAAAAAAGCACTAATCGGTCTGATGACAAAACAAGTTTTTGTTTGACATGACTTAAATCCATCTTGTTACCTTGTTTTCTTAATCGGCCGATTAGGGTTTTTCCTTGTTTCGCCGGCTTGTGGCCTGTTTTGTTTTGTACCTGTGATCGTGAACCAGTTC
Source organism: Polymixis flavicincta (assembly GCA_949987655.1). NCBI lineage: Eukaryota > Metazoa > Arthropoda > Insecta > Lepidoptera > Noctuidae > Polymixis > Polymixis flavicincta. The sequence continues at coordinate 7,971,943 of OX465186.1, read as the reverse complement.
TTTATACAAAACTGACAACTAATTCCGTTACTTTATTCGTTACTGGCTGTCAATTTTGAATTTAGAACTTCACTTAAGTCAAAATTAAGTTCCAAATATAAAAACTGATACAAATTTTGAGGGCGAAATTTAGATCTCGTTTTGTTATAAGACGAAATAAGCCGTGAGGATCGTACCAATGGCAATGCAAAATAAATACAAAATTTCAGTAACAATTCATGGTTTTCGTAGCTCAATTATGTGGACTATTGAACTTTCTTCATTAAAACAGTTATGGTAATAGTGGCTGTTGCCTGCTACTCTTTTCGTGCAACTTCGCTCGCCTGACTTTAAATCCGGGTTTGACCCCTGAGTGTTCCGTGGAAAGCTGGCTTCTTTAATACCTAACCGCCAGTATTTCTAGTGTATGTCAATGTAAAAAGTTGTTCCTCCACAAAAAACTTAGCTTTAATTTAGGTTTTTCTCAAACTTGCTATCGATTCCTTGCCCAATGACGTCAATTTTCCTAGCCTTTTCCGTACTATGTTGAGGTCGGCTTCCAATCTAACTGGACGTATCTGAATACCAGTATTTAACATGGAGCGACTGCCTATCTGACCTCCACAATCCAGTAACTGGGCAATACGAAACTGCTTGATGAGATTGGTGGTCAGACTTTTAGGCTTCTGACGACCTGTAATGACTGTCGACGGTCCATAAATGACAGCCGGAACCAATAGCTTAATAATGTACGTAGTAGCATAGTAGAGTATAGTAACGTGTTATGAAATTATTAAAATTAAAACCGGAAGCTGAAAAATAAATAATAATCGTTTATTTATAAACAGAGACACATTTACAAAGACTCTTAACGATTAAAATATACGTAACGTACGTTACGTAATTTTACTAACAAAAAAACAAGATTAAAATTACGTTAACTTTGTTAGCCCATTAAAACTCTACAATGTGCAGGTCATGTTTGCCAGATTGAACCATCAAAACTCTAATATTGCATTACAGTTTAGCATCCCATAGATCAGTTATTGATAAACGTTTGAGTTGAGTAGACATACGCGAACATTATCAGCCCGTGACCAAATTCGATTAGCCGATTACAATTTGTAGTATATTTGCAAAATTAATTAAGTTGAATATTTAGGTTGGTTCGTAATGTGGTTGTAAATGAGTATCGTTTATTGCATTTTAAATCATGCTTTAAGCCTAGGCGTTCTTAAACGTTAGCCTTAAGGCGACGATAGATGACAGCTACCTACAGCGATGTACTGCCGCCCGTCGCTCGCAAGAGACCCCCGCCTCAACGCGCATCAAGTTTTTCGAAAAACAACCCATGCTGACTTATCAAACACAATTCAAAGAAAAACCGTATAGTAAATTTTGGGTGATTAAATTGTCTTTTAGATGGTGAAAGTTTCATAGAAATACACCCGATAGTTTTTGCGTGATTATCGTTTTTATGTCCGCGATAGACATTCCTTTACCAATTAATAACATTATGTTATAAAAATATTATTTAAAATATTCACATATCAAATGACGAAGAAAATTGTCTAGTTTCACATATAATTTTTTCAAATACATAAGACAAGCCGTTTAGACGTGATTTTCAATAAAAAGTCCTTAAAAGTCGGCTGTCTGCACCTTAATTTGTTTTGTCAAGGTTAATAATGATGTTTTTCCTAGGATTTGTTTGTTGAACTAAGAAAATTATTTGTCAATAAATAGCAATAGATAGATGGTATCATCCATCTATCTATTATATAATCTTAGATTTCTGTAGTATTGTTGCGCGCCACAATTAATTTCTGGTACATGGTAACAGTAGTTACTCTATGTACTCGAACATTCTAGGTGCTTCTACAATAGAAGGTTCTGGAGAACTGATCGCGACCCGACCTGTATTGGATAAGCGATACATGCGAAAAGATCGAAAGCGATCTTCAAGTGCGACTTACAGTGATCAGTAGTGCAATTGTGTTTTGTAATTAGTGTGTTTGAGTTGTTCTTAGGATGTTTAAATAAAGTGGTAATTTTTGGTAATTTGTGGCAGTTTTTAATTGTCATGAACCCCAAGCTCGTCACAGTGTAATAAAGCCGAAAACTTTGTTTGTTTTTTGTTTAAATGCGTTAATCTCTGAGGCTACCCGTCGCAATTGAAAACCTAATTCTCGAGGAAGATTTGCTGTTTAATATCACGCTACGGCACTAAGGAGCCGAGCGAGTACAAAGAAAAAAGTCAAAGAGAACGCTAGTAATTTATAGATAATCCGATTATATTAATAACTTAACCAGTGTTTTTCATTTTAAGCAAATAATGTAATATATTTCTTCTTATAAATCTATAATAAAACGGTATGAATATTTTTTGTCCAGTTGTCTGTTTGTTTGGCACACATATAGTTTATAACATGTATTAACGGAAACGTACTGCCGCGATCAAAAGTACTCTAACTTTTGATCGCGGCAGTACTTTTCCGTTGTATGTTTTCCGACTGCCAAACGAGTGAAGCCGCGGGCCATAGCTAGTGATAAATGCATGTTTAAATCCTACCTAGCTACTAAAGTAAGTACATCCTTAAAATTCAAAATACTTAGAAGGGATACTAAGAAATTACGGCAAAAGAGGACCGACAAGACATTTCCTCAAAACCGGATTAAAATGTCAAATGAAACCTTTTAAGTGAAAATCTGTCGCGACTGATTAAAAAGGAACTGACAGTGCCGGTTCATCGCGATTTACTTTTTCAAATGCTAAATTATCAAAGATTTAAATCGTTATATTTGCTCTCTCATTAGTAAATGTATTGGATATCGAAACTTCACATATCTCAAGTGGAGCGATATACAGGGTTATTGGAAAAACACCAACAACCTCTTAAGAGGTCATCGTACTCATCATTATGAACAACGTTTACTATGGGACCAAACCTGAAATTGCGAAAAAAAAATCAGCTGTTCCTTACATTTATGTTTGTATTATTCATCAAAATGTAGGGAACACCTGATTTTTTTTACCGCGATTTCAGGTTTGGTCCCATGATAAAAGTTGTTCATAATTATAAGTACAACGACCTCTTAAGCCTATATGCTAACCCAACCTTTTTTTTTTGATGACGAGGGGCTATCCTCATGGATGTTCTCCGCCCTGGGGAGGGTGGAGGGTCTGTCAGACTCTTACTGACTAAAACCATCCCAGTGTTCCATCCCTCAATTGCACCGGGGATCACGGGATCTAATGCGACTTCCGCGATCCCCGGGCTAACCTAACCTAACCATCTGCATCAGACATTTCCATCACCAATCTTCGTTTTGAATCTACTGTAGCACAATAATGTCTGTATATTATAAATTCGTAAGTAACTTTGTCTCGGTTTCACTCCTGAACCTCTAAATGGATTTCGATAAAATTTCCTTCATCTTGGAGACGCTACCTTCTGTAGTATGTGTCGTTTCAAACGGGATGTTATGCATTTATTTATTTAGGATCTCCAACAAAAGATATAGGTACTCAATACTACAATAGTAGGTGTACTACCATAATAATATAGGTATCATTAACTTCATCTTGGAGACACAGGCTACCTACTGTAGTATGTGTCGTTTCAAGCGAAATTATATGTATTTATTTATTTAGGATCTCCAACAAAAGATATACTCAATACTACAATAGTAGGTGTACTCCTATAACAATTTAAAAAAAAAAAACAAGTATCCAGGACTTATAAAAATTAGCAACAATTTTCTTACAAGCTATGTTAGTAATGTTTACAAAAAAACGACGTCTAAACAATTATATTAGCAGGCATATTTAGCTGACATAAAAAGTGTAAAATAGGGCAATCCAGCTTGCTAGACTGTTGGAGCTGGCACGTACTCTGCGCAACAGATATGCTGCACGCTTGCGTCTGATCGCAGCGAAGCCGTCAGTTTGCGCGTCCGCAACCCTACCCGAAGCACTACAAAAGCGTAGCAGCCCCAACAGCATCTTGAATGCATTATTGCACTGAACGCAAAGAGCATTAATATCGGTGTGTATTTTTCCACGCATGTGTGAGCGAGACAATAGTATATTTGCATCTACTTATAACACGGTTTTTTTTGTTGTTGGGAAATCATCAAATGACTTCTCCTGCTGAGTAGAGTAGGATGTCAGACTTTTACTGACTAAAACCCACCCGTGTTCCCTCAGTAGCCCGTATGCCAGGGGCTGTGGTATCTCTTTCGAACAAACCCGCACCCCTGGCAGGCATCGGCCCTTGCGGACCCCACCAGTGGTTGCTGACATCCCTGACGGCGCGCGTGCGGAACACAACGCACCGTCCCGTGTACCACTTTTCGGCCGCAGGGGATAGGGAGAGCGGCCGACGCTATACCGACACTCCTCTTCCCCTGCGGCCCCACCGCGTCCGCCATCAAACGGTGGCGGCCCCGTCCAGGCCACGGAATGGAAGAGCGCTGCTCAGAAGCACCGGCATTCCTCCTCTTCCGCAGCCCGTAACCCTCAGCGGCGATGCCTCCCATTCGACATCGCGGCCCACCTACTTTTTGGCCGCTACGTCGTCGGCTTTAAGGCAAAAGCCCTGACGAGCGGCCCCACCTTTGGGTTCCTCTTGGCTTCACCTTGGCCGGAATCCACGGTTACTGAGCTCCCCCGCAACGACAATGCGGGAACCCAATCGGGGGAGTACTTATGACACGGTTAGGTAAATCTAAAGATTTTATCTGCTAATTGTATCGTCCATCATTCATCTCAGCAGGAATAACATTAAAAACAACTTTACTCACTGATATTATGAGTAAAAAGGGGATAAAAAGGTTATACACGCTCTGCAAGTGGCACGTCAAAACTTGGCTAATTACCCTAGTTACGTTATCGTCTTGTCTCGTTTTCGCTCCCGATAATTACGATATGCCGTCCTACTTCCACGTGTCATCTTATAATAAAAATTTGACATTGTGCCGTTTTTGAAAATCGAATGTTGCATAGGTAACAAATCTATCTCTTAATTCGTTTCTTTTTTTTCTAGCTTTTTATTAGCTTCGTTCGTATGTTTCCAGTTACTCGCATTGACATCTATTGTTTTTTCGTATAGTATCATTGACTTCTCAATATTAATAAATACACTTGGGGATGAAAAACTTAAGAAATATAAAAATGATCGTAGTAAAAAATAAACTCCTGAGAAGTTGAAGAAGAAAGAATATTTTTGTTTTAGAAAAGCTGAATTATTTATCTGAAGTAAGATACATATACAAAGGTATGAAACCCTTAATGCGAGAACCGTTGTCAATTTCAATCAGGGCACTATTTTTGTTAAAGTAGGAAAGAAATGGTTTGGCACATTATTATGACGTGGGTAGCACAGATGTGGGTATAAATATTTTGATACTGTTATCTTCAGATCTATTTCTAAAATTATTTCTTATTATATCCATCTTTTTTCTCAATTTAGATGACAGGCAGGTTCTCGAAAAACTACAAGCGAAGAAACAATTTCATTGCACTTGCATTGGGAATTTTCGCCGTATTTCTTTGTTGATATGAAAGGTATTCTCGTATGTTCTCGAACAATTATTTCATACAATTTCTGGAATTTAGTCTCCTTGGCTATTATTGCGTCTAAAGTACAATGCGCAGAGAAAACGAACAGAAACTCAATTCAATCAAACAAAAATTCAATCTAGGAAATAAAGAATAATAAATTGGTAAACAGATAAAAATGAAATATTGTCGTTAGTAAGCCCATCTCTTGAACAGTGAATTGAATGCACTTTTGCATGCAGATTTCTTATGAGAAACAAAATCTTTCCGAGCTTGTGAGGTGAAAACCACTTTTTCACTTCACAACCTCGGAAAGATTCTGTTTACGTAGCGTACAATTTGTTCAATGCATGGGAACATTCGAAATAAAATGTTATCGAAGACTTCAATGCAATGCTATGAACTGCTATTTACTTCTTAATTAGGCTGTTTTTCTTGCACCTAGCATTTGCGTCGCCGTGGTGAGGTCAAAAATTATGTGTTTCGCTCGGCAGCAAAGGTCTTCTGTGTCTCGTGCCTTTGCAAGTCTTGGTACGCTCAGGATTATATATTTGAACCACAAAACAACTTTGCAGCCTTGCTCAGCAAATAACTGTTTTTTTTTTTTTTTTTTGTTTCTGTTTTGTTTTTTTAGGAGCTTTTAAGAGCTTCAGCAAAACGGATGAGCTATATCTTTCGATGAAATTGGAAGATAAAACACGATAGCTCCAATCTTTCTTTTTGAATTGAAGTATTATTTTAAGTATCATAAAAAAACAGATCCCATTTTTAATTTCTCTAAAATAAACATGGACACTTTACTGTTCAAATTGATACAATTTTTAAATGAATATCTCACAACATTTCTTTATTAAATAAACACAGCGTTTAACGGAATCAATGTAGGTATTTCGAATATTTTTTAAGGAAAAGCTGAATTTTTCGAATTGAAAATAGGTCTGTAATTTACAAACGTTAAATTCCCTTGAACTGAATTGAAAGTTAATCTTTACATAGTACCTATGTAAAGATTAACTTTCAATTCAGTTCAAGAGAATTTAACGTTTGTACCTACATTAACTGGTGTTTAACGGGCTAAAAAATAACAGTCACACGGGTCAATCGATATGGTTAAGCTACGCTTGCCACGGTTGGTCCGTGTATGGGTGACCATCTTTACATACGAAGAACCTTGCGTGCCTCGGAAATCATGTTAAGCCGTTGGTCCCGGCTGTCATTTTATGAGCTTTAACTGTCGTTACGGGTCGTCAGAAGCCCGAAAGGCTGACAAGCAGTCTTACCAAGGGGTATCGTGTTACCTTACTGGGTTGTGGAGGTCAGATAGGCAGTCGCTCCACGTAAAATACTGGTACTAAGCTGCATCCGGTTAGACTGGGAGCCGACCCCAACATAGTTGGGAAAAGGCTAGGCAGATGACGATGATCTACATTTACTAGTGTTAATTAACAAATGAATTAACTACAGTCATTGATTGTCCTGAATTAATTTGTGACTTTATCATCAACATTCACGGTGTTCACCAGTTGCCAGTAGGCCTCTTTACACTTGTCCCAATCTCTACGCTCCTGTGCCAGTCTCATCCCGAGGGAGAGATAATAGGGTACTACACCCATTTTTAAAGTGTCCTAATTAGATTCTTAAGTGCTAATAAACCAATCGATTAGTGCTGGACGCAGTGGACGCCATATTGCTCTGTAGGTATGCCGCATTAATTGTCTCCATAGCAATCTGACGTTTTGCTATGGAGACACTTAATGCGCTGATATTTTTTATAGTTTAAAAAATAGTTATTTTTCTACTTATCGTTGGTTTGCTGTTCCTGAATGTAAAATATTATTTAAATTCAAATTACTTTGGTTACGAAAATAAAAGTACAAAGCTATTCAACTGACACGCCGTATGACGTAATAACATGGCGGCTATTATTTCATGGTGTTCAAAAATAGATTAAAAAACGTGCCGTATTTACGTTGTGAAACAGACAAATTTTTCAAACATATGAAGCAATGGATAAGTGATATCCCACAAATGATTTAGATTCTGATTGATAGTTAGTAGTGTAATTAGGCAGCAGGTTCTTCCGATGGTAACAACGCCGCCCTCCCATCTCGCTCCTGGACGACCTATAACGTCATCATCATCATTTCAGCCGAATCCACTGCTGGACATAGGCCTCCCTCAGGCTCCTCCACTTCGAACAGTTCTGCGCTTCTTGCATCCAGCGGCCTTCACAAGGTCATCGGTCCATCTTGTTGAAGGCCTTCCTACGCTACGTTATGTTGGTGCTTGACATTTTTTGGGGGATTTGCCATAATCGCCACGCTTGGCAGGCGGGTTGGCGATCACAGTATTGTGATAAAATGCATAGAGAATGTTGCTGCCCATTCTCTAGTAGGTACCTGGGTACCTGTATCTACCTACCTAGTCATTATCATCATCAGCATATCAGCCGAAAGACGTCCACTGCTGGACATGGGCCTCTCCCAAAAGGAGGGTTTTGCAATAATCGCCACGCTTGGCAGGCGGGTTGGCGATCGCGGTATGGTTGTAAAAGGCATAGAGAACACTGCTGCCCATTCTCTAGTAAGTTCCTTAGTCGCTTTCTACGACACCCACGGCAAGAAATGGGATGGTGCTATTCTTTTACGTCCGGCACCACACGGAATAGGTACCACAGAACCTACCTAGTAATTCAAAAATATTATAAAAATAGCCCAAAAAAATATTAGTAAAAGAAGCAGACACCACTAATTGTCAAAGAAGATTGGATATTCCTAACATAGAATCAATAAAAACCATTTCTTAGCAAACTTCAAATAGGAAGAGGTTATGCATTCGACGGGTTTTTTTTTTGTTGGCCCAGATGGGGCTTTAATGTAACAGTTTTATTACCCTGACCTGATAGCTATTTACTGCTTTTTTATGAAGGGTCATCCCGACTTGTGTATCTGACTCCGCATTTTCGGGTTCAACTATTTTCGATGAAAAAAAAAAGTTAAGGGAATCTTGGCTACATAGACGTAACAAACTGTGGCTAAAAATCATCAGCATATGCCGACCGTTTTCATAACTATTTTGGTTCGGCTTCCAGTCTAACCGGAGGCAGTTGAATACCAGTATTTTGCATGCAATGACTGTCTGTCTATCTAAACTCCACGTCCCACTTACAGGGTAAAAAGATACCCTTGGTAAGACTGGTTGTCAGTCTTTCGGGCTTCTGACGATCCGTAACGAGTGCCATAGATCTACGAATGTCAGCCGGTATTAACGGTTTAACATACTATCTGAGGCACGGAGGGGCTAGCAAGGAGCCCCAAATAGTCTGTTCATAAAACCTCTAACGAAAATGTAAACAAATCGATCAGAAAACATACCTGTGGATGCCAATTTGCAGTGCCACTTAAATGCTGAGTGCTTCTGTTTAATTATTTGAATTTAGGTTTTTATTCAAATAATTAAATCGAAGCACTCAAAATCAACCGAAATTCTATGTTAATATCACCGTAAAGATACTTGTCATTTGAGGATTATTTCATTGCGGCGGTAAGTCCCCTATTTGAGGAGAGGTTTGAGATGCGGCATGGCGTCCTCACCTTCCGCCTGACTCAGGACCTCACCGGACACAAAAAAGAAAGAATTTTGCAAATCCGTCTCTACGTTACGAAGTTATTCTCGAACATACATATTTTTTTTATCTATATACATGTCAAATTTATAACCTCCTCCTTTTTGAAGTTGTTTAAAAATACATAAGCAGTCATGATATTTATTACTCCAAAGGTAAAATCGCAGACTATTCAGAATCTGTTTTGAATACGTCTGTGAACCCAATTAAGTCAAACGTTGCATGGCTGCATGGTAAACACGGTATATATAAATCAGTCAAGTACAGGGCACTGGGCACCTTTCGGCTTGCGTTCGAGACAAGATAATCTTGTTTCTAGTCGGACCCATAAAGCCGACTGACACCAACCAACAGAAGACCGACTTGTATTGTGTGAAATACCTATTGTTCGCTGAACCATCTGGTATTGATATAAATTCGTAAGTTGATATTGTATGATAATTATACAACATAGCAAAGGCATGAAAAATTTGGTCATGTTATTAAATGTGAAGACATTTTAGTTATTTCGAGATTTTCTAGTTATTTTAGCGTTGTTTCTGGTATAACTATAACTTCTGTAATAACAGGTAATAAATTCATAAAAAATGAGAATAAATCATAATTTTGGCGGGCAAAAGAAGAAACAACAATATACAAGACCTATTGAGAAATCAGAAGGCCAATTCTCGTAATTAAAAACGTTCGCAGTGTCATCTCGGCGACAATCGAATTTCAAATTTTTTACAAAAATGTATAGGAATTTTTGATAGTTTGACACAGAGATCAGACTGTGAACGTTCTTAAAATTACCAAAATTGCCCCTCAGGTATGGTAGTATGTAATATAATAATAGTATTAACATAAGAATAAATTATGTGGATAAAATAATAAATTATGGATATTGTGAAATTTAATAAAAAAAATGACTTCGAGTCATGATGAACGGTTGAAGACCGAAGTCAAGATTTTAAAATTGTAATATAATTTTATCAAATAAAGAAAATAATAATATATGTAAATACATAAGAATAAATAACGTGCATTATATAATAAATTATGGATATTGTGAAATTGCTTTCGAGTCATGATGAACGGTAGAGTTTAAGATAGAAGTCAAGATGCTAACATTACAAAATCAAGTAAGTCGAAGAACACAAAAATTAAAAGTGTGAGCTCAAAACTCCATGTTCTAAAATGATTTCCTTCAGCGTCTAACAATTTGTTTCCATAATGTTATTACTCTCTAAGCATTTATAATTTTCGTACACTTCCTCTTCCTCAAAATGGGGTTTAGACCACTTTCGCAGGGGCGTAAAAATATCGCGGCGGGATTTTTGCGCGCATTGAATTTTCAACGCACAGCTAAGTGCTGAGAGTTGAAAATCGAAGTATGCGTTTTTCGACACGATAGAATGCACTCTGTTTGATTCTCAATGCTCGATTAACACTTAAGGACTCGCACCTTAATTTGTAACACAAATACTCGCTACCGGGTTTGCTGGACCCAGTACAATTTCAGATGCTTTTTCAAAAACTGCTTAATAAAGGCGAATGTTAATTTTCTTATTATCATAATACGTGAATAAATAAAGCTAATATTTAATGAAATACTAATATTTATTATTTTTACTTAATTTATTAGTCAGTACAAATATACAGAATTTCACCATACTTTTACGACTACAATTAGAATAATAGTTACAATTTACGAAATTATGTACAACAAAAAAAAAACTTCTATATTTTAATATACTACTATTATCTATGTATCTACTTACATAAAATATCAATGAGAGATCAATCATTATAACAAAAAAAACATAAGTATGGAAATCAATAAAAAAAATATCTTCTGTGGAATATAGTTACTCTTTATAAATAAAACTAAGTATTACTAGGTATAACAATTTGAACAAATCTGCTTCATGTGTTCTCCATAAATTGCTATTTTGCATTTCACGCAAAAAAACTTTGGTTTTTCTATCTTTTTTTTCCAATTACATAGTCCGCAACGCACTTTTCGTCCACTAACTGTTGGAAGTGGGTTAGATGCTGTAGTTGGTCCTACTTCTGGTATCATATTTCGGATACGGTTTTTGATATGCTGTGCAGAATATGTGTGATAGAAATTCTTTCATGAAGGTGTGGTTGAATCAAAGAAATAGACAACGTTTTGATGAAATCTCTTCGTGTGAAACCATCAGAAGGTATTGTGGACTTCTGAATAGTTTGATTAATTCTGAATAGTTTTCTATTTCTTCAATGACATATTTTTCTATGTCTATAAGTCTCAAAGGCCTGTTGGTAACAATTTTCTGTGAAATAAAGTAAAAAAAGATTTCTAAATAGTACTTCTTCTTCTTAGCGTATCGATGGCACAAAAAAAAACAAACATCTTTGGCCCAAAATTCGGCCACAGGAACTCCGTTCGCTGACGTAGTCATAAGATCGTCAAATGCACAAGTAACAGGGCATGCGGCGCAGGATGGAAGGTGAACCATTGCCTGAGGGGAGGTGCCGCACACGCACCTGAGATCTGAGCCATCCGTGAACCCACTAACATGATGGAACAAAAACACTAACGTATTTGGTCGCTACCGGGTCCAGCGGACCCATACGCAACTTTTACGTCCTTATCACTCACGCACAACGCGCTAACTGACGACTCAGACCACCACCCGCCGTGCTGCACTATTGCTGAAAGGTACTAAGAGCGGCAACGTCGTAAACGTCAAAAATTAAAAATTATTCAACAACATACGAAGTACTGGGTCCGTTGGACCCATTAGCGAGTCCTTAAGTGTTAAACACAGATAGTTGAAAATCCAATGAGCGAAATATCCCGCTGCGATATTTTTACGTCAACAGTAACATTCTTTGGCCCACTCTGTCCAAATCTTAACATCAAATCAAACTAGACTCTAAATTCTATGCAAAACAATTTATTATTCAGTAAACAACCACAATCATTTTAAATCCAATGTTCTCAGAAATGTTGTAAGCGTCGGTTAGTGATGTCTTTTAGCACAAAAACGTTGTTATATATAAATGAACTGTCAGTCGAATTGCACCCCATGGATCTCTGTAGCTATAAAGCGAAATTAACTGTCTTATAACCACAACGAAAAAGCAGATGTTACTGAGTATCCTAACTTAAATAGAACTGTTTTTAACCTCCGAGGCAAAAAGAGGGGTGTTATAAGTTTGACCGCTATGTGTCTGTCTGTGGCACCGTAGTTCTTAAACGGGTGAACCGATTTAGGTGCGGTTTTTTTTACTTAAAAGTAGGTTTTTTTAGCGGTGGTTTTTCGACATGTTTCAACAAAATCGGTTCAGCCGTTTGAAAATTATTAGCCTGATCGAGACGAAATTTGTTATTTTATACTTCAATGATATTTGATGAACAAAGTAACCTCGAACTGATCCTGTAGCACCTGAAATTACCAAGATACTCAAGTTACTCACCAACAAACAGCAGAAGTATCGTGTTTGGGCTCATTGAAAAGGTCTCAATGAATAGGTTATAGATAAATGGTGATCAGGACGAGGAATGAGGATAAATTAGTTACAAACTTCAGTGGGGAACGTACGTAAAGCTGCGCAGATTTAAGCGTGACATGTGTCGATCGTAGCGTGTTTACTATTACTATTCATATTAAGTTTGAAAACGTTTTTTTTTTTTAAACCACTGATCCAAACAGAAACACTAAAAAGGAAAAAAAAATAGGCCTTATAAGATCTAGATAATATTTCAAGGCATTGTCAAGTCGGGGGACTATAATATTTATTTATTTAGGTATATAAAGGTTTTGTAGTACATGAGGGACTTACAAAGTATGCATAATTATTTACATGGTGTAGGTACAACGAATAGTAGGGAAACTATGCTTTTGTAGGAACGCTGACACATTCGTTTTGTATTCATTTGTATGTGCAGCGATCGGCGACGCTAGTTCGCCCGCAACCATCGCCCGCTATAGACGCAATTAACATATAACCTTATAAGTACACTGTGTAATAACGTAACGTAAATAAAACTAACAACCAAGTTCTAACGACGTTTTACTTCTATCCGTACACACACTTTGAACAATACACGAAAATACTAAATTGATGACCCCGACGTGATTAAAGTGACGATTTAATTTGCAAAAATGTAAAACGTGTACGTGATCGAGAACGGGCAACTCAATCAACCGCGTTCTATAGTGAGGACTATCTTGTTACGTCGTAAATACAAACGCAGCAGTGTAAAATGGCAAATTAAGGAAAACCGGTCGCCGATGAGAAGATCCCTGACGAATGTTTCCTCTCACCCGTCTCCATAACTGGCTTGAAGATTTTTGAACGAGGGCACCGGAATTATGGTTCATAAAAGCAGAGGCAATACTAAATCCACAGAAGATGTCCGACGAATCCAAGTATCGGATTATCCTTTCAAAATTAAATCTCGAGGTCACAGAGCAAGTGGCGGATATACTAATTGACCCGCTCAAAGAAAAAATACGACTCCTTGAAGCGAAGATAATTTCGGTATACAAAGAGTCAGCGGAACGTCAAAAAAAGAAATTTATTGGAGAAATGGAGCTAGGCGATCAACAGCCATCGCACCTCCTTCGTAAAATGCGTGACCTGGCCAGAGGAAAAGTAACCGATGACACACTCAAGGTAATGTGGAAAAATCATTTACCACCATCAGTACGTGGAGTTTTGGCAGTGACTGATGAAGACAGTTTGGAGAAATTGGCGTCGATTGCAGACAAGGTCGCTGAAACTATCACCCCAATACACAGCATCGCCGGGGTAAACGAAGAGCTCAGGGCAAGGATGATTTGGTGGAAGCCGAGATCAATAAATTAAGCGACAGATTACGCAACATCGAGAACAGTTCCAGAGGTCGCTCGCGCGATGGTAGACCTAGACGATTCCGAGCCAGATCAAGATCGGACTCCAGGCCTACAAGACAGGCGAAGACACCTGAAGATGACCCAAACTGGTTATGTTTTTACCACTTCAGATACCGCAACAAGGCGAATAAGTGTGTTAAACCGTGCAACTGGAAGAAAAGAGATGCCAAGCCGTCGGAAAACTAGAAAAGGTGCAGACAGCGACGGGAGGCTGCGACCGCGAGCACGGCAATCACCGTCTATGTGTCAAGGACAGGAATTCAGGTTTGAACTTTTTAGTGGATAGTGGTGCAAATGTGAGTGTTCTACCACGCAGAATTGTTTTTAAGAAAGATAACGCATTTAGTGCTTGTTATAAGTTGTACGCTGCGAATGGTACCGAGATTAATACGTACGGTACGCACATTTTAGAACTAGATTTAAGTCTTAGACGAGTATTCCATTGGTTATTTACGATAGCGGACGTACAGCAACCAGTATTAGGTGCTGACTAAACTATAGGTACACATTCTTCTAACATTTCAAGGTTGATATGTTATGTGTGTCAGCAGTTAATTATACCGGATGCGAATGCTATGCCGCAGGCTAAATATGAGCAATCTTCTATCAGTTTTACTCCAGTGGGGTAATTGACAAACATACATGGGCAGTCTATAGCAAAATGATTTGAATTTGACTTTATTTACGTTACTGAGCCGATGAAATTTCCAAACCTTTGAAACAATGGATAAGCAATATTCTTCAAAACCCTCGTTTTTTGGTTGAGAGTCGGTCAAATTAGGATGCAATTAACTCGTAGGTACGACGTTTGCACCAACATCATTTCTACAACATCTAACAAAACCGACCACTTTAAACGGGCTTTTTCTAAGTTGCACAACACTTATTGTTCCCCTTTGTAGCGTGATCAGCCTGCAAAGGCTATAAATAGTGCCAGACCAGCTGCATATGGAGCAACGTAGCTGAAAGGCTAAGCGGTTATTTCCAGCACTTATAAGGGAGATCTATAGTGGAACGGCCTTTATTGACGCTCGATATGACGTTAGTATTATATACTTATGCAACCAACGGTTATCATATTTCGAGCCCCAAGATACAGAATACTGCCGAGTTCTAAGGCGCAAATTACACAGCAGCGGCGTAAGGCGAAGGCGCGGCGCAGGCGCGTTTTTTTGTATGTAGGCTTGATGCCGCTTTTAAACGTGTTCATACAAAAAAACGCGCCTGCGCCGCTCCTTCGCCTTACGCCTTTTCTGTGTAATTCGGGCCTAATCATAAGCAATCGTCGCATCTTGCTATCGTGTGGTCGCGTTGATAGAAGGCGGCGTCTGGTTTAAGATCCGGAAAAAAAAGAGAAATAAAAATGGTTTCTGCCAGCGGATGTCGGAAAATAACCCACGGGAGCATGCTACCAGGAATAAAAGTACCTACACTCAATGTGTTAATCATGTAAAACAATTTATTATTTCTGTAATACATTTTTTTATTATAATTCTATTGATTTACGCAGCGCACGCCAGTAATGCTCTGCCAGGGGTGCGGGTTTGTTCGAAAGAGATACCACAGCCCCTGGCATACGGGCTACTGAAGGAACACGGGTGGGTTTTAGTCAATAAAAGTCTGACACGCCCTCCTGCTCCACCCAGAGCGGGAGAAGTTATTTGACGATATCCCACCCAAACAAAAAAGAAAAAAAAACTGCATGTTTTTAAACGAAATTTTCAACAATCATCGTCATATTTCAGCCAGTTTGCACAAAACCTTAATGAATTAAGTATACACTTAAGCCTTCCACATAAACCACTCGATCTATTAATGAAAATCGTATGAAAATCCGTTCGGTAATTTTTGAGTTTATCGCGTTCAGACAGACAGACAGGCGCGGTGGGGCGACCTTGTTTTATAGTATGTAGTGATTCTCTACAATCGATAGCCAATCTTCCGATGCCATAAGAAAATCTGCTAAAATTACCCTTTTCTTTGTCTCAGGTATTTCAGCGGGCGGCGGCGGTGACACCAGCGAGGAAGCAACCACCAGTACCATTGACTTCACGATCAATGGCACTTCCAGCACCGAGAGCGTCGCCCAGCCTTACTTCGATAATGCAACTAAACGTGATTACACGGCGGCCGTGGGGCAGCCAGCGTATCTACACTGTCGCGTGAAGAACCTTGGAGATCGAGCCGTAAGTCAATCTTTATTTATATTTTTATATTTGTCTATTTTACGACTTGGTCAAAAACAGTAGGATTTCTTGTACAGATAAGTTTTATACTTATTAGTTTATGATACACATAAACTTTTCAGAAAATATTTTCTAAATGATGGTGAAAAAACCAATCAAAATCTGTTTCGTAGTTGAAAAAAAACGATGCGATCACAGACACAGACACGAAAAGCGTTTTTTTTTTTAATATGTATGGATATAGATATAATGGATAATTGGATAACATCCTTATACATGGTGTAACAGAATAAACGCAAGTACTGAAAGCACTTTGTTGATATCTACTGAATCGATATCAGTAAATTTTAACATACCCACCGCTGATTGAGCCAAAGTTGAGATGTTGTCTTGTTTCATCATCATCATCATTTCAGCCGAAAGACGTCCACTGCTGGACATATGCCTCGCCCAGGCTCCTCCACTTCGACCGGTCTTGTGCTTCCCACATCCAGCGGATACCCGCGGCCTTCACAAGGTCTTCTTGTTTTATTAAGATTTAATTGATTCTTAATAAAATCAATTTTGAATGCATAAAGGATCAACACGCTTGTTAGTCTTAAAAAAATTGATTAATAAATCTAAAACCACGCTTTAAAAACCTAAACGCTTTAAAGCGTGTTTTTTAGATTTTTTTGTCTATTATTTATTTCCTATTTTTTAGTTCTGCCAAGTACAAAAGCGTGTTTTTCTTTTTTTTTATTATCGAACTGTCATCGGTCCTCGATAAGTCTACAAAGTTTAAATAAAATCTGACAGTTTGAAGTGGGTCAAAATCGAGTCCAAAGGAGTCGATTACAAACAAACAAACAGGTGAAGCTAAGAAAAGCGAGTTAAAAAGTTTTGGTTATTGTGTTATGCTTTTACCTCAATTTTCTAATTGTATATGAGGTCTTGCGTTAATCATGTTACATGTTGTATATCGATATTCCCGAGTTAGAGAAGCTCACACACCATTCCCAACCACTGCAACTCCTGACAACCGTACAGAACACTGGCAACCACTAGAACAGCTCTGAATCGATGAAGGCCGCCTTAAGGCGCAGACAGCCGACTTTTAAGGACTTTTTATTGAAGATCACGCCTAAACGGCTTGTCTTATGTATTTGAAAAAAAAATATGTGAAACTAGACAATTTTCTTCGTCATTTGATATGTGAATATTTTAAATAATATTTTTGTAACATAATGTAATTAATTGGTAAAGTAATGTCTATCGCGGACATAAAAACGATAATCACGCAAAAACTATCGGGTGTATTTCCATGAAATTTTCACCGTCTAAAAGACAATTTGATCACCCAAAATTTAGTATACGGTTTTCTTTGAATTGTGTTTGATAAATCAATATGGGTTGTTTTTCGAAAAACTTGATGCGCGTTCAGGCGGGGTCTCTTGCGAGCGACGGGCGGCAGTGCATCGCTGTAGGTAGCTGTCATCTATCGTCGCCTTAAGCAGGGTGTTACCTACTGAATGAAATGGTTTAAAAAATTATCAGTGGCATCAGAGTCTGAATCAATGTTTTTTACCAGTTTAAGGTAATATAGGGTGGTCCTGTAGTCGCTAAATATGGGTGTACGTGACCTAGTATCATGCCTGATCCATTCTTCGACGGCGTAATCCTTTTTGGTATACGGTCTTTTTTCCTACTAATATTATAATTGTGAAAGTTTATATGTTTGGATATTTAGAGTGGCTGCAAAGAGTCTGCATCAATGTTTGTTACCAGTTTAATGCAATATTGGGTGGTCCTATACTCGATAAATATGTATGTACGTGACCTAGTATCATGCCTGTATCTATTCTTCATTGGCGTAATACTTTTTGGTATACGGTCTTTTATCCTACTAATATTATAATTGTGAAAGTTTGTATGTTTGAATGTTTAGAGTGGCTGCAAAGAGTCTGAATCAATGTTTGTTACCAGTTTAAGGCAATATTGGGTGGTCCTGTACTCGCTAAATATGGGTGTAAGTGCCCTAAGATCATGCCTGTATCTATTCTTCATCAGCGTAATCCTTTTTGGTATACCGTTTTTTTTCCTACTAATATTATAATTGTGAAAGTTTGTATGTTTCGATATTTAGATGTTTGGATTTTTGTTACTCAATCACAAAACAACGGTTGAACAGATTGGGATTAAATTTGGTGCACAGATAGTTTATGACTTGGATCATAGGATAATTTTTATCCCGTTTTTACGCTCCCGTGGAATAATTTTCGACCGCCCCTCGGGCGAACCCGCTGGCAAAAGCTAGTGTTTTTATAAAACGGATGTGCTAACAACCAAGCAATTCGTCTACCCCATACTATCAGGCGTATAGTTACTCCAGTATATACAGCGAGGATACAGATTAACACCTTGCATAGGATTAGTCGCGCAGGCTTCACGCTAACTCTAAAGCGAGCTCTGAAGCCTCATACGGTTTCATTGCGATAATACTAAATTTAACTGCACAGCTACATCGTTAGACAGCTGGCTTACTTGTGTTGTATCGGTAATGTGGAGCTCGTTTTTGGTTCTTTACGAGTATTTACTTTGATGTTAAAGAATATCTATGAAAAATATTATAGCCTGATTAAGTGTCTGAGCCCGTGCACAGATTAGCAAAATATACTGTCTTGCTAATTTGTATGCAGTTTGGTATGAAACATTTATGAGGGGCTTGTGGCTCAATATTATAAGCCGCACGGGTCGATCGTTCAGGTCAAGCTGCGCTTGCCGCGGTTTGTCCGTGGATGGGTGAACATCCTAACATACCAAGACTCCTCCGTGCCTCGGAAAGCACGTTAAGCCGTTGGTCCCGGCTGTCATTTGTGGATCTTTGACAGTCGTTGCGGATCGTCAGAAGCCCGAAAGTCTGACAACCAGTCTTACCAAGGGGTATCATGTGTTATATGTGTTACCCAGTTACTGGGTTGTGGAGGTTAGATAGGCAGTCGCTCCATGTAAAATACTGGTATCAGTTGCAACCGGTTACACAGGAAGCCGGCCCCAACATCTTTGAGAAAAGGCTAGGCAGATGATACGACATTTAACCGATAGAGGTGAGCAGTGGTGGCCTTGTGGTAATGGCCCCGACTTACTAGTTGAAGGCCTTGGGTTTGAACCCAGGCAGGCAGCAGGTGCTTTACTTTGTGTAAATCATTTCAACACCACTGCTCTCAAAACGGTGAAGGAAAACATCGTGACGAAACTGACTTATCTTGGAACAAACAATTCTAAGACATGTGACATCTACCAACCTGCACTGGGCCAGCGTGTTAGATTACAGCCCACCCCCACAGAGAGGAGGCCTGTGTCCCAACAGTGGGAACAAAATAAGCTGAGTAAGGAATTTGAACAACAACAAAATAAATATTCACCTCAGTCTTACACTACAATACAATGGCTGTTTGTTACCTGAATAGAAAAATCTATACACGATAAAAATTTAACCAGTACGCAAACCGTAACCATGAATTTAGCATATTTGTCTAGACCCTAGCGTAGAAATATTTCGTCGGTTATACAAAAAAAATCAGCTGTTTCATACATTTTGACCGCGCAGGTATTGCACTTTTCTATGAAACAGCAGTTTTTTTTTTTTTGTATAACCGACGAGTTACTTCTACGCTAGGGGGTTGAGAAAGCTATGCTGTATTCATGGTTATATTTTGCGCACTGGTAAAAAATTTACCCTATCTACACTTAGTTAAGATGTTTTCTAACTTTGATCAACGTTATGTAACTTTAATCACTTTTGAGGTTTAAACATATGTTTAAACCTGAAAAGTGTACGGTTAAACAGTCGCCTAGCATTACTTAACTTTAAACAACGCCTATAAATAACTAAAAATATTTACATATTATTTTACGTCAATAAGTTTTATAAATTGTCACGCAAACTTCGTTTCTAAAACTAAAACTTTGTGATTACGTCGTTAAATAAGTCATTTTTCTCCTAATTTGCTTTCGAATTTCTTATCTAAAGAAAGGCGTAAATCTTTTTTTCCCAAAAAAAAAAATCAAAATGCTTAAGATTGTGTTGTTTTACTGAGACAGAAGGCGTCCTTAACGAAAATTAATGGTCTCGACCTCAATCAAGTATCAGTCCACTCCTTTTTGTCTGGACCTTAACTACATTAAATATTTATCTACTTAGGAAACCCTTAGTGTCGCGACTTTTTTCTTCTTTCTGTATTGCCCGTTTTTACTGGTTTATACTGGATTTTTTTAACAGGTTGTGTGGATCCGCTGCGCATTATTAGCGGGTTTCTCACTAAATAGGTACTGGTATCTATTTTTCAATTTATAAAGTCAATCAATCAGGTGGGAAAAAAATTTACTTAGGCGGAAAAAAGTACGTAATTTTTTTTTTTTTTTTTAAACTTTTCCCCACACTAATAATATCTCCTGTATTGTGGGTGCGTTTACAAACATTTAAACTCACATACATAAACAGCCAGACCCGGAACAATTACTTTTAGTTCATCCTTCAAAAATAGTAGAAACATTTTCCAAATTGGTTCATAAATGACGGAGACCTAAGATACAAACACAAAAAATTTGCAAACGTGTTGAGAACCTTCTCCTGTTTTAAGCTAATTAAAAATACAAATAACAAACAAAATCAAAAGTGAAGATAACGTTTACAAAAACTTTGTGTGCCTCACGGCTGTGCGGTTGATAAGCAACGTTATTATCAAGTGATGATTGTAAAATGATAAATGATAAATGATTTTATTTCTGTAAGTAGGTTTGTACAAACACTTTTACACGTCAATCATATTTTTTAAACTAGGTGAGGTCGGCGTTTCCTAACTGACTACTCTGAGAAGAAAAGCCGAAACAAACTCAGAGGTCACAGTCTCTTTTAAAGTCCAGACATAATCTTGGTCAGATCATGTGAAGACCATGTGGAATGGTGTCTGAAATGGTATTTTGAGGAAAGAAACCACACAGATTGAGTGGACCTGTCCATTCAGTGCACGCATGTATCAGTAATCATACGGCTCAACTCAGAACTTGAGGAGCTCAACGATTTGACGAACAATACCAAAGAAAGGACATTAGGGTAGGCCACATAGAGTACTCAAACTGCCAGATTAACTTTAAAAATGAACTGACAAAGAAATACCACAAAAACAAAAATACCACATAGTCCTCACATTCACAATAATTAAAGCAAATTAATATTATACTTCTCAAAGTAAATATTCATGTCAAAGTGTATATAATAATAATCAAATGTCAAAGTGTATATAACAATAATCGAATGTCAAAGAGCAAAACAAAAAAAAAACTGTATACAAAATTGGAGCAGGTCAATCCCAAGCTTTTTTGTCTTCAATATAATCTTTAACGGTATAAAAGGCTTTCAGGCACAACTTACGTTTAATGAATGATTTAAATTTATTGAGAATTAGATCTTGAACATGGCTTGGAAGTTTATTATAGAAGCGTATACATTGACATCTGAATGACCCACCTATTTTCTTGAGCCTTGTTGATGGTACAACAAATTTGTGTTTGTTCCTAGTATTTATACTATGGATATCACTGTATTTTTTAAACAATTTAATATTTTTATGGGCATATAAAAGATTTTCATAAATAAACTGTGAAGGCACAGTCGTTACATTAATCTCCTTAAATTTATCTCTGAGAGAGTGTCTCGGACTTAATTTATAAATTGATCGAACAGCTCTTTTCTGCAAGACAAAAATAGTCTGTATGTCGGCGGCATTTCCCCACAATAGAATACCATACGACATTACACTATGAAAATAGCTAAAGTACACTAAGCGGGCTGTCTCTATATCAGTTAAATTACGAATTTTTCTAACAGCGTATGCTGCAGAGCTTAGTTTTTTCGATAATTTGGCTATATGTGGGCCCCACTGAAGCTTGGCATCCAAGCGAATAACCCACTCCCTTTTTTAAAGTCACTTAAATAGGAATACCTGCAAATCAAAACAAATTAAATCATTTTATTTATCACAATGCAGGTGCATAGTTTATATTAGGTCTTATAATGATAAGTTAGTGCGCTGCATTCTACTCGCAAGCATACAAATATTACACACAAGAATAATGAAATATAATATTACAAATTTTTTGTTGGTGTTTTTGTTTTCAATGATGAAAATAAAAACACCAACGCATCCAAGTGTTACTAGATAGTATATTCTTCTCACTATGCGTCAGAATTACATTCCATAATTCCATAAAGTGCCAGACGATAAGAATAGCAGCATCCCATTTCATCCCGTGGGTGTCGTCGGAGGTGACTAAGGGACTTGCTAGAGAATGGGCAGGCGCGTTCTCTATGCATTAGACCACCATACTGCGATCGCCAACCCGCCTGCCAAGCGCGACGATTATGGCTCCCCTTTTGTGGGAGGCCTATGTCTTTCGGTTGAAATGATGATGATGATGCGTCAGAATGCAGCATCGGGAGCTGTGGTGGCTCAGTGGTAATGGCCGCGACTTATGAGTTGTATTATTTAAACACTACTGCTCTCAAAACGGTGTGACGAAAACATCGTGAGTAAACCGGCATGTCTTAGAACCAAAAAATTCGAAGACATGTGTCATCTACCAACTCGCATTGGGCCCGCGTGATGGATTACGGTCCACTCCCTCTCACAGAGAGGAGGCATGTGTCCCAGCAGTGGGAACGTTATAGGCTGATCCTGCTATGCATCAGAATACACAACATTAACCTATTTACAAAGTTAATCTATTCACTTCTATAAGTCTACTCTTTCCGTACAATAAACTGGAAATAAGGGTTACCCACGAAAGTCAAAGCATAGTGAGTAACGAGAGAAGTTTAAAAAAAAACGCTACGAAAATTATAACAAAAATTGTTTAAAGACAATATAATTGTAACACTATACGACATAATTAAAATAACATCAACCCTTCCAAGTGTCGGGAGGAAACGCCCGGGTGTTTCCACTGCGAAGATCGCCCTGAGGACACGGTGGAGCACACGGTGGCGGTCTGCCCTGCTTGGGCGGAGCACCGCCGTGTCCTCGTGGAGGCGATCGGCAGCGGCAATCTCTCGCGTCCGGCCCTGGTCCAGGCCATGGCACGGAGCGAGAGGACATGGGGAGCCATCACCTCCTTCAGCGAAGCAGTAATGCTCGCGAAGAGGGAGGCGGCGCACGTGAGGGAGAGGCAGCATATGCGCCCTCGCGACCCTAGCCGCCGCAGGATACGGAGACGCCCTGGGCGTCGGGAATCCCAGGCCGATTTCCGGCCACCGTAGGCATGGACCTGCGGACGGCGAGTAATGGGTAGCTCGCTGTCCGGTAAGGACCAAGCCCAAGTCGACGGCGCGTTGTGTTGAAAGAGATGTCAGCACAAAAAATGATGGGGCCCGCAAGGGCCAATGCCTGCCAGGGGTGCGGGTTTGTTCGAAAGAGACACCACAACCCCTGGCATACAGGCTACTGAAGGAACACGGGTGGGTTTTAGTCAGTAAAAGTCTGACACGCCCTCCTGCTCCACCCAGAGCGGGAGAATGGCAGGGATGGATGACCATCTTTACATACCAAGACCCCTTCGTTCCTCGGAAAGCACGTTAAGCCGATGGTCCCGGCTGTTATTTGTGGATCTTTGACAGTGGTTACGGGTCATCAGAAGCTCGAAAGTCTGACAACCAGTCTTACCAAGGGGTATCGTATTACCCAGTAACTGGGTTGTGGAGGTCAGATAGGCAGTCGCTCCATGTAAAATACTGGTATTCAGCTGCATCCGGTTAGACTGGAAGCCGACCCCAACATAGTTGGAATAAGGCTAGGCAGATGATGATGATGAACTAAAAAAAAAAAAATTTGGGAAGAAATATAACATGGTGTAAAAAATATTGGAATCGATTCAGTTCCTTATTCTGAACAAACTATATTCAGGTTTCGAATATAATAAAAATAATGTTGTATATAAATATACACATCGTAAACCCCATTTACAAAGTTAATCTTTTCACTTTTATAAGCCTATTCTTTCCGTACAATAAACTGGAAATAAAGGTTAGTTACACACGAAAGTCAAAGCAAAGAGAGTGACGAGAACAGTTTCAAAATTAGGCCCACCCTCCTAAATAAAGTGAGCCTGCCTCTGTGAAAGACATTGTGTACCTAAGTAATTACCTACTTTATTGAAAATGTAGCCCACTGCCTACTGCGTGGCACAGAACTTTTGAGGAAATGTTTTAGATAAGGGAAGCCATTTATTTTAATGAAAAATGACGACCTTTTTTACGCTTCACGAAAACGTTCGTGTATATCACCATAACGTTGTACTAACATTTTTACACGGCATTTGGTTTGGACAATAAAATATTTTATGTGTTTTGTGGGCATGATTGATTTTTTTTTGCGGGTATGCTGAGGTAGCATGTGACGACATAATTGCGATACAATGCGCCATTTAGGAACATTGTTTGCATAGTAATTACGAGTGAGATGTCTTGCTCGCACGCAATTAACATTTCATTGTATAATGTGTGGTAGGTACGCTGTAAACAAGAGGTCAGAACTTACGAAGTGCTGTTTAATAAAAGATTTGTGGGTATACCTTAATAATTTATTTCTTAATTGAAACTCCGGCAAGAAGTATGTTAGTTATGAAAAGGCCCAACAAGACCTTTTTAACTTTTTTATTTCAATCATTTCTATATTAAGTTAGTTTAATCGGATTTCAATCTAAATACAACGTTCTGAATGAAACATTAATTAAATGAAAATACGAACCGCTAAATGATATTTTATCAGTAAAATGGTAATAATTACCACTTTAACTACCAAAATAGTAATTCCATGGAACCTAAATCGAACTTCTAAAACGTATTTCCCTTTTCAATTACACATTTCCAGCCCCCGTCTTTTTATTTACAAAGAAACTATGGCGAAAATGTCGATAAAGAACAAATAAAGAAACACTGTTTCAAGGAAAAGCTATGTTTGTGATATAAGCAGTTTTTTTCCTAAAACTAATAGGGCTGGGAATAACCCACGCGAGCGTAACGGATCGTGCGTGAACACTCGACTTTTCGCCGTCGAATAAAATCTCTATCGATAGTAAGCGAGATTCTTATATCAAAGGCTATTGTTCTTTGTTAAACATTCTTCTGAATTTCGATGAGAAATACAGTAGCAACACGTTTTAAGCATATTGCTTAACTACACTAATAATGAAGCTGAATACTTTGCATAACTTTTTGTATGCTTGTTTGGACGAGCTAATGTCTGAACCTATTAGACTGATTTTAAAAAGTATTTTGGCAATTGGTAGCCCAATTCTTGAGAAAGTCTAATTAATATCACGCCAGGACTCTGAGGAGCCAGGCGGAAAAAAAGAAATGTCAATAAGAACGCTGAAGAAATACAAAGTAAGGCGATGCGTTGCGACCTCAAATTATAAAACAAAGGCAGATATACCGCGCGGAACACAAAGAGAGAAACCAAAAAACCAAAATTTGGTTAATTGGCCTCACTCTTGGTGTTCCGCGCGGTCTATCTGCCTTTGTTTTATAATCTAAGGTTGCAACGAGATGGGTCAGAAGAACAAGAAATTTCACGCTGACGAATTTGCGGGCAGAAGTTAGTGTATGATTGTCAAAAACTGAAAGTTTTGTTTGAAAGAGCATTTGTTTCAATTACAAAATTTGCATTGACAAGGCGTCCATCATTCAGAAAGATGAAGCTAGTTGCCCATCTAAAGCGTAATAGGCTCTCATGGAGAAGAACGGACAAGAAACTCCAAGGACACTTTTTTACATGAAAGTATTTGTTGTTTTCTTTTATTTGGTAACCGTTGATTTCACTATTTACTAAACGACATTCGTTAGATTTTAGAATTTAATTATAAATGTTTCTGTGCGTTTTTCCTCCAAACTCCACAAAACATTTTTGGTGTTTTTGAATATAATACTCATTAGTAAGATTGTGGCTAAATTATAAAAGCCGCATGGGTTAAGTTACGCTTGCCGCGATCAGTTTGTGGAAGGGTGACCATCAGTTATATATCAAGACCCGTCCGTGTCTAGGAAAGCACGTTACGCCGTTGGTCCCATGCATCTGTCATTTGTAGACCCTTGACAGTCGTTACGGAGTAGACGGAAGCCCGAAAGTCTGACAAAAAGTCTTACCAAGTGTTACCCAGTAACAGGGTTGTGAAGGTCAGATAGGTAGTGCCCACGTGTTATAAGCCTACTGTTATTTAGCTGCATCCGGTTAGACTGGAAACCGACCCTGAGAAATGTCTAGGCTGATGGTAACTCGTTAGTAGGAATGTTTACCGATAAATAATCTTTATTTTTGTCAAATAAATTGATCAATAATATCTTATGATAGATATGGAGAGGCACTAAAAGTTCAAAACTCCACTAAAATAACTCGTTTGTCATAGAAATAAATACTGCAAAATGAACAACAAATTATATTTCACAGGCAGAACGATAGACATCAAGCGTAGGTACTACATTAAAATATCAGACCGGCCATATTTCAAAAAACGTGATCCATTTTCGCCAGATAGCTGCAATATAACGCGATAAAAATGTATAAAATATTAACATACAAAAAAAGCCTGAGCATTTATGTGCCAACCCGGGTCAGTAAGTACTGCCAATAAATAAGAGCATGCAAATATATTTTTATATCAGAGGACCTTAAGATATTGTTATAAAGTTTCTGCGTCACAAACTATACGTTTTTAGTGCATATTATGTGCCCACTCAAAATCAAAATCAAAAGTCATTTATTCAAATCAGGCTGAGAATCAGCACTTTTCGAAAGTCAAAATACACAAGACAGTCCCCCAAAAACGCCAACCCTTCGACACTTCCTAGTGCTGTAGCTGGGAAGAAGAAGTGGCGCAACAAACTCCCCAGCAGCACAGCTGTCTGTTTAGTCGGATGGACTTGATTCTATACATACATATGCAAGGTAATAAACAATAACGCATAATACCAAAAATGAAAGTCTTCTGGTATAAAGGGCTCTAAAGCTTACATATGCAATGCTGGATGCACAGGCCTTCTCTTCATGTGAGTGGGGCAGGGCCACGCGAGCCCACTGTTTGTGAATGTTACAATAACGTCTTCGAATTTTTGGTCCTAAGGCATTTTTGGTTTCCTCACGATGTTTTCCTTCACTGTTTTGAGAGCAATGGTGATTAAATAATTTAAACAAAGTAAATTGCCTATTTCTGATACTATTTAATCAGATGTTATAATCGTCATTATGTTTGCGCGAGTGTGGAGAAATGAAATGTTTATTTCTTTGTTATGTAGCATATGGCATCTGACATCGAATGATAAAATAATATTCAGATCGAAATAACCTATATTTTGTAGCTTGTTCTATATTTACAATTTTGACATTCGATGTCAGATGCCATTATGCTACAGTTTTTTTACATAAAGTCTAGACGAAGTTTTATTCACAATACGAAAATATGTGGTTAAAAGTTTATCGAGCCGGCAAAGTTTTTAGTGAGGCTGAATGTCCTCAGAATGTCCCTGAATGTACCTTAAAATAGAAATTGTCTAAGCTGGGACGGACTGAAATAGATCCAGGCCCTAATTTTACTAGCCACGATTGCGTTGACACTATCTTTACAACTTAATGAATTGATCACACAGACACCAGCCGAGGTGCTTGTGGCTGGGTATTACCAGCCGAATGGCTCAATCGATCAGGTTAAGCTACGCTTACGCGGCTGGTCGATGGATGGGTGACCATATTTACATACACAAACACCTTCGTGCTTCGTAAATCACGTTAGGCTGTTGGTCCTGGCTGTCATTCGCGGATTTTTGAAAGTCCTCGGGATATCGGAAGCCCAAAAGTCTTATAAACAGTCTTACGAATGGATTTCGTAGTACACAGTAACTGGCTTCTGGAGGTCAGATAGGCAGTAGCTCCATGTAAAATAATGACATTTAGCTACATCCTTATTGACTGGAAGCTGGTTTCAACGTAGTTGGAAAAGGCTAGGACTATGACAGAGATCAGCCGATGTATTCTGTAACAATTTTACTGTCAAAAGTTAGGTAAAGTGAGCTGTCGATAGTGTCATTCCCTAGCATCTCGTGGAATGAGAGTGTAGTGGCGTTTACAACTCTAAATGCAAACTACGCATCAGACTGATGTCATGCAAAATCCTGCAAGCAGAGATAATCGCGCATTTTGCATAAATAAGCAACGTCACGACATAAATCGTCGGGTCATTCCGATCCAGGCCGTTCTTTGCTGCCCTCTTCCAGCGACACTCTATGCCGAGGTCCGTACCCCACCGTGGCTTTAGCGTGTAGTCGCTTAGTTCATGTTTTAAAGCCCTGGCTGGAGGCTTTAATTTATTAAGGTAGCCACATGCATTATGATGGGGTGAAATTCCCATGGATGTCCTGCGTCCTGGGGAAGGCAGAGGGGTCTGTCAGACTCTTACTGTCTAAAACCACCCCGGTGTTCTGTCCCATACTTGCACCGGGGATTACGGGATCTAATGCAACTTCCGCGATCCCCGACTAGTGCCGGCCCGCTTCTGCGGGCCACTTCGAGTTGCGGGGGGGAATGACATGTTGAACTCGCCCCTTACATCATAGAGACGGGTGCGTGGAATACAACGCGCCGCCATCTCGGGTACTAAGGAGTAGGAGGCAACGGATGTCCCCAGATCCGTCGCCCCTGGACCCATTTAAGCGAGCTAGAAGCGGACGTTGTTGGCAGAAGCAATATCCCACTCCCTTTCTGCAACGTCCTTCGGATACCACCGCGTTGCAGGAAGCCTCACTGTCGACCATCGAGTCTACAACGGCCGGCAGCGACAGGTCACTGCCGACTCTTGAGATGAGCTCCCACTAAACGGCACACTCTGCCTGCAAGAGCCACGTCATTTCCTCCCGACATTCGACGTATTGGTGACACCGATCGTCCGGCTCCCTGTTTATGCGACACAGGTACTTCCCGAAGCAACCATGCCCCGAGAGCACCTGTGTCACCCGAAATGACAGGGAGCCGTGCCTCCTCCCGAGCCAGCGCTCGAGAGCCAACCAGACTTCATTCCCAAAAAAATGCATACCAGACACAACAGCCGTTTTTTTTTTTTGGTGTAGGAAATCGTCATATAACTTCTCCCGCTCTTCGTGCCAAACTTTTACTGACTAAAACCCACCCGTTTTCGCCAGGGATCACGGTATCTCTTTCGAACAACCTGCACCCTTGGCAGGCATCGAACATCAAAATCAAAATATTTTATTTCACATAAACCTGCATGAGCACTTATGAAACGTCAGAAGCTAGGTGCACGGTTCCAAATTGTCGCTTTCTATGGAGAAGAACCGGCAAGAAACTCCACGGTTACTCCTTTAAAAAAAATGGCTTTAACAATGTTTTCAAATTACAGTGAAAATAGGTAATTGAGGACAGTGCAGGCCTGTCACTGAGAGGAATGAAAATACAGAATAGAAAATCGTCTGCAAATCTACAGTCTGTAAGGCCTGCAACTTTCTCTCATTCACAATAAGTAAAATAATCTACATAAATCAATCGGCCCTTGCTGTCCCCACCAGTTGGTGCTGACAACTCTTTGAGGCGCGCGTGGAATACGACGCGCCGTCAACCTTGACTTCGTCCTTACCGTACGGTGAGCTACCCTTTACTCGCCGTCCGCTAGCCCGCGCCTAAGGTGGCCGGGAATCTGCCTGGGATGCCACAACTCCCGTAAATATCGGAAAATATCCCATGGGCACGTACTAACGGGATTATAAGTACCTACCAGGTTATAAATCATCCATGTGCCAAATGTCACCCAATTCCGTTATATATATCGTATCCGTTGTAATTATATCCGGAAAATTCATCCAAACAAACAAACAAAAATTCTTAAAACTAAATATTAGGCAGACTCGTTTCCCCACCTCGTGGCAAGTAAGTCCATAAAAAAAAATGCAGTGTACACTTTTATTTCGTTACTATGTATATAATAGAAGATGTAGGTTGCTGTTAGTAAAATTAAATCATTTATGGAAACAATATACGAGTTAATCCCATATTCGGAACTACATTTGATAACAGAACAAATATGGCATGAATACACAACGATAATGCACAAAGCTGCACACACGGATTTCGGTTCCGTTCTAAATTAACTTGAAATTAGCATACTAATCCTATATACATAAAACAGACAGATTTAGAAATTCGTGCATGAGAAATGGAAGTAGATTTAATTAAATTACTAGTTACCAGATGATTTCGCCCAAAGGATAACTCAAAGGTAATTAATTTACCAAAAATGAGTTAGTGTAAAAAAATGTAGCATATGAATAAGCATAATCAACCTATAACATTCCCACTGCTGGGTGTAGTATCTGTTTATTACTGATACTGTACTTGCGCTTGTTTTTCATTCATCCACATCATCTTTTTTATTATCCTTTTACGAATTTCTTACATTATTATATTTTGCACTTTGTTTTCCGTGTTAGTACTCTGCGAATCGGTCTTAAACGATTCGTTCATTTATAATTACCTGATTTTACATTAGAATTTTCCATCGTTTTACATAATAATATTATTGTTATGACATTTAAGTCAAACGTGTCAAACTGATGTCTACTTATTATCTATGCAGTCTATTGAAGGAAGGTTGCATTAGGATTGTATTAACAAAAAAAAAACATAGTTTTGGATAGCCTCAATTTGGTTTCTTCACAGACACTGTTTATATGTCTGTGGGTTTTTTATACCTAATTACGCTGTCTACTTAATAACGGAATTCTAAATTTTAATTTTAAGATTCTTAAACGCACTCTTGGTTTTTATCAAAGAGGTTAATTACGTCTTGGCCGACTAGACTGGCAGGTGAGATGATCTATGGCTGCGAGAAAAACGAAAAAGAAGGATTTGGAATAAAGGGATAGATGTGACAAGCTGAAAAAAATAATTCGGGGTCTAAAAAAATGGGATTGAGAATGTTGGACTAAAGAAAAAAATATTCTATCAACATGAAGAACACGTTATTTCCATAATTGTTAATCAATTAGTTAGTCTTTGGCTGGTATAGTAATACCAGCCAAAGACAATGATTACTAGCGAAGTTCTCTGAACATGACCTTGAAAAGGTGGACCGGCTCCTAGAGTGGTATCTCAAATATATGGACTAAATGGATCGCACTATTTGACACCTGCACCACGACTCCTAGAGTGGCATCTCAAATATTTGGACTAAGTGGATGGCACTATTTGACTCCAGAATTGCAGAAATCGCCATTACCAAGTTCTACCTACTGCTTTCCTCACCTCTTCCTTGAGTGCGTAATTTTTAGGCAGGTACCTCTTTTTGTAACTCCACTATTTTGTTTTACTATCTTATTAAATTGAACTGTCTACTCTATTTTTATCATTTTTTTTGTTAGGAATAGGTAGACGCGACATGGGACACAGGCTTTCTTTCTGGGACAGGGATCGGGCCGTAATCCACCACATGGGCCCAGAGCGGGTTAATAGATGTCACATGTCTTCGAATCTTTTAGCACTAGGACGTGCCGTTTTCCTTCACCGTTTTGAGAGCAGTGGTGATGAAATGTAATACACAAAGTGCCTGCCTGGGTTCAATCCACTGCTGAAGTTAGACTTTATTGATTTTCACAAAATCTGTGAATAAAAAATAAAAAATAATTAGTTACGATAACAATACAGACTACAAATAAATTCGATAAAATCTGATGCCCAAAATAAATATCTTTCGAAAAAGTTACATATTTTAATTTCGCTATTTCTACAACAAAACAGGTTCATCGTTTCATCAACCTTGAAAATCTGAAAAAAGAAACATGCAAATTTAGGTCATTAATTGACTCAAAGTTACTTCGCTTTACATTCTAATTTCGCTGCCTTTATTTACACAGTAATATGAACACGCTGTATACTAAGAATCTAATCAAGTTGGAAAAATATCTACCACCGACACTACAAGTTCATAACCTCGCTTCGTTTAAGGAAAAACGGTACGGAGTTACTTCATAATACTTCATAAACAGAATATATGAATATTTTTAGGGTTCCGTATCCGAGGGCGCCATCGGGATTCTATTACAAAGGATCCGTCTGTCTGTCTGGCGGGACCGTATAATTACCTAAACCACAGATTAAACACTTTTAATTTTCATAGAGTGTGTAAAACTACGGCCGCTATAACCACACATATTAAAAATAAATTAGAGTGCAAGTTTAAAGTTTCTCAACAATACAAAAGACGTGGTTCAATTCTACTACTCATTCGTCGTCGCTACTGCTGACGCAATTGCCGACACACTTGCCTATAATAGTGTTTCTCAATAAAAGTACACTGTACTATTTTACTTACCTATTGGTGGACTTGACTTACCTATTCAGTACACTTGATCTCCCCGAAGACGTCATATCTACAGTTGCTCCACATGGACAGCCATCTCCATCCTGTATTCGACCATGTTACGAATATTTAGTGTTAAATATTGTACGGTGGTACGGAACACTTCGTGTGCATTTCACACTCGCGCTTGGCCGATTTTTTAAGAACCAACTGTAAGGTTGTGGGTTCGAGGAGATGATTTGAAATAAGTGCTTTCATTAGAATCTCGTTTATTACTGTCCAATCCTACCGTACAATAGTTTATTTAATGAAGAATCTATATTCTTAACATTAGAGTACATAAACATACATACATAAGACTTACACACACTATACAACGAAGTAACAGTACTGCATCACTCGGCATATCAAAAATGCTCAAGTTTACCTTCCTAAACTTGCGTTCATGGCTAGTTTACTTTCCAAAGTAAGTCTTAAAATGTGATCGAGGTCACTAAATAAAATATAAGCGGAGATAAGCGTTGCATTTTATTTTAATGGCTTACGTTTAGCTATCTGTGCAAATGCTTCAGCTGGAAAACTTTTAATAATCTGTAGTCGAGAAAGAGGTTTTGCTTGGGCGTCGATTTTAGAAGTTCTTCGTGTTTATCGTAGGGATCATAATGATCTTGTCATTCTTTACTAGCTGTGACCGTGGCTTCGCCCGAACGTGTTACCGGGACAGAAAGTAGAGTTTGCCACTTCTTATAATATCAGCTTTCTGCCAGGGAAAATCCCGTCAAAATCGGTCTAGCTATTTATGGAGATTAGCCGAAACAAATAGACAAATAGACATACATATTTTTTTTGTCATGAGTATCGTTTAAACTTCTATGAGCATTTAGTTATAAACTGTTATTTTGACATTACATTCCATTTTATTTATTTGTTCAAAAATATATAAAACACACAATGCATAAACATAATAATACATGCAATTATATAAATAAATAAAAAGAAAAGTCCTGACTGACTGACTTATCAACCGCCCAGCCTTGGTCCTAGAAAGCTGAAATTGTGCTCAGAGGTTCCATTTATAATCTAGAAAAGGAATAAGGAAAGATTTTTCGAAAGTCCACCCCTAAGGGGGTTAAATAGAGGATAAAATTTCAGCGCGGGCGAAACCGCTGGCAAAAGCTAGTAATATATAAATATAATGTTTTACTGAATTTTAATATTTCACCAATATTATGTGTGTCAGCGTCGGCTGAAATGGTTACAGTCAGCAAAATAATATGTATAAACATAGAAATATGAATTTGTGACTGTTCCTAAATGACCCCAGGCTGATAAAATTTTCGTTTTTCCTAATTATGTTAATATTAGTTCTTGGGTCGGTTCCCCCTAAGGGGGAAGGGCCGCACTCCTCCCCGTACGGCCCTGTAGAGCTCGTCACCGGACTGGTCGCTCTCCCACCGATTTACTTTAAATGAATTCCAAATGGCTTTAAATTATACTTAAGAATTCATTTATATGGAAACACATTGGATGTGGTTCTAGAAAGCTTAAAGTAGCTGAGACATTCAAAGTACCTACTTGTATTATTGTATAAGTGGATGAATAACCCATACGCTAACGTAACAGGTATTTGGTCAATCGTTACTCACACGATATCTCACATCAACACTCGGAGTACTCAGGGCAACACTTCCATAAAGTGACGCAAGCTGCTTTTCAGCTACTTCACGTCGTCATGCTCTTTCGAGACATGGTCCCTAGCAGTTCTTTCGAACTGATAAACGTGACGAAGCGGCTGTCCCTGCCGCAACCGTGCGACCGTCCTTGTCTAGCAACGGAGCGGCTAGTTCTTGCGGCATACGTCGTTATCATGCTCTTATGGAGACATGGTCCCTATCAGTCCTTGGACTGAATGTGTGATAGATGTAGCCCCCCAAACCCCTGGAAGGTTTCCCGTTGCACTACAAGCATATCTGCTAGACACGTGTTCATGTCGATCCGACCGAATAGTCGATCTGAGATCAAGAATATAATAGTCGCGGATGACTAAATAATAGAGTTGGAAATCTAGATTCAAGAATTAGTACTAATTAGATAAGTATAGAGAATCAAAACCTAAGAATTATTATTTAGATAGAGTTGTGGATCAACTCTCATGAAAGTCTATAGACAGCCCCAAAGAGCCCACCCGTCACCACTTCCTAGTGTTTGAGCTGGGGAGAAGAAGTGGCGCAACAAACTCCCCAGCAACACGTATCTGTCTAGTTAGTTATAAGAACTTTAATAATACTCTCAACCTAAGGTAACTACATATTGCTCACTCAGTCATACCAACAAACACACATAATTCTCCTCCCTCACAGGTGAAGGCTAGTATCTGCAATAAAGTCTTAATTAAGTGGAGGGGTGAAGGGACCGTTGCGCTTGCGCTTAAATTCATTATGTATAGCTACGTTAATTTGTCTGTTTATTATTTACCCACTTTAGTGAGACGGGGAACCGTTTTACAAACGTTTGACTCATTGGACGTGCTCTGTTAGACCTAACGCATAGAACCTCTGAGGACACTATACGATTCTAATAGAACACGCTCCCTAAGCAGCAATTAAATGTCTTACTCAATCCTAAGACAGCGTACTGCGAAGTTCCACTGTTATTGAGGAAGACAAGTTTTGAGTAGTTTTAAACACGTACTCATGTGAACGTCACCCTTGTGACTGCCTATCCCCTTTCTAAGATACCACAAGACTCGCACAAGCGCACCGTAGACTCAGTCTCTAGCAGAACTCATTGCGATCGTAATTGGTGCGTGCCGAAGTGGAATATCGTCACTTCAGATCTCGTTAATCTTCCCCATTTAGAGGATGCTGTGCATCCAGATTTCGTGTCTCGCTAAATAGTGACGATTTAGAAATAGGCGTACAATCTGCCGGGTGTAGAGTTTTAACGAGACACGGTCCCTAGCGTTCATAGAACGGCTACCAATGTATTGTAGTGAACGTGTGTGATGCCTAACCCTCTCCCAGAGACCTGCACGCCACAATCCTCACGCAACATGTTCTGTGGCGAGACCTTTTTGGAA
The DNA here is from genome assembly GCA_949987655.1 of Polymixis flavicincta. Taxonomy (NCBI): domain Eukaryota; kingdom Metazoa; phylum Arthropoda; class Insecta; order Lepidoptera; family Noctuidae; genus Polymixis; species Polymixis flavicincta. The sequence continues at coordinate 7,936,230 of OX465186.1, read as the reverse complement.
ACAGAAATCATCACTAACGTTTGGTCAGTTTATAATGCAATAATAGCTCGACTTTATAGTCTAGTTTACTCGAAAGGAGTTATTTACGGTTCTGCCTTCCCAATGTGATGAGTCAAGTCAACAGTGGTCAAAGTCAGAGCTTTACGCTCAAAGTCAAGTTTGGCGGGAGGCCTTCCCCGTTTCCCTATAACCAACTGTAAGTGACAAATATCTGCCGAGGTACGGAATAGGAAGTAGACACGCAAGAGAGAAGATAACATTAATTATAAAGTCGGTTAACACATAAAAGTAGTTACGCCATACTGAAAGGAATGATCATTAATAGCTCCACTGCGATATCACCAATCTATTATGTAGAAATGATCATTATGTAATAGCTCCACTGCGATATCACCAATCTGTTATGTACAAATGATCATTAAAGCTCCACTGCGATATCACCAATCTATCATGTATAAATGATCATTAATAGATCCACTGCGATATCACCAATCTGTTATGTATAATTCACAATATACAGTCAACCTGCGAGAACCATAAAACCAGGTCTCAGTTATTACAATGCGCTCACTATTACTAAAGATTGAAGTTGGCGCTTACCAGGTAATTCCTTGGAGTGAATTAGAATACAAATCACTTACAAATACTGCGTATATTACCAGTTACTCCCTGCACCATCCCTCACAGCTCACAACACTATTTTTTATCTCGCTGAGTATATCTCGCTTAACTGTACTATCATCTTTCGCCGTCTAAAACCAACTCGTTCACAAACTCGCTTTCTGGGATTCACGCGTCTTGCACGCTGCTTAAGCTCATTCTAGACTAATATAGCCTAGTCTAACCTGCACATTTATCAAGTACTTAACGAATTATACAACACCCTCACTGAGACAGTCTCCAAGCCTAGCCTCTATCGACCGTCTCCTACCGTGCTCCCAAACTAACTGTCTCGACTTAAAACATCTTTTCCCCATCCTAAAACCACCACGCCTGGGTTGAGCGTCACTTTCTCAGAATCGTTTCATCGCTGGGTTTTTTGTCTAATTTCTCAATTCTTTTCAAGGGTCATTTGGGCCCAAGTTACGGTAACCAGTATAGGATATCTCAGAAATAACTCCAGTTAACCTTCAAAACTTATTTATTATTCTCTTAACATAATTGTAACAATCAGCCACAAACTTATTAACCACCAAACTTATTGACGAGATAATCACACAATTACAAAACTTATTAACCACCAAACTTATTGACGAGATAATCACACAATTACAAAACTTATTGAGAATCAAAACTTATTATTTTTCCTTTTCCCATTCGCTCGCCATCGCCATCTTTCTTTTCCTTCTTGCCAACCTACAAAAATCCCTCCAAAAACCCCGCTTGCGTCATCAACACGGTCAGTGCAGCCAACCTTTTCCTTTCCTTTTATCATTCTTTTATTAAACCTTACACTCGACCATCCTGATGACGCGCGTGTCCCCACGCGGGTACCCGGTGGAACCTTACACTCGGCAAAACTCGAGCACACCTCGAAAGAATTACATAACTAGTGGTCGCCCAGCGGTCGAAACTCGAACATAATTTATTCCAAACTAAAAGTATTTACAATGCATTATATATAAAAATATTAGCTTTCTGCACTCTTTCCATGTGTAAACCTTAACTGCGCTGAATTTCATCGCCCTCACACCGCATAATTTTCTTAAAAGTGGTACAATTTTATTTTTGCTTTCCGTAATAGATGAGTGAACAGGACATTTTTTTTTTGATCCAAATTTTAAATATCATTGATTTTAATATCTTGATTACGAACACCTAAGTACAAATTATCCTTAGAACTAATTAATCTTGTTTTTATTTATTTATTTAAGGTTCTTATTAGGTTCTTAGATCAATAATGCTAAATAAAATGGGCATTAAAGAATGAGGCAGATATAAAAGGTGTGAATCTTATCTAATAAATGTTGAATTTAGTACCAACAGACAAATCTTTCATCAGCAAAAACATTCTAATAATGTGACTTCCACATAATATTATTTCTACATTACTTACAATGGGAGCAGTGGTGGCCTCGTGTTACCAGCTGCAATGTACGAGTTATTATCCTTAGAACCAATTCGATCAACAAATTTTATCCTTAGATCTAACCTAACAACAAAGTATCCATAGAACTAACCTAACAACAAATTATCCTTAGAAATAATTATCTTTAGAATTTGTTAACCTTATCTAATTGTTTTTATAAGTTAATATGGTTATCAAAAATATTGTTCAATATTAAATGACATTGATTGAAATATTTGTAGTGTGTAAGTCTTATTTACATATGTAAGTGTGCTCATGTACTCTAGTGTTAAGAATATTGTTTCCTCGCCTATATAAACTATTGTACTCTGCGATTGGACAGTAATAAACGAAATTCCAATGAAGGCACTTGTTTTAAATCGTCTCCTCGAACCCACAACTTTACATGGCGACCCTGTCATCTGAGACGGGTGTCGAGTTCGGTCGATTGATCTAATTGATCGGGAACATTAATAGACTTTTAAAGTGGATTTTTACAAAAATGTGCCAGTGAATTATAGAAAAAGAGGACGTTATTACCCAAACAAATCTATCCCAAAACTGTGTAACAATTATCCTTAGAACCAGTCATCGCAACAAAAAATTATCTTTAGAACCAATTATCATTCGATCTAATTATCATTAGAAATTAATATCTTTATAATTTATTATCCTTACCCATGTATCTTTATAAGTCATTAAGCTTATCAAAAATAGTGTTCAATATTAAATAACACTGATTGAAATATCAGAATACACAAACAAATCTGTCCCAAACTTTCTAACAGTTATGCTCAGAACCAGTTATCGTTACAACAAACTATCTTTAGAACCATAGATCTAATTATCCTTAGAAATTAATATCTTTATAATTAATTATTATCCTTACCCATGTATCTTTATAAGTTATTAAGCTTATCAAAAATAGTGTTCAATATTAAATAACACTGATTGAAATATCAGAATACACAAACAAATCTGTCCCAAACTTTCTAACAATTATCCTCAGAACCAGTTATCGTAACAACAAACTATCTTTAGAACCATAGATCTAATTATCCTTAGAAATTAATATCTTCATAATTTATTATCCTTAACCAGTTAACTTTGTAAGTTAATATGCTTATCTAAAATATCAATCTTATTCAATATTGAATAACATTGATTGAAATATCAGATTACACAATCAAATCAATCCCAAAACTTTCTAACGGTTATGCTTAGAACATAATTAACTATCTTTGTAAGCAAGTATCCTTGTTACCAAGTACCCTTGTCACCAAGTATCCTTGTTACCAAGTATCCTTGTAACCATTTATCCTCTTGTAACCAGGTATCCTTCGAACCAAGAATCCTTGTAACCAATTATCCTTGTAACCAGTTATCCTTGTAACCAATTAGCCTTGTAACCAATTATCCATCCATTTATCCAACAATAAATCTGTAAACCAATCCGTCTCTTAGGATGTAACGGTTTAACAGATCATCCATGAAACTTGCTTTTTTTTTTTCAGGTCAAGGCGCAAAACCTTTCCGCGATTTCTTTTGCCTGACCTGAAAGGAGAAACAACTGCATGTAAATAAACACTATTAGAGTTAATAACTTTATCTTTATCAGTGTACAATGAACAGCTTGAGCGAGCGTTACCACCAAATTCAATATTTTGTCATTGTGTACATATCTTATCGTTTTGTTATAATCGTCATCAATTACATCATTATCATTATAGACTTCTAAAAAGTTAACATGGATCCATGGCCGCATCCGGTCAGCGGCAATGGTAGTCTTTAGCTTTTTCTTCTTACTCGGTTTAAATAGGTTTTATTTTTATTTTATATATATATTGTATTCATCTAATAATTAATTTAAGTAGTATTTTATGTTTTGTAAATAAAAGCACACTGTAGGCCTTGTAGACCAGTTTATATTTTAGTGGGACCTGCTACTTGTTGACAGGCTTGCACTATCTTCACATACCTTGTATCACTAATTTGAAACCATTGTAAAAGCCATTTTTTTTTAAGAATAACCGTGGTGTTTCTTGCAGTCTCTTTTCCATGGGAAAATAACTAATTGGAACCGTGCACCTAGCTTCTGACGTTTCATAAGTGCCCAAGTAGGCTTATGTGAAATAAAATATTTTGATTTTGGAACTGCATATAAACATGCACATTCCGCTGTCAAGAAAAATCTTTTAAATGCGTAAGAAGTGAAACCGCAATAACGATTACTGACATCTCGGTCACAATCCTGAATGGCTCTCCTAAAAGACATACCCTAAGCTTTTAAGGGCGTGGATAAGGGCTAATTAATGTCTCCAACTCATACGAGTGTAAATTCTTCCCTCGGGTGCCGAAGGACTTCTATAAGCTTGGCTCGATCACTACGTGTATTTGACTCATCATACCGTTTGGCTGAAGACACTCTAGTTTTCTGGTGCAAAACAGGAGATTCAGTGTTCTCACCATGACTACCAAAATCCTTTTGATTCGAGCAGTTAACAAAATTGTCTTGAAGCCAACACGATACCGAACAAAGGGTAAACCATGCTTATTCTTAAACACCCCCACAAATTAAGAATGGCTTGTTTGGCTTCCCTACAATTCTACTATACCTACCAGTTAACGTCTCTATTTTAGCCCTTATAATATACTCGCAGTACCAGAAATACGATTATTACCCAAGGGGTAGTTACCCTTACCCCTTCTAAGTGTTCTCCAAGCCTATATAGATCTGGAAACTCGATTCCGATACGCAGAAACTGTAATATATTTGTATCTTTATATGCAACAACTAGCTTCTGGTCGCGTGGTGTGTTCCTTAATTATATCCTTCCACAGGCTTCAGAATATCAGTATGAAGGCAACCGGCAGTTACGTGGCAAGCAAGGATTTAATGGCGCTCCGTTCAAACCAATCTTATCGTGGCATCTTGTAAATTCAACGATTACTGTGAAAGACAAAGTCCATCTACATTAAGGTGACACTTATCCATTTTTTTCCATACAAACTTCGAGAGGGTATTACTCCACTGTTTGCCTATGTACATCAAAAATTAAACATGGTATGGATTGTCTCATTATCAATATTGTCTGTACGGAAACAGAATACTAAAATAAAAAGCCATTAAAAAGTTATGAGCCAACAAAGATTCGTTTTTCTTGCTAATTTAACCTAACTTTGGGTCTGTTTAGGTAATAAAAGGAGTGTAAAATTTCGAAAACCTTTGTCGCTACCGACAAAGCTTAATTATCGAAAAGTTCAATAAACTTAATTGGTCATTGATTTATGCACTGGTTTTTTCAAAAACCCGATCTTCCGAAGGACTTTCCTGATTTTTTTTTTTTTTGCGCCTGTTTTACTACCTATAACTGATCCTGCAGCTCACTCAATAATGTTGTGCGTGTAGAGCAGCGTTCAACTGCTCATCACTGATACTACCTCTGGCGGACACGAAACCTGGTGAGTCAGCGTGCTTTTTAGCTAGGCCCACCAGTGAGTTCGAGCCCGCGACTAGTGTTCTTAAAGTATTAACTGAATACTCTTAAATGTGCATTGTAAAAAAATATTTAAAAGGTAGATAAATATTATGTCGCGGACTTTTATTAAAAACTGTTTAAATCAAACAATTCCACGATATATTTATCTTCGTGTAACTAGTACAGTTAAGGCAACGACTTACATTAACGACTTACTTGATAATTATCATTATATTATGGCCAAATCAAAAAATATTTATGAATTGTAACGAATTGTAACCTATATTGTGATATTCTGATGTATAAATTATGTTACTAGTTGATTCAATGGGCAACTCTTTCACTTCAACAGCACCCTAATTTTTCGGAAGGGAAAACATCCTTTAATTTTACCTGCCGCTCTGACCAAGTAAACCATTTCGTACCGAGACTTCATACCGAGTTTTACCAAACCAGTCAGCTTTTGCATAACAAAATCAACTTCAGTCTTCTCGTCCCAGCCATAAATTTCGCACTTACGTTGACTTTTTGAACCATATAACTATACATTGATTTTTGTCTAAAGGACTAAAGTAAGGAATCACATTTTTAAGATCCCAGCTTCTATTATTAGAAACAGTGTTCCAGTTTTGAGGCTTTGATGCCAAAACATCTTAAATGGATTGTTTAAATCTGTAGAAGAAAAGGTAGGACTACATGACCTTTTGGTGTGATGATCCGCGCTCGTAGTAACGCGATCGTTTCTATTGCGTCTACCCGGCAGCCATCTGCGACTGCGCTCACATCTCGTCCCAACTTGAGGTGAACCCCGTCGTCCACTCCGTCGCTGTTGCTCGATGTCGCTTTCCTTTTGTAGATCTATCTTCGTCCGGCGAATCCGCTCCTGCTACCGCAGCAAAGCTTGCTCTTGGTCCAGCAAGCGCTGACTACGGCTTCGGCTGCGGCTTCGGCTTTGGCTGCGGCTTCGGCTGCGGCTTCCGCTACGGCTTCGGCTGCGGCTTCCGCTGCGGCTTCGGCTGCGGCTTCGGCTGCGGCTTCCGCTGCGGCTTCGGCTGCGGCTTCCGCTGCGGCTTCGGCTGCGGCTTCGACTGCGGCTTCGGCTGCGGCTTCGACTGCGGCTTCGGCTTTGGCTGCGGCTTCGGCTGCGGCTTCCGCTACGGCTTCGGCTGCGGCTTCCGCTGCGGCTTCGGCTGCGGCTTCCGCAGCGGCTTTGGCTGCGGCTTTGGCTGGTTAGACCTGCAGCGTGGGTGATCACGCCGAGGAGTATCCATGCTGTAATGGATTCCATTTTCTCCGTCCATAAACTGAAACTCGCCACCAGAAAAAGAGCATTAGCTAATAATCTCGAAAACGGTGCGTCCTAGGACAAAACTAATGGTAATTTTCACTTTTAACAACCCCACACTCTCGTGTGGTATACCAGAGAAACCAATAAACCATAAAATTTCACTGGATTCCATAGTCCTGGTACCCACTTATTATCCATCATAGTATCATCTACATATAACTAAAAAGTCAAGCAACACGAGTTCAATTACCCAGGTTTTACAACCTCGTTGTACAAACCGTTTCAATTTCAATCAGGTTGAAAATTTCAACAGCCGGTAAGATTTAAAATCGTATGATGCATATTACGTCGAATTTGCGAATTGCGACTAACGGATTATAACGTTAACAGAGTAAAATTATAACTTTATGTTGGTATGCATACAAAAATAGTGTGTAGGCGTGTACTTACGGGTCTTGATCCCACTTCTGAGATATAGGATATCTCAGAAATAACTCCAGTTAACCTTCAAAACTTATTTATTATTCTCTTAACATAATTGTAACAATCAGCCACAAACTTATTAACCACCAAACTTATTGACGAGATAATCACACAATTACAAAACTTATTAACCACCAAACTTATTGACGAGATAATCACACAATTACAAAACTTATTGAGAATCAAAACTTATTATTTTTCCTTTTCCCATTCGCTCGCCATCGCCATCTTTCTTTTCCTTCTTGCCAACCTACAAAAATCCCTCCAAAAACCCCGCTTGCGTCATCAACACGGTCAGTGCAGCCAACCTTTTCCTTTCCTTTTATCATTCTTTTATTAAACCTTACACCAGATGAGGCTAATTTGTCCGTTGTTCTTGGAATTTGTAAGAATATTGCATCTTTATGTGACGTAATATATTGCTTTTGACCGATAACTGGCATAAGTGCCCATACAATATAAATGAAATGGGTTTCTAAGGAGTTCAATATTGTTTTAGGATTTTAAAGAACTAAGATACTTCGTTATTTATTAGGGCCCCGTGTCGAGCTGTCAGATCATAAACTTGAGACTTATACCCCCTTATTACAAAACAAGGTTTTTCTTTAGGTATGGTTTAAACCACCGAGCCTGTTTTTGAAATAAGAACTTAGAACTGAAATAGAATTACAGCTCCTTTTCCAAAACTGACAATTTAGCACTGGACTAACTTGTCAGTTTTGTAAAAGGAGCTGTATGTCGAAGTCAGTTAGGTTCTTATTTAAAAAATAGGCTCGAAGGTTTAAACCATACCTAAAGAAAAACCTTGTTCTGTAATAAGGGGGAATGTGTTTTCTAAGAGGTCTGGAACCGTGTGACAATTTTAAAATTAAATATAATGTTTTGCCATTTAATATATGACAGACAGTCACAAATTCATTTTCACAGAATATAAACTCGTGGTAGCCTAATGGTTAACCGATTCACAAAATGGTTGAAGATATTATTATACAACTAATAAAGGTTTTGATTTAGCTTTGAGCTTGATTAAGTACCCGTTATGTTCTGAAACCGACCCGTACAAGTATAGGTAGGTAAACTCGTACAATGTACATCTGTAGGTACTTACAATGTTCTATCAAAGTCAAAATTCTCCAAGACATGGAACGTCATGATATTAAATATCTTTTGGATAGCTGTTTGCTTAAATCCCACATATTAATTCCACCTTCATCTATGAAGGAATTTAATATAAAGCTTCCTTTGCGTGACTGAACTTACGATTTTAGAATTCCGGTAATGTCGGTGCCAGAAGATTGATTAAGTAGGTGGTTGGTATAACATATTTTTAGGAATTTAAATTGATTTTATTTAAAAAAAAGAACAATCAACACGAAAAATAGTAATTTTTAATAATTTTACAAATATATCAAATAATTCTAATTAAATTAAGCAACACGATATTCTAGACCAATGTTCACGAGCGCACGTCTGTCGGCCAAAAGAGGATGCGCGCCGGTTTGCGAGGGCTTTTATAGGGCTGGTGACTGGTAACTCCATCTAGTCTGAAGTTGCAGCTAACACGGCTTCTCCTGACTGAGCAGCGTCCTCGATGCTCTCAGTTGGTGGTCTTCGCTCTGGTTCTGAAGCTGTCTCAACAACCAAATCTTCATAACCTGAGGGGCAAACACATACATGTTAGGTACACATACATCTTATTTATGAAAAATTTTATACTTGGATGGGCCAAGATGTTACTATGCGCTTTTAGGTATATCTACACGTTATTTTTCATGAAGAAGTTAACGAGCGATGCCACACAAGGCCTTATACGCTGCAAATACGACAATCTCGATGCCACACAAGGCCTTACGCGAGGTAAATGGGATACACCCTCGATGCCACACAAGGCCTTACACGAGGTAAACGGGATACACTCTCGATGCCACACAAGGCCTTACACGAGGTAAATGGTGAGCTATTTCGATGCCACACGAGGCCTTACACGAAAACAACACAATACAATGCCTTATGCCGAAGCCATCCAGGCCTTACATGTACAAACTCAACGCCACACAAGGCCTTATATGAGTTTGATCCAGATCACCCCGATTTCCACACTACCTACATAAGTAGGCAAAATAGAAAGTAAGTACCTACAGCGCCATAGTAAACATCTTCCAAGCATAAACATATAGGAGGCTGAAACATTATGATAAACAAATAATAAGTAATCTTACATTCAAAAAAGGCTGCACATGTCTCGGGGGTCCACTCGCCTCGCCACGGTATCAAATATTCCGCAGCGGCCTGCGTAGTTTTTCCATAACAGCCCGCCAAGAGCCGCAATTCATAACGACTATTCGGCAGAGCATTTATAATGCGATATGGACCCCTGATGCCACTGTCAAGTTTATGAGCAGTTTGAGATGATTTAATTACGAAAACCAGATCGTTCACAGCGAAGGCTCTAGGTGCCTTTCTACCTTGATTGACACGATCATCTTGGTTAGCCTGATTTTTGGCCAATAGATCTTCAGCCCTTTGTCGTCTCATTTCACGCCACGCTTCGCGATTTGGTGTGGAACCGTCCACAGTTATATCTCGAATAAGAGCATTTATAGCAGGGGTAGTCGTGTCACAACCGATAAGCAAATTCAAGGCTGAGCATTGAGTACTTTTCTGCTTATTAATGTTAAGTACCAGCTGTAGCCTCCAAAGAACATTGGACCAGGATTCGTGTCTGTAATTTACATCTATTCTAATCATGTTCAGCACTGTTCGACAATACCGTTCTACTTGGCCATTCTCTTGGTGCATTTCGGGCGTTATAAAATGTATCTGAATACCAAAATTTGCTGCCCATTTGCCAAAGTCGGCACTGTCGAGCATTCTGCCCCTATCACATACGATCAATCGCGGAGTACCAAAGATCGAAACCGCGTTACAGAATGCTCGTTTAAGTTCCGCGCTTTCTTGTTTATACATTGGATACAAAAAACAATATTTAGTGAAAGCGTCGATTATAATAAGAATGTATTTGTACCCATTAGATTCGGGTAGAGGGCCAAGTGCATCCGCGTGCACTGTATCAAAAGGTATTGTGGGTTTGGTCCACGATACAATTGGCTGTAGAGGGGCGCGAGGCACCCTTTTGTGTGTTAAGCAAACTATACAATGACCTATGTATTTTTTGACGAATTGGCGCATGTTAGGAAACCAGAAATGTTTTAATATTAAATCAAGCACTTTTTCAATATTAATATGTCCATGCTCGTCATGAAATACACGTAACAGACTTAGCCTAAAACCCTTTGGAACATAGCACAGTAATCGTGACTGCTCACCTATCGGGTTGTACTTATAGTAAAGTAAATTGTTTTTCTTTACATATCGTGAACTATCTAACTGGCCTTGGTCAAGATTTTCAAGTAAAGTAACCGTCTCGTTGTCCGCGGCCTGTGCAACTTTAGCCCAGTTCGTTGGTTTTTGGATGGCGCAAAGATTAACTGGATTACGGCTAAGATAGTCAGCATGTGACATAAACTGACCTTTTCGATACTCCAGAGTAAAATCATAGTCTTGTAGGAACATCCACCAGCGTGCCACCCTAGGCAGGAGATCCTTTTTACGCTGAGTCATCTTTAAGGCGTTGCAATCAGTAACTACTTTAAAATGTTTACCAACAAGGTATTGACGGAAATGTTGCAGGGCCTTAACTACAGCGAGAGTCTCCAATTCATAGGAGTGGTACCTGGGTTCCGCCCCTACTGTGACCTTACTATAGTACGCTACTGCATGTTTACGTCCGTCTTTTCCCGTTTGCATTAATACAGCGCCGTATCCTAACGAACTTGCGTCAGTGTGGACCTCGGTTTGCAAAGATGGATCAAAAATTATCAAAGCAGGCTCACTAGTCAAGATAGAAAGGACTTCTTGTCTCGCCCGCTCCTGTTCATTACCCCAATGAAACTTAACGTCTTTGCGAGTCAAAGAAGCGATGGGGGCCACTTTAGTAGCGTATCCTGGGATATACCTTCTGAAGTAGCCGGCCAGACCGAGAAACTGCCTTACCTGCTTGACATTATTGGGAATCGGAGATTTGGCTAGTGCTTCTATTTTATTTACGCTCGGTCGGACCTGACCTTTACTGATCGTTCTCCCAAGATACTCCACTTCAGTGGTAAGGAAAGTGCATTTTCTTAAATTAATAGAAAAACCCGCCTTTGTTAAAATCTCCAGAACAGAATCGAGCAAGGACAAGCCGTCCGCTACGGAGTCGCTCATTAGCATGACGTCATCGATATACACTAAGACCTGACCTGCCTCAATGAGAGATCGCAATGTATCAGATATAATTCGCTGATAGACCACAGGAGCGTTAGCGAGACCGTAGGGCATCTTGAGATATTCAAAGTGCCCTTCGGGTGTTACAAACGCCGTTCGGTGCACAGAATCTACGCTAATTTTAATTTGATGGAAGCCTGTCACCATATCCAGCACAGTGAAATAATTACAATTCCCAAGCCTATCTATATGATCATCGATCAAAGGAAGAGGGTACCTGTCCTTTACCGTTATATTGTTTAGCGCTCGGTAATCAACAACCATTCTGTCCGATCCGTCTTTCTTTTTTACCAACAAAATCGGACTCGCATACGAAGACTCGGACTCACGGATTATACTTACCCTTTTCCTTTAAATCACTAACAATTTCTCGAACACGTAGTTTTTCGTCATATGAAAGTTTGTATGGTCGATAATTGACAGGTTCCTCACTAGTAAGCCGAATGTGCATCTCTCCGGTATTTACGGTAGTTGTGGCTGTTCCACTGAGAAAATATTTTGAATACCTGTTTAACACGTGAAGTAATCGTACTTTCTCATCACCACACAGTTGTGTGTTGATCGAATCAAGTTGCACAGTCGGTTCACTATGTGTCAAGTTATTTACTAGCGAGCTATTCCTAATTATTCGCTGGGAATCGCTAGTTCGAATGTACGCGAGGCCTTTCCTATTAAGTACATCTGTACCGATAAGCACTGGCGCACTAAGGTAATCACGGGGCACAACATAAAGATCTACCTCTAAGGTGACGTCGCTAAATTCTATAGGCAGAGTTACGAAACAATCCGAACGCATTTCTATTCCACCTAAACCACGCAATATCTGTACACTCGGTTTTGTGCGACATGAGAAATGTTTAACGAGATCATTTGATATTAAAGAAATACTTGAACCACTATCAATTAGAACATCGGTGGGTACTCCACTAATCACGGCTGTGATGACATCTCTTTTAGTACGGTCGCACGTTATTTCACGATAAAAGTTAATATTCGATTTATTTCGCGTTTCAGAACGTTCTTTCGTAAAACAAGTATCCTCAGTGTGACCTACTTTCTTACAAAATGAACACACAACTTTAGGAACGAATTTGTTAGTAGATTCGGGGGTAGTCACGGATTTATTTGTATTAGCGTTAATGTCACCGACCTTACTACGTTTTGAACAATATTTGCTTTTATGTCCGGTTTGTTTACAATTATAGCAACGTGAACGTGCATCTGTATTTGTGGTAGGACGTTTGCGAAATCGTTCGGTGGAGGAATCAGTGGTGGATCGGCTATTGCGTGTCTGATCATTGTGAGGTACACTTACGCTTGAACGATTTGATTTCACATAAATAGATAAGAACTCCACGATCGTTTCTGGTGTTAATTTAGCATTTATGGCGGCTGCACGTATTTGTGCATCTTTTATGCCGCGCACAATGATGGCACACAATAATTCGTCGCTTAAACCGTTCACAATACGTAGTCGCAATAATGATTTTCGTGCATAGTCTGCATACGTGGAGTACTTATCGGAATCTTTACACATGACATCAAAAAGAATATTCGCGACGTCAATGCGTCGCGGACAAAGTGATTTGAGCTCTTTTTTGAAGTTTGACCAAGTACGATCGTAACTGGTCCACTCGCGCAGCCAGGAACGTGCGTCGCCCTTTAGGGATAGTCCCACACGGGCTAGGCACTCTTTTTCATCCCACTGGTTTTGCGATTGAGCTCGATCCACCTCGTCACACCACGCACTAGCGTCATGAATACTAGGATCGAAATCTGACACATAATAATGGGTGGATCTCACCGGGTTCATGGATTTTAGCGCGTCAATGAGACGCTCTGTGATGTTCGTTGAAGCGGTTGTAGATATAGCTGAGAATCTGGCGTCGCTCGGGGTACTAGCCACGCTCTCGCCACGTGGCACGCTCGTTGCGCGGGCTGGCGCTGGCTCGGCGAGGGCAGGCAACGGCGGTGGAGGCGTGGTTGCACGTGTTGCGACGCGCTGCTCCAGCGTCGTCAGGCGGTTGAGGATTGCTTCCATCGTCGCTGCTGCGGTACCTAAATTAGGCGAAGACGTGCGCTCTCGCGGTGTTGTACGTTTTCTGCTAGACATTATGATGGAACCAGAAATGACTTTGAAGCGGTTATAATAGCATTCAATCCCACTTCTGATTTTAGGAATTTAAATTGATTTTATTTAAAAAAAAGAACAATCAACACGAAAAATAGTAATTTTTAATAATTTTACAAATATATCAAATAATTCTAATTAAATTAAGCAACACGATATTCTAGACCAATGTTCACGAGCGCACGTCTGTCGGCCAAAAGAGGATGCGCGCCGGTTTGCGAGGGCTTTTATAGGGCTGGTGACTGGTAACTCCATCTAGTCTGAAGTTGCAGCTAACAATATTTATATTTTATTTTTCTTTGACAAAACTTAGTTACGATAAGCTAGTAACAACAAAAACAAAAATAAAACAATAACAACTAAAATATATATAAGGTCAAATAAAACTAGCTGGCTTTATTTTACCTATTTCTATCGAAAACTAGAAACAAAAAAATAAACTTTATCGATAACTTTAAATTCACTGACGGTTGTATTTTGGTTTTTGGAAATTCGTAAAATATCTCTATGTTCCACGAAAGATTTCAAAAACAGCTGATCGATTAAGGGCATTGACCTTCGCCCATCGAGTCATGAAAAAGAATTATTTTTTTCTATTAGTTTTCAATATTGAACCCAACACGTGGGTAAAGTATTGGCAGCTAATATAATTTGACAACAAAAAAAGAAAAGCTCATTAGGCATAAAAAAAAAACTCGTCCTCATCGCTGTCAATGGGAAGGTGCACAAAACGCTGACAGCATTATTGGATGGCAATGCAGATTCTTTGGACTAATAAAAACACACGCCAAGGATGATGAAATTTCGAATAGCTAGGTAACTAAAAAGTGAAAAATAAAAACTTTTTTCAAAAAAATATCAACCGACTTTCAAAAAAAACACTACAAAGTGCAAAATAACTTTAATTTCGGAAGTCGGTGACTTTGAATGTGTACTTTAATTATTTGTCACCGCCTTCCGAAATTAAAGTTATTTTGCACTTTGTAGTGTTTTTTTGAAAGTCGGTTGATATTTTTTTGAAAAAAGTTTTTATTTTTCACTTTTTAGTTACCTAGCTATTCGAAATTTCATCATCCTTGGCGTGTGAGACAATGCATATTTATGCGATAGCAACATTCGCGGTGGATTTGCCGTAACATTTTTAAGAGTTCCGTTGGCTGTCTCCGAAACGCATCATCAGATCTATATGAAATTAATTTCAATGGGACCATTTCGGGGTAAACCCCTTTCGAACAAAAAGAATTTTGCAAATCCGTCTATATACGACGGAGTTATGCCCGAACATACATAAGAAAAAAAAAACCTCCTTCTTTTTGAAGTCGGTTAAAAGTAGGCCAACCCTCTTAAAACAGTGGTGGCCCAGTGGTAACGGCCGCGGCTACGAGTTGCAGGTCATATTTTCAAATTCTTACAGGCACTTTACTTTGTGTAACTTATCCCATTAGCATTGCTCTTAAAACGGTGAAGACTAACCTAACCCGCACTGGGCCCGCGTGGTGGATTACGGCCCGCTCCCTCTCACAGAGAGGAGGCTGTTTACCAACCGTGGGAAAATTATAAGCCGATTATGTATGTAGGTTATATTGACGCGCTTTAAACATTAATGCATTTGTTTCTTCTTTAAAGACTTCAGATTATTGTTTCATTTGATTTATGTGGTTGTTATATCCTTTTCATTTGCATGTTCATCATCTTAGTTTAGCTTTTTCCCAACTATGTCGCGGTCAGCTTTCAGTATTACCAGATGCAACTGAATACTAGTATTTTACAAGGAGTGATAGCCTATCTGACTTCCACAACCCAGGTAATGGGTAAAACGACTATCAAAGATCGATGAATTACAACCGGGACCAACGGCTTAGTGTGTTTTACGAAGCGCGGAGGGGTTTCGACCGACCTAGGCAAGTATAGTTTAACTTGATCGATCGACCCGTGCGTAAGTAATTACTGAGCCACGAGCCCCTTTTATTTCTTATATTCTTCCCCCTTAGTACAACTAAACGTCTCTGGAGTTATCTTACTTCATAATTATGTTGTTTGATACAGTATAATCTACGTAACTATTATTTTGTTTGCCTATGAGGTAAATGCACAAGGATTTATGTCTCAAATGTATTGCTCCGGTATTTCATGTCCGACATAGCAGGTGGTATCTACCCCGTTGTTCCGCAGGCGTTACATGTGATTAGAATTTATTATTAAGCTGCACACTCCTAGAATAGAGACATTCTTCTCTAGTTTCTGGGAAGTGTTTAAATTTTAATGGGAGGCAACTTCTACGTACTCTCTGGTAAATTCTAGTTATTCATGAATGTCCATCTACAAAATAAGATGTTATGTGTGGCTTCTCATGTAACTTTCACATTATTGTCTTAGTTTTTTAAATAATAAAATCATAGTTACGTAAATAGCTACTAATTTAAATTTGTAGAATACAACGAAATGCGACCACGGCTAGAATTTCAGAAATTTTCTTGCTTCTCAGCTCATTTCCCGTACTCGATTTATTTTTTATTTCTATAAAATAATAGCTAACTCCACGGCATTGTCCTGTCCAAAATTCAATCATTCGTTTTCATTTTCCAAATTTCCAGGAACATTTTCCGGACCTCATAGAGGCATTTACAAATAAAATTACCCATATCTGTCCAGCCATTCTCAAGTGTTGCGCTTACCGACGAACAGCCTTTCATTATTATTTTTAGTTTAAGAAATAAATTAAATAATAATAACTTCTGGGGCTCATTTGTTCCCTAAAGTACAAAATACAAAACTTCTCCTTCATTCTTCCAGTGAAAATACACGACAAAAAACTCCTCTTTTTCTACAGTGCAACGTCACATCGTACATCTTACAAGGAAAACATTTCACGTCCCATAACATCGAGGAATAATGGCGTAGAAGGATGTACTCCGCACTAAGATGGTATATTGTTTCAAGTACCATCTATCCGACGTCCGCTAAATATAAATTACTTCACTAATTAGTCTCAAGTCATCTACAACGGCATACTACCCGCTATTAGCGCCCATAAATTTGATTTATAGTTTGTATGTGCCCCATAAATTCTGGAAAATACTCATTGGAAGGTGCTTTGTTGTCTAATTAATTTCTATCCCATAGTGCTTCTCAGAAGGTGTAGAATTCGCAAGTCCAATACGTTACTTCACAGAAAATTTGGGAGTCAGTTTAAGAGGGATGGGGTAACAAGATGAGTTATAGCTCCTGCCAAGATTTCGAACAAGAAAACTTTATTTTTTTCTGTTTAATAAAACAAGAAGATCGATCCAATGCTCCAAGTATACAGTAAACGTTTTGCTATATTAGACCGGGTGTGCTGAATTTCTTAAAGAATAGACAATAGGTAACCTAGTCTAGATGCTCAGAGCTTGTCTACCTCGAATGCTCTCAACGAAAATAGCCGTGGCATTGACACAGATAGAAACACAAAGTGTTAAGTTAGAGTGTATGTGTGTAGGAGTTTAGACTGAAAGTTTTTTGATAGTCAAGAGAAGAAATATTGCTTATTCTTGCGCCAAATATCGACCTATTCACAAAGAAATAATGATTGTTGGAATTATTTAGAAACATACTTTTTTTTTTTTTCTAATAGTAGGGTTGTGAACAAACACTTTCAACACGTTAATCATATTTAAAAAAACTAGATGTTGTCAGCGTTTCCTATCTGACTACTCTGAGAAAAAAGGCCGAAACAAAGAGGAGGTTTCAGTCCCTCTAAAGTCCAGACATACTTAATCTTGATCAGATCATGTGAAGACCATGTAGATTGATGTCTTAAAAATTGTATCGTTTCTTGTGACGGTACAATACGTACAACAAAGAGATAACTATCGTTGTAATCAATTATGTACTTAGTTCTTGTGAGCTTATAATTATGAAGAAACAGATTAGCCCAAAGATATCCTAGAATATGTTCGAATACATTTAGGTACTGATGGAGATAATAAGATAGAATCTGCAAGAGGACGCAAAGCCGAAGTGAAGGCGGATAATGTGCTGCTCAAATGCGAAACAGCTGTAACGAAAGGATAATTTTTTTCTTATAATTGTTACCATTACTAATTTACCTACGTGCATAAATAAAGACTTGCTCGTGTTCAATTCAAAGATCCCTTTAAAATTATATCTAATAAAAATATTGCTGTTGATTCTAGACAAACATAACTTAGTGTTACAATTACTGTGAGAGTATTTTTGTTATGCAACTTGGCAGTGCAAGAAGCATATTTTTTTTTTTTGTTCGATTACTATTATTTAGTCGTGATATGCGTTGGTGACTGACTGACTGACTCATCAACGCCCAGCCCAAACCCTTGGACCTAGAAAGCTGAAATTTTGCACAGAGGTTCCCTTTATAATGTAGACAAGGAATAAGGACGGATTTTTCGAAATTCAACCACTAAAGTTAAATAGGAGATAAAATTTCCACGCGGGCGAAGTCGCTGGCAAAAGCTAGTCGTTAACTATTCAAGGTTATATTCAATGATGAGCGTCTTGTACTTTATAGATTAGGTATACTCTTTATAGAATAGCGTCATAAAATAAGAAACATTTTAAAAATAAACCTTTAACGTTTCCCTGATACCAGCTAAGGGCGTCGTTTATTTAGAATTTAGCAACATTTTGCCGGTCGATAGCGTCCTATGCCAACAATTTTATGTAAATAACCTCTCAACTGTAAAACGTTACGGAACGGTTCGTGTTCCGTGTTCACACCTTGTTCATTCAATTTACAGAAATATTACCTACCTTCCCAATTTATTTTAAGAAAATACCATTAACAAAATCCGGAAAATCTTCACATAGTATAAAACAAACTCGCTTCTCAAGTCTGTATAACCACTTAGATCTTCTAAGCTGCTCAATGAATTTTGATGCGGTTTTCACCATCATTTCGACCATTCATTCTTAAAGGTTTATGTGTTGGACTTGTGGCTAAGTAAAAATAGCTGCGCGGGTCGATCGATCAGGTTAAGCTACGCTTCCCGCGGTTGGTCCGTGGATGGGTGACCATCTTTACATACCAAGATCCCTCCGTCCCTCCGAAATCACGTTAATCCGTTGGTCCCGGCTGTCATTTGTGGATCTTTGACAGTCGTTACGGGTCGTCAGAAGCCCGAAAGTCTGACAACCAATCTTATCAAGGGGTATTACCCAGTAACTGGGTCGTGGAGGTCAGACAGGCAGTCGCTCCATGTAAAATACTGGTATTCAGCTGCATCCGGTTAGACTGGAAGCCGACCCCAACATAGTTGGGAAAAGGCTAGGCAGATGATGATTCTGAAAGGTTTATGTATAGCATATTTAGCCTATTATGTGCCTCCTTTCTGTGAGAGGGACTGGGCTGCTATCAACCACGCGGGACCAATGTCTCATGTCTTCGAATTTTTGATTCTAGGACGTTTCCTCTCGATATTTTCCTGACTGTTTTGATGACTGTGGTAATGAAATTAAATACACAAAGTAAAGTACCTGCCTGGTTTCGAACTCACGACCTACAACTGGTAAGTCGAGGCCGATACTAAGATACTAATGTGCCACCACTGGCACTGCTAAGGTATAAGTGAAAAATTTAGTTAGTATTTTTTCTTCAAATCAACACACATCTTGATCTTTTGACATTATCATACATCAGTACATATTTGCACCCTTGCCAGACAAGGGCGAGGTCTCTACTATCTACTGAAAATATATAATGATATTGATATAACTCAAAATCGTAATTCCACAAGCAATAAATTACATAGTAAAACCAACGAAACAATTTCGGTAAAACTTGGCCGCACAACACAGTCATAACTTTGAAACACAGTTACCGTAAAAATTGGGTATACGTGGCAAAGTCTCTATTTGTCGGTAGCACGCGACGTTAAGCACATCACGCCTGTAAAGGTACGAATACATTGTATAATCTAACAATTCGTACTAACTAAAATACCACCAGCTTTACCGAAAATTTACTGAGTAAGTCCACGTCCTAATCAAAGCGACCATCGCGCGAACACACGATCGTTGCGTTCATTTTGTTTGAGGTACGTGAATGCTGCAAAGGGTGCCTTCTGGTTTTCCGAACAAAACGAGTGACGTAAACGATCGATCGCTTTGGTTTGAATGTAGGGTGAAACGTTTAAAACGTTCAAAAAGTTCCGCCAAATAAAAACTCTAACACGTTGGACTAACTAAAATATACCATCAGCTTATCCGAAAATTTACTGAATAAGGACACATCTTAGCCAAAGCGATCGTCGTGCGGACACGCTATCGTCGTGTTCATTTTGTTCGGGGAACTTAAACTGTAAAGGGCGCTTTCGGCTTTTCCTAACAAACGAGTGACATAGGTAAATGATCGGTCGCACTGATAGGCGATCGGTCGTTTTGGCTCTAAATAAAAACTGAATAGGTAAGGCCACGTACTAATCACGTAAATGCTGCAAGGGACGCTTTCTGTTTTTCCAAACAAACGAGTGACATAAGCAACCAGTCGCGCAAGTACCCGATCGATCGCTTTGGCGAGGATGCGGGGGATACATTCAAAACGATCAAAAAGTTCTGCTAAATAAAAACAAAAAGATGTAACGCACTTAATCCTTTTCACGTCCCTAATGACACAAATTAGGGTTACGAGAGACCTTAAATACTTTTCAATTATGACTTTATCACCCGGAAAACTCTTAACGAGAGTAGCCTTTGACGATAAACAGGACAAATGTTTTAAAATAGCATTTGTTTTTCCGTTTCCTGAAGTGTTGTGGTACAAACTTTTTGTTACGGTTTGTCTTGGGAATGACTTCAAGACTTCTTGTAATACATTGAATGGGTCTCTGTTTTTAATAAGTTAATTTTTCCGAGGAAAATTATGATTTATTTACTTCGTGCGTGTTAAGTTTATTAGGCCATAAGTAAATAAAGTGGCCTCATGATTAAAATTGTGGCCTGAAACACAACTTTCTTTCAGTGAAGGAAAACTTTTATGCCAGACTTTTGTTTTAAAAAATGGGCTTCTTTTCCTCGTCAGTCAAACTGAAAGTTAAGATACTCGTAATCTTTGCTTTTCAATTACTTCTAAGACCCACTGAAAAAGAAAACAAGTGACTCGCGGTGGCAGCAACGCCACCCTATTTTTATAGCTTCAGTTTTCTTTGTCACCTAAGTATATAAAAATGTAACCGCTGCACACAGCGAAGAATAAAAAATGGCGCGCGCAGCATCGTACACGTGATAGAAGTGCAACTTCTTAAAAAAATTAAGAATAAGATAGATTTTAGTATGAGAGACGGAGAGGTTAATATGTTTCTTCCATCTCATGTAACAAAATGTGTCTAGACGTGACGCGTCCTAAAAATTTCACTGTCAGTCCTCCTGAAATTATCGAATCACCGCCTCAGAAGTGTCATTTCAAAAGTAACAGCAATCACGCAGATTGGAACTTCATTCCGATTTAGCCCGTCCCTTGCTACTTCCAGCGATGTTCTACCGTACCCTACAAGGTGCCCATAACGTGTAGGTTCCCTGGCTGGAGGCCTTAATTTAATAACGTAGCCATACATAGGCAAGTCCAGTTAAGTAGCCGAGAACCTCATAGGTTGACTTGAAAGAAATCATTCCCAAAAAAAAACTGAGTGGAACTCACTAAACATTAAAAAAAAAACAATACATCAAACATGTAATAAAACTGCAAAAGAATTCTATTAGACATCTCTATCGAAGTCAAGTTGCGGCGTATATTGGCAATGCGGCTTAACAGTCCGTATGTGGGATTTGATTTTCTGTACAGGCCCCAGTAAGTGCAATAGGAAGTGTCGCGTGAGTCTCGCCGTCGAATAAAGCAAAGAGAATTGGGTCGTGGCCCATGAAGCCCCACATTTTGGAACAAAGCCAGCCGCAATGGCGATTTTGTTTTATTTCACAAAAATAAAATACGTAGGTACTGTATTACGATTTAGATCGGTTAATAACGGTTATGACTGCATGTCACAATGGTATACCGGTTATTGGATAACGGTTAAAAATTCTTCATCGCGTTTTTAAGGTTCATAATAAACAGATTAGGGAGGGCCCGATGGTGTAATTCCGAACGCTGGGATAGCTTATAATATATTTTAACCAGCAAAAGGCTGGGTAGGTAAAGCTTAAATTGTTTGTAAAATATTTACAGCCGATAACTTTGGTATTACTTCTCTTTTTACACAATTCGAGAAGGTAAGTTCAATGGAAAAGGTTATATAATATTTTACGAGTTATCAGCATTCCAATCGAGTTATAGGAAATCAATTTTATGTAATTACTTACACGTGCTGTTCGGGATATATCCTTTCAATGTCGATTCTATTACCGCCTTATTTCAGACTTCCATATTCTTCCGATTATAAATATACTGGCTTGTTGGTATATTGGTCATAAGCGCTACTGCTGAGCATGAGGTCTTCGGTTCTATTCCCAGGTCGGGCAATTTGTGATTGGGTTTTCTAATTGAAATTTCTCAATAGTCTGGGTTTGTGGTAGTTTGATGGCAATACCGTGTGGTGCCGTGTGGTGCCGGACGTAAAAGAATAGCACCATCCCATTGCTTCCCGTGGGTGTGTGTAGAAAGCGACTAAGGGACTTACTAGAGAATTGGCAGCAGCGGTCTCTGTGCGTTTTACCAACATACTGCGATCGCCAACACGCCTGCCAACCGTGGCGATTATGGCAAAACCCCCCTTTTGGGGGAGGCTTAATGTCCAGCAGTAGACGTCTTTCGGCTGAAATGATGATGATGATGATGGCAATAAGCTCGCCCCTGGGACTTTAACATAACTACCGAAATATGGGTGCACGTGCCTAGGGGCCTAGTTTTTCGGAGTTAAAGAGTAGCCCACATATCGCCCCTGCCAAACCCTTCGGGGAAACAAGGCGTCATGTTATGTTAAGTTTATACTACAAATATTTGCAAAAAAATTACGTATTTTTATTGAACAAATGCCAAAACATTTATTTAAATGTGAGGTAATAATTCTATTTCAGATAGGCATACAAAGTAACTGCGAATAAGAAAGCTACTGAGAATTTCCCACGAGACAAATTACCCAAAGCCGCCTCCATCAGCAGATTTGTACTCTTTTCAAGGAATTCTCACCTGATTACAGACAACAGGGAAATCAATGATATGTGAACAATTTGTTAGATTCCCTTATTCAACCTAAAGGGAATGAGTTCGGTTATAAAAGTGCTTACAGAATCGAAGCAAGATTTTTGTTTTATAGAACTGTAGTAAAATGAATGTCAGTGTTTTAAAATATAAAAGTCGTACGTAAAGGAAGCCGCGGATACAACTAGTTGGTCACACCAACTAGTTGTACCCGCGGCTTCCTTTACGTAACTGCATTGTATTAGCACTGTCCTTCCTTCCATACTCATCATCTACCTAGCCTTTTCCCAACTATGTTGGGGTCGGCTTCCAGTCTGACCAGATGCAGCTGAATATCAGAATTTTACATAGAGCGACTGCCTATCTGACCTCCACAACCCAGTGACTGGGTAATACGATACCCCTTGGTAAAGCTGCTTGTCAGATTTTCGGGCTTCTGACGACCCGTAACGACTGTCAAAGATCCACAAATGACAGCCGGGACCAACGGCTTAACGTGCTTTCCGAGGCACGGAGGGATCTTGGTATGTAAAGATGGTCACCCATCCAAGGACCAACCGCGGCAAGCGTAGCTTAACCTGGTCGATCGACCCGTGCAGCTATTGTTATTTAGCCACAAGCCCCTCCTTCCTCCTATCCTTCATCCATATCCTCATCCATGTCCTTTCTTCCCTACTATATAATATTATAAACACGAAAGTTTGTATGCATGGATGAACGGATGTTTGTTACTCTTTCACGCAAAAATGGCTGACCGGATTTGGATGAAATTTGGCACGCAGATAGATGATAACCTAGACAGGATATTTTTTATCCCGGTAGTACGTTTATGTACGATAATTTCCGACTTCCACGCGGGCGGAAGCCTACAACATCCGTGTATTTATATGATTTATTCACGATTTCTTTATGTACGGACAAAATATATATATCTTTGTAAGAGATCAATTTGGTACAAATAAAGACTTTTTTGTCGAATTACTTTTATATAACGCGTGGGATTTAAATCATCTTCTAAAAATATTGTATGTGACACCTACACCTTCCTAAAATAACCTTTATAAACGATGTAAGATTATTCATACAACACCAGTATTTTACAAAAAACATTCTAGAAAATCTGAGGCGTATAAAGAGTAGAAGCCGGCACAGTCACGTCGCTCAATGCCAACTATAAAAACGAGTAGCCAAGTTACGTGAGTGTTCCGTTCCCAATGTAGGATAAAACTGAATTTATGTACATAGGCCGTTAAAAAAAGGCTGATATATATCCCTCGGGATGGGATCAAGACGAATTACCCAATAATATTGGATTTAGAACGTGACAAGTAACGGAAATCGGTTTAAAATTACCGTAATTTGCGATGAGACCTTTTTGTTGAGATTTAGTCGCCGTTAGCTAAGTCAGTTGATGATTACTAATTTTTTTACGTGATCGTAATACAGGGTAAATTTTAAAACCAGCGCAAACTGTAACCGTAGAAATTGATCGTCAGTTAACCAAAAAAAATGTGCTGTTTTTAGAAAAGTGACATACCTACGCGGTCAAAATGTATGGAACAGCTGTTTTTTTTTTTTGTAAATCTGACGATTTTTTTTACGCTAGTCTAGGATGATATTCTGAATTCATGGTTACAGATTGCGCACTCCTTAAAATGTTATCCTGTACGAGTATGTGTAATTTTATTATAGAAATAATTTATGACAATTTTTTTTTAAATATTTTATGGCATGGCTCCGAAATGACTGGCCGGTAAACACAACCAGTACAGGCCAGAATTGTATGGAAAATGGAGACGGGAGGCCTTTGCGCCTTGGTGGGATAGTACATACAGGCTAGTAAGATGGATAGGCCGAATCGTTCAGAATATAACATAAAATCACGCGTTGTTTCCACGAAGGGTGGTCAGGGCCTACCTACCTGTAGTAATTATGTACAGACACCCTCGGTACCGTGACAGTGGAATATAGTTTTTTTTTTTTTTTGTAACCTAGATTAACACATATGATACTTTTATCTGGGTAGTACGTTCCCATGGAATAACTTCCAACTTCCACGCGGGCCAAACCGCGGGCGGAAACTAGTCTATCATAAAATTAATTTATCTGTAATTGTATTACTTTTTTATTTTTGCCTATTTTGGCATGGTAATTTTATTCTGGATGTATCGTTTTCACACATAATTATAAAATGAATGTTTGTTAAATATTGTACTTAAAACATTTTAAAAGAGTAACGGTGGAGTTTCTTGCCCATTCTTCTCCATACGAATGGGCGACTAGAAGTAATTCTGTTCAAAAGTGCCTTTTAAGTGCCTATTTCAAATAAATGCTTTGACTTTGACTATGGGCGAGCCTATTGCCATCGGCTGGTCACAACTGAATAACCCGAGATATTACGCGACCTAAAATTAAAGGCAATTATTTAGGAATATTCCAACCATTTCAATTATCCGAGTAGGCATCTAAATTCTTGACTGTCTATGGCATATCTCAATACCTAACTGCAAAAATCTTCTAATCGTTTAACGCAAGGCTGTCATCCGCAAGCGCTGTTACAAACAAATGAATATCTACGCTTTACCGAGCACATCTATCTGGCACATTAAACAATACAAAAGCTTTCACAAATTGTGATAACGAGAAAGTATTTTGTATTCCAAATTTGTTACGAACAAAGACTGCTCTGAAAGCGGAGATCGGTGGTTCCAAACATTAATTAAATTTTGATCCGACAATTCAGTAAAGTCCCCCACCAAGGCAGACGTCAATGACCACGAAATTCAACTTATCTGTAACAAAATATCGAAAATAATAATATGCTTAATAAATAATAAATATTTATCAAATTCAAACGAAAATTATAATGGTAAGAGAAGTTTGTGAGGGCGATAATTAAAGTCCTTTGTTAACGTTTTTGATATAATTAGTGAAACGTTAAACAATAATTGCTTGTTGTTCAATTTTAACAATTAATTGAGTTGCCTTGGAGACTGGCTAGGCCTATGGTATGGAACGCAAACGCAACCTGTGCCGACACCTGAGCCATCTCATGTTCCTAGCACGGCGGTCTGTGCTGATGCTGCTGATACCGTCAAGTGGCGCAAAACTGTAACCTTATGGGTAACTACTGTTTTGAGCCGTTTGGGTTCGAAACGATCGGGACATGGGGCTCGAGTGCGCGTCAGTTTCTTAAGGAAATATCTCACCGTCTGGTCGACAGTTCACGTGACTTGGGTCGTTCTTTGACCAAAGAATTAGCATTGCCATTCAATTTGGCAATACTGCCGGTCTTTTGGGCACTCCAAATCGTCCTTTTGTTCTTGTATTTATTTGTATAGTTAGCTTGTATAAATAGTTATTTGTGTTAAATACTGTAAAAGTAATGCAAGTAAACCAATAAGAAACAAACAAAAATCTATTTCCGAGACATTTCCAAGCGGTTGGTCGACTCTTCACGTGACCAAAGGGCTGGCCTATTTTTCGGCCAAAGAATCAGCATTGCCATACAACGTGGTAATGCTGCCAGCCTTTTGGGCACTTTTCCCATTGACAACGATGCGGACGTATTTTTTGATGCCTTATGATTATTTTCTTTTATATACCTGTAAGTGTACATATTATAAAATCTATTGAGTAAATGTTTCATAGGTTGTTGTAATAAACGCAGAGTTAACATAGGTACCGTCATTTTTTATTCAGGTTCAAAGAAGATGAATTGACATCATACTTTTTTTCTATTATGAAAACCTACGTTCCCCTGTTGAAAATACAGTCAGTCTTGTAAATAAAACATGTATTTTAATTTTTATAATAAACAAAATACCTACCTAAGTATTTTCTCCTTGATTTATGAAGCAGCGTCTTCATGATTATTTATAGCAAAATATTGACTTAAATTATTAACTGCTACAACAATCAGATCTGAAAGATGTTTTTGAGAAATGTTGACAGTAAATTTCCATTTGCAGGTACTCAAGGGAAACGTCGAGAAAGTTTAATTAAATTGAATTATCTCACAGTCATCTCGCTTATAATTCAAGAGCAAAGTATTTCGAAATCGCCGAATTAAATGAATTTATTTGTATTTCGGAAAATGTCGTAAACATCTGAGTTTGGCTATTCCTGATTAGATATGAAAGTTATTACAGGTTTCCAAACACCAAAACCTTGTACCAAATTGTTACAAGCATTTTGTACCTATGTGTGTTTTGCCTCGGTGAGATTACTAGATTATGCAGCTGGGACATCGACGCACAACCTGTTGCCCTGAAATTTTTGTAAGTATTTTTTTTTTTAAACCGGCCAAGTGCGAGGCTGACTCGTGCACGAAGGGTTCCGTACCATAACTAAAAAATTGGAGTCTATACTAAAGAGTAAATATTAAAGTGGGAGTATAGGAGTCCCACTTTAATTTTTGTTTTATTTTAATTCAATTATTTATTTTAATTTAAATATATAACTAAATATTTTCTGTGAGTATTTCAAGCGTCTACCTGTTGCCGTTATCAATATCGAGCCAAAAAATCACGTTTGTTGTATGAGACCCCCTTAAATATTTAATTTATTCTGTTTCTAGTATTTGCTGTTAAAGCGGTAACAGAAATACATCATCTGTGAACATTTCAACTGACTAATTATCATGGTTCATGAGATACAGCCTGGTGATAGATGGACAGACAGACAGACAGATGGATAGCGGAGTCTTAGTAATAGGGTCTCGTTTTACCCTTAAGGTACGGAACCCTAAAATCTGCTATTTCCTACAAAAGTGGAAACGACCTGCCAAAATATATGAAACAGTGTAGCGCGTAGTATATTATGCGGTTCGCCACACGCCTGCAGTCCTAAAGCCCCTCTACCGAGTCGTCGCTCGGCCCGCATCTGCGCCCGTGTCGGTGCTGCGCTGCCCCCGCGCACCACCGAGGCTCAGTAGAGTATTACGCGAGCTAGCTAACGTTACGTTAAGCTAAGTACGTACGCACGCTGCGCCTAGCGTCGAACCGGTCGTCCGTCACTTTTAGTGTGTTTATATTCAAATTACTTTACTTCATATATTATTCCTTATACCAAACTATTGTTCACCTTTTTGTTTTCTACTCTTTTACAATATAATTAGACAAGTACCTACTAACGAAGTTTAATTGCTCCTTACCCTATAACTGGCGCCCAACGTGGGGCTGAACTGTGAGTGAATCAGTGAACTTGGTACATGCTGAGCTGAAGTGCAAAACTTTCGTGTGTAAATACTAATTTTAATAAATAGTATTTGTGCAGTGTCGCGCGTGTTATTATTACGTATTTACCGATCGCTAAGGTTGGCGTAGGTACGTTCTACAGAAAAGCGTGCGAACGCGAACGGTCACCGAAAGTTCTACTAGGTTCGTGAAGTATATTTGTAGCGGACCTCGTGTCCCGCAGGACTTTTTTTTCGCGCTTGCGTAATACGCGGTGAGTTTTGTTAAAACACGCTTGGGGCATAGGCGCATGGTCGTAATTTGCGCTAGGTTTCGTCGCAGGTATTGAATATACCTGAACCTAGATTACGGACCTATATACTGTGCTGGTGTGAACTGTGAACTTTTGAATAGGTGCATGGTCGTAATTTGTGTGCTAGGTTTCGTTGCAGGTATTGTATACCTGAACCTAGATTACGGACCTTCAACTGTGCCGGTATGAACAATGAACTTGTGAATTCTCTAATGAGACTATTAATAATTGATTGTTTGATCGCGTAACTGTGAGAAGTTTTAGCTCTTAGGTCATACTTGAAACCTAAGTGATCGCGATTTGTGTTGAATAACTGTTAAAGTGTTGTGGGACTACGAACAGGCTTAGTGCTTAGGTGAAACCTAAACTACCCATAGTAGCTAAGTTGGTGTTTCGTTCGTTTGTAGACTGTTTCACAACCTCGTACTATTTCGCAATGGTGCTAACAAGATCACGCGTTGCTAGCCCGACCTCGGCCGGCGCCGGCGCCCTGTCTGAGGACATGGCGCCGCCCGCGCCTGTAGCGCCCGCGCCGGAGTGCGCTCCGCGCGACGCTGCAGCCGACACCGCCGCCGCGCAGGTAGCCGCGATGGATCCGCAGCTGGCTGCTGCCGCTGCAGCGGCTCCGGTCACCATGTCGACTGAGCAACTCCTGTTGCTGATAAACAGGTTAAGTCGCAGCGAACCTGTAAGTACATCAGTTTGTTCTGGCCGCAGTGGCCACTTCGCCAAGTGTACGGCGCGTTTCGACGGCGAGAAGTCAAGAAATGTTTTGGCGTTCATCGATGCTGTAGAGACATATAAAGAGTGTGTTGGCGTCGATGACCACAACGCTCTTCGTGGATTACCCATGTTGTTGACGGGGCTTGCCGCTACGTGGTGGCAAGGAGTAAAGGATACCACCGTCTCCTGGCAAGTTGCTGTAGAATCATTAAAACAAACATTTGGACCACGATTGCCGCCGCATAGATTGTATAGAAAAATATTCGAACGGGAACAACGAGAAGACGAGGCTACGGATTTGTTTGTGTGCCATATTCGGGCCTTAATCGCTCAGCTACCTCCTTTCCTGCTTCCAGAGGTGGTTCAGTTGGACATGGCATATGGTTTGCTTAACCAACACATTCGAGAAAAGCTTACACGCACCTCTTTTAATTCTTTTGCGGAAATGTTGACGCAGGCGCGCCGTATCGAAGATATTCTTGACGAATCCCACCCGCGCGTCCCTGCAGATAAGAAACCTCCGACATCCTCGTCGTCGCCGATAGCGCGGCCAACGGCTGTGCCTTCCACAAGTAAGATAAGGCCCCATTGCAATTACTGTAAGCAGTATGGTCATGTCAAAGAAACTTGTCAGCGGCTGGGAAAGCGAAGGAACGGCAAGGACGTTACCGTAGAGGCAGAGTCGCCTCCTCCAACGGAGTCTTCGGTTACATGTTTCGGGTGTGGAGCACCCGGCATCATTCGGTCGAACTGCTCGACGTGTAAAGAGAAGAAACGTAATACGTCATCCGTTCCCTTTCAATCAGTGTCCGTGTGTGGTGTTAAATCATTAGACCCGCGTAGTAGGCCAAAGCTAAACATTAAAATTTACGGTGAAAGTGGAAGTGCTCTTTTAGACACCGGTGCTAAACTATCTATAACTAGTGTTAGTTTAAGAAATGTTTTAGTTAAAAACGGTCAAAAATTTGTGACAACCGATTCTAAAATTAAGCTTGCTGATGGTTCTACCAATTGTTTAAATGTAGAGACTGCAATGGTTAATGTTTATTTTTGTGATAGAATTGTACCCACTCATTTTATTGTGTTACCTGGGGCTGTGGAGTCATTGCTCGGCATAGATTTTATTAGGGATGCTGGCATGATACTTGACTTCCATAAGAATTGTTGGTCTTTGGAAGGCTCACAGGTACTTTATCCCATTCTCTATGAGGTAGGGCATCCGGAAACCGCGTTTGCATCTTTTTGTCTCCGCGATGACGAGGGTACTCTCCTGCAACCATCTGAACGCAGTAAATTGGCCAACCTACTGAAGTCCCATGAGGATATCTTTGAACCAGGGGGAGGACCAACGACTTTTGCTTTGCATCGGATAGACACTGGGAACAGTGCTCCAATATCAGTGCCGCCTTACAGGGTGACACCTGCAAAGAAAGAAATCATCAGAACAGAGATCGATAGGATGCTAGAAGAAGAAGTGATTGAGAAAGCAGAATCGCCGTGGGCATCCCCAGTAGTGCTGGTGCCTAAGAAAAACGGAGAAGTACGTTTCTGTGTAGACTACAGGGCCTTAAATAAAATTACCAAAACGGATAAGTATCCCTTACCTGTTATTGATGAGGTCCTGCAGTCCACCAAGGCTAACAGTGTAATGTCAACCATAGATTTGAAGGCTGGGTATTGGCAGATTGAAGTAGCTCCTGAAGACAGGGACAAAACGACTTTTATTTCACCCTTTGGAATGTTTCGTTTCCGACGTATGCCGTTTGGCTTGAAGAATTCCCCGTCGACATTCCAACGCCTTATTGCCAGATTTCGAGCTGGTTTGAAGGGCATCACTGTGGTAGCGTACCTGGATGATATCTTGGTAATTTCCGAGGATCTAGAATCCCATGCGAGGGATTTGCAGCAGGTCTTCGAGCGCCTCCGCCTTTTCAACCTGAAAGCAAATAGAAGTAAGTGTGTTTTCGCTAGGGATAGATTAACTTACCTGGGACACGTCATTTCGGCACCCGGCATCGAGCCTGATCCTACGAAGGTTGAAGTGGTGGTGAACATGAAGCCACCGACGAATCTTAAAGAGCTGAAGACTTTCCTGCAAACCTGTTCTTGGTTCCGTAAGTTTGTCCCGCAGTTTTCAGAAATAGCGCGTCCTTTGACGGACCTTACAAAGAAAGATCGACGTTGGCAATGGGGGGAGCGTGAGCAAAGAGCTTTTGAAGAGCTTAAGCTACGGCTTTCAACTAGCCCCATTCTTCGTCAACCTAATTTTGAGAAACCCTTTGTACTACGCACGGATGCGAGTGCTTATGCGCTTGGAGCAGTTTTAATGTAAGGTGAGAGTCCTACCGAAGAAAGACCTATTGAGTACGCGAGTAGGTTGCTGACATCTGCTGAGCGTAACTACCACACGACAGAGCGCGAAGCTCTAGCTGTTGTGTGGGCTCTGGACAAATTCAGAGGATACATCGAAGGAGCGCAGATTCGTGTGGCTACCGATCACCAACCATTGAAATGGCTCTTGTCCCTGAAAACACCCAGTGGTCGTTTAGCCCGTTGGGCAATGAAAATTCAGTGTTACAACTTGGATATCGAGTATACACCTGGAAGAGTCAACTTAGTTGCTGATACTCTCAGTCGACCAGTGAACACCGATGTTGAAGAGCCGAGCGCTACAAGCTCTTGCAGCATTTGTCCGGTGATCGTTGACTTACCTCAGAGGAAACCAGAGGACATTCGCGATGCTCAACTTAAGGATCCTGAAGTAAACAAAATCATAGAAGATTTTGAGGATTCCAATAACCCCGACGCAGCCATGCGCTGGACTGATAGAGGTTATTATCTTTCGCAAGGTGTTTTATACCGCTGTGATCCGGATGGTAATTCCGAAGAACCTCAGCTAGTTGTTCCAGAGTCATTACGGGGCGAGCTCATGAAGGAGCTGCACGATGCGCCCACTGCTGGACACTAGGGTTTGGAGCGAACCTTGCGGAAGATCAAAGATAGATACTTTTTTAGAAACATGAGAACTTACGTGGCACAGTACTTAAAGTCCTGCGATCTGTGTCAGAAATTTAAAGCCACAAATCTCAAACCTGCTGGTCTACTCCAGACCCCAGTGTCCCAGCAGCGTTTTGAAGTTCTCGCAATGGACTTATTTGGTCCGCTTCCTGAAGGTAGTAAGGGAGAGAAGTGGATTCTTCTGGTAGAGGACACTGCTAGCCGATGGGTAGAATTGTTTGCGCTGTGTGATGCGACTGCTGAGTCATGCGCAAAAGCACTCATCGAAGAAGTTTTCATGAGATATGGTTTTCCCCGTCGAGTAATTTCTGATAACGGTACGCAGTTTGTGTCAGCGGTGATGCAGAAGGCCATGCACGTCCTTGGGGTTCAGCAATCTCTGACTCCTGTTTATCACCCCGAGGCTAACCCCGCTGAACGAAAGAATCGTGAGATGAAGAAGATGTTGGCGATCCTATTGGATCCGGAACATCGTCGTTGGCCAGAAGTATTGCCAGCTGTACGCTTTGCCTTAAATACCGCTTATAATCAAGGGACTGGCCATTCCGCCGTCTTTTTGACTTTTGCGCGCGAGTTTCGGTCCCCAGTGGACATAGCCCACGATCTGCGGGCTATTGTAGAGCAGGAAAACTACGTGCCACAAATAACGCCGTATTTGCGCGACTTCGTTCACCGCTTGCAAGAGGTAAAGTGGCGAGTTGAACGCCAACAAGACATTCGTAAGGAAGCCGCCGACAAACATCGTCGTCCTGGACCCTGCTATCAGGAGGGTGACCTCGTCCTCGTGGATACCCATCGCCTTAGTCAGGCAGCAAAAGGGTTTACAAAAAAAGTTTGCTCCGCGTCGCGAAGGTCCGTATAGAGTTGATAAAGTAATCTCACCTACTACTTACGAAATAGTCGATAAGGATAAAGTACCTCGAGGCAGGTATCATGCCAGTCTCCTAACGCCCTATGTAGGTGATTCTGACGTAGTCCTACACATCAGGAAGAAGGGCCGTCCTCGTAAAATGTTGGGTTCCAAGCCAGCTTCAGCAAACTCTGCTGACTTGGAGGGGGAGATTGTAGCGCGTAGTATATTATGCGGTTCGCCACACGCCTGCAGTCCTAAAGCCCCTCTACCGAGTCGTCGCTCGGCCCGCATCTGCGCCCGTGTCGGTGCTGCGCTGCCCCCGCGCACCACCGAGGCTCAGTAGAGTATTACGCGAGCTAGCTAACGTTACGTTAAGCTAAGTACGTACGCACGCTGCGCCTAGCGTCGAACCGGTCGTCCGTCACTTTTAGTCTGTTTATATTCAAATTACTTTACTTCATATATTATTCCTTATACCAAACTATTGTTCACCTTTTTGTTTTCTACTCTTTTACAATATAATTAGACAAGTACCTACTAACGAAGTTTAATTGCTCCTTACCCTATAACAGCTTATATTTTTCTCATACAACAGACGAAAATTTTCAACTCAGGAGATCTACAACCAAGCACTGAATCTATGATAACTGCCACCCTGTATTAGTTGAGCAATTTCAAAGGAAGAAAAGAACTTTAAAATGTCAAAACATTATGCCTTAGAAGGTACCAAACCTTCTATGCGCAAGTCTGACTCACACTAATCCATTTCTGTATTTCTTTTGGCGCAACTGTATACAGTGTCTTACCAACATTGCGAAGTTACTGCAAGAGAAAATTACACACTGTGCCGCTACAAGTCCCTTGTGTGCCTGGCTAGCGTTGCATTTAATTGAAGGCTCGAGCTGACCAACATTGTTTAAAACGACCGCCTCTCCACACGTCGACTAACGTTGAACTAACAACATGTTCTGCTCGGTAATCATCACAGAGAACAGTGATTTTGGAACTGTATGTATAGGAACATAGGACCTGTTCTTATTTAACGCTTGTCCGACTTAAAGCTTCATTATTAATGGAGGTCGGCTTGTGGCGGCTGAAAGTGTTAGCACTAATGTTTCTTTCCACAGTTTCATTTATAATTGAATAATGAAAACGGGTTAGGGTAATAACTGGTTTATTTTACATAGAGAGAATTATTGTCTTGTTAGTACAGTGGTTGCAAGCGCTACTGATGAGCATGAGTGTTTGGATCCCAGGTCGGACAAAGTGATTTTGGGTTTCTCCATCAGGAATTTCTAAGTGGCAGCCCGTAATCTGGATTCGTCCCAGGTAGATGGCAATATACACGCCCCCTACTGCATGAGATTTAGACATAATTGGCGATTTGGATGTATCCTAGTAATAATTACCTGGTACTTATTGACAGGCCTGCACTGTCCTCCCATACATTTTATCTCTGAAAACATTGTTAAAGCCAATCATTTTTAAAAGAGTAACCGTGGAGTTTCTTGCCGGCTCTTCTCCATAGGAAACAACATTTTGGAACCGTGCACCTAGCTTCTGACGTTTCATAAGTGCCCATGCAGGTTTATATGAAATAAAAATATTTTGATTTTGAATATGATAAATGTGAAAGTTTGGATGTTGTGTATTACTCAATGACTAAAAAACGGCTGAACGGATTTAGATTAAATTTGGCAAACAGATATTTTGTAACCTAGATTAACACATAGGATACTTTTTATCCCGATAATACGTTCCCGTGGGATAATTTTCGACCTCGACGAGGGCAAAGCCTATGGCAAGAGGTTATAAAAAATTGTAACAATACTTAAACAGAAAAATACGAACGAAATACTATGCTAACTTTAAATAGAACAGTTTTGGTAGTAAATTTCACTTCCAACACTATTTCTGGAGTTTAACTGGTTTACGACTAAATACAGACCGGCTGCTTTAACCAAGAGTTGTTTACTTCAAGTTTAAGTTAACTGCGCAACAAGACATGTGTTTCTGTTTAAAAGATTTAACAAACAAGACAACTTAGCCCCATACAATTGTTTTAAAAATAGTTTCTCTGCATGGGGTGGGGAATGTGAAATTGTACTCATAAAACTTGATATTGTATTTAAAATAAAAACCAATTTATGGCTTTTTCAATAGGGATTTTAATTGCACTATTATTTTAATATTTTTACACACACAACTGTGCTGTGTAAAGCTGTTTATTAATATTAAGATATAAATAAACTAAATTAGGTATTTAACTTTTGCCAGCAGCTTATTATCTCACAGGAACGTTCTACCAGGATAAAATAATCCAAATCCGTTCAGCCGTTTTTGCGTGAAGGGGTAACAAACAGCAAACACAAAAAGTTTGTATAACTTTCACATTTATTTTATACGAGCTTATGCCCGCGGCTCCGCCCGTGTAGCTGTCGGTTATCCCTAAAAAAGTAAACCTATGTCCTACTCCACATCCCAGGCTATATCTGTGCCAAATTTAATGACGATCGGTTCAGCGGTTCAGGCGTGAAAGCGTAACAGACAGACCGAGTTAATTTTCCATGTACAATACGTGCACCTAGCTTCTGACGGTTCATAAGTGCACATGCAGGTTTATGTGAAATAAAATATCTTGATTTTGATTTAGATGAATATTAAGTAGGTATTAGTTGGCCCAACTTTTCGATTAGGAGAAAATACCAACTCAGGATCGATTTGTCAATTGTCTGATAACTTTTCTCTGGCGAATAAATATGGTTTGATACATTACTTATGTACAACAGCTGTATATTTTTATATTTAGATACCTCAAGATTGAAAAATTGGCCCTTCGTGTACTAAATAATATCGGTCTGATTTCTTTCCAAATATATTAATGTATGGATGATTGAAATCTTCGTCTTTCTTGACGACTGACATCAACCAAACAAAATCGAGACCTAAATGACAAGTCAATAAGATTCATTTTGGTACCTAAACGAAACATTAACATATAAACTCATCCATGAACATTTTATAAGAAACGGGCGGCGTCTTTAATAAAATATGAACTAATATATCGGAAAATTGATTGGAACGCCCTTCACATTTCTTGTCTTGAATTTACCAACTCAACGGCAGTCCTATACGTATGTACATACTTACATACATAATCAGCCTATTATGTCCTCACTGCTGGGATACAGATTTCCTGTCTGTGAGAGAGAGTCGGCCCTAGTCCTCCACACGGGTACAGTGCTTGTTGGTAGATGTCACATGTCTTCAGATTTTCGGTTCAAGGACATGTCCGTTTCCTCACTATGTTTTCCTACACTGCGTTTTGAGAGCAGTGGTTATGAAATAAATTACACAAAGTAACCTGCCTGTACCTGCCTGCCTGCTTGGGTTCAAGTTCAACCCACGACCTAGAAACTCGGTAAGTCGAAGCCGATACCATCGGGCCACCATTGCACTACACCTAGCTTCAACTTCGATTTTTTCTTGAGTATTCAAAAGTGCCTGTAAAAGGTTTAATTGAAATAAATGCTTTGAGTTTGACCACGCGCAAAGTTGATTAGTTTTTAGGGTTGACTTATTTTAGTATACGTTTTCATAATGTGAAAAGGTTTTTTTTTTAAATAAATAATGAGCGCAAATGAATGTGAAATGATTAAAAAAAATACCAAGCTATGTACAGAATGATATCCTTTATAGGTCACATTAAAAAATACATTATCAAACTTCGAATTCGATTTATAAAAAGAGAAAACAACTAACCATTTTTAAACACGGTCGTGAATACAACCAAACGCGGTGCCAAACTTAAATGGCAGTGGGCAGGGCACATTGGTCGCAGAACAGATGGCCGATGGGGCCGAAAGGTTATGGAGTGGCGACCGCGTGCCGGAAGACGTAGAGTGGGAAGGCCTCCCACAAGGTGGACCGATGACCTTGCGAAGACCGCGAGTATCCGCTGGATGTGGGAAGCACAAGACCGGTCGAAGTGGAGGAGCCTGGGGGAGGCCTATGTCCAGCAGTGGACGTCTTTCGGCTGATATGATGATGATGAATACAACCAGACAAAAGAAAAACCGTTGTTAAAATTTGAATTTCGCGGATACTTTATCGCATCCCCCATTAAGCAAATTGACACCTTACGTCAATTAACTGTATTGTGGTCATGTCATACTGAGAGTCAAAGAATGACAGTTGTGATTTCAATCAAATACGTGTATGCCTACGGACAATTTAAGTTGGTAGCCACTTTGCTTGTTAATATATCCTGACTGTGCATTTTTAAACTTGTTCCCAGGTATCATGGATCCGCAAGCGTGACCTCCACATCCTGACTGTGGGTGTCCACACGTACAGTAGCGACGCTCGCTTCGCCGCGCTACACACAGACAACTCAGACGAATGGACGCTGCGCGTGGCGCCTGCGCAGCCTCGAGACTCCGGCTCGTACGAGTGCCAAGTATCCACTGAGCCTAAAATTAGTCTGTCATTTAGACTTACGGTTGTTGGTAAGTTACGTTTTCGTTATTATTTACGACAGATGACAGGCGACAATCTGAATATGTGCCATTTAGATTTTTTTGGCATAGTATTTTGCTTTATTTAAAACAGTACCGTAACGAAAATGGGACAGTTTTACGTACTTTCTTCACAAATATCTTACATTATCTACCATATTTAATAGAACCTGGCACCTGAATTGTGGAAAACACTTTCAAACGCAGTTATTGTTTTATACTGTGAAAAAATAAAAGGCATTAACATTGTTAAGTGTGAAACACAATTTTATTGTGTCGTGATCATTACTTCGTGTAGTCGTGAACCCATTTTTAAATATGCTTATTAAAGGCATATTTAATTTAAAGTTTAAGTTTAAAGGAGTATTTTATGAGTTAGCATGACATGTATACTATAAGTGTGTTAAACCAACTAGCTTGCTAGCATTGTTGTTGTAGCCATAACGGAAATTACTAAGGGATTTAAGTAAAACCAAACTGAATTTAGGGTGCATAAATGATTACACGTATTTGAATTTTCGTCCCGATCTCGTTAGTGTTGGTTAATAAAGATAAATTAACTACTAAACTTCCTCCTAACACAATTGTAAATGAGTCGAAATGTCGACTTATGTAATTGTTAGACGCAATTAGCTTCGCGGAGACGGCGAGCCATCCTTCTAAGTAAACGTTTGACGTCGAGAGTACCAGACAAATTGACATCGAGAAACTTTCAAACACTCAGCTCGCTCCCATTCCGGGAGTAAATAATTTAATATGCAATGCAACTAAAGACAGATGTTTGTTGCAGTATCAAAAGCCGAAATACTCTCAGGACCAGAGTTGTTTGTGAGAGCTGGTTCTGACATCAATCTCACTTGCATCGCCAGACACGCTCCAGATCCTCCGAGGTAAGTATTTTTCTCAAAAGCTGAAACTTCATAAAACTGACATGTGGCAAACTGCACAAACTTGTTTCACTTTATTTGCAAAATATGCTTCAGACAGAGCAAACATTATAGCTTAAAAGCCGGGCTCAAAAGTTCTTCACTTCCAGTTTACCTTCAAATGGAGGAAATATAAAGCTTTAGCCGCACTTTCGTCCCAAGTAATCGACGGGTGTTGACTCAACAGACAGACTGTGTGTCTTGCCATATTAGGAGCAGGCAACGTTGAAGTGAGACAATCCATGCACAACTATTTGCTGACAAGCGAACGTGTGATCGGGATAACAAATTGAATCCGGGTTTGAACACAAGTTGGCGAGAATTTGACGTCTTGGCTTGAAAGCGAACAACATTTTTGTGTAGATATAATATTTTATGTCTAAGCAAAAAACTGTTTTAAACAATAGGCGCATTATTATCATTACGTTCGAATGGCTACCCGAATTCGGACGTCGGGTGTTTGAATTCCGTATTCATTCATACAGGCAGTCTTGATGAATTTGGCTGTCGATGGAATTGGACTACGAAGCTAGACAAACTCTGCCAAAGACGAGCGTACATCGTTCATTAACACTTGGTCGTTAATTCGAATTCTATAGGCATCTGAATGCGTATGCAAGACCAAAACGTACGTAGGTACTTATTGCGGCAGTATTGACGCTATCGCTTCCTACGAGTGTTAAGTAAGTTGGTGTGTTATTCCTAAAGAACATTTATTGACACCATAAGGGCTTGTGGCTAAGTAATAACAAATGCACGGTCAATCGATCAGGTTAAGCTACGCTTGCCGCGGATGGGTGACCATCTTTACAAACCAAGACCCTTCCGTAACTCGGAAAGCAAGTTAAGCCGTTGGTCCCAGCTGCCTTTCATGGATTTTTGACAGTCGTTACGGGACATCAGAAGCCCGAAAGTCTGACAACTAGTCTTACTAAGGGGTACCGTATCACCCAGTAACTGGGTTGCGGAAGTCAGATATGCAGTCGCTCCATATTAAATACTGGTTTACAGCTGAATTCTGTTGATTGGGAGCGGACCCCGACAAAGTTGGGAAACGGCTAGGCATATTAATAGTTTAATACCGCCGTAATGCCAAACCCCGGCGACATCATTTTCTAACGGTTATCACTGCGGCTGTAACTAGCGCCCACGAACAGTTTCGTCGAAAAGCGTTTTTTATTTTCTCTAGAAAAACACACCAACTTACTTTCATAAATAACGATTAAACGGTATGGATACGTGATATAGAGGAATGAAGAAAATGACGTGAGGAAAATGACATGAGGAAAGTTTTGAATATGGAGGTCGATAGTTATAAGAGTGGACGAAGACCAAAAAAACGATAAATGGACTGCGTGAATGATGATATGGTTAGAAAGGGTGTGACTACGGAGATGACGACTAATAGAAAAGTTTGGGAGAAAAAGATATGTTTCGCCGACCACAAATAAATTGGTATAAGGGCCGGAGAGTGATGAAAATAATAATTATAAAAATATAATTTATTTGACACTAGCTGTTGCCCGTAGTTTCGCCCGCGTGGAGGTAGGAAACTATTCCACGAGGACGTACTACCGGGATGAAAAGTACCCTATGTGTCAATCCAGGTTATAAGCTATCTGTGTGCCAAATTTCATCCAAATCCGTTCAACCGTTTTTACGTGATTTAGTAACAAACATCTTCACAAACTTTCACATTTTTAATATTAAGTAGGATTAAATACACAGATACAGACTGACATTTAATTTGAACGTGCAATTAGCCTTGTGCAAAAATTACGTAATTCGCCGGTAAATTGTAGACGCTATATGGCTACTACCGCAGTCTTAGGAAACCCTAGCTTAAGTGTATATATTTTGTACAGTTTTATCTACTGGTACCGAGGCTCGAACGTGGTGAACTACGCTCAGCGCGGCGGCATCAGCGTGGAGACAGAGCAGCGCACGCGCACAAGTCGATTGCTTATCGCACGAGCATCGCCGAGAGACTCCGGCAACTATACCTGCGCACCGAGCAGCTCCGGTACACAACCATTATTTATTACACTCATTTTAAAGAGTACAGTCACGAGCATAAATAAGGCTTCTGTTTTAATAATTACATTGAATGCATGTCTGAAATAATGACAAATTATTAAATTATTATCCTCGTGCAATAAAGATTACATACCTATTTCAATTCTCAATAGTTTATTTGCATTTCACAATATATAATTAGGTGGTATCTTAAACTTATATGTGATCATTATGGACCCTGTCGGGCACAGTAAAGTTGGAGAGAGGATTCTTTGAAAAACTTAGCATACCTATCAGTTTTTTTTTTAAGTAAACTTTAAATTGCCATTGTTATGTTTTTTTTTTTTAACTGGTCTATTTTCGTAATACATAAAATATATCCATCAATTATTAAGGAGAAAACTACCTTTAAAAGCTGCTCAGTGTATTTAAGTGCCCGTGACTGTACAATTTACAAACACACATAAATAACTTTGCAGCACAATTTTAAGTTTCAACATAGTTTACATGAAAATTTTCATAAAGCCAGAATTATGACTCAGGTTAATTAGGCGGAGCGTACAAAAAACTCTTAACGAAGACCCCGAAGTGAAATAGCTAATCGCTTGCCTTTGTTCTGAGTTCTTTTATTTCCGCCAGTGGCTTACAGCTAAGCTACTTTACATGGTTCTTTTTATTATTATGCCCCCACGGGACATGCGAGTGTAATAAAAAATATACATGCCACAATGGCTGTCCATCGGGCCTTTTATGGCGTACCTACATTTTTCACTCAGCATACTTCACTATATCTCTGTCCATAGCTGTGTAAAAACCATTTGTCTTTTTCCACGCCTTCCCCCTCAAGTACTGAATCAACGTGTTCAAATTCACTGTGTACTCGGCATTCTTATCGTCCATTTGTATTCCTTACACGCCATTAATATATTTTCCGCAATTTTCTTTTTTTTAAGATAAGGTTTTTTTTTGGCGGCATGTAAATAGGCTTTTTGAAAAACCTTTTCTGGATAAAGAATCTTTGATGTATGATTTAATTTCCGGTTGGGGGACATTTTCGTTGCAGTTACATTTCCTTTCCGATGTCAAGTGATATTTTTTTGTAATAGATTCGGCGTCCGTGGTTGTTCACGTCGTGAGTGGGGAGCGACCGGCGGCCATGCAGAGCAACTCCAAGAGAATATCTCCTCTACCATCACTATTACTCCTCTCTATCAGAACAAGTCAATTGAAATCATTGTTCACCACAATCATGCTGTACATTTTATTAATGTCCCAGTACATTTCAACAAATTCTCTAAAAAATATTAGATTTCTTTGGAACAATAATTGCATTAGAAGATTTGTGACTAGATGACCAGCTCTAGCCAATGTTGGTAATGTGGCATGAAATGCACAGCACAGACATTTACGTAGGATTTTTAATTAGCTGTAAGTCAAACTGACGTATAAAGAAACGAATTATTGTAATAAGTATCTTTTTAATATGAGTACTTTTCTTTCAATTAGTTTTAAATCTATTATTTTATGTAATAATATATTCTTATTTGGTATGTGACTAATAAGCAAAAAAAAATGTTTTTCACAAACTTTTGATAATTAATATTTAATTGAACTATGTTTTCGATTATTCCTTTTAATCGTTTGTTTATTTTTCGAGTTTGACGTCATCATCTGTTTATTTTAAATGACTGAGTAGAATTTTGTGATAATTATAATATTTTCTTTAATTATTATTTACAGTAACATTGTTTTTAATTTTTTAATTCGTTAATTTAATTTAATTCTTATAAAATATTGTAAAAAAGAACTGTTTGTTAAAAGCAGAATCCTATCTAATGATGCTCTATGTACAGTAAAGAAAAATAAAGCTCTATGTATTAAGTTCTAGTGCAATCAAAGTAAATATAGAATTACCTAATCATTTTAAAATAATAGTACCCATTATTAATAGAGATCTACTGATAATGTTGTAAAATACTTACCAATGCAATTTTAATTAATTTATATGTACTTGTTTCACTGGTCCTTTTTCACTTTGAGCTTGTAAATATAATTCATTACAATTAATGGAAATGACGAAACATTAATGTTAAAAT
The DNA here is from genome assembly GCA_949987655.1 of Polymixis flavicincta. NCBI lineage: Eukaryota > Metazoa > Arthropoda > Insecta > Lepidoptera > Noctuidae > Polymixis > Polymixis flavicincta. The sequence continues at coordinate 7,893,668 of OX465186.1, read as the reverse complement.
TCACAACGGTAATTTGTTGAATTTACACAAGTTGAGGCTGTATGTAAGGACTACTTACTATTTTGTCATTTTTGAATGGCATGTTTTTATTCAACCCACTGATAATACCCAATTCGTGCTCCTAAAAAAAATATTGATCACTTTAATATAATTATAGCGCCTCTTTTTGTAAACCTTAAATAATTCCTATTTTGTTGTCTTAAATACTAATTAGCCAGATAACTTCAAACAAATTGTGTTTGGGCGCATTTGGTTACAGGTCCAACTTAGCCTAGCCCATTTGGTCAGGGCGCTCGAGGTTAGTTACATCGACTAACTGTCAGAAAAGACCAGCAAGTTAAAAAGAAGCTCTATTATTTTAAAAGATTGTGCATCATAACAAGTGCAAAATATATTCAGAGATTAATTAATTTTAAAAAACTGCCCATAATTAGAAGTTAAATAAATATTTTTCCCTTTTTCTAATTATGTTAGCTGGTGGCTACGAAAACGCCGTAGCACTTGCTACGTAGAGTGCTACGAGAATTTACTATGCTACACAGATTTTTCATTATTTTGATAGGATTACTTATTGAGGCTGTGTGCTGACTTAGACAACAGTATTTAGGTCAGATTTTCACTCTATAAGAACAAAACTGTTTTTAACAGGTTTGAGCATAGCCTTGAAATGTGTAGGTACTATTATTTTGTAATTACGGAGTAACTTAACTACTGCCTCACTTTGTAGCAATTCAACAGTTTACATCGGTAAAGTCTACAATAATGTAAATAGTCCCATCTTTTATAATAATTTCATCCAACCTAATGAAAATTATAACGATAGACGTTGATGTTGTTTTTCTAATAAATTATAACTGTACCGAAACATATTACCCAGCTGGAGATTATAGTATTTAATAACTAAAAATAAGTTTTAGTCAAATAAATCTGTGAATACACAATTTAGAGCATTGTAAATACGGTTTGTAAATAAATACGTTTTACGTGTTATTTATCGTTGAGTTTTACTTTGAAAACTTTTCTAATATTCTAGTATTTGTTTTAGTACCAAACTTAAATAAGAACTACTTTTGGATGAATGAATTTGATATTTAAATACGCTTTGAACGTAATTCATCCCTAAAACATATTATGCTTCAGTATGGCGCGTTTGATGGGTCGTAAATCAAGCCCGTCACTCGAAAGCAAGATAGCTATTTATAAGACCATCCTTAAACCAATTTGGACTTACGAAATCCAGATGTAGGGGTGGTGCTAGCAACAGCAACATAGAGATTCTTGAAAGATTTCAGAGAAAGACATTCCAAGCCATGCTAGACATAACCTACTACATGAGCAAAAACAAATACATACATGAGGAACTGAATATCAACAATGTCAGACAAGAGATTGCTAGACATATTGAACGCTATCCGACAAGAATTTCAACTCACGTCAATGAACTGACCTTAAAACTAGTAGGCACAGGAAGTATCACACATTCGCGATTGAAACAGCATAGTGTCCCCACGCTTACCGCAATATTTGATAATATACGTAATATGAAAGAAGCTCTCAAAAATCCTTCTGTTAATAATACACAGAACGTGACATTTCAACTGAATGGCTTAATGTCCTTAACACAACTCGCCAAGTTACAGAATACAGAAAAAAAAGGCGCAATATTTTTTTTGCGAAACGTAACTATGTCACTGAATATTAGAATAAATTTGGTTGCCATTTTCTGATACAATTAGTTTGTTTGAAAATAAATTATGAAAGCGAGTGACAGTAACTTTTACATTTTCAATGCACAAAATATGTATTTGTCCCAAATTATGCAGGGTAGCGATGAGATTATCACTGCTGGACAAATGCCTCAAACAAGTCGTTCCAGGAACTCTTCCCGCGCCACCTCGAACCAGCCGTCGCGGTACGTGTCCAGGTCATCTCGCCACCGCTTTCTGGACCGACCGCGGTGGTTTCATCCATCTTCAGGCACCCATTGTTACTTTTGCCCATCCTGCATCCAGCTGATATGAATTTTAAACACACACAATTAAAATAATTAATAACTATTGTCATTCTAGCCATAGGTTCACTTAATTTTGTGATTATTTGGTAAAATACCAAAATGTTTCTCTTGAATTATTAATACCTCTGCAGGAGTCTAGTGCTTTTGTCGAAAATGGTTTATTTCTTGCCAATTCTTATGCTATCAATTTTGTTTGTTCAAACAATTCAGTTCTCTATTTTTAGTAAAATTGATCATTTTATTATTACAATGACAAAAACTTGTAATAACCACTAAGATTTAGGCCTGATTTTTCAATAGTCAGATGACTTTTATCTAAAGAATAATTACGTCAAATTGACATATTTTCTTTAGAAAAGCTAATAATTATTCCTCAGATATAAGATACCTGAGTATGGAAATTTCAGCCCTTAATGTATTTTAATCACCAATGGAGTTCTATATAATTTAAAATAAAAATCCAATAACATGTCAACACGTCTATTAATACTCCACATGAGGAAATACTTGGAATTTGTTCAAACACCTTTTGTAAAACAAGAAAAATCACAGCTAAATAATATTTACCTTTTAATATTAAACATTAAAGATAACAGAAATGTCTATTTCATGCAATCCCAAGCAGCACACATAGCTGTATAGCCACCGGACAACAGAATTTTTGAAAACTCATGGCTGTTATGCCGTTTGTACAAGGGCATTATATCCGGCTACACAGCTCCTATAATTCTAAATTTGGCCCCAAATTAACCAGCCCTGAGCATTGTAGTAGCTTGTTAATAGCATTCCAGAGAATTGTAAGAGCATTACATGGGCTGGACAATAGCTTAGACAGCTGTCAAGACGCCACTATCTAGCTCCTTTAATTCTCTTAGACAGCCCAAAGATGTTGTATGGCTTACTAACGGCGATTGTTAAATCTACAAAGAAATAGCAACAAAAGTCTATTTGGACAGCGCAACTGTTATGCCAAACTATAATCTGTAGGCAAATATAATTAATTTCCAATTTAAGGTAAGTAATTTTTCACGTTTATTTGCATCTCTATCGGTAAATTGTACTGCGGGTGCAATTTTACTGTTAATATATTAGGTGATATTATCAAATATTACACGCGCCATCGAAATAATACAGTTTTACTAAAATAAATATACAAAATAAATACGGTGTGGAATCATTTATGGATTTTACAAAAAAATACCATCTTATGAGCATTATCATCTATTTGTAGCTATGAAATAGTGTGTTTTACTTTAATAGCTCTGAAATATCATAAAAATTTAACAGATTTCAGTTTTTTTTTCATATTTAATCGTTTTGTTAACATTAAAATGGCGTCAATTTGTTATCCAGCTATAATTCTAACTAAATTCTCTACAACTTCACTTTGCTGTGCAATGGCCATATTTAATTCTATTAACCAGCTGAGAACTGGACGCTAGCTGCACAATGGTTTTCAGTTATTCTAACGAATGGTGAAAGCAGCGTCTTAGGGTTCTCTAATCTTGATAGAAAACCATTTCGGGCATTTTGTAATCAATTAATAATAGTGTATATATTTTTGTTATAGTGCCTGTAATAGATGCTTTGGCGCTTTAGAGCGTTTTACGTATTGGCACAAATAATAAATTCGCATACTTAATTATCTCTTACTTATGAGGTAGTAGGTTAAAGATGCTAATGTTATTGCTAATGAATTATTTTTGTTTTCAGAAAATAGAAATGTCGTTCAAAAAGAAAGAGGGAAAGAAAAATTATCATACCAAGTGCTTGGGAAAAGGATTGAGATGGCCTATTAAAAACGTCACTTCGAAATTGAATAAACTAGAATATTCAAAGCCTCATACAGATTGGAAAAAAAAATGCAATGCATAATGAAACGGTCATCCATTGCAACTTATAATAATGCATAAAAAGTATTAACTGAAATGTTGAACCATAGTAACACGTCTGGAGAAATAAATATATTAGATGAAATCGTTGACCACAACACATTTAGTACCTACATATTTAATAACGTTATCTCATGACGTTACTCAAAAGTGTTTTTTTAAATATTTGGTTCATTAGTTGGTTATTTAAACAGTATTCTGCTTAAATAACCAACTTCATACTCCACACCTATTTAATCGAATAAAATTAGTAGTCAAGAACTAAAATTCACACCGACACCTCGACTTCTGGTGCAAAAATAGTACTGTATTTTTTTTCTTTTCTTTTGCTTATATCTCGAAAATGGTGTGTCCTATCGCAAAAATAATGAAAATTTCGACCCCCTTTAGGAAACCCCCAAACACCTCTAAAACTCAACATGTGGGTAATAATTTTTCATTTTTTCCATGAAAATTCCATATAAATCACGTCGAGGCTGCCGACCCCGGCGCGCTGCTGGCTCTAAAAAAAAACACGGGGTAGGGCAAACAAGTACCACGTTGCGAAGCCAAAACATACCACGTGCGAGTCGCGATTGTCAAATTCGATTGATTGTGTCAAAATTGTTTTTTTAGTTTTTTTTTTTTTTAGTTAAGATTCTCACAGTCAAAAGTAAGGAATTTGAGTTATAGTTTAATTAGTTTAGTTCGGTGTACAACAGAATTGGCACCAATGCCACTTACTTAAAACTATAGTTAGCGGATTGATTAGTACATTGTGCCAGTATTCACCACCAGATTCGATTAATTTTATGGTAATTTTTCTACCTGTACCTATGTAGAATCGTTCTCGGATCTTTTTGTACAATATCTGGTACGAAAAGATCCGAGAACGATTCATTTCATTCATTCAAAAATCTTTAATTCACTATTATTAGTAATTCCATCAGTGCATCTTGAGCAATATTTCTCTTTATTGCCTATAAAATATAATATTATCTCCCTCATGTCTGGTTTGATTCAAAACTTTCACACCCCCACCACTTCTACTTACAATCATTGTTTTAGAAAGGTCACTGACCGTATCCTTAAATTGTACGGAACTATGATCATTGGTAACAAAATCTATGTGATTAATTCGCGTTACGGGGTTATGACAAAATTGACGTTATCATAGCACTACTCACCTAAGTCTACTCTTCAATAATTCTAGAGGCTGTGAAATAGCTAATATTTACACTATAAGCTTTGGAATTAAAGTGGAGTAATACTACACTAATTTACAGCTCATGCAGTCGTTAAATGCTTTTAGCCAGCTAGTGTCAAGCTCATTGAGGAAGCATTATAATAGAATTATTTTACACCGTAAAAGAATACCACTGGCATAATTAAATTCTCTAATACAGTTCAAAGCTTAGAAAGGGTGTTACTTTATCTCGTTAGCCAGCTGTTTACAAGCGTCGGTCTTCTTGACCTACTAGTAGCATTATACGTAGCCAAACGCTGGACAATGGTTCTTTCAAGTTCTACTAAAATGCATTTTGATGTTTTTTTGTCCAATGTACAGCCATTAGTCAGCTGTGCTGTTTAACAGTGTAGAGATCACCCCCCATACAGCCCCAAGAATCGTCTTATCCATTAGTACAGCTACGTAAGAGCCATTGGCTGTTATATAGCTTGTTTATGGATGTAATCTTCGCTAATGTGCTGCTTGGGATGTGTTGAGCTTATGAGTAAGTGCTTCATAGAACCTGAAGTCACACATCAAATAAACACGAGAGCCAAACGGCTTACAAAATAGCAGGTGAATAAATAATAGTGGTTTCAAGAAAGATTTTTCTCTAGGCAACTACGCAAATCCATAATAATTATTGTCACAGGATCTTAAATTTTTCGTAAAGGACAACGTTGCCTATTCTTAGATAGGTAAGTATTTTATTATTCGTTTTTTTGATACACTTAAAACAAAACTCATCGACATTTTCATCCTGCCCGTCCTTACCTACGGTGCACAAAGATGGTCACTTAGTGAACAACAGAAGTCCAAACTCAAGATTTGCCAACGGGCAATGATGCGCAGCATAATGGGTGTCCCACGTAAATACAGAGTTAGAAACACTCTGCACTCCATAACTAATGTAGCGGATGTTGGAGAAAAAACATTCGGGTGCAGTGGGAGTGGGGGATCATCACTCACAGAACATTGCCGTCGACGTAGATTACGGCAAAAGTGGTCTGACGATTTGATAAGGTTTGCAGGGCCAATATGACCAGTGATCGTACAAGACATAGGTTTTTTTTTTTGGGTGGCAAATCATCAAATGACTTCTCCTGCTGAGTAGAGCAGGAGGGCGTGTCAGACTTTTACTGACTAAAACCCACCCGTGTTTCCTCAGTAGCCGTATGCCAGGCGCTGTGGTATCTCTTTCGAACAAACACTCACCCCTGGCAGGCATCGGCCCTTGCGGACCCCACCAGTGGTTGCTGGCATCTTTGACGGCGCGCGTGTGGAACACAACGCGCCGTCCCGTCTACCACTTTTCGGCCGCAGGGGATAGGGAGAGCGGCCGACGCTATACCGACACTCCTCTTCCCTTGCGGCCCCACCGCGTCCGCCGTCAAACGGTGCCGGCCCCGTCCAGGCCACGGAAGGGAAGAGCGCTGCTCAGAAGCACCGGCACTCCTCCTCTACCGCAGCCCGTAACCGTCAGCCGCGATGCCTCCCATTCGAGGATTCCCACCTCAGTTGCGGTGCACCTCACCGCAACCTACTTTTTGGCCGCTACGTCAATGGCTTGAAGGCAAAAGCCCTGACGAGCGGCCCCACCTTTGGGTTCCTCTTGGCTTCACCGTGGCCGGAATCCACGGTTACTGAGCCCACCTCGCAACGACAATGCAGGAACCCACTCGGGGGGGACAAGACATAGGTTTGGAAGGAAAAAGGGGTAGCCCAGTAGTGGGTCAAAATACAGGCTAAAACATAAAACAAAATTATATTAACACAACGGTTAAAGCAAAAGAAGTACCTCTCTTAAGAACTTCCCTGTCTTGCTACAAAATTGTGTAACGTGTGTATTCCTTCAAACTAACCTTTGTTAAAGTAAAAAATGTCTTTACTATTTACCTCAATATAACATGTTAGTGAAACACATTAAAGTTTCTCCGTACTAAACAAAAAAGGAAGCAACAAGTTACAATTTTAACAGAACATCAAAAATAAATAATCGTCGTTCCATACGCAATATTTCCGAATACCACAAATTCCACTCGCCAAGTTATAACAACATGTAAATTGTGGGCACACACGCACATCAAAGGCTTGAAGGGGTTTGTCAGGTAACTACCGTAAACGTGTCGATAGCATTCAACTCCACCGGCTCCAGTTCACTTTGAAATTTTACTTGACCCTCTTTATTTTCACCGGATGAACAAACACGAGTACCTAACTCAATAAATCGAGCCGTTTAAGAATCGACCCTTTTGAAGATTAATCGAATAAACTCGATTGACAAATAAGTCCTCTCGAGAGGACGAAACTTGAATACAAGAGATCTCGGCACCTGCCACAGGAGCACTTGACTTGACTATCATCGTTGCAGGCAAATGAAAAGAAAAACATGTCGCAAACATAGTTTCAGGAGAACTTTCCTTATTTACTTAAAGGGGATTTTCTTTCGCAATTCTATATTGTGAAGTATTTTCCGAGATTATCCGGAGATAACCCTTGGTTTATCGCGGAAATTAGGGCGTCTTAAAATGTTGTGAAGATAAGCGTGACTGCTTCGCACACGCCTGAAAACGTAACGACTTGTGTCTGAAGATTTGCACATTAGACGGGAAAAAAACACGTCTGATACGTGTTTCGACTGCTAATATCTCTTGCTCATCTCACACGAGAGCGACTGTATGAGACGGTACTTCGACGTACTCGTTGGTATCATTAAAATTTTCATACCGCGGATTAAGGTCAAACACCGCGTTTACAAAAGAGACTATAGCGTGCAACGACATCTGTGTGATGTGAATAAGTATTTGGGTTAACCACCTTCTTATTCAAATTAATTCAGATATTCCTGGCATTCAACTTGAAGCTGATTATTCAGCTGAACCTACCCTGGGAGTCTTCAAGTGAAGAGGTTAGTTCTAAGTTAGTTATTCATCATCGGTGACCGCATCATCTCTTATCATTAGGATAAGGCCAAATAGTTGCCAAAGGCATACCAATCAGTAACAAACTACTACTACTACATTTAGCCTGCATCATCCCACTGCTGGGTCATACTTAGGCCCTCTCCATGAGTTTCAGCTATTTCGTTCCAGGGCTAAAGTGGGCCACTGGTCCCTATCTACTATGAGATCCGCCATGATGCCTTTTGGCTGTGGCATAGTGGTTATTTCGGCCCACAGCTAATTGGACATATGGCACATGTGACCACCCTAGCACCTGCTTGGCAGCTTTTTGAGCGAAAAAATAGAATGCTGTCAGTTTAGAAAAATAAAAAGCTTACCCCATAATACATGGGACTTAAACGTAACTTACGAAATGTGGGTGTACTACATTTATATGCTATGGGTAGATACCCACGCCTATAACATAACATCACGATGTTATATAATTTTTTAAGTTATACAAACAGCATTATTGTTTTTTTTTTTTACTTATTGATGTTACATCGTTCGTGAAATAGGATATTCTGTTTTGTATTTCATAAATAATTGGTTGCGCGAAATCGCATTACATTTAGGTTTCAGCAATGCGACAAAGGAGGCATGTTGAAGGACATTTGAATTTGTAAATACCTAAATAATTGGACGTCTTTCTGAATTCATAATTGAACACGGGCCTGATCTTGGCGTCCCAGCTTAGCGGCTCTTTGATCGCTATCATTTCTTTTACATAAGTAACAAAAATAAATGAAAACGGGTGAGTTCTAGCAACTACGAATAAACAGTACTTGACAGACATTCTTATTAAAACTAACGCTTTGCTTCAACAATTTCAAAAAAAAACATTAATGACGCACCTACTGTAAAAAATCCTTTCAATGTATCTAGCCTTTTTCCAAATATGTTTGAGTTTTTTTTTTTTTTTGAGGGGGTAAATCATCAATTAACTTCTCCCGCTCTGGGTGGAGTAGGAGGAACTATGTTGGGGTTAGCTTGTAGTTTAACCGGAAACAGCTGAATACTATTAAGCCCCAAGCCCCTTCCTGCCTTTAAAACTCTTTTCATTTCATTCAGCCGAAAAACGTCCACTGCTGGACATAAGCCTGACCAAAGAGAGGGAATTTGCCATATTCGCCACGCTTGGCAGGCGGGTTGGCGATCGCAGTATTGTGGTTAAATACATAGCGAACGCCCTGCCCTTTCTGTAGTCAATCCCTTAGTCGTCTTTTACGACAACCACGGGAAGAAATGGGATGGAGCTTTTCTTTACGTCCGGCACCACAT